>HG995388.1:20951714-23502118 GCA_905333075.3 Atethmia centrago
TTCCGCATTGTTTCTGTACGTACAAACGCTGCAATCCCAATAATTTTCTTCGAGCACTTTAGACGGCCTCTTGGCTCTTCGAATGGCATTTTTCTTGTCCATTTTAACTCACACTTACGGCTAAATATCACTAGCACACTGTAATCATGATACTTTATATCGTAAACAATAGTTTTTACCGCACAATCGCAAAATAAATCGTCTGAGAATCATTATTTTTGTTTTACTGTGCACAGAAATGTACACTTCTTTACGCCATGACAGATCGTCAATGTTGCGTCGGTAAAACAGAGCAGGGGCGCCACTTTCTCTAGCACTGTTTGACCGGAAAATCTGTTTATTTTCGTGATAATAGATGGCAGTACTGCTGGCTAAGTTTTATTAAATGGTCAAGCGTGAGTAGTTTTATTTATCTGTAACGTTATATTTTTACTTTTCACGTTTTTTTTTTACGTTTCATCATGAAACGAAGAAACTTAGTGATGTCATAATTTATTTAAAACTGTAGTGGGTACCTGTTACTGTTTTTAAGAATATTCACTGGCCTAGCCCATGGGTCAATAGGCAGTACGCTCTTGCAGCAGACCCGAGGTTACATTTGAGAAAATTCACTAACTTGTCTTAAGGCTCATGCAGACTAGCGCGATATCGCCCCAGTCTGCGTTAGCCTTTAGAACTAATTCGGTCAATGAAATTATGAGCAAACTCATTGAATACAAGAAAAATTAAACTCAGAAATTAAGAGATATAATATGTTTTATTGATCACATTTGCTATACTGATTGATTACCTAGGTACCTACCGTCATAAACAAATAGAAGAATATGTCAAATATTTAATAATTAACCACTATACAAGATGAGGAACTAGCTAGCACATTGTAACAACTAATCTATCCATCAAATCACCAATCAAAGAAGAACTGTAATCCAAAGTAAAAAGGTCAAAATTAGAACGCCAACTAATTTATGAATAGTTTCCAAAGATCAACACAAAGGCCACTTTTATAAAGGCCAGTAGGAGCGGAATTCTTTGAAATGTCGACCTTTTTTTAGGCAAAACGGGTAACTATGTGAAATGTCTTTAGCTGAGACTGTCAAGGATTTTGGAAACATTTCGCTTTTGTACCTACAACGATAATAATGTTGGAACAAAGTCGGCTTTTGCCAAGGCTTGTGGTCTGTTGCTGAGGCTTGCAGGTAGGTATCGTCCTTTCCACGTGTTAGCGGTTCAATTCGAGGTAAATGACGAGGCATTTATCACCCCCCTGAACTAGTTAGTAAATTATGGCGTCACTTTGGCAACATACAGAGGACGCTATTTAAAGTGGCATATTGTGGCGCTATTGTGCGCTTTCATAATTTCTAACGCGACTATAATATTATTGTGGATGTCCACGGCATCACGATAACACGGAAGTAAAATGTATGGAAATATATAAAGACACTTTTAAATTTCCGTCCACGATAACGTTTTATGTAACGTGCACGTATTACCATACAATTTCACTTCTCCGCCATGGACATATTTTTTTTTATTAGGTACATAAACGTGCATAGGCACTTATGAAACGTCAGAAGCTAAAGTCGAATTATTAATGCACTGAAGTTATTTGACATGTGCTAGCTGTCACTTCGTGTAATAAAATGGTTACATATATTTATTATAATGGTGATCGTTTAGTTTAATTGATCTATATAAGTGTAGAATAAATGTATAATAAATGTAAAAGTCTAGAATATAATAAATACATAATATGTATTTATTATATTCTAGACTTTTACATTTATTATTATATATTATATTTATTACACAAAGTGACGGCTAGCACGTGTCAGATTACTGCAGTGAATTAATAATTCGACTTTAGGTGAACGGTTCCAATTGGTCGTTTCCTACAGAGAAGAGCCGACAAGAAACTCCACGATTACTCTTTTAAAAATAATTGGCTTTTACAAGGTTTTCAAATTAGTGTTAAAAAGTATGGGAAGACAGTGTAGGCCTGGGGGCCAACCACCACCTCTTAAAAGCAGTATTATTTCAATATTAATTCAGCGTGAGAAAGAGATGGAGCTGTAAGTCCTGTATAGCTCCATCACTTTCCCACTGTGAAGTTATATTATAATAATACTGCTTTACGAGGTGATGGTTGGCCCCCTGTTAGTGTAGGACGTCCACGATAAATCGTCACGTCAGAAAATATAAAAGCGTACATTAGGCGGCATACTTTCATGGCGTTAAACTGCTGTAGGTACATAAAAAGAACTCAATTCATTGTTCAACACACGTTGTAAAATTTTACCTTCATCAACATCCTGTGCTTATAAAGTATTATAAACTGTGTGTGCTTATAAACATTATAACTAAATTATCCCACGTCCCTTCTAGCTAACCACAAACCTGCATACGTGTAATCAAGCAAGCAGGAATAGCATTAGCAGATTATTTTTAAATACGCAGGGCCGTCTCTAACCTATTGGAGGCCTTGGGCACATAAGGAACACGGGGCCCCTGTGTAGATAACCAAAATTCTAAAAATATTCAACAACTATTTTATAATGCAATATGATTCGGAAAAGTAACTCTTAGTATTCACAGGTTAGTGCTTAAAATTCTATGATTATTGTAAAGGTACCCTTCTAGTTTACAAGTAAGCAACATCGTCAATCAGTAGTTCAACGTCTATGTCTTTGAGCACGTCACATTATACATATGGACATCAGCGACAATTTGGTAAACCTTTCTTGAACATTGTACCTACTTCTTACTCCATTTTTTATTCTTTCTCAGTTGTCTATGACGATATACAAAATATTAGCATTTACTTTACCCTGGATTAGTATTTCGACTTAATTGGTATGCTAATTACATGATTATTCAATGTCATTACCACATTTGGTCCATTTTATGTATTTTGGTACTTAGATGGCCAATTGAATTTCTTTCAGTGTTCAATTGAACCTAATTAAATCATAAGTAAGTTTTCTATGACGATATAATATAAAATATTAGCATTTACATTTCCCTGGATTAGTATTTCGACTTAATTGGTATGCTAATTACATGATTATTCAATGTCATTACCACATTTGGTCCATTTTATGTATTTTGATACTTAGATGGCCAATTGAATTTATTTCAGTGTTCAATTGAACCTAATTAAATCATAAGTATAAAACCAATAAAAGAAACATAATAGGTACTAATATTTCATAAGTTTGGAGCTATAAACTTATTGTAAATCGCACTGCAAATAAATTATTTTGTCATTTAATCGGGAACTTATAATGCATATAACGGAACGGCAGCTACAAATAATGTTTTTTTGAGGGCAGGCTGGGGCCGCCGTCGATCGCGGGGCTCTGGGCACTTGCCCAGAGTGCTCCAGAGTGCTGCTCAGAGGGGCCTGTAAATATACTCTGCGACATTATAGGTCCCTAATAGATAGATAGGTACCGTATTATTAGTGGCTTGGACCTTAGATGAAGGGTGTCTTGAAGCAGGTTTGTTGGTATAGGTAATGATAAGATGTGTTTTTGTATTTATAAGTATTTGTGCTTGCAACAGTTTAATCGTTTTCTGTTGAGCAAAGGTGTTTTTCCTCAGGTACCAAGTTACGTGTGCTAACAAAACAATTGAAAAGACTTATTGTGTGTTTAAATATCAAAACCCAGTATGTCCACTCTAAGTGAAAAGTGGGCGCCCGAGTGACAACCACTGTGTGGATCGCCCGGAGAACACGGTGGAGCATACGGTGGAGGTCTGCCCGGCTTGGGCAGAGCACCGCCGTGTCCTCGTGGAGGCGATCGGCGGCAGAGATCTTTCGCGTCCGGCCCTGGTTCAGGCCATGGTACGGAGCGAGAGGGCATGGGCAGCCGCCACCTCCTTCTGCGAAGCAGTAATGCTCGCGAAGGAGGAGGCGGGACGGTTGAGGGAAAGGCAAGTTTCGCGCCCTCTCGCCCCTAGCCGCCGCAGGAGACGCCCAGGGCGTCGGGAATCCCGGGCGGATTTCCGGCCACCCTAGGCGCGGGCTTGCGGACGGTGAGCAATGGGTAGCTCACCGTCCGGTAAGGACCAGGCCCGGGTCGACGGCGCGTTGTATTCCACGCGCGCCTCAAAGAGATGTCGTCAGCACATAGGTAGGGGTCCACTAGGGCCGATGCCTGCCGGGGTCGCGGGAAGGTACTTATGGGTCACCGAGGCCCCCGCAACACAGGCAACAGGAAGGAATACGGGTGGGTTTTAATAAGTAAGAGTCTGACACACCCTCCCGCTCCGCCCAGAGCGGGAGAAGTTATTTGATGATTTCCCATCCTCAAAAAAAAAAAAAGTGAAAAGTGGGAAATGAAGGACATTATGTTTCGTTAAAAATCACTTTGAACTTGCCAGTTTCACTCTTGATAACTCATGGAAAAGGCAGCCATCATAGACCTCATCATACTTTACGCTGATTGGTCGTCGCGGACGTGCTTGGCTTTGATAATACACATATCAAAACATCGTGAGGAAACCGGCATGTCCTTGAACCATCTGGGTTCGAACCTACGATCGGTTTACTTTATAAACAATTTCATCACCACTGTTCTCAAAACGGTGAAGGAAAACATCGTGAGGAAACCGGCATTTCTTAAAACCAACATTTCGAAGACATGTGACATCTAACAAACTGGACTGGGCCCCCGTAGTGGATTACGGCCCACTCCCTCTGACAGAGAGGAGGCCTGTGCCCCAGCAATGGGAACATTATAGGCTGATTATGATGTCAATGGACATACCGGGATAATATGAAAGAAATTTTAACCGTTATTTCAGTAGTGTTTTTAGTGACTTACCTATCTTAATTTGGAAAAAATAAACATGCGTTTTTTAAATTTAAATTTGACCCCATTTACAGTTCAATTTCGAGTAGGGGTGTGACTTACCCGGTTTTTGATATTTAAATACACAATTATTACCCTTAGCACAATTAAAAATAAAAAAGATTTTGACACAAAATACCATTGTATACAATTCCAATACATTTCACTTAGGTATATTGGATTTTGGGGAAAGGCTGCACAAATAGTGAAAAACCCTGCCTCCTAAACTAGGGGAACCCTGTGAAATTAATAAAATTCACAATTTAATTAAATTGTGCATTGCAATTCAGCGAGGAAATGCCACTAGCATCCTCGGTACAACGCCTCGAGGGCGGTTTTTAGGTTTAATTTAGTTTTAATTTAATTTAGTTAATGTTAATAATCATCTTGTAATTTGGTTATGTAAATAAACTATTTATATTAAATTAATTATAAAACTATAAAGGGTCTTCTCGTATATCAAAAAATATTTTTTTTTTTATAAAAAAATATATATATATTTAATTAGTAAAGAAACAGTTTATATTTCACAAATAATGTCAATTAATTGATTAATTTATTTGTTTTTTTTATTGATTTATCATTTTTTTATATTATAAATTATTATATTAAAAAAATAAGAATAATAATAATTTAAAACGTTAAAATTAAAAAATCTCAATTGAAAATAATAAGTAATTAATTATTTGCAATCCTAATCGGAACTAATAATATAAATGCGAAAGTGAGTTTGTTTGTTATGCTTTCACGCTAAAACGGCTAAACGGATTTGGATGAAATTTGGCACATGGGTAGTCCATGACCTGGATTAGGACCAGATTTTTATCCTGATATATCCACAGGAACGAGACTTATGCGGGTGAAACCGCGGGGCGCAGCCGGTTTCCAATAAGTCAGAGTCAAGTTTTACGATCAGATTATACGAGTAGGTAGGCCAGGCTACAGCCAAATGTGTGGTGAAAATTTAAGATTATGTAAATAAAAATAAAAAAAAATATTTATTTTGTTCATGACTTTTCTCTTCGTCCTGGTTCGTCCAAGTAACTTACACGGAACTTCATTCATTTAGGAATTCATCACAGAAATACAAAAAAGGTAGAAACATCAAAAAACTTTACCCGCATGAATGCTTCAAGATCTACATATAGACGTCAACGTGACCGTTTGCCGTCAACTTACAAAGTTTCCAACCCACAAGTTTCATTTTATAAGTAGTTCAGTAAATCTTGGTCTCTCCGGGTGGCGCCACTTCCTAAGGAAAATTACTCTTCTTATGTCAAATTCAGTACAAAAACAATTTAGTTCAATGTTTTGCCGCGTGTCAAGAAATATTTGCCTTCCTTATAGTCGCCAGTCGTTGATTGTGAAACATTTTCCAAACCCCTGAAGGGTGAAAGTAAAAGCAAATGAAGCCATTAAAATTATTTTTGTTCCCAATATAATAACTATTCACGCAATTTCACGTGGCTACCTGGCCACGTGGGCCACCCTAAGCCATGAGGTGTGGCACGTTTAATTGCGATAGCGGTTTTAATATTAAAACGACCCGTTTTAAAAAGGTTTCTCAACTCACGGGTACCATGTTGTTACCCGTGAATTGAGAAACCCGTTGTTACTAACAACATGACAAGTCAGGGGGGCTACCATCACCTCTTATAGCAGTATTATTATAATATTACTTCACAGTGGGAAAGTGATGGAGCTATACAGGGCTTATAGTTCCATCTCTTTCTCACGCTAAGTAATATTGAAATAATACTGCTATAAGAGGTGATGGTAACCCCCCTCGTCAGGTTAAATATAGAAAGCCAGAAAGTCATTATCCACTGCAAAACAAGATGAGTTAATGCATTCGGCGAGTTTTTTTTCACGAATTTAATGTCGTTGGCTAAAAAACCGACTTCCAAAATTATTATTTATTTCAATTTGTGGTGTTTTTCAGGAAGTAGGTTTAAAAAAGTTTTTTTATGGGTACCTAAATGGTTTTAGGGTTAATATAAGTTATCGGTACACAGGTACATCTCAATGTTTATAAAAAATCCCAGCATAGAGTAGATGAAGGTGAAAGAGACATTCTGGTTAGAACCACTCTAAACTTGGTATTAGTTGGTATAGGAACGATTATTCATTTAACATAATATTATTACCTCTCGTAAAGTAGGACGTTATCCACAAGTTTCATTTTTAAATAGGATACAGTATACATTGTATTACCCGAGGGATTTGGCAAGGGTGCAGTTACTGGAGTCGCTTCACAACGTCAACTGCAAGGCGTATGCGATATGCGGGAGTTCATTTACCAAGAGTGTTGTCAACATTTTATTCGTTATGTATAAGTCGTGCCAATAGTAAATAACACAACAGGCGATGTTACAGACCCCGAAAACTATAGGCCTATTTCCTTGGCGACTGTTACAGCTAAGGTACTGGACTGTTTGCTTGATTCACATATGGCGAGTCGTATTAATCTTCACGATGCTCAATTCGGTTTCAGACCCAGACTATCGACAGAGACAGCTATCATGTGACTTAAGCAGACTGTTCAGTATTATGATGATAGGAAAACACCGGTCAATGCTTGTTTTCTGGACTTATCGAGGGCTTTTGACCTGGTGTCATACGATACCTAATGGGAGAAGCTGCGAAAAGAAACCAGCGTTGACTGTACTGTAATTTCTTTATTTAAGTTTTGGTACGAGAATCAGACGAACTATGTCAGGTGGGGTGGAACTCGTTTGATGTGTATGGGTTGAAGTGTGGGGTGAGACAGGGGGGTATTACCTCACCTCGTCTCTTTAACCTTTACATTAATCTGCTGATTGTTGAACTCAGCAGCACCCGTATAGGCTGTCACATTGATGGAGTTTGCGTTAACAATATAAGTTACGCTGACGACATGGTGCTGCTGAGTCCATCAATAAGCGCACTCAGGCGTCTTATAAGAAGTGTGAAGACTATGCGGTCTCTCAGGGACTCAGGCAGGTACAATGCAAAAAAATGTGAATTATTGGTATTCAAGGCAGGCACCAAATGTTACACTAACGTGCCAGATGTGACCATATATTATATTATAATACTCCGTTATCTAGAGTAACAAAATTTAAGTACCTGGGTCACCGGGTCACTCATGACCTGAATGATGACCTGGACATAGAAAGGGAACGCAGGGCGATGGCTGTCCGAGGTAATATGCTGATCCGCAGATTTGCACGTTGTACGACACAAGTCAAAATAAACCTTTTCAGAGCATACTGCCAGTCTTTTTACACGTGCAGTCTCTGGGTCAGGTATTCGCTGAGGGCATACAACGCCTTGCGTGTCCAGAATAATAATGTATTCAGGATGCTGTTGGGTCTACCACGCTTTTGTAGCGCTTCCGGGATGTTCACCGAGGTCAGGGTTGATGGTTTTCATGCCATTATACGGAAACGGTGCGCTTCCATTCTCGGTAGAGTACGTGCTAGCTCCCACAGTATCCTGAGTGTTTTGTGTGATAGATGGGACAGCCCCATGCTGGCTCACTGGATACGGCTGCACACGTAGGTGCCAGACGTTTCAATTTTGTATATAGTATAGTTTTACTAACATTAGGTTAAGATTTTTACCAACATCATATGGATTTTATCTGAAATAAAATATTTATTATTATTGTTTGTGGTTCGTGTACCGAATTGTTATCTACCGCTCGTCATGGAAGAAGACTTTTGGCCGCAGGACGTGGTGTTCCGTCGTTTCCGCGGACAAATTCCACAGGACAGCACAAAGTCAAGCTAGTGCAAAGTGGAGTGCTACTATCGAAGTATTGTTTAGGTTAAGGTATTTATCGATGGGCCTTTGCCGCCTGAAATAAATGGTTTATTGTTATTATTTTTAATATCTTTCACATATCTAGAGACCCTGGGCTCCCGGACCTTTGGAAGGCGTCCGAGGGGCCAAAGCCAACTCGCAAAGGCCCGTTAGACGTTGTTAATTAAATGAGGCACGCACCTATATTATTACCTGTGTTCGCACTATGCAAGTGCACTCAAGGACAGCCCCCAGTTGGTGCAGGACTATTGCAGGATGTGGAAACAAAGATATTGGGCTATGGGTTCGGGTGGCTAAAGTGAGCTGGTTAACTAAGACTATGGAAAGACTATGCCTCCTGCCTGACAAATGTTTTATTATATACACAGAAAAATTAGCTGGGGGTGACTTGCACACTCAATAATGGGCCCCCCAAAACTGTCGCTAGCACTCAGTGACGTAGCAACAAGGGGGCAACATATCCTGAGGTGCTCGAGGAGTGGAGAGGTATTCCACGGCTATCAGAACAATTCCAAAGCCCGGAGGATGGTCAAGATCCCTACCAGCACTTACTGGAATACTTACTTCCTGTGAGCACGTTTGCTCTTGCGAATCTCCACTCAAGCCGGCCAATAAAGGCAATAATGAGGTGAGGAACAACACTTCTCCCGGGAGATAGTAGGGTCGCTACCGCCCAACAGCTCGCCACTTTCTGCCCTGCGGGTTTCTGTATCTCTCTTGGTCTGGCTCCTCACCCTAGATTTGTTTCGGCAAAGTAAACTCTACCGGCACAGACCTAGAGTTTAGGAGCACGCTCCACCACGATGTCAGCGTAGCGATACGGCGCGCCACGGTGAGGTTATTATTATTATATTATTACCTAAAAAGCTAGCTGCATGTGTATGCAGCTAGCTTTTTACCTAGACACCAGTGTTATCTATACAAGATGCAGTTTTGAACCTGCAAAACATTTCAGGAGGTTGTTATGAAACTCGTAAATAATCATATAACAATACGATACCAAGTCAATAATCAATAATACTTTTTATTTTAGATTTTTAATTTTTTTTTGTTTTAAAGAATAACTCTCTCTTAATAACCCTATCTAAGATCTATGAAAGAAATGTCGGTTGCGTTTGTATAAGTGTGTGTGAAAGCGCAGTTTAAGGACACGTACAGAATGGACGCGTTTTAAAAAGGGGAGTTCACACTTACCGATTTCCGTAAATAAGAATAAAATAAAAAAAATACCTGTCCATTTTATAGTTGGTCCGGGTCGAGAATCACTAACATAATTACCTCCTAAAATGTTTTGCAGATCCAAAACAACACCTTGTATAGACATCTATGTAGATGACACTGGTGTCTAGTTGCAGCAGATAGGTAATTAGCTTATCCATTCAACACAGGACTTGCATTAAAACATTACTGACGCTATGTTCGCTTGGATTTAGGTTTTTCCCATCCAAACTTCAACACCCCATTTCACCCCCATTTAGGGATGACTTTTATAAAGTATGCCTGTGTCTGTACGAAGGTTTCAAGCCGATCGTTTCTTTGGTTTAGACGTGAAATCGTTACAGACAGACAGAGGCACTTTCGCATTTACATTATAAGTATCCCTACTTATAATGGACTACTTAGTGGACCATTTTGGACAATACTTACACCCCTTCCCCTGTTTAATCCCATTTTAGACCCGATTTCTGCCGGACAAGATTAGTGGCTGGTATTATAGCAGTAACAGTATTCTGAAAGCAGTGAGAGAGAGTTTCTATTCCCCCATTTCGAGGCATTTTGTGGAGAGGATGGCCAAGTGAGAAACTTGTACCTTACTTGGCCATGTGCAAAATGTGTTTTAAAACTCAAATAATAATAATAATATTGGCGCCGATTCCCTTGTTCACAAACTGAACTAAATTTAAGTTCAGTGCATCTTATTCTTTCTATTTCAATAAGAAAAGGACAGAAGATACATTTTAGTTTAGTCCTGTCAAATTGATCAGCGGGTGACGTAAATTGACGTAATTTTAGTAGGCAAGTTTTTAATCACGTCTAAACTTGTATAGAGTAGTGACAGGCGCTGATTAATCTGACAGGACTAAACTAAAATTTATCTTCTGTCCTTTTCTTAATGAAATAGAAAGAAAAAGATGCACTGAACTTAAATTTAGTTTAGTTTGTGAACAAGGGAATCGGCACCATTATCTAACTTACTAACAATAGCGCTCCATGTGGTATTACTGAGATTTTGGATCTATGATATCTTAATAAATACATTTTTATTGATTGATTGTACAAATCGAGCTTAGGAAGCCTAGGAGTGCGTTTCCACTGACGCGGAGCGGACCGAAAATTGGCCAATCACAGTGCTCAATCGGAGTGGAGATTAATAATAATCTTTATTTATCCAAAAACATACAGAGTTTGAAAATACAGTGTGACATTTGGTATAGAAAATACATTTATAGTTTGTTGCAAAATCTGTACAAGAATAATATTCACTACCTCTTAAGCTAGGGTATACCTGTATTATAAGAGGTAGTTTAGTATTAGATTTCGAGCACTGTGATTGGCCAATTTGCGGATCACACCGCGTCAGTGGATACGCACCCTTATCACCATCTGTAGTGCTACTCTGTACAGTTCAAAGCAAGTAAAGTACCTATTCAAGAATCACTACGTATTATAAAAAACAGTCCCCCCGCCGCGTCTGTCTGTCTGAACGCGATAAACTCAAAAACTACTGAACGGATTTGCATACGCTTTTTACCAATAGACGGAGTGATTAATGAGAAAGGTTTGTGTAGAAAATGCCTTAAGGTTTTGTGTAAATTGGCTGAAATATGACGATTATTGTTGGAGATGTCAGAAAAATCAAGCCGACTGGGAATTTACTGGCGTGTGCCGCCTAAACCAATATAATATATTGGTTTATGTGGCGCACGCCAGTATTCAATGTATTATCACTAGAGATCGGATATTCGGATGCATATTCACCTAAAGTTAAGATGTTGGCTATTATGGAACGCGCTTTTATAGCGAAAAAATCCCGCAGTTCCGGGATTGACAAATATATATTTAGAATAATTTTATCTAAATAGTTATGCAATTCTCGTGGATTGTGGATTGCATAACAACAACACAAAAAAACCCGTTTTTTTTAATAAATATTTTTTAGAAGTTGCTTCCATACTATACACCCGACTAGTTATGCATTCACGGTGTTCCTGGCATCCGGGGATTATTTTTACAGGAAAAATATTTTAAGAAGCCGCTTCCATACTTTCACAGCTATAAATTCACTTTAGGTAAATATGCATCCGAATATCCGATCTCTAATTATCACTTTGACAGCCGGCCGGTTTTTAGCACGCATTCCCTGGTATGCCGGCAGTTTTAAGATATTGTAAGAAAAAAAAAATAACTGTAAGTGCTATGTGTATATTTTTTTTTCTTTCTCTTATGTATTATCTAAACTATATGAAAGATGATCACGTATTCCGTATGTAATCGGCGTCCTGTGGAATGAGCGGCATCACATATTGACTACGTGATTGGCTGTCATTGTGATATATTATAATACATTGATTACCTGGATTATTTTAGAGGGTACTTTTAATCCCGGTAGTATTTATTCCCGTGGGACATTTTCCGTCATCCCTGTGGGCGAACCCGCGGACAAAATCTAGATATTGATAAAAAATAATACTCATTAAGTAAATAAGATCTTTATTTTAAAACAATGATTCAAACCTGTGTATTTTGTGTCTGTCTTGCAATTTAAGCTGTATTATACTCGTAGCTAATATATTATTCTCCACTTACAAATAAATAATGAAATAAAGACATATCATAATAGTTGACCGAGATCTTTACGAAGACAATAAAAATGCTAAAGAAACTACAAACAAAACCTCAGTTTCGAAAGAAACACTAAGTTCTAACTAAACAAACCGAAGCACTTTAACTAACAAACAAGCGAGATATCAGAAAGGTAGCAGAATTACAACATCCCGTAATGGATGGAGCAAGTAGCTGCCTAAGGCTGCTTTTCCACCAGAGATGTGCTATAGGTACTACGTTACTATGGATGCGTTTGGTATCCACCAATCATATTCATTGATCCGGATCGCATAGCACTAGTGGAAACGGGTTCAACTGAAACGGAAAATCTTTTATCATTCAGCTATTAATGTATTCATCGTCACATACATACTAACACTCATCACATACACACTCACACTCATCACCTACACACTCACACTCATCACATACACTCATACATTTGGCTACCTTTTAGCCTTAAGTTTAATCAATTATACTGAATCCGTTGCATTTGAATTCATTTGATAGGTAACTTATCTTTAATCATTTATGTTTTCTGGCGAAATGGATAAGTCCTGCGACACAGGGTATCCTGGTGCGGGATCCAGTGCCATACCTAAATATTGTAACACTTGTTTATGAATCAATAAAAACTTTATAAAAAAAACGAGCTATTTTTTTAGGAAGGATGCGTGCTATGGATGCGTGCTATCCTTGTATGATAGAGTGAATTCGATATCGAGCGCCTCTCGCCTCACCGCGCCGCAGCCGCTCCCCATGACTTCCCTACTGTCGATGCATCGCATAGTTCGAGCTGCGCATCTTCCTCGCACAGCTACCTCGCGGCGGCGCATCTTCATAGCACATCTTACTCGCTCCGCTACACAGCTTAGCATTAGTGGAAACGGTCACATAGTTTCGTAGCTTAGCCTTCACATCCTCACAGCACAGTTGCATAGCACATCTCTGGTGGAAAAACAGCCTTATACGCGTAAAAGCACCGCACCACAGCGACACACGGAAACGCTACGCACGAATGCGTGACTGACAAACAAATTATATCCGCGCAGCCACAACTTCAAGCACGGAATCGCTGCGCTGAGCCAGTGCTGGCAGCGTCTAAAGACGGCAGTACGCAATGATATTCAAAGTAAAAAGTGGTAGATAGAGATACACGCTCATCAAATGGCATGTCAAAACTTGGCTAATTAGCCTAGTTACGCAACGTCATCTCTCTTTTTCGCTCCCAATAATTAAGACACGCCACATGCATGCTACTACCACGTGTCATCTAATAGTAAGACATCGTACCGTTTCTGAAGATCGAATGTTGGGTAGGTAAACTCTCTACAACTTTTTACTTATAATACCAAGAAGTTTGTGACCAAGAATAAACAATATTATTCAAGACAGCAAGCGATGTATGTCCTCGAAGCAGACGTGATCCTTATGGACTGGTGTTAAATGACTTACCAAAGCTCACCAAATATAATAAAAGCTGCCTAGCAATGTGTGGCACGTATTTATAATGAAATAATACAATCTCAAACTATTAAATGCTAGATTATTTAAAAAAAATATATACAAATGGCTAAATAAATGTAGCTTTTATAGTTTGAAAGAATTCATGGATAAAAATATTGACATTATATTCTAACAATAATGTACTTACTTACTTAGTTATAATTACCCTGTAACATTAAATTTTTGCATGGTATGTTTTACTTTAGCTAAACATGTTTTTGCCACTCTGACCTATGCTTATGGCGCTGACTAGACCTAATTGACCAAAATAGGTTTCTCTTAAGAAAACAATCTTTGTATAGTTTGTGGTAGCGGAAAAAATATATGTTAATTTTGAACACATTTCCCAGCACTTGGTTGGTACCAAAACACGTTTTGAAAAAAATTCTCGATATAAACTAACGTTAAACTAACCTCTTACGTTGAGTTCTAATCCAAAATATCTGTATTAGATATCAACATACGTTACGTATTTAATTAATAACAAGCACGTCTTATTTGAATGCAGAACTTAGTTGTTTTTTATTTTCGATTACTCAACTAAATTTTGAGTAACTAATAATTGCTTCATATTTTGCAATAAATCACAAGCTTTGTGTCATCGCGCTTCTCTTTCTTTTCTATGCAATAAGACAGTGACCGCGGTTTAGGTGTTGTCAGCATCTTAACACCATTGTATACCATGTTTTACGCAAATAAATTATTTTATTATTATTATGTCCTTACATATCTCGGGACCATGGGGTACCGGACCTTTGGAAGGCGTACGAGGGACCGAAGCCAACTCGCAGAGGCCCCTTGGACAATTTTAATGGAATGAGGCACCAACCGACGATTATCCCTGTTTGCTCTATGAAGGTGCACCCAAGGACAACCCCCGGTTACTGCAAGACTATTGCAGAACATGGGAACAAAAAATATTGGGCTATGGGTTTGCTAGTCTATAGTGGATCAGTTTCCTAAGAAAGGCCTACCTACCTGACCCCTACCTGACCAATGCTTTATATAAAATACACCGACAAAATGGCAAGGGGTGACTTGCACACTCACTTATTATTATTATATCGTTTATTAAATTTTTTATCTTATAAAATACATTTTTAAATATTTCTTAGAAAAAAACATAAAAAAACATTTAAAAATATATAAAATAGTGGTCCACCGGTATCGGGAGCAGGGTCCAAGTTACCGGTGGGTAGGACTCCAGAGACAGGAACCTCCTCACAATGCGGGCCGTATCGAGGAGTACTGCCTTCTGAATCAGGCCCTTGATCCAGCCGTCTAACGAGAGCCTCGAGATATGATGGTTGAGGCTTTCAACCATCAGGCCATTGGCCGTAACGACAATCGGCACAATGACAGCCGAGTTAACATTCCACATGTTAACAACCTCGTGTGCTAAGTCGAGATATTTTATTTGCTTCTCTTTCTCAGCTTTCAAGAGGTTTTCGTCATGTGGAATGGTAACATCGACTATCATTGCGCGGCGCGCTAATCGATCTATCACCACTATATCAGGCTTATTGGCGACAATAGTCCTGTCAGTAATGATAGACTGATCCCAGTACAACGTGACATGGTCATTTTCGAGAACTGGGTCGGCGCATACTTGTAATACGGTACCTCAGTGTTCACAAGTTTATATTTCAAAGCAAGTTGCTGGTGAATAATCCTAGCCACTTGGTTATGTCTGTGCAAGTACTCGCCGTTAGCCAGACGAGAACAACCAGAGATAATATCGCTCATCTAGCAGTATAATGGCACATTTACAAAAAAAGCGAAATTGATTTTTTACGGCCTAAGTGTTTAAAAGTGGATAATTTATAAAGTGGTAAAACGGCACGGAGTTAGTTTTCCTATTTGTTGAGAGAGGGCGTTCAGTGTCATTGTAGCACTTGGTACGTTCCCCCCGCTTCCGCGCATAACAACGGCTTATTTGTCATTTGTGCCGTTTCAATTAGATTACGTAAATGTTATTGGTACTTATGTCGTGAGTTGGATTGGTGTTTTTAAGTATGGGTTAGAAAGCAGGTTGGCCTACTCTAAAACTCGGTCTAACTAATCATTATAAATGTTAAAAAGGCGTTAGAAGCCCAAAGTAGCAGTTTTAGAGTGGGCAAACCGCGCCCTAATCTTTGTGCTTATCAAAATCATAAGTTTAAATTTCACTTTAAATTTAGGAAAACAAACAAGACGTTTGATATACCTACTTATTGTAACAATGACGAACCGAATGGAGCGATTGGTACAATTAGGAAAAAAGGTTTGACTGAAGCACCTTTTTCTAAAACCAATCCTGACTTAAATTTAAGCGGTATGTATCCTAAATATTTTTTTATTATCATTTCATTTTGAACATTAAAATTTAACTAAGGTTGTATTTATTACATCTTGTTATAATTAATACATCAATTATAATCAAATATTTAAATAGCATCATCAAAGACAGTCGATATAAATGAACCTATAGCTTCGACCAGTACAGATTTGGCGGAAGTTTCAATATCTCCTTTGAACAGCAATACTTCTGATAATATAAATGTTCAGGAAATAGATGCTATTTTCGAAGGTACTGTGAATATGTTTTATAAATTGTATTTATATACTTAGTCTAATAATAATTCCTACGTATGTAGAAGTTAGCAGATGATTGTTATTGAATTAAAATAATTTTACTTAAGGTACCAAAGAAGATGATCAATCAGTAGTGCCACAAAAGCGGAAACGTTCTATATCCTCATCGAGCAGTGACTCATCATCGAGTAGTAGTAGTTCTAATAGCAGCTCATCGTCTTCATCGAGTAATTCATCCAGTAGTTCTTCAACGTCTAGTAAATTCCAGAAAGGAGGTACGTATATTAATTAAATACCATAATTATTTTCGGTTCAAAAGACAGCAAAAAAAATTCAGAAGATGTTTTTTTTAGATATTATAGCAATGTTTTTACAATTTCTTAATATTATTTGACACTTAAAATTGAAAGACTCGCGCAAGTGTTGAATGTACGATCTCTAGCTGCGGTTCAATTTAGTTGAGGAAATCTTACTTTGCAGATTCTTTGCCGGATGATACCCATATAGAACAGTTAAGAAGAGCAAATAATTTTGATTATGAAGCACTTGGTACGACTGTACCTGAAAAATTGATCATATTCCTGATAAACAAACTACTGATGAAAATATAGTGCAGTTTGAAGAAATAATTGATGAAGGTTAATAATTTATTATTTATATTGATTATTAAAATTCTTGGACTGTTAGATACAATAAAATTATGTTGAACAGGTAATGCTGAACGAACAATAACATCTCCCACGATACTTCAAACAAATAAAAATGCAAACGTGCTTAATCAACAAATGGATATGCAAATCTCTTCATATTTCCAAGAAGGTTCTGATGCGATAGGTAGAAATACCAAAGACCATGATTCTGCTGAGTATGGTAAGCATAATTTTCAAATTTTCTTTAGTTCCAATCAATAGTAACCAACAGCTCTCAATATTATTTAATCTTAATTCTAGGTAAAGAAAATCAGAAGCTAAGTTCTCCTTTTGTTTGCTTGAACGAAGGTTCAGACTTTTCTGCAGATAGTGGCAGTGAATATCATCCTCCGACATCACATCCAAGGCGTGACAGATCGTCATCTACGAGTTCATCTATAGTTTCTTTAACCAGTGCAACCTCTAAGAATAAAAGAGGAAAGAAAAGAGTGAGAAACCAAAACAAGTGGAAAGAAACTGTCAGGAAAACATTAAAAAAATATTATTACAATTACGATTTGTTACAATTACTTCGTTCTAACATAGTGCCCAGCTATTATGAAGGATTTTATAATAATCTTTAAATAAGTATAAGAAATACCTACCTTTTCTTATTAATTATATTCATTGTTATTGAGTAGGTAATGAAAGAAGATACCTGGTTTAAATCTTCGTAACTAAGTATACCTACGTAACTATTCGCCAAGGATCTTTGTCTCTCTGTAGTTAGCTGTGGGTTAGATTTGCGCATGGAATACTCGCGTTTAAAAGCTTTAAGTAGGTATTTAAACAGAGTTCAAAAATGCGGAAGTTATGCATCACAAGCGTTACAAGCATGACTTTTTCATGCACAAATTCATCCAGCTGTTAACTTCACAGAGAAAAGGGTCCGTGTCGAATAGTAAAGGTCAAAATCACCTACCTTACCTACCGTGCAAGTTCCTAATATTGCCAAATATGCTTATAGTTTTGTTTAATGCTTAGTCGATTAATAAAGATACTTAAAGGTAAAGTAAACTTCCTTAAAATTTAGGAGTGATAAGGTAAAACTTGATTTGAATCTGGATTTCACTATCGTACCTTTATCTAAACTTAAATTGCCAAGCTTTTAAGTGCTTTAGTTTTTAGAACGGAGAGTAACTCATATATCTCACCATAATTTTAAAAATGTATGATGATTACCTACCTTTATCCCGAAGTATTTATTAAGGTCTATACTAGTTGATAAAACCATAAAATCCATAATAAAGTGTAAAATGAACTCATAACTTCGTTTCAAACATTTGTAAAATCTTTGACCCTCATTTCTGTAAAATAAGAAAAAAGTAGATGTGTCATTATACTGCTAGGTGAGCGATATGTCTGATAGACTCACCCGGACGGTGGCATGCCCGACACACGTCAACCGTCCCGTCCTTCATAATATGTCTCCGGTAGTTATTCGTCAAGATAACTTCGTCCATAATTGCACAGACAAAACCTTCACTTTCCCCAAAAAGGTCCCCAAAACGTAGCCAGGATACGGACGCTAAAAAATCTACATCGGGCTCATGAAGAGCCCGATAGAAGCGCCCGTGTAGCTCCTTGTTTTACCATATCTCCTTGCGGTCATCCGTGGTAAGTATTACAGGTTTGCACCAGTTCTCTTTAGCCATGGAAAGTGGGGTGAGCCCCTTGTTATTATTATTATTAATATAATTTAAAACTAATAAAACTCGTGGCGCCGAAAGTGCGATGAGCGAACAACTTCTGTCACGGACACTATAAAAAGTCGTCAGTTTGTATACGTCATTTGTGTCGTAGTGCGAGAAAACGGTGACATGCTTGATGTGTACGGAAATTACGGAAAGTGTTGACAATGCCGCCGCTTCTAAAGTCGAATTATTAATAATAATTCACTGGAGTAATCTGACATGTGCTAGCTGTCACTTTGTGTAATAAAATTGTCATATTTATCGTAATGGTGATCGTTTAGGGTACAAGTCCGAGATGGGCTGCAGACTGCAACCGCAGGCGACAATGCGGCTAGCGGCTGCGGTTGACCGCAGTGCTGCCTGCGGTCGCTGTTGCTTCTATTTCCAAGCACGGCGGCATCGGTTGAGGGAAAGGCAAATATCGCGCCCTCTCGCCCCTACCCGCCGCAGGAGGCGCCCTGGGCGTCGGCAATCCCGGGCGGATTTCCGGCCACCGTAGGCGCGGGCTTGCGGACGGTGAGCAATGGGTAGCTCACCGGTAAGGAACAGGCCCGGGTCGACGGCGCGTTGTATTCCATGCGCGCCTCAAAGAGATGTCGTCAGCACAAATGTAGGGGTCCACTAGGGCCGTTGCCTGCCGGGGTCGCGGGAAGGTACTAAAGGGTCACCGAGGCCCCTGGCAACACAAGCAACAGGAAGGAATACGAGTGGGTTTTAGTCAGTAAGAGTCTGACACACCCTCCCGCTCCGCCCAGAGCGGGAGAAGTTATTTGATGATCCCAACCAAAAAAAAAAAAAAGGCACGGCGGCATGCCACGGCTGCACAATGCATAGAACGATGTCTCAGTCACTTTAATATCTTTGTGCAAAAGAATGTCGGACAACACTACCGATAGATTACTAATCTGTGTCTTTTGTTAGAAGACTGGATGACCGGCAACATAGTTAATCAATTTCTCTTCATCATCTTCCGATAAAGTTGACATTTTTGTGCGTGACACATGTGAACTCTCTGCGGTTCGCGACACCACTGGTAGACTGTTATCGCTGAAGGGCGCGGCCGCAGGCCGCAGTGTTGCCGCGCTTGGAATCAGTTTCATAGAGATGCATAGAAACTAGCAGTGTCGCTTGCAGCCTGCAGCTGCAGTTTGCGGCCTGCGGTCCATCTTGGAACTGCACCTTTAGTCTAATTGATTTATATGAGTGATAAATAAATGTATAATAATAAGTGTAACAGTCTAGAATACAATCGTTATTACCATTTTATTACAAAAAGTTACAGCTAGTTAGCTATTGGTGCCGATTCCCTTGTTCACAAACTTAACAAAATTTAAGTTCAGTGCATCTTTTTCTTTCTATTTCATTAAGAAAAGGACAGAAGATACATTTTAGTTTAGTCCTGTCAAATTAATCAGCGCTTGAAGTAAATTGACGTAATTTTAGTAGGCAAGATTTTAATCACGTCTAAACTTGTATGGAGTAGTGACAGGCGCTGATTAATTTGACAGGACTAAACTAAAATTCATCTTATGTCCTTTTCTTAATGAAATAGAAAGAAAAAGATGCACTGAACTTAAATTTAGTTAAGTTTGTGAACAAGGGAATCGGCACCATTATCGACTTCAGCAGCGGCCGCGGAGGTGTCTCCGTGCTCTGTGCGCGTAGCTAACGTGGCAAACGTCTCCGTGCAGATCCTACGTAGCTGTGGACGGTCGACTTTAGGTAGCCTACTAGAGAAAGTGAGAAATAAGTACTCGTAGTCGTAGATAACTGATACCCGTTTTCTCTAACACTAGACAACACCCAAACGCCTAAATAAAAGCGCACTGTTGGATTTTCAATGAGCCGAGAGCTGAAAATCGAGAGCACACTTTTCCAACAGCGAGCATAACGGTGGCTGTTTATTTTCCACCGTTCATTGTTTGTAGTAGCGTGAAGTAGGACCAGGCTGAGCTTAGGACCTGTGGATGAACACCAATTTTTTATCGTCAACGCAAAATTTAAAAAACCTTAGACAGTCATTTGTAAATATCTAGACGACGTCTACCAAACTGTTATCACGAATTCAGCACATGAAGGCTCCTACATACTGGCACGACTTGTCGCGCGACGCGTCGCGACACAAAGGCACCGCTTGTAGCGCTACACGCGGTGTCTTTGTGTCGCGTCGCGTCGCGCGACATGTCGCGCCAGTATGTAGGAGCCTTGATTCTACACTCCTTAGCGCAGAGACTGCGTGACTTAAGATTTGAAAAAATCTGGTACTTATTTTATTATAGTGCAATATCTAAACTGTAGAAATTTGTATGGAACAGCAGATTTTTTTTATAATCGGCAAAAAAAAATAACGCATCAACGCAATCATGTACTTACTGAATGCAGGTATATATCGTCGCCTTAGAGTGAATACCTCGGGAATGTTATTGGGCATTTTTATTTTATTACATTTTTGGAAAGCAAAACCTCGCAACGCACGCCACGCTAGTTTCCCACAAAAAAAGTTTAGTCAGCTGTAGCGCCATCTATGGCGAGTTCAAAATTCTCGCAAAAGAACAGACGAGGTCTTCAATTTACCAACACTTAGAATTTAATCATTATTCCAGTAAAGTTGCCTTTTTCGCATATACTAGGCTTTCACTCTTTTTTTTTTTTTTGAGGGTGGCAAATCATCAAATAACTTCTCTGGGCGGAGCGGGAGTGTGTGTCAGACTCTTACTGACTAAAACCCACCCGTATACCTTCCTGTTGCCTGTGTTGCGGGGGCATCGGTGACCCATAAGTACCTTCCCGCGACCCCGGCAGGCATCGGCCCTAGTGGACCCCTACCTATGTGCTGACGACATCTCTTTGAGGCGCGCGTGGAATACAACGCGTTTTCACTCTAAGGCGACGATATATCATGGTAACAGTTAGCGCGTCGATGTACCTGACACCATACATTAATCTGATCTTGATATTTTTCTTAAAAAAACAGGCTAAGTGCGTGTCGCACCACGCACAATGAAGGGTTCCGTAGTTGGGATAACCTTATCCCAAGAATAAAGTTAACATTGTAGTTGAAAAACATGTTCTCCCATGCATTCTAACTGCAAATGTAAGTTGGTTGAATATTGCTCGTTAACTTGAAAAGCCTACATAGCTGCGATAGTTTTCCTTTTAACTTCGTTATTTAAGCTATTGCCGTGAATTTTTTCACATACTCAATATCAACCATTTAGCTTGCAGGGGGGGCATTTGACTCTTACAAAAATTAGCACTTTAAAGCTTAATATTTCGCAAACGGATGCTTGAATCGTAAAATGGTTTGCATACACTCGCAATATTTTTGAACGACCTTTCCAACGACACCCAACTCAATGGGATAGATGAGAAAAAAAACTTCACTCCACTTTACGGAGCGATACCTAGGGTAGGTATCGCTCCGTAAAGTGGAGTGAAGTTTGTTCCGTAAAGTGGAGGAAAAAAAAATGTATTGTAAGATTTTATTTTACTACTTTGTTGGGAGATTAATATATTACCATGCCAAATTACAGCTTTCTAGTACTAAGACTCTCTAAGCAAAGCCGCGGACAGACAGACAGACGGACATGGCGAAACTATAATGCTGCGGCTAAATTGTCGCAATAAGGCGAATTACACTTCGTGCGCTCTCTCTCACTTACCGCTCGACGTCTCGCTGAGAAACAGAAAGCGCACGAAGTGTAGTTCGCTTTATCGCGAAAATGTAACCGTAGCATAAGGCTTCAGTAGGCAGCGAATTGCGATGCGACTGAAAGAGCGAAACGAGATAAACATGGTATGGCTACATTATAAGCGAACATTCGGTATAAATTCGGCGATGACGTGGCTACATTACACATGCTACACAACGAATTAGTATGAGCGATTCATGCGGCTAATTTCGCTGATATGTTGATGTAGCCGATGCCGTGATTACAGTAATGTTGTTCCGATCGCTTAAAGAAATCAAAGATCGCTAGTAATATTTGATCTACGGTGTAGCCATATACGTGAGCATTCATTTATTTGTTTTAATCACTCATTTATCGCAGGTCGCGTCGCGGTCTAATGTAGCCTCAGCTTTAGGGTTCCTTGTTGACTGCTGAACCCTGAAAAAGAACGAATGGAATGAAGTATTTTTTTTAGAAGTGCCATTGAAATAATGCTGCTTACTCTCATAAACGCATTGAGGTTGACATCAGCAAATCCGGCGGCCGTCAGTTTGCACGGCTCCTGTGCCCTGTAACATTTGTCAATACAGTACTTTCCCAGTAATTTTAGGTTCGACGTACTATAAAAAAATACCAGCTCACCAAGAGCTGGTTCGCCCGGAGGACACGGTGGAGCATACGGTGGAGGTCTGCCTGTCCTCGTAGAGGCGATTGGCGGCAGAGATCTCTCGCGTCCGGCCTTGGTTAAGGCCATGGTAAGGAGCGAGAGGGCATGGGCAGCCGTCACCTTCTTCTGCGAAGCAGTAATGCTTGCGAATCGCGAAGGAGGAGGCGGGACGGTTGAGGGAAAGGCAAATTTCGCGCCCTCTCGCCCCTAGCCGCCGCAGGAGATGGCCTGGGCGTCGGGAATCCCGGGCGGATTTCCGGCCACCGTAGGCGCGGGCTTGCAGACGGTGAGCAATGGGTAGCTCGCCGTCCGATAAGGACCAGGCCTGGGTCGACGGCGCGTTGTGATCTACGCGCACCTCAAAGACATGTTAGCACGAGTGTAGGGGTCCACTAGGGCCGATGCCTGCCGGGGTCGCGTGAAAGTCCAAAAGGGTTACCGAGGCCCCTGGCAACACAGGCAACGGAAGGAATACGGGTGGGTCAGTAAGTGTCTGACACACCCTCCCGCTCCGCCCAGAGCGGGAGAGATTATTTGATAACTTCCCACCCAAAAAAAAAACAAAACCCAGAGCTG
Organism: Atethmia centrago; assembly: GCA_905333075.3. Taxonomy (NCBI): domain Eukaryota; kingdom Metazoa; phylum Arthropoda; class Insecta; order Lepidoptera; family Noctuidae; genus Atethmia; species Atethmia centrago. The sequence goes on from HG995388.1 coordinate 20,975,583, forward strand.
GTATTTATTTAAATGACTGTTTTGAATAACATTTTCTATTTTGTTAAGTACCTGCAGTGCTATTCTATAATAATAACACCGTGAAAACTTAAGTGAAGTGAGCTTAAAGTTAGCTGTCAATAGTGTTATCCTTAGCACAAGGTGTCTCACTTCACGCTCACTTCACCTAAGGTGAGATTTGTACAGAATAGACCAGCAGGCCTACCATGACGCTTTCTAATTCTTCGAAGAATAGACACGGCTCTTTCTATACAAAGTGACATTTCGTGTCTCCATTTTTGACATCTCACCGTAGAAATCCTTCTACAAACTGTCATTTTGATTTCGTTTCTAGCGATATTTGTCTAGGTCCTTTTTTATGTACTCGTAGAAGGATTACAGCCCAGTCCCTCTCACAGAGAGGAGGCGTGCCCCTGCTGTGTCCCAGCAGTGGGAACATTAGGTATAGGCTGATTACGTACGTACGTTGTTGAGCAGACGATTTTTTCAATTATGAAGCAATGGATTACGACTTTCCTTTAAAACGGGATTGTTATACGAATGTGTTACGCTATAGGGGTATGAGGAACAGGGTGTAAAGCTCAATCATCCTCCACAGAAATGCAGACCGGGAAGTTTCGTCTAAATGCTCGTAACGAGCCCCAAACTCTCTTTACGAGCATAAACGTAATAGTATTCCTTTTCTGTCTGCATAAGGATTGCCGGCGGACACTTGAGTGCACTTCCCTGTCGTTGTCTCCGCCTATTTAGGATGTACACACGGCTACACATCAAATTATACATTTCCAGATTACGCTGACCTCGAATTGTACGGAAATCCTATACAATGCGAGATCAGCTTATACTGGAAATGTATAGCTTGATGTGTAGCCGTGTGTACTGTCGCCAGCGCATCAAGTTACCACAAACTGTCAAATATCTCCAAATGATTTTAAACCTTAAAATGTTAAAGGTTAAGTTTAAATCGAATGAGAAAATTTTACAGTTTGTGGTAACGATGTGCTGGTGACTGTACCTATAGAAAGTAGCTGCTCGTGTGGCTCATCTAGTTTTCCTCGTTGGTGTTGTAGTAGCAAGTCCTTCTTTTTTGTTTGATTGGGAAGTTATCAAATAACTTCTCCCGCTCTTGGCGGAGTGTGAGCGTCACACTCATACTGACTAAAACCCACCCGTGTTCCTTCTGTCGCCTGTGTGTTGCCAAACTCCACGGTATCCCTTTCGGACTTTCCCGCGACTCCGGCAGGCATCGGCCCTAGCGGATCTCGTCAGTTGTGCTGACATCTCTTTGGGGCGCGCGTGGAACACAACGCGCCGTCGACCCGGGCCTGGTCCTTACCGGACGGTGAGCTACCCATTGCTCACCGTCCGCAAGCCTGCGCCTACGGTGGCCGGGAATCGGCCGTCAAAAAGTCTTAAATGCACTGACAGACAATGCACAGCCTAAACCGCTGGGTCTAGAAACATGACATTTTGCGCAAGGGTTCCTTATGTAACGAAGGTACTTAGGAAGGATTTCTGAAAATTCGTCGCATACATAATCAGCCTATAATATTCTGACTGCTGGGACACAGGCCTTCTCTCCGTGAGATAGCGGACCGTAATCCATCACGCAGGCCCAGTGCGGGTTGGTAGGTGTCTCATGTCTTCGAAATGTTGGTTTTAGGAAATGCCGGTTTCCTCACGATGTTATCCTTCACCGTTTTGAGAGCAGTGGTGATGAAATTGTTTATAAAGTAAACCGATCGTAGATTCGAACCCAGACGGGTTCGAGCCTTACGACCTACTACTCGTAAGTCGCGGCCGTTACCACTGGGCCACCACTGCTCTCAATTTCTTCGTTTATAGGACTTAAATAGGGCGTTAGTTTGTATGGAAGTTTGTCATTTTTGTCACACGGGTTTTTGGGAAATACTAGCTTCCGCCCGCGGCTCGGCCCGCGTATGACAATAAAAACTAGCTCTATGTCCAACCCCAGGGTTCAAAGAATCATACCAAAATTCATAAAAATCGGTTCGGCCATTTAGCCGTGAAAGCGTCACAAACAAACAAACTCACATTCACATTTACAATATTAGTTAGGAAGGTAGGATTTCAGTATTTCATTCCCTTTAAAAACACAGGTCTAATTGTGCTGCTTGGTTGCAGAATGAAGATGGTTGGTAGTAGGTAGTAGTAGCAAAAGAGTCATTTATGAAACCGGGCTGCCACTCTACCTAAATATAGTAGAGTGCATGAATAAGGGAGGCCTAGGGGAGGCCTATGTCCAGCAGTGGACGTCTTACGGCTGAAATGACGATGAATGATGATGTATGAATAAGCACCTTATTTGACGATCGGGATCTTACAATCTTCTGTTTGTTGATGATCATCCTAATATTATAAATGCGAATGTACGTTTGTTTGTTACGCTTTCACGCTAAAACTGTTCTGAACGGATTTGGATGATATTTGGCGCATGGGTAGACCATGACCTGGAGAAGGGCATAAGCATCGTGGATCGCAGACGAAGTCGCGGGCAACAGCTAGTTTATGATAAATAATAGAGTTAAGATCTTCAGTTAAAATCCATTACCTGGTTTGTACCAAAAGCAGTTGCTTCCTGACTTTAGTATTGGCGAAATACCACTTACAGTTGTAGACCGCATTACTTATCTCCAAACTCTGAAATAATGAATGTAGTTTTATTTATGAAACCTAAACTTCTTCTAGGAAGTGCGAGTCTCCTTTGTAAGAAAATTTCTTGCCGACTGGTCAACGCTGCACGTGTAGAGCGCTGGCTCGTTATTTGGCCAAAGAACGAGCGTGCAATTACAGCAATGTGGACGACAACTTCGACGCCTAAGGCGCCGTCTCCACGGACGAGAGAATCGCGGCGATAGTCACGCTGTGCCTTTTGTGCGTTTTTCTCGCCCGTGGAGACGGCACCTGTTGTTTTTGTATTTTTTGTGTAGTTAGTCATTTAATTTAAAAAAATATTCGCAACTAAATAAGTACACACCGCACTCATCATCAAATCACCGAAGAAACACAAGAAGAAAACTTGCATCAATGCCATGGAAAGGAACGTCAAAAATGTGACGATGGTGACAATATCATCCACAATCTGAAAGAGCCAATAAAGTTTTAGAAATACACAACCAAAAAAAAACAAGGATTGAAAAAATTCTAATTACACTTCCAAAAAACCTATTGTGGAATGAAGGAATGCTGAACCAATTGGTAATCTCGAAAAAAAAGATACCTAAGCTTAAAGATGAAAACGAATATTCTTATATTTCTGTAACTGGTCATGACGTGATAAAGAAATCTTCACTTATTCATACATAACACAGTATTCAAGAGTATAAACAGCAATGTACAAATGTAGTCGATAATGATAATGATGGCGCAAGTGGCACAGCTGAGAAAAACAGTGAAATTACCGTAACATTGAATCCAGTCAGGCAAATCACTAAAGAACTGGACAAAAAGTTGAATAGCGTTGACTTTGAGTAGATTGTTTCTAGAATGTTTGTTGAGCTGCAAATAAAATTCTATAAGTCAGTGGGGTAATTGCGTAACACACGTACAACGGCAAATTGCGGCAATGTCTTTAATTTTGACAGTACGTTCATTGCGTTATTTAATGGTGACCACTGAAAATCAGCGCTGTGCTGTGGGTCCCCCATAACACAGCATCATGCTGAGTGGAAGCCTTCTTGTCACAGTCTCGGCGTGCAGCTGCCGACTATTTGTGTTGTGTGTTTTGTGCTCGTGCTTGTAGATGTAGATGTATTTTGTTTTATTTTTCTGTTTATACCTACTCGAGTTAATTATCTTTTTGTACGCACGTGTTTCTGTGACAAATAAACTTAAATTTCTTTCTTTCTTACGTTGATTGATTGATTGATGTCGCATAAAGGCAAAGAAACTACATTTGTGAAATCGAATAGACTTGCTGCAATTTCGAATATTGTTAAAGCTTTTAATTTGAATCTACCGTACTTATTATTGTTAACCTAGTCAAAATTATAATATGTTCCATTACTCACTGTATCAAACCATGATGCCATTTTACTAACTCTGCGAACTGTTCCCGAAATTCATCTTCTTCATACCTTTCTCCCTTAGAGATACTCCTGTCAGGTATTATCTTCTCAAAATCATATTGCAGCAGTCTGAACTGTACACGAATATGAGTGCAGCAAGTGAAAAACAAATAATCTGCTGCAGCCATCTCCAAAAGTACTACACATTCTGAAAGTTTTTCAACAAGATTAAAGATTTTCTTTGTTTTTCAGCGATGGGTCTCAAAATCTTACGTACCTGACCAAATCTGGTGGATATAAGCAAACGGCCAGTATTTCAACTCGTAAGGAATGAACGAAAACACGTCCAAATACGGCAGCAACATCTCAAACTCCTTTGTCTTATAATACTTCACCGCAATCAATACCATCGGAGTCATGTCAAACACGACTATCATTGAACAATTTAACACATACAGTACATTTATTACTTTATTTAAGAATCCTGTTTCGTCTTCTATAATTTCTTCTTTCTCAACGCACTTCTCTCTATTATTTTCTTTTATTTCTAGATCTCTTAAAAGGTCGATTAGCTCTTTAACATGTTTCTCATACATCTGATGGTAAACAGACTTGATCATTGAAAGTATTGAAAATGTCAGGCAAGGAGCAACACTGGTGACTTCTATAAAGCTTTTGCCAGTTACTATGCCGAGTATTATGTAGTATATACTGGCGATTACTGCTGAAAATACAACCATAAAATTTGAGGAGTATAACCATCTGTGTTTGATCTTATCCATTGGTGTAACGATCTTTTTTTGAAGATTCATTCCCGAATATCGAAATAAAACTCCTAGTTTGTCAAGTGATTGATCAAAATGCAGTGGTTTAGACATTTTTCAATGTAGATATTAAAAAGTTAAAAAACTGAAAGGTATTCAATTCAAAGTAAAAGAGTCAGGTAGCTGCTCTTATGATAATGTTTAAAACTAAAGTTGAAGTTTCACAATGTTACCGGTAGAAGAGAACTGTATGAACTGAACTTTGCCATGTGTGTATTTTAAGGTCGTAGCAGCTACGACAAACGTAACATTGGTTTAAGGTAAACAATAGCACGGTCTAGACATCGGTATCAGATACACGCTCCGCTTTATATTTCGTGATTGAATTTTCCGTTTGATCAACATTCATTTGTCTTCTTCTTTATGGAACGTAGATTGTTTGACATGTTTCTGTACATAATGTTCAGTGTCCTCATTTAATTCATATAGATTTCTTTGTTGTGTTTACTTTGGCTTCTTTTCTACTTTTGATTCTATTCTACACCTTTTTTTTGACCACGTTCTTCTTTCAGTCGACCTTCGGTCACCTTCATTGACATTAACATTATTTTCACTAAGGGCCTTAGCACACCTCCGACGCGAAAATAATGATGCAAAACCGCTTAACGAATTTCGCTACGAAACATTACTACATTAAGTCGTGATTCGAGTATCGGAACATCATGCGAGTCAGTTAAATTGTAGCCATCGGACTTAATGTCGTCGTTTTCAACTTAGTAAATACAGTTTAGGTCTATTTCGGACCTCTTGGATTCGTTTTTCAAAAAAGATCAAGAAACATTTTACAGCATTTTACAAAAAAAAAAATGAGTTTAGCTTTATAAACCTGTTCGACTGACATAGATACGTGCGGTACGTGCGTGTAATCATCTTCCATGCAGATCGGCGAAATCATGCGGGAAAGAGATATAATCATAATCAAATCAATACGTTAGAACAGGCAGTTTTGTTTCTGTTCAGCTTGTCGTGCAACGGACAAGTCATGGCGGATCTACTGCCAGCCTAAATGTATTGAAAGAAAAGAAAGACAAAGTATTTATTGGGCCTCGCACAGGAGATCACAAATTTAACTAAAAAACACATTGCATTTCATTTTGTGATCTATTTACTTCGTTTCCATCAACATCCTGTATCCCTTTGTTTTTAGTTATTACTCCTGTGTTACTTTTATTAATGTTCAGTTAGGTACCAAATTCAAAAGTTGGCACCTTTATTTTCTTTTAAAGTCTATATCACCTTCATAGAGGATTCCTTCAGTAAATATTGTTATAATTTATGTTTTATGTTACACTTAATATCACATAAATAATTTATTTGTTAATAGGTCCGGTTGCCCCGTGGGTGTAATTAATACTAAAGCATAATTGCCAATACTCTACGTAATTCGCTTAGGTATAAATTCTCGTACGGTTTGCAGCCGAAATTACTACAAAATTGTTTAGTTAGTTATTTCCAATCACCGTGCAATGAATAATCATGGCTCATGAATATAAAATCATCATCAAATGAATCAGCGGCTTATAGTTGTCAGTTGTGAAACATGGATTCTTCAGAAAAGTGTCTATTTTAAAATAGGAGATTCTTTTAAATATGCATATATTCTGCCACCAGAAAACAGTGTATTTTGACCTTTAATAAAGAAAACAAAGACAGCAGATTCTGTCCATCTCAAGTTTCAGCATATTATCAGTCCTTAGCGTCGTCTGCTACAGTGTAAAAAATGAATGAATTGTAAACAAACCGATATACTGCACCGAACAATGATGTCACTCTTACATCATCAACAATTGACTCAGTTGACTTACTACTTGAGCGGGAAGAGGCAGCTGGTAACTATACACTTTGTTTTGATTCAATTCCCGATTGGATTGAAAATAAATAATCTTAGGTTATTTATTTTTCTGTGGCATCTGAAGCTTCGACTCGCTATGGTCTCGCTATTTCTTTCTCTAAATTGGTTCAAAAATCCTTTTTACTCGTCAGAACGAAATGAAAAGAAATCCTAACTAATATTATAAATACGAAAGTGAGTTTGTTTAACGGTGGAATGGATTTGGATGAAATTTGGCACCTCGGTAGACCATGACCTGGGTTAGGAGATCGAGACTTATGCGAGTGAAACCGCGGGGCGCAGCTAGTAAGAAATATAGGTACAAAGATTCCTTTTTAATTGTTAATTTTATAGGAATGCCATTTGAATGTGCATTTCTTTGATACCGTGGAGTTTGGGACAGATGCTTGTGTGGGACGCTACCTGTGTAGACACACCGGCACCGTCTCACCTCCAACGGAGTACTTCTAAAGCGGGTGCAGGGGCAGAAAATGCCGAAAATCTGAAAAATATTAAATATAGAGGCCTTGCCAGAGAGTACAACTTTGTGCCCTTTGGCGTCGCGACCCTCTCGGTCCGTGGGGTCCCAGTGCGCATAAGTTATAAGTTATTTGCGGAAATCGCGAATCATCGAGTTGATGTAACTGGTGACCGAAAAGCTGGCGGCATCCTCGCACAACGCATCAGCATTGCAATTCAGCGAGGAAATGCCGCCAGCATCCTCGGTACAATGCCTCGAGGGCCTTTTTTAGGTTTAACTTAGTTTTAATTTAATTTAGTTAATGTTAATAACCATCTTGTAATTTGATTATGTAAATAAAAGGATAAGAGAAGAGATCTTCAATTTATAGGGTTCTACTAAAGGACGGTGAATCAGTGATATCCAGTCTCTCCAAAGGGTACCGTATTACCCAGTTACTGGGTTGTGGAGGGCAGATAGGCATTCCCTCCATGTAAAATGCATCCGGTTAGACTTGAGGCCGACCCCAACATAGTTGGGACAAGGTGATGTCCTTCAAAAGTTAGTTGCGTAGTACTCACAACCGCATAGAGTAGGACTTTTTTTTACCCCGTCTATTTTATTTAGGTCACCTGCAGCCTTTTAGAACAAGGATCGAAGAAGACATTTAAAGCTCGACGGAATGCCTATTGTGGTTATTTTAGGCTAAAAGATCTATAAGGAAGAACTTTAAGGGTTCCTTGTTTACTACGGAACCCTAAAAATGATTATTATTATTACACAGGAGTATAATAATGATCCTTCTTATTTCTTCTAAATTTATCGCACAAATACTGAGAACAGCCATTTTACAAACATTTTTGTAACGCAGATGGAAAGCACAGAACTTCAAATATTTAGTTCTGACGTCATCACTTTATATCTATGGGATAAGCAACCTCGCATACCACGTTGTCTAAACATTACGTCTTCAACAAAGATGGTAAATTACTGAGGCTAGTCATAGCTATAATACTATTCGAGTTATTAGGTCGACTTTGAATAAGGTAACAGGCCTTTTTTTTGGGTGGGAAATTATCAAATAAATTCTCCCGCTCTGGGCGGAGCGGGAGGGTGTGCCAGACTCTTACTGACTAAAACTCACCCATGTTCTTTCCATTGCCTGTGTGTTGCCAGAGGCCACGGTATCCCTTTCGGACTTTTCCGCGACCCCGGCAGGCATCGGCCCTAGTGGACCCCTACACTTGTGCTGACATCTTTTTGATGCGCGCGTGGAACACAACGCGCCGTCGACACGGGCTTGGTCCTTACCAACTATCCATTGCTCACCGTCCGCAAGCCCGCGCCTACGGTGGCCGGGAATCGGCCTGGGATTCCCGACGCCCAGGGCGTCTCCTGCAGCGGCTAGGGGTGTGATGGCGCGAACTTTGCCTTTCCCTCAACCGTCCCGCCTCCTCCTTCGCGAGCATTACTGCTTCGCAATAGGAGGTGACGGCGCCGTACCATGGCCTGACGGGAGAGATCACCGCCGCCGATCGCCTCGACGAGGAAACGGTGGTGCCCCGCCCAAGCCAGGCAGACCTCCATTGTATGCTCCACCGTGATACTGTAAGGCCTAAAAACGAGGATGAAGCAAAAGGATAATAAAAAAATGTATAATAAGGATGGTAGGATTTAGCGTTCTGCAGTTTCGCCTACCCCTATACCAAACAGGAGTCTGTGTATGTATGATAGGTACTAAAGTATGTATTTGGTTCAGCTAGAGAAATTTTAGAAACGTAGACATACATTATAAACATAAAACAGAGCTCAGGTTATTTTTTTTTTACTTTTTGCTTCGATCTATACGCAATATTTTAGCACCCACTTTAGTAAGTGCTCTTTCACGAAACGCTATAATTGTATTGTTCAAAATATTTTCAGTTTCCTTCGATTATTAATTAAATTATACAATTGGACCAAATAATTTTAGAATTCCTCTAAATTTTTTGCCAACTTGTGCTTGCATTAACATTAGTTATACGAACATAGACAGTTGTCGTAGTAATTATAAAACGAGTGACGTCATCAAAATTGAAGCCGATCGCAGAAACCACAAAAAATTTTCAAATAAAGTCCATACAACGATCGGAAACAAGAGACGCACACAGACGGATACGTATGGAATTCTCAAACAAATGCCAGTCGCGTCTGAGTACGCTTGCACCCGCTGTAAGTTAAGTGAGTACGTATGTGTTCGCACACTTTTTCGCTTGTTTTATGGAGCCAACCTTCTGAATCTATAATTTTGTGGCAGAACCGCACTGAAATTCTGATAACAAAATTACAGTTCAACCCACTAATTACTGACGAACGCTACGTTCTCACATGAGTTTTTAATCATTCGTCATTACAATTTGACACCGTAATTATTGCGAAATATTTTGTTAATTTCCCGTCGTTGGATTCGTAACTGGAAACTGTGTTTATCTACATTTAATAATGAAGGACCTGCCTTTCATTTCACGCAGGGTTTGATCTATTTTGTAGTTAAATAGGGACAATTTACCTTCGTCTTTTTTTTTTGGGTAGGAAATCATCAAATAACTTCCCGCTCTGGGCGGAGCGGGAGGGTGTGTCAGACTTACTGACTAAAAAACCCACCCGTATTCCTTCCGTTGCCTGTGTTGCCAGGAGCCTTGGTAACCCTTTCGAACTTCCACGCGACTTCGGCAGGCATCGGCCCTAGTGGACCCCTACACTTGCGCTGACACCTCTTTGAAGCGCGCGTGGAATACAACGCGCCGTCGACACGGTCCTGGTCCTTATCGGACGGCGAGCTACCCATTGCTTACCGTCCGCAAGCCCGCGCCTACAGTGGCCGGAAATCGGCCCGAGATTGCCGACGCCCAGGGCGTCTCCTGTGGCGGCTCGGGGCGAGAGGACGCGAAATTTGCCTCTCCCTCAACCGTCCCGCCTCCTTCTTCGCGAGCATTACTGCTTCGCAGAAGGAGGGCGACCTCCTTCGACATAATCAGCCTATAATTTTCCAACTGCTGGGACGGGTGTGTAATATATGGCATAATAACAGAAAATATATTATCACGTGAAATAACGTTCACATGATATAATTTTCATATGCTATAAAAACAAATAACCTAATTTCATGTGATCTAATGTTACATTTCATATAAACTTCTTTTGCTTTTATAACATTTAGTATAACGTTAATTTCATATAATTTTTATTTTGTATAATGGCTCGTTTTATATAACGTTCAGTTGACCTAATTTTCATATTTACTCATTTTCAGCCAAATCACTTCGTTCATTGGTGAAATCTTGTAAGTTGATTTTTGGGTTTATCGCGTTCAGATAGACAGACGCGGAGGGACTTTGTTTTATAACGTGTGGTCTTAAAATGACTTACAATGATTTCCCATCAATTATACTGTAATACTACTCAACCACATTTCCATTATCATGAACTCCACTGCTACCTCATATTGCGGTCATCAACCCCACTGATAACGGCCTTATCTCCCCACATCATCCGCTGTAGCGATCTATGGGGCAGGCCGATTCATCCGTGGACCGCTATGGCCTGATAATAATCTGATATACATACCATACATACATTATGCATGGTCTGGTTGACAGCATCTGTTCACAAGTTTGACAAATGAGTCAACATTGTTGAAGTTATGGTTGAATTTAAGGGCTTGTCCAGAAAGGGCGAATCACGCGCGAGTCGAGGGTCTGGCGTTATGCACGCGATTTACGCGCGTATTTTGAATTCGCGCGATGCTTGTGGATGCGATGTATTCGTGCCTAGTATCTCAATAGCGCGCGAATGAATTCGCGCGAAACGTTTCGCGACGAATTCGCTTCTTCTGGACAAGGTCTAAATGTATCTTTAGTAGGGATGCTTATGGTTATATAAAGATCAATTAAAAAAACGAGCGAGACTTACAGTAATCACGTATGATGTATAATATCTGACATCTCATCTTGGTAGTAAGCAACTGAGCAGCGACAGAAATTAACCTCAGAATATAAAAAAGCTAAATACTCAAATATTTATTCGAATATTTATTCATTACTAGTGGTCGCCCACTGATCGAAATTCAACCCCCTCTACTTAAAATCTGTATAGTACTTACTAATTCCATGCTGAAGCTGTCACTTCCTGTCTACACTCTTCCGTCCCTTTTCACGACATCACTCTCACAGAAACCGAACATAATTAGCCTATAACGTTCCCACTGCTGGGACAAAGGCCTCCTCTTTGTGAGAGGGAGTGGGCCGTAATCCACCACGCGGGCCCAGTGCGGGTAGTTAGATGTCACATGTGTTCGAGTGTTTGGTTCTAGGACATGCCCGTTTCCTCACGATGTTTTCTTTCATCGTAAAAAAGCTTACATGAAAGCCTAAATACTGAATGCATTGTTAAACTAAAACTCATATATAATAAATTTTAATGCGAAAGTGAATTTGTTTATTAGTGACTCTTTCACGTTAAAACGGCTGAACGAATTTGTATGAAATTTGGCATATGGGTAGACCATGACCTGGAGAAGTATAAAGGCTTTTTATCCTGGATTGTAGACGAAGTCACGGTCTAGTAGTACTTGCTGATTCCAGAATCTTAATCTGATTTCCTATAGCGTGAACGCAAAAAAGAGCTTAAAATTAATGTTATCATCAAACGGGCGCAAATGGAGACTTTCGGATGCTACTTATCTACTGAGAATTTCTCTTTAGAACCTAATGGTCTGGGATCAAGAGTATAAACTGGGGGACTACTCTCTAAGTCCGTCAAGGAAGATACTCGCCCGTCCCAAAGTAGTTGATCCGTCAAAACAAATGACAAATTCAATTTTTGGAACGGGCACAAACACATTGCGTGTACGGACAACTGTCAAATTGTGTTGTCATTCATTCTCAGCTCGGGCTCCAAAGTAATCTTATGTCCAAGTGATACGGAATAGGAAATACCCGTAACTTTGGCCGAAACTACGGTTATAGTGCCTAGAGAGTAATCTTAAAGAGAAAATCAATGAAATATCGACCTCCTGTCAAAAGAAATTCATCTACTCATCAAAATCATGCCCAACCAAGTCGTGCCAAATATTCACTCAACTACATAGTACATAGATTGTCGTGCTAAACAAACCTGTAAACGAGAAGTAGAAAAATCCAGCGCATTTGGAACAGAGAGCTGGAAACATTAGTCATACATTATAGGAGCACAGCGCGGTCTGCGCGGGACGGTAGCACGCAAAACTGTCAGTTTTGTACCGGGGTGTATTTCTTGCGGGGACGATCAATTGCGGCCGGCGAGTTTTGTGGGATTGAGATGTGGGAATTATTGTGAAAGAAACTTTCAGATGTTTTCTTTTTGTATGAAAAATGGAGTAATGCGAAAATAAAATGAGTAGGTAATTAAATGATTAATAAGAAGGCTGCATTTTTTATTTAAAGTAAAGAGAAAGTTTATGCAGTACTAATAGATATAAACAGTGACAATAATTTTAAAGAAGTGATACAAGATAAAAATAACGATTGTTCGTAAAGGTGCATTAATTCTGTTTTCTTTTTATGTTGGTGAGCCATATAATGTTTGCAATAGAGCGAAGTAGGACCATGCTGTGCTTAAAATCTGAAAACAAAAAATGCAGTATCAATCACATCTGCTGTTTCAGCTGTTTCCACTGCCTAATCGATATTTATTGGGTTACCTTCATAAAAGCCTTTAGATTAACTTCAGAAAAATCAGAAGCCGTCAGCTTGCATGGAGTTTGTGCTCTGAAAATAATTTAATTTATCTATTTACATAAAAATCCCTGCAAACTTACTTGCTGCATACTTTGATTTTGCAATGTATTTTGTAAAACTACCTTGTTTGCACCAAGAGTAAATCCTTTCCAAGACGCGTATCAGCTAAGTACCAACGGCAATTGTAGACCGCATCACTAACCTCCGTACTCTACAATTACATAATAGTAATTTAATCATCAGGAATTTAACTTAATAAAGTTATATATATCTGAGTGACAATATACTTACCGATGTCATCAAAAGATCGCCAAAGAAACATAGAAAGAAGATTTGCAGTAGACTCATGAAGAGGAAACTAAGAAAAGTGACCACAAATGCAATGTCACTGATAGCCTGAAAAAAAAAAAGAATTTTCATCCATTTCATGTTACAAAAAACCCTAAAACTAGTTAATTAAATCAAAATCCAATTTTCCAGAAATATTTCAACAAGTTTTTAATTGGCTACTCTAAGAATGTGAAAAGGTAGCTTAACATTCCTGAAATAGTCAATTAAATATTTACCATAACATTGAATCCCGTAAGACAGATAAGAATTGAACTTGAAACAAAGTTCATTAAAGTTGATCTTGTATAGACTGTTTCCAGCATATTTGCAGAACTGCAAGAAAATATGTACGTATTAGTAACTATTGATGGTTTTATCAAGATAGAGATCTTGATATAACTGTTTTCAAAACGATCATCATTTTCCTCTGAGTCATTCTTATACGAATTCTTGCTACTGTACGTAACCCTATGTATAAAAATTAAAATAAAATATAACATGAGTAAACAAAAATGGATAACAAAAGGTATTAAAAAAGCTGTAGTACTAAGAGATCATTAAGACATCATCATCATCATTTGACGACACGGTTGGCGTAATGGCTGAGCAATCGACTGCTGCGCAGCGTGTCACGGGTTCGATCCCCGCACGGAACAAATATTTGTATGATCTGCAAGTAATTGTTCCGGGTCTGGGTGTTTGTGAGTTCTATGTTTGTGAACGCACCCACGATACAGGAAGAAATTCCTAGTGTTAGGCAAAGTTTAAAAAAAAAACATCGTTCTCCTGCCCTTATCCCAATTTATTTAGGGTCAGCGCTACATGTCGCTTTCTTCCATACTTCTCTATTAGTTGTCATCTCGGTAGTGACCCCCTTTCTAGCCATATCATCTTTCACACAGTCCATCCATCGTTTCTTTGGTCTTCCTCTACTCTTATAGCCATTGACATTCATACTCAAGTCTTTCCTGACGACATTTTCCTCATTCCTCCGCATCACATACCCATACCATGACAAACGATTTCCGCACAACTTTTCAGTCACCGGTGCCACTTTCAGACTTCCTCTTATGTACTCATTTCTTATTCTATCCATTCGTGTCACACCACACATCGCTTTTAGCATTCTCATCTCAGCTGCATGCAATTGCCTTTCATTCATCCCTTTTGTGGCCCAACATTCTGATCCATACAAGACAGCAGGTCTTACCATTGTTTTATATATCTTCCCCTTAAGTTTAAGGGGAATGCGGGAGTTGCAGATTGTTCCCGTGACCTGCTGCCATTTCATCCATCCAGTGTTAACTATATGCTTAACCGTCCGATCTACTTCGCCATCGCTTTGCACGTGTGAACCGAGATACCGAAAGTCAGAACAGACTGGGAAAAGCGTGCCATCAAGCTCTATGGCTCCGGAACTGGAGAGACCGCCGAAATCGCAGAACATATATTCAGTTTTTGTTCTGCTGATTTTCAAGCCAACATTCTCCAGCTTCTGTTGCCATTTCTCCAATCTGCCCTGGACCTCTGGTCCATCTTCACCGACAAGAACAATGTCATCGGCGAACAGCATGCACCAGAGTCTCTTCACGTATGTCCGACGTCAGGGCGTCCATAATCAACAGGAAGAAGTAAGGACTTAACGCCAACCCTTGGTGTAAGCCTACAGCCACACTGAACCCGTCGGTATTGCCAGCAGCCGACCGGACGTAAGTACTAAGAGATCATTAATAAATCAATATTATTTGAGTAGAAATAATGAATATAAGAACAAATTTAAAACATATTCCAAATTATTAAGAAGTTGTATGAATAACCTGCAATCTCTATGTAACCAAAAGCACATTACTAATTCGCGAAACAAAATAAAAGCTACATGGGATATTGTAAAGTGCAATACAGGCACCGAGCCGTCTAGGGATTGCATCAGTAAAATCGAAGATAATTGTATAACACTAACCTCCGGATCTGAAATCGCTAATAAATTGAATAATCAATTCATTGACATTGCTACTAATCACTGCTCTAATTTTAATTATGATAATATTGACAGGCACAACATAGAAATTCATGATACAAGTATATTTTTAGAACCTACAAATGCTTCCGAAATTAAAAGCATTATGGTGCTTAAGAAATACTAAATCAGCACGCTATGATAATATCACAACTGAACTTCTTAAAAGCATTTCAGAATATATATCATCGCTTTTAGCATACATTATTAACCTATCCTTGGAACAGGGCTCTTTTTCTGACCGATTGAAACTTTCCATAATGAAGCCATTACATAAAAAGGTCTCCCAATCTAACGTTGACAACTTTAGACCTATACGAGTAGCACTAAGCCCCATACTTTCAAAAATATTTGAAAAAGTAATGTACAGGCGGTTATTAAGGTTCCTAGATAAATATTACATTCTAGTTATTCAACAATATAGATTTAGACAAAAAAATCCACTACCTTAGCAATTTATATGTTAAAAAACAAATGAATAATATGAATAATATCAATAAAAGAATCCTTTCCTGTGCACTATTTTTAGATTTAAGCAAGGCGTTTGACCTCGTTGACCATGTTAGGCTATTAAACAAAATGGAAAGATACAGAATCAGGGATCCAGCTATAAAATAGTTTCAGTCGTATCTACGTGACAGGAAGCAGATAACAGGAATAGCAAAGTTGAACCATATGACAAATATTATGGATAATTTTGAATCCATTGCGGTGTCCCTCGAAGGAAGGAGGAAAGCATTCTGGGGCCCTTATTGTTATTGTATTAGTGCTCTATATAAACGAATTACCAAAATCAATAAAACATTAGTGTGTGTTCTATTTGCTGATGACACCACAATTATTATTAAAGGTAAAGATCAAAAAGACTATGACAATGAAATAATCAAACATTGAATGATATAAAAAAATGGTGAGATATTAACAAACTAAAATTAAGTATTGCTAAAACGAACTTGTGGAGTACGTTAAAATATGGAAAAGTAAACCTGTCCATCTTCATATCGCGAATTATTAGCGTAAAGCAGGTACATAACACAAGATTTCTAGGGGTAACACTTGATGAGCACTTAACATGGAAGAATCATATCGAGATACTCTGCAAGAAAATCAATCAATTTGTATTTGCGGTAAGAAACGTAAAAAATGTAACGTCGAGAGAAACCTCCATAATATTGTACCAAGCCTTTGTCTGTTCAGTTATTCGCTACGGGATAGTTGTTTGGGGAAACTCCTCAGAAATAGATCGAATATTCATAGCTCAAAAAAGTATATTCGCACAATTTTTAATATGGAATGGTTAGACCATTCGTGTAGGTCTATATTTAAGTCGCATAACCTTTTGACTGTACGCTTTTTTTTTTGGGTGGGAAATTATCAAATAACTTCTCCCGCTTTGGTCGGAGCGGGAGGGTGTGTCAGACTCTTACTGACTAAAACCCACCCGTATCCCTTCCGTTGCCTGTGTTACCAGCGGCCTCGGTAACCCTTTTGTACCTTCCCGCGACTTTGACTGTACCCTGCATATAAATCTTTGAATTTTGAATAAATATGACGAAATTTGAATAATTTTGACAAAATTTAAATAAAAGTGTGTTTTGTTTATATTATTTCAATTAGTATATTAACTAATTGAAATAATATTTAATATTTTAAATTAGTATAATGTAAATTGAAAATTAGTGTACTTCTTTGATTTGGTGTTATTTTAAAGTGATTTTGCATACCTTTAAAACGGTGAGACATGTAGCAATATTGCAATTTTATGAACACCTATGTAGACATGCCATATTTCTGGTAAATTAATATTCTATTTTATTCTGTTATTCTATTCCTATGAAAATCATCAGCAAAGCTATTATTATCAGTATCCAAATACACTTCTATTCCGTAAAATTATTCAAAATATAACAATGAATACCTTATTAAATCTTGATGCCATTTGATCAAAAGCACAAACTCAGCTCTTACTTCTTCAATATTGCGTAATCGTCCACCAACCACCTCGTCAGGAATAAATCTTTCAATGTTATGCTTCAGAAGACGAAATTGCATTCGTACGTATGTGCAAAAAGTGTAGAATATGTAGTCCGCAGTGCAGATATCAATGACCACGACGATTTCTATGAATATAATTTACAAATGATTATTCTATGGAAGAAATATTTATAACATAAAAATAAAAGAGATAAAAGGGAAGCAAGAGAGGATAATAGAGGAGAAAGGATAGAACGTATGGAAAAAATATTGAAGATCTCATAAGTTTAAACACTTACCTTATGCCAATACTAACCTGACCAAATCTGTCGAAGATACACCCAAGGCCAATATCTAATATCATAAGGATCGAAAGGATAAACAATCAAGAAAGGCAAAAGAAGTTCAAGCTCATTAGTAGTATAATATTTCAGGGCAACCAAAGTCACAGGACTTAATGCAAACGCCACTACTAAGATGAAATAAAACACGTTTAAAACTGATATAACTCTAGTCACAAAATTGTGCTCATATTTTATTATTTCATCCTTTTCTTCATGTTTAGTGCGACCTTTCTCATTAATTTCTAAATCTCTCAGAACTTGTATAAGGTTATCAACATAGTCTTCTCGAAAAATAAGATAAAGAGATTTAAAATTGCCGAGAAAACTCAAAGTGATGCAGGGAGAGACGTATGTCAGCTCTATAAAACTTTTCGAGTTTGCAATGCCCATGAAGAACCAAGCAACTGCACCACCCAGATCTGTATTCAGCCAAAGGAAGTTTATTATGTATACGATCCGACTTTTTATAGCATCCATGCGCGTTTTTGGTCCGGATTTAATATTTACTCCGGTCAATCGGAATAGGAATTCAATCTTTTTTATTGTTTTGTCAATGAGCAGGGGTTCTTCTTCCATATCGGCGTATTTTGTGTGATTATATGCGAATGAAAACACTAATAGTGGTTGGATGGTGCGACTGATAGAAAAACTACAACTGAAATATAATGAATTTGCTTTAACACTACAAATGCACAATTATTTTACTTTGAAAATATTTTTTCTTCAACCATAGAACTAGTAAGTGTGCGATATGACTATTAATACCCGAATCAATTTCTGAAAAAGCTTAAGTGTGTCACTTTTTACTAACGTTTTCATGTTACACATGAAATCTCACTTTTCCATGACATCTTTGTTATTTTTATCATGTTCATCTAACAATTTTGGATTTCGAGAACTGTGAAAATACGTTATGTCGTTTCCACAATTTAGATATAGGACAAAAGTTTCTGGTCAAAAATATTTAAGTCTTTCACAAAAAATATTTCTACATATACATATATAAACTCACGCAATCTTTCCATGGGGTAGGCAGAAACTACAGAACGCCACCTGCTACTCCTTTTGCCTCGTTGACGTTCATACATCTGGTCATACACGCACGCCAGTTGCAAGTACTACGCACCTGACCTTTTCGAAGAAAATCACCAATAAGGCGTCCCCGGCGGCATTTCCACTCACATCTGCCTTGTAAATACCTTCTGATATTTCCTTTTCATTCATCATATATCATCATTCATAAGTATTACTGTTCCCTCTAAAAGTTTTGCCTCTGTACTATCCGTGTTAAAGGCAATTATGGTTTAAATGCAAAAAAACTACAAGACAATTATCTGTGACAGCCAAAAGACAGGCGAGGTTGAAGTGAAATTATTTTCCAAGATTTTTTGTTTCATTTTAATTGTTTTAACGCGATCAATGTATTTCAACGTCAATAGGTTAATCCGTCACGCGCAAGTTAAATTTGAATATGAATGAGGAAAAAAAACCTAGATCATTTTTACTTTAATTAAATTTTTTGGATCACTCTTTTTTTTTTTTTTTTGGGTGGGAAATCATCAAATAACTTCTCCCGCTCTGGGCGGAGCGGGAGGGTGTGTCAGACTCTTACTGACTAAAACCCACCCGTATTCCTTCTTGTTGCCTGTGTTGCGGGGGCCTCGGTGACCCATAAGTACCTTCCCGCGACCCCGGCAGGCATCGGCCCTAGTGGACCCCTACTATGTGCTGACGACATCTCTTTGAGGCGCGCGTGGAGTACAACGCGCCGTCGACCCGGGCCTGGTCCTTACCGGACGGTGAGCTACCCATTGCTCACCGTCCGCAAGCCCGCGCCTACGGTGGCCGGAAATCCGCCCGGGATTCCCGACGCCCTGGGCGTCTCCTGCGGCGGCTAGGGGCGAGAGGGCGCGAAACTTGCCTTTCCCTCAACCGTCCCGCCTCCTCCTTCGCGAGCATTACTGCTTCGCAGAAGGAGGTGACGGCTGCCCATGCCCTCTCGCTCCGTACCATGGCCTGAACCAGGGCCGGACGCGAGAGGTCTCTGCCGCCGATCGCCTCCAAGAGGACATGGCGGTGCTCAGCCCAAGCCGGGCAGACCTCCACCGTATGCTCCACCGTGTCCTCCGGGCGATCCACACAGTGGTGACGTTTCCTCCCGCCTTATCCGACACAGGAACCTCCCGAAGCTGCCGTGTCCGGTGAGGACCTGCGTCAGGCGGAAGGTGAGGACGCCGTGGCGCCTCTCCAGCCACTCCTCAAAGAGGGGACTTATCGCCGCAATCGTGGCGTGCCCAGCACTGGGTTGCGACAACCGTACTTTCCATGACGCCATGAGATCCCGCCGGAGCTCCGTCCGCTGTGCCGCGATTTCTCGCGGCAGCGGACTTACGCCCCGGCGTTTCGCCTCCTCGCGCCACTCCCATACGTGCGCGAGGATCACTCTTGACTTTGTCTTGTTAACACTGAACTGTTGTTATTGGGAAGGAAGGAAGTAATAATATGGTAACAAGTAATATGAAATTTACATTTAAAAGAAAATAAAGGTGGCTTGAATACCTGTAATTATTGTCAACAGTAATTAAACACCTTTTGTTAGTATCCTAAAATACATGGTAAGGTAGGTAAAAGGTAGTACAGTATTTAATTGTTAAAATTTCTCTTTTTCAATTAAAACAGAGGTGACGATAATGTTTTAATAGCCTTTTGCCAATTCTGATTTGGTATTTTTTTATGTGATCTAGTGTAAAGTATCTTCATGAGAACTGCTTTAATTTTTTTTACGAACTTCTTTAAAAAAAAACTTTAAAAATATTTGCATCAAGAGTCATATGCAAACAATACATCCAATTCATCTTCCCCAAACAAAACTGTTGTCCGCAATTGATCATCCCTCGCACCCCTACCCACTTGTTGCTGAGTCTCTCTGTGGGAGTCTGTGTGATGGTACGTACCTACGAGAGTACGAATCTGTACCTATGATTGAGTGCGGCTGTGTGTGTTTTGTCGGGAGGCTGTGTGCCTCTTGTGCTGTCAAATGATAACTGTTCAGCATTCAGTCTATTGTCTTGTTGCGTGTTCAGGCCTCTTGGTTTATCTGAAGTTGAATGCTGAAGTTTTTGAGTGCCAATCTACGAGATTTGTATTTATAAGTAGTCTTATTACAGTCCTGTTTCTGATGATCCCACGTCGTTTCTACGAGTGGTTACTTATAGCAAACTTTGTGTTTATTTCTATATGTGGCAATAACTAATCCATCTCTTTGTAACATTGAGATGTCACACCAAGCACGGGATTGAGTATCTTTAACTGTGGATAGACAGGCAGTCAGAAGTCTAAGAGATCTGCCGACCTTTTCTGTGTTTCACCGTGAAGATTTAGGTGAAGTGAGTTTGAAGTGAGCTATCAATAGCGTCAATCCCTAGCACCAGCAGGCTTAGCATGACGGTTTCTATTTCTACGAAGAATAGACACAGCTCTTTCTATACAAAGTGAAATTTCGTTGTCTTCATTTTTGACATCGCATCGTAGAAATTCTTCTACAATCTGTCATTTTGTCTTTCTTTTCTAACGATCTTTGTCTAGAATTTATATTTTATGTAGAAGAATTTCTACTTTGTGATGTCAAAAATAGAGAAACGAAATGTCACTTTGTTTAGAAAGAGCTGCGTCTATTCTTCGTAGAAATAGAATGTGTCATGCTAAGCCTGCAGGTGGAATGTCAGCTCACTTCAAATTCACTTCCTCTTAGTTTTCACGGTGAGATTTTTACAGAATAAGGGCTCAGGTGGAATAACAACTCACTGGGTCGCGGTAAGGTACAAAAGGGTTTCCGAGGCCCCTGGCTACACAGGCAACAGAAGGAATACGGGTGGGGTTTAGTCAGTAAGAGTCTGATACACTCTCCCGCTCCGCCCAGAGCGGGAGAAGTTATTTGATGATATCCCACCTAAAAAAAAAAGGTGGAATAATAACTCACTTCACCTAAGTGTTTACAGTGAGATTTTTACAAAATATACCGGTCTTCTTTCAGACTTCGGACTGCCTCTGTTTTATCAACAGTTCTAGATATTCCCTGTCCAGTGTGACATCAGAATGTTACAATGGAATGGATTAGTTGATGCCACCTGTGGACATAAACACCAGAGTTTGTCAAACGTTAGACAAATAGGTGAATTGTCTGCATCTTTTCTCTGCTTTATCTGAAACACAGCAATGTATAATTGGTGGCAGCTATAGGTATAAAATTCGTTTGAGGGAAAGGCAAATTTCGTCGGGAATCCCGGGCGGATTTCCGGCCACTGTAGGCGCGGGCTTGCGGACGGTGAGCAATGGGTAGCTCACCGTCCGGTAAGGACCAGGCCCGGGTCGACGGCGCGTTGTATTCCACGCGCGCCTCAAAGAGATGTCGTCAGAACAAATGTAGTCTGGCCACTAGGGCCGATGTCTGCCGGGGTCGCGGGAAGGTACTAAAGGGTCACCGAGGCCCCTGGCAACACAGGCAACAGGAAGGAACACGGGTGGGTTTTAGTCAGTAAGAGTCTAACAAATCCTCCTGCTCCGCCCATGCAAAAAAAAAAAGTTGTAAAATTGTTCTAGTGTTATTTTCAATTAAGCTCGCACACAAGACTCGCTACTTCTTTGCGTCGCCGGCACGGTATTTCAAATCTCGTTGACCCAAAACTCCGCCACTTCCACGGCATCGTCAGTGGCAGGGCAAACTATGCTCCACCTCCTGTCCTGCTCTCTGTGTCCCAAAACGTGTAGTCAAAGTGAACTCTGCGCTACCACTGACGACAAGTTTCACTGCCCTTGTTATATACTAAAAATAAATTCCAGTTCTAATAACAATACGTAAGATTAGGCCGTAAAGTCTTTAATAATAATAATAATGTGTATGCATGGGCGAACCGTATTCGTAGGTATAAGCGGCGAGTTGACCGATACACTCAGAATCGCACCTTCCAGAGCGATGAAAGGTGGGTTTATAGGGGTTGGGAGCAGCGAGACCAAGGTGTGACTGACACGCGCCTGCCAGATGACGATGTCATGTGTTCGTTTTGGCGCAGTATCTGGTCGGTGCCTGTCAGTCACACCGAAGGTGATTGGGCTCGAAAGATCGAGCGAGCCTGCGATCCATTACCAGAAATGGGGGCTATTACCATCTGCCCCCAAGATGTAGCTCGTGCAGTCCGTCCGTTACCTAACTGGAAATCTCCAGGGCCGGACGGGCTGCACAATTTCTGGCTCAAATGGTTTTTAGGGTCGCACGCTCGCTTGGCGGCTCAGTACCAGACTGCTTTGGAATCTGGTTCGCTGCCCCAATTCCTAACGATAGGCGTTACCCACCTGCTCCATAAATCAGGTAGCACCGCGGAACCCAAAAATTATAGACCGATCACGTGTTTACCGACGGTATATAAAGTTCTTACATCCATTTTGAGAGCTAAAATTAACAAACATATAGACACCAATTCCATCATGTCTGCCTCTCAAAATGGATGTAGGAACGGGTCCCGCGGTACTAAGGAGTTACTCCTCATTGATATGACCATTAGCCAACAGGTTCGTCGTTTCCGAAAGGATCTGTCGACATGTTGGATAGATTATAAGAAGGCCTATGACTCGGTGCCACATACATGGCTCATGAGGGTGCTGGAGTTGTATAAAGTAGATGCAACTCTGCGCACCTTCCTGATGTCGTGTATGGGGCAATGGAGGACGGTCCTTCGCTATCCAGGATGTCGAAATATCCAGAGGAATAGCGAACCGATAAGGATCGAGCGGGGCATTTTTCAGGGCGATAGTTTGAGTCCGCTTTGGTTCTGCTTAGCCTTGAATCCTCTAAGCACGCTGCTGGAGGATTCAGGTCTAGGCTATCGGTTGAGGAGAGGTGGTCAGGTAATATCTCACCTCCTCTACATGGATGACCTAAAACTCTTTGCCTCCAATAATTTGCAACTGATGGAGCTACTGAAAATAACTGAAACTTTCAGTAGCGCCATCAGGATGGAATTTGGAGTGGATAAATGTGCGGTCATGCATGTAAAGCGAGGGGAGATTGTGGAATCCGTGGGAACCCAACTCTCGGATTCCATAAACCTTAGAGCCCTCTCCGCATCCGAAACCTACAAGTATTTGGGTATGTCGGAAGCGTTGGGCATCAATGTTACTGACATGAAGCAATCGTTGAAGCAGCGCTTTTTTGACCGCCTGAAGAAAGTATTTAATAGTCTTCTATCAGGCGGAAACAAGGTGCGCGCCTTCAACGGTTGGGTCATGCCCGTTTTGATGTACTCTTTTGGCATACTCAAATGGACTCAAACCGAACTCGACGCCTTGGATAGGAGGGTCCGTACGCTGTTGACTGCATATCGAATGCATCACCCACGGTCATCGGTAATGAGACTGTATATCCCGCGAAAGTGTGGAGGTCGAGGCTTTTTAAACGCTAAGACCCTCCACAATCGCGAGGTATGCAGTCTCAGGGAATATTTCCTAGAAGCCGACGTGGGGATGCATCGAGATGTGGTCGCGGTGGACAAGGGCCTCACCCCACTCTCCTTGGCTAAAGAGAACTGGCGCAAGCTTGTAGTGCTTGACACTAACGATCGCAGGGAGGTATGGCAGAGTAAGGAGCTTCACGGACGCTTTTTCCGGGCCCTACATGAACCCGATGTAGATTTCCAAGCGTCCGTAGCCTGGCTTCGTTTCGGTGACCTCTTTGGGGAAACCGAAGGTTTTGTCTGTGCAATTATGGACGAAGTTATCATGACGAAGAATTACCGGAGATTTATTGTGAAGGACGGCACGATTGACATGTGTCGGGCATGCCACCGTCCGGGAGAATCAATCCGACACATTATCTCCGGGTGTTCTCGTCTAGCTAACGAAGAGTATTTGCATAGACACAATCTTGTAGCCAGGATTATCCATCAGCAACTTGCTCTTAAATACAGCCTTGTAGAATCTGAAGTGCCGTACTACAGGTATGTGCCCGACCCAGTTCTCGACAATGGAAATATCACCTTGTACTGGGATCGATCCATCATCACTGACAGGACTATTGTTGCCAATAAGCCTGACATAGTGGTGGTGGATCGAACAGAGCGGCGCGCAATGATTGTTGACATAACAGTCCCTCATGACGGGAATCTCGTGAAAGCCGAGAAAGATAAACAGATCAAGTATCTTGACTTGGCTCGCGAGGTTGTCGACATGTGGGATGTAGATTCAGCAATCATTGTGCCGATAGTCGTATCAGCCAATGGCTTAATTGCCAAGAGCCTCGACCAACACCTAAGGAGGCTCACGTTGGACGGCTGGATTAAGGGCTTGATTCAGAAAGCGGTACTTCTGGACACGGCCCGCATTGTTAGGAGGTTCCTCTCTCTGGAGCCCTGACCGCCGGTAGCTTGGACCCTGTTCCCGATACCGGTGGGCCACCATTTTTTATATTTTTAAATGTTTTTATATATTTTTGTATATTCTAATATTTAAAAATATAATTATATTGTGTAAATAATGAAATAAAAGAAAATAATAATATAATAATAATATCGTTTATTTATAAAAATGGTGCAGATTTACAATAACTTATCTTAAAGATAATAAAGAACACATTTGCTCATTTGCCTGAACTAGGTGGGACCTGTGTTTCAGGCTAGAAAGGAGCTTAGAAATTTAAAATATATAATTAACAACTGAGAAAACTAATTAAAAACTAATATTAACTTAAAAGACTAACATGTTTTATTTACAGACAACGAGTAAATCCTCTGTCTCACTGTATGATATGCTAAGTAAAAATTGCAGAATAACCTTTTTACAGTCGTAGTTATTTAATTTATAGATATTTAATTTCCTATTTAATTTATTGTATAGAAATGGGCCTAAAAATGTATAAAATCTGTTTACAAAGACATATTTAGAGGATGCATTTGACTCACATACAATATCATTCCGTCTCTTATTAGTACTTTCAATGTTATAGGAGAGCATGGTGTGCTGTTTTAATACCAAGTGCGTTATAAAAAGCTGTCGAACAGTCAGCACGTTACAGGATTTGTATAGCAGTTCTGTAGGATAGAGAAAGGGAAGGAAGTTTGCTACTTTTAAAATTGCTCTCTGTGCTCTTTCAAGAGGCAGTAAGTAAGTTTTAGGTGCTCCACCCCATGAAGTAATACAGTACTGTATTACAGATTGACCTAGGGCCAAGTAAACTTGTGACACTAGTTTTTTATCTGCAATTGCTCGTAATCTTTTAAAAACAAAAATTAACCTGCGCACTCTTGTAACCAAACTGTCTATATGTGGTCTAAAAGAGAGCAACTCGTCTATTTGAACCCCGAGATATTTTATGTTACATGTTTTAAGGATAAAAGGACACTTACATATGCTGACTGGGCGGAGTCCGCAATGATGGGCATACAGATGAGAGTTAGTAATATTTAAATGCGGTTTGCGGATGGAGAAGTGAATATATTTTGTCTTGTCGGCATTTAATGTTAGTGAGTTGCTTTGAAGCCAGTTAGACACAGTATTGAAACTTATTTGTCAACCATATAGTTACACAGCGAAGTAATTCAATCAACAATCAACTCAGACTGCTGGAAATAGCCCTATTCCAGGCTGCACCTCAACACCCTGTCCTCCGTCTTCCGCATCCAGTCTGTCCCAGCCACCTTTCAAAGTTCGTCGGTCTATCTAGCTGAGGGCGTTCCACACTACACTTGCCACTTGTCTTTAGTCCAGGATTCGTCTGCTCCACCGGCCATGCCTGGTCCTGTGATATACATGGCCAGCCCACTGCCACTTCAGCTTGCTTACTCTGCAAGATATGTCGGTAACTTCAGTTAGCGTAGTCATAAATCCCAAAAAAAATAGATTAAACAAGATAAATTAGCTAAGTTTGCACCTTTATTCCCAAAGAGACGACTTCGACCAACAAATGTTTTCAAATCACAATGTTAATAGGTATGGCAGGACAGTGTAGGTCTGTCAACAAGTACCAGGTATTTAACAAAATAGAAAATGGTTTACAAATCGACAGTCTACTAAGCCTACTACGTTCTCACATTCACTTAATATAAAAGAATCTTTCAAAGATATATATATATATTAATAAAATAAAAAAATAAAAACCTATTTAAAACAAATGACATGATTACCATTACAACTGTAACAAATCTGAATTAATATCCTGTCTACAAAAGCCACTAATATCTAGTTGAAAATAAAATTGTAGGTGCATACTTAGTGTCAAATAATGTAAAGATTATGTCAAGGAAGTATGTAAACAAAATTTTAGATAAACATCGTAATTTGGGAGCAGTTAATAGTCATTTACATAGTTATGCCGTTGATGAAGTATCGGGAAAGCCAGATGTGCAGAAGGAATTATTGCCAAATTTCCTTGTCTTCAACGTAGTCTTTAATCTTACAATATATTATTTTGAAATTTCAAAACCCACATCAAACGTGTCCTTACGTTTGATGTGAGTTTTGAAATTTCCATCTCTAAGTTCTGTAACCGACTTTGGCAACTTATTATAAAAGCGGATACTGTTGATAAGAAATGATTTGCTTTCATTTATTAATCTAAATTTGGGTATCACAATTTCATGTTTACTACGTGTATTTATATTATGGAAATTGCTTCATAATTTTCAAAACTCCAAAATTTTTGCGAACAAAATACTTTCTAAGATATAAAGAGAAGGCAGAGTTAATAGTTTTTATTTTATAATTTTTTATGGGAATTTCGAGGACCCATTATTTTATAGAACGCGCGGATTCCCCTCTTTGCACAATGCGAGATAACCCTAACTTCCCGCTTTGACCGGCGAATGTAAACTTTTGTGTCGTTTTCCCACCACCGCGGAGTAAATGATTAATGTTGTGAATGCATTCGTTCACCGTTTCTTATTTTTTTCATTCGTGCAACAGGTCTTTTGCGAGGTTTTGCGTCGATTTGGCAACGTTAAATCTTTTCGTTTATTGAGACTGTAATACTGGTAAAATGTTTTTTATTCTGCTTGTAGAATGGGGATGATCTATCACCTTGATGCGGCCTCTTTTATTTAGTTGTCTCTCGGTTTATCTTTGTGGTCTTTCTAGCCACAATATTTTCTTTCTCTGACTGAGCCTCAAAACAAGCGATCAACTTCAACTTTCTTTTAAATTTTTCATTTTTTCCTGAACATAGACTTTACTGACTTTTGCATTGGGTTGCCCAAGCATTGTCTATTCCAAAGGTATCAAATGAAAGAAAACAGATAGATTAGAAAACGTACATATGAATACTTATCAATTTGTACTGCCACTTACAAATTGAGTGCCTTGACTTGATTATTTGAATACTTATGCCCGAAATTAGAATTTCGGCCATAAGTATTATAGTATTTTTTAAATCACCTTAGAAGAAGTATATATATAGTAATTTTTAAATCACCTTAGAAGTTTTCAAACGTTTGTTTTATAATTATTTGGGCTCGGATTAACTCTCATATTCCTTGTCAAACATTAGTCATATTCTGTATAATGGAAAGCAATAAATATTGACGTAAGTCCAAACTTTAAAAAAATACAACTTAGAATTGAATTCTTACTTCACTGGAGGAAACTATTTATTAAATATTATGGAAATATTTATTGTATTCTAAGACTTTTACACTTATTACATGTTTATATGTATTTATTTTACACTTATATAAATCGATTAAACTAAACGATCACCATTGCAATAAATATGACCATTTTATTACACAAAGTGACAGCTAGCACGTGTCAGATTACTTCAGTGAATTAGTAATTCGACTTTAATGATTACAACTGTACCACCAACATGCATGTATGACAATAAAACCTGAAAACAGAAGACAAAGCAAATATAAATTTGGTTGTGGGGATAAAAATTGTTATAATAACTACATACGCAGCAATTTTTATCCCCACAACCAGATTTGTTCAGAATGTTATTAGGCTTTTTTTTTGGGTGGGAAATCATCAAATAACTTCTCCCGCTCTGGGCGGAGGGGGAGGGTTTGTGCTCTTACTGACTAAAACCCACCCGTATTCCTTCCGTTGCCTGTGTTGCCAGGGGCCGCGGTAACCCTTTCGAACTTTCATAAAATAATAATTAACTTTCATAGAATAAAATGGTCATATTTATTGTATTCTAGACTTTTACACTTATTATTATACATTTATTTTACACTTATATACTTCGATTAAACTACGATCACCTTTGCAATAAATATGACCATTTTATTACACAAAGTTTACTCCAGTGAATTAATATTTCGACTTTAATGATTACAACTGTACCACCAACATGCATCTATGACAATAAAACCTAAAAACAAAAGACAAAGCAAATATAAATTTGGTTGTGGGGATAAAAATTGTTAAAATAACTACATACGCAGCAATTTTTATCCCCACAACCAGAAATGTTCAGAATGTTATTAGGCTTACCGTCATTGTTTTGAAATAATTATTGTGACAAACACAATTATATGCCACAATTGTATGGCTACCTGAATATTAATTTGGTATATTAATTTGGTGTATATTAATTTGGTGTATATTAATTTGCTGTATATTAATTTGGTGCCTACTTTGTTACGTGTTTGTTTTATTAGTAAAAACTGTTGGTAAAGTTGTTTTTTTTTTAAAGCTTTTTTGATAAACGATGTATTGGTGAAGTACTATTCAATCTGATGGTGAGTCTTTTGCGCCACTTCTTCTTTTCAGCTAAAGCATTAGGAAGTGGCGAAGGGCGGGCGTTTTGGGGAACAGTCTTATGTAATTTTGACGTTCAAAAAGTCCTGGTACTCAGCCTAATTTGAAAAAAAATACTTTTGATTTATAATTATTAGATTCTGCGTTACGGGTCGCGTATTCGATTCCTGTAATGAAGATTTTTTTGGAATTTGTGGTTTTTTGTATGAATCTATTAACATATCCTTATGGTTGTTTTTGCGATCGGTGCCTAAGAAGTTAAATTCTAGCTAAATAATAAATAAACTGACAGTTGTGTCTTCTAAAAACTCAAAAGTCAAATTACTTATTTCAAATAGGCACACGAAAGCACTTTTAAAGTCAAAAAGCGAATTAATAATAAATTCGACTATAGTTATCTATCGTAGCACATCTTAAATTCGTAGAACGTAGCATGTATGTAGGTACATGAACGCCCTGCGTCGTCTACGATCGCTACGAGTGCAACGACAGTGCCCTGTGCGCTACGCTATATTGTTCTCACGACAGCTTGCCAGTGTTGGCATACCACGCATTGCGTGTAGCTTTTGGAAACCTAAGCCTTGGTACCTTGTGGATGCCAGCTGTTGAATGTTGACAGGGGAATAGACATGGATACCTAACAATTCCATGAATTTGGTGGGAAACTGAAACCCGTAAGTAACTGTAATAGAATAGCATAGAATTGAAAATTCTTTATTATGTCGCCATAAAAATTACAGTTACAGATATAAATGTAGAAATTTTACATAGGGTGACACAATGAGCGGTCTTATCGCTAAAAGCGATCTTTTAAAGACAACCTTAAGGCGCTGACAAGACCCAGTTGACCAAAATAGGCTTCGCTTATGAAAAAAAATTGCCAAATCTGTATAGTTTGTGGTAGCGGAAAAAATATATGTTAATTTTGAACTTGGTTGTTACCAAAACTCGTTTTGAAAACAAAATCTCGATAAAAACTAACGTTAAACTAACCTCTTACTTTGAGTTCTAATCCAAAATATCCGTATCAAATATCAACATACGTTACGTATTTAATTAATAACAAGTACGTCTTATTTGAATGCAGAACTTGGTTGTTTTTTGTTTTTGATTACTCAACTCAGTTTTGAGTAAATAGATAATTACTTCATATTTTGCAATAAATTACAAGCGTTGTGTCATCGCGCTTCTCTTTCTTTTCTATGGAATTTGACAGTGACCGCGGTTTAGGTGTTGTCAGCGTCTTAATATACCTTACCTTAGTAATATTGCATTTTTTTTGCTGCATATCTGAAGCGTCTTCTAATACAGAAAAAGAATAAGCATTTTTCACTATGCTTGCCTATAATATGTCTGCCATTTCAAATAATCAAGTCAAGATTTACCAAAGGAAGAAATACACAACTTATTTATTTCTTATTATTATACACCCTAGACGTATGTAGTAGAGATATTTTTAGGGTTCCGTATGCTCGAATAAAAAAACGGAACGCTTATAGGATCACTCGTGTGTCTGTCTGTCTGTCCGTCGGTTACAGCCAAAAACGGCCGTGTTTCGTAAATAAATGAAATTTGAATACCTATAGGGATCACTTTTGGGAAACAAATAAACAAAAAAAAAAAATGCACACTGTACCGTGTGGCATATCAAATGAAAGGGCTTAGTGTGAGGATCTCAAGTTTTTTTTTTAAATATTTTTAAAGTTATCTAAGAAATTAGATGAAAACTGACCACTCCCCGCAACTAATCTTCGAAACTACCTAGCCGAAAATTAGAAAAACAATACAGATTATTTTAGATTAGTTCTATAATTATAGATTACAGGAAAATCTATAAGAAGTCTATAGGTCTTAAAATAACATGGTAAATCTCCCTATATTGTGCGTGCAAACTTACATTTGCAGTTGGAATTTATGAGAGAAGATGTTTTTCAACTACAATGTTAAGTTTGTTCTGAATTAATGAATGCATGAAATTCACCGACCCCAGCGTGGTTAAACCAGATTCGATTGCTCGAGTGAACCCAAGGATTCACACTAGTCCCTGGAGCCTCATGTTTCATGGGACTGCAGAGACCATCATCTGCCTAGCCTTTTCCCAACTATGTTGGGGTCAGCTTCCAGTCTTACCGGATACAGCTGAGTACCAGTATTTTACATGGAGCGACTGCCTAACTGACCTCCACAACCCAGTTACTGGGTAACACGATACCCCTTGGTAAGACTGGTTGTCAGACTTTCGAGCTCCTGACGACCCGTAACGACTGTCAAAGATCTACAAATGACAGCCGGGACCAACGGCTTAACGTGCTTTCCGAGGTACGGAGGGGTCTTGGTATGTAAAGATGGTCACCCATCCACGGACCAACCGCGACAAGCGTAGCTTAACCTGATCGATCGACCCATGCGGCTGTTACTGCTTAGCCACGAGCCCCTCTACTGCCTAGGGACTGCAGACACCATTGCATATTATATTTCGATTTTATCTTAATTTTAATTGTATTTTGATTTTGATTGTATGTGACTTGAATTTCAATCATATTATGATTTTAAGTTTGATTTGATTTAATTTTTTTGTTGTTAAACACTCACTTTTCAATTGACATATCTATAAGTAATGCATGATGTGCTTATCTGTAAGAAATTGGCACACTAGTCTTTACTAAGTCTATTGACTTATAAATAATGCATGATGTGCTTATCTGTAAGAAATTGGCACACTAGTCTTTACTAAGTCTATTGACATATAAGTAATGCATGATGTGCTTACCTGTAAGAAATTGGCACACTAGTCTTTACTAAGTCTATTGACATATAAGTAATGCATGATGTGCTTACCTGTAAGAAATTGGTACACTAGTCTTTACTAAGTCTATTGACATATAAGTAATGCATGATGTGCTTACCTGTAAGAAATTGGTACACTAGTCTTTACTAAGTCTATTGACATATAAGTAATGCATGATGTGCTCATCTGTAAGAAATTGGCACACTAGTCTTTACTAAGTCTATTGACATATAAGTAATGCATGATGTGCTTACCTGTAAGAAATTGGTACACTAGTCTTTACTAAGTCTATTGACATATAAGTAATGCATGATGTGCTTATCTGTAAGAAATTGGCACACTAGTCTTTACTAAGTCTATTGACATATAAATAATGCATGATGTGCTTATCTGTAAGAAATTGGCACACTAGTCTTTACTAAGTCTATTGAGATATAAGTAATGCATGATGTGCTTACCTGTAAGAAATTGGTACACTAAGTCTTTACTAAGTCTATTGACATATAAGTAATGCATGATGTGCTTTTATGTAAGAAATTGGCACACTGGTCTTTACTAAATCTATTGACATATAAGTAATGCATGATGTGCTTATCTGTAAGAAATTGGTACACTAGTCTTTACTAAGTCTATTGACATATAAGTAATGCATGATGTGCTTACCTGTAAGAAATTGGCACACTAGTCTTTACTAAGTCTATTGACATATAAGTAATGCATGATGTGCTTATCTGTAAGAAATTGGCACACTAGTCTTTACTAAATCTATTGACATATAAGTAATGCATGATGTGCTTATCTGTAAGAAATTGGCACACTAGTCTTTACTAAGTCTATTGACATATAAGTAATGCATGATGTGCTTATCTGTAAGAAATTGGTACACTAGTCTTTACTAAGTCTATTGACATATAAGTAATGCATGATGTGCTTACCTGTAAGAAATTGGTACACTAGTCTTTAAGTGTATTGGATGTATCTCATAAATTTCTATCAGTGTATTCAATTGTTGGTGAGACAAATAAATAAAATATTAAAGAGTAGACCGGGGGGCGCGGTAATGGTCAGGAAGACGTGCCCTTAGGATAGGAAGGATTATTAGAGCCTACCGGATATGCATTCTAGAGTAAGCAATGGAATAGTGGAGAGACGGGTAATTTATCTATGGGATAAATTCATCGTCACTTCGGAACCATTTATGGTATGTGGTCCGGCATTCACTTGGCTGTTTTTTTTTATTTCGACCAGGTTGGTATTTGCTTACCACCTACAGCATCTTTACATGGAGTGACTGCCTATCTGACCTCCACGACCCAGTTACTGGGTAACACAATACCCCTTGGTGAGACTAGTTGTCAGGCTTTTGAGCTTCTGACTACCTGAAACGACTATAGCATGCGTACCATTTCAAATTGCTTAGGTTAGATATCCCCAAGAGAAGTGGTAGCCAAGTAGTAACGGCCCCGACTTACGAGCATACAGGCGTTCGTGGGTTCGAGC
The DNA here is from genome assembly GCA_905333075.3 of Atethmia centrago. Taxonomy (NCBI): domain Eukaryota; kingdom Metazoa; phylum Arthropoda; class Insecta; order Lepidoptera; family Noctuidae; genus Atethmia; species Atethmia centrago. Next base: position 21,009,180 of record HG995388.1, read on the forward strand.
CCATACAGGCGCTTTACTTTGTGTTAGTTATTTCATCACCACTGCTCTCAAAACGGTGAAGAAAAACATCGTGAGGAAACCGGCATGTCCTAGAACCAAAAATTCGATAGCATGTGACATCTATCAACCCGCAGTGGGCCCGCGTGCTAGATTACAGCCCACAACATCTCGAAGAGAGGAGGCCTGTGTCCCAGTAGTGGGAACATTATAGGCTGATCTATGAGGCTCATTCATCTGCCTAGCCTTTTCCCAACTATGTTGGGGTCGGCGTCCAGTCTACCCGGATGCAGCTGAATACCAGTATTTTACATGGAGCGACTGCCTATCTGACCTCCACAACCCAGTTACTGTGCAACACGATACCCCTTGGTAAGACTGGTTGTCAGACTTTCGGGCTTCCGACGACCCGTAACGACTGTCAAAGATCTACAAATGACAGCCGGGACCAACGGCTTTACGTGCTTTTCGAGGCACGGAGGGGTCTTGGTATGTAAAGATGGTCACCCATCCACGGACCAACCGCGGCAAGCGTAGCTTAACCTGATCGATCGACCCGTGCGGCTGTTATTACTTAGCCACAAGCCCCCATCTATCTATGAGGCTGATTATGATGAGATATCCTGGCGAAGTTTTCCTGCACCGAAGGAACAAATAAACAGTTTTATTATATCACTCAACCTGTACACGACAAAGGCAAGAAGTAAAATTAATTAATTATTTACGTAACCGATTCATTACAAATTCTCATCGTTAAAGTTAACACCCTATTTACTAAGTTTTACTTCTCGTTCGTAAAGTAACCGGTAATTACGTAAAATTACCGGTTTTGTGAAATCTAAGCGCTAGGAGTTTATTTTAATTGTGGACTTTAAGGTGTACATTAAGGAAACCATTGTTGTTCTGTTTCTTAAAATAGTTCCCGGGTTTAAAACTTGACATTTACAAATGTAACTTTTTCGATGTGACACGTACTTTCTGTATCTTGAATACCTTTTGAAGAAAAATCCTTTAAATAAGTTGAGGTGGTCAATGATCATTGCTTCTCGATATGAAAAGAGGCTCTTGCTCTAAGTTTTCAATACGATGGAATGACGTAAGTACGAAATATTATTTATTTGATAGACGTATAAAAAAATCGGCCAAGTGCGAGACGGACCTCGCACTATGAAGGGTTCCACAGTTAGATTGAATTTATGCCAAGAACAAACTTAGCATTCTAGTTGAAAAACATGCTCCCCATACATTCCAACTGCAAATGTAAGTTTGAACGCACAATACATGAATAAATCAAATCACATTTATTCGTAAATGTAGGTTTCAATACAATAGGATGTTATAATAAGATGATGGTCAGTTCGCTACATTTTACTCGAAAGCATACAGATAATAATAAAATTAGTGGTGCCGAAATAACAGACACACTATTAAAATTAAATAACTCAATTCCTTACGTACTAACACACAATTACCAATGTCAAACTAATAATAATCTAAATGTATGATTGTAATAAGCTAAATGTCAATCGTGGTGTCCTCCATAAACTCAGTTGTGGAATACTAACATTTGTGAATTAAAAATGGTTTCAATTTCTTTTCAATCATCATATTATTCAGATTTTTAAGCTTTCGTGGAATTTTATTGAAAATAACAATTTTGAGTGATTTACCATGTTATTTTAATACCATGGACTTATACCAGAATATATATGAAAAAACTACATTATTTTTTTTTTTTTTAATTTGGAGATAACGGGGCTATGTTTGATTTTCATCTATATTCTTAAATAACTTTAAAACTTTTTTATTTTAAAATTATAAACAGAAATAGGTACATTTGAGACCATTTGAAGCCCTTTCATTTGATATGTCACATGGTACAGTTTGCAAAACTTTTTTTATTTTCTAATTTACCCCCAAAAGTGACCCTCATATTCAAAATTCATTTATTTACGTTAGACGTGCACCAAATTCATATGTATTCATATGTGCACCAAATTTCAACTTAATCGGTCCAGTAGATTCGGAGCAATTCGGCTGTGACAGACGGACAGACAGACAGGCAGACAGACACACATGGGTTGCGTTTTTTTTTCATTTGAGATATGGGACTTGTGAACAATTTTAATTGACCCTCTAAAAAGTTACCACTCACCGCGGCCGGCGAGCGCTACATCCAAGTAGGTTGCAGTTACTTTATTATTACTTATTAAATATATTTATTTACATAACCAAATTACAAGATAATTATTAACATTAACTAAATTAAATTAAAACTAAGTTAAGCTTAAAAAAGGCTCTCGGGGCATTGTACCTGAGGATGCTGGCGGCATTTCCTCGCTGAATTGCAAAGCTGATGCGTTGCGCGAGAAAGCCGCCAGCTTTTCGGTCACCAGTTACATCAACTAGACGTTTCGCGATTTCCGCAAATAACTTATGCGCACTGGGACCCCACGGACGGTCACGGACGGTCTCGACGCCAAAGGGCACAAAGTTGTACTCTCTGCCAAGGCCTCCATATTTAATAACTTTCAGATTTTCGGCATTTTCTGCCGCTGCACCCGCTTTAGAAGTAGTATTATTTAGTATTATTTATTATTTAGTATTTTAAGGACACGAAAATACGAATGACTAAATGGTTCACAAAAAGAAGCACACTTGATAGATTAGAGTGTCCATTCATATTTTAGGAAATCAACATGGGAAATATGTGGTTCGATTAAATACGTGCCAAAAACACATACACGTCTTCCCCCATTGGCACCGGGAGCGGGGTGCAAGACGGTGCACTTGCACCTCCCTGGCTTCAACACAAAATAAAGGTGTAAAAACATTCAGAACTACAATAATAGAGAACTTAACCTATTTGAGCAAGATCCTAAAATTTTCCTCTCAATTCTAAAGCTTCTGAGCTTTAGTTGATAAAGTACCGAACTGTTATTTGCGAATATCTAATCGACCCAAAGCGGGGCGGTGCTGAACTGCTGACATTATCGAGCTTGCTTCGCTCGCTCTTGCATCCCACTCTTAATGAATTAATTAAGCTTCTTTATATAAATAGACACAGTTAGTCCTAAATGGACAAAAAAACCTACTTATCCCATTGGAGGCGGATGCAAAAATTATCGAGCTGGCTTCGTTCGCTCTTGCATCCTACATTCTCTTAATTTTAAAGCTTTCAGGCTACATTAGTCAACAAAGTTACTCCTTGTATGAATGGACAATCTATAGCTCGCTTCGTGAAGATGCACCCCCATGAAAATAAACTTGCCGGTGCCCATGCAGTTTTCCCTTTCCCATGAGGATAAGCAGAAATTACAAAACATAATTTACTATGATCATTGGATATCCCCTTTGGCCTACCAAAAGCTAGTAAGCAAGTATTTCCCTAAAATATCGACTTGCCTTACAATATAACCCTCCCTCCGCCCGCTCCTAAGCCCCAGTCCCGTAAAATAAGGTTCTAAAGCTGTAACTTAACTATTGATTCACCCCGTCTATTTTATTTAGATCACCTGCAGCCTTCTTAGAAAAATGATCGAAGAAGACATTTAAAGCTGGAGTGCCTATTGTGGCCGTTGTAGGCTAAAAGATAAGTATACCTAAAGATAAGTACGCCTTCTCCTTTTTTTTTTGGTTGGGAAGTTATTAAATAACTTCTCCCGCTCTGGGCGGAGCGGGAGGGTGTGTTAGACTCTTACTGACTAAAACCCTCCCATGTTCCTTCCGTTGCTTGTGTAGCCAGAGGCCTCGGTATCCAATTCGGATTTTCCCGCGACCCCGACACGCATCGGCCCTAGTGGACCCCTACATTTGTGCTGACGACATCTCTTTGAGGCGCGCGTGAAACACAACGCGCCGTACGAATGGAGAAATCGCAAACATTTGGGTAATCGCAATTTTGTGATGGCGTAGTTAAGGCGTACACTGACTCAGGCTTTTTTTTGGTATCAACTCAACCAACTGCAGTCAACTGCTGGGAATACTTGTTAGGTACCGTGTCGATTGTTAATAGCACCCAAAGTCGAATTATTAATTCACGGAAGAAATCTGACATGTGCTAGCTGTCACTTTTAGTAATAAAATGGTCATATTTATTGTAATTGTGATCGTTTAGTTAAATCGATGTGTAAAAGTGTAAAATAAATACATATAAACATGTAATAAGTGTAAAAGTCTTAGAATACAATAAATATTTCCATAATATTTAATAAATAGTTTCCTCCAGTGAAGTAAGAATTCAATTCTAAGTTGTATTTTTTTAAAGTTTGGACTTACGTCAATATTGTATAATAATAAGTGTAAAAGTCTAGAATACACTAAATACAATAAATATGACCATTTTATTACTCAAACTGACAATGAAATGAAATGAAATGAAATTGTTTTTTTTTGTTTTGTTTTTTTTTTGTTTGTTTTTGTTTTTGTCATAGTAAATTAAATAGGATATGACAATCACTTTTACACGTCATATTAAAAAATAAGCTAGATGGAGTCGACATTTCCTATCTGACTACCCATGAGAAGAAATGGCGAAACAAACTCAAGGGTCAAAGTCTCTTTTAAAGTCCAGACATAATCTTGGTCAGATCATGTGAGGACCATGTAGATCTATGTCTGAAATGGTCTTTGAGGAAAGAACCACACAAATTTGAGTGGACCTGTCCAGTCAGTGCAAGCATTTGTCAGTAATCGTGTAGCTCAACTCAAAACTTAAGGAGCTCAACGACTCGACGAACAATACCAAGGAAAGGACAATTGGGTTGGCCGCATAAAGAACTCAAAATGCCAGACCATCATTAAAACTAAGAGAAAAAAAAACAACAAGAAATAAATAAAAATGACCCACATAGTGCTCACATTCACAATAATTAAAGTAATACTCGTATAATACTTTTTAAGGTACATAAATATTCACGTAATTTTGCTTATAATATTCATCAATGTCAATATGTACATATAGTTGTATATAATGATGATTTTGCATAATGACAGCTGGTACGACTTTTTACTTTTAGTCGTGACGGTGTCCTTGGATAGCACGTGTGTTTAGAATTTTTAGCTGTTTCTTGATTGATTGTTGATACTCTTATTGACTTGTTTCTTTTTAAGTGTGTTGTTCTTGTGTTTGTTACGGTTTGTATTGTGATTGTCTTGTTTGAAGTCTCGTTTCATCCAAGATGGATGAGAATAAACCCCCTGACCCTGATCCCCCAGATATTCCAGGTTCCTTAACTCTGTTTTCTCCGAATCCTCTAGCTGTATTTGCGGGTGTTGTCTGCAGCGTTACAGAGATGGATGTTACACAATCCCAACAGAGCTCACGCAAACGTCCGAGTGATGAAGAAACCTTGACACCTTCCCTTCCGAGTAAGCAACAAAAAAGCCAAATCGGACGTATTAAATACTCCGTTTTGGATAAGGCCCCTTACGTTGTCCACGTTTCTCGTATAGAGACTCAACCAAATGCTGGTACCACCCTACATCCTGTTAATTTTGGTAAGTTCCTTATGAACAACAACATTGCGAACATTGTTCGTGGTGGTGTTAACAGAGTTGGTAGAAACCGTGTGTCTGTAGAGTTTGCCTCCCCTCAGGATGCTAACTCCTTCTTAGTAAACAGTTTGTTATCCAAATACAGTTATACTGCATCAATCCCTACATTTAATATCACACGTATGGGCGTTGTTACCGGTGTTCCCTCAGATATTACGGAAGAAGAAGCTATTACATACTTAACTGTGCCTTCAGGCTGCGGGAAAATACTGAAAGTCCGCCGTATTAATAGAAAAATTCAAAGAGACGGGATTAATGAGTGGAAACCCACTGAAACATGTGTTCTGACTTTTGACGGACAAGTTCTACCAAATAGGATCTACTGCTGTTACACATCCCTCCCTGTTGAGCAGTACATATACCCGACAATTCAATGCCGCAAGTGTTGCAGATTTGGACATGTGGCTAACGTTTGCAGGTCAACACCACGCTGCAGTAAATGTGGCCACGATCACCCTGGTGATGGTTGCAACATTTCTGAGGGCGAGGCCTTCTGTGTGCTTTGCTCGGGTAATCATTTCGCTAACAGCAAGTCATGCCCCGAGCATGGTAGACAGAAAGCCATTAAAACTGTAATGGCTGAAAAATGCATTCCTTATGTTGAGGCTAGCAAAATTATTCCTACAGCTTCCCGTAACTATGCCAATGTCACCAAGACTCCAATCTCTCAGTCATATCGCAAAACTGTGACACTTAAACCCAGGACCCATACCCCCCTTTCCCCATCTTATGACAAAGCTGCTCATCAGCAGATAGTTAGTTCTCCTCAACCTTCACAGCATAATGGCTGCGCTCTTAAGTACAACAATGTCCCTTCAAATAATACCGGTTCTATTATCGAACTCCTTATAAAACTTTTACCTACTGTTATTTCTTCTTCTTCTTCCAATTCCCAAACACCGTCCAACGTTGCCGATCAACTTATTTCTTTACTTCTTCAAATTAAAAATGGCGTCTCGCCAAGTATTCCTTCAGTGGAATGTGAGGAGCGTGTGGCATAAAAAGCACGACCTCATATCCCTTTTAAATAAATACAAGCCACTGGCTTGTTCCATAGCTGAGACTTGGCTCACCCCAAGTCTTAGCTTTCGTATGCCACACTTTAACATTCTCAGATGTGACAGATCTGATGGCTATGGAGGATCGGCTCTCCTAGTCAACAATCGGGTCCCTCTTTTGCCCTTCCCTTTACCTTCGCTCACAGGTGACATGAGTATTGTAGCGGGACGTGTGGAAGGTATTACAGTGTTCTCAATATACATTGCTCACCCTCATCATGATTTTTTTGCTGTTTTAAAAAACCTATTTTCTAATATACATGGACCAATTTTGGTCATGGGTGATTTCAACTGCCACCATTACAGGTGGGGGTCAGAACGCTGTGATGCCTTTGGTGCAGCTTTGGTTGAGATCTTGGATGACTTGGATCTCTGCATTCTCAATAATGGTTGCCCAACACGTAGATCTCCTCCCGGTCAACAAAAAAGTTGTGTTGATTTAACATTTTGTTCGGTTGAGTTGGCAGCTTCGACCCATTGGGAATGTACGTCCTTGTCGCATGGTAGTGACCATTACCCTATTGTCATATCTTTGGTTAATAAGACATATTTAGAGAAAACTTCCCCTCCACTTCTGAAATATAACTTGTCTAAACCAGATTGGGCAAAATTTCGATCATTACTGGAGGATAAAATTGATGCTCTTCCAAATTTAAATTCATGTTTATCAGATCCTTCTGGTCACTACCATGCCAAAGGCTGTTATGAGGGATTTGTTACAGCCATCACCTCCAGCGCGGATTCCTGCTTTCCGCTGAAAAACAGTGCTCGTGATAAAATTCCTTCCCCTCCATGGTGGGATCCAGAGTGCACTTCTGCAATCAGGGATAGAGATGAGGCCGAGGAGTGCTACAATGCAAATATGAGCACCGAAAATTTATTAACATATTTACGACTTAATGCCAGAACTAAACGTCACCTTCGCAAGAAGAAACGTACTGGTTGGGTTAAGTTCTGTACCTCCTTATCTCCCTCTACTCCAGTCTCGGTGGTCTGGAAAAGCATCAACAGGTTTAGACGCGGGTGCTCCTCATCAGTCTCTTCACCAATCACCAGGGAAACAGCTGACCTTTTTTTTGACAAAATTGCTCCGCCATACGTTCCTCTTTCTTCTGAATGTTCCAATATCCCCTTGCAAAATGTTTCGGAGGATCCTTCTGATGTGCCATTTACTTTGGAAGAACTGAGTGTGGTACTCAGACATGTCCGGGACTCAGCCCCTGGTATTGACGGTGTACCATATTCTTTTATAGTTAATTCTGGAGACAAAGCTAAATTCTACTTCCTTGAAATCATTAATTTTTGTTACAGCCATGGTTGGGTTCCAGATCAGTGGAAGTTACAGATAATTATTCCTCTATTGAAGCCAGGCAAACATGTAGATGATCCGAATGGCTTTAGACCAATTGCTTTGTCCTCTGTCTTAGTCAAACTAATGGAACACTTGATTAAAAATCGTCTTGAATGGATAGTCGAATCGAGAGATTTACTGCCGAATTTTCAATTTGGTTTCAGGAAGGGGCTCGGCACCATGGATAGTGTTGGTGTTTTAATTGCGGATATTCGCTTAGCGTTTTCCAGAAACGAATCCGTTGTAGCCGCTTTCCTAGATATCTCCTCTGCATACGACAACGTTCTTCTTCCCGTACTCAGGCAGAAACTGCATCAGCTGAGTCTCCCGGTTAAGATGATCGAAAGCACCTGTGGACTTCTTTTGTCTCGCTCCTTGGTTCTGAGGGTCCAGGGCGAGGATTTCGATGAAAGGCAGACTTGGAAGGGTCTCCCACAAGGCTCCGTTCTGAGCCCCCTTCTTTATAATTTATATACAGTGGACATTGGCACCTGCCTAAATAATAACTGTCACATCCTCCAGTATGCCGATGACTTAGTCTTGTATGTGACAGATTTATCCATCGTAGACGCTGCGTCATCTCTATGCCTCTCTCTGGACTCTTTGAATCAGTGGCTTTTAAGCCACGGTTTGTCGTTATCCGCATCAAAAAGTTCGGCAGTAATTTTCTCTCGCAAAAGACTGATCCCGCATATCTCAATAGACATTTTGGGTCATAATATCCCGTTAGTTAATAAAGTAAAATTTTTAGGCGTCTTTCTAGATTCAAAATTAAATGGCAAACAACATGTAAATTTATTGATTAAAAAATGTGAAAAAGTTATTTCAATTTTAAAAGCTCTCGCGGGTGTTTGGTGGGGTGCCCACCCGTATACAATGAAATTGGTATATAATGCTTTAATTCGTAGTGTTTTAGACTATGGTACGTTCCATCTAGTTCCATGCAACAAGGGTGCTTTGGCTGGCCTGGATAGAGTTCAGTCAAAATGCCTTCGGATCATCTCTGGTTGTATGAAGTCTTCTCCCATTAACGCGTTGCAGGTTGAGTGTGCTGAACCTCCCTTGTCCCTAAGACGGCAGTATCTGGCCTCACGTTTTGTGGCTAGGCTGATATCTAGATCTTCTCATCCTCTTGTAGCAAAACTGACCGAGCTAGATGCCATTTGTAGAAGCTCAAATTTCTGGAAAAACAAAGAAATACCCTTAATTTTAAAAGCATTTCGTCAATTTCAAAATTTAGTTTGTCCAATAGAACAGTTTCCCAGATTACCACTTTTTAACTTCTCCTATGAAGTATTATGTTTCACTCCAAAAATTTCCTTTGACATTGGTATTTCCAAAAAGTCCCCTTCAGCAAATTCGGCTTTCAATGCGGTGGTGGGAGAACGATGGATTGGCTTTCAACGGTTTTTTACAGATGCTTCAAAATTTAATGACCTCAGTAGCACTGGTGCTGCAGTTTACTACCAAAGCTCCAGTATTATTTTGCAATTTAAATGTCCTAAAGAGTCTTCTGTGTTCACGGGCGAGTGTGTGGCTTTATTGGAAGCTTGTCTTTTTATAGAGTCTCACCACAATATTGACAAAGCCGTAATCTTCACAGATTCTCTTAGCTGTTTGCAAGCTCTAGTACAGAACCCCTTCAAAAGTAAATTGCACAGCTCCCTAGTTTTAAAAATTAAAAAATCCCTATTATCTTGTACTAGCAATCAAAAAGAGGTTCAGTTAGTTTGGATACCTGGTCATTGTGGCATTAAGGGCAATGAGTGCGCTGATGCTCTGGCCAAAGATGCTTGCTCATCAGCAGTAGCTGATCTCACCCACAATACTCATCAGGGGTATGACTTGCTAAGCCTTCCACAAGTTAATCTCCAATCTTCATGGCAGGAACAGTGGAATAACTCTGGTAGAATAAAGGGCAGGTTTTATTATGCAGTTCAACCAACCATAAAGTCAAAACCTTGGTTCTACGGCTACAAAAAAGTTTCCAAAACTGTTATATCCGTCCTTTGTCGTATTCGCCTGGGGTTTTGTTGTACCCCTGTGTTCTTGGAAAAAATCCGGGTTAGGGACTCCTCCCTCTGCGAGTGCGGGTTGGAGGAGGGCACTCTGGATCACATCTTCTTTGAATGCTCAAACAACGTTCCACCTCTAGATCTCTATAGCCGTCTTCCTAAATTTAAAATCCCTCTTCCGACTAACTTTCCCGCTTTGTTAACACATTCCTCTCCTGAACTGCTCGTGGCGCTGATGACTTTCATCCGCCACAATAACATAAAACTGTAAATTATGTGTGTGTGGTATGCGTACATTTTATGTTTTAACAATTATAATATGTATTTATTTTATATTTTTTTTTTTTTTTTGTTTGTTTCAGTCCCGTACTAACCCAACAAGATCTACATTGTGTTCAACTGTATCAATCAAAGAATTTTACTTGTCTTCAGTTATTGTTTTTTTTTTTTTTTATTTTACTTCATGCACACTTGTTTTTCCAATGCACTCTAGACATTGGCAGAATAGTCGACATCGGCTTTGCTTGCCATTTAATAAAAATAGAATAGAATAGACAGCTGGTACATATTAGATTACTACATTTAATTAATAATTCGATTATAGGCCAGGTGCTGTTTACAATCGACACGGTAACAAGTTATCACACACAAAACATCAATGACTGTTCCCTGCATTGTGCATTAACTAAAGCCGTGTGCCGTCGGTATCGTCGCGCTCGTTTAAAACTGCTCTTCTGTGCAAATTTTTTTTTAGAATGGCATCTAAAATTTACAATAAAATACCTGTAGACATTTTAAACACCAAGGAACTATTCAAATATAAATTGCGTATTTTTTTAATTGACAAAGCTTACTACACGATCTAAGATTTTCTTAATAATTAGTACCTACTACAATCCGTCACCAATACTACAATATGTCACTAATTCTTATTTTGTAAGATTAGCTTTATAAGTGAAAACTAAATTTTTTATACTGCTATTGACATAATTTATTTTTGTGTGCCTACTAGGCAGGACATAATGGATCTGTAATTTACCCAACCTCTGTATGCCTAACTTATGCCCACAATAAAAAGATAAGATTTGATTTGATTTGATATTATCAATACTAACTTTTGCCCGCGGCTTCAAATGCGTGAATGTCAAAAAATATCCCACGGGAACGTACTACCGGGATTAAAAGTACCCTTTGTGTTAATCCAGATTATAAAAAAATCTGTGTGCCAAATTTTATAGAAATCCTTTTAACCGGTACTTGCCCGGATTTGAAGTCACTATCTCGTCCATGAGAGGCGAGGCCTTAACCACTGGGCCATCATCACAACACAACACAATTTATATAAACGGTCGCGTAATCGCGTACTCGCGCGATAGTCGCTTTCGGTTAGGACACAGGGTAATGGTGACTTGTATTCTTTATTCCGTGATCCTATACTTAATCAGGTACCTACTGGTGCCGATTCCCTTGTTCACAAACTAAACTAAATTTAAGTTCAGTCTATCTTTTTCTTTCTATTTCATTAAGAAGAGGACGGAAAATAAATTTTAGTTTAGTCCTGTCAAATGAATTAGTGCCTGTGAATACTCCATACAAGTTTAGATGTGATTAAAAACTTGCCTACTAAAATTACGTCAATTTACGTCAAGCGCTGATTAATTTGACAGGACTGAACTAAAATTTATCTTCTGTCCTTTTCTTAATGAAATAGAAAGAAAAAGATGCAATGAACTTAAATTTAGTTTAGTTTGTGAACAAGGGAATCGGCGCCATTTTCCTGCATCACTTCCCGCGCCGGTCCAGTTACCTACAATATTTGAGATAATTAATTAGTACAATCGTGTACCAAAATGTGTCAATTATTGTTGTTTGTGTAGATGTTTATATAGATCGACTTAGGAGTGAGGGTCTACTTGATCTGTAGTTATGGTTCGTTTGCTTTAATTATAATTAATTTTGCTGTAAAAATTTTAACTTGAAGAAAATTATGAAACAAACAAAAATTTATAATAATTAATTATTCATATCAAATATGAAATTATCTTTTGGTGATTAGTGTTATATCAGAATTAAAAAATATTGAAGTAGTTTATGATTAACGAGTAATCATAAACTACTTGCTATAAAATTATTTTGATCAGAAACTATTTATCGATTTTTATAAAACATGCGTCATGAACTCATGAGTTCAAGACTGGTTATGGTTGAGTACGGTTGAGGGAAAGGCAAATTTCGCGCCCTCTCGCCCCTAGCCGCCGCAGGAAAATCGGGAATCCCGGGCGGATTTCCGGCCAACGTAGGCGCGGGCTTGCGGACGGTGAGCAATGGATAGCTCGACGTCCGGTAAGGACCAGGCCCGGGTCGACGGTGCGTTGTATTCCACGGGCGCCTCAAAGAGATGTCGTTAGCACAAGTGTAAGAGTCCACTAGGGCCGATGCCTGCCGGGGTCGAGGGACGGTACTAAACGGTTACCGAGGCCCCTGGCAACACAGGCAACGGATGGAATACGGGTGGGTTTTAGTCAGTAAGAGTCTGATACACCCTCCCGCTCCGCCCAGAGCGGAAGAAGTTATTTGATGATTTCCCACCCACAAAAACAGAAAAAGACTGATGATTATTGAATTGCATTTAATAATTATTTAACTACTTCTATGAATTAAGGCAATTGCATTTTATTTACCTGATTGTGACTTTTGATGGAATTCGATAAAGAGTCGACGATATTTTTGTATAAATAAAGATAAACCTCAAAGTGACAATGAATATAGGTTTTTTTTTTTTTGAGGGTGGGAAATCATCAAATAACTTCTCCCGCTCTGGGCGGAGCGGGAGGGTGTCTGACTCTTACTGACTAAAACCCACCCGTATTCCTTCCTGTTGCCTGTGTTGCGGGGGCCTCGGTGACCCATAAGTACCTTCCCGCGACACGATGAATATACCTGGTATGAATATACCTCTTATAGTAGTATTATTTCAATATTACTTCAGTGTGAGAAAGGGATTGAGCTATAAGTCCTGTACAGCTTCATCCCTTTCCCAATGTGAAGTAATATTATAATAATACTGCTATAAGAGGTGATAGTTGCCCCCCTGGTTAGCAAAGTTTGGACCCACTACAACCACCTGAACTGAAGTAAGATTAAAACAATTCTACTCAAAGAGGTGATCGTGGTACGTCCCCTGTTACACTATTGTCCCAGATAGTTACAAATTAGAATAGAATACAATAGAATACTCTTTATTATGTACACCATAAAAATTACAGATACAAATGTTGAAATTTTACAAGGGGTGACACAATGGGCGGTGTTATCGCTAAAAGCGATCTTTTACAGACAACCTTTGGATGGATTAAAGGGGGGAGGAGACACAATACTGCAGGTATGCCAGTGGTGTCATAATCAGCCTATAATGTTCCCACTGCTGGGACGCAGGCCTCCTCTCTGTGAGAGGGAGTGGGCCGTAATTCACCACGCGGGCCCAGTGCGGGTTGGTAGATGTCACATGTCTTCGAATTTTTGGTTCTAGGACATGCCGGTTTCCTCACGATGTTTTCCTTCACCGTTTTGAGAGCAGTGGTGATGAAATAATTTACACAAAGTAAAGCGCCTGTCCGGGTTCGAACCTACGCACTACAACTCGTAAGTCGCGGCTGCTACCACTGGGCCACCACTGCTCTCCAGCCAGTGCCAGTGTCTCTGCCAGTGGTGTACCAGTTACATATACAATAAATACATATATACATAAAGCATATACTATACATAACATATATTATATCTATATATGAGCCATAAAACATGAAACAAGATCAAGAACTATAATAAGTACGAGGGCGGGTCAATAAGTCCGTGACTTTTGGAATAAAACACAGATTTTTTGATAAAAAATTATTTTATTTTTCAACGTAGTCTCCCTTGAGCTCTATACACTTTGTCCAACGCTTCTCCAATTTTTTTATCCCTTCCAAAAAAAATGATTTGTCGAGGTCCTCAAAATAGGCCTTTGTTTGCGAGATGACTTCATCATTGGAGTCAAATCTTTTTCCACCAAGCCATTTCTTCAGGTTTGGGAACAAGAAGTAGTCGCTCGGAGCCAAATCTGGAGAATAGGGTGGATGAGGGAGCAATTCATAGCCCAATTCATGGATTTTTGCCATGGCAACTGCACATGTGTGCACCCTTGCATTGTCTTGGTGGAAAAGAACTTTTTTCTTGGCCAAATGAGGTCGGTTTTTTTTCAAATCGTCATTGAATCGGTCCAATAAATTGGCATAATATTCTCCATTGATTGTTCTTCCCTTTTGAAGGTAGTCAATGTGGATTATCCCGCGTGCATCCCAAAAAACAGTCGCCATAACTTTATTGGCTGACAAACCCACCTTGGCCTTCTTCGGCGCCGATTCACCCTTAGAAACCCACTGTTTTGACTGTTGTTTGGTCTCTGGTGTGTTGTGATGGATCCATGTTTCGTCCACGGTTACAAAACGGCGCAAAAACTCCTCCATATTGCGATTAAACAACGCCAAACCTTCCTGTGAAGTTGTTACACGATTGCGTTTGTGGTCGACTGTGAGCAAACACGGCACCCAGCTTGCGGAAAGCTTTCTCATGCCCAAGTGATCATTCAAAATTGAAACCACTGAGCCATGCGAGATCCCTACGGCTTCCACAATCTCTCGCACTTTCAATCTTCGGTCGGCCAACACCATATCGTGAATTTTTTCGATTGTTTCGGGTGTAGAGACCTCAACTGGGCGTCCAGGACGTTCGGCATCTTCAGTGCTTGTACGGCCACAACGAAATTCAGTAAACCACTTTTTTACCATTGAAATCGATGGTGCAGAGTCCCCATAGTATTTATCAAGCTTAGCCTTGGTCTCGGTAATGGTTTTTTTTCGCAAGAAATAATGCTTAATAAGCACACGAAATTCACTTTTTTCCATTTTCTCCTCAAATTAGTGAGTAGTCTGATAAAAATAGCTGTCAAACACAAACTAACTGACGCAGCAAGTTTAAATTTTGACAGGAGTCAACTGACAGATGCCTGTTGGCAGGAGCAGTGTTGCTGTTTCAGTAAAGAGGTCAGAAATTCAAAAAGTCACGGACTTATTGACCCGCCCTCGTAATGATGATGTTTAAGGAGAGAGAAAGTGTTTTTTTACCTGAATTTTAAAAGTGGACAAAGTTTGAGCACGCCTTATCGACACGGGCAAGGCATTCCATAACCGTACTGCTTGAACTGTAAAAGATTAGTCATAAAAGCTGGTGGAATGCATGTCTAGTCTTAAGTTTTCCGATGACCTCAGGTATCTATTACGAGTATGTGTGACAAATTACCCAGCACAATTTAAGTATTGGTAAGTAAATAGTAGCAATGTTGGTAGTAACATTGCTAGTAATAATTCAATCAATCAACTCAGCCTATAACAGTCCACTGCTGGACATAGGCCTCTCCCAGGCTGCGCCTCAACATCCTGTCGTCCACCTTCCGCATTCAGTCTAACCCAGCCATCTTTTTAAGGTCGTCGGTCCACCTAGCTGGGGACCCACCCACACTACGCTTGCCGACACGCTGTCTCCACTCCAGGACTCGTCTGCTCCACCGGCCATTGGTCCTTCGACAAATATGGCCAGCCCACTGCCACTTCAGCTTGCTTACTCTGCAGGCTATGTCGGTAACTCCGGGTCTCTTCCGGATCACTTCATTTCTGATCTTATCCTTCAAAGAAACTCCGAGCATAGCCCGCTCCATGGTGCGCTGAGTAATAATTGATTAAAACATATTTTATACTACACATTCGGAATAATATTAATCACAACTTAACTTCATTAATTAAGTTTCACATTATAAAATTTACATTCGAACTTTTCTACCGACCTGTACCGCTCCCGTATGCAAAAAATGCGTCGTTCCTCTCCGCTTGTTCGACACATGACCACAGTCCACAGCTGGGCATCGGTATGCGCGCGCACAAGCACAGTTCGTGTGCGCACAGTGTCTGTGTGTGTGGCGTGACGTATGGGCCGACAACCCCTGCTGTGCTTGCCGTAGCGACGCTTGTTAGGGTTGGCGCTAATATCATTTCGATAATTATTTTTGTTTTCTTCGATTTCTTTTCTTGGTGTTTCAGAATCTTGTGTTCGAGGATGACATTCTGAAGATTAAATTATAAAACTAATTTATAAAAACACATCGTCAGGAAATGTCCTAGAAACAAAAAATTCGAAGACGTGTGACATCTACCAACCCGCACTGGGCCCGCGTATCCACCACGCGGGCCCAGTGCGGGTTGGTACAGCCCACTTCCTCTCACAGAGAGGAGACCTGTATCCCAGAAGCCCACTGCTGGGACACAGGCCTCCAAACAACAACAACATTATAGGCTGATTGTGTATGTATGACTAATTTATGAAATCATTTGCCAATGTTCGCTATTACTATGTCTCTTTCAATGGAAACAATGTAAATGGATAACATGAATAATTGGTTTAAGCTAATTTTATATGGAATTATGTTCTGAAATAAACTTATAAATAAAATAATTAAATCACCATCCTAAATAATATTTTATTCGCCATACGAAGTAAAACAGAGCTGCAATTCGAAAAAGAAACTACAGAGTTTCTACAAATCTAAAGTTACGAATATGCCCTTAAAAAAATTGTCTGTCATGGGAACTGCCGACAGAAGTTGTAACTTAAAACTTTGGAATACCAGTGCCAGTGGTGGCAAAGTGGTAACCGCCCCAACTTACGCGTTGTAGATCGTGGGTTCGAACCCAGGCAGGCGATTTACTATGTGTAAATTATTAAATCCGCTGCTCTCAAAACGGTGAAGGAAAACTTCGTGAGGAAACCGGCATGTCCTATTGAACCAAAAATTCAAAGACATGTGACATCCACCAACCCGCACTGGGCCCGCGTGGTGGATTACTGCCCACTCCCTCTCACAGAGATGAGACTTGTGTCCCAGTAGTGAGAACATTAGGTAAAGGCTGATTTTAAATATGCGTATACATGTGCACAGGCCGCTGCGCGTCGCCAGTCTGACGGAACACATCACATTAGCATGTCGGTGACGCAACCCATACCTTTTTCCTGTACCAAAAATCGCTCAACGCGTCTAAAGAAGATTTCACTTCAAAAACCACTTTCCATAATGTCGCCTTTTAAGGCGCTGACAAGACCCAATTGACAAAAATAGGCTTCTCTTAAGAAAAAAAATTGCCAAATCTGTATAGTTTGTGGTAGCGGAAAAAATATATGTTAATTTTGAACATATTTCCCAGAACTTGGTCGTTACCAAAACACGTTTTGAAAACAAAATCTCGATACAAACTAACGTTAAACTAACCTCTTACTTTGAGTTCTAATCCAAAATATCTGTATCAAATATGAACATACGTTACGTATTTAATTAATAAAAAGAACGTCTTATTTGAATGCAGAACTTGGTTGTTTTTTATTTTCGATTACTCAACTCAATTTTGAGTAAATAGATAATTACTTCATATTT
This sequence comes from Atethmia centrago, assembly GCA_905333075.3. Taxonomy (NCBI): domain Eukaryota; kingdom Metazoa; phylum Arthropoda; class Insecta; order Lepidoptera; family Noctuidae; genus Atethmia; species Atethmia centrago. The sequence goes on from HG995388.1 coordinate 21,026,673, forward strand.
TGCAATAAATTACAAGCGTTGTGTGATCGCGCTTCTCTTTCTTTTCTATGCAATCTGACAGGGACCGCGGTTTAGGTGTTGTCAGCGTCTTAAATAAGATGTCGGGGCAGTCGGGTAATAAATAACTAGCTTCAACCCGCGACTTCGTTCGCGTGGAAGTCGTAAGACACCACAATATATTAAAATAACAGTCTCATTTTTATAAAACAACTGCCTCATTTGTGTAGTGGTTAAGACGCTGACAACATCTAAGCCGCGGTCCCTGTCAGATTGCATAGAAAAGAAAGAGAAGCGCGATGACACAACGCTTGTAATTTATTGAAAAATATGAAGAAATTATCTATTTACTCAAAATCGAGTTGAGTAATCGAAAATAAAAAACAACCAAGTTCTGCATTCAAATAAGACTTTCTTGTTATTAATTAAATGCGTAACGTATGGTGATATTTAATACAGATATTTTGGATTAGAACTCAAGGTAAGAGGTTAGTTTAACGTTAGTTTGTATCGATATTTTTTTTTCAAAACGTGTTTTGGTAACAACCAAGTTCTGGGAAATATGTTCAAAATTTACATATATTTTTCCGCTACCACAAACTATATAGATTTGGCAATTTTTTTTCTTAAGAGAAGCCTATTTTTGTCAATTGGGTCTTGTCAGTGCTTTAAGCACGATGGCTTCAAATTCCGGGTCAGGCAAAGTATTATGTATTGGGTTTTCCATCTGGAATTTCTTAGTAACTGTCCGAAGTCTAGTTTTGTGCTCGGTTAATGACAATAAGCTCGCCCCTGTTACATAGAACCTAAATATAACTGGCGAAATGTGGGTGTACTATAGGTACTCCTCTGCCTGACCCTTCGGGGAATACAGGCGAAATGTTATGTTATTTTTATATAAATTCCCTGTATACTACGTTTGTAGTTTTGGTCTCTGCAGCCAAAATATACAGACTCAGGATTGGTGACCGCAGTCATCAGTAGCAATTTTATATGGTCAGCTACGACCCTTGGCGGCCTAGTCCCTATGCTCTTAAGAGGCCGACAACACCTAAAGCGCGGTCACTGTCGGACTGCATAGAAAAGAAAGAGAAGCGCGATGACACGACGCTGGTAATTTATTGCAAAATATGAAGCAATTATCGATTTACAAAAAAATAAAACACTATTATGGTAATACGTTGCTTGTGTATTAGTATGGTTTTTAATCGTTAAAATAATTTTTTAGAGTTATCTTCGTGATTTTTTTCTAATGTATCAAATTATTTATATTATGTTTTCAACACACTATCTACCTAGCATATATCCTTAAGAATAACATATATTTTTCTGATTTTGTTTACTGCAGTGGATTATATACTTTAAGGCATTATAAAACTTATAAAAGTTGCGTTTAGGTCCTGTAGTCCTTTTAATCCGTAGTTTCGGCCGAAGTCGAAGGAAAGGCCCGTACCTTTCCTACTCCGTATCACCTACGGACATAAGATTACTTCGGAGCCCGAACTGAGAATGAATGACAACACGATTTGACAGTTGTCCCTACTCGCAATGTGTGTGTTTGTGCCCGTTCAAAAACTTGTCACTAGTTTTGACGGATCAACTATAACAACTATGTCACTGACCCGTATGGCAACTACTTTCGGACGGGCCCGTATCTTCGTTGACGGACTTAGAGAGTAGTCCCCCAGGTTCGAATATAACCCTAACCCTCCTAACCCTCCCATTTCCATTATTAGTAACCTTCAAAACCATGAAAACGAAACCCATGCCATGAAAAAATCCAAATTTTCGGTAGCGCCATCTTGAATTTTGATTTTAACCCCATTATCGTAGTCACTGCCCTCGAAAACCATGCCTTTTAAAAAAGATGTTAAATATATAACTAATGAGAATCCAGATAGGATGAAATCGTTCAAGAATGAGACCTTTAGGAGACTCGATTTAGACACTGAGCAACTTCAGGAAATTAGATTTTCTGCCAGATTATAATCTTTTAAGGAGCACTTTAACGTTCTTGAAGGGCGATTTAGTTTAAAAGTACTCAAGTATGGTAAGGGAGCCACTCAAAGAAAATCAAACAAAAGAAGCATAGATTCCAAATGTCCCAATGAAGGACAAAAGCTTATTTTAATAGGTACAGAAAAAGATTATGCCATGATCATCCCGATTGCTCAATGCATTTGACGGATTTCAACTATTATTAGGCTTTCTGTACATGACGCCGGAGCCGCACCGGCGCTGGATCGCATATTTGTGTATACGAATGGATATCGCGCATGCGCCGCACTGCCGCCGCACCGGAACCGAGTGTACACCGCAACGATAAAGCAACGATCACAGTTCAGTAAGGCCTTGCCAATGAAACTGTAAATACGTCTGCTTTTAATTTTAATATTGACATGTTAACATTAACCAAAAAAAAACAAAGTGTAAATAACACTTTGTTTTTTTGTATTTAATTTATAAGCGACCATATTCGCAACACCGCACTGCGCGCTGCACTCCAAAACGCAGATTGCTGATGATGCTCAAAAAGCCGCAAAGTTTAAGTGGGACTCGGCTAGCCACGTCTGCCACATACCCAATGAATTGTGGGCCAGAATAGTTACTTTATGGAACCCTGAGCTTGCTAGATGGCGTCGCGGCAGACCCAGTAGAAGATGGCGGGACAAGCTGGACAAAACAAACGACCCGTGATCCACATTAGCTCTGGATTGCAAACACTGGAATTCATGGGGAGAGGCATTTGCCCAGCAGTGAGATGATACAGGCTAACAGTAACAGTAATTTACAAGTGCCGTGATACTGAGCATCGTGTAATATAAGTACACAAAATGGCGGCGCGGTGGTGGTCTGGCGGCGCGGCGGTGCGGCGGCGGTGGCGTGGCGCACGTCATTTGTATACAAAAACATGCGGTCCAGCGCCGCCCGGTACGGCTCCGGCGTCATGTACATAAAGCCTTAGACTACTTTTCTCCACGAAGGTTTTCTTCACTATTTGAAAATACATACAAAATTTATAAAAAGGCCCAACTTTGGGTCAGCAGCAGGTGTTTTAAGCACGACGTTTTCAGACGTCATCAGTACCATAATTATTCATCTAATTAAATATTAAGTAATTTTGATTCGGACAGCCCTACCAAACTAGCTCATCACACCCCTTGCATGTCATAGCCCCCTGCAGTGTTTGGCAAGTGTGCACACACACACGCACACAAAATTGACAACCCATAAATTAAAAGAACCTGTTTCACGAGGGTAGTTCTTTGTCACTTAGAACTTCGTATTTTATTTATAGTCTGTGCTTACAAAATTAATACACACTGATTCTATTCGAAAACAGATCTTTTGACACACAAAATAAAGTTCTCATTGACGGCAAAGGGGGTTTGGCAAGGATTAGATTATGAACTTCGTAATTAAAACCTTATGATTTATGGCACAGAAATTAAAATCGTCTTATTTAAGGGGCTTACTACTTTACCTTATTTTTTTTCAAGAAATATCAGAAAAGGTCGGATATAGAGTTCATTTGAAGTAGTTCTAAGAAGAATGGCGACACGCTGAGATTTTTAGTAGCTGGAACTTGTCACTGGACAAAGTTATAACTTGATTCTTTGAATTAAAACCTCTTTTATGAAGTGGAATACTTATTTCGGGAATCTCTTGTATCCGGTGAAGTAATAGAGAGTCGAGGCTGCTTGACTTCAAGCTACCGACGTAGACGGGTGTGGGATTGTTCCACTGAAATCTGTCTTTTAATTTTTTATTCTGTGGTTCACAGGAAATATTAGGCCGCCTTGGAGGTTAGAAAATTCTCAGTAGCCGCCTGGATTTCTGCCCGATTGATGGCACAAATCCAGAAACGTGGGTGTACGCACACGTCGGTGATAACACTGATAACAGAACCAGTATAAGCTAGCCTCTTATTCTATGAATACTCCGTACTACAGTAGGCCAGCCCAAGGTCAAAGTGTTGTCACTGACGTGCCGCTGTCGACTGTACTAAGATACCCAACTCTTCGAGGAATACTAGAGTGACGTGAATGTGATGACTATGTGGGTCATTGTGTCTTTTTTATGCTTCACCCTCAGTTAGTTTTGATCATGGTCATAAGTTTGAGTAATTTATGCAGTTCATCCAAATGTCCTTTCTTTGGTAGGTATTGTTTGTCGAATCGTTGAACTCCGTTCTGAATTGAGCTGCACGATTACTGACAAATGCGTGCACTGACTGGACAGGTCCACTGAATCTGTGGGGTTCTTTCCTCAAAAGACCATTTCAGACACCCTGACCAAGAGGTCAGATCATGTGAAGACCATGTAGAGGGTGTGAAACAACATACTCAGAGGTCCAAACTAAGTCCGGACATAATCTTTTATGTCTGGACTTTGTCTGGGTACCTCTGAGTATGTTGTTTCAGCCTTTTTTCTTAAGATAGGAAACGCCGACCTCATCTAGTTTTTAAAATATGATGTATGTTGTATTTTTTTTAAACACATATCTAATTAATTAATAAAAATAACTAAAACTATACATAAACTTAGAAATAGGGCGTCGAAAAATTCATCCACATCGCTGTCGACTGGTAATGTACCCAAGAGACTGGCGGCATTGCCACAATGCTTATCCTCTGGCCACGGTAAAAGCCAGCACTTGGGTCACGGGAAGTATCAACCAGCCGTCTGGAGATTTCCTTAAAAAGGCCATGAGCACTCGGATTAAACCTATTACAGGTACTTTTGATTTGTCAAGGAGTCAGTCAATCAAAAAACCAAATTCTCGCGTGGGTTAGGTACCTATGGAGACTTTGTGAAACATTAGGTAGTAAATTAAAAACCTTCGGGTTTAGGAAGCCCTTCTCTTACAAATCATAATAACTAAAGGCGCTGGCTGACAAGAAGCAAACGATCTAAGAAGGCTTGTCTTAAAAAAAAGTAGATTACCAAATCTATACAGTTTGTGGAAGCGCAAAAAATATATGTTAATCTTGAACAATTTTCTCAGAACTTGGTTGTTACCAAAACACGCTTTGAAAACAAAATCTCGATACAAATTAACGGTAAACTAACCTTTTACTTTGAGTTCCAATCTAAAATATCTGTATTAAATATCAACGTATGTTGCTATTTAGTTAATAACAAAAACGTCTTATTAGAATGCAGAACTTGGTTATTGTTTTTTAATTTCGATTACTCAACTAATTTTTAAGTAAATAGATAATTGCTTCTAATATTTTGCAATAAATTACAAGCTTTGGTCATCGCGCTTCTCTTTTTTTTCTATGCAGTCCGACAGTGACCGCGCTTTAGTTGTTGGCAGGGTCTTAATAACCAATTTAAAAAAATGCGAAAGTGAGTGTTTGTTTGTTACTCAATCACGCAAAAATCGCTGGTCAGATTTGGATGAAATTTGGCACACAGATACACCATGGCCTGGGTAAAGAACTAAGCTATTTTTAATCCCCGATCACAGATGAATTCGCAGGCAACAGCTAGTATTTCATATATGAATTCATCTTTCTCTGCAAGGAAGATTATCTCGATTCGGCCGAGCCGTCAATCATTTAGCCATCAATCAGATAGTTCCATAAATGTCCACTAATATCCCATAACTTTACCATAACCGACCTTGAGGAAACAGTGCTATAATCAAAGCCATTACTGTATAGAGAAATATTATTCGTTTTCCTGCAATTTATGATAGCTTTACGTTCAGCCTATGACGTTCCCACTGCTGGGACACATGCCTCCTCTCTGTGAGAGGGAGTGGGCCGTAATCCACCACGCGGGCCCAGTGCGGGTTGGTAGATGTCACAAGTCTTCGATTATTTTGGTTCTAGGACATGCTTGCTTCCTCACGATGTTTTCCTTCACCGTTTTTAGAGCAGTGGTGATGAAATATCTTACACAAAGTAAAGCGCCTGTCTGGGTTTGCTCTCACAAGTGGTAAGGGAAGGAATATGCGATCGGCCTCGTTGTTCTAGTGATCGCAAGCGCAACTGCTGAGCATGAGGTCCTGGGTCCAATTCACGGGTCGGGCAAACGTGTTATTGGATTTTTCTATCTGGAATTTTTCAGTAGGAGTCTAGATTTGTGCCCGGTTGATGGCAATCGGCTCGCCCCCTATTACATGGGACTTAAACGTAACTGGCGAAATGTGGGTGTACTACAGGTACACCTCTGCCCAACCCTTCGGGGAATACAGATGAGATGTTATGATGTTAGTATATTCGTGTATTTATTTGGTCTTATATTTATGTATAATTAGGTATATGTATTATATATAATGTTTTTAATAGGTCTATGTATGTATATACTTATATTTTAATAAATATTTATTCCACAGTTTTCGTTATTGCACCTACCACTGTTTGTCTCTGCATCACCCAAAGGTTGACTGGTAGAAAATGCCTATGGCATTAAGTCCGCCTCTGTACATTTGTGTGCGTAAAGTATTAAATAATAATAATAATAATAAGATTTATTGTGAAGGACGGCACGGTTGACATGTGTCGGGCATGCCACCGTCCGGGAGAATCAATCCGACACATTATCTCCGGGTGTTCTCGTCTAGCTAACGAAGAGTATTTGCATAGACACAATCTTGTAGCCAGGATTATCCATCAGCAACTTGCTCTTAAATACAGCCTTGTAGAATCTGAAGTGCCGTACTACAGGTATGTGCCCGACCCAGTTCTCGACAATGGAAATATCACCTTGTACTGGGATCGATCCATCATCACTGACAGGACTATTGTTGCCAATAAGCCTGACATAGTGGTGGTGGATCGAACAGAGCGGCGCGCAATGATTGTTGACATAACAGTCCCTCATGACGGGAATCTCGTGAAAGCCGAGAAAGATAAACAGATCAAGTATCTTGACTTGGCTCGCGAGGTTGTCGACATGTGGGATGTAGATTCAGCAATCATTGTGCCGATAGTCGTATCAGCCAATGGCTTAATTGCCAAGAGCCTCGACCAACACCTAAGGAGGCTCACGTTGGACGGCTGGATTAAGGGCTTGATTCAGAAAGCGGTACTTCTGGACACGGCCCGCATTGTTAGGAGGTTCCTCTCTCTGGAGCCCTGACCACCGGTAGCTTGGACCCTGTTCCCGATACCGGTGGGCCACCATTTTTTTATATTTTTAAATGTTTTTATATATTTTTGTATATTCTAATATTTAAAAATATAATTATATTGTGTAAATAATGAAATAAAAGAAAATAATAATAATAATAATAATGTTATCGATCAAATTCAGACTAGGATGGTTTTGACTGAAATTTTTGTAAATTCTCTTGAATTCAGCATATTTGATGGGCAGCTGCATCTTATCTGACAAGAATCATGCCCGCTTTACTACTTTACTTTGTAACACTATGTGACACCTAAATAATCATCATCTGCCTAGCCTTTTCTCAACAATATTGGTCGGCTTCCAGTCTAACCGGATGTAGCTGAATACCAGTATTTTACATGGAGCGACTGCCTATCTGACCTCCACAACCCAGTTAGATACGGGGTAATACGATACCCTTTGATAAGACTGGTTGTCAGACTTTCGGGCTTCTGACGACCCGTAACGACTGTCAAAGATCTACAAATGACAGTCGGGACCAACGGCTTAACGTGCTTTCCGAGACACGGAGGGGTCTTGGTATGTAAAGATGGTCACGCATCCAAAGACCAACCGCTGCAAGCGTAGCTTAACCTGATCGATCGACCCGCGCGGCTGTTATTACTTAGCCACAAGCCAGCTAGGTAACAATCTAATCTTTTATTATTTTTTTTATTTCGCATAAACCTACATGGGCACTTATGAAACGTCAGAAGCCAGGTGCACGGTTCCAATTGATCGTTTCCTATGGAGAAGAGCCGGCAAGAAACTCCACGGTTACTCTTTTAAAAATAATTGGCTTTTATAATGTTTTCAAATCACTGTGTTAATAGGTATGGGAGGACAGTGTAGGCCTGTCAAGAAGTACCAGGTACTTAACAAAAATTAAATGGTCTACAAATCTAGTCTACTAAGCCTACAACGTTCTCACATTCACATAATACACAAGAATCTATGTAAAAATATTTATAAAATAATAAAAATAAAAAGCTATTTAAACCAAATTATCAAATAACTTCTCCGGCTCTGGGCGGTGCGGGAGTGTGTGTCAGACTATTACTGACTAAAACCCACCCGTGTTCCTTCCGTTACCTGTGTTGCCAGGGGCCACGGTAACCCTTTTGGACTTCCCCGCGACCCCGGCAGGATTACAACAAGTCTGAATTAATATCATGTTCACAAAAGCCACTAATAAATAGTTTGATAATGGAATGCCTGAAAAAGTTCGCTCGTCTCAGCGCCAAAAGTTGAAAATCTACAAGTACAATCAATCTGTTTTTTTGGCATTCATTTAGCTGTAGCCTAGTGTTGGTTAAAACGGGCATCAACATCTTATCCCTTAAGGCGCTGACAAGTCCCAATTGACCAAAATAGGCTTCTCTTACGAAAAAAAGTTGCCAAATCTGTACAGTTTGTGGTAGCGGAAAAAATATTTATTTATTTATTTAACAGTTTATGTACACACATATAAACAGACAAAAGGAAAGGAACAGAAAAAAACGTACCTACAAAGGTGATGCTTATTTCTAATGAAATCTCTTCCAGCATACCTGCAATAGGACAGTAGACATAGAGATGTAGACAACGTGTGTAAGGTAAAAGAGAAAACAAAATACATAGAAACAAAATAAAACTATTCACTGATTTAATTATACACTATGAGAATATACTTACATAAATACATACTTCTAAAATAAATATCACTAAAATACTTGTATACTTATAATTAATAGTATAAAATAATAAATACATAATATGCAACTATGGCAAAGTGGAAAGATAGTGTTCTTTCACTCTTCTTTTAAAAACAGCAACAGTTTGGCAGTCCCTAATGTCAGGTGGAAGTGAATTCCACAGCCGAACCGCGTGCACAGTGAAGGAGTAGGAGTAGAAGTCGGTAGAGTGGGGAGGGGATTTAAGGAGATTTCTAAGATGCGACCTGCAAGGTGCATCAGAAGGACGGGCGAAGGAAAAACGTTCCCGCAGATAGGATGGCGTACTAGGATTATGAAGGATGTTAAATAGCAGACACAATATCCGAGAGTTCCTGCGAAGACGAATGGGGAGCCACTTGAGAATCTTGCGAAAGTTAGAAACATGATCATACTTTTTAAGGTTAAAAACAAAACGAATGCAGATATTTTGCAAACGCTCAAGTTTATTTAAAAGCTCCGGTGGCATCCAAATAACAGGTATCAGCGTAGTCTATGATAGGCTGTATGAGAGTTTGAGCAAGGGAGATTTTGGTATTCAAGGGCAAGAAGCTCTGGAGGCATTTCAACGAATGGAACGTGTAGTGCACTTTGCGACTGACTTGAGCAACATGGGTAGTCCACGATAGGTAAGAGTCCAAGGTCACCCCCAGGTTTTTAACTGTATTTGCGTATTCAATCTGAACTCCATTCAGACAGAGTGGAGACAGCGACGCAATATCGAGCCTATTCCGCATATACCTTCCACCGATAATTATGGCCTGGGATTTCTTAGGGTTGATTTGCAGTCCAAAGGACCGCGACCACTCGCTAATCAAATCCAGGTCATTGTTCATGGCAGACACGGCTGCTTCCGCATCTTGCCTAAAGAAGTGATAGTAAAGCTGCAGATCGTCGGCATAGAGATGGAAGTGGGAAGAGATAACTCTGGTGACGGAGTTAATGAAAATAGAAAAGAGAAGAGGAGAGAGAACGCCACCCTGAGGCACACCCGCGGTAAGAGAACACCAGTCAGAAGAAGTCTCTACGAGATGAACCCGCTGCGTCCGGCCTTTAAGATAGGAGTCGAACCAATCTACAGTAGAAGAAGAGAAATTGAAACTTTTAAGGATCCCTAGAAGGATGTCGAAATCGACAGAGTTAAAGGCACTGCTAAAGTCCAGAATTACAAGCAAGGTGAGAGATTTGTTGTCCATAGCCAAGCCTATTTCATCAGTGACCTTCAGAAGAGCCGTTACTGTGCTATGACCGGGTCGAAAACCAGATTGAAAAGGACTAAGAAGGCAATTCGAGGATAGAAAGGCAGAAAGTTGCTGATGAACAATGTGCTCAAGAACTTTAGAGAGAAATGGGAGGATAGAAATGGGTCGAAAGTCGGAATATATGTTAATTTTGAACATATTTCCTAGAACTTGGTTGTTAAAACACGTTTTGAAAAAAAAATCTCGATACAAACTAACGTTAAACTAACCTCTTACCTTGAGTTCTGATCCAAAATATCTGCATTAAATATCAACATACGTTACGTATTTAATTAATATCAAGAACGTCTTATTTGAATGCAGAACTTGGTTGTTTTATATTTTCGACTACTCAACTCAATTTTGAGTAAATAGATAATTGCTTCATATTTTGCAATAAATTACAAGCTTTGTGTCATCGCGCTTCTCTTTCTTTTCTTTGCAATCTGACAGTGACCGCGGTTTAGGTGTTCTCAGCGTCTTAAGTCAGCGATGCACAGACCGCGGCCCTGAATGAATTTATCCCAAGAAGAAACTTAACATTGTACTTAATTGAAAAACATGTTCTCCCATTCATTGATATACGTCACGGTCAATTCTCCAACTGCAAATCTAAGTTGGTCGATTATTACTCGTTAACTAGTAATGCCTACTTAGCTGTGATAATTTTCCTATTAATTTCGTTATATGTACTACTGCCATGATTTTTTTCACATATCCATAAACAACCATTTAGCTGGCAGGGGGAGGGGGGGACACTTGACTAACAAAAATTAGCACTTTAAAGCTTAATATTACGCAAACGGGTGCTTGAATCGAAAAATGGTGTTCCCAGACCCGCAATAAAAAAAACATTTTTACTAAATTTTATTTTAGCACTTTGTCGGCGTGATTAATATGTATATCTATGCCAAATTGCAGCTTTCTAGTACTAAGCGTCTCTGAGCTACAGCGGGGACAAACAGACAGAGGGGCATGGCGAAACTATAAGGGTTCCTTGTTTACTCCGGAACCCTAAAAAGGTCAGTCCTATACAAGGTTCGTCCTCCTTAAACAGGCCAAACCTTCGTAGAATTTTACAAGGATTTTTTGGCGCGTGGCCAAAATAGGATTCTATGCCGCCATCTTTTATTTAATACAATTTCCACAAATAATTTCACAATTGTTTATCAGCGAGTTTCATCCCCAGGCGGATTTCCGGCCACCGTAGGCGCGGGCTTGTGGACGGTGAGCAATGGGTAGCTCGCCGTCCGATAAAGACCAGGCCCGGGTCGACAGCGCGTTGTGTTCCACGCGCGCCTCCAACAGATGTCAGCACAAGTGTAGGGTTCCACTAGGGCCGATGCCTGCCGGGGTCGCGGGAAGGTATGAAAGGGTTACTGAGGCCCCTGGCAACACAGACAACGGAAGGGACACGGGTGGGTTTTTGTCAGTAAGGGTCTGGACACACCCTCCCGTTCCGTCCAGAGCGGGAGAAGTTATTTGATAATTACAAATAAAAAAAGCAGGTTTCGTCAACGACCCACAGGAAGTGGTCTGTTCCATTCGAAGCATGACGCAAAGTACAAACAAACCGATCACGAAAAATCGTGACTTTTGCCTCTGAAGGAGCTTCAACCATGTCTGTTGACTTTCCCCACGAACTAGTATTGGAAAGAATGCATTCAAATCGTTTTGTAACGTTTAGTTTATTGTAATAATAGGGTATTTTACTATATACGAGAAAAAATCTATAAATAGATTATTGAAAGAAAAGAAAGAGTCGGAAAATGTTACTTTTAGTTCATAAAATAACAACATAAATTTTAAAATTCAATTCAACGTTTTCAGATTTTCTAAACTGTTAAAAAACACCATGAAATAGTTGCCGCCATGTTATTACGTCATACCGCTGTGTAAACTAAAACGAGTCAACTGTCAACTGATAGTTAGATATTAATAGTTCAGAGCATTTGTTTACATAGCCAAGTGACGTCATGACCACAGAGCAACATGGCGTCCACTGCGTTCAGCGTTTTTCTCAATCTACGCTAATTTAAATGCATTTTTAAGGCACTTATCGATTGAATAAAAATTTTATGTTTTTTTTGGGGCATATTAGCACTATAGAATTTAATTAAGACACTTTTCAAAAATGGGTGTAAGATCCTATTGTAACGGCTATCGTATATTTTCAAACATTTTGACCATAGATTCTGGAAGCCAATTTCATCTGAAATCAAATTTTCTTGGAGGTTTTAAATAGCAGGAGTTTCACGCTTTTCATACACATATGTCGTGTACCTAACACCAGCAGGCTTAGCATGAAGCTTTCTATTTCTACGAAGAATAGACATAGCTCTTTCTATACAAAGTGACATTTCGTTTCTACATTTTTGACACCGCACCGTAGAAATCCTTCTGCAATCTGTCATTTTATCTTTCGTTTCTAACGATCTTTGTCTTGGTCACTTTTTATGTAAAAGGATTTCTACGGTGCGATGTCAAAAATGGAGAAACGAAATATCACTTTGTATAGAAAGACCTTTGTCTTTTCCTCTTAGATTTAGAAAGCGTCATGTTAAGCCAGCTGGAATATACCTATATATTATGACTTCTAAAGTAATCCCACCCATTGCAGTATTGACGAGAAGGCCCAACTATTAGTTTACAATTAGCTAGACTTTAACCTCTTAGGTACCGATTGCAAAAATAACACACATTGCATTTCAAAGAATCATCACTGCAAGAATGGAATACGTGACCTGTAACGCAGAATTAATTAAAAATCAAATGTATTTTTTTTAATTAGGCTGAGTAGCAGCCCTTTTTGAACGTCAAAATTACATAAGACAGTTCCCCAAAACGCCCGCCCTTCACCACTTTCTAGTGCTTTAGCTAATAAGAAGAAGTGGCGGAACAGACTCTCCAGCAGATTGAATAATACTGCACCAATCCATCGTTTATCAAAACAGTTTTAAAACAAAACAACAGAACAACTGTTTTTACTAACAACACAAACACGTAACAACGTAGGCAACGAATTAATATACAGCATGAATATTCAGGCGGCTACGAGTGGCCATACATTAGCATATAATTGTGTTTGTCACAATTATTTTAAAACAATGACTTCAAGCCTAATACTCGTATAACATTCTGAACAAATTTGGTTGTGGGGATAAAAATTGTTGCGTATGTAGTTATTTTAATTTTTTTTATCACCACAGCCAAATTTGTCTTTGTATTGTCTTTTTTTCTTAGGTTTTATTGTCATACATGCCTCTGAGATGTGCTAGCTGTCTTTTTGTGTAATAAAATGATAATATTTATTGTAATGGTGATCGTTTAGTTTAATCGATTTATATAAATGTAAAATAAATGTATAATAATAAGTGTAAAAGTCTAGAATACAATAAATACAATAAATATGACCATTTTATGACACAAAATGACAGCAGATGTCAGATTACTCCAATGAATCAATAATTCGACTTTAGCTCTCTTTTGTTCTTGGGTTTTATTGTCATACGTGCATTTTGATGGTAAAGTTGTAATCATTAGATGTTCTATCCAATGGTTTTTGCATTGAAATTTGCTGAAACAATGATTTTACTTGCACAGGAAAATTTTATACTAAATATCTGATAAAAAAATCTGACCAAAAGTATCATCTGTTATTTTCAAGACTGTGTGTACCTATGCAGTTTACACTGTACATCTAACAGATCATAATAGTTTCGATACAACCATTTTAGAGTTCATGCATATCAAATATCAATAACCAAAGCCCATCGAGAAAATACAGTTCATATAGGTACCTAAAATTTAATGGACCTGACTCATAATGGCTCCCGCTTGGGAATTCGAAAAAAATACCAAGTTTCACCAACTCAGAGCTGTCTAGTTTGATCCGTGTTAATTTTTTTGTTGCAACTTGAGCCCCACGAATACTTTTTTTATAAAGAAACACGTTAAAAGACTTCGTGTATCGTGCGATACAGATTTCACGAAGAAAAAACTGTTTTAAAAAAACGTCAAGGAAAAAAGAGCGGACGGCCCCGCCTGCCTCGTGTCGCGATTGACTGACGCAAACGGGAGAAATTTCACGAGATATCGGCAGTTTTAGATAGTAAAATTAATTCTAATGGTAGCATCGGTAACAGCGATAGTGCTTAAGAGATAGAGCTATAGAGAATTCAAACTGAAGTTCAAAGCGTTTATTTCAATTAAACCATTTCCAGGCACTTGAATTGTCAAAGGAGTCGGTCAACCAGAAACATGAAGCTAGATTGTAATTTATTTTACCTATTCATCCTTCAGAGTAACAGCTGAAGAGAGACAGACATATTTTGGGATCCTTCCATATCCTAAGGGGACGTCCTCCCTACCATTACCGCGCCCCCCGGTCTACTCTTTGCTATGCAATGGTCTCTGTAGTCCCATGAAACATGAGGCTCCAGGGGCTAGTGTGAATCTTTGGGTACATTCAAGTAATCGAATCGGTCAAATCACGCTTTTTTTTTTTTGCTTGGGAAACCATCATACCTTCTCCCGCTCTGGACGGAGCGGGAGGGTGTGTCTGACTCTTACTGACTAAAACCCACCCGTATTCCTTCCTGTTGCTTCTGTTGCCAGGGGCCTCGGTGACCCTTTAGTACCTTCCCGCGACCCAGGCAGGGTCAAATCACGCTGGGGTCGGTGCATTTCATTCATTCATTTTTTCATTCATTCATTTTGTAATTCATTCATTCATTCGTTTATTTTTCCATTCATTCATTCATTGCTATTAAGCCAATGAAGAACTAAACATGACAACACTAAAGCTAGCCGTTATCCAGTAGACGTAAATCTAGTCAGTCAGTCGGAAAAGTATGGCGCCAAGACACAGATTTTTCACCTAGTTCCGCTGCAGATGCTATGTTGTATTATTTTAACGCAATCTGATTGTTATAATGTTAACATTTTTTGTGTCAACAAATCATTATATTATTGTATAATGTAACGTCCTACTATTGGGACTCAGGCCTCTATCTAATCCCCAACGCGGGTCCTTACTGATCATGGACATACCGCATTCCCTTAATTAAAAACGTCAAAATCTAGTTGTAATCTCATCTCAGCAACTTTCAATAAACAAATCAACGATAGATAATAAATATGTCTAGATACATTCAACTCGTCGAAAAAAATAGCGTCCAACTGTTGGCCGAAAAATGCACGCACACTAGAATAACACAATGACAGAATAATGACGTGGCGCGTGTGTAAGACGTAGCTGTCACGCACACCGGCATAACAAAGTTGGCCTGTTTGTTTTAGTTATTTTGCAGCACGACATTGGCGCCGATTCCCTTGTTCACAAACTAAAGTAAATTTAAGTTCAGTGCATCTTTTTCTTTCTATTTCATTAAGAAAAGGACAGAAGATACATTTTAGTTTAGTCCTGTCAAATTAATCAGCGCTTGACGTAAATTGAAGTAATTTTAGTAGGCAAGTTTTTAATCACGTCTAAACTTGTATAGAGTAGTGACAGGAGCTGATTAATTTGACAGGACTAAACTAAAATTTATCTTCTGTCCTTTTCTAAATGAAATAGAAAGAAAAAGATGCACTGAACTTAAATTTAGTTTAGTTTGTGAACAAGGGAATCGGCGCCACTATCTAGAGAAATGTATATAATCATAGAAAAAAAATGTACCGGTAAAATGCTGCAACTTTGCCGTAGTTTTATAGTAACATTGATATATTTCGAAAAAATACAATCAATTTTCACCCTTGTCAGGTTGGGTATAAAGCTTATATTAATGGTCATTGGCAGTGTACTTAGAACTATGATTATTCTGTATCATTTTCGAAATATAACAGTCTTAATCACTAGGCAAAGTTGGGCCACAAAACTGTAACATTGCCTGCTTCAATTTTGACCGTCTAAACGACGTAAGTACATCATTCTTGCACTGGAAGTTAACCCTTATTAGTAGGACTTAGGGATAAGAATTGCAAAATAGCCACTTTTTGCTTATACCACTAGAAACAATGCTAGGCAATGTTGTGTTCATTTTAGGCAATGTTGTGTTCGGCTATCACTCATTGCGTTTGACAACTCACTGTCATGTGGTTTCAAAGAAAAGAAACACGGCGGTGGGTTTTTCGTATTGCCAGGTAATGATTTAAATAACTACCAACAATTTGAAGTTGCTACAACCAATATTTAAAAAGATATTGGTAAATTAATAGGCAAAGTTGGGTATGCGAGGCAATGTTGCAGCGTTTGACGGTACAATATAGATTTTTGACATATTTAGACTGAGATTAGAATGCGAACGTTCTTAAAAAAAGGGAATGGGGATGATGACTTATTTTTTATTTTTGTCCGGTGGGAAGATTATTTAAAAATATTGGACACGTAGGTATTTTTTCTTTTTTTACGTAAACAATAGATTACATACAGGCGATACATTAAGTTAAATTTTGTCATGACGTCACGCCTTGCTAAATTTTATACTTAACTGTGACGTAGCGAACCCCCACTTTTTTAATCCGTTTAATCTGAGTATTTTTTATTAATATGACAAAGCAAAAAATACGTGTCTAATATTTTTTTTACTATCTGACTGACGGACTAAATATTCTTTTTTTACCCAGGCATCATCCCTATTGCCCCTCTGATATCAATCAAAATAATTTGGTTGAAAACAATAATTTAGGAATAATTACGCGACTTATTAAGATTCTATGCGTCAACGAACCCTAAAGTAATCAGCACAGTCATGCCAAATGCTAGTATCCAAAATGAAATACAGTAGGTAGATAAAGAAATTATACTAGACTAGCTGCGCCTCGCGGTTTCACCCGCATAAGTCTCGATCCCGTAGGAATATCCGGATAAAAAGTATTCTATGTCCTAATCCAGGTCATGGTCTATACATGTGCTAAATTTCATCCAAATCCGTTCAGCCATTTTAGCGTGAAAGCGTAACAAACAAACATATTTATAATACTTGATACTTGATAGCATGTTTGGGATTTTTATAGGGGTTTAATAGCTTTGGCTCGAATATTTAGGTGTCTAGACAGACTATTGTACCTGAATCATTAGCCTATACTATTCTAGGAGTAAGTTTATTATGACTATTTTAGTCACCTATTGTAGTCTATGACGAAAATGTGGGAATGTTAACAAAAGCGTACCAACTTATTAGTCACTAGCTGCTGCCCGTGACTTCGCCCGCTTGGCTTTTTCTAAAATTAAAGTAGCCTAAGTTACTCCCTAAAACATCACCTTCGCTATTTGTGAAAGTCCCGTCAAAATCGGTCCAGTCGTTTCGGAGATTAGCCGGAACAGACAGACAACATTAAAAAAAAAATCTTTTTTTTTTAGATTATAAGTACCGCATATACTTTCATAATTATGCATTTAGTGAAAAGCTGTTATTTTGACATTACAAACAGACGCTTCATATTTATTTATTTGTATGTATAGATAATATTAGAATTATTCATCTAAATTCGTGGCCAGCTTGATATCGTTTGCAATAAAATCATTACGAATTGCTTTTCGTTTTTTTGGTATATCCAACATTTTCTTTCTTTTGACTTCACTTAGGTCCTTCTTTCCTTCGTCGTGCGCATCTTATACACCCAAAACCATCGCTTCGGTTTCCAATTTCTCATCCTCATCGTGGGATTTTCTTCCTGTTGTTTTTTAGTCTCCATTTTGGTATTACTAGCTAAGTAAGATTTATTCCTATTGTTACCAACTCCAGAACCGCTATTTTCTAGAACTCTAACATAATTTACTTTAAAAATCCTACGTTTATACAGTAGAGGCTTTATCTCTCCGTCCCAATCTCGTGTACAGCACAGAATCCGGTATCGTTGCATGCCGTCGCACACGGGTTGCCGCTGTCGTGTCCCTCCACCACATTATCATCTACACCCCAGCTTACTAAATCTACTCCTTAACACTTCTAGATAAGGTTGATGAAAACTGCAACAACAATTTTGTGCACCATCGCTGTCTCGCCATTTTAACAATTCCGCTGAGACATCCAAAAAGCAGCTTTAGGGTGTTGTGTTAAGGTTTGTATTGGTCGTAATTGTAATTTTATAGTTTAATGCCTTTGCATTTGCTCTATATCCCTTCAAAAATGGTCGTTAGTACGTCGTAATACGGACGTAAATAACAGCATTGATCTTTATGTAGAATGAGTAGCTGTAGATGTGTTTTTCTTTATATCCAAAAGAATTTAACCTCTATGTGCATAGTGATAAGGTTTATGTATTATGAAAGACTCGGTCGTTATGTGAATAGCCACTTACCTGAGTTTTTACTGAGACACCCGTGCATTGTCTATTGGAAACATTCTTATGCATGTCTCATGAGTTAGCGTGATGATAATTTCATATTGATATATTCAATCATTTAATAGGTTGAAGATTATTTCGACCTAAGTAAAAGGGTCACTCGATAAGGTAGTGTTTGGATCTGAATCTATGTTCGTCTCTTTCTCGCCTATGGGTTTGACTAGGATATGTAATCAGGGAGGGGGGACATAACAGTATATATACACCTGTACGATATTAGCATCTGTATCTAGGCCCTTCTGGCCCCACCGAAGCCCGTTTTAAGCAGGGAAAGGTCCACGTGACCCTTGCATTCAAGCCATGTCAAAAAAAAAAAGCATCTGTATCTCTCACCAACCCCGATGACCCCATTACCCTCCTCCAGGAAAGCAGTAGGGCCACGCCACGAGTACAGTGCACAAACAGCACAAACCGACATTCCGACTTTGCCGCCGCGCGCCGAGGTCCCTCGCGAAGATCCCGACGTAGGTAACCGTCCCCCGACCCTTGCTCGACGAAGTGCCACCCCGCACACCCATTATCCAGTTATGATCCAACCTGTCCCACCTTGCTGCCCTCCCCTCAGCGACGCCCTAAGCCGAGGTTCGTACCCCACAGGGGTGCCCTTAGCGTGCAGTCGCTTAGTAATTTAAGAAATTCGCCCCTGGCAGCCACAGGATAGTCCGGTTAAGAAGTCACGACCTCTCAAGGTTAACTACGAGATACCGTACATAAAAAAAGCAACTGTATTGCTATCACCGATCACTTTCACAAGTCTGGTGATTCCATTGTTCTCCAAAATCATTCATACCATGTCCTAAGGAGGTAAACTTCATAAAGGAGTATCTAATGATTTGTGATGTGAAACTCCGCAGACGTCATGGGTATTGATATCTAAATATGAGCTAAGCAAAAACATATACACTGTGTCTGTGTAACGGTGTCCGAAAATTAAGCGTGCAGACCTTCAAACTCCTGCCGGGGGCGCGGGAAGGCACTAAAGGGTTACCGAGGACGGAAGGAATACGGGTGGGTTTTAGTCAGTAAGAGTCTGACACACCCTCCCGCTCAGTGATGATTTCCCACCCAAAAAAAAGACCATCAAACTGAGCAAGTTTTTCCCGGGGACAGAGATCGAGTCATCCCGTACAAAACTTCAATACTTACTCGACCAAATGTATGTGATGAATGATAATTTTTACGCGATTCCGATGTTGGAACCCCGGGAGAAAGTGGTTCACTTTGACGGTCTGTATTCTTAAATTTCGGCACACCGTATACAGACACATTGTACATATATACCTATATTGATTATTTGTTTTTTTTGGGGTCATGAACCGCAGTGTAGTTGAAATATCTATTTACACAGACGTAATGGGTAACGACAACTAAACACAATAAAACAGATTTCTCAACTCATAGTTCAAGTAACAAAACCAGCGCTCACCACAAGCCCAATAAAAAATCATCAAATCTTGTTTTTTTTTTTATTTTGTCGTTTTTAAACATCGATACCCATCGCGTCTGCGGAGTTCTGCTAGCTAATTAATTTGACCCTGTATATTAGAAATTGTGGAATATTATAGCGGTGTTTAGGGGAGGCGACAGTCCCAACAGCCTAGTGGCTACTGTAGCCGGCAGGGTGGATGGCCTATTAATAAGTCACTGGATGGCGGCTCACAGACCGTTAGGTATTCAATTAAGTAAAGTAAAAAAAAATAAAAAAAATATTTAAAGTAATAAGTTTTATTTAAGTGTGTTTTAGTTTAGTTTAGTTAGTAAGTGCCAAATTTTTCATGTATTATGGATCTGTGGTCTGAAAATAAAGATTTATTATTATTATTATCTCGGGACCATGGGGTCGCGGATATTTGGAAGGCGTACGAGGGGCCGAAGCCAACTCGCAGAGGCCCCTTGGACAATTGTAATGGAATGAGGCACCAAACGACGATTATCCCTGTTTGCACTATGATGGTGCACCCAAGGACAACCCCCGGTTGATGCAGGACTATTGCAGAACATGGGAACAAAGCATATTGGGCTATGGGTTTGTGAGGCTATAGTGGATCGGTTTCCTCAGACTATTCTTAGGAAACCAATGACATGATGAAATGATGATGATGGAACCGAAAGGCTATGGCCCCTACCTGACCAGTGCTTTTGTATAAAATACACCGATAAAGCGGCAGGGGGTGACTTGCACACTCAATAATGGGCCCCCGAAAACGGCCGCTAGCACATAGTGACGTAGTGACAAGGGGGCAACACTTCCTGAGGTGCTTAAGGAGTGGTATTATGTCTAGCAGGGGGGTTACGGAGGTTGGCTGAATGATGAATGAATGCAGGGTGTATTTTTCAACCAGTACTAAACTAGTGAGATCTTGTCTTTTTCTTCTCCTGAATCATCTACCAGTTATGAACAATCGATCGATTCGATCATATCGCCCGATCGTGGTAAAACGATTTACTAGTCAGCAAGGTCGGGGAAGGGTAGTAGCGGGGTTAAGGCGCAGATATATGATTTTAGTGACTTTTAAATCTGTTATTACGCCTTCATATAATGCAAGTAAGTTATGCAAAAAATATATGCAAAATTAGAACGCGTACACATAAATTCTGTATATGTGAATATTTAAGTAGACATTTATTTCACAAAGTATTTTTACTTTGTGAAATAAATGTCTACCCAAAGCACAAAAAACGATGCTACTTAGTTTGAAAGTAATATCGTTTTTCATGACTTCAGATGTTTTCATGTTTTTTTGCATGAACAAACTATTTTATTATCTATAATTATATTTTCTTATTAAGGTTTTTTTTTCAAATATTCATATTTTCATTACTAAAAATAAATATTCTCTTTGAAACCGCACGGCAGCGAACCGTGAGCGCGACGCGAATTGGTTTGGCCAAGTTCAACGGCGTTTACCCGAGCCTTAACTGTCCCGGGTTTGCCGTACGACGGACGCTTACTTGAGACTGTCCCTCCGTTTGAGAGGTGTGGAGAAATGCATATATAAGAATATTGGTTTCTTAGACCAACAAAATTCCACAAAATTCACGCTTTAGTGAATACCGCTACACAGCACCGCGCTACCTCGGTCATTCCCGCTTACTCGCTCCGCTCAAATGGACAGTCAACCATATGCACCCCAACATCTGGTGTTTACTTAGTAAAAAGCAACAGTTCAAATGTCCAGGAAAACAGCAGTTTATCAAACAGTTAACATTCCTACAAATTGTACCAGGTGTGAGCAACTATTTCAATAACACACGATAAGGCCCGATTCACACCGGAACGGCAGCGGCCGGCAGCGGCTGGAAGCAGCCGGCAGCGACGCGACGCGGGCAGTACCACTGACAAGACGCGCATGGCTGCGAGACTGCTCGCAGCGCCGCGAGCGGCCTCGCGGCTCCACGAGCGGCCGCACGACAAGCAATTCAAGCGATAGTGGTCTTTTAATTATGTAGATAAAGTTTAAAATTATTTCACTCTGAAATGAAATGATTTTATTTTCTGTAAGTAGGTTTGTACAAACACTTTTACACGTCAATCATATTTAGAAAAAAACTAGATGAGCTCGGCGTTTCCTAACTGACTACTCTGAGAAGAAAGGCCGAAACAAACTCAGAGGTTACAGTCTCTTTTAAAGTCCAGACATAATCTTGGTCAGATCATGTGAAGACCATGTAGATTGGACTGAAAGTGCTCGCCGCGCCGCTGCCGGCCGCTGCTTTACCGGTGTGAATCGGCCCTACGGCGGCGTAGAACGCATCAAATACTAAAACTACGCACGATACAGCTAATTAAATTATGCATGCGTATTCTTTTGTAACGTTTTAAGGTCATGTTTGTAGTTAAGTAACGGTAACAGTATAGTTTGCAGAAGAAACAACTGAATGCGTACAATGATAAAACTATAGTCGGTTACAAAAGAATCCGATAAAAATGTAAACAAATGGATTAGAAAACGTATCTGTGGATGTCAATTTGAAGTGCCACTTACAAATGGAGTGGAGATTTGATAATTTGAATACTACTAAAGATTTTTTTCATTTGACAATTCGGGTTAACCTGGTTTTGTAACCTCAATTTAACTGGATCACAGTAATTTAGTGTATAAAGTATCTCCCAAGTCCAGTAGATCCTGCCGGGGTCGCGGGAAGGTACTTATGGGTCACCGAGGCCCCCGCAACACAGGCAACAGGAAGGAATACGGGTGGGTTTTAGTCAGTAAGAGTCTGACACACCCTCCCGCTCATTTGATGGTTTCCCACCCAAAAAAAAAGGATACCTATATGATTTTAGTGACATCTGTTATGAAATGATATCTGTTATTTCGCCTTCAAATAATGCAAGAATGTTATGCAAAAAAAATGATGATAAACTACATAGAACGCATACACATCAAATCTAAATGTGAAGAAGTATTGTAGTAAAACCCTTTATGAAATAAATTACATAAAACGATATTACTTTCAAACTACTTCTAAGATATTTTCATGTTTTTTTTTTGTATGAAAAGACTCTTTTATTATCTATAATATTATATCAGTGGTTTTTCCAAATATTCATATTTTCGTTACTAAAAATAAATATCCCTTATGAAACCAAACGGCGGCGCGGCGTGAACGCGACACTTAAGGCGCTGACAAGAGGCAAATGACTAAAATAGGCTTGTCTTAAGAAAAGAGTTGCCATCTGTATAGTTTGTGGTAGCGGAAAAAAATATATGTTCATTTTGAACATATTTCTCAGAACTTGTTTGTTACCAAAACACGTTTTGAAAAAAAATCTCGATACAAACTAACGTTAAACTAACCTTGGGTTCCAATCCAAAATATCTGTATTAAATATCAACATACGTTACGTATTTAATTAATAACAAGAACGTTTTATTTGAATGCAGAACTTGGTTGTTTTTCATTTTAGATTACTCAACTCAATTTTGAGTAAATAGATAATTGCTTCATATTTTGCAATAAATTACAAGCGTTGTGTCATCGAAAACATAATATATATAATTTGATACGATAAAAAAAAACAGGAAGATACCTCTAAACATTTATTTTAACGATTAAAAACCATACTAAAATACATGCAATATTCTGATTTTTTGTCAGATTATTCTACAAGTAACATAATAGCATAATAGTGTTTTATTTTTTTTATCGAATCGGTAATTTTTTTGTAAATAGACAATTGCTTCATATTTTGCAATAAATTACAAGCGTTGTGTAATCGCGCTTCTCTTTCTTTTCTATGCAGTCTGACAGTGACCGCGGTTTAGGAGTTGTCAGCGTCTAACTCTTTTTCATCGTTTGCAAGAAAGCTTTGAAGAGGGCTTTGAAAGAAAGAAAAAGTATTTGTGACTCGCACAGGAAAATCACAAACTAAACACAATGATAAAAGTATAAAAAAAACGAGCGAGCCTTAAGGCTTCTACATACTGGCGCGACTTGTCGCGCGACGCGACGCAACACAAAGACACCGCATGTAGCGCTACATGCGGTGTCTTTGTGTCGCGACGCGTCGCGCGACATGTCGCGCCAGTATGTAGAAGCCTTTACAGTAGTTGCATATGATGTGGACCATCCAACATCTCACCTTGGTGATAAGCAACTGAGCAGCGACAGAAATTAAGCTCAGAATTGAAAAAGCCTCAATACAGAAATATTTATTCGAATAATTATTAATTACTAGTGGTCCCACTGATAACTGTCTTATCTCCCCAAATCATCCCCTGTAGCGATCTATGGGACAGGTCAATGCATCCGTGGACCGCTATGGCCTGATAATAATCTGATATACATACACATGCATTATGTATGGTCTGGTTGATACGAGTAGCATCCGTTCACAAGTTTGACAAATGAGTCAACATTGTTGAACTTATGGTTGAATTTAAATGTATCTTTACTAGAGATGCTTGTGGTTATAAAAAGATCAATAAAAAACAACGGCCAAGTGGGTGTCGGACCACGAACAATGAAGGGTTCCGTAGTTGGGATGAATTTATCCCAAAAACAAACTTAACATTGTAGTTAAAAACATGTTCATACGCCTTTTGGGAAATCAAAAAACGAAAGACGTAAATACTGCGTTGGTAGCATATTGCGTATATGGCTTAAAAACGGTGTCATATTGTGGGGTAATAGTATGTTCGAGACGTTTGGGGTTGAAACACTAGGGCCATGGGGTCCGAGTGTCCACTTAGTTTTTAGAAACATCGCAAAGCTGTTGGTCGACTCCTCACGTGACCAGAAGGCTGGTCTATTTTTTGGCCAAAGAATCAGCATTGCCATACAACGTGGTAATGCTGCCAGCCTTTTGGGCACTTTTCCTGTTGACAACGATGCGGACGAATTTTTTGACGCCCTGTGATATTTTGCCCTCCCTTTTTATATAATTGTACATATTATTATTATTATTTTAAGTTTGTTTTTTTTAAATGATCTATCTCATGAATCTTTAGTAAAATTACCTATCTGTTTAAAAAAAGAAATAAGCAGGTACTCAAATGTTAACCCTACCGGGCCTCTACATTTTTGAAATCTCTAAATTTGTACGTAGATACCCGAAATTCTACACAAAAAGAGAAGACATCCACACTAAAATTACTTTAAGACATAAAAATAGATTAAACATACCTACATCCCGATTAGAAATGCACTCCTCAAGCACCTATGTCATGTCGATAAAAATATACAATAAGTTACCGGAAGAAATAGGAAATATAAATTAATACAACATCTTTATTAATAAATTAAAACTATTTCTATTAAAAAAAAGCTATTATAATGTGAACGAATACTTGAATGAAAGACTATAATTACAATAAATACATTCTTAAATATATATAAAATGTGTAAATTTATCAAGAAGATTATTTAATTAAACATAATATGACTAC
The DNA here is from genome assembly GCA_905333075.3 of Atethmia centrago. Classification (NCBI taxonomy): domain Eukaryota; kingdom Metazoa; phylum Arthropoda; class Insecta; order Lepidoptera; family Noctuidae; genus Atethmia; species Atethmia centrago. The sequence goes on from HG995388.1 coordinate 21,051,990, forward strand.
TAAATATGTATAGTTTAATAAGTAAATTATACAATGCTTCCTACTGAATCTATAAATTGTCTCAAATTGTCGTACACGTAAAACTTATCTCTTTACTAATAATTCGTAACCCGAAAATATAATCTCTCTTTAAATAAGTATTGTAATAATGTTACTTAAGTAAATATAGCTTTATCTAAATGTAATTAATAATAGTATTAAAGAAAATAGCTACTTTTTACCTATAATAGAATTATTAATGTTATTCTTATTGACTTTTATGCGAATATAATTATTCAATTTTCATGTATAATTTTATTCAATTTTCATGTATAATTTTATTTAATTTTTAATAGTAGCTATCGAAAAATATTTTTTGCTGTGCCCTGACAGGGTCTACAACGGCTCTTAGCTCTAAGCCTTTTGTTAACATCTTGTTTTACCTTGTGGAACGCAAATACTTAAATGAATATGAATATGAAAAATTAGCACTTTAAAGCTTAATATTACGCAAACGGATGCTTGAATTGAAAAATGGTGTTACCAGTCCCGCAATATTTAAATGGCCTATCCAACGATACCCTACACCATGGGATAGCCGAGAAAAAAAATATCATCCCCACATTACGTGCATGGGAGGATACACTAAAAAATGGCAGACAGACAGATAGACGGACATGACGAAACTATAAGGGTTCCTTGTATAGTACGGTACCCTAAAAACGAGCAAGACTTACAGTAGTTGTATATGATGTCATCTAAAATCTCATCTTGGTAATAAGCAACTGAAAAGCGACAGAAATTAACCTCAGAATATAAAAACACAATGAAGGGTTCCGTAGTTGGGAAGTTGGTATGAATTTATGCCAAAATTATTTTTGGGATAAATTATAAAAAAATATTTCAGGATTTTATTTTAGCACTTTGTCGGCGTGATTAATATGTATACATAATCAGCCTATAATGTTCCCACTGCTGGGACACAGGCCTCCTCTCGGTGAGAGGGAGTGGGCCGTAATCCACCACGCGGGCCCAGTGCGGGTTGGTAGATGTCACATGCCTTCAAATTTTTGGTTCTAGGACATGCCAGTTTCCTCACGATATTTTCCTTCACCGTTTTGAGAGCAGTGGCGATGAAATAATTTACACAAAGTAAAGCGTAATATGTATACCTATGCCAAATTACAGCTTTCCGGTACTAAGCGTCTCTGAGCTACAGCGGGGTCAGACAGACAGACAGACGGACATGGCGAAACTATAAAAATTCCTTTTTTACTAAGGAACTCTAAAAAACTGTAACGGCCGCGACTTACAAATTGTAGGTCACAAGTTCAAACCCAGACAGGCGCTTTACTTTGTGTAAATTATTCCATTACCACTGCTCTCAAAACGGTGGAGGAAAACATCGTGAGGAAACCGGCATGTCTTAGAACCAAAAATTCGAAGACATGTGAAATGAAATGAAATGAAATGAAATTGTTTATTCTGTAAATAGGATATGAGTCTTTTCTTTCACTTTTACACGTCATATTAAAAAAAATAAGCTAGATGGAGTCGACATTTCCTAGGTCAGATCATGTGAGGACCATGTAGATATATGTCTGAAATGGTCTTTTGAAGAAAGAACCACACAAATTTGACTGGACCTGTCCAGTCAGTGCAAGCTGCATTTCTCAGTAATCGTGTAGCTCAACTCGAAACTTAAGGAGCTCAACGACTCGACGAACAATACCAAGGAAAGTACATTTGGGTTGGCCGCATAAAGTACTCAAAATGCCAGTCCGCCATTAAAACTAAGAGAAAAAAAAACAACAAGAAATAAATAAATGATCCACATAGTGCTCACATTCACAATAATTAATTAAAGTAATCTAATGTGACATCTACCAGCACTGGGCCCGCGTGGTGGATTACGGCCTACTCTCTCTCTGTGAGAGGAGGCCTGTGTCCCAGCAGTGGGAACAGTATAGGATGATTATGTATTATGTAGATATCGACACCCATCACGTCTGCGGAGTTTTGCTAGGTAATTCAATTTGACCCTGTATATATCATTGACGTAGGTACTATAATTCACCGTTGACACATATATAAGTCGTATCATTGAATGTCATTTCAATTTACATCAACAGATTCTCTCAATATCCAGCCACGGCTTCGTCAATTATTTAATTATTTTTCCTTATTCATCTTAAGAGGCTGACAACACCTAAACTGCGGTCACTGTCAGACTGCATAGAAAAGAAACAGAAGCTCGATGAGACAACGCTTGTAATTTATTGCAAAGTATGAAGCAATTATCTATTTACTCAAAATTGAGTTGAGTAATCGAAAATAAAAAGCAACCAAGTTCTGCATTCAAATAAGACGTAACGTAAGGTGTGTTGGTATTTAATACAGATAATTTTGTTTGGAACTCAAAGTAAAAGGTTAGTTTAACGTTAGTTTGTATCGAGATTTTTTTTCAAAACGTGTTTTGGTAACAACCAATTTCTTAGAAATATGTTCAAAATTAACATTTATATTTATACCGCTACCAAAAACTATACAGATTTGGCAATTTTTTTTCTTAAGATAAGCGTATTTTGGTCATTTGCCTCTTGTCAGCGCTGGGAGATTCTAACTTAAGGCGCTGACAAGAGTTATATTTTGTGGTAGCAGAAAAATATACAGTTAATTTTGAACATATTTCTCAGAACTTGGTTGTTACCAAAACACGTTTTGAAAAAATCTCGATACAAACTAACGTTAAACTAACCTCTTACCTTGAGTTCCGATCCAAAATATCTGTATTAAATATACAACATACGTGACGTATTTAATTAATAACAAGACCGTCTTATTTGAATGCAGAACTTGGTTGTTTTTTATTTTCGATTACTCAACTCAATTTTGAGTAAATAGATAATTGCTTCATATTTTGCAAATTACAAGCGTTGTGTCATCGCGTTTCTCTTTCTTTTCTATGCAGTCCGACAGTGACCGCGGTTTAGGTGTTGTCAGCGTCTTAATACCAAACATATATTTTTCCTTTACTGCCTCATTGGACTAATGGTCGCAAGCGCTACTGCTGAGCATGAGGTTCTGGGTTCTATTCCCTGGTCGGGAAAGTGTTTGTGGGTTTTTCCATCGGGAATTTCTCAGTAGTAGTTGCCCGGAGTCTGGGTTTATGCCCGGTTGATGGCAATAAGCTTGCCCCCTATAACATAATGTTGCTGTGTCCGACAGGGTCCATAATTGTTTATATTTATTATTATTTACCATCTGTTTGTGTATATTATGGATTGCAATATAGATTAATTGAATTGAACATGGGAAATGAACATAGCCGGTGAGAAGTGGGTGGTACTATGCACCTATGCCTAACCCTTCGGGAATACAGGCGATATGTTTATTATAAGGGTTCCGTACGTCCAAATGAAAAAACGGAACCCTTATAGGAGCATCCGTGTGTCTGTCCGTCTGTCATAGGTCACAGCCAATTTGCCCCGAATCTAATGGACCGATTAAGTTGAAAATTACACATATCAATTTCTGTGACCCAAACATGGACGTGTAACGTAAATAAATAAACTTTGAATATAAGGGTCACTTTTGGAAGACAATAAATAAAAAAATTAAAAAAAAATCTTGCTCAGTGTACCTTGTGACTTATCAAACGAAAGGGCGTGTTGTGAGGGTGTCAAGTAAATTATTTTTTAATAATTTTTAAATAAATAGTTTTAAAGTTTTTTTTTAAAGAAAATAGATGTAAATTTACCATTCCTCCCTTATCTCCGAAATTATACAGAGCCTAGAATTTTTGAAAAAAAATATAGAGAAAATAGTTCTATACCCAGTGGCGGATACATACATATAAAATGTATGTATAAGTTACTAGATGCGCCCCGCGGTTTCACCCGCGTAAGTTTTGACTCCGTGGGTATATTGGGATAAAAAGTATCCTATGTTTTATTCCTGGTTATAAACTATCTGTGTGCCAAATTTCATCCCAATCCATTCAGTACTTTTTGCGTGAAAGAGTAACAAACATCCATCCATCCATCCTTACAAACTTTCGCATTTATAATATTAGTAGGATTTCGTACATATAACTGATTAAGACGCTGACAACACCTAAACCGCGGTCACTATCAGATTGCATAGAAAAGAAAGAGAAGCGCGACGACAAAACGCTTGCAATTTATTGCAAAATATGAAGTAATTATCTATTTACTCAGAATTAGTTTAGTTTTAGTTTTTTTAAAAACGTTGCCCCACACTAGGAATTTCTTCCTGTATTGTGGGTGCGTTTACAAACATAGAAACTCACAAACACAAACACCCAGACCCAGAACAATTACTTGCAGATCATACAAATACTTGTTCCGTGCGGGGATCGAACCCGCGACACGCTGCGTAGCAGTCGATCGCTCAGCCATTACGCCAACCGTGTCGTCAGTTGAGTTGAGTTGAATTGAGTTGAGTAATCGAAAATAAAATACAACCAAGTTCTGCATTAGAATAAGACGTACTTGTTATTAATTAAATAGGTACGTAATTTATGTTGATATTTAATACAGATATTTTGGATTAGAACTCAAGGTAAGAGGTTAGTTTAACGTTAGTTTGTATCGAGATTTTTTTTTCAAAACGTGTTTTGGTGACAACCAAGTTTTGGGAAATATGTTCAAAATTAACATATATTTTTTCCGCTACCACAAACTATACAGATTTGGCAATTTTCTTTCTTAAGAGAAGCCCATTTTGGTCAATTGGGTCTTGTCAGCGCCTTAAGGAAGAATATCATTAGACGCGCGAGCCTTAAACAATCGCGCTGCGCTGGTGCTCGGGAGTTTCGTGAACGCTATCACGCCGCCTCGCAACAATGACGGAGCAAAGGATAAAAACGATCTTGCTTTGCACAGAAGCTGTTTTTTTATGGAAATTGGATTGGGAAGATTTAATTAATGATTTTGCTGCACTTAAGTGCCGACGAGTTTTATAACACATTGTAAAACACTTATTATGTCTTATCTTGTATGAGCATAAACCTGTAGTTACATAAATAAAACCTAAAATCATTTTAAATGAGCAATTATCCCTGAAATCACGGAAAATATAGTACGGCAACTAGCAGATATTATAGTTAACTATATTTCTGAATCGATTTCGATAAAAGTTCGCAATAAAGGAAAATTCATTGCGTAGTCTATAATATGATGGGTGCTGAGAAAGGGGCGGCTGGTATTTACTACATGGCCTGAGGCCTAGGGCGGCCAAGACTGCAAAACTGGCACTGTCCATACCTACTTAGGTATAGATAACTAGAAAACCTATAAGAAGTCTATAATCTTAAAATAACACGGTAAATCTCACAATATTGTGTGTAAAAACTAACATTTGCAGTTGGAATGTTTTTTTTTTGGTTCGGAACTCATCAAATAACTTCTCCCGCTCTGGGCGGAGCGGGAGGGTGTGTCAGACTCTTACTGACTAAAACCCACCCGTATTCCTTCTGTTGCCTGTGTTGCGGGGGCCTCGGTAACCCTTTAGTACCTTTCCGCGAACCCGGCAGGCATCGGCCCTAGTGGACCCCTACATTTGTGCTGACGACATCTCTTTGAGGCGCGCGTGGAATACAATGCGCCGGCGACCCGGGCCTGGTCCTTACCGGACGGTGAGCTACCCATTGCTCACCGAGTTGGAATGTATGGGAAAACATGATTTTCAAATACAACGTTAATTTTGTTCTGACTACGGACCGTATCATTGTGCGTGGTCCGACACGCACTTGGCCAGTTTTATCATTTCTATGGTTACCTTCAAAGTTACCACGTTCAGTTACAACATTGCTCTAATTTTCCTTATACATTCCAACTAAATGTGACCGCAGCAATTCTCATAACAGTCGTATTTCCACGACACACTTACGAGTACTAACATGCTTCGTAGTCATGAATTCATGATACTAGCGAGTATGAAGGATGAATACTAATTCCCAACGATTGTATCGAAAGCGGTGGAAACCTAGCGTGCACAATGTCATGCTTGGTTACCAGCTGTCAGGTTATTGGCACCGGTTATGTAATAAAAAGAGTTATATGTTTGGTAATATACTTTGTTGGTGGAAAGATTAGCTGGATGATATTCGAGTTCATGGTTTATACTCCAAAGGTAGTTAAAGAATCAAAATTGGCTATCGTCTTCGGGTACAACTTCGAAATCATATTTCGTGTAGGGTAGGGTGGGACTGAAAGGTCAATTTTACGTAAATTGCCTTGTAACTATTTAAGTATAAGGTTCAGAAAAATATATTTTTCAGCAATGGATACTGCTATCCTTCATTTACAAGAAAGATGTCTATCTATAATCCAAATACTTGCATTTTTTAAAGTCGAGTCGAATGGTCCCTTTTGCCCCAAGGGTGGGGTAAAAAGGACCAGTATAATTAAATAGATTTTTTAGTTTAATTAAAGCAAGTAAATAAATGAAAACTATTTTAAATCAACCAGTCTTTATTTTAATTAAAATAAACCACTTTACTTATTTTAACTTATGGCACGGCATTTCAGTCTTAATTAGTCCAGCTTTTTGGTCCGAAGCCTATTATGTAACATTAAAACAACATAACTTTTTTACAATTACTCGTCATCTGAATCGCAATTAATACAATAGGTCAAAGATGACAGTGAAGGATTAACACACTTCTCGTGGGACCAACCTTTGCAATTAGAACATTGCATCCAGCCTTCCCCAGGAATGCTCTCCAGGTATGATTCACATTACACCAAGCAAAAACATTCCTCTTCCGAACTAGAACTGTCCTCCTTTTTATCAGTTAAAATTGTTTTCTTTGCTTGCTTTTTTTTCTGATCAACAGCCTTTTTGCGGGAAACATTTTTCTTTTTCTTATTTTGTTGTTCTTAAAGCAGCGCTTCCTTTTCCGGTGTTTCTGTTAAAATAGCTGTCTTGCGTCGCTTTCTTCCCCTGTTCCCTTACGAGCTCCAGCCTTAAGGTAAAGTCTAATAGCTTCGGGAGAAAACACGTTACTCGTAGACGTCGATGGCTGAGGCTCATTGAAAAAGGATAGAACAGCATGGGAAGTTGATGGCTCTGGCACTCTCATACCAATAGTGCTAGCAGACAGCAATGGATCACTTGGTGACGATAAGAGCGAAGCGATAGATAAATTACCTGCTGCTGGGTCGCTGGGTATTAACAAACTTGGTGATGTGGATGAAATAGGTGGATAAGTTTTAATAGCTGCGGGTAACTCAGAATTTGTATACGGTTCAGTAGACGTAGAATTTGGTGCCTGTTATAAACTTTTTATTTTTGTTATTTTTTTATTATTATTATTATTTTTTATTATGTCTCAACATTGTAGCTAGTAACGCAGGGGAAGTTGCGAGGTAACCCCATCACAAGTATTACTTATAACTTACCGGGGCTGCCTCAATTATGAGTTGTATAACAATTTTAAGAGAAACAATAAAACCTTTTTATTTATTTATTATTTATTATCAATTAAACGCTAAAACATCCAAAGCACGAAAAGAAAACACGCATTAAATCTACATATTAAATTTAGTAGTCTCAAAAAAAAACAAATGCCTGCCTTGTATAACATTACGAAGCAGAGTGCTCTCAATTAGGTTAATGTCAGAATGTACGAGATGGTTCACACCTGTGCCTCCATTCTATTTATAATTAACACTCTACGAATATATATTTAAAATGTGTGAAATACTAGCAGTGTGTCCCATTTCACCTGTGCGAAGAGGTTTTGTTATGAATCAGGGAAGGAAAGTACCTTCTTGTTTTTCTTCGTCGTATTGATGATTCCATTAAGTTTTGACCAGAATTCGGCCATTTCGACAGCGATAGCGTTGGCCTCGCAAAGGTCTTCCATAGTGCAGGTGTTATTTATCGAACAAATCAAATCAAATCTTTTTATTGTTAGGTTATACATACAGTTGTTAGATAAATTACAGACCCATTATGCCCTGCCTAGTAGGCATACAATAATAAATTATATCAACATGCAGTATAAAAAATTTAGTTAGCACTTATAAAGCAAATCTTACAAAAATAAGTAGTGACAGATTGTATTGCAGTGGCGGTACCTTCATATAAGCCCAAATGCCTTACTATAATGCTCGATAGAGAATTTATTGTACCTAACCAGTAGTTTATGAGAAAATTGCGATGATACATACGTAGATACGTAGGTACCTACATACTCAGTCGAAAACTGAACTTCCTTTTTTTGAAATCGGCTAAAATTTTATTGGGCTTGCGTTATTTTGAAACCCTAGGCACGCCACTGTTGTATTGTAGTATTGGTGACTGATTGTAGCAGGTAATAATTATTAAGAAAATCTTGGATCGTGGATCGTGGCTTTGTTAATTAAAAAAATACGCAATTTATATTTGAATAGTGGGAGTTCCTTGGTGTTTAAAATGTCTACAGGTATTTTATTGTAATTTCGATCAGGCTAAGCTACGCTTGCCACGGTTGGTTCGTGGATAGGTGATTATACCAAGACCCTTCCGTGCCTCGGAAAGCACGTCAAGCCGTTGGTCCCGGCTGTTATTTGTAGATCTTTGACAGTCGTTACGAGTCATCAGAAGCTCGAAAGTCTGACAACCAGTCTTACCAAAGGGTATCGTGTTATCCAGTAACAGGGTTGTGGAGGTCAGATAGGCAGTCGGTTCATGTAAAATACTGGTATTCAGCTACATGCAGTTAGACTGGAAGCCGAGCCCATCATAGTCGGGAAAAGGCTAGGCAGATGATGATGAAGGCATAATAAGTTTAAAGTCATTAAAATTATATATTTGAGCCTTAATTTATTTATTTTAACTTAAGGCGCTGACAAGACCCAATTGACTAAAATAGGCTTCTCTTAAGAAAAAAATATGCCAAATCTGTATAGTCTGTGGTAGCGGAAAAAAAGTTATGTTAATTTTGAACAAATTTCCCAGAACTTGGTTGTTATCAAAAATGGTTTTGAAAAAACAATCTCGATACAAACTAACGTTAAACTAACCTCTTACCTCTTACCTTGAGTTCTAATCCAAAATATCTGCATTAACTATAAACATACGTTACGTATTTAATTAATAACAAGAACGTCTTATTTGAATGTAGAACTTGGTTGTTTTTTATTTTCGATTACTCTACTCAATTTAGAGTAAATAGATAATTGCTTCATATTTTGCAAAAAATTACAAGCGTTGTGTCATCGCGCTTCTCTTCCTTTTCTATGCAATCTGACAATGACCGTGGTTTAGGTGTTGTCAGTGTCTTAAATGCAATATTGCCATAGACTGTTGTTCTTCTTTTTTCGAATCGACGGTAATATACATATCTTGAAAGGACTTGGGCTGGGCCCTAGTAATGTTAGGTATACCCCTCTTCCGCCTTTATAACACAAGGTGGGGTATCGCTTACTATTAGTTAGTTAAGATAACACGAGCCTACAAACTGTACGAAATTCCCTATCTATGTGAAACAATCTACATAATATTATGCAAATAATCAACGGTGTGGTCCTGAGCACCTTGCATTTAATTTGTATAGGATTGTTTGTATTTGTGTGGTCTTGGGTTTTAAAAGCAATACATTTTTTTTAAATAATAAACTTTATTTTGTAACCAATACAACTAACGATTTCTTACACGTCCTTTAAGGGGACTACAGAAGCTAAACGCAAATTTTATAAGTTTTATAATGCCTAAAAGTATATGATCCACTGCAGTAAACAAAATCAGAAAATAATATGATATATTTCAGGACATATGCTAGGTAGACAGATAGTGTGTTGAAAACATAATATATATAATTTGATACGATAAAAAAAAACAGGAAGATACCTCTAAACATTTATTTTAACGATTAAAAACCATACTAATATACATGCAATCATTGTGATTTTTTGTCAGATTATTCTACAAGCAACATATTAGTATAATAGGGTTTTATTTTGTCATCCAATCGATAGATTTTTTATAAATAGACAATTGCTTCATATTTTGCAATAAATTACCAGCGTTGTGTCATCGCGCTTCTCTTTCTTTTCTATACAGTCTGACAGTGACCGCTCTTTAGCTGTTGTCAGCCTCTTAATCATTAAGTTTTAAGGCTCCTACATACTGGCGCGACTTGTCGCGCGACGCGTCGCGACACAAAGGCACCGCTTTTAGCGCTACACGCGGTGTCTTTGTGTCGCGTCGCGTCGCGCGACAAGTCGCGCCAGTATGTAGGAGCCTTTATGCTACTGTTGTGCACTTCTGTAAGTGACGTACTCACAATACCTAAAGCTGTATCGGCCTTATTAAAAGGCAAGATTCATAATTTAGACCAAGGTTTAAACCATCGAGCAATTTTATAATTTCGAACTTTATTCCGACAAAATTAAAGTTCTTATTACAAAAACGGATAGTAAAACCGATTTTTAGTTGTCCATTTTGTATTTTAAACCTTACATACATTAGTTGGTATAACGTTCGGAATGTAAAAAAACTGGCCCGAAGGTTTAAGCTTGGAATATAATTAGAACCCGTTTTGTAATGATATAGTTTGATTTTGTTTTTTTATGTTTTAGTAAGTAGGTAAGTCATTGAAGTGCCATATCAATAAATAAAATAAAATACGACTGTTCGCTCATCGTTTAAAAACAATTATCTACCTAAACGCTCTATATCTTCTATATTAATCTTTAACATCAGCTTGGTTATTATATGGCTTACTAGCTGTTGTCCGCGACTTCGTCTGCGATCCAGGATGAAAAGTAGCTTATGTCCTTCTCCAGGTCATGGTCTACCCATGTGCCAAGTTTCATCCAAATCCGTTCAGCCGATTAAGCGTGAAAGTGTAACAAACAAACAAACTCACATTCGCATTTATAATATTATTTAGGATCATAAACTAGCCCAAAAAAAATCAAATTGTTATCCTATAAAGATCAATTCTGATAAGTGATAGAGGAATCAGATTGACTAATAAATAATGATTAACTGAATTAACTTAAGCCGGATCTACTTGTAAACTGTTTTCAGAAGAGCGAAGTAAGACCACGATCTGCTCAGGATCTGAAAAGATAACAACAATGCGTTAACAGTTGTCTAACCAAAGAATTATTTAAAACAAATCCCTCGTCTGTATAAAAGTCGACTGTTTATTTTTCGGAGCTGAGTGGTGGCCCAGTGGTAACGGCCCTGACTTATAAGTTGTAGGCCGTGGCCGAAACCAGCCAGGGTCTTTACTTTGTGTAAATAATTTCATCACCAATGCTCTCAAAACGGTGAAGGAAAACATCGTGAGGAAACCGGCATGTTTTAGAACCAAACATTCGAAAACATGTGACATCTACCAACCCGGGGTCCGCGTGGTGGATTACAGGCCACTCCCTCTCGAAGAGAGGAGGCTGGTGTCCCAGCAGTGGGGGAACATTACAGGCTGATTATGATGTATATTTTTACCACGGACAAAACAATAAAAAAATGCACATAAAGTTCTTCAAGACACGTGTACACGATACAGTATCGTTCAAGAAAAATAACAATAAACCTGTAACGTTAATGATATCGTTTCTAAATAAAAATATGAAAGAGAACTGAACAGGGCATCTTATAAAATACGCCATAAAAGTACCTATGGCATAACATGGTTATGAGTTAAGACACAGAACATGCACAGAAGTTACACAAAGATAATCAAAACAAAAGAAAATCAATAAGGTATTTGAATGATCTTTTTAAATTTCCTTTTTTGAAACCTAGAAAAAAATTAAGCCACAGTAAAAAAAATGGTTAAAATATTTAAAAAAAATGGCAAAGTTGTTTGCGTTTTAAAGTCTATGCTAGACAGAAACAGCACTACTAGCATGAACTAGCATCTGACGTCACAACACAGGAGAGCCTAGCAACTTCGCGCCATTCAGTACAATGATCGTTTTGTGTGACAAGGATAGAAGAACAATTTCAAAAGCGTATTACTTCTATGAGAACTCATCAGAATTCAGTAATGAAAGACTTTACTTGAAGTTTAGTTTTAGGTTTATTCGTTGACGCATTGTTGCGTTCCACACAGCACGATCTCCCACGGAACGGGAAGCGCTAAGTTGGACACAGATTATATTATATATTGTATGACCACAGACTAAATAGCTTCACAACTTCCCCATTTTTCCACTGATTTTATTTGTTTTTTCACAAAACGTCTCTTTTTAGTAACATATTTAAAATAATCCATGAATTTCTTTGACAGTTGTGATGAATTTCTTTGTAGTATTTATTTGTTTGACTGAATAAGCAACAAGCATCACTTAACCTTCAATCGACCCGTGCGGCTGTTATCATTTAGATACGAGCACCTATATTCTACCTATAACTAAGAATAATCTGCAACTATGGACGAATTCCACCAATGAAACTGCACAGCGATCAGCACATCTACACCGGATTCAAGAGCTGCTAGTGTCAATATTCCACAGCAAAGATGACAATGATAGAGTACCGCGTTCAGTTGCATTGGTAAATTTCGTCCTTATGGCGCAAATGATGATATGATTTTAGTGACTTTTAAATCTGTTATTACGCCTTCAATAATGCAAGTAAGATATGCAAAAAATGTATGTTTAACTAGAATGCACACATATCAATTCTATCTGTGAATATTTAAGTATTGTAGTAAAATACTTTATGAACTAAATCCAGGAAGTAACGTCTACCCAAAGCATGAAAAACGATATTACTTTCAAACTACTTAAGATATTTTCATGCTTTTTACCCTACTGCTCCAGAAGGAGGGTAATGTTTTTAGAAAAGTATATTTGTATGTATGTATGTCTATTTCTTTGGCACGCGCTTTATAGCCTAAACGGCTTGATTTTGACATAAGAGGTGTCGTTAGATTCGTACAAAACTGAAACGAGAAAAACAAGCATTATAAATCTACAGTGTGCAAAAGTTACACCACATTTCAGGTTATTGGTTTGTCCCCGTCTGCGATACCAAAATTTTATGTGTTTTTGCAGTCGGTTTTTTGATTTTTAAATAGTTTTTGTTTTTGTATGAGCAGACTAATTTATCAATTATCTATAATTCTGTGATTTTTCAAATATTCATTGTTCGTTACTAAAATAAATATTCCCTATGAAACCGAACGGTGGCGCGGCGTGAGCGCGACGCATATACAAGGTGTCGTTTTGCATCCTCGTCAAATTCAAGGAGGTAACTATGCTAATGATACTTGACACGAATCAATAATAAAATAAGGTCTTCTTTTTTCAAATTTTTGGAAATCGGCATAGTGCGGGACACGCATGTTAAAACGCGGCCCGTGTAATACCGCCCTGTAACTGTCCTTTTACACACACACTACTGCATACGCAACGGCGTGATTATGTTCTGTGAAAGTGGTGTATTTTAAAATACTGTCAAACTTAAATAACTAAAAAAAACAAGTATGTGTTAACTATTGAGCAGGTATCGTTATTTTATTTGATTATATATGTCTTTCATAGCAGCTTCCTGAAATTTGACGAGGATGCAAAACGACACCTTGTATGTATGGCCAAGGTCAACGGCGATTACCCGACCCTTAATTGATTAAGTTTCTTTAAAAATGCTCTCTCTAAAATAGTACATTGGTTTAGTGTTAACAATTTACTTTTAAACGAGAAAAAGACCAAATGTATTAGATTTCTGACACCTAACGTTAAGCAGGTAAAAACCAATGTACTAGTAAATGGGGCGGAGTTGGATCTTGTGGACACCACTGTGTTCTTAGGTATTACTTTGGACTCAAAGCTACAGTGGGGCCCACATATAACCAAATTGTCGAAGCGGCTAAGCTCTGCAGCCTACGCGGTGTATAAAATCCGTCATTTGACTGATGTAGAAACAGCTCGATTAGTATATTTTAGTTATTTCCATAGTGTAATGTCGTACGGCATTTTGCTGTGGGGAAATGCAGCCGACATTCAGGCTATATTTGTGCTGCAGAAACGAGCCATTCGAGCAATTTATAACCTAAGTTGTAGGCATTCACTGAGGGATACATTTAAGGATATAAACATAATGACAGTCGCATCTCAATATGTATATGAGAACCTGATTTATGTCAAAAAGAATATTAACCTATATTCTAGGCACAGCGACATTCATAGCATAAATACTAGAAACAAAGACTTACTTATTGTGCCCAAGACTAGGCTCCAAAAAATTAGTAATTCATTTAAGTGCCAAAGTATACGTTTTTACAACAAACTCCCAAGCCATGTCAAAGAACTGAGCCTCAATAAATTTAAATCATTTATTAAACAGAAACTCTGTCAAAAAGGTTTCTATAAAGTTAAAGATTACTTGGACGACAAAAAGGCTTGGGATTAATTAAGCTACTCCAATGTAACCCCAGGCAACAAACTAATTTTATACTAAATCTATTTTTATACTAAGCGTGACATTGATGATTTTGTTATACTTATACACTATGACATTAATATTTACTTTTTGAAGTATTATATTCTTTTTTTTAATTATTGTGAATGTGAAGACTATGTGGATTATTGTTTTTATTATTTCTCTCATTTAGTTTTCATCTTAGTCTGGCAGTTTGAGTCATTTATGCGGCCTACTCAAATGTCCTTTCTTTGGTATTGTTCGTCGAATCGTTGAGCTCCTTAAGTTCTGAGTTGAGCTGCACGATTACTGACAAATGCGTGCACTGACTGGATAGGTCCACTCAATCAGTGTGGTTTTTTCCTCAAAAGACCATTTCAGACACCAATCTACATGGCCTTCACATGATCTGACCAAGATTATGTCTGGACTTTAAAAGAGACTGTGACCTCTGAGTTTGTTTCGGCCTTTCTTCTCAGAGTAGTCAGATAGGAAACGCCGAGCTCATCTAGTTTTTTTTACTAAGTATGATTGACGTGTAAAAGTGTTTGTATAAACCTACTTACAGAAAATAAAATCATTTCATCATTTCATTTTATCATTTCATTTCATTTCACAAATATTCTTAACATTCACATGAATTTTTGCCTCAGACATAAGAATAGAATAGAAGCAATGGATTTTGCTGTAGACGTCAGGTTGTAGGTTACATTATGCAAATAAGGACCACGTCCATAAACGAAAAGCTAAAGATGATTAAATTTTGTGACAATGTTATGGTTAGATCTCGATTTTGTTCCGTCCGCCGACCGTTTTATTTGTAACAAGAATTCAATACTTAGCTACGAGTGAATCTCATATCAAAAGTTCCAATAAGTGGTCCTTTTGTACGATTCTCTGCGTTATCAACGCAGCAGTGTTATGGATTGTTAGTAGCTAAAAATAACTCGCTCACCGTAGTGAATGCCCCCAGGTTGAGGACCGCAAACTTCCACGCTGTCAGTCGGCATGCCTTCTGAGATCTACAATCATAGAATATGGTTAATTATAAAGATAATGGTTGAAGGACGTTCATGACCTATACAAATTTTAAAATCTGGGCTAGTGCCCACAAAAAAAAAAGTAAAAAAAAAAACAAAAAAGAAACTAGGAGCTTAAAATGTTTTAGCCCTTTGGTTCTGTCTTCAAAAATTTGGGTTAGATTCAGTGAAATTATTTGAGGTGTGGCGATACCTTAATTTCGAAGGATTTCTTTATGTACATTTTAACAAAGGTCTATCAGAAAGAAAGAAAGAAAAAGTATTTATTGGGACTCGCACAGGAGATAACACATTAAACTAAAAAAAAAACACATAGAAATATAAAAAAAAAACAAAGTAAAATTAAAATAAAAACAAAAAGTCCTGTACGAGGCCAAAAGGCTCCCATCTCAGCATAATGCTGCAGTACTTAAGAAATAAGTGTCGCAGCGCTGGTATTCTGATAGGGCCCACTGTGATGTCACGGATAGATACAGATATAAATAAAAAATAAAATAAACGTATGAAATAACCTATAAAAATAAAATAGTTATTAAATAAATATTCATATAATTCTAAACCGCGTGTCAGAACCCGACGTAACATCAGTTACTTGTCAATGCCATTTGTGGTACTCTATGGTATCGTACTACAATAAAAGCTTGCATGCATAATATCATGCATCCGTCTCATTTATTTATCAGTCTTTTTATTGTTTTTTATCGATTTTATTTATAATCACACTATTTATGTACATATCAGTTTTTATTTTTAACTGACACAAATTTATTTTATTTAAGTATCCATACACACGTTGCAGTATAAAACTGATTTACATCCGTCACTTCACATTTCAAGTGCAGTTGAAAACCAGCGTCAGGCACTAGTTGTCTGGCATTTTTGCTGAACTGGACTTTTTTGGCGCAGCCGTGAGGCACACTTTCCTACTAATTTCTTACATCGTGCTTTACACTTTTTATTTGATTTTCTTTTTATACATTTTTTTTATCTGCTGTATATTATATTGGGTGCCTTTTAGTCTGCTAAATAAAAGTATTTTCTTAATTTTTTCATTGTACCTGGGACTGTTACGTACCGATAAATCACCCGTCTCTCCACTATTCCATTGCTTACTCTAGGATGCATATCCGGCAGGCTCTAATAATCCTTCCTATCCTAAGGGCACGTCTTCCTGACCATTACCGCGCCCCCCGGACTACTCTGATATGCCATGGTCTCTGCAATCCCATGAAACATGAGGCTCCCGGGACTTGTGCGAATCCTTGGCTTCATTCGAGCAATCGAGTTTGGTTTAACCATGCTGGGGTCGGTGCATTTCATTCATTCATTCATTCATTAATGTACCTAGGACTGTTACGTACCTCATCATTACAAGTAATATGGTCCTTTTCGAGTCTTCGTCAGCCTCGTACCATGGGGAATTGTACACAAACTCGTTTATTTTCATGCTCTGTAATATGCAAAACATATGAACCAGGCAATGGAAATGTATAAGCAGAATAATAATTTGGTCTGCATTAAGGTTCCAAAGGCTCCTAAGGGTCAAAATTTCATAGAAATTGTTCTACTGGTGTCGCGGAGCCTTTAGACTTTGGTATTGTATACCTACTCTCACCAAAGGCAACAAGATCTTCATTATTTCTAGACAGTGTAGTGTCGATCTACCTACTGCTGTACCTGCTGCAGGATCATAAGCCTTCTCTCTTCTATATAACACATGATATAACTTCACGCCTTGTTTTGCCCGGAAGGTTTGGGCAGAGGTGTACCTGTAGAACACCCACATTTCGCCAGTTAAGTTTAAGTCCCATGTAATAGGGGGCGAGTCTATTGCCATCAACAAATCCAGACTCCGGGCTGCTACTGAGAAATTCCAGATGGAAAAATCCAATGACACGTTTGCCCGACCCGGGAATTAAACCCAGTGATCTCATGCTCAGCAGTAGCGCTTGTGACAACTAGACCAACGAGGCAGTCTCTTCTATATAAATACCCTCTCATTTATTTAATTACATCGTTGATCCAATCCAGCCTGGGAATGAGGTGTAGAACTCCCCCCGCGACGTACAATAGGGGCACGCGTGGAATACTACGCGCCGCCACCTCGGGTCCTGCTATGTGGGGGCGACGGATGTCCCCGAGTCCGTCGCCCCTAGACCCATTTAGGGAGGTTGGAAGAGGGCGTTGTCCGCCCTCCGCCGACGCCCGGTGCGCCTGCTGCGGGCAGCGTGAGTGGAAGAGATCTCCCGCTCCCTTTCCGCAGCCTCCCTCTGTGACATGACTGTTTCGCAGAAGGATACCACCACGTCCCAGGACTCCTCGCTGCCGACCATCGAATCAACCAAGGCTAGCCAAGGCTAGGAGGGCACGGCGCGGCCCCTCCCAGGCGGCACACTCTGCCAGCGTATGCCGTGCCGTGTCCTCCCGGCAGTCGACGCAGTGGTGACACCGGGTGTCCGGCTCCCTGTTTATGCGCGACTGACGCAACTCCATTTGTCGCTGATTCAGCCGCTCACCCCGCGCCCGCGCTTCCTCGCGCCACCGATACAGTGACGCCAGTACTTTAGCCTCGAGGTCCCAGGGCGGGCCAGTACACAAGCTGCCTCGTAACAGATCGTGCGATATCCCCTAATGACTCTGACGGCCATCGCTCTCTGCGGCTTTCGCAGGACAGCAATGCTACCTTCCGTCAGGTCAGCTGCCCAGATCGGGGCCCCCATACAGGGCCATCTATCGCATGGACGAAAATTTCCTAGGTTAAACTGCGAGATGCCAAATAAATAAAAAAGAAATGTATCACGCCAGGGGGGCAACCGTCACCTCTTATGTATTATTATAATATTACTTCACAGTGGGAAAGTGATGGAGCTGTACAGGACTTATAGCTCCATCTCTTTCTCACGCTGAAGTAATATTGAAATAATACTGCTCTATGAGGTGATGGTTGCCCCCTGATCTTCTTCTTCTTCTTCTTCTTCACATGGATGAACTAGATACCAATCTCAAAGATCTTGTAAATCCTACATAATGATTGGTACCCTATAATAATCGGTAAATTCATCAAAGGTGATATTATATAACAATTCAATAACAAGTATTATTTAAGACTAGCTTAGGCATGCTATAACGTACGATGTCAATAACATTTCATATACATTCAGTAGCGATAGATGCCACACAATATCTAATACTACTGGACATAATACCTCCTTTGCCAACCAATTCAATTGGAAGCAAGCAACTAAGCTTCTCTTCAGCCTCTGTATCAATAGGATCATCTGTCTGGACTGAATTGGAAGCCTTAGACGGCCAGTATTACATACATTGATGTATTGAATGGTTGTCTGAGGTGTTGATCCCCAAGCCGGGAAAAGTGTTATTAGGTTATTGCATCGGGAATTTCAAAATATATAATCTATTCATCATATTATAGAGGGGCTTGTGGCTAATTGATAACAGCCGCACGGGTCGATCGATCAGGTTAAGCTACACTTGCTGCGGTTGGACCGTGGATGGGTGACCATCTTTACATACCAAGACCCCTCCGTGCCTCGGAAAGCACGTTAAGCCGTAGGTCCCGGCTGTCATTCGTGGATGTTTGACAGTCGTTACGGGTCGTCAGAAGCCCGAAAGTCTGACAACCAGTCTTACCAAGGGTTATCGTGTTACCCAGTAACTGGTTTGTGGAGGTCAGATAGGCAGTCGCTCCATGTAAAATACTGGTATTCAGCTGCATCCAGTTACTGACTGGAAGCTGACCCCAACATAGTTGGGATAAGGATAAGCAGATGATTCATCATATCATAAATTAAAGTCGCTTTTCGTGTTTGTGTCATCGCTTAGTTCTTCTAAACTGTGAGCATTTTTTGAGTTTATCCATTTCAAACAAAAAATCAAATCTTTCTTTTTATAATTAATATTAGTTCAGATAGACTTTCGGAAAAAAATGTCTAAGTGATGGTGAATTTCACCATCACTGAGACAATTTTTCACTTAGAAATGGATAAACTCAAAAAATGCTTAATCAATTTTAAAAATTCTTTCGCCTATAGAAAGGTACATCATTAGCGAGTAACATGGGCAGTAGTTATTTTTTTTTTTCAAAAACGTTTAGATCCCTACAAAAATTGTAATAATGTAACCCAAGGTAAAAAACATTTGCCTTTATAAGTCATTATTTGGCGTGCGCTGCGAAAACTATTGATGATACATACAATAATGAACCCGTACATACAAATATAAACCCGTTTATAGTACATGAGTACTATAGAAAAACCCAATAACACTTTGCCCGACCCGGGAATCGAACCCAGGACCCAGGACTTTAAGGACTTTTAGATTTAGCACAGAAACGTCATTGTGAAGACCCGTGAAGCAGAGGCGGATCACTAGATCACTAGGTATATAACTTACCGATGTCATCAATAAATCCCCGAAGTAACACAACATTGATATTTGTGATAGACTCATCAACAGGAAGGTGATAAATGCGATGATAATGCTGGTCTCAGCGGCTACCTGAATCAACATGAAATATAAAAACAAAGACATCTTAGCAGATATTCTTCAGTAATAATATTAATAATAACATTATACATAGACTTAATCAACTAAAAATGGACACAAGGGGAAATAATAAATAACATAACATTTAGCCTGTATGCCCCGAAGGGTTAACCAGGGGTGTACCTATAGTACGCCCGCATTTCGCCAGTTATGTTTAAGTCCCATGTAATAGGGGGCGAGCCTATTGTCACCAAAAGCAGGCTTAGCATGACGCTTTCTATTTCTTCGAAGAAAAGACACGGCTCTTTCTGTATACAAAGTGACATTTCGTTTCTCCTTTTTTGACATCGCACCGTAGAAATCCTTCTACATAAAAAAGGACCTAGACAAAGATCGTTAGAAACGAAAGACAAAATGACAGATTGTATAAGGATTTCTACGGTGAGATGTCAAAAATGGAGAAACGAAATGACACTTTGTATAGAATGAGCCGTGTCTATTCTTCGAAGAAATAGAAAGCGTCATGCTAAGCCTGCAGGGCACAAATCCAGACTCCAGGCTGCAACTGAGAACTTCCAGATGGAAAAATCCAATAACAATTTTGCCAGACCCGGGAATTGAACTCAGGATCTCATGCTCAGCTGTAGCGCTTGCGACAACTAGACCTACGAGCCTGTATCTTAGGAGACAGTGAATAAGTAGATTTATATTTTTTCTAAATAGACAGCATATGACTGAAAATCCTTTCGTCGTCAATTTTAGGATCCCTACTATAAACCTCTATTAATTATAAGATTTTTTTTATAATTATCTTTTTTCTGGATTTATAATATATAATCCATTTCATGCTATATCACCCACTACCATAAGTACTAGGTGCGCTGCTGGGGAGTTTGATGCGCCACTTCTTCTTCCCAGCTAAAGCTCTGGAAGTGGTGAAGGGCAGACATTTTTGGGGGACTGTCTTATGTCATTTTGACGTTCGAAAAGGGCTGATGCTCAGCCTAGTTTGAATAAATGACTTTTGATTTTGATTTTACTATCGCAGGTGTGCATATTCGCCCACTTTGATAAGAAAATCCCGTGCTCAAAATGACCACATTAATTTATTGCGTCGACCAATAAAAAGGAATTTCTTTTGTTTCAATAAATTTCTCAGAATGTCTGACTACCCTTTACCCGTTCCTTTTATGGTCTTTTTTTCATTTACAAGAACAAGGGGTTCAGCAAAAACCTGATGCAGCGATGCTATTGGTTGATGAGCGTAGATAATCGTCACTATAGCAGCAGCAAGCAAGCAGGAATAGTCTTTTCGGTGGTCCAATATGGGCTGCCCGCGATAGTACAGTCAGTGACCTGCATTACCCAACCTCTCTTCCCCTCTTCTTCTTTGAAAAAGGGATCAGGTAATCCAGAGTACTGACCGTACCTCCTTAACAAAACATACAGATCTTTCTTCTTTCTCCTGTTGTGGTTCAAGTATTATCCATCTCTCTTCTTCATTAAATACGTCATCACTCATTAGTACGGCTTGCATTCTTTACACACTTACGTTAACCTTAACACAGGTGTTCAGAGTAAACTAATGACAGTAATTCCATAATATTTACCGATATATTGAAGGCGCTGAGGCATATTAGTAAAGAGCTGGTCACGAAATTAAATAGCGATGATTTTGAATACAAAATCTCTGATTGGTCCACGAGACTGAAAAGGGAAAAAAAAATAATATACATACCTACATACATAAAAGGATTTATCTGAAATGAAATGAAATGAAATGAAATTGTTTATTATGTAAATAGGATATGAGAATCACTTTTACACGTCATATTAAAAAATAAGCTAGATGGAGTCGACATTTCCTATCTGACTACCCCTGAGAAGAAATGGCGAAACAAACTCAAGGTGTGATCAAATTTGAGACCGACCACAGACCACCGAACTGAACCACTTTCTGCATGGGACCAACATCGTAACCGTGAAAAAAATATCAGCCAAACATTTGGGTCGAATAGGTATTGATGTTTTGTATGGTATAGTCAGCGTCAAAAATATCCGAACAAAAATATCGGACGAACCGACTACTGTTCAAAATGATCTCAACGACGAAAAATTAAACTTTATCTCGATTTGATAAAGTTCTGCAGGGCTAACATGACAAGCGCGAGAACGCTCTCTTTCTCGATTTGTCGAAATTTGTCTACGATTCTGACGTCATCCGAATGCCTAACATGACCGATAAGCTCGAGTAAACTCGAGAAAGGCACTTTGACAGTTCTTTATCTCGCGACGAGAGACCGATGTAGCAAATTATTAAAAACAAATCATTTCAGTTAATGTTAATAATCATCTTGTAATTTGGTTATGTAAATAAATGTATTCAAAATCATTTGTATTTTAGCAACATCGGCTCATTCATTAAATTTTACGCATGGAATTAGTATGTACTATAATGATTTTACATCCACCTCTATTAATTTATGTTGTAATTATTTTTGTATATTCGACTTTTTTTAATTAAAATTTAATATTTTTCTATGGCATGCCGAAATTAAAATACAAACTGACGGAAATAAAAATGAGTGAGCCATTTTTGTTAGGGGGAAACCTGTGGGTTCGCGTCACCAATGTGTTAACTGGTTCCCAGACTTTCGGGCTTCTAACGACCCGTAACGACTGTCAAAGATCAGCCGAGACCAATTGCTTACCGTGCTCTCTGAGGCAAGGACAGGTCTTACTTAACTACACCCTACATCATTATTATTTTGATTTATTGGTGATTATTTAACAATTTATTACTGTTTTAATGATTTCTTCTTTTACATAAAAAGTAACATCGAATACATATTTATCCAGCAATCAGTTTCCTACCAGTGGCTATACACTTCATAGAGAATAATTCTCAGAATATAATTGCCATTGCAGTCACTCAAAACCTCATAAAGGCAGTAATGATGAAATTTTATGGACTTTTCTCAGTATACCCATTAAGTACTAGTAAACGCATTGGCTAAGAAAGCTGGTTTTATTTTGTTTTGACTAGCTGTTACTCTCTTCATTTATTTTCTTTACTACGAGTATGCATTGTTTTTATTCATTGGAATAGTCCAATTTGTCAAAAACTTGATCATGAAATCTAAAGCAAAAGAAAAATAGGGATTAGATTGAGGATAAAACAGACTGCTTCATTTGCAGTCTGAATCACTGTCTTGTGCCTCATAATATCCTCAAATTTCTTTTATCAGACTTCTTCCCTCAAAGTGTAAGAAAATGTTTCTGCTCTGTACTCAAAAGTCTATGTTTAAAGCTTTATCTTCATCTTGTTCATCGGAATTTGTTTTATATCTTTCGATTATATCTTCGACTTTCAGTCGAAGGACCAGGGTGGCTTATCCAAAAGGACCAACGGTAACAGTCCAAGGACCACACGGCTTAATGACATCAGCGCCGGTTAGGCGACCTGAATTATTATTCGTCACACACTTCGCCTAGGTAAAACGATGGCTAGCTAAGTTTATTCATTTATTCAAATCACAGCGAGTTAGCAATTAATTTTACGTTTTATGTTTAGCTACTGCATGAATAAGTTACAGGCACGAACATCTAGGTTATTAGGAAACAAATTAACTTTCGCGTTTATGACATTGTCAAGGTTCAATGCGATATGAAAATGGCTCAGATTGCAGTTGAAGACAACTATGGAGTAACTATTTGGCTGGCTGTAAAAGTTACCCACAATTGCCAACATAAAAGGTGTGTTAGGCATAGTGTCAGGAGAATAGGCAGCAACATTCTTTGCAACACCTTCTTCTTTGATAGTTACTCCAACCTTCTCTTCAATATCGGTGGTTTCAGACATTTCACTGCGAATATTAACGCAAGGATGGGTAACACAACATGATAAGTACATAACATTAGCGAAATATCTGGTTCATATTTTTGGCGCGCTATGAAATTTTTAATTTAGCTGTAGATTTCATATTCTAGACCATAACGTAAGCACTTAGTGATAATCTACACTAATTCTACTTGATTATGATTCTTAAGATATACTTACTGTATAAGTTCCCGATGTCTTTCCACAGCCTTCGCCAGGTTCCTTCGAGTTTCATTCTTAGAAGTCGACACTATGTTCTCAAAATGAAGCCCAAGTAAATTAAAGTGTATGTTAAGGTACACACAGAGCGCGTAGAAGAGAGTGTCGCATCCATAAACATTGAATATTACTATGGCTGCTGAAAATTCAAGTTTATTATGAAAGTCTGTATCGCTGGTTTCCTATATTTTACCGCTGGTTCCGTTCTCAACATCTTCATGACTATATAATGTAACATAAGAGACACACCCATCAGATTCGTTGGGACATTACAAAATTGATTCAGTATGACTTTGTCAACATATATTATAACTAAAAAAACTAAAATTCAGATCCAAAGACTTCCGAGATTAAAGTTATGTTTCGCTTGCCAGCATCAATGTGCCTGCTCTTCTTGAGCCGACTGGCATTGTCAGAGATGATGGCAAAAGACCTGATGGTGTGTCTTTGGTCCCGTGGAGTTTGGGACGGATGCTTGTGAGGGACGCTACCTGTGTAGACACACTGGCACCGTCCCACCTCCAACGGACTACTTCTAAAGCGGGTGCAGCGGCAGAAAATGCCGAAAATCTGAAAGTTATTAAATATGGAGGCCTTGGCAGAGAGTACAACTTTGTGCCCTTTGGCGTCGAGACCCTCGGTCCGTGGGGTCCCAGTGCGCATAAGTTATTTGCGGAAGTCGCGAAACGTCTAGTTGATGTAACTGGTGACCGAAAAGCTGGCGGCTTTCTCGCGCAACGCATCAGCATTGCAATTCAGCGAGGAAATGCCGCCAGCATCCTCGTTACAATGCCCCGAGGGCCTTTTTTAAGCTTAACTTAGTTTTAATTTAATTTAGTTAATGTTAATAGTCATCTTGTAATTTGGTTATGTAAATAAATATATTTTATGTTTCGCTTTGTAGTGTGTTTCTTTTTGGATGTCGGTTTTATTTTTTTAATTGTTCACTCTTTATTTATGGTACCTACCTCACACCAATTAGTATATCATTACTTGTTATGAAAACAACAGTGACAGAAAGTATTATAACATCAACACCGCGCAAGCTTCCTCTACCAAATGGAAAAAGTCGGTCCACAATGACAAAAATATCGACGAACATATATGTATATAAATAAATACATACATACAGACGAACATACAACCTCCTAATGTTTTGAAGTCGGTTAATTACAGCCGATTTCCATACATAATAGATAATAGATATAGAAACCGGGAATCATGCCCACAATTTGTATTTTTATGTAGGCTTATAAACCGTTTGTGGATTAAGTAGTTCCTAAATCAATACTTAAACATCATGTATTCATCGACAAGTTTACAACAATATCCAATAAATTCTCAGAAAAGATCTAGAAAAACTATTCTTACTGTAATCATTCAATACGGTGAATGCAAGGCTTCGCATTACAATGGATATTGTAATACAGTAAGTAGTAACGCGCGAGTAATTCATAAATACTGGAAGCTGGTTTATTATGAGTTGAATCATTTAACTGCTTCTATTATACATAGTTTCATTTGATCTTCATCTATACTATCAACATCTTTATTGAAATTACGTAATGTAACAGCTTTATAATAACTAGTATTAGATAATGCATGTAATTTTGCTATAATAGCATAATCAGCGTATAATGTACGCACTGCTCTAACTCAGGCCTTATCTCTGTGAGAGGGAGTGGGCCGTAATCCACCACGTGGGTCCAGTGCGGGTTGGTGGATGTCACAAGTCTTCGAAAGTTTGGTTTTAGGATAGCTATGCTGGTTTTCTCACGATGTTTTCCTTCACCGTTTTAAGAGCTTCTCATTAATATTTTTACTATTAAAAGGAGTTCTACTTACTTGCCCAAACTTGATTAAAGTATATCAATGGCCAAAACGAAGACTTGTAAACGTCAAAATGGTATTTTACCTCAAAAGGGTATGCTACTACAAATTCTCCAGTTTTGCGATAATTATATCCTGATATTAAAACAGGAATGAAACAGAAACTCATGAAGACGAGTATGTATATACTCAGGAGTAAAACTTGAACAAAT
Organism: Atethmia centrago; assembly: GCA_905333075.3. Taxonomy (NCBI): domain Eukaryota; kingdom Metazoa; phylum Arthropoda; class Insecta; order Lepidoptera; family Noctuidae; genus Atethmia; species Atethmia centrago. The sequence continues at coordinate 21,078,047 of HG995388.1, forward strand.
TTCAACAATTTCATTGATTTCTTCAAAATCTTGCGTTCGATTCCGACCGTGTCTTCTGCTTCTTTCTCATCAAACATCGGGTGTATTTCTTTCAATTTACTGACAACTTGTACCAGTATTCCTTTATTCAAGTAGACGAACCAGGATTTTATTGTGCTCAACAGACTTATTGTTATGCACGGTGATATTAAGGACAGTTCCACGAACGGCTTGCTGTTTCGTATCCCATCTATTATCCAATAGATTTCGCCGAAGATAACTGTGTATAGAGCAATGAAGTTACAATAAAATAAATGGTGGTTTATGAAGTAGTCCATGGCTTTATTGTCATGGTCGTGAGAGGTTTTGATTCCAGAAATTAGGAGCGCGTAATTTGTTAGTTTTATTGTCTTTTCAAATTCTTTGTCAGACATATTATTTTTGTTCGGCTGACCGTCTGGTATTTTTTTTTTTGGTTTACTTTCTCAATATAAAATTATTGTTGACTGATTTAAAGTGTGTTGCTTCTTCAACGTTCTCACTTTAAATAAACTTTTTGATAGGGACTTCTTCGTCTATGAATCTTATTACAGAATCTCTTTGAAGTTAAAATATAGGTGTCCCATATTCATAATTATAAACTCATTAATAAATTTACTCAGAATGTCAACTTAGTAGTTCTGTATTAAGGCTTTTAATTAAAGAACACCAATTCCTTTGTTCTTACTTTTGGTTGTCTTGTCTGTAATTTATCTCACCTATTACTTACTGGAAGAAACTACATTCTATTGCATATATGAAATTGATTTTAACTCAGTTTAAAATTATTTGTAATAATTATTCTTTATCTAAGAGAAAAATATAAACTCTAAGAAATAAATAGAGCAGTGGTAACGGCCGCGACGTTCGATTTGTAGGTCGTAGGTTCGAAACCAGACAGGCGCTTTACTTAGTGTAATTTGTTTCATCACCACTGCTCTGAAAACGGTGAAGGAAAACATCGTGAGGAAATCGGCATGTTATCGAACCAAAAATTCGAAGACATGTGACATCTACCAACCCGCACTGGGCTCGCGTGGTGGATTACTGCCCACTCCCTCTCAAAGAGAGGAGACCTGTGTTCCAGCAGTGGGAGCATTATAGGCTGATTATGTAAGAGAAATAGGGGTGGAAGGACCAGTAAGATTAATAATAAATGTAACTGTATAAAGATGGTTAGACAACATTCTAACTAATATTATAAATGCGAAAGTGAGTTTCTTTGTGTGTAACACTTTCACGCTAAAACTGCTGAAAGGATTTAAATGAAATTTAACACATGTATAGACCATGACTTTGGTTAAGACATAAAATACTTTTTATCCCGATATTCCCACGGGGTCGAAACTTATACGGGATGGAACCGCGTATATTGTTGATCAGTAGTTAGTAGCAGAAGTGTAATATAAAGTCTTAGAAGAAGAAGACGAAATATTAATTACGCTAGAAGAAAAATCTAATTATACGAGCATAACAGAAAAATGTCACCGTTACATACTATTTAATGAAACATGAAATGTCTGACGTAGCACACTTGTTGAAACATAATTACTTATGTGCAATTATATAATTTAACGGTTATGTTACTTTGCTATTACGCGTTTGAGTCATTGACAACAAAAAAAACGCTTATTAAAGAAGTTTGTAGGAATGATGATGACACCAAAACCGGACCAAAAGGGAAGCACCCCAATTTAGTAACACACTTTAAATCACAATGCTGATTTTGATGGAAAATCAATTGGCTAATCCATTGCTTCAGATGTTTGAAAAAGTCGCCAGCTCGACAGTCAGCTCTAATGACGTAATGATGTTGAATTTTCGAAAGAATAAAATTACCAGTGTCAGGTCTATACATAAATAATTATAATCAGCCTACAATGTACACACTGTAAGGACACAGGCCTCCTCTCTGTGAGAGGGAGTGGGCCGTAATCCACCACACGGGCCCAGTGCGGTTTGGTAGATGTCACATGTTTTCGATTTTTTGGTTCTAGGACATTCCGGTTTCCTCACGATGTTTTTCTTCACCGTTTTGAGAGCAGTGGTGATGAAATAATTTACACAAAGTAAAGCGCCTCTCTGGGTTCGAACCTACGACCTACAAACTCCTAAATCGTAGCCGTTACCACTGGGCCACCACTGCTCTTTCAGGTCTATACGAAGACTAGGAATGTTCAGCTCCAGTTCCTATACAGATTCGAATCAGGAGTCAGATTAAAAAATGTATGTAGTTTAGCATCTTCTTGGTCTAAAAAGTGAAGAGCATTGACATCAGGACGATAGACAACAGAACCCGCCAACTGCATAGTGACGACATTGTACTGGGATTATCTTTCTACTCGTCTACTAAACGTGGTGTTTTTGGCATATTTTTAAACTCAGTTCCATAATACAATGATTAACGGTTACAAGCCGTAAAAAATATCGATGCTAATTATTTGTTCCTTGTCTGCCCATTTAAAGTCGCAGTCCTATTTTGAAAAACAAAAAAAACTGTCCCTAATTAAATTCACGATTCTCTCCTTTATCTGAACAAACGTCAGACTATTATGATCGATTGCCCACAATAACCATAATAATCTCTTTCCAGAAACTTGGAACTTTTGATCCGCCGTCTGAAAGTGACCGACGGAAAAAATCCTAGTTTCATACTTTTGTTGGTCCTTTGTCTGGCCGAAACGTTGGAAAAAATCGTCGGCACTGACAAAGGGCTTCGTTTTATCCGTTCGGGGGTCGGGCTCATGAATATGTAAGCTGCATTCACCGTTATGTCTACCTGCGATAGGTCTTCGAAGTAAACTTTGTTTGGATCTAAGTTTAGTTTCGGTTTTCTGTCTGTCATTCAAATCGCTGGAATTTCTATTTTGGTGTAAATCTCGATGAGTTGAAAGAGAAGGATTATGATTTTTCGGTTCTGTTTTTGGTTTATATCACCTTGGTAGTTTTAAAAAGTCCTGTGTTTGTCGTTGAGAGCGACTGTTGTATTAAGTCAGTAGGATGGATTACGTCATTGGCCTGTGACTTGCTAAATACCACTAATAATATACCTCATCGACTTCTGCAAACCCGAGTAATTATGAAAAGATGCTGCGGTGAGCTTTACAGCCTGATAATATTGACTAACTATGTTGGACTCGGTGTCCAGTCTAATCGGATGCACCTGAATACCAGTATTTTACATGGAACGACTGCCTATTTGACCTCCACAGTCAAGTAACTGAGTAACACGATACCCCTTGGTAAGACTGGTTGTCAGACTTTCGGGCTTTTGACGACCCGTAACGACTGTCATATATCCACGAATGACAGCCGGGTCCAACGGCTTAACATGCTTGCCGAAGCACAGAGGAGTCTCGGTATGTAGAGATGATCTACAGAACAACCTCGGCGAGCGCAACTTACAAGGCTAACAACAGCTAAAGCGCGGTCACTGTCGGACTGCATAGAAAAGAAAGAGAAGCGCGATGACACAACGCTGGTAATTTATTGCAAAATATGAAGCAATTATCTATTTACAAAAAATCTGTTGATTGTACTAAAAAAATAATCCATGATTACGCTAATATGTTACTTGTAGAATAATCTGACAAAAAATCAGAATGATTGGATGTATATTAGTATAGTTTTAATCGTTAAAAGACATTTTTAGAGGTATCTTCGTGATTTTTTTCTATCGTATCAAATTAGTTGTATTATGTTTTCAATACACTATCTACCTAGCATATATCCTGAAGAATATCGTATATTTTTCTGATTTTGTTTACTGCAGTGGACCATATACTGTTAGGCATTATAAAATTTGCGTTTAGCTCCTGTAGTCCTCTTAACCTGGATCGACCCGTGCGGTTGCTATTACTTAGCCACGAGCCTGATAATATGATAATGATAGAAAATAAGAATCTATCATAATATAGACAGAGAGACTTTGGCATGACATACAGGTTGAAATTGAAAACTTGCGACAAACTGAAATGGGACATTGTATACATCATTATTAACAACTTTTACTAAGGGACCAAAGCTGTAATCCCAAAAAAAAAATCTGCTTTTCCTACATTTTGATGAGGTATTGCGAACATAAATGTAGGGGACAGCAGTTTTTTTTTTTGGGATTGTAGCTTTGGTCCCTTAGTAAAAGTTGTTCATAATGATGAGTACAATCTCCCATTTCGATTTGTCGCATGTTTTCAATGTCACCCTGTATATGAATACCTGAAATATTGTTAAATATAAGGTCTTTGAAGAATTATTTATTTTCGTATTATATAGGATCAGCAGATTTTATTGGCTCTTAGCACAATAGCATAATCAGCTTATAACGTTCCCACTGCTGGCACACAGGCCTCCTCTCGGTGAGAGGAAGTGGGCCATAATCCACCACGCGAGCGTAGTGCGGGTTGGTAGATGTCACATATTTTAGAATTTTTGGTTCTAGAAAATGCCATGCATGTTTTTCACGATGTTTTCCTTCAACGTTTTGAGAGCAGTGGTGATGCAATAATCTACACAAAGTAAAGCGTCTTGGTTTGAACCTACGCACAGTGGAACGAATGTATGGGAGCGGTTGGACGTAGACATGTCCGAAAAATAAGAGTAAAATTATGCCAAACTAATGATGCCATCTTATTCGATTACTTAATGCCTTCATAAATTGTGGTGATGAATTTCTTCATAACTCCCATATTTCGGGAGTAATTTGAGAAAATGTGAAATTTTACTATGAAAATGAGTGTATCGAGCTCTCTCCCTCCTGATTCCGGGCTTGTTTCAAGTAGCGGTCTCTAATATCGTAATGCTATTACTAAGAGCTATATTTAATACTAAGACACATAGTGCGCCAAATGTGCACTTTCTGGGATAAAAGGAAATGAAAATTTAAAAAAAAAAACGTTTTTTCCCCATTTGTATTTACTTTAAACCGCAGACAGACTTATTAAGAGGTCTATAAATATATTATATATATACAGAAATATATATTAACAAAAATATTCACAAGAACTGATGAGAGTATGACTTTTAAGTAAGTTGATAATAAATTACCTAGTTTCATTAAAAGTACAATAAATAATTAAGATGTAAGCTCTAATTTACTAAGTTACACATTTTAAAACAATAACATCATTTAATTATCTTCGTCATCATCATCATCATCAATTAATTCAAATTCAGAATCGATGTCCGCTAAATCATTTATGTTAACAAATTCGATATCACTTTTCTCAGAATCCGTAAGCTCATAAAATTCCTTAAAAGAAGATTTTTTTACAAACTTATTTCCTTTTGGACGGATACTTGTAACAAGTGGATCAGAAGACAGTAAAAGATTGTGCATAATATCTTCATTGCATGAGATACTGCTATGCTTTCGAGAATGCCCCTCTCTATATTTTCTAAAATCTTTATTTCTAGCCTCAGATGCCTCTTCGGATAGAAAACCAATGGGCACAATTGACATGTTCTGAACTATGTCTGGCCCATGCATTAAAATTTTATGAAGTGAAGAAGGCATATAATACCATGGGTATAACTCCACGTAAAGCTTAGCAGTATCAAAGCAGAACTCTCGGAATTTAGTTACGTTGATCTTCTCTCCTGATGAAATACACTGCAAGATCACACAGATTTTTCTTAAAAGCATAGCATCTATTCCGGTCAGTTCAGCAGATTTAGTGTAGTTTTCAAAAAATCTCCTTGCCGAGTTGCCATTGTTGGTGGATCCACTGCCTTGTTTCACAACATCGAGAAGTAAGCCCGTTTCTCTTCTTACAGCCTCTTGAACTCTTTTCTTCCTGTCATCAACTTGCCTTTTTGCTATATCACCCCTTACTTGCCATGATTTTATGTCTAATTTGTAGGAAATGTGTAATAAGCATTCCATTGAGCGAATCCAAGCGTGAAGGGTGCTTAAGCTATATTTATACATGTCCTCGTTTGCGTGTTTATCTTTGATTAACTCTAAATTATTCATTTCTTTAGGACAAGCCTTGCATATGTCACACACTGAAGCTGCTGTATTGGATATAATGGAATGAATTTTACCATCAATCATTGTCAACAGCAGTTGGTGTTTGACACTAATTCCATCAGTGATGGTGGATGGAGTTAAGGCTTCAATCTCTGCTTCGATTTCAGCCATCTCTCTCTGCACATTTTCTTTGGTTTCCTTTATAAACTTAAACAATATTGGCCGGCAAAATGAAGTGGAAGATGGTCGCTCGTTTTCCCAAATTGTTACACCTTTTGAGACGAGCCGCAGTGGTACAAGACTAATCATAAAATTACTAGCAAGATCGATTTGCTCATCTTCACTCGTCCTTTGATGATAAATGCTTTGGCTAGATGATCCGTCAAAACCCCATTTGCTGGTCAATACGAGCTGTTGATTGGGATCAACAGGGGTTTCTAACGACCTAATAAGTCTTCTTGAGGTTAAATCCATCAAGGCTTGTAATTTGATTTTTGCAGAGCTCTCTGTAACTGTGAGATCTTCTTTGGCCGGATAGCACTTAATTTTTTCTTTAACCAACATGTAGTAACTCGGGTATTGAAGAGCTCCTTCTTGAGTGTTGAAATCCCGAAGAGTGTTATAGCGCCATTTCGATAAGTTCATCGATACATAAAGAGCCAATGCCTTCAAAGGGGATATTTCCCGTACCTGAATTGATTTACCTTCAATGAAGGCTTTGATTTTTGAGGCCTCTTCTGGATTCTCCGTCAAGTATTTCATAACATAAGCTGTATCGCTTTGTCCTGCCTTTTGAAGCGCCCTTTCGGCCGAAAACATAATTTCAGCGCTGCTACTGCTGCATGAAAGACTATCTTCAGTGCGTCTTCTTTTTTGCCGGTTACTAAGGTCCTCAAAAGATTTACGAGGACTAGGATGTGTACAAGTTGAAGCATCAGATTTAGCAGGAGAAATTATGGGCTCGATGACGTCACTTATATTTTCTGTAGAAGGTTCCATATTTTCATTCTGTAATTCCGGCCATTGAATTGCAGCCTGTAGCCAAATCTCATGTTTCTTCCGAAACTTATCTGTGCTTCTTCCAGACTGTGTCCATTTTGCATAAATGCGGTAGCAAAATCGACGACACCAGTCTTTTAAACTTGTTTCAGCACTTTCACATAACTGAACACAACTGTTATCTTTTAAAACACTGAACAAATAGTTAAAGTCGCGTAAATCTTTATGTGCGCGTGCGCATAAAGCAACGTGAATATCAAGATTTGTATTAAAATTTGGAAAATACATTGCGAGATTAGCTTGGATACAACGAGGTGTAAATCAACACTGATTTTAAAGTTACTAATAGTGACCTATTTATATAAAATCCAGGTATCCCAGGTATCCTTTGTTAAATATTGCAAGGTAATTAGTTATTGTGATAATTAGTAAATGATGCATGCTAAATTAGTGTATTAAGAGCCATTTAGTAATTAAATAATAGCAATGTTCTTATCAGTAATCATTAGTGCATCAGTTTTATATGTAAACCTTAAGTCCCTAATTATATATCCTAATTAGCTTATATCTTCTCTAATTGGCTGCTCAGAAATGTTATTGTAATAAGGTAAACCTTTAGAAAAACGGTTTTAATCAACAAAATAAACAAAAAATAAAAAAATTGTGTTATAAAATAAACATCACTCTTTATCCCAGAAAGTGCACATTTGGCGCACTATGTGTCTTAGTATTAAATATAGCTCTTAGTATTAGCATTATGATATTAGAGACCTCTACTTGAAACAAGCCCGGAATCAGGAGGGAGAGAGCTCGATACACTCATTTTCATAGTAAAATTTCACATTTTCTCAAATTACTCCCGAAATATGGGAGTTATGAAGAAATTCATCACCACAAGTTATGAAGGCATTAAGTAATCGAATAAGATGGCATCATTAGTTTGGCATAATTTTACTCTTTTTTTTCGGACATGTCTACGTCCAACCGCTCCCATACATTCGTTCCACTGTGCTACGGCCTAAAACTCGTAAGTCGCGGCTGTTACCACTGCGCTTCTTAATCTAGAATTAGTTCTTAATCTAGACAAATGAATTGTTTATGTATTGGTTAAACAATCATCAATCAAGCTATCAAAGTAGCTAATGAAAATAATTGTGCGCAAATGTCAATCTTCGTGTAAGTCGAGATATTATTGTGTTCTGGGTATTCGCATTTGTTGACCACTCATTCTTATAGCAGCGGGCTAATTGCGGTGTTCCGCAAAGATATTGCGATCAAATGTCATTTTATGACGTGTTCGTCATAAAATGACATTTGATCGCAATATCTTTAATTTTGACAGGTCAGTCACGATTATTACGTTATTTACGATTATGTCGTTATTTTCGGTCAAGTTATTTTAATTTTAAATCCGTATTCATCCGGACTACCTATATAACTGCTACTAACTTAGTCTTGAGATAATTAATTTGTTACTAACAAAATATGGACATTACCTAGTCTGAAATAAACAAATTTTATTTTTTAATTTTATTTTATTTTATTTTTTTTTTTCTATTTAGGTACGATACTAAACAGACGAATTTTTCAAACCTATGGAGAATAAATTTGGAATTATCTTCAAAGCCCTTGGATTCATCATCTGTCTAGCCTTTTTCCAACTATGTTGGGGACAGCTTCCAGTCTTACCGGATACAGCTGAATACCAGTATTTTACATGGAGCGACTGCCTATCTGACCTACACAACCCAGTTACTAGGCAACACGATACCCCTTAGTAAGACTGGTTGTCAGACTTTAGAGCTTCTGACGACCCGTAACGACTGTCAAAGATCTAGAAATGACAGCCGAGACCAACGGCTTAACGTGCTTTCCGAGGCACGGAGGGGTCTTGGTGTGTAAAAATGGTCACCCATCCACGGACCAACCGAGCAAGCGTAGCTTAACCTGATCGATCGACCCGTGCGGCTGTAGCCACAAGCCCCTCAAAGCCCTCGGATTGTGATAGCAAATTTATTACGCAATTAGGGTGCTGATCGGACAAGAATCCAAAGTCTTCAACTATTAAGCACGACTAATCGGCTTGAAAGACCAGAAGGAATGAACGATTAATTTAATCACAAACTTTTTCTGGTCTTTTGATCTGCATTTTAGTCTAGATAGTCAGACAAGCTTAACGGATACAGTTTACACCCCGCCTTATGCCACCAACATAATAATAAACAATGAACAATTTTCTCCATAATAACAAAAGTGGACACGATCAATGCAAGAATGTCACGGTGGGCGGGTTACGGTGACCGCTGACGTCATCCTGCCAAAATTATTAGGTTACCGCGGCCCCTTAGGTTACACACCTACTGGAGAACTGTTAATTGAAAAATATTAACATTAATTTGAAAAAAATATATTATTACCAATAGGAAGTGGTGAAGATTGACTAGGAAGTGATGAAGTGACATAAGACAGTCCCCCAAAACGCCTACCCGTTTTGGGGGACTGTCTTATGTAATTTTGACGTTCGAAAAGTGCTGAGTCTCAGCGTAGTTTGAATAAATGCTTCTGATTTTGATTTTTAGGAGAGGTTTAATATGTTTTTATTAATTTATGCTTCAGTTTACAAAAAAAGTGTTTGGAGTCTCCTTTTAAGCAAACATTGGCTCTATAGACTCCGCTCTACCATAGTACAGCAAACTTACAAAACCGTACGTACTTAAAATACCAAATAAAAATAAGTACATTAGTGAGAGTATGATTCGAGTGTGAGAGTGTATGCGAGAGTATATGTGTGAGTGTATCTGCTACTTTATGTGCTCCTAAAGTGCCTGTGTGTCATTATAATTATGTAAACGTATTTATCCAATTGGTATACAGAAGACTGGCAGTTGATTTTTTAATCAATTTTACCAACCATGTTGGGGCTTTGGGCTCCATGTATTTTAACACTTGTATACTCGTAAAGGTGGCTTGGTTGGGCAGAGGTGTACCTGTAGTACACCCACATTTCGCCAGTTATGTTTAAAACAAAAAACAAAAATAATAAAAAGAAACCCGCCGGTAAAACAATAATAATATTAATCAGCAGTTGGTAGGTAGGTAGTGTAACAGTTCGAACAGACAGCTGTAAATAATCACAGCAGAATGCATATAAGCCTGTCTAGCTTATAGCTGAGTTCGCTAAAGTTCTTCCTATTATAATATTTATTTTGATGTCTTCTTCAGAATCTCTTTCCATCTAGATCTTCATTGCAGTTCTTACTTTGACAATGAGGAAAAAACAGAATAATTCCTGCTACCTACTAAGTCTTCATCACTAAGACTCGTAGACCCTAATAAAACAAACCACTTTTCTTTTTGCGAGACTTTAACCAGTGAGTCAGTATTGCCACACAGCATTAGGGAATGTTGCGAAATAAAGTATCTACTCGCTCACAGAGCTGAGATCATTATCACAAGTAGGCGAAACCAGTCTGCTACGGGCAGTGGGCAGAAACGCAACTTTTTAATTGCCAACGAATAAATTATCCTCGCTTATATGACTCCCTGGTACATACAAGCCAACGTGTAACGGCACATATACATAAGTTTGTATTTAGAGCTATGCAAGAAATGTAGTTTATTGAATTTTATAATAAAGAAGCTTAAATGTTGTGGAGTTCAAGAATTTTTTGTGTTAAGTCTACGTAGTTGGAATTGTTTTCATGTTTATACGCCCAGACTACGCCGTTTGATATTTGTATTTAATCGTTTAAAATAGCATTGTGAAGCTCAAGGAATTCCATAAGAAACATAAAATTCCAGAAAACACGAACCTAATTAAATACTCCATTACAATAATCAAGTATATTAAAGCGTATTTGATTAAAATAATGTTGAATTTCAAATCATTCAACAAAATCTTGTTTTTTCCTCAAGAACCGTGAAGTTTTGATAATTGAATCGTTTATTTGACTTTGCTTGATCACCAAAATAATATAAGCAGAAACATTGAGAGAAGTCGTGAAAATCACGATTGGCGTGAATGTGGTACGTCAAAATATGATAATAACACATTGCAGCGACCAGTTGCTCCATCCGCTGGTGGATCAGTAAAAGTAACTATAGATTGTATGCCAATTTCACGAGCAATTCATTAATTTATGAAAGTAATCGATATTTTGACTAAGATAGACAGTTTCCAGTTGACATAAATGATATAGAAGATTTTTTTTTCTGTGAGCGGTCCAATTACAGGCTTTTGAGACATTTCAGCTTTTGTCTCTGTAGTGGCAACGAATCTGTGCAGCTTTGGGTATTGGATGTCCATAGGTGGCGGTGACACTTACCTGCCGCAAGTTGGTCGGCTTTATTGCCATCCAATAACAAAATTGCTTATATTCACACACAAACTGATCACTTGAGCAAATATGGTGATCAGAGTAAAATTTCCTTCTGAACGATCGTTCAACCTATCTAGGTCTTTAACGTGCCTAAGTAATATTCCCTTCAGAATGATAGTTATTTGTAGGCATTTAAAATTCACACAACATTTTATAGATATTCAATGTCATAATATACATATGTAACCCCGTAACTCCTAGATTTTTTACAAAATAGAACCTGATACAAGCACGCCTGCTAATGAACTTTAATTCTTATAATTGCAGAGTCTGAGTGAGATCATTGTGCATCAACAATTGTCGCTAGTTCAACTAATGTAACATGGCGGGTCCAATGACCTCGGAATATATTCGCACATCACAATACGTTGAATGAAGATGACAATTTATTTGAATTGCCAGCTAGCTCAACTGTAAGATAAATACTATCTGGCTTGCTATTGGTAAATTGGTACTCGTATTGTCTATCCTAGTGATAATGGGTTTCAATACAAGCTTTCATCTTGCTGGCGTGGCTTCAGTTTCATCTACAGTTCTTCTTCTTTTTGTCGCCGGCACAACAGTATTTCAAATCTTGTTGGCCCAAAACTTTGCCACGTCCGTAGCATCGTCGTCGGTGGTAGCGCAAAGGTTGCTTTGACAGCTTCAGTTGATTTCAATGATAAAGAAAATAATACCAGTGATAACAACTTAACAATAGCAAAATAAAAACGTAAAAGGTCTTTAGTAAAACTCAGTTCATCGTGTCATCTTCAAACGATGGCTACTTGGTCATCTTGGGTTCTTATAAACAACTTAAGGAAAAGATAATTTAATCTGCTATAATTATATTCATAGATCATTACTGTATATTAGGTGTGAAATATCGTATTTATTTATGAAAAAACTCTAGTTGAATGCAGAAAATTGCTCTAATCGATTTGAGCTAACCATTACCTTTTTTTTTTTTTAACCGGCGCACGTGTTTAAATAATAGTGTGTGACCAGTATCTACCAAAGCACATATAAATCGTAGCGTGTGGTTTTCTACAGTTTCTGTTAACCCCAGGGTTATAGACAAGTGTAATGACGGCATGAATGTACTCTTGACGCTTTAAACATTAACTTAGCGAAGTACTTAGATTATTACACAACAACAAAATGACACGAATGAGGTCAGAATTAGACAGAGCTACAGACCAGTGGGCCGTATCAATTATAATCTCAAGTCCGAAGCATTAGAAGTGACACTGATTGCGAACAAACTTACTTTTTCAGCGTCATTCATCAGCGGTGTCAAGGTCCACCATTGTTGCCGCTTCCATCACTTATTTAATTTATATTGCTTTAGACTTTTTGTTTGTGGTTTCATTCATGACTATACCACATTTGGCAAAGCTATAGTCTATTTGGTTTCTCTCTGTGTATGTTTTGAATGAAGTGTGTGGATTTGCGAAAAGCTCGTGCAAAATGTATTTATTAATTAGAACGTAGATCATAAATGTAGAGCTATTGTGCTAACCTTGTAAAAGGTAGCTTATGTAAGGTGGCTTGTGGCTAAGCAATAACAGCTGCACGGGTCCATCGATCAAGTTAAGCTACGCTTGCCGTGGTTGGTCCGTGGATGGGTGACCATCTTTACATACCAAGACCCCGCCGTGCCTCGGAAAGCACGTTAAGCCGTTGGTACAGGATGTCATTTGTAGATCTTTGACAGTTGTTACGGGTCTTCAAAAGCCCAAAAGTCAGACAACGAGTATTACCAAGGGATATCGTGTTATCCAAAAACTGGGTTGTGGAGGTCAGATAGGCAGTCGCTCCAAGTAAAATACTGGAATTTGGCTGCAGCCGGTTAGACTGGAAGCCCACCACAACATAGTTTGGAAAAGGTTAGGCAGATGATGATGTAACTATGTACAGTCGACTACACTTTAGTGGTAACATTTTGATCTTGAACTGACCTAACGTAGTACGAAGTGTCAATGGAATACGAGGCCGCAGGCTAGCTTATACTGGTTTTCTTACCAATGACGTGGGACCTACTGTACGATGTGTCATCATATAGTCATATGATGACGTATTCATGTGCAGTTCATAAAAAACAAATCAAGTTCCTTCCTACACTTGTACATTATTATAAAGGAACTTTTAGAAGTAGTTACGATCAATTGACTCATTTGTGTTATCATTGAATAGATTATCAGCGTTATCAGCTTCAACAGGTTCATTAACTTCTTCATACTGTCTTTTGTCGAAAACGTTACTAAAAACTGCATCACCTATACTATAATTATTGTTAATTGTACGACCATTTCTTTTAACCATATTTTTTTCCGAAACATCCATTTCTGAATATAGAGATCATTATTGTCTACTACAATGTGTCATCATCATCTGCCTACTGACGACTGCCTATCTGACCTCCACAACCCAGTAATTGGATGGCACGATACCTTTTGGTAAGACTGGTTATAAGACTTTCGGGCTTCTGACTATCCGTAACGACTATCAGCCATTACAATGTGTATTTATCGTATTTAGGCTATCATTTACAATAAGGCTTTCTTAGTGTTACTCAGAAATCGTGAATGGCCTTATGTCCTTAGTTCTGTTTATCCTCAGTACACAGAAAAGTCATTATCCTAATTTCATTTCTCGTTCATCAACTTTGTATTTCAGTGTATAGGGTAACATAATTTATCATTATATTCGCTTTATCATCACCCGCGTTATTTATTATGGTTTCAATAGAAAATTGGGGTTAATAGGTAGCTAGTTACATTATTGGAATTGTGTTGGATAGTTGGCAAAATTTTATGGGCCAATAGGTATGTACAATCAATACTCTTTTCATTATTAACATTATATACCTATAATTTAATTTCAATGATATACCTAGTAGTGGCTTTTGTGGACAGGATATTAATTCAGACTTGTTACAGTTTTAATAGCAATCATGTCATTTGATTTAAATAGGTTTTTATTTTTAATATTTTTCATATTTTACATAGATTCTTTTTTAATATATTTTGTGAATGTGAGAACATTGTAGGCTTAATAGACTATAGATTTGTAGACCATTTTCTTTTTTGTTAAGTACCTGGTACTTGTTGACAGGCCTACACTGTCCTCCCATACCTATTAACCTAATTTGAAAATATTGTCAAATCCAATTATTTTTAAAATAGTTACCGTGGAGTTTCTTGCCGGCTCTTCTTCATAGGAAACGACCAATTGGAACCGTGCACCTAGCCTCCGACGTTTCTTAAGTGCCCATGTAGTTTTATGTGAAACAAAATATTTTGATTTTGAATATACATATTTTCGATTATGTAGAGTACATAGGCTTGATATAATGTGCTTTTCTATATAGTTTAATAACCTCGAGGTAACATTCACAGAATATTTACGATATAATAAAATTATCCTCACTCCATTTACCGTACAGCTGTATACAATGTACATCAACAAAACTTTTCAAACCTTCAAAGCAAACAAATATATGAAAACAAAACTCTAAACAAAGAAAGCAATAATTATAAACAGTATAATTAAAAGTCGGCGTAAACAAAGTCATTTCGAACAAAAACGAATATGTCATTAACGAAGAAATAACAAAAGAGTCGAAAATTGTGATAACGGAGCAAGGATTTCTTGAAGTTATAAAGTACAAAGTCATTATTCATTGCATTGACGAACTCAAGGTCTCCTTGAAATGGTAGGTTCGTAACAAGCCGGACACTCTACAAAAACTATAATAATATCATTATTCTGCTCCGTTTAAATGATTTTATTGGTGCTAAAAATGAAAGTAGAATTGCTTTAGAATGAGGCCGATTATCATCAAAAGAGGTACAGGACGGTTACAAAATTGGATCAAAGGACAATTTTGTTCACAAATGTCATGTCCCGTTTTAGGACCCGATAAAATAATTGATTATTTTGTTTGCAGAATTCAAAGAATATGTAATAACTAAAACCGTAACAATAATAGAAACTGCTTTGAATATGAATTACACCATAAAAGAAGATGCCATAAAACAATAAAGTAATGTGAACGAAAGTAAACTTGGTGCCAAGTAGAAAGTTGTGCATGAGAATATTTCTGTCAACAACAGAGATTATAAGACAACAACGATCTTTATTTCGAGAACTGAGTAACACCACTGTAAAGCCATTAACTTTGTTACTTTAAACTACAAGATTACTAGTGCCGCTTTTATTGGGGACTAGCTCGTCCTATGACAGTCGGGAATACTGTAGCTTCTCATTATTGAAAGAATTTATGGAAACGTATCGATAGTTCCCAAGATCACCCTCTACATACAAACTCACAAATTTTACCTCTTTATTAGTGTAATATAAATAATATACTATACTATAGTACTACACACTCACGCCTTTTTCCCATGGGGGTAGGCAGAAACTATGGAACGCCACCTGCTACGCTCCTTACATACTCCTTTCGCTTCGTTTACGTTCATACATCTGGTCTTACACGCAATGAGGTCACTAAATGTCTTCATGGGGCGTCCCCTCCTGGCGTTTCCACTCACATCTACCTTGTAAATACCTTTTGTTAGTCGCCTTTCATTCATCCTCTCAAAATGACCAAACCATTTAAGCATAGGTACTCTATTCAATTTTTGTCACTACATATTCATTTAAACCGCACCGTTGCCTTATCACATGTATTAGATGGTTATTAGATGTAATTGGTTGAGAGCAGTGGTGGTCCAGTGGTAACGGCCGCGACTTACGAGCTGTAGGGCGTAGGTTCGAACCTGGACAGGCGCTTAACTTTGTGCAAATTATTTCATCACCACTGCTCTCAAAACGGTGACGGAAAACATCGTGAGGAAACCGGCATGTTCTAGAACCAAAAATGCGATGACATGAGACATCTACCAAGCCGCACTGGGCCCGCTTGGTGGATTACGGCCTACTCCCTCTCACAGAGAGGAGGCCTGTGTCCCAGCAGTGAGAACACAATATGCTGATTTATATATGATTTATATAGATGTAATTAATAGCCTACTCGGGAAAGTATTGGTCACTTGCAAAAGCCTAGTTGAGAAATATCACTTGATTTGCATACATTTTAATATAAGTAGCACAATTTGCTAAAAATAATCCGGTTTGGGTAAATTATTTCATTACATAAAAGTAGAAGTTGTTTCTTTTTTCGAAACAATTTGTTAGACTACACCTACTAGGAAACTGCACTCTAATTGTGTAACACACTATCAATAACAATCTGAATGATTTTGAAGTATATTACAAATCCATTGCTTCATATGCTCGAAAAATTTGTCCGCTCAACAGCGTATATAATGCAATGAATATTGTTGAACTGTCAAATGAAACCCATTGCTATTGTGTGTAGTGTTACATTGTACCTAGTGGTTACGCAATTATCCCGATGGATGCCAAGATCACGTGATCATATACATTGAGCTTTTAAGAGAGAACAGTAGCAAATGTAGCCTATGTGGGTCATTATTGTTTTTTTTTTTTCTCATTTAGTATTAATCATGGTCTGGCAGTTTGAGTAATTTATGCGGCCTACCCAAATGTTCTTTCTTTGGTATTGTTCGTCGAATCGTTGAGCTCCTTAAGTTCTGAGTTGAGCACGATTACTGACAAATGCGTGCACTGACTGGACAGGTCCACTCAATCTGTGTGGTTCTTTCCTCAAAAGGACCATTTCAGACACCAATCTACATGGCCTTCACATGATCTGACCAAGATTATGTCTGGACTTTAAAAGAGACTGTGACCTCTGAGTTTGTTTCGGCCTTTCTTCTCAGAGTAGTCAGATAGGAAACGCCGACCTCATCTAGCTTTATTTAAAAAATATGATTGACGTGTAAACGTGTTTGTACAAACCTACTTACAGAAAATAAATCATTTATCATTTATCATTAAAATGTATCAGTGAATGTTCATAACGTAAAAATAATGATGAAAAACCGGCCAAGTGCGTGTCGGACCACGCACAATGAAGGGTTACCTACGTAGTTGGGATTAGGTACTTGTGACGAATTTATTCCAAAAACAAACTTAACATTGTAGTTAAAAAACCTGTTCTCCCACACATCGGTATACGTCACGATCAATTCACCAACCGCAAATTTAAGTTGGTCGAATATTTTTTCTTTTAATTTCATTATTTGCACTACTGCCATGATTTTTTTTCACATCTCCATTTAATAAACAACCATTTAGCTGGCGGGGAGGAATTAGGACTTTGAAGCTTAATATTACGCAAACAGATCCTTGAATCGAAAAATGGTGTTCACAGACCCGCAATTTTTTGCACGGCCTATCCAACGAACAATACCCCATACTATGGGATTGACGATACAAATATCATCTCCACATTACGTGCAAGAGAAGTATCATAATTTTTTATTTTTTTTTAAGATTTCGTTTGACCACTTTGTCGGCGTGATTAATATGTATAACTATGCAAAATTACAGCTTTCTAGTACTAATCTTATCTGAGCTACAACAAGGACAGACAGACTATAAGGATACTATAAGGAACTATAAGGATTCCTTGTTTACTACGGTAATTTCTACATTTATAGCTGTAATTTTGATGGTGTACATAATAAAGAGTATTCTATCTATCTATCTATCTTCGGAACCCTAAAAAGGATCATCTTCTTAGAACAACCCATACTAATATTATAAAGAGGTAAAATGTGTGAATTTTTGTGTAGAGGGTAATCTTCGAAACTACTGATCCGATTTCGAAAATTCTTTCACTGAAGCTACAGTATTGCCGAGTGTCTTGGGATATATTTTTATATTAAAGGGGACTACAGGACCTATACGCAACTTTTATAAGTTTTATAATGCCTTAAAGTATATATATGTTCCACTACAGTAAACAAAATCAGAAAAATATATGATATTCTTAAGGATATATGCTAGGTAGATAGTGTGTTGAAAACATAATATAACTAATTTGATACGATATAAAAGAAATCACGAAGATACCTCTAAAAATTTATTTTAACGATTAAAAACCATACTAATATACATGCAATCATTGTGATTTTTTGTCAGATTATTCTACAAGCAACATATTAGCATAATAGTGTTTTATGTTTTTTATACAATCTATAGCTTTTTTGTAAATCGATAATTGCTTCATATTTTGCAATAAATTACCAGCGTTGTGTCATCGCGCTTCTCTTTCTTTTCTATGCAGTCCGACAGTGACCGCGCTTTAGCTGTTGTCGGCCACTTAAAACAAGAAATTTCACTTGGATCAAGTCGCGGATAGAAGCTACGTTAGTATCTTTTAATATCAGTATTTTTCTTCAAATATGATTAGCTTATATAAACTGAGAGGATTTGAAAGTGTGAAAGAAGGACTTTGCCCAGGAATGTCAAAATAACAGTTATAATGACGAAAATCCCACTAATACATTCTTAGACTTTCAAACACAATTGTAATTACGGTTGTCATTGTTCTTCTACTTAAACAGGTAACGGGATTAATCAATTGTTTTCAATTTATGTTCTTTCAAGGAATGTTTTCAAATCCAATTACTGTTTCATTAGTTTCGGCTAGTTTCCAGATATTGCTGCTGTTTGTAATTTTAAATGTAATTTTGTACTATTAACAGCATTTACTGAAGTACTCGAATTGGGAGTTAAGCTTTTTGAAGAGTTAGAAATTCTAAGACAAAAAGGATTTACATTTCATTATGTAGGTACATAAAATTTTAATCCTAACTATCCTAACTATATTATACAAGGTGTCGTTTTGCATCCTCGTCAAATTTCAGGAGGCTGCTATGAAAGACATATATAATCAAATAAAATTACGATACCTGCTTAATAATTAATACATACTTGTTTTTTTGTTATTTATGTTTGACAGTATTGTAGAATACACCGCTTTCTCAGAACAGAATCACCCTGTTGCAAGGGCAGTTACAGTGCGGTATCACACGGGCCGCTCTTTAACATGAGTGTCCCAGACATGCCGATTTCTGAAAATTTGAAAACAAAAGTAACAAGTCCTACTTATTTTGTTATTGATTCGTGTCGAGAATCATTAGCATAGTTACCTCATTGAATTGGATGAGGATGCAAAACGACACCTTGTATATGTATATACATAATAATATTATATAAATGCGAAATCAAAATTGTTTGTTAGTTAAGCTTTCACGTTTTTCAGCCGTTTTGGCTGAACGGATTTGGAGGAATTTTGGCGCATGGGTAGATCATAGATCACTTGAAGAAGGACATACTTTTCATTCTGGATCGCAGACAACGTTGCGGGCAACAGCTAGTTCTGGATAAACTAAAGTCAAAAAGTATTACAAGCGGCCGGTCGTTTTTGGATAAATATCTACGATGGCTTTCGTGAAGGGCTATACACACACAGTATACATCTCAAGTGTGATTAGGCGCGCGCTTGCGGACGGTGAGCAATGGGTAGCTCACCGTCCGATAAGGACCAGGCCCGGGTCGACGACGCGTTGTGTTCAACGCGCGCCTCAGCACAAGTGTAGGGCCGATGCCTGCCGGGGTCGCGTAGCAGTCCAAAAGGGTTACCGAAGCCCCTGGCAACACAAGCAACGGAAGGAACACGGGTAGGTTTTAGTCAGTACGAGTCTGACACACCCTCCCGCTCCGCCCAGAGCGGGAGAAATTATTTGATAATTTCCCACCCAAAAAAAAAAGTGTGGTTAGGTAATAGATCTGCCTATACGCAAGTGCTCAGAAATCAAATACAATCTCCCATTCTGATGACGTCAGACTGTATAGAAGAGTGATATGATTACAAAGACTGAGAATACAAGGAAACGCTGATTGTTCTCAATTAATCTAAAACACTTACATAAATAAATAACATAATCGGCCTATAATGTTCCCACTGCTGGGACACAGGGCTCTTCTCTGTGAGAGGGAGTGGGCCGTAATCCACCACGCGGGCCCAGTGCGGGTTGGTAGATGTAACATGTCTTCGAATTTTTTGGCTCTAAGACATGCCGTTTCCTCACGATGTTTTCCTTCACCGTTTCGAGAGCAGTTGATAGGTACTCGTAAATAAGTTATAGGTGACTAGCTGCGTCCCGCGGTTTGACCCGCATAAGTCTCGATCCCGTGGGAATATCGGGATAAAAGCGTTAATCCACGTTATGAAGTATCGGTGTGCCAAATTTCACCCCAAAGTCAAAGTCAAATTATTTATTTCAAATACTTAAAGGGCATTTTTAAATGTCAAAATTTACAAAAAAATAGAATTGATTCTAGTCGCCCCTTCCAAAAGGTAGTTTCGTATGGAGAAGAATGGTCTTTTAAAACTTTACAATATTTTGTATTGGTACATTAATTATATAATTATACCTAAATCCGTTCAGCCGTTTTTGCGTGATTAAGTAACCAACATCTAGGGCCTATGCACACCACGTTTTTTAAACGCGCCGTTGACGCGCGTTTGTAGCGATACAGACGCCATACGCACGAAAGTCAGACGCAGCCTGTAGACCTTAGGGCCTGTGCACACCACGTTTTTTAAAAGCGCCATTGACGCGCGTTTTAGAAACGTATGTCCACGGCGCGCTTTTATCCTACAGAAGGTCTACAGGCTGCCTCTGACTCGCGTGCGTATCGCGTCTGTATCGCTACAGGCACGCGTCAACGGCGCGTTTAAAAAACGTGGTGTGCACAGGACATAAATATTGGATGTCTAGATGTTCTGATGATTTATGGATGTCACCTAACGTCCCTTAGCTTACAACACCGCTCAAGTCGAAAATTGGCGGTTTTTACATTTGAATGCCTTTAGATGGAGCTCATCATTGCGCGTCTAACCATTAGTCACAAGATATAGATTTCAGCCAATCAGAAGCCGTAATTCGAAAAGTAGTGACAGCGCCGCAAGTCGGTTGGCCTCTCAACACTGCACAAGTTTTTCGTCTCCTGTAAAGTTGGTAAAAATGACTTATGCGGTGTTGTTAGCTAAGGGACGATAAGAACTTTCACATTTATAATATTAGTAGGATTATTTAATAATAGCTGATAAATGAGCTATGATTACATAATCTCTCATATTTTTCTTAACGAATGAAAATTGGTCCTCCGATCCGAAACTTAGATTTCAAGAATTTTAGTGAACTTCGTCTAAGAAGGAGAACATCCACCACTGCACACATTAAACTTGTTTTAAAATTATTATATTAATTCCTATAAATCAATTAATATTTAATCCTATTATTACTGAAGTAGTTTTTTTTTATTGAAACTTGAGCCGTTGCATTTACGAGGGGGATACAGTTCACTTGCTTCTGTCTCTGGGGAGGTTAAGTTCAAAATGGAGAATGAGGGGATCTAAAACTTATCACGAACTGCGCAAGCTAAATCCAAAAATAAATATTAATATTCATTTTCATAATTTTAAAAGTTTTCTCGCCTGTTTTGTAGACTTTAATGTCTGGTGCGGTTTGCAGCATCCTTTCATTAAAATCATTAATTGCGATGAAAATAGAACACAACACAACATGTTTATTGAACTTGTTGAATGGAATCGCTAAAACGTTCATCTTCACATTTTTTTGGGTTCAGTACCTTAAAAGAAAAAAAAACAGATCCCTTGTAGGAATACTTCGTTGTCCGTCTGTCAGTCTGTAATACCCTTTTTCTCAAGAACGCGTGGAGGTATCAAGTTGAAATTTATACCATTCTAGATGCGCCCCGCGGTTTCACCCGCATAAGTTTTGATCCCGGGATAAAATTATATGTGTTATTCCTGGTTATAAACTATCTGTGTGCCAAATTTCATCCAAATCCGTTCAGCACTTTTTGCGTGAAAGAGTAACAAACATCCATTCATCCATCCATCCTTACAAACTTTTGCATAGGAAGTAGGCCTACGTTCCCTTGGAGCTTGGAGCTCTAAAAAAGCGAGCTTCTTAGTCAACGCAATAAAAAAATTTATGCGACATAAATTGATACTCGCTAATTATTTATTTATTTATCATTTATTTATATAACAAAACCGGGTACTTCCCGTTGACGTAGAATCATGAAATTTTTGCAAGAAGCAAGGTCCCACAGCACAAGTAAAGTAAAACGTCCAAAAATCGTAAATTTGTGGTTGTATCAATTTATTTTTGCTATTACAAACTTAGACTTCCAGTTGGAGAATTGACCATGGAGTATATTGATATATGGGAGGATATATTTTTCAACTACAATATTAAGTTTGTGTTTGGTATAAATTCATACCAATTTCCCAACTACGGAATCCCTTCCGACAAGCACTTGGTTGGTTTTTTTATAGTAAACTATATAGTGTTCTTTCTGATGGTCTGTGGATTATCCTTTCTTTTTGCATTATTAATGCTTAGTCTACAAGATAATAATTTTTGTTAAACTCAAAACACACAATAAGCTTTTGTCTCATTAAATGACCACGACTACGAATAGTCACTGATCATCAAATAATAGAGTAGGTAGGAATGTACGTTTTGACATACTAGATTTAAATATGAATAAAATCTATATTCATGAATATGAGAAACCATACATAGTAACTTGATAATAAACACAAGACAGACAAAAATCGTTAAAGTTATTTTGATAATAAAATTTAGGCAGGTCGAATGTGGAATGGAAGATTGTAAAAATGGTTTGGTTGTCTTTGGACTGATTCGCTCTATCACCTAGTACTAGTATAAAATTGTATCACGAGATATTGGTGCCGATTCCCTTGTTCACAACTAAACCAAATTTAAATTCAGTGCATCTTTTTCTTTCCATTTCATTAAGAAAAGGACAGAAGATATATTTTAGTTCAGTCCTGTCAAATTAATCAGCGGCTGTCACTACTCCATACAAGTTTAGACGTGATTAAAAACTTGCCTACTAAAATTACGTCAATTTACGTCAAGCGCTGATTAATTTGACAGGACTAAACTAAACTAAATGAACAAGGGAATCGGCACCATTGGCGCCGATTCCCTTGTTCACAAACTAAACTAAATTTAAGTTAAGTGCATCTTTTTCTTTCTATTTCATTAAGAAAAGGACCGAAGATAAATTTTAGTTTAGTCCTGTCAAATTAATCAGCGCCTGTCACTACTCCATACAAGTTTAGACGTGATTAAAAACTTGCCTACTAAAATTACGTCAATTTACGTCAAGCGCTGATTAATTTGTGAACAAGGGAATCGGCACCATTGTTTCATAACTATTTTTAATCTACTCTCACATCGTACAATTCAAATTATAAAATTTAAAACGAGTTTATATTGACACACTTTATACACACAATACCGAAATCTAAATATATAGGGTAAAACCGGGATAGATGCCCCACTTTTTGAAATAGCCTCCTTATTTAAAAAATATTAATTTTATATGAATAACTTCTATGAGTGTAGTTAGTTTAATCGTTTATGTTGAATTATAATTATTATTTTTTGACCTATCAATAATAAATTTTGTAGAATTTAGCTTTTCGTGGAACACTTTTTTTGAGGATAGATGCCTACCTGTATGGATAGTTGCCCCACTATGAAAATACTAAGAAGGATAGATGCCTGCAGTGCGGGATAGATGCCCTTTATACTGTGTAAACGAAAAACCCAACCAAATATGAAGTCGAATTATGAAAAGCCAATTTTTTTTAATGTTTTTTTTGTTATCGTTATAAGATAATTCTAATACGACACAAACAAATATAATAAAATTTCAAAAACCAAGCATAATAAAATTTCAAAAACATTTGTTTAACAAAAATATGAATTCCTAAAGAAAAAATAGTTTATTAATAAATCCATTGGAGTTAAAATTAAATAAAAGCTTGTAGGTAATATCCTGAATTACATGATCGTTAATAGGTATATACCCAATGCCAACTTCGTTGTATTTTTAGCAGCATAACGTCTTCGCAATGTTCTCAATGGAATCCCAAATTGTCGGGATATTTCATTCATCCCCACGGTTTTTTTGTCCATTTCATCGAAAGCTGAATGTAGTTGTTCTACAGTCCAAGAACATACTCGAGCTCGCACTCCTTCCTTTCTTTTGTATTTTCGTGGTATGGTTCTGCTACAAGTAAAGAGTCCAAATATAAAAAATACGGAAAAACAAAAATATAACAGAACACAAAAATATTTTAAAAGTATGCACTGACGCCATTATAGTGTATGGAGGGATAGATGCCCCTAAGGGCACCTATACCTCGAAAAATCAGGGCAACTATCCTTTATGATAGGGATAGATGCCCAAGTATTTTTTAAATAAATTAAAAACAAAAGTGCAACTATTAACACCCAGATGAACACTTAATAAACCAGTAAATCGATGTAATAACAAATATAATGGAAAGTATTACTACTTATAAAGTTATACAATGGCAAATACTACCCTTTAAATCTTTGACGTGTTCGTGAAGTTCGCCGCGGAGATGATTGCACACACGAGTGAAACGCATCCTCACCGTACGACAGACAGGGGGCAACCGAGGTGCGGGGTGACTGCGGCTCCTACTTATACTATTAATTCATAGTTGCGAGTTTGAGAAGTTAGGTTTTTTGAAAATGAGGCATCTATCCCACTGCGTCATCTATCCCGGTTTTACCCTAATCATATTATACGAGTATCACTTTTTCTCTAACAAAATAATGTTATAAAACATTTTCTTTTATCAATCCGATACAAGGCAAATCCAAGAAGTTAATATCATTAAGGAGTTTCCATATTTTTTTATTTTCAGAGTTTATTTATGTGGGGCGCGCCATTTTAATAGCACAACAAAAAAGTTTTGATTCCAGTTTTTACTTGTCTGTGGCAGCGCCCGCTTTAGCGCATGCGTGGTGATGTGCTGGAAAATAATTATCATAGGCAATATACTATTTCTTACTCTTTTAACTTTGATCTTTCATTTAGTAGGATTCAATCCCGATGTATGAGAGAAGATAAAGTAGTGTATGAAACTGCACATAAATAGGTACACTCGTGTGATTCTATTAAAAACGTCGCCTACGGCTCGGTTATTAAACACACACTCGTGTTTTAATACCTCAAATTAAGGAACAGTTTCATAAACCACTATTTTCAAATCGAAACAGTTAAAACATTTACTGCATCTATTTGAAAAAAATAGTTATCACAAGGGACCAATTATTAAGTTAAAATCGGTCTTTTTGCAATAATGCTCCAATGATTAAAATTATGAAACATCGAACATTAGAGGATATAGTTCAAAGTAAATTGTGTGTCCCTATTACATCACCACATGTGTGTAGCAATGTTTTGTTTTATGCAATTTTCCTCATAAACATGTTTGCTGGGTTATCGAGTCACCTCGTCTATCAGTCTCGATTATCGCGTTCCTACTTATCTTGAAGATTCAAGATGGCGGACGCTTACGTCAAATCAAAGTCTCGCCAAAGGGTTTCTTGGTAAATTGTAATAATAAAGGCGAAATTAATTTTAAGTAGTTAAACAAATACTTTTATGGATGCTTTAGCAATGGATTTATTATGTTGTTTTAATATTGCAATTTGAATCACTCTTTGGAATATCATATGGCTCTCGAAACCTTTATCTTGTTTTCAATTTTAATCTGTTTGTAACGTCAAAATAACAGCTTCTTACTAAATGCATATGAATACCTACGGTACTTATAAAATAATACATTTTTTTATATTTTTGTCTGTCTGTCTGTTCCGGCTAAGATCTGAAACGGGACCGATTTTGACGGGACTTTCACTGGCAGATAGCTAGATTGTTATAAGGAGTAACTTATAAGGCTAATTTTATTATTTTAGAAAAAGCCACGCGGGCGAAGCCGCGACCAGCAACTATTATATTAAATAAATCTAAAGCCAGAAACCAAAATTAAAACTTCAAATTGACATTTTAATTTGCATCATCATCATTTAATCACTAAAACTGGATTTTAGTAAGCTGTCGCTACTCGGGGTTGGAAATTAACGTTTAAAAAAAACATGGTTTGTTTTCGTTTTTTTTTTTTACTATAGTTTGATTGAATTCTGCGAAGTAATTAACAATGTCACACAACTTGAGTGGTGGATGACACAATAAATGTGTTTGAGAAACAGGAACAGTCAAAAATGTATCCAATATTATTGAGGCAACTATTTGGCTAGCCTCTTCAGCTTCGGTCGAACGAGTATTTTCCATACAAGGTGTCGTTTTGCATCCTCATCAAATTTCAGGAGGCTGCTATGAAAGACATAATATATAATCAAATAAAATTATGATACCTGCTCAATAATTAATACATACTTGTTTTTTTAGTTATTTAAGTTTGACAGTATTTTAGAATACACCACTTTCACAGAACAGAATCACCCCGTTGCGTATGCGATAGTGAGTAAAAGGCCACGTTTCCCACATGCGTGTCCCACACATTTCCGAAAAGTAGAAAAAAAAGATCTACTTATTTTATTATTGATTCGTGTAGAGAATCATTAGCATAGTTACCTCCTTGAATTTGACGAGGATTCCTAATGACACCTTGTATATAGAAATGTGCAGACCAATTTACGCCAGTTTTGTTGCCCAGTCAGTTGGCAACACAAAAAGCTGGAAATTAGTTTTTTGTTAAAATATTATAATAACGTCATTTTATATCGATGCAGTAGAGTAACATATGATTTTTTTAGATACTGTTAGACCTTCATTTTTAAGTTTGATAAATCAGAAGATTAGAAATAAAAAAAAATTCATTGATTATTACTGAAAAATAGTTTGATATAAATCATGATTTAAATTAATATGATTCTTTTAGATACTGTTAGACCTGCATTTTTAAGTTTGATAATCTGAAGATAGAAATAAAGACTAAATCATTGATTATTACTGAAAAATTATTTGATATAAATCATGATTTAAATTAAAATGATTTAATCATGCCAACCCTGGGGGTAACCATCACCTCATTACTAATAATACATAATATTACTTCACAGTGGGAAAGTGATGGAGCTATACGGGACTTATAGCTCCATCTCTTTCTCACGCTAAAGTAATATTGAAATAATACTGCTATAAGAGGTGATGGTTACCCCCCAGTTCCTGCGTGTACGTTACTCCAGCAGGAAAGTGGCTCCTAGAGTACGTACGGTATGGTCCGTATAATTAGTGCGTAATCTGCTGTAAATGTGCGCCACATATAAAAATTGTGCGCTTTGTCGTTTTGGAAAAAAACGGAAAAAACTTTTCCTGCAGGAGTAACGTTGTTCCACCAGGAAAATTCTAAACGAATGATCGGAGAGAGAAATATTGAGCATGGGCAGAGAGCTTATATTTGTGCGAAAATGTGCGCCGGAAATATAATTTGTGCATCTTCAGGTTTTCGAGATATTGCGTTTCCTGCTGGAGTAAAGTTTTGCAGATTCGTGTATCTCTAAAACCATTGTATGTTTTTAGAGAGAATTCCCACTAATTATACGTACTACTCATATTACATATTACTCTAGGAGCCACTTTCCTGCTGGAGTAACGTACACTGTTCCTGCTATAATTTTTAATTTATATACGCACAAGCATTTTATGAAGTTGACATTTTCATATGTATCCTTATTATATTACGTTTATCGGCTAGATATCTGCTTCTTCGTAGATATTGTGAATGGTACCAATATATATAGAGTAACTGCTATAGTACCTACTCGTAACTGCCCTTTGACCGCCACGTCAAAAAAGCAAAGACGTGCTCACGGCGCTAACCTACGAATTATTTCTTAAAATCTGTCATGTACTAAAATGTAACCAAAATGTGCCCAGCACGCCACGGTCACGACGACCGTGGCGTGCTGGGCACATTTTGGTTTGTCACCTATACATGACTGTGGCGGTCAAAAGGGGCCACTCATAACAAAAGAGGTAGAAACAAGGTAATGCAAGCAAGCCCATGAATGAAAAGGACAAAAAATATTCCTGTATCTATTGTATTTTTGTTTTAGTTCACATTACCTTGTTTCTACCTCTTTTGTTAGGAATGGCCAGTTACTGTAGCAGTTACCGTACTAATATAATAAACAGGTATAGTTTGGATTGTAAGAGGTATTCTTTGAAACTCTAGAGGCATGATGAGCAGGGTGTAAAGTTCCCTCATCCTCCATAGAAAAGGGAGGATTTTCCGACCAGACGGGTGTCGTATCTGATGGGAAACTGCCCGACGGTTGATGTTGGGCTGTTGTATATATGCTAGTTGCGCGGTAAACTCTGCTTGCGCGATGCAGGATTTTGCGTGACGTCAGTGTGCTGCGTAGTTCGCATGTGGCGATGTAGATGCCGCCACAACACTACTGATCCGATTTCGAAAATACCTTCTCTGACAGAAGGCTTACACTATTTCAGCCTGCCATAGGGTATGTTTTATAGCATTGTTGACTACCACGCGGGCGATATCACGAGCGGAAGCTAATAATCAATATCGTCATTTCAGCCGAAAGAGAAAGAGAGCAGTCCACAGCTGGACATAGTCCTCCCCCAAGCACCGCCACTTCGACCGCTTCTGTTCTTCCCTCAACCAGCGGATTCCTGCGGCCTTCACAAGATCATCGGTCCACCTTATAGGAGGCCTTTCAACGCTACGTCTTCCGGTACGCGGTCGCCACTCCAGAACCTTTCGGCCCCATCGGCCATCTTTTCTGCGAGCAATGTGGCTATGTCGGTAACCTTGGTTCGCCTGCGGATCTCTTCATTTCTGATTCGATCACGTAGGGAAACTCCAAGCATAGCCCATATAATCAATATATTTGTATCGAAATCATCTCTTGCAGTTTAAAAAAAGTAGCTAAATAGTTCTCGTCCGTTTTAGTATCCATTATAATTCTGTTTTCGAAAAATAGTTTTATTTAAAAAAAAGCCACACGGGTGAAGTCGCGGGCAGCATCTACTATATTGAATAAATCTAAAGCCAGAAACCAAAATTAAACCTTCAAGCTGACATTTTAATATGCATACTTCCTTGAATAAAATTTACTATATAGCTGATAATCTATTCCACCATCATTTAACCATTAAAACTGAATTTTAGTAAGCTTTTGCTCTCAACTCAGAGTTGGAAATTTACGATAAAAAAACCGGCCAAGTGCATGTCGGACCACAATGAAGGGTTCCGTAGTTGGGAAATTGGTATGAATTTATCCCAAAAACAAACTTAATATTGTAGTTGAAAAACCTGTAATACTTCGATATATGTCACACACAATCAATTATCCAACTACAAATTTAAGTTGGTCGACTATTACTCGTTAACTTGTAAAGGCCAACTTAGTTGTGATAGTTTGCCTTTTAATTTCATTATAGTTATGTACTACTGCCATGATTTTTTTCACAGCTCCATAAACAACCATTTAGCTGGCAGGGGGGGCAATCGGATCCTTGAATCGGAAAGTGGTATTCACAGATCCGCAATTTTTTTGAACGGCCTATCCAACGATACCCCACACCATGAGGAAGAAGAGAAAAAAAAATATCATCCCCACATTACATGCAAGGGAGGTAAAAAATTTGGTAAAAAATTTGATTTCAAGATTTTATTTTAGCACTATGTCGGCGTGATTAATATGTATACCTATGCCAGATTACAGCTTTCTTTCTAGTACGAAGCGTCTCTGAGCTACAGCGGGGACAGGCAGACAGACAGATGGACATGGCGAAACTATAAGGGTTCCTTGTTTACTACGGAACCCTAAAAACGTGACTTGAACGTTTTTTTTTTTTTTTTTCAACTATAGTTTGATTGAATTTTGCGAAGTAATTAACAATGTCACACCACTTGAGTGGTGGATGACACAAAAAATGTGTGAGAAAGGGGAACAGTCATAAATGTACCCAATATTATTGAGGCAACTATTTGGCTCGCCTCGTCATCTTCGGTCGAACGAGTGTTTTACATATTTGGAATTGTGCAGACCAAGTTACGCAACTGATTGGGCAACACAAAAAGCTGGAAATTAATTTTTAGGGTTCCGTTCCCAAAGGGTAAAACGGACCCTATTACTAAGTCCGTCTGTCTGTCCGTCTGTCACCAGACTGTATCTCATAAACCGTTATAGTTAGACAGTTGAAATTTTCACAGATGATGTATTTCTACTAAATACTAAAAAACATAATAAAATAAATATTTAAGGGGGCTCCCATACAAGACATGATTTTTTTGCCGTTTTTAGGGATAATGGTACAGAACCCTTCGTGTGCGAGTCCGACTCGCACTTGGCCGGTTTTTTTGTTCAAATATTAGGTATTTTAGCGTCATTTTATATCGATACAACAGAGTGACATAGCGTTAACGTAAATAGTACGCGGAAAAACAAATTTGTAATCAAATGACAATGTGTCATGTAGTATTTCTACATATAATCATTCTTAGTTCACTACCACGTCAGCACAGTGACATGTTATTTTTCAATTAAGTAATTTTGTTCCTTATGTAATTATTATGGATTTAATTGGTGGACACTGACAGTTGGGCTGGTCCACAAATTCAAGGTCGCTCAGCGCGCCATGGAGCGGGCTATGCTCGGAGTTTCTTTGAAGGATAAGATCAAAAATGAAGTTATCCGGAAAATAACCGGAGTTGCCGACATAGCCTGCAGAGTAAGCAAGCTGAAGTGGCAGTGGGCTGGCCATATTTGTCGAAGGACCGATGGCCGGTGGAGCAGACGAGCCCTGGAGTGGGACGCCCCCCAGCTAGATGGACCGACGACCTTAAAAAGGTGGCTGGGACAGACTGGATGCGGAAGGCGGAAACAGGGTGTTGTGGCGCAGGCTGGGAGAGGCCTATGTCCAGCAGTGAAATGTTATAGGCCGAGTTGATTGATTGATTGATGGATATAATTCAAATCAATTGTTGACTGTTACAAATTACTGGCTTTGCGCGCGATATCGTCCGCTTGAAACTTGTTTTCACATAAAATATATCCCATAGCTGTGCCTCGTAATTTCCTTTTCACTTAGCGTTCTTTTTGCTCGGCTCCTAAGGGTCGTAGCGTGATGTTAAATAGCTTGTAACCTTCCTCAAGAATTGGGCTATTAAATGCAAAAAGATTTTTTATGTCAGACTAGTAGTTTCAGAGATTAGCGCATTCAACCAAACAAACAAACAAATAAACCATAGCTTTATTTTTTACATATGAGTATATTCAATCATCAACTTTGTTGGGGTCGGCTTCCAGTCTAACCGTAAGCAGCTGAATACCAGAATTTTACACGGAGCGACTGCCTATCTCCACAACCCATTTACTGGGTAACACGATACCCCTTGGTAAGACTTTCGGGCTTCTGAAGACCCGTAACAACTGTCAAGGATCTACAAATAACAGCCGGGACCGACGGCATGCTTTCCGAAGCACGGAGGGGTCGTATGTAAAGATGGTCACCCATCTACAGACCAACCGCGGCAAAGCCACAAGTATATACATATATTCAAGTGATACATTTCCAGTATAATCTGATCTCGCATTGTGTAGGATTTCCGTACAATGATAGGTCAGATTATACTGCAATAGTATAGCTTGATATTAAGGCGCTGACAAGACCCAATTGACCAAAATAGGCTTCGCTTAAGAAAAAATATTGCCAAATCTGTATAGTTTGTAGTAGCGGAAAAAATATATGTCAATTTTAAACATATTTTCCAGAACTTGGTTGTTACCAAAACACGTTTTGAAAATAAAATCTCGATACAAACTAACGTTAAACTAACCTCTTACTTTGAGTTCTAATCCAAAATATCTGTATCAAAGATCAATATAAGTTACGTATTTAATTAATAACAAGAACGTCTTATTTGAATGCAGAACTTGGTTGTTTTTTATTTTCGATTACTCAACTCAATTTTGAGTAAATAGATAATTACTTCATATTTTGCAGTAAATTACAAGCGTTGTGTCATCGCGCTTCTCTTTCTTTTCTATGGAATTTGACAGTGACCGCGTTTTAGGTGTTGTCAGCGTCTTAAGCCGTGTGTACCAAGTCTTTTTACATATTTGCATGGTTTTTTAATATTCACTTGTTGGATACCGTCCTCGTATCAGCAATCTAGATAATGTGCTGTTTATCTTCAAGGTTGACATTCAATTCAAAGGTCTAACGGTCATGCAAAGGAACTTTTGGAATACACTTCATTACTATGGAGTTTCTATTGTTTTATTTCAGGGAACATCGTGTAAGTACCTACATTATTTCGTTGTTGTATTTGAATTAAGCATTTATAAGCAAAATTATCAGCCTATAATGTTCCCACTTCTGGGATAAAGGTCTCCTCTCTGTGAGAGGGAGTGAGTAATCCACCACGTGGGCCCAATGCGGGTTGATAGATGTCGAATGTCTTCGAATTTTTGGTTCTAGAACAAATCTAGGTCTTTGAATTTATTTCGTTTTATATAGCAACTGTAGTTAGACAGTAAAGTCTTGATAATGTCTAAAATTATCTGTAATTACATTGTAAAGTATTAATTCACATTGAACTTCTTTGAATGTTAAACTTTTAACTACTTCGCTTGTTCTTACTTAGTTTTCAGGTATAGTTTCATCAAACTGTTACTACTATAGCTAATCCGTAACTTATTTGTTGCTAGCTTAGTATTTTACTGGATTATTAATTATACCTGTCTATGTATGTACAAAACACTGTCTCTCCTTAATAATATTTATTGTTTTGTTATTTGCTTCATGATTCTTATCGAGATTGTTATTTAAATAAGTTTAATATGTTTTATGTATGTATTTATTGTATATATATAAATGGTACACCACAGACTACCTGCAGTATTGTCTCTCTTTCCCCCAATCCATCCAAAGGTTGTGTTTAAAAGATCGCTTTTAGCGATAAGACCGCCCATGGTGTCACCCTATGTAAAATTTCTACATTTATATCTGTAATTTTTATGGTGTTTGTAATAAAGAGTATTATATTATATTCTTTGTACAAAAGGTAGCTTTGACTATAAACCAATCATACTTCCAGTAAGAGCTCTGACTTTAGATCCCAATGCTATTATTGTATAACAGGCTTCAAAGGTAAAGAAATAAAATGTCCAAAGTATTTGTAACTTAAACGATGACTTTTAATACACTTTTCTCCTATATTACATTCGTTTTGTACAAAAACAACGTATCGATGAATTATACAACGTATTTTTAATTTTTAATTCGACCTCATACGACCATCACAATTCGTACACTAAAACAATTAAACACTAATAATTATAATATCAAAAATTACGTATAGACGAGATCTTTATACATTGGGAGACTATATTGGACAAATTATAAGAACAACATTCACATGCATCACAATTTTGATTCAAGAATTTGAAAAGATGATAAAAAGTTTTTGAGGTTAGAAAGATTGGAAGCCATCTTTGATATTTATCCTAAAATTAGGACAAGACACATGAAGAAACGTTCGTTGTCACGAAAGCCTAAAACGGGTAAGCCATTGTTCGAGAAAATTGTGCCAAAAGCAAAGTTTCTCCATTATAAACTGGAATTGGAGCAAAGACACAGTCTCGCTACAAAATATTTTGAATTCCTTATCGCACATTTAGTAATCAGTTGCGTATTATATCACACTGACTTTGATAAGATAAAATCCTCGGCTTCTCTGTAGTGTTTGTTATTATTTTGTCATATTCCATCAATATTTTGTCAGGAATCTTTAAAATTTAGAAACGATTTGGCAAATTAAATTTTAATGTCTCTCTAATTCGATATTTATCACAAAGTCAAGTATTCGTATCAATAAGAACATATCGGAAGTGAGAATACGAAAAGTATTAATAATATCAGCTGATGTTAGAATTTGTACAATGATATATTATGAATCTCAGCTCGACCACATGATAAATGATTAGCATACATCACTGTCAACTGTTTATTGCGTCATACCGGCAAAATTTATTAACATCATTGGTTCAATCTTATTTCAAACACTTCTCCGAACTTCGAACACTTCTCAACGAACAATTTCTTCATTCATCTCAACTTTTTGCATAAATGTATACATAGGTATGCAGATAATTATTCCTTGTTCGATTTTTTTCAAGAAGACAGTCAAATGTTGAACAATTCTGTATAAAGGAAGTGTTAAATGCCATTCATTCTAATGGTTATTTCATTTTGGCTGTTACTTTTTGGACAATGCTACAGATTAATTTATATTGGCCCTTAAAGAATCAATCAATAGTATAAAAATGCGAGTAAATATGGCCGCCTTTTGAAGTAACATTCGTAAATGTATTATGTGCGGGTAGAAGAAGTATTTGTAAAAAGTTAAGGTGTAAACGAATATTCAGGTAAAACACATACATTTTTCACATCTCTGGAAGAGTTTTTATAGTAAAGCAATTTTCATCTCCCAAATCACGCTTCCATCACAAAATTAAATATAAAAACCTAACTTTTAACAATTTGGATAGTTTCCTAACTTCTCGCACAAGATCGAATTAAAAACTTTGATAAATTTGAAGAATGCCTAAATATCTACCTAACTAATGGAGCAAATTATTTTGATAAACCAGACCTTTTTAAAAATTACAAAACTTAAGACATTAACATAGTTGAAGAGTTGCGTCACAATCAAGTAATAACAAACTTTAATGAAGACAATCAAGAAAAACAGAGAACATTCAAAAAGGCCTGGCTCAACATTGCGACTAGGTATTGGGGCAACTTTCTTCGAGAAACTTAACCAAAACTTGTCTTTTAATTAACACAAACTGAAATTGACACAAAAGATAACAGAACTGATCGAAAAACAGAAACATACAATAGAAAGCAGCCCCATATCCTAAATAATAATTCGATAGTTTTAATATCTTAAAATTGGTTAATTCTTTTATTCACTGTCCAGCGTATACCTACAACCTTGGCGCTCCTTCACTTCAACATGGCCGTCGCACTCACACACGCGCATACAGACACTGCCTAGTGTGTGTGTGGTCACCGCACATGCCACAGACCGAGGTTAAGTACACTAAGCCGAGGCAACTTCACGATGTGGTCCAAGCCTTGCGGAGTGATACACGTACAACCGTACAAGTCTATCGCTTTCAGATTGTGGAGGCCATCCCCGAGCGCGCGCAGGCCTCTATCAGTGATCCTCGTGCACTGTCCTATATTTAGCGTTTCTAGCTGTGATAGCCTGGCGACCCGCTCCAGGCCTTCGTCGGTGAGGCGGCGACAGGCGCTCAGAGACAGCGACCGGAGCCCTGATAGGCCCAGCGTCGCGTGTGATAGCGCCTCGTCACCAACCTTGTCGCAGAAAGACACGTCAAGAGCTCTCAGTCTACCGCTCTCTGCCAGGTGGGCCACCCCCGCATCCGAAATCCCATCGCAAGCTCTCAAATTAATATCCTCTAGATGGGGCAGTCGCGCCAGATGCCTCAAGCCTGCATCTGTGACTGCGACGCAGAACGAAAGATTTATAGAATTAAGTTTAGGAAGACCCGTAGCTGTGTGCTTCAACGCTTCGTCTGTCAACCTTTGGCAGTCTTGTAGTCCCAAATGCTCCAACTCTGGCGTGCCTCGCGCCTCGCCGCCGCCACACAGATGCGCTATCCCTGCATCGTTCACATGCCAGCACGATCGCAAGTTCAAATGACGCAGTTTCCTGAGTCCCCAGGCAATAAGCAAGAGACCCGTATCTGTTATATTGCAACATCCACCCAGTTCTAACTCTTCCAAGTTTTTGAGTGATTGTGCTATTCTGCCGAGAGACGAGTCTGTAACTTGTTTGCACAGTGATAGATCTAGTCTCCGTAAAGCTGGTAATTCGGCTGCGAACGCGCTCGCCAAAGCTGCATCCGTCACACTGTAGCATCCGCTAAGTGATAGCGACTCTAAACCCGGTAGCGCGGCAACTGCATCCCTCAGGCCCCTTCGTAGGGACAGCACTTGTAGTTTCCGTACTCCTCTCCTGGCTAGCGACGCGAAAAGCACCGGTGCGGGTCTCCTGAGATGCAGCGCAGCTTCCACTCCGCGCCACACGGACCGTCGATCAGCTGCGTCCCGCCAAGAGCGGCAAACTTGCGCCGCGCGGCCTCTGTCTCGAACTGACAGCCTTTCAAATATGAGAGCTAACAGTTCCGGGTACAACCTTGTGATGTGTGTTCCCTGAGGCTCCGGCGGTAACTCGGGCACGTGAGGCACGGGTAAGTGGGGCCGGTGTAGTCTGTAAGGCGCACTGCGTAGTTTTCTTCTATTCGTACTGGGCTCCCTAAGTTCAGTAAGCCCAAGCCGATCGTCCCGCCAGGACATCACTTCTTCCGTCCACGCACTCATAGCGGCGTCACTGCACACTATAACATGTCACGATGCATCGGACCGGTTTTCGGTGAAACTCGTATAGTGGGGAGCGCGCGCGGCGTACGTCCGTGCCGCGTGGTGTATCCTCGTGTACTGGCGCTCGTCGGAAAGTGCCGCCCCCCCGCGGTGCCCCGCGGCCGCCCGAGCGCGGCTATTGGTCGCGGTCGCCGGCACGTGACGCGCGTCGTATCGATTCGGAGGCTCTGCGGCGGCATTTTTAAGTTGGCGGGCCGAGAGCCCGCCTTCGCCCCGCGCGGCCCCCGACGCCCGCGCAATATACTAAGTAGCCGCGCAGATAGGTAATGCATCTGTATTATACCTAAATACCTAGAGGAGAATCTTCGCAGTCGTTCCGTGTAAAATACTGGTATTCAGCTGCATCAGGTTGGACTGGACCCCAACATAGTTGGGAAAAGGCATGGAACAACTGCCTATCTGATCTCCACAACCCAGTTACTGGGTAATACAATAGGTACCCCTTAATAAGACTGGTTAATCGACTTTCGGGGTTCTGACGATCCGTAACGACTGTCAAAGATCAACGAATGACAGCCGGGACCAATGGCTTAACGTGCTTTCCGAGGGACGGAGGGGTCATGCTATGCAAAGACGGTCACCCATCATCGGACCAACCGCGACAAGCGTAGCCCGATCCAACCCGAGCGGCTGTTATTACTTAACCACAATCCCCTGAACATATTTGAGAAGCTGAGCCCAACATATTTGGGAAAATACTAAGAAGTTAATTGACCTAAAGGAGAATCTTTGTCTGTTATCTTTAACAAAAATTGCCAATAGCTTCAGTCAAAAGATTTATTTTGAACTAACCTAAATCTCAATATGACTTATCAGAAAACATAGTTAATTAAAATATACGTACAGAGCGCGTGGTGATTTGTTAATTTGCCATTATTCATTCCTGGCTTTCCTTTTTGGCCTCGCACAGGTAATTTTATTTTGTTTTGTTAATTCGAAAAAACTTTTTACTGTTTTTATTTCCTGTGCCTGTCCCAAAATCAAATATTTTTCTTTCATTCTTGGCACTGTTTCTGGGTCACCTAGTGGGGCATCCATTGAATACAGTGAAAAAGTAAACGGGAACTACTCTTTGTCTCGAGGAGTCGAACATATTATAGGCACAATACATGAGAAGCTCAAACCGTATAATCTTTGCCCCAGTGATAAGGCGGCAAAACAACTCGGCGAGACGTATATTTTCGTTCGCGGTGCACTTGCCGACGACTTGCGACCACTTTACCAAGATCCCTGTCAACTGGCGCGACGTTCCTTATCCCCATACACTTAAGAAGACCTCCATGTAGTGACACAGGCCAGGATAAATTGGTTTTTTGATAACACCAGCCAACTATTACAAGGGCGACCGGTTGCGAGCGTTCCAAATATGAATTTCGAATTGAAACGTGTTCCAGAATGGAACGCGAGCGAGTTGGCGAGCGGACCGAACCGTTTAGTAAATTAACGGGCCTATGTGGTCCTTCCAATGAAGAATTGGTCCTTTTAGATCTTTCATTAGAACTTTTGTGATTGGTCTTTTAGAAACCTTTGGAACTCTATTATAACTCTCATACTTTTTTATAGATTTCTTATTAAAAATAACTATCAAGTTAACTGTTAATTGCACAGAAGTATTAAAATTGTAGTTCATATTTCCCCGTTATGATGCAAGCAGATCATTCATTAAAAGTAGATCGTGAGAAAAGGTTTTCACAATTCAAAAGAACGGCTTACTTCAAACCGGAAATACGAGACTGTCCCTATAAACTACTGTTATTTATTTATTCTATAACATCTTCTAACTTTGTTGAAGATATTAAATGTATATCAATCGATTTTAAAGTTCTCTAGAATGCTGAATTCAATCGATAAATCTTTGATAGTGGGCTGATTCCTTTATCTGTTTACAAAACATAAATGTAAATAAAATAGAAGACAGCCCTAACCGTAGTTAACATTACCCTATTAGATATCCCGATAGAGATATGGAGATCGGATATCTAAAAATTGTATCTTCTGAATTACAGATTTCAGGAAGATACGGATATAGATACGGATATAGATCCGTATCTTCCTGATTTCTATAATTATATAAAAAAAATATGTAGATAAAATTTTGAAATTCAAAACAAGTCAAATTCATCAAAGTTTGATGAATCTGTCTATTTTGTTAAAGAACTGATAAATAGAACCCAGAATTCAGAAAGATACGGATCTATATCCGTATCTTTCTGAAATCTGTAATTCAGAAGATTACATTTTGGTTCGTTTTTGCATAGGGTTCTTCATTTATTTTTCATGTCATTAAGAAATGTGCATCCGTTCCTGTAACGAATCGATGAGACGGTTGACTGCTCAGAGCGCATGCATGGTAGGTAGGTACCAGGTCAAAAGATTATCCAGTCTCTATAATCTTTGACCATTGACCGTGCTAGTTCCATACAACTCATACTGTGAGAAAGAGTGGCGATTATGACAGATTTTCTTTTGCTGTAGCAAGCCAGAAAATAACCCTTTTAAATTAATGCGGATCATAGCAATAATATAGCTGGGCTTATTATCCGTTTATAGAGAAAAAAGTATTTAAATAACAAACACTCTTTTTATAATAATCATAGATTGTTATACAAGGGTCGAAAGGAATCAATTCCCTTATGAGGCATTTAGACGCCCAAGCGCAGCAGGGGTGGCTATAGTTCGAATAGGAATTGGTGACTTTCACCGGTGTTAAACACTCTACTTTTCATTTCGAATATATGGATAGTAAAAATAGTAGTTTGGTCAACATTTCAGAATCGCTTGAACTCATTTTTAATCAAATACTTATTAGTCTATAAAACCGAGATTTTGAATTTCGGTACAGCTTACAAAGTTAGTATCCCGCCAAATTATATAGTATTTTTTCAATTTTAAATATAGAACACACCACCGCAAGCCGTCCCACTTAAAAAGGTATTGTTTTAATTCACACTGGCTGTTTATACACTCATAAGAACGCTGCATTTTTTTTTAAATCGATATTTTCTTAATTATGTAAAAAATTTCCTAGCCGACTACTAAACCACATTTAGTTCTATTTTTAAAATTCATTCCCACTCTAGAGAGGGAAGCAAATACTATGAGTCTTTACCACCCAAAGTTCCCCAGCAGCGTCTTCCACCCGCTACTCGGATCAAACAATCACAACTTTCCGAGTATCATCATCTGCCTAGCCTTTTCCCAACTACGTTGGGGTCAGCTTCCAGTCTAACCGGATGCAGCTGAATAGGTACCAGTATTTTACATGGAGCGACTGCCTATCTGACCTCCACAACCCAGTCACTGGGTAATACGATACCCCTTGGTAAGACTGGTTGTCAGACTTTCGGGCTTCTGACGACTCGTAACGACTGTCAAAGATCCACGAATGATAGCCGGGACCAATTGCTTCCGAGGCACGGAGGGGTCTTGGTATGTAAAGATGGTCACCCATCCACGGACCAACCGCGGCAAGCGTAGCTTAACCTGATCAATTGACCCGTGCGGCTGTTATTACTTAGCCACAAGCCCCTCACAACAACAATTTTCCGAGTATGAGAAATGAAAACACATTTTTCTTTTTAATACGAGTAGTTCCTTTGTGCTAAGGATGTAACATGTAATTTTCCCATTGTCGACGACAATAAGTGGGGTTAATACCAGACCATGTTGTAAGGCCTGCAGGCACAGTATGCAGTGACACCGGACGGTGTACGACGCCCCCGCTAAACACTGTAATATGCTTCTAGTGTTTTTCTTTAGCGAGTTTTCTATCACTAGATAGTCACTTGCTGGCTGTACTTGCTTTGATGGGAAACATTGCATTGTGCAGTTTGTGGGATTTAGTAATAACTCAAACTTTTAAAAGAGTATCCAATCTGTCCATGGAGTTACTTGCTCGTCATTTATATCTACTTTATTTAACTTTGTAACTGTCCGACTCCTTGACAATTCAACAGTGGTGCCGATTCCCTTGTTCACACTCTAAAGTAAATTTAAGTACAGTGCATCTTTTTCTTTCTATTTCATTAAGAAAAGGACAGAAGATAAATTTTAGTTTAGTCCTGTCAAATTAATCAGCGCTTCACGTAAATTGACGTAATTTTAGTAGGCACGTTTTTAATCACGTCTAAACTTATAAGGAGTAGTGACAGGCGCTGATTAATTTGACAGGACTAAACTAAAATTTACCTTATGTCCTCTTCTTATTGAAATAGAAAGAAAAAGATGCACTGAACTTAAATTTAGTTTAGTTTGTGAACAAGGGAATCGGCACCAGTGCCTGTAAATGGTTTAATTGAAATAAATGCTTTGACTTTGATTTTGACTTAGGTGAAAATTCCTTTACGATGAATGAACGTGCTAAATATCTAGGTACAATCTGTTTTTTCGTCCTTTTACAAGCTTCAATTCAACTTCCATTTTGTTGAACATTGGCTAAGAAGTAAATTAGTAACCAGAAGGAAAAACCTATGCTCTCCTCTGGTTATTAATTTACTTCTTCTTCGATTCAATCATCAATACAACTTCTTAAGGCGCAGATATATGATTTTAGTGACTTTTAAATCTGTTATTACGCCTTCGTATAATGAAAATAAGTTGTGCAAAAACTGTTAAACTAGAACGCATACACATCAATTCTATATGTAAATATTTAAATAATGTAGTAAAATACCTAATTAAATAAAATCAGGAAGTATCGGCTACCCAAAGCATAAAAAACGATATTACTTTGAAACACCTTAAGATACTTTTATGTTTCTTTTTTTGTATGAACAGACTACTTCTAGATTTACAATTCCATCTGTGATTTTTTTCAAATATTCATATTTTAGTTACTAAAAGTAAGTGTTCCCTATGACACCGAACGGCGGCGCGGCGTAAGCGCGACGCGTATTTTTATGCCCAAGGTCAACGGCGATTACTCGACCCTTAAGTTAGAATTGGCCTCAAATGTACAGCTCATGCAGAGACAGTGAGAAAGTGGTGATTATGATAAAGTTTCCCATCATATTTTATTGCCGTAGAAAAAGGGAAAAACCGGCCAAGTGCAAGTCCGACTCGCACACGAAGGGTTCTGTACCACCGCACAATATTTAAAGGCTCCTACATACTGGCGCGACTTGTCGCGCGACGCGACGCGACACAAAGACACCGCGTGTAGCGCTACAAGCGGTGCCTTTGTGTCGCGACAAGTCGCGCCAGTATGTAGGAGCCTTAACTCTACATATGTAGAAACATAGGAACACACGTGAATTTGCAGGGAATACAAGCCTTTAAGAAATAGAAAATGACGCTACAAATATAAGAAAGATGTCTGAGACTGATGTTTATTGAACTGGAAGCGTCACTAAAGGACTTCCGTCAACGAAGAAACCCGTCAAAACAAATAACAAATTCAATTTTTCGAACGGGCACGAACACATTGCGTGTAGAGACGACTCGACTATCAAATCGTGTTGTCATTCATTCTGAGTTCGGGCTCCGAAGTAATCTTATGTCCGTAGGTGATACGGAGTAGGCCGTAACTTGCGGATAAACCTGCGGAGTTAGGGAGTGGCCCCTGGCACGCTTAGTTTAATGTAAAAATACGTCGGTAATTAGATAGGTACTACCTAATATTATAAATACAGACTGAGCCTTGATCAATCAAATCAAACTGCCTAGCCTAGCCACTTTAAGAATCCGATGAGAGTTACCTTTGGAATGTTAAAAAGGGTAGAAGGAAATATAAATAATAAACATTCTGGAAGAAAAATTACAAGATGATTATTAACATTAACTAAATTAAATTCAGCAGAGCCTGCAGAGTAAGCAAGCTGAAGTGACAGTGGGCTGGCCATATTTGTCGAAGGACCGATGGCCGGTGGAGCAGACGAGTCCTGGAGTGGAGACCGCGTATCGGCAAGCGTAGTGTGGACCGATGATGATGATGGATGATGATGAAATGTGGCTGGGACAGACTGGATGCGGAAGGCTGAAGACAGGGAGTTGTGGCGCAGCCTGGGAGAAGCCTATGTCCAGAAGTGGACTGTTATAGGCTGAGTTGATTGATTGATTGATTGAAATTAAATTAAAACTAAGTTAAACCTAAAAAAGGCCCTCGGCATTTCCTCGCTGAATTGCAATGCTGATGCGTTGCGCGAGAAAGTCGCCAGCTTTTCGGACCCGGGCCAGGACCAGGCCCGGGTCGACGGCGCGTCGTTTTCCACGCGTGCCTCAAAGAGATGTCGTCAGCACAATGTAGGGGTCCGCTAGGGCCGATGCCTGCCGGGGTCGCGGGAAGGTACTAATGGGTCACCGAGGCCGCTGGCAACACAGGC
This sequence comes from Atethmia centrago, assembly GCA_905333075.3. Lineage (NCBI taxonomy): Eukaryota > Metazoa > Arthropoda > Insecta > Lepidoptera > Noctuidae > Atethmia > Atethmia centrago. The sequence continues at coordinate 21,121,075 of HG995388.1, forward strand.
AACAAAAAGGAATACGGGTGGGTTTTAGTCAGTAAGAGTCTGACACACCCTCCCGCTCCGCCCAGAGCGGGAGAAGTTATTTGATGATTTCCCATCCACAAAAAAAAAAGGGGCCTCGGTGACCCTTTAGTACCTTCCCGCGAATCTTTACATACCTGACCTGTGTCTCGGAAAGCATGTTAAGCCTTTGGTCCCGCCTGTTATTCGTAGATCTTTGACAGTCGTTACGGGTAGTCGGAAGCCCGAAAGTCTGACAACCAGTCTTACCAAGGGGTATCGTATTACCCAGTTACTGGGTTGTGGTTAGTCGCTCAACGTAAAATAGTGGTATTCAGCTGCATCCAGTTAGACTAAAAGCTGACCCCAATATACATAATTGGGAAAAGGCTAGGCAGTTTGATTTGATTGATCAAGGCTCAGTCTGTATTTATAAAATACCATGTTGTTGGAAGGACTATAATTTGACACTATTAAAAAAGAGGCTTAGAAATTATTTAGTAGGCATAGTTTATTATAGGTTTGAAGATTATTTATTGGAGAAAGAAGTTGTTTGACTATTTTATATAATGTATTTAAATAACCATTAGAAATGGTGACATTAACTTTATTATTGACTGATTATTTTTATTAATGAGTTATGAATTAGAATATTATTATGTATTATTATGAAATTATTATTATGACTTTTGCATGCCTTGTAATTGGCAAAATATGGCTGTTTCTGTATTTATATTATGTAACACCTTGACTTGTACCCGTATTTGCAAAACAAAATATCTTTATCTGTAGTACAGACGGTTTCCAATATAAGCTGACCTCGCATTGTACAGGATTTCCATACAATGAGAGGTTAGCTTAAACTGGAAATGTATAGCTTGATATGTAGCCGTATGTACCTAACTAATTACTCACGTATTTTTACATAAAATTTTATTAAGACTCACTTTTGTTTGCGGCTAAGCGTGTCCGTAAATACACAGCAGGTAAGTATTTTTTTCTAGAATAACAAGTTATGTAGTGCTCTCTAAAACTATATTGTATAATGTACCGTGTAATGTAACGTTTGCGAGAAGCTTGACATAATTAAAAAATAGTAGTTTTCTAGGTATGATAAATTAAAAGTTTTAAAGCAGCGGTAAGAATGCGACGAAGTATAAAGTCACACCTCTCTAGCATCATTTTTAGTGCTCATCTCATTTACACCAACGGCAGAGGCAACTGCAGCCAACTCAAAAAGGTAAAGGTGAAGGTGAGGTGGTGGTGGTGGTTTTGGTAAGGTCAAATTTTAAGATCCCAAAGCACGCATCTCACATAATCTAAAGATTTGTTGTGTTAGTACGTAGGTATTTCTTGCAACCTTATTTCTTGTGTCATATTGTACTTCTGTTTATACATATAGTTTGAAACCACATAATTTTTATTTTTATTTTTATAAGTTTTGTTTAAGACGCTGACAACACCTAAACCGCGGTCCCTGTCAGATTGCATAGAAAAGAAAGAGAAGAGCGATGACACAACGCTTGTAATTTATTACAAAATATGAAGTAATTATCTATTTACTCAAAATTGAGTTGAGTAATCGAAAATAAAAAACAACCAAGTTCTGCATTCAAATAAGCCGCTCTTGTTATTAATTAAATACGTAACGTATGTTGATATTTGATATAGATATTTTGGATTAGAACTCAAAGTAAGAGGTTAGTTTAACGTTAGTTTGTATCTAGATTTTGTTTTTAAAACGTGTTTTGGTAACAACCAAGTTCTGGGAAATATGTTCAAATATAACATGTATTTTTTCCGCTACCACAAACTATACAGATTTGGCAATTTTTTTTCTTAAGAGAAGACCATTTTTGTCAATTGGGTCTTGTCAGCGCCTTAATTTCGTTCTTACCTTACCTACCGTATTTGAGAATGCTGGTTCACCTGTTATTGGCAACTGTATAAGTTCATGACTGTTATCTACTTTTATTTGATATTTTGTATACAGAAGCTGTTGGTGTACCTTTATAAATAAATAAATAATAACTCAAAATTGCAGATTTTTTTGTTATGTCACGCTTCTTGGCAATGAGTGATATGTCACCGTATGATTACGAACTTCGTTAGTTTATTATCTATTGGTTAGGTTAGGTTAGATTTGGGGCGTCGGGGCGGGTAGACGTCGCGGGGGGGGTTTAAACTCCTCACCCCCCCCCCCCCCCCCAGACTTGAGGTGGCCCGCAGGGGTTGGCCGGCACTAGCCGGGGATCGCGGAAGTCGCATTAGATCCCATGATCTCCGGTGCAAGTGTGGGACGGGAACACCGGGGTGGTTTTTAGTCAGTAAGAGTCTGACAGACCCCTCCGCCTACCCCAGGGCGGAGGACATCCATGAGGATTTTCCACCCCGGAACAAAAAAAAGGGTTAGATTTGGGTCCAGGGGGCCTACTCCCTAAGCACTAAATCCATAAGTTACGAAGGTGTCCTACTCCGTATCACCTACGGACATAAGATTACTTCGGAGCCCGAACTGAGAACGAATGACAACACGATTTGACAGTTGTCCCAATGTGTTCGTGCCCGTTCGAATAATTGAATTTGCCATTTGTTTTATCGGATCCACTACTTTCGGACGGGCCCGTATTTTATTGACGAACTTAGAGAGTAGTCCCCCAGGGACGGTGGGTCTAGGGGGCTTATTCTCTAAGTTCGTCAACGAAGATAGGTACGGGCCTGTCCGAAAGTAGTTTGAAAGTTTGGAGTGCACCCTACACCCGATTTATTAACTTTTTCGGGCAGGAAAAAACACATTGTGAGTAGGGACACCTGTCAAATCGTGGTGTCATTCATTGTTAGGTCGGGCCCTAAACTAATCTTATGTCCGTAAGGGCAACGGAGTAAGAACCACTCGTAACTTCGGCAGAAACTACGGCTTTGGATTTCGAGCTTAGGGAGTAGACCTCCAGGGACGGCGGACTCGGGGATGTCCACCGCCCCCTATAATATAAGACCAGAGGTGGTGCCATTTAATGTTCCACGCGCGTCCCTCGTAGACGTCGTTGGGGGAATCAAATACCGCACTCCCCCCGCTGACCAGACGGAGCCCGCAGAGGCGGGCCGGCACCAATCGGGGGCTGCGTTGAAGAGTGCTTAAGTGCTCCCGTAGCCCCCGGTGCAAGTGTACGAGGGAACACAGGGTGGTTTTAGTCTGTAGAAGTCTGACAGACCCTTCCGTCCGCCACAGGACGAAGGACATCCATGAGGATTGCCAAACCAGTTAACAAAAACAAGGATTTGAACTGTGAGTCTGTGACCAACTTCTTCCAAGTTGGTCGCAGTTACTTGGCTATTGAGTACTAGCGCAAGGTGCGTTCGTCGCAAGCAAGTTTGATACCAGTTCACAATTTGTCGGTTTCCCATGGATAGAATAACTATAGAACAATAATGCGTTAAATTGTAAATGGTTTGTTCACATTTTTTTTAAAGTTCATAATCTCGCTAGATAGATTATAAACTAACGGTGCTCACAATCTTACAGTGACAATATGCATTGGCTTAAGGCGCTAACAAGACCCAATTGACCAAAATAGGCTTCTCTTAAGAAAAAAATAGCCAAATCTGTATAGTTTGTGGTAGTGGAAAAAATATATGTTAATTTTGAACATATTTCCCAGAACCTTGTCTCCCAGTGGGGTGATGATAATCTGGTCACTTTTAACGCCACCAAAACACAGGCGTGTCTTTTTACCACAAAAAGGAGTCGTTTCGACCTGACTCCTACTTTTCGGGGTACATCGGTTCCTGTAACTGATCGGCTCGAGCTCCTAGGCACGGAGTTGACATCTAACCTCAACTTCGGCGCCACCATCGAGTACAAAGCCCAAACTGCGGCCAAGAAACTGGGCATCCTAAATAGGGTGAAGCGATACTTTACGCCTGGACAGCTTTTGACCCTTTATAAAGCGCAGGTCCGATCCTGCATGGAGTATTGTAGCCACGTTTGGGATGGCTCGGCTAAATACCAACTTGCCGCGCTTGACTCGGTGGAACGCAGAGCTAAGAGGCTCATTGGCGACGTAAATCTGGTGGATGCCAAGCTTCACAGTTTGGCCCATCGTCGCAAGGTTGCCTGCTTGTCGGTCTTCTATAGATTGTACTTCGGAGAGTGTGCCCAAGAACTCCACGACCTCATTCCACCGGCCCCCTTCTATTATCGGTCATCTAGGCGCACTTCAGGTTACCATCCCTTCCTGGTGGCTATCCCACCAGCTCGCACTAAGCGTTTCCAAACTTCTTTTATAATGCGCACAGCTAAGGAATGGAACTCTCTGCCTGCGTCTGTGTTTCCGAACGCATACAACCCTAATCTCTTCAAAGTGAGAGTGAACAGGCTTCTTCTGGGTAAGCTCGCTCCATCGTCGACTTTGTTTCTGTCACCTCTGACATTGACTAAGGTCAAGAGCAAACCCATCACAAATAAAAAAAAAAAAAAAACTTGGTTGTTACCAAAACACGTTATGAAAAAAAAATCTCGATACAAACTAACGTTAAACTAACCTCTTAACTTCAGTTCTAATCTAAAGTACCTGTATTAAATCCTACGTTACGTATTTAATCAATAACAAGAACGTCTTATTTGAATTCAGAACTTAGTTGTTTTTTATTTTCGATTAATCAACTCAATTTTGAGTAATTAGGTAATTGCTTCATATTTTGCAATAAATCACAAGCGTTGTGTCATCGCGCTTCTCTTTTTTTTATGCAATCTGACAGTGACCGCGGTTAAGGTGTTGTCAGCGTCTTAATAGTTTTGTATTGACCGATACCTACTTGCTTGGCACAGTACGCGAATCTAATCAACGGGTTATTCGCTTTTTAAACTGGTCCTTCGAGTCTCTTGGTCCTTTATCCTCCATTACCAAAAAACCAAAACTCGACTACTGAAAAATCACGGTCTAAAAAGTATGAAACAAGAAAATCTTCTCATCTGAAATTGCTATGTACAAACAATTAAATATTTATCGTCTATTAAACAAACGACTTACACGTAATATATACTGATATATTTAATACATATTTATAGTGATGTTCAGAGGATAGCCTTGGTTTAATAAGCCTAAATATAGCCAGCGGACGATCAAGACTTCCAACGATACCTAAGTAGGTATTTGTCAAATTATGATAAGTAGTTTAGAAGTTATGATGTTCTCAACAGATCAACATACATACACACATACATACCGGTCAAAAACGTAACCCTCCTTTTGCTTCTCCGTAGTCGGGTAAAAACATACAATGCGTTACGTTACGCAAATAAGACCATAATAGCAATGTACCGAGTAAAGCTTTTGACATGAAAGTTCTATTTATGTAAAGCCACAGATCATACGTTTTTAATATGATATAAAATATTTCGACGTCACCACGAATCTTACCTCGCGAATTTAAGGTTCTTTTTTTTGCGAACAGGATGCTCGGAGCAAATTTTTTGCGATCATTTTTTACTGCCTACCTGAGAGTACCCATACGGTTCAGGTTCGAGTTTTATAATAAAACTAACACGCAAATATGAAATATCACGAGAACCTTGTCAGACGGGGTCCTAAAAAATACTAATAACAACACGCTTAAGTTTTTATTTGGTTATTAACAGCAACTTAAATTTTAACTGCAAGATTTACCTGAACTACGAATTTTGTATTATAATCTATCCTACTTTTATAAGATAATACATAATACAATATTAATAGATACTATAAGTTTAATTCCCTTTTCTTTTTTTTTTTCCCCAAGAGTTAAATTTGAAATTAAACATTCAGGGGATTTTTTGCGATAATTTGTAAACCACATTTGATGGATAATTTGCTAATTCCAATAATAATGAAAGAGAAATTAATTCATGTGATTAAGTTAGACCAAAAACTAGTAAACAAAAAAAACATTAAAAATATTCACCATCTTAGCGCCATCTAGTAGTGAGTGGGCAAAACGTCACATGTACAAGCTGCGCCATCTAACAGTGAGTAGTAAAGCTAATATCACAAACACGTTCTCACTTCTCTAAATAAAAATAGTTAACAATGTACATAAAAGATGGCGCTTTTCCTTAAAAAGAAAACTGTTTGAATTACCGACAGATGGGGGTGTAAGGTTTGCTTGCCATAGAGCAATCCTTTTCCTGAATGGGTCCCTCAATGTTGAGGAGCACAGACTACAATATAAATGTTGAGCAGACTGACTAGATTGTAGGACGAGTAGGTCATAGGACAGCAGTTCCAGTTGCTCCGTCTTTTGCCACATATTTGCCGGTCGTGTCAGGTAATATCTGTGTTTCAGAAAATACCAATAAGACGAATTCATTCATAAGAGTTTAACATTCAAAATCTTATTGGAAAGTTGGAAACAATTGCCTAATTGTTTTCTAAGTGGTGCATATAAAAATAATAATATTTATTTAAAGTTGCGTTGTGCCCGGCGTGCGTCGGATAAGTATTATTATTTGATAACAGCATCCAGAGAGGCTCAAGTGAACGCGTACCGGTATACAAATGATGAGTGTTGCAGGGAGGGATTTAAAATCACTCAGTATGGTATGAATGTGGATGGTTATACTATAAGAGAAGATACCATAGCTAAGGCCAAACCAGAGACATGGTAGACAGATTATGATGATGACGATGGTGATGACGTAAGTAATGATCAGAAAGGGGGTGAATATTGAGATGACGACCAATAGCTCAGAAATACTATGGAAGAAGACATGCTGCGATATGTCGCAGCATGTCTTCTTCCATAGTATGCACAAATAAATTGCGATTAGGGCGAGACTGAGAACTGGCTTGCAAAGCTCTTTTTCACAAAAACAATAAATATTTGGAAAACGAATAAGTAACAGAGGACACATAGTGAAAGGTCACTGGGTGGTGCAGGAAAATAACTACATAAATACTAAGCGCATAAAGTGCATCCCTGTACAACCGTAAGTCGCCATAAGTATCTACTTGATAGTAAGTAAATATTAAACAGAATAAAACGATTAGAGTTTATAGCAAATACTTGTGAGGCAACAGTCTGAATCGACTCGCTCTAGCGGGACAGGCGTTTGTATGACAGTGTTAAAACTGTGCAAGATGTAGTTGGCGCATTAGGGTTAAGAAAAGACAAATCTTGGACAGTGTTGTATGGTCTAGAACAGGGATTCCCAAACTATTTTGGGCAAGAGACCCCTTTTCCAAAATGAACTGATACCTCAAACCCTTTAGCCAATGTTTTCATCTTGTACGAACTTGTGCATGCTTATCGCCTTGTTGAGTTTTTTAAAAGTACAACAATGATACTTCCTACTAAAATATTAGTAATTCTTATAACAAGTTGGTACACGTAACACAAATTCTACAGTATCTTGAAAGTTTCTAATAAGAACTCGTGTTAATTAATAGGGGTCGATTTTTAGACCTCGTTGACCCCCAAAATCAGTTATCGTTTATGTCGACACCTTTTTTTTTTTCGCATGGGAAATCATCAAATAACTTCTCCCGCTCTGAGCGGAGCGGGAGGGTGTGTCAGACTCTTACTGACTAAAACCCACCCGTATTCCTTCCTGTTGCCTGTGTTGCGTACCATCCCGGTACCCATAAGTACCATCCCGCGACCCCGGCAGGCATCGGCCCTAGTGGACCCCTACCTGTGTGCTGACGACATCTCTTTGAGGCGCGCGTGGAATACAACGCGCCGTCGACCCGAGCCTGGTCCTTACCAGACGGTGAGCTACCCATTGCTTACCGTCTGCAAGCCCGCGTCTACGGTGGCCGGAAATCCGCTTGGGATTCCCGACGCCCAGGGCGTCTCCTGCGGTGGCTAGGGGCGAGAGGGCGCGAAACTTGCCTTTCCCTCAACCGTCCCGCCTTCTCCTTCGCGAGCATTACTGCTTCGCAGAAGGAGGTGACGGCTGCCCATGCCCTCTCGCTCCGTACCATGGCCTGAACCAGGGCCGGACGCGAGAGATCTCTGCCGCCGATCGCCTCCACGAGGACACGGCGGTGCTCTGCCCAAGCCAGGCAGACCTCCACCGTATGCTCCACCGTGTCCTCCGGGCGATCCACACAGTGGTGACACCCGAACGTTTCCTCCCGCCTTATCCAACAAAGGAACCTCCCGAAACTGCCGTGTCCGGTGAGGACCTGTGTCAGGCGGAAGGTGAGGACGCCGTGGCGCCTCTCTAGCCACTCCTCAAAGAGGGGACTTATCGCCGCAATCGTGGCCTGCCCAGCACTGGGTTGCGATAACCGTACTTTCCATGACGCCATGAGATCCCGCCGGAGCTCCGTCCGCTGTGCCGCGATTTCTCGTGGCAGCGGACTTACGCCCCGGCGTTTCGGCTCCTCGCGCCACTCCCATACGTGCGCGAGGACTTTTGCCTCCAGATCCCATGGCGGCAATCCGGCAAGGAGGCTGGCTGCCTCACAGGAGACCGTGCGGTATCCCCAGACCATCCGGATGGCCATGACCCTTTGGGCCGCGCTCAACCGGCGGGCTGGCCGCAGCGCCAGAGAGCGCGCCCATACAGGAGCCCCGTAGAGGGCCATGGACCGCACGACTCCCGCGTAGAGCCTCCGGCAGGAGGCGTTTGGACCCCCTAGATTGGGCAGGAGCCGCTTCAATGCAGCGCCCGCCCGCTCCAGTTTGGGAGCCAAACGTCGGAAATGCTCCAATGTCGACCCCTGGGAAGCCGATTTCGAAACCAAGGGGTCGATATCGACCACTTTGGGAATCCCTGGTCTAGAATCTTTTTTCGCTGCTACAAGAGCAGCGACGGCTCATCCGCTACAGCGAATTTATTGCTCTCTGCTACAGCGAATTTATGGCTATTGTTTGCCCTTGTTGCCTTGTAGGTATGTACATTTTTGTCCTAATTAGACCATGATGCTGAAATAATGATGTCCTAATATTTTCTTGTTACATGTTTTTCGTGATATTCGCCAACTTTCTTCTCTCCTTGTTTTTGGAAGACATTTTTAAGAGCTGAGGATTATGTGATAAATAAATAAATAAATAAATAAATACATAAATAAATAAGTGGCCTAGTTGATACTTAAGTACGTCCCCGGTAGCCACCTGACTAGCAAATTTTCAGCATGGCGTTAGTTAGAGTTAGGTTTTTCTTGGGATTCGTTTTTAATTCTTTTTTTCTTTTCGGCACGAACAGATGAGTAGGTAAGATTTTTCTTTATTTTCTCTTCCACTTACCTTTTCGTTCACAACGTCTATAGCTTGATTGATGGCTAATACAATGTAGAGTGTTGTTAGGTTTATTCGACTTCAAAATATTATTTTAACATTTGACTTGATATAACTGCGTCAATTGAGGTATGCTCCATAACTCCTATGAAACTTTTCTTATTAACTTTGAACGCTTAGATTTATGCAACCACTGATGCTGCTACAGCTGAACACAGCAATAACTCCACGTCTCAGATTGACAGTGGCGCACATTTGCATAGATATCGCGTGTATTAAGAACATTAACACATCTTCGTTAGAACCTATCTCCTCGGTTTTATGCGCGCCTAGTACCTCCGATTAGAACTGCGCTTGGAACGTTAGAATATTTTCATTCGTTTTCTATTAGAAGTTATTGATTAGTTTTCATTCGTATGTTATTGTTTCCATTCTTGAGAAGTGTAGACCGTAGTTGACACAGTTAATATTATAGTGGATAATAATGAAGATTTTCTAAAACTTTCTAATAAATTGGCAAACTATCATCTTGCTAATATTGTTGCCTTATAGACCACTAGAACACTAGATGTATTTTCTGTCTGCGATTATATCGACATTATCACCATTTCTTTGAGTTTCTGTGTCAATTTCACGTTCGCCGTATCGCAGCCTTTATCGCAGAAATATCGCCCACGATTCCATATTGCTTGTTAGAAACCAGAAAACAAATATTAGCATACAGCATAAAGCATAAAGTTACTAACTATAAAACCTATTAGAGAAATATACTTAGATAATTGAGGACAAAGATCAAAATCTTCAATCAAAAACGAAACATCATGATGTTTCACCAGTTATTTAAGTCCAATTAATATTCAAAACTCCACCAAACTTCACGATTCCTGTGGGGTTTTCCACCTGCGCGACACCACGGGACCCTGCTAGTTTTCTATATTTTTGACCAATCACAAAATCAGTAGGTAAATAGGTACCTATCAAGCGCTGATATTGGTCAACAGTACACGAATAATGACTATCCATCGTCGACTGTTGTTTCTATACGAGTGACCAGCAAGTTGTGTGGAAATCGGTTGTCATGTAATGCGGAGGAATGAGGGACATGTCGAGAGGAAAGTTTTGAATATGAACGTCGATGGATAAGTATAAGAGTAAGCTTAAGGTGGATTGGTGTAAGGGGAGGCGAAGACTAAAGACAGTAAAATGTTATGTAAAAATATTTAGTCACAATTGTCGAGAATAGGTTTGAGTTGCATGTTTCACTATAGTATCCGCATCCTCTGCATGTTTATATCAGTATTTTTCTTATTCTTTCTCTTTATTACTTCTTCGGGCGGGAGGGCGGTGCTGCAATCTGTAAGCCTGGATCCAGTGATTGCGGAATTAAAACTAAAATACAGATCCAAAAACACCGACTTCCAAATTTAAATATATTTTTCACTTTGTAGTGTTTTTTTTTTAATATACATTACATTACATTACATTACATTAGATTACAACAACATTATACAAGACAAAGACATACTGCGCTAACGAGGCCAAAGAAATTTGGTTGGAGCATGATAGGACGCACTGACATGACGAAAATTTCGACAATCAAATTTCGATTTCAATAATCGTCGACTAAGTATATTTCCTCGTCAGAAAACAAATGGAATACTTAAATACTCATTCCTCAATCATGAATTTTATTCAAGCAGTTAGTCGTTGCCAACACTGTATCACAGTCATCGTAGCTCATTAGAGACAAGCTACAGCTATACAGATTTATTATTTAGCAACAAACCTTACGGAAACCTCATCATTATTCTTAGGGAGTAATTCCACTGCATAAGTAAAATACAACGGGTATTTTGTAGTACCTAATAACTAATTTGAATGGTTGTGCCTAGAGCTTTACTGACCGACTTCTTACGTACAAAATTGCGGTTATAATACTGAGTAAGTTACATAACTCAACGTCACGGAAGTTTTCCCCGAAGGGCTAGTAAACCTTAATTTCTCCAGTAATGATGAGTAAGTCCTTTAATCAGGACACCTTGAATAAAGGCTCATTTACATATTGCCATTAACAGAAATGCAGCTGCTACTGAGAAATTCCTGATGGAAAACCCAATGATACATTTTCCGACCTGGGGATGGACCAAGAAGGAACTTTTTTCAAATGACAACAAACCCGCATACATTATGGTTTATGATCCCCAGATAATGATCCCGCACGGTAACACGACAACTCGACGTCGAGACAAGCCGATTGGTTTGGGTCGAGTTGTCTCAGGGTTGAATTGTCGGGGTCGAGTTCTCAGGCTCGAGTTGTCGGGTCTGAATTGTCGGGGTCGAGTTGTCCCAGTCGAGTTGTCTGGGTCGAGTTGTCTCGGGGTCGAGTTATCGTAGAATCATCCCGCACATATACATATTTTCATGACATTTGATCAGCCCCCTTGATTTTAAATCTCACCATCACTAATTTGTCGCTGGCATTTGACGTTGTAATTTTATGGTTGTTAGATCGAAATTGACGCTATGAAGATTTGTTAATTCGTTCGGTAATCCAAAATTCCTAAACCAGTGACAGAGATGGTTTTCGACACAATTGGATTTGTAATCTATTTTCACCATAAAAACCGCATTCTTGCAATTAGGTTGATATTGAACCCTGTCAAAATCAAAATATTTTGTTTCACATAAACCATTGGCACTTCTAAAAAGTCAGAAGCTAGGTGCACGGCTGTAATTGATCCATTAAAAATATAATTATCACTAAGCAACAATCCAATACAAACTTAATTAGTTAAAACTCTACGTTCAGTTTAGCAAGACAGTTTTATCCCTACAATGGGACTCTTAAGGTATATAATTTTAAATATTTCTTCACTTTCTTACTTAGGTATGTGTTTTTAGACAGCGACGACACCGCGCGCGCTCATGAGGTTTGCTCCCGGGTTTGAATAAGTGTAATTAGGTTTTTCATTGAAATTTTGCCCGAACCAATCCAGACTACGAAGAAATTTTTTTAGTTTTATTAATAAATAGTTTTAGTTTGATGACATTATCCGGGGATAATGTCATCAAACTAAAACTTAATCCTCAACCTTCCCCTTTATCCTCTTTGAATTGGACTTGAGGTTAAAAAATAAATCATAACGAACTGGGAAAAAGTGACGGAGTCAATTTTATGCCAAATACGAAAAAAGAGAGCGCAACAATGCGCTGGCACCAAAATAAAACAACGTAAGAGCGGCAAACCAAATAAAAATTGTTTAAAAACAAATTATTCTATGTATCAAAAATATTTTCAGCCCGTTATCAATTACCTAATATGTACATTTTGAATGCAATTTTGCAACAAAATTACTTAGGATTTTAGAATTACAGAAAAAAATATAAAAACAAGAAGTCTTTTCGGAATTAAATTCGATCGAGGAAATTTAACCCAGTGAGGTTAAAAACTGAAAGCTCGTCATAGGTGGCAGCACAGTTGTCCGTCTACAAACCGCCATTGCTTTATTTATGTTTACTTCTGTGTCGATCACAAATTAAACGAAAACTAGATAGTCTGCGACTCAGGAGTGTACCACTATTAAAAGATGAGCTAAGGACAGGGTCTGGTAAAAAAGCAGCTGTAGTGGAAAAGTCAATAAATTATAAATTGTTTATAATTTGTAGGTTATTTTGTGTTTGTAAGTTCTTTTTTTGTTGAAGACTGGAGGCGTACGCCAGAAATAACCTGATTACAGTTGAAAACCAATTCGAGGATGAACTACTTGACTGAAAAACTTCAGTGATGTTAATTCTAGCACTGATCTAATATGATTGGTAATACAAAATACACATAACTTTACTATAATTTACATAATATTACATCACAAGTGCCTGTAGGTAAAGAAAACATACTTAGTTGTCTTGGGAGCATCACCTTTGGACGAATTTGTTCCATAAAAGTCTTCAGGTTTCAAAAGGATAGCACATAGTCTCAACGAAATATAGGGTTTCCATTTTTTCCAAGAGCTTTCGTCCACAGTCATCGTCTTTTAACATTTTTTTGCAAATACTTGAGTCCCCATATTTTTGCAGTCAACAGCTGCGCAACGAAATACTAATTAATTACGGGTGAAGTCGCGTTTACAAAAAATGTATGGATAATGGTATTTGTTTATTTATTTTATTTATTTGTTAACATACCTAAGTAAGGAAATACAGATCTTATGTACCGATTTCCTTGTTCACAAACTAATCTAAATTTAAGTTCAGTGCTTCTTTTTCTTTGTATTTCATTAAGAAGAGGACAGAAGATAAATTTTAGTTTAGCCCTGTCAAATTAATCAGCGCCTGTCACTACTCCATACAAGTTTAGACATGATTAAAAACTTGCCTACTAAAATTACGTCAATTTACGTCAAGCGCTGATTAATTTGTACTAAACACCTGCCTACCCCTGCGGGAAACATAGTCGTGATACTAAGATTGGATTGAAATTTTAATGCATAGAAGAAATATTGGAGGATATTTAATAGAGGTCCATAACCTTATCCACTTAACGATATCTACCCATAACAATGGTTTATGAAAAGTTTCATAGATTAGATCAATGCTCAGAATACCAAAGGTTACCATGATAATCTCCGCAAGTGAGCGCTCGCCTTTATCGCTAAGTTAAGTCAAGTTACTTGCTCAAGTTGAGGCTGTATGGCCAGTCAGCCTTCGTCGTCCGCGACACCCGCACGCCCGTACTTAACGCAACTTAATTCCAACTTAAATCGTAACTTAAATCGAAGACAACATAAACAATAACGAACAAACCGTGTCTAAGTTGACAGTGATGTATAAGTGTTACGTTTGTTTAACTTAAGTGACAGTTAAGTTGAGTTTGCGGGTTAAGTTAGCGAGTGCAAACTTTTTGTTTTGAATTTTTTCTTTGATATGGTAGTGGAATGTTTAATTTTAAGTGTAGTGCTCATATCTGTATCAGTTATGTGTGAGGTTTTTTGTTTTAAGTTGTATTACTTCATTTTTTTTAACTTTTACTTTCTGATTGCAAACACTGTTGTGTGGAGTTGCACTGCCGTAGAACTACAATTAACGTATAAAATAATGATATTAAAAGCAAATATGGGGCATATTAAACCTCTGCCCTAATTTTAATTTGAAAGCTTACTAAACTTTAAGAATGATACTGTAAAAGCAGAACCTGAAAACACTAAACAAACATGAAAATAATAACCTTTATACATACTTATCTAAATTAATTCGATTTTCATCTTAAGTTATTAATTGTAACAACACTACAGACCCAGTATATCAAATCTAAATATATAATCCACCAAAAATATAAATAAGAAACATACCTAATTTATTTCGATAACTTAAAATGACGACCTTAAACTCTATAATAATTATATTCAGTTTATAGATTCGTTACTAATACCATATATTTGTAAAATACATTTTTATTTTGGACATTTTTATTTTTGGACATTTTTCGTATTGGACGTTTATAATTTATGACATTACTATAGTAACCCAATGTTCCCTATTAATCATTATTAAAACTAAATTACAACTTAGAAATAAAATAAAAACATCACATGAATAACTTAACTTTACAAGTTGCGTTAAAACTTAAACTAGCTTTCAATGATTGATCTTAAGTTCGCTATCTATGTTATTAAGCGGTGTTAATTACACTTCGTTGTAATGGCTAACATTACTCTAAAATCATGATTTACGATCTAAATATTAGCTGTCACTTTAGCTCTTATAAAAAAAAACTTAGTTTGTACTTACATATATCTATACTAGATGCGCCCCGCGGTTTCACCCACATAAGTTTTGACCCCGTGGGTATATCGGGATAAAAAGTTCCTATGTGTTATTCCTGGTTATAAACTATCTGTGTGCCAAATTTCATCCAAATCCGTTCAGTATTTTTTGAGTGAAAGAGTAACAAACATCCATCCATCCATCCTAACAAACTTTCGCATTTATAATATTAGTAGGAGCAGTGAGCAGTGGTGTCCCAGTGGTAACGGCCGCGACTTACGAGTTGTAGGTCGTAGGTTCGAACCCAGACAGGCGCTTTACTTTGTGTAAATTATTTCATCACCACTGCTCTCAAAATGATGAAGGAAAACATTGTGAGGAAACCGGCATGTCCTAGAACCAAACATTCGAAGACATGTGACATCTACCAACCCGTATTGGGCCCGCGTGGTGGATTACGGCCCCACTCCCCGCTCACAGAGAGGAGGCCTGTGTCCCAGCAGTGGGAACATTATAGGCTGATTATGTAAATCTATACTTAATATGTATTTATCTAGGTAAAGCAACTAAATATACACAAAGACATTCATAAATAGTATACATATCATTGCATGCATCTACATTAAAGGTAAGCACAGCATTTTATTAAGATCCCACTGTACAATAATTATTAATATAAAGATCGATAACAATGTAATTAGAACTAATATTTACATAGTATAAATTCTTTCTTTTTGATTTTCGTATAGTCTGGATTTGTGCCCGGTTGATGGCAATAGGCTCACCGTCTAGTACATGGGACTTAAAACACATAACTGGCGAAATGTGGGTGTACTATAGGTACACCTCTGCCTAACCCTACGGGGAATACAGGTGAGATGTTATGTGTATGTGTGTGTGTGTGTGTGTGTGTATATAAATTAAAGTTGCTTTTCGTGTCTGTCTGTGTGACCGCGTTTTTCTTCTAAACTACACAATTAACTTTAATGCGGTATTCACCATTATTTAGAGAATGTATTCTGGAAACTTCATCATCTGCATAGCCTTTTCCCAACCATGTTGGGGTCGGCTTCCAGTCTTACCGGATACAACTGAATACCAGTATTTTACATGGAGCGAGTAACACGATACCTCTTGGTAAGACTGGATGTCAGACTGTCGGGACTCTAACTCCCCGTAACGACTGTCAAAGATCTACAAATGACAGCCGGGACCAACGGCTTAACGTGCTTTCCGAGGCATGGAGGGGTCTAGGTATGTAAAGATGGTCACCCATCCACGGACCAACCGCGGCAAGCGTAGCTTAACCTGATCTATCGACCCGTGCGGCTGTTATTACTTAGCCACAAGCCCCTCAAATTATTCTGGAAACTTAAGTGTATATATATTATATACATACGACTTAGTCCGCATGATATTTTTGTTGACCCACTGCGTCGCATCGCATCGCCTGCCCGCGCTATTACCTACTTCGTTTTCACTTAGCGTTCTTTCGGAACTTTTTTCTTTTGGCTCGGCTCCTAAGGGTCGTAGCGTGATGTTAAATAACCTACCAATGTAAATAATTGTTCAAATCAAAATTAAAATATTTTATTTCACATAAACCTACATGGGCACTTATGAAACGTCAGAAGCTAGGTGCACGGTTCCGATTGGTCGTTTCCTATGGAGAAGAGCCGGCAAGAAACTCCACGGAAATCCGACTGGTAGTTTCCCTTAACAAATATCTCTTTATAATATTAGTATACAAGGTGTCGTTTTGTATCCTCGTCAAATTTCAGGAGGCTGCTATGAAAGACATTATATAATCAAATAAAATTACGATACCTGCTCAACAATTAATACTTACCTGTTTTTTTAGTTATTTAAGTTTGACAGTATTTTAGAATACACCACTTTCACAGAACAGAATCACCCCGTTGCGGATGCGGTAGTGTGTGTGTAAAAGGCCCGTGTGATACCATAATATGGTAAGTGCGGTATCACACGGGCCGCGTTTTAACATGCGTATGTTCCACACATGCCGATTTCCGAAAATTAGAAAAAAAAAAACAGACCTGCTTATTTTATTATTGATTCGTGTCGAGAATCATTAGCATAGAACAGTTACGTCCGTGAATTTCACGAGGATGCAAAACGACACCTTGTAGATTAATATACTTATATATAATAAAGAAATCTCGATGTCTTGTCAAGTTGTTAAAATTGGGTCAGGTTGGTAAAATTTAAAAACTTAGCTTTTCCAATGACACAATGACGTCATCACTATGATTACGTTTTATTATCCAATTTTACGTAGTAGTAATATTAATTATAAAGATGATACCCGTAATATTTTAATATTTCCCTCATATTGCTGCAGCATCAAGTCATCTCTACCAAATAAACGTTTTGTCATCTGATAAAACCGAGGAGGTAGTTAGACAAAGCACAAATAGTATCAACTGGATAGGCCAGGAGAAAGTTTTCCAGAAAAAAATAACAAAGAATCCATCTTTTCTTAATTAAAGGGCCGGGTAATCGCCGTTGACCTTCGCCATACAAATCCGCGTCGTACACACGCTGCACCGCCGTTCGGAATCATAGGAAATATTTATTTTTAGTATCGAAAACTTATCTAATGTAGACATTACTTCCTGAATGTATTTCATAAAGTATTTTACTACAATACTTAGGTAAATGTTTAAATATAGAATTAAAGTGTATGCAATCTGGTTTAAGATACATTTTTTTGCATAACTTAATTGCATTATATGAAAGCATAATAACAAATTTAAAATGCACTAAAATCATATATCTGCGCCTTAAGTAGATAAAAATAACATGTAAACGCGCTCTCTCACCGGGAGAATTCGCCTGGTTCAGATTCGAGCATTACATCAGTGAGTGAGGAGAACCGAGCATTACAGTGCGCAACCTGTAATGATACAATTTGTAACATTACACTCACCGGGACCATTCGCCAGTAATGTAGCAATGGTGAGTTGGAGTACCCATAATACAATTTGTAAAATGAATGCGAATCTAGGTTTTAATATTAATATTATAAAGAGAAAAACGAAAAAATATTAACATCAAAATAAAATATATTAAATATTTTAATATAAAAAAATATAAAAATAAATTCTATTTAAATAAGTCATCATCTGCCTAGCCTTTTCCCAACTAAGTTGGGGTCGGCTTCCTGTCTTACCGGCTACAGCTGAATACCAGTATTTTACATGGAGCGACTGCCTATCTGACCTCCACCAACCCAGTTACTGAGTAACACGATACCCCTTGGTAAGATTGGTTGTCAGACTTTCGAGCGTCTGACGACCCGTAACGGCTGTGTTAGATCTACAAATGACAGCCGGGACCAACGCTTTAACGTGCTTTCCGAGGCACGGAGGGGTCTTGGTATGTAAAGATGGTCACCCATCCACGGACCAACCGCGGCAAGCGTAGCTTAACCTGATAGATCGACCCATGCGGCTGTTATTACTTAGCCACAAGCCCCTCTTAATTCTATTTAAACAAGTCTACATATAAATATTTTTTTATGGATTATTGATTGCAATTTAAGTTGGTTTATTTTACTTACCTATAAATTTTAGTGTTAATTTTGAATTATTTATATAATAATTTATACTTATAAATTAGTAATTAATATTAAATTATATAATTATCGAATCTTGGATTTTTGATATTACAGTCGAATGCTCGTCAGTCAGTGAGGTAGTTTTGTAACATAATGCTCAAAATTTAATCTTGGATTGTTACATTAGCGAATGTTCAGGGGGGTAACCATCACCTCTTATAGCAGTATTACTTCAATATTACTTCAGCGTGAGAAAGAGATGGAGCTATAAGTCCTGTATAGCTCCATCACTTTCCCACTGTGAAGTAATATTATAATAATACTGCTATAAGAGGTGATGGTTACCCACCTGGTGATTCCAACGCCGTACGATGTTAATCGTGTTCCATACATGTCGTGTTAGTACAGCACTTTTGTTTGAAAAAGCTGTTTTCCTTTTAATTTTCATCGTTCCCAGAGTGAAAGATGTTTAAATATTCATGAATACTGTAAAAGTTTGCTTTGCACAGTCGACATCCGGACACATGTATATTATGTGTAATTAATGTAGGGTAATATGATAATGGTGCCGATTCCCTTGTTTACAAACTAAACTAAATTTAAGTTCAGTGCTTTCTATTTTGTTTCTATCTATTCAATCTTTTTCTTTCTATTTCATTAAGAAAAGGACAGAAGATCAATTTTAGTTTAGTCCTGTCAAATGAATCAGCGCTTGACGTAAATTGACGTAATTTTAGTAGGCAAGTTTTTGATCACGTCTAAACTTGTATGGAGTAGTGACACGCGCTGATTAATTTGACAGGACTAAACTAAAATTTATCTTCTGTCCTCTTCTTAATGAAATAGAAAAAAAAAACATGCACTGAACATAAATTTAGTTTAGTTTGTGAACAAGGGAATCGGCACCAGTAGCGAAGACAGTTCGATAGAGAGCGAATATAGTATTATGGATGATGTGACCAAAAAAATAAGCTAAACAAGCTTTTTTTTTGGGTGGGAAATTATGAAATAAGTTCTCCCGCTCTGGGCGGAGCGGGAGGGTGTGTCAGACTCTTACTGACTAAAACCCACCCGTGTTCCTTCCGTTGTTGCCTGTGTTGCCAGGGGTCTCGGTAAACCCTTTTGGACTTTCCCGCGACCTCGGCAGGCATCGGCCCTAGTGGACCCCTACACTTATGCTGACGAGGGCTAGGGGCGAGAGGGCGCGAAATTTGCCTTTTTCTCAATCGTTCCGCCTCGTCCTTCGTGAGCATTACTGCTTCGCAGAAGAAGGTGACAGCTGTCCATGCCTTCTCGCTCCGTACCATGGCCTGAACCAGGGCCGGACGCGAGAGATCTCCGCCGCCAATCGCCTCCACGAGGACACGGCGGTGCTCTGCCCAAGCCGGGCAGACCTCCGCCGTATGCTCCACCGTGTCCTCCGGGCGATCCACACAGTGGTGACACCCGGGCGTTTCCTCCCGCCTTATCCGACACAGGAACCTCCTGAAGCTGCCTAGGCTAGCCCGCTATAACATGGAACTTAAACATAACCGGCGAAATGTGGGTGTACTTTAGGTACACCTCTGCCTAACCCTTCGGCGATTTACAGGCGTGATTTTATGTATATTATAGGAAAATAAAAAATAATAAATAATAATAGATAAAAAATATAAATAATTAAGCTCCATTTCAAATAATAATATACTTGTGGTTGTGTTTTTGCATTCATA
This sequence comes from Atethmia centrago, assembly GCA_905333075.3. NCBI lineage: Eukaryota > Metazoa > Arthropoda > Insecta > Lepidoptera > Noctuidae > Atethmia > Atethmia centrago. The sequence continues at coordinate 21,141,346 of HG995388.1, forward strand.
CATATTTCGTTCCACTACAACAAACACAAAGAATCTAATTTCGGTACACATTGATAAAATGCACAAGAAATAGAACACACTCGAATATTTTTTATAAATAATAATTATGTATGAATTAAATTCTTCAACGTATAATCTTGGAACCCAAAAGTCGGTTGTCACGCCGCCCCTAATAATTTGAATTTCGAACACAATACAATAGTCAAAAGCGTAACTAATTTCTTTATGGAAGACGAACGATTCGTAATGCATTTTGATATCAGCGACACGACTACGATGTGATGTTTTTGAACATAACTTAATATGACTCGTGTATTGCGCCCGTTAAGTTTTTAATAGGCACTGTCCCATTTCTAAGCAAAGGCCACCCCAAATCCTTCCAGCAGGCTTAGCATGACGCTTTCTATTTCTACAAGAATGGACACAGCTCTTTCTATACAAAGGGACATTTCGTTTCTCCATTAATGACATCTGCACCGTAGAAATCCTTCTACAATCTGTAATTTTTTTCTTTCGTTTCTAACGATCTTTGTCTAGGTCCTTTTTTATGTAGAAGGATTTCTTCGGAAGGAGCTATGTCTATTCTTCGTAGAAATAGAAAGCGTCATGATAAGCCTGCAGGCACCTCTTTTCCAGAGCCACCTTGATCCAACCCTTGCAAACGCGTCTCGCCAGCTCTTCCTGTCCAGTTATGTTTAAATAGGCGCGATCTTATTGCCCCGGACTGCCATTGACAAATTTGTAATGTAATAACTCAATCCCACTTTGCCCAACCTAGGAATCTTGAAAAGAAAACTTGCTAAGGAGTCACGTTTGCGACCACTAGACCATAGAAAATAGCATCAGTCTCTGAAAGCACGTTTGTGATTGTTTTGATTTGTTATACGATCCCTTGCCAATTATTAGCTTGTCCTAGCTAAGAAATTCACTAATATTATATTATACTGACCGGGTCTCCGTACGTCATTTTCGGGTGAACACAGAAAATCAGCGCTGTGCTGTGGGTACACCCCATGGCACAGCATCATGCTGAGTGGAAGCCTTCTTGTCACAGTCACGACATGCAGCTGCCGACTATTTCTGTTCTGTGCTCGTGATTAATTTTGATTATAGATCTTTTTTGTTTTTATTTTATTTTTCTTTATTATCCGAGGTTAATTTAACTTTTTGCATGCACGTGTTTCTGTGTCAAATAAATCTATTTTATCTTTCTTTTCTAATTCGTATTTTAAGCTTACATCATAAGCACATTCTTAAATGCCAACTTCATGAGTAACATCTTAATAAAAAGCACTTATTATTCAAATTAAATTCTGATTTGAAAGTCGTGAAACGTAAATGTCTTGCAAAACAATTCTATACTAAAAGTTACAAACAATGCTATATGGTTCATAAAAAAAACATCAAGAAATATTTACTTTGGGTAACATTTCCTATCATCCTCTAGCGAGCATCAGCCATCTTTCTCTATACTTAGAAATAGAATAGAATAGAATACTCTTTATTATGTACACACATAAAAATTACAGATATAAATCTTGAAATTTTACAAGGGGTGACACAATGGGCGGTCTTATCGCTAAAAGCTATCTTTTACAGACAAACTTTGGATGGATTAAAGGGAGAGAGACAATACTGCAGGTAGTCAGTGGTGTACTATTTACACATAAATATAATAAATAAATACATACATACATAAAGCATATACTTATCTATATAAATATATATACAATAATAAACATAAAACGAGAGCAAGGAACTATATTACGTAATGATGACAGACAGATGTGCTGCTGGGGAGTTTGTTCCGCCACTTCTTCTTCCCAGCTAAAGCACTAGGAAGTGGTAAAGGGCGGGCATTTTTGGGGGACTGTTTTATGTAACTTTGACGTTCGAAAAGTGCTGATTTTCAGCCTAGTTTGAATAAATGACTTTTGATTTTGATTTTGATGATGTTTTGAAGCAAATAAATAATGTATATTTTCAAGGATACACAGGCAAGGCATTCCACAACTGTACTGATTGAACTGTAAAAGACTTGACATAAAAGCTGGTGGAATGTATTGACATCTCTAGCCTCAAGTTTTCCGATGACAAGATATCTATTGTGTGTGTCATGAAGGAACTTGAAACGTTCTTTAAGATAACAGAGGGTTGTAGGATTGAACAGAATACTGTAGAGATGAAACAAGATATGAGAATTCCAGTGAAGATGTATGGGAAGCCAATTGAGCTTTGTACGAAATTCAGATATGTGATCGTATTTGCGCAGGCCAAATATAAATCTTATGCAAAAGTTTAGGTTTAGTTAAGTTTAAGACGTATGTCTATTAGACGTCATCTCATAATTCATATCAGCTTTCACACTAATCACCCAGCATTTCGTGGTCTTAATCTTATTATTCATATTCATATTCATGTCTTTAATTGCAATCTATGATGTTTTTAAAGGTGTTACAAAGGCTTAGAGCTAAACACAGAGCAAACAATTAAAAAAAATCTTAAAATACAAATAAAATTAGGAAAGAAATTAACATTCAATAAAAAAATTCTTGAGATCAGTTACAGGTTGCGGTACATAATCATTATTTGGTTAGATCAATTAAACATATATCATATTATATTTATCTATGTATGTATGAATGTATCTATGACTAACTGTGTATGGTGTCTGCTTGTATATTTTTTTTGTCATGTATGTATTCGTTTATTGTGTAGTATGCTTTTCCAATGAATATTTGCTTAAGCTTACTTATAAGTATTACCAGCTTCTGCCCGCGACCTCTTCCGCGTATTATTTCTTTTTTTTTTTAACATAATATGTACCCTATGAGAGTCGGCAATACTGTAGCTTCGTCTTCATCTTCTCTTAGGATCAGTAGTTCCGAAGATTACCCCTACATACAAACTCACAAATTTTACCTCTTTATTTATTTATTACATTTGGGAAAACAAACAGTAGTATATTAAGCATAAACAGTGTTGTCTTAAAATTAAACTTAACAAATATACTACCTACAACATTTTCCACAGATTACTATATTATATAATAAAAACAAGCTGTTAGCAAACGTTAACTGTAGCAGCGCTTACCTTATGAAAAAAGTTAAAAGAAAACAAAAGGATAAACAATATTCTATAAAATATATAACAAACAAAAAAAACGAAATCGTGCGTGATGTACCATACAGGTCCCTAGCCTATTAATAATGATATCTACAATGTTTAAAACCTATGGAGCCTACTGCCGATTATCTTTACATCTGCTAGTGGCATCCATCACCAATACTTGAGGTACTTTCTTTCCAGACTGTCTTTTGTTTCAACCATGGATACAGGACATATAACTTCATTGCATTCTTTAATGAACTTTCCAACATTCACACTGTGTGCCCTACGAACAGCGACACCTTAAGGCGTGTACGCACGAACGAACAAAACATGGTGAACACGAACATCGATCACGGAACATTTGGTTCGTACGTGTGGACGTAAATTAGCAAAGCGAATACAAACACAGTTCGACTTGTTCGAGCTCAACCGTCCCGCTCTCTTTAGTAGCCATGGATTCACCATGGAAATGCTCGACAGTGAAGTAACAGTAGTGTTTTTTGCTATTCGTAGTCATTCACGCAATATTGTTTCCAAAGAAGGATCCTTGGTAGTGGGAAACAGTGTTGTGTACAAAAAGCGAAAAAGAATACATTAATTATAGACTTAATTGATGTATTCTTTTTCGCTTTTAAGTCACAAGAAATTTGTAAACGAACAATGTTGCATCAAATTGCTTCGAACACCGTCCGCACAAAAAAACTATATTGAATACATTTTTGAAGAATATAGTGTACGATGTTCTTTAGTGGTACGCACATGCGATCAGGGGGGTAACCATCACCTTTAGAGCAGTATTATTTCAATATTACTTCAGCGAAAGAAAGAGATGGAGCTATAAGTCCTGTATAGCTCCATCACTTTCCCACTGTAAAGTAATATTATAATAATACTGCTAAAGAGGTGATGGTTACCCCCCAGTGTTCGATGTTCGTGTTCATCATATTCTTCTTCGTTCGTGCGTACACGCCTTAACAGTCCCTTGAACTAATAAATATCACCCGATCTTGTCTCTTATCTTATCTGCTCTGCGGCTTTCTATAAATTATCAGTATCTAATGCACATATTATGTAGTCCCACTTAATATAAACGTTCACTTAGTTAACATTGAACTAGCTACGACTCGGAGTCCGTGGCTACTAACTTACTATCGTTTATGTAGATTTCGTTGATTATTTATCCTTGAATGGCTTTTAATTGGAACCGGTGAAGAAGAATCGCCTTTCTATTTGTTAATGAGTGCAATGTGAATTTCTACTTTTCTCTTTATTTCAATTTTATGATTTCAGTTCTGCTCGTTTTCCATTTTATCAAAATCGACCGTTTGCCATAACAACAGTTATAGTACGCGTCAACCTTTATGGCAGATCTTTTTTTTTTTTGGGTGGGAAATCATCAAATAAGTTCTCCCGCTCTGGAGCGGGAGGGTGTGTCAGACTCTTACTGACTTTAGTCGTATTCCTTCCATTGCCTGTGTTACCAGGGGCCTCGATGACCTTTTAGTACCTTCCCGCGACCCTGGCAGGCATCGGCCCTAGTGGATCCCTACATTTGTGCTGACGACATCCCTTTGAGGCGCGCGTGGAATACAACGCGCCGCCGACCCGGGCCTGGTCCTTGCCGGACGGTGAGCTACCCATTGCTAACCGACCGCAAGCCCGCGCCTACGGTGGCCGGAAATCCGCCCGGGGTTCCCAACGCCCAGGGCGTCTCCTGCGGCGGCTAGGGGCGAGAACGCGCAAAATTTGCCTTTTCTTCAACCATCCCGCCTCCTCCTTCGCGAGCATTACTGCTTCGCAGAAGGAGGGTGACGGCTGCCCATGCCCTCTCGCTCCGTACCATGGCCTGAACCAGGGCCGGACGCGAGAGATCTCTGCCGCCGATCGCCTCCACGAGTTATGGCAGCTCTGGGGTTCTACTCTTTAAGTCCGTCAACAAAGATACAAACCGAAAGTAGTGGATCCCTAAAACAAGTAAATAATACATTTTTGGACAGCAAATACGTGTAGGGCAACTGTCAAATACGTGTAGGGCAACTGTCAAATACGTTTAGGGCAACTGTCAAATACGTGTAGGGCAACTGTCAAATACGTGTAGGGCGACTGTCAAATACGTGTAAGGCAACTGTCAAATCGTGTTGTCATTCTTTCTTAGTTTACACTAACAACTAAGCATACATATATCCCGTATATTCGTAAGTGATACGGAGTAGGAAATGCCCGTAAATTCGGTGGAAACTAAGGACTTCGTGCTTATGGAGTACACCCCTAGAAGTGTGCTGCACGCGGCGCAGTACCCCACCCCTCACCCCCGCTGACACAGGAATTTGTTACTGCGCAATGACTCGTCTCATGTTCTGAGCTACCATAAACTTTGCATCGGATTTTAGCTTTGGTAATCATCATCATCGTCTGCCTAGTCTAACCGGATGCAGCTGAATACCAGTATTTTACATGGAGCGACTGCCTACCTGACCTCCACAACCCAGTTACTGGGTAATACGATACCCCTTGGTAAGACTGGTTGTCAGAGTTTCGGGCTTCTGACGACCCGTAACGACTGTCAAAGATCCACGAATGACAGCCGGGACCAACGGCTTAACGTGCTTTCCGAGGCACGAAGGGGTCTTGGGGCTTGTGGCTAAGTAATAATTTAGAATGGTTAAACTTACTTTTTAGGGAGCTTGTGGCTAAATTTTAACAGCCGCACGGGTCAATCGATCAGGTTAAGCTACGCTTACCGCGGTTAGTCCGTAGATGGGTGACCATATTTACATACCAAGACGAGGGGTCTTGGTAAAACCCGAGCGACTGTTATTACTTAGCCACAAGCTCCACTTCTATGGTAAAAGATCAATCACATTATCATCATCACCATCGTACGGTCAGTACCGTACATTGTACTTTGGCCTAGTTAAAATACTGCACATTTTGTTAAGACGCTGACAACACCTAAACCGCGGTCACTGTCAGATTGCATAGAAAAGAAAGAGAAGCGCGACGACAAAACGCTTGTAATTTATTGCAAAATATGAAGTAATTATCTATTTACTCAGAATTGAGTTGAGTAATCGAAAATAAAAAACAACCAAGTTCTGCATTAGAATAAGACGTACTTGTTATTAATTAAATACGTAATTTATGTTGATATTTAATACAGATATTTTGGATTAGAACTCAAGGTAAGAGGTTAGTTTAACGTTAGTTTGTATCGAGATTTTTTTTTCAAAACGTGTTTTGGTGACAACCAAGTTCTGGGAAATATGTTCAAAATTAACATATATTTTTTCTGCTACCACAAACTATACAGATTTGGCAATTTTCTTTCTTAAGAGAAGCCTATTTTAGTCAATTGGGTCTTGTCAGCGCCTTAATTTATAAAATGTAGTATCGCCACGTACACAAGTACGTCAGTCTTCGATCCAACTTTTTGAACTTTTTTTGTAACATTTTATATTATTATCTTTTTACGTTATTTTAGTGCAATTTCGCTTTAAATACCTTTTTGAACATTAACGTTTATTTTTATTAACATTCAACATTAAGGCTGAGGCTACATTAGACCACGACGCACAGTGGGCCCATACTGAAAATTAGTGGACTTAGGCAACAAAGTTACCATATCGATGCGATTTTTTTTTATATGACGTGTTATAATATTCCTGACAACTTTTATTCTTATAAAATTTCTTCTAAACTTGATAGTTTGTCTTGAAAAAAATTTATTAATTTTTTTTGTATGGAGCGAATCACGTTTAATTTTTTTTCTTCAATTGTACTAATATGTTGGGTGTGTGGCGTGAGTATATGATAGCTAGGGTCATTCTCGATCCACGAAAAAAAAATCAGCGCTGGCCATTTGCGGCAGCGCGAGTAATCATTCGGTAAAAAAAATATAATTTGGAAGAATTTTTTTGTCATTTAAAATAAATTCAAAGCATATTTTTTGTCTCATTTGGCTGTTTTCACCTTCTTTTTAGTTAAATAAATAGTTTTAATAGCGCATACGTACTTAGAACTAGTAATTCTGGTAGAGATTTAGTTATTATTGCATGTTATCGGTACAAATGAGTCATCAATCACAATGCAGGTGCTGTGCATTGTGATTGATGACTCATTTGTTTGTGCGCGCATAACTAATGAGTCATCGAAAAATGCTCGTCTCTGATTGGCTGTGTTATTTTTTAACTGCACGTTATCTATTGTTGAATAAATATATCGTAATGTTTCAGGTTATACTAATTTTGTTAATGATAGGTGAAATAATTTAAATTTGTACAGGCAAGTCGTTGATAATTATCTACATAATCAACTGTATGTATATTATTATAGTGTAAGTTATCGTACGTATGATCAATATGAAACTGTGAAGTAATTGTAGCCCAGAAAAGGGCTGTTTGTCATATTCCTAACCCTGATGGGCTTTTGTGGGAATAATTTAGAGCCGGATCACATTATTTCTTGTTCCAGAAGTGCTAGTGGGTCCGGCAAATTTTCGGACTCTGCTATGAGGCATTCTTCTTCCTCCATAATTTCACTGTCACAGGGAGGCTCAGTAGTCTGTAACAACTGAGTTGCTTCAGGCAACAACTCATTATGAACCTGTTTCATTATTTTAGGCCTTATGTAGGATATGTGGGGATCAGAGCTTATTAGAAGTCCATGGAGGATGTCTTCGTTTGTTGCTATTCTCCCCGTTTTCCGAGTGTGCCTCTCCCTGACGTTTCTGAAGTTCTTATTACGGGCTTCCGAAGCTTCTTCAGATAAGGTACCTAAAACGAATAAGTACATACATTTTAATTTCAAAACGCAATCGAGTCAAATAATACATCAAACTATATTTATTTTTTACTTACCGATTGGCAAAACACCAAAGTGGTTACAGATGTCTGCACCGTGAATTAGAAGTTTATGTACACTAACTGGCATGTAGTACCACGAATAGTGTTGCACGTACACATCAGCTGTTTCTCTACAGTATCTTCTAAATTTTTCACAGTCAATGTTTTTGCCTGATGATATGGCTTGTAGAATAACGGAAAATCTGAAAATCAGATTTTCGTCAATTCCCGTTATTCTGGAAGATCTTTTGTAATCTTGGAAAAAGCGCCTCGCTTCCCGTCGTTTGTAGTTCCAAAACCCTAAAATGGGAAAACAATACTGTAATATACAATACATAGAGATATAATTCACAAACAACATAAAGAGAGCGAAAATTAAATACATACCTGTTTGACCATATCGATCAGCATTCCAGTTTGCTCACGAAACTCTTGCTGTGTGGTATTTTTTTTAGCTTGTTTCAAAGCCTTATGTTCGCCGCGAGCAGTCCATCGTTGAAAATCCAGATTATAAGATATATGCAGAAGACATTCCATACACCGAATCTTCATATGCAGTGAAGAAATTCCTTGTTTGTAAATTTCTTCACGAAGTGGTTTAGAAGTCAAAGCGTCTAAATTATTCATCTCACTCGGTTTTGCCAAGCAAATGGGACACGTTGCATATGATGGTACTCTAGCAATAATATTGGCCACTTTTCCATCAATCATGGTCATATGCAATTCATGTGATACAATAATATTTCCACACTGTGTAGATATTCGTTCATCAATTTGTTTTTTCATCTCAGACTCTTCAGACTTTATAAAGTCAGCTGTCTCCGAAGTGAAAGTGAACTTCACTGGTCGACAGTACAGAGTTGAGCAAGGTGTGGGGTTCTCCCAAACTAGATTTTCATTCCCAGATGATGGCCTAGTAGACACTAGCCGAAGAGGGACGATGCTTATCATGACTACTGATGAATCATCGAACTCTGTAGCTGTGTTTGACGTTTTCTGTTTATAGTTACTCTGCGACGAGGAACCATCAAGTCCCCATTTCCAGGTCAACTTGAGTTCTTCATTTTGAGACCTATCAACAGTATTTATATCAAGTAATATCCTCTCCACAGTGTGGTCCAATAGCGCTTGCAATTTAATGTGAGCTCCGTTTTCGGTAATCTCCATACTCTCTTGTGGTGGGTAACATCTTTTCTTGGCATTTACAAGCTTTGGATAAGATGGAAAGGCAGCACAGTTTTCTTCTTTCAGAAATTGTCGAAGAGCTAAGTACTTCCATTTCGAGAGCGCAACTGATGTATAAAGAGCTAAACACTTATCTTCAGAGACAGTACTTAAGCTCTGCTTTTTGAATAGTCTCTCTTCTACTTCGGATAGCGCATCTGGATTACTGGAAAGGTATTCGACCACTTTTGCCAGATTCGTTTTGCCGTTGTCTTTCAATTTTGTTATGTACCAGTGCTGCAACTCTTCCTTGGAATTTTCTTCTACTATGGAAGTAGAACGTCTTTTCTTTTGCTTATTACTTAACTCTTCGAACGGTTTTCTGTGCTCGTTTTCTGTAGATGTTCCCGCTTCCGCAGTACATACTGCAAGAGTAGGAACATGGCAATCTATATCCACAAGCTCAGATAAGGCTGCGTCCGAAAAGCCCATCACACTTCTCGGATCAACACTGTCACAAACAGGCCAGTTGATGTTTTTTTCCAACCACTTGCGATTAATTACACGATTCATAAAAGTTTTTTGATTTCTACTTGACTCTATCCACTTTTTATTTAAATTTACACAAAAAAGTCGACAGAACTCCTTGATTCGGTTCTTGTCTTCTTCAGAAACTTCGGTAGTCAAGACAGAAATGATACTTTCATACAGAAACATATGATTTTTCAGATCACCGCCACTTCTTAATTTCACAAAAAGATCTAGGTTGGTACAAAATCCAGCCATAGTTCTAATGTAAATATAAAAATACAAGTATTTCACTGTGTTCACAAACAAGCGACAAGAGCGAAACTAGATGGACTTAATGAATGTCTTTATATTTATAGTTAGTGTTAATTACTCAAGTAGTGGACATAACAGTGAGTGAAAATTATTCAGCCAATCAGAGACGAGCATTTTTCGATGACTCATTAGTTATGCGCTTAGCCGAGTGCACAAACAAATGAGTCATCAATCACAATGCAGGTGCTACCGATAACATGCAATAATAACTATATCTCTACCAGAATTACTAGTTATAAGTACGTATGCGCTATTAAAACTATTTATTTAACTAAAAAAAACAGCCAAATGAGACAAAAAATATGCTTTGAACTTATTTTAAATGACAAAAAAATTCTTCCAAATCATTTTTTTTTTACCGAATGATTACTCGCGCTGCCGCAGATGGCCGGCGCTGATTTTTTTTTCATGGATAGAGAATGACCCTAGCTATCATATACTCACGCCACACACTCAACATATTAGTACAATTGAAGAAAAAAAATTAAACGTGATTCGCTCCATACAAAAAAATCGAATTAATTTTTTTCAAGACAAACTATCAACTTTAGAAGAAATTTTATAAGAATAAAAGTTGTCAGGAATAATATAACACGTCATATAAAAAAAAATCGCATCGATATAGGAACTTTGTTGCCTAAGTCCACTAATTTTCAGTATGGGCCCACTGTGCGACGCGACCTGCGACACATGACCGATCGAAACAAATAAATGAATGCTCATGTATAAGGCTACACCGTACATTAAATATTACTAGCGATCTTTGGTTTCTTTAAGCGATCGGAACAACATTTCTGGAATCACGGCATCGGCTACATCAACATATCAGCGAAATTAGCCGCATGAATCGCTCATGCTAATTTGTTATGTAGCATGTGTACTGTAGCCACGTCATCGCCGATTTTCGCTTATAATGTAGCCATATCATGTTTATCTCGTTTCGCTCTTTCAGTCGCATCGCTAATCGCTGCCTACTGTAGCCTCAGCCTGGGGCGATATCAATATCGCCTCAGTATGCCTTGTATTCCACGCGCGTTGTATTCCACGCGCGCCTCAAAGAGATGTCGTCAGCACATAGGTAGGGGTCCACTAGGGCCGATGCCTGCCGGGGTCGCGGAAAGGTACTTATGGGTCACCGAGGCCCCCGCAACACAGGCAACAGGAAGGAATACGGGTGGGTTTTAGTCAGTAAGAGTCTGACACACCCTCCCGCTCCGCCCAGAGCGGGAGAAGTTATTTGATGATTTCCCACCCTCAAAAAAAATAATAAAAAAGTATGCCTTAAAGGCTCATGCCCTTACAACCATCCTGCCTTGTTTGTTTTCGTGGTAGCCGCAGTCTTTTCCTTCATCACAACTCTATACGTCTACGTCACATTACTTTAACTTAGTATTCACCCTCGTGGCTCTAGCTATTTGGGCCCACAGTTTTTCCGACATGCGACAGACATGTCCTGCCCATTCCCATTTAACTTTGGCAGCCTTTTGAGCCACGTGAGCCTTTTTTGTTTTGGAGCGCAGTAGATATTATTGGACTGAAACTTCTTTAGGCGCGTTGAGCGATCTTTGCTGGGGAAAAATCTTATGGGTTCGCGTCACCAACATGCTAATTTTCACAGCAGGTATATCTGTATGAAGAAACTTTTCAAAGACACCTTTTCAATAGAAAATCTTTGATAAGTAGATAGTGGTATAAATTAAACGGGGTACGTTGAACAATCTTTTGGAGGAGCTCGAGTAATAACAGCCGCACGGGTCAATCTATCAGGTTGGGCTACGCTTACCGGGGTTGGTCCGTGCCTCGGAAAGCACATTAAGCCGTTGGATCATTGACAGTTGATAGGTACGGGTAGTCAGAAGACCAAAAGTCTGACAACCAGTCGTATTACCCAGTTACAGGGATGCGGAGGTCAGATAGGCAGTCCCTACTTGTAAAATACTGGTATTCAGCTGCATCCAATTAGACTGGTAGCCGACCTCAACATAGTTGTAAAAAGGCTAGGCAGATTGATGTTGAAAAAGCTTCCACGGTAGTGACGCCAGGAAAGTTTTACCTTTTCTGTCTTTGTCGCCGGCTCCTAGGGCAGTCCTCCACGTTATCAACCTTGCTGACTGAACCAAATAAACCTAATCTTTTCACTATAATATGCTGCATGCAAACTTCAATCACCAATCTTGGTACATCTTAATTCAAAAGCCTTATACCCGTTTTTTCACAAACAAACAAAAACATAACCTGTCTTTGCTGTCACGCAGTCGGGTGATAAGTTTCCAAGAGTTAGTGAATTGACTATCTTTGTAATCTATGTTTAGAAGGATTTCCAGTTACTTTCGTTTTGGAAAACTATCTGCTGGGCTATCAAATTAAAACAAATACAAATAAATATGTTTATTTGGTAAAACTTTATGCTTATGCTGTAGCACTATTCTCGTGGGTATGGTTGCCAGGTCTTAAAACCGAAAACCCGGACAGACCAGCCAGTGTAGCCGGACATTTGGGTAAAAAGCCCAGACACCCTTAATTTTTAGGGTACACTAAATCTCTCTTACTTCTTTTTCTTTTTTCCTTAGTAAACAAGGAACCCTTATAATTTTGCCATGTCCGTCTGTCTATCTGTCTTTATGTCTGTCACCGCTTTAGCTCAGAGACGCTTAGTACTAGAAAGCTGTAATTTGGCTTAGGTATACATATATATTTTTTTAGGGTGCTCTTGCACGTAACGTTGGGGATGTTACATTTTTTTCTCGTCTATCACTTGGTGTGGGGTATCGTTGGATAGGCCGTTCATATTGCGGGTCTGTGAACACTATTTTTCGATTCAGGGATCCGTTTGCGTAATATTAAGCTTAAAAGTGTTAGAGTCAAGCGTCCCTGCCAGCTAAATGGTTGTATAAGATGTGAAAAAAAACATGGTAGTAGTACATAAATAAAATGAAATTAAAAGGAAAACTATCACAGCTGAGTAGGCTTTACAAGTTAACGAGTAATAGTCGACCAACTTAAATTTGCAGTTGGAGAATTGACCGTGACGTATATGGATGTATGGGAGAACATGTTTTTCAACAACAATATTAAGTTTGTTTCTGGGATAAATTCATCCCAACTACGGAACCCTTCATTGTGTGTTGTCCGACACTCACTTGGCCGGTTTTTTGTATTAGTATAACATGACATTTAACAACTTAAAAAAAAGTAAAACAAGGCTATATATCATTTAAGTACCATACACTATTCATAAATTCGACTGAAACAACATGATTGAATAAATCAGTTTTCTTTAATAATCATTCAATATGCGGCACGGAAACCAACACTCTATGGCAAATGTAAAAAAAAATGGTCACACGCAACCAAAAAGCCTGACTGTGTCCGGTTTTATCCGGACGTCTTTTTGTTTTTTTTTTTTGAGGTTGGGAAATCATCAAATAACTTCTAACGCTCTGGGCGGAGCAGGAGGGTGTGTCAGACTCTTACTGAATAAAACCCACCCGTATTCCTTCCGTTGCCTGTGTTGCGGGGGCCTCGGTGACCCATAAGTACCTTCGGCAACGCTACTCGTGGGGCTAACAATTTCTGGTATCATCTTAGTGTTAAAGTTGTTGTATTGTATTTTATAACGTTGTATTGTTTGCGTTAGCGGTAAGGATGTTGTTAAACATAACATTACATTACATTACATTACACCTGTATTCCCCGAACGTTAAGGCAAAGGTGTACATAAAATTCTTCCACAATTCGTCTAAATATTGATGTAGGATAACAAAACATACTCGTACCTAAAATTCGTTTTTTAATCCCAGAGACTAATTTGACGTATAATTATTGTTGTTTGGTTTTCAATATGGAGTTTTACATTTGCACCTGTCAATTTATTTATTTAATACTTTACGCACACAAATATATGTACAGAGAGGACTTAGTGCCATAGGCATTTTCTACCAGTCAACCTTTGGGTGATGCAGAGACAGACAGCGGTAGGTTCAATAACGAAAACTGTGGAATAAATATACATATACCTAATTATACACAAATACAAGACCAAATAAATACACGAATATACAAAACAGATAAGACAAACAATGAGAAAACATTATCGTTGTGATGATACTGCCAGCTTCTTACGAATGAGCTCGCGAACTTTAACTTTAAAGGATAATCGGTTGGTTCGATTTAGTCTCCGAGATTAAAAAAACAGACCATAGGTACATCATAATGTTTAGCTGGATTTTTATTTTACCTTATTTACAATTAAAACTTAGAATAGGCTATGTGGGTCGTCGTTTAATTTTGTTTTATTCTCAGTTAGTTTTTAACATGGTCTGGCAGTTTGAGTAGGTATTTTTGGCGGCCTAGCCAAAAATACTCAAACTTCTTCCTTTCTTATCTTTGGTATTGTTCGTTGAATCATTGAGCTCCTTAAGTTCTGAGTTGAGCAGAACTACTGACAAGTACGTGCACTGACTAGATGGGTCCACTCAATCTTTGTGGTTCTTTCATCAAAAGACCATTTCATACACCAATCTACATGGTCTTCACATGATCTGACCAAGATTACTTTAAAAGAGACTGTGACCTCGGACTCAGTTTAGGCATTTCATCTCAGAAAAGTCAGATAGGAAACGCCGACCTCATCTAGTTTAAAAAATATAACTGACGTGTAAAATAGTCTGTACAAACCTACTTACAGAAATAAACTAATATATCATTAAAAAAAATATTGTTTATTTTAGAATGAATGATTTCACAACTCTAAAAAAACCATTTATGATGAATACAATGTAGGTCAGCCAAAGATAACCTATATGCTTAACTGTTACCAATCATCCGATTATGACGATTTTCCACAAAAAATATAAACAATCAAGGTGTTTTTTGTGGCATTAAGAATATCCGATTAAAAAATACTTACAAAGAAGTCCAATTAGTGAGGTTGGTATTAAATTAGCTTGTCAGAGGGCAATGACATTCAGCTGTTCTAGAATCTACGCTCTACAGATCCAAGGTCAGTGACACCTAAGCATAATCAGCCTATAAAGTTCCCACTGCTGGGACACAGGCCTCCTTTCTTCGAGAAGGAGTGGAGTGTAATCTACCACGCGGGCCCAGTGCGAGTCGGTAGATGTCACATGTCTTCGAGTTTTTGGTTCTAAGACACCTTTATATTGCATCATCATCTGCCTAGCCTTTTCCCAACTATGTTGTGGTCGGCTTCCAGTACTCTTACCGGATACAGCTGAATACCAGTATTTTACATGGAGCGACTGCCTATCTGACCTCCACAACCCAGCTACTGGGTAACACGATACCCCTTGGTAAGACTGGTTGTCAGACTTTCGATCTTCTGACGACCCGTAACGACTGTCAAAGATCTACAAATGACAGCCGGGACCAACGGCTTAACGTGCTTTCCGAGGCACGGAGGGGTCTTGGTATGTAAAGATGGTCACCCATCCACGGACCAACCGCGGCAAGCGTAGCTTAACCTGATAGATCGACCCGTGCGGCTGTTATTACTTAGCCACAAGCCTCTCGCACTGCCTTTATATTGCGAATTACCTAATTAATATTCTTTATCCTACAAGTTTTTGTTAATGTTTATAGACTCTAAAGCTGAAAGCAAGTTTGTATTCAGTCTTTGAAAGCACAGTGCAAACACAAGAACATATTTAGGTACTAACAATACGTGCCACTAAAGATGAGACTTGACACACCACGTGGTTTGACTTGCGCTGCAGACGATAAAGGCTCCTTCAAGCAGGCGCGACACGCGACGCGCCACAAAGGCACCGCGTGTAGCGCTACAAGCGGTGCCTTGGTGTCGCGTCGTGTGTCGCGCTTCTTTGTAAGTCTTAACGATATTTTAATAACTATGTCGAACTAAAAAACTACAATACTAACTATTTTTTTTAATACCAAGTCTCTAGGTATATATGTATAGTGTAAGTCGTAAAAAATGTAGTGAAATGTTGTCTCGATATTTAGCGACTTTTAATTACTCAGGGGCTTGTGGCTAAGTAATAACAGCCGCACGGGTCAATCGATCAGGTTAAGCTACGCTTGCCGCGGTTAGTCCGTAGATGGCTGACCATCTTTACATACCAAGACCCCTCCGTGCCTCGGAAAGCACGTTAAGCCGTTGGTCCCGGCTGTCATTTGTAGATCTTTGACAGTTGTTACGGGTCGTCAGAAGATCGAAAGTCTGACAACCAGTCTTACCAAGGGGTATCGTATTACCCAGTAACTGGGTTGTGAAGGTCAGATAGGCAGTCGCTCCATGTAAAATACTGGTATTCAGCTGCTTCCGTTTAGACTGGAAGTCGACCGCAACATAGTTGGGAAAAGGCTAGGCAGATGATGATGATTACTCAGACACTGAAAAATTGCTAGATGTAATGCAATAAGCTTATTAGTATTAATTCAATATTTATTTAAAAATATAATTATTATGTAGCTCTATGTACAGTAACATAGTGTCCACTAAAGCACTCAGCGTTGTTTAGTGATGGCCTGAAACACAGGTTTGAATACACCAGGGCTACACCAGGCAGGTCGCTATTGTATTCAATTAGACCCTTAACCAATCTATATCCTGCCGGGGTCGCGGGAAGGTACTTATGGGTCACCGAGGCCCCCGCAACACAGGCAACAGGAAGGAATACGGGTGGGTTTTAGTCAGTAAGAGTCTGACACACCCTCCCGCTCCGCCCAGAGCGGGAGAAGTTATTTCCCGGTCATTTATATAAGTCATTTATATAAGTTATAGCCCGGAGGACACGGTGGAGCATACGGTGGAGGTCTGCCCGGCTTGGGCAGAGCACCGCCGTGTCCTCGTGGAGGCGATCGGCGGCAGAGACCTCTCGCGTCCGGCCCCGGTTCAGGCCATGGTACGGAGCGAGAGGGCATGGGCAGCCGTCACCTCCTTCTGCGAAGCAGTAATGCTCGCGAAGGAGGAGGCGGGACGGTTGAGGGAAAGGAAAACTTCGCGCCCTCTCGCCCCTAGCCGCCGCAGGAGACGCCCTGGGCGTCGGGAATCCCGGGCGGATTTCCGGCCACCGTAGGCGCGGGCTTGCGGACGGTGAGCAATGGGTAGATGGGTAGCTCAACGTCTGGTAAGGACCAGTCCCGGGTCGACGGTGCGTCGTATTCCACGCGCGCCTCAAAGAGATGTCGTCAGCACAAACGTAGGGGTCCAATAGGGCTGATACCTGCCGGGGTCGCGGGCAGGTACCAAAGGGTTACCGAGGCCCCTGGCAATACAGGCAACGGAAGGAATACGGGTGGGTTTTAGTCATTAAGAGTCTGACACACCCTCCCGCTCCGCCCAGAGCGGGAGACGTTATTTGATGATTTCCCACCCAAAAAAAAAAAGGGGGACACTACAGTCGCTCGTCAGTCGTGTGGCGACCTGCCTGATGTAGGTTTATTAAGTATCATCTGTCGTGGCGCGTATTGTACAAGTGGTTTAAAAAAAAAATAAGGTTATCAGTTACGCATCCCAAACCTGTGAGGTGACTCAGGGATTACGCCAAGAGGATGGTCAGATGGTACCTTCTGTTAGTTAGTTTTTAATCCAGTGCGTAACACACACTAGCAAAGTATTTTGACAGTTCAACAACATTCATTACATTATTTACTTTGTTGAGCAGACAAATTTTTCGAACATATGAAGCAATGGATTAGCGATATCTTTCAAAATTGTGGTTGAAAGTGTGTTATACAATTTGGGCGCTGAAAGCGTTCCCTCAGTCAATATAATGTCCTAATACCATTATTATTATCGTACTAAGTTTAAACGACAGTGCTTCATCTACACATCAATCATCTTATACGCCTTTTTTTTTGGATGGGAAATTATCGAATAACTTCTCCCGCTCTGGGCGGAGCGGGAGGGTGTGTCAGACTCTTACTGGCTAAAACCCACCCGTGTTCCTTCCGTTGCCTGTGTTGCCAGGGGCCTCGGTAACCCTTTGTACCTTCCCGCGACCTCGGCAGGCATCGGCCCTAGTGGACCCTACACTTGTGCTGACTACATCTCTTTGAGACGCGCGTGGAACACGACGCGCCGTCGACCGGACGGCGAGCTACCCATTGCTCACCGTCCGCAAGCCTGCGCCTACGGTGGCCGGAAATTCGCCTGGGATTCCCGACATCATATACGCCTTAAATAATTGTTTGCATCTTTTGAAGGAACAGTTTTTAACTTTTTCGTTCATGGAGCTCAGGGGGTAATTAAGTAACACAGTTAGAATGGAAATGCCTTTGATTTTGACATAGATAATATAACATACATTACCAGCCTATAATGGTTCCCACGGCTAGGACATAGGCCCCCTCTCGGTGAGAGGGAGTGGGCCGTAATCCACCACGCGGGCCCAGTGCGGGTTGGTAGATGTCACAGTCTTCGAATGTTTGGTTCTAGGAGGACATCGGATTCCTCACGATGTTTTCCTTCAACGTTTTGAGAGAAGTGGTGGTGAATAACTCGTAAGTCGCGGCCATTACCACTGGCCACCACTGCTCTCGATTCACCACTGCTCTGATATTGACAGTTTGTATGTTTGTTTTGTGTATTCCTTGCGTTATTTTCAATATTGACAGACAAAGCAGTTTTTTTCAAACCTATGAAGAGTTAGAAATTTCCTTCAAAATTCTTCGGATTGTGATTCTTTGTGTGTTCTAGTAAAACCACCTTTTACACAATCCATCCCTCTTTTCTTTGGTCTGTCTCTTTTTGCAAAGCCAGTCGTAACAGTCGTCATGTAAAACACTAATACATAATAATATGCCTTTATAAGTATCTGGGTAGACAGGAAGCCTACCAAGATTAAAATAACAAGTTACCTACATCGAAATTCTCGTGCCCTACACATTTCTATTTCCTACGACAAACAGACGAGCTTTGCTCTATCTAATCTTCCAATCTCCACCCACTAGGATCTAACCATCTATCCAATATGCTTAGTACAAATCTAGATTTATATCTATCTTGATTTCCATAGGACTAGGTATATCCGTACAAGAGATAAGTTTTTCAACTTTAGCAAGAAATTTGCTCCTCGGAATCTGTAGTGATGTAGATGGCTATATCTACCCTTTCTTCAGTTTCGACTAGAATGATTCGGAGAGCAGTGTTGGCCCATTGGTAATGGCTCCGACTTACGGGTTCGAACCCAGACAGGCGCTTTAATTAATCCATCACCACTGCTCTCAAAACGGTGAAGGCATCATGAGGAAACCGGCATGTCCTAGAACCAAAACCTATGACATCTACCAACCTGCACTGGGCTCGCGTAGTGGATTACGGCGCACTCCCTCTCACAGAGAGGAGGCTTCTGTCCAAGTAGTGGGAACGGTAAAGGCTGATTATATGCTTATGTTAGGATAATTCTCAGAATCTAAGTTTCACAGGCGATGTAAGATAGTTTGATATGTCCAACAGCCCAAAATATTAAAATAATTACAACAAATGAGGTTTCGTAATACAGATTTTGATTCGGACTGTATCTAAGCTATTTAAAGTCTCGGAAAATTCAAAATGGCGGATGCCAAACGTCGTTTCATGTAAAGTTTTTATACTTTTCATTTAATTCTTTCTGTAGTTTCAGTGTTAGATATTTTTTCTACTTAATTTTATAGGATTTCAATGCAATAAACTCCTGCATATTTCCATTCATCACATAAGCTTTTAAAGTACGAACAATAAATGTGTATCAAGTGACAGTTCAATGATGTGACGGCGACCATCTTGAATATAATATGGCGTCGTTCGATGTGTTTCGTTTTCTCGTGCTGTTGGCTGCACTGGTGTGGATCCTGGCTGAGGAGAAGAATGTGACACGGAGACCATACCCTTGGACTAATGGCAGCTGGTTGTGAGTATATTTTTATAGTTTTCTGTTCGTAAAAGTACACATAATTTTACTAACGTACTTCGACTTTACTAGTTCCGACTATGGAATTATGTCAAGGAAATGATTAGCAGCGTTCTCATCAACTTTCACACAAACTTCTGTCAACCTGTGTTCCGTAAAACCTCGATGACAATCCATTGCGATTTCCGTGTTGTCCCGATGCCTATGCACCTTATCTGATCATGTTGGGCAAAGTCCTTTTTTTGAAAAGCTACTCTACAAACGGACTCTTTCGTAACGAAGCATTCTAGGCTTAGAGAGCCTAGAATGCTTCGTTACGAAAGAGTCCGTTTGCTACAATAATTATTTTTTTGATATTATTAATATATTAATATAATGGCTAAAAATAAAAATTATGTCCGTCACGCTCTTGTCATAGACACTGTAACTGTTCTTATCCTAAACCTAGGATCCTTTTTAACCGACGAAAGGAGAAGGTTCTATGTTCGTCTGTACATATTTTTTTTGTGTCCATCGATTTTTTCGTCAATTGTAGACCGATTTTGGAAATTCATTTTCATTTAGTAGAAGAAGCTTGCGCGGTAGTAGTTTTTGAATTAGCTTCAATAATACTTTTTTTTTCGCACTTAGTCTATTTGGATGATGTTATATAATTTCCTGTCACTGGTCCTGTTGTTTACATAACAGGTAGTGGTATTCGAATTTGTGTGGGGTAGGTACTACAACTAAAAAGTGCAAAATAAAGAGTTTTTACAAAAAAAAAAAAACAACTGACTTCCAAAAAAACACTAGAAAGTGAAAAATGACTTTAATTTCGGAAGTCGGTGGCATAAAACGAAAATACAAACCCAAAGACACCAACGTCCGAAATTAAAGTTAGTTTTCACTTTGTAGTGTTTTTTGGAAGTCGGTTGTTTTTTTTGTAGTGTTTTTTAGAAGTTGGTCTTTTTTTTGTAAAAAGCTTTTGACTGCAAAGCTACTGTACGAACGGACTCTGTTATAATGAAGCATTCTAGGCAAAGTGTCCCTCTACGTGCTACATTAATATTTTTATGATTTAATGGTCGAAAATAAAAGTTATGCCGATCACGCTCTTGTCGTAGACACTGTAAGAGTTCTTAGCCTAGGACCTAGGATCCTTTTTACTATTTTCATTAATTTCTATTCTATCTGAGTATCTACTAGCTATCTGAATATCTATCTAGCCAGTATTGCGCCACTGCAGAGCAAAAGTCTCCTCTCTCTCTCTCTCTTTCCCACAATCTTCCGTTGGTTACTTTTCTCATTCCTATAAAATCATTCACAAACAAACCCTCCTTAAATAAAATTAAACTATGACTACATATATGTATGTATGTTTATAGCAAGTCTAGACGTGTCTCAGGTGACGTTAAAGCTACAATAAACTCTCGTTTTATATGACTGTGACGAATTCAGATTAGATGTACGAGCAAGTTCTTTGAAATGAGAGTTAGTTTTGTGGATTAGGAATGAATCTCCTTGTGTTGACTTAAATTCCGTAACATTATTCAATAATAAGCACAAATCATCAAACGCTTCTTTAGAGAGTCGGTAAAGTTGGCGACTAACATATTTCGTTCTAAATAAACTCTTCCAGACATTATTTTAACTTTAATAGACTCAAAAACGTATATAATTTTAATGTAAACATATATTTCATACCTCAAAATGCTAGTGAGTTACGTAACTACAATCGCAAGCGTATTGTGCTATAGGTTCTGTCAAATTAGTGACTCATGTTGCCGTTTTGTACAGTGACAGCTGAAAAACGCTAGTGACTATCACATAGATTACGTTAGGTTTCTTACCTATCGAAATCTAAAGTGCTCAAGGTACGAATTCAAATTCTTTCTGTGACCGCTAGGGGCGCTGTACAATATTTCATACATATCATTTACAGAGACGCTAGCTAGTTTTGGCTGTGTAAACTCTAGTAGAGGTACAGTACGTCTACCATGAGAGCTACATTCGCTAGTGTATTAACGTGGATCAAATGGAATTGGATAATGCTTACACCATGAGTTTTATTTTTTTAAGTATTTTTTTGTTTCATACGCCGACGCTAAGGTCAGCTCGACAGATCGTGTTAGCTAACTTCACTCCTTATGTTTTGTTTCTTTCTTTCTCAGTAACAAGAAGAGAGAACGGCTAATAATGAGTATCTCGAAATAGTCCGACTAAACAGAAAGGCTAAAGGCTAGTGGACTACTTATGCTATTTAGTGGTTGTTGAATTTGTATTCCTTATAATATGTCACTGTGGTGGCTTCAATTTGTAATTTTGTTTACGTTGTGTGGTCCAAAGCGTTTAATTTTGACTAATATAAAATACGATGAGGACCAGTGGGTCACAATTTAGTATAGTATATTCAGAAATGAAAATTATTGTTTTAGTTCTGATGAAACTCTTTGTGTTGACTTCAATTCCGTAACATTATTCAATAACAAGCACAAATCTTCAATCGCTTCTTTAGAGAGTCTGTAAAGTTAGCCACTAAGATAATTATTTCATAAATATTATGCTAAATAAGCTCTTCCAGACATTATTTTGACTTTAATAGAATCAAAAACGTATAAAATTTCAATGTAAACATATGTTTCACACCTCAAAATTCTAGTGAGCTACGTAACTATTATCGCATATTGTTCGATAGCTTCTAGCAAATTTGACTCATGGTGTCGTTTTATATAGTGACCGCTGAAAAACGTTAGTGACTATCGAATAAATTAAGTTAGGTTTCTTACCTATCGAAATCTAAAGTGCTCATAGTACGAATTTTAATTCTTTCTGTGACCGCTAGGAGCGCTGTACAATATTTCATACATATCATTTACGGAGACGCTAGAGAGTTTTGGCTGTGTAAACTCATGGTAGGTGTCATGTAGTTCGGATGTTATTCACGTTTCATTCAGTAACGTCGTTTATAGTCGTCACCACTGTGTGGGTCGCCCGGAGGACACGGTGGAGCATACAGTGGAAGTCTGCCCGGCTTGGGCAGAGCACCGCCGTGTCCTCGTGGATGCGATCGGCAACAGAGATCTCACGCGTCCGGCCCTGGTTCAGGTCATGGTAAGGAGCAAGAGGGCATGGGCAGCCGTCACCTCCTTCTGCGAAGCAGTAATGTTCGCGAAGGAGGAGGCGGGACGGTTGAGGGAAAGGCAAATTTCGTGCCTTCTCGCCCCTAGCCGCTGCAGGAGACGCCCTGGGCATCGGGGATCCCGGGCGAATTTCCGGCCGCCGTAGGCGCGGGCTTGCGGACGGTGAGCAATGGGTCCGGTAAGGACCAGGCCCGGGTCGACGGCGCGTTGTACTCCACGCGCGCCTCAAAGAGATGTCGTCAGCACAAGAGTAGGGGTCCACTAGGGCCTGCTGGGATCGAGGGAAGGTACTAAAGAGTTACCGAGGCCTCTGGCAACGCAGGCAACGGAAGGAATATGGATGTGTTTTAGCCAGTAAGAGTCTGACACACTCTCCCGCTCGGAGCGGGAGAAGATATTTGATGATTTCCCAACCAAAAAAAAAAGGCGCGGATATATGATTTTAATGACTTGTAAATCTGTTATTACGCCTTTAACTAATACAAGTAATTTATGCAAAAACTATAAACATATTTATAAACATATTTACATATGTGAAAATTTAGAGGGGCTTGTGGCTAAGTAATAACAGCCGCACGGGTCGATCGATCAGGTTAAGCTACGCTTGCCGCGGTTGGTCCGAGGATGGGTGACCACCTTTACATACCAAGACCCCTCCGTGCCTAGGAAAGCACGTTAAGCCGTTGGTCACGGCTGTCATTTGTAGATCTTTGACAGTCGTTACGGGTCGTCAGAAGCTCGAAAGTCTGACAACCAGTCTTACCAAGGGGTATCGTGTTACCCAGTAACTGGATTGTGGAGGTCAGATAGGCAGTTGCTCCATGCAAAATACTGGTATTCAGTAAGACTGGAAGCCGACCCCAACATAGTTGGGAAAAAGGCGAGGCAGATGATGATATGTGAACATTTAAGTACTGTAAGTACAATACTTTATGAAATAAATTCAGGAAGAAATGTCTAGCAAGAGCATAAAAACATTACTTTCAAACTACTTAAGATAGTTTCATATTTTTTTTGTATGAAAAGACTCTTTTATTATCTTTAATTATATCTGTGATTTTTTTCAAATATTCATATTTTCGTTACTACAAATAAATATTCCCTATGAAACCGAACGGTGGCGCGGCGTGAGCGCGACGCGCATTTTCATGGCCATGGTTTACCCGACCCTTAATAACGTCACATGTGAACATAGTCTATTTTTCATAGTAACTATGGTGATGGTGCCCAATATCGAATGTATTTGTTAAACGTCTAGTTGATGTAACTGGTGACCGAAAAGCTGGCGGCTTTCTCGCGCAACGCATCAGCATTGCAATTCAGCGAGGAAATGCCACCAACATCCTCGGTACAATGCCCCGAGAGCCTTTTTTAGGCTTAACTTAGTTTTAATTTAATTTAGTTAATGTAAATTATCATCTTGTAATTTGGTTATGTAAATAAATGCGTCATATTTTTGTTAAACCAATCAAGTTTTTAACTATCAACATGGTTAATCACAAGTTATGTTACAGCTCTTGTCGGATTTGATATAATTACTAATTTATACCTGAAAATGTCCAAAAAGTTAGAGAAAGAGGCTTGCACGCCACATACATAACATACATAATCAGCCTATAATGTTCCCACTGCTGGGACACAGGCTTCCTCTCTGTGAGAGGGAGTGGGGCGTAATCCACCACGCGGGCCCAGTGCGGGTTGGTAGATGTCACATGTCTTCGAATTTTTGGTTCTAGGACATATCGGTTTCCTCTCGATATTTTCCTTCACCGTTTTGAGAGCAGTGATGATGAAATTATTTACACAAAGTAAAGCGCCTGCCTGGGTTCGAACCTACGACCTACAACTCTTAAGTCGCGGCTGTTACCACTGGGCCACCACAGCTGGGCGCGACATACTTTAGAGAAATGCATGACAGGTTGCACAAACCTGGCTCTAGAAACGGCAATACATCAATATTGTAGAAAGTATCTGATACTGGGTCACAGGTATAATACTGTTACCTTTCAAATATAGCTAAC
Source organism: Atethmia centrago (assembly GCA_905333075.3). Classification (NCBI taxonomy): domain Eukaryota; kingdom Metazoa; phylum Arthropoda; class Insecta; order Lepidoptera; family Noctuidae; genus Atethmia; species Atethmia centrago. The sequence continues at coordinate 21,166,317 of HG995388.1, forward strand.
CACCAGCAATACATACTTAATTTTCAAACACAGATAAATAATATAAAATTACAAATTTACCACCAATAATATCAATAACTAAAACGTCTAATAACTTTACTCAGAGAAAACCAGCCAAGTGCAAGCCAGACTCACGCATTAAGGTTTCTATTATTTAAGTCGCAGGCAAGTAGCTTAATCAGCCGTTTAGTTAACATCCTAACTGTGTCGCAGCCATCTGGTGAAATTAGCCAGCTAATTGGACGCCTAGTCCGTTCATTAAACGGCTGGCACCCAATTAAATAGCTGAAGGACAACTAGAAGTTTGACCAACCACGCGCGCCGAAGTGGTAGCAGTAACTAAGCCAGGGCATTCCGATCAAGTGGGTTAGGTTAGGTTAGAACTGTGACCAACAGCGCGCGAGCTGAGCGAGCGTAGCGAGCGGTGCCGTGGCAGCAGCCGGCGAGGGCTACTTCTAACGGTTAGGCTGTTAACTTAACGGCTAAATAGGCTAGTTAGCTGCGTCATCGGTGCTGGCGTTTAATGAACGGCCTAGGCGTCCAATTAGCAGGCTAATTTAACCAGACGGCTGCGATATATACATATATATATACATATCATTAATTCATTATTAAAGTTTAACTTTTTTTTATTTTCCTTAAGGGTGCCCCGCCCACGGTAGAATTTTGTAGCGCCGATTATCGGGCCGATTTAAATTCTATACATTTATACGAGATACTTTTTGTAGGACGTGTGCGTTGCACTACTGCCATCAGTACGTTTTATTTTTCTCCTACACAAATCGATCACTGATTATCGGACGTCCCGCCCACGTCCTTAGTCGCTTCTATAGGCTGCCTAGAGAATTTGAATCGGCCCGATAATCGGCTCTACAAAAAGTCTGACGTATGTGAGCACCCTAAAACATATTCTGAGAAAATTTTAACTGGTTATCTATTACGATTAAAAACATGAGCACACAACCCCGTGGCGGACATGCCACGTGACATGTTCCGTAGGCCGTTTTCACCCTTTGGCTACGGAACGCTTAAAGCACTAGGTACAAGTTATGTTACTATAACATCATCTCAGCTTATAACAGTTATAGCGTTCTCTCTGCTTAGACACAAGTCTCCACTTTGTGGCAGGGAGACTGAGCCAAGTTAAGTTAAGTATGTTAAGATTAGGATACATACATAAACTCACGCCTTCTTCTCAAGGGTGTAGGCAGAAACTATAGAATGCCACCTGCTACTCTCCTTACATACTCCTTTTGCTTCGTTTACGTTCATACATCTGGTCATACACGTACGCCGTTTGCGAGTACTACGCACCTGACCTTTATGAAGAACATCACCAATGAGGTCACTATATGTCTTCCTGGGCATCCCCTCCCAGCGTTTCCACTCACATCTGCCTTGTAAATATCCTTTGTTAGTCGCCTTTCATTCATCCTCTCAACATGACCAAACCATCTCAGCATACTGTTTTCAATTTGCGTCACTACATCTTCTTAAGACTAGGATAATCAAGAGTAAATCAATCCTTCTGTTCAACGGTAACCATTTAATTAATTAACACAGGCGATAATGAGAGTTGAGTTCCACAAGGCCAGGGGTATCCTTGCTGACTCCGTACAGCCAGAACTGGTAGCTCAGAGATGTTAGCTGGCTGCTTATAAACGATAACGAAATTGTATCCTGAAACAACAACAGTTCATTTATTAGTAAAGTTTGTTTGTAAAAGAAGTTGTATTTGGTATGTCTAGTTGAAGTAACTAGTGACCGAAAAGCTGGCGGCTTTCTCGCGCAACGCATCAGCATTGCAATTCAGCGAGGAAATGCCGCCAGCATCCTCGGTACAATGCCCCGAGGGCCTTTTTTAGGCTTAACTTAATTAAGTCAATATTAACAATCATCTTGTAATTGGGTTATGTAAATAAATATAATTGGGTATTAAAAACGTCATTTCAGTCCGAAAGATACATTGCAGTGATCTCATTTGAAGGAGTAGAGGTAAAAATACAAAGACAAGAAACTTTCAACTTTGTGAGTCCCTTTGGCAATCGCTTTGGTATTGATTGAATGTTTGGCGGCGGTAACCAATCCTCTTAGGATAGGCTACAAGGCAATGAATTAACAAATAAAAACTTTATGATCTAAAATAGTCGTTAAGCGCGTTTTCGCGTCGAATCACGTCTTATTTCCATAAGACGTGATTCGAACGCCTGCAGAAAAACGACACGCAATATGCTTCATGCTTGCGAATTGTATGAGTAAATTTTCAGTAAGGCACTAGTAAAAGTTCGCACTTAGAAGCGGCATTATAATCTTAATAGCGTACCAAACATTCAAAAGATTTAAATAAATGTGTCTTACTTTCTAAAACTGGTGAAACTCTAATTCAGTTTCAAATTAAAAGAACAGGAGTATTATATAACATAGGGTCATGTTTTATTAATTTATTTCATAAATCCGACTGACCTGCAGCACTCCTCCATCAATAATAAACCCCTCACTGCCGGGTCCGTCTATGAACAGGATCACCTTGAAGCCCGTTATGACGTATTCGTCTTCTTCTGTCAAACTTTCTGGAAACTGGAACAGGTCAATGTACAATATACAATCGACGTCAGTGGTAATACTTGAACCACGGAAACAATCATGATTGCTACTAGGTGCTGTCAAAGTCTAATTGTTACCATGGATGTGTGGTTAAGTGTACGTGGTCATTAGAGTTAACCGGTAGAAAGAAACCTAACATATCAAGTATGCGGAAGGACTTAAGCGAGAGAGAATAATTTCTAGCAAAAAAGACATTGAACGTTCCCATTTATTCCTTACAAACTTCTATATAAATTAAATTATTGTTTTCAGTTTTACGAAGATTTTACAGTTTCGGAAGACCATTTAAATACTGGTAAGTATTTCCAAAGTATACGGCAAGGATTCACATTCATCAAACATTTATTTTTGGACCCACAAAATAAATAAATATTGTGAACTTGCATCGCTTTTAGGTCTAGTTTGGTTTCGCGACTCACCAAATTCACAAATAAGGTTTTTATAAACACTTACATCATTGAAGATGAACTCAAAATAGTCGGAGGCCTAAAAGGAGAAAAATAATATTTATCAAGTCGTGCATGTTCCGAAAAGGTCAAGGTTGTCTTAGGACAATAATGGCTCACCAGGCCTGCAGCAGGCGCAGAGGGCATTATCTACCCTGCCAACGCCTAGTGGCGTTGGCGTAGGGCAGATAACACCCACTTCCGGTCTCCCTAAATGGGTAAAGGGACAACGGACTCGGGGACTTCCATCGCCCCATAAGACTTGAGGTGGTGGCGCGTAATGTTCCACGCGCGCCCCTCTTCGACGTCGCGGGGGGAGTCAAACACCTTTCTCCCTTCGCTTGACCAGACGGAGTCCGCAGAGGAGGGCCGGCACCAGTCGGGGGCTGCGTTGAAGAGTGCTTACGTGTCCCCGGTGCAATTGTGCAAGGGAACACGGGGTGGTTTTAGTCAGTAGAAGTCTGACAGGCCCCTCCGTCTGCCCCAGGAAGGAGGACATCTGTGAGGATTTCCACCCCGTTACCAAAAAAGAAAAAAGGACGATAATGGCCCAAGTTTTCCAATGCGCTAACCTAGGTCAAATCTCAAATATTTCTCAAAATATTTCTCATCTCAATTATTTTTCGCTTCAATTATTTAGGCTTCATGTGTTTTTTTTACATCGTACCGTCAGCCTTCAAAGCAAGTGTGAACAGGCATTGACTGGGCACGCTCGTTTCATCGTAGATCTCATCCATCAGGCGAGATCGATGTCAAGACCATGCTAAATTCACAATTTTAAAAATGCTGGCAGTAAGTTAAGTGGCTGTCAAGGACATTTTATAGGCCTTTTTATTCCGCAGGGTTGTGCTGTAACCTTTTATTGTTAGGTTAGAGCTTCACCAGGCTAATTTTAGTGAGATAAGATCACCATATTATCCAGTATCGTGGCAGTACCATAGAATATTCAATGATAGGTATAGTCCGCGTGCAAGGGCAAGTCACCGCCTGAGGTATGTATGTGAGCGGTGAGACAGGGAGGGGGCGACTGAAAAGATTGACAGACTGAGATAGCTTGGCCTTTCTCTACCTCCCCCGTCTCACCGCAGACGGGGAGGGGGCGATTGACAACATTGACAGACTGAGATAGCTTGGCCTTTCTCTACCTCCCCCGTCTCACCGCAGACGGGGAGGGGGCGATTGACAACATTGACAGACTGAGATAGCTTGGCCTTTCTCTACGTCCCCCGTCTCACCGCTCAAATACCTCAGGCGGTGACTAGCAATTGTGCGCAGACTACAGTACCTACATACTTCTACGGATAGCTCTTTTAGAAAAAGTCCTACGATATGGTGAAGAGTTTTGAAGAAGAATGGACGAGGATTTATACTGGGTCAAACTATTGTTGGGTAGATAAATATAATTAAAACAGTCCTTACTCCGTTTTCCGGTGGATATCGGAGTGTCAGGTTCACATCTTGCACGGGAAACGTCCAGCCCTTGGTCCCGTACACCATCAAATGACTGCCTGTGGAAGTGTGCGATATATTATCAGATTTAGTCTTTTCAAGCCGTGTACATTCCCATCGGCAAAAATGATAAACTATCATCCCCTATTAACCAGGTTAGGGGAATTTTCAAAAATAATTCCTTAGTGCACACTTTCGATAAACAAGTAACTCTTGCGCATTTGATGCTTCTAGACCAGGGATGCATAGACATATAGAGAATATGGACCACCTAAAGAAAAATAACTATGTAAACATTTTAAAAGAATTTAATTAGGTACATTTTTTGTAAAACTTACAATATTTAGTTTGAGAAGCATGGCATTGCATTGCCGTGACCAATTTTGTTGCGCGCCGCGACCCACCCCTTTCGCCCGGACTCGCCCGAGTGCTACCCGAATAGTTCCAATCGCAAGCTCGCAACACATGCACGCATAATGTACGTAATTAGGTCATTGTCAACATTTAATTCATAATTTTCATTTTCCGCATTGTTTTTATTGCGTTTGCGGGCCGCGGTCTGTGTACCGCTGTTAGACCTAGCGGTTTAGACTGTACGTTGTCAGTTATTGAATGGATGAATGAATGAATTTAAGATTTTTATTAAATCTAGGTACATATACATTTTTAATAAGGGATCTCCATTGAAAGTTCGTGGGGATCACTCTGATTAGGATAGATTTATTGGATGGAATCAAACACGGCAGATGCGACATGATGACGGACCTTTCTTTATTGTTGACAGATGTCACAGATAGACCACAGACTACACAGAGCACATTTTGACACAAGAGTACACTACTGGTACATTTTAATGAATATGCCACAGGCTGACTTATATATACATTAGATGATTACAGAGCAAATATTATGTTCCTTTACATTCGGACTTCGGGGAGGAAAAATATTCAAATCCGATTTTTTCTGATAATGATCTCAATACGTCTAACGCCACACACTTTTCTGTGTCAAAAACAGGAACTAATGAATGTTGCCACTTAATTTTTAACAATCTCGCTTCTATGAATGGGAGTAAGAAATTTTTAAAACATCGCCACGCTTGTCTCTGATAATTTTACTCTTCGTTTCCTTATGCAGAACCTATCTGCTTTCCTTCAAACCCCAGAACTCATCACATTTCGTAAATTGTAAACCTTTTGACATAGTTGTCAACATAGCTCACAGAATAAGCAAGTTGAAGTGGCAATGGGCCGGCCAAATTACCCGTAGAACCGATGACCGTTGGTGTTCTTCAGTGGAGACCGCGAATCGTCAAACGTAAGGTCGGTAGCACGCCCTCAGGCTAAGTGGAGAGAGTTGCCGAGAATCGAGCTGAATGTCGTGCAATTGGAGAAGCTTATCTCCAGCAGTGGACTGCTATGGGCTGATCATGATGATGATAATGAAACCTTTATAATATTGGCGCTAAAAATCCACAATCATATATCAATTGAATGGGGAACCAGGTATCAAAATAAATAAGTTTGTTGTAATAAAAATCCATCAATGATAGCTGGATAGGTATGTTTGGTTTACCGTAAAGTGAATAATAGTTCTAATCATTAATTACTCAGCTATATAATCTACTCGGCGACTCTAACAAACGCGCAATTTGTTTATAATTTATAGATATTTGCAACTGATAATATAATCTTTCCAGAAACAATGACATTGCAGTTGATAGAAATGGATGGAAGAATAGATGCGCCGATCCCAAATTGTAACATATAATTAAAGCCTTGTGGCGGGATCATCGCCCCATGCGAACTACGCAACACACTGACGTCACGCAAAATCCTACATCACGCAAGCAGAGTTTACCGCGCAACTAGCATATATATAACATCCCGACATCAACCGTCGGGCAGTTGCCCACCAAACACGACACCCGTCTGGTCGGAGGATCCTCCCTTTTCTATGGAGGATGAGTGCAGTTTACACCCTATTCGTCATGCCTCTATAGCCTTGACAACGATGGAGATAGCTTTAAATTCGTCCCCAAATAATCTTAATCCGATCCAGCCTGTCCTCCGACGAGCCTAAGCCGAGGCCCGTACTCTACAAGCGGTCCCCTTAGCGTGTAGTCACTTAGTTTTTAAGTTTTATGCCCTGCCTAGAGGCCCTAATTTATTGAGGCACCCACAGGAAAGTCCGGATAAGCAGCTTACAACCTTCTAGGTTGACCTGCAAGATGCCATTTCACAAAAACAAAGAAACAAAAGAACGGTGGAGAAGTAGGTAGATATTTAAAGGTAGAAAACTCTAAGCTTTATCTTGAATAAGTGTTTAGACTACTATTGATGCCCTAGCGATTGCTATATATAAGGTAGATAGAGTATATAAGGTAGAGTACTCTTTTCATCAAATTCACACGAATAATCTTTCACGTAGAGTACCTACTCCAGGGAATATATTTTTTGACGCATACAGGAAAAAAAGCTAAAATCGATTGCTCCGTCACCTTTCTATCATAGTCTGAAATAAATTATTAGATATCAATGTTTATAGAATACATAATCTAGCTGATAAGTCTGATAACTCTTAAGTATGGTGGATTTTGGATAAAGCTAAAGGCAGTTACCGGATTCGTATTGTTACTAGAAGTATCTAGAAATGACAAAGCAGATTGACTTTATGATGCTTTATTAGATAAATATTTGTAGTATTTATATCGCGAAGAAGAACGCTACGCAATAATACATAGATAGTTTATCATCATCATTCATCATTTTGAGACGTCAGGGAAGTCGGAGTCGGAGTATGTCCAGCAAACTCCGACTCCGACTTCCCTCATCTAGCTCATTCCTGCGGCCTTCACAAGGTCATCGTTCCACCTTGTAGGAGGTCTTAAAACGCTACGTCTTCCAGTACGCGGTCGGCATTCCAGAACCTTTCCCCATCGGCCCCATCGGCCATCTGTTCTGCGAGCAATGTGCCCTGCCCACTGCCACTTAAAACTGGCAATTCGTCGGGCTATGTCGGTAACCTTTGTTCTCCTGCGGATCTCTTCATTTCTGTTACGATCACGTAGGGAAACCCCAAGCATAGGCCTCTCCATTGCCTACATTAAATATTCTACTTCCGATAAAAACACAGACAGATCGAGGTCGGTTCGAGAATCGAGGACCGTGACTAAATCTATACATATAAAATAAAGTCGCTTTTGAGTCTGTCTGGGTGACCCTTTAGCATAATCAGCCTATAATTTTGTCACGGTTGGGACACCGGCCTCTTCTCTCCAAAAGGGAGAGCCCACTGCCATTTAAGTTTGGCAATTCTTCGGGATATGTCGGTTACCTTCGTTCGCCTGCGGATCTCTTCATTTCTGATTCAATCGTAGGGGTAAGTTCTAGCCTTCTAATAAGGCCCATTGAGACAGTTCATGCTGTGATAAAAAGATTAACCGGTCAACTGGTTTGTAGCAGGACTGACAAGGGTGTACTTTACGAATATTTTGTAAATGAAATCTCAAGTGGTATAACCATTAACCAGTGAAGTCTTTGGTGAATTTAAAATAGTACAGCAAATTAATAAGATATGTTAGTAAAAGGTAAATACACTAAATTAAATTTTGTTGCAGTACCGTGAGGAAAATCATTTTCAAGTTATTTTTTTTTTTCAGTTTTGAGAGTTTTGTTGTAATTATTATACACATGCATGAATAAACAATTAATAGTGAATTTGTGGACCAAAAAATATTTTCCTATTGGAATGGCTCTAGGATTTATTTTGCTTGAATATTTGCAAGTGCCAAACGTTTATTGATAGTTATATAAGCTGGAGAACATTTCTTATTTTCGTTAAAATTCGACTGAAGCTCTTTACAAAGTCGTAATAACCGAGCGAGAGAAGCGAGCGAAGCGTCTCTGCTTCGTCCGGCAAATCGGCTTTCCTCTGTCAGTTTGTCTCCTCCATAGGTCGTATCACTCGTGCTTTACAACCGATCTAGACGAAAATTGATATACAGGTTTTACGACTTTATAGATTTTTTGTCATTGGGGATTTTTTATTGGAGACGTACTTCCTCCAAAAAGGGGCAAAAAGTGGGCTACTGGATATCTCCGCCGTATGAGACCAGATTTCGGTAATTCTGTATTTGAAAGGAAATGTAAATTGGTCTCATAGAAATTTGGTGAAGAACTAATGAGGATCTTCGGCATGATGAGCAGAATAGCTCCTCAAAATGCAGTGAATTACTCTCTTTTAGATTTCCACCAGTGGAATCGGCCCTTTAACTGCTAGGTAGGGATTGATGGAGCACCTGGGACCACCTTCTTATCCCAAACCTGGGCTGCGGTGGCAAAACTAGGCTGCCAATTAAAACCTATTAGTAAATTTTTCTATAATTTTTTTTCTGTTTTTTCTATTATTTTTTTGTTTCTTTTTTTTCCTTTATTACATGGGACTTAAACATAACTGGCGAAATGTGGCTATACTACAGGTACACCTCTGCTCAGTCCTTCGGGGAAACAAAGCGTGAGGTTATGTTACGTGTATGTGTAATTTTTCTAGCTGACCTACAAATTTTTACTCATAATTTTTCTGTCTTTTGAATTTGATGTCTTGTTTTTAAATATGGCTGCTGTCGTGTATGGCACGTCGAACAGAATTAATTTCGATATTGACCTATGCTTACTATCTGGCGATAGATACTAAGGGATATTTCTAAAAACAAAAAAACATTGTAAACATCCCGTTTTAAATAACTTTAGTGGTATATTAATTTTTGCAAAAAAGTTTGTGTTTTCGAGGTCTACTAGTTATCTTATAATTAATAGTTTCACAACTCACCTTCAATGATAGAGTCCAATGAACAATAATACTTATTGACAGTCTGATAAACTGTCGAATGGACTTGTCTTGCTTCATTATTATTACCATTGCTGTTTCCAAAGTATTTCACTTCATTCACAGCATTATACTCCTCGATTTCCGGCTTAATAACCTGAACTATTTCACTTTCCACAATAACCACATAGAAAACGGAAACACATGATATTAATATTCTAATATTCCCATTCATAACGCAGACACAAAAACGGCTTGTAAACGAAAAAGGTGAACATATCGTCCGCGCATTTAATGTAAGATTAATTAACTCTGATTAGGAATGTAATTAAAATAATATTTAGTGATAAGAGTCGATATTTTGGTGATAAATGTTGTGATCGTACTGCTGTTATCGGATTCTGTCGCTGTGAACTCGCGCGGCTGTGGCGGTTATATGGGTGCCTAGCGTAAATCGAGCTATATATCTGTGTGATTAGATTGTTGGATTCGATCCTCATAAGCAGCAGTTGTACTTATTAAAACTATATAGTCCAAGTGTTTGGGTATCAAACCAGTGATAACGTAAAAGTTCGCCTGTATTCCCAGAAGGTGTAGGCAGAGGTGTACAGTGTACACCCACATTTTGCAAGTGATCTTTAAGTTCTAGGTCAAACAAGATTGCCACGAACCGTCCATAAATCCAGACTCCCGGGATTGCTGCACTAAACTTCCAAAGTTCCAACGACAAAATTAAACGGGAATCCGGAACCGTCTTAAGGATATTAGGCCGATTGCATTGTCAAATAGAATCTGATTCTGGTCATGCCAGAGACATGTTGATCAGAATCAGAATGCATTTATTTGTTAGTATGTAACGACATAGTATGGTGTTAACATTTTTAAGTTCTGTACATTCTACCACAACATATGGTGTACAAATATTCAAATGTTATTCTTGATTAGCTAAGGGCCGATTTTTCAATCGCCGTTTTGACAACTTTTGTATAGAAAATATTTCAAACCGCCATATTTATTCCTCAGATAGAAGCTAACTGATGATTGAAAAATCGGCCCTAAGAACAATTAATTTTAAGATTTATGGTTTACATTATGTCCAATATGAATTAATACTATTTATTTACATAATCAAACTACAAGATGGTTATTACATTAACTAAATTAAATTAAAACTAAGTTAAACCTAAAAAAGGCCCTCGAGGCATTGTACCGAGGATGCTGGCGGCATTTCCTCGCTGAATTGCAATGCTGATGCGTTGCGCGAGAAAACCGCCAGCTTTTCGGTCACCAGTTACATCCACTAGACAATATTATTATTAATATTATTATAATTAGGGAATTGTTACTTAAAAAGCAATGTCATAATTAAGTACAATGTCATCTTGGATTTTTACGATATTCTATACATTGGCCAATGTCAACAATCAGATGCAGGGTACCTTAATACCGAGTGAGGACCAGTGAAACCGAAGCTCTCTTCGGGTCTAGATGATTTGGAACGGACGTGCTAATTATTTGGCCTCCTCTTTGCTTCGACTCATAAGTTCATTTCTTGTACATTAATTCATTGTGACTCTGGTTGTCATTGTCATATTATTAAGATTATTGGATTCACTTTCTAACGCAATAGAACCCAATAACACTTACTCCTAGCCAGGATCTCACACTCAGTAGATCAACCTCGCGATCAATGTCGATGTCAGATTCGAGATCGGGTACAATCAATCACAACAACTCCCAAAAAAAACAAAAACGAATCAGCCTCTCACTGTACCTAAAGTCCAATAAAAACTTCAAATATCCGAAGTTTATGACGCACAATAAACAAACTCATACGTAACGAGGTTCTACGTAAGTGAATAATTAATAGAACCTTCTCGAAACCGGTTGTCCCTACAAAAACGGTTTCGATCACCCTTTTGATCTCTGAGAACCCTCATTAGGCCTACTTAAACATTATTATAGGCCATTATAATCACGCCTCGTTCAAAGATGTGGTAACTTATGGACCATAGACTATGCTCTATGGATTTATGGGAGGTGATAATGCGTACTTTATGGTCGATGCTACGTTTTATAATGTTTTGTTTTATCTGTGTTATAAATTAAAGATGTGTGAAGAGGTTTTAGTGATTGGGTTAAGACAATTGTTTTATTACCTGATTATTTTAATTTTAAGCCTTCGCATGAGGAGCAATGTTTTTTTTTAAACCAATATCAACATCTCATAACCAAAAGGGCATCCACAAATCACCTAAATCATTTCATATCATAGCTATAACTTAGATTAGAAAACCACAACGCGTTAGCACATTAATACTCCTATATAAAGAAACCACAAGTCCCGACCTGCAGAGTAATCAAAGATGGCCGCCAAACTGCTTCTCTGCACTGCACTTCTGTCATACTCTGGGATCCTAGTACACGCCCGTGCTCGTGGTAGTTTCCACATAGGAAATACTTTTGGATCCCATCTTATATACCACGAAACCCATCACAAATACCCAATAGTATTTATGAAAAGAGATGAAGATTTTACCGTGAAAGGAGTCGACAATGAAATTATCGAATCTGTGATTGTGAATGACTTGGATGGTACTGGTCTGAGCTATATCAGAGATGGCGGAATTGGACAGCATAATGTGACAATACATTTGGAAAGTAAGCGTGGATATGGGTATAAGTTTCTAGTTGAAGTTTACGCTATTTAATGTGGTTGTGTTCAATAAATTGTTGGGTGAAATGTTATATTTGTTTTATTGTAACTTACTGTAGACCCATAGAAAGGGGTTATTTGAATCTAATATATACATACCCATTGTTAACGAGGCTTAGTTTGTCACCTCCCACTAGGTACTTTTTTTTATTGGTTTGGAAATTATCAAATAAATTCTCCCGCTCTGGGCGGAGTAGGAGGGTCAGACTCTTACTGACTAAAACCCACCCGTGTTCCTTCCATTGCCTGTGTTGCCATAGGCCTCAGTATTCCTTACGGACTTTCGCATGACCCCGGCAGGCATCGGCCCTAGTGGACCCCTACATTTGTGCTGACGACATCTCTTTGAGGCGCGCATGGAATACAACGTGCCGTCGACCCGGGCTTGGTACTTATCGGACGGTGAGCTACCCATTGCTCACCGTCCGCAAGCCCGCGCCTACGGTGACCGGAAACCCGCCTGGGATTCCCGACGCCCAGGGCGTCTTCTGCGGCCCACTAGGTACTTAGAGTGATTTCAACAAAAATGAAATGTCGTTCGATATGTCTTGCTTTAAATTCTATGTGCTTTGGCTGTCTGGTCTGGAGTGAAACTTATCTAGGTCTGGCTGGCTTTCCCTTGTAGGCTAATAACGCTTCTTCAACCAGCTCTCCGACACCAGTTACTTCTCTCTCTTTCTCTCTTTACCCGATACCACGTTTTGTTGTGTCCGGTCCCCCTTTATTAAAATGTCACTTCTTGTATTCCGACTACTTAGAAAAATTAAATTGACACCAATGGTGAGCTTACCCACTGACCTATAGCCAAAACAATCATCATCTGCCTGTCTTTTCCCAACTATGTTGGGGTCGGCTTCCAGTCTTACCGGATACAGATGAATACCAGTATTTTACATGGAGCGACTGCCTATCTGATCTCCACAACCCAGTTACTGGGTAACACGATACCCCTATAGCCAAAACAATATAATCGGAATATAAATTTCCAACAACCAATTATAATTATCAGGATCACCAATGGAATCAAATTAACCACTAATTAATTATTACATACTAGCGATATTTAACGTTAATTAATCGAATTCCTTAATTACAAATTAAATATTTTACATAACACAAGTAGGTAGGTTCATTGTTTGTTGATATGGACTATAAATATTCTAGTGAGGACCATATCAGTTACAGTGCCTCTTTTAGATCGTGACCACAATTTATCATGGGACTTGATGGCGTCAAATGAATCCCTGTACCCACGACTCCACTCAATCAACTCTACCTAACGCAGTCCACTGCTAGATGTAGGCTTCTCCCACGTTATGCGATAACGCCAGGTTTTCTGCCTTCTGCATCGCTGATTCGCAGTCTCCACTCGTAGACTCGTCTGCTTCAACGGTCGTCAGTCCGTCGACTCGCCACTTGGGCTTACGTAGACTTAAACCTAACTAGCATATTCAGCCTATAATGTTCGCACTGCTGGGACACAGGCCTTCTCTCATCGAGAGGAAGTGCTGTAATCTACCACACGGCCCCAGTGTGGGTTTGTAAACCTAACTAAGTAGTGAAATTATCATTAAAAAATCATGTATTCTCTGTGAGCCTCCATGAGTGACGTGGCGTAGGTAAGCACGTTCGGCGCACTATAGAGTACTCAACCTCGCTGCCAACCTTGCTCACTGGTTCGTTTTTTTCTTTTCTTTGGTTGCTTGCTTTCTATACGTTCTAGGAAAATAATATACCTACTAATCATTCTTGAGTAGTATCTAAGTGCTAAAACAGTAAAAAAACAGATCAGAGTCAATATTAACCCTTTGACCGCCACGTCAAAATAGCGAAAACGTGCCCTCGGCGCCAAGCTAAGAATTTTTCCATAAAATGTGCCCAGCACGCCACGGTCATGACTACATGACAATGTAGTCGTGACCGTGGCATGCTGGGCACATTTTGGTTTTTCACCTATACATGACTGTGGCGGTCAAAAGGTTGCCACCTCATTTTATTACATCGCACTAGTAGATACATAGTTAAGCTGTATAAAGTAACAAACAATCTCACATAGACATCCCCAGCCTTTAAAATTTAAAGCCCTACCTTCTGGTTCTACATTAACCGCTACAAAACAAATTTCGATAAATAAAACAATAAGAACGTCTTCACCCAATCATTTATTTATACACAACCACATCAAATAGCAAAAACTTCAACTAGAAACTTGTATCCACTTCCCCGCTTACCTTCCAAGTGTATTTTAACTTGGCGCTGCCCAATACCGCCTTCTTTAATATAACCCAAGCCATCACCTTCCAAGTCACTCACAATCACAGCTTGAATAATTTCATTGTTGGCCGCTTTCACGGTTAAATTTTCTTCTCTTTTGATTAATGGTATCGGGATCTTATGGTGAATCTCGTGGTAAATAAGATGGGCTCCATAAGGGGTTCCTATGGAGAAGCTGCCCCGACCACGGGCTTGTACTAGTATCGCAAAGAATGACAGAAGTGCAGTAAAGAGGAGCAGTTTGGCGGCCATCTTGGATCGCTGTGTTGGTTGAAGAGCTTCTTGCTTTCTTTATATAGGAGAGTTAATGTGTTAAGGCATTGTGGTTTTGATAACTAATAGTCTTGTATGATTTGAAATGATTTTGGCAATTTGTGAATTCTGGTTATGGCAATTATATGCCAGTAAGATCCGTTGCCTTATCAGCAACAAAATGCTCAAAAAGGAGATGATGGTTCTGCGAATGGATAAAATTAGAAATTAGTTGGTATATTTGTAGGTATATTATTTGTAGGTAGGTTAGTTAGAGAAATTTCGAAAATGGCGCCCGCGCCGATGGCTGAGAAGTTGTGTGGAAATCAGTTGTCACAACACTACACAACCTATGCTGTGCTAATGCCTATACATTAGATGCGGAGGAAGACGGGGTTATTCCACAAATCCTCATTCACATTCCCCATCAATGGGGAACTATTCTTAATTTGCGAACTATTCTTCCTCAAATCCTCATTCACGTCTCGTAAAGCTCTTAACGGGGATTTATGGAAAAAAAGTTCACAAATCCCCATTGATGGGAAATGTCAATTGGGGTTATTGGTATAACCCGGAATACGGTACTGATGGCACAAGTCCTGGAAAAAGTATGAATTTGGACGGCTTTATGGATAGAGGAAGACCAAAGAAATGACTGATGGATTATATGACAGATGATGTAGATAGAGTCAAAGTGGGTGAATACTGAGATAAAGGCTACGAGAGAAGTAACTATGGCGGCTCGGAACTTGAGGCGAGTCGCTGCGTAGTAACAAATACACGTTTCAGCGGGGTTGAGGAGTGCGGTACTGCACAGCGAGTGGCGCACTTCCGAGCCGCCATCAAGTTTGAATCGAGCTGTAATACAGGCTATTACGGCTAAAAGACTTGCATCAATGACTACGAAATGCCTTCGTTGACATTTTAAATTACAAATGTCCAACTAATATTTACAATATTCCAGAGCACATCAAATAAACTTGCCATAATTAAGCTAATTAAAATCTTCGTAAACGTGTAAGTAATTAATATCAAATTGTTATCAAACATTTGCACAGGCCGTACTGATGCAAAGGGGAATCCATTTCGCTAATTAGTTTGTACAAATGAAACCTTAACTCAATGCATGTAAGGGCTATATTCGTAAGATTAGTTAGGTAATTGCGTAGACTGTATGCTGACCTCTTAGTACCTCTTAAGTACTTGATACGTATTGTTAGAACTGACAACAATGATGCTCCAATATTGACACTCGTTGGTGCATTCTGAAGTTCTATGAAACTATGAAGAATCTACAAACATGGTATACTTACCGTGAAGTACATGAAGTTTCTTGGTACTCCACTTCTATCATTAGGATCGAAAGAATCGTTACTAATTTCGACATCAAAGTTAACGTTATCATCATTCAACTAACAGACAAATTCTGCTAGGATTTCCACAACAACCAGCCGGTGTTCCCCGCATATTTACACCATTTCATCATTTGCCCAGCCTATTCCCAACTATGTCGGGGTTTAGTCTACCCGGACTGTGCGACTGCCTATCTGACCTCCACAACCCAGTTACTGGGTAACACGATACCCCTTGGTAAGACTGGTTGTCAGACTTTTGGGCTTCTGACGACCCGTAACGACTGTCAAAGATCCACGAATGGCAGCCGGGACCAACGGCTTAACGTACTTTCCGGGGCACGGAGGGGTCTTGGAATGTAAAAATGGTCACCCATCCACGGACCAACCGCGGTAAGCGTAGCTTAACCTGATCGATTGACCCGTACGGCTGTTATTACTTAGACACAAGCCCCACCTAACCTCAATACTCGTGGCTAAATGATAACAGCCGCACGGGTCGATCGAAGGTAATATGCTTGCCGCGGTCAATTCGTGGATGGGTGAACATCCATTACATATCGAGACACATCCGTGCCTCGTAAAGCACGTTAAGCCGTTGGGTCCCAACAGCAATTCATAGATCTTTATATCTATTAAACAGACAGGTGTGCTGCTGGGGAGTTTGTTGCGCCACTTCTTCTTCCCAGCTAAAGCACTAGGAAGTGGTGAAGGGCGGGCGTTTTTGGGGGACTGTTTTATCCCCTCTAGTGTTATAATTCTCCAAATCGACATCCTGTCCCGATGTTTTGATAGTCGGTAGAATTGACACGCGAGCGTTCACTAAAACTACGACAACTCAGAAAATACGCATCGTAGCTCTACAAACCCCTAGTCATTGAAGTTGTCATATGAAATAAGCTACCAGGTAATATAGGGTTTAGTGCAGTTTCACCTTGCAATATATTGCTAATTCGAAGTTGAAAGTCGTCATATTTGTAAAACAAAAGCAATAAGTCCAAAGATAATACGTAACTTTCTTAAAACCACACTTCTTTACAATACTCAAAGAAAGAACAGAGATATCTATGCGTTTTTTTAAATGACAAGCTTATCAAAAAATAACCTTATTGCAAAAAAAAAAAGGTATGCTTACACAATTATTCCGGGAACTCTGTAAGCCCCTTAGCTTCGGTTCTTATCTTATCATTATGTAACTTTGACGATCGAAAAGTGCTGATACTCAGCCTAGTTTGAATAAATGACTATGGATTTGATTTGATAGTAATTACGGGTACGGGTAGTCAGAAGCCCAAAAGTCTGGCAACCAGTCTTACCAAGGAGTATCATGTTACCCAGAAACTGGGTTGTGGAGGTCAGATAGGTAGTCACTCCATGTAAAATACTGGTATTCAGCTGAATCAGTTTAGACTGGAAGCCGGCCCAAACATAGTTGGGGAAAGGCTAGGCAGATTTTATTTTTCTAGAAAATAGCTTGAGAGTATATTGTTATTTAAAGTTAATAGCATTTTTTTTTTGGGTGGGAACTTCTACTGCTCTGGGCGGAGCGGAAGGGTGTGTCACACTCTCGCCCACGGCGACTTTTTGTAGCAATGCTGTCGCGCGTTTCGTAAACGCGCAACAGCATCGCTACTAACGCGTGTTAGTCGCATTTGCTACAGAAGCGATGCCAACGCGCTACTAACGCGCTACAGCAACGACAAGACAACGTGACTAATGTTGCCTCAACTGAGTCCATCTTGAAAATGTAGAGATCACAGGTATTTTTGTGCCATTACTGAATGGCGTTTGCATCGCGACAGAAGCGCGTCAGTCTCGCGTTTGCATCACGACTGAATCTGGGCCCGTGGGCGAGGGCACACAGCTAGCGACCGCTTCGCGACTGTATCGATGCGGACGCGCGACAGCATCGCTACTGCATCGGTATAAAAAGTCGCCGTGGGCGAGGGGCCTAACTGACTAAAACCCACCCGTATACCTTCCGTTGCCCGTGTTGCCAAGGGCCTCGGTAACCCTTTAGTACCTTCCGGCGAAAAGTTAATAGCACGAGAGAATATTATTGCTTTTAAAGTCAATAAATAGCATGAGAGAATTTTATTGCTTTTAAAGTCTATGTTATTAGGTACGCTACAGGAAAACTGTACCAGTTTTTCCTTAGGTCTTTGTGATTGGTCTGCCAAGTGCCAACGCATTTGAGAATCACGCAGACAAATATGACTAATACAATGTTCACAATATTTTCCTATAAAACAAATATGGAGATAACACGACTTCTTAGTACTTATTAAACAGATAAATGTATTGAAGAAACTATTTACCCATTTATTTACAACTTATTATTTAGTATTGTTTCAAAATTATCCGGGAATACCCAAAAAGATGGGTCTTATTACAAGAGCATAAGGTTTACATTTGAATGGTTATCGATTAGGTGTCCAGTTTATATGATTGTGACCCGAGCAGCCTTGTGGGCGATCGTTCGCTCGTGTGTGGTTTAAACAATATTAAGATGGGGTTACATGGGAGTGGAAAGTTGAGTTGAGAGCAATGATTGTTTATAATGTTTTGTTTATGGCTAGACAGGTGACAGGTGTATTTTGTTACGACACGTTTTATAAAAAAAATATAAAAAAATAATACCGTACTAAAGAAGGTTAATTCTAATTTCACAGAGCCCAGCATACGACCTGACTTGGTCCAGCTTTCAGACATTAGCGACCTCAAAACATCCTAAAACCTTGACTAGTAATTCATTAAAAATTATTACTTATCCTCCAAATCCATGTAAACACAGCCTTAAATAAACGAACAATTGACCTCTGCACTAAATATCTCTCAGTAACGATTTGCTCACGAGTCGACACGTACTTACAAAGAATCATGTATAAAATCTTATTAATATGTGCTGTCATATCGACAGCTCACTGCAGAAGTGTTATTGTTGGCCAAACTTGGGAACAAAATGGCATTAGAAAGGTTTACGAGACAACTGTTGATGCGAACGCAATACCGTTGTTCAAGAGAGAGAAATTCGTCACTTTCGAATACCCTATTGGTGACTCGAAGATCAAAGGAATTGCTATCAAGGACATGGATAATGGATTAGCAGAACCATCGATTACTATGGGAGGACTAGGATTTAACTTCGCCAACCTGAAACTGAAGAGCGAAAGAGGAGCTGGTTTTAACTTTGTGATAGAAATCTACGCGTAATTTTGTGAAGGTTTTTTTCGTATACTATCTTTTTCGTGATTCGTTTTTTGTGCTAATTAATAAGTTCAATATTTGCTGATTATGGACGTTTAGAAGCAGTGTTGTGTGTAAAAGTTTTGTGATGAATGTAACTATCGTAAATATTTTATAATATTATGATGATAAGTTAAAGATTATCCGTGATGAATATGTACAAGTAATTACAGATTTCAATAACACAAGAGTTTTTCATTAACGTTATATTACTTATATCTAATTTCATAATAATTCTGTAACAACGCTAATATTACACAAATAAGTAAACATTTTTCCAAACAACAAGATGAAGGTAAATCTGTCACTAAACTCCATGTAAACACCTTCTAACGCCAGTGAGCTAAATTACTGACCACTTGACCTTTCCTTCTTGCATATCAATCCGTCGCATTCACACACTGGCATAGACAATCACAGTAGAACTACACGACTCACTGAGTTCACTCCTCGATCAAAATGTTTAAAGAAATCATTTTAGTTTCGGCTGTAATAGCCTTAGTTCAAGCCAACAGTGTATTTGTAGGCCATATTTATGACCAAACAGGTTTGGTCCGCAAGGTCTACGATAAAATGGTCGAGTCTACGGCCATACCATTGATCAAGCGCGAACAAGAAGTGTTTTTTGAATATCCAGCAGGAGACCAAAAGATAAAAGGGATTGCTCTCAAGGATTTGGCTGAGTCGAAGGCAGAAGCGTCGATAACTCGAGGTGGACTGGGCTTCGGATTTGTCAATATAAAGCTTAAGAGTGAAAGAGGGTCCGGATTAAAGTATTTGATAGAAATTTTTGGGTAAACATGTGAGATGTGTGTTTAAAGTTTCAATACTCATAGCCAGGTAACTATTGTGTTTGTTAAAAAAATTCGGAAGTGTGACAACGTGTGTTATTCTCTGTAAAATTAAATATAATTGTGTTAAGTATTTGGTTTTATTTCTTTACTAAAAAAAAACATCGAGATTTCTGTGCTATATCTAAGTTTAATATTAATGTGTTATACACATAAACCTTCCGGAATGTATGCTCTAAACGATGGCGCATACCTAAAGTGGCCATTTATTTTTTAACTCAAACGGAACATGGGTTTATATACGTCAGTTAGCAGGTTAACATTGAAAATAAACACAACATTTTAATGTGCTTTATTTATAAAAAGTTTAACTTAATACAACTAAAGTTCAGTATAATTATATTCAGATTAATTATAATGATTAAAATTATAACTAATTGAGAAAAAACAAAATAATCACCGGTTCACCAGCTTAATAAAAATAACAAAGCAAAGTTCCTCTGACAGTATTTTTTAAATTATAGGTATGCAACATATTTTTTTTTATTATATTTATATTTGTCAGAGGAATTTTCGCGCGTTTTCGGAAAAAACGGGAATATTTTACGTCCCGGAGCTTTGTCAGGGGACAACGGGACAGGTGACCGAGAAAAGGGACAGTCCCGTTCAAAACGGGACGTATGATCACTTTATGCATACCGCATCAAAAATCCATTGTGTAGTTGAGAAGATCTAAGTAGTCACTGGTGACACTCCCTCTCGGGGAGAAGAGGCCGGTGTCCCAACAGTGTGAAAATTATATATAGGCTGATTATACAATTATGCTAAAGGGTCACCCAGACAGACTCAAAAGCGACTTTATTGTATAATACGAGTATGTATAGATTTACTCACGGTCCTCGATTCTCGAACCGACCTCGGTCTATCTGTGTTTTTATCGGAAGTAGAATATTTAATGTAGGCAATGGAGAGGCCTATGCTTGGGGTTTTGCTACGTGATCCGAACAGAAATGAAGAGATCCGCAGGAGAACCAAGGTTACCGACATAGCCCGACGAATTGCCAGTCTTAAGTGGCAGTGGGCAGGGCACATTGCTCGCAGAATAGATGGCCGAAGGGGCCGAAAGGGTCTAGAGTGGCGACCGTGTACCGGAAGACATGGCGTTTGTAGGCCTCGCACAAGGTGGACCGATAACCTAGTGAAGGCCGCAGGAATTCGCTGGATGCGGAAAGTACCAGAACCGTTCGATATGGCGGTGCTTGGGGAAAGCCTATGTCCAGCAGTGGACGTCTTTCGGCTAAAATGATGA
The DNA here is from genome assembly GCA_905333075.3 of Atethmia centrago. Lineage (NCBI taxonomy): Eukaryota > Metazoa > Arthropoda > Insecta > Lepidoptera > Noctuidae > Atethmia > Atethmia centrago. The sequence goes on from HG995388.1 coordinate 21,187,583, forward strand.
TGATGAGAATATTAAACACTTTTATTTGCGATACTCACATGGTATTATATGTAGATTTGTGGTAAATATATTGCGAAAATATGCTTCCGTTTCAAAATCAGCTAGCAATTAAACTGTTTATAGAATTGTTTATTTACGTAGATATAAAATAATACTGTTTACCTTGGTGTCTTTAAAATTAATAAAAGAATTAGGTAGGTAGGCTTAGCATAATCAGCTTATAATGTTCCCACTGCTGGGACACGGGCCTCCTTTCTGTGAGAAGGAGTGGGCCGTAATCCACCACGTGGGCCCAGTGCGGGTTGGTAGACCAGGACCAGGTGGGTAGGTTACCTATTAAAGTAGGTGGTGGTATCTGCTTTTCAGTTTTTTGTTAAAAATCAACTTAAAGATTGTTGGATGTTGGTATTGCTCTTTCCATCTTTAACCAGTGTGCTGACCTTATAATATTATGAACACAAAGTCTGCATATCTTGGCGAATTTACAGAACTTTAGTACTTAGTGTCCAAAATCTATAATCTGTGATAAATGAAGTCTAATTTAGACCATAGTGTCACAAGGTCTCCTCACTAATTTAGAACACTGACTCACAAGTCTCAATAATTTTAAGGGCCTCTTTTGCTTTATTTAGCTGAATATAAATGATCATCTCCACATACAACTACATATCTCAAAAAATTTACTAAATTATAAATGATTTTATTTCTGTAAGTAGGTTTGTAGAAACACTTTTTCACGTCAGTCATATTTTAAAAGTACATGAGGTCGGCGTTTTCTATCTGACTATTCTGAGAAGAAAGGCCGAAACAAACTCACAACAACGGGGCATCTCTTCCTCTTTCATTTGAATGAAATTCAGTCTACAGGTACCTTAGTACCTTCCACCTATCTACAGTGACAATAACATGAAGATATTATAATCCATTATAGGAGCGATTCACTAACATAACAAGAAATTTTAGAGCAAATACGGAATCAACTACGGAAAAACAACTTAATTGCAAATAACGTATGACGCTTTCTGTGAAGGAGCTTGTCCGGGCAGAGCCATAACTTTCGCTTAAGTGGCCCCGGGGCAGGACAAAATAGGGTCTCGTTCAATGCTTGGAAGGACACAAAAAATATATTTTAACAAAGCGGATCTAATCTAAGACAAAGCTCAAAACGGTGACACTGACAGGTCCTCTATCCCGACGGAGACTGCTGGATAGCATAAAGACAGTTGCAGTTGTTGTTGTTGTAGTTGTTGTTGTTGCAGTTGTTGTTGTTGCAGTTGTTGTTGTTGCAGTTGCCAGTTGCCCTCTAGCAGTTCCGGTCCTGCGTCCGGGGAAGTACTCTTACTATATACTCAGCTGTTCCTGTGCCGTCGCAGCAGAGTCGCTGGGTTCCAGTTCGAAGGGGTCCAGTGTACATAATTACAAGCACATGAGAGAGTCATGTCAGTTTTGTCACTTGGATGACAGCGCAAGTCTCTGGTATTGCAAATTTTCTTAAGTGTTAGTGACCTCTTACGATCATGAGAGACTGTTTGTTATGACACTATTCTGACACCTTTTCCTACAACAGCTTATATACAGCCTAAATTCCCCACTACTGTTCTGAAACTGCTTAGTGGCCCGGAGATGTTAAGGGTCCGGTAATCGCCGTTGACCTTGGTCATAATCGCCATTAACTTTGGTCCTTTAATTATTGTGAATGTGAGCACTATGTGGGTAATTTTGATTTATTTCTTTTTTCTCAGTTAGTTTTAATGATAGTCTGGCATTTTGGGTACTTTATATGGCCTACCCAAATGTCCTTTCCTTGGTATTGTTCGTCGAGTCGTTGAGCTCCTTATGTCCTGAGTTGAGCTACGCGATTACTGACAAATGCTTGCACTGACTGGACAGGTCCACTCAAAATGTGTGGTTCTTTCCTCAAAAAACCATTTCAGACATGGATCTACATGGTCCTCACATGATCTGTCAAAGATTATGTCTGGACTTTAAAAGAGATTTTGACCCTTGAGTTTGTTTTGCCATCTTTTCTCAGGGGTAGTCAGCGTCCATCTAGCTTATTTTTATTTTTTTAATATTACATGTAAAAGTGATTCCGATATCCTATTTACAGAATAAACAATTTCATATCATTTTTACAATTGCGAGTCTCAAACACGCCGTTGGTTGTAATAGGGAATATTATTTTTTATCAACGAAAATATGAATATTTGAAAAAAATCACAGATTCTATATAATTATAGATGATAAAATAGTCTGTTCATGCAGAAGATAACATGAAAATATCTTGTAGTGTGAAGGTAATATCGTTTTTTATGCTTTGGGTAGACATTATTTCCTAAATTTATTTCATAAAGTACTTTACTACAATACTTGAATATCCACATATAGAATTGATGTGTATGCGTTCTAGTACAAGATACTTTTTTGCATAACTTACTTGCATTATATGAAGGCGTAATAACCAGAGGTCGGAATGAGTTATTTATGTACTTACTTACACTGATTTCATACAGCGAATCAAATCCCGAGATTAATTTTAAAGAGCAGATAAATCACGTGATTTATGAAATAAAAAAGTTATTTACTTTTACACAATTTAAATCACTGCACGCGCGACGTTGCCAAATTTACATCAACGACATCAGATGTCTGAAGTTGCAAAATTACAATGCGCACACGCGCGATTATGTGAACATAGCTTGTAAGAACAAAAGAAAACAATAGCGGAAATGCGGAGCACACAACGCGGCCACTCGCGATTGTCTATTAGAAATCCCGGGAAGATACATATTACCTAATTCCGACTTCTGGTAATAACAGATTTAAAAGTCACTAAAAGCATATAGGTATCTGCGCCTTAATAAAGACTCGCTTCTCAGACACCAACTGCGAGGATAATTATACTTAGACATAAACTTGTGTACGCCATTCAAGTAATGATGATGTTACACTTCGTAGATAACCATAAAACGCGTTAATTAATCAACTGAACCGTAAAATTTCCTATAAAGTGGATAATATCGATTCTCTGAAGGAAACTGTGACTAGTGCATAACAATGGGCGATTATATATATATTTTTTTTACTAGCGTATAAATAATTTAACGTGACTTTTAAGGCTGTGTTCACATGGAGCGAATTCGGTGCGAACCCTACAATCATGATCCACCGTCATCAAACGTGTTTACGTCAAGTCACTTTTGCAGATATATTGAGAACCGTCAGTCGTCGCGATCTTTGTGCCCAAATCTTATTTTGCTATGGTTGTAGCGACAGGTGAGCCGTGGTGGCCCAGTAGTAACGGCCGCGACTTACGAGTTGTAAGGTCGTAGGTTCGAACCCTGACAGGCGCTTTACTTTGTGTAAATTATTTCAACCTGCTCTCAAAACGTTGAAGGAAAACATCGTGAGAAAACGCCGCATGTCCCAAAAATTCGAAGACATGTAACATCTACCAACCCGCACTGGGCCTGCGTAGTGGATTACGGCCCACTGCCTCTCACAGAAAGGAGGCCTGTGTCCCAGTAGTGAGAACATTATAGGCTGATTATAATGTAGCAGTAGGAATATTTCTTTATCAATATAATATCTTTATCAACCGCGAACATCATCTCGAACAATACTTACAAATATTATTTCATGACAATGGATAACATCCTCCTATCTGCTTATAACAGACTACATTGACGTTACCAATCCAACTGTCAAAGCCACCAAACTGATAATGGCAATATGCGCTGGATCGTTTATTTACATAACTAAATTACAATATGGTTATTAACATTAACTAAATTAAATTAAAACTAAGTTAAACCTAAAAAAGGCCCTCGAGGCATTGTACCGAGGATGCTGGCGCCATTTCCTCGCTGATATCATTATATAATTTATAAGCGCTTATATAATTTCTAACGTGACGATATTATCGTGAACGTCCATGTCTATAAAATGTATGAAAATTGGTACACGTAATAACTTGGACGGAAATTTAAATAATAATTTATATATTTCCATACATTTTACTTCCCTGTGTCCTGTCGTCCACGATAATATAGCCAGGTTAGAAATTATAAAAAAACGCACATTAAATGATGATTTTGCAAATCTTCCTAATCGATCGAACGTACGACAGCGTACCATCCACTCGGTGTGGAACACGCCTTAAGCTTACGCCTTTTAAGAAGTGATGTTATATTATTTCCTAGTATCTCTCAAATAAATCCACAACATGTTCAACCATAGAGATGTTTACTCATTCACATATAACTGCAAATTGGCCAATACTGAAGAAGTACATAGGTATGATGATATGATCTCATTGAAGAACCCATATAGTTCCGTCTATATAAAGCTTAGTAAATAACTCCAAACGTCACATTTGTCGATATCAGTCCACAGTCAACAGTCAAAATGTATTCCAAAGTGATATTTTCTGTACTAGTGCTGTACTTAAGTATAGTAGAATCAAACGATATTCGAGTTGGGTACGCTTCGCCAAGATCAAAGAAGATATATGGCGAAATTAAGGAAGCTGATCCTGCGCTGTGGAGAAGAACTGACGACGTTGTAATCAATGCACCTCACAACGAAATTATCGATGCTGTGTACATCACTGATCTTAGAGAAAACAAGGACGGGGAGGCGTATATCGAAAGTGGTGGCATTGGTCAGAAAAGTGTGACAGTTGGATTGAAGAGCCCCTCTATTTTAAGGGGATACAAATTTGAAATTGAGGTGTTTGTAAACAACCCCAATGAAGGGTATTTCAGTAAAGGTGCCCAGTATCTTGGTGATACGCAATATGCGAGGAAGTTTTAAGTGATTGTCCGAAGTGTAAAATTGTGATTATTTATTAAATAAATTGGTCGTTTTCTTTCTTGGTGTTCTTTTTTTTGTAATAATTAATACAATTGCTTATGTTGAGTTTTCTGTAGACTATTGTGTTGCGTTATATGTAGGTTTGTGTTAGCTCCAGTAAGTACCTTGTCTGATAAGTACAGTACAGTAGGTACATTTAACTGACATGCAGGTTATAGTTTTAACCATTTTCTTCTTCTTCTTTTTCTTCATCTTTGTGTATGTCGACCTGCAGGTTTAACCATTTTCTTCTTCTTCTTCTTCATCTTTGTGTATGTCGACCTGCAAGTTTAACCATTTTCTTCTTCTTTCTTCTTCATCTTTGTGTATGTCGACCAGCAGGTTTAACCATTATCTTCTTCTTCTTCATCTTCATTTTTGTGTATAACGACCTGCAGGTTTAACCATTTTCTTCTTCTTCTTCTTCTTCTTCATCTTTGTGTATGTCTACCATCAGGTTTAACCATTTTCTTCTTCTTCATCTTTGTGTATGTGGACCTGCAGGTTTAACCATTTTCTACTTCTTCTTCTTCTTCATCTTTGTGTATGTCGATCTGCAGGTTTAGCATGACGCTTTCTATTTCTGCTCTACTGCAGAATAGAAATCGCTTGTCATCATTTCTCAGTATAAAACTGTCAACTGTCTTTCAGTATAAAACTGTCAACTTTGTCCACTGTTCCGCCGATAAACGCGTCTTTAGGGTTATCGTGCTAAGCCTGCTGAACCTTGACAGTTCTGTCGTTTGCCTCGTTAAATTCCGGAAGGTGAATGAATTATTGTCTTCTGCTTCTAGGAAATGATAAACACATTTTTTTTTGTGCAAACTTACTTTATTTATGTAGAATCTACTAAATTATTTATTTAAGCTTATACATCTTTACATTTTCTACAAAAGTAATTTGTCATGATCAGACTATTTTTGAGCAACGGAAATTACGTCAGTTGCATCAATCAAGAAGATAATTTTCAAACAAAACGTTATTTTCTAAGGAATACAACGTAACAGTCTATAATATTAAAATAAAAAATTGCTAAGGTATACAAGGTGTAGTTTTGCATCCTGGTCAAATTGAAGGAGGTAACTATGCAAATGATTCTCGACACGAATCAATAATAAAATAAGTAGGCCTTTTTTTTCTAATTTTCGGAAATCGGCATGCGTGGGACACGCATGTTAAAATGCTGTCCGTGTGATACCGCACCGTAACTGCCCTTTTACACACACACTGTCACATTCGCAACGGGGTGATTCTGTTCTGTGAAAGTGGTGTATTCTAAAATTCTGTCAAACTTAAATAACTAATAAAACAAGTATGTATTCATTATTGAGCAGGTATCGTAATTTTATTTGATAATATAAGTCTTTTATAGCAGCCTCTTGAAATTTGACGAGGATGCAAAACGACACCTTGTATAAAGGTTTTGTAGTACCTGAGGGACTTAAACAGTATGCATTATTAATTAAATGGTGTCGCGTCGGTACAATGAATTGTTGGGTGAATCGCTGCTCTCATAGTAATCTGTATTTAGGAGGTCTATAGTTTCGACCCCCAATTTGAGCATCACAATAATCATGTTTTTATGCTTATGGAGCTTACAATACAAAACACAAAAGGACAATCTTAAAATAAAAATAAATGACTGAAAAGGTAACATCATCATCATCATCATTAATTCGGCCAAACCCAGTGACATTAGACACATTAGGGAGATTAGCCCATGTCCCAAGTTTTGCTGATACAACACCTGCTCCGCCTTCCACATCCAGTCTATCCCTGCCCCTATTCAAGGTCGTCGGTCCATCCAGCTAAGGGATGACCCACGCTACGTTGGCTATTTTTTTTTGGGTGGGAAATTATCGAGTTACTACTCCCGCTCTGGGCGCAGCGGGAGGGTGTGTCAGAGACTCTTACTGACTAAAACCCACCCGTTTTCCTTCCGTTGCCTGTGTTGCCAGGGGCCTCGGTAACCCTTACGGACTTTCCCGCGACCCCAGCAGGTAAACGCTACGTTGGCTGATGGGCGTCCTCCAGTCAAGGATTTGTCTGCTTCAACTGTCATCAGTCTTTGCCAGCCGTTCAACTTGCTAACTCAGCAACTTACGTCGGTAACTCCAGTCCCGGATAATTTCATGAGAAGGTTTACGAAGAAGTAAGACAAGGGTTTTATTATTTAACAAGTCTGTTGAGGCTCTATGATGATATTCAATTACCAACACAATAACTCGTTTATGACTGTCTCACAGTCTTACCTCACCACCTTAATAACTATATTAGTTGAAATAGTAAACTAATCATCATAAAAACAATTGAACATCACACATTATAATGTAAGGAAGTGTCAACAAAATAAACGAGATAAAACGCCTTGTTTGAAGGGATGACGTCATCCAGTGAACAGTCTTGACCGCATCTAAAGACCTCGACAATCGGTGTATTGTTTCATCGTTTTCCTGGAATTAGTCATGAAAGTAAAGTCCCTTGTATTAAAACTTAAGGAAATGTTTGCGTGTTTTATGATAATGTGAATGTGAAGAAAACATCGTGAGGAAACCGGCAGGCCACAGAACCAAAAAATTAAAGGCCATCCATCAACCCGCACTGTGCGCACATCGTGGATAACGGCCCTCCCTCTCACAGAGAGGAGGCCTGTGTCCCAGGATTGGGAACATTATAGGCTGATTATGTTAACCTTAAGACAAGGCAAGATGTAACAAGCTCAAGTTTTCCTCACGATTTCCATGACATGTTATGTAGTAGTAAACACATCTTAATTATGTACTTACGGTGATTTGAACAATTCATTCACACGTTTAAATTCTTAGTGGAGTATTCAGTTTTGTTTGCTAACATTATTGGTATTGAACATAACATTTAAATATGTTGTAGAAACTTGTCATCGGTGTTTATTTAAATTAGTATTAGTTAGTTTATTTAACTATAGTAGGCTTCCTTAGGCTCTGCCATTGATTCCTTTACCGAAAACGTTAGTAAGGAAAATTTTAATAAAACCATCTGATTAGACTGGAAGCCGACAGGAAAGAAAAGGACGAAAGGACGAAAGGCAGGCAGATGATGATGATGCCAAGGAACATGCATCATCATCATCTGCCTAGCCTTTTCCTAATTATGTTGGCTTCCAGTGTTACCGGATACAGCTGAATACCAGTATTTTACATGGAGCGACTGCCTATCTGACCTTCACAACCCAGTTACTGGGTAACACGATACCCCTTGGTAAGACTGGTTGTCAGACTTTCGAGCTTCTGACGACCCGTAACGACTGTCAAAGATCTACAAATGACAGCCGGGACCAACGGCTTATCGTGCTTTCCGAGGCACGGAGGTCACTCATCCACGGACCAACCGCAGATGCCAAGGAAAATCATACTTATCTAATTATATAACTAGCTAAGTCTCGATCCTGTAAGAATATCGGGATAAAAAGTATCTTATGTCCTAATCCTGGTTATGGTCTACCCATGTGCGAAATCCGCCGTCCCTGGACCCATTTAGGGGGGCCGGAAGAGGGCGTTGTCTGCCCTCTGCCGACGCCCGGTGCGCCTGCTGCGGGCCGGGTGAGCGGAAGAGATCTCCCGCTCCCGTTCCGCAGCCTCCTTCTGCGACACGACTGTTTTGCAGAAGGATACCACCGCCTCCCAGAACTCCTCGCTGCCGACCATCGACTCGAACACGGCCGGCAGCGACAGGTCACTGCCCACTCCTGAGATGAGGGCACGGCGTAGCTCCTCCCAAGCGGCACACTCTGCCAGCGTATGCCGCGCCGTGTACAGGTATACCCTAGCTTAAGAAGTAGAGTATTATTATTGTACAGAATTAGCTACATAAACTATAAATATATATTTCAAATTTCAAACTGTGTGTTTTTTGATAAATAAAGATTATTATTATTAAAAACAGTCTCAGTTTAGCATTTATAAAACATAGGAATCATCCTATGTTTTATAAATGCTAAACTAAGACTGTTTTTGTTGTGAATTCAGGAAGAGTTTGAAGTGATTTTTTTATAAATTCACTTAAAAGTCTTCCTGAATTCACACCATAACATATAACACCACGCCTGTATTAGACAGACCTCTGTATTACCCTTCGGGGAACTGGCGAAATGTGGGTTTACTAAAAGGTACTTGTAGAATTGTTAATTCTACATACAACCTGTACCATTTAGTACACACACATTTCGCCATTTAAGTTCAAGTCCCATGTAAAAAGCGCAAGCCTATTCAGCGCAGCCATCAACCGAAACTAATGTTTATTTACTAATAACATAACTGATAAGACCGAGACAATAAAAGTTAGTTACCTACATAATTATAATGAAATAAATTTGGTAATTAGGAAGTCCCGCTACCAACGATGTTGACCGACTAACCTTTTACCCTCGGAATGAGATATTCTCGAATACATACACAGGAGACTTGAGAAAACATGGGATTCCTACACAAAGTACTTATTTAAAAAATTACATTCGAGTAACTATATTAGTTACTCGAATGTCGAATGTAAATCGAGGAGATTAAAAGGAATGAATTTCGCGACTTATAATAATAATAATAATAAATCTGTGGCCCGACTGTCAAGTTGACGGTAAAAGAAAATTTTCTCCGAGTATTTTTTTAGTATTTTTAAACTTTACTTTCCTTTCCTGTTTGTGTAATGCATATAATGCATTCCTGAAAAACCCAAAATTGGCAAAAAAAAAAAAACAATAAACCAAAACGTACTGTAAGATACCAAGATGGAAGAACGAAATAGACTATGACGCGGAGAATAGATACCTAATACAGAACAATGCTGACGAGAAGTCGGGCACGACGACTAAGACAAGATACACACCCAACATCTTCGGTTTCGTCGCTCAGCTCCGCCTCGCAGTTACCGGAACCTGCTCCAGACGTAAGTCCAGTGATACCGGCCGCTGCAGTTGCGTCGAGCTTGAGCGACGAATACTTCTCGCCGCCGACGACACCACCACCAGTACGTCCGCGCGGAAGAGGCCGACCACCGGCCAGCTTAGGACTCCGAGGCCCACCGGCTTCTGATAGGGTCCCCGCTCCCGGTGGAAGTGTGCAGCGCATGAGATGGACATAAGCTCTCAACGAAAATGTCATGCGCGCATACTTTGGGGCTACAGAGGGGGGAAGTAACTTGACTGCCTACCGTGGTCGGATGCTCTCTCTGTTTCAGGTGCTTGAACCAGCTGTCAACGTGTCGGCGCAACGACTGTCGGATCAGGTGCGGGTCATCCAACGTAAACATATGCTGGATGACGTCGTACTAGATCGACTACGTATCGAATCACGGAATAGCCATGTTTCGCCTGCTTCGCCACTGGTCGCGGTGCAAATGCAAAATTTACCCGGCGGTTCACCGCGACCCGACCACGCTGATGAAGAGGATGATGACGAGGCTATATCCGTGAGTTCTCAATGCAACGTACGATTGAGGAGTGCTTTAGATGATGCTTTCCGGGAGTACCGCTCCACTCCACCTGGACTTAGACCACGTTTACCTCGTTTGCCTATGCACAAGAAAAACAAAGCGCTGGTGTGTGCTCTAGACTCGCAGCTGTCAAATTATTTTGACAACAGCAAAGATCTCGCCGATACCCACTCGATCTTATACTGTGCAGCTGTAGCGGCATGTCGTGTAGCTCAAGTCAAATTTCCCAACAGTGACAGGGCTCCACGACCAAAACCAGCTGTACCAGCTTGGCAGAGCAGGATTGAGCGTCGTATCGGTAAGACTAGAGCACTCATCGGTAAGCTAATCTGCTTCAGGGAGGGCAATACTCGCCCTAGAGTGATGCGCTTTGTGAAGCGGGCGTTCGCGGGGACTGATATTCTAAGTTTTCGAGATTATTTGACCCGCGTCACAGAGCGTATCGACTTCCTGAAGCAGAAGATCTGTGTATGGGCGAACCGTATTCGTCGATACAGGCGGAGAATGGAGCGATACACTCAGAATCGCACATTCCAGAATGATGAAAGGTGGGTTTATAGGACTTGGGAGCGACCGGACCAAGGTGTGGCTGACACGCGCCTACCAGATGATGACGCCATATGTTCCTTCTGGCGAAACATTTGGTCGGTGCCTGTCAATCACACCGAAGGTGACTGGACTAAGAGAATCGAGCGAGCGTGCGATCTTATACCAGAAATGGGGGCACTTACCATCCTCCCCCAAGATGTAGCTCATGCAGTCCGTCCGTTGCCTAACTGGAAATCTCCAGGACCGGACGGGCTGCACAACTTTTGGATAAAGTGGTTCCAAAGATCGCACGCCCGCCTGGCATCCCAGTTCCAGTCAGCCTTAGAGTCAGGGTCGCTACCCCTGTTCCTAACGACCGGAATAACCCACCCGCTCCATAAATCAGGTAGTACTGCGGAACCCAAAAATTATAGACCAATCACTTGTTTACCGACGGTCTATAAAGTTCTCACATCCATTTTGAGAGCTAAAATTAACAAACATATAGAAACCAACTTAATCATGTCTGCCTCACAAAATGGATGTAAGAACGGATCCCGCGGTACTAAGGAGCTGCTTCTCATCGATATTGCCATTAGCCAACAGGTTCGCCGTTCCCGAAAGGATCTGTCAACATGTTGGATAGATTATAAGAAGGCCTATGATTCGGTTCCACATACATGGCTCATGAGGGTGCTGGAGTTATATAAAGTAGATGCAACTCTGCGCACCTTCCTGATGTCATGTATGGGGCAGTGGAGAACGGTCCTTTGCTATCCAGGATGTCGATATATCCAGAGGAATAGCGAACCGATACGGATCAAGCGAGGTATATTTCAGGGCGATAGTTTGAGTCCACTTTGGTTTTGCCTAGCCTTGAATCCTCTAAGCACACTGCTGGAGAATTCAGGTCTAGGCTATCGATTGAGGAGAGGTGGTCAGGTTATATCTCACCTCCTTTACATGGATGACTTGAAACTTTTTGCCCCCAATAATTTGCAACTGATGGAGCTACTGAAGGTAACCAAAACTTTCAGTAGCGCCATCAGGATGGAATTTGGTGTGGACAAATGTGCGGTCATGCATGTAAAGCGAGGGGGGATTGTGGAATCCGTGGGAACCCAACTTTCGGATTCCATACACCTGCGATCCCTCTCTTCAACCGAAACTTACAAATATTTGGGTATGTCGGAAGCGTTAGGCATCAACGCCGCCGACATGAAACAATCGCTGAGGGAGCGCTTCTTTGGCCGCCTGAATAAAGTATTAAATAGTCTTTTATCAGGCGGAAACAAGGTGCGCGCCTTCAATGGTTGGGTCATGCCGGTTTTGATGTACTCTTTCGGCATACTCAAATGGACTCAGAAGGAGCTTGACGCCCTGGATAGGAGGGTCCGCACATTGCTGACCGCAAATCGGATGCACCATCCACGGTCATCGGTGATGAGACTGTATATCCCACGGAAGTGTGGAGGTCGAGGCTTTTTAAACGCTAAGACCCTGCACAATCGTGATATATGCAGTCTCAGGGAATACTTCCTAGAAACCGACGTGGTGATGCACCGAGATGTGGTCTCAGTGGATAAGGGCCTCACCCCGCTCTCCTTGGCTGACGAGAACTGGCGCAAACCTATAATATTAGATACTAATGACCGCAGGGAGGTATGGCAGAGCAAAGAGCTACACGGGCGCTTTTACCGGGTCCTACATGGACCCGATGTAGACCTCTTAGCGTCCGTATCCTGGTTGCGATTCGGTGATCTCTTTGGGGAAACCGAAGGTTTTGTCTTTGCGATTATGGATGAAGTTATAATGACGAACAACTACCGGAAATATATTGTGAAAGACGGCACGGTTGACATCTGTCGGGCATGCCACCGCCCGGGGGAATCAATCCGACACATTATTTCTGGCTGTTCTCGTCTGGCTAACGGAGACTACTTGCATAGGCACAACCTTGTAGCCAAGATTATCCACCAGCAACTTGCTCTGAAATACAGTCTTGTGGAATCGGAAGTACCGTACTATAGGTATGCGCCCGACCCAGTTCTCGAAAATGGCAATATTACGTTGTATTGGGATCGATCTATCATCACTGACAGGACTATTGTTGCTAATAAGCCAGACATAGTGGTGATAGATCGATTAACGCGTCGCACAATGATTATTGATATATCGGTCCCGCATGACGAGAACCTCGTAAAAGCTGAAAAAGATAAGCAGATTAAGTATCTTGACCTAGCTCACGAGGTTGTCGACATGTGGGATGTGGATACAGCAATCATTGTGCCGATAGTCGTGACGGCTAATGGCATAATACCCAAGAGCCTCGACCAACACCTGAAGAGGCTCTCGCTAGGCAGCTGGATCAAGGGCTTAATCCAGAGAGCGGTACTTCTGGACACGGCGCGTATCGTCAGGAGGTTCCTCTCTCAGGAGCCCTGACCACCGGTAGCTTGGACCCTGTTCCCGATACCGGTGGGCTGCTATTTTTTATATTTTTAAATGTTTTTTTTTATATTTTTATAAAAATATTTAAAAATGTAAATGATATGTTTTCAAGTGGAATAAAGGAAATAATAATAATAATCTATATTACATAGAAAGTGGTTACAAATTGTGTGAAGTCCCTGACACTAGTGCTAGGTAACCACCTAGCACTAGTGTTACAAGTTCCAGTGCCCTCTCCCGGGAGAAAATACTATTAAATATTTATGAAATAAGATTAACAAAAAAATAAAAAAGACTAAAGTAATACAAAATACTCAGAGCATTATGAATATAAATGTTGATGATGTAGGGGAAGAGAAGACCAATGAAAAGATGGATGAAAGTGTGAGGATTAATTTAAAATATAAAACGGAGTGGAGCTGTTCTAGCAGTGAATAATGAGAGACAAAAACATATTGCACTGACCCAAAGTAAAGGCTCCTACATACTGGCGCGACTTGTCGCGCGACGCGACGCGACACAAAGACACCGCGTGTAGCGCTACACGCGGTGTCTTTGTGTCGCGACGCGTCGCGCGACAAGTCGCGCCAGTATGTAGGAGCCTTAACATGAGTCAGCAGACAAAAGAATAAAGTTTAAAGTAACTGAGATTGAAAAGCTGAAAAAGTGTAAAATGAAAGATAAATAAAACAACCTATTAACAATCATTATCTAGCCTTTATCACAATTTATTTGGGGTCTGTGAAACATTCGTGATTTTTGTTCCATATTTTTCTAATATTCATCATCTCGACAGTCTTTCCCGTTTTTAGCCATATCATCTTTCACCCATCGGTTCTTTGGTCTTCCTCTACTCTTATAGCCATCCACATTCATACTCAATCCGTTCCTCACGGCATTGTCCTCATTCCTTCGCATCACATATATCCCGATTTCCATACAACTTTTCAGTCACCGGTGCCACATTCGGACATCCTCTATATACTCATTTCTTATTCTATCCATTCGCGTAACACCACATATCCCTCTAAGCAGAACATCTCGGCTGCATGCAACTGCCTCTCATTTTATTTTATTTTTAATATTTGGGAAGACCAACAATATTGTACAGTGAGGATACCATACTTATATAATTAAATTCAATTTAGGATGGTTAAGTACGATCCACTACGTTTCCTAGGATAACTCATTCATACCCTTTGTGGCCAAACATTCTGATTACAACCTATTCAACGTGTTCTTATGTATAGTTCTGAAAACAACCAACTAATAATATCTATTAATACAAATTTTCCCGTACAACGGAAACTTGCTTTCCTATACAAACATGTTTGTTGGGCCATGGCATTGAGCAAACATGTGTCATATGACATGTCTAGTGTGATGGATACATCTCTTTCAGGCAGTTTGTTCAGAAGACCGGTGTATGCTAGAGAGAGGCAAGAACTTTTTATTTTAACATTGACGGCCTAGCATTGCAGAGTCTTGTATTAAAAATATGAATACGAAATAAATATGAAATATCCTGTAATTATCCAAATCGTGAGGAAACTGTCTTAGAACCAATTTGAAGATATGTGACATCTACCAACCCGCACTGGGCCCGCGTGGTAGATTACGGCCCACTCCTTCTCACAGAGAGGAGGCCTGTGTCCCAGCAGTGGGAACATTATAGGCTGATTATGTAATCCAAATGCAGGGAAAGGAAAAAATCCTCATATAGCAAAAAAAGTAATGAGCATGGGTGACACGGACACACCGCTTGCTCATTGCGTGTTAGCGGTTTTATTTATTTATTTAATACTTTAAGCACACAAATGTACAGAGGCGGACTTAATGCCATAGGCATTTTCTACCAGTCAACCTTTGGGTGATGCAGAGACAAATAGTGGTAGGTGCAATAACGAAAATTGTGGAATAAATATTTATCTAAATATAAGGATATACATATCGTCGGTGATATTCTGAAACCGCGGAACTAACAGTGTTTAAAACCGCGTAAGGTAGGTGCAGTGAATTTTACAGGAACGAGGAAAAACGTAATATTTACTAAACCACTTGACTTTCTATTGTTTAAACTTTTAAATCGTCAAATTCCTCTGAATATTACAATATTCAATTGGGTAAAATATGTATTAATGAATTAGAAAATCTGAAATCTCGATTTTGCTACTTTCGTAAATACGCGGTTTTAAACATTGTTAGATCCGCGGTTTCAGAATATCACCGACGATATGTACACTACCTTTTCAAAACTTTGAATAATATTTTATACGTATTTATATATAAATATAAGACTTTTCACCAGTTTTTTTTCAAGATACATAATTATGTGGTATTACCGCAGTCAGAGTTTGCCATCACATACATAGGAAGTTAAAAAAAAATAACTTGAGATGTTTGACAGCAGTTATCAAACCACCTTATCATAAAGCTGATTATGGTCATTACCGCCTTCCGTTTTGACTATTATTACTATCTATTAAATACCAATTGTTTATTCAAAATTGGGATTCAAATGATTTCCATCACCTTCTCAGCCCCACATTTTTTTTCAACTTAACTCATTATTTTCCTTACTGCCTCCATCTTACATAACGCCATCCTGATCTATATAAAACATCTCCAACTAATTATCACTTCAGTGCTAAACGAACGAACAAAATGAGAACTTCAAGTATTGCAATCCTACTCTGCCTAGTGGCGGCTGCCACCTGCCAGAGCCACGACCTGACCATCGGTCAGGCAACCTACGGTGACGCAATTGTCTTCAAAACTGACGAGGTGAAATATGGCTTCCCATTCATCGTACGATCGAGTATCATCGAATATCCTGAACCGGGACTAAAGAACTACGCGGTTATCAGAGCTATCTATGTCAAGGATAATGAACGCGACGGCTCCGGAGGATACCCAAGTATCTCAGCTGGTGGTGTTGGTCAGCGATTCATGAAGCTGAAGCTGAAATCCCAGAGGGGCTGTAGCCTGAACTTCACTATTACGATCTACGGAAGATACATGTAAGGGATCCCGTTTCTGGAGGATTGAAAGACTTTGTACGTCCAGTGATACATAAAGAATTGTAACGTCAATGTAGTTTTTAAGCTGTCCACTTCTCGAATTCTTTTTTAAAAGATTAAGTGCGATCATCTTGAACCGTCAAATGTGGCGTGATGCGTGTGTAGTTTATCGCTAATTCCAGCTGTAAAATATTTCCAATTAAATAAATTTATTACCAAAACAAATGCACATCTAGCACAATGACGGAAAATCTATAATTTGACGCTAATTTACTAGTCGATAAATATATTACGCGGGATTGAGGGCAGAGGATAACGAATACTTTTCTTATTTATTCAGCCATATTTTATTTTTATTACTGATCAGTATAATTAATTTTATTATTTGTAATTCTTGATATATTTTATTTGTTAACTTATTAAAGTGCACCTTAATAATAAAGGTAAATGTTTTATTTGACTAGTTCTTCGGTAAATTTTTACTTCCAGGCATGAATGAGTTTTCTTGTTAACCAGACTGAAAGAAAGAAGTTTATCAGATCTACTAAATTATTGAAAAATAAAAAGCTTGTATTCTTTCATTCACTGTCAAAACCCAACCCGCTGGTTCTAGAAGAATGTTTTGCACAAATGTTCCTTTATATAGAGCAAGTCGCGACTTACGAGTTGTAGGTCGTAGGTTCGAACCCAGACAGGCGCTTTACTTTGTGTAAATTATTGCATCACCACTGCTCTCAAAACAGTGGAAGTAAACATCGGAAACCGGCATGTCCTAGAACCAAAACTTCGAAGATATGATATGTGTGTATTACAGCCCACTGCCTCTCGAAGAGAGGAGGCCTATGCCCCCGCAGTGGGGACATTGTAGGCTGATTATGTTCCTTTATACTTAACTAACTTCTACCCACGACTTTTAACATAAAACACACCCTACGGTACTCGGCAATAGCGTAGCTTTCTATTAGTGAAAGAATTTTCGGAATCTGATCTGGGGACTACTCTCTAAGTCCATCAACGAAGACACGGCCCCGTCTGAAAGTAGTTGATCCGCCAAAAGAGACAAATTCAATTTTTCGAACGGGCACAAACACATTGCGCGTAGGGACAACTGTCAAATCGTGTTGTCATTAATTCTCAGTTCGGGCTCCGAAGTAATCTTATGTCCGTAGGTGATACGGAGTAGGAAAAGTCCGTAACTTCGGCCGAAACTACGGAATGGATTAGCACTCTGCTTCAAAATCATTCAGATTATGATTGGAAAGTGTGTTACAAAAAAAATGTGCAAGGCACCACCTTGCATAAGCCAGACATACTTCCATTGCATGTTTACCTATAGTCTGTTCCAAAAATATCTGATAAAAATGTAAACAAATGGATCAGAAAATGTACCTGTGGATGGCAATTTGTAGTTATAATCAGCCTATAATGTTCCGACTGCTGGGACACAGGCCTCCTCTGGGTGAGAAGGCGTAGGCCGTAATCTAAAAGTATATAAAATTGAGTACTTTTATTTAATTATTTGAATACTTCAACCCGAAATTCAAATTTTAAATCACGTTAAAGATTTTTTTTTGTTCATCAATGATTTTTCAATTAAAATTTAATGATGTTATAAAAAAAAATGTTATTTAATAATCTCCTTTAGTGAATGATTATGCTTAAGGCGCAGATATATGATTTTAGTGACTTCTAAATCAGTTAATACGACTTCATATAATGCATGTAAGTTATGCAAAAAATAAATGTTAAACTAGAACGCATACAAGTATATAATTATGTGAATATTTAAGTATTGTAGTAAAATACTGTATGAAATAAATTCAGGAAGTAAGTAATGTATACCAAACTACAAAAAACTATATTACTTTCAAACTACTTAAGATAGGTTCACGTTTTTTTTTTTTGTATGAACAGACTATTTTATTATCTATAATTCTGTTTTTTTTTCAAATATTCATATATTCCTTACTAAAAATAAATATTCTCTACTAAATCGAACGGCGGCGAGCCGTAAGCGCGACGCACATTTGTATGGCCAAGGTCAACGGCGTTTACTCGACCCTTAAGAATTTACATGAACAGGGTTTGTTTACACTTTCATCAGATACATTGCGAACAGACATTAGAACGTTACCTATTTAATTAAAACTCATTTGGTATTTGTTAAATAAACGAAGTTATAATGTCTTATCTTGACAGCTGTCAAGAAGTCTGTTAAGATTACCTTATATTTGTACACATGCCCTTAAACAATGTGTGTTTGGTCTGCTTACGAAAACAGTTCTTGCAACATTACAACTGGAACTTGTGATGCAAGGATAGGTACTGACCCAGAAAAAAAATTGTACCCTATTCGAATGCCCAATTGTTTCCTTACCCTTAGATGTAGTTAGCGGTTTCTATAACTCTAAATTGTTATGTCAAAAGAATGGAAAAGTTCACAACAGATTGAAATTTATATTTTACTGGCGTACCTGACAGACTTTATACGGCCTGTACAGCGCCATCTACCGGGTCCAACTGTAAATCTAAAACATCCAGAGACCCACACAAAAACACACAATAAATTTCAACAAAATCGGTCCAGCCGTTTAAGAGGAGCTCAGTGACACGCGTACAGAAGAATTATATACAATGTGTAACTGAATTAGCACATTATGAAAGTAGTTTGTTCAGAATCGTTTACTGAATCGATTTCTGTCATTTTTAGGGTTCCGTAGTAAACAAGGAACCGTTATAGTTTCGCCATGTCCGTCTATCTGTCTGTCTGTCCCCACTGTAGCTCAGAGACGCTTAGTACTATAAAGCTGTAATTTGGCATAGGTATACGTATTAATCACGCCGACAAAATGTTAAAATAAAATCTTGAAAAAACATTTTTTTAGCTTACCTCTCTTGCACGTAATGTGGGGATGATGTTTTTTTTTCTCGTCTACCCCATGGTGTGGGGTATCGTTGGATAGGCCGTTCAAAAATATTGCAGGTCTGTGAACATCACTTTTCGATTCAAGGATGCACTTGCGTAATATTAAGTATTAAAGTGCTCATTTGTGTTAGACTCAAGTGTCCTCCCCTGCCAGCTAAATGGTTGTTTATAGAGATGTGAAAAAAAACATGACAATAGTACATATAATAAAATTAAAATTAAAACTATCACGGCTAAGTTGGCTTTACAAGTTAACGAGTTATAGTCGACCAACTTAAATTTGCAGTTGGAGAATTGACCGTGGCACATCGCATGCATAATAGAATACTGACCTATTAGAGCTTGAGTCAAAGTTAGCATTTCTGCAATTTTTTTTACACAGATTTAATTCATGGATTTTGAAAAGTAGGTATTACATTTAACTTTAGGTAAATTACATATTTATAACATTGGCTAATAAGCTGACTAGACCCCACCCCAATCGCAAAACATTTAACGGCGATTTCCAGAATTGTACGTTTTTGAATTAAGCCAGTATTCTATTAAGCATGCGACATATCGATGTACGGAAGAACAGATTTTACAACTACAATGTTAATTTTGTTTTTGGAATAAATTCGTCCCAAGTAATCCCAACTTACGGTTGTCGCAACCCAGTGCTGGGCACGCCACGATTGCGGCGATAAGTCCCCTCTTTGAGGAGTGGCTGGAGAGGCGCCACGGCGTCCTCACCTTCCGCCTGACGCAGGTCCTCACCGGACACGGCAGCTTCGGGAGGTTCCTGTGTCGGATAAGGCGGGAGGAAACGTCCGGGTGTCACCACTGTGTGGATCGCCCGGAGGACACGGTGGAGCATACGGTGGAGGTCTGCCCGGCTTGGGCAGAGCACCGCCGTGTCCTCGTGAAGGCGATCGGCGGCAGAGACCTCTCGCGTCCGGCCCTGGTTCAGGCCATGGTACGGAGCGAGAGGGCATGGGCAGCCGTCACCTCCTTCTGCGAAGCAGTAATGCTAGCGAAGGAGGAGGCGGGACGGTTGAGGGAAAGGCAAGTTTCGCGCCCTCTCGCCCCTAGCCGCCGCAGGAGACGCCCAGGGCGTCGGGAATCCCGGGCGGATTTCCGGCCACCGTAGGCGCGGGCTTGCGGACGGTGAGCAATGGGTAGCTCACCGTCCGGTAAGGCCCAGGCCCGGGTCGACGGCGCGTCGTATTCCACGCGCGCCTCAAAGAGATGTCGTCAGCACATATAGTAGGGATCCACTAGGGCCGATGCCTGCTGGGGTCGCGGGAAGGTACTTATGGGTCACCGAGGCCCCCGCAACACAGGCAACAGGAAGGAATACGGGTGGGTTTTAGTCAGTAAGAGTCTGACACACCCTCCCGCTCCGCCCAGAGCGGGAGAAGTTATTTGATGATATCTCACATTCAAAAAAAAAAAAAAAGTAATCCCAACTACGGAACCCTTCATTGTTAATATAGGTAATGTTTTTTCCAAAAAATATTATAACTACGTAAATTACAGTCATACTTCCCCTGTACTGTCAAAACAAACCAAAATGGACGAAATACCTACTACGCTAGACCTATACGTGTGCGTGAGGAAATTTGTAATGTGACCACAATTTGTCTCCTACAATCAGTAAACTAATTTAATAAACAAAAAATGTTTTAATAATAATAAAAATGCAGTGTACTCGTAGGTAGGTACGTATTATTTATAACACATATTATAAAGATTTCTGAATATGTATCATCGGGACTGCAACTAAAGTATTTCTGATACTTGTGTCTCGTTTTTTCTCTTTTCTACTGCCTCGTTGGTCTAGTGGTCGCAAGCGCTACTGCTGAGCATGAGGTCCTGGGTTCGATTCCCGGGTCGGGCAAAGTGTTATTGGGTTTTTCTATCTGAAATTTCTCAGTAGCAGCTTGGAGTCTGGATTTGTGCCCAGTTGATGGCAATAGGCTCGCCCCATGTAATAAGGACATGGGACTTAAGACGCTGACAACACCTAAACCGCGGTCACTGTCAGATTGCATAGAAAAGAAAGAGAAGCGCGATGAAACAACGTTTGTAATTTGTTGCAAAATATGAAGCAATTATCTATTTACTCCAAATTGAGTTGAGTAATCGAAAATAAAAAACTTCTTGTTATTAATTAAATATGTGACGTATGTTGATATTTAATACAGATATTTTGGATTAGAAATTTAGAACCCAAGGTAAGAGTTTAGTTTAACGTTAGTTTGTATCGAGATTTTTTTTCAAAACGTGTTTTGGTAACAACCAAGTTCTGGGAAATGTGTTCAAAATTAACATATATTTTTTCCGCTACCGCAAACTATACAGATTTGGCATTTTTTTTGATCTTGTCAGCACCTCTGGCGATATGTAGGTGTACTACAGGTACACCTCAGCCCAACCCTTCGGGGAAACAAGGCGCGATGTTATGTTCTATTCATCACTCAAATCAAAGCTGTGATCACTTCACCAACCCAATATGCATACCGTACTCGGAGCTTAACCAAATTTCCATTCTGAATGTCTTTATACAAGGTGTCTTTTTGCATCCTTGTCAAATTTCAGGAGGCTGCTATGAAAGACACATATAATCAAATAAAATTACAATACCTGCTCAATAATTAATACATACTTGTTTTTTAGTTATTAAATTTAAGTTTGACATTATTTTAGAATACACCCCTTTCACAGAACAGAATCACCCCGTTTCGTATGCGGTAGTGTGTGTGCAAAAGGCCCGTGTGATACCATATGGTAGTGCGGTATCACACGGGCCGCGTTTTAACATGCGTTTCCCACACATGCAGGTTTTCGAAAATTAAAAAAAAAAACAAACCTACTTATTTTATTATTGATTCGTTTCGAGAATCATTAGCATAGTTACCTCCATGAATTTGACGAGGATGCAAAACGACACCTTGTTACATACAAGGTGTCGTCATGATTGGATGAATATGTTCCTATTAAAAGATCGAACTCATGACTTCACGTTCAATCCACTGGACCATTGGAATTAAACATGTTTACGCAAATTTACATACCACGTGAGTTTCTCAATCACATAACAGTAGCACATTGATGAATCACCTAATAACAATATTTGCATAGTAGATAACAATATCTTTGCTTAGATAAGAAAATATGTGACGTCAGTTTGCACTGAGATAACAATTCACGTTGTCATGTTTTCCTCTTATTATGTACCTAATGGAGAGCCGTGATCATCGATGTAAGTGTGAATATATTGCGTATTTAACTAAAATGTATTAATTTATTATCTTTATTTAATCCCTTACTTATAATAGGGTATTTTACTATATACGAGGAAAAATCTATAAATAGATTATTGAGATGGTTTAGGCAAAAAAGAGTCGGAAAATGTTACTTTTAGTTCATAAAATAACAAAAAAAATTAAAATTCAATTCAACGTTTTCAGTTTTTCTAATCTGTTCAAAAACACCATGAAATAGTAGCCGCCATGTTATTACGTCATACCGCTGTGTAAACTAAAACGTGTCAACTGTCAACTGATAGTAAGATAATAGATCAGCGTATTTGTTTACATAGCCAAGTGACGTCATGACCACAGAGCAACATGTCGTCCACTGCGTCCAGCGTTTTCGTCAAACTACGCGCGAAATTTGAAAATATAAAATTTAAATGCATTTTTATGGCACTTATCGATTGAATAAAAATTTTGTGATTTTTTTGGGGCATATTAGCACAATAGAATTTAATTCAGACACTTTTCAAAAATGGGTGTAAGACCCTATTCTTATCTACTGTTTTGTATTGTGTACTTATCTATTTATTTGATAGTAATATTAGTTACATACTTAAGGGTCGGGTAATCGCTGTTGACTTTGGCTCTACAAATGCGCGTCCCGCTCACGCCAATAAATATTTCCTAGAAAGAAAGAAAGAAAAATTGTTTATTCTGTAAAAACAAAACGCACATTACAAAAAATAACTTATCAAAGTACACATATACAGTAAACATAGTTTATATATAGTAAACATATTATATACAAAGTAGCTAAAAGCCTCGTAGTCAAGCCATGTAAGTTTGACAATCCTGTCCATTGCGTAATATTTACTCTGTGTTGCGACACTGGCAGATAACAACATACAATCAAAACAAAAACAGAATGCCGTTTGCAGAGTGGGGAAATAACTACTTTATAACAAATAAACAACTATAACTAGAACAATTAAACAGTGCGTCGCATCTGTGCAAGAAAACGTCGTTGCTCAGCGAAATGCTGTGACTTCGAACAAACCTATCGACAACAGCGCTGATTTTCCGCAATTACCTACTTAGGAAACCTTCGGAGGGCGGCGGGCGGCGCGCCACTGGCCGCTCGGTTTCATAGTGAATATTTATTATTAGTACCTAACGAAAATATGAATAATTAAAAAAAATACAAATAAAATTACAGATAATAAAATGGTCTGTTAATACAAAAAAAAACATGAAAATATCTTAAATAGTTTGAAAGTAATATTGTTTTTTATGCTTAGAGTAGACATCACTTCCTGAATTTATTTCATAAAGTATTTTACTACAATACTTAAATATTCACATATAGAATTGATGTGTATGCGTTCTAGTTTAACATACATTTTTTGCATAACTTACTTGCATTATATGAAGGCATAATAACAGATTTAAAAGTCACTTAAATCACATATCGGCGCCTTAAATAAGGTTATGTAGTATTGTTAGGTGGAAGGGAACTTTTGCGGTGAAAGCCTCCTCCAAACCGTTTCAGATGGCTCTATCGTTGTTTTAAATTTCCGGCTATTTGTACGATGTCGACACTCCGTCTTTTAAATGGTCTACCCTTATTTTTTTTTTTTGTATATTGGATACATAACATAATCAGCCTATAATGTTCCCACTGCTGGGACACAAGCCTCCTCTCTGTGAGAGGAAGTGGGCCGTAATATACCAGGCGGGCCGAGTGCGGGTTGGTAGATGTCACATGTCTTCGAATTTTTGGTTCTAGGACATGCCGGTTTCCTCACGATGTTTTCCTTCACCGTTTTGAGAGCAGTGGTGATGACATAATTTAGACAAAGTAAAGCGCCTGCCTAGGTTCGAACCTACGACCTACAACTAGTAAGTCGCGGCCGTTACCACTGGGCCACCACTGCTACCATATTACCTGCTGTATATTGGATACCAATTTGTAATTATTTGTGATCATCTTTCATCTATAGTTCTTTGAATATTTCCGTTTCAGTGTTAGGACCTATTTGACCGCAAATCTCGCCTTTGGTCTTTTCCTTATCAGTGAACTTTGACTCTAACTTTCAATTTGATATAATTACAGACAGGTGTGCTGCTGGGGAGTTTGTTGCGCCACGTCTTTTTCCCAACTAAAGCACTGGGAAGTGAAGGGCGGGCGTTTTTGGGGACTGTCTCAAGTCATTTTGACGTTCGAAAAGTGCTGATTCTCAGCCTACTTTGAATGAAATGACTTTTGATTTTGATTTTTTGATTGTAATTACTTGTAATGCAAAAGTTATAAACATTCCATGTTTCAAAAGTGTTTTATCTATAAAACTTGCTACACATACATACATAAACTCACGCCTTCTACATTATAGGCTAGGCAGAAACTACAGAACGCCACTACTTTTTAAAACTTGGTAAATTGCGTTAACATTGTGGAGTCATCATCAGCCTAGCCTTTTCCCAACTATGTTGGGGTCGGCTTCCAGTCTATCCGGATAAAGCTGGATACCAGTATTTTACATGGAGCGATTGCCTATCTGATGTCCACAACTCAGTAACTGAGTACTGGTAGTCAAACTTTTGGGCTTCTAACAACCCGTAACGACTGTTAAAGATCCACGAATAACAGCCGGGACTAACGGCTTAACGTGCTTTCCGAGGTACGCAGGGGTCTTGATAACTCAAGATGGACACCCATTCACGGATCAACCGCGGCAAGCGTAGCTTAACCTGATCGATAGAGTCATGCGGCTGTTTTAACTAAATAAAATCTAACATTAATGAATTCACAGATAACGCAACAGCCGAAACCGTTGGGTTTATTAGAAGCATGAAATGAATAAGAGTTCCTTGTATGAGGAACTCTTGTTTCCTTAAAGTAATCCAAAGGATGAATTTTCGAAAATCCATCCTACCATTTTTGCTGATAGTAAATCCCATCGGACACACACACGGCTTGTTTATTATAATTTCCAAAAAAAACTAACAAATGCCGAATACTCGTACTTATTGCCGTTTCATTTGTTTATTTCTTTTTTCGGCTTTTCTATTTCTCTTGACTGTACGTGTACATGAAACAGAAGAATAAGAACAATGGTGGCCCAGAGGTATCAGCTCCTAATTACGAGTTATAAGTCCGGGATTCGAACCCAAGCAGGCACTTTTTACTTTTTGCAATTTATTTCATCACCAATGCTCTCAAAACTGAGAAGGAAAACATCGTGAAGAAACCTAGAACCGAAAATTTGAAAACATGTGATATCTACCAACGCGCACTGGACCCGCGTGGTGGATTAGAGCCCACTCCCTCTCACAGAGAAGAGGCCTGTGTCCCAGCAGTGGGAACATTATAGGCTGATTACGCTGTACATAAAACTACATTTGACAGAAAATCGGGCCACACTGACAGAAAGTATTCTTTGTCCTTTATGGACAAAGAATAATTCATTTTCTCTTCAACAGCAATAACAATGAATCAATAATATTTAATTAAAGGCCATTAGTATACTACAGATACCAGCGAGGCCAAATTATAGGTCATAAATAATTATAATTACCACTTTCCAATAGTAGGGCAGGGCATACAAATTAATATTTATTATGAAGATTATTTCGTAGTCAGTTTGAAAAAGAACTGGTTAAGAACTGAGACGTCTCTATCTCATCATTCATCATTCTCCTGCCCTTATCCCAATTAATTTGGGGTCGGCGCAACATGTCGCTTTCTTCCATACTTCTCTATTAGTTGTCATCTCGGTAGGTCGGTAAGGGGGTGACCATTCTAGCCATATCATCTTTCACACAGTCCATCCATCGTTTCTTTGGTCTTCCTCTACTCTTATAGCCATCGACATTCATACTCAAGACTTTCCTCACGACATTTTCCTCATTCCTCCGCATCACATGCCCATACCATGACAACCGATTTCCGCACAATTTTTCAGTCACCGGTGCCACTTTCAGGCTTCCTCTTATGTACTCATTTCTTATTCTATCCATTCGTGTCACACCAAACATCGCTCTTAGCATTCTCATCTCAGCTGCATGCAATTGCCTTTCATTCATCCCTTTTGTGGCCCAACATTCTGATCCATACAAGACAGCAGGTCTTACTATTGTTTTATATATCTTCCCCTTAAGTTTAAGGGGAGTGCGGTAGTCGCTGATTATTCCCGTGTCCTGCTGCCATTTCATCCATCCAGTGTTGACTCTAAGCTTAACCGTCCGATCTACTTCGCCATCGCTTTGCACGAGTGAACGGAGATACCGAAAGTCAGAACAGACTGGGAGTAGCGCGCCGTCAAGCGCTATGGCTCCAGAACTGGAGAGGCCGAAATCGTAGAACATATATTCAGTTTTGGTTCTGCTGATTTTCAAGCCAACATTCTCCAGCTTCTGTTGCCATTTCTCCAATCTGCTCTGGATCTCAGGTCCATCTTCACCAACAAGGACAATGTCAACGGCGAACAGCATGCACCAGGGTGCCTCTTCCGAATGTCCGACGTCAGGGCGTCCATAATCAACAGGAAGAGGTAAGGACTTAACGCCGACCCTTGGTGTAAGCCTACAGCCACACTGAACCCGTCGGTATTGCCAACAGCCGACCGGACATAGGTACAACATTGGCTGTACATAGCACGAATTAACTCCACATACTTCCCGGGCAAACCTTTCTCTTTCAAAGCCCACCACAACACATCACGAGGTACCCTATCATGATGTGTTGTGGTGGGGTTTGAGACGTCTATCTATATAATTAAAATTGAAGTGTCTGTTTGTAATGTCAAATCAGCTTTTTACTTTTATATTTTTAAGTAATTATTTTATTGTTTAATTTAAAAGACAAATATACTTAACTAGTGTAAATAGTTAGTACTCGTAGCATCAATATTGTATATGTATCTTTTAAATTAATCAAAAAAATAATTGCTTTTAACTAAATGCATCTGAAAGTATATGCGGTAGGTACTTAAAACAATTCGGGGACAGACAGACAGACACACGGACATGGCGACTTTAAAGTTTTAATTTTTGTTTGAGTCAAATACACCTTTCCTCCCAGCAAAATGGTTGTCTTTGGATATTTGAAAAAAAACATGGTAGTATTATATGTATATAGCGCAATTAAAAGAAAAAGTATCACAGTTAAACTAACGAGTAATAGTCGACCAATTCACATATGAAGTTGGAGAATTGACCGTGACGTATATCGATGTATGGGAGAACATGTTTTTCAACTACAATGTTAAGTTTGTTTTTGGGATAAATTCATCCCATCTGCGGAAACCTTCATTGTGCGCGGTCCGACACGCACTTGACCGGTTTTTTTATATTTTATGAAGTCGTAAAAACCGTGTCACAAATAATACAACAACCACATTTCCTTGTTACAGCAACATGGGCCTTCTTGAATTCGAGAAATGGTCGAATCAGCCCGACCTTTTTACCGAGAAGTCCCGGGTGTGTGCCAAACTGCATGGTTTGACGCCAGGCCAGCGACGGGTGTGCCGACGACATAAGGATCACATGCCAGTCGTCAGCTCCGGAGTGAAGCAAGGCATCAACGAGTGCCAGTACCAGTTCCAAGGGAGAAGGTGGAATTGTACTGTAACTGGGGACGAGACTGTGTTTGGACCTTTGACATTAATTGGTGAGTTTATGAAAGGATGTCGCTATGTATAAAGAGTGGTCAGGTTAGTCCATAGAGGAAGGGTTTCTATCGGCGTCGAGTCCACGATGAAGTACCTGGCTCTAGTCCTCGACAGCCGGTGGAACTTCATGGAGCATTTCCGACGTTTGGCTCCAAAACTGGAGCGAGCAGGGGCTGCATTGAAGCGGCTCCTGCCCAATCTAGGGGGTCCAAACGCCTCCAGCCGGAAGCTCTATGCGGGGGTCGTGCGGTCCATGGCCCTCTACGGGGCTCCTGTATGGGCGCGTTCCCTGGCGCTGCGGCCAGCCCGCCGGTTGAGCGCGGCCCAAAGGGTCATGGCCATCCGGATGGTCCGGGGATACCGCACGATCTCGTGTGAGGCAGCGAGCCTCCTTGCCGGATTGCCGCCATGGGTTTTGGAGGCAAAATTCCTCGCGCACGTGTGGGAGTGGCGCGAGGAGGCGAAACGCCGGGGCGTAACTGCGCTGCTGCGAGAAATCGCGTCACAGCGGACGGAGCTCCGGCAGCATCTCATGGCGACACGGTGAGTACGGTTGTAGTGCAGTGCTGGGCATGCCACAATTGGGGCGATAAGTCCCCTCTTTGAGGAGTGGCTAGAGAGGCGTCACGGGGTCCTCACCTTCTGCCTGACGAAGGTCCTCACCGGACACGGCAGCTTCGGGAGGTTCCTGTGTCGGATAAGGCGGGAGGAAACGCCCGGGTGTCACCACTATGTGGATCGCCCGGAAGACACGGTGGAGCATACGGTGGAGGTCTGCCCGGCTTGGGCAGAGCACCGCCGTGTCCTCGTGGAGGCGATCGGTGGTATAGATCTCTCGCGTCCGGCCCTGGTTCAGGCCATGGTACGGAGCGAGAGGGCGTGGGCAGCCGTCACCTCATTCTGCGAAGCAGTAATGCTCGCGAAGGAGGAGGCGGGACGGTTGAGGGAAATGCAAATTTCGCACCCTCTTGCCGCCGCAGGAATGCGGCGCCCTGGTCGGGAATCCCGGGCGGATTTCCGGCAACCGTAGGCGCGGGCTTTTTTTTTTTTTTTTTGAGGGTGGGAAATCATCAAATAACTTCTCCCGCTCTGGGCGGAGCGGGAGGGTGTGTCAGACTCTTACTGACTAAAACCCACCCGTATTCCTTCCTGTTGCCTGTGTTGCGGGGGCCTCGGTGACCCATAAGTACCTTCCCGCGACCCCGGCAGGCATCGGCCCTAGTGGACCCCTACTTTGTGCTGACGACTTCTCTTTGAGGCGCGCGTGGAATACGACGCGCCGTCGACCCGGGCCTGGTCCTTACCGGACGGTGAGCTACCCATTGCTCACCGTCCGCAAGCCCACGCCTACGGTGGCCGGAAATCCGCCCGGGATTCCCGACGCCCTGGGCGTCTCCTGCGGCGGCTAGGGGCGAGAGGGCGCGAAACTTGCCTTTCCCTCAACCGTCCCACCTCCTCCTTCGCGAGCATTACTGCTTCGCAGAAGGAGGTGACGGCTGCCCATGCCCTCTCGCTCCGTACCATGGCCTGAACCAGGGCCGGACGCGAGAGGTCTCTGCCGCCGATCGCCTCCACGAGGACACGGCGGTGTTCTGCCCAAGCCGGGCAGACCTCCACCGTATGCTCCACCGTGTCCTCCGGGCGATCCACACAGTGGTGACACCCGGACGTTTCCTCCCGCCTTATCCGACACAGGAACCTCCCGAAGCTGCCGTGTCCGGTGAGGACCTGCGTCAGGCGGAAGGTGAGGACGCCGTGGCACCTCTCCAGCCACTCCTCAAAGAGGGGCTTATCGTCGCAATCGTGGCGTGCCCAGCACTGGGTTGCGACAACCGTACTTTCCATGACGCCATGAGATCCCGCCGGAGCTCCGTCCGCTGTGCCACGGTTTCTCGCGGCAACGGACTTACGCCCCGGCGTTTCGCCTCCTCGCGCCACTCCCATACGTGCGCGAGGACTTTTGCCTCCAGATCCCATCGCGGCAATCCGGCAAGGAGGCTCGCTGCCTCACAGGAGACCGTGCGGTATCCCCGGACCATCCGGATGGCCATGACCCTTTGGGCCGCGCTCAACCGGCGGGCTGGCCGCAGCGCCAGAGAGCGCGCCCATACAGGAGCCCCGTAGAGGGCCATGGACCGCACGACCCCCGCGTAGAGCCTCCGGCAGGAGGCGTTTGGACCCCCTAGATTGGGCAGGAGACGCTTCAATGCAGCGCCCGCCCGCTCCAGTTTGGGAGCCAAACGTCGGAAATGTTCCACGAAGTTCCACCGGCTGTCGAGGACGAGTCCCAGGTACTTCATCGTCGACTCGACGCCGATAGAAACCCCTCCTACCGTTATTTGGGACCCCAACGGTGGCGCGTTCCGAGGACCATGAAAACACATGGCCTCGGACTTGTGCAGAGCCACCTCGAGTCCCAATTGCCGGATCCTTTCGACGATTGTCGCAACCCCGCGTGCCGCTAATTCGGCCGCCGCCTGGTGTGACCTCCCCTGCGCCAGGACCAACGTGTCGTCAGCGTAGCACACTACGCTGACGCCGCTAGGGAGGTCGGCGCGCAGCACCCAGTCGTATCCGATGTCCCACAGATGCGGCCCCAGGACCGATCCCTGTGGGACACCGCACGACATCTCTTGCCGGTTCCACACTCCCTGGTGACCGGGGTAGATGACGGCCCTGTCCGTCAAATAGGCCTCGACCACACGACAGAGGTAGGTCGGCATCCGGTGATACTGGAGTGCCTCCCTGATGCAACTCCAGGGCAGGGTATTGAAGGCATTGGCGATGTCTAGAGACACCGCCAAGACGACCCCACCCTGGGCAACAGCATTCCCCGTCGTCAGGGCTCGCACACGCAAGATGGCGTCCACCGTAGAGCGCCCTCTGCGGAAACCAAACTGGCTCTCCGCCAAATCCGGCCCCACCTGCACCAACTGGCCGACGAGGCGGTCTGCAATGACTCTTTCAAAGAGCTTGCCCACCTCGTCGAGCAGCACGATGGGCCGATAAGCGGACGGAGAGTCCGCAGGGCGCCCTGCCTTCTTTATGAGGACCATTTCTGTCCCCGTCTTCCAGCGAAGCGGGAACTAGCCCTCTCCATGCATGCGCTTAGGAGCCCCCTAAGTCGAGGCACGAGAGCCTCCAAGGCCAGGACCCAGGCCTTCCCAGGTAAGCCGTCGGGTCCTGGGGCGGTATTTTTGGCATTAAGCTTGCGTACCGCCGCTCTCATTTCTACCTCGGTCACCTCCGGAGCATCGTCGTCGTCGTCGGCGGTGTGGTCCGCATCGGGCACCGCAGTAGGCGGAGCCATAGGCGGGGAGGTGTGTTCCCCTCGGGAAGGGAACAGAGCGCTCACCACGTCCTCCACAAGCTGGGGCCGGAGACTCTGCGTCAGCGGGGGAGCCCATGGGCGGAGTTTATCCCGCACCACTTTGTACGGGCGTCCCCACGGGTCCCTGTCCAGAGTCCCCAGCGACTCCTCGCGGGCCAACCCCCTGGCCCGCAGGATCTCCGCTTGGAGGGCGGTCTTCGCCGCTCTGTACCCCTCGTACAGCTCCGCCTGAATGGCTTCCGTATCCGGAGGTTTGATACGGAGCCTGCGGTGCCTGGTGTACCGGCGTCGCGCAGCCACGCACGCAGTGCGCAGAGCCGTCAGCTCCTGCGACCACCAGTACACCTGGCGCGAGGCACGTCCAGGCTGGACCCGGGGCATTGCCACGTCACATATGTCGGACATGGCCTCCCGGAACCACTCCGCCTTGTCGTTAATGTCGGCAGGCCTGTCCGGTGGTGACACCCAGGCCTGCACGATCGAGGCTTCCAGGAGGAGCTCCCGGTCCAGCTGCTTCAGCGCCCACCGCGGACCACTCGGGGCCCGTCGGACCGGCGCATCCGAGGTCTGGGCGGAGACGTCGAACCGGATATACCGGTGATCGGAATAGGTCTCCACCCCCTCCATGACACGCCAGTCAACTACACGCGGCGACAGAGCGGGGCTGGCGAACAAGATGTCCACCACTGATTCACCTCGCATCCGAACACACGTGGGGACAGAACCCCGGTTTAGGACGACCAGGCCTGTCTCCAGAGCCCAGTCCTCCACCATCCTGCCCCGTGTGTCCGTTAACCGGGAACCCCAAGCCAAATTCTTGGCATTGAAGTCCCCGAGGACGAACACGGGGAGGGAACCAAACCCGACGACGACGTCTCTCAACTCCGCAAGGGAGTTGTGGAACTCGGCAAGAGTTCGGTTCGGAGAGAGGTAGACCCCTACCACGACAATCTCCCCGAACCGTAGGCGCGGGCTTGCGGACGGTGAGCAATGGGTAGCTCACCGTCCGGTAAGGACCAGGCCCGGGTCGACGGCGCGTTGTATTCCACGCGTGCCTCAAAGAGATGTCGTCAGCCCAAATGTAGGGGTCCACCAGGGCCGATGCCTGCCGGGGTCGCGGGATAGTACTAAAGGGTCACCGAGGCCCCTGGCAACATAGGAAACGGAAGGAATACGGGTGGGTTTTAGTCAGTAAGAGTCTGACACACCCTCCCGCACCGCCCAGAGCGGGAGAAGTTATTTGATGATTTCCCACCCAAAATAAAAAAAAGGTTAGTCCATACGTTTTTAAAGGGAAACTTCTTAGATGGCGATTAGGACCCGTCACGTTTAGGCACATTTCGTTACATGAGAGAGAAGATAGGTATCTCTCTCTGTCTATCACACTAAATCTCTCTTACTTCTTTTTCTTTTTTCCGTAGTAAACAAGGAACTCCTATAGTTTTGCTATGTCCGTCTGTCTGATTGTCGGGGGGCTTAGCTCAGAGACTCTTAGTACTAGGAAGCTGTAATTTGGCATGAGTATACGCATTAATCACGCCGACAAAGTGGAAAAAAAATGTTGGGTTGCTCCCTTGCACGTAAAGTGAGGATGATATTTTTTTTTCTTGTCTATCCCATGGCATGGGGTATCGTTGGGCCGTTCAAAACTATTGCGAGTCTGTGAAAATCATTTTTCAATTCAAGGCTACGTTTGCTTTACAGTAATAATTTTTGTTACAGTCAAGATATGTAAAAAAAATTCATGGCAGTAGTACATATAACGAAATTAAAAGGAAAACTATCACAGCTAAGTAGGCTTTACGAGTTAACGAGTTATAGTCGACCAACTTTAATTTACAGTTGGAGAATTGACCGTGGCATATATCGATGTATGGGAGAACATGTTTTTCAACTACAATGTTAAGTTTGTTTTTGGGATAAATTCATCCCAACTTCCCAATTACGGAACCCTTCATTGTGCTTAGTCCGATACTATCTTCTATCACGTGTACTTGTTTTTTTTTTTTTTTCACTGTCACCTCCAAAAATTGCCTCTTGCTGTACTTATTTTAACACGTTCCCATAGTTTATTTGGAGCTAACATAAACAGATATTTCGTCCTAAACATTACACATAATCAACCTATAATATTCCCACTGCTGGGACACAGGCCTCCTCTCTGTGAGAAGGAGTGGGCCGTAATCCACCACGCGGGCCCAGTGCGGGTTGGTAGATGTCACATGTCTTCGAATTTTTGGTTCTAGGACATGCCGGTTTCCTCACGATGTTTTCCTTCACCGTTTTGAGAGCAGTGGTGATGAAATAATTTACACAAAGTAAAGCGCCTGTCTGGGTTCGAACCCACGACCTACAGTTCGTACTCCTAAACATTAATACAACATAAAAGTATCCGTGGGTGTAGAGTCTGCAATAATAAACCTACACGCTCCTGAATACTCGTAATACATTAAAATAATATCTGAACTTTGTATCATTCAACCTCTAGATACATCAAAAGATCTTCTACCTACTCATTTATAATGATACTTTTCTCATTTATATTTT
This sequence comes from Atethmia centrago, assembly GCA_905333075.3. NCBI lineage: Eukaryota > Metazoa > Arthropoda > Insecta > Lepidoptera > Noctuidae > Atethmia > Atethmia centrago. The sequence goes on from HG995388.1 coordinate 21,221,611, forward strand.
GTTTTTTATACATAGAAATAGTAACGAAGTCAAAACTGTACTTACATTAAATATTTTTGAAAAAAATAATTGCTACGAGGTGTGGGAATGACGATGATGAAAAGATGATGAAAATATCAATCAATCAACTCAGCCTATTCAGTCCACTGCTGGACATAGGCCTCTCCCTGGTTGCGCCAAAACACCCGGCCTCCGCCTTCCGCATCCAGTCTGACCCAGCCACCTTCTTAAGGTCGTCGGCCCATCTAGCTGGGGGTCGTCCTACAATACGCTTGCCGATACGCGGTCTCCACTCCAGAACTCGTCTGCTCCACGGCCATCGGTCTTTTGACAAACATGGCCAGCCCACTGCAACTTCAGCTTGCTGCAGGCTATGTCGGTAACTCCAGTTCTCTTCCGGACAACTGACAACCTTCAAAGAAACTGAGCACAGCCCGCCCCATAGCGCGCTGAGCGACCTTGAATTTGTGGACCAGCCCGACTGTCAGTGTCCTCGTTTCGGCACCGTATGTCATAACGGCTACGACGCATTGGGAAGACCTTAGTCTTCAGCCGAAAATATAATTTTTAGAGTTTTTGTCTGCTTGCCTGTTTGTCTGGATGTATGTTCTGGATCGGTGCAAAAACGGCTGAACAGATTTGTAGGAAATTTGGCACACAGGTACTTTATAACCTGGATTAACATATAGGGTACCTTTAATCCCGGTAGTACGTTCCCGTGGGATATTTTCCGACATCTCCTCGTGCGAAGCCGGGGCCAAAAGCTTATTTTCAAATACATTCCCAGTAAGATACCCAAGGCCAGTACGACAGACTGGCCTATGTATCAAGATAATCACAGAAATAAATTCTCTTTTATTCAGAACAAAAGGAATTGACATAGGACGTAATAAAAATATCGTAAAGACAATTTTGAGGCCCTGCTGTCGCCGAGAACGAATATTGTTTTAGTGAACATTGTGTATTATGTCAGTAGGACGGTCAGGTTTTATTAGGTTCGTGTGTTTTTCTTTATGATAAAATGTAATTTCGTTTTATGGGTCGTCTGTTGGTTGATTTTGGAGAAATAATGGGATAGATGTGAATATGGAGTTGTGCCCGGTTGATGACAATCGGCTCGCCCCGTTACATGGGACTTAAGACGCTGACAACACCTAAACCGCGGTCACTGTTAAATTCCATAGAAAAGAAAGAGAAGCGCGATGACACAACGCTTGTAATTTATTGCAAAATATGAAGTAATTATCTATTTACTCAAAATTGAGTTGAGTAATCGAAAATAAAAAACAACCAAGTTCTGTATTCAAATAAGACGTTCTTGTTATTAATTAAATACGTAACGTATGTTGATATTTGATACAGATATTTTGGATTAGAACTCAAAGTAAGAGGTTAGTTTAACGTTAGTTTGTATCGAGATTTTGTTTTCAAAACGCGTTTTAATAACAACCAAGTTCTGGTAAATATGTTCAAAATTAACATATAATTTTTTCCGCTACCACAAACTATACAGATTTGGCATTTTTTTTTCTTAAGCGAAGCCTGTTTTGGTCAATTGGGTCTTGTCAGCGCCTTAAGAGCGTGCATTCTGAAAGTGGGCGACGTCGCAAATAGCTGTCAAATATTTCGCTGTTTTGATCAATTTGGCAACAATCGCATGCGACTTCTGTTTACACCAAGGCAATTATTGCATGCATGTTTTGCCTTGCCAGAACACAGAGTTGACGTCCTTGTACAATTCAACTTGTACAGTTTCAAGTATTGGGCAATACTTGAAACTGTTGCCCGAATTTTGCGCTGCCAAATATTTCATTCAATTTTATTGAACGTCTAATCATGATTTTTTTAAACTTGTTTCCTTTGCTCATATTTGAATGATAGACAATTTTCATGCCAGAATTGAATACGTGCTGCTTACACCTATACCAGTTTTGAACGACAACTAACTTGTCCGTATCGTGCAACAATTGTACTTGTTGTTTAGACGGTGCCAGTCAATTGTTGCCTCAATTTTATGATACGAGTATGTCACAGGCAACCGTTAAACCGAGTAAATGGTGATTTACAATTAGCGAGTGCCTCAAGAAAATAATGTGCAAAAATACTTAACCATCTGTATTTTGGTGGCTCTTACTTAAGACGCTGACAACACCTAAACCACGGTCACTGTCAGAATGCATAAAAAAGAAAGAGAAGCGCGATGACACAACGCTTGTAATTTATTGCAAAATATGAAGCAATTATCTATTTACTCAAAATTTAGTTGAGTAATCGAAAATAAAAAACAACCAAGTTCTGCATTCAAATAAGACGTTTATGTTATTAATTGAATACGTAACGTATGTTGATATTTAATGCAGATATTTTGGATTAGAACTCAAGGTAAGAGGTTAGTTTAACGTTAGTTTGTATCGAGATTTTTTTTTCAAAACGTGTTTTGGTAACAACCAAGTTCTGGGAAATATGTTCAAAATTAACATATATTTTTTCCGCTACCACAAACTATACAGAATTGGCAATTTTTTTTCTTAAGAGTAACCTATTTTGGTCAGTTAGGTCTTGTCAGCGCCTTAACGCATCTTCTTGGTCCACTCGTCAAGAGCAGACCCATTTGGCGGTACAAAAAAAAATTGAACAACTTAGTCTACTTTGTCATTTGCCGGATATTTGATAGTTTATTTTAAGGTGGATCCGCAGTGGTAGCTCGCGAAATTCAATTTTTTTTACCTTTTTTCAATTTACAAGTTGTATTTTGTGAAAATATGATTCGCGACTATAACAAATATGTATTTACAGCATTATAATCATTAATACATCTTTCTTAGTTATATTAGTTCCATAACAAGAAATCTGCTATGGAAAAGTCTTTTTTTAAGATGATTATTGAATTTTTGTCTTACATCTCTATTGTTAAAACGACTGTTCGACACAAATGTAAATTTGTTGATGAATAAATATCGCGAATCATATTTTGATCAAGATACCTACAACCTGACACTGGCGTAGGAAACGTTAGAAAATTTGAAATTCGCGGGCAACTACTGCGGTCGATCTGTAAATTAAAACATCTCTGCTCCCTACTAGAGCAAAAACTATTCCCTGTCTAAATCACCGCACAACACACACAAGTGCTGAAAATCTGCGCTGAAACAGAGCTGTAAATCTTTGTGGAAGACAACTAGGACAGTTAGTGATTTATAGTGACATTGTACTACTCCCACCATTCCCACTTACAACTTGGTCTAGATAGAAAATACATTCTAGGAAAATTCAAAAAGATATTATCGAAGGCCGTAGACGTAACGGAACATTTGTCAGCGTTCGTAGGAATTATGAGATGTCGAATCGTTACGGTTGATTTAATGTTTAGGGCATATTCTTTTATCTGAAATTATGAGAACTTTCTTGTATTGCTAGCTGGCTAGCTGTGTAGATAGACCCTGAATAATATGAACGTTTTCAACAAAAGGAGAGTTTAGATGATTTTCAAACATGGCAATGGTCCTAATAAGGTCTTGCCAATTACTTTGTGTGGCTCAAAACTAAAAGCAGTTAGTCAATTTAAGTATCTCGGACACATCAGATCGGAAAACTTAAAAGATGACGATGACCTGAAGAGGCAAAGACGTAGCATTGCATATAGAAGTAACATGCTAAATAGGCGTTTCTTCCATTGCTCGAAGCAAGTAAAAATAACTCTGTTCCAGGCATACTGTCAGTCGTTCTACACCAGTCAACTTTGGTACAAATATACGAAGAGTGGATACAACACTCTTCGTGTACAATATAAAAACGCATTTCGGGTCATGCTCACCCGCACTGTGTAGTGCAACTGAGATGTTTGCTGAGAACAGAGTAACCGACTTTTTTGAGCTCATGGGGAAGCTCAGGACATCGTTCTTTTCGCGTGTGGTGGCAAGTAAAAATAGTATTGTCAAAGCTGTTTTTCATACTGTGCATTTACTGGGGGAGACAAAATAAATGTACTCAACAATTTTACGGGGTACATTTGTTTTGGCTTCCTTGGTGTGAAACAGTGGGCTGTTTCTATTGTTGTTTTTCTTTACTGTTTATTTTTATGTTCGTTTGTTTAGCATAACTTTTGTTTTTAGGATAAGTTTTCGATTTTAATTTTATGGGTGCTAGTGCCTGAAATAAACTAATATTATTATTATGTCGTTTATTACACTTTTTGTCTTATAAAATACATTTTTAAATATTTCTTAGAAAAAATATTAAAAAAACATTTAAAAATATATAAAATAGTGGTCCGCCGGTATCGGGAGAAGGGTCCAAGCTACCGGTGGTTAGGGCTCCAGAGACAGGAACCTCCTCACGATACGAGCCGTATCGAGGAGTACTGCCTTCTGAAACAGGCCCTTAATCCAGCCGTCAAACGAGAGCCTCGAGAGATGATGGTTGAGGCTTCTGGCCATCAGGCCATTGGCCGTAACGACAATCGGCACAATGACAGCCGAGTTCACATTCCACATGTCAACAACCTCGTGTGCTAAGTCGAGATATTTTATTTGTTTCTCTTTCTCAGCTTTCACGAGGTTATCGTCTTGTGGAATGGTAACATCGACTATCATTGCGTGGCGCGCTAATCGATCTATCACCAGTATATCAGGCTTATTGGCGACAATAGTCCTGTCAGTAATGATAGACCGATCCCAGTACAACGTGACATGGTCATTTTCGAGAACTGGGCCGACCCATACTTGTAATACGGTACCTCAGAGTTCACAAGTTTATATTTCAAAGCAAGCTGCTGGTGAATAATCCTAGCCACTTGGTTATGTCTGTGCAAGTACTCGCCGTTAGCCAGACGAGAACAACCAGAGATAATATGTCTGATAGACTCACCCGGACGGTGGCATGCCCGACACACGTCAACCGTCCCGTCCTTCATAATATGTCTCCGGTAGTTATTCGTCAAGATAACTTCGTTCATAATTGCACAGACAAAACCTTCAGTTTCCCCGAAAAGGTCCCCAAAACGTAGCCAGGATACGGACGCTAAAAAATCTACATCGGGCTCATGAAGAGCCCGATAGAAGCGCCCGTGTAGCTCCTTGCTTTGCCATATGTCCTTGCGGTCATCCGTGGTAAGTATTACAGGTTTGCACCAGTTCTCTTTAGCCATGGAAAGTGGGGTGAGCCCCTTGTCCACTGAGACCACATCACGGTGCATACCCACTTCGGCTTTCAAAAAATATTCCCTGAGACTGCATATCTCGCGGTTGTGGAGGGTCTTCGCATTTAAAAAGCCTCGACCCCCGCACTTCCTGACCGCAAACCGGATGCATCACCAACGATCATTGGTGATGAGACTGTACATCCTACATGTACAGTCTCATCACCAATGATCGTTGGTGATGCATCCGGTTTGCGGTCAACAGTGTACGGACCCTTCTATCCAGGGCGTCGAGTTCGTTCTGAGTCCATTTGAGTATGCCGAAAGAGTACATCAAATAGTACATTATTATTATTATTACTGCCGCCTGAGGCAATTAGACGACGCAACTTTTATGTAAGGATTTTCAATGTAATTGCCATAATTATCCCCAAAATACCATTGGAAACGATATGGTGGGACCACCTAAGCAACGGATAACCGTGACGCAACTTTTAACGTTATTAAGTCACAGTACCCCACATTTAGGCCTCAATAAACACGATCGATGTACCAGCACTACATAAAACTTAAATACATACTTTAACCGGTTAAATTTTCCACATCAGCATCAAGGGAAACGGCCTTCACACACGCGATAACTTCGGCCGGCGTATCGCTCTCCGTGTCACGGGCTTGTCGGGATGGCCGCCTGTCAAGTTGCAGCTGCAGTCGGGCGACAAGACCGAGGAATCTACACTCCGATTGGGTGTGGGGAGGATGTGGCGATAACCTCGAGTATGGCTACAAGTGAGTATGCTTTCCTGGTACTTCTGAGGTTAAAGGGTTAGTCAACCGCGTGTACTCTGTTCATGTGTGGAGTAATTAAATTGACTAAATTGATATTACGCACGCACTCGTTTGCTTTTGAATGAGATCTTAACGGTCTTTGATTAAATCCTTATGCTGTGATTTATACGCTTATGGTATGAAACATACACCTACGAAAGAAAATATGTAAAGAATGTGAATTTTAGCCGATTAATCTAGCGAAATCGTAGTACAATATAACTCTTCCATCTAACCTTTTAGAGAATATATACAAATTAGGTCTGCTTAGTAAGATTTTAATTGCAAAATTATTCCCATGAAAACTTTTCCCAGCAGAGTGTCATGTCATGTCATGTCAATTTACATCAAAAATATATACAAAAGAAATATGTACAACAACAAGAAAACTATAAATTCAACAATATTATACATCCAGAAGCTTATGTTATCCCAGTACATACTACTATATTCTACTACAACTAGAACCTTGAAAATGAGTTCTAGTTGTAGAATTTCTATACAGCTACCACCTTGTTCTTATGTTGTCCCGTGCGAAAATTATTATCTGTACTTAATATTATAAAGAGAGAGAGCGAATTTTGTGAGTTTGTGTATCATGGAGGGTAGTCTCTGTAGGCACAGCTCCTATTCGAACAATTATTTCACTATTCGAAAGTATATTATTCCAGATGGACATAGGCTGTATTATAATTATACTATATAAATATATAGGTACAAAAAGAAGTACTCAATAATACTAATTTATTTATTTCAGGAAATTATTCCCATATTGAAACACTACAAATTTAATACAAATATTGATAAGGAATTATTAGATATACATTAAAATATTATAACATTACACAGCATTAAAAATAAATTTAAGTTACAGTACATTATTATAGTTATTAGGTTAAAATTCATTTGAAACATTATTACCTATTTAATATTTTATTTCACTAATGAAATACTAGCTTGAATTCATGCAAGCCTAGTACTTTTTGTTAGGTTTTCGCTCAGAACTTGTGCACAACGTGCCGTAAACAGAAAACCGTCTTCACACGTAAATTACACCCGTGCGAAGCCAGGGTGGGTCGCTAGTTTTATTTAAATACGCTTTCCCCAGTTCGTCCCCTAGTTCCTGACCTACAGCAATGTCAAACCTCTAAGTGTAATATGAGCGCCTAGTACTTTTCCCCCACTTTATCGAAATTTTCCCCGCGGAAAATTAAAAGCTAGATTGGTAAAACAATAGACATATCTAAAACAAAACATGTTTTTTTTTTTCAAATTACATGAAACTTTTTGAAGAAATTTAGGGAAATTTGTTATTTGGAAATCTTTTTATATTGAATTATTTATTTGCAACGAAAAACAGTAAATGAAGCTATAACCTCCTCACACAGGTGAAAACTACGTTTTTAAATAACATCACTTCTGAAAGGGCCATTTCCCAGTAAGCCCATGAGATTTCCACCTTTTCAGGATGTCACCAGAAACGTTCAGGTAAAACTCACCTGTTTCATGACGCACCTGAGTACTAGGGAAGCAATACCAATGCGAAGGTATCTTTACCTGAGTTACGCTCGTATAACGTGAAACGTCACGACTATACCTGGGAAAATTTTCCTTGTGTGAGCGAGGGACAAGGTAAAATCTACGTGGATAACTCACACAGAGGAACGTACTTCAATGTGTGAGTGAACGTACATTTTCTCCGTTTTTCTTATTGTGCTAGAAAGGGATGCAATGCCCATGCCTTTTCTACTACGGACTTAAAATTCACCTCCCCGTTTTCGGGAGAGCTATAAAGGTGAACATGATTTGATGGTGTGCGTGCACCTGAAATTTACGTGAAAAGGTGGGTTTTACTCCTGCAATGTTCTTCTGTCCTAGTACCAAGGTGAGAGGTAAGACAGGTGAAAAATTTACTTTCAGGTGTGACAATTTTCTTACCTGCCTGAAAATCGTTCGCGTTTGTCGGTGCAAATGGAGGTAGTGCATTTAAGTTAATTTAAAAATTAGATTCTAAAATTACATATCTTTCATATTGGTGGTATGGGTAGCCTAAAATCATGGCAACTGAACAACATATTCATGGTACTTAAAGTACCACATTACAAAAAATACCAAATATGTAGGTACATTCTAATTAGTGGAAATTAATGTAATAATGTAGAATAAATCATCTACACCAAACAAGCCAATTCAAACGTTTAAAATCATCATAATAAACAAAACAGGAAAATCCCATACCAACTTCGATGATTATTTGTTTGAGGAAGGAAAAGATCTTGTTAATCAGCTGTCAACTGGGCTTCACGGGTGTCAAACCATGGCTAAAGACAGGTCGGGTACTAGGATCGCATACATTCACAGGAGTTCGCGCCAATCGCGGCGAAGCTCGTAGCACCATTCATGCTACGGCTACTACGGTTACTACAGCTACAGCTCGGTTCACGAAAACATAAGTCAGATTTACGCTGAGTTGAACAACACAAAAGTTTAGTTTTAATAATCACAACTAAACTTTTGTGTTGTTTAACAAGTTTTGCAAGTGAGCAGTTTAATTATTAAACTGCTCACTTGCAGCTAAATATCATGTTCATTAGGGAATGCAATACCGGGATACCGGGATCCCGCGTGCATTATGCGGGTCTAATCCCGATCGAAAATTTTGCGGGATCCCGCGGGACTGGCGGGATTACGGAGAAACGAAGTTTATCGTCTTAATCAGCGCGCAACCGGTTGCGAGCTGATGGAGCGGCGCGTGGTGGGTGAGAACGCGCGGTAGTTGTTTGTTTTAAATTTTTTGGCCAGTTACAACTTGTAATTATGAAGCGACGCAACGTATTATTCATGTAATTTTGTTTGTTTGAGTTAATAAAAATAAACTAAACGTTTTAAAATCGTAGCGTAGTAGCGCAGCAATCTTGAGGTTTTGATCATTTTGATTTGTTTCGGAGATGAATTATTTTGAGTCGGCTGGATTAAAAGGCACATATACCTTTAATTCACCTTTAATTTATTAATGACGATTGTTCCTACTAGTGTAGAAGCAGAATGAGCCTTTTCTGCCGCTGACTACCTAGTCTGCAAGGTTAGGTGCTGTTTAGCCGAAAACAATTTAATAAAATAGAGTTTAATATGTAGGTACCAAAAACCTTGTTTAAATTAAGTTAAAACCCTAAATCCCTTGAAATGTGGTCTTTATTATTATTAATTAGAGAAGTGTACGTCCACCCTGTGGGATCCCGCAATTACATGGACCCTGCGGAATCAAGAAACGTCAGTCCCGTAAATACCGGGATTTAAATTATTTTGCGGGATCGCATTCCCCATTTTCAATGCTTACTAATGTTCATGTTAACTTATTTACAGTTAAATACTACTCCATTTAACAGTTTAATTATACGTACATACAAAACTCACGCCTTTTCCCATGGGGGTAGACAGAAACCACAAAATGCTACCTGGTACACACGGCTACACATCAAGCTATAAATTTCCAGTTTAGACTGACCTTGCATTGCACGGAAATCCTATACAATGCGAGATCAGCTTATACTGGAAATGTATAGCTTGATGTGTAGCCCTGTGTACGATCCTCACATACTCCTTTTTCATACAGATCTGGTCATACACGCACGCTGATTGCTTAATTTATTTATGTTTATTGATTTATTTATAAACGTTGCTCATAATAGTAATTATTAAGACGCTGACAACACCTAAACCGCGGTCACTGTCAGATTGCATAGAAAAGAAAGAGAAGCGCGATGACACAACGCTTGTAATTTATTGCAAAATATGAAGCAATTATCTATTCACTCAAAATTGAGATGAGTAATCGAAAATAAAAAACAAACAAGTTCTGCATTCAAATAAGACGTTCTTGTTATTAATTAAATACGTAACGTATGTTGATATTTAATACAGATATTTTGAATTAGAACTCAAGGTAAGAGGTCAGTTTAACGTTAGTTTGTATCGAGATTTTTTCTTCAAAACGTGTTTTGGTAACAATCAAGTTCTGGGAATTATGTTCAAAATTAATAAATATTTTTTCCGCTACCACAAACTATACAGATATGGCAATTTTTTTTCTTAAGTGATGCCTATTTTGGTCAATTGTGTCTTGTCAGCGCCTTAAGGATTAAAGCCTTTATTTTATTTCTTCTTCAAATAACTTCTGCGCGGGAGGGAGGGCGTGTCCGAGTCTTACTGACTAAAACCCATCCGTGTTCCTTCCGTTGCCTGTGTTGCCAGGGGCCTCGTTATCCCTTTCAGACTATCCCGCGATCCCGGCAGGCTTCGGCCCTAGTGGACCCCTACATTTGTGCTGGTATCTCTTTGATGCGCGTGTGGAACACAACGCCGTCGACCCGGGCCTGGTCCTTATCGGACGGCGAGCTACCCATTGCTCACCGTCCGCAAGCCCGCGCCTACGGTGGCTAGAAATCCGCCTGGGATTCCCGACGCCCAGGGCGTCTCCTGCGGCGGCTAGGGGCTTGAGGGCGCGAACTTTGACTCTCCCTCACCCGTTCCGCCTCCTTCTTCGCGAGCATTATTGCTTCGCAGAAGGAGTTGACGGCTTCCCATGCCTTCTCGCTCCGTACCATGGCCTGGACCAGGACCGGACGCGATTGCCGCCGATTGCCTGCAAAAGATTAAAGCCCACGGATGGTTTATACCCATGCTATTAAATATCATGCTCTCCGTCTATTTAAAATCATACTTTTTTGTATACAAATGCTTATTGTGTGCTAACAGGTACGAGGCATCTGCTCGATATTCACACGCTTTTCTGTTGCATGTGTATTCCAGGCATAACGTCTGCTGACCATACATTTATGACGTTTAAACGTCTCTTAACTTTAAAAAACATATATAAATAAGTAGACTTTTGCGCAGCGGTTACCTCTGCCTCCATGCAGGGCTTGCATTAAGGCAGAGGAAACCGCTGCGTGTGCTCTTCGAATGCACAGGCGTCACCCACATTAGAACAGAAACCCTCGGGGCACCCAGATCCTACACAGAGATTCTGAACAGACCAGGAGATGTGATCCACTTCTGGAGGGAGGTGGGCTGGTTGGAATTACCACCAAACGGCCGCCATGGCCTACTCACAATGGTCCACCTGAAGGATCAAGTGCGGAAACCAAACCCATAGAACATACGTAGAAGTAGACTTTTTAATGACTTATTCGGGACATTTATACTTTTTTTTTTTTATTTGGGTGGGAAATTATCAAATAACAGTTACAAAATATTGTTTACATCATTCATTTTGAAATTATACATGTCAGAACTATGCAAAACTTAAAAGCGTCCGTAATAAAAAGATTAACAAAAAAATGTAATTGGTTTGTTTGAAATACGAGTAAATGCTTTGAGTTGAGTTTTATCTTACTTTATATTTCTGTACAAAAGAGCATCATGGATGACATGTTCTAGCTAAAGTCTTTAGAAATTTTTAGAGTGATGGTCTATTATTCAACTTGTCGAATAGATTGGTGAATTACAGATCGACGTAGAATGCACTTGCATGCAATGACTTACTCCCATTGTCTCCAAATGTTGATGTTCAACTTAACATGACGCCTGTATTCACCGAACCTGTGTCATCAGAATAGTACATTTTTCTTTTTTGGGTTGGGAAATTATCAAATAACTTCTCCCGCTCTGGGCGGAGCGGGAGGGTGTGTCAGTCTCTTACTAACCAAAACCCACCCGTGTTCCTTTCGTTGCCTGTGTTGCCAGAAGCCTCGGACCATATCCCTTTCGGACTTTCCCACGACCCCGGCAGGGACATTTATACTTAACAGATTAACTAAAAATTCTGCATAACTGCTTTATAAAACGTAGAAGAATCTCGGTTCTGGCTCCTTTTGTGAAACGCGTTATAATCTACGTAGCAACACGTAGCAACGCGAAGCACCGTAGCTGACCTCCTACGTAGGCGTGCGATCCTAGGAGGTTTTCACGTACTGAAAGGGTTAACCGCCGCTGAAAACGAAAGGGTTAAAAATTCGTTTCATCGAGTTTCATGAAAGTATTTGGTATTGTCCAAAAAATTGTCAGGAGTTACCGTGAAAATTGTACTATGCCTACATATTTTAATACTTCTTCTGATGAATATTGTAAGTTAATGATTAGGTTTAAAAAAAAAAGTATATATATATCAAATAAACATGACATTTTATGTACATTCCGTCGGTTGCTACGTCGGACACGAGTGCCACGTCTGTATTTTTTCAGGCCAAACGTTTTCAAACACCAGGGTAAAATGAAATACAGAGATCTTTCAGCAGTTTGTTTTCATCGCTTGCAAGGGAACTTTTCCACTGAAAACCATAAACAAAAACAAATGAAATTATAGTGTCATTTCTCTTTTTATTGTTTTTTATAAGATACTTTCCTAAAAACATGGAATTTTCTGCATAATTCGTGCCACCGTCACCAGGGTAGCAAAAGACAAAGAATCCTACGTATCAACCGCCGCTTACAGCTACGGTTCCCTAGAAGAGCAGTGGGCACACGTATCGGCCGCAGTGACGGCTGTCATGAAAATGGCAAAGATTTAAATCGTTAGAGTCGCCGTACCTAGTCAAAAGATTTTCGACGTTTCTATTTCGCTTTGACACCTCTGACACACAATGACTCTGTTACTTGACTTGATTGTCATGGAAATTCTATTTAATAATGTGTGAGCATACTCTTCTCAGTATGCACACTTTTACCCGTGACTAAAGTATTATTGTTTAATGTGTTTTTTATTTTAATTTAGTAAATTACAATATTGAAACATATTTATTTATTTTTTATTTTATTTAGTTAATAATATTGTATCTTCACTGTACCTTAATTGGTTTTTATTATCCGTGGACACGTAATGGAATGAACTGTTACCATCCTTAGATTTCATTTAATTTTATAATTATGAAATCCTCACTGTACAATTGTATGTCTAAACAAAAAAAAAAGGTAAAAAGTAAGGTGAGGGCAAATCTAGCAATTTAAATCTTTGGGCAGCGGGTTTTGACTTTTCGGTGTCAAAAACGCTCTCTAGGAAACACACCAACATACTTTCATAAATAATGTTTCAGTGACGTCATTCGCCGGTAAACGGCGGACACTATTCCCCTTATTCATAAAGCTTAGCATGCCTATTTTATTTAAAATAGGTTTTGTTACTTTCTAACAAACACAAATGTCAAATTGACAGATAAGGACAAACGAACGTTAGCAGCATTTTAACTAAAATAAGTTCGATGGACGTTTATGAATAAGAGCCTATGTGGCGGCCATTGCTCTTCTAGGAAAGCGTAGCTTAAGGCAAAAGCGCCATACAAAAATCGTAAGAAAATTGGAATTTCGCGGGCATTGTATCTTCCACGGTCGTCACACGCTTTTTCGATACTGGAAGGTCACGGTTTGAGGCTGTTTGAACAGGAGCTTAGGAGGCAGAAAGTTTATGTATTTTCCTCCACCCTATTTTCATGGCCTTGTGTGTCCATTTTACCTGTCCCTGTTGTTATTATCCGTACGCAGTTGCGGACACCAGCCCGCAATATTTTTTTTTCTGATTCAGGGGCAAGGTTATATTATTTTGACGTCACAGGAAAAACCCGGATCATTATAAACCGTTCATAGTTTTTAGTTACCTTGTCGTGTTCTAGGTAAGTAAGTAAGTACGTGTTTTTTCCTGGCAGCTTTCAAAAACATCTTTCAAAAGTTTTATCTAATCCATCGCTCCATAAATCAACTTAAGATTGTTCCACCAACAAGCGTCGTCTTCGATGTCCTTCTCACCGCACTGGTTTCATTCACTCTTCTTTATCCAGGCGGTCTTTCTTTGGAACTGAACATCAGGACGGCAATCAGTCGGTTGTCTTTTAAAGTGAAGGCACGCGAACATACGTCAGCAGTTGGCAGAAACATCCCAGGGCTGATTTGCTATATTCGTTTTCTCCTCTACTGAGAATTATTTCTCTTGAAAAAGTTTATTCTGTATACATTATGTATGTATATATAATATATCTATGTACTTATTCTTGTATTTATAGTTATTTTCATGTTATCTATCCCTTATGTTGCACCTGACATGTTTTCTCTCTGCATCACCCTAAGGTTGACTGGTAAAAAATGCCCAATAATTAAGTCCAAGTCCGCCTTTGCTTGGTATTTTTTTTTACTTGTGCATCACATTTTAATAAATAAATTAAATAAAGTCTGAAATCTCCTACCAAGTCCCTGAACGATATTATGGCCATCAAACCCATTCAAAAGTGGCCTGTGACTCCCCGCTGTCTGAAAGTTTCACGAAACTGTTTGGCGTAAACTTTCTTCGGAGCCGGACTAGACTTCGTAAAAACGCGAGGCCCATTTACTAGGACCACATGACGAACAACTTCCAAGTTCTAATCGATGTCTGTGTGAGTGTGGAAAACGAAGGAAAATGCTTGCATACACATACGAATGGGCGGAGTTTTCAAACTACACACACAAACACAGGCAAAAAAGCTTTTTAGAGGAAAATAGAGGTGGAGCTTTTTAACTTTTTTATAAAGGAACACTTTAAAAAAGCTTTTCCGATTTGTCTGTTTGAATTTTCTATACCAAGGGAACATGATTTCTAGTAGCTCACGAATGCTCGGTATGCATAGAATGTATGCGCTGGGATGGGTCCTTTGCTTCATAAAGGAGATTTTCCCGCATTCGAGTATTTTTCTGACTAGGCGAGCAGAAGGCGGTGGACGTCGCGAAGAATTTGTGGTACGCTTGGTATGCCTGAAATCGCAATAGGACTTCGTCTGGATTTCGACAAGTTACGAAGTTTAGTGGGAATTCTTCATGGTTTGACATTTAATGATTATTCTAAACACAATGACATATTTACTTTGTGGAGTTTAATATATAGGTAAATCATTTAAAAACTAACAAACTTAAAATAATTATTATTATACGTATGTACAATTATATAAAAAAGGAAGGGCAAAATGGTTTTGAATATTATATTGAAAGTTAAAAGGCTATAGGCGTTAAGGCAGATAGATGAAGATAATATTGAAAGTTAAAGTGAATTAGGAACAAAAACTATCTAAATTATTTGGATTCTGAATAATCCAATTATGTTAGAAACTATAAATAATGTAAACGTAAATAAAAACCAAATATTTTATGCCAAATAAAACAAATCTGACAACCAAAACAAAGGAACAATCAAACTCCGACGTTCGCCCGTTTCAGTTTCAGAGCGAATTTCAAACTGAACGCGATCATTTCATAGTAAACTTTTTCACAAAGCGTCCACCGGATAAACCCGGATACGAACCGGGTTTAGCGGGTTACGGACGCTTAAACCCGATAACATGTACCAGGAAAGCATAGGCTTGAGAAAGAGTTAATCCGGACCCCCGCCCGAGACCGATGTCACGGGAACGAACTTCTAAAAAAACATTATTTTATTAATCTTAAATCGAAAAATCTAATAATAAAAAAATCAGTAATACGAAGTATGTTTTATTGATAAATTCTGTCTGATTTTAAATCCCAAGGAATATTAAAGCTAGACTTCAAGGACTTCCCTAAGTATACATTGCTTCTACCGAATAAATTTTCCTTTGTAAACTTGAAGAGAACCCGCAATGCACAGCGAAATTTTTATTTAGCAACGGCGACCCTCCTAACTCTCATACCAGGAGTCAAAATCTAACCCTCCGAAACATTTTTACCCTCTAACACTGATGCAATGTAGCACCTTATCGCCCCTACATACAGCTCATTCTCCAACGTTACAAGAAAGGGTCGATATTTCTCGTAGAGATTTCGTAGCGGTCGCGTTGGGCGTAGCAAGAGACGTAGCAATGTAGATCATTGTATCTCTTTTCAACTGTTATATCTCTTTCACACATTTCCAAAAGCTTTCAGGGTACCAGGAGTAACAAAAGTTGTTCAGGGGAAACTTTGAACATGGAAAAGTCTAGAAAATTCCTACTTTGATTTATAGATACTTGTCACAACTCGACTATAAGTAAATTGAAGTGATAAATGCATACTTTGGAGTAGTTTCCACGACTTATGTGAAGTTGCACTTGCAAGAATTCATGCAGCCTTGTAAGGGTACATTCTAGACTTGTAATGCATCGCAAAGTTTGTGAAACAACCATATTTCTGTAGAAGTTGTTTCTAAAATACGACTTCAAACATCCTAACTAACATATAAATGCGAAACTGATTTTGTTTATTTTTTTTCAGCTCTTTGTTTATTCAGAATTACATAATTAATTAATAAAAATAACAAAATGATATCCTATCTTAACTAAAACTATACACAAACAAAAAGGCGGAAGAGCTCATTGGACATCAAAAAATTCGTCCGCATCGCTGTCAATGGGAAAGTGCCCAAAAGGCTGGCAGCATTGCCACGTTGGATGGCAATGCTGATTCTTTGGGCTAAAAAAAGGCCATTTTGTTTATTTGTTTGTTACACTTTCACGCTAAAACGGCTGAACGGATTTGGATGAAATTTGTACACAATGACCTGGGTTAGGACATAGAATACTTTTTGTTCGATATTCCCAGGGGATCGAGAGTTATGCGGGTGAAACGGGGGGCGCAGCTTGTTCGTTATAACTTTCATAGGGCAAGTTGGGACAATAGACAAACATGATACTTACGATCGCCAAATGTCTTATTTGACCTCCGGGGTGGTGGTAGGCTGTAAGTCTGTAACCATAAGACGCTAATGAGTGAAATGCGATTGTACTCTGCTATCGTTAAGGTGCTTGCTTGTTGCTTGTGCTTGTGCTTGCTTGTCTTGCTATTGTCCTGCTTCTGCCCGCGGGTTTTCCGAGTGAAATTTCTTGTATAGGTGTAGGTGGATTCGCAGTAGCAGCCCGCGTAACTTTAAAATTTTACCACAAAAAAATTACTGCGCCCTGCGGTTTTGCCCGCATAAGTCACGATTTCATGGGAATATCGGGATTAAAATTATACTTCGTCGTAATCCAGGTCATGGTCTACCCGTGTGTCAAATTTCATCCAAATCTGTTCAGCCGTTTTAGCGTGAAAGCGTAACAAACAAACTCACTTTCGCATTTATAATATTAGTTAGGATGTTTGAAGTCGTATTTTAAAAACAACTTCTAAAGAAATGGGGTTGTTTCACAAACTTTGTGATTGATTAATATTAGCTAGGATAAGTACGTATAGATTTCAAGTGAACACTTGCACACACTAGATTTTGTAGCAGGTCCAAATGGAGGAAAGACACTTAATATTCGGAAATTAACATTTCCTAATATTAAGTGTCTTTCCTCCATTTGGACCTACTACAAAATCTGTGTATTGACAGGGTACAACATTCTACTGATACTACAGTTTAGTTAATGAGTAACATTTAATGAGTTATCGTAAGAAATACGGTTTACACTTACTTTTGATTTTTTTTTTTATTATAATACATTGGTTATTTTATTTGTTATTGTTTTATACTTCTATCGGGATTTATTTTGTGTGCATGTCTCCTATCAGAATACCAGCGCTACGGTATTTGTTTTTTTACCAAATATCGCAGCAACATGCTGTGACAGGAGCCTTTTTGGCCTCGCACAGGTCTTCTTTTTAATTTTCGTTTTCACTATTGTTATTTTCAATGTTATTTTTTTTTATTGTTTCATGTTTTTGTTAGTTTTAATGTTCGTTTTTTATTGTTGTATTTCCCATGCGTGTAAAAATATAAATATTATTCTTTCTGTCTTTCTTTGTTTGTATTTTGAGCGTTAAAAGGGGCACCTTGGTGGTCCGCCCATCTGCAAACCTTAGTGATTGGATTGGATTTTTTTTGCGAGACGAGGCCCAGCCGATGCATGATGATCCAAGGGATCTAGCCAATACCATAAGAAACAAAGTACATCTATACATAAAAAAATCAAAAAATGTTTTTTGTTATAAGTACCGTTTATAAAGTATAAACTGTACTTATAACAAAAATCTTTTTTTTTTTTGTTTGTTTTCTAGCTATTTGTTCCAGCTAATCTCCGAAACGGCTGGACCGATTTTGACGGGACTTTCACCGGCAGATAGCTGATGTTATGAGGAGTAACTAAAGCTACTTTTATTTTAGAAAAAGCCACGCGGCGCCATATGCATTCAGTAAAAAGCTGTTATTTTGACATTACAAACTATACACATTACATACGAGTACTACTTTTATTTTAGATAAAACCGCGCGGCCGAAGCCGTGTGCAGCAGCTAGTAAGAAATAACAGACAAAAGTGTCTTGAAGATGTCACTTGGCGTGCTTCGACTGAAAGCTTGTTAAATTTTTTATTTATTTTTGCAGGTTTACAGAAGTATTCGTGGACATCAGAGAGCGAGAACGTAAAGTTAAGAGAGGAAGCAGGGAGCAAGGAAGACAGCTGATGAACAGGCATAACAATGAGGCAGGCAGACGGGTATGTAAATACTAGTTTTTACAATTGTAATGCTGAGGAGTTTGTTGATATTATAAGATTAAAGACTACGTTGAAGACAACGAAGTTTGGCAATAATTCCTTCTGCACATGTGCCTTTCCTGGTACCTCATAAATGGCGTAAATGTCTATTAACTGCTCCAAATTATGATGTTTATTTTCTTTTCTTTTTTTATATATACTTCCTATACATAATGTTTTTATTATTTGACATTATATACCTACAATTTTGATATCAAACTATTTATTAGTGGCTTTTGTGGACAGGATACTAATTAAGACTTGTTACAGTTGTAATGGCAAACATGTCATTTGGTTTAAATAGGTTTTTATTATTTTATTAATATTTTACATAGATTATTTTATATTTTGTGAATGTGAGAACGTTGTAGGCTTAATACACTAGATTTGTAGACCATTTATTTTTTGTTAAGTACCTGGTACTTCTTGACAGGCCTACATTTTCCTCCCATACCTATTAACACTATAATTTGAAAACATTGTAAAAGCCAAATACATATATTATAAAGAGTAACTGTGGAGTTTCTTGCCGGCTCTTCTCCATAGGAAACGACCAATTGGAACCGTGCACCTAGCTTCTGACGTTTCATAAGTGCCTATGTAGGTTTATGTGAAACAAAATATTTTGATTTTGGTTTGATCACTTTTGCGCTTTCGAAAATATAGTTTATTTGTCTTTGATGTAAATATGATGAAAAACAACTTTGTGCCCTTTGGCGTCGAGACCCTCGGTTCATGGGGTCCCAGTGCGCATAAGTTATTTGCGGAAATCGCGAAACGTCTAGTTGATGTAACTGGTGACCGAAAAGCTGGCGGCTTTCTCGCGCAACGCATCAGCATTGCAATTCAGCGAGGAAATGCCGCCAGCATCCTCGGTACAATGCCCCGAGGGCCTTTTTTAAGCTTAACTTAGTTTTAATTTAATTTAGTTAATGTTAATAATCATCTTGTAATTTGGTTATGTAAATATGATATAATCATAACATAAAATTTTGATTTTATCTTCGGGTTAGCTGAAGACTAATGTGTGATTTTTAAAGTTCTTGATTGTGTTTGCTAAATAATAGAAAAAAATACATGACTAACTGGGGTTTTTTAAATAGATTTTTTTATCATTATTTTTCTTTAGTAGTAGGTTAAAAAATGTATCAACATCATTATATAATGATGTTGATACATTTTTTAATGTACAAAATCAAAAGACGTTTCGTGTATAAATATGATTAAACGTCAGTCTCGCGACATTTTTCGGAAAACTGGTTGCAAATATTAGTGATTGATAAATCCCTTCCAGCCACATGCAAAACATAGAGCTCGACTTTTCAAATCAAGATTTTTTTTTTGATTATTTTTCCCTTTCTCAAAAACAATGAACAAATTCGATTCGGTCGATTACGTGCACAGCCCCTTAAGCCGTTGGTCCCGGCTGGCATTTGTAACGTCTTTGCTGCTTACCCTCCCGTCTTTATATGTATTTGAAACCTGCAAATTTGTAAGAAACAATTACTCCCTTTTTGAAGAAGATGAAAAGGCTGTTTCAATAAGGAAAATTGCACAAAAGCCACTAGTAGTCCCACGTAATAGACTAAAAGTATGCAACAAAAATTGTTATACCATGGCGGTGAAAATACCCCTTAGCCGAAGAATTTAGAATTTAATAAAAAGCTATATAATTGGTTGTGTGAGAGATGTTTTTATTCCATTAATTAATATATGCGCTTCTCTGGATATCAGGATGCCACCAGTCGGTATGCATTTAAGCGGAAATTACAGAGTTATTTTCAAAACAAATAGCGTAGAGACATCTCAATTATGTATCTCTTTTCCTTGAATTTGTATGTATATATATGTATAATGTAGGTATATATTGTAGTAAATATTATTTGTATTTGTATTATAAGTTTGTTATCTTTTAATATTTTTCCTTATTGTTATTTCCTCTCAGAGCACCTGCCATCTTATCTCAAGACACCACCCTTGGTTGACTGGTAGAGAATGCCTAAGGCATTAAGTCCGCCTTTGTACTTAATTGTGGGCGAGAAGTTTAAATAAATAATTTGAATTTTAAAAAAAAAATATTTTTAGTGTAAAATGTAAAACCTATGTGTTATAATTATTATGACATCTACATATTATTATTGACATTACTTTAATAATAAGAAACATTTTCATTATTCTTGCTATTTTTTATCCACATGACATCATTATTATTGATCGCTATTTTTTAATACAAATTATTACTTTAAATGAATAGAACTGTATTTAATTTGAATTTTATTAATTGCATTGTAATCTAAACTTAACTTATGAAATTATGATTAGTATTTTTATGTTATTGCTAATAATTACTAAATGTGTACTGTATGCTACAAGTACAACCAAAATCTAAATAGTTGCACGGCTGAAATGCCGAATATAGTGAAACCCAGAGATCTTAAGAACTTATGTTAACTACCTATATTCTTGTAAATAGATATCCCACCAAAAACATTCTGTAAAAAACTAGCCAAGTCTCGATGGAGCTGCTTGTTTATCTCTAAAAAGTAATGAAATCTAGACAAAGTCGTGCCAAGTCTATGGTTCCTTAGTGCGATTATTATTATAGTTAATAAAGAAATCGCTGTAAGGAACCTTAGACTTGGACAAGCAGCTCCATCGAGACTTGGCTAGTTTTTTACAGAATGTTTTTGGTAGGATTTAACTTCTTTTTGTAGAAACGTGGGCATATTGATTTATTTTATTAGATTTTCTTATTTGACACAGTTTTTTTTCTTTTTAGGAGTAGTTTTTTTATTATTACAAATCTTTCTTTTCTTTTTTTCCGGTTCTGATTCTTGTACAGTAGCAACAGTTTTTCGTACTGCCCATTCGCGTTCATTATTTATTATTTTAGACGGTTTAGACGGTTTGATTTCTGAAAGATCGGCGCGGTATTTACGCCTAAGCCGGTTATATTCGGTGATCGCTGAAGCTTGAGCTTTTATACTCTTGAAGCCCACATTTATGAGGTGCACCCCATGAAGATTGGTTACTCGTGAAAGCGCCACGTAGGCTTGGCCACAAGAGAATATCGAGGTGCCAATGTCCATGAGGGTATTTTTTAGACTTAGACCTTGGCTCTTGTGAATTGTTAGGGCATACGCCACACAGATTGGGAATTGTTCTCTGTACACGTATGCCCGGGGTATGATCTCAAATTTTGACTTAATAGGCAATAATTCGTGAATATACTAGCGAATTCTACTACCAATTGTTTAGGTTTTGTTTGGTCTTCCGGGTCCCACCTCACTTTTTGTACAACGCCTATCGACCCTTTCACTAAATCTAAACTAACATCAATGTTTCTCCTAAGCATTACTTTAGCTCCCTCTTTAATAATTATAGTTGCTTCCAGGCCAGCAGTCATCGACGCATCATCTTCATATTTTTGTAAACACGCCCGGGCTTTCGTTATCTATCATACATTTTGAACAATCCAAGGAATCTTTAGCAACTAATTTCCTTTAATTGTTTTTATATGCGTATTAAAGCAGAAGGGGAGGCATTCGCCCAGCAGTAGGACGCTAAAGGCTAGATTAAATTAGATTAGAAGATGTGGATTGATTTTTGCAATGACAGTCGATTTTTTTTATGTACATATACTAGAAGGGGGCATTACCATATCTCTAATACAGCTGAGACCAGCTGAGGGTTCTTCATCAGATACTTCAGATCTTCGATTTTTGACATCAAATGAAGCGGCCTACCAAGTTGAATATTTTTTGTAAAGGCGGTATGTCGATCTCTAATAGTTTGATTGGGCTCTTGTGTTTTCTAATCAGGGTCACCAGGTACTCCAGATCTTCGATTATCCTAGTTTTTATAGTTTTCCCTTTATGTGGCTATTAAACCCTAACTCTGTACCAAATTTCAGCTCTCTGAGTTTATGGGAAGTACTAGTTCTTTTCTGATGATCATGAGTGAGTGAGTGAGTGAGTGTCATAAATACGAAGCTTTGCTTTCGCTTAACTTCGGAACTAAATGACCTACAGACTTGAAATTTTGGATTTTAAGTATGTGATTATAGCTTACTGGATGACGAAAATTTCTGCGTTCTGGTCTTGTCCAGAGGTTCTCAAATAGGGGCCTGAAAATGCGGCGAAATGGTTCCAGTAAAGGATGGTACGGCAGTGTTTGCTTCGCGCTCGACTTGGGCACTGCCGTGCCCCCCGATATCATTAATTTTGAAAGTTGTTACGAGTAGTCAGAAACGCGAAAGTCTGACAACCAGTCTTACCAACGAGTACCATATTACCCAATAACTGAGTTGTTGAGATAAGATAGGAATGTCACTCTATGTCAAATACTGGTATTCAGCTGCATCCGGTTAAACTTGAAGCTGATCCCAACATAGTTCCTGAATAAATAAAAATAATGCACACGTCAGAAATACTGATGGATTACTCATATTAATTAATCCAAGCCAAAAAACTAAGTTTGAAATGCTGTAAGTGATTTGGGGCCTCCAAATCACTTACAGCATTTCAAACTGATAACAGAGACCTCAACAGTCCCGTAAGTATCGAAAGTACTATCGTTCTAAGTGCATGATCGAAGCCCGCCGGTTGAGCGCGGCCTAAAGAGTCATGGCCATCCGGATGGTCCGGGGATACCGCACGGTCTCCTGTGAGGCAGCGAGCCTCCTTGCTGGATTGCCGCCATGGGATCTGGAGGCAAAAGTCCTCGCGCACGTATGGGAGTGGCGCGAGGAGGCGAAACGCCGGGGCGTAAGTCCGCTGCCGCGAGAAATCGCGGCACAGCGGACGGAGCTCCGGCGGGATCTCATGGCGCCATGGAAAGTACGGTTATCGCAACCCAGTGCTAGGCACGCCACGATTGCGGCGATAAGTCCCCTTTTTGAGGACTGGCTAGCCTGACGCAGGTCCTCACCGGACATGGCAGTTTCGGGAGGTTCCTGTGTCGGATAAGGCGGGAGGAAACGTCCGGGTGTCACCACTGCGTGGATCGCCCGGAGGACACGGTGGAGCATACGGTGGAGGTCTGCCCGGCTTGGGCAGAGCACCGCCGTGTCCTCGTGGAGGCGATCGGCGGCAGAGATCTCTCGCGTCCGGCCCTGGTTCAGGCCATGGTACGGAGCGAGAGGGCATGGGCAGCCGTCACCTCCTTCTGCGAAGCAGTAATGCTCGCGAAGGAGGAGGCGGGACGGTTGAGGAAAAGGCATGTTTCGCGCCCTCTCGCCCCTAGCCGCCGCAGGAGACGCCCTGGGCGTCGGGAATCCCGGGCGGATTTCCGGCCACCGTAGGCGCGGGCTTGCGGACGGTGAGCAATGGGTAGCTCACCGTCCGGCAAGGACCAGGCCCGGGTCGACGGCGCGTCGTATTCCACGCGCGCCTCAAAGAGATGTCAGCACAAATGTAGGGGTCCACTAGGGCCGATGCCTGCCGGGGTCGCGGGAAGGTACTTATGGGTCACCGAGTCCCCTGGTAACACAGGCAACAGGAAGGAATACGGGTGGGTTTTAGTCAGTAAGAGTCTGACACACCCTCCCGCTCCGCCCAGAGCGGGAGAAGTTATTTAATGATTTCCCACCCTCAAAAAAAAAAGTGCATGATCGAAAAAAACCGGTCAAGTGCGTCTCGGACCACGCACAATGAAGGGTTCCGCAATTGGGACGAATGTATCCCAAGAACAAACTTAACATTGTAGTTGAAAGGCATGTTCATACATCCCAACTGCAAATGTAAGTTTGTACGCACAATATTGAGTGATTTACCATGTTCTTTTAACACCATAGACTTCTTATAGGTTTTCCTGTAGTCGATAAGTATAGAACTATTATCTGTATTTTTCTCCAAACTTTAGGCTCAGCAGTTTCGGAGATAAGGGGAGGGAATGGTCAATTTTTATATTATTTTCTTCTCAAATAAATAATTTGAAATAAATAATTTGATAAATAATAAATATTTTAATTCGGCTCTTTTGAACGTCAAATCTGTCTATACCAAATTTCAACATAATCGGTCCAGTATATTCGGAGCAAATCGACTGTGACAGGCGGACAGACAGACAAGCAGACACACGAATGATCCTATAAGGGTTCCGTTTTTTATTCGTACGTACGGATCCCTAAAAAACAATACAATTAATATTTTACTATTTAGTCCCTTATGAAAATATTGTTACTCCAAGAAACTTTACACAATAAAAGAGAAATTCAATAACTGTATTGAATCGAGACACTAATAAAATACTGCTAGTGGCTATGTTATGATCGTATTAGTCGACTTATAAGATCAATGTTCGACAAAGTCGTACTTAATCCCTAATAGAAACTTGGGCTGGATTAAGAGTTAAGACGACTGGGAGTCTTAAATATAATTTTCATTTATTTTAAGAGCCACAGCAAACGCGTTGCAGCAAAATAAATAAACATAACATGACGCCATGTTTTTACGAAGGTTTAGGCAAAGGTGTACTGTAGTACACCCACATTTCGCCCTTGGTGGTCTAGTGTTTGCTACTACTGAGCATGAGGTCCTGGGTTCGATTCCCGGGTCGAGAAATGTGTTCTATCTGGAATTTCTCAGTAGCAGCCCGGAGTCTGGATTTTTTTGTGCCCGGTTGATGGCAATAGGCTCGCAAAATAAGTAATACCTTCTAATTACCTTCTTATATACCGAATGTTCTGGTGATCAGATAGGTAGTCGCTCCATGTAAAATACTGGTATTCAGCTACCTTTGATAAGACTGGAAGCCGACCCCAACATTGTTAAGAAAAGGCTAGGCAAATGATGACCTATAGTTCTGGTGCACATTCTGTTCAGGAGGACTACTCTCTAAGTCCGTCAACGAAGATACGGGCCGTCCGAAGGTAGTTGATCCGTTAAAACAAATGGCAAATTAAATTTTTCGAACGGGAAAAACACATTGCGTGTAGGGACAACTGTCAAATCGTGTTGTCATTCATTCTCAGTTCGGGCTCCGAAGTAATCTTATGTCGGTAGGTGATACGGAGTAGGACACGCACGTAACTTTAGCCGAAACTCCGGATTTAGTGTTTGCACATGCCAGGGGGGGCCCCCTGGCATGTGGCAAGGCCCGAAGACAAAAATACCACGCAAACCAAAATAAAAATAAAAAAGGGCTGACAAGTGGACCTAGCTTCTGACGTTACATAAGTACTTACCAATGTAGGTTTATGTGAAATAAAATATTTTGATTTTGATTTTGACACGAGCATATTGCCGGGCTGCTACTGAGAAATTCCAGATCGAAAAACCCAATATCAATTTGCCTGACCCGAGAATATAACCCAGGAAGGACCTCGTGCTCAGCAGTAGCGCTTGCGACTTCTAGACCAACAAGGCAGGCGAGGCCGGTTGCTGGCAATAGGCTCGCCCCTTAGTACATGAGACTTAAAAACATAACTGGCGTAATGTGGGTGTACCTACTACAGGCACACCACTGTCCAACCCTTCGGAGAAACAAGGCGTGATGTTATGATTTTGACACAGTAACCTGTGTCAATATATTATAAATATATTATTGAGATAGTTTTAGGCAAAATGGAGTCGGAAAATGTAAGTTTTAGTTCATAAAATAACAAAATAAATTTTAAAATTTAATTCAACGTTTTCAGTTTTTCTAATCTGTTAAAAAACACCATGAAATAGTCGCCATGTTATTACGTCATACCGCTGTGTAAACTAAAACGTGTCAACTGTCAACTGATAGTTAGATAATAGATCAGCGCATTTGTTTACATACCCAAGTGACGCCATGACCACAGAGCAACATGGCGTCCACTGCGTCCAGCGTTTTCGTCAAACTACGCGCGAAATTTGAAAATGTAAAATTGATTTACATTTGCATGTAAAATTTATTTTTATTTACATTTGCATTTTTATGGCACTTATCGATTGAATAAAAATTTTATGATTTTTTTGGGACATATTATAGCACTATAAAATTTAATTAAGACACTTTTCAAAAATGGGTGTAAGACCCTATTAAAGAAAACTTTTCGCTTCATAATTTAGTTCTCTAATTTACTTTTATATCGTCACAGTTTAACTTTTTCTCTTATCCGCTTATCTGCCCTAACCATCATTCATCGACTTACTTAAACAACATTCACGAAACAGCCAAGAATTGATCGAATCGCAGTTTTCATAGCCCGCCATAACGTACGGTTCTCAATACAGTAAGATACGACATAAGTTGCGATTACGCGCACAGCCTCGCTGTCATTGTGAAGACATCTTTATGTCAAGCTGCCATAATTGCCGCATTTACTGCCATTTTACTGGCTAAGTATATAACCCACAATAAAGGCCCGTTCACACGTACCACAAACACACCACATAGCAGCGGGTAAGCGGCAAAATGTGGGCAAGCAGTGGTCACGTGTCAATAGTGTCGCTACAACTTCTTACAAGTTGCGTTGTGGTTGCGTTATCACTAGTAGTTGATGCGGCTACGTTGTGGCTAGTGTTTGCAGACAGATCGACTCCGCTGTGACAGTATCGTCGCTTCGTCGATGCAACGATGTGGTTGCGTTGTGGCTGCGACGTCGCCTGGATGTGTTCGGTATCGCCCACACGGTTGATTTTGACGGCCAAATGTGGTCCGTGTGTATAGACTTAAATTTCATACAAATTAGCGCCCGGCCACGTAGTGTCGTTGGGGTGTGGTTCTGGTTGTGGTTGTAGTTGTGGTTGTGGTGTGCTTGTGGTGTGATTGTGGTGTGATTCTGGTTGTGATTGTGATGTGGGTGCGCTGTGGTTGTGGTTGTGGCGTGATTGTGGTGTGGTTTTGGTGTGGTTGTGATGTGGTTGCGCTGTGGTTGTGGTGTGATTTTGGTGTGGTTGTGGTGTGGTTGCGCTGTGGTTGTGGTGTGATTGTGGTGTGGTTCTGGTTGTGATTGTGATGTGGTTGCGCTGTGATTGTGGTTGTGGTTTGGTTGTAGTGTGGTTGTAGTACATGTGATCGGGCCCTTAGGCGTTGTTATAGCATTTTTATTCATGTCTCTGTAACCAATAGTCGTAAAGCTGTAATGGGTATTAGAAATGAGAGATTGTTATTCTTTAGCGGATGTCGCGAGCTTGCGAAGTTATTGCTTGCTAGCTTCCGAAACAGATACCTATATAATAATTAATAAGATACTTCTTTGATTAAGGCCTGAGGCGAGAGTCCAAAAAATCTGACGCGCATTAGTTTGCCTTGGCATGCGGTTTACCTAAGTGAACGGTATACGCATACTGGTTAGATTAGTTAGATTTAAATGAAAGAATAACATTTATTTGACAAAAGTTCACGAACCTCAAAGTATGCTAACTAATAATATAAAGGCGAAAGAGAGTTAGTTAGTTTGTTACACTTTTAGGCTAAAACGGCTGGACGGATTTGAATGATATTTGGCACATGGGTGGCGCAGCTAGTAAAATATTTTAAAAATATATTTTAAAAGCAATGTGTGCCTTGCGGCTGAGCTGAAAAGTCACTTTTAGCAGTAACGGCACACAGGTGCTATCTGACGCTGGTTTTCTAATGAACCTCTAGGGACGAGTAAGAAACAGTTTCAAGAATAGTACATCATTTTCACAAAGACACAAGCTACTTAAAATATCTAGTATATACCACAAAGAACTGCTCTTCGAGCAATTTTTTTTTTGTAATGTCATCTAAAATTTACATTAAAATACCTGTAGACATTTTAAACACCAAGGAACTCCCACTATTCAAATATAAATTGCGTATTTTTTTAATTGACAAAGCTTACTACACGATCCAAGATTATCTTAATAATTAGTACCTACTACAGTCTGTCACCAATACTAAAATCTGTCACTAATTCTTATTATGTAAGATTTGCTTTGTAATAGTAAATTTAAGTGATAACAATTTTTTTTTATACTACGTATTGACATAATTTATTATTGTATGCCTACTAGTCAGGACGTAATGGATCTGTAATTTACCTAACATCTGTATGTATAATATAACCTAAGCCCACAATAAAAAGATTTAATTTGATTTGATTTAATTTTTAGACTAGACTTGTTCATAATCCGGTAAAATATTTATTAAAAGTCAAGAAAGTCCAAGTCAGTGAAAAAGTTCAAAACTCTGCCTGCTGAGCGAGCGAAACTAACAGAAATCACCGCGTTTTCATGATTGTGAATTTGTTGTCCGCAGGCCGTGATCGCAAAGTCCCGCGTGACGTGCAAGTGTCACGGCGTGTCGGGCTCCTGCAGCCTCATCACGTGCTGGCAGCAGCTTGCCACCTTCAGGGAGATCGGTAAGTCTTGTACTTTTTGTTTCCACGTCACCAAATGGCGGACCGCGGTCCGGATAAAATTTATAACCAAAACTTTATCTACAAATATTAAAATATATAACAAAAAAACTGTTTAGCCCGCGCTTTGTACACTTCAGTGTCAGACGCATAGTTCAAAGTAAAAAATGTGATTTTTAATTACTTACTTTGTTATTTTTCATAATAATATTTTAAACGAATACTCACCTAATCTTGGTTGCTAGTAAGATCGTCGACCAAACGGACCGCGAGCGTCATATTATTTTTTTAAAACAGTGAAACTATGAAACTATAAATAAGTACATAATCAGCCTTTTTTTTTTGTGGATGGGAAATCATCAAATAACTTCTCCCGCTCTGGGTGGAGCGGGAAGGTGTGTCAGACTCTTACTGACTAAAACCCACCCGTATTCCTTCCTCTTGCCTGTGTTGCGGGGGCCTCGGTGACCCATTAGTACTTTCCCGCGACCCCGGCAGGCATCGGCCCTAGCGGACCCCTACATTGTGCTGAAGACATCTCTTTGAGGCGCGCGTAGAATACGACGCGCCGTCGACCCGGGCCTGGTACTTACCGGACGGTGAGCTACCCATTGATCACCGTCCGCAAGCCCGCGCCTACGGTGGCCGGAAATCCGCCCGGGATTCCCGACTACATAATCAGCCTATAATGTTCCGGGTGTCACCACTGTGTGGATCGCCCGGAGGACACGGTGGAGCATACGGTGGAGGTCTGCCCGGCTTGGGCAGAGCACCGCCGTGTCCTCGTGGAGGCGATCGGCGGCAGAGACCTCTCGCGTCCGGCGTTGGTTCAGGCCATGGTACGTAGCGAGAGGGCATGGGCAGCCGTCACCTCCTTCTGCGAAGCAGTAATGCTCGCGAAGGAGGAGGCGGGACGGTTGAGGGAAAGGCAAGTTTCGCGCCCTCTCGCCCCTAACCGCCGCAGGAGACGCCCAGGGCGTCGGGAATCCCGGGCGGATTTCCGGCCACCGTAGGCGCGGGCTTGCGGACGGTGAGCAATGGGTAGCTCACCGTCCGGTAAGTACCAGGCCCGGGTCGACGGCGCGTTGTATTCCACGCGCGCCTCAAAGAGATGTCGTCAGCACATATAGTAGGGGTCCACTAGGGCCGATGCCTGCCGGGGTCGCGGGAAGGTACTTATGGGTCACCGAGGCCCCCGCAACACAGGCAACAGGAAGGAATACGGGTGGGTTTTAGTCAGTAAGAGTCTGACACACCCTCCCGCTCCGCCCAGAGCGGGAGAAGTTATTTGATGATTTCCCACCCTCAAAAAAAAAAAAAAAAAGCCTATAATGTTCACACTGCTGGGACACAGGCCTCCTCTCTGTCAGAGGGAGTGGGCCGTAATCCACCACGCGGGCCCAATTTAATAATTGCATTGACTGTGGGAAGTTTTATGAAAAGTAGTAAAATAATACCTTTGTTTAAATCAGGTAGTACACACGGCTACACATCAAGCTATACATTTCCAGTATAAGCTGATCTCGCATTGTGTAGGATTTCCGTACAGTTCCAGTTTACACTGACCTCGCACTGTACGGAAATCCTACACAATGCGAGATCAGCTTATACTGGAAATGTATAGCTTGATGTGTAGCCGTGTGTACATCAGACTCCACCAATTATAGACCTATTTCAGTACTTATACCACTTACTTATACTACTTATATTACCTTTAGTAAAATTTTTGAAAAAATAATTTTGGACCAATTACAAAGATTTTTTAATAAACATAAATTATTGCACAATAAACAGTTCGGTTTTACAAGGGGTCGTTCGACTACTGATGGCCGGTGTTGAACTTTTAGGACATATTTATAATGCATGGGAAGATAAACGCGATGCCTTGGGCATCTTTTGTGATTTGTCCAAGGCATTCGATTGCGTTCTCCATGAAACGTTAATCAGGAAACTCCGCCACTACGGGATACGGAACACCGCTCTGGATCTTCTTACTTCATACTTGAGTAATAGGATTCAGAGCGTTGACTTTAATGGGAAAAGATCTCCCGGATCTATAGTAACAATGGGAGTCCTACAGGGCTCAATTCTTAGTCCTTTCTTGTTTCTTATTAATGATTTGCCGTACCTCATAAAGGATAATCATGATATAGTGTTGTTTGCGGATGACACTTCACTTTTGTTTAAACTTAAACGTCAGCAGCTGGTTACTGACGATGTAAATAGTGCGATCTCAAAAGTAGTTCACTGGTTCAATGTTAATAATTTACTTCTTAATGAAAAAAACCAAATGCATTCAGTTTACGCTTCCTCACGTTAGGCAGGTGAAAACTGGGCACGCCACGATTGCGGCGATAAGTCCCCTCTTTGAGGAGTGGCTGGAGAGGCGCCACGGCGTCCTCACCTTCCGCCTGACGCAGGTCCTCACCGGACACGGCAGCTTCGGGAGGTTCCTGTGTCGGATAAGGCGGGAGGAAACGTCCGGGTGTCACCACTGTGTGGAACGCCCGGAGGACACGGTGGAGCATCCGGTGGAGGTCTGCCCGGCTTGGGCAGAGCACCGCCATGTCCTCGTGGAGGCGATCGGCGGCAGAGACCTCTCGCGTCCGGCCCTGGTTCAGGCCATGGTACGGAGCGAGAGGGCATGGGCAGCCGTCACCTCCTTCTGCGAAGCAGTAATGCTCGCGAAGGAGGAGGCGGGACGGTTGAGGGAAAGGCAAGTTTCGCGCCCTCACGCCCCTAGCCGCCGCAGGAGACGCCCGGGGCGTCGGGAATCCCGGGCGGATTTCCGGCCACCGTAGGCGCGGGCTTGAGGAGGGTGAACAATGGGTAGCTCACCGTCCGGTAAGGACCAGGCCCGGGTCGACGGCGCGTTGTATTCCACGCGCGCCTCAAAGAGATGTCGTCAGCACATATAGTAGGGGTCCACTAGGGCCGATGCCTGCCGGGGTCGCGGGAAGGTACTTATGGGTCACCGAGGCCCCCGCAACACAGGCAACAGGAAGGAATACGGGTGGGTTTTAGTCAGTAAGAGTCTAACACACCCTCCCGCTCCGCCCAGAGCGGGAGAAGTTATTTGACGATTTCCCACCCTCAAAAAAAAAAAAAGGTAAGATGTTGGTTTAACGTTAGTTTGTATCGAGATTTTTTTTACAAAACGTGTTTTGGTAACAACCAAGTTCTGGAAAATATGTTCAAAATTAACATATATTTTTCCGCTACAACAAACTGTACAGATTCGGCAATTTTAATGCTCGCGAAGGAGGAGGCGGGACGGTTGAGGGAAAAGCAAGTTTCGCGCCCTCTCGCCCCTAGCCGCCGCAGGAGACGCCCGGGGCGTCGGGAATCCCGGGCGGATTTCCGGCCACCGTAGGCACGGGCTTGCGGACGGTGAGCAATGGGTAGCTCACCGTCCGGTAAGGACCAGGCCCGGGTCGACGGCGCGTTGTATTCCACGCGCGCCTCAAAGAGATGTCGTCAGCACATATAGTAGGGGTCCACTAGGGCCGATGCCTGCCGGGGTCGCGGGAAGGTACTTATGGGTCACCGAGGCCCCCGCAACACAGGCAACAAGAAGGAATACGGGTGGGTTTTAGTCAGTAAGAGTCTGACACACCCTCCCGCTCCGCCCAGAGCGGGAGAAGTTATTTGATGATTGGACACTCAAAAAAAAAAAAAAAAAGGCAGGTGAAAACTAATGTGTTGATAAAGGGCGAAGAATTGAATCCTGAAGATAGCACAATATTTTTGGGCTTAACTTTGGATGCTAAGCTTCAGTGGAGTCCACATATAGATAAATTGTCGAAAAAGCTAAGCTCCGCAGCATACGCTGTTAGAAAAATTCGTAATTTAACTGACATAGAGACAGCCCGTTTAGTATAATTTAGCTATTTTCATAGTGTAATGTCGTACGGTATTCTGTTGCGGGGAAATGCTGCGGACATTCAGACTATTTTTGTTTTGCAGAAAAGAGCTGTTCGATCAATTTATAAATTAAGTCCGAGACACTCTCTCAGAGAGAAATTTAAGGAGATTAATGTAATGACTGTGCCCTCTCAGTATATTTTTGAAAATCTTTTATATGCCCATAAAAATATAAAATTATTTAAAAAATACAGTGATATCCATAATATAAATACTAGGAACAAACACAAATTTGTTGTACCTACAACAAGGCTCAAGAAAATAGGTGGCTCATTCAGATGTCAATGTATACGTTTTTATAATAAACTTCCAAGCCACGTTCAAGATCTAAGTCTTAATAAATTCAAATCATTTATTAAAAGTAAGTTGTGCCAGAAAGCCTTATATACCGTTAAAGATTATATTGAGGACAAAAAGGCTTGGGATTGAGCTGCTCCAATTTATTGCATACTGAAACTTTTATTTTATTTATATACACTTTGACATTTAATGTGTGGAATTTAATATTTACTTGTAAAGTATTATATTGTTTTCAATTATTGTGACTGTGAAGACTATGTAGGTCATTGTTTTTTTTTTTCTCATTTAGTTTTAATCTTGGTCTGGCAGTTTGAGTCATTTAAGCGGCCTACCCAAATGTCCTTTCTTATGTAACTTTGACGTTCGAAAAGTGCTGATTTTCAGCCTAGTTTGAATAAATGACTTTTGATTTTGATTTTTTTTTTATTTGATTTTGTCCTTTCTTCGGTATTGTTCGTCGAATCGTTGAGCTCCTTAAGTTCTGAGTTGAGCTGCACGATTACTGACAAATGCGTGCACTGACTGGATAGGTCCACTCATTCTGTGTGGTTCTTTCCTCAAAAGACCATTTCAGACACCAATCACATGATCTGACCAAGATTATGTCTGGACTTTAAAAGTGACTGTGACCTCTGAGTTTGTTTCGGCCTTTGCCTTTCTCAGAGTAGTCAGATAGGAAACGCCGAGCTCATCTAGTTCCTTTTTTTTCTAAATATGATTGACGTGTAAAAGTGTTTGTACAAACCTACTAACAGAAAATAAAATCATTTCATTTCATTTCAAAGCGGCTTGGTAGATGTCACGTGTCTTCGAATTTTTGGTTCTAGGACATGTAGGTTTCCTCTGTGTTGTTTCCTTCCCATTACCACTGGGCCACCACTGAATCGATTTCTGTCATTTTTATCCCAAAAAAAATTAAAACTACGTAAATTACACTCACACTTCCGCTGTACAGTCAAAACAAACCAAAATAGACGAAGTAGGTACCTACTACGCTCGACCTATACGTGTGCGACTGTGTGTGTGAGGAGATTTGTACTGAGACAACAATTTTCTCCCACAATCAATATAACTAATCTAATAAATAAACAATGTTTTATACATAATAGTAAAAATTCAGTTTATGTATGTATATAAGAGCATAATATTTTAATTGTGACACGTTTGTTAGGTAAACGACGCGACGAGCTAAGACAAATTCTAAATTTTGGATCACAAAGATGGGTATTATCCTTTTGATATACCGAGATTCGTCGACTCTTTTACCATTTAGGTACCGCGCATGTTAAAAGAGAAACTGATTTCTCACCATTTTGGAATGGAATCAGAGACCATTAAAATAAGTCATTATAGTTTAAACCCATTATTTCCTTCACAAAATACAATTCCGGACTCAAAATTAAAATGTCATCAAATCCATTTCTTTAAACTTATGTAATTTTATACGCTAGGTGTGGTCCGAAAATATAATGATCTTTTCTACCTGTATCAAGGAACCGTGAGACATAAAAACAAAAAGACATTAGTAGTTAACTTCATAAATTAAAATTGTTCTGAGGGTATCGCTTGCACGCCGCGCGCCGGTAGCACACCTCCGCTGCGAAACCATAGCAGCGAAACCGCAGTAGTTCAATTTAACTGGCACGAGTCTTGCTCCGCTACTCGCATTGGGGGGCTTACTCCCTAAGCACTAAATCCGTACCTAATTACCGTCGAAGTTACGGGCGATTCCGGCTCCGTATCTCCTACGGATATAAGATTACTTCGGAGCCCAAACTGAGAATGAAAGACAACCCGATTTGACTGCTGTCCCTACTCGCAATGTGTTCGAAAAATTTCATTTGTCACTAGTTTTGACGGATCACACGAAGTCCGTAGTTTCGACGGAAGTCACGGGCATTTATTACTCCGTATCACTTACGGATATATGATTAATCCGAGGCCCGAAGTAAAAAATAAATGACAACACCATTTGACAGTTGTCCCTACACACGATACGTGTTTGCCTGTCCGAAAAATTTAATTTGGTACTTGTTTTGACGAATGAACTACTTTCGGACGGGCCCGTATCTTCGTTGATGGACTTAGAGAGTACCCCTTGTTCCACTAGTCGCATTGAATTCGAGTAGCGGAACATGTCGCGAGCCAGTTGAATTGAACTACTGTGGTTTCGCAGCGGAGGTGTGCTACCGGCGGCATTCAATTAATCCAAATCCTAGAAAGAGGGAACCTCTACTAATTGTGGTCATTTACAAACCTTCCCGCCATTTAACAGGAAACCAAGTCTTAACACTCTATTAAGCAAATCGTCTTCTAAACGAGTCTACATTGTTCGGACGTCCGAACGTAGCTTGTTAATCAGTGACCATTACATCTTTTGTGCTCCTGTCACCCTGGTACCCAACGAATTGATACTCCTGATATTAACTTGATAGTTTTAATTGCTACCGGGATTTTGTATAATGGCCACATTAATTTTGCTTTGTTTTCTGATATGTCGTCGTTTGATTAATTTTGTTAATCGTGTGAACTGTCTCACACGTAAAAGGGTTTAGTTTTTTGTTGTCCTTTACAATGGTTAATTGTGGGTAAGGAAGCGCAACGATTTGATCTTCTACTTCCGTCCATTATTTGGTGCCTACCTTTAAACTTTCTCCAAAGAAAAATACCCATAAACATAAAGTTTTCTAAAAAATTATCGTAGTTTTCAACGGTTTCAAAATCATTCTACTTTCGTGACATTTTATACGGTCTACATTATACTTTTACCACCAAATCTATTGTAATTAGACCACCCGAAACCGTATCAAGTTTATCGAAAACAATAAATTATCGTAATGCAATAAAAATTAAAACCGGTAATAAATAATACCTTTTAAAACATCACTACAAAACCGACGAAACTCAAAATATGATGACACAGAAGTTCCATTCTTCTGAAAACATACGCCTAAACTCGAAAGACGAATAAAAACATTAAACTTCGTAAAAAAAAATAGGTTGTCTGTAAAGTCGGTTTACAGACGATAATTTTGCGTGATGACGAGAGAGAGATGCGTTACAAGCCGAACGCTTAGGCCGATCGTGCCTCTCTATCGCTAGTTCCGCGCTCTCGCTAGCACGCTCAGCTCAGGCGGAACGTGACAGTTTTTCGTGCGTGCAGCTGGCGTTCATCGATTTATAAGACGTTATCACGGCAAAAGTTTCTGTAAAATAGAACATTCACGATCAAATTTGAATAACGTAAACCATTAGTAAGTCATTGCAAAGTAACTCTTAAAGTATTGAAATAAAGTATAAGTAAATAAGAATGATTGTCGTGAGTTGATAAAACTTCAGCAATCGTCCTAATTTATAACTTACCATACCGAGATAAGAGTGACATCGCAATGACTTACTAATGGTTTTATGTCGTTCGTGAAAGTCCTAGCTTAGCCAGTGGGACTTCTGAAAATCATTCATTGTTTTTACAGTGGTTCAAAGTTATACCTTTGGTAGCTCGTAAACATAAAATTGGATCTCTTTACTTAATAAGCCGTTTAAGGGGCCATAAAAATATAGGTACCTTTTTACTTTTATTTTTAAAGCAACTCATAAGTTAGAATAATTTCGAAATAAATAATTTAAAAAAGAAAACTACCATCGGGTAACACTTAAGGAAATATTCACAATCCATACATCTAAACAAGAAAATTATCTATTGGAACATAATTTAATAATGCCATAAAACATAAAACCATGAAGTAACAAACTTTACACAAAAATTATAGGCTGTGACAAAATGCCTGTAATTAGTGGCAACAAAATTTATAGCACGCCACCTAGCGGCGGGCGACCGCGTAAATCAACGCCCACAATGGCAAGGAACTAGTCAATACAGACACGCTTTATTTTATTTATTATCAAAACATGCTAACGATTCTAAATTAGACATTTTAAAAAGCTATTATAATAATTTATTGTCGTTAAATACCGTGCAGTTTCTTTATTCTTTATTTTGTTCAAATAAAGTTTACTAAGCTAACAGGGACGAATTAGAGACGAAGATATTGAAATATAAAAATATTCCTCCAACGTAGGTAAATAGTTTCTTGGATGATAAAAACTAGTAACACACTATGTTATAAGCGTACGATATTATTCTTATTTACCTATTTCATTTTTCCCAGGTGACTTCCTGAAAGACAAGTATGAAGGGGCGACAGAAGTGAAGGTGTCCCGGCGAGGCAAGCTTCGGCTCGGAAACCCGCACTACACTCTCCCCACTGCGCAGGACTTGGTCTACCTTGAGGAATCACCCAATTACTGCGTCAAGAACGAATCTTTGGTAAATATCACAAATCATGCTTCTAATTTCAAAACACCACTATATGGTCTAACTTAGGAAAAACTTTAATTATTAAAAAAGTAAGATATACAGGCAGACGTGATTGATATCGATATCTAAACACGATAATGTAAAAGAGATTCGATTTATTTTTGGGGGTCAACGGCCGCTGGTAGTGTTGTTACTTGAAGTTTGAGTTTTAAGAAAATCAGTTTTCTTTTGTTTTATCGTGTTTAAATATCGATGCCCATCACGTCTGTGAAGATTAAACAAAAAAAAAACTGATATTTCAAGTGACTACACAACTGCAGCCTATGACCCTTTCCATTTTTTATTATCCAAAAAACAATATCATTAAATTAATTTATTTTTGTTTTATCATGTTTAAATGTTACGCGTTACGTCTTTGGAGTTTTGCCAGCTAATTTAATTTGTAGACTAAGTTCTACCAAATTCTTTATTCTCGATTAGAAAAACCCCACAATCTACATAGCAGTTGTCCCCACGCTCACGTAAATCGTCCCCACGCTCCTGAGCCCGCTCAATTTAACCTCAGTTTGAGTCCCTTTGAAAAATGTAGGAATAAGTTGCAACGGTGACGACGCGCGACGAGACGTCATAGTTTAGCCCACCACATTCATCATAGTTGGGCTCACCATAATTATGTCATCAAAATAAATAATAGTATCACCTTGTTGTTTTTGTATTTGTGTACCTTTTTTGCGTCATGTTTACCGCATATAAGCGTATTTCCTTTATTTCTTTGTTTTTATTAAACAACGCCAATACAATCGTAAAATGACATTATATGAGCGATTAATTTCATAACCACTGGTTCCTATAACTGGACCTACGAATTACGAGTTTACCGAATGACTGCAAAAACGAGCGATTATCAAGTTACCGATACTTAGGTATAATTTTGCAACGGATTGCACTTACTGGTTTACTTACATCAATGTAGTGCAAATGAGCTTGGAATGAATTAAGTAAATAAGTATTAAATGATACATCAATGGAATCTTGCGTCTGGGTAATTTCCTATTTTGAAAACACGTTTTATGAGATGTAGGTACTATAACATCCTGTGGTTGTTTGCATAATTAATGTCGCTCTGCTCTACAACATTCCTATTAATAAACAATGCAATGATAATGAAGGTTGGTAGATAGTTACAACCTTACAGAAGTATTTATCCACAGCGCCAGCCCTAGCCCTTGATCAGGAGATCTACTCCCAAAGCACGAAATCCGTAGTTTCAGCCGAAGTTACGGGAGATTCCTACTATCCGTATGACCTACGGAAATATAATTAATTTGTGGCCTGACCTAAGAATGAATGACACCACGATTTGACAATTGTCCTTACTCCCGATGTGTTTTTAACATGTCCGTAAAAGTTAATTAATCGGGTGTAGGGTTCACTCCAAAGTTTCGAACTTCTTTCAGACGGACCCTTATATTCGTTAACGGACTTAGAGAGTAGGCCCCCAGGGTAGAGCAAAATTGTCTTTCGGCGCCCTTCGCTTTAACGTCACGTAAATGCTACTTCGATTTTGTGTTAAATAAATAATAGTTCCCAAAATCAACTTTTATTGCAAATATCAACATTTATTTAATTTAATAAAATATAATTAAATTAAGTAGCCGTAATTACCAATAGTATTCTCCTGCTTTTTTTAACATTAAAAATCTTTTATTGCTCTATTGTTTTCCGCATTTGGCTTTTCGGCGCCCCTTGCCATCTGGCGCCTAGAGCGACCACTCCGCTCGGTCTACCCCAGAGCCGAAGCTGTTTATCCAACAGTTCATCAGATTGACATTAATGAAAATTCACCGATAGAATTGAAACGAATTAAACCTCCTTTTGCATTCAAAACGAATTAAACCTCCTTTTGCATTCAAAACGAATTAAACCTCATTTTGCATTCAAAACGAATTAAACCTCCTTTTGCATTCATAACGAATTACATCTCCTTTTGCATTCAACCAAAAACTGGGTTTTAGCACGTTTAGGTAGTACCTACTCTGTCGTTACATTATAAGAATCTTTGAGGCTCCATTTCTCAAATAAGCATCACGAGCGTATTTGCAAAAAAGGATCCCATTCAAATCCGACTAAACTGAACTCCATCATTCCCCAGGGTTCCCACGGCACGACTGGCCGCGAGTGCAACAGAACTTCCTCAGGCATGGACGGCTGTGCCCTCATGTGCTGCGGAAGAGGCTACAACACGCGACGAGTGACCGTAAAGGAGCGGTGCGGATGCAAGTTCCACTGGTGTTGCCGCGTCGAGTGCAACACCTGTGTCAAGACTAACGAGGTGTACACCTGTAAATAATCTGCAATATCTCGATCGCACCTAGGTATTACAGAATATTGTCTCCTTTTGAGAAATTATCGGGTGTGAAATAAAATTTTGATAGATCTCAACTTATATTAATTTCTTGAAGGCGTGACTAAGTTAGTAAGTGGATGCTCAAGTGTTTGTACTAGGAAAATAAATGTTCTAGGTAGGTACACTACTGCTCAGTATTTATATTCTACTACTCTACTTTAGTTAGATATTATTTTAATAATGTGATAAAGCTTGAAGAGTACTTAAAATTAGATGTAAGTTTTAAAATTCATAATAAGTCTTAGTAACGACTGTGTTTTAAAAGTAGTTCTACTATTTTAGATTATAAACTTTTTAAGTGCTTCATGTGTAACCGTTAAATACTCATTAGATATTTGTAAATATAATGTTATTAGTACGACCATGTTAAATTGTTTGCAGTATGTAGTGCCAATGTGGGTGCCACAAATAAAATGGGAAAATTCCTTTATAATGTGACGTGTTTCTAGGTTTTACCTTTCCATGCCTGGGCTAATATTAGAAAATAAATAAACAGACACAAACTGATTAGTACAAAATGTTGTTTTTATTTCACGTTTTATCGTACTGGAGGGTTGCGGAGAAATGTGGGTGAAATCGTATTTATGTATTTATGCCTTGCTAGCATACTTGTGACACCCGACGCTAGCTTGGCTTACGCGTGCGGTGTAAGACTCGTGACGTGACACATACGTGAGACATATTTGGCCGATTCTACTCTCCTGTCGAGTGAATGATTTGTATGAGTAATAAAGAGATTGACG
The DNA here is from genome assembly GCA_905333075.3 of Atethmia centrago. NCBI lineage: Eukaryota > Metazoa > Arthropoda > Insecta > Lepidoptera > Noctuidae > Atethmia > Atethmia centrago. The sequence goes on from HG995388.1 coordinate 21,262,047, forward strand.
CAGTGTAGTAGATTCATATAATGGAAACCTAACCTTATATCCGTGCGAAAAATAAATACAAACTAATAAATCTTACTGGAACAGACTAATTACTAGCCTGTTCCTGTCTAAACCTGGCAAATAAAAAAAAAATCCTTTTGGCGGTATTTGAAAAATATTATTTTTGATGTAGGTAGTTAAGTACAATGTACCGTACCGTTCATTGGAAAAGTTAACCGAGGCTTCAGGAAGACGTTTTTATGTTTAAGCTCCTTGGTTCATTGTGATTATAAACCTGTAGGGAATTATAGTGTGTTGAGAAGACAGTGTGCAGGAAAGAAGAGTATCTATATACGTGTACCTACTTATAGCAATTTAGAGGTAGGTTATCGTAGATATACAAAATAACCTCTAAATACTGAGTATTTGCATAGGTACTACTTATTATTAATATATTTTTTATGTTTAATTTGTGCAAAATATATACAAATTAAACATAAAAAATATACATAATGAAATACGCAAAGACGTTTGATGAAAATAATATAAAGCTTTACATTGCTAAGCTGTGACTAAGCCGCACGATGCGTTGTGGCCATGGCCACAAAACACTATTATAACATAACGGAGGTTGTGGCAGTGGCGCAAAGCACCATCATCTCTTGAGTAGGTATATATGGTCTGTCTGTGACCATCATCAACCCTCATCGGTGCTGTCTTATCGTAGCGTATTGTAACGTATGTCGCATTTTACCAAGTACAATATACTACCGTTTTAGGGCTGATTTGTCAATAGTCTTATAACTTTAATTTATTTATTTATCTAACTATATGTACACACATAGGTTTATACAGATAAGAAGAAAAGAACAGAACATATGAGTAAAAAGGTAGGTAAGTAATGGTTATTATTTTACAGAATATTTTAGCGCGTGAATGACATTGACGGGATTGTTGGTAAACATTTGTGAAAATGTTTTGTGATGATGGGTTAGCCGAATCGCGCCAAAAGATTCGTGGTTTAGTTGTATTCCAAACTTCTTCAGATATAGAATAGTTGAAGAAAAATCAGCCCATAGGCTAGGTGCTCACGTAATGACTTTTATTTGATCATGTCCATAGACAGATTTTGTCACGACAAATCAGCTGTCAAAATCTGTGTGGACGTGAGATTTTTAAATCGCCAGCGAATCGCCGGCAACTAAAGTCATAAAGATATACACACACACACACACTACATATTCTACTTAGTTTTTAACTCAAAATAATTATGTACGTCCTAATGTCAGGATGTATCCGAGTTTTATTTTACAACTTACAATACGTGTATCCGATTTTTCACGGATTTTATAATCTGTGGCGTAGAGTAAAAACTCGTGTGTCTGTGAATGTGATTGTGTCCGCCATCTTTTTGTTGGCAAAATTTTGAAAATTGAACTGTTTTACATTTTCTTTGCTCACTCATTGAATATAAATAAGTGAATTATTATATTTCCAGAAGATATTACACTTCAATTGTCAATTTCACGTGAATTTACAAGGCGTTGCAATGGGGAAGCCATCGTCTTCTTCATTGTCTGTTAGTTGAAGTTTCATTTGCGCGTTTCTGTGAACCTATTTATTTTTGTTTATTTACAAAAGTACAAGTATGTAACCTTTAAATTATTATTGTAAGCATGCGAGGCTTTGGGAAAGAAAAAAATGCTTTGTGTGGAGCAAGCACGTTGGTGGAACCTTACTCAGTTGAAAAAACATTTTGTTTTCATCCTTCGGACATGGGAAACATTTGCTTGATGTTGTGCTCTAACAAACCCATCTGGATTAATGTACTCTTCTTAATCAATTTCTTTCGTTGTATAACATCCGACCCTCAGATCTCATATTCATACAAAAATTAACTTTCGTACTTAAAAATCTTATCACTCATCCAATACATGTTGCTTGCTGATTGATAAAAACAAAGCATGTTCCTTCCTACGTAGTAATAAGTGACGAAGCACAGTATGGCACAATATTATTTATGTACATATTAAAAAATCTAGTTTTGTACTTGGTGCAGTTACATTTATTTCAATCAAAATCAAAAGTCATTTATTCAAACTAGGCTGAGAATCAGCGCTTTTCGAACGTCAAAATTACATAAGACAGCCCCCCAAAACGCCCACCCTACACCACTTCCGAGTGCTTTAGCTGGGAAGAAGTGGCGCAACAAACTCCCCAGCATTTCAAGCAATCTTCATATCACATCTATTGATCATTTTTGTGGCAAAATAACAAACCTGCATGTTTTTGTTTTACTAGGTATAGTAACAGGCTATCAGCTTTCCTTACATTGTCATTGCTTGATAGTATGTGCATTTATCACGTTTTCTGTTGATAAACTAGCATTTCTTGCATCATTACAATAGGTTGATATTGCTTTGCAATTGCCATTCAATGTGTATAAGAAATTATGCAATGTCTTAACAATCTGCCTAGCCTTTTTCCAACTTATGTTGGGGTTGGGGTTGGCTTCCAGTTTAACCAGATGCAGGTGAATACTACATTTTGACATGGAGCAACTGCCTATCTGACCTATATGTATTTATTCAAATGTTAATTAATGTAATTTTTTCTATATTTTAGAGAACTTCTGAATGTTCCATCCAATCAAATTCAAGTAAGCAGAAAAACAAAGGGGCAATGAGTGCTCACAAAATGGAACAGCTCAAGAAAAAAAATCACAACCATGTGAGAAAAAATATTAACAAGTTATTCAATAGACTACAGAGAGACTCAATTGGATCAAGAAATAATTCGCGAGACCACACTCGGTCATCATTAGATAGCACTCCTCGCAACCTCACCATTGTTGTCAAGAATGACTCATTCACTCCCCAACGTAAACGGAAAAGCCCTGTTACTATAACTGGTGGACCAACCAAAAGTAGAAGAAAAAGTGACAGCTTGATTGTGATCAATGATGACGATCTATCAACAAACAATGACTCTTGCATTCTTATATCTCCCACAAAAGACAACCCTCTAAATAATCATATAAATTGTTCTACACCCATAGCTAAAAGAGATAGCCAGACTTTACAGAATCTTATTATAAATAACTTTCCTGAAACAAACAACAGTTTTAGTTGTACGCAGTCACAGAAAGATTCTAAAGAAGAGGATAAAACTAAAGTAATTAATAAAGATTCTTATTTAACAATTGATTTGACAGCTGAGAGTGAGAAGACAAACGCTAATGTTACTGTAATAGATGTAGATAAAAGTGCAGATTGTACAAATGATAGTCAAGACTGTACAGTAGTTTCTGTATCCAATGGTAGTCTCTCCATGAGTGGAGACTCGGACGTCACCGTGGTGCGTAATAACAGGAATACTAAAAACAAACAAATTAAGAAGTTTACCAATGGTATAGCACAGTTAAATCCTAATGAAAAGGCAAATCTGTTGAAGTTTATAGCTCAGAAGATTTTTAGTGGTTGTGACTTGAAAAGTAGTACTCAAATTGGACAAGTTATGGTAAGTCTAAACCTAAAATGTTAACCAGTTACCTGATATAAAAAATGTCATGTGTTTCTCCACTTCCATCTAAATTGCCAAAGGTAAACTAGCTTCTTAGGGACCAGGGATCAAAGGTAGCATAACTGAGATCACCAAGTAATTGGCACAATCAATTTGTATCAATCAATGTGACTCTAGGGATTACAAATTACCCTAGTTACAAATTAAGTTTATCCTGGTTTATAGTGCCCATAAAACAATTCAAAATATTTTAAACTTCATCAGAAGTGGGTTCCTTTTGCATTCTAATCCTCGAAAGAAGTGGGTTCCATTTGCATTATTTTGATAACTAAAATATGTGCACATCTATAGTTTTCTCATTAACCTATTGACCGCCACGACAAAAAAGCAAAAACGTGCCTTCGGCGCCAAGCTACGAATTATTCCTTAAAATCTGTCATGTAGTTGTGACCGTGGCGTGCTGGGCACATTTTGGTCTGTCATTTTGGTTAAACAGATTGTTTCCTTTTCCATCAGTCCCAATTTACCATTACCACATTTACAAAAATATTAACAAGATTCTAATAAAATTTTCAGACTAGCTGTGCAACAGAAACTGATGAGGATGCATACATCAAGGAGGTGATACTCGGTGAATCAATGCCTCAGGGGACTGCTGTCAGCAACTCACGGAACAGCATTGGCAGCAACATATACCATCCTAGCACAGATGTTAAGAACACTACGGGCTTGCGAATGGTTGTTATTGATGGAAGTAATGTTGCTATGGAGTAAGTTATCATTTTTGTAGTAAATCTGTGTGTGTTATAAAACAAAGTCGTCTTCTAAAGCACACATTAGTTTTTGATGGAGTTTTCACCATTATATAAGGAATTTATCATGTAAGGTTTATGTGTATAATACATATATAAATTTAACTCAGAGAATTGAGCACAGAAATCATTATGTTTTGAGAAGTCGCTAGAATGTATGACATCAGAACATTGTACCCGTGCGAAGCATACGTTGCTAGTAAAATTGTAATTCTATAACTAGATTGGTCAAATTTTATCTTGCTGTGCTGCATAGTCAATTTTGTTATGGGTATGGCATTTATATTTTTTATCAAAGTCAGCGTGATTAATATGTGGTTTGACAAGTACTAGTTACCCAATGACTAGGGTATGTAATTAATTAATACTTAGTGTACAGTTTGATGATTATTGCTTAAAAATGATAGTGGTCTTTCAGTGAATGTGAAATTTTTTTATTCAAGGTGTCACCGCACGCTGCATCGTCGAAATACGACCAACACTTACACTGGCCCGTTTATAAATGTTTCAGGCATACAAAAGGCAGAATGTTTTCTGTGGAAGGCTTGAAGATATGTATAGATTACTTCCTAAGAAGAGGCCATGTTGTGAAGGCCTTTGTGCCACGATTCAGGTAATACAAACTTGTTTTGCTGTTCACTGGATGCCAGTCCAATAAGAACATATCTGAAGATGATAGAAAATGGATGTATTGCCAGAAATATTTTACCAAATCTCTATAAATTTATGAGAAACAGGGTGTAAAGTTCTTCCCTCTATTTGATATGGGAGGATACTCCGACCAGACAGGTGTTGTGGCTGGTGGGGTACTGCCTGATAATTTCTATCGGGATGTTGTTAATATATGCTGTGATGCGTCGAACTTTGCTTGCACTATGCAGGATTTTGCGTGACGTCAATGTGATGCTTAGTTCGCCACATCGTTGTAGATGCAGCCACATCACCATGAAGTTGTTATGGTTGCTTTGAAGGATGCAACAACAAATCGGCAACACTAAAGAAATATTTGCCTGTAAAAGTTGGATGATTATATATATAACTGCATTCAAGCTAACTCTCTTGGACCAGTGATACTGATGCCTGGACAAGCTTAACATCATCATAAGCAAGATGAAAATTTTCTGCAATAGTCTAAAACCGTATTTTTATTAACTCTAGGTGCAAATTCGGGAAGAGCACTGATCCTAACCTGCTGGATTACCTAGAGAGGCAAGGATTGGTGGTGTACACACCGTCTAGAGAGATACAGGGCAAGACCTGCGTCCCCTATGATGACAGGTTAGTACTCTTTTGGGTACGTCTTTCTTTGACTTGAATGTGCCCTGGCGGCTGGGAGTATGTCGTGCTCACTCAGATGTCTCGATGATGGTGGCGCGTGTGTTGGATCATTTAGCTCCCTTCAAAATGGTTGAGCTGAATGGTGCTGATCCATGCGTCATGTTCGTGAACGGGCGCCGTCGGACTGGTCTCTTAGCTGCCACGGCTTATTTTAATTTAGTTTTTGAATTGTTTTCTTTGTTTTTTTAATATTTTTATTGGTTGCTTGTACGTTTTGCATCGTTCTCACATGTATAATTTTAAAATGAATGATGTAAACAAAATTTTGTAACCATAATATGTTGATTAAAAGTGTGTCCATGGAGTTTCTTGCCCCTTCTTCTCCATAGGAACCTACTACGCTTTGGAACGGGCAACTAGCTTCATATTTCTGACTGACCGACCCATTGATAATTCAAAAGTGCCTGTCTCAAACACACACTCAAAGCATTTATTTAAAATAAACAAATTACAGGCACTTTTGAATTGTCTAGGGGTCGGTCGCTCAGACAGAAAGATGAAGCTAGTTGCCCATTCCAAAGCGTAGTAGGTACCTATGGAGAAGAACAGGCAAGAAACTCCATGGACACTCTTTTAAATCAACGTATTATGGTTACAAAATATTGTTTACATCATTCATTTTGAAATTATACATGTCAGAACTATGCAAAACTTAAAAGCGTCCGTAATAAAAAGATTAACAAAAAAATGTAATTGGTTTGTTTGAAATACGAGTAAATGCTTTGAGTTGAGTTTTATCTTACTTTATATTTCTGTACAAAAGAGCATCATGGATGACGTGTTCTAGCTAGTCTCTAGAAAATATGGTCTATTAGAGATCGACGTAGAATGGACTTGCATGCAATGACTTACTCCCATTGTCTACAAATGTTGATGTTCAACTTAAAGGCTCCTTCTAACAGGCGCGACACGCGACGCGACAGAAAGGCACCGCGTGTAGCACTACAAGCGGTGTCTTTGTGTCGCGCTTGTTTGTAAGAGTCTTAACATGACGCCTGTATTCACCGAACCTGTGTCATCAGAATAGTACATTTTTCTTTTTTGGGTTGGGAAATTATCAAATAACTTCTCCCGCTCTGGGCGGGTGTGTCAGACTCTTACTGACTAAAACCCACCCATGTTCCTTCCGTTGCCTGTGTTGCCAGGGGCCTCGGTAACCCTTTCACACCTCCCCTCGACCCCGGCAGGCATCGGCCCTAGTGGACCCCCTACACTTGTGCTAACATCTCTTTGAGGCGCGCGTGGAACACGTTGCGCCGTCGCCCCAGGCCTGGTTCTTACCGGACGGTGAGCTACCCATTGCTCACCGTCCGCAAGCCCGCGCCTACGGTGGCCGGAAATCCGCCCGGGATTCCCGACGCCCAGGGCGTCTCCTGCGGCGGCTAGGGGCGAGAGGGCGCGAAAATTTGTCTTTCCCTCAAATATTGGTGCCGATTCCCTTGTTCACAAACTAAACTAAATTTAAGGTCAGTGCATCTTTTTCTTTCTATTTCATTAAGAAAAGGACAGAAGATAAATTTTAGTTTAGTCCTGTCAAATTAATCAGCGCCTGTCACTACTCCATACAAGTTTAGACGTGATTAAAAACTTGCCTACTAAAATTACGTCAATTTACGTCAAGCACTGATTAATTTGACAGGACTGAACTAAAATTTATCGTCTGTCCTTCTCTAATGAAATAGAAAGAAAAAGATGTACTGAACTTAAATTTAATTTAGTTTGTGAACAAGGGAATCGGTGCCATTAGTACACTTAAGTTCCAAATACGTCATTAATGTTGCTGTTACCTTTCGTATACATGTAGGTTGAGCTGAATGGTGAAAAAAATAAAAATGTTGCTGATCCATGCGTCATATTCGTGAATGGGCGTCGTCAGTTGGGACTGGTCATCTCATCTCCTAGCTACCTCGGCTTAGTTTTTTAAATTGATTTTTTTTTTTTTGTTAATTTGGCTGTACTATGGACGCGTTTTTTTACATAGTTCTCACATTTAGTTATAAACTCAACATTATACTAATATTTATGTAACAATATAATTTAAAAGAGTGTCCATGGAGTTTCTTGCCCGTTCTTCTCCATAGGTACGTACCTACTTCGCCTTGGAATGAGCAAGCTTCATATTTCTAACTGACCAACTCCTTAATAATTTAATGTAACTTGTTTTGGTTTGATTGAAATAAATGCTTTGAGTTTGACTCAATGACGGTAACGAAACTATTGGTCTAGAAATTCATGCAATATCATCATCATCTGCCTAGCCTTTTTCCAACTATGTTGGAGTCGGCATCCAGTCTTACCGGATGCAGCTGAATACCAGTATTTTACATGGAGCAACTGCCTATCTGACCTCCACAACCCAGTTACTGGGTAACACGATACCCCTTGGTAAGACTGGTTGTCAGACTTTCGGCTTCTGACTACCCGTAACGACTGTAAAGATCTACAAATAACAGCCGGGACCAACGGCTTAACGTGTTTTCCGAGGTACGGAGGGGTCTTGGTATGTAAAGATGGTCACCCATCCACGGACCAACCCCGGCAAGCGTAACTTAACCTGATCGATCGACCCGTGCGGCTGTTATTACTTGGCCACCAAGCCCCTCAAATTCATGCATGATATATTACGTTAAGTCGGATTTCGTAAACTTAGTAATTTAAATCCTACTAAACAGCTCATCTCTTATTTTTCTCATTTCAGATACATCCTCCAATGTGCAGCAGAATTCGACGGCGTTGTTGTCTCAGGCGATAATTACCGAGACTTGATCAACGAGAACAAAAGATGGCGGTATATCATAGAGAATAGAATACTACCCTTCACATGGGTCAACAATATGATCATGTTTCCTAAAGACCCCTTCGGCCGGGGGGGGCCTTCCCTCGAGATGTTGCTGAGACACCCCACGCCATCGCAACAGTCTAACTCAAAATAAGATTGTCTGTCTCAATAGTGTTCTATACAGTGTGCCCAATATACACTATATATAGCAGCTCTGCTAAGGCAAATTATATAAAAAAATATAAAATTACAATATAATATATTTAAATTATCCATGTTTCCATCGTTGTTTACTAAACTTTGTCGGAGAATCTGTACTATTTTGTAACGATCGTTTGCCGCAGGGGCTTCTGAAATATCGTCATATAAAATTGTGTCCAAGAAAAAATATATTTTTGTATCAACAACTTATATAGTTACCGTATTTATACATAAGTACACTAAGCTGACAAGCAGTATATTCATATGTGTGTAAGAAGACCTCATCGCTAAACCGACATCTACTCATTCTGTAACATTGAGCAAGAACGACTTATTTCTGGTGTGAAATACCCTGTTATCTGTAGCTAGAATATGTGACTCTCGGCTTGGTGATATTGCTCTCGGCTTGGTGATGTTTCTCTCGGCTTGGTGATGTGTCTCTCGGCTTGGTGATTTACCTCTCGGCTTGGTGATGTGTCTCGGCTTGGTGATGTGTCTCTCGGCTTGGTGATTTATCTCTCGGCTTGTTGATGTGTCTTTTGGCTTGAGATGTGTCTCTCGGCTTGGTGATATGTCTCTCGGCTTGGTGATGTGTCTTTCTACACCCGTTGTAATATTAGAATCTAGCAATGAATGGTATTAGTAATAATGCTCTTTTTCACCATAGTCTCGAACATAGATGCGATTTCGACGAATATTTTCGTGAAGCGATTTGTGTATCGTTTTTCTTATATTTTATTAGCTTTTGCTCGCTGCATCGCCGGCGTAAATGTCGGTAATTATCCCACGGGAATGTACTACCGGAATAAAATTTATTCTATTTCCTAACACCTGTCATGATTTTCATCCGAATCTGTTCAGCTGTTGAGGCGTGGGAACGTAACAGACAGTTTATTTCGCATTTATAATATTAGAAAATCAAAATCAAAAGTCCATTTATTCAAACCTGGTTGAGAATCAGCACTTTTTGAACGTCAAAATTACATAAGACAGTCCCCCAAAAACGCCCGCCCTTCACCACTTCCTAGTGCTTTAGCTGGGAAGAAGAATTGGCGCAACAAAGATTATAATAATATCGTCAGTTGAGGACACTGTATAATTATGAGACTGCGTGTTTGCCATCATTTTAATAATGTGCAAAGTACAGCTCTGCCCTAACCCTTCGGGGAACACAGTCGTGATATTATGTTTAATGTGCAATTATTCATGTTGTCTAAATGTAGCGACACCTGCCGAAATTACGCGACGGAAGTTCGGCATGCTAACGTCTACAAGGCAAAATTATGGTACGTAATTTCAGCCCCATATGTACCTATTTCATATTAAAATCCTCGTTTCTAATTTGATTTCATTTCCACTTAAACAAATATCAACATAAGGTCAGTAACTAAAAGGCGAATTCAGAATGACTACGGTTGACAGTCGTAAAAGTTTTGGAAGCCGTAGCGCAAACTGAACTTTGTTTGTGTGGGTTTTGAAGTTATTTTTCCAAAACCCACATTTGTTGGGTGACTTAATGTGAACACAGTTTAGTAGGTAATTTACTCCAAACTTTCGGTCGCGTATTTTTCGTAGATTTGTCGGGCACATCAGAGTCAAAACAGTTTAGTCGAACGAATGTAAATATCGTAAGAGCGAGTCTCGTCCTATGTTGAGGTCCTTAAAACTTTTGTTATTTAGAAATAGGTGAGTACAGCGGTTACCTTTGTATTTTGTTTATTGTTCAAAACGCACATCTGTTCTCAATTCAGAATAATTATACAGCGTGTATCAGGAAGGTGAGGTGATAACCATTTGGGTGACGTATAGTTTGACCGAAATCGCTCTATCGCGCCTTAAGAATGCGCGGCGAGGCGGGGGGCGGGACGCCGCACTACAGGAAGATCGCGTGTGTTGTCTCAAAACTCCGTATCTCAGTTGTTTGAAAAATAAATGAGCTATAATTTTGCACACATGTTCTTGGATGTTTAATGGAAATAATTAATTTTAAAAATAAAACTAAAAAATATATGCATTCTATAAGAACAAAAAAGCAAAATTTTGTCTTTTTTTTTGTAACTTATATAAAATGGAATATAAAAAGTACCAATTGATAAAAAAAATATGTACGGAATTCGGCGAGCTCCTACAGATTTTCTTTGACAGGAAGAAGGGCCTTGGCTTCATTTAAAAGATCTTTCGATGTTGTTTCTGAGGTATTTCTCAAACTTGATATACAGGTGGATTTTTGAGACGGCAGTAAGGGCAGGTACCCTAACCGTCATAGCTACAGGAAATCGGTCCTAAGAGACTGTCCTTAACTTTTTGAGAAATTTTGATCTGCATTCACTAATTTTGAAAAAAAAATGTACAGTCAGGAAGAAAATGGGCAGTTTTCACAAAAACTTTTTAGTGCCAATCGATCCTGTTTCTTATAAGGATCAAAAACCCCTATTGGACCAACTGAGGTTTGAGTACTAAAAAAGTTTGCTAGGAAAGATGCTTTAAACTTACTTTTTATGATGTACAGACTAGCAGAAAGTAAACAGAATTTTCATACTTGTATGGGAAACGTTAAAAAAGACTGTTCGTTACAAAAGTGAGAAATCGCATAAAACCTTTGTATGGAAAAAGTTTTTTCAAAGACAACAAACTAGCAAATTTTTATTCTCAACGCAAATAAAATTATACCGCGTATTCATTCGAAATTTGAAGTTCATTTTCTTTTTTCGGCCAGTTTATCCATCATAAAAAATATGGTTAGAGCTCATTTCCTACTAAATGTATGGGAAAAGTTTCTTATCATTTTTTGAAGCAGTTCGTATGATATTAACTTAACGATTATGGCTTCCTCCGTCTCACCCACAGACCGTGGTGACCACAGACCGACACAAACTCCTGAGCATATGCATTGCACAGTCCAATCCTTATCAACAAATTGCCCAACTCTCGTTTGTTACAAACAAATTCACCCATTTTTTTTTAAATCAGTCAACTTCTGCGAATATTTGAAAATAGGTATTAACTGCTTTTTAGGGCAACTGACTGTCTGACCAACAACTGTGAATGTTTCAGGGTTCGCATTCCTTTTATAGGCCAATGAAATAGTGCTATGTGCAAAAAGATAACTAATAATTTGCACTCTTCCATAACCAGCCTGTTTTTAATTCGACCCTAATAGCGAGTGACCATATTTTATCAAGTAAAGTGGTCAAAACTGTATCAAAACCACAAAGAACTATTAATAATACTCATCACTGTAATGAACTTTTAATCAATTTGACCTTAATAGATAACAAATGATTTTATGAGAAATAACAAGAAATTGAAAACAAAATATATCTCGCGATGTTTTGGCACCGTGTTAAAAAAAGCGCAAGTATGCCCAACTTTTTTTCTCTAATAAAGACATTATTAGAGAAAAAAAAAAACAAATATATACAAATAAACACAACAAATGTCTCGACCGCGGCAAGCAGCGGTAAAGGGTAAAGATCTCGTTAAAAAAATACCTTAAAACCATACCATCTTAAACTATATTGGTTAAGTTTATTTTATTAAACCAATATATATAATATTAATTACGAAACGTTATGACGAGATTATAAGCATTCCAAAAATGTATAATACTTGTACATTTATATCAAAAAACTTTCGAATGTGGCGTTGTACCTAACGTATTGGGTCAAAATTACGTTATTGAACATGAGTCAGCTTTGATGCTTATTTATATGCATTATGATTAAAAAATTAAATTAAAAAATATCAAAAGGAAAGCTTATTTAATTAGACTATATTCATTTATTATTTTTAATCTATAACAACGACTTTCCCGTGAAATGGTTTTGAGACGGCTTTGTAGGGCGCTTTCCCATAGTGCGCCGTGAGCGTTGACGAATGAGCGGCATGACTGACGAATAAGCGGCCTGCACTGACGAATAAGCGGCCTGACCGATAATTAAGCGGCCTGCACTGACGAATAAGCGGCCTGCTCTGACGAATAAGCGGCCTGCTCTGACAAATGAGTGGCCTGACTGGCGAATGAGCGGCCTGCTCTGACGAATGGGCGGCCTGCACCCCGTCTCATCGCGCACATACATAAAGCGCGGTACAGCGGTTTCGGTCAAACTATAGGAATTAAAGTTTTGGTTATGGGACAACTGATCATTTTTTCTCGATTACGATGTTGATCACATGGAAAAAGTTGATCAGTTCGATGGTCTGTACCGCATCCTTAAATTTGACCACACCAGATACACGCTGTATAAACTCCTTGAACGCCAAGAAATTGAGTTCTGTTAGCGTTAATAAATACTACAACCGATTTAGTGAGCTGAGGAGTGAAAAACAGATGTGTATAATATATTTAGTTTTATATACATACTATAGATTTTTATTCATAGATTTATTTAAGTTTAGAATTACTTGTTTCTTTCCAACTTTATCCGAGTCTTTTTTTTGTATAGAATATACGTGGTTACAGCTGATTACAATGATTCTGGTTTAAGGTGAATCCGCAACTGTAGCCCTCGAAATTTTTTACGTTTTTTTTCAATTTTCAGGTTATTGTCAGGTTGTATCTAGATCAAAATATGATTCGCGACTATTACAGATTTGTATTTACAGAATTATAATCAATAATCTGAATCATACATCTCTCTCAAATGAATCTGAATCATACATCCCTCCATCCTAGAGCAGTGGTGGCCCAGTGGTAATGGCCGCGACTTACGAGTCGTAGGTCGTAGGTTCGAACCCGGACAGGCGCTTTACTTTGTGTAAATTATTTCATCACTACTGCTCTCAAAACGGTGAAGGAAAACATCGTGAGGAAACCGGCATGTCCTAGAACCAAACATTCGAAGACATGTGACATCTATTAACCCGCACTGGGCCCGCGTGGTGGATGACGGCCCACTCCCTCTCACAGAGAGGAGACCTGCGTCCCAGCAGTGGGAACATTATAGGCTGTTTATGTATACATCCCTCTTAAATCTGTTCCCCAATGTCATGATTTCATGAAAAAGTCATTAAATGGAAAAAAATCCATCTTAGAGACATGTATTGATGATTGTAATCATTATAATTATGTAAATACGTATCTCTTAAAGTCTCGAACCATATTTCGATCAAGATACAACCTGTCGCTGAGCTGAAACTAGCAAAAAACTAAACAAAATTTGAATTTCGCGGGCTACAACTGCGATTCCACCTTAACTTCAAATGGTTTTATTCACAAATGCAATTATTATAGCGTTATTAGTACTCAACCTCCTTAATAGTTTTTAGAACTTGTCCATGTCATTGTAGAAAAAATAAAAAATAAAATTTTTTTAATTAAAAAAGTCTGGTTACGGATGATAATTTTACGTGATAACGAGAGAGAGATGCGTCACAAGCCAAACGCTTAGGCCGATCGTGACTCTCTATCGCTATTACCGCGCTCTCTCTTGCACGCTCGGCTCAGGCGGAACGTGACACTTTTTCGTGCGTGCAGCCGGCGATCATCGATTTATAAAACGTTATCACATCAAAAAATATCAGGGAATGAATTAAGTTATAAATAAATGTAATCGAATTTCTGATAGTTAATAATACCAGCCTATTATTGTCTCACTTCAGGGCAAAGGCCTCTTGTGATACAAAGAAGCCATTGCATTGACCACCACGCTTGCTCAAGACAGGTTGACGATTTCAGACATAGTTTTCATTAGACCTAACTTGAATCTTGGTTATTATTTCTTTTTGTATGCAGTGCTAGTGCCTAATAAATAAATGTTATGTTGGGACGTTTTGTTAAAAAAAAAAGGTAATATGGAAATGGCTTGAATATACCTTGCAAGTTCTATGTCTACTGAGATTTAATTATTGGAAGATCAAAATTTGTAAATAAAAGTTGATTTGTTTTACGTCTTAGCTTTTATTTTTTCCTGTGCATTTTCAGATATTTACTAGTCCACTGCTAAACTCGCGCGTATACTACACTCCCCGACTCGATTTAGAGCCACCTTGCAATTCCATGTGAAGAAATAAAGGCCTTTATCATCAAAACAATGATTAGTCAAAGAAAACATCGTCACTGTTCAGAGACTTATTTACGAGTCCGGAGCTTCGGCGTTTTTCCCCCCGTTTTCAATTCGAAACATCGGTTGCGTAAAATCACCACGCTTTTGTTACAAAATGTCATAGCAAAATGTCTATGAATTTCGGTAAAGTGTAATCGTAAGTTGCGTCCTAAAACGGAAAACTTTGTTGGAATCCCCATTTTGAGTTTTTCGCAAATATCTCAAAACTAGATGTCATACGTCAAAAGTAATGAAATTTTCATCAGGAATGTTAGTCTACAGATTTGGTCAACCTCGCGCGAGCATGCTTGCGAAATTTACAAAAGGCACAAGGCTTCTTTTACAAACAAAACACTAGATAAAACCACGATCCAGCGCGAGCATGCTCGAGCAGTTATCTGACTGTATCAAAAAAAATAATGTGTAATAATAAAAAAGGCTAAGTAACAGCTGCACGGGTCGATCTATCAGATTAGCTACACTTGCCGCGGTTGGTCCGTGGATAGGTGACCATTGTTACATACCAAGACCCCTCCGTCCCTCAGAAAGCACGTTAAGCCGTTCGTCCCGGCTGTTATACGTGGATCTGACGTCGACGGGTCGTCAGAATCCCGAAAGTGACAACCAGTCTTACCAAGAGATATCTATCGTATTACCCAGTAACTGTGTTGTGGAAGTCAGATAGGCAGTTGCACCATTTAAAATATAGGTATTCAGCTGCATCCGGTTAGACTGGAAGCCGACCTCAACAAAGGCTAGGCAGATGATGATGACCCTAGATAGAGGCTCGAGACTTCACGAGCCTGCGCGAGGATGCGCGAGCATGCCTAAGCAGTTTACAAACGGCACCCCAGATAAACGCTCGAGACTTCACAAGGATACGCGAGCATGCTTGAGGAGTTTACAAACGACACCCTAGATAAAGGCTCGAGACTTCACGAGCTTGCGCTAGGATACGCGAGCATGCTTGAGGAGTTTACAAACGGCACCCTAGATAAAGGCTCGAGACTTCACAAGCCTGCGCGAGGATACGCGTATTTCTTTTTGTACCCTCATACATACCGCATGTAATTCGACTTCATTCCATTCAATTTGGGACCAAGCAAGAAGGTATAAATAAAACAAGATTAATATTTTGAATTGGAACGTTTTTATTAAAATTACGCTTTCACAACGGACGCATGGTAAGCCTGTGACGTCATTAAACTTCACGAGTACTTCCACAAAAAACTTTTTAAACATGATAGCGTTTTTGTGTCGAAAATCCATCTTTGCAGGAATGATGTCTTGTTCGGATTATCCAACAGTGGACAATACGCGTCAAGCCTTAATTCTTTTAAAGGCAACTCAGGGTACATTTTTCCACATATAAGTGGATTATAAGACCTTTTGGTAGTAACTATAACCCCTATAAGCCCTTAGGTCACAAAATAACTGTTCCGTTGGCTAAATAAACGCTCATTTTGAACTATACTCGTCTCACGAATGAACGTGCCTATTATTAGGATTGCACTGATAAAATTATAACAAACTATGAATAACGTGCTGACAATGAAAAATAACTTGCTTAGTACTCACTAAACGAATAATAGGATCTCATATTTATTCAATAACGAAAAACAACAGTATCTGGCTATCTTTCATTACAAAATTGTATTTGAACTATATGGGATTATTCCTTCGTTCAGTAAATCCTCTGCTTAAATATTGACTAAAGCGTATACATGTAAAAATATAATTAGCTATTATACAAAATAACATTAAAATTATATCTTATATCTAATCTCACTTTCCTTATGCCAAGCTCTTTTCCTTACGATTATCATCCAGTCTTTCAATGCCTTATTATACAAAAATTGTGCGGCCAACAGAATAGAATGTAAACTATACAAAATTGCCTCCAAGCTTTGGTTATATAAAACTTAGTTTTATTTTAATGATAGTAAGAGCGAACATCCACTGACGCAGCGTTTCGACGCACCAATTACGCGCTCTCACGCATTTTTGCATCATAGCGCCGCGCGACGCATTTCGTTTACGTCGAAACACTACATTTCTTTTTCACCATAGATAGGATAAAAGGAATATTATGTACGAAATTTTGGCACTACCTATTCAAAAATTATAATTGCCGTAAAATGGAATATTACCCAGAAGATGGATTACCTTCCAGAAGACTAACTTCATAAGATTATTATAGTTTGGAATATTAGAAGCAAGAAAGGGATTATCAAAATATTTATTTCTTCTTCAAAATAGTTTGTATCACCTCTCTTGCCGAATCAGAAATATTAAAGATAATATGGATTACAAATTGTGACATTTTAAATTATTATTTTAAACATTAGATTTATATGATATTCAACCCTAGTGTCGAAATGATAAAACAAGAAAATATAAATTAAGTAAATGGAAATAATATTTTCTTATCTTATAAATAATAATAGAATCAGTAAATAAAAATAGGAATAAAATAAGATTTAGTTACATAGAAATGAAGGAAATAAAAAAAAATGTCCGCCATTTCGACAGCAGTTGAAAACTTCAATGACTACAAAATATCAAAGAATACAATTAATCAATAATTAACATAATCGAGAACAATGTAGACAACATGCACAAACTTAAATATTAACAATACTGGAACAAACAAACACTACCACGGTAATATCGGGTACAAACTTAATGAATTAATTACTTACTATTAATAATTTTGACTTAAGGCGCTGACAAGACCCAATTGACCAAAATAGGCTTCGCTTAAGAAAAAATATTGCCAAATCTGTATAGTTTGTGGTAGCGGAAAAAATATATGTCAATTTTGAACATATTTCCCAGAACTTGGTTGTTACCAAAACACGTTTTGTAAACAAAATCTCGATACAAACTAACGTTAAACTAACTTCTTACTTTAAGTTCTAATCCAAAATATCTGTATCAAATATCAACATACGTTACGTATTTAATTAATAACAAGAACGTCGTATTTGAATGCAGAACTTCGTTGTTTTTTATTTAAGATTACTCAACTCAATTTTGAGTAAATAGATAATTACTTCATATTTTGCAATAAATTACAAGCGTTGTGTCATCGCGCTTCTCTTTCTTTTCTATAGAATTTGACAGTGACCGCGGTTTAGGTGTTGTCAGCGTCTTAATGTGCACTACTGCGAAAACCATGGCATGTCATAACCGATTCCGCGGTACCGTTATCGATAACTAGTAACATCACTATGATTTATCGATAAAATAAATTTTAAATTTTCACTGCACGCAAGTTTAAAACATCGTTACTTATGATGCTTAGAGATAGTGACAGATTCCTGGTTTTTCGGAGCCGTTTAAATGGTTTAAGACATTAATGCATTTCGAAAGTTAAGAAAAGAGAGTTATCGAGAAAGAAACAGAAAACAAACTTAGAACGACGCACATAATAAAAATGGAAATATGGCGCTTCAGGCAAATTTGCACCCATAATCAGCTTATAACTTGTTCCCACTGCTGGGACACAGGCCTCCTCTCTGTGAGGAGTGGGCCTTGATCCACCAGGCCCAGTACGGGTTTGTAGATGTCACATGTCTTAGAATTTTTGGTTCGATGTTTTCCTTCACCGTTTTGAGAGCAGTGGTGATGAAATAATTTACACAAAGTAAACCGCTTGTCAGAATTCGAACCTACGACCTACAACTCGTAAGTCGCGGCCACTGGCCCACCACTGCTCCTGAATTGGCATCAGAAACGTAATATTCTCGCAGTTGTGCACATTTCGCCTAACTAATAAAGATGACTAACTTTTCATCCATCGATGCAACATTTAATACACTATTACAAACCAGTAAAAACCTAGAATACAAAGATCTGTTCATACATTTTGACTATTGATCTACTGAAAGGGTGTATACAGAAGAATACGTTTTTTTTTAAAACTAGGCCTGTATTACAAGTTTTTTTAAATATATGAATATTTTGAGCCATAATTGTCCCGTTGCCAAAAAGAGTCGGCAATATCTTGTATAGCTCCAGCTCTTTCACGTCGTTCGTTTGGGGTCAGCTCCCAGTCTAACCGGATGCCGCTGAATACCAGTATTTTACATGGAGCGACTGCGTACCTGACCTCCACAACCTGTTACTGGATAACACGATACCCCTTGGTAAGACTGGTTGTCAGACTTTCGAGCTTCTGACTACCCGTACTACTGTCACAAGATCTACAAATGACAGCCGGGACCGACGGCTTAATGTGCTTTCCGAGGCACCAAGACCCCTCTTGGTATGTTATGGATGGTCATCCACGGACCGACCGCGACAAGCATAGCTTAACCTTGATCGACCCTTGCGGCTGTTATAATTAGCCACGAGCCCCACCTCTTTCACACAATGGAACAATAATAGCTTTAAGTAATTTCATTCTTCTTTACTTGTGAATGATCTAAGAAAACTTTCTATAGTTTTTATTACTGTGATTAATATCTGTAACTACGTAATATTGGTAATAGTTTCAACTACTTGATACAGCCGAAAGCTCTTGATTTAAACTTTATGGCAGCTGGGAACATGAGGCGAGTCGCTGCGCAGTAACAAATTCACGTGTCAGCGGGGGTGAGGGGTGCGGTACTGCGCAGCGTGTAGCGCACTTCAGAGCCGCCATCAAAGAATCGAGAAGTACGAAGTTGTAGAGATCAACTTATTACTTACATTAGAAGCCAAGCTTGGAAGGATTATTAAGTGTTTACCTTACAACATGTTTTTTGGAGAACCTGCTTGAATGAGATTATTTATTAGTAGTACATAAAATCTTGATTTTTTTGTGAAATAATTTTCTTATTATTGATTAAGAATCGTTACATAACGTCGTTCCACATTTAAAATCTCATGTGACATTTTTTGAGTTTGGTAGATATTTGAAAAGCGGTTTTGAATACCCATACTTAGCAAAATCGTCCATGTGAATATCTTATTATTTCGATAAAGCACGTATTTTTTATCTCAAGTGTCAGGCTATATTTAATTGTAAATCAAAATGTCCTATGTGTCTGATGTACAACTGAGAGTTTTTAGTAACAGTTTAAATCAAAAAAAAAGAAAATATATTATGTGACCACTCAACCTCGCACAACAATTTTGCGCCTATTATGTGCGTGGGTGTTATAAATTTTAGGAGCTATTTGACAATTTCCCACCGAAAAAAAAAAGATTGTATTCCCTAAATTCCTATATGGATTTGTCCCCACAAATGCAAACTCCGGGCTACTACTGAGATCGAAAGACTCAATAACACTTTGCCCGACGTGGGGATCTAGGACATTCCGTAACTCATTATCATCTGCCTAGCCTCTTCCCAAGCATGCTGGGGTCAACCAGTATTTTACATGGAGCGACTGCCTATCTGACCTCCACAACCCAGTTACTGGGAGGCGTAACTAGTAGCTCAAAATCCTCAGTCAAGCAGGTACCCAATTATACAAATTCATTCATCATCCTGAGTGCTCATTCGATCCAGTTTCAACTGTTCTAGCTGCAGTTGCCGCCTTATCGAACCTAACTGCGTCAAAATATTCACATTTTTTCCCTCCTCATTTGGCAACGCCTTCAAAATATTCTTCTGTACGGCCGGCACTTGATACTTATCATCTACCTTCCTCATGGCTTCACTCATTAGATCCTCACCGCCGCCATCACGGTGCCTTCTAGGCGAGTGACGTAACACCGGTATCGGTAACGTATCGACTTCTACGGTTCTCTTATAGGACGGTTTCTCCGGACTGTCAGTAAATATCTCTCTGGGGGCATGTATTAAAACCTTTTCTATTTTATTTTTTTGTTCTGGCAACTCTGATACGATGCTGTCATCGTCTTTTTCGTATTTTGTTGATTTTTCTTTGTTGAAATTCAAATTCTTTCTTAGATAGGTGTCTACATCATAGTTTGATGAGAATACGGAGTTATCTGGTATGTTTATTGAATAAGGTTTCTTGTCACAGATCTCGTTGGTACGTTCTGTGACTCTGGGGTAGTAGAACGGTAGTTTGGATTGTGTATCACTTCGGGAGGTGTTGGTGTTGCGTTGGACTTGACTTTGATGAGACTTGTGTGGTTGTGACGCGGCGCGAAGGTTTCGTTGCTCGACGTCGACGTCTCTCTGTAGCTCTGTGCGTTTGTTGTGGTAGTCTGTTGTGCTTTCTTTTATCTGGAATTAAAAATTTTTCGTTTAGAGCACGTACAGTTGTTTACTATGAAAGTTGTGCCTCGGAAAGCACGTTAAGCCGTTGGTCCCGGCTGTCATTTGTAGATCTTTGACAGTCGTTACGGGTAGTCAGAAGCTCGAAAGTCTGACAACCAGTCTTACCAAGGGGTATCGTGTTACCCAGTTGCTGGATTGTGGAGGTCAGATAGGCATGTAAAATACTGGTATTCAGCTATATCCGGTAAGTCTGGAAGCCGACCCCAACATAGTTGGGAAAAGGCTAGGCAGATGATAACAGTTGTTTACTATGAGACAATTGGGGCAACGAACGGGAATAATATTTGTTAAAAAGGAGGAAGAGAATTGTCAGGTCGACCTAGAATTGATCCAAATTCTTGTTCACTGCGTGTAGATTATTTCAGAATTCTAACTAGTATTATAAATGGGAAAGTAAATTTGTTTGTTTAGTTGTTTGTTACGCTTTCACGCTAAAACGGCTGAACGGATTTGAATGAAATTTGGCACATGGGTAGACCGTGACTTTGATTACGATAAAAGATACTTTTGTCCCGATATTTCCACGGGACCAAGACTTATGTATAGAATCAAGTTGATCTAACTAAACAGACAGCTGTGCTGCTGGGGAGTTAGTTGCGCCACTTCTTCCCAGCTAAAGCTAGGAGCTGGTGAAGGACAGGTGTTTTGGGGGACTGTCTTATGTAACTTTGACGTTCGAAAACTGCTGATTCTCAGCCTAGTTTGAATAAATGACTTTTGATTTTGATTATGCGGGTAAAACCGCGAGTCGCAGCTAGTATTAAATACAGGTTTTCTTCCAAAATTTTCCTTCACCGTAGGGTTTTCAAATAGTAAATCTGACATTGAAAGAGCTTAGATAAGTATGTATGGAGGAAAAGTCAGGTTTTGAACCCGATCAATTTTGGTTACGAAGTTACCCCCAAATTTAACAAAATCTTAGTAATTCACAGCATCGTGCTGAGTGGACGCCTTCGTGTCAGTCACGACGTGCAGCTGCCGACTATATATGTTCTGTGTTTATAAGCATAAATCTGTTATGTTTTATTATTTATAAGAATTACCATAGATTTTATACCCACGTGTTTCTGTGACAAATAAATATATTTTTCTTTCTTAATTAATTAATTAATTAATTAATGGAGCGGGCTATGCTCGGAGTTTCTTTGAAGGATAAGATCAGAAATGAAGTTATCCGGAAGAGAACCGGAGTTACCGACATAGCCTGGCTAGCCTAGATGGCCATGTTTGTCGAAGGACCGATGGCCGGTGGAGCAGACGAATCTTGGAGAGGAGACCGTGTATCAGCAAGCGTAGTGTGGGACGCCCCCCAGCTAGATGGACCGACGACCTTAAGAAGGTGGCTGGGACAGACTGGATGCGGAAGACGGAGGACAGGGTGTTGTGGCGCAGCCTGGGAGAGGCCTATGTCCAGTTGATTGATTGATTGAATTAATTAATTAATGAAGTTATAACTCACTGCGGCAGTTATATCATGGTGTTTCCCGACCTCCCGCTCCTGTGCGACTCGAAGCATGCGTAGTTGTTCTTCTAAGCGACGCATCTCTGCTTGTTCTAACATTCTGAACACAATCGGATAAAAATGTTATTAACACGAAAACAAAAGGAAAGTGACCTGCAACAATGGCTTTGTTATATTTGTTTTTTGAAATCACGTTTTTATTTAATTTATTTATTTAACCATTTATGTACATACATATAATATGTAGAAACAGACAAGAAGCTTATGAACATTATGCAAATGAATAAATAAATAAAGCAAAGAACAGAAAAATACGTACATACATATGACAGTATATACGGTACTTATAACAAAATAGTAGATTGTGTCACAAGGGATCAAAATAATGTATTGAGGTCGAGAGCGA
Source organism: Atethmia centrago (assembly GCA_905333075.3). Classification (NCBI taxonomy): domain Eukaryota; kingdom Metazoa; phylum Arthropoda; class Insecta; order Lepidoptera; family Noctuidae; genus Atethmia; species Atethmia centrago. Next base: position 21,284,831 of record HG995388.1, read on the forward strand.
TTGTTTTCAAAGTACGTCGCTAGAGGTTAAATAATTTCGTTACCGTGTGGCACACTCTGTTTTTCATTCCCCTTAATGAGAAATAAATAGGAGATGCTTTTAGTGACGAATATTTATATAACCAAATTACAAATTTATAATAATATCAAATTAATATTGTCTGCAATATTTTGACAAATAGTAATGAAGAAACGAATAAGAAGTTCCCGCGTATTTTTTTAAATTTGTTTAACTAATGCCGCGTCCGCAGGCGCGCTTTTTTACTACCGGCCAGCGGTAGTAAAAAAGCGCGCCTGCGGACGCGGCATTAGTTAAACAAATTTTATCGAAGCAAGCAGACTTTATCGAAGCAAATTGCGGTCAAACTTTTAAATTAAATAGTGTTCCAAATTCAAAAGCCATTTCGTCACTGTTATTAAGTGCGCCAGAATGACCCATTTTGCTCGCACTTATCGAGGAACCCGTCGCCTCTTTTCGAATAGATAGGATGAAAAACTGTCTGTCTGTGCGTCTGTTTGTTCCGGCTAATCTCCGAAAAACGGCTGGACCGATTTTGACGGGACTTTCACTGGATAGCGGATGTTATATGGAGTAACTATGGCTACTTTCATTTTAGAAAAAGCCACGCGGGCGAAGCCGCTGGCAGCAGCCCATAATCTTAATGCCCATAATCATAATTCATTGGCTAGTGAAAAAGAGATGGCAGATATGCTACGGCTACATTGTCGCGATAACGCGAACTGCAGTTCACGCGCTCGTTGTTGTACACCGCTCGACGTCTCGCTGTGCAACAGCGAGGGCGTGAACTGTGAAATGTTCGCGTTATCGCGACAAATCGACAATGTAGCCGTAGCATAAGATACAATCGCACAAGACAACTAACTTACTTCTCTCTTGTTTTCCTTTCTTCTCTTATCCTCTGCTGTTCAAGTATTTGGCTTCTAAGTTCTTGTTGGTAGAACTGACGACGTTCTGCTGCCTCCTGAAAAATAGATATCGTGTGTGACTTCAAAACCTAATTTTAATTGGTCAAGGACAGCTAATGAGACACAATTGATTTTTCATCCCATCTATTCGAAAAGAGGCGAAGAGTTCCTTGATAAGCGCGAGCAAAATGGGTCATTCCGGCATCAAGTGCGCCGGAATGACCACATTCCGGCGCACTTATTACCTAAGTGCGCCGGAATGGGTCATTGATTTAGTGACGAAATTACTTTTGAATTTGGAACACTATTCAATAAAAAAGTTTGAACGCAATTCGCTTCGATAAAGTCCCAGCCGGTTATAAACAAAAAAAGCGCGCCTGCCGACGCGGCATTGAACAAACAAATAAAAAACAATACACGGGAACTATCGCTCTCGCCCTTAATACATTATTTTGGTCCCTTATGACACACACAATCTATTATTATATTGTCTGACTCCGAATCGGTGTCGCGCGGAGCTTTACAGGTTAACCCCTAAGGCTCCTGAGAATTTTCCGATAAAAACACGGTTTATTATAAAATGTGTACACACCTTCTCCGCCTGCATGTTCCTCAGTTGTATCGCGTCCGCGTCGAATATGGACGGCATGTACTGGTGACGCAGGTCGGACGTCAACTTGTCGCGGTTCGACTTCTTCACCAGAGTCGATGTGCGCTCTGTAATCAATTTAACGCCATCTGTGAAAGATTTGAGGCCGCAAAGTTAGCTTGATGACTACTGAGATAACGGCTGTTAGGAAGAAATCGACGTACTGTAGCGATCTTATACTTAAGACGCTGACAACACCTAAACCGCGGTCACTGTCAGATTGCATAGAAAAGAAAGAGAAGCGCGATGACACAACGCTTGTAATTTATTGCAAAATATGAAGCAATTATCTATTTACTCAAAATTGAGTTGAGTAATCGAAAATAAAAAACAACCAAGTTCTGCATTCAAATAAGGCGTTATTGTTATTAATTAAATACGTAACGTATGTTGATATTTAATACAGATATTTTGGATTAGAACTCAAGGTAAGAGGTTAGTTTAACATTAGTTTGTATCGAGATTTTTTTCTTCAAAACGTGTTTTGGTATCAACCAAGTTCTGGGAAATATGTTCAAAATTAACATATATTTTTTCCGCTACCACTAACTATACAGATTTGGCAATTTTTTTTTCTTAAGAGAAGCCTATTTTTGGCAATTGGGTCTTGTCAGTGCCTTAAGGAAATAGCACACATATCAAATCGGAAAGGGATCGTCACCGAGCAATTCAGTATTCTTTGTATGAAACCTCCACCTGCAACGTACACTTATTGGAATCGTAACGTAATCGCCTCGCTTCGAGACAAGCTTACGAACCGCGGTGCGGTGCGTGGTCAACTTGCAGTTCCCGCGCTTACGACTCGTCGTCCCCGCGCTTATGTTTCTCCGTACCCGAGCTTACATCTCTTGGTCCACCCTTGCCCCTCTCACCTCTCCAGCAGCCTGCCTGCAGCATACTACTGTTGCCACACGTGCTGGCATTACGGGACATACCCGTGCGCTACACTTCACGTTCGGATTCAAAAGGATCAGGTGCCAGCCAGGCCCAGCCGCGGCCGGCGAGCTGTAAGCGCGGCGTCGCCCAGCCGTCGCCCAGTCGACGTATCGGAGCGGCTGATCCGCTTTGGTTACGTGCTTACGTTAGATTGACGCCTGTTTGACGGCGAGGCGATACGGTGACGATCCCTTTCCGAGTTGATATGTGTGCTATGACCTTTAGTTATTAATTTTATAGTATAGTACTTGTGGCACAATTATTACGTTTATGCATGCGGTGCTAACCTATAAGAAATTATTACACTAAGCTTAGATTTATGTAACATATTAATTTAAAATTCTGTGTAACTGTAAACAATTGTTGGTTAGCCATTAAAGAAAAATAAATAACAATGAAGATTAATTCTCAGATTGCAAGTGATGTCACAGGTTGATCATAATACCAACTAATAGTTTTATGCAGTTGACCAGTTAACTGTTCGGTAGCTTATGATGCACTCGACATACTACGATATCGTCACTTTTAGCGGCCGTCCCTGAAGCTATCTACAGCTGGACATAATTTAAAATGATTTTATTTCTGTAATTAAGTTAGGTGGTTTAGTGAGGTAGGTGGTTTCTGTAAGTCAGTATAAGCTAACCTCTCATTATATGGAAATGCTAACAATGCGAGATCAGGTTAAACTGGATATGTATAGCTTGATATGTAACCGTGTGTACAAACACTTTTATACGTCAATCATATTTTTGAAAACTAGATGAAGTCGGCGTTTCCTATCTGACTACTCTCAGAAGAAAAGCCAAAACAAACTCAGAGGTCACAGTCTCTTTTAAAGTCCAGACGTAATCTTGGTCAGATCATGTGAAGACCATGTAGATTGGTGTCTGAAATGGTCTTTTGATGAAAGAACCACACAGATTGAGTGGACCTGTCCAGTCAGTGCACGCATTTGTCAATTAACATGCAGTTCAACTGAACTCAACTCATAGATAGGCCTCTCCAATCGCATGGCACTTGACTCGATCCTCGGCTACCTTCATCCTGCTACCAGCCACCCTTTTTTTTCTCCACCCGTATTCCTTCCGTTGCCTGTGTTGCCAGGGGCCTCGGTAACCCTTTCGGAGTTCCCCGCGACCCCGGCAGGTATCGGCCCTAGTGGACCCTACACTTGTGCTGACATCTCCTTGAGGAGCGCGTGGAACACAACGCGCCGTCGAGCCACTACCAGCCCCCTGCCAAGACCATCACTCCGCCTGCCGGGGTCGCGGGAAGGTACTTATGGGTCACCGAGGCCCCCACAACACAGGCAACGGAAGGAATACAGGTGGGTTTTAGTCAGTAAGAGTCTGACACACCCTCTCGCTCCGCTCAGAGCGGGAGAAGTTATTTGATGTGCTCCCATGCAAAAAAAAAAAAGACCATCACTCCTCGTCCTAGTATCTCCTGAGATCCTAGTATCACTGTGAAGGCTTTTTTAATAACACGATAAATTCGGACTGTCAAAATATTTACCGTCAAAGTCGCCATAACTCCGTCTTCTCTCGCAGTGGCTGTTGCTGGGCCAGTGTGTGTGCGCTGGCGGCCACGCCCGCGCGTCGTGCACGCTCCGCGGAGATAGCTCACGTTCTGCTTGAGTCAGCGTCAGCTGACTCTTTGTGGGAGACGGTGACAGCTAAAATAAGATATTTAAAATGTTATTAATTAATATAAAATCACGCCTGTATTTCTAGAAGCGGAAGGCACAGGTACAATTACCACTCTTAGGTTGAATGCCCCTTGCACGTCATAAAAGTCAAGGTTTATTTTTGATGTGTACCGTCAGCTGTGGCCTCTTTCCAAGAACAGTGTAGCTAGTATATACCTTAAAGCAGTATTATTTCAATATTACTTCATCGTGAGAAAGAGATGGAGCTATACAGGACTTATAGCTCCATCACTTTCCCACTGTGAAGTAATAATATAATAATACTGCTGTAAGAGGTGATGGTTAGCCCCCAGTACTGTACTTAAATATATTATTTAACTCGATTCCAAAAAATCTATTGCCGCCATTTAACATCAAAGCGATACAAAAGTAGAAAAATCGACTAAGTATTTGTAACAGATTTTTACTAATCGAGATATAAATAAGTTCAGTACTCATGGGGAAAGTTGCTCGTGGAAAGTAAAGATGACACAGTTGACTGTAACATCTTTCCTCTTGGTTACTGTGGGAGCGATTTCGTGAAAAAGGACGGAAGTGACATCTTGAGCATGGAATAAGTAAGTACTTTTTAATAGCATGGAATTAGGAAGTACTTTATAATAGCATGGAATTAGTAAGTACTATTTAGATTGTAAGTAGAGGGGAACTATTTGAAACAAAACTCATGTTCCGTCTTTATCAGACCATCAATGTCCATTGTTGAAGGCTTCCAAATAACAAGTGGTAAGAAACAAACTGCTGATCTTACCCGGTACATGTCATTGTCATCAGTCTGCACGGCTACGGACAGCGGGCACGTGAAGCCGTCCACTTGCACACCCGTGTCCACTTTACTGAAACATTCAACATTTAGTTTTAGTAACTCAGACGTTTCTTATTTAATTCGAGAATGTTCTTTTTTGTTTACCGATACGAAGAATGTTTATTTTAAACTCGATTTGAGTTCGAAGCAAGGCAGGCACATTCATTTGTGTAAATTATTTCATCACCAATACTCTGAAAACGGTGAAGGAAAATATCAATATCGTGAGGAAACCGGTATGTCCTAGAACCAAAAAATCGATGACATGTGACATGTACCAACCCGCACCGGGTCCGCGTGGTGGATTATAGCCCACTCCCTCTCACCGAGAGAAAGTCCGTGTCCCAGCAGTGGGAACATTATAGGCTGATTATGATATTCGGGAAAACGCCGCTCGTCTTAGCTGGAACTGTGCCGATCCGATCCGAACATACCTACTTCATGAGCGAGGGTAGATGCCGAACGGAGTATGTCGATCGGCAAGTGCCGCATCGAATAGCAACTGCTTCGGGTCAGCTTTGTTTTGCAGTAAATAAAATTAAATAATTAACAAAACTTAAAAACAACTGCTCAGTGATCAGTCGTGTCTCAAGTTTAAAATTTTTTAAATTATTTATTTAAATTTTATACATTTTAGTGTGTGTGTGTGTAGTTTCTTCAAAAAGGTCAGATGCGTAGTACTCGCAACCGGCGTGCGTGTATGACCAGCAGGGCTAACATGACAGGCGCGAGAACGCTCTCTTTCTCGATTTGTCGAAATTTGTCTACCATTCTGACGTCATCCGAATGCCTAACATGTCCGCTAAGCGTGAGTAAACTCGAGAAAGGCACTTTGACAGTTCTTTATCTCGCGACGAGAAACCGATGTAGCAAATTATTAAAAACAAATCATTTTTATTTTAGCAACATCGGCTCATTCGATAAATTTTACGCATGGAATTAGTATGTACTATAATGATTTTACATCCACCTCTATTAATTTATGTTTTAATTTTTTGTGTAACCGACCTTTTTTATTAAAATTCAATATTTTTCTATGGCATGCCGAAATTAAAATACAAAATGACGGAAACGAAAATGAGTGAGCCATTTTTGTTAGGGAAAAAACCTGTGGGTTCGCGTCACCAATATGTTAACCGCGTCAACGACATATGAACAGCATCCCTTGAATATGCAATCTGCGTCACCAACATGCTAACTGAGTCACCGACATGCTCAATGCGTCATCAATATGCTCAATGCGTCACCAACACGCTAACCGAGTCACCGACATGCTAACCGAATCACCGACATGCTCAATGCGTCATCAATATGCTCAATGCGTCACCAACACGCTAACCGAGTCACCAACATGCTAACAGCGTGCCCTACCTGCTAGCAGCGTGCCCGACGTGCTGGCAGAGTCAACGACATGCTAACAGCGTCACCGAAATGCTAGCAGATTTACGAAATGCCAATCGACTTACGCCGTGATAACCGCGTCACCGACATTCTGAAAGCACTTGTTGACATGCAATTTGCGTCACCAACATGCACACCGCGTCACCGACATCCTAACCACGTCACCGACATGCAGACTGCTACACCAACATGCTACCCAAGTCACCGACATGCTAATGTAACGTGTGCATCAGACTGGCGTCGCGGAGCGGCCTGTGTACGTACATGTATACGCATATATGTACTTATATATGTTATTCCAAAGTTTTAAGTTTTCATTTCTGTCACCAGTCCCCATGAATGCCATATTTTTTTGTATTATAATTTTGTCTACTCTTCTCGTCGTCAAAATCGAGGACGACTAAATGACAGCAGAATCGAAGATTATCTCGTGTTGAATTGTCAAAATACGAGATAATTTAGGTGCCATGTTAGGGTTTGTCGAGAAAATATCGATTTTGACAGAACGAGTCGAGTATTTTGTATGGCAGCGCTGTCAGAAAACGAGAAAATTGACAGAAATAGACAAAAATTACTCACGCGAGAGTGAGTAATTGTCGCGTGTGTCATGTTAGCCCTGCTGATGTATGAACGTAAACGAAGCAAAATGAGCTTAACAGGTGGCGTTCTATAGTTTCTGGCTACCCCCATGGGAAGAGGGCGTGAGTTTATGTGTATGTATTTTAGTGACAAGTTTTATTTTAAAATATGTAAATGCTAAGTGGTGGTATTATTATTTTAAGCACTAAAGGTGGTTTTATACTCTAGCGGCGAGGCGAAGCGTGGATGGCGTGAGGATAAAATATTTGGTTTGCATGTACACCCTACCTATGTAAAATGTATGCCAATAAATGTTAGTTTTGGGATGTGCTCATGAAGCCCTTCAACTTGATACCCATATTGTAAAAATTGAAGTTTTTTTTTTAACATATGAAAATGGAGCCATACTGCTGCCATATGGATTTTTATTCAAAAATATGTATAGCCTATGTCACTCGGGATAATTTAAGGATTAACGATACCCCATTTATCTAATTTTTGGTTGGCACATCGAGTTTCGGAAAAAGTTCGGCATCGTAGAGCGTCGTCTCTCTCACTCATACCTGTGAAATAGTCTCTGAAACCCGATAATAATGTCCGGCTAGTTACTGTTTAGGGTGCCCGAAGGTTGCCAAACGGAACCCTATTACTAAGCCTCCGCTGTCCGTCCGTCTGTCTGTCAGCGGGCTCTCATGAACCGTAATTGGTAGAAAGTTGAAATTTTCACAGATTGTGTATTTATATTGCCGCTATAACAACATTAAATAAAATTAAACATTAAAGGTGGTCTCCATACAAGAAACCGGTTTTTTTTTCCAGCGTTTTTACATAAATATTGTACGGTAGTACGGAACCCTTTCCGGACTCGCACTTGGCCGGTTTTTAAGGTGTCGTGATGGTCCAGTGGTAAAAGCGTCGCCTCTCATGCACATTCATTTGTACTTTCTGAGTTTATCTTGGACATTACTGGCATCGGTAAAGGAAAAATATCGCGGGAAACCTGGACTTATAGTTAATATAAGTCTGAAATCGTCAACCCGTCTTGAGCCAGCGTGGTGATCAATGCTCGTACCTTATCTGTGTATACAGAGAAGCAAAGCAAAGTCCTCTTCTTATGAAGAGGACTTTGCCCAGCAGTGGGACATAATAGGCTGGTATTATTATTTACATACATACATACATAAACTCGCGTCTTTTTTCCCATGGGAGTAGGCAGAAATTATAGAACGCAACCTGCTACACTCCTTACATACTCCTTTTGCTTCGTTTACGTTCATACATCTGGTCATACACGCACGCCGGTTGCGAGTACTACGCACCTGACCATTTTGAAGAACATCACCAATGAGGTCACTATATGTCTTCCCGGGGCGTCCCCTCCCGGCGTTTCCACTCACATCTGCCTTGTATTAAATACCTTTTGTTAGTCGCCTTTCGTTCATCCTCTCAACATTACCAAACCATCTAAGCATAGTCTTTTCAATTTTGGTCACTACATCTTCTTTTAAACCGTACCGTTGCCTTATCAAATCATTTTCCAGCCAATCATTTATAGACACACCACACATGCTTCGCAAGGAGCGCATTTCCACAGCATTTACTCTACTTTCATGCTTCTTTTGCCACACCCAACATTCACTTCCACACCATTATGAACAGCCAGTCGAGCCTCTTTGGGCATCAAATGGTTGGTCACAATCGCATGTATAGCACTATTCACTTTATTTCCCGCATTTACTCTCATACATTTTCGTAATATTATTATTATTATTTTATCATCATATACTTACTTGTTATTGTTAGAGTAGGTAGTATTCTCCGGTACATATTGCACGCTGCGGCGTCGCTCGGCGCTAAACCTGTCTCTCTCTATCAGTATCTCCCTCTCCCTCTCCTCTCGTTCTTTCTCTTTCTGCTCTCGCTCGCGGCGTTCTCTTTCCGCTTGTTGTTTGGCTTCTTCCTTCTTTTTGGCTTGCTGAAATTTTTAGTAAAAACACAATCGTTAATTTTTGAATGAGGTACGCATAACTGGCTCATGATGACGGCTAATAGTGCTCCAAATAATTTAGGAGAATGATGATAAACTTGAAGGCACGTTGCATGATCTTAGAAACGTAGCTTAATAATTAAGTTTAATGGTATCATTCAAGAACGATCGATCGAAAGATCGTCGAATCCGACTCGGCTGGGCAGCGTTCAGGAAGCTACGCAATATCTTTTCGTCCCACATACCGCAGTGTCTCAAGACGAAAGTCTTTGACCAGTGCGTGTTGCCAGAGATGACCTATGGCACTGAAACGTGGTCGCTTACAATGAGCCTTATTAAAAGGCTAAAAGTCACTCAAAGGGCAATGGAGAGGGCTATGCTTGGAGTTTCCCTACGGCATCGAATCAGAAATGAAGAGATCCGCAGGCGAACCAATGTTACCGACATAGCCCGAAGAATTGCCAAAATTAAGTGGCAGTGGGCAGGACACATTGCTCGCAGAACAGATGGCCGATGGGGCCGAAAGGTTCTGGAGTGGCGACCGCGTACCGGAAGACGTAGCGTTGGAAGGCCTCCTACAAGGTGTACCGATGACCTTGTGAAGGCCGCAGGAATGCGCTGAATGCGGGAAGCACAAAACCGATCGAAGTGGCGGTGCTTGGGGGAGGCCTATGTCCAGCAGTGGACGTCTTTCGGCTGAAATGATGATGATTCAAGATATTGATAGCAAAGTCATCATCATCTGCCTAGCCTTCTCCCAACTATGTTGGAGTCAGCTTCCAGTCTAACCAGATGCAGCTGAATACCAGTATTTTACAAGGAACTGCCTATCTGATCTCCACAACCCAGTGACTGGGTAATACGATACCCCTTGGTAGATTGGTTGTCAGACATTCGGGCTTCTGACGACCCGTAACGAGTGTCAAAGATCCACGAATGATAGCCGGGACCAACGGCTTAACGTGCTTTCCGAGACACGGAGGAATCTCTGTATATAAAATGGTCACCCACGGACCAACCCCGGCAAGCCTTTTTTTTTTGTTCCGTTTTGGAAAATCCTCATGGATGTCCTCCGCCCTGGGGTGACTAAAAACCACCCCGGTGTTCTCTTCCCACACTTGCACCGGGGATCATGGGATCAAATGCAACTTCCACGATCCCCGGCTAGTGCCGACCCGCCTCTGCGGGCCACCTCAAGTCTGGAGGGGGTGAGGTGTTTAAACCCCCCCCGCGACGTCTGAAAGGGGCACGCGTGGAACACTACGCGCCACCACCTCGGGTCCAGTGTCATGGGGGGCGGCGGACGTCCCCAAGTCCGCCGTTCCTGGACCCACCTGAATACCAGTATTTTACATGGAGCGACTGCCTATCTGAACTCCACAACCCAGTTATTGAGTAATACGATACCCCTTGGTAAGACTGGTTGTCAGACATTCGGGCTTCTGACGACCCGTAACGAGTGTCAAAGATCCACGAATGATAGCCGGGACCAACGGCTTAACGTGCTTTCCGAGGCACGGAGGAGTCTCAATCTAAAATGGCCACCTACGGACCAACCCGGCAAGCATAGCTTAACCTGATAGCTTGACCCGTGCGGCTGTTATTACTTAGCCACGAGCTCCTCTATATTGATACTTTGATAGCATTGTATTGCATACGAATAGCATATAATCAGCCTATAATTTTCCCACTGTGGAGCCTCCTCTCTGTGGGAAGAAATTCACCACGCGGGACCATCGCGGGAATGTCGATGTCGATGATGTCTTTCAACTTTCGATTGATATGTGTTCCCTTCACCGTTTTTAGAGCAATGGTGATGAAATAATTTACACAAAGTAAAGTGTAACTCTAAGCTCTCTAACTCGTAAGTCTCGGCCCTTGCTACTGGGCCACCAGTGCTCAACAAGATATAGATGGACACAGTATTTCCTTGGAACAACACGTTCACAAGGATCTATACTACTGCTTGCTAAGTAGGATTTTATGTTAGTTTTGTGATTGCTTTGAACTGGACTGAACATAGGCTTCACACCAATTATTTTTTTTATCACATCAGCTATTCAAAACGAGCTAGTTCATTATTCGTAAACCGGGGTTACAATAACTCTTTAATCCCTAGGGACTAAAATTGATTTGAATTTGGAATGTGGATATTGTTAGTAAAAGTCCCAATCACCAAAGAGATCAATCACGAACATTGTGTGAACAAGTAACAGGCTGTATGATAAAGTAAAACACGCGCGAGCCAAACAAAAAAGTTTGTGTAAAAATAAAAAACGCGCGAAATGCATCCCGCCTTCGTTCGTTACTCTTTACTCAAATTCGGATTTTCCTTAGTAAAAATAAAAAATGAGTCTTTATTTGCTCATAGAGGGTGATAAAAAGTAATGTCCACCTCGGGAGCAACACCATTTTAAGCTCAAGTGACGTGCTTTGAATCCCTCGCTGCGCTCAGGATTCTACTTTAGAATCCTTCGCTCCACTCTGGATTCAAAGAAATTCTCTCGCCTTTAATACAGTTGTTTGCTCCCTGGGCTAACTACTATTAACGCCCAACCGCAAATATCTGTGCCGAGTCCGTGGCCGGGCCGTAGCCTATTGTTTCCATTTTCTGAAGCGCGACACAGATACTACGTGCGTTTAGTTTAGACCTTGAGACATTGGTGCCGATTCCCTTGTTCACAAACTAAACTAAATTTAAGTTCAGTGCATCTTTTTCTTTCTATTTCATTAAGAAAAGGACAGAAGATAAATTTTAGTTTAGTCCTGTCAAATTAATCAGCGCCTGTCACTACTCCATACAAGTTTAGACTTGATTCAAAACTTGCCTACTAAAATTACGTCGATTTACGTCAAGCGCTGATTAATTTGACAGGACTAAATGTTAGCTATGGGTCATTATAGGCTGGTTAAGCCTATAATGACCCATAGATGGGACACAGACCTCCTCTCTGTGATAGGGAGTGGGCTGTAATCCACCACGCGAGCCCAGTTCCGGTTGGTGAAAGTTAGTATGTACTCGTACCTGGTCTAAATATTCCCTGTACTGTTGCTGCCTTATCTTTCGTAGAGTGTTGCGTCTTCGTTCGTACTCGCCGAGGCCGAGGAAGGCGTCGCCCCCGGTGCCCCGCTCGCACCGCACTAAAGGGTTGTTGGGGGAGTACTCGCCCGCCTTCAACATTACGGGGAGACCTATGTAGCGCTGGAAAGGAAGAAATGGTTTGGGTAAGTGAGGAGAAAGATTTTGTCTTCCAGTTGCAGGGTTGGCGCAGGTCGATTCTCACTAGCAAGTCACTTTCACAATTTCGTTGAAAAGATTTGTAAAGGTAATTGGGATGTATGCAGAAGACCTCAGCCGTGCCAGCTCTTAATTGGTCAAGGACAGCTAATGAGACACAATTGATTTTCTATTGTTTGACACCGAGTCGGTGTTGCGCGGGGCTTTACAGGTTAAACATCCTTTTGAACATAAGCACAGGCCGCAATTAGATGGAAAATGTTGCCGGAAACTGTTAACACCGTTTTAATGATTGCATACAAACTAAAACATTTCTTCCAAAATAATCTACAAGTTCCTAATGGGGATAAACACTGCCACTTGCTCACTTCAGATGTCGCTACTATCCAGCGTCTAAGAATTTGACAGCTAGCTGTCACTGACCATACATTTTTAGGGTTCCGTAGTAATCAATGAACCCTTATACATAGTTTCGCCATGTCCGTCCGTCTGTCCCTATACTGCTCAGAGACGCTTAGTACCAGAAAGCTGTAATTTGGCATAGGTATACATATTAATCAGGCCGGCAAAGTGGTAAAATAAAATCTTGAAAAATATTTTTCTTATGGTACCTCCCTAAAACGTACGTAATGTGGGGATGATATTTTCTTTCTCGTCTATCCCATGGTGTGGAGTATCGCTGGCCATTCAAAAATATTGCGGGTCTATGAACACCATTTTTCGATTCAAGGATCCGTTTGCGTAATATTAAGCTTTAAATTAATAATTTTTGTTAGTCAAGAGCCCCCCCCCCCCACCCCTTCGGGAAACCCGGGCGGATTTCCGGACACCATAGGCGCGGGCTTGTGGATGGTGAGCAATGGGTAGCTAGCCGTCCAATAAGGACCAGGCCCGGGTCGACGGCGCGTTTTATTCCACGCGCGCCTCAAAGAGATGTCAGCACAAGTGAAGGGGTCTATTAGGGCCGATGCCTGCCTGGGTCGCGTGGAAGTTTGAAAGGGTTACTGAGGCCTCAGGCAACACAGGCAACATAAGTAATACGGGTGGGTTTTAGTCAGTAAGAGTCAGACACACCCTCCCGCTCCGCCCAGAACGGGAGAAGTTATTTGATAATTTCCCACACAAAAAAAAGGTGTCCCCCCTGCCAGCTTAATGATTGTTTAAGGAGATGTGAAAAAATCATGGCAGTAGTACATTTATTGAAATTAAAAGGAAAACTATCTCACAGCTTTGTAGGCTTTACAAGAAGTTAACGAGTAATAATCGACAAACTTAAATTTGCAGTTGGAGAATTTACCGTGACGTACATCGATGTATGGGAGAACATGTTTTACAACTACAATGAAACATTAAGTTTGTTTTTAGGATAAATTCATCCCAACTCCCAACTAAGGAACCCTTCATTGTGCGTGGTCCGACACGCATTTGGCCGGTTTTTTTGTAAATAAGAGACTTCTTTTAGGCGTAATTAATTAACATGTCCCGTTGCTCAGCTGTTGACTGCAAAAATACAGGGATCCATTTGCCAAACATGTTAAAAGTCGAAAACTGTGGAAGAAAGCTCTCCGAAAGAAAAATGGAAACCCGATATTTCGTCGAGACTATATGTGCTATCCTTTTGAAACCTGAAGACTTTTATGGTAGCAATTCGTATAGCAATTCGTATACAAGTCATGCTCCCAAGAGAACTAAGTAAGTTTTTTTTACCTACCTAAATTATAGTAAAGTGTGTGTGTGTGTTCTGTATTATCATGAGCTACAAATAACATCTCTGAAGTTTTTCAGTCCGGAAGATCATCTTCGAGTTGGTTTCCAACTGTGATCAGGTTCTTTCTGTCATATGCCTACAGTTTTCAACTAAAAATAACTTGAAAGGCAGCAAACACAAAATATAACCTATAAAGTATAAAACTTTCATAATTTATTGACTTTTCCAGTAAAGCTGTTTTTTACCAGTGGTAGACGCTTCCCCTGTCCTTACCTCGTCTTTTAATAGCGCTACACTCCAAGTCATATACGTATTTATCTAGTTTTCGTTTAATTTGTGATCGACGCAAGAGTAAACATAAACAAAACAGTGGCGGTTTATAGACGGTGAACAGTGCTGCCACCTATGAGTACTAGATATACTGTATACATATGCAGTACGGGTTTAACAAGTTACTCCTGCTGGTGACAATGAATAAAAACCTGTAAAGATTCGGTGGACTGATACAAAACCCGTCCAGCTAAATTACAATTAAATTTTCTGGCTTATCTGGTTACACCGCCGACCTTAACAAAGGAAGGGGGAAGGGCGTTGGTCTACATATGAGTAATTTCCATATTAGGTATTTAACCATGTATGAAATGTTAGTATTTGAAAGATTGACCCAGAAGAGGTGGTGATTTGATTTGCTCGCGTAGGGCGAGGGTTGGGGGCCTACTCCCTAAGCACGAAATCCCGAAGTTACAGGCATTTCCTACTACGGACATAAGATTACTTCAGAGCCCCAACTGAGAATGAATGACAACACGATTCGACAGTTGCCCCTACTCGTAATGTGTTTGTGCCCCTGCTCGAAAAATTGAATTTGTCACTTGTTTTGAGGGTTCAACTACATTCGGATGGGCATTCGTATCTTCGTTGATGGACTTAGAAAGTAGTCCCCCTGATTCGAGATGGTGCCGGGAAAGAGTTTTTGAAAGGATTTGGGAGAGGCCTTTGCCATGGAACGGAGCGAAAGGAAAAACACTATTTTGATAGATAGAATACTCTTTAATATGTACACCATAAAAATTACAGCTATAAATGTAGAAATTTTACATAGGGTGACACAATGGGCGGTCTTATCGCTAAAAGCGATCTTTTAAAGACAACCTTTGGATGGAGGAGGGAGGAAAGGAGAGACAATACTGCAGGTGATTTTGATGGTGATTACGTGGTTTTAAATTCAGTAGACTTGCAGACTATGATTCATTAAGTAACGTCAGTAATTACATACGCGAAAAATATAACATGAAACTACATTTACCGCCGCAATTTGTCAGCCAACACGTCAAAACAATAAAAAAATTCAACAAAAAACGAAACTCTTGTGTCAACATCATGTGAATGCCAGTTGTAAAATCCTGACTAATTGAGGCGTGAGCATCGGGCATTAATCAGTGGCGTAGCGAGACTAATAGCTCAATTAATTGAACAACACATTATGTGCATATGCAGACTGAGCAAAAACAGGCACGCGAATCGCGTCTGTATGGGAGTAAGCTGTGCCAAGATCGTGATAATTTTTGCACTGGAGAATAATAGGAGTTGGCGTAGAATTGTAATTAGTTGTTTTGTTTTTGACTAATGCTTTGGCTATGAATGGGGATGGCTATGACAGTAGACAAAAAACGAAAGAAACGATTGTTGGTTGGATTTTGTGAAAGATTACTACGGCAAGAAGTTGACTACTGAGGTGATGCTAATAGAGATGTATGGAAAAATAAAAAATGCAGCGCCGACGCTAAATAAGGCTTACAGCAAGAGGATTTTCCTTAAGACGCTGACTACACCTAAACCGAGGTTACTGTCAGACTGCATAGAAAAGAATGAAAAGCGCGACACAACGGCAAAAGAAAAGCGCGACGCGACGAATGATTGCAAAATATGAAGCAATTATCTATTTACTCAAAATTGAGTTGAGTAATCGAAAATAAAAACAACAAAGTTCTGCATTCAAATACGTCTTATTTGAATGCAGAACTTTGTTGTTTTTATTTTTTACTGATCATACGTATTTGATCAATAACAAGAACTCAACTCAATTTTGAGTAAATAGATAATTGCTTCATATTTTGCAATAAATTACAAGCGTTGTCATTCGTCGCGTCGCGCTTTTCTTTTGTCGTTGTGTCGTACGTACGTTGATATTTAATACAGATTCATGTTGGATTGGAACTAAAGGTAAAAGGTTAGTTTAACGTTAGTTTGTATCGAGATTTTTTTTCAAAACGTGTTTTGGTAGCAACCAAATTCTGAGAAATATGTTCAAAATTAACATACTTATATTTTTTTCACTACCACAAACTATACAGATTTGGCATTTTTTTTTCTTAAGACAAGCCTATTTTGGTCATTTGCCTATTGTCAACGCCTTAAAGAAGCGATAATCTGAGTGTCTATTGTAAGAAAGGTTGCCAACCCAGTATTATACTGTTTTTCAATCTAAAATACCTGTAACTGTAAAACTAAAATAAAGTATACTAGCTCATGCCCGCGGCTTCGCCCGGGTAGATGTTGGAAAATATCCCACGGGAACGTACTACCGAGATTAAAAGTAATAAGTAAGTGTTATAACATAACATCACACCTTGTTTCCCCGAAGGGTTGGGCAGAAGTGTGCCAATACAGAGGTACACCCACATTTCGTCAGTCCCATGTCCAATGGGGGCGAGCCTATTGCCATCAACCGGGCACTACTATGAAAAAATCCTTATACAAAAACCCAATAACACTTTGCACGACCTGGGAATCGAACCCAGAACCTCATGCTTAGCAGCAGCGCTTGTGACCACTAGACCAACGAAGACTGTGTTAATCCAGGTTATCATAATCAGCCTATAAAGTTCCCACTGCTGGGACAACACAGGCCTGTAGGGCTGTAATCCACCACGCGGGCCCAGTGCGGGTTGGTAGATGTCACATGCCTTCGAATTTGTGGTTCTAGGACATGCCAGTTTCCTCACGATGTTTTCCTTCACCGTTTCGAGAGCAGTGGGGATGAAATTATTTACACAAAGTAAAGTGCCTGCCTGGATTTGAACACACTAACTACAATTCGTAAGTCGGGGCCGTTACCACTGGGCCACCAATGCTCTCTAGGTTATTTATCACAAGTATTTTGTACTTTTGACTAATAGGGTATTTTACTATATACGAGAAAAAATCTATAAATACATTATTGAGATAGTTTAGGCAAAAAGGAGTCGGAAAATGTTACTTTTAGTTCATAAAATAACAAAATAAATTTTAAAATTCAATTCAACGTTTTCAGTTTTTCTGTCTCCTGTCTGTTAAAAAACACCATGAATTAGTAGCCGACATGTTATTACGTCATACGGCTATGTAAACTAAAACGTGTCAACTGTCAACTGATACGAGTAGTTAGATAATAGATCAGCGCATTTGTTTTTCATAGCCAAGTGACGTCGTGACCACAGAGCAACATGGCGTCCACTGCATCCAGCGTTTTCGTCAAACTACATGCGAAATTTGAAAATATAAAATTTAAATGAATTTTTATGGCACTTATCGATTGAATAAAAAATTTGTGATTTTTTTTTTTTTGGGCATATTAGCACTATAGAATTTAATTAAGACACTTATCAAAAATGGGTGTAAGACCCTATTGAACAAAAAACTGTTATTGTGACTTAACTATAGTAGTTAGACTTAGAGCCTCGCGGACTCTTGTGGGTAATGAAGTACTATAAACATGTAGTACCTACATTATTTTATGTATTTTTCGTAGGGAACTCTATTTTTTTTTAATATATATCAGCACATGTTACTCGCTGATAATCTAGCTTTCTATAGGTGAAAGAATTTTCAAAATCACTTAAGTAGTTTTGAGTTAATCCATTTCAAATAAACAAACAAAAAACTAAATCCTTTCTCTTTCTATATAATTATTATAATATATGTATATAATTATTATATTATATTATATATATTATATTATATTATATATATTATATTATAGTTTTTATTGATATCCAGCTATACCTAACTAAATAAAAAAAATCTCTAAGTATACTACGTAGATTATCGTGCATGCACCTGATGCACCTGGGCATGGGCGCGGTCGTTCAGCTAGCCTTAATTTCGGAATGAAACTATTAATGTCTCGAATTGTCGGGAAATAGTATATAAATACCTATATTAATAATAATAATAATTGCAATTGTTATCAGAATACCTTTTGGAAACTAATGTTATAGTTAGCTTCAGTGGGTCGTCTTAGGGATAGTTCTGAAGCAGATACATTAAATAAAAAAATTGCTTCTCATATTCAGTGAGGCTTACAAAACCTTAAAAATTGGTGATAAATTGATGAGTTGAGCGAGAAGCACTAATGAATTATGTATTTATTTAAAACATAAAAAAAAAACTTAAGATGGGTACCTACTGTTTATTTTTCCATTTCCCACTTTGACCATAACATATTTTATTTCTTCTAAAAAAAGTTGGCACGCCATTAATTAGAACACCCCAATATAACTTTCAAAGTTGCTGTCTGTTGCTGTCTGTAGGGATTCAGCAGAATATCAGCGTCAAGTATATTCGCCTGACACATGCTGAGCTGGACTCCCATTTGGTGCAACCTTGAGACGCACAGCGCACCTTGTTCGATAATTAATTAATTGAAGTATGTCATAATGTCACTCTATTTATTTGTGTATGTTTTTCTTTTTTTTATATTGGCACCTTGTTTTTATATATATTTCTGTAATTTGTTATACATTAATTGTGCTATTGTGTGTTATGCTAAGTATTTTGTATGCACTGAATAAATGTTTTATCCATCAATCTATCTATACTTTTTTTTTGTTCCGGTGCGGAAAATCCTCATGGATGTCCTCCGCCCTGGGGCAGGCGGAGGGGTCTGTCAGACTCTTACTGACTAAAAACCACCCCGGTGTTCCCCTTCCACACATGCACCGGGGATCATGGGATCTAGTGCGATTTCTGCGATCCCCGGCTGATCTATCTATCTATCCTACACCAACTTAAATTAACTAAAGAGTATTGTTCCATCCATCTGATGCTTGAGTGTTTAATAACTGTTGTCAGTTGTGTTTTGAAGGCCATGCAGTTGGTACTTGAATACGGTGAAAGTTAACAGTGTGTTGCATCGATTAAGGTGATCGTTTGCGTCGATGAAGATAACACGTGTTATCGTCTGTAAACTGCAGCCGCTGACGTAGAAAGTCTGTTGTTACGAATTACAGTACCTTTACAGTTTATTCGGACTAGATACCTAGTAGTTTGTGAATGTTTTTTTAAAAGAACTAAGAACCAGAAGAATATTAAGGCTAAGGTTGACTGGTACCGCCGGAGGAGACGCCCTGGGCGTCGGGGATCCCGGGCGGATGTCCAGCCACCAAAGGCGCGGGCTTGCGGACGGTGAGCAATGGGTAGCTCACGGTCCGGTAAGGACCAGGCCCGGGTCGACGGCGCGTTGTATGCCACGCGCGCCCCAAAGAGATGTCGTCAGCACAAGTGTAGGGGTCCACTAGGGCCGATACGTGCCGGGGTCACGGGAAGGTACTAAAGGGTTACCGAGGCCCCCGCAACACTGGCAACGGAAGGAATACGGGTGGGTTTAAGTCAGTAAGAGTCTGACACACCCTCCCGCTCCGTCCAGAGCGGGAGAAATTATTTGATGATTTCCCACCCAAAAAATAAATAAAAAGGTTGACTGGTAGAAAATGCCTCAGGCATTAAGTCCGCCTTTGTACGGTATTATTTTTTTTTTACTTGTGCATAAAGTTTTAATAAATAAATAATAAATAATATTGCTAAAGTGTGGGACCCCCCAATTCGCCACCAGAGATTATATGACTCCAAAAATCGAAGTTAGATTAGCAAGACTGTCTTGTGTCTGTCTAAATCAAGATACGGATAGGATCCATTCTTTTTAAGGGTCGGGTAATTGCCGTTGACCTTGGCCATACAAATAATGTGCGTCGAGCTCACGCCGCGCCGCCGCCGCCGTTCGTTTTCATAGGGAATATTAATTTTTAATAACGAAAATATGAATATTTGAAAAAAAATCACATATATAATTATAGATAATAAAATAGTCTATTCATAAAAAAAAATCATGAAAATATCTTAAGTAGTTTGAAAGTAACATCGTTTTTTATGCTTTGACATTGCTCACTTCCTGAATTTATTTTGTAACGTGTTTTACTACAATACTTAAATATTCACATATAGAATTGATGTGTATGCGACGTTTAACATGCATTTTTTGCATATCTTACTTGCATTATATGAATGCGTAATACCAGATTTAAGAGACACTAAAATCGTATATCTGCGCCTTAATATCACTTTAACTTACCCACAGACTTTCTAATTTCCCGGGCAAACCGCTCTGCACTTTTAGACAAAACAAAACCGCACAATCCCAAAAATAATCACACTAAACCGAACAATTTAGCACGAAATTCTCCTAAACATTAGAACTGCACGAAATTCTCGTTCCGAAATGCCTTGAAACCGTCCTTGGGTTTTAGACCTCCATCGGAACCGAACTAGCTCCATCGGAGTCGGTCGCGAAACTAAAACTGGCCGGCGGGACACGCAAAGCGAGTCGCCGACCCATTTTGGTGGCACACAGGGCGGGCTAACAACTCCGTCGAACCAAGTAGGGCTGGGAAACTTATAGGACAAACATTTTTTTTTCTATAGTATTTTTATGTGAGTATTTTTTACTTTGCAGCGGAAATAGTAAATAACGAGATGGAGAGATTTCGGAGAAGCAAGCGTAGCCGTTTGTCTTAGACTTGGACGCCACAAAATATCTTCCCTAAAACATCTTTCCGGGTTATCACTTTATATGTGGTAAACGATTATTGGATCTGACGGTTAACAGTTAAGAGTTATTCGGGACACGCATACGTTAAAATCCAAGCAATTCATGTTCTGAGAAATGCATTCTCAATGATGAGAAGCAGGGCAGATATGGCCAGAAATTGGACAATTCAGACAGAGATTTGAAAGGAAAAACGGCCCTTGCAAGCAATGGGTTACAAGATAAACCAGCAAGTGAAATTGATGCTAGTACTAGGGGGACGGTAGCTATAATAGGAATAACGATACACAAAATTATACATAGTTTTTATATACGAACACATAAAACTAGATTCATGTCTGCCAGCACAAAATCCTAATGGATACCGATCATGCTAACATATAAAACAGACAAACAAGACAGTCAAGGCACCAACCATAACAGTGCTCGTCTGTCCCTCTGGCACAGTTTATCGACAAAACTCAAAGAAGGGTTAAGCGATGTTTTGCATGCCTCGCGACAAGTGTTTATGTAATTTCGCTGTCATCTTGTCAGTTTCTCACAAGTTTGTTATCTAACTTGCCTGCCTCAATGTGTCAGTGTCATATAAAGCCGTCTCGAGGTCAGTCTATGACACCTATGATGAGTTTGACTTTATTGTCTAGTACGAGATATTAATAGCTTGGGAGTTAAATCTAATGGATTAAAGGATTTTGCGTCTTGACATCATATGAAACGAATTCACTATAATGTTTATTTTACTCATGGTCTGGTTAGCCGTTTTCTAAGTTAACTGGTTTGTTTGCGATTAGTGAACAATTCGATTGACAACCAGTGTGAGTGCAGTACTTTCCAGAACATGTCCCACTTGCTGGAATGTTCCAATTGTCCATACACCTGCACTTTTGAGGATCTAATGAACGCCACTGACGTTGCTATTAACGTAGCCACCGACTGGGCACAACTTCTTTGAAAAGCACCATATCGCCTTGAAAAGAAGAATGATTGACCAAATTAATTTAATACCAGGTAAGAGTCGAAATGATTGCCACGCTCCTAGTCTGGAGTTCCGACTGTCCGTAACAACTGAGGTTCCAATTCGCATTTATCATACTTGTCCCAGAACGAAGGGACAGACTTTTTTTTTTTCTGCCAGGGTCGCGGGAAAGTCCGAAAGGGATACCGTGGCCTCTGGCAGCACAGGCAACGGAAGGAACACGGGTGGGTTTTAGTCAGTAAGAGTCTGACACACCCTCCCGCTCCCCAGAGCGGGAGAAGTTATTTGATAATATCCCACCCAAACAAAAAATAAAAGAATCCTCTTTTGAATTTTAGTATCATGTATCAGCATTGATATACTTGACTAATTAGTGGATAATTATGTTAACAGCAATGGGTACAACACTATTGGGAAGTTTGCACTAGTAATGGGTTTCACTAGAAAATGAGAATAACTGAAACACATAGAGCGTATAACCGCTGTTTCTGAAGTTTACTAGCAATTTATCAAGGCCCGAATACCGACAAAAGGGAATTCCGAACGTTCGAATAACTTTTGCCACTAACTACCTACGTTTTATTTTCGTCTAAAAGCGTTTTTGGACTTTGGCTACGAGTACGTCCAAAGTTATGCAAAAAGTATAATTGCGTTTTTATTGGCTGAAGTTGGAACGGTGCCCGATAAATAGCCCTTGGAATTCAATGCCGTCATCAACTTTGACGAATGGCAATACCTCTTTAAAGGCCCATGCAGACAGGCGCGATTTTGGAAGAACAATTTCCAAGCAGTTTTCAAAGAAATTGTTCTACAAGAGTCGCGTCGCGCCTGTCTGCGGAAGCCTTAAACCTCTAGGACCACAGGCCTAACGGGTACATTGTCTAGCATACAAAACACAGCTCAGGTTTCCTGCAATGTTTTATTTTATGTTTTATTCTGAATACAATTAGACGCTTATCGGTATAATGCTTGGGATAACAATCATAAGATTATAGTGCTAAAGGCTTAGCACGCGAAACAATTAAATACAAGTACAATAAGGAAATTGTTGAGTCTAACAAAATACAAGTTCTGAACTTTGGGGCTAATTGGATTCCGAAGGTTGAGTATCGGGCGATTATTAGGCACGACTTCGAAAGCGTCTACAGCGGAGCGTTAGGGCTCCGCAAAGACTCTGTGGAGTTCCGCGAAAATTCTGGCCATAATGATAAAAAAAACTATATTCCAGCATAAAGTAAAAAAAAATCAAATGTTAATGTCTAATAATATGATTATTATTAATAAAGAATACCGACCGACACATAAAACCATTTTTGATTATTTTAGGGCTCCGTCAAGTATTTCGTTCTCCAAAAGGATTCCATTGCCAAAAATGTTTGAAAACCACTGGTCTACAAAATGTATCAACAAGGTGTGAAAGAAAGAAATAAAGAAAATACGTTTCTTTGCGGTAAACATAACACACAAAAAGAACACAAACACGAAATAAAAAGTGGGGGTAACGCGTCACATACAAGCAAAACGGCCATCGCTCAGCATAATGCTGCGACCCTATGCGAGACAAAGCCCCAGCGCTGGTTTCCAGCGACTGCCGGCGTTGGCGTGATGACGTCATAGTGTGGTCATATTTAAGGATATGGTACAGACCATCGAACTGCATCCATCATCAACGACTTTCTCCATGCATCTAGTGTTGCCAGGTCTTAAAACCGAAAAGCCGGAGAGTCCAGCCAGTAGTTTAGCCGGACATTTGGGTAAAAAGGCCGGACACCATTCATTTTTTTAACCTTAACTAGGTACAACACGACATTCCTTTTTAAAGTAAAACAAGGCTTTTTTCATTTACCATAAAATCTTCTTAAATTATAATGAATCAGTGTTCTTTATTATTAATTCGGAAACCAACACATGTACAAAAATGGTTAATTTTAAAAAGCCTAACAAAAGCCGGACAGGCCTTACATCGTGTTCTGCCGGGGTCGCGGGAAGGTACGAAAGGTACACGGGTTGGTTCCCTGCCCAGCCAGGAAGACTCTTACTGGCTTAGTCAGTAAGAGTCTTCCTCCTGCTCCGCCCAGAGCGGGAGAAGTTATTTGATAATTTCCCACCCAAAGAAAGTAAAAATGGCCTTACACCGTCTAATTTGGCCGCACACGCAACCAAAAAGCCTGACTGTGTCCGGCTTTATCCGGACGCCTGGCAACGCTACATGCATCCATACATTTGGGTCGAGTAGGTATTGAAGTTTTGTATGGGACATGCAGACAGCTGTTGAGTATGATGGTCTGTATCATACCATTAATTATGACCACACCTTTCTGATAAATGCTCAACATGCTGTTAATATTTTAGGTTGAAAGATAAAGATCTTGCAACCTAAAATATAGAGAACCCGTATCCTAAGTTTGATTAGGTACCTACTTATGACGCAGATATATGATTTTAGTGAATTTTTCTTTTATTACGCCTTCATATAATGCAAGTAAGTTATGCAAAAAATGTATGTCAAACTAGAACGCATACACATCAATTCTATAAGTGAATATTTAAGTATTGGTACAGAAAGTAAGGTCTACCCAAAGCATAAAATACGATATTACTTTTAAACTACTTATGACATTTTGATGTTTTTTTTTTTATGAACAGACTATTTTATTATCTATAATTCTATCTGTAATTATTTTTCAAATTTTCATATTTTCGTTACTAAAAATAAATATTCCCGACGTAACCGATCGGCGCGGCGTGAGCACTACGCGTATTTGTATGGCCAAAGTCAACGGCGAATACCCTACCTTTAAGTCCATAGTCTTTTTATTTTTGGGTGGGAAATTATCAAATAACTTCTCCCGCTCTGGGCGGAGCGGGAGGTTGTGTCAGACTCTAACTGACTAAAACCCACCCGTGTTCCTTCCGTTACCTGTGTTGCCAGGGGCCTCGGTAACCCTTTCGGACTTTCCCACGACCCCGGCAGGCATCGGCCCTAGTGGAACCCTACACTTGTGCTGACATCTCTTTGAGGCGCGCGTGGAACACAACGCGCCGTCGACCCGGGCCTGGTCCTTATCGCACGGCGAGCTACCCATTGCTCACCGTCCGCAAGCCCGCGCCTAAGGTGGCCAGAAATCCGCCTGGGATTTCCGACGGCCAGGGCT
Source organism: Atethmia centrago (assembly GCA_905333075.3). Lineage (NCBI taxonomy): Eukaryota > Metazoa > Arthropoda > Insecta > Lepidoptera > Noctuidae > Atethmia > Atethmia centrago. The sequence goes on from HG995388.1 coordinate 21,309,758, forward strand.
TCTCCTGCGGCGGCTAGAGGCGAGAGGGCGCGACATTTGCCTTTCCCTCAACCGTCCCGCCTCCTCCTTCACGAGCATTACTGCTTCGCAGAAGGAGGTGACGGCTGCTCATCGCTCCGTACCATGGCCTGGACCAAGGCCGGACGCGAGAGATCTCAGCCGCCTCCACGAGGACACGGTGGTGCTCTGCCCAAGCCGGGCAGACGGGGAGCCCGTATGAAGTCCATTGTCTAAGTGCGAGAATTACTCCAACTATTTTTTGTCACTTGCATATGCAATGCAACTGGTTGACCAGCCGTTACCGAAGTTACTCTTGCATACATAAACGGTGTTACACAGTTTAAACTTACTTCCTTTTCCTCAAGACTTTTTATCACAATAGTTGTTCGTATAATATTTGCATACATAACGATCTTGTTGGCCTGGCTGCTTGAAAGCCCTCGAAGACTACTAAGGCTGATTGATGATCTGTCTATCAGCCTGTTTATATACATAATCAGCCTATAATGTTTCCACTGATGGGACACAAGCCTCCTCTCTGTGAGAAGGAGTGGGCCGTAATCCACGCGGTCAGAGATGTCACATATCTTCGAATTTTTGGTTCTAGGACATGCCGGTTTCCTCACGATGTTTTCCTTCACCGTTTTGAGAGCAGTGGTGATGAAATAATTCACACAAAGTAAAGCGCCTGCTGGGTTCGAACCAACGCCTTACAAGTCGTAAGTCGCGGCCGTTACCATTGGGCCACCACTGCTCAGTGCCGCTCTGTTTATATGTATAGTTAAACTAAATTACAGCTCATAAATCACCGTAAATGTTCTGACCCCGATGAACTCTATCCACTATGAACAAATATTGCCTCTAAATTTTGCACGAAATCCGTAGTTTCGGGCGAATTTACGGGCATTTCGTAGGTACGCTGTTTCACCTGCGAACATAAGATTGGTTCGGACCCCAAAACTAAGAATGACGACACGACTTGACAGCAGTCCCTAATGGCGATGTTTTAGCCCGTTTAAAAAATTGAATTTGTCACTTGTTTTGACGGATCAACTACTTTCGGACGGGCCAGCTGTATTTTCGTTGACGGACCTAGAGAGTAGACCCCCAGGTTTAAGCTAAGGCAGTGAAATGAAATGAAATATAATGATTTTTATTTCTGTAAGTAAGTAGGTTGGTACAAACACCTTTACACGTCAATCACATACAAAAAAAAACCAGATGGGCTTGGCGTTTCCTATCTGACTACTTTGAGAAGAAAGGCCGAAACAAACCCAGAGGTCACAGATTCTTTTAAAGTCCAGACATAATCTTGGTCAGATCATGTGAAGACCACGTAGATTGGTGTCTGAAATGGTCTTTTGAGTTGTCCTAACTCCGGCAATTAGCGAGTAGAGCTAGCAACTGAAAACGAGTTGGCGAGCAGCGAGTGTGTAGGTCCGATAGTTTTGTCGCTGGGCTATCAGCGAGTGTCCGAGTGCGACGGGTGATTACTCGCACCACTCGCTCGACCGCTGGTTGGTCTCTCGGCGTGTGTTCTGACCGCCAAGCGAACATCGTTGAGCAAGTATCGCTGAGCAAGTATTATCTTTGATAGCTCTTGTCGCTCAGCAACAAACTAGTGGAGCGAGTACTCGCTGGCGGTGTGAACAGTCAGGAATCAACTATTAATATATGCATCTCCTTTGTTTACACGGAATATGTAGGTATCTATTGTACGTTTTTATTCTTTTTTTTTCTTATCTCAATCTCATTGTGTGCTGCACCGATCGACGTCATCACGTCAACACCGGCTATCGCTGAAAATCAGCGCTGTGGCTCTGTCTAGCATAGGGTCGCAGCATTATGCTGAGCGTTGGCCGTTTTCCGTGGATGTGACGCAAATTCTCCCCCAAATTGTTTCTTGTTTGTATTTGTATTCTTTCTTTGCGTCATGTTTACCGTAAATAATCGTATTTTATTTCTTTCTTTTTTCTTGAGCGAGAAAATAACCGATAGTTAGTCGCTTCCTCGCCGGCGCGGAGCAATTTCAATGTAAGGAGCGTAGCAGGTGGCGTTCTATAGTGTCTGCCTACCCCCATGGGACGAAGGCGTGAGTTTATGTATGTATATATGTAGATTTAGCCATTAGGCCTTATCAATGTATGGACTGCAGAAGCAATATCCATTATAACTAACGTACACCAAAAATCTGTTACATCAGGCTTTAAAGGTTAGACACTGGAATCAATGCCACATAAACAAACAATTAAATAGTGATGTTCATTCAAATGATCATTAAAAATGTAGATCCGCAGATACGGATCCGGATCTTAACTTTCTAATAAGAATAATCATTTAATTACAATTTAAAATATTACAAAGATTTAAGTTTTGTTATAAAAGTGATCTTATAACTTTCTATATTAAATGTTACAAAGGTTTAAACTCAATTGATCTCATTATAAAGATATTTTAATTAATATTTTATAATAACTTCCTTTAACATAGTAAGTATTTAAATATATATTAGTTAGTTGATTTAGTTCCTTTAAGTTACGTACTATTGGTATGTTAACTCACTACGATAAATGTTTGCAATTTATATGCCAAATATTTGATTTTTAGAAAAAAAACATAATTTGATTGAAATGTAATAGTATTGTATTGCTACTTAATCGCCTACATATAGAATTGAATCTATGTTATGGTAAAAATCCGTCAAAAATGTAACGGATACGGATCTTTTTTCTCCCGCGGATATCCGCGGATACGGATATTTGGAACATCACTAACAAACAATATGACGTTACCAGGAATAAATAGGGTAACAGCCGGTCTACATTACCGGTTACTATAAAAATAATAAGGTTGACAGGGTATTTTGGCGCATCGCTTAACAATACGAGGCGTGGTGGATCACGCAACGGGGCGCGACCGAGGCGGGGCGGACATTAGGCGAAACATTAGCAAATTAGGTTCGTTATTACTGGGCAATCAATATTTTTTGCGTCGTCACGAATCTTCCTTCTTCGTATGATGGCCGGGTACCCGTGGTTGATCTATTTTCCTTTCGTGACAGTACGCACTTCAGGGTGAAATTGAAAAAAAAAAAATTGGGCATCCTCATAAGGGGTCACTGTACTCATTATGAACAACTTTTACTATGGGACCAAACCTTAAGTCGCGAAAAAATCTGCTGTTCCCTACATTTATGTTCGTTAACTCATCAAAATGTAGGGAACAGCTGATTTTTATCGCGATTAATAAATCAAAAATAATAAATCAATGTTGATTTTACATTCTGCACATTGACCTATTTATTTATTTTTTTAGGAAAACGTATACTTTTACAATGTTTGTAAATATGTGAGCATCATGTATCTATCACATAATTAATGTATTACACATCTGTCATTGCTTCATTTTTAATTCTTTTTTTTTACCTGTTTTGATATAGTAATTTTATTCTAGGTGCATCGTCTTCACATATAATTAATATAATTATATAATTAATGTACCTATACAAAATATTGTAAAACATTTAAAAGAGTAACGGTGGAGTTTCTTGCCCATTCTGCTCCATACGAAACTACCTTTTGGAAGGGGCGACTAGAATCAATTCTATTTTTTTGTAAATTTTGACGTTCAAAGGTGCCTTTTATGTGCCTATTTGAAATAAATCATTTGACTTTGACTTTATTTTAACAGACAGACAAAGTTATATACATATGGCTTTTTGATATGATTCTAAATATAGTAGTCTGAAAACTCTGAAAAGCTTAGGAGTAAGGCAAAATTATTTATGGAGTTGTGAATGTAGCATTCACACTACAGGTTGAAATTGAAAACTTGCGACAAACTGAAATGGGACATTGTATACATCATTATTAACAACTTTTACTAAGGGACCAAAGCTGTAATCCCAAAAAAAAAATCTGCTTTTCCTACATTTTGATGAGGTATTGCGAACATAAATGTAGGGGACAGCAGTTTTTTTTTTGGGATTGTAGCTTTGGTCCCCTAGTAAAAGTTGTTCATAATAATGAGTACAATCTCCCATTTCGATTTGTCGCATGTTTTCAATGTCACCCTGTATATGCATGCCTCGGTTTAGCTTGAAAATGCCAAACGAAATTACGGCGAAATAATAGCCGTAATTTCGTTTGGCACCAAATCAAATAGAATTTTAAGAATTTCCAATTAAAATAATTGGCTTCATAAAGTTCTGTACTGTATTGCGGGCCGTGACCCACATTGCGACATTCCAGGTTTTGAGATGCCAAGAAGTTTCCCGGTTTAAAAAAGGTAGAAATCGGGTGAAGGTTGAACCGAGGCCTATTGGAATCAATGATTATGACACATTTATAGGCTGAAATATTTAAGAATCGAGGCAGACCGCAGATTAAACGAAGATCCTTATTATAATAATTATCTACCTAAGGGTCGATTTCAAAATTGGGGCCAGAAAGCATGTTTGATTCTCGTGAAGTAGATATTAACGTAACTTACATTACTTCAAATTCACTACTTCTTTGAGACGCCTAGGATTTACGGCCACCGTAGACGCGGGCTTGCGGACGGTGAGCAATGGGTAGCTCACCGTGCGGTAAGGACCAGGCCCGGGTCGACGACGCGTTGTATTCCACGCGCGCCTCAAAGATGGCTTCAGCACAAGTGTAGGGGTCCACTAGGGCCAATGCCTGCCGGGGTCGCGGGATGGTACAACAGGGTTACCGAGGCCCCTGGCAACACAGGCAACGGAAGGAATACGGGTGGGTTTTAGTCAGTAAGAGTCTGACAGACCTTCCCGCTCCGCCCAGAGCGGGAGAAATTATTTGATGATTTTCCATCAAAAAAAAAAAAAAACGGCCTATTACAACGACTTTCTTATCAGTGTAAATTAAGGAGATAGACCTATAAAACTAACCCAATTTCATTATAGTCACTAGTTCTAAGGGCTTATTTTTTCTAGATCCTACTAATATTATAAATGCGAAAGTTTGTAAGAATGGATGGATGGATGTTTGTTAGTCTTTCACGCAAAAAGTACTGAACGGATTTGGATGAAATTTGCCACACAGATAGCTTATAACAAGGAATAACACATAGGATACTTTTATCCCGATATACCCACGGGGTCAAAATTTATGCGCGTGAAACCGCGGGGCGCATCTAGTTGCTGTATTTAATAAAAACATGTGCAGGAAACTGAAATTTTATTTTTACAATGTTTAACATAAGTCTAACGCAAGGATAATTAATTGTTGAGACAATCTGGAGTAACAATAAAATAACATTTAATACCTTTTTAAAAAGAGTTTGTCTATGTAATCTCATTTGTGTAACTGTAATTAAACGCATCAAAATAAACACCTGAGATTAATAATCTCAGGTGTTTATTTGCTATACCCTGTCTCACACCCCGCGTGATCATTGATTGTCATGTGTTTTTTTAATTACTGAACGCACTTATTATATACAAAAATATTATACATTTTAACTCATGATATTCCTACTTTTTTGGCACTAAATTTGAAATATTGGGATCGGCTATCAGTCTTACCAGATGCAGCTGAATACCAGTGTTTTACATGGAGCGAACAAACATTGGGGGATATGATGCACTCTTAGATAAGATTAGATTGAATACTAATCGTGTATGCGAAATTTAACGCCATAAGCTTTCGTGGAATTGTTGTAAACTCATTAACTTTTACATTTCAGTCAAGGATGTATACCAAAGGTTGATAAGACTTTTCATCGTCCCTCGAACGATCAAGATACTGAGACATTTAGATTTAGAAAGATCTAAGTTCTTTTGCAAAATTGATTTATAGCAAGAATTGGTGGGGGCTTTTATAATCGGAAAACAACATCCTCTCTAGATCGACGAAACGCAAAAACTATTTGGAATTAGCAAAGTGGTTAGATAACACAAAGGATGATCAGCAGGCTTAGGCATGACGCCTTCTATTTCTTCGATGAATAGACACGGCTCTTTCTATACAAAGTGACATTTCGTTTCACATCCCACCGTAGAAATCCTTCTACATAAAAAAGGACCTAGACAAAAATCGCTAGAAACGAAAGACAAAATTACAGATTGTAGAAGGATTTCTACGGTGAGATGTCAAAAATGGAGAAACGAAATGTCACTTTGTATAGACAGAGCCGTGGCTATTCTTCGAAGAAATAGAAAGCGTCATGCTAAGCCTGCTTGAAGAACGAGTGGGGGCTTTTATAATCGGAACACAACATCCTCTCAGAGTCGACGAAGCGCAAAAATTATTTGGATCTTCTATTTATAGTCAAGTAGTTAGATAACACTAAGGATGATTTGCATAACAGTACAATCGTATCCATTGAATAATGTGCAGTTAGTAGCAATTGCATAATGGACTGGAAGGAAACGTGGACGGATCACACTTGAACGTGTGGGCTGGTAGGGTGAACTAGGGTGTTACAACTGGCACTAACTGGGAGGACATTGTTATCCCACAAAAATTAAAAATCGGCCAAGTGCCCCAACCAGAACAAAGTGACCACACACAATTAAGGGTTCCGTAGTTGGGATGAATTTATCCCAAAAACAAACAACATTGTAGTTGAAAATACACATCGATATCGTCACGGTCAATTCTCCAACTGCAAATGTAAGTTAGTTTACTCGTTAACTTGTGAAGCCTACTTAGCTGTTATGGTTTTCCTTTTAATTTCGTTATATTTATACTATCCTACTGCCATGATTTTTTTCACATATGTCCAAAACCAACACTTGACTCTAAACAAAAATTACTACTCTAAAGCTTAATATTACGCAAAGGAGTCTTTGAATCGAGAATTGGTTTTCACAGACCCGCAATATTTTTGAACGGCCTAACGATACCCCCAGTGGGATATACGAGAAAATAGTAGATTGTGTCATAAAAGACCAAAATAATGTATTGAGGGCGAGAGCGATTGTTTGAATCCAGAGCGAAGCGAAGGATTCTAGAGTAGAATCCCGAGTCTAGCGAGGGATTCTAGAGTAAAATCCTAAGCGTAACGAGGGATTCAAAGTACGTCGCTCGAGGTTAAATAATTTTGGTACCGTGTGGCACACTCTGCTTTTCATCCCCCTCTATGAGAAAAATAAATAAGAGATGATTTTAGTAGTGACGAATATTTATATTTATATAACGAAATTACAAATTTATATTAATATCAAATTAAAATTTTCTGTAATATTTTGACAAAAAGTAATGAAAAAACGAATAAGAAGTTTCCGTGTATTTTCATTTATTTATTTGTTCAATGCCGTCGGCAGGCGCGCTTTTATTTATTACCGGAAACTTTATCGAAGCCAATTGCTTTCAAACTTTTTAATGAAATAGTGTTCCAAATTCAAGTCATTCCGGCGCACTTATTAAATGCGCCGGAATGACCCATTTTGCTCGCACTTATCGAGGAACCCTTCGCTTCTTTTCGAATAGATGGGATGAAAAATATATTATAATCCTCACTTTAGGTGCTAGGGAGGTACCCTAAAAAAAAAATACGTGTCAAGATTTTATTTCAGCACTTTGTCGGCTTGATTTTTTTCACATATATCCATATCAACACTTGACTCTAAACAAAAAATACTACTCTAAAGCTTAATATTACGCAAAGGAGTCTTTGAATCGAGAACATATATAACGAAATTACAAATTTATATTAATATCAAATTAAAATTTTCTGTAATATTTTGACAAAAAGTAATGAAAAAACGAATAAGAACTTTCCGTGTATTTTCATTTATTTATTTGTTCAATGCCGCGTCGGCAGGCGCACTTTTTTTTATTACCGGGGACTTTATCGAAGCGAATTGCTTTCAAACTTTTTAATGAAATAGTGTTCCAAATTCAAGTCATTCCGGCGCACTTATTAAATGCGCCGGAATGACCCATTTTGCTCGCACTTATCGAGGAACCCTTCGCTTCTTTTCAAATAGATGGGATGAAAAATATATTATAATCCTCACTTTAGGTGCTAAGGAGGTACCCTAAAAAAATATGTGTCAAGATTTTATTTCAGCACTTTGTCCGCGTGATTAGTAACCACAGTACAGTGGGGACAGACAGAGGAACATGGCGAAACTATAAAGGCTCCTACATACTGGCGCGACGCGTCGCGCGACAAGTCGCGCCAGTATGTAGGAGCCTTAAGGGTTCCTTGTTTACTACGGAACCCTAAAAAGGAGCATTTAAAACAAACAAAATTAACATTTTTGTTCGATGGAGAAGAACTTAACTTTTTATATGCACGTGTTTCTGTGACAAATAAACCTATTTCTCTCTTTTTTTCTTTCTTTCTTTATTATGACCCTAAGACCATAGCATTTTAGTATCCCATAACTCGAAAGACCATGATTTCAGTTTTTACGTAACTTGACGAATTCGTTATTTAGAAAATAAACTATAATTACTGTACATTGTAGACGTCATGAGCAGTGGTGGCACTGCTCTCAAAACGGTGAAGGAAAAGCATTGTGAGATAATCGGCATGTCCTAGAACTAAAAATTCAAAGACATGTGACATCTACCAACCCGCACTGGGCCCGCGTGGTGGATTATGGCCCACTCCCTCTCACCGAGAGGAGGCCGGTGTCCCAGCAGTTGGAACATTATAGGCTGATTATGTAGACATCATACTCGTATAAGATCGATACAGGTTATGCACAAAGTTTTAGAACAACAATTTTGTCTAGAAGTCCAATACCTACAGCAGAAAAGCAATTTGTATGTAAATAACACACAATTTCACGATCACAAAATGAGATAACAAACAGACGATTTACCCGATGTTACTTTTCAAAATATATGATTCCATAGTAGGGCAAGGTTAAATAAATGTGAATCTGAGACCTTCTAATACTGTAGCACTGAATAAACAACAAAAGAACCAAAATGTGCCAGTCAACTCGACTCATGCTGACGAGCGAAAATATAACTATGCGGATCAAAGCTTTCAGGAAATTACCAATATTACAGCACACACGTTCACTTACGATAATAATAGCGTGAATAGCTACTATTAGCAGCTCTTTTCATTAAACCCTCTTTTATTTAAACACTTAAGCATTGCATTGTTCACTTCGGACCAGAAACTCACCAGACCAGTAAAGAATTCGACCCGAAAAATTTCAACATTGACCAGGTACTTCATTTGGCATTATTGCGTATGTACTTACATCATGATTCATGTATGGAAGCACACTGATTGCAGGAAAATTAAACACATTGTTATATTAACAAGGACATCAAGATATTCATGATGCGTGATGGGATGACGGACGGTTCGCGGGTTTTAAAACAAAAACATGCTACTATCGCGGAGTTTGTTCGTGTATTAAATTGTCCGACTCCTACGCGCGTCTGCGAACCTGGTACAATGGTGCGCTAAACTCATTGTTCTAATTTTGCGATGTGGCCCTTGATAGACGCGGTAACCCCTTTCGCCCTGACGTGACCTTTTTGCTTGACTAAATATTATTCAGTCTAGAACATCTTGCAGTAAATAACAAGATCATTTTATTAAGTCAGCAGAACAAGGAACTGTTCTGCTGACTTAATAAATGGTCTTTTTGAATGGCGCTCCTAGGAAGCGATGATATGATGAAGAAAACTTACCTATTCTGATAGTCCCGTAAACATCTTTTCAACACATTCAAGCTGACAACAATGAAAATACACAACGATTTCCTTTATAAAATATCCACCTCGGTAAATATAACCTTTTGAAACGAAATACCTAATTGAACAAGAATGATGTACGTGTCTACCTTTTGTCCGACAGACATAAAGTTAAATAGAAAAAGTATTGATCATTATGTCTAAACAACTTTACTTATTCACTAATGCGGGTCATTTGCGTAAGCGATGTGGTAATGTTTGAATAGAATAGGTTCTACATTAAAGCCTTAAAAATATACGAAGTAATTGTGTCCGAGAATGGTCTTTCAGTACGTAAGGGCTCGAGTAATGACGTAATTGCCTGTAAATCGGGGATAAACACAGGATGATTGGACCAGTAAATTAGCAATCAATTCGCCTAGCTTTTTCCCAACTATGTTGGAGTCGGTTTCCAGTCTAAGTTGGGACGCAACTGACTACCAGTTATTAACATGGAGCGACTGCCTATCTGACCTCTGCAACCCAGTTACTGGGTAACACGATACCCCTTGGTAAGACTGGTTGGCAGACTTTTGGGCTTCTGACTACCCCGTAACTACTGTCAAAGATCTACAAATGACAGCCGGGACCAACTACTTAACGTGCTTTACGAGGAAATTGGCAATGGGCTATATTTTTCTTCCTTCCTACAAATTGTGCAATTACTCCAAGTCGCAAACTGATATAAATCAACTGGGTCTGTAGAAACGCATTGCTGATCATGGAGCTGTGCCACAATCCAAGAAACATAACGCGATGGAACCTAGCCTAGACCTTGAACAGAACCCAAGTTGGTTTATTTGAGTGAGTAGACAAGATTAATATCTCTGAACCAATTCAATTGAAGGTACATATTTTGATAGCTAAAATGACATTATGGGGAGTTCCAATCTATCTAATGACTAATCTTTCTGGCATAGTATAATTAATGGAAATACCTTAGCATTATTCGGAGGAATGTTGGAAGTGGTGCAGTTTTGGGTCCACAAAAAATAAAATGTCGTGCCATTGACACAAAGAATAAGAAGAGGAATGATCATTTAGCCGAAAGACTGCAACTGCTGGACAAAAGTCCTCAAGCATCACCACATCGATCGTTCCTGCCCTTTCCGCATCCAGAAAACCTTTGTCATGAGTCGTTTATTTTTGAAATAGTCTAGAACTCGATAGAAAGATATTCGCTAGTTTTATTTGTGCACTTTATTAAATCAGAGAAGTGTTTAGAGGCAATTCGTATCAATCTGGCGATGTAGGCGTCACATTCATCCAGTTTATAGCTCCTTAGTTGATATGGCATTGGCCCTGACGCTGTCATTCATTTTAATCACTGCACTTCAGTTAGATCATCATTATGTTTGTTTTGAAGCAGTCCCGTTGAGTCTGTTTACAATGAGGTGTCAAGTATACGAGTTAGGATTGCATGAGAGATTTTAAAAGGACAAACATATTTGAAGTAATTTTTGTATAGATGCAAAACCGCCTCTGTCCATTAAAAAACAAAATATTTTTTTTTGTGTCTGGTGACACTCACACATCATATTATTCATGGTTCTGTAAAATCAGTTACGGTCAAAACTACCTCTACCTATTACATATAAAAAGCCAGAAATATAAACAATATATTATAACAAGTGAGATTCAAAATGTAGGTTTTGAATCTGTGAATGAAATAGAGGTAGTTTTGACCGTAACTGATTTTCCTATCCAGTTGCTAAAATACCCGCCGGCCGAAACCGCCGTTTCGACCAATCCCCGAACAGCAGCCATCATGGCCGTCCTAGTGTTTTTATGCTTATTTCTTGAGGTGAGGTTGAGGTGCAAGATCGCCTCTATCCAGGGTTGAGGTACAAAATCGCCTCTATCCACTTTTCTATTGAATTTTATGCATAAGATATTAGTGATATTGTTATTAAATTATTTATGAGCTGGTAAAACCATGTTTTTTTATAAAACTAGAAGAAATCTCTTAAAATTTGAAGATTTATTAAGCCACGGAATGTTTTTTAACTGTTGTGAACATTTTCCGAAACTGGATAGAGGCGGATTTGCAACTTTACCCGTCATGTAAAGAACCGTAGCATGTGGTATTCTGTAGTTTGTTACTTCTACACTCATGGGAAGAAAGCGTGAGTTTATGTTAGGTGAATATTTTGTTCTTAGAGCCAAACTTGACTTAAAAATAATTAGCGTATGTACGAGTATGATTTACCTCACTGCTTCATGCAAAATATTGGAACGCAAGACATCCAGCACCCTAATTGGGTAACACACTTCGAATCACAATCCGAGTTTTGAAGGATATTGCTAATCCATTGCTGCAAAGGTTTGAAAAATTCATCTGCTCAACACAACAATAACGCAATGAACTGTCAAAATGAAACTCATCGCGATCGATTGGCTTTTAATGTGTGACGCCCCACTGGTTAGGTCATGAAAGGTAACGAAGCGAACTGTCTTCTGCAGTCTTATGGACTGAAGGGCCATTTTAGAAGGTCAAACTTCCTATCAAGCTCTGGTAAATAATATAATACATGTACATCGTATACATAACATACATAATCAGCCTATAATGTTCCCACTGCTGGGACACAGGCCTCCTCTCTGTGAGAGGGAGTGGGCCGTTATCCACCACGCGGGCCCAGTGCGGATTGGTAGATGTCACATGTCTTCGAATTTTTGCTTCTAGGACATGCCGGTTTCCTCACGATGTTTTCCTTCACCGTTTTGAGGACAGTGGTGATTAAATAATTTACACAAAGTAAAGCGCCTGTCAAGGTTCGAACCTACGACTTACAACTCGTAAGTCGCGGACGTTACCACTAGGCCACCACTGCTCACTGTACATCGTATAAATGCCGGCATTTATCTTTAGCTCTGATCCTTAATTACTTTTAGCGATTTTGGACCTTACTCCTAAGACAATACGACGAGCAGATAAACCCCCACCACTCCGCCGAGAGCTCAAGTTAAATTTATACGTCATAAGAATTGCCAAACTGAAGTGGGCAGCACATTGCTTGCAGAACCGATGGCCGATGGGGCCGAAAGGTTCTGGAGTGGCGACCGCGTACCGGAAGACGTAGCCTTGGAAAGCCTCCTACAAAATGGACCGATGACCTTGTGAAGACGACACAGTTGGCGTAATGGCTGAGCGATCGACTGCTGCGCAGCGTGTCGCGGGTTCGATCCCCGCACGGAACAAATATTTGTATGATCTGCAAGTAATTGTTCCGGGTCTGGGTGTTTGTGTTCGTGAGTTTCTATGTTTGTAAACGCACCCACGATACAGGAAGAAATTCCTAGTGTGGGGCAATGTTTTAAAAAAAAAAAAGAAAAAAAAGAAGGCCGCAGGAATCCGCTGGATGTGGGAAGCACAAAACCGGTCGAAGCGGTAGCAGTGGACGTCTTTCGGACGAAATGATGTACGTATAAGTGTGCAGGGCCGGATTTATGGAACAGGGGCACTGGCCCCGGGCCTCCACAATTTGTTTTTTTTTAAGATAAGAAAAAAATACATCCTTTGTGTCCTTCAAAGAAAAAAAGTTCACAATCATCAAAGAAAATAAAGTTCACGATCACAAGATACCTTTTTTAAATTCTTTTTTTTATCTGTTCCACAATTTTTTCCCTGTCCCTAAGTGTGTCCTTGTAAGTTGTGCAAACGGTTTTAAAACAGGCAAATATCAATATGCACTCATTCAGCTGAAACGGTATTCCGATTATTTGTGGGTTATAAATTCGTACACACCCACATTACCCTTATGGGTTTATGACAAGCGGTATTTATGTGGAAATAATGAGTTTTACACAGGCTTTTTGTGGCCCCATTAACTTGTTTTACGATAACATTTATTTGACATTACACGACTTACATAAAATGTGATTAAGATAATGGACACTTTCGCATAAGTATACGACATTTTGCACAGTTCGTTTATTGATAAAATGATTTTATTTTCTGTAAGTAGGTTTGTACAAACACTTTTAGAAGTAAATCATATCAAAAAAAAAAAAAACTAGATGAGGTCGGCGTTTCCTATCTGACTACTCTTGACAAGAAAGGCCGAAACAAACTCAGAGGTCACGGTCTCTTTTAAAGTCCAGACATAATCTTGCTCAGATCATGTGAAGACCATGTAGATTGGTGTCAGAAATGGTATTTTGAGAAAAGAACCACACAGATTGAGTGGACCTATCCAGTCGGTGCACTCATTTGTCAGTAATCGTGCAGCTCAACTCAGAACTTAAGGAGCTCAACAATTCGACGAAAAATACTTTGGTATTGTTCGAAAGGACATTTGGGTAGGCCGCATAAATTACTCAAACTGCCAGACCAATATTAAAACTAACAGAGAGAAAATATAAAAACAATAAGTTTTCACATTCACAATAATTAAAAAAATATATAATAAGTATTTTAAAAAGTAAATATTCATGTCATTGTATAATATAAAAAATCATCAATGTCAATCAGTATAAAATAATCCAAGAATAGATAATCTTGGTCAGATCATTTGAGGACCATGTAAATGTCTGAGATGGTCTTTTGTGGAAAAAACCATACAGATTTGAGTGGATCTGTCCAGTCAGTACACGCATTTGTCAGTAATCGTGCAGCTCAACTCAGAACTTAAGGATCAGGAACCCAAGAAAGGTCTTTATTTCATCAAGTGTAATTCTAAAAATACAAGCCAGTTACTGTGATGACGCCGCAATAACGGTAACTTGCGACTGACAAGCAGATTCATTATCCTGAGTGCGTCCGACACTAATAAGGTTCAGGATAACAGGAAATAGACTTGCAACGGCTACAATGTAACGCACGTTGACAAATGACACGCACGATTCACATCTCTTTTGAATACAGATATGATTAACTGTACAGGGTGGCAGAGACATTGACGTGCAACCTGTTACCATGGATTCAGTACGTGATAGAAAAATAAATATCTGCTGTTTCCTACAAAAATGTAGGAATCAGACCTAACGCAAACATTCTAAACACTCTCCTTAAACATATTTTTTTTTGTTCTTTGTACTTGTTTTGGTTCTTAACACTTGTTTCATGATTATTATTGAATATTATATGTTCTATGTTAGAGGGTTTGGTTTCCGCACTGGGTCCTTCAGAGGGACTATTCTGCGTGGGCCATGGCGGCCTTTTGGTGGTTATTCCAACCAGCCCACCTCCCTCCAGAAGTTGATAACATCTCCTGGTCTGTTTAGAATCTCTGTGTAGGATCTTGGTGCCCCGAGGGTTTCTGTTCTAATGTGGGTGACGCCTGTGCATTCAAGGAGCACATGCGCAACGGTTTCCTCTGCCTCCATGCAAATGTATTATTGAATATATTATATAGATAAGTTTAATATGTTTTATGTATGTAAATGGCACACCACAGACTACCTGCAGTATTGCCTTTCCCCCTTAATCCATCCAAAGGTTGTCTTTAAAAGTTCGCTTTAAGGCTTAGACTAGCATGCGTAGCGTAGTGTGCTACGCTGACGACACGTTGGTCCTGGCGCAGGGGAGGTCGCACCAGGCGGCGGCCGAATTAGCGGCACGCGGGGTTGCGACAATCGTCGAAAGGATCCGGCAATTGGGACTCGAGGTGGCCCTTCACAAGTCTGAGGCCATGTGTTTTCATGGTCCTCGGAACGCGCCACCGTTGGGGTCCCAAGTAACGGTAGGAAGGGTTTCCATCGGCGTTGAGTCGACGATGAAGTACCTGGGACTCGTCCTCGACAGCCGGTGGAAATTCGTGGAGCATTTCCGACGTTTGGCTCCCAAACTGGAGCGGGCAAGCGCTGCATTGAAGCGGCTCCTGCCCAATCTAGGGGGTCCAAACGCCTCCTGCCGGAGGCTCTATGCGGGGGTCGTGCGGTCCATGGCCCTCTACGGGGCTCCTGTATGGGCGCGCTCTCTGGCGTTGCGGCCAGCCCGCCGGTTGAGCGCGGCCCAAAGGATGGTCCGGGGATAGATACCGCACGGTCTCCTGTGAGGCAGCGAGCCTCCTTGCCGGATTGCCGCCATGGGATCTGGAGGCAAAAGTCCTCGCGCACGTATAGGAGTGGCGCGAGGAGGCGAAACACCGGGGCGTAAGCCCACTGCCGCAAGAAATCGCGGCACAGCGGACGGAGCTGCGGCGGGATCTCATGGCGTCATGGAGAGTACGGTTGTCGCAACCCAGTTCTGGGCACGCCACAATTGCGGCGATAAGTCCCCTCTTTGAGGAGTGGCTAGAGAGGCGCCACGGCGTCCTCACCTTCCGCCTGACGCAGGTCCTCACCGGACACGGCAGCTTCGGGAGGTTCCTGTGTCGGATAAGGCGGGAGGAAACGCCCGGGTGTCACCACTGTGTGGATCGCCCGGAGGATACGGTGGAGGTCTGCCCGGCTTGGGCAGAGCACCGCCGTGTCCTCGTGGAGGCGATCGGCGGCAGAGATCTCTCGCGTGCGGCCCTGGTTCAGGCCATGGTACGGAGCGAGAGGGCATGGGCAGCCGTCACCTCCTTCTGCGAAGCAGTAATGCTCGCGAAGGAGGAGGCGGGACGGTTGAGGGAAAGGCATGTTTCGCACCCTCTCGCCCCTAGCCGCCGCAGGAGACGCCCTGGGCGTCGGGAATCCCGGGCGGATATCCGGCCACCGTAGGCGCGGGCTTGCGGACGGTGAGAAATGGGTAGCTCACCGTCCGGTAAGGACCAGGCCCGGGTCGACGGCGCGTTGTATTCCACGCGCGCCTCAAAGAGATGTCGTCAGCACATAGGTAGGGGTCCACTAGGGCCGATGCCTGCCGGGGTCGCGGGAAGGTACTTATGGGTCACCGAGGCCCCCGCAACACAGGCAACAGGAAGGAATACGGGTGGGTTTTCGTCAGTAAGAGTCTGACACACCCTCCCGCTCCGTCCAGAGCGGGAGAAGTTATTTGATTTCCCACCCTCAAAAATAAATAAAGACTAGCATGCTATCTGGCTATAATATTTAGTTATACTGTGGAATGTATAAACCAGGAACCCTTATATAATATAAAGCTAGTCTGGCAAACGAAATTACGAAAGTGTAATTTAAAAAAATCTTTATGTGGTCAACAAGGCTCCGTCACACCAAACCAAACGGAGCCATTAAAAACAAAAAATTATAATAAATACATAAAATACTCAAGTAAGTACGAGGTGCATTCAATAAGTACCTAGCCTCATCGCCAGAGGGCGCTGTAGTTTCAAAAGAGTTTTACCACAGTGTAGCACATTCTTTTTTAATTCTTTTTTCAAATTTTCATTCCAATCCCTTCATTTGTTTTAATTTGACAACTTATGGAAGCGAACGTGTCGATCGGTTTTACAAAAATGGAAAAAGAGCAATATCGTTCGGTGATTCGATTCCTATTTTTGGAAGGGAAAACGCGCATCGAAATCAAAGAGCGCTTGGATGCTGTGTACGGTGACTCTTCTCCATCGATGGCCACCGTCAAGAATTGGTTCAACGAGTTTGCACGTGGCCGTACGTCGGTTTTTGATGAACCACGTCCAGGTGCACCGAAAACAGCTGCTACGGAGGAAAACATTAAAAAAATCTATGATTTCGTATTGGCAGATCACCGATTGAAGGTTCGGGAGCTAGCTGAAACTGTAGGCATTTCAGAAGGAACAGTGCATCATATTCTTCACGAGGAACTCGGCATGAGAAAGCTGTCGGCGCGATGGGTGCCGCGTTTACTCACACCAGAAAACAAGCGCAACCGTGAGACCACATCGGAAACGTGTTTGGCGCTGTTTAAGCGGAATCCAGCGGAGCCTTTGCGTCGTTTTGTGACCGTCGATGAAACCTAGATCCACTGGTACACACCAGAGACCAAGGAGCAATCAAAACAATGGATACAGACCGGGGAACGTGCTCCAAAGAAGGCGAAAACTGTAAAATCGGCCGGAAAAGTTATGGCCACCGTTTTCTGGGATTCACAAGGTGTGATCTACATCGATTACCTCGAGAAGGGTAAAACAATTACAGGGCTTTACTAGGCCGATTTATTGGGCCGATTCGACGCCGAATTAAAGAAAAAACGACCCCATCTGGCGAAGAAAAAAGTGCTGTTTCACCACGACAACGCACCGGTTCACACGTCTGCCGTTGCCATGGCCAAATTGGTCGAATTACGCTACGAATTGTTGCCCCATCCACCGTATTCTCCAGATTTGGCCCCTTGTGACTTCTTTCTGTTTCCTAATCTGAAAAAATCACTCGCCGGGAATAGATATGGATCGAATGAGGAGGTCATCGCCGCCACGGAGGCCTATTTTGCAGAGTTTGACAAAAATTATTTTTCGGACGGGTTAAAAAAGTTGGAGCATCGCTGGGCTAAGTGTATCGAACTAAAAGGATACTTTGTTGAAAAATAAATTGCCACTTTTCCAAAATTTTCGTTTACTTTTTGTAGGCTAAGTATTTATTGAATGACCCTCGTACCAAAACATTTAACTAGAGGTACAGTTAAAAACAGTAAAATACATAAAGATTTTTGAATTTGCCACGTTTTCTCAGGTCACGCTTTCGTTTGCCAGACTCTAGGATAACACAACTTTATAAAGAAAGAAAGATTTTTTTTATTTGGGACACGCACAGGAAATACAACAATAAAAAAGAACATTAAAACTAACAAAATCATGACAACAATAAAATTAATTATAACAATAAAACTAACAAAATAGTGAAAACAATATCAAAGAAAACCGGCCAAGTGCGTGTCGGACCACGCACAATGAAGGGCTCCGTAGTTGGGATGAATTTATCCCAAAAACAAACTTAACATTGTAGTTGAAAAACATGTTCTCCCATACATCGATATACGTCACGGTCAATTCACCAACTGCAAATTTAAGTTGGTCGACTATTACTCGTTAACTTGTAAAGCCTACTTAGCTGTGATAGTTTCCTTTTAATTTAATTATATGTACTACTGCCTTGAATATTTTCACATCTCCATAATCAACCATTTATTTGGCAGGGGAGGGGGACACTTGTCTCTTACAAAAATTTGCACTAAAGCTTAATATTACTCAAACGGATTCTTGAATCGAAAAATTGTGTTGACAGACCAGCAATATTTTTGAACAATAATACCCATGGGAAAGTTGATTAATATGTATACAAATTATAGCTTTCTACGAGTACTAAGCGTCTCTGAGCTAAGGACGGACAGATAGACCGACATGGCGAAACTATAAGGGTTCCTTGTTTACTACGGAACCCTAAAAAAACATTAAAACTAACAAAATCATGAACACAATAAAAAAATTATAACAATAAAACTAACAAAATAGTGAAAACAAAAAAAAAAAACAAGACCTGTGCGAAGCCAAAAAGGCTCTATCTCAGCCTGATGTTGCGGTAATTGAAAAAAAAATACAAATACGCAGCGCTGGCATTCTGATAGGGCCGGAGTTTATACGAGTATTATAACAATATAATCACTTTAAACATTTAATAAGAACTAAGGATATATTATTTTAAAATATGAAACGATTGCCTCTCACAAAGGTCTCAGAAATAGTTCACTCATAGTCATTAATTATAATCTTATTATAACAATGGATGTCGCAACGCTGCTCTTATTTATATTCCCATGCTGAATTTTAAACCAACTTATCGATGTTTACATCCGGCTCGGGAAACAGCAGCGCACGCACCTCGCGTCCCCCCGTGGGCCACCATGTCGATCCGGTGACGTCACTCTTAACTTCGTAAAGAGAGCGCGGTAATCGCCATTACAGCCCGATTCAAACTTTATGGCGGCTCGGAACACGAGGCGAGTTGGTGCGCAGTACCAAATTTACGTGTCAGCGCGGGTGAAGGGTGCGGTACTGCGTAGCGTTTAACGCACTTCAGAGCCGCCATTAAGTTTGAATCGAGCTGTACTAGCCTAAAAATGAGGATAGTTTTTTATACACGAGGCTAGATATAAGATAAGATATAAGATATGTATTATTTGTAAAACATGAACAATTGATTTGCATGGTCTTAAAATAAAATTTTGGATATTCATGTTTTGCCATTTAGGGCTTACAAAAATTTTTTGGTCATGTTGACCAGTTGAATTTATGCATAACAAGAAAAACAAATAATTTAACCTACTATCGCGCAGGCGGTTATAAACATAATCTTAAAAAAAATAAAAAAATAACTGAAAAGGGTTAAGTACAATTTTAAGATTCAAGAAATGTCATAATAATAGGAACTAAGTACGATCATTTAAAAATTATGAGCTATAATAACATTTGAATATTAGATATTTTTTTAAATGTATTATTTTAAATAGAGTTGTGGGCATTTGTCTAATGGGTTTGGGTATTTTATTGTAAATAACTGGTGTTAAAGAGAAAATACTTTTACGCATCAGTGCCGCGGTTGATTAGACAAGAGTGACTAGCTTGCTGGTTTACTAGAACTGCCTTGTTATCTGAGCTTCAAAAACTGGCTTCGTGTTTCGTGTAACCCGGGCATTATGGCTGAATTGATGATGATGATGATTTACTAAATGTCTGTAGTCGCAATATCTTAATTTTTCAGATACTTTCCGAGATCTGGCTGAAGGTCTGTAAGGAGGGACCGTACGATAAGGGTGCGTTTCCACGGACGCGGAGCTGAGCGGAGTGGAGAGGAGCGGACCGTGAATTGGCCAATCACAGTGCTCGAAATCTGTGGAGATCAGTGGAGATTTCGAGCACTGTGATTGGCGAAATCTGCGGAGTGGAGATTTCGAGCACTGTGATTGGCGAAATCTGCGGAGTGGAGATTTCGAGCACTGTGATTGGCGAAATCTGCGGAGTGGAGATTTCGAGCACTGTGATTGGCGAAATCTGCGGAGTGGAGATTTCGAGCACTGTGATTGGCGAAATCTGCGGAGTGGAGATTTCGAGCACTGTGATTGGCGAAATCTGTGGAGTGGAGATTTCGAGCACTGTGATTGGCCAATTCACGGTCCCGCACCTCTCCACTCCGCCCAGCTCCGCGTCAGTGGAAACGCACCCTTAGGGCTGCAGTTCTTAATAAATTTGTTTACAAATTCGCAGATTTGTTCTACAATTGTTTTAAGTCTACTACTAAATCCTAAGGTTTTTATTTCGAGAGAAATACCAGTGTGGTCCCTCACAGTTCACAGTTCACGCGCACATGATAATAATTCACTCTCGTATATTTAAGTATGGGCACAAGAAATAAATACAAACCAGGGTTGTTGCTGATGCATATTTTTTTCACATCAGCGGATGCACAGTTTTCCTTGATTCACTCATTTAAAATACGACCATATTCCACTTCTTAACGGAGGCGGCATTATTTTATCACACAACAGTTTACAAAAAGAACAATAACTTTCACGCGCAACGACGTATTGTAACGTAATGAGACAAGTTTGCGTTTGTTTACAATCGCAATCACACACACCACTCGAACACAACTCGTGCTACAGGCCCCGCCCCCTCTGCGGTCATGTCACGACTCGAACTTAATCAGCATCGATCAATGCGGATGTTGATGTTGAAAATGATGCTGAAGTTCTGCGGATGCTTATGCTGACGCTGATGTTCGCAACAACCCTGATACAAACTACAAAGTAGTTGACACCCTCAACAAAGCCTTGCTTTTGGTCTGAACTTTCATGACTAACCCGTATCTTCACTTACTTAATTCTATTTATAGAACCTACGCCACGATTGGTTGGGGCCATGAGTCCATCAATTTATTTATAACAAGCTGCTGCCCGCGGCTTCGCCCGCGTGGCTTTTTCTAAAATAAATGTAGGTTAAATAAGTTACTCCTTAACGCCCTCTTCCGGCCCCCCTAAATGGATCCGGGACCCATTGAAGAAGACCCGAGGTGGTGGCGCGTAATGTTCCACGCTCGACCCTCTTAGACGTCACCGGGGGAGTGCCGCTTGACCAGACGTCCGCCCCAGGGCGGAGGACATCCAAGAGAACTTCCAACCCGTTACCAAAAAATAAAAAATCACTGGCAGATAGCTGATTATTATAAGGTTAGTTATCCTCCTTATAACGTCAGCTATTTGCCAGTGAAAGTCCTGTCAAAATCAGTCCAGCCGTTTCGGAGATCAGCCGGAACAAACAGGTAGACATTTTTTTTTTTAGTTGTTATAAGTAGGTAGGTACCGTATATATTTTCATAATGCATTAAGTAAAAAGCTGTTATTTTGAAATTACAAACAGACACTTTAATTTGATTTATTCGTAGTCTTATGAGTCGAATTCTAGTACTTACTAACGAAATAACTTTAGTAATATCGTGTTCGCGCTATTTATAAGACGGCTATTAATCGTCCATTGTTCGTCTTATTCTTATATACTTTACTCATCTTTATGTGCAGGTGTTACTTTGGGGAAAACCCTGAAATCGCCAAAAAACATAATTATAAGATTTATGTGAATACAAATGTACTGAACAGCTGATTTTATTTTCGCGTTTTCATATTTGGTCCCAAAGTAGTAAGTTGTACATTATTATGAATAAAGTCACGTGTTTAAGTATCGGTCACTAATTACCAGTCACCCTTTGATGAACAATGGACGATTAATACTCGTAGCTGTCTTATAAATAGCGCGAACACGATATTACTAAACTTATTTCGTTAGTACTAGAATCAGACTCAACGCGACTCGTCTAATTAGTCTTCTATTTTTTTTTCTGTATGATATCTTGCAGGTCCATCTAGGTGCTTGTCGGTTGCTTAATCTTGTGGATGCCATAATAAATTTAGGCCTCTAGCCAGGGCATACAACGTATAAACTAAACACGTCTGCACATTATTTGTCAACGACTTCTTGGGCAAGATTCTTAAGAACGATTTGAATAGGCAGTGCTTACATTGTATTTTGTTTGAGTGACAGTTGCCTCACAGGACCAATAGTCCGTGTTTCAATCACCAAATCGTGAAAAGTTAATGGTGCTGGAGCCCAATGGAGTGTTCTATATGTCTCCTGGCGGAAGAAGCATAGGGCGATGGACGACCTTATCAATACTGTAGGAAAAGCATGGTAGAGAGCATTTAATAATTGATTGGGTGTAGGCAGAAACTATAGAACCAAGCTGCTACGCTCCTAGTCCTTACAAACTCCTTTTGCTTCGTTTACGTTCATACATCTGACGCACGCCGGTTGCTTGTACTAACGCACCTGACCTTTTTGAAGAACATCATTAATGTGGTCACTATATGTCTTTCTGGGGCGTCCCCTACCGGGACTCCCATTTCCACTCACATCTGCCTTGTAAATACCCTTTGTTAGTCGCCTTTTATTAATCCTCTCAACATGACCAAACCATCTAAGCATACTCTTTTCAATTTTTGTCACTACATCTTCCTTTAAACCGCACCGTTGCCTTATCACATCACTTTTCAGCCTATCATTTATAGTCACACCACACATGCTTCTCAAGGAACGCATTTCCACAGCATTTACTCTACTTTCATGTTTCTTTTGCCACACCCAACATTCACTTCCACACATAAATGTAGGCACCAGCACACCATTATGAACAGCCAGTCGAGCCTCTTTGGGATAATAATAATAATAATTGAGATTTATTTTTATTAATTAATATTTAGAAATGGGTTGAATAGTTGCCTAATTTGTGTCCTACAAGCCATATGTCCGATGGGATTTTCCATCGGTAAAAGTAATTAACTTCCATACAAACTCTCATCCCCGATTTCACACCTGCAGGGGATGATTTTTTAAAAATCCTTCGGTAGTGTTCAGTTTCGCTATATAAGAAGCTCTTGTGTAAAATTTCATGCTCCTAGCCCGTGGTTTAAGCCTAGCGTTGTCTGTTAGTGAATTTAAGATTTTTATTAAGGGTCGGGTATTCGCTGTTGACTTTGGCCATACAAACGCACGTCGCCACACGCCGCGCCGTTCGGTTTCATACGGAATTTTAATTTTTTGTAACGAAAATAAGAATATTTAAAAAAATACAGATAGAAAATAAAATAGTCTGTTTAAAAACAAGAAAATATCATAAGTAGTTTAAAAGTAATTATCGTTTTTTTATGTGAATTTATTTCATAAAGTATTTTACTACAATACTTAAAAATATTCACATATAGAATTGATGTGTATGGGTTCTAGTTTAACGTACATTTTTTGCATAACTTACTTGTATTATATGAAGTCGTAATAACAGATTTAAAAGTCACTAAAGTCATATATCTGCGCCTTAAGACGCTGACAACACCTAAACCGCGGTCACTATCAGATTGCATAGAAAAGAAAGAGAAGCGCGATGACACAACGCTTGTAATTTAGTGCTAAATATGAAGCAATTATCTATTTACTCAAAATTGAGTTGAGTAATCGAAAATAAAAAACATCCAAGTTCTGCATTCAAATAAGACGTTGTTGTTATTAATTAAATACGTAACGTATGTTGATATTTAATGCAGATATTTTGGATTAGAACTCAAGGTAAGACGTTAGTTTAGAGGCTCCTACATACTGGCGCGACTTGTCGCGCGACGCGACGCGACACAAAGACACCGCGTGTAGCGCTACACGCGGTGTCTTTGTGTCGCGTCGCGTCGCGCGACAAGTCGCGCCAGTATGTAGGAGCCTTAATGTTAGGTTTGTATCGAGTTTTTTTTCAAAACGTGTTTTGGTAACAACCAAGTTCTGGGAAATATGTTCAAATTTAACATATATTTTTTCTGCTACCACAAACTATACAGATTTGGCAATTTTTTTTCTTAAGAGAAGCCTATTTTGGTCAATTGGGTCTTGTCAGCGCCTTAAGTAGAAGATGTTGTTTCGCCACCCTTAGGCCCGTATTATAGAACGTCACTCAATACTCAAGCACTACTTAAAACTAGATTCAAGCCATTTGATTGGTTAAAACTAGTTTTAAGTAATGCTTGAGAATTGAGTGACGTTCTGTAATACGGACCTTAGAGTATGCCTAGCGCCATACAGATAATTGAAGTTAACATATTCTACTAAAACAACATTCTCATTAAACGCGAAATAGCACCAATTAACCAAAACAAACTGCTTACAGCTTTAAACGTCCACACCGTCATTATAAAATGCTAATGAGAATTTCTTATACTCAAGTAATTATACATTGCGTATCTACCGACTGTTATTTCATGCACGAAATGCCGTAATAGAAACAGAGGGCTTAATTCATTCTGAATACTTTATACTAAAGAAAAGTGGCTGGCTTCAACTGTCAGAATGGTCTGGATGAGTTTGAAAACTTTTCCTCCTAGTAATGGCCCAACTGTTTGGATCGACGGGGTCGACGTACAGTCTAACCAAAGGCGGTAAAATATTAAAATTTTATGTGGAATGTTTGCCATCAGGTTTCTGTGGGCTTATAACAAGGGGATACAGATTTATAGGAGTTTTTGGCTTACGATAGTGACTATTGTAAGCCAAAAACTCGGATAAATCTGTATATCGTAGGGTTACCAACCGTCCTGTTTTCCCAGGACATGTCCTGGATAGTTTTTAAACAAAATCCTGAAAATAGCCGGACATTTGCAAAAAAAAAAGTCCGGTCTATTGGCACTTTCTCTCTTCAGTACTCATTAAAATCTTAATATTTTCTAAAAAAGATCCCCTCATGCAGAAAGGTCCGGACAAAATCCGGACGGGGGACCTAATACCGGACATTTCCGTACAAATCCCGACGGATGGTAACTCAATTCAGAAATCACTTCGCCCTTGCATCTGTCAATAGTCAGGCTTAGATAATAATCATAATAAATTCACTAGGCCCTAACAAGCTTCCCTGTGGGATACTACACTCAAAGACTTAAATTGTAGAATAAAATGTGCACTCATTTCTTAGCCCACCCCTGGTTGAGGATATTTCTAATTCTAGGATGGAGAAGTAGGCAATTGCACTTACCCTAATATATCTCTCTAGATCTGGTGGTACTCTATCATCAAGTTCTTTGTGTGCTGTTCCTGGGAGTTTCTTTTCTTCCTGGTCTTCTGTGGAGTCATAATGGCCACTCAGGAGCCTGTCCTCAGTAAAGTTCACTTGTTTCCTAGGTTTGTTTGATGGTCCTGTGGTTTCTTTGACATTTTTTTCAAGGTCCTAGAACAAATGGTTTTGAAAGTTAATGAATTAAATTGATTAAGGGGGAATGTATAGAAGGTGGGTAATATTATAATATGTATTCAAACAGAAATAAAAACATTTCCAAAGCCTATATTTACCCAAATTAATGTGTTGTTTTCTATTGGGATAATCAGGCCCAGTTACTTATAACTATATTTTTTCTTAACTAACATTTAGTACTGAGAAAACAATTAACCAGTTGCAACATTAGCCAATTTAATTAAATGTAAAATATTAAATGCTGTAACAGTTCTTTAATAAAAACATTATACAATATTTTTATAACATATTGGTTTAAACTATGCTGTTCTTACAAAATTTTCATGATATTAATCTAAGATACAATAAGTATGCCAGTACTTATTTTCATATTGTACTGACCTCAATGAGCAATGTTCTGTAGACAAGTCTATTGGTTCATGTGCGGTCAGAGCAATGAACTATGATGTCTAATCAATAAATACTCCTTGGCATTTAGATTGCAATGAAAAAGTTATGATGTTGCTGGCTGCTTATACAATGATATTTCTTTTTTCTTGGACTTGATATGGTTTAGATATTGTTTGATAGTGCTACAATAGGGTATTTTACTATATATGAGAAAATATCTTCAAATATATTATTGAGATAGTTTAGGCAAAAAGGAGACGGAAAATGTTACTTTTAGTTCATAAAAGAACAAAATTTTAAAATTCAATTCAACGTTTTCAGTTTTTCTAATCTGTTAAAAAACACCATGAAATAGTAGCCGCCATGTTATTACGTCATACGACTATGTAAACTAAAAGTGTCAACTGATAGTTAATAGATCAGCGCATTAGTTTACATAGCCTAGTGACGTCATGTTCACTGAGCAACATGGCGTCATAGCGTCCACTGCGTCCAGCGTTTTCGTCAAACTACGCGCGAAATTTGAAAATGTAAAATTCACTTGCTTGCAAATGCACTTATCGATTGAATAAATTTTCTTTGATTTTTTTTTTGGGGCATATTAGGGCTATTAAGACCCTATTGTTTCGGAACCTTTTCCTAGATAGGGATTTAAATTGGGAATTGCATGTATGTTAGACCATCATGCAAAAGAATGTGCAACAACCATAACATCACGCCTGTAATCCCCTAAGGGTTAGGCAGAGGTGCACTTATAGTATTATTATTATTTTTTAGACATACTTTTTTGACATTATATTTTCATTATTTGACATTATATACCTATAATTTTGATTTCAGACTTGTTGTAATGGCAAACATGTCATTTGGTTTAAATAGGTTTTTATTTTTATTATTTTAATATTATTTTACATGGATTTTTGTGTACGTTATGACTGTGAGAATGTTGTAGGCTGACTAGATCTTTTGTAGACCTTCTTTTCGTTTTTTTTGTTAAGTACTTCTCGACAGGCCTACACTGTCCTCCCATACCTATTAACACTGTAATTTGAAAACATTGTAAAAGCCAATTATTTTTAAAAGAGTAACTGTGGAGTTTCTTGCCGGCTTTTCTCCATAGGAAACAACCAATTTGAACCGTGCACCTAGCTTCTGATGTTTCATAAGTGCCCATGTAGGTTTATGTGAAATAAAAATATTTTGATTTTGATTATTACACCCACGTTTCACCAGTTATGTTTAAATCCTAGGTAATAGTGGGCGAGCCTATTGCCATCAACCAGGCACAAATCCAAACTCCGGGCTGCAACTGAGAAATTCCTGGTGGAAGAACCCAATAACACTGCTCGACCTGGGACTCGAACCCCAGACCTCATGCTCAGAAGTAGAGCTAGCGACCACTAGACCAATGAGGTAGTCCAGAGGAAGTAAATGATGAATAATTATAATTATATAATCTTATTCATTTTTTCAAAATGCTATTTTAAAATTAAATTCTTGCATTATTACCACTAATATTATAAATGTAGAAGAAGTATCAGTCAAAAGAATTTTAACTAAAACAATTAGCTTTGAAAATGCCCAAGTATCAGAAATTAATAACAGATTTACTGTGGAAGATAGGAGGAAGAAGCTAGAAGACAAATAAATAAGCATCATAGATTAACCATGTTATCATAAATAAACCTTATGTAAAATATTAATCTGCTACTCATAACTGAATGTTTAAAACAAACAGCACAATCATCACCTAAAAACTCCGCAAAAAAACTTAGTAAAGATAAACAAACTTTTTAAAGTAAACAATACATAAACACAAACCTTTTGTTTTCCTTAACGCTACCAAACGCCGTTTTCAGAATATTTTCACACAGTTACGATGAAGAACACTCCACTTATAATAAAAACTAGAGAAACACAATTGACTGGAATTTTACAATACAAAACAACGAGATTTTCACTGAGGAACCGTCTAGACAGGGCAGCGTACTGAATCAATACACACGTAGCTTATCAACTGAGCTGAGCGTAGAAGAAAATCAATATCACGATCGTGCGGTACCAGGGAAGCAGCCACAGGTGGTGGTGTTTTGTAAACAACTATGCAATGCAACTTACATGTTCCTGCGGCGGCAGCGACAGTCCCAGCGCAGTTTTCTCCCTCTCTATCTCACGCCTTTTCTCTGCAATTAGCCTTTCTATATCAGATGAAGATAGCATTGTGCTATTGTGAACGTAAGGCGAAAGTTTCACTTTCCGCGGGAAACTTGTTACTGTATTGAACTCAAACCCCGACTAGTTATTATGGGTCGCACTGTGTTATAAAATTTTCCGCAATAAGTTGATCAATGGCGAACTTTCTAACGATATTATTTAAAATGAAAGGAAATAATTCAAAATAAATAAAATCGTTTAATAATTTGAATTTGACATTACGAGTGCAATTGACATTGACAGCAATTTCTATTATTGTTACTAGCAGAAAAAAAATCCTCACCCCAACAAAAACATACAATATTCATATGATAATAATCATTTCTAACATGCAATATTTTAAAATTATTTGAAATATTTTCATAGGTACCTAAAATATTCTACTCTTAGAAGTAGCACTTCGGTTAGGTAAAATAAATTTCCCACAAAGCCGTACATAACAAAAAAAGAATTGACAGCACAGCTGTTTTATTCGAGCTTGCCAGTGTGTAAAAAGCACCTGTAGTTGAGGGAATTTCAAGGACTTATAAATCAACAATAAAATAAATAAGCATCATAAGCCACTTCGTATTTAAAAACGACCGTCGCGCTCTTATGTCACTTTATTCGGTGAACCCTGAACGCGTGGTAGTGCCTAAAGTAACATATGCACGCGATGATAGCGTATTCACGCGGCGATCGCTTTTAAATAGGATGCGGAGTTACCGTCCGTATCCTGGTTACGATTCGGTGGTCTCTTTGGAGAAACCGAAGGTTTTGTCTTTGCGTTTATGATGATGACCAAATATCGGAAGTACTATATTTTTATTGTAAAAGATGGTTGAAATCTGCCGAGCATGCCACCGTCGCGAGAATCAATCCGACACATTATTTCTGGCTGTTCTCGGCTAACGGAACCTTGTAGCCTGGATTATCCACCAGCAACTTTCTCTCTGGAATACAGCCTTGTGGAATCGGAGGTACTGTATTATAGGTATGTGCCCGACCCAGTTCTCTAAAATGGCGGTCAATGGCATAACAGCCAAGAGTCTCGACCAACACCTGAGGAGGCTCTCGTTAGGCAGCTGGATCAAGGGCTTGATCCAGAAAGCGGTGCTTCTGGATACGGCACGTATAGTAAGAAGTTTCTCTCTCAGGAGCCCTGACCACCGGTAGCTTGGACCCTGTTCCCGATACCGGTGGGCTACTATTATGCTTTAATACAAAAATATTTTAAAATGTATTTAAATGAAATAAATAAGGTTCCGTATGGACAATTAAATTAAATAATTTAAAAAAGCACAAGCAGTAGTCTAATGGGGTTATACTGAAAGCTCGTCATAGGTGGCAGCACAGTTGTCCGTCTACAAATCGTTATTGTTTTGTTTATGTTTACTTTTGCTTCGATCACAAAATAAGCGAAAACTAGATAAATATGTATGCGATTTGGAGTGTAGCACTATTAAAAGACGAGCTAAGGACAGGGGAAGCGTATACCACTGGTAAAAAAGCTTTAGTGGAAAAGTCAATAAGTTATGAATGTTTTATAATATATAGGTTATTTTGTCTTTGTAGACTTTATGTTCATTTGTGTTGAAGACGGAGGCTTACGATAGAAATTACCTGATCAGCGTTGAAAAGCAACTCGACTGAAAATTTCAGAGATGTTAATTCTAGCACTGATCTAATATGATAATTAAAAATTTGGTTGTCTGTAAAGTTGGTTTACGGACGATAATTTTACGTGATAACGAGAGAGGGATGCGTCACAAGCCGAACGCTTAGGTCGATTTTGCCTCTCTATGGCTAGTTCCGTGCTCTCGCTTGCACGTTCGGCTTAGGCCGAACGCGACACTTTCGTGCGTGCATCCGGCATTCATCGATTTTTTAAGACGTTATCACGTCAAAAGAACACACCTTCACTATAATATTACATCAGAAGTGCCTGCAGGTAAAAAAACAGACTTAGTTCTTTTGGGAGCGTCACTTGTATACGAATTTCTCCCATAAAAGTCGTCAGGTTTCAAAAGGATAGCACATATTATGTACTCTCATCGAAATATCGGGTTTCCATTTTTTTTCGGAGAGCAACAGTGCAACGGGGCCGAATAATTAATTATGCGTAAAAGAGGTCGTTTGTTTATAAAAATAAATATGGATAGTGACAGTTAACTGTCAAATTCTTAGAAATTGGATAGTAGCGACATCTGAAGTGAGCGAGTGGCAGTTTTTATCCCCATTGCTTATCACACTTGCAATCGCTTTCATTTTAGCAATTCAACAGTATTCAAATCCTCGGGGGCTCGTGGCTAAATGATAACAGCCGCACCGGTCGATCGAAGGTTTAGCTACACTTGCCCCGGTAGGTTTAAGGATGGGTCACCATCCTTTAATATCGAGATACCTCCGTGCTTCGGGTCCCGGCCGTCATTAGTAGATCTTTGATAGTCGTTATACATAGTCAGAACCCCAAAAGCCTGACAACCAGTCTTACCAAAGGGGTATCGTGTTACCCATTAACTGGTTTGTGAAGATCAAACGGCCAGTCGCTCTATGTAAAATACTGATATTTAGCTGCATCTGGTTGGACTGGAAGCCGAACCCAACATAGTTGGGAAAATGCTTGGCAGATTGAACAGTATTCAGATCCTGTGTTTCTCGCATCCAGGGGATTGTCAGTTTGCCTTTATTTCGGATTCAATCATGCAAGGAAACTGCGAGCGTAGACCTCTCCATTTCTCTTTGGGTGAAGTTGGACTTAGAGCGTCCTTGACTAATCAAGCCCATTGTTGTGGGCTTTTTTGCTTTAATATTATGGCAGCCCTAATCATGACATAATCACATAACCTCAAAAATAAATAAATGAGTTTGACAAACGAACGACACTTCACTCGCTGTTTACGTTTAGTACTTGCAGAATATTGTAACTAATCGTAGATAAGTGAGTTAATTGGAATAATAATTACAAACAATCCAATCACTCATCGTGATTCTCTACGACACTCTAAACTTATCCGTACCATTCTTATTTACTTGCAGTTGGAACCTAACCAAAAAATCTAAATTAAGAGGCATAATTTTACATAACTATGGACGCAGACTATGATAAGAAAATATTAGAACTAAAAAGCAAAATCAAGAGCTTCCCTGACTTTCCTAAACAAGGAATTTTATTTTGGTAATTTCTTTAAATTTATATATTTATCATTTTGGTTTATGTTTATGATAATGGTGTACGCAGTGTACTCCACACTGAATGACTACGACCATTGGTATTGAGTTAGTTCATTAACTATCCTTTGTTGCGTGTTTACCCACTATAATATTCATTAATAAGAACCATGGTGTAATTTTCCTCATTCTACCATAAACCATACATAAGACAACCAGCTGACCAGTAACCTGTTATCAATGTGGTCAGGGAAAATGAATACATATTATAATTGCTTTATTAGTAAAACCAATATTATGTTCAGACACCTGAACTGAAAACTGAAAGGGGGGCAACCCTTGCAGCCTAGCATGGAAAAATAACTGTGTTTTTAATTTTTACAACTAATTGGATCATCTCATTACATACTCATTTTCTTTAAACTCAAACTCAAAAGCATTTATTTCAAATAAACCAGATACAGGCAATTTTGAATTGTCAAGCGGTTGGTCAGTCAGAAAGATGAAGCTAGTTGCCCATCCAAAGCGTATTACGTTCCTATGGAGAGGAATGGGCAAGGAACTCTACAGACACTCTTTAGAAAATCTTAAAATTATGTGTAATGACTAATGTGGTAAATAGGTATAGTGACATATCCTGAGTAATATGATACATTAATGTGTCTTAATACTCAGGAAATTTCAATCATTTACTCATACATACTCAGCCATTCTTTTGACTTTCATTGTCTGTAGAAAACGGTTTCACATTGTTTGTCTTTTACCAGAACCTATGCAAATTCTATTCAAATACTTGAGCTCAATTTAAAGGATAAAAAGTAATTAAAGTATCTAAGCTTATGTTGGAACAAGCTATGCAAGAAACGATCATTCCCTGAGGAAAACTTTGGTCTGTCATTGTAAACAAGCTCCGCAGTTGATCTGATTAGCCTTCTGCAACAGCAGGCTTAGCATGACGCATTCTATTTCTACTCTACTGTTTGAGGGTTGACCATGCGGTCCGAGTGTACACTTAGTTTTCGAGACATCGCCAAGCGGTTAGTTGACTCCTCAGGTGACCAGAGGGCTGGCCTATTTTTTAGAAATTAAATTTTACTTAATTTTACTAATAATCAGTATTACCATACACCGTGGCAATGTTGCCAGCACTTTTCCTGTTGTCACCGATGCGGACGAATTATTTGATGCCCTGTGATTATTTCCCCTCCATTTTTATATACTTTTACATATAATTATTATTATTTTAAGTTTGTTCGTTTTTAAATGACATAAATATTTTCAAAATAAAAAAAATGAACAAACTGTAGAATAGAAGTATGTCTACATTTCTTGATCAGAAAACTGTCAACTGTCTACACGGAAATGTCATTTTTGTCTATTCTTCCGTCGACAAAACGCTTCTCTACGGTTCTTGTGCTAACCCTGCGGGTGTACAAGATAGGTACTATTAGGTCTAGCTAGTGACCAGGGCCTCAAGTCTGCTATTACAATAGTGTCAGAATGGTCTATCATTGATTTTATAATTGTTGATTTTGACAAGTTTGGTACTACTAATATAATGGCGTCATTAATGAGGATCGGAACAGACCATTCTGACACTATTGTAATAGCAGACTTGACGCCCAGTTTGAAGTAACAAACTACTGATTTTCGTAGGTACTGCTAAAGTTGTCGTTTTAGGCCTACACTCTGCCCTCGCGCACGTATGGGAGTGGCGCGAGGAGGCGAAACGCCGGGGCGTAAGTCCGCTGCCGCGAGAAATCGCGGCACAGCGGACGGAGCTCCGGCGGGATCTCATGGCGTCATGGAAAGTACGGTTGTCGCAACCCAGTGCTGGGCACGCCACGATTGCGGCGATAAGTCCCCTCTTTGAGGAGTGGCTGGAGAGGCGCCACGGCGTCCTCACCTTCCGCGTGACGCAGGTGCTCACCGGACACGGCAGCTTCGGGAGGTTCCTGTGTCGGATAAGGCGGGAGGAAACGTCCAGGTGTCACCACTGTGTGGATCGCCTGGAGGACACGGTGGAGCATACGGTGGAGGTCTGCCCGGCTTGGGCAGAGCACCGCCGTGTCCTCGTGGAGGCGATCGGCGGCAGAGACCTCTCGCGTCCGGCCCTGGTTCAGGCCATGGTACGGAGCGAGAGGGCATGGGCAGCCGTCACCTCCTTCTGCGAAGCAGTAATGCTCGCAAAGGAGGAGGCGGGACGGTTGAGGGAAAGGCAAGTTTCGCGCCCTCTCGCCCCTAGCCGCCGCAGGAGACGCCCAGGGCGTCGGGAATCCCGGGCGGATTTCCGGCCACCGTAGGCGCGGGCTTGCGGACGGTGAGCAATGGGTAGCTCACCGTCCGGTAAGGACCAGGCCCGGGTCGACGGCGCGTCGTATTCCACGCGCGCCTCAAAGAGATGTCGTCAGCACAAAAGTAGGGGTCCACTAGGGCCGATGCCTGCCGGGGTCGCGGGAAGGTACTTATGGGTCACCGAGGCCCCCGCAACACAGGCAACAAGAAGGAATACGGGTGGGTTTTAGTCAGTAAGAGTCTGACACACCCTCCCGCTCCGCCCAGAGCGGGAGAAGTTATTTGATGATTTCCCACCGTAAAAAAAAAAAAAAAAAAAAAGGCCTACACTCTAATTGTGTAACACTATCAATCACAGTCTGAATGATTTTGAAATTATTTTCTAATCCATTGCTTCATGAAGCATTTTATAATTGTTGATTTTGACAAGTTTGGTACTACTAATATAATGGCGCCATTAATGAGGATCGGAACAGACCATTCTGACACTATTGTAATAGCAGACTTGAGGCCCAGTTTCAAGTAACAAACTACTGATTTTCGTACTGCTAAAGTTGTCGTTTTAGGCCTACACTCTAATTGTGTAACACTATCAATCACAGTCTGAATGATTTTGAAATTATTTTCTAATCCATTGCTTCATGAAGCATTTTATAATTGTTGATTTTGACAAGTTTGGTACTACTAATATAATGGCGTCATTAATGAGGATCGGAACAGACCATTCTGACACTATTGTAATAGCAGACTTGAGGCCCAGTTTGAATTAACAAACTACTGATTTTCGTACTGCTAAAGTTGTCGTTTTAGGCCTACACTCTAATTGTGTAACACTATCAATCACAGTCTGAATGATTTTGAAATTATTTTCTAATCCATTGCTTTATGAAGCAATGGATTAGAAAATAATAAAATAAAATAATAATTAAAAATAATAACATACAACCCGGTCACATTATCTCGAGACCTCGCTGGAATGCGAACCTCCCGCCCCGTTCTCCTTTCACCTCCCCGCGCTCGCCACGCCGCGTCAGTACGGTTAGCACTTTCGTTGCCCGACGCGACGTGACGTCATCGACGCCAGGTCTCGAGATAATGTGACCGGGTTGTATGTTCGAAAAAATTGTCTGCTCAGCAACGTAAATGACGCAATAATTGTTGTTAAACTGTCAAAATGAAAGCCATTGCTACTGTGTGTCACGTAATTACCCCGCTGGTCCTCACGTGATGCGACACGACTAAGGCCCGTATTACAGAAGGAAACTCAAGCATTGATCTCTGTTTAAAACTAATTTTAAGTCAAGCTTTAATTTTAGAACGTTCCTCAAGCATAGATTCATTGATCATAGTTCAGCTAAGTATCGCTTTATTTTAGAACGTTACTCAGTTCGTAAAGCGAACCCAAGCAGTGATTTGATCTGTAATCGCCCAAGTGTGGTCGAGACCGCGCTTGAGCATAGAATTGTCATGCCAATTTTTGTTTCAAGCGTAAGTTGTCGAGTTTTAATATCAAAATGGATATATTTGAAGAAGTAGATCATTACAATAATTTATTCAATGATGGTGCAAATAGAAGGTTGAACTTTAGCGTTCCTCTTAGATATTTAAGAGATACACAGGACCCATATAATTGTGAAAACTTCATAAAGAGGTACAGGTTTTCATAAGACGTGGTGAAATATTTAATTCTACCTATGATAGACCACGATTTAAGAAAACCACATAACCGTGGGCATCCCCTAGCCCCAGAATTGCAAATTCTTGTGTTTTATTTTTCTTTCGTCCTGCCATTTAAAAAATTATAAGAATAAATAATAATCAGCAAAACAAATAACAAAACAGCTAATCAAAATATCTACGATGTTTTCATTTGCATAAATTGTTTTGACGTGGTTTTGACATACTGCTATTTTTATTAAATAGCGTACCTATTTATGGCCATAGATACAAGTCTTAAGCCTTACAATAATTATGCTTATAAGATTACTAAACTTTATTTAAATAAATGAGGAATTGTACTACGAGTATTCGGGACCGAACTAATAACGCAGATTTCCTAAATAATTGGGCGCTTATGATATATTTTAATATTTTTAATCCAGTGAAGATTAAAACAAAGTTGGTAAATAAAATAAATCGTAAACGAAAACAGGCTGATACATAGACAATACACATCTCTGCTTGAGGTTCGATTTGAGTCTCGATTCAGCTGAATAGAGATTGATTACCGTTCTGGAATATGACCGATGCTCGAGTACTGATTCTATACTTAAACAGTGATCAACTGATTGACGCTCAAACTAGACTTGAGGAACCTTCTGTAATACGGACCTAAGACTTCCCATGCGTATTTTGTTTTTTCTATTAAGACGCTGACAACACCTAAACCGGGGTCCCTGTCAGATTGCATAGAAAAGAAAGAGAAGCGCGATCACACAACGCTTGTAATTTATTGCAAAATATGAAGTAATTATCTATTTACTCAAAATTGAGTTGAGTAATCGAAAATAAAAAACAACCAAGTCGTGCATTCAAATAAGACGTTCTTGTTATTAATTAAATACGTAACGTATGTTCATATTTGATACAGATATTTTGGATTAGAACTCAAAGTAAGAGGTTAGTTTAACGTTAGTTTGTATCGAGATTTTGTTTTCAAAACGTGTTTTGGTAACAACCAAGTTCTGGGAAATATGTTCAAAATTAACATATATTTTTTCCGCTACCACAAACTATACAGATTTGGCAATTTTTTTTCTTAAGAGAAGCCTATTTTTGTCAATTGGGTCTTGTCAGCGCCTTAAGTCGCGCGCTCAGTAGATATAGTCGCGATTTGTGCAACTCAAGAATGAATCACATTAACCTACGAATGAATCACATTAGCTACCCTTTCCAGACGCTTTCCAGCGACTAATCGCGCTTGGACACTTTGCCCACGTGCGCACGGACGTAAAAATATCGCAGCGGGATTTCATCGCGCACTAGATTTTCAACTCTCGGCGTTGAGCCGAGCGTTGTGAATCCAACAGAGTGCATCCCAGCTCGTCGAAAGACACAGTTGGATTTTCAACTCTCGGTGGTAAGCAGAGCGTTGAAAATCCAGTGTGCGAAAGAAATTACCGCGGGAAAATATCGCCCGTGCGTACCTGAGCTTAAAGGTACATAAATAAGTCGAGTCGCATTGTCGCTCGAAAAGTCGCGTCTGTGTGGGGTTTAGGTACCTAATTTTCTAAAAGAAAAATTTGTCTAATTGTTCTTATCACAAAAAAAAATATTGTTCTTATCATACTGGAGTTTACAGTCGTCAGTCTTTTAATTACAATTATTTATAGTACCTAATGAAACGATACCAAATCGAGATTAAAGTATCACGCTTTGAAGGCAAGCACTTTATCATGATTTGTATGTGTTTTATTTAGTTGCCAAGCCAAATGTAATAATATGTTTATTTATTTAAAAAAAAACGTTTATTCGGCCAACAAAAGGATCATATACAAAAAAAAATACAAAATAAGAAAATAAATAAAAAATAAAATAAAAAACACAATTATAAATACATAGACATATTACAGACTTCGATTGCTCAGTGTGTGAACCATACAGCAATGGTTCAGGTACTGACAATCGAACCTCTGCGCGAATGCAGGATGCCGCTGGAGCTAGCCTGAACCCTGCGCGCCACGGATGTACACCGTTTTCGCATAATAGAATAGTAATAGGCTACATGCAACTCGGCGAACATTCCTGATGCGCTGCAGAATCCGGCCAGCCTCATCAGCACCCTGAAAGCATTATTATATTGGACACGCAAGGCGTTTTTACTGTCTGCGCGTGTATGCGACCCACAGGCTGCTCGTTTAGAAATGTCTGATCCAATCGCAGTATGGGCTTCCCTCGGTACCTACATGTTTGACTTGTACAAATATCGACATACAAATATCGTTTTTCGATGGTACGTAGGGAAAGCGGCCTGTTCTTTAGTTTTTAAACAACAATAACATTAAACCGGCCAAGTGCAGAGCACAATAGTTCTGTAGTTGGGATGAATTTATCCCAAGTACTAACTTAACATTGAGAGGGGCTTGTGACTAAACAATAACAGCCGCACGGGTCAAACGATCAGGTTAAGCTACGCTTGCCGCGGTTGGTCCGTAGATTGGTGACCATCTTTACGTACCAAGACCCCTCCGTGCCTCGGAAAGGACGTTAAGCCGTTGGTCTCGGACGTTAAGACGTTACGGGTTGTTCTGACGACCCCGAGCCCGAAAATCTGTCAACCAGTCTTACCAAGGGGTATCGTATTACTCAGTAAGTGGGTTGTGAAGGTCAGATAGGCGGTCAATCCATGTAAAATACTGGTATTCAGCTGCATCCGGTTAGACTGGTAGCCGACCCCAACGTAGTTGCGGAAAAGGCAGGCAGATGATGACAAACTTAACATTGTAGTTGAAAAACATGTTCTCAGGCATCAGGGATGTCAGTTTAGCCCTTCAGGGCTAGATCTAGCCCTTTTTCCGAAATAGGAAATGTAGCCCAAAATTATCGTGTATCAAAACCCCTAAAAAGACATATACAGAGTACCAGGGCCGGATTTAGGGCAGGGCAACAGGGGCACTGGCCCTGGGCCTCCACAAAGAAGGGGCCTCCACAATTTGTTTGTAAGATAAGGAAAAATACATCCTTTGTGCCCTTCAAAGAAAAAGTTCACAATCACAAGATTTTTAAAACCTTTTTTAAATTGTTTTTTTTTTTCATCTCTTCCACAAATTTTTCGGGCCTCCACTTCTTGGTTGCAAGGGCCTCCACACTTGTAAATCCGGCCCTGCAGAGTACCATCTTTGTTTGTACCTTGAAAGCAGTGCTCTAGAGTCTAGAGCACTGAAAAAAAGAAATGCATTACAGCCTGTAATGATAACTATATCTACATAAATAATAAAAAAACTTTTCATTCATTCACCGACAGATAACGCACAGGCGCACAGCCCAAAACCGTTGGGTCTTGGCATAGTAGGTACCTACGTACTTTTAAATAGGTTATTATTTTTAATATTTTGTAGACCTTTTTTTTCTTTTTGTTAAGTACCTGGTACATCTCGACAGGCCTACACTGTCCTCCCATACCTATTAACACTGTATTTTGAAAACATTGTAAAAGCCAATTATTTTTAAAAGAGTAACCGTGGAGTTTCTTGCCGGCTCTTCTCCATAGGAAACGACCAATTGGAACCGTGCACCTAGCTTCTGACGTTCCATAAGTGCCCATGTAGTTTATGTGAAAATAAAAATATTTTGATTTGTACTGATGAAGCATTTTCGAAAATTTTGCTTATAAAATCAAAAGTCATTTATTCAAACTAGGCTGAAAATCAGCACTTTTCGAACGTCATAATTACATAAGACAGACCCCCAAAATGCCCGCCCTTCACCACTTCGTAGTGTTTTATCTGGGAAGAAATGGCGCAACAAACTCCCCAGCAGCACAGCTTTCTGTTCAGTTAGAAAAACTGGGTTCTATACAATAATATAAAAATAAAATAATTTACATTACGCGCAACACAAAACATTACATTTTCTTATCAGGTATATGTCAGCTAGCACACGCCACTATAGGTACCAACAAAAAAAAAACATCGAAAACTATAGGTACTCAAGCACAAATAAAAACGTAAACAGATCTTAATACCTAAATAAAAGCCTTCAGGCATAAACGGCGTGCCCGGTTACTTTTATAGCTATATCTGTAACTCGAAGTCACAAATGATAAACTAGCACCATCGAAGTAAAATAAATAAACAGTTTATTACTAACACAAAAACAAAACATTGGTCAGCAAGACGACCAGTCACCACAAGCAGCACCCGTTCACGAGCATAACGCAAAGATCAGCTATTACGCCTAGAGGGAATAAAAGCCACTTTTCATAAAGACTAAGGAACAACCATTGATCAATAAGTTTGCTCACTCATACATTATTCATCAGCAAATAAATGACGGCATTGGAATGTGAAGTGAAGAATCCGAGATAAGTCATTGCTGTAGTGTAAACATATCAACCATTCATGTGGTAGCACTATGACGAAATAACACAATATAATTATTGTGTCTCAATCAATTCATTCAGTTTCCTGTGGTTTTCCTTTGTTCTCGAAAACGTGTTAATATTTACCCTTTGTGTTTACCAACAGCATATGAATTGTTCTATTTGTTTCAAATAATTAAAGCGTAATTCTGGTTATTGGGGTTTTTACTTTTGACAAAAGTAGGTATTTGTTTTGACCGGAAAGCTATATATTAAATGTCATTATTATAGTACTAAGCAAGCAAACTCATATTACTGAAATTTACTACTGTAGAGAAGCGTTTTGTCGACGGAAGAGTAGACAAAAATGACGTTTCCGTGTAGACAGTTGACAGTTTTCTACCGAGAAAAGTAAATAAGCGATTTCTATTCTACAGTAGATTAGAAATAGAAAGCGTCATGCTAAGCCTGCTGCTTGCAAAATCGTACTGCTAAACGAGTACTTTTCTGTCCGAAGCTATGTTTATATTATATCGCAATATTCTCCTAGCACCGTTGAGGTGCTGGCGTCTAAATTCCATTATATCATCCAGTAATCTTCTACAGCAGGCTTAGCACGAGAACCGTAGAGTAACGTTTTGTCGACGGAAGAATAGACAAAAATGACGTTTCCGTGTAGACAGTTGATAGTATTCTTACACAAGTGTTTTTTTTTAAAGTAGAGTAGAAAGCGTCATGCTAAGCCTGCTGGTAAATCATCATCGTTTTTCTCTTGCCTGTATCACAATTTATTTGGGGTGGGGCCCAACATGTTTTCTTCGTCATTTCAGTACTCATCCCCTTTCTAGCCATATCATTTTTTCTTCGTCATTTCAGTACTCATCCCCTTTCTAGCCATATCATTTTTCAAACAGTCCACTCATCGTTTACTACCGGTAAATATGAACTACAAAGAACGGCCACGCCACGATTGGTACCATGATCAATCATCAAGCAAACGGAATTGGCTATAGTTACCAATAATGTAGGAGCAACATTGTTGGTTGGTATTCTCTTGGTATGATTAAGTTATTATTTAAGAGAACCAGTGTTGTATTTTGACTTCTCAAATAAAAGTACGCTTAAAACTGGCGCATACTTAACCACAAAACCTTCTCATTACAGGGACATATTCTCCGCAATATCCGACGGTTCCACATGCAAGTTACTCCAGAGCGTTCTAGTACGAACCATCAAGTCTAAATTCCCTGACGTAGAAGCTATCATAGGGTTGGAGTCGAGAGGATTCCTCTTCTCTTTCTCTCTGGCCGCTGATTTGGGTATCGGCTGTCTTCCGGTCAGGAAGAAAGGAAAGCTGCCAGGAGAAGTCGTGTCTTATAAATATGAGTTGGAGTATGGAACGGTAAGTTTCTGAGAATAAAACTGAATGGCTTTAAGAGCGTGGGTATAAGCGAAATAACCGATTGAACGACTGATTTGGAACTCTTGCGTGCATGCACAAGAGGAAAATATTTTGCGTATTCAATGGCATGCACATTTTGATCATTCACTCCATAAGTAATATATTAGTCTCAGCGCAGACCAAAAAGGAGCGCAGAATAGGGGATTTTTATGGCATTAAATAAAAACTTTTGAATTAGCGTTTTATACTTCGAACGGAATCCTCACAGTCTTGAGGACGCAGAAAGCGTTTGATGTCTGCTTCGATGTTCGTACAACTTTGCACTAAATGCACTGAAAAAAAAGAATAATTCGGAAAATGCTCTGCGGTCCTCTTTTCCTTACTCTGAGGCTAATGTCATTTAATGATCCCACCTAATTCCACCTTCATTTAAATTCCAGGACATCCTAGAAATACAGAAGGACACAATCCGTCCGGGTCTAAAGTGCCTCATAATCGACGACTTGATAGCCACCGGCGGGACGATAACAGCCGCCAGTCAGTTGCTTAAGTCTTGCGGTGCTGAAGTCATCGGCTGCCTGTTGGTAATCGAGCTGACGTCACTACAAGGCCGCCAGAACATTCCCAAGGGTATACCTGTACATTCCTTGATCAAGTATGATTAGGTAGTACGTAGAATTTTTTGAGGGGACGCGGGCGCAATTGTGTTTGGAGAAATGAACGGAAAAGCGCTTTTTTGACGTGCGTTTGCCGAGTTGACACAATCAAAGTACGCTTGTACAAAGTAGATTTGACAAAGCTGCTTTTGAAAAGTTGAACGCCATCTTAGTCCACTTTGATTGGACGCCGTCGTCCAAGTGCGCTTTGATCAGTGTTGCCACGATCGAAAAAACGTCCAAATAGTCGTCAAATCTACTTTGTCCAAGCGTACTTTGATTGTATCAACGCCGCTTTAGTGAACTTGTAAAATATATGGTTAGCTCGTGTTCTTGTGACGTCTTTTTGGTGCGGCTACGCCTTAGACTAGTTTTATGGCTGTGTTACTAGGTAAAATATACATACACTGAAATTTAGTAGGAACATAATACGTGTCGCGTTCTGCCAAAAGTGTGCTGGAAGGTTTTCTCTGAAAACTGTTAACATTTTGACATTATGTAAACTTGACATGCTGTTCAGTGGAACATAAAATTGCTTAGCAGTTACGAATTGGGCTATATATTCACATAACTGCTTTATTGAGTAACTCTAGAAAATTTAAAAACTTGTTGTATTTGTTTTAGACTCAATTTAAACAATATCTTGAGGAAATAAATAGATTTTGGATTTTAAAAGTACAGTTTAACTGTCTGACATTTGATGCATCGTTTTGACAAAAAGGCTCTAGCCCGCATTTTATTGTACTAACTTATGTTTAGGATTCTTGTTGTAAATAGTTGGCTTTGTGCAGTGGTTCAAGCTAGTGCAGTGATAAGAACTTGACTATCAAACTCAACCTTAAAGCCCCATTTACACGATGCAAGTTTCTTGCGTGTGGCATACAATAAAATTGAAGCAACAAAACTTTGAACTTTAATTGTTGCCTTAATATATTTTATGCCGAGGACAATTCAATCTCATCAGCAGACTTAGCATGACGCTTTCTATTTCTACTCTACTGTAGAATAGAAATCGGTTATCTACTTTTCTCTGTAGCAAACAGCCAACTGTCTACTGTAAGTACTGTTTAAGTCCTAGCGCTTGCGACCACTGGGCCAACGAGGCAGCAGTTCGAGTTTAAAATCAATGATACGAGTAAATTGCCGATTAGGATGTAAATCAGGAAGGTAACTCGAAACCCGCAAACCTCGTCATCCCGGAAAAAGACGTTTTTATGTGGTCAACGAATTCGAATCGATTATGATGACAATGAGACCGAGACATTATAAATTTACTACATTTAGATATATTACCTAAGAATATTTTTGTAAGCAAAGTGTTAATTGTCTATGCATACGTAGGTACAGATTTGTAAATTAATATGACTTCTTTTATTTACTTTGCTTCCTGCAAGCTAAACATGACGCTTTCTATTTCTACTCTA
The DNA here is from genome assembly GCA_905333075.3 of Atethmia centrago. Taxonomy (NCBI): domain Eukaryota; kingdom Metazoa; phylum Arthropoda; class Insecta; order Lepidoptera; family Noctuidae; genus Atethmia; species Atethmia centrago. The sequence goes on from HG995388.1 coordinate 21,353,110, forward strand.
CTGTAGAATAGAAATCGCTTGTCTACCGAAAATGTTCTACTGTCTACACGAAAACGTCATTTTCCCCAACGTCGTTGGGAAAAGGTTACGCAGATGATCACGAAGTTCTCTGTGAAGAGTTTTCTTGATGTTATAAAAGAGAATTTAGTATCATTATATTTTATTAGGATTAGTGCTTAGTGCAAGATGTCCTTTTCTGTGTTATCTTCGACGTTTGTCGAAGATAACATAGAGAAGTGTTTACTTCTCTACGGTATATTAGGGTTAAGTTGAAAGGTATAGTCTAGAGGATATTAAAATAGTATCAACTTGGATCACTGCAAAAGCTATTAATATTATTCGTAAGCCTGTATATTTTGAACCATAATTGTGGAGTGTACTTGTAGTAAAGGAAAACAGCCAGTTCTTCTAAATAAGGAGATATCTTCTGACGTTGTCGACCTGTCGCTGACCAGACCCGTGAGGAAGTAAACTTATAGTGTGTAACTCGGCACATGTGCTAACACAGTTGTAGCTACTTATTTGGATAAAAAGTCACCCACTCTTTTTAATTTGATGTGGTAGCACATACCACGGCACAGATTAGCTACACAGAATATGCGTACGTATTGTGAGTTTTCAACGAAACGAGTCACTCAATTTTTTATTTTGATGCCCTAGCTTCTCATTTCTCTTTCCCTCATAATCGCTCGTGCGAGCTGTGTGACGCGCTTAACCGATTAGTCACCGTGTGTGCCTACTCTACTGCGTATGTGTGCCGTGTCGCGTTGCCGTCATTGCATACCCCACTCGCGACTCACGCGGCAAGTCCTGCGACTCACCGACACACACAGCACGTACACGCTCAGCTCACAGTCAGGCCACCGCAGCCTCGCCTCATTCGTGGTAGCACAGTGTGCTAGCACACTTTGTAAAAGGAGTGCCTCGCACGATCCTCATTTTAAAACAGTGTGCTACCCATCTCTAAGTGAACGAGACATTTAAATAAAAACGGCTACCGAGAGCGCACGTTAGTGATGTTCGTAATATTTAGTAGTATTTAGTGCTGAGATTACAAAAATAATTTAGTAAGAAAGGACTCGTAATTTTCAGGGGAACTTCAAAAAATTGCTAGAAGTGCGTTCACTATAATTGTTCGTTTAAAAAGAGTTCTAAATGGCGACTAACGAACAGAACTACCAATCACATGACTGCAAAATTCAGTTCTTCCAACCGCATCACGCGTCAAGTTATAGTGAACGCACTTTAGATACTATTGTATGACAGTTGACAGAGGTACATAGGTGGACATGTTCTATCCTCGATTAGTCTGTTCGTAGTGTTCTTACTATTTCGCTGTAACCAAAGATCTGGCATCAAAGATCATCATAATTTGTTTTTCGTATTATTTTACAATTGACAGAACATTTCATTTATATAATTGACGTACAAAAATTTTGTACCTACGTCATAATTTTTTATTTATAACAAATGGCATTTAAAGCAATATTTTGTATAATTTACAAATGAAAAATCCTATTATTAATCATATTATTCCTTAGATTTTATCGACTGTACAGTGTATACATATCTCGCACACTATTATATTGTGTAATTATAATGATAATTATTTATTACGTTTTTGAGCCTTTTACTGCTAAGTTTGGCGAATCAACGAGATGAAAGCTTCGCACAGTTGCTTCTTTATTATATTACAAGCCGCGTGTGCGACAGAATCTACAAAAATGACGAACTTCTATACAAACTTTCATCCCCTATTTAACCCCTTTAGGGGGCAAATTTTCAAAATACTTCCTTAGTGCTCAGTTTCGCTATATGACGAACTCATATGCAAAATGTCATGCTTGTCTTCCTTGGTGCTCAGTTTCGCTTTATGACGAACTCTTGTGCAAAATTTCATGTTTCTCTTCCTTAGTATTCAGTTTCGCTTTAACACGAACTCTTGTGCAAAATGTCATGCTTCTCTTCCTTAGTACTCAGTTTCGCACTGTTGTGTTCCAGCAGTTTAGGCTGTGCACAAAGATATTTATGTCTAGATGGACAGTCAAAAATGTGTAGTCGTCAAAAAATGACGTGGCGCGATTGTAAGACGTATCTGTCACGCACACCAGCCTAGCAAAGTTGGCCTGGTTTCTTATAGTTCTTTTGCAGCGTGACCTAGACATAATTATAAATAATCAAAGGCTGTGCATTTTTTATCAGTGAACGAACGAATGAATTTACGAAATATTTTTAACAAGTAGATTATTTTATAATCACGTCTTTTTTTTTTGGGTGGGATATTATCAAATAATTTCTCACGCTCTGGGCGGAGCGGGAGGGAGTATCAGATTCTTACTGACTAAAACCCATCCGTATTCCTTCCGTTGCCTGTGTTGCCAGGGGCCTCGGTAACCCTTTTGGACTGCCACGCGACCCCGGCAGGCATCGGCCCTAGTGGATCCCTAAACTTGTGCTGATGACATCCCTTTAAGGCGCGCGTGGAATACAACGCGCCGTCGACCCGGGCCTGGTCCTTACCGGACGGTGAGTTACCCATTGCTCACCGTCCGCATGCCCGCGCCTACGGTGGCCGGAAATCCGTCCGGAATTCCCGACGCCCAGGGCGTCTCCTGTAGCGGAGAGGGCGCGAAATTTGCCTTTCTGTCAACCGTCCCGCCTCCTCCTTCGCGAGCATTACTGCTTCGCAGAAGGAGGTGACGGCTGCCCATGCCCTCTCTCCGTACCATGGTCTGAATCAGGGCCGGACGCGAGAGGTCTCTACCGCCGATCGCCTCCATGAGGACACGGCGGTGCTCTGCCTAAGCCGGGCAGACCTCCACCGTATGCTCCACCGTGTCCTACGGGCGATCACCGACACAGTTATAATATAATCACGTCTAAGGAATATATTTGAGGAGCTGAATTATAAAATTCTGATTATATTATTGACTTCGTCGTTGGTCTAGTGGTCGCAAGAGCTACTGCAGAGCATGAGGTCCTGGGTTCGATTCCCGGGTCGGGCAGTGTTTTATGGGGTTTTTCTATCTGGAATTTCTCAGTAGCAGTCCGAAGTCTGGATTTGCGACCGGCTGATGGCAATAGGCTCGCCCTCAATTTATTACATGGGACTTAAATACAACTGGCGAAATGTGGGTCTACTAAAGGTACACCTCTGCCCTACCTTTCGGGGAAACTAGGCGTGTTGTTTTTTTATGTTGAATTATAAAAGTACTATCTATTGTACATATCAGCTTAAACAAGAAGCCAATGCTAATGCGAAGTCCCGTCACGTTTTTTCCGCGTTTAAAGTGTTGAAGTTTAAACACGTGCGCACGGGGCAAGGGTTAAGGACAAAGATTTTTTTAAAGTTCTTTTATAAGGCCTGATATTCACGAGCGCTTTTTTTTGTAGTATATTCTTAACTGAATGAGTTCTAACGCAAGTGTTCTTATGTTTCCTAAGACTGTGGTCGCCGCCACATAGCGTCCGCAATTTACCGTTGAATGACGACAATGAAACGTTAAATGTGGCGGCGACCGCTCTTCTAGGAAGCTCTAGCTTTAATCCATCGTAAAGAAAGCTTTCGTGTGCAGTAAGCCCTAAAGTTTAATATTCTATTTGGTATTCTACATGGTATAATTGCTATATATTTTTTTAATTATTATTTTTTTATTCACAACATTGGCTCAAGGTATTGTACAAGCCTTTTACGAGTATAATAATATTAAATGACATTGTAACTGTAAGCATTCCATTTTGTATAGTGTATTGTATTGTTTATTAAACTTTTATATGATTTATATGATTGTTTTATTAATAGGTTCCTACTCTATTACCTTTCACAAGGTACACATTTCACATTTAACAGATATACTCGGGGTGAGTGTATCTGTTTTAAATATTATGTGAAATGAGTATACATGTATCTTCGAAAATGTTGACTGCCTCGATGGTCTAGTGGTCGGAGTCCTGAGTTCATTTCCCAGGTCAGGCAAAGTGATATTGGGATTTTCATCAGGAATTCCACAATAGCAGCCCGGAGTCTGGATTTGTGACCGGTTGATGGCAATAGGCTCGCCCTCTATTACATGAGAGTCATGAGACCTAAATGAAACTGGCGAAATGTACTATAGATACACCTCTGCCTTACCCTTCGGGGATTACCTACAGGCGTGGTTTTGTTTATTTAAGTTTGTGAAATCTCACGTCGTGTTTTCATTGGAATCACTGGGCTAATACGAGATATATTTTATCAATTTTGAATAAGCTTTCATACACGCATATGTAATTGGAAACCCACCTTTTCATTAACTCATTAAATTAGTGTGCATGTCTCATGTTTTATTAGTATGCATGTAGCATGTTTTCAAAATTAAATTAGTATAATATTATTTATATTATAATATAATTTTATCGGTGCTGAATAAGATATTCTTAAAGTACGAAATAGTCAGCAAATATGAATAAAATCATTAAACGTTATTTTAATAAATTTATTTTTATTTAAATAAAATTAATTAATTAAGTTGTGCTGAGTAAGATATTCTTAGAGGACGAAGGAGTCAGATATGAATAAAATCATTAAAAGTTATATTAATACATTTATTTTTATATAAATAAAATGTTAAAATACTGAAAGTTGTACAGAAACATGGACATAAATACTTAGACATAATAATTAAAACTTAGTAAACAGATATCACATTTCTGAAAGAATAATTAATTTACATAAGGTAGGGGCACCGCGTGGTGGTGTCCAAAATGTCCCTTAATATTCTGCTCCAATTCCTGTGTGGTCTTCACATTTTCAGGCAATTTGGTCGTCAGTTTGTCTGATGACGTTGATGAGGAAACTTCGCTGGAATCACTGGTCACTGGAACAATCCTTGGCATAGTCTTCTCCTGTCCTACGATCTTGTCTGTAGTACTCGACAATTCGCTTTTAGGTGTAGTGTGATCGTCATTTGTTAATTCTTTAGGTAAAGCTGGCACAACGGGTTCCTTACTGGCTTGACGGACTTTCCTGTTTTCTTCTTCATCTCTTAAGTTGATCAAGTCATCGCTTTCAGCTTGGGGCATGACGGGAAGAACTTTTTGAGTATCTTCATTTGTCTGCGTAGAGTTGCTTTCGAAGGTTGAATCCTGTGCTTTCTTCAAGTTTTCGTCGATATCTGCTTGTACTGTTTTGTTGGCGTTTTCGTTGACTTTTATGTCTTTTGTAGCATCAGCTTCCACTGGTGTAGGAACTGGAGTTTGGTCTTCTGTCTTCTGGTCCTGAGTGTCGCGGTTCAGTCGTGTTTGGTCCTTGCCTACTAAAGCTGGGTTGATTTTCTGTTGGTCGTCTTTGGATGCTTCTGACGTAGAACTGGCCGTAGGTTTTGGGGCTTCAAGAATAATGTCATCACCATTCTTAGGTTCTTGGTTTGAATGTTCGTTGACGTTAAGGTCCTTTGGCACTTGAGGATTCTGTGTATCATATCCAGTAGCTTTAGGGTGGTTAGGGAGACGCGCGTTCACGTTCTCTTCCGCGGCAAACACTTGAACGTTGAAGTCGAATCCTCTGAATACGGCAGGACTCTTCAGCTCGAGTGTGACGTTCTTCTGTCCCTCTCCTCCTTCGACCACGGTAGCTTCTCCGTCCTTTTCTGGCCTGTTGTCAATGACAACTACTCGGCTGATGACTTCGTCGCTGGTGTTTGTAGCGTTCACAGTTAGTGTCTTAATTTGTCTCCAAATGGCTGGGCTGGCGGTGAAATTCTGTTCGAATATTAATTTCCCGCCTTCATAGCCCACGCTGAGGTCTGCGGCAGAAGCCACAGCCACGAAACCGATCACTGCAAAAACTTTGACGAACATCTTCGGATGTTTACAAACGACTGATGCAAATGACGAATCGAAAAGCTTTTATACAGAACAGCGGGTTAAGGAAAAACTTCAAAATGTAAGTCACCTACTCGGTTAATATTTTTTTATTACCATATATTAAAATCTTCCTACAGGAAAATACGGCGTGATAATGTACAGTCAATGACAAAGTACCTACTGCGACCACAATATTACGTTTCAATTATGATGAGTCAGGAAGAAGTGTTAAATTTTTCCTTCTCTGTTTTAAACTAATGAATTGATTGAACCACAATACATATGTTTCACAAACATCTTTGTAAGCATTTAACTACATATTATCATATATTTCTAAGCAAACCAATAGTTGATGTTCAAGTAAATAAACAATTATTTTACTTACGGAAACTAGATCTCGTTTATCGTGCAAGGTGAGCTAGTACTTATAAACCACATAACTACGTACAGGGAAAATCGGATACATGGACTTGAGATGTTGGAAGAGGTCATACCAGTGAGAAATAGTGAATACCCTTCTCCTACTTAGTAGAACTTTTTTTTGGATTGGGTAAATCCATGTGTGTTTGTAGTCTTAACTGTTCTTTTCATGCAGTTTCACATGGCATCTTATGACCTCATAGGTCACAAGGTCATAAAAGGGAAAGACTTCAATCTCGATCGGTTTTGATATTGGCGCTTAATTTCACTCCATGTCTTTTCGATCTTCATCGCTGGTAACGACCCGTGAAGAGTGATCACATGAAATATGGTACTTTTTAATAATTAATTACGTGTAGGTACCTATGTCTTATATTGCATTTTAGACTCAACATTTTGAAGCCTCATGTCAGGAATGCTGTTTTAGTAATATGTAACTAAGCTAAATAATTATGTCATACGACAAAATACGTAGGATTCCATTTAAATTTCACTCCATGACTTTTCGATCTTCTTCGCTGGTGTGAAGTGTGATCACATGACATACGGTACCTATTTTTAAATCATTAGATACCTAATCCCTAATCTTATACTCAAATACCATACTCAAATACATACAATAGGTACTTATGTTTAGACTCAACAATTTAAAGCGTCATGTCAGGAATGATGTTTTAGTCATAGTGTAAGTAAGCTAAATAATTAGGTACGTCATACGACAATATACGTAGGTACTGCTCCAGAAATCCTCCTACAAAAAAAACCCTAATACACAGTTTGACGGCCCTGAAAATAAAGCCCAAGATGTGTAACACTTCGAAGGTTTTGTTTGACAAAGAAAAGAAGATAGTAAACTATTTTACAGTAGCAATGATATAGAAAATTCCGCATTTTGTTAAAAATAATAATTTAAACAATAATGTTTTATGCAAGTACTTATTTATGTATTTGCGATTTGTTTATTGGGACCAGCAGTGCTATTCTGTAATAATAACACCGTGAAAACTTAAGTGAAGCGAGCTTAAAGTCAGCTGTCAATAGTGTCATCCCTAGCAAAAGGTGGAATTAGAGCTCACTTCACCTAAGGTTTCACGGTGAGATTTGTACAGAATAGACTGGTTGGTCCCTTAGTTAAAAGTACAGGAACAAAGTATACAATTTTCGTGGCGACTGTACAATACTGGTAAAACTACGTGACATATATCAACAAGTGAATCTAAACGCGCGTGGAATCATAATAACAAGATCTACGTGTTCATTCTTGAATTGAGGATTTCCTACGTAGTGAGTAAGAACAGTCTCGGAGATGATATGACACATACATATAGATACGTACATGCAAACAACACCCTGATTGGGTAACACTCTGTCCATCTCAATCTAAATGATTTTGAAGTAAGTATACATATTGCTAATCCATGTTCGAAAAAATTGTCTGCTCAACGTTATTACGTTGCTGAGCGTGTCGAAGGCAAGCGATGACATTGGTGCCGATTCCCTTGTTCACAAACTAAACTAAATTTAAGTTCAGTGCATCTTTTTCTTTGTATTTCATTATGAAGAGGACAGAAGATAAATTTTAGTTTAGTCCTGTCAAATTAATCAGCGCCTGTCACTACTCCATACAAGTTTAGACGTGATTAAAAACTTGCCTACTAATTACGTCAATTTACGTCAAGCGCTGATTAATTTGACAGGACTTAAGTCATACATTTATAACATTTATCTTCTGTCCTTTTCTTAATGAAATACAAAGAAAAAGATGCACTGAACATAAATTTAGTTTAGTTTGTGAACAAGGGAATCGGCACCATTGAGAACTTAGCGATCTTATAGCAGGCTAAATTGAGTTAGGTGTTTGAATTTCATTATAAACAAAGAGTTTGTAAAATTATTGATCACCTGCGCTGCGTTATATTTACATAAATAGAGACTAATTACCTAGTTCCCCAATAGTAGATAGGCGTCAAACTTAATGGTGGCTCTGAAGTGTGCTACTCGTAGGTACCCCAACCCCGCTCACACGTCAATTCGTTACTGCGCAGCGACTCGCCTTATGTTCCGATCCGTCTTGAGCTTAAATCGGGCTGTAGGTACTTAATGGAACATGGAATATAAATGTTGTACAATCAGTCTCTTCGAATTGGTTACTTCACAAGATTACTTACTTGTAAAATGGCCAATTGAATAAATTAAATCAGTTGGCAACGTCATATTTGTCAATTATATTGAATGAATAAGCAATAATAATTTGGTGTAACAACCTCTGGGATCTACCTACGATGCCGCGGATAGACACAAATCCACAAGTTTTATTAAACATAATTAGGTTCAGGGGGGTAACCATGACCTCTTATAGCAGTATTATTATAATATTACTTCACAGTGGGAAAGTGATGGAGCTATACAGGGCTTATAGCTCCATCTCTTTCTCACGCTAAAGTAATATTGAAATAATACTGCTATAAGAGGTGATGGTTACCCCCCAGATCGGTGTCGGGGTACCCGGAGATCCCGTCAAAAACATAACCTGTACAAAAATGCAAGTCTCGCACGCAACTTGACGAACCGCAGTTCTTCCTGCCGCAAAAAGTTAAACCAAGTTCTAATATAAAACCAAGTCAGTTTATTTATTTTAATATATTGTTACCTAATTAGTAACAACATTTTATGTTCGTATGACTATTAGACATCTTATGAGCAAAAATGAATTATTCACTTTATCATTTTTTTATTACTGTTAAATATTGCAAGTCTTACGTGTAATAGGTAAAACGATATGGCTCGAGAATTAGTTTTCAGCAATGTATATGTACCTAGCTATTAATTGTCGATTACAAACTCTGTATGATAAATCGATGTTTCGAGAATCGATTTTTAAAGCAACCGATTTTGTTTCCCATTACTACACAAATTATTTTTATAGTCAAATCGGGCTACTTAAATTGTTACGATTAAATGAACTTTTCCGTAGTCGGAATAAAGTTCGTCGGTAACTCCATGGTGTACACTGTCTGAAGATTAACCTTGTTTTGTAATAACACGGAATGGGTTCGACTAACTTTGCGTGATAACAAAATGTTTAGTTTTAGAGTCACTCACACCGAAACGTGAAGCGACGCGACGACGCTTTTTTTTTGGGTGGGAAATTATCAAATAACTTCTCCCGCTCTGGGCGGAGCGGGAGAGTGTGTCAGACTCTTACTGAAACCCACCCGTATTCCTCTTCCGTTGCCTGTGTTGCCAGGGGCCTCGAAAACCCTTTCGAACCTCCACGCGACCCAGGCAGGACGCGACGAGGCTGCGCTCACTTTTTAATATCGTAATACAAAATCGTTTCACTACACAATAAGATATAGGGTGGTTGCGCTGATTAGCGACCACTTAATTGAGTTGCTAACTTAAGCAACTTATTTTAGTTTTCGGCTACCCTTCTTTTCGTTCTAAATCTTGGTGGTCTCAAACTACTATCGTAATTTTCTAACTGTATCAGTTAGCGGCCAATATATGTGAATGAATAAAAAAAATACATATATCATGAAAACATGTGGTCATTTACTGAAGAATCTTTACCTAAGCTATTACAACACCAAACCCTAAAGCGTGTAACCACAAATAAAACATTGAGAACATAATAAGCAAAACAAAATAAGAGTCAGAATACGACCCCTGCAGGCTTAGCACGAGCACCGTTTTGTCTACGGAAGAATAGACAAAAATGACTTTCCGTGTAGAAAGTATGACGACGGCAAAGTAGAAAACGTGCAGTAGACTCTTCTACTGCACGTTTACCGGAATTCACTCTTTTATATAATTCGACACAGAATTCTTTGTTTTGTCATACGATTTTTTTTCTGTTTGATTCTCAATTTTTAACACGTCTATAAAGACAACTACAACAATTTTTCTCAAAATGTCGAAGTACCGTATTTTGGAACAAACAAATATTATAGTATTATTGGTCTTTACCATTTCCTTGGTAATGCCCTATTAAGACGCTGACAACACCTAAACCGCGGTCACTGTCAGATTGCATAGAAAAGAAAGAGAAGCGCGACGACAAAACGCTTGTAATTTATTGCAAAATATGAAGTAATTATCTATTTACTCAGAATTGAGTTGAGTAATCGAAAATAAAAAACAACCAAGTTCTGCATTAGAATAAGACGTACTTGTTATTAATTAAATACTTAATTTATGTTGATATTTAATACAGATATTTTGGATTAGAACTCAAGGTAAGAGGTTAGTTTAACGTTAGTTTGTATCGAGATTTTTTTTTCAAAACCAAGTTATCAACCAAGTTCTGGGAAATATGTTCAAAATTAACATATATTTTTTCCGCTACCACAAACTATACAGATTTGGCAATTTTCTTTCTTAAGAGAAGCCTATTTTGGTCAATTGGGTCTTGTCAGCGCCTTAACTAAATGATGTAAAATAAGAGAATACAGTCTTGTTCTTCTACTAATTATCACAGTTCTGCGTTCAAAACGCTCTCCTGTAAAATCATGATTTTTGTAGTTATTCGTATATACCTTGTGGCCGTCGAGTAGAGTAGAAAAACGCTAATTGTCTTCACTATCTTAGACAACTATCAGTTGTCAGTGTGATTTTGACACATTGGGATAGAATCTTTCTTCTGAAATAGTCTACATAAAAAAGGACCTAGACAAAGACCGTTAGAAACGAAAGACAACATGACGGATTGCAGAAGGATTTCTATGGTGCGATGTCAAAAATGGAGAAACAAAATGTCACTTTGTATAGAAAAAGCTATGTCTATTCTTCGAAGAAATAAAAAGCGTCATGCTAAGCCTGCAGGTGGCTTTCTAACGTATTAATAAACTATGCATTTCAGTAACCGACCACTCGGTTTTAGTTTAATATAAGGTAACAATTTACTTAAATGCAATTAAACAATTGAATCCCCGCTTCTAATTTGAGTAAACAACTTATACTACAAATTTTTTGCTCTTGCGCAGCACATCCACACACCACTGAGTCAAGACGTGAAGCTGAACGTCCTTTTTTCTTTGCTTTGGGTCAAGCAGTTGGTATGAAATTGAGTTTACTCAATAAATATTATTTGAATAGTTACGTAATAAGAATTTATTCTTATTACGTAACTATTCAAATAATGTCTATATAATACTCTTTATTTCCCAAAGAAATGAATGAATGAATGAAATGCACTGACCCCAGCGTGGTTAAACCAGACTCGATTGCTCGAATGAACCCAAGGATTCGCACTAGTCCCTGGAGCCTCATGTTTCATGGGACTACAGAGACCATTGCGTATCAAAGACAAGACCGGAGGGCGCGGTAATGGTCAGGAAGACGTGCCCTTAGGATAGGAAGGATTATTAGAGCCTACCGGATATGCGTCCTTGATTAAGCAATGGAATAGTGGAGAGACGGGTAATTTATCTATGGGAGGGCATCTTTTAACAACGTCGCCGCCAGGTTGGCTCTGGTCCAGTTGCTTTCTCGACTCTTTTCTGTGTGTGTCACTGCTAAGCTGTGTTGCATGTTGCTGTTTCCAATGATGATGAATCTGAGGTCTCGCTACTTTCCGTTTCTGATTTCTTGTAAATCACGCTAGCAGCCTTCCTAGTCTTATCTCGATCTTCGGCCGTGTCCATCCAAAAGTTGATTTCCATGTCGAAGTAATTCATGTCCTGCTTTAGGTTGTCATTCCAGGTGACAACAGGTGAATAGTCTTTATCTCCCAAAGAAAGGTTATTTATTAACTTTAATTAAAGAAACCTAGTCAGACAAATGGTCGCTTATCGGAAGGCATATAAGCAGAGTTCAACAACTGTGTTTTGAATGTGGCTTCGGATTGGTCTAACTCCCATACTAGCTTTTGTCTACAAAATCCACAAATTTAGTTTGAAACAACCTCTGATTGGTTGTTAAACTCTCATAGTGGATTTTGCACAAAAATTGCCAGAAGCCACATTCAAAACTCAGCTACTGGAAGTAGTCAAGAAACCGGCGAAATGACCCCTAGATACGCGCTGCGCAGCACGTCGCATCTCAGCGTAATTCGCACGCTTTCGCACGCACTGAAATGATATCCTTTCATGTGGTAAATAAGTTCAATATTGTGAGTAGGTACGCGCAGCATCGGGTTGCGTCACATCTCGGTGTGTACTGACCCTTAGACAGCCTACCACCGATATACAACATCCATTACATTTTGTGGTCTAATTGTTTTATTTACGTTTTCCTGATGTGACTACATCAATATTACTATCGTCGCAATCTAAGAAGTCGGATTTGACAGCTATAAAAATATTTTGTGTAGTGAAGGGGAAAAAAATCGGATGCTTTAAAAACCGATTCTTGAGACATATCGATTTAAAATTATTAGTTTGTAATCGACAGTTTTATTACACGCACGAGTTTGTAATATTCAACAGTTATTACATAAATTCCAACGAAGTTTAAATTTGGGCGAGATTCAAAGCCAAACCAAGACAAACTAAAACCCGACATACTGATTTCTTCCGGAAGGTTATATGTGTATTGAATAATAATACATTGTATTATTATAATGTATTATAATACATTACCAAATCATTTCGTATAATATCAAAATCCCATCAAAAACATAAATGTGAAATGAGAGCCAAGTTCAATATTATGATATATACCTTGGTTGTTGACTTCAACGACAAAAGAAGTGAGATCTAAATGGGTGCCAAGTTCAATGGTCAGTCCTAAAATTTATTTATAACAATATAAAATATAATTTCTTCTTATAACTTAGGATAATATTTTGTAGCCTAAGGTCTGTTCGATGGCTAGTTTCTACCAGGGCGGAGCGGGAGGGTGTGTCAGACTCTTACTGACTAAAACTCACCCGTGTTCCTCCCGTTGCCTGTGTTGCCAGGGGCCTCGGTAACCCTTTCGAACTTTCCCGCGACCCCGGCAGGCATCGGCCCTAGTAGACTCCTACACTTGTGCTGACGACATCACTTTGAGGCGTGCGTGCAACACAACGCACCGTCGACCCGGACCGTAATTGATGGTTAGTAAATAATTAGTATAATGTTCTTACAGCTATAGTAATTTAATTTATAGATAATTAATTTTTTATTTACACAGAAATAGGCCTAAGAATGTAAAAATCTTTGTACAAAGACATGTTTTGAGGTTGCATTGGATATGCATACTATATCATTCCGTCTCTTGTTAGTATTGTCGACATTGTAGATAAGCATGGTGTGCTGTTTTAATACTAAGTGCATTATGAAAAGCTGGCGAACTGTCAGTACGTTGCAGGATTTATATAGCAGATCTGTGGGAAAGAAGAAGGGATGGAAGTTCGCTACCTTCAAAATAGCTCTCTGAGCTCTTTCAAGAAGAAGCATATTAGTTTTTGTTGCGCCATCCCAAGACGTGATACAGTATTGAATTATAGATTGACATAGGGCCAAATAAACTTGTGTGATCAATTTGAATCTGCTAATGTTCGCAATTTCCTAAAAACATATATGAGTTTGCGCACTCTTTTAACCAGGCTTTCAATATGTTTTTTAAAAGAAAGTGTGTCGTCCATTATTACCCCCAGGTATTTTATGTTGCTCGTTTTGAGGATAAAAGGACAAATACAGATGTTGCCTGTACGGTTTCCACATTGATGGGCATGTTAGTAAATTGCTTTGAAGCCAATTAGTCACAGTATTAAAACCTAGTTGAGCGATTTCAAACAGTTCGCTACTGGATTTAGCGGTAAATATTAACGCCGTGTCATCGGCATATGATATAATTTTGCCGTCTTTAATATTTAAATTACACAAATCATTAATGAATAAATCAGGAAAAGGGTAGGGCCTAGAATACTTCCCTGAGGAACACCAAAACCAGTTTTTTCTGTTCATTGAACTGAGGTAGGTAATTTCGGACCTTCGGGAGGCGTGATGCAGGCGTTAAACGGACAGCATCGATCGCCGCGATCCAAATAAGCTTCGACGTCACATTGTTGAGGTTAAGAGCCTCCTGACTCTCGGGGCTCCAGTGATATCCTTGCTGGGTTTGACTAGATGGGTTTAAACGTTAGTGGCACCACAGTTTCTCCGCGGATGCTAGCTTTGCACCACCGGCCGAGTGCATGAACCAAATGTCCGACACCGTGGTTATTGTAGGATTAAACGGTATTACTATCGCAACTACCATCGCCATCAGTAGGATAAAACTGGCTGTGTCACGACGGTCTAAACCCACCTCACGTTCCCTGTTAGTTCCCCGTTCCCAACACTTTGTAATTTTCGCTTCACAATGGTAAAGGTAGGAAGAGCCGACGTCGAAGGATCAAAAAGCAACGTCGCTGTGGACGCTCGGCTGCCACAAACCAATTATGCCTTTTTTTTGTTCTTGAGCGGAAAATCCTCACGGATGTCCTTCACCCCTGACAAAAACCACCCCAGTGTTCTCACACTTGCACCGGGGATCATGGGAACTTGTGCGATTTCCGCGATCCCCGGCTGGTGCCGGTCCGCCATTGCGGGCCACGTCAGGCCCGCGGGGGGAGTGAGATGTAAGACTGCCCCCGCAACATCCAATAGGGGCGCGTGTGGAAAACTACGCACCGCCATCTCGGGGCCTGCTGTGTGGGGGCGACGGATGTCCCCGAGACACCGACATCCGTCGCCCCTGGACCCATTTAGAAGGGATGGGAAAGGAGGTTGCCCACCCTCCCCCTCACGCCCGGTGCACCTGCTGCGACAGAGTGCGACAGGGTGAGTGGAAGAGATCTCCCGCTCCCTTTCAGCAGCCTCCTCCTGCGACATGACTGTTCCGTAGAAGGATACCAAGCACCGCGTCCCAGGACTCCTCGTTGCCGACCATGAAGTCGACCACGGCGGGCAGCGAAAGGTCGCTGCCTACTCCTGAGTTGAGGGCACGGCGCGGCACACTGCCGGCGAACCACTTATCCCTGTTGTAAATTTTTTGACACTTCTTGCTAAAAACTCTTATACAAGAGATCGATAGGCCGTGCTTTCGCAGTCCCTATGCGTACTGAACATCTGGATTAAGCCAGCTTTTGCCCTTTTGGCCTTAGGACTCCTGCGTTATTATTTGACAGGTGTACCGCCCCAGTCAAACTGGGCGTGGCAGTGCTCTCGAACCGGATCACGCGGAAGTTTTACTCTGCTGAATGCTTGAATCACAAAAAGCGTACACCTGCCGATATATCGACCGCGCGACGCTTCCGCTCAACCAGGTAACAAAAAAAACAATGTTTATTTATCACCATAAAAAAAAATACCAATTACAATTTAGTAGGTACATGAAAAATTATTACAATTGTTTTTCTCTGTGGTGGTTATAATGAGGTGCACGGAGTATTGACCCTATCCCCAGAACTAGGCAGGGACCTGTATCTCAGGGGCTAATGTTCCGCTATTTACATTTTGATCCAACTTAGGACGTTGTAAGGTAACAATGTAAATAGTGGTTTTTCAGCGACGATCGATTCGAACGAACGATCTCCCACTTATGCTACACCTCTCATGTCTCCTTGCAATACCAGACGACTAGTTCAGCAGGGTCTTCTTTTCCTCGGCTGTGCTTTCGCTAGATAGTAGATAGACATTGGCGCCGATTCCCTTGTTCACAAACTAAAGTAAATTTAAGTTCAGTGCATCTTTTTCTTTCTATTTCATTAAGAAAAGGACAGAAGATACATTTTAGTTTAGTCCTGTCAAATTAATCAGCGTTTGACGTAAATTGACGTAATTTTAGTAGGCAAGTTTTTAATCACGTCTAAACTTGTATAGAGTAGTGACAGGAGCTGATTAATTTGACAGGACTAAACTAAAATTTATCTTCTGTCCTTTTCTAAATGAAATAGAAAGAAAAAGATGCACTGAACTTAAATTTAGTTTAGTTTGTGAACAAGGGAATCGGCGCCATTCCCTCCAAAGTTAACGTTTAGCTCCTCTAGTCCCCTTAAAGTGGATCCACAGCTGAAGATTGCGAAATTCAATTTTCTTACGTTTGTTGCTGTTTGCAGGTATACTATAGTTGGACCTTAAGGTGAGACCTTAGTTAGATTTATTCCATAGGAACAAAAATCTCTTATGGAAAAGTTTTATGGAACAAATCTAACTTAGAGAATGATTGTAATTCTGTAATTACGTATCTATAGTCGCGAAATATATTTTGATCAAGATACAACCTGACACTGACCTGCAAATTGCAAAAGACGTAAGAAAATTTGAATTTTGCGGGCTACAGCTTGTTTATATATATAATAATTCATTTAATCAAGTAACAAGACTCAACGTGTTAGTAACAAAATACTTACAAACTATGTTAGTAAAACATTAACACAAACAAAATGTGACATCACTGCTGCAAAGTGACAGGCCCAGCCGACACCCTGCAGCAGTGGTTCACAAACGCACAATCTAGCCTGCTTGCTACCATAGACAGGATGCTGTTGGTGCTGCCCCACACCCTACTAACTAGGGATGCGCACCGCATCGGCATCACAGCGTAGAAGCAGTCAATGCGAGCTTCAGCAAACATCCCTGACGCGCTGCAGTATCGCGGCAACCTCATCAGCACCCTGAATGCGTTATTGTATTGAACGCGAAGGGCGCTGTATGATTTCTGAGTATAATGAGCCCACAGACTGCAAGAGTAAAAAGACGTGCAGTAAGCACTAAATACAGTGCGCTTAACCTCTTTACGAGGCACGCCTCAATCTGCGGGCAATCATGTTAGCTCTCACACACGGCGCCCTCCGCTCCCTGTATTGACAGGGCCATCTTTGAGGCCCGTGGTCAATAAGTGACCCAGATATTTAAATTGGTCTACCTTCACAAGGGGCCTACCGCTCAACTTCACTGAAGGTACAGCATCTGGGTACTTACCTCTGGCCCCAAAGACCATGACCACACTCTTCTTAACATTATATGCCAGACCATGTAGTCTGGCATACTGCTCGCAAGTGGCCACGAGCGTCCTAAGCCCGCAGATTGACGCGCTCAGCAGCACCATATCGTCGGCGTAGCTAACGTTATTAATATGACACCCGACACGCATGCTGCTAAGCGCGCCAATCAGGTCATTCACGTATAGGTTGAATAGCGTAGGCGAGCATAACCCCCCCTGCCTCACCCCGCACTCCAACCTATACGGCCTAGACAGGGCACCAGCCCACCTCACACTATTGACCTGGCTTCCATACCAGTATTTTAGACTATTTGTCACCTCCGGCGGCAAATTTACCTCTTCCATCTTCCTCCATAAAATGTCGTAGGAAACAAAGTCAAAAGCCTTGGTTAGATCAAGGAAACAGGCGTAAACTGGAGTACAACAGCAGTTATAAATAAGGAGATTGACGTTTAGTGGCTAATCAAACCGACATTCTGACCTCGCCACCGCCCTCGCGAAGACCCCGACGTAACCGTTCCCCCCGACTCTTGCTCGACGAAGTGCCAGCCCGCGCCGTAGCTGGGCCCGTAGCTTTAAATTCCCCAGATAATAATAATTATCCAGTTCTGATCCAGCCTGTCCTACCTTGCTGTCCTCCAGCGACGCCCTAAGCCGAGGTTCGTACCCAACAGGGAGTGCCCTTAGCGTGCAATCGCTTAGTAATGTAAGAAATTCACCCCTGGCTCGACGCTTTTGAGTAACCTTTTTTTTTTTGGCTGTGAAATCATCAAATAACTTCTCCCACTCTGGGTGGAGCGGGAGGGTGTGTCAGACTTTTACTGACTAAAACCCACCCGTATTCCTTCCGTTGCCTGTGTTGCGGGGGCCTCGGTGACCCATTAGTACCTTCCCGCGACCCCGGCAGGCATCGGCCCTAGTGGACCCCTACCTTTGTGCTGACGACATCTCTGAGGCGCGCGTGGAATACAACGCGCCGTCGACCCGGGCCTGGTCCTTAACGGACGGTGAGCTGCCGGAAATCCGCCCGGGATTCCCGACGCCCAGGGCGTCTCCTGCGGCGGCTAGGGGGCGAGAGGGTGCGAAATTTGCCTTTCCCTCAACCGTCCCGCCTCCTCCTTCGCGAGCATTACTGCTTCGCAGAAGGAGGTGACGGCTGCCCATGCCCTCTCGCTCCGTACCATGGCCTGAACCAGGGCCGGACGCGAGAAATCTCTGCCGCCGATCGCCTCACAGGAGACCGTACGGTATCCCCAGACCATCCGGATGGCCATGACCCTTTGAGCCGTGCTCAACCGGCAGGCTGACCGCAGCGCCAGAGAACGCACCCATACAGGAGCCCCGTAGAGGGGGTCCATGGCCCTCTACGGGGCTCCTGTATCCTCCTCTCGAACCCCGCGTAGAGCCTCCGGCAGGAGGCGTTTGGAGCCCTTAGATTGAGCAGGACCCGCTTCAATGCAGCCCCTGCCCGCTCCAGTTTGGGAGCCAAACGTCGGAAATGCTCCACGAAGTTCCACCGGCTGTCGACGACGAGTTCCAGGTACTTCATCGTCGACTCGACGCCGATAGAAACCCCTCCTACCGTTATTTGGGACCCCGACGGTGGTGCGTTCCGAGGACCATGAAAACACATGGCTTCGGACTTGTGCAGGGCCACCTCGAGTCCCAATTGCCGGATCCTTTCGACGGTTGTCGCAACCCCGCGTGCCGCTAATTCGGCCGCCGTCTGGTGCGACCTCCCCTGCGCCAGGACCAACGTGTCGTCAGCGTAGCACACTACGCTGACGCCACTAGGGAGGTCAGCGCGCAGAACCCAGTCTTATCCGATGTCTCACAGATGCGGCCCCAGGACCGATCCCTGTGGGCCACCGCACGACAATTCTTGCCGGTTTCACACTCTCTGTGTGACCGGGGTAGATGACGGCCCTGTCCGTCAAATAGGCCTCGACCACACGACAGAGGTAGGTCGGCATTCGGTGGTACCGGAGTGCCTCCCTGATGCAACTCCAGGGCAGGGTATTAAAGGCATTGGCGATGTCTAGAGACACCGCCAAGACGACCCCACCC
This sequence comes from Atethmia centrago, assembly GCA_905333075.3. NCBI lineage: Eukaryota > Metazoa > Arthropoda > Insecta > Lepidoptera > Noctuidae > Atethmia > Atethmia centrago. The sequence continues at coordinate 21,372,355 of HG995388.1, forward strand.
TGGGCAACAGCATTCCCCGTCGTCAGGGCTCGTACGCGCATGATGGCGTTCACCGTAGAGCGTCCCCTGCGGAAACCAAACTGGCTCTCCGCCAAATCCGGCCCCACCCGCACCAGCTGGCCGACGAGGCGGTCTGCAATGACTCCTTCAAAGAGCTTGCCCACCTCGTCGAGCAGCACGATGGGCCGATAAGCGGACGGAGAGTCTGCAGGGCGCCCTGCCTTCTTTATGAGGACCAGTTTCCCTGTCTTCCAACGAAGCGGGAACTGGCCCCTCTCCAAGCATGCGCTTAGGAGCCCCCTAAGTCGAGGCTCGAGAGCCTCCAAGGCCAGGACCCAGGCCTTCCCAGGTAAGCCGTCGGGTCCTGGGGCGGTATTTTTGGCATTAAGGCGCTGACAAGACCCAATTGACCAAAATAGGCTTCTCTTAAGAAAGAAAATTGCCAAATCTGTATAGTTTGTGGTAGCGGAAAAAATATATGTTAATTTTGAACATATTTCCCAGAACTTGGTTGTCACCAAAACACGTTTTGAAAAAAAAATCTCGATACAAACTAACGTTAAACTAACCTCTTACCTTGAGTTCTAATCCAAAATATCTTTATTAAATATCAACATAAATTACGTATTTAATTAATAACAAGTACGCCTTATTCTAATGCAGAACTTGGTTGTTTTTTATTTTCGATTACTCAACTCAATTCTGAGTAAATAGATAATTACTTCATATTTTGCAATAAATTACAAGCGTTTTGTCGTCGCGCTTCTCTTTCTTTTCTATGCAATCTGACAGTGACCGCGGTTTAGGTGTTGTCAGCGTCTTAAGCCTGCGTACCGCCGCTCTCATTTCTACCTCGGTCACCTCCAGAGCATCGTCGTCGTCGTCGTCGGCGGCGGTGTGGTCCGCATCGGGCACCGCGGTAGGCGGAGCCATGGGCGGCATGGGGGAGGTGTGTTCCCCTCGCGAAGGGAACAGAGCGCTCACCACGTCCTCTACAAGCTGGGGCTGGAGACTGCGTCAGCGGGGGAGCCCATGGGCGGAGTTTATCCCGCATCACTTTGTACGGGCGTCCCCACGGGTCCCTGTTTAGAGTCCCCAGCGCTTTTGAGTTAGCTTAAGGCAGCCACAGGATAGTCCAATTAAGTAGTCACGACCTCTCAAGGTCAACTACGAGAAACCATTTATAAAAAAAAAATTACACAAATTGTGCCTAAAAAATGATATTAGGTTCTACATCCACACCGTAATTATTATTGAACCCACTATTAACAAAGGGTAGGAACTGACACCGTTTCGCTAAATACACCAGGGGTTTCCTATAATATAAGCCGATAAGATTAAAACTCAAATTATCAGGAACCGAATTGAAATAAAAATTTAATTCCACAAACATAAATGTAGGTACAATATTATCAAATAAGTAACAAGTACAGCTTTCCAAAGAAAGTATACGCTTCGGGAATCATCGACTAACTTCGGAAATACAAACATGCGATGATGAGATCTATTACAGAGCTTTTAAAAAAAAACAAAACTCTTGAGTGACAAATGACGATCTATCTATCTAAGACCGGAATAGGACCCAACAGAGAAAATATGCACTACTGTGCACCTATCATTGCGCGTCGGCATCAAGTTTTTTAGCGCGGTCGTAAAAAACTTAGAAGCATTGCCTCTATTGGGGTCACTCTGTGGCGCGACGTTCGTGCTAATTTGGAAACCGGGCTTCGCCAAATAGAACGCGTACTTGGCGCGCGTTAGAGCGCTAGAGCTTGACGCCGCGTTATAGCGCCGAATTGTGTTGTACTATGACGCACGTTTATTGTCAAATAAAGCGCCGGCGCCAGCTTTACGCAACGCTCTGTCGCGGCGTTACGACGCTCTGTCGCGGCGTTACGACGCTCTGTCGCGGCGTTACGACGCTCTGTCGCGGCGTTACGACACTGTCGCGGCGTTAGGACGCTTCGACGCCGGTATTTTTTACAAAATTTTATTCAGGCGTCCGATTATACGTGTGTAAAATAGTGCATTATTACTGAAAATCTGATAGAATTGGTTAACGAACACCCCCGTTTATACAATACGAAGGATAATTGTTATTAAAACAGCAATAATGAAAAAAACAGTAATCATTCTTCCACTTCTGAATCACTCAACAACTCGATAGCAAACTTTCCAAAAGCCGCTGGCGATCTAAACTACGCTCTGGTGAATGGTACGTTGCGTTACGTTAATCTAGTCAATTACAATGTGACATCAAAAGAGCCCCATCGTCATCATTATTTCAGCGACCTGCGACCTTCACAAGGTCATCAGTCCACCTTGTAAGAGGCCTTCCAACGCTACGTCTTCCGGCACGCGGTCGCGGTCCACACCAGGATTTTTCGGCCCCATCTGCCACCTATTCTGTGAGCGATGTTCCCTGCCCACTGCCACTTAAGTTCGGCAATTCTTCGCGCTATGTCGGTAACCTTAGTTCGAATGCGGATCTCTTCATTTCTGATTCGATCTCATAGGGAAACTCCAAGCATAGCCCTCTCCCTTTGGGTGACTTTTAGCCCTCTAATAAGGCCCATTGTGAGTGTCCACCATCAAAAGAGCGCTACGTTAAAACGCGGCGCTAAGTAAGTATTCTGAAACCTTTAAAGATTACCGAAGCGCATACCTAACTTTTCTGGTTTAACGTTACCTACGTATTATTTGGACGACGATGCTCCAGGTTTAGCTCCAGAAGCCCCTTTTGAGCCCAAAACAGGCGCAGCACAGTAGTCCGGTTTCGAACAAGGGCATTTCTCCTGCATTTTCAGACCTTCGTGCATCGGTTTGGCAAAGGGATGCATTTCGTCGCTGAAGTACAATCTATTAGGAAAAATGTTATGTAAAGACGATTGATGATATTAACACCCATAAAATGACAATGGATCGCAATGGGTTCAATTTTGACAGTTCCCACACGTCTATTGACTTACGTTGATGAGCAGACGAATTTTTCAAGAATTTATGAAGCAATGGATTAGCAATATCCTACAAAACTCTCGGATTGTGATTCAAAGTGAACAACAAGTGTGGTGCATGGCAGCCGGATTCCGGTCCATCGACGACGACTGTTTTTATTTAACGTTGTTTGAAGTTCAACTGTACATAACAAGCTATACAATTCTGGTTTAAACCTTTATAAGGCACAGAAAACTGCTAAGGGTATGGAAATAAAAAATTGATAAATATGATAACTAGGACCTCTTTATTAAGAATATGAGTTTTTTTTTTTTTAATGTTTTTTTTAAACATGGTGTCCATTATTTGGCCAGAGCCTTACTAGGGCTTATGGAATTCGGCAAAGCATGAAACCACACACAAGGTTATTGCTAACAAACTGTCAAATCACAGAGTACAAAAACTGAATTTGACTGACGTTTCATTCAGCCGCAAAAATTTAAAAAGTATGGTGTCCAAAATATGGACAGAGCCTTATAAAGGGATAAGCTAATCTCGCATTGTTTAGGATTTCCGCACAATGAGAGGTCAGCTTATACTGGAAATGTAGAGCTTGATATGTAGTCGTGTGTACAAGGATATGGTGGCGCGTGGCAAAAATCTTGTTTGTTTTCAAAACAATTTCACAAAATGTTTACTAACAACGCCCCTTTGTCAATCAAATCAAATTATTCTTTTGCTTAATACAGGTAGGTATAAACAGATCGATTTCCATGGGATCATCATATTATCAGATTATGACTTGGTGATAATGGGACCACCTCGGGAGCATACCCTTTGAAACAAAAAAAGAATCATCAAGATCGGTTCATAAACGACGAAGTTATCCGCGAACAAACATAAAAAAGCATATATACGGTCGAATTGAGAAACCTCCTCCTTTTTTGAAGTCGGTTAAAAATGTAATGATTTTTGGAACTGACCGGCTCATAATTTTTGGAACTGACCGGCTCATAACTTTTGGAACTGACCGGCTCATAAGTTTTGGAACTGACGGGCTCATAATTTTTGGAACTGACCGGCTCATAATCTTGGTGATGCCAAGTTGGTAGTCTGCCGTCGCAATCTTGTACTTCTCCCTCTGCAGTAACTCCTCTTCTTTCTCACGCTCCTGTTGAATTGATTGTAATATATAATATACAGTGTGAGTCTTTATAATGTGCACATATCGAAATGATCCCGAATCTATGCTTAATTTTATCGACGGAAAAAATATTTAAAAAAGAATCTAAATATTTTTTTTTATTTTTATAATTAAAAAAATTTTTTTCACACAAAACAGTGTAACTTTTAAACTAAACGATCTATCGGGATGAAACAAACTCCATAATAAGTGGGAGTAATTAGGTGTCCTCATAAATTGTGGAAAAAAACTACCTTCACCTTTGAAGAATCTTTTCCTGATTATATCGCGCAACGCATCAGCATTGCAATTCAGCGAGGAGATGCCGCCAGTATCCTCGTTACAATGCCTCTAAGGCCTTCTTTAGGTGTAACTTAGTTTTAATTTAATTTAATTTAGTTAATGTTAATAATCATCTCATATTTTGGTTTTAAATAAAGAATACCCCCAATTGAAAATAAACATGATTTTTTAGCAAAAATCTGTTTTTTTTTTTCATTTTTTTACAATAATCGTAAAATTTCTCAATAAGATTTTTTCATTTCGATATGTGCACATTATAAAGGCTCACACTGTATATGCTAAACCCAACTAATATTATAAACCATTCAACCATGACCTGGATTAGGACAAAGGATACTTTTTATCCCGATATCCCCGCGGGATCGAGACTTATGCGACTGAAACCGTGGGGCGCAGCTAGTAAGATAATAAATCCTAACTAATTATTATACATGCGAAAGCGAGTTTGTTTGTTACGAACGGCTGAACGGATTTCGATGGGATGAATTTATGGGTAGACAATGACCTGGAGAAGGACATAGGCTACTTTTGATCCCGGATCGCAGACGAAGTCGCGGGCAACAGCTAGTATACGATGAATGATTTATTTCTGTAAGTAGGTTTGTACACACTACATATCAAGCTATACATTTTCAGTTTAAGATGATCTTGCATTGTATAGGATTGTCGCAAAATGAGAGGTCAGCTTATACTGGAAAGGCTAATTATTTTCCAGGCGACTAACAACTTAAAGGGCGACTAACTATTTGCTACTACAAAAATAATAGGTTGGCAGCTACAGTGTAGTAGCATTTTAAGTATAAAATCATTTGGGTTAGGTTAGGTTAGAACAGTGACCACTAACGCGCGAAGGCGAGCGTCTGATCCCCTCGGTTGTTGGTGACTCTCAGTTACCAAAACAAAAACTCGATGCTAGTTTAAATTAAAACAAAGCTAACAATTGTTTATTAAGCTGCTACTTTATACTTAAAGCAGCCAACCTATTATCTTTGCTACCCATTTTAATTATTTTTAAAACCCTAAATCAGATTAGTTTGTCGCCGCGTTAAATACATGCCTACTGGAAATGTAGCTTGATATGTGGCCATATGAAACCAAACACACGTCAAAAAAAAAATTGTAGCCTATTTCAGGTCGGTGTTTCCTATGGGACTAACTAGTCTGAGAAAAACACCGGTAATTGAAACACCAATACATAGAGTACATGAACGTTATCCTTCATTCTACCTAATTTAGTTCATCTACAGGGTCAAAGTAAATTAGCTAGCGAAACGTGATGGGTATCGATATTTAAACAATAGAAAAAAAAAAAAAAAATTTGTTGAAATAATCTCGACCTGAGACGCATAAGGTCTTATAATTATGGAATTGCACAAGTTTAGAGGAGAGTCAAAAGTAAGTTCTTGATAAAATCGTGTCAAATCTATTATTTATTTTCGATTAGGCTAAAAAAATAGTATAATGTTTTTAACTTGTTAGCCAATCATCATTTGCCTAGCCTTTCCCAACTACTCGTATGTTGGGGTCGGCTTCCAGACTTGCCGGACCAGTCTTGCTGAATACCAGTATATTTCACATGGAGCGACTGCCTATCTGACCTCCACAACCCAGTTACTGGGTAACACGATACCCCTTGGTAAGACTGGTTGTCAGACTTCTGACGACCCGTAACGACTGTCAAAGATCTACAAATGACAGCCGGGACCAACGGCTTAACGTGCTTTCCGAGGCACGGAGGGGTCTTGGTAGGTAAAGATGGTCACCCATCCACGGACCAACCGCGGCAAGCGTAGCTTAACCTGATCGATCGACCCGTGACGCTGTTATTACTTAGCTACAAGCCCCTCTTACTACCTAACTTGTTAACTAACTTGCTAACTAACTTGTTAGCCCAATTGAAAATAAATAATACTTTGAAAACTTTTGAAATTCCATAACAGACCTTATGCGTCTCAGATCGAGTATTTATTCTGCAATTTTCGTTATTGCACCTACCACTGTTTGTCTCTGCATCACCCAAAGGTTGACTGGTAGAAAATGCCGAGGTAAGGCATTATGTCCGCCTCTGTACATTTGTGTGTCTTGAAATATTCAATAAATATAAAAAATAAAAATCATTTGATGTTTTTTTTTTTGCGTTAACTACCGCTGGTATTGTTGTTACTGGAAGTATGAGTTGAGAAAATCTGCTTTATTTTATTAAAATGTATCTTTTATTCCATCGCCTCAATTTTTTTCGTCCATCTATCGCATGTCGCATTACAGCCGGCCGCGGAGTAGGGGGAAAGTGAAAGGCGCTTGGTGGAGCTGCCAAGGCCAATATGGCGGCGCCCATGGCTCGCATCAGCTGACAACAGTCGACGCTGACAACACCTAAGCCGCGGTCACTGTCAGATTGCATAGGTAAAAAAGAGAAGCGCGATGACACAACGCTTGTAATTTATTGCAAAATATGAAGCAATTATCTATTTACTCTTAATTGAGTTGAGTAATCGAAAATAAAAAACAACCAAGTTCTGCATTCAAATAAGACGTTCTTGTTATTAATTAAATACGTAACGTATATTGATATTTAATGCAGATATTTGGGATTAGAACTCAGAATAAGAGGTTAGTTTAACGCTAGTTTGTATCGAGATTGTTTTTCAAAGCGTGTTTTGGTAACAACCAAGTTCTGGGAAATATGTTCAAAATTAACATAAGTACTATATTCTTTCCTCTACCACAAACTATACTGATTTGGATTTTTTTTCTAAAGAGATGCCTATTTTGGTCAATTGGGCCTTGTCAGCGCCTTAACTAAAGTTTCACTTGCATCGTGGTTTCTTAAAACCACACAATTTTTTTATCGTGTTTACTCATCCCGTCTGTGAAGTTTACACAAAAAGAAAACTGATATGTGACTACACTATACAAGGTTGATGACCCCAACAAAAAAAAAAAAAACCTCATGAATTTTGTTTTCTCATGTTTAGATATCGATGGCCGTCACGTCTGCGGAGTTTATCTAGCTAAGTTAATTTGACCCTGTATTATACAAATCGACTGCCTCGTTGGTCTAGGGGTCGCAAGCGCTACTGCTGAGCATGAGGCCCTGGGTTCGATTCCCGGGTCGGACAAAGTAAAGGGGTTTTCTATCTGGAATTTCTCAGCAGCCCGGAGTCTGGATTTGTGCCCGGTTGATGGCAATAGGCTCCTATTACATGAGACTTAAAACATAACTAGCGAAATGTGGGTCTACTACAGGTACACCTTTGCCCAACCCTTCGGAGAAACAAGGCGTCATGTTATGTTATGTGTTATACAAATCACAGTGATCTTTATTCTAGTGGTAATAAGGTTGCTGTTGGGATGCTGCTTAGGTTACATACAGTAACTTTTCAGATGTAAAACTGTAAAAGGACTGAATGAGGACTAAGTCCTTACCTTAAGCAGCTGGTTATAATCAATCTGTTGCTGCAAGTTCTTCTGGTAAAGCTTCCTGGCCTGTGCCTCAGTCAGCTCCCTGTGTGCCACCAGCTGGTCCAGTTGCTTCGCCACCTGGCTCTGGTACTTGTCATAGTCGGCGGTTTCCTTTATCTTACGCTCGCGAGTCGCTGCGTTGTCTTTGATTTGCTCTTTCATGGCTTCGTGGCATTGCTGAGTGGACAAATGCTTAGAATATCATGTCCTGTTATTGTCAAACTCAAACTCAAAGCATTTATTTCAATTAAACCATTTACAGGCACTTCTGATTTTTTGAATTTTTAAGGAGTCGGTCAGTTAGAAATATGAAGCTAGTTGCCCATTCCAAAGCGTAGTAGGTATCTATGGAGAAGAACGGGCAAGAAACTCCAAGGACACTCTTTTAAATTATATTGTTACATAAATAATGTAAGTCTCTTGCCAGCATCAATGTGCCTGCTCTTCTTGAGCCGACTGGCATTGTCAGAGATGATGGCAAAAGACCTGATGGTGTGTCTTTGGTCCCGTGGAGTTTGGGACGGATGCTTGTGTGGGACGCTACCTGTGTAGACACACTGGCACCGTCCCACCTCCAACGGACTACTTCTAAAGCGGGTGCAGCGGCAGAAAATGCCGAAAATCTGAAAGTTATTAAATATGGAGGCCTTGGCAGAGAGTACAACTTTGTGCGCTTTGGCGTCGAGACCCTCGGTCCGTGGGGTCCCAGTGCGCATAAGTTATTTGCGTAAATCGCGAAACGTCTAGTTGATGCAACTGGTGACCGAAAAGCTGGCGGCTTTCTCGCGCAACGCATCAGCATTGCAATTCAGCGAGGAAATGCCGCCAGCATCCTCGGTACAATGCCCCGAGGGCCTTTTTTAAGCTTAACTTAGTTTTAATTTAATTTAGTTAATGTTAATAATCATCTTGTAATTTGGTTATGTAAATAAATGTATCAAATAATGTTGAATTTATAATATTTTGTCGCCATGCAGTGAAAACCTCGTGTTTATAATAAACGTTATTTTACAGATGAAGATAAAAACCGTCTATTACGTTCTCTGAGGTCATTATAATCAATAGAAGGCATTAGAATCATCTCAGAGCTGTGCACGTTTGTTCTAAATATGCATTACGAGTTTTTCTACACAACAAATAAAAAAAAACTGGCCAAGTGCGAGTCGGACGCGCGCACGAAGGGTTTCGTAGCATTGTCTATAAAAACGGCAAAAAAAGAATGTCTGTTGTATGGGAGCCCCCTTAAATATTTATTTTATTCTGTTTTTTTAGTATTTGTTGTTATAGCGGCAACAGAAATACATCATCTGTGGACATTTCAACTGTCTAACTATCGCTGGTGACAGACAGACAGACGGACAGCGGAGTCTTAGAAAAATTATTATTTTTTGTTTACGAGGATTCAATTTAACGTTTTTCTTTTGACTGCTGAATAAAAGAGGCCTCGCAAAGCTCTGATATCGCCAGCGACGTCTACCTTTGGTCTAGGGCTGCCAATAGGTACTGACCATTTTTTTTTTTTGGTTGGGAAATCATCAAATAACTTCTCCCGCTCTGGGCGGAGCGGGAGGGTGTGTCTCTTACTGTCTAACCCACCCGTGTCCCTTCCGTTGCCTGTGTTGCCAGGGGCCTCGGTAACCCTTTGGTACCTTCCCGCGACCCCAGCAATAGTGGAAAATTTAATTTAAAAACCAAAGTGATAATAATACTAGCCTATTATTGTCCCACTGCTGGACAAAGGCCTCTTCTCATACACAGAAGGCACGAGCTTGATCACCACGCTTGCTCAAGACAGGTTGGCGATTACAGACTTATATTAACTATAAGTCCAAGTTTCCTCATGATGTTTTCCGTCATCGATGTCAGTAGCGTCAAAGATAAAATTAGAAAGTACATATGAATTGACACATTGGTACTTGCCCGGATTTGAAGACAGAAGAAACACCAGAACAGAACAGAAGGCACACACACTCGTGCATGAAAGGCGGGGCCTCAACCACTGGGCCATCTCGACATACTACATGACGACATATTAGTAAATAATAAAAAGAGAGGTTGGTAATAAATAATAATAAGGCCAGAGATCGCATAAAATAGAGAGGTTTGTCTGGATTGAGGGTTTTTCAAAACAAATTCTGTACCTATTCTATTTATAATCTATTATGTTATCTTTTAATATTTTTCATTATTTTTATATCCTTTCAGAGCACCTGCCATCTTATCTCTTCACCACCCTAGGTTGACTGGTAGAGAATGCCTAAGGCATTAAGTCCGCCTTTGTACCTAATTGTGTGTGAGAAGTTTAAATAAATAAATAAAGGAAAAAAGGAAGGCATTTGCAAAAAAACATTTATTCCCTTTGGAATACTTACAGCTAAACAAAACATACTAAGAAATTGATAATGTGACTGAGAGCCAATTACAAGGCATCACATACTATTAACAGAATAATAATAGAAGAAATACAAACACCACCAAAACAAACAAACTTTTAGGCTTTTAGCCTCACTGAATTTTTTCAAGTTTATGTCTTAACTAACACAAGCCGCCTAATGCAGAACAGTTAGAGAAGTAGGTTGCAAGAGCGAGCGGAGCGAGCTCGAAAATTTTGGCACGCTGCCTCGGATGGTTACAATTAGGTTATCTTATAGCCATCCTTACAGGAATAGGATTTTTTTTGTTAAGTTATATGGAAACCTTGGAGAATTAGGAGAATGCCGGACGCAAGAGCGAGCGCAGCGAGCTCGAAAATATTAGCACCCCGCCTCGGAAAGGTTCTCTTTTGATCATACATTCAGATTTAGGAGATACTTAGTCGTCGTTGACTTGAGACGGCACGGAGGGGTCTTGGTACAATTGTATGTTATTAGTATTTGGGACTGCTACATCTACATATTATAAATGTGTTTGCTTACTTTATCAACTAGTGTTATATCAGGTTTGTTGTTACATATGGTGTGTTCGATGTGTATATTAATTTAAAATAGCATACCAAACGAATTTATATTGTTGCATGGTAATTTTTTTTAAACATTATTGGCAGAGTTACAAATAAAGTGTTTCTACAGTAATTACAGTATTAAGGAATTTTTAGAACATAAAAATATTTGGTTAGAGTATTAATTTATAAATGTATTGTAAATTAGTTAATGACATTTGTATGTAATAATAATGTGATCATAATGTAATAATAATGTACTAATAATAATATATTCTGCATAATAATTGTGACATTTAAACATAAATCATTTGCACGCTTGCTTGGAAATTGAGAAATTATCAAATAACTTCTTCTCCCGCTCTGGGCGAAGCGTGAGGGTGTGTCAGACTCTTACTGACTAAAACCATCCGTGTTCCTTCCGTTGCCTGTGTTGCCAGGGGCCACGGTATTCCTTTCGGACTTTCCCGCGATCCCGGCTGAATGACTTTAACGCTGTAAGATCTTCCCTTGTAAACTATGTATTTTCTTGCAAATAAACATTTTCAATTTGAATTTGTGGCCTGTAATTATAGTACAGGCATAATATATTTTGAAGGTTACTTATAACCTTACCTCGTTCGCCTTCTTGCGTTTCATGAGGTAGTCGCACCGCTTGCTATCGGCAAGGTCCTGCAGTCGCTGCGCCTCTTGCATCAGCAACACATTGTCTGCGCTTACCGCCGCCTCCTTATCCCGCGCTATGTTCCCCATTTTCTGGTTGCAAACGTCTACCTCTCGCTGGAACATTTTAGGATACAGTTAGAATGATATAGAATGTCTTTTTTGCACATAACAAAAACCATAGTTGTCACTGCCGAAAACCGGCCAAGTGCGTGTCGGACCACGTGCAATGAAGGGTTCAAAACAAACTTAACATTGTAGTTGAAAAACATGCTCTCCCATACATCGATATACGTCACGGTCAATTCTACAACTGCAAATTCAAGTTTGTCGACTATTACTCGATAACTTGTAAAACCTACTTAACTGTCATTGTTTAATTTCATTATATGTACTACTGCCATGAATTAATTAGCACTTTAAGCTTAATATTACGCAAACGGATCCCTGAATCTAAAAATGGTGTTCACAGACACGCAATATTTTTCAACGGCCTAACCAAACAATACCTCACACAATGGGACATACGAGAAAAAAAATATCATCCCTAAATTACGTGACTGAATTTTTTTTTTTTTTGATATCATTCTACCACTCTGTCGTATCGGTGTGATTAATATGTATAATGCCAAATTACAGCTTTCTAGTACTAAGCGTCTCTCAGCTAAAGCGAGGACAGACAGACAGACAGACTCGGTGTTACTAGGGGTTCCTTGTTTACTACAGGAGCCTAAAAAGCGATGTTACTTTACTTTCAAAAGATATACCAATAAAACCAAAAATTCCATTATATTTAGAATAAGTTCTGCTTAGTAGGGCGTCACCTGAATCTGAAGCTCGACGCTCTGGCAGTGCACATATATGTTTCTATAATTTTGTCTACGCCCACATTGAGTTACATACCCGTTTCCGCTTAATAAGTTCTTCCTTGGCCTTCTCCTCAGCGAGTCCCATGGTCGCGAGTGAGTCCCACGTATCGGAAATGAGTTTAGCTTCCGCATTTTGCTTCTCAAGCGTCTCAATACGTTCCTTTATCATTCGTTTGCGCTCTCGACCCGTTTCAATGCGCTTTAGTTCTTGTTGGTGTTTTTCTAAAGAAATTGGTATGAAGTCGTGAGGAATGTTTTGAGTATGAATGTGTATGGCTACAAGAGTGGGGGAAGAGATCGAGACTTACGCGGGTGAAACCTCGGTAATATTTATAGATTTACTAGTTGCGCCCCGCGATTTCACCAGCATTTTAAGTCTCTCGCGTGAATGTGTAACAAACAAACGAATAAACAAACAAACACACTTCATTCATTCTTCTTCTTCATTCATTCTTGTAAAGCGGCCATCGCTCAGCATAATGCTGTGACACTGTGCGAGACAGAGCCATAGCGAGAGCCGCCGAACCATATCATACCTTCTTGGTCCTGCCTGTTTTGCTCCTCAAACAAGGCCATCATCTTCATCGTCTCCTGCTTCAATTGCTCTTGTTCCTTCTTGCGACGTTCGTTCTTCAGCCGGACCTGTTCGTCGCTGTATTTGACGCATTCGTGGTTGCGACGGAGACGCTCGATCGCGTCCACTTCCATGCGGGCCGCCTGAATAAAGTAAATAAATAATACATTTTTGTTAAAAATGTGGATACAACTCATCTATCCTAAACAAAACACAACGTAGGTACAAACTTATGAGTATTTTATTTATAGATAGGGGGTAAACGAAGATGGCCGGTGGAGCAGACGAGTCCTGAGTGGAGACCGCGTATGCATGCGTAGTGTGGAACGCCCCCCAGCTTGACGGACTGACGACCTTAAAAAGGTGGTTGGGAAGGTGACAGGGTGTTGCCGCAGCCTGGGAGAGACCTATGTCCAGCTGTGGACTGCGATAGGCTGAGTTGATTGGTTGATTGAAACGAAGATGTCTGTGATAGTACTATAAGTATTGCCTGTGCCGAGAAAGTTCAATTTTTAGGGATCGATGGGGGAGAGCAGTGGTGGCCCAGTGGTAACGGCCGCGACTTACGAGTTGTAGGTCGTAGGTTCGAACTCAGACAGGCGCTTTACTTTGCGTAAATTATTTCAACCTCACTGCTCTCAAAACGGTGAAGGAAAACATCGTGAGGAAACCGGCATGTCCTAGAACCGAAAATTTGAAGACATGTGACATCTACCAACCCGTACAGGACCCGCGTGGTGGATTACGGGCTTACGGCCCACTCCCTCTCACAGAGAGGAGGCCTGTGTCCCAGCAGTGGGAACATTAAGGCTGATTATGATGGGGGTTTGAAATGATGAGGGGTTAGTGCTTCTACAATACCAGATGAGAGGCATGCGTGTCCATCCTAGAGACAAAGCTGAAATGTCTCATGTGCTTGTAATTACACCGCAGCCGTACCCTTCAAATCTGAAAACGGTAACGCTACTTAGAGGTGGAAATAAGTATGGCGGTAAGGCTTTCTCTGATGAGCTCCTTCACAGAGAGACCGACGACTACCACTGACCTAACACACCCTTACATTCTGTTAAATTCACGGGCCCGCGAGCGTGTTTGAATTTATGATAATTATACTTTGTGTAAATGGCATTACAGCACGCAACACGCGCTCGAGAAAAATATATTACTCCAGTTATTACGAAATGTAACTACTACATTTATACAACTGAATTAATGCACAGTGTAAAAGTAGTTTGTTCAGAATCGTTTACGAATGAATCGATTTCTGTCATTTTTAATACAGGTTTTTTTTCCAAAAATAGTTGAAACTACGTAAATCACAGCCACACTTCCGCTGTACAGTCAAAACAAACCAAAATGGACGAAGTACCTACTCGTACTACGCCCGTGCGACTGTGTGGGTTTGTAGATATGTAATGTAACCACAAATTTCTCCCACATCGGGACAACAAAATTAATAAATAAAAAGTGTTTTAGTTTGATACATAATAGTAAAAAATTCAGTGTATGTATTATGATTATAACAGAATATTCTAATTGAGGTGTTTGATTGTGTGCGTTAATTCCGGAACATGTTGTATACTACGTTGGTCAAAAAACTTTAATATAAAACATTTAATATACAGGGTCAAATAATATTACCTAGCGAAACTCCGGAGACGTGATCAGTATTCATATCTAAACATAATAAACCGAAAAAAAAAAATATATATAAAAAAATTGGGGCCAACGCGCCGCGTGTAGTCACATTTTTTTTTTTATGGGAAATTATCAAATAACTTCTCCCGCTCTGGGCGGAGCGGGAGGGTGTGTCAGACTCTTACTGACTAAAACCCACCCGTGTTCCTTCCGTTGCGTGTGTTGCCAGGGGCCTCGGTAACCCTTTCGTACCTGCGATCCCGGCAGGCATCGGCCCTAGTGGACCCCTACACTTGTGCTGACGACATCTCTTTGAGGCGCGCGTAGATTACAACGCGCCGTACAAGTGTAGTAGTCACTTGTAGTATGAGTTTAGAAAATCAGTTGTTTTTGTTTTAGCGTGTTTAATTGTTGATACCCATCTCGTATGTGTACTTTACATAACAAAAAACTTTTTTTTATTTATATCGATCGATACCCAACACGTCTGAAGAGTTTTGCCTAGCTTCACTTGACCCAGTATTTTTGGTTGTGATAAGTCTATTCCTCACCAAAGCTTCAGACTCCTTCAGAGCGACTTCGTGCCACATTTTGTCGAACTCAATCTCAGCCATTTTCCTTGCTTGGTTCTCTTTCATCTGGTACAGTTGGCCCTCTTGCGATTTACGGGAACGCAGCGCGACAATGCACGGGTGTGCGTGCACGCATTTAGATCTGGTATAACAATATTTATTAGATTTACGGGAACGCAGCGCGACAATGCACTGGTGTGCGTGCACGCAGTTAGATCTAATAAATATTGTTATACCAAATCTGGTATAACAATATTTATTAGATTTACGGGAACGCAGCGCGACAATGCACGGGTGTACGTGCACGCATTTACATCTGGTATAACAATATTTATTAAAAAAAAATACGTAATCATCAAGTCTGTATTCCCCGAAGGGGGAGGCAGAGGTGTAGGTTAGGTAACATTTTTAGGGTTCCGTTTGTCCGAAAGAAAAAATCAGAAAACCTTATCACTGGTGTCTGTCTGTCTGTCCGCCTGTCACAGCCGATGTCTTCCGAATCTAATGGACCGAGATTATGTTGAATATTGGTAAGTACACATATCAATTTCTCGGACCCAAACACGAACGTGTTACGTAAATAAATGTAATCGCGAAAAAAATCACCTGCCCTTTGAGTCAAGTAGGTATTGGAGTTTTGTATGGTAATTTTTTCGCGAATGATGTTGGTTCGGTGGAGAAAGTTGATCAGTTTGATGTTCACGGCTGTATAAAGATATCCCAGCATAGAGGAGAGGTAATGTTCTTTGAATTGCTTTTTAGGGTTCCATAGTAAACAATGAACCCTTATAGTTTCGGTCTGTCTGTCTTATAATATTTTTTTTTGGGTACCTTCCTTGCACGTAATGTGGGGATGATATTTTTGTTTCTCGTCTACCTCATTTTTGGGGTATCGTTTAATAGGCCGTTCAAAAATATTGCGAGTCCGTGAACACCACATTTCGATTTAAAGATCCGTTTGCGTAATATTAAGCATTTAAGTGGTAATTTTTGTCGAGTCAAGTGTCCCCCCCTCCCTGCCAGCTAAACGGTTGTTTATGGAGATGTGAAGAAAATCATGGCAGTAGTACATATAATGAAATTAAAAGGAAACCATCACAGCTAATTAGGCTTTACGAGTTAACGAGTAATAGTCGACCAACTTAAATTTGCAGTTGGAGAATTGATTGTGGCATATGTCGATGTATGGGAGAACATGTTTTCAACTACAATGTTAAGTTTGTTTTTGGGATAAATTCATACCAACTTCCCAACTACGTACGGAACCCTTCATTGTGCGTGGTGCGACACGCACTTGGCCGGTTTTCTTAAAGACAGAGATAGATAGTTAACTGTAAAACACTCACATCGGTATATCCTTGTATTTCTCCTCGTGTTCCTTCTGCCGCTTGGCCAGCAAGTAGGCGAGGCGATCCTTCTTGTCTTGCCACAACGCTTCCACGCCCGCTTGCGCTTCCTCCACGAACTTACGGATGTTCAGCTCTTCTTCTTGCGAAAGTAGGTTTAACAGTCTGCAGGAAAAATAACTTTAATGCCTACAAAATAAAGTTTAGTTACCGCTGCAACTTTTTATGACATTTTCATTAGTTGGCTAGTAATTGTGAAGTCTAATAAAGTAAGTAATTTATAATAAAGTTAATATTTTTTTGAAGTGCAGATAACAGCAAGGAAAAATAAAATAAATAGCGTTTATTTATTGAATACTTCAAGCACACAAAATTACAGAGTCGGACGTAATGCCATTTGGCATTTTCTACAAGTCAACCTTTAGGTGATGCAGAGACAAACAGTGGTATTAATTGAGGTGTTAAGTGTTTATTTACTTAAAAAGTTATACATATTTTTTACTTTACTTTATTTTTTTGGATGAGAAATCATCAAATAACTTCTCCCGCTCTGGGCGGAGCGGGAGGGTGTGTCAGACTCTTACTGACTAAAACCCACCCGTATTCCTTCCGTTGCCTGTGTTGCCAGGGGCCTCGGTAACCCTTTAGAACCTTCCCGCGACCACGGCAGGCATCGGCCCTAGTGGGCCCCTACACTTGCGCTGACGACATCTCTTTGAGGCGCGCGTGGAATACAACGCGCCGTCGACCCGGGCCTGGTCCTTACCGGACGGTGAGCTACCCATTGCTCACCGTCCGCAAGCCCGCGCCTACGGTGGCCGGAAATCCGCCCGGGATTCCCGACGCCCAGGGCGTCTCCTGCGGCGGCTAGGGGCGAGAGGGCGCGAAATTTGCCTTTCCCTCAACCGTCCCGCATCCTCCTTCGCGAGCATTAGGTACTGCTTCGCAGAAGGAGGTAACGGCTGCCCATGCCCTGAACCAGGGCTGGACGCGAGAGATCTCTGCCGCCGATCGCCTCCACGAGGACACGGCGGTGCTCTCCCGCCTCCACCGTATGCTCCACCGTGTCCTCCAAGAAGTGACAGCCTGAGCATGGAATAAGTAAGTACATACTTTAAAATAGCATTAAATTAGTAAGTACCTACTGTATAGATTGTAAGTGTTTAAGTAAATTATTCATTACTGGTGGTCGCCCACTGGTCGAAATTCAACCCAGGAGTTCGACCAGTGGGCGACCACCAGTAATGAATAATTATTCGAATGAATCAATTATAATATAATAAATAATAAAATCGTTTATTTATAAGAGGGGCACATTTACAATAAATACCTTAACAATTAAAGTAGAGCACAGTTGCTAATTTGCCTGAACTAGGTTGGACCTGTGCTTCAGGCTAGAAAGTGCAGAAAAACATAATGTAATAAATTAACAATGAATATAGAGTTACAACGAAAAATAAAACTTAGGTAAATAAAAGTAAAATAGCATGTTAGCAGTTCTATTTGCAGACAACAAGTAGATCTTCTGTCTGGGCATAATTGATGGTTAGTAAATACTTAAGTATAATGTTCTTACAGCTATAGTAATTTAATTTATAGATACTTAATTTTTTATTTAATCTATTGTACAGAAATGGGCCTAAGAATGTAAAAAATCTTTGTACAAAGACATGTTTTGAGGTTGCATTGGATATGCATACTATATCATTCCGTCTCTTGTTAGTATTGTTGGCATTGTAGGTAAGCATGGTGTGCTGTTTTAATACTAAGTGCATTATGAAAAGCTGGCGAACTGTCAGTACGTTGCAGGATTTATATAGCAGATCTGTGGGAAAGAAGAAGGGATGGAAGTTTGCTACTTTCAAAATAGCTCTCTGAGCTCTTTCAAGAGGAAGCAAATTAGTTTTTGGTGCGCCACCCCAAGACGTGATACAGTATTGAATTATAGATTGACATAGGGCCAAATAAACTTGTGTGATCAATTTTGAATCTGCTATTGTTCGCAATTTCTTAAAAACATATATTAGTTTGCGCACTCTTTTAACCAGGCTTTCAAAATGTTTTTTAAAAGAAAGTGTGTCGTCCATTATTACCCCCAGGTATTTTATGTTGCTCGTTTTGAGGATAAAAGGACAAATACACATGTTGCCTGTACGGTTTCCACATTGATGGGCATATAGATGAGGGTTAGTAATGTTAGGTTGAGGCTTGCGCATGGAGAAGGTAATATATTTTGTCTTGTCGGCATTTAATGTTAGTAAATTGCTTTGAAGCCAATTAGTCACAGTATTAAAACCTAGTTGAGCGATTTCAAACAGTTCGCTACTGGATTTAGCGGTAAATATTAACGCCGTGTCGTCGGCATATGATATAATTTTGCCGTCTTTAATATTTAAATTACACAAATCATTAATATAAATCAGGAAAAGGGTGGGGCCTAGAATACTTCCCTGAGGAACACCAAAACCAGTATTTTTCTGTTCATCACTTGTAATATTATCTATTCTTACACATTGGTACCGGTCATTTAAATAGTCAGTAAAAAGTTTCAGCGGCGTTCCCCTTATTCCTATGGTCTCTAATTTGTTCAGAAGAACAGAAACAGACACCGTGTCGAAGGCCTTGGCTAAATCGAGAAAGACTCCCAGGGTCTGGTTTCCTTTGCCGAGTTCTTCTGAAATATAATCAGTCAGGCTATGTACCGCATCCGCTGTCGATAGTTTGGCTCTAAAACCAAATTGCGCGGGAGATAAGATGTTGTTTTTTTCTAGGTAATTAACTAGCCTACTGTTTATGATTTTCTCTAGTATTTTTGAAATTGAAGGGAGTAAGGATATTGGTCTGTAATTATTAACTGAGTCTTTACGTCCAGATTTAAAGATAGGGATTACAACTGACTTTTTTAAACAACTAGGGAAAATTCCTTCGGAAAGACAGATTCGAAAAATATGCGTTAAGGGAGGTACCAGAATATGCTTAAAGAGTTTAAGGATCTTATTGCTTATACTATCCCATCCAACTGCACAGTCATCCTTTAGCCCAGAAATGATTCTGGTTATTTCATCTTCATCAGTGTCCAACATAGCAAACGATTTCGGGTAACAGCTATTGTTTGAGTTTGGAAAAGGTAGTTGGTCGCAATATTTCGGTATCTGTTCGGCAAGAGTTTTTCCAACATTTACAAAAAAGTAATTTACATTGTTAGCTGATAAGATTGGTGAAGGATTAGCAAGCAGTAAACTCGAATTTGACTCACGCTGTTTAGACATATTGGTGACATTTTTAATATGTTTCCAAAGTTGTTTGCTATTTTTTTACCTGCTCTATTTAATTCGTCTTTATCGTAATTATTTTTAATAGTCTTTAGGAGATTGTTGCAGAAATTCCTGTATCTTTTATAGGTACTTAGTATTATTACATTATCAGGGTATCTCTTAGTTTTCTGATGAAGTTTATCCCTGTGTCTTATACACCGAATTAGCCCAGGAGTAATCCATGGTTTAATATTATAAAGTTTCCTGTTTACTGTAGAAACTGTCGTGTTACGTAATATTGCTTGTTGCACATGTTTTATTAAATACGATGAAGCCAAATTAGGGTCAGCAGTATTGTAAACTGGGCTAAAATCAAGGTTGCATAAATCATATTCGAGATTGTTTGTGTTTAATTTGCTAATAGTCTGAGGGCGATTTAGCTTAGGCAGCGTTAAATTTACAGTTAGTAGGACTGCGTGATGGTCAGTAATTGTTGAGTTAGTAACAAGCGTAATATATGACAGGCTGGTTTTGATCATCATATGATCGAGGCAGGAACCGCTCTGATGAGTTGGCAATGTGTGAGCGGGGAGAAAACCATGGTATAAGCAGATATTAAGGTAATCTTGGGTCCCTGCATCGCAGTTTTCGGAGCCAATATTTATATTTAAATCACCTGTTAGTATAACATTCTTAAAAGGGCTTAGTGCTTGAAAAATCTGATTTAAGGATTTGTTAAAAGGATCTAAGTTTCTAGCGGAAGGGGATCTATACATAGCTATTATAGCTGTGGTGGTACCAATTTTCATGACTAAACAATTGCTCATACAGTCACGCAGAGTATGTTCTTCGACTGTGACCTTTAATGATTCCTTAGCAAAGACTACCACACCATCATTTTGATTGTGGTTTACTGTGGTATGCAATAAGTTGTACCCCGGTATTAATGGGAGGTTATCGTGGCGATTAGATAGCCAACACTCAGTAAGTACCATTATATCACAATCAAAGTTTAGTCTATGAAGAAAAATGTTAAAGCTATCTATGTTCTTAGAAATACTACGAATGTTTTGGGTCAGTACGGTTAGTGAATTTCGATAGTCGGAAAGATATTTTCTGCAGTCCTCAACGTCACATGTCTTTGACACAGTTATAAATGTGTTATCTATATCGGTAATTAAGTTATCATCCATACTAAAACTAAAAAACAAATAACAATAATAAGGTGAAGTCTAAAATATAAACAAGTATGTGGCGCTCTTAGGCGCCTTCATAATCTATCGAATTAATGTACCTGTATTCGGCAGCTTTTTTAGCCGGGCAATCTGTGTCTCCCGTCTTGTGGTTGGCTTGTTTTTTAAAGCGCAGACAAGTAGCACATTTTGGCGGGTTCGCTTTCTTTGCGCAGTCTTGGATTGTGTGCCCTTCTTCACCGCAATATCCACAAGTGGGGGCAGTTATTTTGCATGTCTTGGCTGCATGACCGTACTGCTGACATTTGTAACATCTTGTTACCAGTGTGAAGTCTCGTACCGGGCAGGATGTCCAATTAATAAATAATCTGTCCTGTGTGATGAGGGCTTTACGAATGACGGCTGGAACTTCTATAATATAGTTGCAATTCTCAGCATCTTTCCTGCCAGATTTGTGGCTTAGTTTTATTGAGGTCAAAAATGTATCATGGGACATAGTCGGCAATTTGTCGGCCAAATTTTGTTCATAAATACATTTATAAACCTCATTCTCAGGCATTGATGTGGGAATTCCTATAATTATAATGCGAGGTTTGCGCTTTTTAGGTTCGTCGACGGTAAGCCCTGACGAAGCGAGTTGGACTGTTTGTTTGAGCTTATCTAGGTCATCTTTGGTCTCAGTGCTAATTATGAGTCCTCCTTTTCCTATTTTACGTACGCCTCGTACTTTCAGCTTCATTTCTCCAGGACATATGATTTTTTGGACCATGTTCTTTGTTTCTTCACTGGTCTTTGAGTTATCACAGGGATAAATCGCCACGGAACTAAAAGTATTAGGACGAACAAAGTTGTTGGAACCCTTCTTCACCATATCTGCAAAAGATGTAGTAGCTGCACCCTGCTTCGTAACTGACTCCTGAATCGTCCGGTTCATCTCCGTAAGACAGACCGACAGGTCTCGAGCTTCGGTCATAGTTTTAAGGGAGGTATGGGTTTGTATGGCCCTTTGCTTAAGCGACTGGTATTGAACAGCCATTTGCGAAACTCCATGTCCTACTTTTCGGCAAAGATTGCTTATTTTTAGCTTCTGCTCAGCGTTTAGTTTTCCATCAGAAGCAATAGCACATACCTCATTCAGGCACTGTTCAATAGATCCCATCCAGTTCTGGATCTCTGGAGTGGACACTACTTCAACTGCATCATCTTGGTCCTGTCTTGGTTGTTGGGGCGGTGGTGAAGCCGGGGTCGGTACCGGGGTCGGTACCGGGATCGGTGTCGGTGGAGGGCTGCGTCGTATCATCGCACTCCGATTAAAGGGGCTGCCTTCCATATATCACAGTATATTAATTACCAAATAATCCAGTCAGTTCATTATTTTAGCTTGTCACTTAAAATGTTTCTCTGTATAACACGCTAATGCACTAAAACTAGGTCACTGATTATGCAAACGTTAATTTATATTATTTTTAAAAATGCATCGATGAGCACGTCTGTATGCTTTGAATGCCTCAATCGATCGTCATCGAATATTTCAGTATTAATTTTTTTTATTTCTGAGGTTAATTTCTGTCGCTGCTCAGTCGCTTATTACCAAGGTGAGATGTCAGATGTTACACATATGCTGCGACTACTGTAAGGCTCGCTCGTTTTTTTATACTATAAATATACAGGGAACCTGGGTGGAAAGCCTTAAGGGGTTAAAGGTTGCACCATTTATAGCATTTTGAACCATTCATGTCTTAGACGAAGTGCGTTTTTTGTTTTAATTTGCTATTTTTAGTTAATTGCCAACAGTGCCCCAGTTAAATTGGGTAGGTATATATATATTTTTTGTTTTCATGGTTTATTTCATCATCTGCCTAGCCTTTTCCCCAACTATGTTGGGATCGGCTTCCAGTCTTACCGGATACAGCTGAATACCAGTATTTTACATGGAGCGACTGCCTATCTGACCTCCACAACCCAGTTACTGGGTAACACGACACACCTTGGTAAGACTGGTTGTCAAACTTTCGAGCTTCTGACATCCTGTAACGACTGTCAAAGATCTATAAATGACAGCCGGGACTACCGGCTTAACGTGCTTTCCGAGGCACGGAGGGGTCTTGGTATGTAAAGATGGTCACCCATCCACGGACCAACCGCGGCAAGCGTAGCTTAACCTGATCGATCGACCCGTGCGGCTGTTATTACTCAGCCACAAGCCCCCCCTTTTCATGGTTTATTTGATGTGCATTTAATCTAATAAACCAAGTTCCAAACATCTGTTTATGTTGTGATTCTTACACAGCATTTATCTCTTAATTATAACACAATTTCGTGTAATGCATACCTCTGTCTCTTCGCCTGTAGATCTTCTTCGTAGGACGACAAACAGAGGCCAACTCGTCTCGCCACGTTGTTTATAAGAGATCTGGAAGACAATATTGTAACCCACTAAAGATTTCACTTTTTCGTCCTAAATGCGCACGAAAGCGCGTACATACATACCTACATAATCAGCCCATAATGTTCCCACTGCAGGGACACAGGCCTCCTCTCTGTAAGAGGGAGTGGGCCGTAATCCACAACGCGAGCCCAGTGCGGGTTGGTAGATGTCACATGTCTTCGAATTTTTGGTTCTAGGACATGCCGGTTTCCTCACGATGTTTTCCTTCACCGTTTTGAGAGCAGTGGTGATGAAATAATTTACACAAAGTAAAGTGCCTGTCCGGGTTCGAACCTACGACCTACAACTCGAAAGTCGCGGCCGTTACCACTGGCCACAACTGCTATTTCGAAAGCGCGTACTTACGTGTAAATGGACCCATTAAGTTAGGAATTGCAAAGATATCCTAAGTCACGCGCTAGTGAATTGTATTATCTGCTAAATTTTTCCCGCGGTTTCGCCCGCGTGGATGTCGATAACATCCCACGGGAACGGGTCACGGGAACTACCGGGATTAAAGTACTCTAGGTATGTGTTATTCCTGGTTATAAACTATATGTGTGCCCACCCTTATCCGTTCAGACGTTTTTTGCACCAATCGGAAGCATACATCCAAACAGACAAAAAATCAACTATAATTTCGGCATCAGACTTGTTCCCACACCCCGTAGCAATTTTTTAAAATATTCATGTACAGTTTTGACTTTGTTACTGTTGTATTGGGTATATGTAAATGTCGCAGACAATTTGTATGATTCCGCTTTTTTAGAAACGGCGTTATCCGTTTAAAAACGCTCACAGTTATGAAATATGCCGAAGGCAAAATGTAAATTGCTTTGTCCCTACATAATATGCCACAACATTTGATGGACAATTCAAACTACGTTTACAAAATGCCGCGGAAAATTGAAGTACTTACTTAGTCTAATTTCTTTCCGCGGCAGACCACTCGGTAGGGTTGCCCTGGGTTAGTTACTGCGACATATTCGGCTCGCGCGTGGTCGGTCACAGTTCTAACCGAACCTACACTAACAATCAATGTCGAAATTATGACTATTGAGCGAGTTGCCAATTTGCCTTCGGTATATTTCATAAGTGGGAGCGTTTTTAAGGCCTGTTCAGATAATAAGCGATATCGCTGTCACGCTCAGTAGCGATACCGATTCGGTACACGATATTGCCGTAGCGCTATCGCGTATCGGCTGAGACCGCGGCGGGCGGGGCGGGCCGGCGCGCGGCGCGCGGTATACGCATCACTCCTCCACTCCCCGCGACTCGCATCGCACGCACAAACAGCGCTGGTAGTTAAACTATTGTGTTTGCATGTACGAGTTCGTTTAAGATAATGGCCAACTCATAGTGACTATGTACCTACTCGTGTTTACTAATGGGCGGCACAAAATTGACTAACTAGAAGGCGGACCAGTATCGCTACCGAGCGCGACAGCGATATCGCTTATATCTGAATGAGCCTTTAAACGGGCGGTGCCGTATGTATTATGACGAATCATACAATATTTCTGCGGCATCACATTACAGTTTCATTCCGACACAGGAAAAGTCGAAAAGAGTAACTGGGTGGGTGTTCGGAGTAACAAAATCATCATAATTGTTCATGTGCACGAAAGAGCTGTACATGACGAACACCGACATCCCTTTTTCGCATCGCCCCAACTGGTAGAAACATCAAGATACAAACCTTCGATCGCATCTTATAAAGAAGTCGCTGATCTGCTTATCTTTCAACTCTTTCAGGGTGTTGGCGGCGCCTTTCCGCTGTTCTTCCTCGAGAGCCCGCAGTTTCTTCACGAACTTCACGTAACGAGCTGTCGAGTCTAGGACGCGAGATGTCTGGGGACGTTGGCAAAGGTTTTAGTAACTGAGATACTCGTATGTGTGGGCCAAATAAATAAATACCTACCATAATTATTATAGAGGTATGAGGAACTGGGTGTAAAGTTCACTCATCCTCCATAGAAAAGGGAGGATCCTCCGACCAGATGGGTGTTGTCACCAAGAGTGACTAGTTACATACGTAACTAGTCACTCTTGGAGACATTTCATGATATTGTAGCGGCACCTACAACGCCACGTCTGCGTCTGGTGGGGTACTGCCCGACCGTTGGCGATTCATTGGGATGTCGCTGCGCCCCCGCAAGGGGGCGCGGCATGCGGGACCGGCGCGAAGCCCCCTGGCCGCGGGTGGTTCACGGTGGTCCGTGAAAACAGACCCCTCATTGTTTAACGCCGATGGCGGCGAATAAAATTTCAGACGCGTTTTTATCGCGTCTGTGTTACTGGTTGCTATGTGTATTTCTGTAGGCTCGCCACGACGCTAGTACATTAGCGCCGTTTTCTTCACGACTCCACGGCGGTCAGTCCCCGCCAGGTGAGACCCCCAGACTACCCGGGGGAGGCCCAACGAAGACGACCAGCGACAGTGGAGCCGACTCGACATTCCTACAGAATAGGCGTTTAGTTCCCGCCCGCCCCGCTCTCAGAGACGGTTGGCGATTGGTAGAGATGTTGTGCAGGTATATGCTAGTCGCGCGGTAAACTCTGCTTGCGCGTTGCAGGATTTGTGTGACGTCAGGTCTTTAATGCGGAATTCGCATGTGGCGTTGTAGGTGCCGCTACAATATCATGAAATGTCTCCAAGAGTGACTAAAGTTACGTATGTAACTGGTCACTCTTGGAGACATTTCACTTTTTCATCTACATTTAGCACGTTCTTACCTACCAGCTAAAGTGCGCAAGAGCCGCTGTTTTCCAGTACGTATTCTTACAATATCCGACACATATCTAACAAATTAAATCAGCCTGTAAGCAACTGCACAACGTGAGCTGTGGGTGTGCTGTGTACCTACCACAATACAGTCATCATCCACCTAGCCTTTTGCCATTTACATGTTGGGGTCGGCCTCCAGTCTAACAGACCTGAAGTCTGTTAGACTGGAGGCCGACCCCAACAGCTGATGCAGCTAAACACAATTGTTTTACATGGAGCGACTACCAATCTGACCTCCATAACCCAGTTATTGGGTAACACAACACATTGGAGTGACTGCCTATCTTACCTCCACAACCCGGTTATTGGGTAACACAACACATTGGAGTGACTGCCTATCTTACCTCCACAACCCAGTTATTGGGTAACACAACACATTGGAGTGACTGCCTATCTTACCTCCACAACCTAGTAACTGGGTAACACGACACATTGGAGCGACTGCTTATCTTACCTCCACAACCCAGTTATTGGTTAACACAACACATTGGAGCGACTGCCTATCTTACCTCCACAACCTAGTAACTGGGTAACACGACACATTGGAGCGACTGCCTATCTTACCTCCACAACCCAGTTATTGGTTAACACAACACATTGGAGCGACTGCCTATCTTACCTCCACAACCCAGTTATTGGGTAACACAACACATTGGGGCGACTGCCTATCTTACCTCCACAACCCAGTTATTGGGTAACATAACACATTGGAGCGACTGCCTATCTTACCTCCACAACCCAGTTATTGGGTAACACAACACATTGGAGCGACTGCCTATCTTACCTCCACAACCCAGTTATTGGGTAACACAACACATTGGAGCGACTGCCTATCTTACCTCCACAACCCAGTTATTGGGTAACATAACACATTGGAGCGACTGCCTATCTTACCTCCACAACCCAGTTATTGGGTAACATAACACATTGGAGCGACTGCCTTCCTGACCTCCGTAACCCAGTTATTGGGTAACATAACACATTGGAGCGACTGCCTATCTTACCTCCACAACCCAGTTATTGGGTAACATAACACATTGGAGCGACTGCCTTCCTGACCTCCGTAACCCAGTTATTGGGTAACATAACACATTGGAGCGACTGCCTATCTTACCTCCACAACCCAGTTATTGGGTAACATAACACATTGGAGCGACTGCCTTCCTGACCTCCGTAACCCAGTTATTGGGTAACATAACACATTGGAGCGACTGCCTATCTTACCTCCACAACCCAGTTATTGGGTAACATAACACATTAGAGCGACTGCCTTCCTGACCTCCGTAACCCAGTTATTGGGTAACACAACACATTGGAGCGACTGCCTATCTTACCTCCACAACCCAGTTATTGGGTAACATAACACATTAGAGCGACTGCCTTCCTGACCTCCGTAACCCAGTTATTGTGTAACACAACACATTGGAGCGACTGCCTATCTTACCTCCACAACCCAGTTATTGGGTAACATAACACATTGGAGCGACTGCCTTCCTGACCTCCGTAACCCAGTTATTGGGTAACATAACACATTGGAGCGACTGCCTATCTTACCTCCACAACCCAGTTATTGGGTAACATAACACATTGGAGCGACTGCCTATCTTACCTCCACAACCCAGTTATTGGGTAACATAACACATTAGAGCGACTGCCTTCCTGACCTCCGTAACCCAGTTATTGGGTTTGAGTGAGGGAAGAGAGTCCACCTGTGTCTGCGCACAGACTTGTGCAATATAATATTTCCCGCGCCGAAGGATAGTCTCAAGCAGAAATTCGGTGTGGAGGACTATTAAGTATTATTAGGTAACACAACACAGTATGAACTTGAAAGGAAGAAAACGTTAGCGAATGTTGAACAAAAAAGTAAACAACTCGGTAACTCTTGAAGTTTGTGAGCTAGTGCTATGGGAAAATCCGACATCCTGAGTTACGAACATGTTACAGTAGGTTAAAGATTATGAAACGATCAAACATTTAAATCTTTGTTGGAAAATACATTGATTTATGAGAAAACTTACATAATAGCAATCCGGGGCTCCACGCGGACCGTACCCATCTTTGGGCGGATTTTGTCGAGCCGGGATCAGTTCCGTTGCATTGCATTGCGTCGCCATTGATTACTCCAATAACAAAATAAATATGTAAAATCTTTACAAATTAACCACTAAATTAACTGACAAGTTTGGTCCCTTATGTCAAATCATTGTCAGATATATTTTTTATTGGTATCAGCTGCCAGTATGCTTCAGTGAATGTCAATCTTGAATAAACAGGGACAAATTAAATTACCGCTGACGTGATTAGTATCGATTTCTAAACATGATAAAAATAAAAGGATTCTGTTCCTTTTTTAAGGCTCCTACATAGTGGCGCGACTTGTCGCGACACAAAGGCACCGCTTGTAGCGCTACACGCGGTGTCTTTGTGTCGCGTCGCGTCGCGCGACAAGTCGCGCCAGTATGTAGGAGCCTTTAAGGTTGAAATATCAGTTTTAAAAATCGTTTTTTTTTACTTCACAGATGTGATGGGTATCGATATTAAACACGACAAAATAAAATAAAAACACATTTTCTCAATTCGTACCTCAAGTAACAAAACTAGTCGCGGGAAGGTACGAAAGGGTTACCGAGGCCCCTGGCAACACAGACAACGGTAGGAACACGGGTTCGTTAGTCAGTAAGAGACACACCCTCCCGCTCCGCCCAGAGCAGAAGTTATTTGATAATTTCCAATAAAAATAAAAAAAAGTAACAAAACTACCCAGGCGGATTTCCGGCCACCGTAGGCGCGGGCTTGCGGACGGTGATCAATGGGTAGCTCGCCCTCCGATAAGGACCAGGCCCGGGGCGACGGCGCAACGTGTACCATGCACGCCTCAAAGAGATGTCAGCACAAGTGTAGGGTTCACTAGGGCCGATGCCTGCCCCCCGGCAGGCATCGGCCCGCCGTTGCCTGTATTGCCAGGGGCCTCGGTAACCCTTTCGGACTTTCTTGCGACCCGGGTAGGCATCGGCCCTAGTGGACAAAGGGCTGAGACAGAACTATCCCGGGAAGGCACGATGGCAACGACCATGCAGTCATTGCATTAAAACACATTGGATCGTAGCAGGTGGCGCGCTGTGGTTTCTGCCTACCACCATGGGAAGAAGGCTTGAGTTTATGTACAGCCTTGGCCAAAAGTATTGAGCACCTTACAAATTTCGCTCGTTCACGGTAAGTATGGGAGAAAACCAAATCTACTGTTGAAATATTCTTTTGTCGGTCATCTACAAAGATTTAAAAACAATGACCCACGCCACAGCTAGCAATAAAACACCTGGGTGCAATAAAATGTGCATTTTACAATTTTTGTATTTATTTATCAGTTCGCAACCATCGCTCGTTGTGAACACATCCAGTGATCTAGTGCGCCTTTGGTATTTTATTTCAAAGTTTTAAGTGTTATCGTTGCAATATGCCAAAACGAAACGAACTTTCTTTAGAAAAACGTGTGCAGATACAGCTTCTGCATGAGCACGGGAAATCACAAGTAGAGATTTCCAAAACTGTGAAATGTTCGCTCCGATCCGTGCAATATGCTATTAAGCGATTCTCTGCTACCGATCACATCAAAATAGACCGAGAACCGGGCGCAAACGCATCACCACAGACCGTCAGGATCGTCAGTTACTGAGAGAGTCGTTAATAGGAAAAAAACATGTTCAGAGCTCGCTGCTGAGTTGTCAGAACAAATTAAGAAATCAATTTCTGCTCTAACTACTCGTAGAAGACTTCAGGAAGCTGGTCTGAAAGGCTGTAAAGCCAGGAAGAAGCCATGGCTCTCCGACAACAAAAGCTCGGTATAAATGGGCCATAAAACACTCACAACTTTCACCGCTGAAGAGTGGTCAAATGTTGTGTGGTCAGACGAATCAAACTTTGAGGTGAATAAGTCAATTTAATGCCCTAATAAAATTATATAAAATGATTTAAAAACCAAACGCATAGATGAAGTTATTTTTTTTTCCGGAACTCATAATTTTTCTCTTTATTGCAGATTTTTGGTACACCTGGTGTGACCTTTGTGCGTCGCCGGGTGGGCGAAGAATTTAAGCCAGTGTGTGATCGCAACCGTAAAACACGGCGGCGGCAGCATAATGGTCTAGGGTAGCATGACCGATTCTGGAGTTGGCGAATTGTTCGTGTGTGAGGGCCGCATGGACTCTACTAAGTACATAAATGTACTAGAAACTGCGTTGCTGCCTTCATTCACGAAACTTTTCGGCGACACGAACATGGATGGTGTTAAATTCCAGCAGGATAACGCGCCATGCCACAAATCTGCCCGCACTATGACATGGTTTCGGGAAAATAACACAGCTTCCTGACTGGCCTGCCCAGTCGCCAGATCTGAACCCCATAGAACATTTATGGGGTTTATGAAAGCGTAGAGTTAGGCGCCACACAATTTACAACAGAGATTTGAAACGCTACCTGCGCCTAGAATGGAACGCGATTACTGCTGAAGACTGTAAAAATCTTGTTAGCTCTTTACCAAAAAGAATTTCTGCCGTAATTAAGGCAAAGGATGGACCCACAAAATATTAATTGTCAATTATTATAAAATAAACCTATATAAAACGTTTGGTTTTATTTCTATTTGATACTCCTCATAAAACTGAAAGATGTCATGGGTGCTCAATACTTTTGGCCAAGGCTGTATATATAAAACCCACAAATCTCGATTTAATATCTTTATTTTTATAAATCAACCTTAAAATAGAACAATTTGTACTTTATCTAGGGGTCCCACCTATAAAAATGCATTGGCAATGATTTTACCTAAGCAAAGTCTGTATAATATACCTTTCAAAAGTTAAGAAAACCGCAGGAACATCCACTAAAACAACAATATCAAAGAGTCAAAACAAAACTTGCGTTAACGTGATTATAAAATCTGAAGAATCAACTACTTAGCTATAATAATTAAATAATCAACAAACCCTGCCACTGTTTCTGGATCCAAAAGGTCCAAAGTTATTAAAAAAAAAAGGTTTTACTCTAACTTACAACGAAATAGTCTTAATAGGAATTCTAGATTTTAACATTAAACTTGTTTCTTATATGCTAAAAATGTCTAAAGTTATCACTCACTATAACCGCACCACTCCGACACAGCAAATAACTTATTTTAAATCAATTGCATTAAAATCTATTTTACGATGACTATACAGAATAGCGGACAGTTCAACGACCGCGCGCTTCAAGCGAGTAGCCCGCTCCCTGGCGAAGAAACGGCTGCAAGCGGTATGCACATCGCCGTCAACTAGTCAGTGGCGCGTGAACCACGAGCTGTCACGTCACCGGTGGCTGCCCGTAGCGAGCGGGCGTCAACCTGCGCCTTTGGCGACACGCGGGCGGATATTTTTGAGGCGGTGCCGGCCGTTACTGCGCTGGAGCGGTGCGGTTATAATGAGTGATGACCTTAAGGTGGTTTCACACAGGCGAGGCGAGAAGTGGATGGAATTGGCGAGAATTGGAATCTCGCTGACTCTTTTATACCGAAACATGTACATATATCGTGGCCTCTCAGTGTGCTGCGTCTAGCGTACGAGATTTGTGTATTCGTTTTGAAGTCATAGACTTCGCCAGTTCCACGGCGTTGTCGGTGGCAGCACAGAAGACGGTGGCGAAGAAGTTTATATAAGGTGTTTCAAAATTAATCCGACAAACTTTAAGGAGTGCTTTAGACCATCGAACTGAATAACTTTAAAGAAAATACGTTTTTTTGCGGTAAACATAACTAAAATAAAGAACACAAACACGAATGAACAGGTTGGGCGAGAATATGATATAAAATAAACACAATGCTGCACCGGGTGACGTCACCACGTCAACGTCGGCTGTCGCTTAAAACCAGCGTTGTGGCTGTCTCGCATAGTGTCACAGCATTACGCTGAGCGATGGCCGTTTTACGTGGATGTGACGCATATTTTCGCCCAACCTGTTCTTCAGTGTTTGTATTCTTTATTCGAGTTGTTTACCGCAAAAAAAAAAAACGTATTTTCTTTCAAGTTTTGAGCCCACAAAACTTGAATAATTTCGTGCCAACGACACGAAGAAGAAAGCAATAAAATTAAATACTCTATTCATTCTCCCCTCGCACATCCTCACGCATGCAAACGTTTCACACCAAAGATAAGGACGAGAATATAAATTTTGCCACACAAATTTCCACTCCTCGCGTCGCCTTGAAACCACCTTAGGAGATAGAAACTTTTACTGAGATCATAGTCTTGAAACTCGACATAAAATTGTAATGACAAATAAATTTGTATCGTATTCACCACTGGAAGTCTTACTGCTATGATTTATTCTGAGGCAATGGTTATACAAGGTGTTGTTTTGGACCTGCAAAACATTTTAGGAGGTAATTATGTTAGTGATTCTCGACCCGAATCAACAAAAAAAAAAAAAATTAAAAAAAAAAGATAAAATTAAAAAATCTAAAATAAAAAGTATTATTGATTATTGACTTGGTATCGTATTGTTATACGATTATTTACGAGTTTCATAACAACCTCCTGAAATGTTTTGCAGGTTCAAAACAACACCTTGTAGAGGTAATGGTTATAGAATCTTAATTCTATACATTTGTAAATATGTATATAGCAAAAATTACAATAAAAAAAAACATAATGAGAAACATTAGGAAATTCGAAGAGTCAAAACAAAAACTACTTAACTACAATAATTAAACAATCAACAAATCCACCGCAGTGTTTCTAAATAAAAATATCCAAAAATCTAATTTAAAAAAAGTTTTACTCTGACTTACAACGAAACAGTCTTTTACAAAGCTCAATAAACCACCACAGTACAGTCGTTTCAAAAACGTCTTCTATGAAGGGACTCGGTTCCTCGCGGTCGAGCAACCGTTTTCCGAAGACCGATTCGCCATTGGACTGTTCGTCGACAGGATGATTCATTTATTTCCGTTTCCCCAGCAGGGTCTTTCCCCTATGGACATTTCGCCGACAGTACCTTTCATATGCGTCACTTTCGACGACAGCCCTTGGTAGCAAATTGGCAGCTACAGCGAAGGATAATTTTAACTAAAAAGTAGCAGCTTAATAATCAGTTGTTAGCTTTGTTTTCATTTAAACTGGCATCGAGTTTTTGTTTTGGTAACAGAGGGGATCTGGCGCTCGGCGGCCGCTTATTGCGCGGCCTTATTAAGCTGCTACTTAGTTAAAATTATCCTTCGCTGTAGCGGCCAAACAACTATATTTCCAACCAAGGGCTGTCGTCGAAAGTGACGCATATGAAAGGTTCTGTCGGCGAAATGTCCATAGGTGAAACGTTCTATCGACGAATCTCTCAAAAACGAAACGTCCTGTCATCAGTCAGGTGATCAGCCCAAAGGAGAAATGACTGTCGGAGAACGCTTGCAGAATCGTTCCTCGCCCCGTCCTTTGCTAGGCAACGCAGTCTTGCAGTACCTATTGCGTAAGTCCAAAATAATATGAAATGAAAAAGCGAGCAAAAATCTAATAACACTAGTCTAGCAGAGCGTGGTTTCGATCCACGGATCTCTTGGTAATGTTATCATTATCGGCCCAGCACGCTTCCACTGCGCCACACGTTTTATAACAATGTCTTAGGCTCGTATGGCCTTTCTTCATTACAAATTTTTAACAGTCGGCCTTATTTTAGTAGGTTATTCATCTAGAAATAACTCTTTTAGGAGTAAGATGAGCAACTTAAGCTTAAGCTGGTTTCCTAAGAAAGCGGTGAACAGACACACAATAATAGCTGTCCAAGTGCAGAGCGTTTTTCGACATTTGGTTTCTATGGCCGCGTCGTTTAAGACGCTGACAACAGCTAAAGCGCGGTCACTGTCAGGCTGCATAGAAAAGAAAGAGAAGCGCGATGACACAACGCTGGTAATTTATTGCAAAATATGAAGCAATTATCTATTTACAGAAAATCTATTGATAAGATGAAAAAATTGAAACACTTTTATGCTAATACAGGGTGACATTGAAAACATGCGACAAATCGAAATGGGAGATTGTACTCATCATTATGAACAACTTTTACTAAGGGACCAAAGCTACAATCCCAAAAAAAAAAAACTGCTGTCCCCTACATTTATGTTCGCAATACCTCATCAAAATGTAGGAAATGCAGATTTTTTTTTTGGGATTACAGCTTTGGTCCCTTATTAAAAGTTGTTAATAATGATGTATACAATGTCCCATTTCAGTTTGTCGCAAGTTTTCAATTTCAACCTGTATATTGCTTGTAGAAAAATCTGACTAAAAATCAGAATGATTGCATGTATATTAGTATGGTTTTAAATCGATAAAAGATTTTTTTTAGAGGTATGTTCGTGATTTTTATCTATCATATCTAATTAGTTGTATTATGTTTACAAAACACTATCTACCTAGCATATATCCTAAAGAATAACATATATTTTCTGATTTTGTTTACTGCATTGGATCATATACTTTTAGGCATTGCAAAACTTATAAAACTTGCGTTTAGAAGCGATCGCCGCGCGAATACGCGGAACCTAAACGCGTGGTCGCGACGACAGAGGGCGTTTTCCGATTTTCCGAACAAAAAGTGACATATGAGCGCGATGATCGCGTATTCGCGCGACGATCACTTTTAAATAGGACCCGGGGTAAGAAAGCGATGAACGTTAACACAATAACGACTATCCACATACAGAGCGTTTTTTGACACGCAATTATAACGGAATCGCTCTTCTAGAAAATCTTAGCACTAGGCGGTACGTTTATTAATGGGCACTTAATATTTTAACAATAAACTTGTTTCTTATATGCAAAAAAAGTAATAGAAACTACTACTGAGATCATGGACTTGAAACTCGAAAAGTACATAAAAACGTCATACATTGGCGCCGATTCCCTTGTTCACATACTAAACTAAATTTAAGTTCAGTGCATCTTTTTCTTTCTATTTCAATAAGAAAAGGACAGAAAATACATTTTAGTTTAGTCCTGTCAAATTAATCAGCGGTTGACGTAAATTGACGTAATTTTAGTAGGCAAGTTTTTAATCGCGTCTAAACTTGTATAGAGTAGTGACAGGCGCTGATTAATCTGACAGGACGAAACTAAAATGTATTTTCTGTCCTTTTCTTATTGAAATAGAAAGAAAAAGATGCACTGAACTTAAATTTAGTTCAGTTTGTGAACAAGGGAATCGGCGCCAATGTCTTAATGCTATGATTTAGTCTCAGAATACCAAACAAACTGGTTTTTCTAAAATCTGAGGTTTTAGGTTATGGTTAAAGTTCCATAATACTTATAACTTAACATCACGCCAGTCCCCGCAGGGTTAGGCAGAGGTGTACCTATAATACATTCACATTTCTTAATAGTAACATTTGTAAATATATGGCACGCGATTCAATATGGCGCTGTCCGCCATATTGCATTCATGACATATCAACAGATAGTCCAAAATCGAACCTCGATTACAACTTATTCAATGACACCCACAATAAAGGTGTAGCTACTAAGAATCATAACACCTCATTTTAAGTTTAAGTAGGTAAAAACTTTGTAAATTAAGTGGGTTACAAAATAAAAATAAAAACCAGGATTTTTTTACAAAATACGCTATCAACATAGCTGATAACTACAGTAACACCCTGCTTTACGGGACCCCGTTATACTACGGCTACATTGTCGCGATAAAGCGAACCACACTTCGTACGCTCTCTTTCACACACCGCTCGACGTCTCGCTGTACATCCGAGAGCGAGAAAGTGTAGCCGTAGCATTCGGCACGGTGTCGGTTTTACGCGAGTTTTTTCGCGCTGATTTACCTCGCTTAACACGGATGCATCAGTTTATGAAAAACATGCAAATTATCTTGGACGAAACTCAGACAGAAACCGTAGAACAGACTGAAGAATGTGTCCAGCACTGTTCAAAAGGCGTTGTGGAATATTTATTCAAGGCCTTGAAATTTTAGAAAATTGAGACAGTGATATTAATCTCATTATGGCAACAACGAAAAAAAAAATGCTACTCAAAAACATCTATTTCTCATGTAATTCTATTTCTGTAACAATTAATAGGCTGATTCTGTTTCAGTTTTGTAATAAAAGCACTTAAATTATTTATTTGGCCTGTTATTCCATCATACCCCGTTATACGCGAATTTAGCTTAGCGCTATTTTGTCCGGAACGCATCCCTCGCGCAAAGCGAGGTGTTACTGTACTGATAAGTTGACCAGGAAATACACTTGATTAGTATTTAATTATACACATGATAATCATAATCTTTGACGAAGAAAACCGCTGTAATACAATAATGATTAGATTTTAACAAAAAAAAAGAGGATCCGCTGTGGTAGTTCGCGAAATTCAAATTTTCTTACGTTTTTTTTTTCAATTTGCTTTCATCAGTGTCAGATTGTATCTTGATCAAAATTTTATTCACGACCGTAACAAATATTATAAATCAGCCTATAATGTCTCCACTGCAGGGACACAGGACTCCTCTCTGTGAGAGGGAGTGGGCCGTAATACACCACGCGGGCCCAGTGCGGGTTGGTAGATGTCACATGACTTCGAATTTTTGGTTCTAGGACATGCCGGTTTCCTCACGATGTTTTCCTTCACCGTTTTGAGAGCAGTGGTGATGAAAATATTACACAAAGTGTAGCGCCTGTCTGGGTACGAACCCACGACCTACAACTCGTAAGTCCGGGTCCACTGAGCCATCACTGCTCTCAACAAATATGTATTTACCGAATTAGGACCACCAATACAATTTTCTAAGTTAAAATGGTCTCAAATGCCATGATTTCATAAATAGTTAATTCAATAGGGCAACACATTACTCTATTGAATTTATCAATAAAACTATAAGGTCATAGACTTAGTTTTATTGATAAACAGCTACTGCCCACGGCTTCACCAGTGTGGCTTTTTCTAAAATAAAGGTTGACTAAGTTACTCCTTATAACATCAGCTATCTGCATGTGAAAATCGGTCCAGCCGTTTCGGAGATTAGCCGGAATAAACAGACAGAAAGACAGACAAAAATGTAAAAAATTGTTTTGTTTATATTTAGTAAAAATATTTTATTTTTACATTACAAACAGACACATCAATTTTATTTATTTATATAGATTTTAATGATTATAGGTCTGTAATTACATATTTGTTACGGTCGCAAATCATATTTCAACCTGACTGTGACCATATTGCAAAAAACGTAAGGAAATTTGAATTTTGCGGGCTACCCTGACGCTTTAAACCTAGCCTTATAACTAGAGATCGGATATTTGGATGCATATTCACCTAAAGTTGAGCAGTTGGCTTTGCGCTTTTGTTTCGAAAAAAAAAACACGTGGTTCCGGGAATACAAATTTAGGTTTCTGGTTATAGAATCGAATGTATATTAACTTACTTTCAAATGTTGGCTTATATGGAATGCACTTTTGTATCCATCGTAAAAACCCCAGCCCGCCATTCCGGTATAGAGAAATTTTGTTTTTTTTTACTATAGAATTGGATGCAACCTACGTAATATTGTAATTTAAAGTAGGTAGAAACATTAATTTTATTTTTAAATAAATATGCAATCCATGAACCCCGGGGTTTTTTAAATAAATATTTTTTTAGAAGTCATTTCTATGCTATGCACCCGACTATGCATTCCCACACCGGGAATGCATAGTATCT
The DNA here is from genome assembly GCA_905333075.3 of Atethmia centrago. Taxonomy (NCBI): domain Eukaryota; kingdom Metazoa; phylum Arthropoda; class Insecta; order Lepidoptera; family Noctuidae; genus Atethmia; species Atethmia centrago. The sequence goes on from HG995388.1 coordinate 21,410,220, forward strand.
TACCTGGCATCCCGGGATTTTTATTAAAAAAAAATATTTCAAGAAACCGCTTCCATACTTTCATAGCCAAAAATGATCTTTAGGTAAATATGCATCCGAATATCCGATCTGTGCTTATAACTTTAATTTAAAATCTTAACAGTCAAACTAATATGTATGCTATCCAACTCCGGCTGCCCGACAACCACATTAGTGGGTGACTTTAAAACCAACTCTCTATTATGTAATTTCAAGTTAGCACTATTAGGTAGTAAGTCCATCTTAGAGATTTGTAGCGTAAAGCAGTTAGGGTCATTTTCGTATGGCATGCAGGCGGGTAGGTCCCTCACCACGCCGGTCCAGGTGAAGGGCTCCCCGGTCACTTTGTTGTAGAACGTTAGGCTGCCGGTTTTAGGGTCGTCTGGGTTGTATGATACTGTCTGTGGAGAGAAATAGGGAGTTGTTAGAAGTTGTTAGTATGCTTCGGAGGTGATAGTTAAGAGCGTGTATTTCATACAAATTTTTAAGTCCTTATTTTTCGACATGGCTGAACCGATTTTAATGAAACTTTATACCCATAAGCAGGATAAATAGGTTTAAAAAGTTAGTGAAAAACATTTTCGAATTCATTTAAAATTTTCCATACAAACAGAAATTTCCAATTATCTTTTTTTTAAAAAGACATTTCGAAAATGTTTCCTACTCTGGCGTACACGCTCTTAAGTTAATTCCCATAAATATAAGCAAATTGCATTCTTGGGATTTATTCGCAAGGTCCCCTACTGAGATTGGAGTCCTGGGTTCGGTTCCCAGGTCAGGCAGTATTATAGAGTTTTCATTAGGAATTTCTATGTGAGGAATTCAAATTTGTGCGTAGTTGTTGGGAATAGGCTCAACCCCGTACAATAGGTACTTAAACTGCACCGTTGCCTACTTCTTCGGGACATAAAGTCGTATATATATGTAAAGTCAGGGAAATTAATCGTTAAGCAAATTGACTGAGCGGCGCGCCGCTGTCACATGAAGGTAAGATCCCTCGCGCCCCGAACCCGAACCTTATTGCGTTATAATAGAGTTGCAAACCGCGTGTCCTCTGCAGGGCCGGATTTAGGGCAGGGCAACAGGGGCACTGGCCCCGGGCCTCCACAAAGAAGGGGCCTCCACAATTAGATTTTTCATTGATTTATATGAATAAAATACTTCGTTTGTGTCCTTCAAAAAAAAAAAAAAGAGTCCACAATCATAACTTCGTAAGGTACCTTCTTTGAATTGTTTTATTTTATCTGTTTCACAAATTTTTCGGGGCCTCCACTTCTTGGTTGCCCCAGGGCCGCCACAACTTTAAATCCGGCCCTGGTCCTCTGCCTCCTATTCGGTGTCAGTGGGGACTGAAGGGTTCGGGAGTGCGTCTCCTATTCGGAGACAACGGGGACTTACCGGTTAAATTGTCCGTATATTCAAAAGAGCAAAAAATGCTGAAGTGGCAGTGTCCTGGTCATGTTTGTCGAAGGACTGATGGTCGGTGGAGCAGACGAGTTCTGGAGTGGAGACTGCGTATCGGCAAGTGTAGTGTGGGACGCCCCCCAGCTAGATGGACCGACGAACTTAAGACGGTGGCTGGTACAGACTGGACGTGGAAGGCGGAGGACAGGGTGTTGTGGGGCAGCCTGGGAGAGGCCTATGTCCAGCAGTGGATTGCTATAGGCGGAGTTAAGACGCTGACAACACCTTAACCGCGGTAACTGTAAGATTGCATAGAAAAGAAAGAGAAGCGCGATAACACAATGCTTGTAATTTATTGCAAAATATGAAGCAATTATCTATTTACTTTAGTTGAGTAATCGAAAATAAAAAACAACCAAGTGCTGCATTCAAATAAGACGTTCTTGTTAATAATTAAAAACGTAGCGTATGATGATATTTAATGCATATATTTTGGATTGGAACTCAAGGTAAGAGGTTAGTTTAACGTTAGTTCGTGTCGAGATTTTTTTTCAAAACGTGTTTTGGTAACAACCAAGTTCTGAGAAATATGTTCAAAATTAACATATATTTTTTCCGCTACCACAAACTATACAGGTTAGGCATTTTTTTTTCTTAAAACAAGTCTATTTTGGTCGTTTGCTTCTTGTCAGCGCCTTATATGATTGATATTCAAATCACAACTGTCATTCTTTGACACTTGCATGATATGGCTATAACACGAAAAATTTACGTAATGTGTCAATTTGATTAACGATTAATTTCCCGGGGCGTAGTACCTTACCGACAGCGCCGCCATGAAGCAGTCGGGGTCGTCGTACTTGGCGCTGAGCACGTAGAGCGCGGCGCCGCGCGCCAGCACGCGGCTGCGCCACACGCGCGCCGCCGCCAGCGCGCCCAGCGAGTACGTCGCGCTGAGCTCGCTGGGCACCCACTGCACTATGTCGCTGGAATGTTCCTAGAATGGGAAACTTAACATCTAGCCAAAAAACACATAGGCCTTCCCTAATCAGTGTGCTACGTTGAAGCCCGGTCTCAGTGCCAAACAAGGTCATGGTCAAGGTCATGGCAGTAGACTGTACGGATGTGTACCTTTTGGTACAAGAGAGAAAAAAATCGAGTCATCGCGGAACGCTTGTCAGATGTGAAACATCACAACTATTTTGTATAAAAAATCTGCATGAAAGGAAGGTCTATTAAGGGGGATGCAGTAAGGTAGCCCGTGAAATTCAAATTTTTTAGTTTTTTGCAATGTGCAGGTGGTTGTTTGTTGATTAATTGATCAAAGACAGCTATTGCATATTACAAATTAAAGGATATCCAAGATAAGAATGCTTGGAAACATGCTGGTCCAGCTCCATAGGTTGCTATTTTAATTGTACAATTTATTATTTGATACAAATAATAAATCAATGTTGAATTTAAATTCTGTGAATACTTTAACTCACACACTGACCTTTTATTATTTTTGGGAAAACGTATACTATTACAATGTTTGTAAATATGTGAGCATCATGTATCTATCACATAATTAATTGATCTATCATTGCTTCATTTTTAGTTCTTTTTTTTTAACTATTTTGGTACTTATAGTAATTTTATTCTAGGTACATCGTCTTGACATATAATTATATAATGTACCTACTTATACAAAATTTTGTAAAAAAATTAAAAGAGTAAGGGTGGTTCCTTGCCCATTCTTCTCCATACGAAACTACATTTTGGAAGGGCCGACTACGACTAGAATCAATTCTATTTTTTTTTTTGTAAATTTTGACGTTCAAAAGTGCCTTTTATGTGCCTATTTGGAAAAAATAATTTGACTTTGACTTTAATGAGCAGAGATCGGATATTCGGATGCATATTTACCTAAAGTTAATTTTTGCTTTTTTTAAGCTATGAAAGTATGGAAGCGGCTTCATAAAAATCTTTTTTTTTTTAAAGAGGCCACGAACAACGGGAATGCATAACTAGTCCGGTGTATAGTATGGAAGCGACTTCTACAAAAATATTTATTAAAAAAAAACCCGGGATTATTGGATTGCATGTTTATTTAAAATTAATGTTTCTACCTACTTTAAATCATAATATTAGGTAGGTACATATGCATCCAATTACATATGTAGTCAGAAAAAACATAAAGTTTGTCGATTCGGGAATGGCGGGCGGGATTTTTACGATCGATACAAAAGTGCATTCCATATAAGCTAACATTTGAAAGTAAGTTAATATATACATTCGATTCTATAATCAGAAACCTAAATTTGTATTGCCAGAGCCGCGGGATTTTGCGATACAAAAGCGCATTCCATATTAGCCAACATCTCAACTTTAGGTGAATATGCATCCGAATATCCGATCTCTAATAAGGAGACACAATTGATTTGATATTGTTTGACTCCGAATCGGTGTCGCGCGGGGTTTAACAGGTTAATATATGATTCGCGACCGTAACAAACTACATATTTATTTATTAAAAAAAGAACAAGAAAAAGAAATAATAATTGTTTATGCTGCCCAAATAAAACACATATTACAAAAAATAAAACGGGCAAGTGCATGTCAGACCACGCATAATGACCACAGTTCCGTAGTTGGGATGAATTTATTCTAAAAACAAACTTCATTGTAGTTGAAAAACGTGTTCTCCCATACATCGATATACGTCACGGTCAATTCTCCAACTGCAAATTTAAGTTGGTCGACTATTACTCGTTAATTTGTAAAGCCTACTTAGCTGTGATAGTTTAATAATTAGTGTAATTTCATTATATGTACTACTGCCACGATTTTTTCACGACACTTGACTAAAACTAGTTCTTTCAAACTTAAAAATTACGCAAACGAATCCTTGAATTTAAAAATGATGTTATACCTGTGCCTAATTGCAGCTTACTAGTACTGAGCGTTTCTGAGCTAAAGCGGGGATAGACAGACAGACAGAGGGACATTGCGAAACTATAAGGGGTCCTTGTATACTGCGGAACCCTAAAAATTGTACGTTCTGTATTCCATACCTTCCTGATGTGGTACTCGAGAATGATCTTGGGTCCTGCCCAGTTGCATAGGATGCACTGCATCCTTATATCCATTCCCATACGCTCCATGTAGTCCTGAAATTGTAAATGTATAGCAAAATAGTTATTTTTATTATTATTCAGAGGTTTAAAAACGTCAAGAAACTTCGTGTTTCCTGCAAAAGTACAGACTGCATCCTAATTTTGCGTTGCTTGGTTATATCATCAAGGAAAGTGGAGGGACTGGAGGAGTCCTTTGCCGAGAAGAAGTTCAGTGAAAATGGTGAAGGGATTATTTTGAGAACTTTTTACGAACATGTTGATTCTCAGTCTAATCTGAAGAAATTATTTTTAATTTTGCTTACCCCATCCTGGCTGATAATCTCGAGTGCGTCTTCCACCATCTCTGGTATGGAGAGGTTACCGGCTAACTCCTGCTCCTGCGACGTTATGGTCTCAACGGATGAACACGAACGTTGGAAGTCTGAAGTCAGTGCACCTGTAGTTTCAAGTATGATAATAATTATCATGCAGGCATTACAACGGAAATCCAGTTGATAAAAACCTTAAATTCATTAATTCACTGACAGTCAGCGCATTACCTAAATCGCTGGTCCAGAAGTATGAAATTAAGCACAAGTTTCTTATACTTACAGGAAAAAAAAATACCAGAGCGCAAATTTTTTTTGGTGATTCAGTGTCAGTAATAGAATACGTTTCCTTTATTTGTTCAATACTTTTTGTTTCGCCCCGACTTGAAATCCTAATAAAATACTTAAAAACCTACTTATGCTGGCAAATCGAGCGAGCGCACAGACGTCCACACCGCGCGTTCGCGCCGGCCGGTTCTCAAATGATGTTTAAATCATTTGTTAACGATAATATTATATTTAAGACATATCAAAATAAAAATATATATATTTAATCAAACTCGCTTAGAGTGCGCCCTGGCAATTTTTTTTTTTCGTGAAGTTTCCTGTATAAAGGAAGGATATTTTAACCCCTTTGGAGATGCCCAAAGGGGTTAAATAAATTAAATTTTGTATGGGGTACTTGGACTTCTGTTTATAGGCCAAAAACCTAAGTATTTTATTTTAAAAATAATTGGCTTTTACAATGTTTTAAAAATAACAGTGTTTATAGGTATGGGAGGACAATGTAGGCCTGTCAACAAATACCAGCTACCTAACAAAATAGAAAATGGTCCACAAATCTACAGTCTATTAAGCCTACAACGTTCTCACATTCACAAACTACAAAAGATAAATAAAACAATAAAAACAAAACCCTATTTAAACCAATTGACATGATTCCTATTACAACTGAAACAAATCTGATTTAATATCCTGTCACCAAAAGCCACGAATAAATAGCTGAAATTAGAATTTTAGGTATACAGGGTGACATTGAAAACATGCGACAAATCGAAATGGGAGATTGTACTCATCATTATGAACAACTTTTACTAAGGGACCAAAGCTACAATCCCAAAAAAAAAAAAACTGCTGTCCCCTACATTTATGTTCGCAATACCTCATCAAAATGTAGGAAAAGCAGATTTTTTTTTTGGGATTACAGCTTTGGTCCCTTAGTAAAAGTTGTTAATAATGATGTATACAATGTCCCATTTCAGTTTGTCGCAAGTTTTCAATTTCAACCTGTATAAAGGGTGGATTTTAGAGATGGGGCAGTAAGGGCAGGTACCTTAAGGGGACTACAGGACCTAAACGCAACTTTTATAAGTTTTATGATGCCTTAAAGTATATGATCCACTGCAGTAAACACAATCAGAAAAATATATGATATTCTTAAGGATATATGCTAAGTAGATAGTATTGTTGTTGAAAACATAATAACTAATTTGATACGATAGAAAAAAATCACGAAGATACCTCTAAAAATTCTTTTAACGATTAACCCTTTGACCGCCACGTCAAAAATGCAAAAACATGCCCTCGGCGCCGAGCTACGCATTATTCCATAGAAATCTGTAATGTAGTCGTGACCGTGGCGTGCTGGGCACATTTTGGTTTGTCATCTATACGTGACTGTGGCGGTCAAAAGGTTAATTAAAAACCATACTAATACGAGTATACAGGCAATCATTCTGATTTTTTGTCATATTATTCTACAAGCAACATATTAGCATTATAGTGTTTTATTATTTTTTATACAATCTATAGATTTTTTGTAAATCGATAATTGCTTCATATTTTGCAATAAATTACCAGCGTTGTCATCGCGCTTCTCTTTCTTTTCTATACAGTCCGACAGTGACCGCGATTTAGGTGTTGTCAGCCTCTTAACCGTTATAGCTACAGAAAAACGGTCTTAAGAGACTGTCCTTAACTTTTGAGAAAGTTTGATTTTCATTCACGGGTTTGGAAAAAAAATTTGGCGTTTAAAAGTTTCGGCGTCAGGAATCCCACGCCTAAAATAAACGAAACAAACATCCAGCTAAAATAAACATCCTTACCATTTTTATTATTATTTTCTTCGTGATATTGAAAGTTATTGAAGAAGTCATTTGCGTTCGGGATCACTTCATTCTCGTTTATGAAGAACTGCTGGATTTCACGCGGCGGTGCTGGCAAATATAAAAATCAATATATCTACAAGATGTAACATAAATTACGCACAACCTCTTAAGGGATCATTATACTCATCATTATGAAAACTTTTACTATGGTACCAAAAATAAATCACAAAAAAAACAGCTGTTCCCTACATTTTGAGGAGTTATGAGAACATAAATGTAGGGAACAACAGTTTATTTTTGGTCTCATAGTAAAAGTCGTTCATAATGATGAGTACAGTCACGAGCACTAGTATGTATACACTTAGCAACATTTAAAAGTGATTTTCTCCTACTGTATTGCTTGTAATTTTATTTCGGTACGAACATAGTATTTTGGGACCCATGCTATTATGAAATAGGTCTTTTCTCAACGTAGCAGTCGTTATTCCACGAAAAAAAACGCTTTTGTATTCTGTTGAGTGTATACATATTAGTGCTTATGACTGTACAATGACCCCTTAATAACGTTCGCATTCTAATCTCAGTTTAATCTGTCAAAAATTATCCTAATTTCCCTACATTTTTGACATTGATGGTCGCTGAGATGAAATTGCTACTAGATTTTGAATGTTTTTAATTACGGAAAGTGACCTTCTGTTGTTATCAAAAGCCAAAGATAAAATCATGGAAAGAAATTAAAATGTACAATTTACATGTCTCAAGTCTTTAGTATGCCTAAGGATTTGATTGATTCAAATGAGCCTTTCAATATTGAAAGGTTGCTAACACCCTTAAACTAACCACTTTAAAAATGTAAACGATACGTGTTAGTAGAAAAAAAAAAGCGTAACTCACAAGTAACATTATACACGTTGTGCTGGTTTTGCACGTTAGTGGATGAGGGCTGCATCTTGCTGCAAGCAACACATGCAAGGTGTAAGCTTCACACAATACCTTTGTATTATGACAGCCTGGTAGAAAGCGGTGCGGTTTACACGATGCTAGTGATTTAGTTGGCTGGCAAGTGATTTAGTAACTTAGTATGTTTGTATGAAGGCTGTTAATTAGTGAAGTAGATTTATTTGTAATTTTGGTTATTCCGTAGCTTGATAATTACTCACCAGCCTACTAAATTACAATTAGTTTGACATTTTAGCATGATGGCAGAAAAAACGTTAGCAAACAAATGAAAGTAAGTAAATCTGACTTGCAGGAACACATATCGTTAGGTAGGTATCTAAGGTGTTTAAAAATTAACCCGGCAAACTGTTACGACCCCGCCGCCGCCAGATGGCGCACGGCAGGACTTTCCATCGCCATCGCCCGGCTACGACTTCGCGCCGCTCGGGGCGCTAGTAGTTGTTCTGTAACTCAACCATCGCATTACGGACGTCGCTCATATTTTAAATTCAGAATCAGAATATTTATCCTTGTAAATTGCAAACCAGAATACAGCATTTTGAACCAGTACCTACAGTCCATTATTTCGAAGCCTTATACACAGCAGCAACAGCCGGAACACGAACTTAACCCTTTATAAGGCTCTGTCCATATTTTGGACACCATACTTTTTAAATTTTTGCGGCTGAATGAAACGTCAGTCAAATTCAGTTTTTGTACTCTGTGATTTGACAGTTTGTTAGCAATAACCTTGTGTGTGGTTCCATGCTTTGCCGAATTCCATAAGCCCTAGTAAGGCTCTGGCCAAATAATGGACACCATGTTTAAAAAAAACATAAAAAAAAAACTCATATTCTTAATAAAGAGGTCCTAGTTATCATATTTATCAATTTTTTATTTCCATACCCTTAGCAGTTTTCTGTGCTTTAGACCATCAAAGTGAATAACTTTTGCTATGGGTCCAACTTTTAAATTGCGAAAACAAAAATCTGCTGTTCCGTACTAAAGTATAATACCTACTGATCTAAACTGTATGGGACAGCTGTTTTTTGTTATCGCAATTTCCAAGTTTGTCCCTTAGTAAAAGTTATTCAGTTTGACGGTCTAAAGCACCCCTCAAATATTGTTGGGTTAATGGTGAAACACCTTACATGGGTACCTAACATGTGTTCCTGCAAATCAGATTTACTTACATTCATTTGTTTGCTTAATTAACGCTTTTTCTAGGACTTTGCTAGAGATAGAAAGGGGAAAGAACAAAGAAAACACAAAAGTCAAAACAAAGAATTGCAATTAGAAATATAGCATTCTTCGAATAAGACTGCAGTGTTCTAGGTTTAAGCGAAGAGTATGTTTCTTATTTTAAATCAAGCCCATGCAGTGCATTGATTCGATTTTTGAGTGTCTATGCTTAGAAATGCAAGAAAACCCATGCCCGCGCAATCGTCAAGACTGCAGATCACCAAAGAACGCATCTGCAATGCCCTACAGTGCAGACTGGCAGAATGTTATAAGGCAGACACTGCTACAATGATATTTTGCCGCTTAAATGACATTGACAAAGGGGCGTTGTTTTCAATATCACAAAACAATTGAACAAATGTTAACCCATTTGTTGTTCAATACATAATCAGCCTATAACGTTCCCACTGCTGGGACACAGGCCTCCTCTCTGTGAGAGGAAGTGGGCCGTAATCCACCACGCGGGCCCAGTGCGGGTTGGTTGATGTCACATGTCTTCGAATGTTTGGTTCTAGGACATGCCGGTTTCCTCACGATGTTTTCCTTCACCGTTTTGAGAGCAGTGGTGATGAAATAATTTACACAAAGTAAAACGCCTGTCCGGGTTCGAACCTACGATCTACATCTCGTAAGACGCGGCCACCACTGCTTGTTTTTATATTAACTAGAATATTAACTCAAAATTTCGTCATCCAAGTAAACTTAAAAATATTGCATAATTAGCTGCAGTAAATGCCAAAGAACCTCATTTTCATTGGTACTATTAAATGCATTCAAGTGTATCCATGAACGAGCAACGTCGATCAATTTGATTTCAAACGTTCTCGTAATAGTTGCCACACGGAATTTGCTCGGCTCCAACAACCGCGACCCTGAACATTTTAACTAACTCAGCTGTCACAAAAATTATACGACATTACCGATTATAGGATTTAGGAATATCATTTACAGTGCGAAGATAGATGTACAACCAATAAAAGTCAGTGAGATTTAAAGTTGTAGTGATTTGAACACTCTTAGTAGTCAGTGACCCGCATAACCCGACCCCCCCTACCCGTCTTCTTCTTTGTAACAGGGGTCAGGTAATGCAGGGCACTGACCGTACACTAGGTTCTAGTCAATTGTTTTGTGAAATTAATGGGGAAGGGAACTGTCAAAATGGCACTGTCGTAGCTAGTTTCCCAAAACAAGCTATTATTACAAGGTGGTTTTATATTATTTTTACGAAAATGTCGCGTTGTTGTATTACGAAATACTCCTAAATTGGAGTCTACCATTTTCCGAAACATCCTAAAATTAGAAGATTGTGGCTACTTGTAGAGATTTTTTAATTAAACAAACAGTTCGAGGTCATATCGGAAACATATTGAAGAAAGATTTTAAATTCTGACTGACTGAATCAAGTATTTGACATGGAAAAACATGTCAAATACTTGTTTTAAATGATTGAAATCACCGAAAATAATGAAATAAAACCAATCATGAACCGTGGTTCATGATTGGTTTTATTTCATTATTTTATTTTATTATTTTATTGACGTAAATTTGACATTTCGTCCATTCATTCCACATCGTGATGTGGAATGAATGGACGAAATGTCAAATTTACTGTAGGCCATAAAGACCGAGCTGTGGTCACGCCATCTAGAATTGGCTTTGACCGCCATTCCCCATTGAAAAAAAAAAAAGACGACGTCGTTGGTTCCGAGAAGTTTGTAGCGCGCGTTATCTTGTAGTATTTTCCCCTGAGCACGGAGACGCCTCGGCGGCCGCTTCCATGCCTCTTGGCGGCGCGCGCGGTGATTCCATGCTCTGTGATTTGACCGATACTACTCGGAGTACCGATAGTAATAGAAATATCATATTTATATTAACATTTATTTTCTTGTATTGTGTATTTTTATTTAATTATTTACTTCTTATTTGCTTTTAGGTATCTCATTTTATGCTGCACTGGTTTACGTCATCACGTCAAGGCTATCGCTGAAACCCAACTTATTTTTTCATACAGGAAAAAATTTCACCATTGCGCAATTTTTGACGTGATAACGTCATAAACATATATCGATTAACGCCGGCTGCACGAACGAAAGTGTCACGTTCCGCCTGAGCCGAGCGTGCAAGCGAGAGCGCGGAACTAGCGATAGAGAGGCACGATCGGCCTAAGCGTTCGGCTTGTGACGCATCTCTTTCTCGTTATCACGTAAAATTATCATCCGTAAGAAACCGACTTTATTCACAACCAATTTTTTTTTGGTGTTTCAGTATCAGTAATAGAACACAATTCCATTGTTTGTTCAATAGATACTTTTCTTTTTTCCTGACTTGAAATCCTAATAAAAAACTTACACCGGCAAATCGAGCGAGTGAGCGAGAGAGCTGTTTAGGTACCTTCCCACGTTTCACAACACGGCCCGCGCCGGCCGGTAAGTCTAGGGTTGCCAACCATACTGTTAAAAACAGTATTATACTGTTTTTTACTCTAAAATACTGTTTACTGTTCAACAAAAATAAAGTATATGAATATACTGTTTTCACTGATATCCAGAGCTATACCTAAATAAAAAGTTTAATCCATTACGCAGACCATCGTGCATGCACCTGGGTATGGCCGCGGTGATTCAGCTAGCCTTCATTTCAGAATGAAACTGTTAATGTGTCTCGTATTTTCGGGAGTAGTAAATTGATAGTAAATTGATAATTTCTATCGGAATACTAAAAGGTGGAACGACAGAATAGAGCTTCAATACATTTAATAAAAATATTGCTTTGCTATTTGGTGAGGCTTACAAAACCCTCAAAATTGGTGCTAAATTGATGAGTTGCGCGAGGCTGAACCTATTTAAAAAAAAATACTTTAAATACTGTTTATTTTTCCAAGATACTGTTTATTTTACAACTTTGATCATAATATACTTTATTTCTTGTACAAAAAGTTGGCAACCCTAGGTAAGTCACCATAAAAATTTCAAAGTTTACAATTAAAAAATGTCAAAATAAACATCTTTCGTTAATGATAACTTATTTTTTTTTGTACTAAGACATTATCAAACTAAAAAATATATGTTTAATAAAACTCGCTTAAGTTTAATTTAACAAAGCACACTGGTTAAAAAAAATCCTGTATAAATAAGCCCCATGTTTAGTAGAAATTTTTTTTTACTCACGTAGTACACATCACAGGAGTACAGTAAACGGTGTGTGTATTGGTCATTGTAGACGTATGTCGTGTTGGTTGGTGCGGCATCTTCAAGTTGTATATCGTCTCGAGATTGTTGGTGCCCTGGTACTGCATGCGTGGGTCCGGGAGGTTAGGCGGGGTTGGGGCTAGAAAATAACAATTAATCATAAATAACGTCTCGCTTGTATTCTCCAAAGGGGTAGCCAGAGAGTACACCCACATATCACCAGTAATTTTATTTTATTTAAGTACGTAGGTGCATACGTAGAGGTACATAGTTTTATGTGTACGAGGGCTGCTTAGTTAGCGTCACTGATGACATACGGTTAGGCATGGAAGGAGGAAATTTGACGGTTCTTTGCTTGCTGGATTTTAGTAACGCATTTAATACTGTCGATTTCGATATCCTGCTTGGCATGCTTCGCTCGCTTAATATATCTCCAACGGTGATTGACTGGTTTCGTAGTTACCTGTATGGCCGCCGGCAACGTATATGCATAGAAGAGTCTTGCTCTTCTTGGTGTTATACTTCTGCCGGTGTACCCCAGGGTGGCGTTTTATCTCCTTTACTCTTCGCAATATTTATAAACTCAATTTCTAAAAAACTTCTTTCTTCCTACCACCTTTATGCAGATGATTTACAAATATATAAACAAGCTACCCCTGCAGATTTGGTTGATGCAATTAATATTGTAAACAAGGATTTGGGTTCAATTTACGAATGGAGTGAGGCACATGGGTTGCAGGTTAATCCATCGAAGACTCAGGTCATTGTTGTTGGCAGCTCAAGGTTGACCCCCAAGATAAACTGGTCACAACTTCCCCAAGTTCAATTTAACTTCCGGCCACCGTAGGCGCGGGCTTGCGGACGGTGAGCAATGGGTAGCTCACCGTCCGGTAAGGACCAGGCCCGGGTCGACGGCGCGTTGTATTCCACGCGCGCCTCAAAGAGATGTCGTCAGCACATAGTAGGGGTCCACTAGGGCCGATGCCTGCCGGGGTCGCGGGAAGGTACTTATGGGTCACCGAGGCCCCCGCAACACAGGCAACAAGAAGGAATACGGGTGGGTTTTAGTCAGTAAGAGTCTGACACACCCTCCCGCTCCGCCCAGAGCGGGAGAAGTTATTTGATGATTTCCCACCCAAAAAAAAAAAAAAAGTTCAATTTAACGGAACTGCTATTCCAGTAAGCGAAAAGGTTAAGAACCTTGGAGTTTGGCTCGACAAACATCTTTCTTGGGGTCCCCAGCTACAGGACGTAAGTCGCAAAATTTTTGCATCTGGTAAGTCCCTGAGACGATTGCGGAACTTTCTTCCAACTGCCACTAAAACTGCGCTTGCACAATCCCTTTTACTTCCCATCCTTGACTACGCTGATGTCAGTTATCTCGATCTCACTGAGGCACAACTAGATAAACTTGAGCGACTTCAAAACTTTTGCATAAGATTTATATTTGGCTTGCGCAAGTATGATCATATTTCTGAATATCGTACAAAACTCAAGTGGCTTCCCATACGTCTTCGCCGGAATGCTCATATCTTATTTCAGCTATACAGTATTCTGTTCAATCCTACAACCCCCTCTTATCTTAAAGAACGTTTCAAGTTCCTTCATGACACACATAATAGATACCTGAGGTCATCGGAAAACTTAAGACTAGAGATGCCGATGCATTCCACCAGCTTTTATGACAAATCTTTTACAGTTCAAGCAGTACGGTTATGGAATGCCTTACCCGTGTCGATAAGGCGTGCACAAACTTTGTCCACTTTTAAAATTCAGGTAAAAAAACACTTTCTCCCTAAATATCATCATTACTTATAGTTATATAGTTCTTGATTTTGTTTCATGTTTATGGCATATATATATATATATATATATATATATATATATATGTATGTATGTATGTATGTATGTATGTATGTATGTATGTATGATATATGTTATGTATAGTATATGCTTTATGTATTTATTGTATATGTAACTGGTACACCACTGACTACCTGCAGTATTGTCTCTCCTCCCCCTTTAATCCATCCAAAGGTTGTCTGTAAAAGATCGCTTTTAGCGATAAGACCGCCCATTGTGTCACCCCTTGTAAAATTTCAACATTTGTATCTGTAATTTTTATGGTGTACATAATAAAGAGTATTCTATCTATCTATCTATCTGCACTAAAAGTATCGGGAATGGAATATTTCCACTGTTCCTGTCATATTAAAATCTTTTTAATTGAAAACTCCTTGGTTTTAAAAATCGAATACCATTTATTTATTTAAAAAAAACATTCTCGGTCTTGTCACAAGGTTTTGTCAAACTTGTTTAGTCGTTGAGAAAATGGAATTGACTCGAGAAAATTCAAGAGCGATGATTTATTATGACTTTCGAAGTGGTTTAACACAAAAAAAGTGTGTTGACCGGATGATTTCTGCATTTGGTGATGAAGCCCCATCCAAAACCACAATTTATCGCTGGTTTGCTGAATTTCAACGTGGACGTGTCAAGCTCAGTGATGATCCCAAGGTCGTCCAAAAACTGCAGTCACCCAAGAAAACGTTGATGCTGTGCGTAAGCTGATTGAGGAAGATCGACATGTGATATACCGCGAAATTCAGGCAACTTTAGACATTGGCATGAGTCAAATACAAATAATCTTGCATGAACAATTACGTGTAAAAAAGTTGTTTTCCCGATGGATACCGCATTCGCTCTGTGAAGAGCAAAAAGCGGCTCGCGTTACTTGGTGCGTCAGAACTCTCGAAAGATTCCACGCAGGATCCTCAAATGCTGTAAACAACATCGTATCAGGTGACGAATCCTGGATATACGCGTACGAACCCGAAACAAAAAACCAGTTACGAGTTTGGGTGTTCGAAAATGAGTTAAAGCCAACAAAAAGTGTTCGTTCACGGAGTGTTGCAAAAAAAATGGTGGCCACTGTGAAGGTTGTATTAATTGCCTACTTTAAGATCTGTATTACTATATAATCTATGCACCTTTGTAACCATTTATATGCACTATCCTATGAAATATAGTTCAGTATTACTCTGGGACTCACTAGTTTCATTTACCATCAACACCGCACCTTACATGGCGACCCTGCCAAAGGAATCTACGCGCTGCGCGAATTTGAGACGTTGAGTGTGACTGTGCGACATAAAATAACGAAGAATATTAGTTAAAATGGGACGATTATTGATTTATTGTGCCTACGGACTAGACGTCAGCGCGGGTGTACGAATTATTAACGAAAATGGGCAAGCAGCAGTCTAAAGAGGAGACCCTGATCGTTCAAAACGCGGCTGGTAGTAACCAAGCTACAGCAGACGAATTTCGTTTTCATATATCCACGTCCAATATTATTCTATCCTGTATCCTGCTTATACTACTGCTACGGCTTATTGGGCTTCATATATCGGCTGTATAAAAGGTGCCATAAAAAATGGATCACCAACGAGATAAATAGGACGACTATGAGAAGATCTCTTTTCCGTCGACGCATGCGGCTGGGGACCACGGAGCCATCTTCAAAAAAACTACGAGGAATTGGACGTGTTTAAAGATAAAAAAGTGTTAAAGCAAAAAAAAAAAAACAAAAACTGAATAAAAAACTTAAAAAAGTGTCAAAAATAAAATATAATAAAAGTGCGTATTATAAGTGCTTCACTATAAAAATAATCAAGTGTATAAATATAATCATTATTAATCGGGATAACATTCCAATATAATCACCTCTTACCAAATAAGGACGATGCGCAGATTGAACTTTGGACTTGGTGAAATTGCGTGCGGTGTTTAATCATAATAAATATACTAATGTGTAACAATGTATAACAATATAATTACTCTACGTTATGGTGGTAATAAGGTTTGGATACTATATTTAAATTGTACGATGATTTAAAGAAAATTAGTGTATACTTAATAAAGTTAGGATCGAAAAGAAGGACAGAAAGAGTATTAGAAAATAAATGAAATGAGGTTGATGCAATTTATAGCCAGTATGAAACTTGGTTGATTGATTTTAAAGAAAAAGTTAAGAAAAAATATTATAGTGCTCAAGATATTGCATTAATAGAAAACTGATGTCGTCAGTTTATAGAATTACATGAGGATATTTTATTGTTGTGTGAAAGTGATATATTAGAGACGTCGTCAAAAATGAATACGTTTGATTTGAAAACTGCCGTAACTCTTTTACCGATTATGACAAATGAGGAAGCTAGCATAAAACAGTTAATTGATAACATAGAATACTATAACTCTCTACTGAAGGATAGCGCTTGTAAACAACATTTAATCAATTTTGTGTTGAAAAGTAGACTTTCACAAGAAGCTAAGATAAAGTTAAATACAAAGTATGATGCTATTACTGACTTAATTGATGACATGAAAAAAGTGTTATTGTCAAAAAAAGCGGCAACGGCCATACAAAATAAATTATTTAAAATTAAACAAAATGAGTTGTCGATTGCCGACTATGGTGAAGAAATCACGGAATTGTTTGTGGATCTAACGATTGCGCAAGCTAACGACAATGAACAAAACTATAACATATTAAAACCAATACATAAAAACATAGCGATCAAACAATTTGCCGATGGTTTGCGAAATCGTAGATTAAGTACGATAATTTCAGCAAGAAACTACAGCTCATTGAAGGACGCGGTCCAAGCAGCTCAAGACGAGGAGGTCGCGACAACAACTCCCCATGGATAAATTATGGGTATGTATAAAAGGCCTCATAATAATTTCTATAATAACAGAAGCCGTGCAAATAATTATAGAAGCTACCGTGGTGGAGGTAGAAATTTCTACGCATACAGAGGTCTAGCGCGAGGGCAGCAGCCACGATACCGCCCTACTTCACGAGGACAACCGGCTCGAGGAGGAACTGGCAGTCACAGATGGCATAGAGGTAACTTTAATTATTCTAATAGAAGAAATGAAGGGATACCCAAAGAACGTCACGTCAATGTTCTTAATAACTCTGAACAATACACTGAGTCAGGATTAACATCCAACCAGTTTTTTCGTGACTAACAATCATACATGTATTTTGGCTAGTGATAGTAATTGTTATATTTCTTTAAGTTCATCATTACATAAACGACACATTAGGCAACATTATTTTCTAGTAGATTCTGGCGCGTCGGTGTCAGCATGCACATATAATCATGCGCTCGAATGCGGCATTCCAATCCAAAACGAGCATGTAGCCATAAACGGCTTAGGCGGCAGAGTTCAAGCAATAGGATACTTATGTTTACAATTCAATTTAAATAATGAAACAATTAGTCAGAAGTTCTATGTATTTCATAACTTACCTATTAAGGGAAGTGGAATTTTAGGTCGTGATTTTTTAAACAAATATAAAGCTAAGATAGATTTTTATAAAAATAATATAACTATATCCATTAATAAAGGAAATTTTGATTTACCACTAGTAAGTAAATATACTGATACTTTAAATGTACCTGCTAGAAGTGAGCCTATACATTACATACAAACAAACTTGAATGAGGATTGTATAATATATCCAAAAGAACTCACACACGGCGTGTTTTTAGCAAGTACTATAGGTGCACCTAAACATGGACTAATACCTATTAAAATCTTAAACTTTAATGAAGAAGATGTAACGTTAACGGAAATAAAACCTAACATTAGGAAACTTAGTGAATTTGACATATGTAACTATGAAAAAACGCAAAATGACGCAAACAGGGTTAAAAACTTATTTTCACAATTAAAATTGCAACATTTAAATAATGAAGAACAAAAAACCATTGAAAATATTTGCGCAAAATATACAGATATATTTTACCTCCCCAGAGACAAATTAAGCACTACGACTGTATACAGTCATATCCGTAAAGTCAAACACAACACCAGTATTTTCAAAACACACACACACACACATAAAAGTGAAATAAAACGACAGATAAATTAAATGCTAGAACAAGGTATTATAGAGCCCAGTAAGAGCGACTGGTCCAGTCCAATACTATTGGTACCAAAGAAATCGGATACAACTGGAGATAATAAATGGAGACTAGTAGTTGATTACCGAAAACTAAATAATTGCATAGAGGACGACAAATTCCCATTACCGGATACTACAGAAATTTTAGAATCATTGTCGGGTAGCATTTATTTCACACATCTTGATTTGCACCAAGGTTATTATAACGTCAAGTTAGAGGAAATTAGCAGAAGGTACACAGCTTTCCATTCGGGTCAGTACCAGATGACACGTATGCCTAAGGGACTAAAAACCAGTCCCAGTTCGTTTTCAAGAATGATAACAGTAGCAATGGCGGGTCTAAATTATGAAAAATGTTTTATTTATTTAGATGATTTAATAGTGTTAGGTCGTAATTTAGAAACCCATAATAAAAAATGCAAGACATTTTTGAAAAACTTCGGACCGTTAACTTAAAACTAAACCCCACCAAGTATGATTTTCTTAGGAAACAGATTTTGTATTTGGGACACGTTATTTCAAGTGGCGGTATAATGCCTGACCCTGCAAAAATAACAGTAGTTCAAAATTATCCATGTCCAACAAGCACAGAAGAAGTAAAAAGATTCGTAGCATTCACTAATTATTACAGAAAATTCATACCAAAATTTTCAGAAATTGCTCATCCTTTAAACACATTAACTAAAAATGGTGTACCATTCGAATGGAGTGAGGCATGTCAACAGGCATTTAAAACATTAAAACAAAGTTTAATACATCCACCAGTGTTACAGTATCCAGACTTTTCAGAACAAAATCGTTTCATTGTTCAAACTGATGCATCAAATAATGCTGTGGGAGCTATCTTGTCAAATAATAATAAACAACCGATAGCTTACGCTAGCAGGTTTAAACAAAGCAGAAAAGAATTACCCTATCATAGAAAAGGAACTACTTGCAATTGTATGGGCTGTAAAACATTTTCGTCCATATTTGTATGGTCGACCATTTATGATATTTACGGACCATAAACCATTAGTATATTATTCAATATGAAAGACCCATCGAGTAGACTAATGAAATTTAGAATGACTAGAGGAATACAATTTTGAAGTACACTACATAAAAGTTTCTGAAAATGCAGCTGCAGATGCACTATCTAGAATTACATTAAAGGATTTAAAGGAAATGCATGAAAGTGTAATGAACGTCATGACAAGAGCACAAGCGAAAAAATTAAACAAACAAGATTCAATGGTAGATACGGGTATTTCAGACTTTGAGGCCTGATCAAACAAAAGTCGTAAGCACTCATATCAGACCAAAAGAATCAGTTGAATTAAAATTTATTTGTGCTAAAGAATTAGGAAACTTAAAGAAAAAGGGGGTTATTACTAAAGAATATTCTGTTAAGCAGAAAATAAATCAACAAATTACGTAAAATTCCTAAGTTCTCAATCGCAAATGGCGCGAGACGAGTTTGTGAGAGAGTTAGATGAATTTTGCGGTCAATTAAACTTAGAGGAAATATATATATTAAAAGATAAAGACAACGACTTTATAAAAAAAATAATAACGACAATAAAAAATAATAAAAGTAGGTCCGGACCGCGCGTATGCATTTTAAGTGATGTAAAAAGGATAGAGAATAAAGATGATAAAAAAGTTATTTTAAATGATTTTCATCTCTTACCTAGTAGTGGCCATGCTGGTATGAGACGAGAATGTCAAATAACATAAAGAAATATTATTATTGGCCTGGTATTGACAATGATGTCCGAGAACTTGTAAGACCGTGTGACAAATGTCAACGCCAAAAGTATTCCACTAATTACTAGCACAGCTAATACTGCGTTTGAACAAGTATACTTAGATTTAGTTGGTCCTTTGGAAACAGATAATAATAACTATTCATATGTGCTAACATTACAATGTGAACTCACAAAATATGTAGGTTTTACCTTAATTTATAAAAAAACAGAAGAAGTGGCGAGATGTTTTGTCAACAACTTTATTCTCAGATACGGTGTGCCAAGAGTAATAGCTACAGACAAGGGAAAGGAGTTTCTCTCAGAAATA
Source organism: Atethmia centrago (assembly GCA_905333075.3). Lineage (NCBI taxonomy): Eukaryota > Metazoa > Arthropoda > Insecta > Lepidoptera > Noctuidae > Atethmia > Atethmia centrago. The sequence continues at coordinate 21,430,584 of HG995388.1, forward strand.
TTTCAACAGGTATGTAAATTATTAAACATAAAACAACTTAATTCTACAGCATACCACCACCAATCCATAGGAGCTTTGGAAAACACCCATAAACATTTAAATGCGTTTTTGCGTATCCAAACGGAGAATCATCCAGAGATGTGGAGTAAGTGGATTCCCTTTTGGTGTTTTGCCTATAACACGGGCGTACATACAGAAACAGGATTCACGCCACATGAGTTAGTTTATGGTAAGAAATGTTCCCTACCTAGCAATCTGACAACAAATGTAGATCCATTATATAATTTTGACAGCTATCCTCATGAATTAAAATACCGATTGCAACTTTCACAAAAAGAAGCAAGAGAAAATCTAATACAAAGTAAGTTGGATAGGAAGATAGTGTACGACAAAAATGTTAACCCTATACACTATAAAGAGAATGATTTAATTTTAGTAAGAAATGATACATCATGTAAAAAATTAGACAGCTTATATTCAGGCCCTTTCAAAGTTGTAAAAGACATACCACCAAACGTAGAAATAATTAATTTGGGAAAATGGACATTGTTCATAAAAATCGAACTAAACCATATTATGTTAACCATGTTATTCAGAAAATGTAAAAAAAAAAAAATATATTTTTTTTTCAATTAGTATGGTGATGTGAAGGTTGTATTAATTGCCTTCTTTCAGATCTGTATTACTATATAATCTATGCACCTTTGTAACCATTTATATGCACTATCCTATGAAATATAGTTCAGTATTACTCTGGGACTCACTAGTTTCATTTACCATCAACACCGCACCTTACACCACGTTTGTCTCCAAAACCGGCCATGTTACGACTATTCCTCTTGAGGGACAAAGAACGGTTAATGCAGAATGGTATGCTAGCATTTGTTTGCCACAGGTCGTTTCTGAACTCCGTAAAGAGAACTGCAACCGCCGCATCATCCTCCATCACGACAATGCGAGTTCTCACACCGCGCACAGAACAAAAGTTTTTAGAGCAAGAAAACATAGAATTATTAGACCATCCGCCGTACAGCCCCGACCTTAGCCCTAATGATTTCTATACTTTCCCTAAAATAAAGAATAAATTTCGGGGACAGAGATTTTCATCACCTGAAGAAGCTGTGGACGCCTACAAAACGGCCATTTTGGAGACCCCAACTTCCGAATGGAATGGTTGCTTCAATGATTGGTTCCATCGTATGGAAAAATGTGTCAAATTTCGTGGAGAATACTTCGAAAAGCAATAAATACATTTTTAAATAGTAATGTTGTGTCACTTCCTTGATTCCCGAAATTTTCAGTGCCGCCCTCGTAAGTACTGTTTTAAGCGACGGGCCTATTGCCATTGACAGGGCACAAATCAAGACTCCGGGCCGCTAAAGTGAAATCCCTTTCGAAAAATTCGAATAAAACTTTTCTCGACCTTGGGATCATCTACACTTGACCTGGTATTTTACTTTTTAGATGCTCTTGAAAAACAAATCTTTGAATAATTAAACAAACTTTTAAACATGCTTGATGAACTGCTGAACGACTGCTGAGTTTGATAACTTTTTTATGTTGAATTGTTGGCCTTTTTACTCGTAAATATCAAAAGAAAGATTCTTAGGCTCATCCATACTATACATACTAATATTATAAATGCGAAACTAATGGCCTGCGCAAACTGGCGGACGGGACAGCAGAGGATTTCAAATTTATGAATTGGATTTAATACGTATCCAATCGAAATAAGGTATATATTTTAAGGCTCGGTTATCGACCTTGGAGCATCGCAGCGCAGTTTTCTCTGGGGCATCGAAGAGCACGCTGGAGGATTCCGCGGCGGAAGGCGGCGGTATGCGCCGGCGTGCGCTGGGAGTCTGCCAGCCCGCAGACGCTCTTTCAAAATCAACTTTTCGACTGCGTTGTTGCTAGTGGTGAATAAATAAATCCCGGCGAGTGGTGGCTACTCGGCGGATGCCGCGGCATACCGGCGGATGCTCGCGGTATTTCAGTTGATTTTTCTTGTCAGTGTGCGCTGGCGGATATAGGATACCCCCTCGATACTCTCCCCTGCCATCCACCAGCGTGCGCAGGCCATAAGTCTGTTTTACCTTTTCACGCCTCAACAGCTTTTGACAGGGTTTAGATGAATTTCGCACAGAGATAGACTATGACCTGGATCCTTTTTATACCGGTAGTACCTACGTTCCCCAGGGATAATTTCCGACCCCCACGCGGGCAAAGCTGGCAAGCTAGTATTGTATACATATATCAGCATAATAAAAAACAAAGGTTAAATAAACTTACCAAACTCAGGTTCACTGTCTACTTGTCCGTATAAAGGCCGTGTAACATCTTCACTATACACACTGCTGAAGTTACTGAACACCTCATTAATTTTTGGTAGCCTGCACTCATTTTCGACGGTCCTGGCAATTTCCCTGCTCCTCCGTGAAGACCTGACTTGCTCAGCCCTAATCTTCTTATGATAATACTCCCCATATGTTACTGAATTATTCTCTCTGGAAGTATTTGACAGAGTTGTTTCATCCGAACCACTGCTGAAGCTAATGTTATTTGGTGCTCTGTAGTTGTTAGTTGGTGAGATTTCTGTCACAAATATTTTGTAACCCGAATTCTGTGTTGTTTCTGAAACGTGTGTTCTGAGACCCAAATTCGGGGTGTTTAACATGTTTGACTGTCTGCTGGTCAAACTAGGGGTTAACTCGCTCATATTTGAAGACCTAGATGTAAAACTTGAGTTCAGTTCGCTCAAATTGGATGGTCTGTAGTTCAAATAAGAGTTCATTTCACTGAAGTTTGATGAAATGTTTGAATTCTGAATTATTTTGGATATCACTGATTGTGTTACATTTGCTTTGAATATGGACGGATTCAAATTATCGAATTGTTTTTGTCTGTCATAGCTGTTTTGTGCCAACTGACTCCGAAAGATTGCGTTTAGTTTGGTGAAACTGCCGTCAGCTCGTCTGACAACTACGCATGGCTTTTTAAGATCCTCAGGTTGAAGAGGGTAGACGCCGCTTAGTCTGCGTGCTCGCTTACCCAGCGGTGGGGAATTGTTCTGTAATGGAAGACGATTTTTAGTGGTAGATCATCATCATCACTTCAGCAGAATGACGCCTACTGCTGACATAGGCTCCCCCCAAAGGATTGTTATAACGACCCGTACTACACTTCCCACAATTGGTAGATCAGAGTCGCCGCAAATGAAAACTAAATTGCGTTCAACGCATTTTTTTTATCATTTTCAAGGTCATTTTAACCTTTTGACCGCTACCGTCATATATGTATAGATGAAAGACCAAAATGTGCCCAGCACGCCACGGTCACGACTACATGACAGATTTTAAGGAATCATTCGCAGCTTGGCGCCGAGGGCACGTTTTTGCTTTTTTGACGTGCCGGTCAATAGGTTAAACAAAGTGCCTGACAGAATATGCTGGGCAATATAGTAAAAGTTAGAGCAATGTTTAACTCGTGTGATGATATGATTTTGTTTGGACCTAGTTAGTGGTTGTAAAAACTAAGAATTTGTCAGAGATACACAAGACAGCATGGTTAAAAAAAAATAATGTTTGATGGCAAAAAATCACGTAAAAAATATTAGTGATTTGCTGAGTCACTATTATAAAAGTGTGGGAAGCAACGTAATTCAGCAAAAAAAATCAGAACTGCACTTACCGCACTCCTTACGGGTACCACCTTCCCTTCCTTCTGCCAGCTTACAATAATCTTCTTAGCAATACTCCTATTCGCTTTCCTGATTTCTTCCGTACTAGTACATTTAACCTTAGTCTCGCTCCTCTCATCCGAATCTTTCATCAAACTCATTAGAGTATTATTTAGCAAGTAACTTGGCTTTGTAACCCGGTTGGAGCTACGTAGTACACGGTCACTGCTAGTGGCAGGAAGTCTTCTGGATGCTGCAGTATGACGGTATTTTTTGGGGGACTGCACTTCAGGGCTGTACCGTATGAAGATGTGGCCCACTCTCCTAGGTGTTTTTGTGATCGGTGGAGATTGACTTGTAGATGAAATTTCTGCGCTTTGCTGAAAGTGTTAAATAAATGACATGGTTTTGCTAACTTTTATAGACTTTTTTAGAATGATTTTGACAATAAAAAACAGGTTTAAGAATGTTATTTATTACACATTCTGTCATTAATATTAAAATAATAATTAAATTAAAGAAAATAATTTTCGAGAATGAAATATGCATCAATTTAATAGCTTACCCAACAAAAAAAGTAATTTATAAAATCAAAAACCCGACTGCGTAAAAACTGAACTTTAAAAACCGGCCAAGTGCGTGTCGGACCTCGCACAATGAAGGGTTCCGTAGTTGGAAATGTTGGGATGAATTTATCCCAAAAACAAACTTAACATTGTAGTTGAAAAACATGTTCTCCCATACATCGATATACGTCACGGTCAATTCTCCGACTGCAAATTTAAGTTGGTCGACTATTACTCGTTAACTTGGACGGACAAGACGAACATGGCGAAACTATAAAGGTTCCTTGTTTAATACGGAACCTTAAAAAAGATGACCTATTTCTATATCTACATACATACATAAACTCGCGCTTCTTATCATGGGGGAAGCCAGAAACTATAGAACGCCACCTGTTACGCTCCTTGCAGACTCCTTTTGCTTCGCTTACGTTCATACATTTGGTCATACACGCACGCCGGTTGCGAGTGCTACGCACTTGACCTTTTTGAAGAACATCACCAATGAGGTCACTATACTTCTTCGTGGGTCGTCTCTTCCCGGCGTTTCCACTCACATGTGCCATGTAAATATCTTTTGTTAGTCGCCTTTCATTCATCCTCTCAACCAAACCAAACCATCTAAGCATACTCTTTAAAATTTTTGTCACTACATCTTCTTTTAAACCGCACCGTTGCCTTATCACATCATTTTTCAGCCTATCATTTATAGTCACACCGCACATGCTTCGCAAGGAACGCATTTCCACAGCACTAACTCTACTTCCATGCTTCTTTTGCCACCCCCAAAATTAACTTCCATACATAAGCGTAGGCACCAGCACACCATTATGAACAGCCAGTCGAGCCTCTTTGGGCATTGACTGGTTGGTCAAAATCGCAAACCTCAGATCAAATCGATCAATTTACCTACCTGACGGCGCTTGTTAGGTACCTTGCGTATCAGTGCCTGACGTTTTTGTTCGGAACGCACGTGTCGCACCAAGACATCCAGATCTCGTGGTCTGCCGTAATTCTTTGCGTTGATCAATTGGATCAGGTACACTTTCTGTAATATTCAAAATACTTTGTTTATATTTATTACTACAAATAAGATGAAGGTCATGGTGTTACAAAGAGAAGATAATGTGTCAGTGTGCAATATGAAAATAAATGAGAAGAGCTGAAATGAGAGAGAGCAAGTGAATGAGTTTGTATATTTGGGGAGTCTGTTTACAAGAGATGTCTGGTGGGTGGGCACCATGCTAGTTACAGCCTCCAACAAACTACAATGCATGCAAAGACTAGCCTGTATGGCGACCCAGGGCTGCATGAGGACTACTCCGACTGCAGCAATCGAAGCCATACTGGGACTACCACCGCTCCACCTGGTAATACAGCAGGAAGCGACAATGGCGGCAGTGCGTCTAAATGCAATAAATCTAAGGTAAGAGAGACACACAACACACCACGCTGCTTGACGGACTCCATGCTGGGTACAGGTTAATGAAAAGTAACACACGTAGAAACGATTCGCCTAGTTGTTGTGTTACATTTCATGTTGCATTGCATAAATTAGGACGGCTTATTTGTGTTACATTTCATGTTACTTTTCACCCACCTGGACTCGGCACAATAAGGCGCTCTCCGTAACGAAAGCCATAAATGGCCGGTTACCCAAACAATCAATCTTTGATAAAAACAAAATACAACTTCACGAGGATCGCCGATGCGAGGGGTCGCGCCCCGCAGAGATGCGCATCTTCACGGATGGATCCAAAACAGACTTCAACATACGCATAGCCACACCATTAGGGGTCCATAGCACAGTGTTCCAGGCCAAATGCAAGGATATTTCTCTTGCCGCTTCAGCCATCATGGCCAGGGAAGTAATGGACCAGTCGATCCGCATATTCTCAGACAGCATGAATGTCTTGCATACGCTAAACAGTCACACAGATGCCTCTGGCTGGGCGAATATACGAGTGCTACCAGCGCCTGTTTCACACACAACAGCAACAGTTTCCGACTAACTAAACAACAACTACGTACAGTTACAGCAGCTATAACTGGCAAGTCATTTAATAAACACATCTTTGTCTTTGTCCCCCGGACTCACAGTCTGCTGTGTAGGGCCTGCATGGAGAGAGACGAGACAGCAGCTCATGTGCTGCTAAACTGCCCGCTGGTCGCCACATACAGGGCAAACTACTTCGGTAAACCAGGTACCCTCCGTGAGATTGTCAGTAACATCAAGGCGTTGCTGGCCTTTTATGAGGACCTGGGGTGGATCGGATAATCGATTTTCCCACCTGTATGCAAAGAAGTTGCTTTGCAGTGGAGTTGCGGACACCAGCCTGTATTGCCTGCCTATTACATTACAAGAGATGGAAAGATTGATGAAGATGTGGAAAGGATAGTGAATGCGGAAAATAGTGATGCTATACAGGATGTTTGGTAGAAGGATGGACACAATTAGGGTTATGGGGAAGTTATATACTATAAGTTTTCACCCATAGAATCTAAACTATGTTTTAAGTGGCATGGTAATTGAGATATTTTTTCTTCACGTTGTCATATCTTTTTACCCGACTGCCTCAGAAGGCGGGTAATGTTTTTCGAGAGTATGTATGTATGTCTATTTCTTTGGTACGCTCTGTAGCCTAAACGGCTTGATGGATTTTAACATAAGAGGTGTCGTTAGATTCGTCTTAATTGTGGGAACGACAGAGGCTATATATTTTTTTTTATATTGCATCTGCAAATACAAAAAAAAGGGAGGAAAACATTTTTGTTAAATAAATTACAACAATATTGATATCTAATAAAAGCTAGTAATGAGTCAATTCCATAATATATACCTACGTATTATATAAAACTAAAAAGCTTGAAATAAAACAAATTATTTAAAAAGCAAAAACCCGACTGCAAAAAACACATAACTGAAAAGAGAAAAACAAGCATTACAATCTATAGAATTTTGGTATCGCAGGACCCCGACGTACCAATAACCTGAAGTATGGTGTAACTTTTGTTTGTCTCCCGCCTGCGAAACCGCCTACCAAAATTCTATACATTGTAATGCTTGGTTTTCTCTTGTTTGTTTGTGGTTGTAATAGAACGTAATAACTTTTGGTGTTATATTTGCAATGCACTTTTAATATACCTACCAAAAATTGGTTCTAGAGAATTACATAATTACGTGTTACCACTTTTAAAATGGCGTAAGTACGTAAAGTAAATAATAAAACAATTTTGTGCTAGCATTTGACAGTCCCTATGCCCCAAAAGATGTCAAAAATCAAGTCATTTATTCAAACTAGGCTGAGAATCAGCACTTTTCGAACGTCAAAATGACATAAGACAGTCCCCCAAAAACGCCCGCCCTTCACCACTTCTTAGCTGGGAATGTGGTGCAACAAACTCCCCCGCAGCACACCTGTCTGGTTAGTTATATAAACTTGAGCCTATACAAATCGTATGCAAAGTAATTAACACTACCAAAAACAAAACATTAAATTAAATTATTTGCTATATGTTAGCTAGCACAGGCCAATATACCAACAAAACAATGAATACTGTACTCAAGCAGAAATAAAAATTACAACATAAAAACGTAAACAGAACTTAATACCTAAATCCATCCAGGCATAAAGGGCTTGCCCGCTTACATAAGGCTATAGCTGTAACTCGAAAGTGAAAAATGATAAACTAGCACCATCGAAGTAAAATAAATGAACAGTTAATTACTAATAACAATAATAAAACCCTGGTCAGCAAGACGACCAGTCACCACAAGCAGCACCTGTTCAAGAGCATAACACAAAGATCAGCCATCAACCCCCTCGCCATATTGGAGGGAAGGAGGCAACGCTTGTGTCCTTCTACGAAACACCCTATATATGGGATTGTGTTGTGACCAATCAGTCAATGTCCAAAAAGGCTCGACTGACTGTTCACAATGGTGTGCTTAGGCTTATGTATGGACGTGAATGTTGAGTGTGGCAAAAGAGGCCCGAAAGTAGAATAAAAGCTGTGGAAATACATTCCTTGCGAAGCACACACATTCTTCACAAGGAACGCATTTCCACAGCTTAGGGCTGAAGCTGGTATAACAATGAATGAAAGGTTGAGAAATGATGTGATAAGGCAACATTGCGGTTTAAAAGATGTAGTGACAAAAATTTAAGAGTAGGTATGCTTAAGGTGCAGATATATGATTTTAGTGACTTTTAAATCTGTTATTACGCCTTCAATTAATGCAAGTAAGTTACGCAAAAAATGTATGTTAAACTAGACCACATACACATCAATTATATCTGTGAATATTTTAGTATTGTAGTAAAATACTTTATGAAATAAATTCAGGAAGTAAGGTCTACCCAAATATAAAAATCGAAATTACTTCCAAACTACTTAAGATATTTTCATGTTATTTTTTTGTATGAATAGACTATTTTGTTATCTATAATTCTATCTGTGAATTTTTTGAAATATTCATACTTTTATTACTAAAAATAAATATTCCCTATAAAATCGAACGGAACGGCCATGCGGCGCTCTGCGCGGGCGACGGGCGGCAGTGTACCGCTGACCACTGTCACGGGTAGACGCTGACACTTTGCGCGACCGCTGTACTTACGTATTTTTTCGACAATATGGGTAGAACAACTAAAGTTCTGAAAGAGAAATGACGTATACATGAAAGAAACAGGATACTGAGGTAAGTTTCTCATATATTATTATAATATAATGAGGTTAGCTAAATGTTATTTTGATAATAATTTGTGCGCGAGTATATCCATTATTTACGAGTAAGTTCAAACATAATTTTAGATCTGTATCTAATTTTTTTTTTTTTTTAGGAGGATAAAAAATAATACAGATTCCCGAAACGAAAATGCGGAGAGCAAGTAAGTACCTACCTAATAAATTGTAGGCTACCATTTATTATGGTTTTTTGAGGACAATCCCGTTACAGCAGGTTTCAAACTTACCTAGCTTAAAAAAAAACAGGTGTAGTACCTACATAATAAGATTATGTTTTACTATTTTAGTTGTTGCGACCCGACGGAAATAAATAATGATAAAAATAATGAAAGAACTGACAATGATTCCCAACATGAAAATGCGGAGACAAAGTGAGTATTAAATAAATTGTAGATTCTAGGCATACCATTTATTATGGTTTTATGGGGACAATCCCGTTATATTAGGTTAGAAACTTGTTTAGTTTAAATAAACAGGTGCAGCTCATTAATAAGATTATGTTTTAATATTTTGGTTTTTGCGACCCGACGGAAATAAATAATGACGAAAATAGTGAAAGAACTGACAATGGTTCGTTATTTATTATATACAATGTAGATTCACAGGTTTTTTTTTATATTTCCAGGACCATTAACTGGAATGGAATCAATGATTTTGGTTGAAGGCAAAATACAGACAAAGAAGAGACAGAGAAACAGGAAGATCGACAAGAGGAATATTTCGAAAAATGACTACATTTCTACGAAATGTAAAAATAATGATTAGTACAAATAAATTCTCGCTTTCTTCCCAAGGGGAAGGCAAAACTATAGAAGGCCAGCTGCACGCTTCTTTTAAACCGCACCGTTGCCTTATGACATAATTTTTCAGCCTATCATTTATAGTCACGTCACACATGCTTCGCAAGGAGGCATTTCCACAGCATTTAGGGCCGATTTTTCAATCATCAGTTAACTTCTATCTGAGGATTAAATATGGCGCTTTGACATTATTTTCTATACAAAAGCTGTCAAAACGTCAAACATATTCTTCACATAAAAGTTATCTGGCGATTGAAAAATTGGCCCTTATTCTACTTTTATGCTTCTTTTGCCACACCCAAAATTCATTCACTTCCATGCATAAGCTTAGACACCAGCACACCATTATGAACAGCCAGTCGAGCCTTTTTAGACATCGACTAGTTGGTTACAGTCGCATGTATAGTACCATTCACTTTATTTCCCGCATGTACTCTCCTTTCCACATCTTCATCAATCTTTCCATCCCTTGTAAACTGACTCCCCAAATATACTAACTTACTCTGGGGGGCGATTCTACTAACAACATTGTTCTAAAATGGCAATTGAACCTCAACTCAATCAGGGTTTACAAGCGTTTTCATATTTTACTTATGAACAACGTATGATTCTTTTTGCTATTGTAGGCATACGTAGGTACCTACCTAGGTACGCACCGGAATATTAATATATTTGATGTTAGAACTAATATTATACGAAAATCATTGAATACTTATCACATCACACATCATACCGTGATACCTACTGATCCTAAAATTATTTCTTTTGTTTCAATGACATGCAACAGTGATCAGCGACTATTGGCATGGCCACCATGCCATGTAGTATAGTAGTTAGTATAGTATTCCATTCCCGCTGTTTATTTTATAGTAAAGTAACTCTATCCGACATTCAAAATCCGTTTCGTTTTACGCGAACCGCCCAGACTGTTTCCTTTAAGAAAATCTGCTAAGTTACAATTATTAAAATATATGGAAAAAATCATTTACTTTTCGTGGTAAATATAACGGAAAATAAGTTTTAATGGGTTTATTATTCGTTAAACTTTATTTGTTATTTAACCATTTTTGTTATAGTAATATTATAAACTTACTAATTGAACTATAGGTAACACTCATTCATAGCCATTCATTCCCGTAGTGATTGAGTTGGGTTTCGACTTGGTTACAGTCAGTTACAGTTTCAGTTATTGTCATAAAAATTGTAGAATAGATTTATGGGGGACGAACGAGAGCCGAACGAAACCGAACCATTGATGAGACGGTACAAAGCGTATAACTTTGCAAATTCTGTAGAATCGGCCCCCTGATCCATACAGCCCATTCCCTCTCTAAATCTTGCCTGCACATCTCATATTTTCTCATCTGTCACTAAAGAAATTAATTGTTTTATTTTGGAATTAAATTTATTTATTTAGATTTTTGGCTTTTCATTTCACTTTATGTTGTTTCATAGCTAAAGAGCTCGTTAGTCGCATCACAGCCACACGGGCCGATCAATTAGGTTAAGCTATTCTTGCCGCGGTTGTTCCGTGGATGGGTGAGCATCTTTACGTACCGAGACTCATCCGTGCTTCGTAAAGTCGCGAAAAAAAATCTGCTGTTCCCTACATTTATGTTCACTTAATTCGTCAAAATGTAGGGAACAGCTGATTTTTTTTCGCGATTTCATGTTTAGTCCAAGTTGTTTCATGTTGTGTCCAATATAGTAAAAGTTGTTTATAATGATGAGTACAATGTCGAGAGAGGTTGATGGTGTTTAAAATTACACCCTGTTTAAACCAACTTATTCAATGCAAAGTATTAAAATAATATAATATATTACAATCTTATTTTATTATCAGAATATTACCTTATTTATGAACACTACATAAAAAAAAAATTGGATTGTGATAAAAAAATCAGGCAGGACAGTCCACACAATCTGAAACGTATGGTTACCCTACGTTAAGTGCGAACGGTTGCGGGGTCGCGGGGGGTGACGCAAGCTCCTCCCACTCGCTCAAGGTCGCTGGCATTTATCGTCCTCTTAAATGGTTTGGTCATGTTGGGAGGATGAATGAAAGGCAACTAACAAAGGGTATTTACAAGGCAGATGTGAGTGGAAACACCAGGAGGGCCAGGAGGGCATATAGAGAAAGAGCACTCAGACTACTCAAGCTAAGCACAGTAAGCATATCAAACAAATATGAACCTTATTCTAATGCAAAATTATGTTCATATTCCTATAAGCAAATAATCAAGAGTTTCACACCAGTTTGAAGAAAATGCAGGCGGCGTTTTGTTCAAACTGGTATGAAACGACTATGAAACTAAGACGACCCAAAAACTTTGTATAAATAATGCATCTAGGAGGGGGACTATTCTAACCCAAAAAACCAGACAAGTGCGAGTTGAACTTGTGTGGTGTGGGTTCTGCACAATGAATATGTTATCTACCTTTTTAATCCCATGATAATTTTTACCATAAGCAAACTTAACATTGTGAAAAACATGTTTTCCCATACATTCCAACTGCAAATATAAATTTGTACGCACAATATTGAGACATTTACCATATTAAGGACACTTTTAACATGCATGTCTTTCTACATTGTTCTCACATGTATAATTTCAAATGAATGATGTAACTAATATTTTTGTAACAATATTTTAATTTAAAAGTGTCCATAGTTTCTTGTCCATTCTTCTCCATAGGAACCTACTACTCTTTGGAATGGGCAACTAGCTTCATCTTTCTGACTGACCGACTCCTTGACAGTTCAAAAGTGCAAGTATTAGGTTTATTTGAAATAAATGCTATGAGTTTGAGACTGAAAAAGCATTGGTTGTAAGGGTACCTTCTTAGTATTTCAATACTTACCGTATTGAAATACTAAGAAGGTAGGATAATATTGATTGCAATACTACAAATTCAGAGGATTTTAATAAATAGGATCAGTTATATATAAAATGGTAGAATCTAACAAGACAAATAACACAACTGAATATATTATAATCAGAATATATTTGTAAGAAGTTGGCAGAATAATGGAGCCAGCGTGGATTCTTTTTCTCCCCTACCAATCGTTATTTCTCCTGACACTTTTTGTTTCGGTTATTGTATTTAAGTATATATTTTTTATTTTCGAGTTATCTATCCTGTTGTCACCCTAAGGTTGACTGGTAGAAAATGCCTCAGGCTTTAAGTCCGCCTTTGTACAGTATTTTTTTTTACTTGTGCATAATGTTTTAATAAATAAAAATAATTTAAATTGAAACCAAATCCGTTGATTGAACTTTAGATGCGAAACACAAGTTGGTCAGTCGGTCGACCTTGCTCCGTCGCCCCTAAGGCTACACTCTCCAACCAAAAGTTTAAATTGAGTTTCATTGTAAGAGAACTAAATGATTCTTTAAGACGACCCACTGACCTTTTTTCTAAAATAAACAGAGCATATTTTGTTGAAATGTGAAATCAATCGACATGTGCGAACTCTAAAACTACTTGTTCCTTGTGTAAAGTCATATTATACATACCTTTACGTTGGAGGGCAATCCCATAGCTTTTGCAGTTTGCTGCAAAAACCTATAGGAGCATCGTTCTAAATTGGTTTGAAATATTTCTTCGTCCTTCATGTTTGCTAAACCAAGATTCCGTACACATGCACAGTTTTATTATAACTTAACTTACGTGCGGGATTAATATTTTACATTCACCCACAAAGAACAATCACATTTCGTCATTTTTGTTGAAGTACCGTCAATGATTTTGAAATCGCGAATCCATCATAAACTGGTAAACTTTGAAAAGTTGAACTTTGTTTCTTCTAGTGATGAGTCCCTCACTCATGAGGTCCCTCGTTTGAGGTCCTCGTGATCGCAAATTGAAAGAGTTACTCGATTTTCAACAATGAACCACCTCATTACCTCACCTCACCTCATTCGTTCACGCGTCCTCAAAAATTGACATTGACAATATGAAATTGTGGCGAGGGGTGAGGCGAGCGAGGTGAGGCGTGAGGCGTGACTCGCGAGTGAGTATTGAGTGGTTGAGTGATGAGCTCCTCAACGAGTGAGCGAATGAACCGATTTAAAAAATTGTATAGAATTATAGAATGTGTGAGGTGAGGTCTGGTCTCGAAATTTTGGCAGCATAATAAACATTAACATTATGATTTTGGTATGTACCTAATGAAATAATGTACCTAAGTATGTAATGATGTTAGTTATGTCATGTGTGTGTGTTGAGTGTGATACTGATGTTTGGTAGGATATTAATTATTTAGATTAAAGTACGAACACAAACAAAACAAAAGTCTACGTAATTGTTACAAGAAAATCACGTGCACCTCCAAGGTCAACATTACGTAAACTGTTAAAATTAGTATGTAACATTATTAGTCAAAACGAATTTTAAAGAAAATATTTTTATTTCAGCTATGATTAATTATTATGAACTCTAAAAGCATCAGCATTAGATTGATAATCAAGTGTCATTGATTCGTTTATTTTGGCGGTCTAAAATTTATGAGCGAAAGAAAATGATATGTGTGAGAGGTGAGAGAGATTTGCTTAATCGGACGGAGAGTCGTGAGTACTCGTGAAAGTCGTCGCGCCCGCCCGCCTCGCTCCCTCGCACGTTCGGCTGAGTTCGGCTCGGGCTCACGACTCGTGAGGTGAATACGCCGTTGAGGATTCCTCAAATCCTCACCTCAAATGAGGGGTACCTCGTGAGGACCTCACGAGGCAAAATGAGGTGCTCCCTCATCCTCAAATAAAATTGATGAGTTACCCATCACTAGTTTCTTCATCTTTGCCGGAAAATTATGAGAATTTACGTTCCATTTCAATTTGTATCATAATTATAAACTAATACTCGCAAAAATATTTTAGGAAGAATTAAAAAAAATATACAAAAAAATATAATTTACAAACACTTTAAACCATTCACACTTTCTATTAAAATAAGAAGAAGCAAAACATTTATTTAAAATTTAATGCCATCTTGCTGCGTATAAGGTAAAACTCAGTGCGGTAACATGGCGGTAAAAAGAAAAGATTCCATCGGACGGAACCGGATGGAAACAGAATCCTGTCAGTGTAAACTGAAAGGCAATAAAGTGCACGTGTTAGTGACTCAAATAACCTATAGATGGCAGTGTAATAAGTTCGAAATGAAGAAACAGATGGCGAACAAGGATTATCTAATTTACGAAAAGTCAATCAAGTTATCAATTTATTATTATGTTTTTTGTCTACATTTGTTGTTCAGTACGAACATAAATTATTTTCCTATTGATGGCAGGTGAAGAGATTTCTTCTTGTCTTGTGACTCCATTAGCCTTTGGAAAGGATGAACAGGATTTGTGCTGAAAACCAAAAGTACTTGGTAATTTTATAGGTATTGTACCATGTTTAGCTAAAAAATGAGTTTTTTTGTATAACATTAAATTATTATTTTGGATACCTAGTTCTTGCCGGAGAACTTGCGTATCTCATAGCCATTACATCTTTAAACATTGCTGCCTTTTTCGTGTAAGTTTTATCATTATTTTCAATGTTCATTAATTCGGATTCCTGAAATAAAAAGCTGTTATTATAAATCATTTTTAATAAAGCCTTTATTTATTATTTATTTATCTACCCCTCGCATTTAGAAATACCTTACCAACCGAAAGTCAGTAGCATCATTTAACCACGAAATACAGACGAGTTGTCCAAAAAAAAAACAAATCAAAGACATGTGACATCTACCAACCCGCATTGGGCCCACGTGGTAGATCAGGGCCTACTCCCTCTCACCGAGAGGAGGTCTGTGTTCCAGCAGTGGGGACATTATAGGCTGATTATGCCTATGCCAAGTCAAATTGTTACCACGGACGTACATTTGCAGTACATGCGACAATCAATCACCTGTAGAAGGATCTTTTGGCATGTGGCTAAAATTGGAACGCGTTAGTCCCAATTTTAGCCACGCGCCAAAAGATCCACCATCCTGCTTTTTTAATACATTTCACAAAACATTTTTAAAAATGTTAACCAACAGCGCCTCCTTGTTAACGTCATTAGAGCGCCAAAAAATCCTTAAAGCACTGTACCTAAAAGTAGCCACATGCTTACCAAATGCCTCTCATTCTCCCTGATCTGGCAACTCAGACTGTGTCTATAGTCCATCTGCTTCATCAACTCCTGATTAGCGCTGTTTATCTTTCGCCGTAGTTCACTAAGAGCAGTCCTCTTTACGCGTTCCATTCGCTCACTCCTCTCTTGTTTTGATCGCTCCAATTCTTGGTCCCTGGTTTGAATGTGGCGTTTGTATTCTTCGGCTGCTTTCTGGAATGTCATTTTAGGTAATTAGATGTCTTCTTAGATCATGACTGTCGTTGTCCTTATTTGTGAGGTTCTTCGAAAAGGTCAGGTGTGTAGTACCTACTCGCAACCGGCCTGCGTGTATGATCAGACGTATGAACGAAAACGACCCAAAAGGAGTATGTAGGGATCGTACCAGGGCCTCAAGGTCTGCTATTGCAATAGTGTCAGAATGGTCTATCATTGATTTTATAATTGTTGATTTTGACAAGATTGGTAATCTACTAATATAATGGCTTCATTAATGAGGATCGGAACAGACCATTCTGACACTATTGTAATAGCAGACTTGAGGCCCAGGTCGCGTTTATGTAAGTTACTCCAGCATGGAAGTGGCTCCTAGAGTGATATGAGTGAAACCCGAAAAAATATCGCAGCGTCTAAATGAGAAAACGTAACTCGCTGAAAACTGTATTCAGTCCTTCTTGATGCTTCTATTAACCATAAAAAGTTTCAAAAGTGATGCATGCGTTATTGAATAATATTGCTAAAAGTCAAAACGACGGTTTCATAACTTTGACGACAAAATACAAGAAACCGGCTCAACCCAAGGTGTGTGGGTGTAAACCAAAAATTAGTGCGTTTAGTTAAAAATATATAGTGAAAATATTTAGCTTGGAATGTTTCGCATTAAGTAGATATAAAGAAAAAACAAAACATGTAAACAGCGACTGGTTGTCCGACCAAATTCGAATGACTATAAAAAAGCGACGAATTCATACATATCGATGATCTTCTTAACTTTACTCGCGAACCGGTTGACGAGTGTTGCGCCTAGGTACACTGAAGTAGAAAATAAGTAAAAAAATAAACTTTTTATTGGATTATATTCTTCTACCTGTTTCCGTGAGTTTGCACATGATTAAGTATATTATAAAAAGTAGCCTAACTGCTATTCCAAGGTATAAGCTATCTTATTATATCCAAATTTAATTAAAATACATTCACAATATTTTGTGTGAATGAAGGACATACATCCAAACATTTTGTTCGTCACGATACGTCATCAGATAGTGCTTTTCAGTGTTTTTGAAAGTAACTTAAATTCAGTGTTCGTGACGATACGTCACCTTAATAGAATAGAATAGAATAGAATAGAATAGAATAGATTTATTTGCAAGAAGCATGGTACAGAAAGATCTTAAAGCTAAACAGTGAACTTCACACTTCGCCAAATATAAATGGCATGCAAAAATTTATCATGAGGCGGGTACATACTAATAAAATACCAATTACATGCGCAGAATAATTAAACAATTGAATGTCAAAAACACAAGAAATACAAACTGACATACCAGTAGAAAAATTAATATTAACATAGTAGTCAAGTTATTATGAAAGTCAAGTTTACAAAGTATACAACAAATGTCTATATTTTATTATTCAATGTCAAAAATTATAGTAGATTACAATGTCACCTTAAGAAGTCATTCAAGTTGTAAAAACTCTGTTCTATTAGCCACCTATAAAGTTTAGTTTTAAACCGATTCAAAGGCAGCTCTCTAATACATCTTGGAATTTTGTTAAATATTTTTACGGTCATTATAGAGCAGTTCTTTTTACAGTAGGCTGTCTTACATGGTGGCATCAATAGAAGAGTGGGGTCTCTTTTTTTTACAATCGAGTTTAATTTATCGGACATTTGTGGGAAGAGCCTACGCTGTTCTTTGACAAATATACCAGCTTGCAGAATGTATAGACCAGTTAAAGTGAGTAACTTAAGTTTTTTGAATAGTGGTCTACATGATACTAGGGGTCCCACTCCACATATTGCTCTTATACATTTTTTTTGAATAATGAACGCTCGTTTAATATCAGTTGAATTTCCCCACAAAAGAAGTCCATACCTTAAAGAGGAGGCAACAAAGCCATGATACGCTAATAATGCAGTTTTTTGTGATGAAGTCAGTTTTAACCTTTTTAATGCAAATACAAATTTGTTTATTTTTTTACCTATGTGGTTAATATGTGCCTTCCAGTTACAATGGTTGTCCAATACAATGCCGAGAAACTTCATTTCATTAACTAGTTCAATATTATGCCCCCGGCATGTTAAACTTGAAACACCCTGGCTTGTTTTTGAATTATTATAGTTTGAAAAGTTCATGTATTTCGTTTTGGAGAGGTTGACGCATAATTTATTGCTATCCAACCAATTCAGTACAGATTCCACCGCAGGCTTTAACCGAGCCTTTTGAGTGATTGCATTGGAGTTGTGTTTCACAACAAGGGATATATCATCAGCAAACAGTACGCATTGATGATTGGAAGCTTTAGGCAGGTCATTTATGAATAGCAGAAAGAGTAAAGGTCCTAGAATGCTGCCTTGAGGTACCCCGGTTTTATTGGGTTGAAACTCAGACCTATACGCACTTAACTTGGAGTCTTTATCAATTCTTTTAATCTCTACACATTGTTTCCGTCCTATCAGGTAGCTTTTTAGCCAGTCTAATGCAGGTCCTCTAATACCATACAGTTCACATTTATTTATTAAAATGTCGTGGTTAACAAAATCGAAAGCACGGGTCATGTCAAAGAATATAACTGAAACAGGGATTCGTTTATCGATAGTCTGCGTTATGTTTTTGATTAAGTTAAAGGCTGCTAAAGTAGTTGACTTTTTCCTTTGAAAACCGTTTTGTTCTTCTTTTATAACGTTATGTTTGTCAAGAAAACCTGTAAGACGTTTGTGCATGGCCTTTTCAAATATTTTAGATGTAATGTTTATGAGGGTTATTGGGCGATAATTTTTTATTTCCTGTTTGCAGTTCTTTTTGTGTAGCGGTCTGACTATAGATACTTTAAGTTGCTCCGGAAATGTTCCCTCTGTAAATGACAGGTTAATTAAGTGTGTAAGGATGGGTGAAAGTGTGCTAGCACAATATTTTAATACGTGTGTTGATATACCATCTAACCCTACAGATCTTGTGTTATTTAGTGAATATATTATTTTAAATACTTCTTCTTCAGCCATTGGTCTTAAAAATACACTAGAGCTTACGCGGTCTATTTTGCTTAGTTGCAGGCTACCTACATGGGTATTTTGTGAGTTCGCTTTTTCCGTCTCAATGAAACAGCTATTAAAAGCATTAGCAATTGCTAAAGGGTCTGTAACCAGACAGTTATTTACGTTGATACATTCAATTTCGTCATGTAATTTTACAGAGTCGCTTTCATTTTTGATTATTTGCCATGTAGCCTTACACTTATTTTTTGCTCGTGACACGAAGTCATGATTCATGTTTGCTTGTGATTGAATGATACATCTTCTTAATATAGTACTGTATTTTTTATATGTCCGTTTATTTCGTGAATTTTTGCATTTATAGTACCCATGTCTAAGTTCTCTCTTTCTTCTACAAGATCTTTTAATTCCTTTTGTTATCCACTTAGGGGATTTTACACTGGAGTCTATTTTTTTTGTATCAATCGGAAAACATAGGTTGTAAAATAATTTAATGGTGTCATAAAATGTATCGAAGGCCATATTTACGTTATTTTCCTTTAACACCTCCGACCATGTAAGTGCTTCAATGCAGTTTTTGAATTTAATCATATTTTCTTCGCAATAGTTTCTAGAAGCCATGTAATAATAATTTAAAAGTTCCTTTTTTGATGTTACAGGAATAGTTAGTGTTTGTCCAGTATTATGGTCGGAAAGATATAGTTGATGTACCTTACCTTCTCCATCATCATAATTACTAATTATATTATCTATGCAGGTTGCTTGTCGCGTACATTCATTAATATGGAATTTAAGATTATAGTTTAATAACAAGTTGTCAAAATTATTAGTCAGCTGATTTTTATTGAGTATATTTATGTTGAAGTCACCTGCTATAACAATTTTATATTTTTTTTTTATCGTGAGTTTATGTAACAGCAAGTCCAGATTTTGTAGAAATATTTCAGTTCTACTACCAGGCGTACGATATGCGCATAAGACAAAGCAATTTATGGCCGGTATTTGTATGCCACAGCACTCGAAAGACTTTTCAATCGACAATTCTTTACAGAGGGGTATTTCACTATACTCTATTGACTTTTGAACCAAGATACAAACTCCTCCCCTTTTTTCCCTTTGTCGACAAAAATGTGTAGCTAGTTTAAAACCTTTTAAGTAAATATTCATTTCACTACCTGATTTAACAAATGATTCACTAAAGCATATAATATCCACCATTTCTTTTTTCTGTCTAAACTCATTCAAACATAATTCGACATTTTCAAGTTTATTCAATAGTCCAGCAATGTTCTGGTGGAATATTGTAAGAGTATTAGTAGATGTTTTAGTTGGACTGAAAAAACTGCTGTGTTATTGCATTATTATCATTTTGAATTACTGTCTCAGATAAGGGCTTAAAATAATAAGGTATGGTACCCCTTTTATTGATGGTTTTATATTCCGTTTTGTCCCTATCATTTAAAAACTTATTTCGACCAGTCAAGAAAACCTTACTATAATATTTGGAGTCGATTATAAAGTTTATCTTCTTACATATTTCCATGAAGTAATAATATTTATTGGAGCTATAGGAGTCAACCTTAACAAATGAGCAATTTTTGAAATTTTTACAAATTAAATGAACGTTTAGGGGTCTCTCTCTCGTTTCGCGATGTGTAAGCCCCTAAACAAGACTGCCTCGTCTGGTTGTAGAAGGTTACGGGTCCATTAATTAAAGTCTTTCGTCAAGTTAATAATGTTTGTATTTATTACATTGAAAACCCTTTAAGACAACCTTCTACGCGGACCGATGTAATGTCACTGGCGTCCATTCATACTTCTCGCTTGTATACCTTTTGCTTATCAAGTGTTCTGCCTTTCATATTTACATTGTGTCCCTACACTACATCCCCCCAAAATTTGTAAAAATAAAATTTTATTTAATTACTATTATCTTAAAAGTAGGTACTAAAACATAATACAATTTATACTTATGAATAGGTACTAGGAATTTGTATCGTAGGGTTATTTATAAATAACGTATACTGTTACATACTGTAGGGACAGAGAACAACGAATATTAAGGTTACCTTACAACTATGGTCCCTTTGTTAACATTGTTGATATAATAGAAATTTGTTTCATATGAATTGTTTCATTGTTATCTTATATTTATATCTTTGTTCTTAGTATTTACAAAGAAATTGCTTATCGACAAATGAGTACGTGTGACCGTTGATTAATTTAGTAATAATGCACAAGTTGTTCTTTGTTATATTTAGTTTGATCAATACTAGTTATTGTGCGGGCTTTGTTCGTCATTCATTTATTTATTTTAACAATAATAGTCACTGTTGTTTGTTACACCATCGGTCCTTCATTTATTTATTTAAAAGAAAGCACAATGGTCACTGTTATTTATTACAACATCGTACGTTAGGATAGTGTTTACAGGTTAAATCTGACTGGCGGCTTAACAGTACGTCCACTGCTGGTTTTCTTGTACAATATAGACTTCTCATTATTCTTATCTGGAGGTACTATGCTATGGTCTGGATTTGTGCAAACATTGCTAGTTTCTGAATGCTCATTAAGTACATATGCAGGCTTTAACCTATCTATTGATATACCACTTTTCCTGTTTGGTAGCTGAATTACGTATACTTTGGGTGTTCTTTCTATAACGCGATAGGGACCATTGTACGTAGGCGTTAATGGTGGGCGTATGGCGTCATTGCGAACAAATACATACTCACAATTTTTTAAGTCATTATGCACAAACAGTGCGCGTGAGTCTCGTGAAATACGGGGTACAGGTTTGAGTTTACTAATGGTATTTTTAATGTTTTCCAATAGCGTATGGTTGTCGTACTGTTGCATGTCAGAGATATTGTAGAAATCTCCTGGTAAGCGAAGCGTTTGTCCGTATACGTATTCTGCGGGACTCGTGCCATTGTCGCTTCTTCCTACTGCGCGTAGTCCTAATAATACTGTAGGCAGTTCATTACACCAGTAATGGTTGTTTTCTAGTCGTGCCGTTAATGCTGATTTCAATACTCTATGCCAACGTTCTACAATACCATTACTCTGTGGGTGGTATGGTGTAGTACGCATTTTCTTAATACCCATTAGTTTCATTAATTGTTTAAATAACGCACTCTCGAATTGACGACCTTGGTCGCTTGTAATTCTTTCGGGACAGCCAAATCTGCTAATCCATGTGTCGTAGAATACCTTAGCTACTACTTCTGCTGTGATTTCTTTGACTGGTATCGCCTCAGGCCAACGTGTACACCGGTCAATTATAGTTATTAAGTACCTATTTCCATCATGTGATAATTTTAGAGGTCCGACTATGTCGATATTTACATGTTCAAAACGTTTACTTTCTGAATATTGCTGTAAGTCTGAAACAGTATGTCTAATTATTTTGCACTTTTGGCAAGCTATGCAATACTTTGCCCACCGGGTGACGTCTTTATTGAGGCCGGGCCAAAAGAACCTTTGTGCAACTAACTTGCGTGTTGCCCTAATACCGGGATGACTAACATTATGTATCGAGTCGAATGCAATTTTTCTATAACTTGGTGTTAAATACGGTCTACATGAATTAGTTGAATTTTCGCAATATACAGCTGTTTCGCAATTTGGCATAAAGTATTTCTTTATACATAAATTATCGTTTGATCCTTTCAATAGCTGTGTGAGCTCGGTGTCATTCACCTGAGTTCGTCCTAATTCCGCAAAATCAAGTACAGTCGGGCAGTCGATTGTTTGAATGCGCGATAAGAAATCTGCGCCAGCGTTTTTCTCGCCTTCTATATACCTGATTGTTGTAGTGAATTCGCTAATGAATAAAAGTTGTCTTGTACGTCTAGGTGTTTCGGAGTCACTTTGTAGTTTGCTAAATGCGTATATTAACGGCTTGTGATCCGTGAATATAGTCGGATTATTACCTTCAAGTAGATATCGAAAATGCTTAACTGCCAAGTAGATTGCTAATAACTCCCTGTCGTACGTAGAGTACTTTTGTTGGGCTTTTGTGAACCTCTTTGAAAAGTAGCCTAATGGTTGCCAGGAGTCGTTAATTTTTTGTTGCAATACCGCGCCTGCACATGTGTCTGAAGCATCGGTCATAAGAGCTACAGGCACATTGGAATTCGGATGAGATATCATGACAGCATTCTTTAAACCTAGTTTACACTGTTCGAAGTCCTTAGTCGCCTTGTCGTTCCAATCGATAATAGTCTTATCCTTTCGTTTAGCGCCTATCAGGAATTCATTTAAGCTTGCTTGGTGACTAGCAGCGTTGGGTATACTCGCCCTATAGAAGTTTACCATACCTAAAAATTGTCTGAGCTTCTCTACCGTTTCCGGTCGTGGATAGTCTAGAATAGCCTTAACTTTACTTTCTAGGGGTTTGATACCCTCTGTTGAAACTTCGTAACCTAAAAAGTCAATTTTAGATTTACCAAATTCGCATTTTGCCAAATTTATGGTGATACCAAACTGTCTAAATCTCTCGAATACTTTACGTAACTGCATTTTGTTCTCGGCTATACTATCGCTTGCTATGATTACGTCATCGACGTAGCTGAATAAGAAATCTAGGCCATATAATACATTATTGTTCATGAACCGTTGGAATGTTTGACTCGCGTTTCGTAGTCCGAAGGTCATACGCGGGAATTCGAACAATCCAAATGGTGTGATAATTGCTGTTTTTTCTATGTCTTCCTTAGCTACCCTAATGCAATGGTATGATTTGTTGATATCTAGTTTGGTGAAGATTTTTTTACCTGAGAGCACGTAAGTAAAGTCATGTAGGCGTGGAACGGGGTATCGGTCCGGCTTGGTGATGGCGTTTAGACGCCTGTAGTCACCACATGGTCGGATGTCCCCATTTTTCTTTGCTACTACATGCAGAGGTGTCGCCCACTCGCTTTTGGACGGCCTGCAAATGCCCATCTCCTGCATGCGCCTAAATTCTTCCTTTACCTGGTGATACCTGTTCGGAGGAAGTGGCCTAGCCCGTGCATGTACTGGAGGTCCAGTAGTTTCAATGTGATGGAAAATGTTACAACTATTATTGTCTGTCTCATCATCCTTGAATGGCCTAGGTTTAGTAACGTCTGCATGCTCCGATAATAAATCGTGATACTTATGATTACTGTCTACGATGCTAACTGTGGGTTCTGTGCATTTTACTATGCAACCTATCGTATTCAAATCGGTTCGCTTATCTATTAACTTATGAGCATTCAGATCTACCAATAAAGTGTGATATTTTAAAAAATCAGCTCCGATTATCGGTTGTGTTACATTTGCAATTATAAATGTCCATCTCAATGGCCTTCTTAAACTAAGATTTAATTCTAATGTTTTTGTGCCGTATGTCTGAATTTCAGAACCATTTGCTGCATATAACTTGTACTTATAATTATAATTATCTGTTACGCACCTTTGTCTTTTGGTCACTGGTATTACACTGACGTTCGCACCTGTGTCGATGAGGAAACGTATGCCGGAAGTAATGTCCGTTACACATAGGCGGTGATTTGACGTGTCGATGCAGTTTTCCGCCGCTGACTGCATCGCTCCTAATTTCCCGATATCTGTGCTGACGATGATGATTTCTCCTGTTTCCAGTTGCAGGGCTGTACGCATTTGTTCGCCTTGTCGCCAAAACGGAAATGGTAGTAACAGGCCCAGTGTGGTGTCTGCGGGTTACGTCTTTGCGCTGAAACATTGTACCGTCTGTTTCCCGATTGCGATCGTTGTCTAGCGCCATGCTGCTGCCTCCATGTCGATCTACCTCTGTGTATCTCCTCAATTGTTTCGCGTAGTTTTGCTATTTCCGCAATAATTAGATAGTTGTTACTTGGTGACGTGGTCGTGCTCACTCCAGCTATCGATACATCGGGTTTCGCCATTTCCATCACCTTGTCAGCCATCTGTGCTAATTTATTGATATCTGCGATTTCACTTACAGTCAGTACCGCCCGTACTGAAGCTGGTAAGTGTCCGATCCATAGTATCCGTAGTGTGTCCTCTGGAAATTTGTCTTGTGCAAGATCCTGCATTTTTCGTAGCATTTGTGATGGTTTCTGTTCCCCAAGTTCTATTTCGCTGAGTAATTTTTGTACCTTACGAATTTCCGACTCTTCGTACACGGTCAAGAGCCTTTCCTTTAATGTTGTGTACGCTTTTTCTTCTGGTGGGTGTAGGATTAGATCGGCGACCTGTTGTACGTTGTCTTTGCTAAGTTTTGCCACCACGATATTAAACTTTGTGCGTTCCCCTTGCTTTTGATTCGCCATTATCGCTTCGAATTGACCGAACCATAGTCGTGGTTGGTCTGTCCAGAAGTCAGGAATTTGCGTCTTAAACGTGATTTGTGCTATCTCACTGTCTCCCTCCTTGCATTGCGGTGCCGATTCTTGACCTGACTGCTGCTCTAGACCCATGTTTACCCGTAACGTTTACTGATTGTTATGTAAAAATATGGTACGCGTACGCGTATGTACGCGGCACTCACGACGTTAAGACGTATTGCACTAACTATTTCACTATTGTTCACGTGTAACTTTTAACGCGGGTCACCACTTTAGGGGTCTCTCTCTCGTTTCGCGATGTGTAAGCCCCTAAACAAGACTGCCTCGTCTGGTTGTAGAAGGTTACGGGTCCATTAATTAAAGTCTTTCGTCAAGTTAATAATGTTTGTATTTATTACATTGAAAACCCTTTAAGACAACCTTCTACGCGGACCGATGTAATGTCACTGGCGTCCATTCATACTTCTCGCTTGTATACCTTTTGCTTATCAAGTGTTCTGCCTTTCATATTTACATTGTGTCCCTACAAACGCTATTATTGATCATGTTTATATTTAGATGTTTGTTATGTAAAATGTTGAATACTAGTACATTAGTTTTTGGCATATTTTTCAAAAGAGATATTAACTCTATAATAATCCTATTGGGATTCGTGTCATTTTCACCCACACACACAATTAGGTAGTTATCACTAGAGTCTGTAAGTTCACAGCTTGACTTTAGGATTTCTTCGGTTAAAGCTTGTGATTTTGTAGTCGCTGAGATACGGTACTTTTCATAGTTCGAGTCTGCTCTAGAATGGATAAGTTGTGAAGCTAAACCAGTAAATTGTTGCCCCCCTAGTATGTTTAACTGGGGTCTAACTTCTTTTTTTTTGTCCAACCTGTCAATTTCATTTTGCGAATTGGGCATAGCGCCATCGCTTGTGTTATGGTCGTTTCTATTGGTGCTAGGGCAGTACTGATTAGGTGCGCAATTATTATTAGGTGGGTTTAGTACAACGCCATCTATCTTATTATTATCTAAACTGCTTGTAGCACCATCTGTTGCAAGAACGTTGTATTTTTTACTGTCGTTATCTAGGCTAACTGTGTCCTGATTTTGTTCCGGATTCAACTCAGCAGCGCCATCCGCCGCATTACTATCACACTTTGTTGGCTCAAGATCGATATTACTTTGATTAAGACATAGTTTCTGTTTAGTTAATGTCTTGTTCTGTACCTTTAGGCCTCTTTTTTTCGTAGTCGAATTTTTTTTTAAAGTTGTTGTTGGGGTGCTGCATAAGTTTTTCAGTTGTGATATAATATTTTCTTGTTCCTTATTTTGTTGTTTTAAAGTGCTATTTTCCAAAATAAGGTTGTCGATTTCATTGTTGGCAGTGGTTAATTTTAACTTCATTTGTTCAATTTCTTGTATTAGTTTTTCGATATCTTCATTGCAGACGGTAGACAGGTCCGGTAGACTTCTTGCGCGGTAGTCAGAATTAGTGGATTCGAAAGAAGAACCCAATGATTCATTCGTTGATAAAATAGTTTTGTTTCTTCTTAACGTGATGTTTTCAAATTCCATGTTATTTATTTTATTTTATATAATATATTCTCCAAAATGCAGAAATATTTAAGATCGGGAAATAGAAATCCAAACGTAAACGTAAAGTAAAACCAAAAAGCCAAAAAGTCCACACATAGATTTGATCCGCCGATACGGTGTTTGCCAGTCGATCACTTCCTGACTGTGTTACGCTGTCTGATAATCCTCATCCGTAATTAGTGTTCTAGTTGGACTGTAATAATTTTTAAATCAAACAAAGTCGTTACAGTGATTCATTCCATAACAATTTTTTGCCGCATTTTTGCACGTAGTCACCAAAACACCAATCTTTTGGTTTTTTGTTTTTGCACTTTATTTATGGTTTCTCGATGTTCTTTTTAATGTTTACAGGTTTATTACACTATCACTATTGTTGTAAGTAATTTGTTTGTTTTAGTAAGGTTGATTTAACTTGGTTTGTTGTTTGTAGATTAGTTATTGATTTTGCACACTCATTTGCCGAAACTGTCACTAGATAACACTTCCACAAGTATGTTCAAGACTTATGATTAATTTCAATAACTTTTAAGCTTATAAAACGAGAACTTATATTTTAGTTTAATTTATAAATACGGAGCCGAGCTTCTCGTGGCAACTAGCGCCATCGTTTTAAAGTGTTATTCAGTGTTTTTGAAAATAACTTGGATTCAAAGTGATGGATAACAGTGCTAGTTAAACATAAGAACAGCATCAAAATAGTGTTTAGTATATAAGACTGTAAGTACGACACTTACAAACCTCAGTTAAGTGGACTATTAGCCATAGTTTTTCGGTGCGTCCAGGTAGCCCAGACCGAGACCTAGCCATGGACAAAACTTTTATGTATCTAGTCCCTTGGAATAGCTCATTTAACTGAGTTTGCATGTCGTGCTACTATAGATTATTAAATATTGTTATTTTGGTTAAACCAATCCTGATTTCAGGGCGCGTCACGCCCTGAAACATATAGCTGTGATATTTTAAATATCAGATTGTTTTAAGTCTGTAGACCAGCCTGAGGTCACTGTAACTAGTTTGAAAATCGATCGATATAGATATCTCAGGAGAAAGGGAATCTTACGAGGAATGTAATGTTATATAACATACCTTATGTATTCTTATGGTTAAGAGTTTATGAATGTGATATAAACCAGGTGAAAAAGTTGTGCTTATAACACAGGAATCAATTAGCGGCTCTCGTTAAAGTAAAGCTAGCTAGTACCTAAGAAAACATGTAAAATAGTACAATTCTTAGTCATCGACAATGTACTTATTTATATTTTCAAAATCATCAAGTAGTTCAAGTAGAGTCCCCGAAGAGTCCCGAAAGTTGCTTCCTGGAGATTCGTGGAGACTGTTTTTTTTTTTTTGAGGGTTGGAAATCATCAAATAACTTCTCCCGCTCTGGGCGGAGCGGGAGGGTGTGTCAGACTCTTACTGACTAAAACCCACCCGTATTCCTTCCTGTTGCCTGTGTTGCGGGGGCCTCGGTGACCCATAAGTACCTTCCCGCGACCCCGGCAGGCATCGGCCCTAGTGGACCCCTACTATATGTGCTGACGACATCTCTTTGAGGCGCGCGTGGAATATAACGCGCCGTCGACCCGGGCCTGGTCCTTACCGGACGGTGAGCTACCCATTGCTCACCATCCGCAAGCCCGCGCCTACGGTGGCCGGAAATCCGCCCGGGATTCCCGATGCCCTGGGCGTCTCCTGCGGCGGCTAGGGGCGAGAGGGCGCGAAACTTGCCTTTCTCTCAACCGTCCCGCCTCCTCCTTCGCGAGCATTACTGCTTCGCAGAAGGAGGTGACGGCTGCCCATGCCCTCTCGCTCCGTACCATGGCCTGAACCAGGGCCGGACGCGAGAGGTCTCTGCCGTCGATCGCCTCCACGAGGACACGGCGGTGCTCTGCCCAAGCCGGGCAGACCTCCACCGTATGCTCCACCGTGTCCTCCGGGATTCGTGGAGACTTGTGTTATTATTCAGGTAAAATACTCCTTTCTCAGCTGTCAAAAACGTACTCCTCTATGAGAAAATCAAAAACCCTTCCCAGTCAAAAACAATGGTACATATGAAGATATAGAGTAGCCGTATAGAAAAAGCCTGTAGACAGGGAGGCCTACCCTCACACCGGGATAAACCTGGATAGGCATTACACACTCCCTACACACCCTTCGCGTCCAGCGATCACGCCCGTCCGGCACACATTTACATTTATAATATTAGTAGAAAAAGTACTATATAGACTAAAATTTTATTGGCGATGGTTTAAAAAAAAATATTGTTCAAGAAATGTGTGATGAATCCTACAAAATACACACGATACAGATATTTATATTTATCCTACAGATATATTTTATAAATAAAAAGCCAATTAACACAACAGTAAAAAAAGACAAAGTATCTACATAAGTACCTACATTGATTTAAGCCGTAGGTTAGATATTAACATTAAGTTTTTCACCATTAATAGAAGATTCCCTTGTTTCGCCTCGCTAGCGCTGCTTGCGTCTGGCCCCGCGCCATCCGCTGACGTCGCGTATAATTGCCAACAAACGTTTGCACGCGACTGTACCGACGACAGCTTAGGTCGAATACGTCCAATAAAAAAAGTCATCGATATGTACGAATCCGTCGCTTTTTTGTAGTCATTCGGATTTGGTCGGATAACCAGTCGTGACACCGTCGTTTTGATTTTTAGCAATATTATTCAATAATGCATGCAAAGTGTACACTTTGAAACTTTTTATGGTTATTATAAGCGTCAAGAAGGACCGAATACAGTTTTCAGCGAGCTGATACGTTTTCTCATTTAGGCGCTGCGATATTTTTTCAGGTTTTGAAAAAGCGCTATTACTTGAAAATTATAAATATTTTCTTAAATCTAATTCTGTCACAAATACGCACAAATTAAGAGCTACTCGTGTATGTTTATTCTACAGGCGCACATACAATGGTTTTAGAGATACACGATTCTGCAAAACGTTATTCCAGCAGGAAACGCAATATCTCGAAAACCTGAAGACGCACAAATTATATTTTCGGCACTCATTTTTGCACAAATATAAGCTCTCTGCCCATGCCCAATATTTCTCTCTCCAATCATTCGTTTCGATTTTTTCTGCTGGAACAACGTTACTCCAGCAAAAATCGTTTTTTTCCGTTTTTTTCCAAAACGGCAAAGCGCACATTTACAGCAGATTACGCACTAATTAAAATACGTTCCACTCTTATCACTCTAGGAGCTACTTTCCTGCTGGGGTAACGTACACGTCGCGTTTTGTAATTTCTGCCTAAACCCGTGGGAAAAAAAGCGTGAGTATAAATATGTACGAGGGCGACACTGAAAGCTTTTAGAACTGGCCACTTGTAAACGATATAATAAAAAAAAACAGTTAAAATTTTAAAAATGGAACTTTTTGCCAATATTATTGTGTATGTATTTTATTTATTCATTTGTCATTTGTTTACGATTTGGCGGCATATTGAAATTATCTGTGTCACGTCAGCATGAATTTAACGCGAGAAAATTTTCGTACAATGATTTTTTATGACTTTCGATGTCATTTAAGTTAACAAGAAAGTTATGATAGACTTCGATTGGCCTTTCACGATGAAGCCCCATCTCGTGCCACTATTTACAACTGGTTTAATGAGTTTAAACGTGATCGCACTAATCTCACCGATGATCTGCGCGAGGGACGTCTTTCTACGGCGACGATTGAAGATAACATCAGTGTTTTGCGGCGTATGATAGAAATTGACAAAAGAGTGACTTGTCAGCAGATTCGGACAAGCTAGACATTGGTATGAGTCAAGTGCACAAAATCCTCCATGAACATTTAGCGGTCAGGAAGCTTTGTGCCTGGTGGAGACCTCATAATTTGACAGAGGCCCAAAAACTCCGTCGTGTTTATTGGTGTCGTGAAATGGTTCAAAGATTTAACGGAGGTAACTCAAATGCTGTGTATGACATACTTACGGTTGATGAAAGCTGGATTTATTGTTATGATCCTGAAACTAAGAGACAGTCTGCTGTCTGGGTGTTTCCTTCCGAGGAGTTGCCAACTAAAGTGAAGAGAGGTTGAAGCGTGGGAAAAAAGATGGTGGCCTCGTTCTTCGGAAGGACAGGTCATTACGTAACAATTGTTTTAGAGGATCGAAAAACAGTTACTGCAGAGTGGTACACTAACACTTGTTTGCCACTTGTCTTGGAAAAAGTTCAGGAGAAACGACCTCGCAGTAGGATCCTCCTTCACCACGGCAACGCCTCGTCGTACACCGCCTAGCAATCAATCGACTACTTGGCGACGCCAGACGTGGAATTACTGGGTCACCCGCCCTATAGCCCCGACCTCATATTACCTACCTTAAATACCTTTCGATTTATATTTATTTCCGAAAGAAAAATTTCGAGGAAAACGTTTTATGGACGCCGAGGAAGCAATGGCTGGGTTTCAAAATACCGTCGAAGAGACCCCTAAGGACGAGTGGGTAAAGTGCTTTTTTTTAGTGGTTCCATCGGATGCAGTGATGTATTGATGTAAATGGACACTATTTTGAAAAGATATAATAAAACTAATAACTTGCTAGTTTGTTCAGTTATTGATTTTCTAAGGACTTTCAGTGTCACCCTCGTATGTAGCGCCATCCTTCTTCACGACGGCCTAAGCTCGAAAGGAGTCTGCACGTAAATCCGTCACAAATATTTACAAACAGCGCCCCTCTGTCAACGTCATTCGAGCGCAAAAAGATCCTCGTAGGAGTGTATGATCTATAGCTGCGTCATAACCAAAAGCGATCGTCGCGTTCATATGTCTCTTTTTGTTCGGAAAACCGGAAGGCGCCCTTTACCGACGCGACCGGGCGTTCCGATTCACCGAACAAAAAGTGCATGTACAAGGTGGGCCAAAAGAAACCACCCTAATGGAAGATGCTCTCATTTTTGCAAATGGCCGCCAATGTCAAATCTGTTTTGACATTTGTGGACTAGACAGATGCAGAATACAAGTGAACAAGCCATGGTATTATGTACAGTGCTTCTATTTTCTTAATGGGTTCATTTAGACACACGGGCTTTCCTTTGCGCAATCGTGCGGGATAATATTGTTTAGAGAAATAATATTATTGCGCAAGTGAAAGAGACTTGCGCAATAATATTATTTCTCTCTAACTTGCGCAATCCCGTCCTGCACTCACGTCGCCCCTTTTTGTCCTAGGCGCGCAATAAAGCGCATACGTCTAAATAGATCTAATGTCTCGGCAAACTTCGTGTTTCGCCAGCTGTCGGATTTTTATCAGCTGCCCTTTGCACTTGGTGCAGGCCGGACACTCAATCGACTTGGAAGTATATAGAGTTGTTACTACTCTTTTTACTTATCTAATTATTGATGGATATGGAAATTAGCATTCATTTGTATTCAGAAATGTGATTTTAAAAATGAAAAAAAAAAAATATTAACTTCATTTGTACAATAAACACTTATCTAAAAATTATGCAGCGTCACAACTAGGCAAAAAAGTGTTTTCGATGAGCTCTGGCACCCAATGTAAGATTTAACTTGTGTTTAGGGTGCCAGCGTCCTCGCCTATGATTTGAACATGTAGCAGTAAGTAGTTGTAAGACGAGCATAGTATAACACTATTAAATTATAATATATTTAGTAGCTAATGCAACTATGATGTGGCCTATTTATGTACCTACGTATGGGTGTGTGTATGTCCTGTGTGTGAGGGAGAGATAAATATAGTGAAAACTTGTGTTTATGTAAGTCTGTATAAATATATGTAATTATAAACATATTACTTTATTTGGTTAAGCAATCGATATCTGTAGTAAATCTTCAGTCTTATCATAAGTCAATGTCAAGAGCATCTTCGTGACCCTGGTTTTGCATCCATTTAGACACACGGGAGCAATGGAGCAGAGTTTATTTATTTTATTATATAAATGGTTAGACAGTATACCAAAATGACGCTGAGCAAGGGCCGTTCTACATCCGTGAGTTGAGCATACTTCGAAGTGTCCACGATTGATGATTGCCGAGAGACAAGAAAATAGAAGCACAGTACGCGACGATCGCGAATTCGCGCGACGATCGCTTTTGGTGACGCGAAACTTTGCGCGACTTCTTAGCTTGTTCGAAATAGGTAATACCTCAACCTCACCTCCTTACACACTTGTTGCTCTTGTTCAACCTGCCTCAAATGCTCATCAGTCTTGTTGTGCGCCTCCTTCTGCCATTCATCTGCTATAATCTCTGCTTCTTCTTGCATAGCTGATGCCATCCTCCTCTCGCGGTTGTAGTTCTCGGTACAGATTTGTTTCTCCAGTTGGAGATTTTTCTGTGAATTTGAATTTGGTGAATAATTTAAAGCCTATATCAGTCGGGCACAAGGCTCATGTACACACGGCTATATATATCAATACATTTCCAGTATAGGCTGACCTCTCATTGTACGGAAATCCTATTATGCGAGATCAGCATAAACTAGAAATGTACCTATAGCTTGATATGTAGCCGTGTGGTACCTACATAATATATTTAGCGAGCGCTTTCAATTTCATGTGTATAATGTGCCATCTGTTCGATGTCTGATATCAGTCGCATTAGGTACGCAACATAATTATTGGAAAAATGTTTTTTGTTTTGTGAAAATATAAGGATTTTTTTGCTAACAAGGATTGTTTTTGCAAAAATCCTGATATTCTCGTATTGTTACGAAATTCTTTCTTAGTTTCCGATAATCCCGAAAAAAAAACAGTTTTTTTCATCACATCGTCTAAAATATATACTCAATTCTTTGTTGAATTCCATATGTATTACATAGATGGTAATTTTTTTTTTTTTAGGGTGGGAAGTCATCAAATAACTTCTCCCGCTCTGGCCGGAGCGGGAGGGTGTGTCAGACTCTTACTGACTAAAACCCACCCGTATTCCTTCCTGTTGCCTGTGTTGCGGGCTCCGTAAAAGAGCCCAAACATGGCACCCCTAGTTCTACTGGTCGACAACTTCCAGTAGGAGTCACCGAAGTACACCTTCAGGTCACACCATCAAGTCCGGAGGTAAGGTCTCATCACAGCTATCAAAATGAGACCAAACTCGTCACTCCTAGTTCTACTAGTCCACGAGTTCCAGTAGCAGACACCGAAGTACACCTTCAGGTCACACCATCAAGTCCGGAGGTAAGGTCTCATCACAGCTATCAAAATGAGACCAAACTCGTCACTCCTAGTTCTACTAGTCCACGAGTTCCAGTAGCAGACACCGAAGTACATCTTCAGGTCACTCCATCAAGTCCGTTGGTAAGGTCTCATCATAACTATCAAAACGAGCCCAAACTCGGCACCCCTAGTTCTACTGGTCCACGAGTTCCAGTAGCAGACACCGAAGTACACCCTAAGGTCACTCCATCAAGACCGAAGGTAAGGTCTCATCATTACTATCAAAATGAGCCCGAACTCCGCACCCCTAGTTCTACTGGTCCACGAGTTCCAGTAGCAGACACCGAAGTACATCTTCAGGTCACTCCATCAAGTCCGTTGGTAAGGTCTCATCATAACTATCAAAACGAGCCCAAACTCGGCACCCCTAGTTCTACTGGTCCACGAGTTCCAGTAGCAGACACCGAAGTACACCCTATGGTCACTCCATCAAGACCGAAGGTAAGGTCTCATCATTACTATCAAAATGAGCCCAAACTCCGCACTCCTACACCATAAAAAATACAGATACAAATGTTGAAATTTTATAAGGGGTGACACAATGGGCGGTCTTATCGCTAAAAGCGATCTTTTACAGACAACCGAAATTACGTGCCATTACGAGCCATGCGTCACCCCCCGCGACCCCGCAACTGTACATTTGCGGGGTCGCGGGGGGTGACGCATGGCTCCTCCCATTCGCACAAGGTCGCCGTCACCTAATGTCGCCTTAACACTGTGATTAGAAAACATTGTAAAAGCCAATTATTTCTATAAGAGTAACCGTGGAGTTTCTTGCCGGCTCTTCTCCATAGGAAACGACCAATAGGGACCGTGTATCTAGCTTTTGACGTTTCATAAGTGCACATTGTAGGTTTATGTGAATTAAAATATTTTGATTTGATTTTAAACATTTGTGTAGGTAATTGTTTTGTGATATTGTATTGAAAAACAAGATGGTGGTGTTAGTAACGATTTCGACCACGTGCCAAAATATCCTTTTACAGCGTTGTACAGCTATATTTACCATTTGTTGTATATTTCTTTCTCTATCTCTCTGCAGTCCTTCTAGTGCTACTCTTATGGTACCATTGTCTATCTCTCTCGCTATCATCTTCTCGTTTCTTATTCTCGTCAGTTTCTGCTTGTGTCCTTCTATGAAGTTCTTTCTGTTCAACTCCTGCTGGTCTTTCTTCTTTTTGATTGCTGTAATAAAGATAATCATTAGTTGTGTACCTATAATATGTCTCCATAGCTGGGATGAGTTGATAGTCTCATGTTAGTGCGCGTACAAAATAAATTTATTAGATAAAAATATATGAGGGAATACGGGGTGAATCCATTTTATCTGTTGATGTATCCAACACTATTTATCTTAGGTATGGTCGGATATAATGAACTGAGGGTCAGGAGGCAACTCACACTTGTTATTTATATCTTTAAGATAATTAGAGGGACGATACACAATGCGGATATATTGCGAAGAGTGGATCTAGTCGCGCCAGACGGCGATGTGGGTCGTCGTCGTCAGCCGCGGTTGCTGGCGGTCCTTATCAAAAAAGCATATTATTTTATTAATTTATTTATTTGTTTTAAAACACTATCATTACAGGCTTACCTAATACAATATCGTAGTTATAGTTTTACTTATAATACTAGACTACTAGAATACTTGTTATACTTATTAGATACTTATAAAGATTAGACTAACTATATTGTCTTCATATGAGCACCAAGATTAACTTTACAAAATACGGCCCGTGTGAATTCACTCAGAGTACAATTGAAGCAGTCAATCTGTTGTGACCCCATATTGAGCGTATGCAGGGCTGGGTTGTGTATTTTCCCACGCATTTAAATCTTACATAAGTAAGTGGCGAGAGCTACTTCCCTTCTTACTTCCAGTTTGCTATAGCCTACCATGCCCAGCACAAATATAGTAGGATACAATAGTGGATACCCTGGATACACACCATACTGCTATAAGTACAGGAATCTTACAAATTTGTTCTGGATACGTTCTAGCATTAGTTTGTACTTGGCTTCATGTGGCGACCAGACGACAGCATTGCATTCCAAATGACTTTTTACAAGCGCTTCGTACAACGATCTCAGAGCACTGATGTTCGTGAACTGGTTTCCTAGCCGTAAGACCAACCCTAAATTGCGGTATGCTTTTTTACAAACATCAGTGGTATGCTTACGGAAATTTAAATCAGTTGTAAAGCGCACACCTCAGTCCTTAACCTCTGAGACACGTGTCAGTCGGATTCCATCCATGCAATATTGATAATGCCTTGGGTCGCGCGCACGGGTAAATGATAACACCGAACTTTTGGCCACATTGAAGTACAACCTATTGCTACGACTTCACTCTACTGCCTCAATAATATCCTGCTGCAGTATGTCATGATCAGTTTCCTGTTTTATTTTAAGAACTAATTTCAAGTCGTCAGCGAATAACAATGGTATGGATTTATTAACTACTCTCGGCAGGTCGTTAATTGTTAAAATGAAGAGTAGAGGCCCTAAATTACTGCCCTGACTGACTTCTGATCTCGTGTAATAGGGCTCAGATACCTGTCCACTGCAGTCGACGTACTGACAACGGTCTCGTAAATAGCAGGCAAAAAACGACAAAGTGTGAGGTGTACAGCCTACGCCAGCCAATTTAGCCAAAAGGACGTCGTATCAACTGTCAAAAGCCTTCCTAAATTCGAAGTAGGCAACATCAACCTGTTGACCCGCATCCACCGTCGGTAATAGTTTTGTCATCAGATCCAGTAAGTTCCCCGTTGTCCCCCGCCCTGGACGGAAACCATGCTGCGCGTCGGACAACAGAGCGCTAATCCGTGGATACAGGCTACCGTCAATAGTCGACTCAAACACTTTAGCTGGAGTGCATAATATCAGGTCTATAATCGCAGGGTGCTGAACCACTATACCTTTCCGCCCGTGCCTAAAGGGGCCGGAACCCGGGTACCCGGGTTGTACCCGTGTACAACCCGGTTTGGAAATAATTCCTTCTGCAGATGTGGCTTCCCTGGTACCTCATAAACGGCATAACTGTGTAAATGTGTATCAACTGATCCCAAATTACGAGGAGTATTTTAATTTTATTGATGTTTTTACATACGTAAATAAATATAATATTCCATTAGGTGGAAGCTGACAATGATTATTTTTTATAAGTATACAAAATTCTAAAAAAAAATAAGTCTAACAATAACCCCTAAAACATACAAAATACATAAGGAAAGTGGGTGGTCAACTTACGGGTCTGGACGTCCTACTTATATTAAAGTACTATGTAGACTAAACACTAGGGAATGTTATTATAATAATTACCTTCATAATGATCCTGTTCCATCTTCTTCTTCATCTTCTCTAGCTTTCTATTTTCTTTCTCCCTCTCTTGTCGTATCAATTCTTGTCTCTTCTTGTTGGCGCTCGCTATTTGTTCATCGTAACATCTTCGTCTTTCCAGTGTCTCTTGCTGTCTTCTTCGAGCTGCTAACCTTTCTAGATGTTCCTAAAAATATATTGCGTTATTTTTGGGTCACTAAACCTCTTGTCGTAGTACTAAGGAATATTTTGGTCATAAAAGATACAACTAGCTGAGAAAAGAAACAGATGCGCTCTTGATTTTTTCATCCATCCCTACCCGCGACGAATCCAGCGGGCTTAACATGACGCTTTCTATTACTTCGAAGAATAGACACGGCTCTTTGTATACAAAGTGACATTTCGTTTCACCATTTTTGACATCTCACCGTAGAAATCCTTCTACAATCTGTAAATTTTTCTTTCGTTTCTAACGATCTTTGTCTAAGTCCTTTTTTATGTACGAGTAGAAGGATTTCTACGGTGCGATGTCAAAAAAGGAGAAATGAAATGTCACTTTGTATAGAAAGAGCCGTGTCTATTCTTCGGAGAAATAGAAACCGTCATGCTAAGCCTGCAGGTAAGCGATGGGATATTGTAACTACCCCGAAGTTATTGGGTTGCGGAGGTCAGATGGCAATCAGTCACGGTCACTTACAATTACACCATCTAACACCGTAAGATTTAAGCAAGCTGCAATCGTATGCAGCTTGGCCGACCTGGAAATCTCTTAACCGACTAAGAAGCCAGGTGAGCTGTTGCCGGCACAACTAAGGGGGGGTACTCCGATGAGCCGCAGTGCGACTGTAGAGCCACACCGCAAACTATGCCCCACCTCTTGTCGTGCTCTCTGTGCACTAACACCTGCATTATGCAAGACATTTTCGAGGCCAACGATAAATCTGTCGAAGTGGCCGAATTCAGCGGGGTAATTCGTAACAGTGTCAGTAGCAATAGGTGTCGTTTTGACAGTTCAACTACATTCATTGCGTTAATTACGTTGCAAAGCAAACCTTTGTTGAGCAGGCAAATTTTTCGAACATGAAGCAATGGATTAGCAATGTACTACAAAATCATTCAGATTGTGATTGATAGGGTCTTACGCACAGGTCAATCGATCAGGTTAAGCTACGCTTGCCACGGTTGGTCCGTGGATCGGTGACCATCTTTACATACCAAGACCCCTCCGTGCCTCGGAAAGCACGTTAAGCCGTTGGTCCCGGCTGTCATTCGTGGATCTTTGACAGTCGTTACGGGTCGTCAGAAGCCCGAAAGTCTGACAACCAGTCTTACCAAGGGGTATCGTATAACCCAGTAACTGGGTTGTGGAGGTCAGATAGGGAGTCGCTCCATGTAAAATACTGGTATTCAGCTGCCTCCGGTTAGACCGGTAGCCGACCCCAACGTAGTTGGGAAAAGGCTAGGCAGATGATGATGAGTGTCCGATTGACGTATCGATGAAACCATAAAATATGGAATCATCGATACGTCAAAGAAGAAGATGCTCAAAACTAACCTTCCTGTTATAATCGTCCATTAAAACATGATGCCACATCATTTCCGTGTATTCTTCCTCTCTCTCGATAGACCTCTTTTCTTCTATTTGCATTTTCTGTAGCTCTTTGAGTCGTCTTTCGTCTTCTTTCGTACAGCGCATGCCTTTTGCTCTGAAACCGTAAAGTTACGTACTTCATCTATGTTACGAGGCTGACAACGGCTAAAGCGCAGTCAATGTCAGACTGTATACAAAAGAAAGAGAAGCGCGATGACACAACGCTGGAAATTTATTGCAAAATATGAAGCAATGATCTATTTCCTAAAAATCTATTGATTGGATAAAAAATTAAAACACTATTATGCTAATATTTTGCTTGCAGAATAATCTGACAAAAACAGAATTATTGCATGTATATTAGTATGGTAGTCGTTAAAAGAAATTTTTAGAGGTATTTTCGTGACTTTTTCTATCGTATTAAATTAGTTGTATTATGTTTTCAACACGCTAGGTATCTACTTGGCATATATCCTGAAGAATGTCATATATTTTTCTGATTTTTTTTACTGCAGTGGATCATGGCATTACAAAGCTTAGAAAATTTGCGTTTAGATCCTGTAGTCCCCTAATCTGTTGACGGATACTAAATGAGACACAACAGAATTTTAATTGTTATTACGCATTTGGGCGTGTCCCTCAAAGTGTTCCAGAGGTTTCTTTGATTATACAGATGAAATCTATGAAATTCTTTACGAATTCACCTGGAGTAAGTGGTAACGCGGAGATGGTTACATAATCTACGTCAGTAGAACGCGATTTAAGCATCCTATCTCACAGGAACCGTGATTGGCGGTAATAAATTAATATTTAATTGTCTGAAAATCATTCGAGTCAGGGTTATGGTAATTCATTTCATTACAGTGTCTATGTCAACATTTTTTCTACTTTTATTTTTTTATACTTATGTTTTTAGTGACTTTTAAATCTCTTATTACTAAGAGTTTACGCCTTATAGAAAAATAAACTAGAACGCGTACCTACATATCAATTCTATATGTGAACATTTAAGTATTCTAGTAAAATACTTTATGAAATAAATTCAGGAAGCATAAAAAACGATTACTTTTTTTTGTATGAACAGACTATTTTGTTATCCATAATTATATCTGTGATTTTATTCAAAAATTCATATTTTCGTTATCCTTCTAATATTATAAATGCGAAAGTTTGTAAGAATGGATGGATGGATGGATGTTTTTTACTCTTTCACGCAAAAATTACTGAACGGATTTGGATGAAATTTGGCACACAGATAGTTTATAACCAGGAATAACACACAGGATACTTTTTATCCCGATATACCCACGGGGTCAAAACTTATGCGGGTGAGACCGCGGGGCGCATCTAGTTAAAAATAAAGATTCTCTTTGAAACCGAATGGCAGCGCAGCGTGAGCGTATTTGTATGGCCCAGGTCAACGGCGTTTACCCGACCCTTAAAGCTGGACAAACGTATCTGTCTACTCCTAGATGGGTAGTCCAGTACCTACATACAATTTCATTATTGTCCGTTTCTGTTTATCAAATCTGCATAAAAGCAAACCATTTTAGCTGAAATCTACTTACTTAAATTGAATTTAAATTGTTGACATTTTAATTAAATCCTATGTTTTTTTTTGTGAGTCATTGTTTTAATTTTTTATTAACGATTTTATAATTATCATTTGTAATAGTTGTCTTAATGCGACTAATTTTGTACGCCATGATTGGCAAAACATGTAGCTACCTCTTATTATTTTTAAGACCTGTATAATTCTGCACTCATGTTTTACAAAATAAATATCTTGTATCTTGTATCTTAGGTCTTTTGTTTTAGTCTTGAAAACGGGGAAAAACTTAAAAAGCAACCATCAAGAAGTTCAATCTATGCCCTTGTGTCGACAGCTAATCATGGGTGCGTAGAAGCGCAATTTTTGTGAATTCGGGTAAAAAGACTGCCGTGATACGTTTGTGCCTGCCTTACCAGACTCCCTCAAACTATTACGACATCAAACGCTTACATTTTCTCTCTCTCCAAAGCTTTCTGACATTCTCTAATCTTCTCCATCTCAATTTCTTCCAGATAACCTTTATGCTTCTTTTCTTTCTCCGTACAATATCCACACTCTTCCATCTCCTGTTTCATCGCCAGTTCCTGTATCAACGCTTCTTCTTCTTGTTCTAGCAGAAGTTTTAGCTTTATTCTTCTGTGTCAGAGGTTTGTTTTTTCTAGGTTGAATAGCTCTTTGACTTTTTCGCCAGTTCTATTGATTACAAGCCTGGAAAGTGTAACGCAGTAAATTGGTACTGGATAACTATCTAAAATGGAAATTTACAATTTTTGCATAATCTTCTGCCCATTTAGTGAGACGGCTGAAGTCGTAAAACTCATTAATATTTAAGTCTAGACTTCGTAAAGGTAAATCGTTTTTGCAAATTCAAACGTTCTTAAAAGCTTTAGTTGGAGAGCCTAATAGTTCTAATAATGAAATAAGGTTAATAGTTACTTTTGTAAATGTACTAGATCATAGTCCACGACGTCAGTCATCTTCTTCATATCTTCTACGTCGACAAGTGTCTTCATCTCCTCTCTCTGTCGTTCCTGTAAAGTTAGAGAAGGAAAGAGTGATGAATTTGTGTTATTGTTTCATTTAGGTATACCTTTCTTGGAAAGTGGATGGTGACCAACATAGGACAGTTATGCAAAATTTGCCTCACACATAACATAAGGCCTGTAACCCCCGAAGGGTTACGCAAAGGTACACTTCTACAGCACAGGACACGCACATTCCAAATCACTGTACGCGGTGTTTGAAACCCCGAACAGCGGGTCGGATCTGCCGCCACTGCAACTATTCATTACGGCACAGCGTTTGAGAAAGTCAATGTGGTCAAATACTTAGGTCACGTAATTACAGCTGACCTCTCCAACCACGCTGGTATAGAAAGACAGCGACGAGCCATATCGGTGCACGGCAACATGCTACCTAGGCGGTTCAGCTGCTCTGTAGCGACGTTGTGAAGGCCTAGCTATTTACCAGCTACTGCACAAGCGTCTACACAGTCGAGTTGTGGACAAACTACACCAAGGCGGTACTGAGCGACATGCGAGTGCAGTACAACGACGCGTGGCGCGCGATGTTTCGACTGCCCCGGTGGGTAGGCGCTGCTGAGGAGCCGGTCGGCCGCCGTACGCACCGTCATACAACGATCGGCCAATTGTTTGGTGGCCGCGGTGGCAGCCAGGGCCGTCTTTAATCTATTGGAGGCCCTGGGCACTTTAGGATTTCAAGAATGCAGGATGCAACTTGATGCAAGAGTGAGCTCGAAAAGAAAACGGAGGATGTATTTGTGAGCGAGCGATGCGAACTTGAAAATTTTAACACCGTCTGAGATTTACTTAGCTTTGCTTTTGACAGTCTCTAGCTACGACACTGGCAGGATCTAGGCCTAGGCCCCATGGATTGCGGGGCCCAGGGCACTTGCCCAGAGTGCCCAATGGCAAAGATGCCGCTGGTGACAGTCCTAACAACATGCCGATTACCTAATTCGCTGCTCCAAAGTCAGCGAATTGGATAATTGACGCGTGTGTGTGTGTAAAGTGAATGTGGCAGATTTGTGATATTATAAATTTATTACGTTATCCATGTATGAATTTATTTATTGAGAATTGTAAGTGGATTTATATCTGGAAGATTTCATTTCATTTGCAAGTTATGGTTTAAGTCTTGTGTAATAAAGGGCGATCATTTCCATAAAATGAGTATACATGGCTATACTGTATTGGAAATATTTAAAATTCTTATCAGAAAAACAAAATCACGGCGCGCGAAAATCGAGGGATCGATCCCACGATGACTGACACAAAATGAATAGTAATATGTTAAAATGTAGGCTCGATATTAATTAGTATTATGAGTAATAAAAATGCGTAAACGTTGAATTAATTTAGAAAATTCATTAATCTTCTTCATTTTAATGTATTCTCACGTCATTGCTAGGTCAAAGGACTGTTTTTAGGGTTCTGTACTTCAAAAGGAAAAATGGAACACTTATACAATCACTAGTGTGTCTGTCTGTCTGTCCTTCTGTCACAGCCGATTTGCTCCGAATCTACTGTGACCCAAACACACGTGTAACGTAGATAAATACGTTTTGAATATGAGGGTTACTTTTGGGGGGCAAATTATAAAATTAAAAAAAGTCGTGTGACATGGGGGTCTCAAATATATATTTTATATAATTTTAAAATAAATAGTTTTAAAGTTATTTAAGAAAAGAGGTGAACATTACTACATAAATT
The DNA here is from genome assembly GCA_905333075.3 of Atethmia centrago. Taxonomy (NCBI): domain Eukaryota; kingdom Metazoa; phylum Arthropoda; class Insecta; order Lepidoptera; family Noctuidae; genus Atethmia; species Atethmia centrago. The sequence continues at coordinate 21,473,998 of HG995388.1, forward strand.
AGTTCTTTACTTATAGATTACCTATAAGAAGTGTATGGTATTAAAATAACATGGTAAATCTCTCAAATGTGCGTACAAACTTACATTTGCAGTTGGAAATAACTTGTTTTTCAATAATAAATGATAATAATTAATCATTTATTTGCAAAAAACATGTTAAAAGATGATGTTAACATATTTATGATGATTTTTTTATGATGTTAACAATTATAATGGCACAAACATGTATAGCCAAAATAAAACCTAGCATGCAAAATTTCTGGGTTTATGAATATATAAGACTACACTACACTTACATCAACATTTTTATCTATAAATTCTTTTAAAGAATAGAAACTACACTCATTCAGCCACTTGTACAACTTTATCTTAAAACAGCAATGTTTTAAATTGGCTTGGTGTCTTGTTATAAGTACGCACGCACATTGCTAGGCAGTTGGCCGCCAGTTATAGGCCCTTCTCTATCAGCTCTATTCGCCGTCCAAGGCATACGCTCACCTTCCCCGATGACCCCATTACCCTCCTCCAGGAAAGCAGTAGGGCCACGAGTACAGTGCACAAAACACACAGACCGACATTCCGACCTCACCGCCGAGGTCCCTCGCGAAGACCTCGACGTAATTGTCCCCCCCGACGCTTGCTCGACGAAGCGCCAGCCCGCGCCGTAGCTGAGCCCGTAGCTTTAAATTCCCCGAATAATAATAATTCAGTTGTGATGCATGCGACGCTAGGGCGTCGGCTTAGGAGCCGAGGTCCGTACGAGTACCCCACAGTGGGTGCCCTTAGCGTGCAGTCGCTTAGTAACGTAAGAAATTCGCCCCTGGCTGGAGGCTTTGAGTCCGCTTAAGGCAGCCACAGGATAGTCCGGTTGAGTAGTCACGACCTCTCAAGGTCAACTACGAGATGCCATTATCAAAAAAAAAAACACTAGGCAATTTTTGTTATATTTGGCATATCCTGGCAAATCATTCAGCACTAATTTATATGGATCTCGTCTGTTCCGAGGATTCACATGATTTGCTGTCTTAAATAATTCTTTATTCTTAACTACGAACACAGATATTTCATAAATGTACAGAGATGGCAACGGTAACAAAACTCCAAGCCCTTTAAACACTGGTTGACATGGGTCATGGTTGTAGGCCACATATTGCTCTTATGCACTTTTTTTGAGCTACAAATGCTCTATTCAGATCAGTACTATTACCCCACATTACAAGATCATAGCGTAGTAATGATTCTACGTACGCGTGGTATGATATAATAGCAGTTTTTGCGTTCGTTACATCTTAACTTGTTTCAGTGCATAAGTACACAAATTTATTAATTCTAGTGCTAACATGATCTACGTGTTGTTTCCAGTTAATATCTTTATCTATTATTACGCCTAAGAACCTTGTATGTGTTACTTCTTTAATTTTAATTACATTAATTTTGATATTGTATTTATTATTATTCGATTGATTGAAATTGAATGTAAACGGATTTTTCTTTATTTTCAAATGGTTCATGTCAAGCCAATGCAGTAAAGTGTCTATTGTATTATTAATGTCAAATTCATGATCTGCAATGGTACTATTCTTTTTATCAGATGCCACTAAAATAGATATGTCGTCGGCAAATAATATGCATTTATTATTTTATATGCATTTATTATGCTTAGTTATTTTTACAATGTCATTTACCTATGTATAAAACACATAATATTGGACCTAGTACGCTTCCTTGTGTAACGTCATATTTATTATGTTTGTATTCCGATGAAGGCTGTCATGTCTTTATTCTTAGTAATTTTATTGATAATGACACGTGATGTCTATTACTTAAATAGGAAGATATCTGATATCACTGAAGTGCAGGTCCCCTAATCCCTAATAATAGTCTCTAACTTATCCAGAAATATATCGTGTGATTACCAGATCGAAGGTTTTCGATAAATCAAAGAAAAGATCAGTAGTCAGATGATTATTGTTAATATTTGTAAGTATTTCTTTCATAAGAGCGAAAACAGCTAATCATGTGGATTTGTTTTTTTGAAATCCAAACTGCTCGTTACTTATTCTTTGGATCTTATAGCAGAAATCAGTTAGTCTTTTATACATACATTTTTAGAATATTTTAGACAAGATAGACACTAAAGTTATAGGTCGATAATTATTTATATCAAATTTATCTCCCTTTTTTAATAGTGGCTTTATAATGGATAGTTTTAATTTATCGGAAAAAATCCTGTTAAAAATGACATATTTGATGAGTTAAGATACCAGTCAGTTCATTACAGCAAGCTTTTATGATTTTTGTGCTAATTTCATCATAGCCCTCTGCTCTGGTGTTGCGCAAAGACTTAATTTCCTGTCGCACCTCACTTTCCAGCATTGGTTTGAGAAACATAGAGTTGACACACATATTTCCCCTAAAACTTTGGCCAACACTTTGTTGAGTTTGTACATGCGTTAAATTAACATAATGGTCGTTAAATACAGAAGCCATTTCTACAGGATCTGTAATTACGGCGTAATTTAGCTTTATAATTTCTATGTTGTCTTTGGAGGTATTATTATTTATTTAATTTTATTTCAACTACATACAATGTTTAGTTTGTTCTTGGGATCAATTATCTTGAGATAAAAAACATGGTAGATGACATATTAATTGTACGGAACCCTCACCACGCGAGTTCAACTCGCACTAGTCCGGTTTGTAGAAACACTATCTACTTCTAAATGCTAGGTACATCTGTTTTATCTCCATCTATCTTTCTAGTTTCTTTATCTATGAGGTATTAAGTTTTATTTTATTTAGGACAGCTGTTTTTCTATGAGATTTTGGAAAACGGGACTTGTCAGCCGTTGTCAGCAGTTGTCAATGTGGAGTCGACAATCCTAATTATAAATGCTAAAGTGAGTTTGTTTGTTTGTTACGCTTTCACGCTAAAACGGTTGAACGGATTTTTATGAAATTTGGCACATACGTTGAACATGACCTGGGTAAGGACATAGGCTACTTTTATCCTGAATCGCAGACGAAGTCGCGACCAACAGCTAGTTAAAAATAAGTATTAAGTTAAATTTATTCTTGTCTCCATCTTGTATAATTGACTTACATTGGTCCATGACAGGAATTCAGACTAGATGCTCTCGTATGAAAACACCTAGGTACAGCCCGATTCAAACTTTATGGCGGCTCGGAACATGAGGCGAGTCGCTGCGCAGTATCAAATTCTCGTGTCAGCAGTGGTGAGGGGTGGGGAACTGCGCAGTGAATAGCACACTTCAGAGCCGCCATTAAGGCTCGCGCAGACTGGGGCGATATCGAGGGCGTGACAGGCATATTGCTGCATTTCGCGCCCGCGATATTGCGCTAGTCTGCACGAGCCTTTAAGTTTGAATCGAGCTGGAAATAGTTTCATATTTTATTCAAGACACTCGAACCTCGAATAGAAGCAGATATTTTTCAAAGAATTAGTTTAATGTATGCAGAGCCTCAAAGGAGACTGGATCTAACCATATTTCATTCACAGACTTAATATGTAGGTAAAATCTACGAGATTATCGTTACGATTTTTTCGTTCTTCTTAGTCGGCTTGATAAAGTAAATCTACCCATTTATTTAAATTTAAACGTTGTTTAATTATTTAAAGCCTGTGGCTATGTAATAACAGTCAAACGGGTTGATCCATCAGGTTAAGCTACGCTTGCCGGGGTTAGCCCGTGGATGGGTGGCCATCTATGGTACTGAGACTCCTCCGTGTCTCGATAAGCACGTTAAGCCGTTGGCCCTGGCTGTTATTGGTATAATCTTTGACAGGCGTTAGGGGTCGCCGGAAGGCTGAAAGTCCGACAACTAGTCTTACCAAGGAGTATCGTATTACACAGTTCCTGGGTGGATGAGGTCAGATAGGCAGTCGCTCCATGTTAAATACCCACAACATATTGACGTTTTGTTCTCCAACATATTGTTTTTGGGAAAAGGCTAGACAGATAGATTCAGTGAAGGGCGGGCGTTTTAGGGGAGCTGTCTTATATAATTTTGACGTTCGAAAAGTGCTAATTCTCAGCCTAGTTTGCATAAATGACTTTTGATTTGATTTGATTTGACTGAATTATTTAAATGTCTTATGTAAGTTTCGCCCTCCGTCTGCCCTTTAGGTATACAATTACCATTTATGTGTAGGTACTTGGCACGGCAACTAGTAGACTTTGGTCCCTTTAGCAAGGTTGCAACCCCTTCACCTTTGATTGCATCACTGTTAAAATCTACACAAATATATAAAATTGTTTGTTTGTAATATCAAAATGACAGCTTTTTACCCGACTGCCCCAGAAGGAGGGTAATGTTTTTCGATAGAGTATGTATGTATGTATGTCTATTTCTTTGGCACGCTCTGTAGCCTAAACGGCTTGATGGATTTTAACATATGAGGTATCGTTAGATTCGTCTTAATTGTATGAGTGACATAGGCTATAATATTATTTATATATTGCATCTGAAAATGCAAAAATAAGGGAGAGTTTTTTAAAATTAAATTGCAACAATATTGATATCAAATAATAGCTATTAGTGAGTCAATTCCATGTATTACATTATATGTGTTTTTGTAGTCAGGTTTTTGTTTTTTTAAATAATTTATTTTTTACTAAATGCATATGAAAGTATGTAAGTATACGAGTATACGGTATGTATAACAAAAAAAAAACGTTTTTTTTTCCTTCACCGTTTTGTGAGAGCAGTAGTGATGAAATAATTTACACAAAGTAAAGCGCCTGTCTGGGTTCGAACCTACGACCTTACAACTCGTAAGTCGAGGCCGTTATCACTGGGCCACTATCGCTGATCGTTTAGTTTAATCAATTTTTAGGTATATGTGTAAAATAAATGTATATATACTTATGTATATGAAGTGTAACAGTCTTAGAATACAATAAGGCGCTCCACCCACTGCACCGCGCCCCGTCGCGTAGCGCGGGGCGGCCATAGCAAAAAATCTGCGCACGGGAGCGCGTCCCGCGTGCAGATTTTGTTTTCTATACAAACTGATACAATGTTAAATCTGCCGCCCCGCACTACGCAACGGTGCAGTGTGCTGATCGCCTTAAGACGCTGACAACACCTAAACCGCGGTCACTGTCTTATTTCATAGAAAAGAAAGAGAAGCGCGATGACACAACGCTTGTAATTTATTGCAAAATATGAACCAATTATCTATTTACTCAAAATTGAGTTGAGTAATCGATAATGAAAAACAACCAAGTTCTGCATTCAAATAAGACGTTCTTGTTATTAATTAAATACGTAACGTATGTTGATATTTAATACAGATGTTTTGTATTAGAACTCAAGGTAAGAGGTTAATTTAACGTTAGTTTGTATCGAGATTTTTTTTCAAAACATGTTTTGGTAACAACTAAGTTCTGGGAAATATGTTCAAAATTAACATATATTTTTACCACTACCACAAACTATACAGATTTGGCATTTTTTTTTCTTAAGAGAACCCTATTTATGCCAATTGGGTCTTGTCAGCGCCTTAATATTTCCATAATACTTATTTAACAAAGTGACGGCTAGCACCTATCACTTTCCTCCAGTGTATTAATAATTCAACTATACTGGGAGCGTTTTTGGTCTCAGTATGTAGATCATGTGTGTGGGATGTACTATCGGCCAATCTTCCGCATGCTCACCTCTAAGGCGATAATCGTATAGCACGGCTCACGACTCGATCGCCCGATGCAAGCGTTTTGGCCAATGGGATGCATAAAGGCTCCTACATACTGGCGCGACTTGTCGCGCGACGCGTCGCGACACAAAGGCACCGCTTGTAGCGCTACACGCGGTGTCTTTGTGTCGCGTCGCGTCGCGCGACAAGTCGCGCCAGTATGTAGGAGCCTTGAAGCGTATTTTAGCCGTGTTTGTATTAATGTAATTATGTATAGTGTGTGTGACAGTCACACTAGGCGCGTGCTATGCTCACTTGTTTGTAAGACATTTTTTTAATGGGCACGGCCAGCGAGAGCGCTTTATGAATTGTTATTGTTGACAAGAAGTAATTTCGTACTAATATCTTCCGTTTGGTTTAGAAAATGTATTATTGGTATTGCTATACGCGTACCCTAAAAAAACTTTATTTAGCATTTTTGTTTACCACTTTGCCAAATTACAGCTTTCTAGTAAGAGTCTGTGAGCTAAGCCGGGGACAGACAGACAGACAGACGGTCATGGCGAAACTATAAGAGTTCCTTGTTGACTACGGAACCCTAAAACGAAGCAAGTTACGTAGTTTTGTTAGAAATTGTCATTTGCTATCTCTTTCTTTTATTGCTGTTTTGATTAAAATTACTTACAGTAGTATTTGAACCATTACTTGGCGCAGTTTATACAATGTTATCAGATTTTTTTATTATTGCTGTCGCAACTTTTGCAACTGCAATAAAAATAAGTTCATTATCTAAGCACCATTGTTATTCAGTGGGAACGTCAGAACATCTGGTTAAACAATAGATCGGCTTTATAGAACGGCCATAAAATACGGTCGCAAAAAATTACGAAATATTTCTTCAACACACTTGCTTGTAAAGTGACTGAGAAATTCAGCTTATTATATAGAAGTATTTTTACTTTACATTTCTTTTTTCAATATACGCAGTTTTTGTCCAAAAACAATGAATATTTTTGAGAAAAAAAAATTCGTTACATCAGATAAATCAATCATCAAAATTATCATCATTTCATAAAATTATATATTTTTCACTACATATTAACCTTAATTTGCTTATTCAAAACATTATTTTGTTTATTATATTTTTTATATAGGCTGTTTAGCGGTTTTTCCAGCGCCTTTATTTACACCTGCGGCGCGCGGGATAAACAAAACAAGCGCGGTATTTTCCAGAAATACTTGTTAACGTTTTCATTGTGTGGTTAATTATTATCAAAAATGTTGACTTCAATTAGGAAAAAAGAGCGAAGAGCAACGCGTAGATTTAACCCCCCGGAAATACTAATCTAGGCACGAAACGCTAGTGACAGCCTGTTGCCTGCAAAATCTAGAGAGAAATACCTAGCGGCGTACGAAACTAATAACAATACCAGTCTCTTTTTTTCCTCTCAAGTTGAAAACCGTCGTATGAAACGCGCACACACTCGACTCCCTTATCGCGCTCGCTCGCCCTCGGCTCGCGCGAATAATACCGGCTCGTGCAGTGAGTAACCAACATACCACACATATTTATATTTTTTGTTACACGCCCTATACTCACACAAATTCATATTGTCTCTAATTGGACGAAACCAGGAAGGGGTGTGGTTTGTCACTAGCTGCGCTTGCCGCAGAAATATTTTCTAAAGTGAGCATGCTTAAGTTTTGCCAATAGTACCTAAACCTCGGTAACATAACCTAAGCTTCTGAGATAAGTTATTTTAATACTAGCTGTTGCCCGCGGCTTCGCCCGCGTGGCTTTTTCTAATATAAAAGTAGCCTATGTTACGCCTTATAACATCAGCTATCTGCCAGTGACAGTCCCGTCAAAATTGGTCCTGCCCTTTCGGAGATTAGCTGGAGCTAACCGACAGACAGACCATTTTTAGGGTTTCGTAGTACACAAGGAACCCTTATAGTTTCGCCATGTCCGTCTGTCTGTCTGTCCCTCTGGTAATTTGGCATAGGTATACATATTAATAAAAAATAAAACCCTGAAAAAAATTTTTTACCTACCTATAGGTACCTCCCTTGCGCACAACGTGGGGATGATATTTTTTTTTCTCGTCTACCCCATGGTGTGGGGTATCGTTGGATAGGCCGTTCAAAATATTGCGGGTCTCTCAACACCACTTTTCGATTCAAGGATCCACTTGCGTAATATTAAGCATTAAAGTGCTAATTTTTGTTATAGTTAATTGTCCCCCTGCCAGCTAAATGGTTGTTTATGGAGATGTGAAAAAATTCATGGCAGTAGTACATAATATTGAAATTAAAAGAAAAACTATCACGGCTAGGTACTTATAAATAAACGAGTTATAGTCGACCAACTTAAATTTGCCGTTGGAGAATTGGCCGTAGCATATATCGATGTATGGGAGAACATGTTTTTCAACTACAATTTTAAGTTTGTTTTTGGGTTAAATTCATCCCAACTTTTGGGAAGTTCCCGCTTAACTTACTGACACAGATTAAAATGATAGACTTTTCATCATAGTCGCGGGAAGGTAGGTACTAAAGGGTTACCGAGGCCCCTGGCAACACAGGCAACAACGGAAGGAACACGGGTGGGTTTTAGTCAGTAAGAGCCTGACACACTCTCCCGCTCCGCCCAGAGCGGTAGAAGCTATTTGATGATTAAAATGATAGACTTTTCATCATGGTCGCGGGAAGTTACTAAAGGGTTACCGAGGCCCCTGGCAACACAGGCAACAACGGAAGGAACACGGGTGGGTTTTAGTCAGTAAGAGCCTGACACACTCTCCCGCTCCGCCCAGAGCGGGAGAAGCTATTTGATGATTAAAATGATAGACCTTTGATCATAGTCGCGGGAAGTTACTAAAGGGTTACCGAGGCCCCTGGCAACACAGGCAACAACGGAAGGAACACGGGTGGGTTTTAGTCAGTAAGAGCCTGACACACTCTCCCGCTCCGCCCAGAGCGGGAGAAGCTATTTGATGATTAAAATGATAGACTTTTCATCATAGTCGCGGGAAGTTACTAAAGGGTTACCGAGGCCCCTGGCAACACAGGCAACAACGGAAGGAACACGGGTGGGTTTTAGTCAGTAAGAGCCTGACACACTCTCCCGCTCCGCCCAGAGCGGGAGAAGCTATTTGATGATTAAAATGATAGAATTTTCATCATAGTCGCGGGAAGTTACTACAGGGTTACCGAGGCCCCTGGCAACACAGGCAACAACGGAAGGAACACGGGTGGGTTTTAGTCAGTAAGAGTCTGGACACACCCTCCCGCTCCGCCCAGAGCGGGAGAAGCTATTTGATGATTAAAATGATAGACTTTTCATCATAGTCGCGGGAAGGTACTAAAGGGTTACCGAGGCCCCTGGAACACAGGCAACGGAAGGAACACGGGTGGGTTTTAGTCAGTAAGAGTCTGGACACACCCTCCCGCTCCGCCCAGAGCGGGAGAAGCTATTTGATGATTAAAATGATAGACTTTTCATCATAGTCGCGGGAAGGTACTAAAGGGTTACCGAGGCCCCTGGAACACAGGCAACGGAAGGAACACGGGTGGGTTTTAGTCAGTAAGAGTCTGGACATACCCTCCCGCTCCGCCCAGAGCGGGAGAAGCTATTTGATGATTAAAATGATAGACTTTTCATCATAGTCGCGGGAAGGTACTAAAGGGTTACCGAGGCCCCTGGAACACAGGCAACGGAAGGAACACGGGTGGGTTTTAGTCAGTAAGAGTCTGGACACACCCTCCCGCTCCGCCCAGAGCAGGAGAAGCTATTTGATGATTAAAATGATAGACTTTTCATTATAGTTGCGGGATGGTACTAAAGGGTTACCGAGGCCCCTGGAACACAGGCAACGGAAGGAACACGGGTGGGTTTTAGTCAGTAAGAGTCTGGACACACCCTCCCGCTCCGCCCAGAGCGGGAGAAGCTATTTGATGATTAAAATGATAGACTTTTCATCATAGTCGCGGGAAGGTACTAAAGGGTTACCGAGGCCCCTGGAACACAGGCAACGGAAGGAACACGGGTGGGTTTTTGTCAGTAAGAGTCTGGACACACCCTCCCGCTCCGCCCAGAGCGGGCGAAGCTATTTGATGATTAAAATGATAGACTTTTCATCATAGTCGCGGAAAGGTACTAAAGGGTTACCGAGGCCCCTGGAACACAGGCAATGGAAGGAACACGGGTGGGTTTTAGTCAGTAAGAGTCTGGACACACCCTCCCGCTCCGCCCAGAGCGGGAGAAGCTATTTGATGATTAAAATGATAGACTTTTCATCATAGTCGCGGGAAGGTACTAAAGGGTTACCGAGGCCCCTGCAACACAGGCAACAACGGAAGAAACACGGGTGGATTTTAGTCAGTAAGAGCCTGACACACTCTCCCGTTCCGCCCAGAGCGGGAGAAGCTATTTGATGATTAAAATGATAGACTTTTCACCATAGTCGCGGGAAGGTACTAAAGGGTTACCGAGGCCCCTGGCAACACAGGCAACGGAAGGAACACGGGTGGGTTTTAGTCAGTAAGAGTCTGGACACACCCTCCCGCTCCGCCCAGAGCGGGAGAAGCTATTTGATGATTAAACTGATAGACTTTTCATCATAGTCGCGGGAAGGTACTAAAGGGTTACCGAGGCCCCTGGAACACAGGCAATGGAAGGAACACGGGTGGGTTTTAGTCAGTAAGAGTCTGGACACACCCTCCCGCTCCGCCCAGAGCGGGAGAAGCTATTTGATGATTAAAATGATAGACTTTTCATCATAGTCGCGGGAAGGTACTAAAGGGTTACCGAGGCCCCTGCAACACAGGCAACAACGGAAGAAACACGGGTGGATTTTAGTCAGTAAGAGCCTGACACACTCTCCCGTTCCGCCCAGAGCGGGAGAAGCTATTTGATGATTAAAATGATAGACTTTTCACCATAGTCGCGGGAAGGTACTAAAGGGTTACCGAGGCCCCTGGCAACACAGGCAACGGAAGGAACACGGGTGGGTTTTAGTCAGTAAGAGTCTGGACACACCCTCCCGCTCCGCCCAGAGCGGGAGAAGCTATTTGATGATTAAACTGATAGACTTTTCATCATAGTCGCGGGAAGGTACTAAAGGGTTACCGAGGCCCCTGCAACACAGGCAACAACGGAAGAAACACGGGTGGATTTTAGTCAGTAAGAGCCTGACACACTCTCCCGTTCCGCCCAGAGCGGGAGAAGCTATTTGATGATTAAAATGATAGACTTTTCATTATAGTTGCGGGATGGTACTAAAGGGTTACCGAGGCCCCTGGAACACAGGCAACGGAAGGAACACGGGTGGGTTTTAGTCAGTAAGAGTCTGGACACACCCTCCCGCTCCGCCCAGAGCGGGAGAAGCTATTTGATGATTAAAATGATAGACTTTTCATCATAGTCGCGGGAAGGTACTAAAGGGTTACCGAGGCCCCTGGAACACAGGCAACGGAAGGAACACGGGTGGGTTTTAGTCAGTAAGAGTCTGGACATACCCTCCCGCTCCGCCCAGAGCGGGAGAAGCTATTTGATGATTAAAATGATAGACTTTTCATCATAGTCGCGGGAAGGTACTAAAGGGTTACCGAGGCCCCTGGAACACAGGCAACGGAAGGAACACGGGTGGGTTTTAGTCAGTAAGAGTCTGGACACACCCTCCCGCTCCGCCCAGAGCAGGAGAAGCTATTTGATGATTAAAATGATAGACTTTTCATTATAGTTGCGGGATGGTACTAAAGGGTTACCGAGGCCCCTGGAACACAGGCAACGGAAGGAACACGGGTGGGTTTTAGTCAGTAAGAGTCTGGACACACCCTCCCGCTCCGCCCAGAGCGGGAGAAGCTATTTGATGATTAAAATGATAGACTTTTCATCATAGTCGCGGGAAGGTACTAAAGGGTTACCGAGGCCCCTGGAACACAGGCGACGGAAGGAACACGGGTGGGTTTTTGTCAGTAAGAGTCTGGACACACCCTCCCGCTCCGCCCAGAGCGGGAGAAGCTATTTGATGATTAAAATGATAGACTTTTCATCATAGTCGCGGAAAGGTACTAAAGGGTTACCGAGGCCCCTGGAACACAGGCAATGGAAGGAACACGGGTGGGTTTTAGTCAGTAAGAGCCTGGACACACCCTCCCGCTCCGCCCAGAGCGGGAGAAGCTATTTGATGATTAAAATGATAGACTTTTCATCATAGTCGCGGGAAGGTACTAAAGGGTTACCGAGGCCCCTGGCAACACAGGCAACAACGGAAGGAACACGGGTGGGTTTTAGTCAGTAAGAGTCTGGACACACCCTCCCGCTCCGCCCAGAGCGGGAGAAGTTATTTGATGATTTCCCACCCAAAAAAAAAGACTTCATCATAACGTAGAGTATTTCTATGTTATGATGAAAAGTCTATAATTTCTAACTATTAAACTATTAATTTAATAACATAACCTGTATTCCTGTATTCCTAGACGGTTTAGGCACAGGTGCATCTACAGTACACCCACATTTCGGCCATTATGTTGAAGTCCCATGTAACAGAGGACGAGCCTATTGTAATAAGTTACTACTGCTAGATATTGCATATTACGAGTACCTAAATTATTTATCGACGTTTAAACTAGGGTTGCCAACTATACTTATCCGTACGAGACTTAAAGAAGTAACACAAACCAAATTCTTGGGTGTGTTCATAGATCAAGACTTAAACTGGAAAGGATATTTAGATGATTTATGCAATAGGATTAATAAATTAACTAACGCTCTCATACAAGTAAAGAACGTTACAAACGTAAAAACGGCAATGGTGCCGATTCCCTTGTTCACAAACTAAACTAAATTTAAGTTCAGTGCATCTTTTTCTTTCTGTTTCATTAAGATAAGGACGGAAGATAAATTTTAGCTTAGTCCTGTCAAATTAATCAGCGCTTGACGTAAATTGACGTAATTTTAGGAGGCAAGTTTTTAATCGCGTCTAAACTTATATGGAGTACTGACAGGCGCTGATTAATTTAACAGGACTAAATCAAAATTTATCTTCTGTCCTCTTCTTAATGAAATAGAAAGAAAAAGATGCACTGAACTTAAATTTAGTTTAGTTTGTGAACAAGTGAATCGGCACCATTAACTACATACCATGCATATATTGAATCAATTTTAAGTTACGGGCTTATTATTTGGGGAAACAGTAAAGACAGAGTATTCATCGCACTTAAGAAGTGCATCAGGGCCATTTGCGGACTTCGTCCTGACCAATCATGTCAGTCATTTTTTTAAAAGCTAGGTCTGTTACCACTTCCTGCAATTTACATATACGCAGTCTGTAATTTTGTGTATAAGGGATTGTTCAAAAAAGCTTATGAAGTAGCCTCGTCCAAGGGATCCAAACAGACTTGTAACAGAGGATACTCCTAAATCAGCCAAGTATGCTAAAAGCTGCCTTGTGATGTGTGTACGCATTTACAAAAAAATCCAGAAAGAATTAAAATGTATAAATAATGCAAATTCATTTACAAACAAGCTGTATAAATGGCTGAATGGACATAATTTATATGAAATTAATGATTTCTTTGATATAAAATTATAATATTATATCCATCTATTTATTTGAATGACTTATTTACTAATTACAGTTTTTTGTTTTTTTACCAATAATTTTTGCATGCATTTGACATGTGGACAATGGTGCCGATTCCCTTGTTCACAAATTAAACTAAATTTAAGTATACTCATCTTTTTCTTTCTATTTCATTAAGAAAAGGACAGAAGATACATTTTAGTTTAGTCCTGTCAAATTAATCAGCGCCTGTCACTACTCCATACAAGTTTAGACGTGATTAAAAACTTGCCTACTAAAATAACGTCAATTTTCGTCAAGCGCTGATTAATTTGACAGGACTAAACTAAAATTTATTATCTGTCCTTTTCTTAATGAAATAGAAAGAAAAAGATGCACTGAACTTATTTTTAGTTTAGTTTGTGAACAAGGGAATCGGCACCATTGTATTTAAATAAGACTAACACCATTATACCATGTTTAAGGCAAATAAAGACTTATCTTATCTTACCTAAGTATCCTACTTTATTTTGCTCTATTATACTTTAGGTATACTTTTGATTATAAAAGTATCAAAAATACTTTATTTTGACTTATGCGTCGAATGGAAAGATGTCAGAACGAATGAATTTCGAATGGATGTGGAATGCAAGCGCAATAAATTTGCGATTCTTTTTTTTCCTCTATACTTTAGGGGCTTTTACGCATAGCGTAGGTCAGTCCCAATGTTTGCGTTTCTGAAAGTCAAACTGTCAATTAAACAAAAGTCTGTTCAAAAGTCTGTATGTTCTTTGTTTGGGCGGAATTAATCTTCCTTGTGAGTAATAATTACCTTTGAATTAATGTTTTCATGTAGCTGTTTGAGATTGGAAGTAGGTAGACACAATAATTTACATTTGTGGGAGACAAAAACCGAGCGACCTTAAATCTTATAAAAAATGAGATGTACTTATTTATTTTAAATGAATTTAAACTGTCTGAGAATCGTACGAAAATTCCAAGAATGATAAACAAATATTAAAATCCGCTAGAGTACTAAAACATAATTATGTTTTCAAACATTAAAATAAATAAATTTGGTAAATACTCTTATTTGTTTGCAAATACTTTTCTTTTATAATCGTCAGAGAGGAATACGAGTATTCGTCCTTAATATTTTCCTTAAAAAAAGTCGGCAACCCTAGTTGTTACTTGGAAAGTTCGTGCTTTTAGTATATTAAAAGTTTTACATTAAATAAATAAATCCAGTCTTCGTCAAATATTTAACGACCTTTCAAAGAAGAACTAACCATATTATTTATTTACGCAAATATTTCGTTAAGTAAGTTAGCGGTAGCTAACCCGTCCAAAGACGGATTAAGCAAGCACGGGGCCCGTAGCAAATTCTATCGAAGGGCTCTTGATCTGCTGGTTCTTAAGTATAAATTAGTATAAAAAAACTGGTCAGCAAATTTTTTTTTTGATTACTATATATGATATTATATGATTACTAAATTATAATACAAATAATGCAGACTGTAAGTCTTACAAATAAATAGACAAATAAACATTTTGAATCGAGCCATTTCAATTCTGCTACGTATCCACACTGAGCGTCGAGTAAGGGTGCTCGCACACGTCAGGCTTTTTGTAGCTTGCCGATTATCGGGACGATCCGAATTCTATGCATTTATATGAGCGACTTTTTGTAGAAATTGTGCATTTACCGTATGAAATTCTGTGTTTTATTTTCGCCAACGTAATAATAGGTTACAGAGCCGAGATCTGAGACAATGGTGCCGATTCCTTTGTTCACAAACTAAACTAAATTTAAATTCAGTGCAACTTTTTCTTTCTATTTCATTAAGAAAAGGACAGAAGATAAATTTTAGTTTAGTCCTGTCAAATTAATCAGCGCTTGACGTAAATTGACGTAATTTTAGTAGGCAAGTTTTTAATCACGTCTAAACTTGTATGGAGTAGTGACAGGCGCTGATTAATTTGACAGGACTCAACTAGAATTTATCTTCTGTCCTTTTCTTAATGAAATAGAAAGAAAAAGATGCACTGAACTTAAATTAAGTTTAGTTTGTGAACAAGGGAATCGGCACCAATGGCGAAGTTGGGAGTGTGTGTGCGTGTGTGTGTAATGTGCTGATGCTACTCGTCTTCAGGCACACATTCACAGCGAGTTTGTACACTTGCGTTTTGTCGATGGAAGAGTAGACAAAAATGACGTTTCCGTGTAAACAGTTAACAGTTTTCAAAAGAGTAGAAATATAAAGCGTCATGCTAAGCCTATTGGTTCTGCCGGGGTCGCGGGAAAGTCCGAAAGGGATACGGTGGCCTGTGACAACTCAGGCAACGGAAGAAACGCGGGTGGGTTTTAGTCAGTAAGAGTCTGACACACCCTCCCCTCCGCCCAGAGCCGGAGAAGTTATTTGATAATTTCCCACATAAAAAAAAAGCCCTCGCACGTGAAAAATTATAAGTTTTTTAACAATTAAAGGGTTGCATTCTCTAAACACTATTTAGACGGTGCAACTTTCATTGTTGCTTCAACATACGGTGTGCCACCGAGAATTAAATCGCACCGTGTAAATCAGGCTTTAGAAAGACCCCGGCACCACCACGTGCATCTTCTATATCGTCTAATCTTTATTTATATTTATTATAAACTAGCGGACTCGACACACGTGGTCCTGTGTCTTATGAGAATTTTATGTATGAATTATTGAGACCAAATCTCCATAATTCATACAAAATTCCCATAGAAAGCGAACATTTTAAAACAAAAAGATTTGCCAAATTAATCGGTCTCAGCCGTTCTGAAGTAATGCGCTTACCAACGAACAGCATTGAATTTTTATTAATAAAAATATGTTGTGACAGTTTTTTTAAAATACCTATGTAAAGAAAAGAAAGAAAGAAAAAAAAGAAAGAAAGAAAATACGTTTATTTGCGGTAAACATGACGCAAAGAAGGAACACAAATACATAAAAGAAACAATTTGGGGGAGAATATGCGTCACATCCACGCAAAACGGCCAACGCTCAGCATAATGCTGCGACTCTATACGAAACAGAGCCTCAACGCTGGTTATGCTATGTCGTGGTGGTTAGGTATGTTTAGGTTAAGGTATTTATCTATGGGCTTGTGTCGCCTGAAATAAATGGTGTATTATTATTATGTGCCTACATAGATTAACGTCGCTTTTCGTGTCTGTCTGTTTCACCGCCTTGTTTTTCTAAAATTCGCTAAGTACGGATTTTGATTCGGTTTTCAGCATAATTTAGAGAATTTACTCCGGAAGGTGTGATCAGTGGTGGCCCAGTGGTAGCGGCCGTGACTTACGAGTTGTAGGTCGTAGGTTGGAATCCTGACAGGCACTTTACTTCGTGTAAATTATTTCATCCCCACTGCTCTCAAAATGGTGAATGAAAACATCGTGAGGAAACCGGCATGTCCTAGAACCAAAAGTTCAAAGACATGTGACATCTACCAACCCGCACTGGGCCCGCGTGGTGGATTACGGCCCACTCTCTCTCACAGAGAGGAGGCCTGTGTGCCAACAGTGGGAACAATATAGGTTGATTATGTTGTTATATATAGATTAAAGTCGCTCTTCGTGTCTATTTCACCGCGTTGTTCTTCTAAAATTCGCGGATTTTGAATCGGTTTTCGCCATAATTTAGAGAATTTACTCCGGAAGTTTTACGTGAATAATACATTTATTTATTTATTAAAACTTTATGCACTTAATGCCTGAGGCATTTTCTACTAGTCAACCTTAGGGTGATGCAGAGCGCAGGAGACGCCCTGGGCGTCGGGAATCCCGGGCGGATTTCCGGCCACCGTAGGCGCGGGCTTGCGGACGGTGAGCAATGGGTAGCTCACCGTCCGGTAAGGACCAGGCCCGAGTCGACGGCGCGTTGTATTCTACGCGCGCCTCAAAGAGATGTCGTCAGCACAAAGGTAGGGGCACACTAGGGCCGATGCCTGCCGGGGTCGCGGGAAGGTACTTATGGGTCACCGAGACCCCCGCAACACAGGCAACAGGAAGGAATACGGGTGGGTTTTAGTCAGTAAGAGTCTGACACACCCTCCCGCTCCGCCCAGAGCGGGAGAAGTTATTTGATGATTTCACCCCCTCAAAAAAAAAAGGGTGATGCAGAGAAGACACATGGCAGGTGCAACTTAAGGGATAGATAACACGAAAATAACTATACAATACAAGAATAGATACGTAGATGCACTAGATACATACATATAAACAGAATAAACTTTGTCAGGAGAAATAACGATCAACAACACAACACACAACACACATACATCCATCAACTTACATATAATCAAAGAGATATAATAAATACTATAGAGAGGCTAACAGAAGTAATGTCATAGAAAAATTGTGATTTCATGTCTGGCGTCGTCTAGCGGTAATATAGCAAAAATATGTTATAGCCAAGTTTGACACGATACACTTTTAACAACACCAACCTTTGATTACCATCCGTCATATAGTTTGAAACATCTAAGAAAATTGTTTATTTTATATTCATCATCATCATCATCATCATTCCAGCCGAAAGACGTCCACTGCTGGACATAGGCCTCCCCCAATAGGGAGGGTTTGCCATAATCGCCACGCTTGGCAGGCGGGTTGGCGATCGCAGTATGGTGTTAAAATGCATAGAGAACGCTGCTGCCCATTCTCTAGTAGTCTAGTCCCTTAGTCGCCTTTTACGACACCCACGGGAAGAAATGGGATGGTGCTATTCTTTACGTCCGGCACCACACGGAACCGGACGAAGATATAGGTATTACACTGGGTAAATTACAAAATACTGACGAAAATATACCATGGTTTTTTTTTTTTTTTTGGGTGGGGAATCATCAAATAACTTCTCCCGCTCTGGGGGAGCGGGAGGGTGTGTCAGACTCTTACTGACTAAAACCCACCCGTATTCCTTCCTGTTGCCTGTGTTGCCAGGGGCCTCGGTGACCCATAAGTACCTTCCCGCGACCCCGGCAGGCATCGGCCCTAGTGGACCCCTACTTTTGTGCTGACGACATCTCTTTGAGGCGCGCGTGGAATACGACGCGCCGTCGACCCGGGCCTGGTCCTTATCGGACGGTGAGCTACCCATTGCTCACCGTCCGCAAGCCCGCGCCTACGGTGGCCGGAAATCCGCCCGGGATTCCCGATGCCCAGGGCGTCTCCTATACCATGGTTAATATACCATGGTTAAGTCGAATAGTTTTATCACTACGAGATTTGCAATATATATAATAAACATAATGCACAATTCGGCATTATATACTTAAAAATAATTTTCTTTTGGTGGTTCGTTTCGACATGCAGGCGTTCCTTCCACACTAGACTGAGCGACTTTTGCCCAAAGACTTTAATCTTAAATAATCGTAATCCGATACATTTGTCAGAACAAATGTAACGGATTGTTTATTGTTGTTACGATTTTGTTCGCTATGTCCCGTCTATTAGTAAGTAAATAATGTAATGTCTTTGCATATAATAAAGAAATCTCGATGTTTTGTCAAGCCGTAGGTACAAGCCGTGAGCAGGGGCGGGTCGCAAGTAAACGAATAAAAACAAAAGAAACTCACCTTCCAAAATTGAAAGGGATGTCCAAAATACACAGTCTGTTGTTTCTTGAGATTTGTACCACCAACCATGTTGTCACTTTGATATTACTTCACCTTTAATGACGACGCGATCTAAGGACATAAATCGTCCTACTCGTGTTTCTGTATCGATCCAACTGTTGCTCCGTAACGAATAACGACTGTTTTACTAATAAAATATGTCTCTATGTATTTAATTTACGTTTTATTTGGAACGAAAACTAATTTCAGTGCGAATTTGAATATTAAAGCAACAGTTAGCTTTGATCTTTGATTTGAATTTAGAAATAGGTAATGTTTTTGAACGAAATCTCAAAATAATGATTTACGTACATTTATTTAGTTTAGGGAACGTTCTCCCAACTTTAAGTCTAATTAGTGAGTGATATTGAGATGGTTGTAGGTAACAAACATCTGAATATTATGAACTATCTTCTGCTTGCGACTTCGTTCGCCTGAAATTTCTTGTTTTAAGGGTCGGGTAATCACCGGTAACCCTAGCCATACAAATGTGCGTCCCACTCACCCCGCGCTGCCGTTCGGTTTTATAGGGAATATTTATTTTTTGTAGCGAAAATATGAATATTTGAAAAAAGTCACTCATAGATAATAAAATAGTCTATTCGTACAAAAAAAAAACGTAAAAATATCTTAAAAAGTTTGAAAGTAATATCGTTTTTATGCTTTGGGTAGAAATTACTTTCTAAATTTATTTCATAAAGTATTTTATTACAATACTTAAATATTCACATATAAAATTGATATGTCATGCATTCTAGTTTAACATACCTACATTTTTTGCATAACTAACTTGCATTTTATGAAGGAATAATTTTTAAAAGTCACTAAAATCTTATATCATGATTTCCAAATATTAATAAGATTTGTAGTGATTTAAAATACTAAATATAAAATTGAAAGTATGTTATTTGCTTCAAATGATTTTTGTATCAGGGTAGTCATGAAGTTTAATAGTATCTAATCTGACAGTTACCGTAAAAGTACTGGTTTTTTTAACAAAACCGAATGGAAAACATGATATATTTGGTGTGCCGCGTAGTTGCAAGTTAGTTCTGTTCGAGCCTCGGAATCTAAAGGTCGTCTTCAAGAAGTCTAAAGTCTATACTGATATTATATTGAGTACCTAATTAAATAGTTTGTTAAATATTGCTAAATACCAAGTTTGTATGTGTGCAAGAATATAAATACAGAAATATTCGTACTGTCAAGGCGTTTTCATTACACATTATATCTGCGCCTTATCATAAAATTATACCTACTGGTCACAGTAGGTATAATTTTTGGGAAGCTACAGTATTGCCGAGTGTCAACTCGGCAATACTGTAGCTTACCATTAGTGAAAGAATTTACGGAATCGGATCGGTAGTTCCGAAGATTTGGAGGCGATCGGCGGCAGAGATCTCTCGCGTCCGGCCCTGGTCCAAGCCGTGGTACGGAGCGAAGGGGCATGGACAGCCGTTACCTCCTTCTGCGAAGCATTAATGCTCGCGAAGGAGGAGGCGGGACGGTTGAGGAAATGGCAAATTTCGCGCCCTCTCGCCCCTAGCCGCCGCAGGAGACGCCCTGGGCGTCGGGAATTCCAGGCGGATTTCCGGCCACCGTAGCAGAGCGGGAGAAGTTATTTAGTAATTTCACACACAAAAAAAAAAAACCTATGCGGACGAATACTTCGACGCCTAAGTGTCCTTTTGTGTTTTGTATTTATTTCTACATTTAGTTAGTAATTTAATTTAGTGCCTAGTGTAAATAGTTATGAGCATCAATATTGTATATTATCTAGGTTATATTAGTTTTAAAGTTATTAAATTAAATACTGAACATATTATAAATGAGTTTGTTTGTTATGCTTTCAAGTCTGAACGGCTGAACAGATTTCGATGTTTTTTTTTATACCGGTAGTTTGTTCCCGTGGGATAATGGTCGAAAGCGGACGAAGCCGCGGGCAACTAGTATAATGTAATAGTATGGATGAACAACCTTTTTTCAGATACACAAAACTTTTTTGCGCTCCGACTTTGACACTGCAAAGGTATCAAGATCATTCAATATCCCAATATCCCAAAATTCTATTACTATTATGAATCTGTAAGATCAACTCATAACCCGCCACGGTCGCTCCAAATGACAGGGATCCAGCCAGGGGTTCTCAAATAACGAAACAAATGGGCCGCGTGCTTTATCACAGGTGCTCCTTGTGGGGGCGATCATCATAACTCACGAAGAAGGTCGTATAATACGTTACTTTTGTATCTTCCGAAAATGTAAACAAAGGATTAAAATAGAAAATTTCAAGTCTACAAAGTAGTGGTCTGAAAATTCTTCTTATTGTTGATTTGGTAGTATTACTATTTTGGTAATAATATGTGCACATTTGTAGGATTAGGTAGCTTGTGTGGATCATATATTATTGTCTCAGTAATTTTACTGGTTAGGTACCCAAGGTTTCTAAGGTTTGTTAACAGTAGCAGTGATACCCGATTAATGCAGGCAACTATTATATACCAAATTAATACTTATATACCAAACTAAATTACCAAACGCAAACGAAATCTAGATATTAGATACAAAAAAAAATGTATTGGTTACTTGGCAGACAGTCACCGTTTTCAATATATAACAAATTATGCAAACAAGTTTTAAACCTGTATGGATAGGCCTATGGTATTCAACTGTGGGGCTGCACCAGCCAAAACAATCATCAAATTATACAACGATTCCAAAACAAAGTACTCAGGGATATAGTCAACGCGCTCTGGTAGCTTAGAAACAGCGACCTCCACTGGGACCTCAAGATGGATGTCGTAAACATAGGATAATGTACCTTATAGCGACACCTGAAAAACTACACCTATCACCGCCACTTACATGAAATTATCATTTTAAAGTGTTGTGTAAGAAAAGTGGTTATTTTAGAAAAAATACAGATGTATTAATATTGCAATCTATCACACGCTTGTGTGTGATAGATACACACATACAAATCAACAACACAAAGAGTAATTGAACAGTTCGTCGGAGGCAAACAGTGCAAGTTCCATAATGGGCACTCTCGTCGGCGGCATATGCTTTTTTAAAAGAAAATTAGGTATGTAGAACATTATGTTGAATCTTTTAATAATTAAAATGTATTCTTACTACTTTCATAAACACTACTAGCAATTATTTTTCTTGAGTTTCAGCTTTAATTAGGTTAAAATTAAATCATTTATCATTCGTTATCATTTATCGTTTATCAAGCGAATCTGTCGGATTAGATCATTCTCAATCGTATGGTTATGGTGTTTAGAATTGGCGGTAACAATTTTATTTACCTAGAATTGTCTTGTTAATTTAGCGGTCAGTTATTGGTGCCGTAAAAACGGTAATAGGAACAAGCCCTATCCGATGGTTCGGTAATAGGAATATAGACAATTATATTCGACTTAAAAGAACATTAATTCAAGAACGAAAATAAAATAATTAAGTGGCGCGAATAAAATTCTTGCACATCAATCTGAATTTAGCCTAAACTAGCGGTAATTGGTGCTCTTACGTTAATAAAAAAATATGCAATAATATGAAGCAATTATCTATTTACTCAAAATTGAGTTGAGTAATCGAAAATAAAAAACAACCTAGTTCTGCATTCAAATAAGAAGTTCTTGTTATTAATTAAATACGTAACGTACGTTGATATTTAATACAGATATTTTGGTTTGGAACTCAAGGTAAGAGGTTAGTTCAACGCTAGTTTGTATCGAGTTTTTTTTTCAAAACGTGTTTTGGTAACAACCAAGTTCTGAGAAATATGTTCAATATTAACATATATTTTTTCCGCTACAAACAACGTTACAAACTATATAGATTTGGCATTTTTTTTTCTTAAGGCAAACCTATTTTGTTAATTTGCCTCTCGTCAGTGCCTTAAGTTATATTTAAATTACTTATTAGCGAATAGGCTAGATTGTAATGTGAATAAAGTATCACCAACCGTTATACTTTATAAAAGGAAAAAAACTGCCTACACAAAACCAACTCAAAAACAAACACGAAAAAGACGGACACTCTTTAAAAGTAGTCCTTTGTTTACATTGTCGCGCAAGCAGGAATAACAGTACTATACATAATGGAGCACGAGTTCTACCTACGGTAGGTACACTAGGGGTTACCCACCCCTATTACAGGGAGTGCACAGACAGATTTATAGCAGTATTAGTGGTTAATTTACTTAATAGTTAAGGTATACGTGGGGGTGGACCGGCCGAGTGTTAAGACTATGGACATTGTTTAAAGTATTCATTGGATTTCGACGTTTAATTTCAACATACTTACGATGTGACTGCAAATGCTTCTCCTGTGATATCTTGACTAATACAATTAACACATAACACTGTAATCCCCGAAGGGTTAAGCAGAGGTGTACCTATATTAGGTACACCCATATATCGCCAAACACTCACAAATACAATTAATTAATAGCTGTTGTTATTTTTATATGACGGCGCGTTATTTTAGAACGAATTTGACAGCTGTCAACTTGACGTAACCCCGGGTACTGCGGCGGCAAAATTGAAACTAAAGGAAGATCTCGGAGATCGATGGAAGCTGGTGTGACTGTTCCTAAAATGACCCTAGGCTGATAAAATTTTCGTTTTTCCTAATTCTGTTAATATGAATGTTTGGGTCAGTTCCTCATATTGAGGAAAAGTCGCACCCCGCCACCGTACGACTCTGTAGAGCTCGTCTCCAGACTGGTCACTCTCCCACCGACAGAGATAAGAATTCCAAATATGAAGAAGTCTAACGCCTTGTCTCTTGCCTTGTTGTGTTAATAGAGCAAGGAAAGGATTGAAATAAATAGTAAATAAGATTTAGGAATTCATAGTTATGAAGTTGGATGTGGTTTAGAAAGACAATAAATAATAGAATAATGCTAAGTATATTATTATATAGATTTGTGAGTAACTCTTACGCTAGCGTAAGAGGTATTTGGTCAGGCATTACTCACACGATACTTTACATCTGTACTTGGAGTACTCAGAGCAACACTTCCATAAAGTGACGCAAGCGGCTGTTCAGCGGCATTACGTCGGCATCATGCCCGTTTGGAGACATGGTCCCTAGCAGTTCTTTCAAACTGATAAGCGTGACGAAGCGGCTTTCCCCGCGGCAACCGCGTGGACCGTCCTTGTCTAACAACGGGGCGGCTAGTTTCAGCGGCATTGCGTCGGCATCATGCTCTTAAGGAGACATGGTCCCTATCAGTCCTTGGACTGGATATGAGATAGATGTGGTTTCCCGAACCCCTGGAAGTTCACCCTTTGCACAACAAGCATATCTGCAAGACACGTGTTCATATCAGTCTAACCGAATTATTGGTTTGTGATAGAGAATACAACATTCAAGAATTACTAGATAATAAGAGTTGAGAATCGAAACTCAAGAATGATTAATTAATAGAGCTGTGGATCAGCTCTCTTAAAGATTTATAGACAGCCCCAAAGCGCCCACCCGTCATCACTTCCTAGTGTTTGAGCTGGGGAGAAGAAGTGACGCAACAAACTCCCCAGCAACACGTCTCTGTCTGTTTAGTTACAAGAACTTTAATTATACTATCAGACTAGGATAAATATTATAATAAAAGACTCTCCCAGTCGTCGCAACAAACTCACACACGCACACTATATTAGGTACTAAATTAGTCTAATCGGGGCTTTAACCCAACTATAACTCATACTCGCTATCTAGCGACAGCCCACTCGGACATAGCCCTTGGTATTCACCAAGCCTCCTAACTTAACTCGCCTAGACTCCAACGTCTGTATCTTTCCGTAGTCTTAAATCATCTTGTTGCATTCGTCTTGGATAGTTAGGACAAGGAGGGATTACAAGTAAACAATGTCAATATAAAATAAGGTTGGGAATTCACAGGTTATGGAAAGGAATCTAATTTATCTACTTTTCTTTTGATTATGAAAGTTAGAGGACATGTCAGTAATATAAAAGGGTAGGTATGTGACACGTAACGCTTGCGTTGTACGAGTATATTACTCTAAGTTACGTTAGTGGATTTCTTCACAATAATTACAGACCCACCCCACGTGACGTGGGACTGCATTACAACAGTTGACAGCGTCGCGCGTGTATTGTTAGACCTGAACGCATAGGACCACTAAGGACACTGCTACGATTCTAACAAGCCACGCTCCCTAAGCTCTAGTCATGTCTTACTCAATCCTAAGGCAGAGTACTGCGAAGTTCAACTGTCATTGAGCGAGACACGTTCCAGTAATCACTGGGCGCGTACTAATATAATAATCCCCTTATAACGGCCTAATCACCCGTTACAAAGACAATACAAAACTTGCACAAGCGTACCGCATCGTCAGTCGGTAGTAGAATTCTTTACAATTGCTCCTGCTATACGCCGAAGTGGTTATTCCAAATCGTCACTTCTCACTCTCTTAATCTCCCCCATTAGAAGATGCTTTCAATGTAATCGGCAGCCGTGCGACTAAGTCAAGCATCGGAGCGTTTCTATCTGGGCATCCAAATGTTGTGTCTCGCTAATGATAATTTGTGAGAGGCCGATAGCCAGATGTGGTTTAACGAGACACAATCCCTAGCGTTCCTTAGAACGAACTATCAATCCAGTTTAGGAAACTTGGTGAAGCCTACCCCCTCTACCAAGAGTCTGCATACATCAAGGGCAATGTAAAATATCCTGCGGTTAGTCAGTCCATAGGGATAAGATAGCCATCACTAGCATTTGGTTTGTTTGTGTTCGTAAACAATTACAAAGTAGCATTATAGCTCAAATTGGCCCTAACGAGTTGCGAGTATTAGTTCGGTTCAGCCTTCCATAAGCGGTGTGACTGCCGTAAGTGTCATGTCTTGGTTGTGGTTGTCTATAGTCTGTTGGTAGAGTAGTCTACCGTCTCTTGTTAAATGTCACACCCAATGGAAGGCGTTCTCCGAGTCCCTAGAACCAAACGCTGGTGTAGGATACCTCGATCGTCATAGAAAGGAATAAGGAGGAATAGAATAGTAAACACTCACCCAATCGTTCACAGATACACTCACTGAGATTCGCGCGCCTTACACACAACTTACATTATACTTGACTAATATAACCTAGTCTAAATCTACACTTATTATTACAATTTAACGTATTAATTAAACTGATAACACTTTCACTATCGCGATCTCTCCAAAGTAACATTGTGTCATTATTATCGACCTAGTTCTATCTCTCCTAGTTCGGCCTAATTCAACCGCTCTTTCTCGTGGTATTTTCACGAACTCCCTAACTTAACCCGCTAGATATCACGTCCGAACCCTGTCGCGGCTCATCACCGACTCCCCTTAGCCCTACCCTTTTCCGTCCTCCGTTCCATCTCCAAAAATGACCGGAGCGTCGTCTTTTTTCCCATGCCAACCAAATACTCAGAATAGGTTTATTGCCTTTATTGTACCATTTCTCAATTGTTTTAAGGGCCTGTTTGGGTTTTACCCGAAATCAATTTATCCCAAGCAGATGTTGGCAATAGTATTGTCCTCTGCGATAAGAAATCGAATACTTTAGTCGTATCTTTAGAATTTGTTGAATTATTGCTTTCGACCCGTCCGTTGTTAATTGTCTTAAGTCTGTTTCCCATAAAAATATAAATGGAATGCATTTCTAAAAGGTTTCACAACTCCAAAGAAATAGGATGTTTTGTTATTAATTACGGTAACACGTCGAGCTGTCAGCCCATAAAATTGAGATTTAATGTATTTGTAAGGGCCTAATATCGTGAGACAATGTTAAAATAAGAATTTAGAATAAAATATTTTGTTATTAATTAGAAGACATGACAGACAGTCACACTGGCATTGATTTATTCGGATTGCGATATTCGTGATCATCGTGACCACCTTTGCAGTGCGGTGAGTCGATTGATTTGCGCTCGCACCTCACGTACTCGGTGGAACGTCGTTTACATTATTGTTCATGATCTGAGACTAGTGTTTATTCAGAATATTATTGACTTTCATGTCATTGTAGATAACAGATTGACGTGGTCCGCACACCTGAGCACTTTAAAAGGTAGGATTAGAACAATGCTACGTATATTTAAACAACTAGGCAAGATTGCTGATGATTCTGTCCTAAAGATTATTTACCTTTCGCGTAGGGCGATGCGGGCCTCGCTAATTAAAGTAGAACGAGCTCAGTTTGCTCTATACTAAAAGTTGCCTATAGACGACCTTACCGATACCCCACGAATAAACTCTACACTGAAGTGGGAGTTCGTAGGGTGAGACAGCTTTACATACTGTCTGTCACCCTACGATTTCATAAAACTGCCTTGAGTACTTGTGTCATTTCAAGTCGAAGGGTAAATTGGAATGAAATCCGATGCCGTTATAGAGGCATGAGGAACAAGGTGTAAAGTTTACTCATCCTCTATAGTAAAGGGAGGATCATCCGACCAGACGGGTGTTGTGTCTGGTGGGCAACTGCCTGACGTCGGGATGATGTCGGGATGTTGTATATATACTAGTTGCGCGGTAAACTCAGTTTGCGCGATGCAGGATTTTGCGTGACGTCAGTGTGTTGCTTAGTTCGGAAGTGGCGATGTAGATGTCACCACATCACTCCCCTCTGGAGGTCCATAGTGCGCTGAGTCGTGCATATTGCGATGCTTTCCAGGGCCACATGTGGTTCCAGTGAGTCGAAACCGGCTTTCGCATAGTTCGCGGTAAGTCTGAACTTTCTGCGGTGATCATCCGGTGAGTCGGGGTGGCCCTGCGTTATGCTCGGACGGATGTGGTAAAGCGCCGGGTTCAGGGTGACGGCTGGCTTTGACCAGGAGAGGGTTGAAGAGCACTGCTTGTTGACCGGCCGAAAGTGCAGGGTGCTGTGTTAAGGTTGCTGATGAGGGTGTAGGTGATGACCAGGTATGCGCGGTCCCTGCATGCAGGTGGTCAGGATACCCGTTGAAGCCGTCAGTGCTGGCTGGCTTTGTGACTCACCGCTCGAAAGCTTTAGGAAGTGATGATGATGATGACGTCACGCTAAAGTAGTTGCACGAAGGCGGCGCTGACGTTCACGTCGGGTTCTTCAGCGTAGAGGCATGAGAAACAGGGTGTAAAGTTCACTCATCCTCTATAGAAAAGGGAGGATCCTCCGACCAGACGGGTGTCGTGTCTGGTGGGAACTTGAGCGATGCAGGATTTTGCGTGACGTCAGTGTTTTGCGTAGTTCGGATTTGGCGATGTAGATGCCGCCATACCGCAAAATAATCAGCAGCAGGTCTTACGGTTTTATGGGACCACACATACGAGAAACTGAATGGTATACACAAAATACTAAAACTAACACAAACAAAATGCATTGGGACTGTAACAAACTAACTTCTTACACCGGAATACGACATGAAAGTTTCTTAGTTGTAATTAGCATTCGCATTCACTGTTAGCATGCTCATTTAGCAAATGAAATGTAGTTGCGAAAGTCTGTGAAATGCGAAGTGAATTTATCGCTTCGTACTTTTTTATACTATCATACGTCAGAGCGTCAACGCACGCAGCGGTAGCGTGCGCTCTCCGTCGCACCCACGGGAAGTTGGGAATACTAAATCTATCGGTTTCACGTGACCGTGACTTCGTTCGCGAGTGAAATTTATTAGCAGTGCTGCGAACTTGCAAATAATGGGTTCAGCAATTGTCATCTTACTATCTTTGATTTGCGCGTACTTTTTTTTTTTTTTTTTGAGTTTGGGAAATCATCAAATAACTTCTCCCGCTCTGGGCGGAGCGGGAGGGTGTGTCAGACTCTTACTGACTAAAACCCACCCGTATTCCTTCCTGTTGCCTGTGTTGCGAGGGCCTCGGTGACCCATAAGTACCTTCCCGCGACCCCGGCAGGCATCGGCCCTAGTGGACCCCTACTTTTGTGCTGACGACATCTCATTGAGGCGCGCGTGGAATACGACGCGCCATCGACCCGGGCCTGGTCCTTACCGGACGGTGAGCTACCCATTGCTCACCGTCCGCAAGCCCGCGCCTACGGTGGCCGGAAATCCGCCCGGGATTCCCGACGCCCTGGGCGTCTCCTGCGGCGGCTAGGGGCGAGAGGGCGCGAAACTTGCCTTTCCCTCAACCGTCCCGCCTCCTCCTTTGCGAGCATTACTGCTTCGCATAAGGAGGTGACGGCTGCCCATGCCCTCTCGCTCCGTACCATGGCCTGAACCAGGGCCGGACGCGAGAGGTCTCTGCCGCCGATCGCCTCCACGAGGACACGGTGGTGCTCTGCTCAAGCCGGGCAGACCTCCACCGTATGCTCCACCGTGTCCTCCGGGCGATCCACACAGTGGTGACACCCGGACGTTTCCTCCCGCCTTATCCGACACAGGAACCTCCCGAAGCTGCCGTGTCCGGTGAGGACCTACGTCACGCGAAAGGTGAGGACGCCGTGGCGCCTCTCCAGCCACTCCTCAAAGAGGGGACTTATCGCCGCAATCGTGGCGTGCCCAGCACTGGGTTGCGACAACCGTACTTAAGGTTGAATATTGAATGATTGTTGAATTTATTTAAATTATTAGCATTAGCAGGGTGGTGCGAAGAATGATGATTAACAATTATTACCTTGTTGTCTTTGATTTGCTCGTACTTAGGGTGGTGTATTGATGGAATGAATGCGTGATTGTTTAATAATAATTTGTTTGGCACGCGCTTGGCGCCGTCGTTTTGTGTCAAAATTCAGTACGTTTTGGCAAGTGATAGTGAGAGTTTTGTTTACGTATTCGTAATACAGTAATTACATTCTTTCGTCTTATGCTTATTATTGTACTTAAATAGATAACAAAATTCACATACTTCATTATAATACAATAGCAATTAGCATGCTAAGACTTAAGAATTCACATGCTCATGAAATTTATGCGAAATCGCATTAATTGCCATTATTAGTTGTAAAAAATACTCACAGTAAACACACTGACAATTCACAAATACACGTGCACTCACTATCATACGTATAACATACACACACTCTTACAACACCAACTCAACTGACACAAATCACACTACCATGCATACACTCTTGTTATAGGTACCTATTTTAAGTAAAAATGAACCTTAATTTTTGTAGTTTTATATAAAATTGTTAATGGACGAAGGAGCCTGGAACTCGCAAGACAATCCTAGTGTGAGGTCGAGGAATTCAATCCACTTGAATGTAATAAAAATAGCGAAATATATTTATTCTTATTTATTTATTTATATATACTTTATTGTACACCACAAAAATACATACCTAATAAAAAATAAATCAAACACTACAAAATATACAATGGGAAATTATCAAATAACTTCTCCCGCTCTGGGCGGAGCGGGAGAAGCTCTTGACTAAAACCCACCCGTGTTCCTTCCGTTGCCTGTGTTGCCAAGGGCCTCGGTACCCTTTCGGACTTTCCCGCGCCCCCGGCAGGAACTGCACGGAAAAAAAGGATCTCTTCAGCGAAGAATATCAATATTCTCAGAAAAATTGTTTCAATTCAAGTAAATATTTTCTTAACGTAAGTAAATGTACTCAGTCCAAGAAAACCTGTTTACTCAAATTAAGAATAATAAATACTTGGTTTTTATTCTTGACTTCTTCTGTTTTTAATCTTAATTGAAGAAAATATCTAGTTTTTACCTAGTTTAAAATATCATTTATTTACATAACCAAATTACAAGATGATTATTAACATTAACTAAACCTAGTTTTAGAAATAATATTCTTAAAACTAAACTTAATAATTCTTCATTTAAGTATAATGTCTTCGAAGAAGACAATAAAATTAAGACAAAATGTTACTTCATTCAAGAATATAGGTATTGTTTTCCCCATTTAAGAATCAATATTTGTCTTGACCAAAAGGATATTGTCTTAATTTAAATATCCTTTTTTCCGTGTGCTGACAATTCTAGCAAGAGAAGGAATGATATATTATGCACATGTAATTCAATCTCAAAACGTCTCTTAGTAGAACGATTTTTTAAATTCTTCGGCCCATTTCTGTACAATAGATTAAATAGAAAACTTCTTATCTTTAAATAAAATTACTTTAGCTGTCAATAAATTTTACTTAAATATTTACTACCCATAGATTATCCAAAGATAGAAGATCTACTTGTTGTCTGCAAATAGAACCGCTAACATTTTATTTTACTTTTATTTGCCTAATTTTAATTTAGTTTTTTAAACTCTTTGTCATTTATTAAATTTAGTTTTTATGCACTTTCTAGCCTGATGGATAGGGTCAACTTAGTTCAGGCAAATAAGCAACTGTGCTCTATTGTCATTGTTAAGTTACTTATTGTAAATGTGCCCCTTTTAATAAATAAACGATTATTATTATTAAAAAAAAAACATATCCTCGCCTGCATGTGCGTGGTCTTATTATGATAAGACCTCTTCTGGTAAAGACGACGTATTGCCTTTAAAAGCAATACGTCAAAATTGCGTATTGTGATGTATGTGGTCACGTACATCACGTATTGTGTAATCACGATGTACGTGATTGCAACGTACGACGTACATTGCAAAAAAATACTAATCTATTTAGCTAAAGTGCTATGTATTAAAGTTATGTAGCTGTTGTTGTTGTACTATGTATGGTGCACCTCTGTTTAACCTTACGGGGAAAACAGGCGTGATGCTATGTTATGTGTCCAGTGATACATTACTCCCAAAAGTAACGCGTGTGGGTGCACGGCAGTGGGCCCAGTCAAGTTCGGGGAAAACAATATTTTATCTTATTAATGTTACGTATAATGTGATAAATATTAATTAAATTTCGTATTTAAATGTCTGCCTACGTTCAAATTGGTATTAATTACATAAGTAGAAGTACTGAATACTGAAATACCGTTTCTATTTTTAGTAAGCGATCTTTAAGATCTTTTGCGAGTAAATCGGTCACCATATTTAAATATAGCTGCTGAGGGGTTATTTGCGTCGGTTACTAATTAAGAATAATTCAATGACACCTGACTGGCTGTCCCTCAGTAAATATGCTAATATTCACTACAAACCAAGTCCTTCAGACTTGTCCAATTTACTTAACCAAATACCACTTAATTCTGCTTTATTTTGACACAGTGAGGTTCTAAGAATAACTTGGAAGTCTGGAGTAATACCTATTCCATTGGTTGATAAAATGAATTTATTATTACTTAGTACCTGCCGCGAGAAATCGCGGCACAGCGGACGAAGCTCCGGCGGGATCTCATGGCGATATGGCACGCCACGATTGCGGCGATAAGTCCCCTCTTTGAGGAGTGGCTAGAGAGGCGCCACGGCGTCCTCACCTTCCGCCTGACGCAGGTCTTTACCGGACACGGCAGCTTCGGGAGGTTCCTGTGTCGGATAAGGCGGGAGGAAACACCCGGGTGTCACCACTGTGTGGATCGCCCGGAGGACACGGTGGAGCATATGGTGGAGGTCTGCCCGGCTTGGGCAGAGCACCGCCATGTCCTCGTGGAGGCGATCGGCGGCAGAGATCTCTCGCGTCCAGCCCTGGTTCAGACCATGGTA
Source organism: Atethmia centrago (assembly GCA_905333075.3). Taxonomy (NCBI): domain Eukaryota; kingdom Metazoa; phylum Arthropoda; class Insecta; order Lepidoptera; family Noctuidae; genus Atethmia; species Atethmia centrago. Next base: position 21,506,420 of record HG995388.1, read on the forward strand.
CGGAGCGAGAGGGCATGGGCAGCCATCGCCTCCTTCTGCGAAGTAGTAATGCTCGCAAAGGAGGAGCCGGGACGGTTGAGGGAAACGCAAATTTCGCACCCTCTCGCCCCTAGCCACCGCAGGAGACGCCCTGGGCGTCGGGAATCCCGGGCGGATTTGCGGCCACCGTAGGCACGGGCTTGCGGACGATGAGCAATCGCATCAGAGTCTGACACTAACTTCTCCCGCTCTGGGCGGAGCGGGAGGGTGTGTCTTTAGACTCTTACTGACTAAAACCCAACCGTGTTCCTTCCGTTGCCTGTGTTGCCAGGGGCCTCGGTAACCCTTTCGAACTTTCCCGCGACCCCGGCAGGCATCGGCCCTAGTGGACACTTGTGCTGACGACATCTCTTTGAGGCGCGCGTGGAATACGACGCGCCGTCGATCCGGGCCTGGTCCTTACCGGATGGTGAGCTACCCATTGCTCACCGTCCGCAAGCCCGTGCCTATCAATATTCTCAGAAAAATTGTTTCAATCCAAGTAAATATTTTCTTATTTATTTATTTATTTACTTATATATTTATTGGATATCCAAAAGAAACTACACAATTACATGCAAGTATACATAGCATAGGGACAAATACAAGTGTGCGCTTCCAATTATAGGAGACCACATCATTCACTTATAATCTAGGTACATAGTTTGATAAGGTAAAAAATCTAAATAAATCAAAATACATTACACGAAGATCATACAAAGGAAACAAGTTCAGTTACGTAAAACCTGTTTACTCAAATTAAGAATAATAAATACTTGGTTTTAATTATTGACTTAAGCAAATATTTTTGATTCAAGACTATAATAATCTTAATTGAAGAAAATATCTACTAAGACTTTGAAAACTTTTCTTAAAATTCAACTTAATAATTCTTCATTTAAGTATAATGTCTTCGAAGAAGACAATAAAACTAAGACAAAATTTTACTTAATTCAAGAATATATTGTTTTCCTCATATATGAATCAATATTTGTCTTGACCAAAAGGATATTGTCTTAATTTAAGACATTCTTTTTTTCCGTGTGCCTATTCGATTTTGCCGCCCGGTTGTGCCGTTGGTATTAGCCGACCCGAACAAGTGTGTAGCATGCTTAAGAATGAAAGTCAACACAAAGGAAGTGATATTGATTTGTTATCCAGAACTATCACAGTCGTAGGCGTATGATGACGGGATTTTTTAAACTTCATCATTTCTAAGGAATAATGCTTATATTGTAGCTAAGGCGAAGGTACTTTATCTGACACTTTTAATTTGGAATTGTAACGAGGTTTATAATTAAAAACCGGCCAAGTGTGTGTCGGATCACGCACAATGAAGGGTTCCGTAGTTGGGATTAATTGGGATGAATTTATCCCAAAAACAAACTTAACATTGTAGTTGAAAAACATATTTTCCCATACATCGATATATGCCACGGTCAATTCTCCAACTGCTTTAAGTTGGTCGACTATTACTCGTTAACTTGTAATGCCCACATAGCTGTGATAGTTTTCCTTTCAATTTTATTATATGTACTACTGCCATGAATTGTTTCACATCTCCATAAACAACTATTTAGCTGGCAGGGGGGTGAAGAAATAAGGTGAAAGCATAGTAATGGGAAAGGAAAAGAAATAAGGTGAAAGCTTAGTAATGGGAAAGGAAAGGAAATAAGGTGAAAGCATAGTAATGGGAAAGGAAAGGAAATAAGGTGAAAGCATAGTAATGGGAAAGGAAAGGAAATTAGACGAAAGCATAGTAATGGGAAAGGAATGGAAATAAGGTGAAAGCATAGTAATGGGAAAGGACAGGAAATAAGGTGAAAGCATAGTAATGGGAAAGGACAGGAAATAAGGTGAAAGCACAGTATTGTCATGGAACCAGAAATCAGAGAGGCAACCTGCTCCTGCAGTTTGCACTAGGAAACAAACTTACCATACCATAATCAGCCTATAACGTTCCCACTGCTGGGACACATGCCTCTCTGTGATAGACAGTGGGCCTTAATCCACCACGCGGGCCCAGTGCGGGTTGGTAGATGTCACATGTCTTCGAATTTTTGGTTCTAGGACATACCGGTTTCCTCACGATGTTTTCCTTCACCGTTTTGAGAGCAGTGGTGATGAAATAATGTACACAAAGTAAAGCCCCTATCAGGGTGCAAACCTACGACCGAGTTGTAGTTCGTAGGTTTGCAACCCTGACAGGGGTTTTACTCGCGGCCGTTACTACTGGGCCACTACTGTACTCAAACTCGCCATAATTAACTCAATTTTCAATAATTTACATATACGGCGCCAATAATTTGGTATTTAAGTAAAAAAGGTCTCGTAGTAGTAAACGCCAGTCAAGTCTCCCTCTACAAAAACGAAACTATGTTATTTATCAGACAATACAAAGGTCAATGAATACAACGACGTACTTAGTTCCAATGTTAAGTATCCCCACTTTGTCCCCCAACAATATCTTTGAGTGGTCATCATTTCCCAGACGTCGTTTGTTTCAGCGCACCCTTGAGTGCTGACCTACCCTTGAAAACAATCATAGTTCGGCTTACGACTCCACTATACAATTTATCCTTAATTAATTTACTTTAAATTATCGTTCCAGATACGGCTTTGCTACTAAAATTGCTATTATATTAACAATTTTATGTTAAAATCGATGGAGTGCAGATTTCGTTGCGTGCTTATTATAGATTCCGTGAACAACGGATTGTATCTGAGTAAAAAGCTAGATATTTGCATATTTATGAGATCTTTTCTTGTCTTACTTAACTGTTGGCTTAGTAGAGTAAACATTACTGCAAATAATTTTGAGAAATTAAAGACATAAAGGCAGCAACTATTGCAGTATTTGAAAGAAGAGTGAAAAAACACTATCTTTCCACTTCGACATAGTTGCGTATGTATTCATTGCTTTAAATTACGCTGTATTTTTTTAATATTCTAGTGATATTTATTTTAGATGTATGTTAGTATATTCCCATATTATTTGTTTTGTAAATTGTTTCGATTTTATGTGTTCTATTTTCTCTTCTACTCTTACACACGGTGTCTACATCTCTTTATCTACTTTCCTATCGCAGGTATGCTGGAAGAGATTTCTTTACAAATAAGCATCACCTTTGTACGTATTTTTCTGTTCTGTTCTTCTTTTCTGTTTTTATACGTGTGTACGTAAATGGTTAAATAAAATAAATAAATAAAGGCACCTGGAACAGGCAAGTTTAACATTTCAACATTAGGATTCCCACGAAGTATGTACAAACAACTAGATCAAAGCTCTCATAACAACACTTCACGACTTCCCGCTGTTGAGATGCCAAGAATGCATAACTGTACATCAAGCTTATGCGTAGGTTTACCTAGATAGTTGTAATTTCACATACTTAAAACTACTCGAGAAGGAACAACGCCTCCTTGCCTCATTGCCGCCTTTTGTTTAAGCACAAAAGATCCCAGACGGTACAATTTTATCCGCCCAAGAGCCAGAATGTAGTCTAGACGAAGCTTTAACACTTGAGCAAGGTATTAGGCATGCCCGAACCATTATACAAGTTGTGTTTCACTGATAACAACGTACCACGCGCAAGTTTTAACATTAATTATTTCTGGTTTAAAGTACAGAACACAGGCTTGAAAAGTTAGCATAATAGAACAACAAAACCGGCCAAGTGCGAGTCGGAACACACACAATGAAAGGTACCATAGTTGGGATGAATTTATCCCAAGAACAAACATAACAATGTAGTTGAAAACCATGTTCTCCCATACATTATTCCAACTGCAAATGTAATTTGGTCGACTCATCATCTGCCTAGCCTTTTTCCCAGTATTTTACATGGAGCGACTGCCTATCTGTACCCACCACTACTCAGTCACTGGGTAATACAATACCCCTTGGGCTTCTGACGACCCGTAACGACTGTCAAAGATCCACGTTTGGCAGCCGGGACCAACGGGATTAACGTGCTTTCCGAGGCACGGAAGGCTCGACTATTACTCGTAAAGCCTACTTAGATGTGATGGTTTTCCTTTTAACTTCGATATGCTAGTGGCGTGATTTTTTTCACATATCCAAAACTACTATTTAGCTGGCAGGGAGAGGGACACTTGATTCTTAACAAAAATTAGCACTTTAAAGCTTAATATTTCGCAAACGGATCTCTGAATCGAAAAATGGTTGTCACATACTCGCAATATTTTGGAATGACCTTTCTAATGACACCCCACACACACATGGGATAGGCGAGATAAATAATAATAAAATAATAAAAAAAAAATATTTTAAGATTTTATTTATTTTATCATTTTTCGGCGTGATAAATATGTATACACATGCCAAATAACAGCTTTCTAGTACTTAGATTCTCTGAGCTAACCCACGGACAGACAGACAGACGGACATGGCGAAACTATAAGGGTTCCTTATTGATTAAGGAACCCTAAAACCTAGCGGATGACCAACTTTCCCTAAGGATTGTGTAGATTTTATGAAATTATGTTACAAATTTTAAGGAAACTTATAAGTACTGGCATTTGCTCGGGCCTGCGTAGGTTTAGAAGGTCAGAATAATATAAAATTACAAACACTTTGATCAATAGCTTGTTGATGAACGTAAATAGAGAATCAGTTGAGGCCTCAAAGTTGAAATGGGTCCGATTTCCAGTAAATTATTTTGTATTGAACATTCCATTATGACAATTTTTCGTTCCCAAGCACCAATTTAAGAGTAATAAAGGTAAAATGCGAATTCTTTTTTCAGATCATTCAAAAGAAAATAAAGTAGCTGTCCTCGGGTTTTTTTATTTCATTTTGTGTTCGTATTGAAAGGCGGGAACAACCCTCGGTAGAATTATTTTGCCACCCACTGTCCGTATAATTACGCCGGCGTGGCCTACCGATACAATAACCTTCATCTTGGCTATTGAATGTTCCAATTGTATCTGTCTCCATGCCTCCTACGTCTCGTGGGCGGTTGTAACCGGGTAAACTATAAGGGGTTATTCACAAAACATATAGTACTCGGCCATATATGTATATTATGAAACATAAAATTTTTTGCACAACTGCCGGTTTTTAGTGCTTCACTTCTGCTTCTCATACCAACCTGTCTAGCAGCTTCACCTTCCTGCCCTTAGCCTAAGAGTCAGCACAGCAAGACTTCTTTCATACATCTCAATTAGTCCTCATCTCCTAGAAGAGAGAGCTAGAAAGAATGGAACGAAATCTATCCATCGTTTCTTTGGTCTTCTTTTTCTACTACTACCACATTCTTGTTCAAAACTTCGCTCGTGGCATGTTCCTCATTCCTCTGCCTCACATGCGTCTTTCTAACACTTGATGTGCCAATTTTCCTAGTACTGTAGGTATATTTAGGTATATGTTCTCGTATGCCAGTAGTTACTCCCATACAGGGTTTGTAGAAACCCAAGTTTGATTGATTGTGTTCACCCGGCTTCGGCTCGCTCGTTATTTGTCACGTCATGACTTATAGCAGTTATGCGGATCGCTGTTACATCTACTTTCGGGTCTTTTCTTGTCCTATTTTTCATAAGAGACATTGGACGTGAAATATATTACGGTTTTAGGGTTTTGGGAGAATGATAGTTTTCTTACAAGCGAAGGATGCAGGCTTTGCAGCTGTTTGTGGATTGAAAGAATAATCTGAAGTTTATGTCGTGTGTACATCATAAAGAACAAGATACTGTAGTAATAAATCAGCAAAGATTTGATCACATTCATAAAATAATGTAGCACTTTAAGATCACCTGATAGTATCTCATATATCACTCAAGTTCGTTTATATTTGAATCCCAACATAACACTGCTACTTGTAGCTTCAAGATACGTGGAGGCATCAAGCATTAATGCCACTTAAACTTCAGCTCCCTGTGAGTGAAAATTTTTCACACCACGCCAGCATAAGCATAAATATATAACTGCTCTTAGAAAATGTTCACCCTGAAATATCAGAAAATTAAACAGCCCCAAGTCAATGGCCGACACAATCTAATAAAATTCATTACGGGGCTTTTACATGCAGCGATGACATTTGAAACGATTTGACATCATAAAAGAGCAGATTAGAGCTCTTAACGAGGCCCGCCATTTTAAATCAGCCATTTTAAAACAGGATTTGGAAATTTAAAAAGGTTTCTTCAGTTTGAATTGAAGCTGGCATCAATTTCGTACCCTCATCACGAGGTGAACAATGGGGAATGACCTTAAGGTGGTGGTCGCAGCGCGCAGGCGCACCGCACCCCAGCCGAAACTGTCATGGCCGCTCAGTCCGCGTATTGACGCCGCCAAGTCGCGCGTATCCTTCTCATCTTGCTATTACCGTTTCCGAACACCCATAAAAATCAAAGAACCATATACATTATTTGCTATCTGTGTGTTAGTGATATTGTGACAGTTTAATAAATTACGTCGCGCGTGGTCGCTGTGTTTTTTCTCTCTAAACGCGGTGGACGCGAAGAGGACGCGAAAACCGGATTTTTCTGGTTAAAACTAGCTATCAGCCGATTGTAAGTACTAGAATGTAAATTAATATAACTGATAATTAGTTTAGAAACTAATAAGGGATAATTAGATTTTAGATAGCGCGCCTTTTGTACGTGCTCGTCCGATGTGTGGATGTACGTCGTCGGATACGATTTACGAATGAACGTAACCGCGTGCGTGTGCGTGTAACGCCGAAAGAAACATTAATGTCTGCTTAGAATGTTTATACAGTTTATTGATTTTGGAAAGTTTTAGCTCGTGCACGCCTCGACAGTTTTTAGGGGCGTATATTTTTCCCTTGGGTGCTTACAATTAATTAGTTTCGGCAAGACGTAGAAACTACAAATTATCGTTCTTAATTTGTAGTCTGCCTGTCTGCTGTAATTTATAAGGTGTAAATTGGAGTTGTTCGTTGCTGTGAAAACAATTTGTTTTTGATTTTTACAGTAAGATGCATGGTGTAAGATACAATTCCACTTCTTCTAAAAAATAATCTTCTTAATTCTAAACTTTGCCAAGTATTTAATAAGAAAATATGAGGTGATCTGAGCTATGATAAAATACGTGGAAAATTTAGATAATTATTCTTCGGAGCATCCAACCGCATTTTTGTAGCGAACTTGGCGGTGCACTACCCTTAAAATTCATACGAAAGTTCAAATTTTTTAAATGTTGAAATTACCAGGAACCACTGCTGGCAAGGGATTCTCACCTTAAATGAAATAGTTTTAATTTTAAATATTAATTTGATTATTTCTTAATAACATTATTCTGAGGCGGCAGTTATATTTATCACGATTGATAAATTGGCAGCTTCAGAAATGGTGTGTTACGTGTTCTTCATCATAGATTAATTCGTATTATTTTTTTTTTACCTGCTGAATAAATTTAATTGTCTATCAATTTTGTCTAGGGCATGTATTCTAAAACTATTATATTATATTAACCAATATATATATTAACTATTATTATTATTATGAATAACGACGAGTAAAGCAGTCAGCACAGAAGTAAGAACAATCTCCTAGTTTTAAATCAAAATTAAAAATGGAACACTGTTCTAGAACACATATTCATCATCATTATAGTTCTAAAGCCAGGTTCAGACGAAGCGCAACATGCGCGTCTCACCTCCATAGATTAAAAACCCGTTGACATCTATGTATAAGCATTAGGTATATTGTAACGCCAGCCCTGGCATAGAACTTAGCTAGACTTAGGCCAGACATGTTTTATTACGACTCGTCTAGACGGTTGAAGAAAAAAAAACTGCTGTATGAGTCACAGTTTTTCTTTTATATTTTATCAAAAGGTGTCCAAGTCTAAAGAAAGGCTTGTCGCGTGATTATATTTCTGTAAATTAATTATGGAAGCTACGGAGAAGGTGACGACTTGAAAAAATAACGAATGTGTTTGAGTTAAAATGAGGTTTTATTCTGACTTGAGGTGTTGAGCAGAATTTTCGAAGCCAAGCTATTTGTTGAAGTGAACATTTCTTGCGCGTTGAGTGATTTTTGGTAGGGGACAATCTTAATATAGGTTCGCGTCACCGACGTGCTAATACTATGAGTATGACGTGTTGCCCACTGAGAAAGTGAACGTGTATTTCATCTCAATCAAAAAAAACTAACGCTGTCATGGAGACAGCCAGCAAAAGTAAAAAAATGAAATGGGCAAGTGGCATCTATTATACTTATTATTTAATTCAAGAACTTATTCATTGGTTTGTTACGTCAAACTTAAGTCAAAACATTCAAAGACCAGCAAAAAAGAAACATGAAATTTATTTTGGACTGACTGGTTAGAAAGCAACTAAGTTTTTTCAGAATCTACAAAAAGATGATACTTTTGAAATATTGTTATTGTCGAAAAGAAAAAGAACAGGCAGTCATGGGTACTGCTGACAGAAGTGACAACTTATCGCTCAACGCGCCTAAAGAAGTTTTCACTTCAATAAAATAATGATTATCTAAAACACAATTTAATCAATGCACAGTATAGGTACCAAAGGGATACCGAGGCCCCTGGCAACACAGGCAACTGAAGGAATACGGGTGGGTTTTAGTCAATTAGAGTCTGACACACCCTCCCGCTCCGCCCAGAGCGGGAGAAGTTATTTGATGATTTCCCACCCAAAAAAAAAAGTATACACAAATTAAACTTATCACGTGGTCAAAATAAACTACACTTACTGCAACTGCAGCATGTCGGCGCGGGCATGTCCGTGACGCGAACGCATACGTTTTTCCCCTACCAAAAATCGCTCAACGCGTCTAAAAAATGCTCACTTCAAAAATTATGTCGACAATGACAGATAATTTCAGTAATCAACATCACAACACAGTAATACCACAACCAGTCGTTTCCCGTATCTCTGTTAGGTAATAAGCAACAGAAGGATTAGATACGGATGGAGGAGCGACATCAACCGATCCGCTAACCAAGCGAGGATATTACGGGTTTATCTAGTTAGCAGATTTAGCCATCTGTTAGTGGGATGGCCTAAGTGTATTAGTGGGGAAACATTTAAGGGTTTAAATATAAACGTTGCCCAAAGTAATTATTAGCAACTGTTTAACTTAACTATCGTCAGCCATAATTATGTTTCTTAAAGTTAAAAGACGGTTAAACGTCAAAAATTTACGCTGCATTTTTGACGTTTAAGCGTCTTTTTACTATAAGCAATGAAAATGCCATAATTACGTTGCTTAAAGTTAAAAGACGGTTAAACAACAAAAACTTATGGCGCATTTTTGACGTTTAAGCGTCTTTTAACTTTAAGCAACGTAATTATAGCTTCTTAAAACACACGGTCAATGGAGAAATTTCTGTAATTATTAGGCTTAGCAGATTGATTAAACATCACGCCTGTGTTCACCGAAGGATGCACTCACAAGGGGCGGCTATTAAAATAGGGTGATAGGAGCTTATGTTTACCTTAACACACTTAAACTCACCCATGTTAACATAACCTCCTCATAAGATTACTGCTTAGTAGTAAGTACTTAAATGATTACCTATGTCTGGTTCATATTTCTGGGGGGTAATTGCCTAACAAAATGACAATTAATCGCATTTTCTGTCAGTTTGACAGTTCAGCCACGTTAATTACGTTATTTACGTTGTAGCGTAGAAGAATTTATGAAACCTATGAAGCAATGGATTAGAAATATTCTTCAAAACTTTCGGATTGTGATTGAAACATTGTCACGCGATTAGGGCGCTGGTCGCTTTTAGCGCTATGATCGTCATTGTGTCACCCCTTGTAAAATTTCTACATTATAATCAATTTAATTAATAATTGTTTAATTAATTATTAATTAATATGTATGGTGTAGGTAGGTAGATAGGTAGGTATTGAAGATGATGGGTCGAAGATATAAAAGATATAGAAAGAGATACATGGCATACGAAAGCGAGAGATAGAAATCAATGAATAAAAATGGAGGAGACCTTTACCCAACAGAGGGGCTCTCATTTAAATTAAATCCAATATAATTTAAATGTACCTAATATTTAAATTTAACTAAAAAAAATGAAATCAAAATAAGACAGCAAAAACAGGCTGGCTTAGCAAAAAAACATTTAAACTTAACCATCATCATCCTAGCCTTTTCCCAAATATTTTGGGGTCGGCTTCCAGTCTTAAAGGTTGCAGCTGAATACCAGTATTTTATATGGAGCGGCTGTCTATCTGACCTCGACAACCCAGTTACTGGGTAATACGATACCCCTTGGTAAGACTGGTTGGCAGACTTTCGGGTGTCTGACGACCTGTAACGACTTGTAAAGATCCAAAAATGACAGCCGGGGCCAACGGCTTAACATGCTTTCCGAGGCACGGAGGTGACACGTATGTAAAGATGGTCACCCATCTAAGGACCATACGTGGTAAGCGAAGCTTAACCTGATCGATTGACCCTTGCGGCTGTTATTACTTAGCCATAAGCCCCTATATGTAAAACATATAAACCTAACATTGAACGAAAAATATTGCAAAACTTAATAAATGGAAGTATACATATATTAATTTTGTTGCATGCTAATCAAATTATTGTAAAACTGCATAGGTAAATGAGAATGAATAAATAGATTTATTTATTTTTGGCAGAGAGTACAACTTTGTGCCCTTTAAATGATAAATGATAAATGATTTTATTTCTGTAAGTAGGTTTTTACAAACACTTTTACACGTCAAAACATATTTTTTTAAACTAGATGAGGCCGGCGTTTCCTATCTGACTACTCTGAGAAGAAAGGCCGAAACAAACTCAGAGGTCACAGTCTCTTTTAAAGTCCAGACATAATCTTGGTCAGATCATGTGAAGACCATGTCGATTGGTGTCTGAAATGGTCTTTTGATGAAAGAACCACACAGATTGAGTGGACCTGTCCAGTCAGTGCACGCATTTGTCAGTCGTTGTGCAGCTCAACTCATAACTAAAGGAGCTCAACGATTCAACGAACAATACCAAAGAAAGGACATTTGGCTAGGCCGCAAAAAATACTCAAAACTGCCAGACCATATTAACAACTAACTGAGAATAAAACAAAATTAAACAATGATCCACATAGTCTTCACATTTACAATAATTAAAACAATATAATACTACACAGAGTAAATATTCATGTCATTGCATAAATAAAATTCATCAATGTCAATGTGTATATTCGGACATAATCTTGGTCAGATCATTTGAGGACCATGTAGGTTGGTGTCCGAAATGGTCTTTTGAGGAAAGACCACACAGATTTGAGTGGACCTGTCCAGTCAGTGCACGCATTTGTCAGTTATCATGCAGCTCAACTCAAAACTTAAGGAGCTCAATGATTTGACGAACAATACCAAAGAAAAGACATTTGGGTAGGCCGCATAAAGTACTCAAACTGCCAGACCATCATTAAAAGTAAGAGACAAAAAAAAAAAAAAAAAAATGACCCACATAGTCCTCACATTCCTAATAATTAAAATAATATAATATAATACTATACAAAGTAAATATTCATGTCATTGTTTATATAGAATGTTATATAGAATAAGAAAATATAAATAGCTAGCAAAATAAAAAGAGTAAAAAAACAACATTCACTGTAAGTTTATTGGAGCAGCTCAATCCCAAGCCTTTTTGTCCTCAATATAATCTTTAACAGTATAAAAGGCTTTTAGGCACAGTTTCTGTTTTTTAAAACATTTGAATTTATTAAGGCTTAGTTCTTGAATGTAGCTAGGAAGTTTATTATAGAAACGTATACATTGGCATCTAAACGAGCTGCCTATTTTTTTGAGCCTGGTTGTAGGAACAACAAATTTGTGTTTGTTCCTAGTATTTACATTATGGATATCACTGTATTTTTTAAACAAATTGATATTTTTATGTGCGTACAAAAGATTTTCATAAATATACTGAGAAGCTACAGTCATTATATTAATCTCTTTAAATTTTTCTCTGAGGGAGTATCTGGGACTTAATTTATAAGTTGAACGGATTGCCCTTTTTTGTAAAACAAAAGTTGTCTGAATATCGGCGGCATTTCCCCATAACAGAATACCGTACGACATTACGCTATGAAAATAACTAAAGTATACTAAACGGCCTGTGTCTAAATCCGTTAAATCACGAATTTTTCTAACGGCGTATGCTGCAGAGCTAAGCTTTTTTGACAATTTGTCTATATGGGGGCCCCATTGAAGCTTGGCATCCAAAGTTATGCCTAAGAACACAGTGGTATCTTCGGGGTTCAACTCTTCACCCTTTATTAGAACACTAGTTTTTACTTGTCTAACATTAGGTATTGTAAACTTAATACATTTGGTTTTTTTCTCGTTAAGAAGTAGGTTGTTAACATTAAACCAGTTAACTACTTTTTCGAGGGCACTATTTACATTGTCAGTAACCAACTGCTGACGTTTGAGTTTAAATAAAAGTGAAGTGTCGTCTGTGTCGTCTTTGGCGTCGAGACCCTCGGTCCGTGGGGTTCCAGTGCGCATAAGTTACTTGCGAAACGTCTAGTTGATTTAACTGGTGACCGAAAAGCTGGCGGCTTTCTCGCGCAACGCATCAGCATTCATTCAGCGAGGAAATGCCGCCAGCACCCTCGGTACAATGCTCCGAGGGCCTTTTTTAGGTTTAACTTAGTTTTAATTTAATTTAGTTAATGTTAATAACCATCTTGTAATTTGATTATGTAAATAAACATTACTATCTTTATTTTCATAATAAAGATTATTTAATCTGTCTATCCAATTGATTCCCCGATAGAATCGGATTGAGGCATACTTCAGAAGAGTAAGTGAAACTTATCAGTTTAAATGTTTGCGTTCGATTCTGAAGTCCGCCGTCCAACTCTATTGAACCAGCCATATCTTTAGATCACTTAAATGGACGATCAAAACGTAAAATGGGCACCGGACTCGGATTTCTCAAAGTCACATGAGCTGAAATTGCTTGATATCTTCAAAGAAACACGTTTCCAATATCCAGACATTTTGAATATTCAATTGTTACTAACCTTTAATAATTTGCCAGTTACGTTTAAGTCCCATGTAACTGGCGAAATGTAGGTGTGATATAGCTATACTTGAACTTGGCTTGACACGCTACCGCGTGTCTAGATACGCCTGCCTGACCCTTCGAGGAATGCAGGCGTGATGTTATGATATGTTATGTTATGATATGTTATGTTATGATATGTTAAGTAATGATATGTTATCTTTAATCATTCCTTTTGAGACGAAACGAAACAAGAATTTTAGTATTGATATTGTTCAATGTTGTTATAGCGAATAAAATACGGATACGTTAGGCCGGGTATACAAGTAGAAAATTTATTCATTGCCTACAGCCTTGCGACTGTTTAAAAATGTGAAAAGACTAACTTTTGCCCGCGAGTTCGTTTCGTCTGCGTGATATTTATATTTTTTTTTATATAAAAAAATCAGGATGAAAAGTAGCCAAGTCCTTCTCCAGATGCTTGTTATTCTGTAAAAAATCACTTTGATAACTTAGGTGAAGTGACCTGTCACTCCATTTTACAGAAAAAAAAATTAACCACTGCGCAATTTTTTTTTTGGTGGTTGAGTATCAGTTATAGAACACATTTCCATTAGGTATTTGTTCAATACTTTTTTTTCCAGACTTGAAATCCTAATAAAATACCTAAAAACCTAATCAGCAAATCGCAAATCGAGCGAGCGCACAGCTGTTTAGGTACCTTCACGCGTTCTGCTACACCGCGCACCCACGCCGGCCGACAAGACACCATAAAAAATTCAAAGTTTCAATTTAAAAAAATCAAAGTTTCAATTAAAAAAATTCAAAGTGAACATCTTTCGTTAACGATAACTTTTTTTTTGTACTAAGACAACAAAAATGAAAATATTTTTAATAAAACTCACTTAACTTTAATTTGTCAGAATTAGCGCACTGGTTATTTTTTTTTACTGTAAATTAAAAGTTAGGATTTATCTGTCGTGTGATCAGTGTGTATGAAGGTTTGCACACATAAATCGTTTATTTAATCGACGACGGTTATTTATCCTATCCGGTTTATTATCACCCGGACAAAGCCCGTCGGATGGAGTGGAATGTTTGAGCTTGTTAGCAAGCGTCCAGAAATAATCTGGTATTTTGTTTATGGAAATGGATTTTTTCAGTTTGTTGGGCTTGCTTGAACAACAATACTGATATGTATTGGTGCCCATTTCGTAGCCTACGGCAAATTGGCTTACAATAATAAGCTTTAGTTCGCGTCTTCACCCACGTAAAGGTCGGAAATAATCCCACGGGAACGTAATACCGGTATAAAAGTATTCTATGGTCTATTACGAGTATACGTCCTGCAAGCTTAGCATGACGCTTTCTATTTCTACGAAGAATAGACACAGCTCGTTCTATACAAAGTGACATTTCGTTTCTCCATTTTTGACATCGCACCGTAGAAATCCTTCTACAATCTGTCATTTTTTCTTTCGTTTCTAACAATCTTTGTCTAGGTCCTTTTTTATGTAGAAGGCCTATATAATAATAATAATAATAGTTTATTTTCCCACAACAATTACAATATAGAGGTGTTTCAAACATTGGAGGTACAAAGGTTTGTGGGAGTCAGGAATCCAAACTAGGATACCCTGTGCTATGGACTCCTGGCCGGAATATATAAACTTAAATGGCGAAATGAGGGTGTACTACAGGTACACCTCTGCCCTAACTGACTAAAACCCACCCGTATTCCTTCCGTTGCCTGTGTTGCCAGGGGCCTCGGTAACTTTTGTACTTTTCCGCTACCCCGGCAGGCATCGGCCCTAGTGGACAGCACAGTGCAGTGCAGTGCAGTGCAGTGGCAGTAGGGGATTTGTGCTGATGACATCTCTTTGAGGTGCGCGTGGGATACAACGCGCCGTCGACCCGGGCCTGGTGCTTACCGGACGGTGAGCTACCCATTGCTCACCGTCAACGCTTTCACGGCTGAAGTGTTAACCGTAACTAATTCTGATGAAAATTGGCATAAATAGTTGGTGAATAAAATACGCAGTTTTTATCCTGATCAAAGTTTTATACTAACTCATCATCTGCCTAGCCTTTTCCCAACTATGTTGGGGTCGGCTTCCAGTCTTAGAGGATACAGCTGAATACCAGTATTTTACCCCAGTTACTGGGTAACACGATACCCCTTGGTAAGACTGGTTGTCAGACTTCCGAGCTTCTGACGACCCGTAACGGCTGCTCTACAAATGACAGCCGGGACCAACGGCTTAACGTGCTTTCCGAGGCACGGAGGGGTCTTGGTATGTAAAGATGGTCACCCATCCACGGACCAACCGCGGCAAGCGTAGCTTAACCTGATCGATCGACCCGTGCGGCTGTTATTACTTAGCCACAAGCCAAAGTTTTAGACCAACTAGTAAGTAGTAACTACGTAACTTTGTGTTACCACATATTTTCGAATAACCAACCAATATGTTTGAAGAAACTATTTATATTGCCCATGTTATAAGGCTCTCTATTGTAAAATATTAAACACCTGAATAAATATGGTTACTAGTTAACCAACAGTAATTTATGTTGAAGTGAAACTTCGTGGTTATGTAGTCGGCGTTGAAAAGGGTTTCAAACTTCCACTATTTATGAATTTCATTAATGGCTATACAATATTCTGGGCCGGCGGCCTTTTAATGAAATGTAAACTAATTCTCTGTTCATTTTACGATAATTTCTTCATGCTGATTTTAAACTTGGGGAATCAAAAGTTTAATATCATTATTTGGAAAGACACACTAGCGGTTAATTAATTAGCTTATGCGTGTTTTTCAAATTGCTTGGAGTTATTAATTTAATCTGTGAAGTCGGTTCTTGAAGCAGTTTAGTGTGGGAGCCATCACAAAATTTTACAGAAGCCTATTCCATGCTGTTACAACTCGGTTAGGCAAGAATTGTTTTAAAGGTTTTTTCTTTGAAGATTTTTCCATAGCTTCAGGAAATGACCACACAAATGTTTGTTGGCATTCAATGTGTAATCGTCTTGAAGTCTGGGCACTTCGTAGTGTTCCGTGAGTTTATTTATTTTTTGCTTCTAAATATGATTGACGTGTAAAAGTGTTTATACAAACCTACTTACAGAAAATAAAATAATTTCATCATCATTTTGTAAGCCTCAATGGGCTTACCTTTGATAACGCTGTTCCAGTGTGCCTTATTTACTAAGTGAACTTATTTCCCTGATTCATTCTTTTATGCCTGTGGTGTTGACCTATAAGTAACTGATGCACTATTATTTTACTTTTACAAATGGTTTATGTGTTCGCATCAGTGTTATCAATTGTTGGTGAACCTGATAAGAACTTAATAAATCTTTGTGGCGCTTTTCGTAAGCCGGATTACCCATGGTGAGAACCATCAATTGGATCTATTCTTTTCTAGAACTGATATTAATAGTAAGATGTGCTTAGTTGCGTGTATGTGCTATGCAAAAACCATACTTAAGACACTGACAACACCTAAACTGCGATCACTGTCAGCCTGCATAGAAAAGAAAGAGAAGCGCGATGACAAAACGCTTGTACTGAAGTAAAATATGAAGCAATTATCTATTTACTCAAAATTGAGATGAGTAATCGAAAATAAAAAACAACCACGTTCTGCATTCAAATAAGACTTTCTTGTTATTAATTAAATACATAACGTACGTTGATATTCAATACAGATATTTTGTATTGTAACTCATGGTAAAAGGTTAGTTTAACGTTAGTTTGTATTTTTTCAAAACGTGTTTTGGTAACAACCGAGGTCTGAGAAATATGTTCAAAATTAACATACATATATTTTGTCCGCTACCACAAACTATACAGATTTGGCAATTTTTTTTCTTAAGACGAGCCTATTTTGGTTATTTGCCTCCTGTCAGCGCTTTAAGTAAGCAGAATACAGAATTTCGAACCAACATGTTGCTCTTGTTGTTTTATAAAGCAAACAGTTTGGAAGCAAATGGTATACGAAGTAGCAAAATACAAAGTACCTGAGTATATGCAAGCTTTAGTAAACTTTTGCCGTGCTGCAAAACTAACTCTTTACTACAAATTGAGTAAACGAATTTGAATTTAGCTAAGGATTTTGCTGTTGTGCGTCAGCAATCGTCTCTTCAAGTTCGTCCATACGTAGGTCTGATTTACTTAAGTTTATTCAACCACATATCAGCAACACGTGTAACTAGCTCGCCCCATCTGAACTCGGCTCAAGCTCAAGCGACACGCGTCTTGCGACAGCGATTGGGGAGAAAACACAAGAAAGAAGTTGTTGAGAGCGTGCCACGAGTCACCGCGACGCTTCTTGTGGAGCCACGGACGGAAACAGGACACGCGCGCGCGTCGCTTGACGTACTCGTAAGTCGCGTCGCAAGTCGCATCGCTCGAGATCGAGAACCGCTTCATAAACCATTACTATTCTAGAGCATTCTGCGTCGAATTCTCTCATTTCTCCTCCTTATTTTTGTTTTTATCACACATTCAGTTTCCAATACCGATTTTATTTTTCACCGTGAGATACGTTTTCAAATAATCGCGTCATTGAAGCACGAAGGCTTGCATATAAAATAAAGTAAATTCATGATAACTGTCCGAATGAGTGCAGGACTTTTGTCGGAATATATCCGAATATGGGCGGTTCAGTGCATTTTAAAATGTAAAACAGTCTGCTAACGAGAGCCGCGGAATAAATTTAATTATTCGCGATACTGTAGGAGGTGTTCGTGACAATGTGAATTTGTCCTTACTTAACATCTCGCTTGTATTTCCAGAAGGGTATTCAGAGGTGCAGGAGGAGCGAGCCTAGGGATTTGTGCCCGGTTGAGGGCAAAAGGCTCGCTCCTAAACATACATGGAAATGTGGGTGTTACTATAGCGAGCCTATTGCCATCAACCGGGCACAAACTAATCCAGACTCAGGGCTGCTATTGAAAAATTCCTGGTAATAAAAACCCAATAACACTTTGCCCGACCCGGGATTCAAACCTAAGACCTCGTGCTCAGCAATAGCACCTGCGACCACTAGACCTATGAGTCAACGGGGAATATGTCCATAAACTACCTCTATTATGACATGTATGAATGATGACGTCAGTGCCTGTTCCTTTGACACCGAATAAAGGCGTTGATCGATTCGAATACTTATAATAATTATACTCTCGTAAGTAGCTTACATATCTTGCTTTTTTTATTAATACGGATGGTATTTCGTGACACAATGAATTATGATATCCATAAATAAAAATATATCTTTAGTATCCGACAGAAATTATTACATCAGTAGCTGCGTATACACTAATTTGATACAAAATTACATCATGTCATGAGTGGTATTTTACGGAAAAAGTGGCACTCACACAAATGTTATTTGAAAAGGTTCATTTGTGAGGGGCTTGTGGCTAAGTAATAATAGCCGGACGGGTCGATCGATCACGTTAAGCTACGCTGCCCGCGGTTGATCCGTGGATGGGTGACCATCTTTACAAATCTTTACATCTTTACCAAGACCCCTCCGTGCCTCGGAAAGCACGTTAAGCCGTTGGTCCCGGATGTCATTTGTAGATCTTTGACAGTCGTTACAAGTAGTCAGAAGCGCGAAAGTCTGACAACTGGTCTTACTAAGGGGTATCGTCTTACTTACCCAGTAACTGGGTTATGGAGGTCGGATAGGCAATCGCTCCATGTAAAATACTGGTAATCAGCTGCATCCGTTTAGACTGGACGCCGACCCCAACTACACTGGCCTGCAAAACTAAGTATCACACTTTTAAAATTGCAATATTTTTTTAAGTACCACACAAGATATACTTTCTTTACTTAGCTGTGATAGTTTTCCTTTTAATTTCATTATATGTACTAATTGCTTTTATGTGTAGTAACTGCCAGCAGGCAGCCCCCCCCCCCCCCCCTTAGCACTTTAATGCTTAATATTCACGCAAGCCTATCCTTCAATCGAAAAGTGGTGTTGACAGACCCGTAATATTTTTGAACGGCCTATCCAATGATACCCCACACTATGGGGTAGACGAGCAAAAAATATCATAATATCATCCCCACATTACGTGCAAGGGAGGTAACCCAAAAACTTTTTTTCCTAGATTTTATTTACAACACTTTGTCGACGTGATTAATATGTATACCTATGCCAAATTACAGCTTTCTAGTACTAAGAGTCTCTGAGCTACAGTGGGGACAGACAGACAGATGAAACTATAAGGGTTCCTTGTTTACTGCGGAAGCCTAAAAATGAGTAGGTATTATCGTAAGAGGAAGTCTGAAAGTGGCACCGGTGATTGAAAAGTTGTGTAGAAATCGGTTGTCATGGTTTGGGCATGTGATGCGGAGGAATGAAGAAAAATGTCGAGAGGAAAGTTTTTAGTATGAATGTGGATGGCTATAAGAGTAGAGGAAGACCAAAGAAACGATGGTTGGACTGTGTGAAAGATGTTATGGCTAGAAAAGGGGCGACTACTGAGACGACACCCCAAATAAACTAGAATAAGAGCAAGATAATGATAGAATTACTATTCTTGTAAGATATAATACTTTTTTTATCAGCCATTACTGAACATCAGTTCACTATTTAACTCACACTAATACTTAAGAACATCCCAGCAGACTTAATAATCTCAGTTTATCTTTGACATGTCAACATTTTACAAGCACATAAACATAACGACGATGTCCTTGACTTCCTAAGGGGCGCGCAGACAAGCGGTACTAATTGATCGTGACAATTTCCGGCACAACCCCGGTACCTACGTACTCCTAACGAGAGCTGTTATCTCCCCTCTACCGCTCAAAACCGTCCTAAGTTTGAATTGACTGTGTACTACAAGATTATAATTGGGCCAATATTGCTCGTAATTTACGTCACTGGTGTAGAGGTCGTAAACTACAGAACGTGACATTTTAGGTTAAATTTTGAGGAACGTCGAAGTGTTTTTGTGTCTTTGAATTATGGCCGTTATTAATATTGGTACCTTGACAGACAACGCACAGCGGTCTGGAAATATGTCATTTTGCACAAGAGTTTCCTTATATAGCAAAAGTGAGCACTACGGAAAAAATTTAGAAAATTCATCGCTTATAGGGGTTAAATAGGGATGAAAGTTTGTCATTTTTGGCGATGGCAAATCTCATTGGTCACATGGCTTCATAATCAGCCTATAATATTCCCATTGCTGGGACACAAGCCCCTCGGTGTGAGGGAGTGGGCCGTAATCCACCACGTGGGCCCAGTGCGGGTTGGTAGATGTCACATGTCTTCGAATTTTTGGTTCTAACCATATTGACATGTTTCCTCATTTTTTTTTTCTTCACCGGTTTGAGAGCAGTGGTGATGAAATGATTTACACAAAGTAAAGCGCCTGGGTCCAAACCAACGACCTACAATTTGTAGGTCAGGGCAGTTACCACTGGGCCACCACTCATATAGCAGGATACTAGAATATGTAGTAGGGATGACAACCCTACACGTGAATGTCCCAGATTTCAAGTTGATATGTCAATCGGTACAATAGACATCGAGGCAAAGTGCCGAATTGAGTATCGACCTCCGAAACAGGTGTTTGTGGTTAGAATCAGTGTCCAGTTGTCGGTGTATTTCAGACACGTTCCAATTGATCAATCACGCTTAGTGATTTCACGCAAGCGACGCTCATTGTGGCTTTAAATTGGACTTTAGAGCTATTGTAGATTTGTTCAGCACGTTCATAGGGAAGATAATTGAATTATGGGAAGTTTTGCTACGGCGTAGGCGACGTAGTAATGTGTAATATTACTACGTCGCCTACGCGTAGCAAAAGTTTTCGTAGCAGATCAAACGGACCACGCTACGCGTGGACGGGAAAAACATCGGCGATTCTTTTGCACCCTACCCTGCTTGTTTATATTTTACATCATTTTCTAGTTCTATCTTTAGCATTATGATTTTATTTTTCACAAATAGATATATATGTTGCAGGTGTTGGGAAGAAGGTTGATGATCAATGATAATCAATTACTTACAACTTTGTATATTGTTACCAGTCCAGCGACACGTACAAAAAAGAGACCAAAAATAATGTTACTAGTTATATATTTTATAACATTTCAAATGACAATAATTGTCTACCCTTACTACTTAGCTAACATGTATATTGCTACAGTTAAAATGAACTGAACTCTTAACACAAAACAAATACTTTTAAACTAAAAACTGTAATGTCTTTACAAAAATATAATTGATAAGTAAATTAATCTCTTAGATATTCTTAACAAAATAATTTAATGGAACTTACAAACTCAATCATTTAGTATTTAAACAAAGGTACAATAAATGAGTGTAATGGCAACAACAAATAAACTGTTCAGTGTGACCTTAACCGAACTTCTACATAATTATACCTAATAAATTCAAACAAAAAATAATAAAAATATTAATAATTATTATTATATAATTTAAATATTTGCACATATTTATGTGTGTGGTGATTTAATTTAAATAATATTGTTATTTTACATTTTTATTCGTTTTTTGGTAGTCAACAGCGCTCAGAGTTGTCACCCTCTGATAAAGGAATATCATGCAACAATTTGCAACCAATATTTCAAAGCTCCTGAATAATTGCCGATTCAAACCGGGAAAGCAGCGGCCAGCAGCGGCGCGGCGAGCACTTTCAGTGTGAAATCATTTTAAACTTTATCTACATAATTAAAAGATCAGTATCGCTTGAAAAGCTCGAAAAGGTTGCGCGGCCACCTGCGGCGCCGCGAGCGGTCTCGCGGCCACGCGTATCTTGTCAACGGTCACGCCCGCGTCACGTCGCTGCCGGCCGCTGCTGGCTTCTGCCGTGCCCTTGTGAATCGGCCCTAACTCGAAAATAATGTACCCAAAAGCGAGCATTTCAACCTGGCTGCAGCATAAAAACCTAAATTAAAGAAAAATATTCGAGATTAAAACGACAAAATACGTTCCTGCACGAAATGGATATAAAGAATGAAATATTATTCATGCAATGTAAAGTAAAATGCTTTTATATTGCAAAGCGGGGAGATTCATCAAAATGTTTAATTTGACGGCTCCAGGGCATCTATATTGCTTCGGTGCGAGATGGTACTGCAGTTGACCATTTTATTCAGCGTGATAAAGATACGGTATGTTTTAATAAACGCTGTGCAATAACTATGATTTTAGGTAAAGAGAAGGTTTGATAGACTGATCACTGATTTAATTGGATATTAGACTTAATTAATACAAATTGACTAAGCAATGACTGTGTGTTTGTGTTGTATATTGTGTAATTTGCTTATTGAATTTCATATTATTTTTTTTAATTGGTCAAGGACAGCTTTGAGACAATTGATTTTCTG
Source organism: Atethmia centrago (assembly GCA_905333075.3). Classification (NCBI taxonomy): domain Eukaryota; kingdom Metazoa; phylum Arthropoda; class Insecta; order Lepidoptera; family Noctuidae; genus Atethmia; species Atethmia centrago. The sequence goes on from HG995388.1 coordinate 21,528,820, forward strand.
TTGTTTGACTCCAAATCGGTGTCGCGCGGGGCTTAACAGGACTACCTTACAAAATTTTGTAAATACTTCGTTTATTCATGTAAAATGATTCTGTATTTAAAGTTAATATTATTCCTACTGTAACTATATTTGTACGCCGCTGGCAATACATAGACAGTCACCTGAATTGTTACTGAAAACCAAATGTACCTGTGTTTAACAAATAAATATTCATTCATTCATTCATAGACAAAGAGATTAATTTCGGGTGTTTTCGATCTAAAAATCAATGAGATGGATGCTAAACGTAGGTCCCAGTAGTAGGTAACCACTTACTTACCTACTTTTAGCATCCATCTTATTGATTTTTTGGAGGCTTTGCTGTGTTTCAATTTGAAGGATAAGAATTCTAGTGTAATTATAGCCAAAAGAAACATTTTAGCTTTGACTTTGAGTTGGCAAAAGATGATTATGCTAATGGAATGTCTAGTGGGCTGCAAGTTAATTGTCGCAGGTGCATAGTTTTCATAGAGTCTCAACTCAATAAAGCAAAATAGTTAATTAGGTTTTACAAGGTAACAAAATAGCAAACAGAACCCTTTTTGGCAGTCGAGTAATATCGTGCGTGTACATCCATAATGAGTGAGATTCAGAAACCTCAACCTTCGCTTTGATGAGTCGGGTAAAAATATTGTAGTTGTCGATCTTTCAATGTCCGTCAAAACGATGCCGTCATTTGCAGACATGTGCCATTATACTGTACAGATTAGTGAAACGTACCTGTCCGTGGATACACCTATCCACGGACAGGTACGTTACACTAATCTGTGCAATATTTTTCGTGCATTGTGCAATATTTTTCGTTCAATATTACGTTTATATGTTTTGTATATTGGGGCTTGTGGCTAAGTAATAACAGCAGCAAGGATCGATCGATCAGGTTAAGCTACGCTTGCCGCGGATGGGTGACCATCTTTACATACCAAGAGTCCTCGGCACCTCGGAACTCACGTTAAGCCGTTGGTCCCGGCTGCCATTCGTGGATCTTCGACAGTCGTTACGGGTCGTCAGAAGCCCGAAAGTCTGACAACCAGTCTTACCAAGGGGTATCGTGTTACCCAGTAACCGGTTAGATTGGAAGCCGACCTCAACGTATTTGGAAAAAGGCTAGACAGATGATGATAAGTGAAACGTACCTAACATGAAATGTAAGACACGTTGAAATAAAATTCGTCTTATTGTTGTGTTACATTTCATGTTGCATTGCATAAATTACGACGGCTAATTTATGTTACATGTTATGTTACGTTTCACCAATCTGTGCCCTGTATTAGAGACAGTTTTACTAAAAATTCTAGCAGGTAGAGTTGCCATTATTTTTACCGCATTTCTATTACTTTATAAAGTACCACTGTACCACCAATTTACATGGTCCTCAAATGATCTGACCAAGATTATTTACTCATTGACATTGATGAATTTTTTATATATACAATGGCATTAATATTTAATTTTTGAAGTATTTTTTTTTTAATTACTTTGAATGTGAAGACTATGTGGGTTATTGTTTTTATTTTTTCTCTCAGTTTGGGTCATTTAAGCTGCCTACCCAAATGTCCTTTCTTTGGTATTGTTCGTCGAATCGTTGAGCTCCTAAGTTCTGAGTTGAGCTGATTACTGACAAATGCGTGCACTGACTGGATAGGTCCACTCAATCTGTGTGGTTCTTTCCTCAAAAGACCATTTTAGACACCAATCTACATGGTCTTCACATGATCTGACCAAGATTATGTCTAAACTTTAAAAGAGAGTGTGACCTCTGAGTTTGTTTCGGCCTTTCTTCTCAGAGTAGTCAGATAGGAAACGCCGAGCTCATCTAGTTTATTTTCTAAATATGATTGACGTGTAAAAGTGTTTGTACAAACCTACCTACGGAAAATAAAATCATTTCATTTTGTTTTTACCGGGCTTGCTCAATTTCGTAAACTAATATTCACTGTAATCATTTAGTAGTTTGTGTTTAAAACACAATAGTAGTTCAATATTCTTTCTTCATCTCTCTATCAGACAGAAAATAATCAAAAATATTTGAACAATAATGATTTAGGGGAATCATTTGAACAAGAACTTTGTTAATATACAGTTAGAAAGTTGTGGTCATATTTAAGGTCGTGGAAAGTTGTTCAGTTTGATGGTCTGTACCACACCCTGAAATATGACCTTTCTAATATATGTTGTATTTTCACTTACCTCTTTTATACTTATATAAAACCTTCTTAAATATAAGTCCATTTAGGGTCATTTTTCTTGGTAGTGAACCTTCATAAAACATCCATTTTCAGACAGTTTTCCTGAAACTAAGCCTCCATCAAAATAATTTCACTTTCCTCTCCTAAAATAGAAATATAACAAACAATTCCTAGTATTATATAAACAGTACTTGTTATACGTATTCTTCAACCCGACCCTTATAGTATTTATTGTATTTATTATATATAATCAGCCTATAATGTTCCCACTGCTGGGACAGGCCTCCTATCGGTGAGAGGTAGTGGACCGTAATCCACCACGCGGGCCCGGTGCGGGTTTGTAGATGTCACATGTCTTCGAATTTTTGGTTCTAGGACAAGCCGGTTTCCTCACGATGTTTTCCTTCATCGTTTTGAAAAAAGTGGTGATGAAATAATTTACACAAAGTAAAGCGCCTGCTTGGGTTTGTACCTACAACCTACAACTTGTAAGTCGCGGCCGTTACCACTGGGCCACCACTGCTCTGTTATAGATTTGTATTTATTGTATTTCGATCGCTCCAATACCTTATTTAGAAAAGAGTACTTACATTATTTACTTCTGATTTGATAAAGGTATATTAAAATAATAAATCTCACCTGCAATTCAGAATACCAGCGCAGCGGTATTTTTTTTAAATATCGCTGAATTATGCTGAGATACGAGCCTTTCTGGCGTCGCACAAGTCTTTTTTATTTATTTACTTTGTTGTTTTTTGTTTAATCGAACAAATATGTAAATTTTGTTAGTTTTAAATGCTCTTTTTTATTTTTTGTATTTCTTGTGCATGTCCCAAATATTTTTTTTTTTTTTCTTTTTTATTTTTCTTTCTTTCAATTATAATTAACCAAAATTGTGCCCTAGAAATTACCCAGAGGTTGATATTTATGTCAGAGGGCTCATATAAAACAGAAATGTGACAACGAAATAACTCCTTTTGCACGACAGCGCTCCAAAAACAAGGATATTTCCACAAAACGTTTGGTGGTGTTGCCATCAAAAATATTTACTTTTGACACATTTAAAAAAACATATAACCGACCCTAGCAGGAATTCGTACAAAAGATCTTTTTATTTAATTTGCCTCATGACGTTTCTTTTATGGAGGCGAACAAAGGTTCGCTCACCAAAGGTTGGCTTTGCGTTCATGAAATGCCATTTTTTTCCTCGTAGGACTACTAAATCCCTCCATATTATGTTTGTTTTAGAAAGAAAAAGGGGTAGTGCGCTGATTTCATACATTTTGTATGCAACGATAGTTTGCTTTTTCACCTCCCTTGAATCCGGATTATCAAATACATTTTCAAGAATCAGAAGGCCGCCTCAAATACCCATATATCTCTTTCACAAAATGTTTTAGAAAGCTCAAAGTATATTTTTAATTCCGAAGTTTCATACCATCTGGCCAGGAGTAAAGTTTGGACAATCCGCTCTCGAACGGGCGGCGTTGAGAACTGAAATTCCCTAAAACAAATTCATTTTCGTGTTTCGTAGAAAAAATTGTTCGCAGAATTTCAAAGCATTAGCGATCGTTTCCAGTTTTAGCTCGGTATTTTCCGGAAAAGCCTTTTTAGGAAAAAGTTTCGCTAACGTTATAATAATTCTGTATCTTCTTTAAGTTTATCTAATTAAGTTTTAAAAAGGTTAAGCAATGTTTGGGAGCGACTTTATTTTTGTACAATCCATCGTGAAGCTAGTATTTTGAACCTCGTCAAATGGAACGACACGGTCACAATACAGAAATATGTTCAAAATACTAGCTTTGAAACTGTTGATTGCTGTTCAAAATGTTTTGAATAAAGTTGAATCCTAACTCATATGATAAATGCGAAAGTGAGTTTGTTAAGCTTTCACGCTAAAACGGCTGAACGAATTTGAATGAAATTTGACAGATGTGTAGACCATAACCTGGATTAGGACATAGGATTCTTTTTATCTCGATATTCCCACAGGATCGCGAGTTACGCGAGTGAAACCGGGGACTACAAATAAATGTAACATAACAAAATAAACAGTAGTTTTAAAAGGGAAATATTAAACTGATCCTCTAAAAACTTAATGACTTTCTATAATGAACTTTTTTTTTTCAAAATTAATGTGCCTCTATAGAATTTTGCTTCACAAATGATGTTCACTTTTTTAAATAATTGAGCCTCTTTTGATTTTACTGGCCTTTTCTCACAGTTGATCGCAGTACATAGCTAGGCGTACCCCGACTAAACGGGTTAGGTTAGGTTAGAACTGTAACTGTTGGTCACAGTTCTAACCTAATCTAACCCATCCCGCGTGGCTCGATCGCACGTAGTTACGCGCGACCAGAATTGGTCGCAGTTGGCAGCGGCCGGCGAGCACTACATCCAAGTTTGTCGCATTTATTTAGTATTTAAAATATTAGTTATTTGAGATTCACAAAAAGAGGCGCAATCATTATATTAGAGAGTTCAATAATACTTTTAGGAAAGCAAACGGGCTATTTGAGGTCCGATTCAATACATGCCGTTTTAAAATGGCATGTATTTAACGCGGCGACACTCTAATCTGATTTACTTAGGGTTTTAAAAATAATTAAAATGGAAAGCATAAATAATAGGTTGGTAGCTACAGTGAATTAGCATTTTAAGTATAAAGTAGCAGCTTAATAATCAATAGTTAGCTTTATTTTAATTTAAACTAGCATCGAGTTTTTGTTTTGGTAACTGAGAGTCACCAACAACCGAGGGGATCTGACACTCGGCGGCCCCTGCCGCGGCACGCTCGCTTCGCTCGCTCACCTTCGCGCGTTAGTGGTTCTAACCTACTGTTCTAACCTAACCTAACCCAAATGATTTTATACTTAAAATGCTACTCTGAAGCTTCAACTTGTGCTTCACTTTAGCTGCCAACCTATTATTTTTGCTACTCATTTTATTTTTTAGTAGCAAATAGTTAGTCGCCGTTTAAGTTGTTAGTCGCCTGGAAAATAATTAGCCGTTTAAAATGAACCTTCTCAATGAAAACAAAACTAAATAGATATCAATAAATGTATAAACAAAGAACGAAAACCTTCATAAATTCACATTACTCGTGCCAAAAACGAGGCCCATGTTGAAGGGCCTTTAAAAAAGCCCTTACCTGTAAGAGCCTCGCGATGAACGACATTAGCTAAATTGGTCGTGTTCCCTAGGATTACACGCCGTGTCGCGACGCGCGCCAAATTAATATTTGATCTACGCTTTTGTTCAGCCAGTACTTAATTAGGTCATGAAAATATTTTTTTGTTGTCAAGTAGGTAAGAGGTGTAACAAACAAAGAATATTTAAACTGTTTTGTTGGTATATTGGCGTGTGCTAGCTAACATATGGTAAGTAATTTAATTTAATGTTTTGTGTTTTGTAGTGTTAATTACTTTGCATACGATTTGTATAGAATCAAGTTTATATAACTAAACAGACAGTCACAGAATGATGTGCTGCTGGGGAGTTTGTTGCGCCACTTCTTCTTCCCAGCTAAAGCACTAGAAAGTGGTGAAGGGCGGGCGTTTTTGGAGGACTGTCTTATGTAATTTTGACGTTCGAAAAGTGCTGATTCTCAGCCTAGTTTGAATAAATGACTTTTGATTTTGAAATAGACAAGGATAATGTTTTTTGTTTTGAGTTGGTGGGAATATGTAATGGTGCACTTTTTAAAAGCGTATTTTTTTTCGTCAATCCATTTTTATATCATTTGGATGGTAAATCTTTTTTTTATGAACTAGTTAACCGACTAGAGATACTTTACAAAAACTTTTTTTTTAAACACCAATTATTACGAAAAATAAAATATCGTCATCTGTTGCAATTGTGATAATGTTAAACCGAATAGGCTACTAGTCCATAACTTATATAATCAGCGTATAATGTTCCCACTGTTGGGAAACAGGCCTCTCTGTGAGAGGGAGTGGGCCGTAATCCACCACGTGGGCCCAGTGCGGGTTGGGTTAAATTCGGTTCTAGGACATGTCAGTTTCCTCACGATGTTTTCCTTCACCGTTTTGAGAGCAGTAGTGATGAAATAATTTACAAAAAGTTAAGCGCCTGTCTGGGTTCAAAGCTACGACCTACAACTCGTAAGTCGCAGCCACTGCTCACAGTCCTCAGCCTATTTATTATAAAGTTATAATTTTTGGGCAAGGTAAAACAATACTAGTTACCTTCTTATTTTAATGTTAAAGGCCAACAAAATCCACTAAATTATAACACAACACACTTACCCCAGGTAGTGGTAACAGTGAATTAAACGAGAAACCAATAGTGACCGAGAATTTTGTTCGGCCGTTATAAATATTTAAATGGGACTCTGTATAAGGGTCCGGCTATGAAGGCAACATCCTGTACAATTACGTGGTTATAAATCCCCTGTTACATCCAATAAGCGTGGAGCCGGATCAAAATGGCGGAAGGGAAACTATGTATATACGAAGTGGCTTGTGTATTTTGGAACATAGTGTATACGGTACCAGCATAACAAAATATTTTCTTCTGAATATTTTCTTTTTTTTCTGTATGAATAGAAACGATTTTATTGAAGTTAGGTCTAAAATATTTATCTTTTTGAAACTTTTGTTTTAAATAACACATAATATCACGCCTGTTTTCCCCAAAGGGTAAGGCAGTCGCGGGAAGGTACCAAAGGGTTACCTTGGCCCCTGGCAACACAAGCAACGGAAGGGACTAAAACCCACCCGGGGTTTTAGTCAGTAAGAGTCTGACACACCCTCCCGCTCCGCCCAGAGCGGGAGAAGTTATTTGATGATTTCCCACCCAAAAAAAAAGGGTTAGGCAAAGGTGATACCCACATTTAGTCAGTTATTTTTAAGTGCCATGTAATAGGAGGCGAGCCTATTGCCATTGACCAACTAAAGATTAGTTAACAAAACCGGGATGAAACTCATGTGACTAAGGGAAGAATATGATGGATGGAGAAAGCCCAACGAAAAGAGGGATGGGTTGTAAGATAAGATAAGATAAGATCATTTATTTGCTTAAAACATGGTATACATTTATGTGTTATTATAGAAAATGGGATCATACATGTTTTGCTTAGAATTAAAGCATACAAACTTAGACAAATTATATTAATATTATAGAAATTATTTTCATTCAGCTATTCATATAATTTAATTTTTATATTAGGCAATTTATTATAAACACGTACACACATAGCCAGACAGGTTTTGTTATAATTTGCTAATCTAGAGGGTCGGCGGAGGGTCGGGGGTACAAATCTGTATTGGTAAAGCCGACTTCGAGAACTTATGTCCTCTACTGTTTTGAACAATTATTTATATTTCCTAACAAATATACATGTTTCATACAAAAATAACGTGGTCGCTCACAATGGGCCTTATTAAAAGGCTAAAAGTCACTCAAAGGGCAATGGAGAGGGCTATGCTTGGAGTTTCCCTACGTGATCGAATCAGAAATGAAGAGATCCGCAGGCGAACCAAGGTTACCGACATAGTCCGAAGAATTGCCAAACTTAAGTAGCAGTGGGCAGAGCACATTGCTTGCAGAACAGATGGCCGATGGGGCCGAAAGGTTCTGGAGTGGCGACCGCGTACCGGAAGACGTAGCGTTGGAAGGCCTCCTACAAGGTGGATCGATGACCTTGTGAAGTCCGCTGGATGCGGGGAACATAAAACCGGTCGAAGTGGCGGTGCTTGGGGGAGGCCCATGTCCAGCAGTGGACGTCTTTCGCCTGAAATGATGATGATACAAATATGATATATGAGGAATTATATGAAACAGAAGGGAGTGAATGATAGCGTGACGGTTGAGAGGGGAGTATCGAAGAAAAAAACGTGTAGCGCCGACCACAAGTAACATGGGACGAGTTTTCATCACCACCGATGAAAACTGATGAAGAGTAGTTTATAGGCATTATAGTTAATCAACTGCCTTGTTGGTCTAGTGGTTGCAAGCGCTACTGCTGAGCATGAGGTTCTGGGTGCGATTCCCGGGTCGGGCAAAGTATTATTGGGTTTTCCATCTGGAATTTCTCAGTAGCAGCCCGGAGTGTGCCCGGTTGATGGCAATAGGCTTGTCCCCTATTACATGTGACTTAAACATAACTGGCGAAATGTGGGTGTACTACAGGTATACCTCTGCCCAACCCTTCGGGGAAACAAGGCGTGATGTTATGTTGTTATGTAGTTAATCAAAACTTATTTTAAATTTATGTCGTGTTTTACGTAGGAACATCTTTGACATCATTCCTCTGAGTCTCAACGTTTAAAAAGTTATTACGATAGCTATAATATTTTTTTTTAAATATAAAGATATTAATCGTTTATTACCATAAAAAAATTACAAGATGATTATTTACATTAACTAAATTAAATTAAAACTAAGTTAAACCTAAAACAGACCCTAAAGGGTGTGTCAGACTCTTACTGACTAAAACCCACCCGTATTCCTTCCTGTTGCCTGTGTTGCGGGGGCCTCGGTGACCCATAAGTACCTTCCCGCGACCCCGGCAGGCATTGGCCCTAGTGGACCCCTACTATATGTGCTGACGACATCTCTTTGAGGCGCGCGTGGAATACGACGCGCCGTCGACCCGGGCCTGGTCCTTACCGGACGGTGAGCTACCCATTGCTCACTGTCCGCAAGCCCGCGCCTACGGTGGCTGGTGGCTGGAAATCCGCCCGAGATTCCCGACGCCCAGGGCGTCTCCTGCGGCGGCTAGGGGCGAGAGGGCGCGAAACGTGCCTTTCCCTCAACCTTCCCGCCTCCTCCTTCGCGAGCATTACTGCTTCGCAGAAGGAGGTGACGGCTGCCCATGCCCTCTCGCTCCATACCATGGCAAAAAAAAGGCCCTTGAGGTGCAGATCGAGGATGCTGGCGGCATTTCCTCGCTGAATTGCAATGCTGATGCGTTGCGCGAGAAAACCCCCAGCTTTTCGGTCACCAGTTACATCAACTAGACGTTTCGCGATTTCCGCAAATAATTTATGCGCACTGGGACCCCACGGACCGAGGGTCTCGACGCCAAAGGGCACAAAGTTGTACAGCTGTAACTTAATATTGAATATTGTCAAAGTGGTACAGTGTTTATGTATTTCTTGCCTCACTTATTTTTCTTATAAAGCTCTATAAAATTCAAATATTATTTGCCATTTACAGGCAACAATGAACTTAAAAACCTTTTCAGTATTTCTGTCAGACATCTATTTAAATAATGTTTTAGTGTTTCGTTGTCATTTCAATCCATTTCCAATTCACAATAAAATAAAACTTAACATTTTAAAGTTATCATAAAATGCTTATAATTTTGTTTGCGATTTTCATGCTACGACATTTCGCTACGGTGCTACGTCATTGCTACGGCGTAGCGCGGGCTACGGACCGTGTTATTTTGTTCGTTGGTTATAAAAGACGAAGAGACGCCGAAAGCGAGGAACGTTAATGGTCATACATTACTCAGGCATTTTATATTATACTTTTATTTTAATTTAGAACATCGTTGTTATTAAATTTTCCTTACATTTAATGGAGTATCTACGGGAAGATTGAAAAGTATTTTCTTAGTTAGATTGATCAGTAGTTTCAGAGATTAATCAAGACACATAGCTATACATACAAACGGCGTAAGTCCTATGTAATTCAGTTCAATTACAAGTAATTACGTCACATTTAATATCTATTAAGGGACTCGTTTCGACGCTCCACGACTCGAGCGCCGGCAAATCATTTTAATGAGATTTCACGCTGATGGCGTTATGCAAAAGGGCGGTATAGTAAAGGTGGTTTAAAGTGGGAATAAATTATTATTTACTTAGTTTGTTAGACGTAAGTACCATCATTTTATGGGGTGCATTAAAAGAGTTACTAGCGATTAATGAATAATACCTTCTCTACTTTAATGAAATAATATGAAAATGAAAAAAAGGGTTCCGTAGTTGGAATGAATGTATCCCAAAAACAAACTGAATATTGTAGTTAAAAAAACATGTTCTCCCATACATCGATATTTGTCACGGTATTCTCCAACCGCAAATGTTTTTTTTTTTTAATTTATTTATTTCTAAAACACTTAATCTATTACAATTTGGTTTTAGCCTCACAACGAACACCTCTCAGGGTTTATCTGTGTGTGGCGAGCCGTTCAAATAAATTGTACAATAAAGTTACTTACATATGTACTTACATACTTAATTATACAATCATATTAAAATGATTATAAAAAGAATAGTGAGTACATTAATACATACATACATACATTATGAGAAATTTTGTGTAAAGCAACGTTTTGATTTGTACTTATAACTTTTCGAATTCGCTTTGTATAACGTTTGTAAGTTGGTCGACTATGTATACCCCTGCCAAATTACAGCTTTCTAATACTAATAGTTTCTGAGCTAAGCTGCGGACAGACAGACGGACATGGCGAAACTATAAAGGTTCCTAGTTGACTCCGGAACCCTAAAAATGATAATAATAATAATATAATAATAATAACTTCAGGGGTCAAAGTCTCTTTTAAAGTCCAAACATAATCTTGGTCAGATAATGTGAGGAGATTTGAGTGGACCTGTCCAGTCAGTATAAGCACTTGTTAGTAATCGAGTAGCTCAACTCGGAAGTTAAGGAGCTCAACGACTCGACGGACAATCATCATCTGCCTAGCCTTTTCCCAACTATATTGGGGTCGGCTTCCAGTCTAGCCAGATACAGCTGAATACCAGTATTTTACATGGAGCGACTGCCTATCTGACCTCCACAACCCAGTTACTGGGCAACACGATACCCCTTGGTAAGACTGGTTGTCAGACTTTCGGGCTTCTGACGACCCGTAACGACTGTCAAAGATTTACAAATGACGACTCGACGGACAATACCAAAGAAAATAAAACCCGCATAGTCCTCAAATTCACATTTACTACCATCTACCTTTCACGCTCCGTGCCATTTAATGTAACACAAAGGATGCAGTAGTTTTATAACAACTTAAAACATGATACAGTTTTTTAGTAGGGTGCGAAAAGTGAACTGAAATAAGTGGGTCGATACCGACCCACGCGATAATTATTCGTGCTACTTATACAGTTAGCAAGCATAATAAATAGTAATTACATACCTATTACTTTGTAGAATAAAATTAGTCTGAATGTAGTACAGAAATATGTGAATGACATAACATAAAATCAGACCTTGTTGCCCTGAGGGGTTGGGCAGACGTGTACATATACTCTTCTCAAATTTTTGTTAATTGTTGTATATTTTTTGTCTTTGTTTTATTTACACACATAAATTAGCTGCTCTACTTTAAGATTAAACACCTAGTAGGTAATAATAAGAAAATGCTGTATTGTCGTTTAATTGTTTATTATATTTAGTTCATTATTTTCTGTTGCTTCCTGTAATTTAAATCTAAATAAATAAATGTACACCTATAATTCACCCATTATGTTTAAGTCCCATGTAATGGAGGCGAGCTAATTGCCATCAACCGGGCACAAATCCAGACTCCGGGTTGTGAATATTCGACACACGCTCACAAAACTTTCCCAACCAATTTTCCACGAACAAAATCTAATCCTCACAAGCCAAATCTTTGCAACCAAGTACGTACGTACCCAGCTCAGCTTAATCGCAAACTGGCTGTACCAATTTGCTCTCACAAGTAAGTAGTGTTCCGGGCAACGCTTTCTTTTGTGAGCGCTGTATCGCGTTATTCGCCTCTCGATCCCACCATACATATTTATGTGTTTTTTCACATACCCCCGTTGAAGCTGGTAAGCCTTTCGTTATCCCGTGTTTTATTCTCAAAAAGACTGTAAACAATAAATATTTATACGTATACAGTGTGTTGTTGTTGACTGTGGATTAAATGGGATGAAGTTCATATTTTCGATTTCCATTTGATGCAGAATCAAGAATTTTCTTCTTTCAAATCTTTTAACCCTTTGACCGCCACGTCAAAAAAACAAAAACGTGCCCAAGGTGCCAAGCTGCTAATTATTCCTTGAAATCTGACCGTGGCGTGCTGGGCACATTTTGGTTTGTCATCTATACATGACAGTGGCGGTCAAAAGGTTAAACAGAACTACAGCTACGTTTAAATCAGTGCTTTTCATCATTGAAAAGGTTTTGCATACGTAGATCAGGGGGCCAACCACCGCCTCTTATAGTATCATTATTTTAATATTACATCAGTGTGAGATTGAGATGAAGCTATACAGGGGGTATAGCTTCATCTTTTTCCTACTGTGAAGCAATATTAACGTGCTTTCCTAGGCACGGAAAGTCTCGGTATGTAAAGATGGTAACCCATCTACGGCAAACCCAGGGAAGCGTAGCTTCACCTGATGGATTGACCCGTGTGCGGTTGTCATATTAAATCCCGACATCAACCGTCGGGCAGTTGTCCACCAGACACGACACCCGTCTGGTCGGAGGATCCTCCCTTTTCTATGGAGGATGTGTGAACTTTACAACCTGTTCCTCATACCTCTATACTGTGACAAACAGAATTCTAACCAACAATATTGCTTTAAACCGACAGCACTCACGAATTGTGTTTGCCCAGAAATGAACCTACAAATAAATAATTAAATTCAGCATGACGCTAACAATGAGGGTTTTGTGGCACACAGTAGCGGAGTTCTGGCAGCACTAAGACGTCGGACCTGTCAAAAGTTTCAAAGCAGCTATAATTTCTTTAGTCGTGACTGATTGATGAACGAATGAATGAAACGAATAATGAACGTCATCATATATTTTATACTCATTGTCCAAATGGAAGACGTCTTGTCAAAGTGGCGCCAACTGGTGGCGTAAATTTGCATGAAAACCTTTAATGTGAGGATGGCAGCAGTTCTTCGACTATCTTGTATTCAAAATGCTTACTAATGAGTTTAGCGTTGATTTTACATTCTGTTTTGATACTATTTTTGGACGTGGACACTTGCAGGTTTGATAATACTTTACGTTAGTTCGAGGTCGAAGTTTGGAGGGCTATATATGTGGGAGGTTGAAGCTGTTCTGTTTATGCAAATGTGTATTTAAAAAATCCCGCCCAGAGCGGGAGAAGTTATTTGATGATTTCCCACCCTCAAAAAAAAGTGCCAAAGAAATAGACATACATACATACTCTCGAAAAACATTACCCTCCTTCTGGGGCAGTCGGGCAAAAAACAGTTTTTTTTTTGTAAACTTCATAGACGTGGTAGGTATCGAAAACTAAATAAGATAAAACAAAAAAAAAAAACAGATTTTCTCAGCTCATACAAGTAGCTACACTATCATCGGTCACGTCACCCCAAAAAAAGAACATCTAATCATTTATTTAAATCATGATTTATAGGTATCGATATCCATCACGTCTGCGGAGTTACAAATTCCTTTACAATTTATCATTTTTTTGAAAGGTATAAATTCGACAATACCACCCTGTTTTTTTAATTGTCTCTAGTAGAGTAATTAAGGAAACTATCGTGTCTGTGTATAGTCTGTTTCTCAAATTCCCCGCAATTCCGGGAATTGTCCAAAAATTGGGAACCCTGGTCTTCAATACTTTTCATTCATTAAATCTTGACTTTACACACAACCAATGACTGCACGCGGTGGTCAGCTCCTGCCGCAGGAGTTACGCCCCTAATTTAAACCATATCATTATTGTGTGCCGTTCATACACACGAAAATATACACCAGTGTGCGTAAATTTATGAATGGGATTTAGGCCGGCCGAGTGCCTGCCTAGTAAATATTGTGTGCTCCATCGAACTGTGAGTTACGTCACACGGCGGTTGCGACAAGTTGCTATAAGTGTTATAACAGGAGTTTAACTTCTTTTTAATATTTTGTATTATTTGTATTACATAGTTAAAATAAATGCATTTGGCGTTGTTGGTAGAGTAGGCTAGGCCTAATTGCCTCTATGGACGTACGCCCCTGCCCGCGTGGTGGATTACGGCCCACTCCCTCTCACAGAGAGGAGGCTTGTGTCCCAGCAGTGGGAACACTATAGGCTTGAGGTAAATTTCTGTCGCTGCTCAGTTGCTTGTTACCAACGTGAGATGTCAGCTGCGACTATTGTAAGGCTCGCTCATTTTTTATTTGTCTACTATAATTAATGACCATAATGATGCTTTAGACTGTAAGTACGTCTGACATACCCTGGACAACAGTCAGTCTGGTTACCAACCTTACCGCCGGATTAATCTATTTACCACCGCTAAATCTAATCTCGTATACCTCATTGCCGACATTAAAGTAGTGCCACTAACACATTTGCGACACACTAGACATCTTTGTGAAGTAAAACAGACACCAGCATTGTGTAAATCTTGGCTCAACGCCAACACCTCGAATGTTGTATGTTTCTCCACTAAGTATTTTCTTAGACGACCTTTTCAGGCAAATTGTCCCTCTTATCAGCTTTTCTAGCTTCTTAAAAGTTAAACTATTGTTACAGCACTTTAGGAATTGTTGGCAACAGGACGACTCTGAAATTAAAAGTTTGGGAATAGGACTGTCAAGCGTGAGTTGTCAATTCTAAACGTACGTCATAAAGCGTGTGAATAGGACAGAGAATATTTACTTGAGGATTTCTTTACTGTAGATAGAATAAAATATAATAGAATAGTCTTTATTGTGTACACCATACAAATTAGAGATATAAATGTAGAAATTTTACATAGGGTGATACAATGGGCGGTCTTATCATTAAAAGCGATCTTAATCCCGCGAGATACCCCGCGTCCTAACCGAAAGCGACCATTCCGCGAGTAAGCGATCGACGCGATCGTTTGTGTGAATTATGATATATGCAGTATAATACTGATTTACATCCGTCACTTCACACTTCAGGTCCAGTTGAAAACCAGTTAGGCACCAGCAGGCAGTTATCTGCCATTTTTGCTGAACTGGGCCTTTCTGGCGCAGCCGTGAGGCACACTTTCCTGCTAATTTCTTACATCGTACCTCACACTTTTTGTTTGATTTTTATATTAAAAAAAAAATGTCTGCTGTATATTATATTGTGTGTGCCTTTTAGTCTTTGCTAAATAAATGTATTTTCTTTCTTTATATCACATTCATAAAAAAAGAGCACGAACGGTCGCGTAAACGCGCGAAGAACAGTTTCGGTTAGGACGCGGCCTTCAGCGTCCTGTCTCTTTTTATGACTGCAGCTGCCTTGAACATTGGCTTTTAGTATATTTTTATTCACAGGCCATACAAAACGTAAGACAGAACATTACTGTGGGAACATATTCAGTATACTTAAGGTGGATCAGCAGTGGTAACCCGCGAAATTCAATTCAATTACGTTTTTTGCAATTTGCAGGTCACTGTGAGGTTGTATCTTGATCAAAATATGATTCGCCACCATAACATATGTGTATTTCTAGAATTATTATCATTAAAATCATTAATACATCTAAGTTTGATTTGTTCCGAACTTTTCTATAATAGATTTGTTCTTATGGAACAAATCTAACTAAGAGAGATATTTTAATGATTCGAATGAACGCAAAAAACATAAGAAAATGTGGATCCATCCTCCAGGATTCATCATCAGAAAATTTTGTTAATTGAAAAAAAAAAAATAAAGAATAACGTTTATTTGGACACAGTTCGTGGAACATAAAATACAAAAAACAATAAAAAAGTGAAAATAATGTTTTAACAACAATAGTGTGTGCCTCACGGCTGCGCCAAAAAGGTTCATTTCAGCATTAATGCCAGACAGATGCTGTCTGACGCTGGCTTTCTAATGAACCTTTAGGGACAAGTGATGGGGAGTACAAACAGTTTCAACATAGCTAATACATAATTTTTATACTTATAAATGAATAAATTAATTAGAATATAATAACAAAAACAAAAAAAAAATAATACAAAATATACGAAAACAACAAGAACTGTCCCAGCAAAAACCTATTCTTAGTGATTAGCTAGATTGATAAAGAAAACCTGTTCTTAGCGATTAGCTAGAATGATAATTAAAATATGGCTCCAAAATAATAACGCAACAAATTCTGTTCTCACTGAATGTCATCCTACCACACGAACCTTGTACAAAAGTTACCAACATACAGGTAAGTACGCCCCTCTTATCTTAAGGAACGTTTCAAGTTCCTAAATGACACATAAAATAGATACCTGAGATCATCGGAAAACTTGAGACTAGAGATGCTGATGCATTCCACCAGTTTCTATGAGTTCAAGCAGTACGGTTGTGGAATGCCTTGCCCGTGTCGATAAGGTGTGCTCAATCTCTGTCCATTTTTAAAATTATGGTAAAAAAACACTATCTCTCTCCTTAAACATATTTTTTTATTTTCTTTGTTCTTTGCACCTGTTTTGGTTCTTAACACTAAGTTTTATGATTTATTATTGAGTATATTATATGGATAATTTTAATATGTTTTATGTATGTATGTATTTATTGTATAAATGTAAATACACTACAGACTACCTGCAGTATTGTCTCTCCTTTCCACCCTAATCCATCCAAAGGATGTCTTTAAAAGATCGCTTTTAGCGATAAGACCGCCCATTGTGTCACTCTATGTAAAATTTCTACATTTATATCTGTATTTTTATGGTGTACATAATAAAGAGTATTCCATTCTTGAAATGAACACGCCTTGTCACTACGAATATTTCTGTATTTATATTCTTGCACACGTACAAACTTGGTATTTAGCAATATTTAACAAACTATTTAATTAGGTACTCAATATAATATCAGTATAGACTTGAGACTTCTTAAAGACAACCTTCAGATTCCGAGGCTCGAAGAGAACTAACTTAGCAACTACGCGGCACACCAAATATCATGTTTTCCATTCGGTTGTGTTAAAAAACCAGTACTTTTAGAGTAACTGTCAAATTAGATACTTTTAAAATTCATGATACCAAAAATCATTTGAAGCTAATGGTGCCGATTCCCTTGTTCACAAACTAAACTAAATTTAAGTTCAGTGCATCTTTTTCTTTCTATTTCATTAAGAAAAGGACAGAAGATAAATTTTAGTTTAGTCCTGTCCAATTAATCAGCGCTTGACGTAAATCAACGTAATTTTAGTAGACAAGTTTTTAATCACGTCTAAACTTGTATGGAGTAGTGACAGGCGCTGATTAATTTGACAGGACTAAACTAAAATTTTTCGTCTGTCCTTTTCTTAATGAAATAGAAAGAAAAAGATGCACTGAACTTAGATTTACTTTAGTTTGTGAACAAGGGAATCGGCACCATTCACATACTTTCAATTTTATATTTACTATTTAATCACGACACAGTCATCTTATTAATATTTGGAAATCATGACATTCTATTCTAAGTACAATTTATTGGTGCCAGTCGGTAAATTACCAGTTTGTAGTAGTTCCCTAACTAGTGAAGTTGGGCACTGTTAAGACTCGTTACGGGGACGCAATCAGTTGCACTGACGTACACTGTGAGCTGTGACTGTGAGCGAGCTCGGAAAGATTGGCCGCGGGAAACTGGGGTATGGTTTGAGGAAGAAGTGGTAGCGGGGTTTGTTGTTTTTTGGTCAAACGGGAACGGCAATAATGTAAATACGTAAGGTAGAGTCGCACAACTTTCTCCAAATGATTTTAAACCTTTAAATGTTGACGGTTAAGTTCAAAATCGAATGAGAACATTTGACAGTTTGTGTTAACTTGATGTGCTTTGTACATCCACGTGTAAACTGATACCATGAATTCAGTACATGATTCTAGAACAACCAGCGTCGAAATTTTGCGCGTCTCCTCCTCCGATCTCCCTTACACTGTATATTGGCTTTAACGACTTCCTTTGCTTAACGAAGTGTCTAAAATGTTAATGCTTGCTCAAATACCTACAACTATCGGTACAAGTGGTAAGCGATTACGATGGTAATGATGTATACTTGATCTTAATTTTTACCGTACTGCCCCAGAAGGAGGGTAATGTTTTTCGAGAGTATGTATGTGTGTATGTCTATTTCTTTGGCACGCTCTGTAGCCTAAACGGCTTGATGGATTTTAACATATGAGGTGTCGTTAGATTCGTCTGAATTGTGGGAGTGACATAGGTTATATAATATTTATATATTGCTCCTGCAAGTACAAAAAAAGGGAGGAGACGGTTAAAAAAATACAACAGTATTGGAGTCAAATAAAAGCTAGTAGTAAGCCAATTCCAAATATATATATTAATAAAACTAATAAGCTTGAAACATTAATAATAAGTATTGCAGGCGGGGGACAAACCAATAAAGCCCCCCCCCCCCCAAACGGGACCTTGTATTTGTAGGGGGCCTGTGATCCCAAAATTCTATAGATTATAATGCTTGTTTTTCTCTTTTCAGTTATGTGTTTTTGCAGTCGGGTATTTTGATTTTTTTAATAATTTGGTTTTTACCCTATTCACTCCTGACTTGAAGACGCATTTCGCGAAACTCGTAACGTCGCTCGTTCCATACCGAAGAGTCTGATGTAAGTCGCATGAGTCAACTCCTGAGGTTTTAATTTCCTGTAGCAGAAAAAGAATGTCAAATTCAGACATGTTTTCTGAAGCAGCGTAATTTCCGTACTTGTTCAGTAAATCTACTGTCATTTGATACTAATATTTTCTAATTCAATTTTGCCAATTTGAGCTTTGATTATACTAAAGATTAAACCATTTTCAGTAGTTGTATACAGATTAAAGCGTTTTATAAGACTGGAAACTAACACAAACTTAAGAACGACGAAGTAAAAAAGTATTAACGTAAATCATAAACCCATCCATTAGCGACCCGCCCAAATCTTACACCACAGACCACACGTAATCCGCAGTGATTTCAGTAACAGGAATGTGGTACAGCTATAACTGTTCGTCGCACAAACCACTCGTTCCAGGGGTTATTATCCGGGGGTGTCAACCTGGGGGTGCCACGACCTAGGGGCGTCAAACTCGCTGGCTACAGAGAATCAATTCACTTTTGGTGTTAAAGTTTCGCACCATGAAAACGGAACCCCTTAAGTTAGGCGTCTGTCTGAGTTCAAGATTTTACTGTTTGGGGTGACTTGATCTAGGGCTGTCAAAACTGGGTAGCTTGCTGCAGCATAAAGATTGGTTTGTGGAAAATAATTAAATGAAAATCGTTTATTTGCATAAGTACAAATACTCGTAGCGTTGCCAGGCGTTCGGATAAAGCCGGACACAGTCAGGCTTTTTGGTTGCATGTGCGGCCAAACTAGACGGTAACTGGCCTGTCCGGCTTTTTAAAATTGACCATATTTTTTACATTTGTCATGTGTTGGTTTCCGGATTAATAATAAAGAAGGTTCATTCAGTTTTATTGTTGTTTCATTCAAATGTAAAAAGATTTTAAGGTAAATGATAAAAAATAATTGCTTTACTTTAAAAAAAAATAGTCGTGTACTTTTTTTTTTTTTTTTTGAGGGTGGGAAATCATCAAATAACTTCTCCCGCTCTGGGCGGAGCGGGAGGGTGTGTCAGACTCTTACTGACTAAAACCCACCCGTATTCCTTCCTGTTGCCTGTGTTGCGGGGGCCTCGGTGACCCATAAGTACCTTCCCGCGACCCCGGCAGGCATCGGCCCTAGTGGACCCCTACTTTGTGCTGACGACATCTCTTTGAGGCGCGCGTGGAATACGACGTGCCGTCGACCCGGGCCTGGTCCTTACCGGACGGTGAGCTACCCATTGCTCACCGGCCGCAAGCCCGCGCCTTCGGTGGCCGGAAATCCGCCCGGGATTCCCGACGCCCTGGGCGTCTCCTGCGGCGGCTAGGGGCGAGAGGGCGCGAAACTTGCCTTTCCCTCAACCGTCCCGCCTCCTCCTTCGCCAGCATTACTGCTTCGCCGAAGGAGGTGACTCTATGCTCCACCGTGTCCTCCGGGCGATCCACGCAGTGGTGATGCAGGGGTGAGTGGCATGTGGAGCCTAGTCAAAGGACTATGGGCGGCATAAAAACTGACACCAGGTTAGTCACTAACCACACGAAAAGAAAGAAAGATCCCAATCTCACCGGCCATTAATATTTATAGCATTACATACATGGTAGATTGAAATATGTTTTCTAAAATAATACATTTTCATTTCCATTGTAATAAGAAAATGGAGGGGCCAGAATGGGGTGCCACTGCGGAAATGTCAAATGGGGAAACAAGCTTACTTAGGGTTGGCACTAGCGGTATTGAATAAAATATATTCATATTATACTTTCTGAGAGCTTTTTTACAATTTAATTAAAACTGCTCAGCTTTTGATTCGTGATCAACAATAGGGTATTTTACTATATACGAGAAAATCTATAAATATATTATTGAGATAGTTTAGGCAAAAAGGAGTCGGAAAATGTTACTTTTAGTTCATAAAATAACAAAATAAATTATAAAATTAATTCAACGTTTTCAGTTTTTCGTTAAGAAAAACCCCGAAAAAGTAGCCGCTATGTCATTACGTCATACGGCTATGTAAACTAAAACGAGTCAACTGTCAACTGATAGTTAGATAATAGATCAGCGCATTTGTTTACATAGCCAAGTGACGTCATGACCACAGAGCAACATGGCATCCACTGCGTCCAGCGTTTTCGTCAAACTACGCGCGAAATTTGAAAATGTAAAATTTAAATGCAATTTTATGGCACTTATCGATTGAATAAAAAATTTGTGATTTTTTTTTTGGGGCATATTAGCTCTATAGAATTTAATTAAGACACTTTTCAAAAATGGGTGTAAGACCCTATTTTGAGGAAAATAAATTCATTTGGCTACCTCTTTACATGCCTATGCTAGTTTTATATACAGGGTCAAAGTAAATTAGCTGGCGAAACTTTGCAGACGAGATGGGTATATGGATATCAAAACACACAAAAAGATTTAATGCTCTGTTTTTGGGGTCGACTACCGCTGTAAGGGTAGTTACTTTTTTTTTTGGGTAGGAATTTATCAAATAACGTTTCCCGCTCTGGGCGGAGCGGGAGGGTGTGTCAGACTCTTATTGACTAAAACCCGCCCGTGTTCCTTCCGTTGCCTGTGTTGGGCCTCGGTAAACCTTTCGGAATTTCCCGCGACCCTGGCAGGCATCGGCCATAGTGGGCTCCTTTTTTTATTTTGGGTGGGAAATTATCAAATAACTTCTCCCGCTCTGTGCGGAGCGGGAGGGTATGTCAGACTCTTACTGAGTAAAACCCACCCGTGTTCCTATAGTTGCCTATGTTGCCAGGGCCTCGGTAAACCTTTCGGAATTACCCGCGACCCCGGCAGACATCTGCCATAGTAGAACACTTATTTTTTTTTTGTGGGAAATATTAAATAACTACTCCCGCTCTGGGCGGAGCGGAAGGGTGTGTCAGACTCTTACTGACTAAAACCCACCCGTGTCCCTTCCCTTGCCTGTGTTGCCAGGGCCTCGGTAACCCTTTCGGAATTTCTCGCGACCCCGGCAGGCATCGGCCATAGTGGACTCCTTTTTTATTTTGGGTGGGAAATTATCAAATAACTTCTCCCACTCTGGGCGGAGAGGGAGGGTGTTTCAGACTCTTACTGACTAAAACCCACCCGTGTTCCTTCCGTTGCCTGTGTTTGGCCATCGGTAACCCTTTCGGACTTTCCCGCGACCCCGGCAGACATCGGCCTTAGTGGAACCCTACACTTGTGCTGAGATCTCTTTGAGGCGCGCGTCGAACACAACGCGCCGTCAACCCGGGCCTGGTCATTATAGGACGGCGAGCTTTAGGGTAGTTACTTGAAGTATGAGTTGAGAAAATCTGTTCTTTTTGTTTTATCTCGTTAAGATATCGATTCACTTCTGTGAAGTTTACACAAAATAAAAACTGTTTTTTATACTGTTATTTCAAGTAACTACACTATCTAAGGTCGTTCCGGGGTCGCGGGAAGGTACTTATGGGTCACCGAGGCCCCCGCAACACAGGTAACGGAAGGAATACGGGTGGGTTTTAGTCAGTAAGAGTCTGACACACCCTCCCGCTCCACCTAGAGCGGGAGAAGTTATTTGATGATTTCCCACCCAAAAAAAAGGTCGTTGACAGAAAATAAATTCATCAAACAAAGAAAATGTATATAATATACGTAATGTAAACAGAGTAGATTTTTGAGACGGGGCAGTAACGGCAGCTACATTAACCGTTGTAGCTACAGGAAAACGGTCTTAGGAGACCATTCTTCACTTTTTAAGACATTTAGATCTGCATACACAGATTTAAAAAAAAAATGTGCAGTCAGCAAGAAAATGGCCAGCTTTCACAAAAACTCTTTTTGGTGCAAATCGATCCTGTTTCTTACAGGGATCAAAAAACTCTATTAGACCAACGAAGGTTTGAACTAGATAAGTCAGAAATTGCAAAAAACTTTTTCCATACATTTCATAGGAAAGAAACTCAAACTTACTAAAATACAAGATAGAATAGGGTGTCCTTATCCAGGTCATGGTCAAACTTCATCCAAATCCGTTCAGCCGTTGTGAAAGCGTAACAAACAAACAAACTCACTTTCCCATTAGATGGTTAGGATAGGACAGGATTAACTCCTTGTCGTGCGCCTTCGTTTAAGGACATTGTTACTTGGCCAGGCTTCAAGTCAATTCTTTATACATTTTCAGTTTCACGTCTCGTTTGTCAATAACATGACGTCACAATATTTGCGTCACACTTGACGAGGGTGCCGCCAGTCCTCTGTTTATTTTGCGCACATTCCTCACGCGATCAGCTTATAAATTGATATTAAATTGTGCGTACGGAATCTTGTTAAGGATTACATTCTTTTGAATCGGAATTTAATACTTGGAATAATTAATGGCTGATCAGAATGTATTTGTGATTTGTATGCTTATAGAATGATACTTATATAAGCTACAACTCTGAAATAAAGGGGTTTGCAATATAAAACGAAACACATTATGTAAACACAAACATATTTGTAAGAACACTTAGATATCACCAAAATATTGGTGCCGATTCCCTTGTTCACAAACTAAACTAAATTTAAGTTCAGTGCATCTTTTTCTTTCTATTTCATTGAGAAAAGGACAGAAGATAAATTTTAGTTTAGTCCTGTCAAATTAAGCAGCGCCTGTCACTACTCCATACAAGTTTAGACGTGATTAAAAACTTGCCTACTAAAATCACGTCAATTTACGTCAAGGGCTGATTAATCTGACAGGACTAAACTAAAATTTGTCTTCTGTCCTTTTCTTAATGAAATAGAAAGAAAAAGATGCACTGAACTTAAATTTGGTTTAGTTTGTGAACAAGGGAATCGGCACCAATAAGTCCTGTACTTACTTGCTAAGATTTAAATTTAAATTCCACCAGTTTGTTACGCTGGTAATTTAGGCGTCTTCACTGCTTAACTTCTCGTTCAAAAAGGCCGGCTGTCAGTTATCGCCCATACAGAATGACAGTGGATATCATGATGAACGAATAATCGATTGAGTGACATACGAGTATTATTCGATTAGTAGGGTTACCAGATACAAGCTAACTCTTAGCTGTTGACTGATAACCAGAGATCGGATATTCGGATGCATATTTACCTAAAGTAATTTTTGCTATGAAAGTATGGAAGCGGCTTCTTAACAATCTTTTTTTTTAAAGAGGCCACGAACAACGGGAATGCATAACTAGTCCGGTGTATAGTATGGAAGCGACTTCTACAAAAATATTTATTAAAAAAAACCCGGGCTTATTGGATTGCATGTTTATTTAAAATTAATGTTTCTACTACCTACTTTACATCATAATATTAGGTGGGTACATATGCATCCAATTACATATGTAGTCAAAAAAAAACATAAAATTTGTCGATTCGGGAATGGCGGGCGGGATTTTTACGATCGATACAAAAGTGCATTCCATATAAGCTAACATTTGAAAGTAAGTTAATATACATTTGATTCTATAATCAGAAACCTATATTTGTATTCCCAGAGCCGCGGGATTTTGCGATACAAAAGCGGATTCCATATTGGCCAACATCTCAACTTTAGGTGAATATGCATCCGAATATCCGATCTCTACTGATAACTCATCTGCGATCCGTTGTGGAAAGGCACTGTTCTTCTCCAGGTTACCTAGTTCAGTGGTTTAAGCGTGAACATGTAACAGACAGACAGACAGAGTTACTTTCGCATTTGAAATATTAGTATGATATTTAACAAGCTGAACTCATTAAATACTTCGTTATAAAAGTCTTGAAGAAAGCTGGGAGAGTTAGTGAGTGGCGTGGGACCAGGAGTGCCTGTTTGGCACCGCTCCCAATTTGGCATCACTCCCAGATTATGCGCGCACCACCCGCCAGCAACCAACTACTAATAACAATCTGTAAAAATCAATAATTGTTGGTATATTGGCGTGTGCTAGCTAACATATGGCAAGTAATTTAATTTAATGTTTTGTGTTTCGTAATGTTAATTACTTTGCATACAATTTGTATAGAATCAAGTTTATATACTCGTAACTAAACACACAGGTGTGCTGCTAGGGAGTTCTTTGCGCAACTTCTTCCCAGCTAAAGCACTAGGAAGTGATGAAGGGCGGGCGTTTTTGGGGGACTGTCTTATGTAATTTTGACGTTCGAAAAGTGTTGATTCTCAGCCTAGTTTGAATAAATGGCTTTTTCACTTCTCATGCTCTAAAAGTTCGTCTTTATGTTGTGCGTAGGCGACATAAAATCGCGTTTTATGCTCTAGTGTATAAAGTATTAGTTTTTCTAAGACTAAGAATAATCAGGCCCAACAGCCACACGCACAATAAAACGTCGCAGATTAAAGTCGTTATTTTATTTCATTTGCTTTAATTTATATCACTTCCGTGTTTTCTATCGTTAATTTAATAAAACTAGATAAAACAATCGTAATTTATTATTTAAAAATGTAAAGAAACATTTTTATGACTTGGCAGTATGAAGTACCCAAATCGAATGACACATGTTGAAAATTAAAAAAAAAACTTAAAAAAGTTTCATGGCGGGAATTTGTTACTCTCATCTTCAATTTTTTTGCAACATTTTTGAACAACGAAATACTTTTATATAGTTTATGCCTGTTTTTCTCGCAATCGAAGTGAAAAGCAGAGTGTACAACTCGGACATAAACGAGCCATTTTAAGATGGCTTATTTTATGCACTAGTTGTACAATCTACTATTAATTTTGATTTTGAAAACACTCGTGTGATTTCAAAAAAGCAATATTGAGAATTTTGATAAATAAAACCTATTACTCACTAAAGGACTATTTGCACGACAATTCTATAATTACTGCCTCAGAAAATTGTTCATCACCTCACCTATTTTGACGATCTTGAATTTTGTTTGATATTAACATTAAGGCGCTGACAAGACCCAATTGATCAAAATAGGCTTTGCTTAAGAAAAAAAATTGCCAAATATGTATAGTTTGTGGTAGCGGAAACAATATATGTTAATTTTGAACATATTTCCCACAACCTGGTTGTTACCAAAACACGTTTTGAAAACAAAATCTCGATACAAACTTACATTAAACTAACCTCTTACTTTGAGTTCTAATCCAAAATATCTGTATCAAATATCAACATACGTTATGTATTTAATTAATAACAAGAACTTCTTATTTGAATGCAGAACTTGGTTGTTTTTTATTTTCGATTACTCAACTCAATTTTGAGTAAATAGATAATTACTTCATATTTTGCAATAAATTACAAGCGTTGTGTCGTCGCGCTTTTCTTTCTTTTCTATGGAATTTGACAGTGACCGCGGTTTAGGTACTGTCAGCGTCTTAATATGACACGTAACTTAATGAAATGAAATGAAATTGTTTATTCTGTAAATACGAGTAGGATATCAGAATCACTTTTACACGTCTTATTAAAAAAAAAATAAGCTAGATGGAGTCGACATTTCCTGTCTGACAACCCCTGAGAAGAAATGGCGAAACAAACTCAAGGGTCAAAGTCTATTTTAAAGTCCAGACATAATCTTGGTCAGATCATGTGAGGACCATGAAGATCCATGTCTGAAATGGTCTTTTGAGGAAAGAACCACACAAATTTGAGTGTACCTGTCTAGTCTCATCATCTGCCCAGCCTTTTCCCAACTATGTTGGGGTTGGCTTTTAGTCTAACTGGATGCAGCTGAATACCAGTATTTTACATAGAGCGACTGCCTATCTGACCTCCACAACCCAGTTTGGTACTGGGTAACATGATACCCCTTGGTAAGACTGGTTGTCAGACTTTCGGGCTTCTGACTACCCGTAACGACTCTGAAGATCTACAAATGACAGCCAGGACCAACGGCTTAATGTGCTTTCCGAGGCACGGAGGGGTCTTGGTATGTAAAGATGATCACCCATCTACGGACCAACCGCGGCAAGCGTGGCTTAACCTGATCGACTGACCCGTGCGGTTGTTATTACTTAGCCACAAGCCCCTCATGACAAGAACTTAATCTATTTGACATTTATTGAAATTGATTGTATTTTAAATTTGTATTGATATGCATTTGCCTATTACGACTTTATTACTGATGTGAAAGTTACATAATCTACCACTTTATGATATTTTAAAGGTAAAATGTGTGATAAAATGTAATTTTTAAATTTGACAATGTTAATTAAATATATTTGTAAATTATTTCATCACCATTGCTCTCAAACGGTGAAGGAAAACATCGTGAGGAAACCGGCATGTTCTAGAACCAAAAGTTCGAAGACATGAGACATCTACTAACCCGCACTGGGCCCTTGTGGTGGATCACGGCCTAATAAGTATGTGGGTAAATATATTTGTACGCCTCTGGGCAAAACATAGAAGATCTACCTATCTGTAACACCTCACACGCTGTTGTAATTTGACCTATGTTTACAAAAAAAAAAAACATTCTGATCCTGATTCTGAGTTTATGAAACTTGTGTTAATGTGCAATGTGTTTGAATGTAAACCTTTTATCGGTGCCTTAATTTGCTTAGAGTACCTATTAGGTATAATTTATGTTCAAGATAATTAACGACGATCTAATAAGTAGAGGGTGTTCTTCTCAGAGTTATCAAATGATAAATGATTTATTTTCTGTAAGTCATATCATATTTTTAAAATAAAGCTAGATGAGGTCGGCGTTTCCTATCTGACTACTCTGAGAAGAAAGGCCAAAACAAAATCAGAGATCACAGTCTCCTTTAAAGTCCAGACATAATCTTGGTCAGATCATGTGAAGGCCATGTAGATTGGTGTCTGAAATGGTCCTTTTGAGGAAAGAACCACACAGATTGAGTGGACCTGTCCAGTCAGTGCACGCATTTGTCAGTAATCGTGTAGCTCAACTCAGAACTTAAGAAGCTCAACGATGCGACGTCAGATACTAAATTTAAAAAAAAAACAATGACCTACATACATAGTCTTCACATTCACAATAATTGAAAATCAGGAAACACAGAACTCATCTAGTTTTAAAACTAATTTTGGTTCTGTCGTGTAAAAGTGTTTTTTAACCAATTTCCTGAAATCAATATCAGAAAGAAAGAAATAAAAATACGTTTAATTGTCACAGAAAAATAAAACAAAATAGATCTACATATAAATCACGAGTACAAAACACAAATAGTCGGCAGCTGCACGTCGTGGCTGTGACAAGAAGGCTTCCACTCAGAATGATGCTGTTCTATGGGGGACCCACAGCACGGCGCTGATTTTCAGTGGTCACAATCTCTTGCCCACGACTTCGTCTCTTATCCAGGATGAAAAGTAGCCCATGTCCTAACCCACATGGTTCACCCATGTGTCAAATTTCATCCAAATCCGTCCAGCCGTTTTAGGGTGAAAGCGTAAGAAACAAACAAAGTCACTTACGCATTTGTAATTTTGGGAGACAACTGAAAATCAACACTATTTTGTGGGTCCGCCCTAAAACAGCGTCATGCTGTGTGGAAGCCTTCTGGTTGCAGTCATGACTTGTAGCTGCCGACTCCATTTTTCTGGCCTTTGAATTATAATATTTGTTTTTTTTTTTTTTCTAAGATAAAAACGGGTTAAAAGTCACGAGTTTTAACTTCCAAAGCAGCATGTAACCTTTGCGTTAAAATAATGGCATCAGATTTCCATAATCGCTTGTTATTTTGCATAACGTACAATGCTCGTAAAATTCCCTTCTTTGTGTACTTTTATTATTGGAAATTTAAATGCGAATCCAATTTTATTTTGGCTATTCAACATAGTGCTTAAAACTGACAGCAATTTTAAGCATTATGACAGCAATTATAAGTTTTGGTATTTTAATTTTAATTGTTAAGTAATTTAAATATTTATTTATAAGTTTATTACAGAAAATAATTCCATATAAAATTGTTAGTAAAGCTTAAAACTGTGTTAGTACCTTATATCTAATAGTTTACCGTAGTTAACTTTTGTGTTAATATTATAATCTAAGCTTTATTATTGATATTTTTTATTTTTATTTATTTTGGTTAGCCAACATTTGTTTACACAATACATTAACAATATTTTACATAATAGATACATTTATAAGTGCAACAATCACGTACAGGCTAACACAACATGCACCATTTTATGGTTTTACATAATAATACAAAGCCAAAAGGATATAATATACAATTAAAGTTATTCAATAATTTTGGTGATTCGCGAGTAAAAATAAAAATATCAAAATATTTATTTTATTCTGTTTTTTTTTACTATTTATTGTTATAGCGGCAAAATTTCAACTGCCTAACTATCACGGTTCATGAGATACAACCTGGTGACAGACGGACAGCGGAGTGTTAGTAATAGGGTCCCGTTTTACCCTTTGGGTACGGAACCCTAAAAACCTTTGGAAGGTGCCTTTGTGTTACAGTTGTGTGACTCCAAGCTAATTTACAACTCATTACGAATGAGTTGTAAATTAGCTTGGAGTCACGGTTTTATTCCAGCTAAATTTTATTATAACTTTAAAAGCATTTTAAACCAAGTACGAATGCTCTTGTGACATGCTCTCTGCTTTGATGTATCGTGACTTTTGCTAATGGTTGGTTTACGTCGTAATATTCTCCATTGTAAAGCATTAGTTGATGAAGTATTTTGTCTCACGAAGTGACGCGCGCTATACTTGTGGTTACCATGTGTACAAACACGCTGTGAATTTGTGTGTAAGCGCAGGAGCTCTCGGTACGGTCCGAGACAATGGCGAAGATGGAAGTGTGTGTGTGCGTGTGGTATGTTCTGACGCTACTCGTCTTCACGCACACTTTTACAGCGTGTTTATACACTTGGTTACCACAAGTAAAGCGCGCGTCGCTTTGTGAGATAAAAATACTGTAACTTGATATTTAGGTTAATAGCTCCTATTCATATGTCGGAAATACGTTAGTCACTCGTTTGACTAATCGGGACGCCAGCGCCACCAAGCGGCGCACGACAGAGTCTACAACGTAACGCTCGACCGGAGTTAAGTTGTTTGTCGGAGGCGGTCAAGGAGTGAACACGTTTAGAAACTGTCGCGCGTTCCGTATAGTTATGTCATGTACATACAGTGTGTGAATAGCTAGTGTGATTATTTGATCGTAAATTATAATTTGATTTAAACTGCAAACGGTTTTTTATTGTGCAATAACCAACACTTCCTATTGTAAGCCTATAGTAGTTAAAATATGGCTGATGATAACGAGAGAGACCTCCGTCACATAATTAAAGTATTCTTTATTGTTCACGCAAAATTATTTATTAGAGATTTACAGGGATATTTTAGTGCTCTTCATTTTATATCCTACTTCGCCAGGTATAAGGCGCTTCACAGCAGCCCACGGAAAAGTTACGCACGTATGCTTTTTTTTCACTTTGAAAATGTAGGCGGGATCGTCCACTGCGGCCCATGGTCACGCTACGCACGGACCGGACGAGCGCCTGTGATTACTTTAACTCACACACTGACCTATTACTTTATTTATTCTTTTTAGAAAAACGTATACTTTTACGAGTACAATGTTTGTAAATATGTGAGCATCATGTATCTATCACATAATTAATTTATTTGTCTTTGCTTCATTTTTAATTCTGTTTTGCCTATTTTGGTATAGTAATTTTATTCTACACGGAAAAAAAGGATCTCTTCAGCGAAAAATATCAATAACCCAGAAAAAATTTCAATCCAAGTAAATATTTTCTTAACGTAAGGAAATGTACCCAGTCCAAGAAAACCTGTTTACTCAAATTAAGAATAATAAATACTTGGTTTTTATTTTTAACTTAGAAAATATTTTTGATTCAAGACTATAATAATCTTAATTGAAGAAAATATTCTAAGAGAGAAATAATACTCTTAAAATTAAACTTAATAATTCTTCATTTAAGTATAATGTCTTCGAAGAAGACAATAAATCGTAAGACAAAATTTTACTTCATTCAAGAATATATTGTTTTCCCCATATACAGGGTGTCCAGTAAATAGCACGACATACTGCAGGGGGTGATAGCTAGGGTCACTACCTATCAATACAACACAATATATGTTCAGCAAAATCTTACGGATTTACAGTTTTACAAAATTTTCCGAAATACCGAAAAATCTCTACCTTGAAACAGATTTTTAAGCATTTCGTAATGAAAAAATCCTTTTCTAGTACTTTTTTTTACATCAAATTATTCGTGAATAGTTACTTTACTCATTCATAAGTCTTTTTTCTATCAAAGACTGTGTTTTCAAGAAATACTATTTTTTGTTTAAATTTGCACAGAACTATTTTCTTATCACTTAAGTTTAACCTACAGTGGTGAAAAAAAAAATGTATCTGGCAGTTTTGTACAACAAACTTAAAAAATAGCTTGTTTAATGGTGATTTTGGAAAGATACAATACTAGTACATTTTCATTTTAAAAAATACGAAAAATAAGCTATTTTAGTTAATAAGAGCATTTTATTTTAAATGCAAGTAATGTGACTTAGAATTCGAATCGTTGTAAGGTCGTACTTCGGTTCGAATTACATAATAATTAATCTACAGTCGACCGGCCGGCCGGTCTGTAAATGACATCTTGAAGGATATGGTGATAGTAAAAAAAACAGAGGAGTTAACTTTAATAAACATTTATTTAAATAAATTACAATAAATGCTCAAATTGCTTCCCTTGTGCCTACATACACAATACATGCTCGGCATCTTCTTAAAAATGAGCTTTTGAGTCTTCTCAGGCTTATTTCCGATATTTTTCTTGCTGCAATGTTAACCCTTGCTCTCAATTCATTGTCATTTTGGATCGGTTTTTCATAGACTTTGTCCTTCATGGCACCCCAATAAAAAAAATCCAGGGGGTTTAGGTCCGGAGACCTAGGTGGCCATAATATCGGTCCCAGTCGCCCAATCCAACTGCCTGGATAAGCTTCATCTAAGTAGGCTCTTACTTCCTGGCCATAATGAGCAGGGCACCCATCATTTTCAAGCCACATCACCTCTCTTAGCTCAATCGGAACATTTTCAAGGAGCGTGGGTAGGGTTTCTCGTAAAAACTCCAAGTAATTATTGGCATTTAATGTAGGTGGAAGCTCGACGGGACCCACAATCTGGCCATTAAAAATCCCACAACATAAATTTATTTTGAATTGGTACTGGGACCTGTCTTCTCTTGACACATTCGGATTTTCTAATTGCCAACTATGTAAATTATGCAAATTCAAGTAGCCGTCCTTTCTGCAGGCTGACTCATTACACCTTATTAAAAAAGTTTGGGTCCTCCCGATGCATTTCAAGCATGCGGCGGCAGAATTGAACTCTCGGCAGGTAGTCTCTAGTTAAAAGAGTTTGCACGCGTCGTACGTGAAATGGATGGTATCCATACCTCTTAAGTACTGAATGAACAGTGGACTTCGGTATCCCTGTGCGCCGTTGTATCGCCCTAACCGAAGTTGTCGGGTCTTGTTCTCGTTTTTGAAGCACTATGTCTTCGTCAACAACTTGAGGCCGTCCACTGCCACGTTGACCAGGGAGTCTGCCTTCCATGTAGGAGTTATGCACTCTGGTAAACATTTCATGGTGTGGATGTCTCCTATCGGGAAACCTTTCCCTGTAGAGGGTGGCAGCAGCTCGGGAACTTTAGCCAGCTTCTCCGTAAATAAGGTGCATCTCAGCATACTCTCGCTGCGTATAACCAGGAAAAACGCGGCGGTTGGCCATGTTATAAAACACAAAAGTCCAGGTGGTCGCCAAGTCGTCGTAGTGATCACAATAAAAAATCCAAAGTCCGGGGTCCAAGGCACAAAACAGTCGTCAGTACGAAACAATAATTTGTGAACACAGAGATGCGTTGCGCACGGTTTAAGATAGCGTACTGACAAGTGTCGCAAATAAGGTTGAGAATGAGACACAAAATCACAATGCAAGAAAGAGCGGGATAGCACATGCGCTTCTTTTGTTAGACAGTAACCGGTCGGATCGGGTCGGTCGGCGAGCAGGTAAAAACCTTTAGTCATTACGCGTGCACGTCGCATTTTACGTGTCACAACTAGTTTTATAATAATTCGCGTAAATGAGCAGCTATTACTTATTCTCATAGTGGTTTTTGTCAAAATTACGTTAATTACATTTTCAATAAAATCAGCTTCTCTGGAACTAAAATAGCATTTTTTTTGTATTTTTTTAATGAAAATGCACTAGTATTGTATCTTTTCTAAATCACCATTAAACAGGCTATCTTTCAATTTGTACAAAACTGCCACATACATTTTTTTTCACCACTGTAGGTTAAACTTATGCGAAAAGAAAATCGTTCTGTGAAAATTTTAACAAAAAAAAAACTATTTCTTCAAAACTTTCTTGTTTTTGATAAAAAAAAAAAACTTATAATGAGTAGAGTAACCTACTCACGAATAATTTGATGTAAAAAAAAGTTCTAGAAAAGGATTTTTTCATTACGAGATACTTAAAAATCTGTTTCAAGGTAGAGATTTTTCGATATTTCGGAAAATTTTGTAAAACTGTAAATCCGTAAGATTTGCTGAACATATATTGTGTTGTATTGATAGGTAGTGACCCAAGCTATCACCCCCTGCAGTATGTCGTGCTATTTACTGGACACCCTGTATGAATCAATATTTGTCTTGACCAAAAGGATATTGTCTTAATTCAATACATCCTTTTTTTCCGTGTAGACGCATCGTCTTCCCGTAATTATAATTGCATAATGTACCTATAACACATTTGGTAAAACATTTTAAAAGAGTAACGGTGGAGTTTCTTGCCCATTATTTTTCGTACGAAACTAACTTTTGGAAGGGGCAACTAGAATCAATTCTATTTTTTTGTAAATTTTGACGTTCAAAAGTGCCTTTTATGTGCCTATTTGAAATAAATAATTTGATTTTGTCTTTGCCTGGCATATAAATTAACCACGCAGCTAATGTGGTAAATCTCACCATGCGTATCCTACGTTATAGCAGCGGAATTTTCGTTTAAACCTTCTACAAGTACATAAAATTCGGAATCACACACTTCAGACTACTTACATTACAATCAAAAACCCACCACTTATACACACATCAACACCGTCTAGGGATATTTCGGATTTTCTCAATGTACTCAAAATTTGTTACAATTAAAATACAACATGGTTGTATATATTTTCATATAGCCCATTTGTCAGTACACTTCAGAATAAAACAAATATATATTTTTTGCGTAAATAAAATTTTATTTAAATAAAGACGAAAAGTAAAACTATCGATGAATGTGTTTTTCTAGAAAAAGTGAATAAATAAGCAAAATAAATTATTCCGTTTTTCGAAAATTGAAACCTTCGAACTTCACTTAGGTTTTTTTTCTAATTCAAATTTGGATTCATCCAAAAAGGCCTACAAAATAAGCTTTCTTCAAAAGATTTTAAAACGGGCCAGTATTTTTTGGGCTAAGCACTTTATACAAAATATCCCTAGACGGTGTTGATGTATGTATTATTCAAACTTTAAATTCAAACGTCACCCGACGGACCTAAATCAAATCTCGAACTTAAAATTACGTTCAACGAACTGTTAGGGAAGTTCAGCTTCAATGTTACATAATTTTTCATCTGTCATAGTAAAAGTAGTCGGGGAGTTCGCTCAACAATGGGGATTGGAAGCCTCGACCGGGGCCGCGGGGGCGAATGTCTCTTTGTTTAACCAGGGGCCCACCGGGGCACTCACGCTTTTGTAAAGACGCTAGCTCTTGTACTAGCAAGTTATGTAGCTCTAGTCTAGCAATGTCAATAATAAAATCTTTTCTGTACATAAAGAATATTTACTTTTTTCTTCGTCTAATAAAACTGAAGTCTCGGCTTGAGACGATAAAAAATGTTTAATATTTGTAATAGTTCTGCGAGGATTTATTAGGCCGATACTTGTTTTTTCATTTTTATTTTCATTTCACATCACGCCTTGTTTCCCCGAAAGGTTGGGCAGAGGTGTACCTGTAGTACATTTATACATACATTTCGCCAGTTATGTTTAAGTCCCATGTAATAACAGGCGAGCCTTGTGCCACCAACCGGGCACACATCTAGACTCCGGGCTGCTACTGAGAAATTCCAGACAGAAAAACCTAATACTATTTTGCCCGACCCGGGAATCGAACCCAGGACCTCAAGCTCAGCAGTAGCGCTTGCATCCACTAGACCAACGAGGCACAACTAGACCAACAAACAAAATTAAACTAACAAAATCATGAAAACAATAAAAAAAAATAACATTAAAACTAACAAAATAGTGAAAACAAAAACAAAAAAGAAGACCTGTGCGAGGCCAAAAAGGCTCCTATCTCAGCATGATGCTGCGATATTTGAAAAAAAAAAAAGCAAACACCGAAGGTATTCTGATAGGAAAATACAGACTGTGTCAAATTCAAGTCGAAATAACTACATCAAAATATAGTCTTTGTTCTGGAGAGTAGACAGCTACTTGATGATACCAAAAAATGCTCGAACAGCTGCAAAATGTATAAAGTATTTAAGGGCCGGGTAAACGCTGTTCACCTTGGCCATACAAATGCGCGTCGCGCTCACGCCGCACTGCCGTTCGGTTTAAAGGCAATATTTATTTTTAGAAACGAAAATATAATTATTTAAAAAAAAAACAGATATAATTATAGATAATAAAATACTTAGTCTATTCATACAAAAAAAACGTCATGAAAATATCTAAGTAGTTTGAAAGTAATCGTTTCTTATGCTTTAGGTAGACGTTACTTCCTGAATTTATTTCAATTCACAGTCATATAGAATTGATGTGTACCTACACGTTCTAGTTTAAAATACATTTTGCATAACTTACTTGCTATTATTTGAAGGCATAATAACAAATTTAAAAGTCACAAAAATAATATATCTGCGCCTTAAATGTCTTAAAGGTATATTATATGCGTTCGAACAAAAGTCAACCGTACACCAATAACCATAAGGTATAATATTAATAATCATTCTACAAGCAAGAAACAAGACATAACACAAAGCATGCACATTGCCACACTACAGACTAGTTACCAACACACAGTAAAGAACACATTACAAAGTAATGCAGTGTTTAATAGCACTTAACCTGTAGGTACATGCGTCGAACAATAACTAGCGAAGTAGCAACACGGTAAAGCTACGTTTCCACGAGACATTATGCACGGCAACAGCAGGGCAATTGTGTAACTCACATAAAATGCTAATTGATCGCGATGTTTTTCATTTCGACAGTTCAGCTACGTTAACCTATGAAGCAAAGGATTAGGAATTACCTTCAAAACCCTCGACTTGCGAATTAAGTTGTGATTGGAAACTTCCAATCACAACTTAATTCGCAAGTCGAGGGTTTTACGCAATAAGGGTGCAGTTGCTGGAGGTAGGAGCAATGTAGTTTAATAAAAAAAAATGCTTTTTTTGTTTCGGCTATATTCTTACCCAGTACTTCTCATTTCTAAATTACTGTTTTTCAGACCAATGTATTGCCTAGTTTATTGAGTTGCTCCACATTGCTCGATATGGTAAGATGAAGATATATTTATTTTGTAAAACATGAGTGAACAATACAGGTCTTGTATTCAAATGAGAAAGTAACAAGATGTTTTGCCATTTAGGTATGGCATACAATTTTTTTGGCTAAAATATAAGGTGTACTTAGTTATTATTAGTAAAATTAGTATTTAAAAATAAGTTAATCTAAACTAATATTATAAAGAGGTAAAATTTGTGAGTTTGTATGTTGGGAGTAATCTTCGGAACTAATGATCCAGTTATAAAAAAAAAACATACAAACTTCCAAATAAACTAATTGTACCTCTTTATAATATTAGTCGACGAAGTCGTTAGTTATAAAAAAATAATCTTGTTAGTAGTAGTAGTTGAATTATAAAAACAAAATGTTACAATTGGTTCACGTGGCCATCGCGAAAATTGCTTAACGCCATAATATGGCTAATATTGCCCAGAGCAACTTAAGTTGCTAGTCTAAACGCACCTTAACATTACGTTACATGCGTTTGTGACGCCATGCGAGTTCCAACATTTAATTTTCCCTCGGCACAAGAGGGTTACAGCTTGAGCGTGTGAAAATGAAAATGGCAGGAGGTGTGTTTTGATATTGTGTCGCTACTCGCTGGGGTAGGATAAATGTTTGTTGTTGTTCTCTGAGATAAAT
The DNA here is from genome assembly GCA_905333075.3 of Atethmia centrago. Lineage (NCBI taxonomy): Eukaryota > Metazoa > Arthropoda > Insecta > Lepidoptera > Noctuidae > Atethmia > Atethmia centrago. The sequence goes on from HG995388.1 coordinate 21,565,690, forward strand.
ATTGTTTGTTGTGTTTAGGAAATAATACGTTCTTTTACGAGTGCTTGCTACAAGCAGATTTGCAGATATTAAATATTAATGTATCTTTATAAACCGAGTGAATCGTCTCTGCTTCAAGTCTGGCAAAATTTCCTTTCCTCTGTCAATTTGTTGGTACTCGCTACAGGTCGTATTTTACAACCGATCTGGACGAAACTTGGTATACAGGTTTTACGACTTTATAGATTTTTTTGTTGTCGGGGATTTTTGATTGGAGGACTTCCTCCAACAAGGGGGCTACTGGATATCTCTGCCTAATGAGATCCGATTTCGATGGTTCTTTTTTATTTGAATGATAGTAACTTTAGGCTGGTCTCATAGAAATTTGGTGAAGATCTGATGAGGATCTTCGGCGTGATGAGAAGAACAGCTCCTCAACATGCAGTAAATTGCTTACTTTTAGATTTCTACCAGTGGAATCGTACCTTTAGGTAGAGATTGATGGAGCATTTGGGACCACCTAAAACTAGGTTGAAGCTTTACCTCTGCCAATTAAAACCTATTAGTTAATCGCGAGGTATATTGTTCGCAGAACTATTAGTTATTAAAATGGAATTGCTTACCTGTACACAATTACAAGCTGTGCCCCACAGTTTTTCGCGCGTAAGTCTCGATCCTGTGGGAATATCGGTATAAACAGTATCCTATGTCCTAATCCAGGTCATGGTCTACTCATGTGCCAAATTTGATCCGAATTTGTTCAGCAGTTTTAGCTTGATAGCATAACAAACAAACGAACTAACTTTAAAACTTTTTTTTTTATCTACGTTAGATAAAAAAAAAAGTTGCAAGTGCGACTCGGACCCACACACGAAGGATTCCGTAGCACCGTACAATGCGCGGGTTTGCGGACGGTGAGCAATGGGTAGCTCACCGTCCGGTAAGGACCAGGCCCGGGTCGACGGCGCGTTGTATTCCACGCGCGCCTCAAAGAGATGTTGTCAGCAAAAATGTAGGGGTCCACTAGGGTCACCGAGGCCCCTGGCAACACAGGCAATGGAAGGAATACGGGTGGGTTTTAGTCAGTAAGAGTCTGACACACCCTCCCGCTCCGCCCAGAGCAGGAGAAGTTATCTGATTATTTACAACCCCAAAAAAAAACCGTACAATATTTAACATTAAATACATAAAAAAAACAATAATAATTAAACACGTTTCTTGTGTTGTATTTTTATTTTTACGCAACTTTTTTAAACTTTGTTAAACTTTATTTTATTTTTATTATTTGTTGTTGTAGCGGTAATAGTAGCAGACACTGAAAATTACAAGTATGTACCTACTTATTACGGTTCAAAAGATACAGCCCTGTGGCAGACGGACTGCGGAGCCTTAAAGTTGAATTATTATTTCACTAGAGTAATCTGACATGTGTCACTTTATGTAATAAAATGATCATATTTATTATATTCTAGACTTTTACACTTAATATTATAAATTTATTTTACACTTATTTAAATCGATTAAACTAAACGATCACCATTACAATAAATATTACCATTTTAGTAAACAAAGTGACAGCTAGCACATGTCAGATTACGAGGCATGCCTTTTAAGTTTTGTCGTTTGAAGAAAAAAACTCAACTAGAACCTTATAGTACTTTACCAAAGCACCACATAGCTTAATACACTTTTCCATTCCATTCGCTTTCCAATTTCCATTCGCTCAAACCAGTTACTATAACATTAATTCCACTCTAAAGTTGGGGTGTTCAAAATGGCTGACTTGAAAGCGTCGAATGTTTCTTTACCGGACTGGAACCTTTGACCACGAAGACTTTTCGTAATTTTAGGAAATGTAAAGAAATCGTTAGGGCTTAGGTCAGGACTGTATGGAGGATGGTCAAGAATTTCTGCTTTTTCCTGCTTCAAATACTCAATCGTTTGACGAGCGCTGTGTGAGCTTGCGTTGTCGTGGTGCAGGATGTTGCGTCGCTTCGAGTTAGATTTTCGAAGTTTGGCGATGACTTGTGGTAAAGAAACTGCCATGTGGTATACCACTTTGCATTAACCGTTCTCCGATCTTCAAGTGCAATAGTCGCAACATAACCGGTTTTTCCAAAGAACGTGGCCACCATCTTCTTTGAAGTGCTTCGAGAACTAACAACTTTAGTCGGCTTTGGCTCGTTTTGAAAGACCCAGATTGTAGATTGTTGTTTGGAATCAGGATCGTAGGCATAGATCCAAGATTCGTCACCACTGATGATGTCGTAGACGTGATTTGACTCTCCTCAGTTGAACCTTTGCAGAGTTTTCTTACACCATCTGACGCAGGCCGCCTTGTGATCGTCGGAAAGCAGACGCGGTATCCAACGGCAAACTAGCTTTCTCACACCAAGCGTTTCATGCAAGATCTTTTGAATGGTTGTCCCTGAGATGCCTAATAGAGCCTCTATCTCTCGATACGTCACATGACGATCTTCAAGAATTAGTTGTCTCACAGCAATGATGTTATCTTCAGCGAAGGCGGATTTTGGGCGTCCTTCGCGAGATTTGTCACTAACACTAGTATGTCCACGCTGGAATTCTAAATACCAGCGTTCGACAGTCCGCTGACTCTTCATCACTGAACACAGATGTTAGCTCTTCAAAACACTAAAGCCGTGTCAGGCCTCTTCTAAAGTTGTAGAAAATTATTGCACGAACATTTTCCTTAGAAAGATTCATTTTCGTACGTAACCTGACAGATTCCAATCGATGCTGTGACTAAACAATAGCATTAATCCTAATACTTTCAACTGTTTTTAGATTCAAAATTTAATTATAAAACATTCGAATATAGAAAAGTTCTAAATTCAAAATTGCCGGGAAATATGGTAACGACAGAACTTAAAAAGGCATGGCTCGTACGAATTAATAATTCGACTACCTATAGGCAATAATACGGTCCCGATGGCATCGTTTGGTTACGAAATCCTAAAAACGAATACCTGATGAAAATAGCAACTCCTGCCAACTCGTAATTTCAGCTAAACTACATTTTACAAGATATTTAGGTACATATGAAATACCTGCCAGTATTCAAAAGCAGTAAGCTGTAGCAAGAAAAATAAATGGTTGAATTTAGAAGCTTGAATTCTGCTAAGCGTTTCAGTGAGGCACTAAGTAATTCCATGGAGTCGCTGCAGGCGTCTAATAACCTCTCCACGACCGCCCTCGGTTAGACTGTGTTCGAAGTAATAAGCGGAATGGGGGAGAATTGGATGATTTAAGCTGGATCTCATACTTAAATATTAAAATTTATATTGTCTACTCGTATTGGTATTTTGGAACAGTTAGACCAGATGCTGCACAGCCTAAATGGAGCCTCTCGGCGGGTTGGCCTCGGCATGAATTTGGACAAGACGAAAGTCATGTACAATTCGCACGTCTTGCCGAGTCCAATCCATATCGAAGGGTCGCTTCTCGAAGTTGTGAAGGAGTACGTCTACCTAGGACAAGTTATCCAGCTCGGTAGACACAACTTTGAGAAAGAAGCTGACAGGAGGATCCGATTGGGTTGGGCAGCGTTTGGAAAACTTCGTCAAGTCTTCTCGTCGCCAATCCCGCAGTGTTTGAAGACTAAGGTCTTTAACCAGTGCGTCCTGCCCGTTATGACATACGGTGCCGAAACGTGGACACTGACAGTCGGGCTGGTCCACAAATTCAAGGTCGCTCAGCGCGCCATGGAGCGGGCTATGCTTGGAGTTTCTTTGAAGGATAAGATCAGAAATGAAGTTATCCGGAAGAGAACCGGAGTTACCGACATAGCCTGCAGAGTAAGCAAGCTGAAGTGGCAGTGGGCTGGCCATATTTGTCGAAGGACCGATGGCCGGTGGAGCAGACGAGTCCTAGAGTGGAGACCGCGTATTGGCAAGCGTAGTGTGGGACGCCCCCCAGCTAGATGGACCGACGACCTTAAAAAGGTGGCTGGGACAGACTGGATGCGGAAAGCGGAGGACAGGGTGTTGTGGCGCAGCCTGGGAGAGGCCTATGTCCAGCAGTGGACTGTTATAGGCTGAGTTGATTGATTGATTGATTGATTGGTATTTTATAGATAGTAGCCAGATAAAGAATCTGACCAAGATTATGTGTGGACTTTAAAAGAGACCTCTGAGTTTGTTTCGACCTTTCTTCTCAGAGTAGTCAGTAAGGAAACGCCGACCTCATCTAGTTTTAATAAATTATATGATTGACGTGTAAAACTGTTTGTACAAACAAACCTACTTACAGAAATACAATCATTTATTATAAAGGGAGGTGTACGAGATTGCAGTTGTTGTGAGAGTGTTGAGGGATTTTTATATTTGGGCTTTCCGTTTGCAATTCAATTCAATTCAATTAATCTTTATCGCAATCCATAATTTACACATACAGGTGGTACATAATAATAAATAGAAACAATTATGGACCCTGTCGGGGACAGCAACATTTTAAATAAGCAGGAGAGAGGAAGAGCGCTTTAATAATTGTCCTTATAACTAAATATTTAAATTATCTCCTATCTATCTGTTTTTTTTGCAAAAGTATTAATTATTATTATACAATGTGTCTGTATACGGTGTGCCGAAATTTAAGGGTTGTGGTACAGACCGTCATTCTGAACCACTTTCTCCCGGGGACCAACATCGGAATCGCGTAAAAATTATCAGTCGTCCCATACATTTTGTCGACTAAGTATTGATGTTTTGTATGGGATGACTGATTTTTTTTTCACGATTACGGTCTTAGTCCCCACGAAAAAAGTTGCTCAGTTTGATGGTTTGCACCACACCTTTAATTTTCGGCTCACCGTATACAGACACATTGTATATTTTATTCATTTTATCACCCATTTATTTTATTTTCTGAATATAATGTGTGTTTGAAGCTCTTTATGAAAAATTGTACTATGACTTTACTGCAAGAGTTCAATATCTCGTAGACAATTTACTGTTTATATCCAAAGCGTGTTCGTTTGGTTCAAATTAATATGATGCAACAACTGATCATCTTCTACCTACAATCCTTCCCAACTTTGGTCCTCAATCTCACCAGTGGTTGCAGTATAATACAGTAATGATATCCTTTAAGGCCTGTTTAGAGGCGAGTTCTTATTTTAGTCCAAGCCGCTGATTTCAAAACCAGCGGCTTGGACTAAAATAAGAACTTGTTTTGTAAAAAGACGGTATAGGTTCAGATTACTTCGCATCCAAGGTAAATACACTTACCACGCTCCGCTAGACATTCTGTGATGCACGCCAAAAGTACCTAAATCAGTCTGTGAGCAGAACTCCTTTGAGCATCGCAAATAAATCAACTTTCAGTTCGCGAATTGAAACATTTATTTTGTAAATGGCAGGTGAGAGGAAAGTTTGGAGTGACGTCCAACAGAATGATCAAACCTTTTTGTTATAAATCTAAAGTTTTGAGGGTCTGTGTTAAAAGACTGGATTATAAATGGAGGTTATATCGATCGTGTGAACCGAATTGTGAATGTAGTCAATCGAAGCCAGTCTTTATATTTACACAATATAAAGACTGGCTTCCATGTACTATTATTATATTTGAGAAGCTATATATTAGCGTGAATGAATGAATAAAATGCACCGTAAATATACCGAGTCCCTAATTATTAACTATAGTAATATAATTAGCGACTTCTTAAGCATTACAGTGTTATTGGGTGTTTCTATTTGGAATTTCTCAGTAGCAGCACGGAGTTTGGATTTGTGCCCATAGCATAATCAGCCTATCATGTTCCCACTGCTGAGACACAGGCCTCCTCTCTCTGAGAGGCCGTAATCCACCACGTGGGCCCAGTGCGGGTTGGTAGATGTCACATATCTTCGAACTTTTGGTTCTAGGACATGCCGGTTTCCTCACGATATTTTCCTTCACCGTTTTGAGAGCAGTAGCGATGATGTAATTTACACAAAGTAAAGCGCCTGTCTGGGTTCGAACCTACAACTCGCGGTCGTTTTCACTGGGACCACTGCTTTGTGCCCGGTTGATGGCAATGGGCTCGCCCCATAATACATGCGACTCAAATATAACTAGCGAAATGTGGGTATACTACAGGTACACCTCTGCCCAACTCTTCGGGGAAACAAGGCGTGATGTTAAGTGTGTTGAGCAATACACATGTTAATTTGGTGTCGGCGACTTGCGTAGGTACTTCCTCCTCGGTAACATTCATTCAACGTAGACACAAGTACATGAAGCAGTGAGCATGTTACACATTTACTCTGCGTTTACACCGAGGTATATAACATTTATATTCTACATAGTTACTGTGTCTACTATTTGAGTTGTATACACTAGTTGTATACGACTTCTGCCGGGGTCGCGGGAAAGTTGGAAAGGGTTACCGGGGCCCCTGGTAAAACAGGCAACGGAAGGAACACGGGTGAGTTTTAGTCACTAAGAGTCTGACACACCCTCCCGCTCCGCCCAGAGCGAGAGAGTCGTATACGATTTGTAAAAAAATACAAAAATATGAACAGTAGGTATATTTAATTAAGAAATTCATGTCTGAAACAACGTTAATACAGGTATTGTTTTCAACCAGTCTTTTACGAGACTTGTTGAAAACCAGTAGTAACTATATCCTAAAACTTGGATATGGGTGTAAATGCGGAGTTTTTTTTTTGGGTGTGAAATCATCAAATAACTTCTCCCGCTCTGGGCGGAGCGGGAGGGTGTGTCAGACTCTTACTGACTAAAACCCACCCGTATTCCTTCCGTTGCCTGTGTTGCTAGGGGCCTCGGTTACCCTTTAGTAGCGGGGTGAGACAGGATTCTATTCCTCCAATTGAATTCCAACATCTGTAGCTCAAAGACCGAGTATACTAGTTTCAGCTCAAACCATAACATAACACCAATCATGGCTTAGGAATGATATCCCGAGACACGGAGATCCAGGCTTGTCTGTCCATTCCCAATACCGAGTACTCACGTCGAGTAATGCCGACCAATCATCTTCGAGTGGACACAGCCACGAATGCACGGAGATTTATAGCGTGGGGATTGCAAAGCCGGGATCGGTATGGGAACTATTGAGTTAAAATTTTAAATCGAACTAAAAATCCGCCCTTGCTTCGTACGGATGCATTGGCTACATGTCTAATCATCAAGATTTCTAATTTTTTAAGTTTCTGTAAAAATCTCAACCACATTTTATTTCAAAAGAATTGAGCATATTTAGCCTTGACTCTTCTAAGCACGATCAATCAAATCAAATCAAAATATTTTTGTTTCACATAAACCTACATGGGCACTTATGAAACGTCAGATGACGATGCTAGTGGTCTCGGAGTAACTCACTAATTTCTCCAAATAATTTTAAACCTCAAAATGTTGATCGTTAAGTTCAAAATCTAATGAGAAAATTTGACGGTTTTTGGTAACTTGGTGCTGCGACTGTACATGAATAATCTGTAACTTTCCCCAAACAACATTCTGCTACTTATCTCCGGTCATAATATTCACCTTGATGACACACTATCCAATTTTAATAATTATATTCCCTAAATTCCTGATAATAACAGTTATAATCGAACTTATTTCCAATGCACATCGAGAAGTGAACACTGGAATGCCAACTCAATATACACAAAAGGCTTTTTTTAGGGTACCTCCCTTGCACGTAATGTGGGGATGATTTTTTTTATTCTCGTCCATCCCATGGTGTGGGGTATCGCATATATCGATGTATGGGAGAACATGTTTTTCAACTACAATGTTAAGTTTGTTTTTGGGATAAATTCATCCCAACTTCCCAACTATGGAATTCTTCATTGTGGGTGGTCCGACACGGACTTAGCCGGTTTTTCTTCAGAATATCTAATACATAGTAATATTAATTTTCTACTCATGTATATTACAGAAAAGTCCTCTCACATAATGGTTACATAATAAACACTATCACGGCACGTTTTTGTGTAAGAGCGTGTTAAACTTTCAACTTTCTTTAAACTGCTCTCCTGGAAAATTATCTAAACTGCACTTATAACATCTGTCTTCTAGGCCATCGATATTCGGGTCCACTAGAGCCGATGCCTGCCGGGGTCGTGGGAAAGTCCGAAAGGGATACCGTGGACCCTGGCAACACAGGCAGCGGAAGGAACAGGGGTGGGTTTTAGTCAGTAAGAGTCTGACACACCCGCTCCGCCCAGAGCGGGAGAAGTTGTGATAACTTCCCACCCAAAAAAAAGGCCATCGATATTAATGTATATTATCGACGCAAAAACCGTCCGGAATAAATTCTCTAAATGATGGTAAAAACTGTGCCAAAACTCATTGTATAGTTAAGAAGATCTAAGCGGTCGAGAGCAGTGGGGCAGGTAACGGCCACGATTTACGAGTTGTAGCGCGTAGGTTCGAACCTCTCGCCTCTCAAAACGGTGAAGGAAAACATCGTGAGGAAACCGGCATGTCCTTAAACCAAAAATTCGAAAACATGTGACATATGCCAACCCGCACTGGGCTCGCGTGGTGGATTACGGCCCACTCCCTCTCACCGAGAAGAGGCCTGTGTCCCAGCAGTGGGAACATTATAGGCTGATTATGCTAAGCGATCACAAAGACTCGAAGAGCGAATTTGTTTTATTTTTACGTATAGATTTGTTTTTCAAATTTCATTTTGGCACTTTGTGGAATGTATAAGTGGAATCTTGCAACGCGAAAATTTGGTTTCTTGATTTTAAGCGTTAACCCTTGTTTAAAATAACATTAGTAGGTAGCGAACTATAGAAACGAATTTTATAAAGCACGCAGTTAATGTTAACCTTCAAAATATCTAAATTATTTTAGCATCGTCTAATCTAAACTTCAATTTTATCCATTTATCTTAATATTTACACCATTAAGGCTCGTGCAAACTGGCGCGATGGCTCGTGCAGACTGGCGCGATATCGCGGGCGCGACACTTTCCATTAAGGTACTGACAAGACCCAATTGACCAAAGTTGGCTTCTCTTAAGAAAAAAAATTGCCAAATCTAGATAGTTTGTGGTAGCGGAAAAAATATATGTTAATTTTGAACATATTTCCCAGAACGTGGTTGTTACTAAAACACGCTTAGAAAATAAAATCTCGATAAAAACTAACGTTAAACTAACCTCTTACCTTGAGTTGTAATCGAAAATATCTGTATTAAATATCAACATACGTTACATATTTAATTAATAACAAGAACGTCTTATTTCAATGCAGAACTTGGTTGTTTTTTATTTTCGATTACTCAACTCAATTTTGAGTAAATAGATAATTGCTTCATATTTTGCAATAAATTACAAGCGTTGTGTCATCGCGCTTCTCTTTCTTTTCTATGCAATCTGACAGTGACCGCGGTTTAGGTGTTGTCAGCGTCTTAAGTTTGCATAGAAATTGTGCTACTAGCCTTTTCGCTGTTAGCTCTATTTACAAATACTCGACTTGACTAATAGAAAAGCGGACTGTCCCATTCGATTGGTCGGCACTTACGATCGGCAGCCAATCAGTGCACGCCACGTCACCACTCGAGCGGTTATCGACAGTTGGCCGAGTAAACAATAATGTTTGATTAATCGCGGATAATTCCTCCAAGAGTGATGGATAGACTTTTCGCTCCGTCACGTTTGACGTTTTATTTGGTTTTCCTGTTAGTTTTTCATTTCATCTCGTCTGTGTCTATCCAATTATTCACTCACTGCGTTACCAGGATATCTCGTTTGCACGTCATGTCAGTTGCGAGCGTGTCCCACTTTGTTTCTGAGCTGACAGCCGTAACACATCATACCAGCGTTGTACGTCTTACAAGGAGCATAAGAAATGGAGTGTCTAACCCGTTCTTCTCCATAGGAATTTACGTTTTGCTTCAAGCTTCTGACTTACTGAGCCCATTTAGCCTTATTATTTCCGGAACAGAGTCCGGACACCTACCAGCGGCCTTAAAGATCATATATTCACTCATTGTGACATTATAAATGAGTCCGTGTGAGGCAGCATAAGTCTCACACACTTTGAGCAATTCTCTGATTGCCCCAGCAGTTGGGCCCAGCAGCACCATATCGTCCGCGTAGTTGATGTTATTGACGGTCAATCCATTTACTCGACACCCAGTATTCATGCTACTGAGCTCAGTGATGAGGCCGTCAACATACAGATTGAAAAGCCTAGGAGATGTCAAACCGCCTTGTCTCACACCGCATTCCAATCTATACGCTAAAGACAGTGTTTGACCACTTTACCTGGTTCTTTTGATTGGCATACCAGTACCGGAAGATGTTCAGTATTTCAGCAGGTGCACCCCTGTCCCTCAACTTGTCCCAAAGGACATCATATGAGACAAGATCGATGGCCTTTGAGAGGTCAAGGAAACAGGCGTACACCGGTCTTACGATCAGTGTAGTATTGAACAGTATGCTTGAGACTCAAGATAGCCGTTTCTGTTGATAGTCCAGGCTGAAACCCGAACTGTGCTTCATGAATATTTAAAATAGTTTTCAAACATGAGTCAAGCATACTGCATTGCATGAGAATGCAATGTCACCCATGGGCATGTCAGCGAAAAATCAGTATTAGTACCGATTGAAAAATTCCCCCTATGGGGGGATTTTATGGACTTACACTCGTGTTTTTTTTAGAAACAAATGTATTTACCTCCGTTTTTTTAATTGTAGACAAATTTTAATGTTAGATAATCCGATAAAATAACTCATAAGCTATTAGCAATAATAAATAGAATCCAAATCGAGCCAATAACATCGGAGATATGGAAAAAATGTAAAGCAAGGTCTCAAACGCCACTCAACAATAAAAAATAACATGAAAAAACCCACTTGTGTTTCTTAAATAACCACTGCTTTTTAGAAAAAATGTCTTCACATCCGTTTTATTAATAGTCGACAAATTTGAATGTTAAATAATCTGATGAAATAACTCATAAGCTATTAGACATAATAAGCAGAATCCAAATCGAGCCAATAACATCGGAGATATGGCAAAAAAATGTAAAGCAAGGTCACAAACGCTACTCAAAAAACAAAAAGGATTACACGGAAAAGTTATCGATAATTAACTTTCAAAGGGGTCTCCTTTGAAAGTTAATTATCGATAACTTTTCATGAATATTGCGGTTACCTGGGAGGTAGTGTATATTCACAATTTGACCCCAGGAGTTAAAGGACCAAAATAAGACTCGATATTGGTGCTGCCCGAATATATTAGTGTTTCGTTCTTCGCAACTGAGTCCCGGAATCCCGTAGTCCCGCAATAAATACAAATTAGCAGCTCATCCCTAGCCCCGCGTTTATAAGTCGGGATCCTTGGGATGGTCGCTCCTCCGGGATGAATAAACTTGGGTCCTTCACATGTTTTGTATGCGTAACTTTTTCCATTATTGCAGGCAGATACAAGTTTTCATGTGATTTACATTATGTTTGTTAGCAGTGGGATTTTTGAAGATTGGGGGCTGTTATTTTATCATGCAGTGTTTATAAAAACAGAGGAAAATAGTCCTGTATTTATGAAAACGAGGAATTATTTGGAAAGGTTGGCTTTATGTAAATGGTACACCACAGACTACCTGCAGTATTGTCTTTCCTTTCCCCCCTAATCCATCCAAAGGTTTTCTTTAAAAGATCGCTTTTATCGATAAGAACGCCCATTGTGTCAGCCCATGTATGTACTCGTATCTATCACATAATTAATTTATCTGTCATTGTTTCATTTTTAATTATTTTTTTACCAATTGTGGTATAGTATTTTTTTTTTTTTTTTAAAACGTTGCCCCACACTAGGAATTTCTTCCTGTATCGTGGGTGCGTTTACAAACATAGAAACTCACAAACACAAACACCCAGACCCGGAACCATTACTTGCAGATCATACGAATATTTGTTCCTTGCGGGGATCGAACCCGCGACACGCTGCGCAGCAGTCGATCGCTCAGCCATTACGCCAACCGTGTCGTAAAATTATTTCATATATAATTATATAATTAATGTACTTATCAAAATATTGTAAAACAGTTTAAAAGAGTAACGGTGGAGTTCTTGCCCATTCTTCTCCATACGAAACTACCTTTTGGAAGGGGGACCAGAATGTGCCTGTTTGAAATAAAAAAAATGACTTGGACTTTAATGTCGAATGTCGTGTAGCTCGAAAGTCTGTCAGCCAGTCTTACTAAGGGGTATCGTGTTACCTAGTAAATGGGTTGTGGAGGTCAGATAGGCAGTCGCGCCATGTAAAATACTGTTATTCAGCTGCATCCGGTTAGACTGGAAGCTGACCCCAACGTAGTTGGGAAAAGGCTAGGCAGATGATGATGATTTGGACTTTAATGTAAAATTTCTACATTTACTTACAAAAAAAAAAACAGATACCTACCTACCTAGATATCTGTTTTTTTATGGTGTACATAATAAATTATATTATATTCTATAATATTCTATAGAAATAAATTGAACGTCAAACATTTCAATAGCCAATGTAAGAAGTAATGTTAACGTTACTACAGGAGAAGTTTAAAAGGACTGTGGAGATTTTAGGAGGTAATCAGGTGCATAAATCTGAACAACTTCCCCCTAGGAACATAGGTCGAAATCTAAAAAAATATTTTTTTTCTTTCATACAAGCATAGGTAAGTTACGTGAGTCAGTCCAGTCACTTTGTATGAAAGAAAGAACGAAAGAAAGAAAGAAAGAAAGAAAGAAAAGTATTTATTGGGACTCGCACAGGAGATCACAAATCAAACTAAAAAACACTCATAGGAACATAAAAAAAAACATAAACAGAGTAAAATTAAAATAAAAAGTCCTGTACACACGGCTACAAATCAAGCTATACATTTCTAGTTTACGCTGACCTCGTATTGTACGGAAATCCTAAACAATGCGAGATCAGGTTATACTGGAAATGTATAGTTTGATGTGTAGCCGTGTGTACGAGGCCATGAAGCTCCTATCTCAGCATAATGCTGCGGTACTTAAAAAATAAGTGTCTCAGCGCTGGTATTCTGATAGAGCTCGCTGTGAAAAGTGGATTTTCAATTTTAAGATTTCGACTTGTGACATGTTCCTTGGGAAAAGTGGTCCAGTTTCATGCACCTGACTACCACCTAATATATCACTCTTTTAAATCAGTATTTACAAAAATTCGGTCCCCATGGCACTCGTCAAATATTGATACTCCCATTAATAATACGAATTCCTTCCCATATTGGTAAGAATGAATTACCAAATCTCCGATCGCACAAATATCGGTCTACTGTAAAGTATTCACAATACGGGAAAAGTAGCTCATTGCAATACGTTCTCCACCGTATCCGGTGGCAATGAAAGTGTCCAGTGCGGAATATATGGTTCCCACCGCCGCACCAGTGATATATATAAAGTCGGTGTTATACAGCTTTAGTAAGCTACCGATAGCTAGCCTTGATAGACGAATACACGAGTCACTTCCGAACTGAGCTTAAGGAATAACTTAACCGTTTGGGATGCATTAAAATAGAAAGAAAGAAATATGTTTTTTTTTTTAGGACATGCACAAGAAATACAAAAAGTAATAAAGGAGCATTTTAAAGTTAACAAAATTGACATAGTTGTTTCAATCAATTCAGCCTATAACAGTCCACTGCTGAACATAGGCCTCTTCCAGGCTGCGCCACAACACCCTGTCCTGTGCCTTCCGCATCTAGTCAGTCCCGGCCACCTTTTTAAGGTCGTCGGTCCATCTAGCTGGGGGTGTCCCACACTACGCTTGTCGATACGCGGTCTCCACTCCAGGACTCGTTTGCTCCACCGGCCATCGGTCCTTCGACATAGTTGTCACCTATTTGTTTGAATAAACAGATACAAAAAATAAAACAAGACCTGTGCGACGCCAAAAAGGCTCTTATGTCAACATAAGGCTGCGATATAAAAAAAAAATACCACAGCGCTGGTATTCTGTATAGGTCCCGCTGTGATACCACGGAAACACCTACGGACATATATCAATGCGAAAATGAGTTTGATTGTTACGCTTTCACGCTAAAACGGCTAAACGGATTTTGATGGAATTTAGGACATGGGTAGACCAAGACCTAAATACGAGTATATTCCCACGGAGTCGAGACTTATACGGGTGAAACCGCGGGGCGCAGCTAGTTTATAATAAATAAAAAACAAATATTTTTGTTTTTTATTTATTAATAAAATCCGAAACTTTGTACAATAAATATTGCGATCGACTCACGCCCGACGCGCTCGAACATCACTTGTACATGCTATAGACTATTGTTCATGGTGTATGACAAGCGAAGGGAGGCGGGCGCACCGCGTTTTATTCAGACTCCACGAGTGGCGACACTTACTTAAATGTAGGTCAGGTAAACCGGTAGACAGCTCTCTACCAATTTGCTGACTGGCGACAACAATGGGTTTTACACCCATTTTTGAAAAGTGTCTTAATTAAATTCTATAGTGCTAATATGCCCCAAAAAAAATCACAAAATTTTATTCAATCGATAAGTGCCATAAAAATGCATTTAAAATTTACATTTTCAAATTTCGCGCGTAGTTTGACAAAAGCGCTGGAGGCAGTTGAGGCATGTTGCTCTGTGGTCATGACGTCACTAGGCTATATAAACAAATGCGCTGATCTATTAACTAAACTATCAGTTGACTGTTGACACGTTTTAGTTTACATAGCCGTATGACGTAATAACATGGCGGCTACTATTTCATGGTGTTTTTTAACAGATTAGAAAAACTGAAAACGTTGAATTGAATTTTAAAATTTATTTTGTTATTTTATGAACTAAAAGTAACATTTTCCGACTCCTTTTTGCCTAAACTATCTCAATAATGTATTTATAGATTTTTTCTCGTATATAGTAAAATACCCTATTACGACGGTGTGAGTTGACCTCCGATCTATATCTTTGCTATTAGAAGGCATGTGACTTCCACCACCCCGCACTGACCCACTCCCTCTAACAGAAAGGAGGCTGTATCCCAGCAGTAGGCTGATTATGTTATTAGTAATTCTCATATAATACATGTAAATAAGAAACCTGTCGTACCCACTTAGGTAAAAACGTAACAATTTCTGAGAAAACTCAGTGTCCTTATTTGATAATTCAAATAATGTGAATTTTCTTGGAAGATGAAATTGGAAGGATGTCGTCAAGAGAGCTTCCAAGTCCCTATTTCCTGGCTTGTTTTTATTTGGTTCAAATTATATCTTGCCGGGAAAATTGCCGAGTTTCTGAGCAAGATATTCAGTTAATCTCTTAACTTTCCCTTCTCAGGGATGCTAAGTAAACAATAGATTGTGATACGATCTGTTTTCTTGTGTCCTTTTCGTACAGTTGTCCCTTCTCATAGAAAGTGTTGCTTATCTCCGAACGATATGAGTCCTACTATATACGGTTGCTCTTGTGTGACGTAATCCTACTCTGGCATTTTATTTCCGATAAAAGCCTTTTCTTCGTATTCTATATCGCCTGTATCTACAACAATAAAATGGTTCTCGTTTCTTACTTGGAATTTTTAAATCCTATAGGTATTTTTTTCTATGTCTATATCGGGTATTATGGCATGTGAAGCGGAGGAATGAGGAAAATGTTGTGAGGAAAGTTTTGAGTACGAATTTGGATTGCTATAAGAGTAGGGGAACAATGGATGGACTGTGTGAAAGATGATATGGCTAGAAAGGGGGTGACTACCGAGATGACAACTAATAGAGAAGTATGAAAGAAAAGACATGTTGCGCCGATCACAAATAAATTGGGATACGGGCAGGAGAATGATGATATTTTTTCCTAGGTAATGGTAAAACCTTGTTTTCCATCACTTCTCTGCACCCAAATAGCGTAACACAGTTAAAATCACATTCCGAGAATTTTGAAGAATATTTCTAATCCATTGCTTCATAGGTTTAATAAATTATTCAGCTCAACAATGTAAATAACGCAATTAACGTGGCTGAACTGTCAAACTGAAAGAAAATGTGATTAATTGTCATTTTATGTGTCTCACGCAATTACCCCTCTGAATTCTATTTCTAATCAGATTAGAACAATTGTAGAACTCCACGCTTCACGTGTCTAGTTTTCAAAAGCGGGATCTGTCCAACAGTTAACAGTACTAATTGCGAGCTATTCACAATTTAGTGCTACAGACCGCAGCTCAGCGCTGATTGGCTATAAATTTGAACGGCACACGCTGATTGGTGGTCTTTCGTTCTTTTGTCGTTTCGTTGGTGCTGGATCAACGTGGTTTTCATTGTT
Source organism: Atethmia centrago (assembly GCA_905333075.3). Classification (NCBI taxonomy): domain Eukaryota; kingdom Metazoa; phylum Arthropoda; class Insecta; order Lepidoptera; family Noctuidae; genus Atethmia; species Atethmia centrago. The sequence continues at coordinate 21,581,941 of HG995388.1, forward strand.
GGGTTTAGTCTATTTGCCTACATTGTCCTCTCTAATAGTATCATAGTATAGAATATTCGAAGCGCGTTCTAATGTCAGACCAATTTTGCCGTCGAGGATATTCATGTTTCAACTTCGAAGTCACGTAGACCATACTCTAATAATAATGCTCCAAGAACGTTGAATAACACATTCGACATTATCAATTGTTGTTTCGATGTCTCACAATGTAACATTTTCAGTTCAGTTTCCGATGTTGATGCGCCATTCTGCATTTTGAATTCAATTCTCGTCTGAAAAAAGAGGAATCCTCATTGTTTCTTCAATTGTTTTGTTAGCATTTATTTATGTTTTTCTCTCGAGTAGCATGGGGATTTATGTCCTCGTAGATTTTTACGAGCTGCAGGAAGATTTGCAACTAGAATTTTATCTGTTTTATTGCTTTTATTTCCTGATGCTTGGCTTAAGTTTATTCAATTACGTATTTATTCAATGTTGATGTAAGATGGCTGTCATTTGTCGGTCGTGGTCCATAGTGTAAAGTTCCATCGTCGTCTGTTAGGACGCCGGCGCACGTGATTGAGTTGCACAATTACTTTCGTGTTTGTAATATTGGGATAAAGTTTGTTTTGTTATGTTTTCGTCATGAATACTGAACATTGTGCTTCGTTATTGGTGTTTCGGGTAGGACTTCGTGGTATTTTGTGGTAGGTATCTGTTTTAAGATTATTACATTCATCGAAACGGTTTCAATTTTTGTTTTCTAACTACCTAGCACAAAAATGCAATAAACCACTATTCAGAATATTCTTTTCTCAAGAATGTATATGTCTTACAAACTTTAGTACTTATTATATATTTATTTATATTATTATTTTCGTAGCTGGTCAATAACTTTTCCGTTGTTTTTACAACATTAAGTTACTGCGTCTTCAAGGACTAAACCGTACGTCTATTGTACAAACGTTGAATGATCATATCTCTTTTTTACCATATAGGGATTCGTGGCCACCTTTTTTTTGGGTTGAAATTATCAAATAACTTCTCTCGCTCTGGGTGGAGCGGGAGGGTATGTCAGACTCTTACTGACTAAAACCCACCTACGTTCCTTCCGTTGGCTGTGTTGCCAAGGGCCTCAGTAACCCTTTTGGATTTTCCCGCAACCCAAGGCATCGGCCCTAGTGGACCCCTACACTTGTGCTGACGACATCTCTTTGAAGCGCGCGTGGAACACAACGCGCCGTCGACTCGGGCCTGGTCCTTATCGAACGGCGAGCTACCCATTGCTTATCGTCGGCAAGCCCGCGCCTGCGGTATCCAGAAATCCGCCTGGGATTCCCGACGCCCAGGGCGTCTCCTGCGGCGGATAGGGGCGAGTGGGCCTGAAATTTGCCTTTCCCTCAACCGTCCCGCCTTCTCCTTCGCGAGTATTACTGCTTCGCAGAAGGAGGTGACGGCTGCCCATGCCCTCTCGCTCCGTACCATGGCCTAAACCTTGACCGGACGCGAGAGATTTCTAGCCACCCGTTCTGTTGTCTTGAAAGAACAAAACCAGTGAATTTTCACCTAGTTCAGTTCTCAGCTATCCGTATTCATTCCATCTTACAAATATTCTCCAAGTGCTCACTCCATATTTCAAATTTAGCAAACAAATAATTGTGCAAATCACCGGCCAATATTCCAGGTTGCTCCATAATGTGGACTGAAGCAATTGACTATAAAATTATATCCCTGCAATGACTGGACGTTTCCAATCCAATATGGGCTGACATTCTCGGACCTTCTCTTATTTGGGTCACGTAGGCGATCACAGATCACCAAAAGTTGCAGGGCATATTAGACGATTTCGTTCCCTATATCAATGAAGTTACGGGATTGTTTTCTTTGACTGGTTTATTACTGTGGGTTTGTGAGTAAACATTGGGGTCCCTGTAACTACGACTTAATAAATAGCGTGGTATATTTCGCTTCAGTGTGTCTGATTTTCGACGACAACTATTCATTTCTATTGTCTCTCTGTGGATATTGGTTTTAACTGAAATGACATTACATTAACATTGAACAATTCATGCGTGAAGAGAATTTTACAAGTCAGTAAATTCGTAGTTGGGAGCACATAACATATAACACATAACATCACGCCTTGTTCCCCGAAGGGTTGGGCAGAGATGTACCTGTAGTGCACCCACATTTTGCCAGTTATTTTTAAGTCCCATGTAAAAGGGGACGAGCATATTGCCATCAACCGGGCACAAATCCAGACTCCGGCCTGCTACTGAGAAATGCCAGATAGAAAAACTCAATAACAATTTGCCCGACCCGGGAATCGAACCCAGAACACTAGACCAACGAGGCAGTTAAATAATCAAAACATCAAAAAATAAGAAATAACAAAATTAGAGAAGATTAACTGTAAAACTTTGTAAAGAGAATTTTACACGTCAGTAAATTTGTAGGTGGAAGCACTATTGTTCGATATTAAACTAAATGCCTATTTTTACGTTTCGCATTTTTTACGGTGTTAAATATAACACCGGATAGACAGATATCACTGAAAAGCGACAGTCATGTCATGCGTAAATGAATCTGATGGATTTCGCAACATGTGTGTGAATATTTTGGTTCGGAAAATTTACGGCGCAAATCATTTCCACGAATTCTACTTTTTCTTTACGATTCTATGATTCAAATATCAGCCAAAATAATGGTACATGTCTATCATATATAATTACGTATATATGGCTCAGGAAATACTGACGATTTCATGCTTTATAATCTTGTAGGTAATGGCAGCAGTAATAAGCCTCGCTGTAGATAACGTCTCTATTTTAGACTGCCTCGTTGACAGTGGTCGCAAGCGCGCATGAGGTCCTGGGTTCAATTCCCGGGTCGGGCAAAGTATTATTGGATTTTTCCATCTGGAATTTTTAGTAGCAGCCCGGAGTCTAGATCAACCGGGCACAAATCTAGACTCCGGGCGAGCCTATTGCCATCAGGCAATAGTCTCGTCCCCTATTACATTGGCGAAATGTGGGTCTCTGCGTAACCCTTCGGGGATTACAGATGTTATGTTAATTTTGTTGGTAATGGCAACAATAAATTTCTCTTAGAAAACATCTCTATAAAACTTCATGGAAAGTCCCGAGCTGTCTGTCGCGCCCGCGATATCGTTCCATTTTGCACGAGCCTTAAAACCAACGTCAAGCAAGTTACCTAATTAAGGAACATAAGTTAATACATTTTCATAATCCTTCATCACACCCTTTTCCGAAACAAAGTCGAAAACTCACACACGTGCCATTTTCAATTAGCATAATTACATTACAAGTTAAAATAACAATCCATCATAGTTTTAAACTAAATTATATGAAGGCTTACTATGTCCTGAGGGGCTCCTGAGGGCCCAAGTGGCAATTGCTTTAAAGCGTTTCGTATTCCTGCAGCACTTATCAACGGGGTAGACATGTCACCGTATAATTATGAACTTCGTTAGTTTATATTTGAATAGTATTTAGTATGGAAGTATTTCATCACCACTGCTCTCAAAACGGTGAAGGAAAACATCATGAGGAAACCGGCATGTCCTAGAATCAAAAATGCGAAGACATCTACCAACCCGCACTGGGCCAGCGTGGTGTATTACGGCCCACTGCCTCTCACAGAGAGGAGGCCTGTGTCCCAGCTGTGGGAACATTATAGGCTGATTATGTATGTTATTTATGGAAGTATTAGTGGGACACTCTGTATACGAGTAGTGATCTCTGCACTCATCTTTAACATGTATAGTTGTTGTTTCATACATCGCTCAGTTCAGTACACTTCTGCCTACCCTTTACTGGAATAAAGGCGCCTCTACCGCCTGTACTGTCGTGTTATATGTTGTCTATGTCCTACCTGCGACATATCTTGACATCACATTAATTAATCTAAAAGTGTAATCTATTTTTGTGGCACGAAGCCTAATTTCAGTTTCCGTGGAATAACTCGCTTGTTTCTGTGGAAATTATATTCGTCGGGCAGGGTTCTGTTGTTTATGAGAAACAAAATGGCGACTGCGAGTTTAAATGAATGTGTGTTGAAAGCTTTGACACAGTTTATTAAAATAGTAATAGTATTACGTCTTTATACAAACCGGTCGAAACGACACGCTTCGAAATCTCGATTTACTTCGGTACTCAACAGTCGCAGTGAGTGCGCCGCAGTTACGCTGACGGTGCGCGACGCTCTCACACATTCAATCAGATCAGCTTATAATGTTCCCACTGCTGGGACACCGGCCTCCTCTCTTTGAGAGGGAGTGGGCCGTAATCCACGCGGGCCCAGTGCGGGTTGGTATAAGATGTCACATGTCTTCGAATTTTTTGTTTGTCGGTTTCCTCACGATGTTTTCTTTCACCGTTTTGAGAGCAGTGGTGATAAAATAATTTACACATTTACACAAAGTAAAACGCCTGTCCGGGTTCGAACCTACGACTTACAACTCGTAAGTCGCGGCCGTTTCCACTATGCCACCACTGCTTCCGCACATATATTTACGTAAAATATGGCACGAAGTTATCGACAGTATTGTTCAGGGTATCCAGGATATTTGAATTCATCTACTCTAGTGCGTGTTTAGCTACCAAACGGCCGTAGGTATATATTTCAAGGGTAGTACCGAGAAGTAGTACTGCTTACTTTATTATACTATGACTTTGACTCCATTTTGAGATCGCTGCTAACGATAATATTGCAGGTTTTATCTTTCATGCGGTGGTGTGTTTGAGATCATTTGTGTTAATGGCTTTTCGGTATGTCTGGCTTTAATAGGTATTGTTTGAAATAGCTGTTTGTTTCCTCTCGTATCGGGACGAAGTATTTAATAGTTTATAGTAATAGTGTTACTAGTTTTTCATTAGGAATTTCTTAGTAACAGCCTCGTATTTGGAAGTTGGCGGTGTGACACCCCGTTCCTCGGAAAGCACGTTAAGCCGTTGGCCCTGCGCCTGATCTCTCTCGGTCGTGTCGGATTGCCGTCCCATCGGACCATGAGAGTGGGGGAAGAGAGAGCACACCTGTATCTGCGTACACACTTATGCATATAATAGCTCCCGCACCGAAAGCTGGTCTCCACTGAGATGGCCGAAATACGGTCTTAAAATTAAAAAAAAAACCCCAAAACAACCAAAATCCTCTAAAAAGTAACAAAATAATATGTATTGGACCTTTAAGTTTAATATAAGTTGTAGGTAATATTTTGATCTAATTAAAACGCCAAACACACGAGATTTATACCTAGAAAGGATAGCTGCTGTTAACTTCCTATTGCCAAATGTCCTTTCTTTGGTATTGTTCGTTGAATCGTTGATCTCCTTAAGTTCTGAACTGAGCTGCACAACTATAGACAAATACGTGCACTGACTGGAGAGGTCCACTCAATCTGTGTGGTTCTTTCATCAAAAGACGCTGGTATTTCAGACACCAATAGACATGGTCTTCACATGATCTGACCAAGATTATGTGTGGACTTTAAAAGAGACTGTGACCTCTGAGTTTGTTTCGGCCTTTCTTCTCAGAGTAGTCAGATAGGAAACGCTGACCTCATCTAGTTTAAAAAAATATGATTAACGTGTAAAAGTGTTTGTACACACCTACTTACAAAAATAAAATCATTTAAGTATAATTTATTTTCGTGTTTATTATATATTGACGATGATGTATGAAAAACTTTAATCAATGGTTTAAGAAAAAAAAAGTAACTATACAATATTGATGCTACTAACTATTTACACTAGGTAGACACTAAATTAAATTACTAACTATATGTACAAATTAATACAAAAAACAAAAGGACACTTAGGCGTCAAAGTATTCGTCCGCATCGCTGTCATCCGGAAACGTGCCCAGAAGACTGGCAGCATTGCCACGTTGAATGGCAATGCTAATTCTTTGGCCAAAGAACGAGCCAGCCCTCTGGTCACGTGAAGTGTCGATCAATCGGCGAGAGATTTCCTTAAAAAGGAGACGCGCACTTGGGCCCCATGACCCGAGCGTTTCGACCCCAAACGGCTCAAAACTGTAGTTTCCTATAAGGTTGCAGTATTTGCGCCGCTTGAGGGTCTCAGCAACTGCAGCAGCAGCGCCAGCACAGCCAGCCGTGCTTGGAACATGAGATGGCGCAAGGGTGTCGACACAGGTTGCGTCCCACACCAGAGGCCTACCCAACTTCCAAGGCAACAACGTCATACCATCTGGTCTCTTCCCATCGTCACGTACCAATCCATTTGGTTCTAATACCGCTGGTACGCCGGCGGTGACAAGGGCTCGACGAATAATATCGTTGATGCTGCCGTGCCGTGCTATGCAACCTGCGCTCCTGCAGCAGGACAGGCCATGGTGTCCAAGACTGTCGACGGCTTCACCGCAGTGACACCGATGCGGAGCAACACAAGGTGCGCCCAAGCGGAGACACGTAGCGAGCCGAAACAATGAGTCATCCATCATAGTGCCTATGGTAGATGACGGGAGCGCCTGAAGCCACAAGCCAGACTCCCACTCTCCCACAGCCAGCAGACGAGCACGCTCAGCAGTATTAAGTGATGTATTTATCAGGGTATTCCGTATAACACTGCAGAGCGGCACGTCCCACCGTCTCTGTGAGGTTGGGTTGTCTGGCAAATCCATATTGGGACAAGCCATTTTCCAAGCGTTCAACGCGTCGGTAAACCACGGTACCTCAAAATCAACCAGTGAGGAAGATAAAATGTTCCTGGTTAATTTATCAGTACTGTGAACCGAGGAGATGAAGGCCGGTAAACTTATACTTGAAATTTTGCGGACGCCGAGACCACCCAGGTGAATGGGTAGTGTGGCTTGCTGCCACGCTCGGTCGTCCAGAGCCACATTAAGGATCGAAGTTAGTGTGTTTCTAATAATTTGGTCTACTTTTTCTAAAAGTTGTGGGTGCTTCCATAGATGGGAGGAGCGAAGGCTATATGTAAATTTTGGTCCAAAGCAACAGTATCGAATAAGTGTGAAAGCCGAATGAATGTTAATTTTGAAAAGTCTTTCCGAGACATCATTAAAATTTTGTATTTTCTCCTCAATGAACGTTGGAAAGGATTCGTCAAAAATTGGGGACCCCAGGAGGTGAAGAGAATTTCTTTCCGTAATTTTGATATTTGGTGCTAATGTGTTAAATTTTGTTATGGTAGTCTGTCTGTCAGTGGTTTGGGGAAGATAAATTTCACATTTTGAAAGGTTAAGGTCTAAGCCAATGGAACTGAATTTTGCTTTTAAAAAAGTTAAATCTTTTAAGACTGTGTCTACATCACCTCCTAGGGTTCCGTCATCCAAATACCATACGTTGAATTCAGAATTTAGCTGTCGAATAATTGGATTGATATATTTGTGTATTATATGTCAGACCATAAATATTTCCTTGGACTATCTTTAAAATGTTTCGAACCTAACATCGAACACTGTTTAATAAAAAAAAATCTGTACGAATACCACACTTCTAACTTTAGAATCTTTCGGGAAATGGACTCCTTCAAAAATCAACGCGTCATTTTCGCAAATATTTAATAAAATTAATTTATTAGATTGAGTTGGGAACTAGCTCCAACAGCGCCACTTTGACAGTTGCCTTCCCCATTCAAGTGCTCACGTGCAAACTGAAGGCGCGCTCTTCGATAGTCTGTTGCTAAGGACTACAGGAAAAAATCAGAATATATATGATATTCTTCAGGATATATTCTAGGTAGATAGTGCGTTAACAACATAATACAACTAATTTGATACGATAGATAAAAATCACGGAGATACAATGAATATCTCCGTGATTTTATAGATAAAAAAATATTTTTTACGATTAAAAACCATAATAATATACATGCAATCATTCTGATTTTTTGTGAGATTATTCTGTAGAATAATCAAACAAGCAACATATTAGCATAATAGTGTTTTAATTTTTTATCCAATCAATATATTTTTTGTAAATAGATAATTGTTTCATATTTTGCAATAAATTACCAGCGTTGTATCATCGGGCTTCTCTTTCTTTTCTATGCAGTCCGACAGTGAACGCGCTTTAGCTGTTGTCAGCCTCTTAATTTCGGCCCATATTGGCTAGCTTGTGTGGTACCAATCCACGTTCCTCCAATCTTCGTCTAATTGTAGAGCCACACACAGTCACCCCTCGAACAACACGTAGCTGTTGTTGCAGTTCAAGTAGGGTCGGGACGTCGAAACTGTTTTGCAAAGAAACTGTTGCAATAAATTGGTCGTATCGGTCAGAAGTGGCCCGATTCTTACCAGATCCTGGACGGCCCGTGAATAAAAGAGCCTCTCGATAGCGTTTGTACACTTTATGAACAGACGAGACGACTTAGATTTAGTCTTGTAGCCACAACAGGTTGATTAGGACCAGAATCCAGTAACGCTGCGAGCGAAGTATCGATGTGTGGTGAAAAAGAACTGCCTTTTTTTTGGTGGGAAATTATCAAGTAATTTCTCCCGCTCTGGGCGGAGCGGGAAGGTGTGTCAGACTCTTACTGACTAAAACCCACCTGTGTTCCTTCCGTTGCCTGTGTTGCCAGGGGCCTCGGTAACCCTTTTGGACATTCCCGCGACCCCGGCAAGATGTCACAGAGTCTAATAATCAAACTTCAAACAAGTTTTAAAGTACCTACATCGTTATTTTGTGTTTATTACACACCAATTAACTGTAATCCGATTAAACACGTTGAGGCAAAACAATGTTCCCCATTTCATTTATCAGGTGAAAATTCAAAGATTTAAATTCAAATTTGGAACTCTCTTACACAACTGAAAAGGCCAAACTGCCAGCTAATAAAATTATGTTTTTTTTTAAAGTATTAGTCCTCTTTTTTTATTTGCCGCCAGAACGAAAATATTGGTAGTGTTTCGATTTTTTTGATGGGATGTGTATTTCGACTAATATATAAAAACACTGAAAGCTTGTTTGATTTTTTCGGAAAATTATTTTTGCATTTGACAGCCCAATTCTCGAGGAAGGTTTATAGGCACAAGCTTCTGCCTGCTTCGTCCGCGTGAAATTTCGGCCCCCGACCCACCGCGTCGCATCGCATCGCCCACCCATGCTAATATCTTCGTTTTTGCTTAGCGTTCTTTCTGATTTTTTTTATTTTTACAACACCATGCTGAGACCCTTAGGAGCCGAGCAAATATAAAAGAAGTCAGAAAGAGGTGAAACCACGGGGAACAGCGAGTTGAAATAATATTTACGTAAATTTTCATTCTATTAGCTTAGACGTCTAACTAATTAGTCTCGCTAGGCAATTCGTACGCACCTATACCTTGTTGTTTGCCAAATAACAATGGAGGCAGCATCAGGTGGGCCGTTTGTCTTAATAAACCTAATGCCTTATAATAATTATTTGTATGTAGATGAGCTGTATTTGATTGATGATATTAATCACGGCATTTAGTCAATGTCTGTGAATAAATATTTTACATTAATTCTGAATTACTTTGTGGGAGTTTATTAAAGGTTTTTAAGGTTGTATCTTCGATCTAAGTCTTTGGAAGATCTTGTCTTCGAACGTTCGTTTTGAGTGTCTTAAAGTGACTATGTCGAAGGAGGGGCCCCAATGAGCTACCTAAATTGTGTATTCCCATTCGTCCCACCGCCGTCGTGTTAAATCCGTGTGTGTGTGTGTAGAATGTGAATGTGTTAGTAGAATAACGATGGAGTTTCTTGCCTATTCTTCTCCATACGAAACTACCATTTGGAAGGGGCGACTAAAATCAATTCTATTTTTTTTGTAAATTTTGACGTTCAAAAGTGCCTTTTATGTGCCTATTTGAAACAAATAATTTGATTTTAACTTTGAAATACTATCGTGAGTTCATGCAAGCCTAGTACTTTTTGTTAGGTTAATGCTCAGAAATTGTGCACAACATGTCGTGAACAGAACTTGTATGCATGCAACGTACTACCGACTTAGTACTAGACGACAAGTATCCTATGTCATTAGGTACCTAGGTCATTCATTATCTACCTCTGTAAACAAACTAGCAAACACACTTATCTTACTACACTTATTTATCTAATATTATTATTTAGGATAAATAAGTGTTTTTTTACCATTGAACAACCAGACTAAAATGATTTAGTGGGACCAATGGGACGTCCATATAAAATGACTAAATTAGTCCCGTTCGTCCCATTAACAAAATCAGTGGGACGAACGAAAATAAATTTTAAATTACCTTTCGCCCCAGTAGTGGGACGACGGCAGTGGGACGAACGGGAATGCTTGACCTAAATAGTTTGTGTTTTGTTTCCATTATAAATTTAACACAACCGACCTTAATAGGTACCGTCATTTTAATTACACCCAAATCATCATTCCGTCACCATTGAACAGCCGAATAAAGACCTGTAATTACCTACTAACAATAAATACCTACATTTACGTATTTACTACCGCCACTGCTGACAGCTTCTGCCACTAATACGCCAATCAAATACTGTTAACGGTATTAATGCAATTATCGAATGGATATCATCGGCCCACATTAAGCGGGGCTCATTTCAAAACGGCCTCCATGTTGGATTTCATGTAGCGTTCGTTATTTAAATTTGACTGGCACTATGGGTGAAGTTGAGGAGGCGGGACGGTTGAGAGAAAGGCAAATTTCGCGCCCTCTCGCCCCTAGCCGCCGCAGGAGACGCCCTGGGCGTCGGGAATCCCGGGCGGATTTCCGGCCACCGTAGGTGCGGGCTTGCGGACGGTGAGCAATGGGTAGCTTGCCGTCCGATAAGGACCAGGCCCGGGTCGAAGGCGCGTTGTGTTCCACGCGCGCCTCAAAGAGATGTCAGCACAAGTATAGGGGTCCACTAGGGCCGATGCCTACCGGGGTTGCGTGGAAGTTCGAAAGGGTTACCGAGGCCCCTGGCAACACAGGCAACGGAAGGAATACGGGTGGGTTTTAGTCAGTAAGAGTCTGACACACCCTCCCGCTCCATCCAGAGCGGGAGAAGTTATTCGACCATTTCCAATCACAAAAAAAAAAATGGTGAAGTTGCATTTGGCGGAAAAAGATCAATGTGATTTTCAGTTTTGACGGAGGCATCTTTTCAAATTCATGGATCAAGCGCATTATAAACGTGTCAAGCATCACGGTATGAGCGATGATTGTGTAGGTAGTGCTTTCCGATGTTTATAATGTATAATTATACTAGTACAAGATACAAGATATTTATTTTGTAAAACATGAGTGCAGAATTATACAGGTCTTAAAAATAAATAGAGGTAGCTACATGTTTTGCCAATCATGGCGTACAAAATTAGTCGCATTAAGACAACTATTACAAACGATAATTATAAAATCGTTAAAAATAAATTAAAACAATGACTAACAAAAAAAAAAACAGGATTAACGTAAAATGTCAACAATTTAAATTCAATTTAAGTAAACTACAGATTAAAACAATGACTTACAAAGAAAAAAAAAGTTCTGCGAACAGTACACCTCGCGAGCACAAACTTCTTTGCAACAATTTATAAATATACCACTAAAGTTATATAAAACGGGATCATTACCATGTTTTTTGTTTTTAAAAACATGGTAATGATCCATATGGACTGGTTCTTAAATAAATAAATATAATAAAATAATAATTAGGTAGGTACTGTACAAGGACTAATATTTTGTAACTTTGAATTTTGCAACTGCTGGGCTACACATGGCCTTTCCATCCGATTACACTGTGGATCAGATATCCAATATGATTGGGACCAGGGATTTGGTTTCCAACTGGAGTTTCCCGTGGTACCGTCCGCGCTGCAATCAAATAAATCTGATGGCAGATAGCCCTCGGGACGGGATTCGAGCTCCGATTTAAAAAAAAACTTTTTTGTTGTCATATCACGGTTTTGGTTTCCGTTGATTATGTAACAAAAACGTGCCGCAGATCTGTCACATGTATTTTGTTCAGTAACTTAAAAATGTCCTTTATATCGTACATTTCATCAAAGTAAAAGAAGGCTGTTGCTACTTTTTACTGGCCCAGTGACGCGGACGGTGGGGCTTATTTCTGTACACAAGATCCAACATTTTGCACAGTTCATTCGAGTGGGGTTTGTCTGTGGGATTTATACAAATCCCATAATGAAAGTCTAGTATTTATCAAATAGTCTTGGGTATTCCCAAAAAGTTTATACTTTTGATTTTATTGACCAGAATATTTTCTAATTCTAATTTGATAGCAAATTCCATCCAAATTATTCAGCTTTCAAACCCTTTTAACCCTGAATGTATAGGTATATGTAGATATAGTTTCCTGCCCATTTTTATCCATATGAAACTACCTTTTTGAAGGGGAAACTATAATGAATTCTATTTTTGACGCGATAATGTCTTATAATTCGATGAACGCCGGCTGCACGCACGAAAAAGTGTCACGTTCCGCCTGAGCCGAGCGTGCAAGCGAGAGCGCGGAACTAGTGATAGAGAGGCACGACCGGCCTAAGCGTTCGGCTTGTAATGTATCTCACTCTCGTTATCACGTAAAATTATCGTCCATGAACCGACTTTACAGACAACTAATTTTTGTTTTCATGTACATTTTGACATTCAGAAGTGCCTTTTATGTGCCTAATTAAACTATAAATGATTTGACTTTGTCAACTTATAATGTGACGCATGTATTCGTTTGTATTTCTAGCTACCTACTTGTGTAGGTATGTGTGCGTGTCGACGACAGATCAAACTATAAATTTCCAGTATAAGGAGATCTCTCATTGCACGGAAAATCTATACAATTATATATCTTGATATATCATCGTGTGTTATAGGTATGTGTGCGTGTGGCCGCTTGTTTGCTGGTCAGAGTAAACTCATTTGTGGTGTCAGTTGTTGCCTTTTTCCCGCGTTCAACTTTATTGCTTCATCTCCCATGATTTGTGTACTTTCGGGGATCTATTTTGGACTATGTGATGGGTTGGCTAGGGATAAGGTTTATGTTTTGGGTGTTATATGAGGACTAGGGTTTATGGCAACGGATTTTACGATACTGCCGAAAAGACTCCTTAGAGCACGGTGTTTGTAATGTTGCCACGATCATCCTGCTCGATTGGCTGACTTCAGATGTTGGCGTCAAATAAATTTCGTATAGAATGCTGAATATAAGTAGGGCTAAGCTTGGCTATAAAAGAAGGAGAAGATCAAACAAACGATTAAGGTGATACGTAACAAATAAACCATAGTGAACTGGGCGGGCATCAGTGACAGAGTCAATTACTTCCCCATGCGAAAAACGAGAGTGCAACATTGCGCTGGAACTAAAATAAAACAACGTAAAGCGCCAAACCAAATAAAAATTGTTTAAAAATAAATTAAGTTATTTATCAATAATATTTTCAGCCAGAATTTTCAATTACCTAATACGCACATTTGAATGCAATTTTGGAATTAAATTACTTAGGATTTTAGAATTACAGAAAAAAATATAAAAAGTAGAGTGTATTTGGAATTAAATTTTGAAAAAAAAAAAATCTATCGAGGAAATTTAAGCCAATTGCGTTTTCCTTCGGTCAGAGTTTTAATTAAATAGTCAATAAACATGTATCCATAAATTAAAACATACATGCTGTAATGGTGAAATAAATGGTTCCGAAAAAGTCCGCATTTTATTTTGGTATCGCCTTAATGGACTGTGTGCATGATGGCTAGAAGAGAAGTATCGAAGAAAGGCTTTATAGACTACGTCAGACGAACATAAGTATCGTATTTCGTGGAGGCTAAAACTTAGAAAAAAGTATAAAAAACACCACCATTTCTATTCAATTCCATCTTTCAGTAGAAATATCAGCTACATTCTCGGAATCCAATTACGAAGCCCGACGCGTGTAAAATGTACTCCAATGACAAAAGACAGTCGAACAGTTCAAAAGTGCACTCCGCACTAACGGATCGAATCTCCAACCCCCGAGAACTCACGAACGAGTCGCCAGCTATAACCGAAATAACACTCTATTTCAGCTATCATAGAGTTGATAGTAGAATGTCGGCAGGCGATAACATAGCAATGCATAACAGGATATTAACTGTCAGGCAGCTCGCGTCATATCCGGCGCTGTGACTACTTCCGGTTCCGCTACAGCGAGCACCGGGCCGGAAGCGCGGATGTGCCGATGATTTATGGCGTTTTAAGCAGTCGTATTGTTGTCTATGGTTAGTCCTTTAAGCGATTGGTGTCAATGGCTAGGGGGTTCACCGGACTATCTTGTCAACTTTTGAATGATTGTAGTTAGTTAATATTTTACGAAGAGGGGAGTTGGATTTTGTCATGCATGGAGTTTTGTTAAATACATACATTGTATAATACGTATTTTGTTTTGTTTTTGTTTGAGTTGTCGATTCGTCCACAAATAAATTAACTTCTCGTGAATCGCCAACAGAAAAATACATTAGTCAAAGGTGTTTTCCGTTTCGGGCGAGATAAGAAGCTAAGCATTCTGCCAAATATAATTAAAATGGGTATGTGGTCTACCACATTAGCCTTAAATATAAACCAAACTAAAGTAGAAGCATGTAGAGTAAATGCTGTGAAAATGCGTTCCTTAAAAATAATAGGCTGAAAAATGTTGTGATAAGGCAACGGTGCGGTTTAAAAAAAGATGTAGTGACAAACATTGAAAAGAGTATGCTTAGATGGTTTGGTTTGGTTGAAAGGATGAATGAAAGGCGACTAACAAAAGGTATTTATAAGGCAGATGTGAGTGGAAATGCCGGGAGGGGACGCCTCAGAAAGACATATAGTGACCTCATTGGTGATGATCTTCAAAAAGGTCAGGTGCGTAGTACTCGCAACCGGCGTGCGTGTATGACCAGATGTATGAACGTAAACGAAGCAAAAGGAGTATGTAAGGAGCGTAGCAGGTGGCGTTCTATAGTTTCTGCCTACCCCCATGGGAAGAAGGCGTGAGTTTATGTATGTATGTATACCAAACTAATAGACATACTCACTTTCACATCTATTTAGAACGGGAGGGTTCTGTTATGTGGTTTTACTAGTAGATATGATACCTAATCATACATAAATCAGCCTATAATGTTCCCACTGCTGGGACACAAGCCTCCTCTCTGTGAGAGCGAGTGGGCCGTAATCCACCACGCAGGCCCAGTGCGGGTTGGTAGACGTCACATGTCTTCGAATTTTTGGTTCTAGGACATGCCGGTTTTCTCACGATGTTTTCCTTCACCGTTTTGAGAGCAGTGGTGATGAAATAATTTACACAAATTAAAGCGCAGGTCTGGGTTCGAACCCACGACCTACATCTCGTAAGTCGCGGCCGTTATCACTGGGCCACCACTGCTCAGATACGATAGAAAACTTGATATTAAGCAACCCCTTACTCTGAGAATAGTGAACATCAAAGAATCTTGAAAATATGCTTCACGAAACGAACTAATTGGTCTCGAGTTTGTTACTAATTAACATACCATCAAGCTTGTAATCCCCAAAGGGTTACGCAGAGGGCTACCTGTAGTAACACCCACATTTCGCCAGTTACGTTTAAGTCCCTTGTTTAAGTCCCATGTATGTAATAGGGGGCGAGCTTATTGCCATCGACGGGGCACAACTCCAGACTTCGGGCTGCTACTGAGAAATTTCAGATAGAAAACCCAAACACTTTATTCATCTGCCTACCCTTTTCCCAACTATGTTGGGGTCGGCTTCTAGTTTTACCGAATACAGCTAAATACCAATATTTTACATGGAGCGACTGCCGATCTGATCTCCACAACCCAGTTACTGGGTAACACGATACCCCCACGATACCCTAACACATTATTATTATTACTATTTTTATTTACTTCAAACACAAAAATGATTCATATTGTTGTTAGTAACACTTATAAAACTGTGTTAGTATCATTTCTCATTAAAATTAATAAAATAAAACAAAACTAAAATCAAACTAATTCAAGAACCTATAACTATGTCCCGCTGCACCAGACCTGCAGCTGTGCATACGTGCCAGTGGTGTACTGGGGTCCAGTGCCCCAGGAACGGGCAATCAGGCTTACTCACTATCACCTTGAAGATGCTGTTGGTGATCCCCCGAATCCTTCGCATCACGGATTTTTTTTTTTGGATGGGAAATCATCAAGTAACTTCTCCCGGTCTGGGCGGAGCGGGAGGGTGTGTCAGACTCTTACTGACTAAAACCCACCCGTATTCCTTCCTGTTGCCTGTGTTGCGGTGGCCTCGGTGACCTATTAGTACCTTCCCGCGACCCCGGCAGGCATCGGCCCTAGTGGACCCCTACATATGTGCTGACGACATCTCTTTGAGGCGCGCGTGGAATACGACGCGCCGTCGACCCGGGCCTGGTCCTTACCGGACGGTGAGCTGCCCATGCTTGCCGTCCGCAAGCCCGCGCCTACGGTGGCCGGAAATCCGCCCGGGATTCCCGACGCCCGGGGCGGCTCCTGCGGTGGCTAGGGGCGAGAGGGCGCGAAACTTGCCTCTCCCTCAACCGTCCCGCCTCCTCCTTCGCGAGCATTACTGCTTCGCAGAAGGAGGTGACGGCTCCCATGCCCTCTCGCTCCGTACCATGGCCTGAACCAGGGCCGGACGCGAGAGATCTCTGCCGCCGATCGCTTCCACGAGGACACGGCGGTGCTCTGCCCAAGCCGGGCAGACCTCCACCGTATGCTCCACCGTGATCACGGATGCTTTTCTTTTTCGCACTTTGCCTAACCTGGAAATCCTGGGATTCCTGTTACTAATTAATAGCCAATTATGCTGCAACACGCTTACATTAACAACAACAAAAATCATTACCTATTGAATCATTAATAAAATTGCGGTAGCACAAAAGCTACAAGAAAACCTATGTAGCCTTCAGTTTTAGAGTTCCGTACCTCAAAAGGTAAAAACGGAACCCTTGTAGCATTCATCGTGTCTGTCTGTCTTTCATAGGCTATTGGTTCCGAATCTACTGGACCGATAAAGGTGAAGTTTGGTATACATATGAATTTCTGTGACCCAAATACGCACGTGAAACGTAAAATATTGAATGTGGGGGTCACATTTGGGGGGCCTATTAGAAAAAATATTGTAATCTGTACAGTGTGACATATCAAATGAAAGGGCAATTTTGCCTAAGCCCGCCCTCGACGCTCAGTGTGGTAGCACCATAGGTACATCTACTAATTAACCCCCCCTCCTATGTCCTTCCATAAAAGAATTTCTGGAAGGCCTCCCGCCTTAGTCCAGCGGTGGGACTAGAATAATACATACATATACATAAACTCACGCCTTCTTCCCATGGGGGTAGGCAGAAACTATAGAACGCCACCTGCTACGCTCCTTACATGCTCCTTTTGCTTCGTTTACGTTCATACATCTGGTCATACACGCACGCCGGTTGCGAGTACTACGCACCTGACCTTTTTGAAGAACATCATTAATGAGGTCACTATATGTCTTTCTGGGGCGTATTATTATTATTATTTTTTCTTTCTTACAAGGCAGATGTGAGTGGAAATGCCGGGAGGGGACTCCCCAAAAAGACTAGAATAATCAAACAAAAAATAACCCAATACCACACCATATTGTTTGAAGTGAGCTTGAAGTGAACTATCATACCATCTAAGCATTGACAGTTCATTTCAAGCTCACTTAATCTATCTTTTCACGGTGAGATGTTTACAGAACAGCTCTATTAAAGTCTAGATTCCCAGCGGGAAGCTTTCACCAAAAATCCAACCAAAATTTTTAAACCCACTTTCAAGATACGTGTCTAGTTAGAGGCAAGAAAATTTTGCTCTAACACTCCAAGGAGACATGTTTGTCGCAGTTCCAAAGAATAAACAGAGAATATACACGTGAGAACATGTTGCAAGTGTTCCAACCAGCTGAATATTTCCTTTGTTGCATTTCATTGTGATTGAGAACACGACGTTGTTAAGTTTCTTTACTCAAATTGTATTGAGGTGTTTCAGTGGAAACGGGTGCTGTTCTAAATCGATTTCGCCTTTCGGTATTGAAGTTGTTTATCTGAGACCAATTTTACACAAAAATACAGTACTTATCTAGTCACCGATAAGGATAATGAGATCTAAGAATTGGCGCTTTATAATAAAGAAAATTGCTGCTCTGAAAGAAACTAAGCTGTTGGTCCCGGCTGTCATTTGTAGATCTTTGACAGTCGTTACGGATAGTCAACAGTGTGACAAATTGGCGGTCGCTTCTGATAACTGGTATTCAGTTGCATATGGTTAGACTTAAAACCGACTCTAAGGCTGAGGCTACATTAGACCGCGACGCGACCTGCGACACATGAGCGATTAAAACAAATGAATGAATCTCTCGCTCACGTACATCAAATACTACTAGCGATCTTTGATTTCTTTAAGCGATCGGAACAACATTACTGTAATCACGGCATCGGCTACATCAACATATCAGCGAAATTAGCCGCATGAATCGCTCATGCTAATTCGTTGTGTAGCATGTGTACTGTAGCCACGTCATCGCCGAATATACGATTTTCACTTATAATGTAGCCATACCCAGGTCCCGGGAAGGTACTCCTGCCGGGGTCGCGAGAAGGTACTCCTGCTGGGGTCACGGGAAGGTACTAAAGGGTCACCGATGCCCCTGGCAACACAGGCAACGGAAGGAATACGGGTGGGTTTTAGTCAGTAAGAGTCTGACACACCCTTCCGCTCCACCCAGAGCGGGAGAAGTTATTTTATGATATCCCATCAAAAAAAAAAAAAAAATACCATGTTCATCTCGTTTCGCTCTTTCCGTCGCATCGCAAATCGCTGCCTACTGTAGCCTCAGCCTAACGTCGAAATAACAATGTCAGAAGAAGACTTGAAGAAAAATTTAATAAATACTGATGCGTCATTATTACTTGCGACATAACAAATAAACTAGAAAAAAAACAGAGATTTATAATGTGCCTATGTTGATTTACAGCCGAATCTACTGATGATACATTGGTACATGATTTGGAATCATATGGAAACCTTTTGATTTTAAGGACGAAAAGTAAACAGTTGCTCGGAAAAAAAAACAGGAAGCTCGCCATAATATAAACCAGGATACGTCCTCATACATAATATTAGTAAAGACCTCCTACATCCCCTGTCTGATAAAGGCAAAGATGTGGAAAACAAAAGGCTAAACATTTCAATTCGCGAGATAAAAGCACAAGGAATACACGTACAAGATCGAAAAGTTCGGTCGGGCTCCGTTTACGGCCTCGAGCGACAAGACTTGCGTGAAGCGACACGCGCGCGCGTCACTTGTTTCCGTCCGTTTCTCCGCGTCGCGTCGCTGTGGCTCGTGGCTCGTGGCATGCTCTAAACAGCTTCTTTCATTTGTTTTCTCAGCAGACGCTGTCGCAAGACACGTGTCGCTTGAGCGTGTAGCTCGTCGTCGAGGCAGAATTTTGTCCAGATCACGCTAACCTATTTATATGGAACCGTGTCGTAATAAATTATGAGGAGTCTGATGTGTTCTGACAGTTGCCTTTGTACTAAATCCTGGTTCTTTTCATTTTCGGAGAAGTCTGGGATAAGCATGAAGAAAAGCTTAGCTCTTAGAAAACACATAATAAACTTAAAATTCTGAGGAAACCTTGTTGTGACAAGTAACAATAACGTCTATTTTCGTCGCAAGAGATGTAGAGAGAGTTTGAACTTTCATGGAAATTTGTTGTTTATTCTGTAGAATTATTTAGAATGACTGTAACTTTGTTGAATTTTAAAGCGTTATTATACCTCCTACTCCTAACAAGCCGAAGTTATATTCCACAATTAGTTACTCAGATATAGAGATAAAGAAAAATTGTTTATTCTGCACATTACAAAAATAATACATAAAATACACACATACAAAGTAGCCAAAAGCCTCGTATTCAAGCCATACAAGTTTGACAATCTTATCCATTGCTTGATGTCAGGGGTCAGGGACCAAAGACATTGCGTAATATTGTTTGCATACTCTGTGTTGCGACAATGGCAAAATACAAACAATCAAAACAAAAACAGAATGACGATTGCAGACTGGGAAAATAACTACTCTTGATCGAGCACTTTAATAAAGCAAATTATTAAAAAAAAAACACATAATATCCGACTACAAAAAAAAAATAACCGCAAAGACAAAAAATATTTATAATCTATAAATTTTGATAATGCAGGCCAATAAATGTATAAACCAAAAAAATATGGTATAAGTAACTTTTTTTTTGTCCCGCTTTCGATACCAAAATTCTATAGGATTTTGTCATAATGTTTGTTTTTCTCTTTTCAGACATGTGTTTTTGCAGTCGAGTTTTTTTTGTTTTTTAAATAATTTGCTTTATTTCAAGCTTTTTCCTCTCCTCCTCTTTTCTTGTTTAAAGAAGATGTAGTGACAACAATTTAAAAGAGTATGCTTAGATGGTTTGTCATGTTGAGAGGATGAATGAAAGGCGACTAATAAAAGGTTTTATTTACAAGGCATATGTGAGTTGAAACACCGGGAGGGGACGCCCCAGGACGACATATAGTGACCTCATTGGTGATGTTCTTCAGAAAGGTCAGGTGCGTAGTACTCGCAACCGGCGTGCGTGTATGACCAGATGTATGAACGTAAACGAAGCAAAAGTAGTATGTAAGGAGCGTAGCAGGTGGCGTTCTCTAGTTACTGCCTACCCCCACGGGAAGAAGACGTGTGTTTATGTATGTATGTATTTTCGGTTTTGGGTTGGTCCTTTTGTACCCATGAAAGATGATTATTGTTATCATGAAAACTGAACTGTTACATGTCGCGTGTGGCTCACCCACTACAGACATTAATGCCCGCATGTTTGCCTAAATAACTTACAAATGACCTTTTTATGAGCAGTGGTGGCCCAGTGGTAACGGCCGCGACTTACGAGTTGTAGGTCGTCGGTTCGAACCCAGACAGGCGCTTTACTTTGTGTAAATTATTTCATCACCACTGCTCTCAAAACGGTGAAGGAAAACATCGTGAGGAAACCGGCATGTCCTAGAACCAAAAATTCGAAGACATGTGACATCTACCAACACGCACTGGGCCCGCGTGGTGGATTACGGCCCACTCCCTCTCACAGAGAGGAGGCCTGTGTCCCAGCAGTGGGATCATTATAGGCTGATTATGTATGTATGACCTTTTTATTAATTTTTATTTTTATTAATTTATTTAATTAAATATTTGGAATTCACTCGTTACTAGCTTGTAATTGATACCAATATTATTCTAATTTATTTAAAAATAACATTCCAATGAAGATATCGAGAAGCCTTTATATATGCAGGTAAAATTTGTAAGAATTGAGGACGGTATTAGGGTGAGTACTCGGAATTGTTTAGCAATCAGCCACATGTGTGGGGGATCGATTTGCGTTGGGTGCGACGTGCGTGGGCTCTGCCATCTAATAAATGAGATTACAGAAGGGTAACGATTGCATTGCTATCGGGTGTAGGACGATCTGTTTTTCTGATACTAAAACTGGTCTATAAAGAAGAGTCGTTAGGTATATTTAAAAAGAGGCTAACATCCTTCCTAATTAATAGATAAGTGTTCCATTTCTGTACAAGATTTTTTGAATGATAAAACTTTATAATGTTATATTAATTTATTATATTTTATTACAAATTTCATTATGGCAAAATAATGATGTTTTATCTTTTCTTTTTTTGTTTGTTTGTTTAATTAGAAGATATAAATACGTTTTTACCTTTGCATGCCGTAAGGTAGAGTGTGTTGGTACTGCTTTTATAATGTTTACACCCTATTTTGTACCCACATTCATGGCAAATTAATGACTTCTGATTTCTGATTTCTAAAATCGTGTAACACATTTTGGCATAGACCAAAGATGTTCTTAAGATCAGTAGGTGACACGTAACTATATTATTTGATTGTCCTTGTGTAGGAATACGTTTGGCCAAATGCAGGAACATCGTTCCCAAAGATTCGATACCCGAAAGGTATATAACTATAACGTATGTTTCTGTTTTTTTTTATGAAAGCTTTTTTGACTGCCACGTTGGTCTAGTGATCGCAAGTGTTACTGCTGAACACGAGATCCTGGGCTCGATTCCCGAGACGAAAAAAGTGTTATTGGGTTTTTCCATCTGGAATTTCTCAGTAGCAGCCCGGAGTCTGGATTTGTGCCCGGTTGATGGCAATAGGCTCGTCCCCTATTACATGGGACGTATAAATAACTGGCGAAATGTGGGTTTAGTATAGGTACATCTCTGCCCAACCCTTCGGGGAATACAGGTGTGATGCTATGTGTTTTTCGTTTATTTTTCGCATTTTAATCGATGTCAAAACAATAAAGGTCTTACTATTTGATTTGATATTGGTGCTAAGTGCTTAGAATATAGAAAGAACTAAGTTCTTTCTATATTCTAAGGCTAAGTGTATTTTTTCCATTAAATGTTTCTAGGAGTGAGTCTTCGGTCCTTACTAATTCAGTAGTACGTGGCTTAGGTACATTAAGGGATAGTGGGCGGCTCACTGAGGGCAGGTCGGGTTATTTTATGACTATCACGGAAGGAAGCCATGCGTTTATACTGACCGCGGCTAGTGTTGGACGTACGTCGATAGTCATTTGGCGTTTGATTCGATTTAAGGAATCGATTAAGCAAAGCGATTGTTTTCGTTGTCAAAAGTTTGAATAAGTATACTGTTAGTATTTAAACTGTTAAAACCATCTTTAAGCTTGGCAATTACAATATTAATGTTAAGACCAGTGAAGTGAAAAAATACATTTATGTCTGTAATTCGTCAGTATGGAACACATAATAAACAGTACTAGAGGTCGCGCACTGGTCGAAATTCGACCCCCTCTACTTACAATCTATATAGTACTTACTAATTACATGCTATTAAAAAGTACTTACTTATTTCATACACAAGCTGTCTCGCCTGTCACGTATGTACAAGTCATGAGGCCCTGAGAATACGTGTGTGTGTGTCAAACGCATGATAGTGTGTGTAATGGTTTTTTATTAGTTAAATTTATTTCTAATGCATATTAAATATAAATATTAGCTTTCTGCGCTCCTCCTTCATATAAACTTTACACATAACATCACGCCTTGTTTCCCCCAAGGGTTGGGCAGAGATAAAAACTAAACTAACCAAACTAAACTAAACTAGGTATTAACTTGAACTGTGCCAAATTTCATACTCCTCCGTGCGCGTAATTTTCGTTAAGAGGCTGACAACACCTAAAGCGCGGTCACTGTCGGACTGCATAGAAAAGAAAGAGAAGCACGATGACACAACGCTGGTAATTTATTCCAAAATATGAAGAAATTCTCTATTTACAAAAAATCGATGGATTGGATAAAAACAAATTAAACACTATTAAGCTAATATGTTGCTTGTAGAATAATCTGACAAAAAATCAGAATGATTGCATGTAAATTAGTAAGGTTTTTAATCGTTAAAAGACATTTTTAGAGGTATCTTCGTGATTTTTTTTTATCGTATCGTATTAGTTGTATTATGTTTTCAATACACTATCTACCTAGCATATATCCTTAAGAATATCATATATTTTGTTTACTGCAGGGGAACATATACTTTTAGGAATTATAAACTTTGCGTTACAAAATTTGCGTTTGGGTCCTGTAGTCCCCTTAAAAATGGTACCAAGTTTTCGCTGATTCTATTCTATTAAAACTAGGTAGCGAAAACCTTCCACTTAATTAAATTGAAATATTGTTGATGACGACTAACATTACTTCTACAAATAGAAATATAATTCTACCTACCAACCATACCAAGTCAACTTTCAGATAGAGCTTCATCGCAAAATAGGGTTTTGTTAGATTCCCCACGATTTGATCCATCAAAACCATTATTTGAGAAAAGAAACCATTGAATCCATCCCCGAGAAACTTCAAAAGAACGGCCACTAAAGTAGTAAGGCACTGCCATCAATAACATCCCTTCAAAAATTGGCAGTCACCCTATTGAATTCACTGACTCGTATTAGAGGACGTTCACCCCTCGCCCCTACATTTGTACGGGTTCCCGCGGACGCCATACTGTTTCGCTTCGTTACATTAATAATACATCAAGCATTATATCTTTTTGCTTTCAATTATAACTGACATTTTGGAAGCAGGGTTCTGTTTCCCAGGAATTTTGAGTCTCATTGTTTTGATAATTAATGGATGTGATTTGGTTGAGTTTTAAGTAAACTTAACTTCAGGCGGTCTATTCTGTAAACATCACACCGTGGAAACTTGGGTGAATTGAGCTTGAAGTGAAGTGTCAAAATTGACAATCCCTAGTATCAGTGGAATGACAGCTTACTTCAAGCTCACATCACCTAAGAGATTTTAAAAGAATGGATTGGTTCATATTGCTAGTCTTCGCTTGCACATGTAAATAAAGTTATGGAAGAAAAATTAACGAGACTAGAACTTTCTATAACATTAAGGGCGAATTTCACCAAAAAATTGGACGCGTTCAGCACATACACTACGTTTAAGGGCTGTCAGTGTCATTGTTTTCTGTGGAATATTGAGTCAAATCGACGTTGACGAAAACCTCGTAAAAGCTGAGAAAGAGAAACAAATGAAATATCTCGACTTAGCACACGAGGTTGTTGACATGTGGAATGTGAACTCGGCTGTCAATGGCCTGATGGCCGAAAGCCTCAACCAACATCTCTCGAGGCTCTCGTTAGGCGGCTGGATCAAG
Organism: Atethmia centrago; assembly: GCA_905333075.3. Taxonomy (NCBI): domain Eukaryota; kingdom Metazoa; phylum Arthropoda; class Insecta; order Lepidoptera; family Noctuidae; genus Atethmia; species Atethmia centrago. The sequence goes on from HG995388.1 coordinate 21,606,659, forward strand.
GGCCTGATTCAGAAGGCAGTACTCCTCGATACGGCTCGCATTGTGAGGAGGTTCCTATATCTGGAGCCCTAACCACCGGTAGCTTGGACCCTGCTCCCGACACCGGCGGACCACTATTTTTTATATTTTTATGTTTTTTATATCTTTTTAAGAAATATTTAAAAATATATTTTACATGTTAAAAAAAAAGAATAAAAGACATAATAATAATAAAAAAAAATATTTATTCAGATAAAGTCCATAATTGTTGGTCACTAAAATTATCTTACAAACTATGTTAGTACAGACAATACAAAAAGGTAGGATACAAGGTGTGTAGTCATGAAACCTCTCGCTCGAGTTCAAGATAGATTGCCACGCTATCTGACCAGAATCCGAACGAAAGCCTTCATGACTGCCGAGTCATACTTCTCAGCAATCACTTGAAGGAGACCGTTAGATTGTCCGTGTTCAGACCGCGTAGTTCTTCTAGTAGGACCAAGGGTATTTTTCTTTTCGGTGAACCACCGACCAATCAATCTATCAATCGGACCATGAGGGCAACTTTGTCTACCCGTGGTTCTATTAAAACTAAAGTGAGTATTTAACCTTTTTGCATGTAAACTTTATTCAGGAAATTGTTAAGTAGATGTTCTGATCCAATGATGTTCCTAGTCATACTTAGTTTCACTAAAACTAGGCTACAAGTTAAAGCAAGTCTCAATTTTGAAACTGTTTCAAATTATAACGAGTCGCTGCTTCTTTTTGTTTATTCTGCCTTTTCGTAAAATTGAAAATCTTTATAGAATCGACCCGGCTATGTTCCCCTTTTCCACATAAGTCTTTTGTATATCCCCTGGAAATCTACTTGATTTATCGGATCTGAAGAGTTACTTCTGATCCCGGTATCATCTCTGCGAAACTGCAGGTAGGTATATCGAGCCGTATACGAAGAAAGTATCCAATCATACCTGATTTTTTGCTGTATATAGGCATTTCCCACTAAGTTGTGCCAACTTTTGGTATTCCTTATCTCATCTATTCGACTACAATTCGATTTTTGGTAAGAAATCACTTATTGTGATAAACAAGGCTACTTACGAGTAATTATTGTTATAACAAGCCGTCTGGCTGATCAGATTTACCGCCGGCAAAATTTATATATATGAAATCAGAACGGATGGGGACATCGAGCAGCGTACCGTTATTGCTCTTTATTCTAGACAGAATTAACTTCTTATTTTTTTGTGGCATCTCGTAGTTGATCTTGAGCTTTATCCTGCGGCTGAATTAAGTTAACTGAAAGCCTCCAGCCAGGGGCGAATATCTTACATTACTAAGCGATTGCACGCTAAGGGCATCCCCTGTGGGGTATGGACCTCGGCTTAGGGTGTCGCTGGAGAGAGGACAGCAAGGTGGGACAGGCTGGATCAGAACTAGATAATTATTATTATCTGGGGAATTTAAAGCTACGGGCTCAGCTACGGCGCTGGCTGGCACTTCGTCGAGCAAGGGTTGGGGGGGACAATTACGACGGGGTCTTCGCGAGGGACTTCAGCGGCGAGGTCGGAAGGTCGGTCTGTGTGTTTTGTGCACTGTACTCGTGGCCCTACTGCTTTCCTGGAGGAGGGTAATGGGGTCATCGGGTTCTGTGAGAGCATGCCTTGGACGGCGAATAGAGCTAATGGTGGAGGGCCTATAACTGGCGGCCTTCACAACCAGAGGGTTGCGGTGGATGACCGCAGAGTCAAAGAACCGCTTCCGCACCACGAAGCGGTTTCATGAACTGCTGAATGGTGGGGATTTTAAGGTCGGGATCTCGTTTTGGACGAACCAGGGAGATCCCGTTGCCTTTCGGAGGCACTGCATCCTGTGGATGTGGTGGGGCTTAGCTTGTGTAACTTTAAAATGCAAATACATTTGCTTTTATACCTTTCTACATCTAAAAACTGCAAATAGGTGGCGTGCCAAGCAACTTCCGGGAATAAAATATAATATTAAATATTATTTTAGTCAAGTTTGCAATCGACTTCCGTTCACTAACCAGAGACGGTATTTACAGCACCGGAAGTGGGTTGCAGAAAGTCTCAAATAATTAAATAAAACATTTACAAAATAATCTGCACCCAATCGACAAGATTTAGTTACAGTATAAGCAAAAGCTAAGCATTTTAACACATACAACCTTTCGTCCCATATAAATACTTTAGAGTATGAATTTATGAAAATTCTTCCTAGTGCTCACTTTCGTTATATGTATTAATTATGCTTCTAGACCCACGGTATAGGCTTTACGTTGTCTGACAGTGACTGAATTTTGTTTTTTATTAACTTGTTAAGGCCCGCGCGACACAGATTCGGAGTCAAACAATAGAAAATCAATTGTGCCTCATTAGCCTTGACCAATTAAGTAGATAATTCCTATATATTTATTATTGTTACTGAAAATTAAACGATCGATGTTTCTTCAACCCCTTCCCTTCATCGATGTAAAATATTCATTGTTTTACTCCACTAATAGGTATTAGAGGCGTAAAGCCATGAATATTTAGACTCTATCAGACTGACATCAGACGGCGTCTGGCGTCAGACGTGGCCATTCCAAACGTCAATACTTCATCATTTATTCAACTTCATTACGTTTGTGTAGGCTCACCAAAGTAGAAGAAATCCATCGATAAGAATTGTTTGGTTGAAAGAATAGATTATCGTACAAAATTGAAAGCTGTTAAAATATTTCTGGATGTTCTTCTATATTAAAGCGCTCTTCCTCTTTCCTACTTATTTAATATGTTGCTGTCCCCGACAGGGTCCATAATTGTTTCTATTTCACTCGGAACGCGCCCCGAGACCGTTAAGTCGTGCCCATATTCATTTAATTCCGCAAAATTAGTTACGATTTGTCAATACTCTTACTTTTCCTATAAACACAAGTGTAGTGTAGTGTAGTGTAAAGCTACTAATAACTGTTTTCGATCTTCCACGAAGTGAAATTCAAACAATAATATACATTGAAAATAATTTTAAAAGTGCCGTATCATAGTGACTGATTCGCGAGTGCACGGAATCCTCGCGGTTGTGCGAACTGTTTAAAGGTGAAAGTCCTGCGTACGCGCAATTTCGGCGCGCTGTCGTGCTACCAACCTTCCGACGACGTAGTGGCGCGAGCGTTCCAGCGACGAATACAGTGCGAACGGGTTTCATTGCGTGTGAATGTGCCTGGTGGCGCCACCCCTACCATAACATTGTTTGGATATACAACCAAAGATGGCAGTGCAGCGTTCTCCTCCTAAATCGGCATGTAATTTAAATCCGCCAAATCCTCCGATACACTATAACTCGGATCCAGCTCTCGATACTACCAATAAATCCGATTCTGAAGATAATTATTTTAACGTAACTAAACGGTTCAAACGCACGTTTGGCGATGTCACAGAACAACCTGCATCCTCCATCTCCGAAATTGAATCTTTGTTCGTTGAGTTCAAGGTACAACAAGATCACAAGTTTGATCTGTTAAACGGCACCTTGAACACTATTGCTACGCAAAACCAAGAGATCAAAAATTCTATTGGATCCCTCACGTCCCAACATCAAGAGCTTCTTGCAAAAATTGATAGCCTTGAAAATGAAAATAAGGAATACAAAAACCGGGTCACTACTCTAGAAAACCAGATCGACCTCCTCGAAAAGAATGCACGCTGTACGACTGTTGAGATTCGCAACTTACCTAAGCAAAAAACTGAAAACAAAAAAATCTTATGCAATGTAGTTCAGAACCTTGGCTCGGCACTGGGACTTGAGACACCTATCGAGGGGTCGGAGATAAGAGACATCTACCGCTCAAAGTCTGATGCTGTAGTGGTAGAATTTAATACAACACTGCGGAAGGAGTCCATAATTTACAAGTACATTTCTTTCAATAAATCTAGACGTGAACTTAGGGAACCACGTCTAAACTCCCAGCACATCAACGTTCCTGGCGTACGTACAGTATTTATATCAGAGTACTTATCAAGCAAAGCAAGAAGGTTGTTTTATGTTGCGCGTTTAAATGTCAAGGATAAAAAGCTTGTTGCGGCCTGGACATCCTACGGGAAGGTCCACGTTAAAAAAGAAGAAGGTTCTTCGCCTGTGCGTATTGATAATGAGTCTGAGTTAAACAAACTCATTTTGTGACTGGTTAATGTACGTATTATAAATTGTCTTGCAATGTCATTATCTGTATTGAGATTAGTCTCAATTTGGATTATGTCGTTTGTCAAACTACTTGTTCATTATACTTACATTTATTTGATACCATATCGTCGCTTAAGTTCTAACACCGCGGAAGTCATTTTTTTGACAAAATACGTATTGTATGTCATTCGATAGAGAATCGCTAAATAAAACGGATTTTTTGCTCTCCTGAAAAGTTGCGTATTTTGACTTCCGCGGTGTTAGAACTTAAGCGACGATATGTTAAACCTAATAGCAGTCTCTCACAACGTACGCAACCTTCCATTACACACACTCAACTTACACCTAATACACATGCATTTCACACAACGCGCAATTTGAACCAAGATTTCGTAAATCAAGCTGTAATCACCAATAGTAACTGTCTGTTTAAACATCCGTTTAAACTTATCATTTCACATCTTAACATTATCATGACAATAGCCGCCGACATACCAGACCTGAGTGTCAACCTACTTCATAACGTACTTATCGGGTCACGATATAAGCGTGACCTGCATCTTTCAATAATAATATTTTTAACATGATGCAAAACATTGAAGCAATTCACTCGGATCTGGATTCCTTGTCGGTGGCTCGGGTTATTAGATGTGATATAGATGAGATTAAAACCCATGTAAATGATAATAATCGCCATCTCAATATTCTCTCGCAAAATATACGTAGTATTTCGTGCAATATGCCAAACTTCATTACACTTCTGCATAGGTCTAATGTAGCATGGGACGTGTTGGTTCTTACCGAATGCTGGCTACGCTCAGCCAAGGATATACCCATCCTTGACAATTATAACTTTGCATCAACCACTTTGCATAGGACACAAAACGAAGGAGTCGTTATTTTTTACAAAAAACAACTTAAAGTGTCATTTGAAGAACCACAAATTAGTGACGCAAACTGTCTTTTACTAAAATTAAATTCAGATACATGTATTCTTGGAATCTACCGCCCTCCCGGCCAACGTAACACTAGCAATTTTACTAACTCAATCGATGTACTCCTCACTTCCTTAAGTAGCTACAAAAACATAACACTTTGCGGTGACATATACTTAGATATAGTGATGAACAGCCCAGATAAACGCTCGCATGAGTACCTTAATGTCCTAGCTAGTCACTGCATGCTGCCAGGTCATGTTCTACCAACCCACGGAAAAACGTGCCTGGATCACATCATGGTTAAGACCACATTGAAGGCTACCTGCCTCGTAGTCGAATCTTCAATTACGGATCACGAGAGTGTGGCCATTAACTTTGACCTTGCTCACAGGTCTCAGCTGGAGTATTCAAATAAAATTAGTCACCGTATTGATCATGATAATCTAGACTTAGCGCTACGTAAGACAGATTTTCAACTCATCCTAAATTGTAGTGATGTAAATAATGCAACTGACTTGCTAGTAAGTTGTCTCTCAAGGGCTATAAAGGATAACTCCAAGGTAGTTAAAATACCTAGGAGGAAACTGGTCGGTAAGCCGTGGATTTCAAAAGGGCTTTTAAAATCCATGCGCAACAGGGATAATCTGTATAAAAAGTTAAAAAGGGACCCAAATAATGGAATACTTCAGACGACATACAAGAGCTATAGAAACTTCTGCACTTCGCTACTGAGGAAAGCTAAACGAAATTATGAAAAACAAGAGATTGAGAACGCAAGTGGCAACAAAAAGAAGCTATGGGATGTAATAAAACAGATTAGCGGCTCCAACAGGGCAACAGATCACTCCTCTTGTCTCATATCAAGCGTCAACCCGCATAAGAGTATCAACCAGGTCAATCGTTTCTTTGCAAACGTTGGACGTAACCTGGCTGAGCAAATCACTGCTCATCCATTCCCTCTCAGTAACAAGCCTGTTAATATCGAGGGTAACCCTCCTCTTCGATCCTTGGTCATGCTCCCTACGGACGACTCTGAGATCCTACAACTTATTCAAGGATTAAGGGATAATTGTGCTGTCGGATTTGACCGGATCTCGGGCCGGTTACTGAAAAGATATGCTCTCGTTCTCTCCCCCGCGATTACCCACATCTGCAACCTCGCCATATCTTCAGGGACATTTCCGCAGGCATTTAAATCAGCAATTATAAAACCCATACATAAAGTTGGTGACAGGGACTGTGTCAACAACTTTAGACCCATCTCTATTCTTCCTACGCTCTCAAAAGTTCTGGAGCGCCTAATGAATGACCGTCTGACTAGGTTCCTCGAGGTTAACAACCTTCTTTCATCTTCCCAGTTTGGGTTCCGGCAAGGAAAATCTACCAATGACGCGGTACATGAATTAGTAAACTCGATCGTAACGACCTTGGATAAGAAAAGAGAATGCCTGACTGTGTTTTTGGACTTGGCAAAAGCCTTCGACACAGTTTCTGTCCCTCACTTATTGCACAAAATGGAAAATATGGGAGTACGTGGTCTTCCCCTTAAATTATTCCAGGACTATCTATTTAACCGGAAGCAGCAAGTTGAAATTGATGGTATGGTGAGTAACGAAGAGCCAGTGACGTTTGGAGTGCCTCAGGGTAGTATACTCGGACCAACTCTCTTCTTGATCTACATCAATGACCTGTGTCAGCTTCACCTTAGTAATGGCCAAATTTTTACATTCGCCGATGACACTGCCCTCTTCTTTAGTGGTGATAGTTGGGATGAGGTCTTTGGTGTGGCTCAGGAGGGGCTTAACGGGGTTGTTGCTTGGTTACGGAATAATGTGCTTACTCTCAATGTCACAAAAACCAAATACGTGACATTTGCACTTCGATCGAGTGTGCTGCCCTCACGTTCACGTTCGTTAACAGTCCACACGTGTATTCCAACCAGCCAGCCATGCGTATGTCCATCTCTACAAAGAACAGATAGCATTAAATACCTTGGAGTTATATTGGACCAGTTCCTCAGCTTCAGACCTCATATAGACGTCCTGGTAACGAGATTGCGCAAACTCATTTACATATTCAAAAATCTAAAACACGTAGCCGATCTTCGTACCATCAAAATGGTCTATTTTGCCTTGTGTCAGTCGCTTGTTGATTACTGCATCATCTCATGGGGAGGTGCTGCTAAAACGCACTTGATAGAGGCGGAAAGAGCTCAACGTGCCATACTTAAGGTTGCTGCGGGTCTTCCCTTCCGCTTTTCTACCGTAGAACTGTACAAAAAGTGGAATATTCTGACTATAAGACAGACTTTCATTCTACATACAGTCCTCAAAAAGCACTCGCAGCTGCTTTATGATTCGGATCTATTGAAGGATAAGCGAAGAAAAGGTACTGTGTGCAGTACTACTTTTTTCCGTTCTACTCTTTCCCACAAGTTCTTCTGTTACCTAGGGGATTATCTTTATAATGTTATCAATAAGTCTCTAAATATTTACCCATTACACAAACCCAGTTGTAAACAAAAAGTAACCGAATTCTTGAAAGCTCTTTCCTATGATGACACAGAGAAATTGCTCCACTCAATTAAATAACACGTGTATTCAAACAATTGCCTACACTTTCACCATCATTCACCTACACATTCACCACCATTCACTTCTATTCACAAACACATTCACCAAGATTCACCTACACATTCATCTCCATTCTCCACCATTCACTCTTTGACTGCTTTTGTTGTGTTATTTTAATTTTAATTTAATGTAATTTTAATTTTTCTTTTAATTTATTTATTTTTAATTTTTTTGTAGATATACATGTTACCTGCCTGTTTATGTGTATGATGCCGCTTAGTGGGGCCTGGTGACCTGTAATACAGGTTTTCTCTAAAACCTACTTCAGGCACCAGCTCTCACAATGTGAATTCTTATAGTTCAAAACTGTTAAGTGCTACAAAACATTGTGAGAGAAAATAAATGAACTAATTATTATTATTATTATATTTATTAATATTTACCACCTGTATGTGTAAATTATGGATTGCAATAAAGATTAATTGAATTGAACTGAATTTAAGACAACATTACGGCTGTATTCACCGAAGGGCTAGATAGAAGTGTACCAGTACACCCACATTAGACTTTTCGCCGTTACAATTTAATCATTTAATTTAATTTATTTATAAAAACAACTGAGTTCAATTACACTCCACAAAATACTTACAATTCTAGATGTTAGTAATCAATTTAACTTATTTGCTATGTTACTTAAATTCAAATACTGACAGGGTGGTGTTTATAAGATACCTCATTATGGGGCTTTCATCAGGCCCATCAGCAATAACTTTCAGGAGGCTGTTGCTATACTGTCCCGCAATCTGCTGAGAAGAGATGCATTATTTTTCCGCACTACAGCTGAGAAGCTATCTACTCTGGCTCAAGCAAACATTGCAGATGCAATGCAATAGCGTAGCAGTCGCGCCCTAAAAGAACGCGCGCGCTTTTAGGTCCCATTTTATAGGGATGGATTAACCGGGTATAAATCCAGGCTCCGGGCTTGAGAGGGGCTTGTGGCTAAGTAATAACAACCGCACGGGTCGATCGATCAGGTTAAGCTACGCTTGCCGTGGTTGGTCCATGGATCTTTACATACCAAGACCCCTCCGTGCCTCGGAAAGCACATTAAGCCGTTGGTCCCGGCTGTCATTTGTAGATCTTTGACAGTCGTTACCGGTCGTCAGAAGCTCGAAAGCCTGACAACCAGTCGTACCAAGGGGTATCGTGTTAACCAGTAACTGGGTTGTGGAGGTCAGATAGGCAGTCGCTCCATGTAAAATACTGGTATTCAGCTATATCCGGTAAGACTGGAAGCCGACCCCAACATAGTTGGGAAAAGGCTAGGCAGATGATGAAATCCAGGCTCAGGGCTGCTACAGAGAAATTGTTGATGGAAAAACTCAATAACACTTTTGCTCGACCTGGAAATCGACCTCATTCTCAGCAGTAGCGCTTGAGACTACTAGACCAAAGGGGCAGTAGGATATTCTGCTATCATTTTATCGAACATCGAAAATGTATATGGAATAAGTGTTGCCAAAATTTTCCAAAACTGCTCTGCTATTGTTATTTTCTTCTGCACAAAATATGACAAATATCAAGATCATAGATTGATCTTGATAGTCCTGATATCGTGAAAGCTGTCTTTGTTACGTTTGTACGGATAGACGGACAAGAGACGAAGCGAAGCTGCGCTGCGCTGTGGGAGCTCCGGTACGACGAGTCGACGACGGACAGTGTTCCACTGCTAGAGGGGCAAACTAGACGTGCCTACACGACATTTTTTATCTCAGCATCAGTGTGGAGAATATCGATATAGATTTTCTCATCTCCGTGGTGCAAGAAAAACTCGCGTCGCCCTCGCCTTCGCCCTTGTCGTCGACGTCGTGCGTCACCCTCTTCCGTTGCGACGTCGTGTGCCGTCGCAATGCAGGTGTGGCATACAATGCGTTGGTCCGTTGCGACGACGCAACGCAACGCACTAATGAGACGCTAAGCAAAAATCTGATACGACGATGCTATTGGTTGATGAGTTGAGATGAGTATGAGAGAGAGAAGAGTAGGTAATCGTTACTATAGCGGCCGAGCGCTGCAAGCAAGAATAGACTGTTCAATATATATTTATATCCATAAACTGTCCCTATATTATTTTAAAGTATATCTAATCTAGATTATCTAAAAAAAAAATCAGCTGTATGTCTATAAAAAACATGGAAGTTATGGATTTATGACCCGAAACCGACTAAATCTCCCACTATGTGGAGATTTAGTCGGTTATGTTCGGCGGTGGTCCGATTTGAACACCCGCGATAGTACCTACAATAAAACATGAATAATGACAAATTGTTCGAGTTGAGCTCAACTATTTACACAAACATAAAGCGTAATTAATTGCCCTCAGATTGTTATAGTTTCAAATAGTTAGAATATTTGCCTTTCATTGTCATATTACAGCTGTATTTGTGTATTGAACTTGTGTCTTTGTGCCTATTGAACATGGATTAATGACTTTGCCGTGGAGTGTCCATCCATGGTCTTTTATAATGAAATCTCTAAAGTACTAAAAAAAATCAAATCAAAAGTCATTTATTCAAACTAGGCGGAGAATCAGCACTTTTCGAACGTCAAAATTACATAAGACAGTCCCCCAAAACGCCCACCCTTCACCACTTTCTAGTGCTTTAGCTGGGAAGAAGAAGTGGTCAACAAACTCCCCTGAAGCACAGCTGTTTGTTCAGTTAGAGAAAAAAAAAATGGATTCTATACAACAGTATGCAAAACAATTTACACCACGTGAAACACAAAACATTAAATTATTAGCCATATGTCAGCTAGCACACCACTATACCAACAAAAAAAAAGAAAAGAAAAACACTAAACTATTCTCAAGCAGAGATAAAAACGTAAACAGAACTTAATACCCAAATAAAAGCCTCCAAGCATAAATGGGCGTGTCCGCTTACATATAGATATAGCTGTAACAGTCACAAATGATGAACTAGGACCAAAGTAATATAAACAGTTAATTACTAAACATAACAAAACAAAACAATGGTTAGCAAGACGACAAGCAGCACCCGTGCACGAGCATAACGCAAAAATCAGCTATTACCCCCTCGCCATATTTGAAATACTGGTAAACACCTCCTGTGACCAAGGGCTGGCTTTTACCTTGGCTAGAGGCTAAGTATTGCCATACAACGCGGCAATGCCGCCAGTCTCTTGGGTATATTACCAGTTCGACAGCGGGCGGAGAAATTTTTCGACGCCATATTTTAGTTTGATAAGTCTTAGCGCAGATATATATATATATATATGATTTTAGTGACTTTTTAAATCTGTTATTACTCCTTCATATAATGCAAGTAAGTAATGCAGAAATGTATGTTAAACTTGAACGCATACACATCAATTCTATATGTGAATATTTAAGTAATATAATAAATAAAATACTGTATGAAATAAATTCAGGAAGGATCTACCCTAATAAGCATAAAAAATGATATTACTTTCAAACTATTTAAGATATATTCATGTTTTTTTTTTGTATGAACACAATTTTATTATCTATAATTATACCTGTGATTTGAGAGCAGTGGTGGCCCAGCGGTAACGTCCGAGATTTACGTGTTGTAGGTCGTAGGTTCGAACCCAGGCAGGCTTTACTTTGTGTAAATTATTTCATCACCACTGCTCTCAAAACGGTGAAGGAAAACATCGTGAGGAAACCAGCATGTCCTAGAACCAAAAACTCGAAGACATGTGACATCTACCAACCCGCACTGGGCCCGCGTGGTGGATTACGGCCCACTCCCTCTCACAGAGAGGAGGCCTGTGTCCCAGCAGTGGGAACATTATAGGCTGATTATGTATGTAAGTAAATAGTTGTTTAAATGCTTAATGACTTTTGTGTATGAGAAACCGATTTTGTTAATATGTAATCGTATTGAGTCGGTTTCTCACCATAATCGTTTTTACATCAATTGGTCGTAATTCGAAGACTTCTTTGAACTACCACAATTCAGTCGAACATCTAAACTTTTCAATACATTGCCGAGTTCCAAAGTAGATACCAATTTGTTCTTAACTTATCACCCACAGAACCCAACGAAGTTTGCCAAGGAAAACTTTTAAACAGCGTTAAAGTTGTTCAAATCGTTTTAGCTAGACTAGACTTTCTACGATCTTCTACTTAATACAGAGATCTTGTTGTCTGAATAGGACGACACACTTCAATCATAAAGCTTAGCAAATATATCTATGAGGAGCCATCTTGACGTCAAAGGACGTTCAACAAACAAACAGACTTAGAATTTATGATAAATAGACATTATACACAAACGTTGCATTAATTCTTATACGAGGCAGATCACACATGTCGCGGAGCTCAAGAAGCGGGCTTAGGGGCACGTGCCCTGCTTCCCGAATTACTAGGACGCCAGAAACCTTAGGAGATGAACACACGGTTGTAGTGTTTAGTTGGGCCTTTACTGGGAGGCAGTCTAAAAGTCGACAATGTTATGTGTGAGTTGTTATTAACAAATGGTTAAATGGTTTATGTTGAATTTTAACCTGTTAAGCCCCGGGCGACACCGATTCGGAGTCAAACAATAGAAAATCAATTGTGTCTCATGAGCTGTCCTTAACCAATTAATATCTAACCTTCTCCCTACTTCTTCTTTTTTTTTTCTTTTTTCTTTGTGGGCCAAAAGATAATTGTTTAAACTGTAAATAGTTGAAGTAATATCTACCATAATCTAATATAAGTGGAACAATTTCTTACAGGTTAGCACCGCATGCCTCATACACATAATATTAGGTGTGCCACAAGCACTAAACTATAAAATTAATATATAATACTTAACTAAAAGTAGCAAGTTTCTTTCTAGCGCGTCGAAGGCAAAAATACCTAACTCATAAAATACATATTCTTTAAATTTGTTTGTCTCAAAATTCACTTATAGGATACTTGCTGCACCCCGCAATTCAACCGCATAAGTCTCGATCCCGTAAGAATATCGGGATAAAAAGTATCCTATGTCCTAACCCAGTTAATTGTCTACGCATGTGCCAAATTTTATCAAAATCCGTTCAGCCGTTTTAGCGTGAAAAGGTAACAAACAAACAAGCTCACTATCGCATTGATGATATTATTTAGGATTTTTGACGAATATACTCAGCTTTGGGACAAATTAATAAAAAAAAAAATATATTTTACGTATTATTTTTGTCATCGACACGAATCAGAAACTGCAGAAGAATGCAAATATCGAGTGACCAGGAACATAATTAATATTATATAAGCTCGCCCCCTATTACATGGGACTTAAACATAACTGGTGAAATATGGGTGTACTACAGGTACACCTCTGGCTAACCCTTCTGCGATTACAAGCGTGATGTTATATATTCATTGTCTAAATCGTATCCTTTGGTTCGTGAGCACATAGCTACTCGGGTAAAACTTTTTAGTCAACATCAATCAATCAACTCAGCCTATAACAGTCCACTGCTGGACTGGGACATAAGCCTCTCCTAGGCTGAGCCACAACACCCTGTCCTCCGCCTTACGCATCCAGTCTGTCCCAGCCACCTTTTTAAGGTGGTCGGTCCATCCCACACTACGCTTGCCGATACGCGGTCTCCACTCCAGGACTCGTCTGCTCCACCGGCCATCGGTCCTTCGACAAACATGGCCAACCCACTGCCACTTCAGCTTGCTTACTCTACAGGCTATGTCGGTGGCTCCGGTTCTCTTCCGGATAACTTCATTTCTGATCTTATCCTTCAAAGAATCTCCGAGCATCGCCCACTCCATGGCGCACTGAACGACCTTGAATTTGTGGACCAGCCTGACTGTCAGTGTCCACGTTTCGTCACCGTATGTCATAACGGTCAGGATGTACTGGTTGAAGACCTTAGTCTTCAGACACTGCGGGATTGGTGACGAGATAACTTGACGAAGTTTTCCAAACGCTGCCCAACCTAATCAGATCCTCCTGTCGGCTTCTTTCTCCAAGCTGGATAAGTTGTACTAGGTAGACGGACTCCTTCACAACCTTAAGGGGACTACAGGACCTAAACGCAACTTTTATAAGTTTTATAATGACTTAAAATATATGATCCACTGCAGTAAACAAAATCAGAAAAATATATGATATTCTTAAGGATATATGCTAGGTAGGTAGTGTGTTGAAAACATAATATAACTACTCGTAATTTGATACGATAGAAAAAAATCTTTTAACGATTACAAACCTTACTAATTTACATGCAATCATTCTGATTTTTTGTCAGATTATTCTACAAGCAACATATTAGCATAATAGTGTTTTATTTTTATTATACAATCTATAGATTTTTTGTAAATCGATAATTTCTTCATATTTTGCAATAAATTACCAGCGTTGTATCATCGCGCTTCTCTATCTTTTCTATGCAGTCCGACAGTGACCGCGTTTTAGGTGTTGTCAGCCTCTTAAGTAAATATAACGATGTCTTAACCTTTTTAAATTGACTGGACAGCTTTTACAATTTTCCATTTAAGTATCTACTTCTTGTTTTATAACACACATAAAATAACGCCTATATTTCCCGAAGGGTTAGGCAGAGATGTACCTTAGGTCATACGACATTCTCCAACTTCATTCATTCACTTCTTGTTTTATCATCAAAAAGAATAGCATTTTTCCACGCTTCATTTCCTCAGTTCCTACAGAATCAAGCCTTTACGTCGGCACATAATCTTGCCAGAGCAAACCACGTTGATAGCAACATTTGTCGCCTAGTGAACACACAGCTTTAGTGCGGCATCATAACGTCGGCTTATACCGTCGTAGAAACTTTGTGGAGGCTTACGAACTGTTAGACCGAGTGTTTTTATCCTGCCACGATGTGTGGCCCCCGTGGGACGTACCCGTGTAATGTCCGTAGTAGCGATCACCGGTACGTTTGTTGAAAATCGTCAACATTATTAAGTATGTATGGTTATTTGAAATCTCGTCTTCAAAATACAAGATTTTAAATAAGCGGTATTATTAACAAGCGGTAGTTTTCATTTTTAGGGTTTCATAGTCAACAAGGAAGCTCTTATAGTTTCGAGTGTCCGTCTGTCTGTCTGTCCGCGGCTTAGCTCAGAGACTCTTAGTACCAGAATGCTGTAATTTAGCATGGGTATACATATTAATCACACCGACAAAGTAGTTAAATAAAACCTTGCAAAAAAAAAAAAATTGTTTACCTCCCTTGCACGTAAAGTGGTGATGATATTTTTTTTTCTCGTCTGTCCCATGATGTGGAGTATCGTTAGATAGGACGTTCAAAAATATTGCGGGTCTATGCAAAACCATTTTTCGATTCAGGGATCCGTATGCGTAATGTGCTTTAAAGTGCTAATTTTTGTTAGTCGAGTGAGCTCCCCCCTGCCAGCTAAATAATGGTTAGGAGACACCGGCTCATCGGCCTATGGTCATCTGCGGTGCTAGAGACATCGCACATGCGTTGACATTCCAGCAGGCTTAGCATGACGCTTTGTATTTCTTCGAAGAATAGACACGGCTCTTTCTATACAAAGTGACATTTCGTTTCTCCATTTTTGACATCTCACTGTAGAAATCCTTTTACAATCTGTCATCTTGTCTTTCGTTTTTATTGATCTTGTCTAGGTCCTTTTTTATGTAGAAGGATTTCTACGGTAGGATGTCAAAAAAGGAGAAACGAAATGTCACTTTGTATAGAAAAAGCCGTGTCTTGTCTTCGAAGAAATAGAAATCGTCATGCTAAGCCTGCTGATATAAAGCTACAACTGAAATGTCTCACGTGCCTGTAATTACACTTGATTAATTTTAATGTATGTATTCTATTTTTCTCTACGGCAATAATAGAAGATTGTACAACTAGTGCAGAAAAGAAGCCATTTTACCCCGAGACGTTTATATTAAGTCGAGAAATAAAATGGCTCGTTTATGCTCGAGTTATACACTCTGCTTTTCACTTTGTTAGCGAGAAAATTAAACAGGCATAAAGTATATAACAGTATTACATTGTTTTGGTTTAATCGCTTTTCACTGTTCAAAATGTCGCAAAATTGAAGAAGAGAATAGCTAATTCCCGCCACGAATTTTTTATATTTTCAACATTGCGTGTCATTTGACATGGGTACTTCATACTGTCAAGTCATGAAAACGTTTCTTTGCATTTTTAAATAATACATGACAACTATTTTATCTGGTTTTATTAAATTAACGATAGAAAATACGGAAGTGATTTGAATGAAAGCAAATGAAATAAAGTAACGACTTTAATCTGCAATGTTTTATTGTGTGTGTGGCTGTTGGATCTTAGTCTTAGAAGAGAAAATAATTTAAGCACTAGAGCATAATTAGCGACTTTATGTCGCCTACGCACAACATAAAGACGAACTTTTAGAGCATTTGAAGTGAAAAATGATTTTAATGTAACGCTACAAGCTTATGTTGGCGCGCGGCCAAAATCAAAACTAACGCCACCCTTGTTTTTTTATATACATTTCAAGTGACATTTTACAAAACAATTGCACAAAAACCAAGAGCGCCTCCTGCCAACGTCATTATAGCGCCAAAATGTACTTCTATTCTATTCTATTTTACTCTATGGCAATGGTGCCGATGTCGACAATCCTGCCAATGTCAAATGTGTTGTAGCAGTGTACAATATCGGCGACAGCTCTGCACAAATATCAAAAGCATGTCAATATCAAAGTCAATAGTCCACTGTACCGGGTAATTCTCGGCACACTGTGTTACTATTATTAAACACGTTAGACAATATACATCAATCACTACCAACGCCAATTAAGTTAATTGTTACACATTGAATTCGATAGTGAGCGATAGAACACCAATTAAATAGGTATCGATTGATAATTAAAACAGTGCTTTGCTGCGCGGTTCATTTCATATTCAATATTTGATACATGCTGTATAATATATCAGTTACGAGGGCTGCACTAAAAGTATCGGGAATGGAATATTTCCACTGTTCTTGTCATATTAAAATCTTTTTAATTGAAAACTCCTTGGTTTTAAAAATCGAATACCATTTATTTATTTAAAAAAAGATTCTCGGTCTTGTCACAAGGTTTTGTCAAACTTGTTTAGTCGTTGAGAAAATGGAATTGACTCGAGAAAATTCAAGAGCGATGATTTATTATGACTTTCGAAGTTGTTTAACACAAAAACAGTGTGTTGACCGGATGATTTCTGCATTTGGTGATGAAGCCCCATCCAAAACCACAATGTATCGCTCGTTTGCTGAATTTCAACGTGGATGTGTCAAGCTCAGTGATGATCCCCGTCAAGGTCGTCCAAAAACTGCAGTCACCCAAGAAAACGTTGATGCTGTACGTAAGCTGATTGAGGAAGATCGACATGTGACATACCGCGAAATTCAGGCAACTTTAGACATTGGCATGAGTCAAATACAAATAATCTTGCATGAACAATTAGGTGTAAAAAAGTTGTTTTCCCGATGGATACCGCATTCGCTCTGTGAAGAGCAAAAAGCGGCTCGCGTTACTTGGTGCGTCAGAACTCTCGAAAGATTTCACGCAGGATCCTCAAATGCTGTATACAACATCGTATCAGGTAACGAACCCGAAACAAAAAACCAGTCACGAATTTGGGTGTTCGAAAATGAGTTAAAGCCAACAAAAATTGTTCGTTCACGGAGTGTTGCAAAAAAAATGGTGGCCACGTTTGTCTCCAAAACCGGCCATGTTACGACTATTCCTCTTGAGGGACAAAGAACGGTTAATGCAGAATGGTATGCTAGCATTTGTTTGCCACGTGTCGTTTCTGAACTCCGTAAAGATGACTGCAACCGCCGCATCATCCTCCATCACGACAATGCGATTTCTCACACCGCGCACAGAACAAAAGAGTTTTTAGAGCAAGAAAACATAGAATTATTAGACCATCCGCCGTACAGCCCCGACCTAGCTAGCCCTAATGATTTCTATACTTTCCCTAAAATAAAGAATAAATTGCCTACAAAACGGCCATTTTGGAGACCCCAACTTCCGAATGGAATGGTTGCTTCAATGATTGGTTCCATCGTATGGAAAAATGTGTCAAATTTCGCGGAGAATACTTCGAAAAGCAATAAATACATTTTTAAACAGTAATGTGAGCGTCTTGCCCACGTATTATTTATATTACGGGATCGAAGATACCTTTTTACTTTTAATTAGTTATTGAGGACGAAATAAAAAACCACCATTTTTTCTTGCATTTGATGAACAGACCAACTTTTTTAATATCTAGTTCCACAGATAAAAAATACAAAAAATAAAGTAGCGGATACACTTACTTAACAAGTAATGTTGTGTCACTTCCTTGATTCCCAAAATTTTCAGTGCCGCCCTCGTAGTATGCAATACAGAAGAATAATAGTGAAAGTTTTGATTGATGCCAATCATTTAGATTAGGTTTAGATTTACAGTTTCTAACGGGACGCACTGGTTGAAGACCTTTCTTCAACCAGTGCTTCCTGCCGTCATGACATACGGTGACGAAACGTGGACAGTGACAGTCGGCCCGGACCACAAATTCAAGGTTGCCTAGCGCGCTATGGAGCGGGCTATGCTCGGAGTCTCTTTGACGGATAAAATCAGGAATGACATTATACGGAAAAGAACAGGAGTTAGCTTGCAGATTATGCAAATGAAGTGGCAGTGGGCTCGCCATGTTTGTCGAAGGACCGATGGCCTGTGGAGCAGACGAGTCCTGACGAGGCAAGCGTAGTGTGGGACGCCCCCCAGCTAGATGGACCGACGACCTTAAGAAGGTGGCTGGATCAGACTGGATAGGCTCAGTTGATTTAGAAACGAATGATAAAATATCATTCATTTTAACTCTACTTTTTCTATGATTAGAATTTTCTAGCTTCTATTTTTAGTCTTTTAATAATTATGTGTTCACCTAATTACTCACTAGGCTGTACTTAAAGAAGAAGCTTAATAAATTAAATACATGATAGGCACGCAATTTTCAAAGTGATTAGTAGTCAATATTAAATAAAGGCTCCTACATACTGGCGCGACTTGTCGCGCGACGCGACGCGACACAAAGACACCGCGTGTAGCGCTACAAGCGGTGCCTTTGTGTCGCGACGCGTCGCGCGACAAGTCGCGCAAGTGTGTAGGAGCCTTAACAATAAATTATATGTAGTATGGCTGACAATATCAGGTAGGTACTTATGTAGAAAACGTCGGGTAATAAGAGTAGGGGAAGACCAAAGAAACGATGGGTGGACTGTGTGAAAGATGATATGGCTAGAAAGGGGTGACTACCGAAATGATGACTCAAAGAGAAGTATGGAAAAAAAGACATGTTGCCCCAAATAAATTGGGATAAGGGCAGGTGAATGATGACTTTTATGTATAGGTGTTTCAGAATGTTGTTGTCGTTAACCTTTCGATAAGAATGGGAACATATTTCTTGGTATTGTCTTGCCTTGCTATATAATCTTCACAAGGAAAACTAAAAGGGCACTAGACTAACATTCTGAAGGGTCAAATGAATGTCAATCACAAACCTACATATTAAATGCTTTAGTTTCAAAGTTTCGGGCCTAACAACTGAAACTGTATTTGACATTACGAGTAGTGCGTGATCAATTTGTGTGCCTCGGTCACGAAGGATGATTAATAATATTGTAATAATAGCTTGTGTTTGTAACGTTGTATAATAGTGTATTATTAATATTTCACTAGTTTATTAAGGTAATTGGTCTGGGGCAAATATGCGGGCCTTGAAAGTCTGGAGTGTGTGAGCCACACGCGACATGTAAGGGTTGAGTTTTCATAATAATAATAATCATCTTTCATGGGTACAAAATGACCATACCAAAACCGAAATTACATACCTACATGGGGGTAAGCAGAAACTATAGAACGCCACCTTCTACGCCCCTTACATACTCCTTTGCATCGTTTACATTCATACATCTGGTCATACGCACACACCGGTTGGGAGTACTACGCACCTGATCTTTTTGAAGAACATCACCAATGAGGGCACTATGTGTTTTCCTGGGGCGTCCCCTCCCGGCGTTTCCACTCACATCTGCTTTGTAAATACCTTTTGTTAGTCGCCTTTCATTCATCCTCTCAACATGAACAAACCCTCTAAGCATACGCTTTTCAACTTTGGTCACTACATCTTCCTTTAAACCGCACCGTTGCCTTATCACATCATTTTTCAGCCTATCATTTATAGTCACACCGCACATGCTTCGCAAGGAACGCATTTCCACAACATTTATCCTACTGCATGAAATTTTGCACAAGAGTTCATTATGTAACGAAGGCTAACACTAAGGAAGGAAGAATTTTTAAAAATTTGTGCCCTAAAGGGTTTAAGGTTTGCTCCTCCCAAGCGGCATACTCTCGCAGCGCAACACCCGGTGCCCGGCTCCCTGTTTATGTGACACAGGTACTTCCCAAAGCAATCATGCCCCGACAGCACCTGGGTCACCCGAAACGACAGGGAGCCGTGCCTCCTTCCGAGCCAGTGCTCATGTACCGGCCGAACCGCCTCAGTAGTGACGAGCCCAACGGTAGGGCGTGAAAGCCTGTCCCGCAATTCTCCAAACAGGGCTGCGCGAAGCTGCGACCACCGCAACTCTATTTGTCGCTGCATCAGCCACTCGCCTCACGCCCTCGCTTTCTCGCGCCACCGTTACAGTGACGCGAGTACTTTCGCCTCGAGGTCCCAGGGCGAGCATCCAGCCAGTACACGAGCCGCCTCGTTGGTTATTGTATGATATTTCCTAATTTAAAAGGGGGATAAAAGCCGCGTCTACTTCTAGTTTTACTGGATGCAGCTGATGCGTCTGCCTATCTGACCTCTACAACCCAGTTACTGGGTAATACGATACCCCTTCTAGGCATAAATATCGGAAAAATGTGTCGAAAAGTCGTGTCACGCCTGTTCGCCCACAGTTTTCATTTTCCCTTTCAATTACTGAAGTAGATTCATTTAATTAGCAAACATTACCAAGCTTTAGTCGTAGCTTTACACCAAAAAGAAAACAACATATCCAAAACAGGCCGACGTGGTCCATTATAGCTGTGTAAATAATTTAATTAACTAGAGGGTTGCTCTTGAATGGAGCTCCGAGATTGCACCTAATAACTCGGTGGCTTTGACTTGCTGCTTTGTAAGTGCGCCAGGACAAATTAATTACGAATACAAATGTTATTTTACGCCTTTGACGCCTTTCTGGGATTCAAAGTGGTTTTATGGTTTTAATACCGACTGTTAATTTGATGGTGAACCTGAACATTATATAATGTTTAATGAAATATGGAATTTGAACCTTACGAGTGTCATTTTGACAGTTTCGGAGAAAACGATTCCGTTATAGACTCACCATTTACAACACTTCCATTTATAAATGTCATGTTTTTTATATAACTTCGCACCTGTAATCCCCGAAGGATTAGGCAGTAACTATCGTACACCCACATTTCGCCAGCAATGTTTAAATTCCATTGTAACAGGGGGTGAGCCTATTGACGACAACCGCTCACAAATCTAGAGGCGGAGCAGCTACTGAGGAATTCCCGATAGATAAACACTGTACAATAGTGACACTTTGCACGACCCGGGAATCGAACCCAGGACCTCATGCTCAGATATGTGCTTGCGACCACTAGCCCACCGACGAACTTTTGGGGTCGGCCTCCAGCCTAACCGGATGCAGCTGAATGCCAGTATTTTACATGGAGTGACTGCCTATCTGATCTCCACAACCCAGTTACTGGGTAACACGATGCCCCTAGGTAAAGTCTTGGTTGTCAGACTGTCGGACTTCTGACGACCTGTCAATCAATCAATCAATCAACTCAGCCTATAGCAGTCCACTGCTGGACATAGGCCTTTCCCAGGCTGCGCCACAACACCCTGTCCTCCGCCTTCCGCATCCAGTCTGTCCCAGACACCTTTTTAAGGTCGTCGGTCCATCTAGCTGGGGGGCGTCCCACACTACGCTTGCCGATACGCGGTCTCCACTCCAGGGCTCATCTGCTCCATCGGCCATCGGTCCTTCGACACATATGGCCAGCCCACTGCCACTTCAGCTTGCTGACTCTGCAGGCTATGTCGGTAACTCCGGTTCTCTTCCGGATAACTTCATTTCTGATCTTATCCTTCAAAGAAACTCCGAGCATAGCCCGCTCCATGGCGCGCTGAGCGACCTTTAATTTGTGGACCAGCCCGACTGTCAGTTAGACAAGTTATCCAGCTCGGTAGACACAACTTTGAGAAAGAAGCCGACAGGAGGATCCGATTGGGTTGGGCAGCGTTTGGAAAACATCGTCAAGTCTACTCGTCGCCAATCCCGTAGTGTTTCGCAGTGTTTGTGTGGTCTTCAACCAGTGCGTCCTGCCCGTTATTACATACGGTGCCGAAACGTGGACACTGACAGTCGTGCTGACGACCCGTAACAACTGTCAAATATCTACAAATAACAGCCGGGACCAACGGCTTAAGGTACTTTCCGAGGCACGACGGGTCTTGGTATGTAAAGATGGTCACCCATCCACAGGCCAACCGCGGCAAGCGTAGCTTAACCTGATCGATCGACCCGTGCGGCTGTTATTACTTAGCCAAAAGCCCGTACTCGTATTGAAATGAAGTTAGGCATGCAAAAAGTTGAATCATAACTTCTGTATTAATTAACCCTGCAATTTTGGAAAACTCGTAGAAAATGTAGACATTTCAGTTCTACCACGATATGTTAATAGTTATTTACACATTATCAGCCTATAATGTTCCCACTGCTGGGACAAAGGTCTCCTCTCGGTGAGAGGGAGCGGAGTGTAATCCACCACGCGGGCCCAGTGCGGGTTAGTAGATATCACATGTTTTCGAATTTTTGGTTCTAGGACATGACGGCATTCTCACGATGTTTTCCTTCACCGTTTTGAGAGCAGTGCTGATGAAATAATTTACACAAAGTAAAGCGCCTGTCCGGGGTTCGAACCTACGACCTACAACTCGTAAGTCGCGGCCGTTACCTCTAGGCCACCTAACGGGTACATTACAAGGAATATTTTACTGAAGAACTTTCTTGAGGTGAGTTTCATATTTCAGGAGAAATATAAATGTTACTTAGCTTTTAACAAACAATCAGACTTTAACATTCGTAGTCGTCGGGTTAAGGACGAGTTATGTACAGTAAGGTCAAGCACGGCTTTGAGGCATAAAAGCATATTCTGTTTGGCCCCAAAAAAATGTAATAAGCTGGGAAACACCTCTGAAACAGCTGCCCACTAGGTTGTCTAAGTTGCATTTAAAAAAAAATCTTATAGCCAAATGCTACTACAGCTTATCAGAGATCCTAAATGAGCGAAAATAGGTAAATATAAGCACATTATTGCCACATTTCTCCTTGTTACTCCTACTAAATATAGTAAATAAGCTGGTACATGGTATATAGTAAATAAGCTGTTGTATGGTAGTTAGTTAAGCTGTTTTTAAGCTGATGATAATGTAGTTAGGCATACACATTGTAACAATAACTTTTGTATTTTTTGTACGCTTTAACTGGCAAAACATGTAGCTCCTTTTTATTGTTATTTAATTCCATCCACAATGTACATGTATTGTACGAGTACTTACTCAAGTTTTACAAAATAAAAATATCTTTATCTTTATCTTTCAGTTTGTCAGGTGAGGTTTCTGTCGAATTGTCTCAGAGAGAAAACAGAGAACTAGGATCATTATTTACTCTCAAGCATTGCCGAAAACATATCAGCCGGTCTATCTATTCTGTGAAAAATCTCAGGTTGAAAACTTAGGTGAAGTGAGCATAAGGGTCATAATCACCGTTGACCTTGGCCATACAACGCTCTCACGCCAGTAACGAAAATATGAATATACTAGATGCGCCCTGCGGTTTCACACGCATAAGTTTTGACCCCGTGGGTATATCGGGAACCGCCCAAGTGCGCGTCGGTCGAGGCACAAGTAAGAGTTCCGTAGTTGGGATTACTTGGGATGAATTTATTCCAAAAAAAACAAACTTAACATTGTAGTTGAAAAACATGCTCTCCCATACATCGATATACGTCACGGTCAATTCTACAAAAATGCAAATTTAAGTTAGTCGACTATCACTCGTTAACTTGTAAAGCCTACTTAGCTGTAATAGTTTTCCTTTTAATTTCAATATATATACTACTGGCATGATTTTTTTCACTTCTCCATAAACAACCATTTAGCCACTTTGGCCCACTGGCCATTTAGGAGACTGGTGATAAAGTGGTATAACAGGTAGATAGATTTGTAAAAGGTCCTACTTTTTATGTGACTACGGCAAAGCCGAAGGAGATAATTTCATTGTGTTTGGGCTTACAGCTATCAATACAGAAGTAAGGCTGAGGCTACAGTAGGCAGCGATTTGCTATGCGACTGAAAGAGCGAAACGAGCACATTATAAGCGAAAATCCGGCGTATATTCGGCGATGACGTGGCTACAGTACACATGCTACACAACGAATTAGCATGAGCGATTCATGCGGCTAATTTCGCTGATATGTTGATGTAGCCGATGCCGTGATTATAGTAATGTTGTTCCGATCGCTTAATGAAATCAAAGATCGCTAGTAATATTTGATGTTCGGTTTAGCCATATACGTGAGCATTCATTTATTTGTTTTAATCGCTCGTGTGTCGCAGGTCGCGTCGCTGTCTAATGTAGCCTCAATAGTGAGGTAATTCACGACAAGCCATTTATGCTACGGCTGTTGAATAGAGAGCACGCGAAGTGTAGTTCGCATTATCCGAAGCATTACAAGCCACACAGTACAGTACAGTACAGTACAGTAAGCATCGATCTCTGAGTTTATTGGTGTTTCTTCTCAGAGTAGTCAGATAGGAAACGCCGACCTCATCCGGTTTTTTAAAATATGATTTACGTGTAAAAGTGTTTGTACAAACCTACTTGCAGAAATAAAAATTATTTATCGATTGCTAATTAAGTCATTTATTTGAGGCATAAACCATACAGATTCCGGGTGACTCCGGTTATACAAAAGCCGGAACTGATGTTATTTCGATACAATGTCCTGTTTATACCATTTTAGTTGACGTTTTAGTCGTAGTTGGGTTTTAAACTTTCTTTTTTGACAAGGTAATCCCGACCTCCCAACTATGAATATTCAAACAGAAAAGCTCTGGAATATTTTCTTGTCTCGTTAAGGCTTTGAAGATTACAATCCGTGGTAGAGTTCAGTATCGTTAGCCATTCTCAAAAAGAACGAAGAAGTGGTTCTTCGTTGCATTTACATCTTAGAAGCTAGGTACCTACTTAGGTACACTCAAATAGTAAAGACCATTCTCACGGCTTCTTTGGCATAGAAATTGGTAGTTTATTTTAATAAAACTTTACTGTTTTTTTGCCCATTACATGGGACTGGCAAAATGCGGGTGTTACTATTCACTTCTGCCGAAATCTTCGGAGAATACAGGTGTGATGATATGTTTTTTTGGTAATCGATGTTTTACTGGTATTCAACCGCATCCGTTTAGACTGGAAGCCGATCCCAGAGTAGTTAGAAAGCGGGGGCAACGCCCGGGTGTCACCACTGTGTGGATCGCCCGGAGGACACGGTGGAGCATACGGTGGAGGTCTGCCCGGCTTGGGCAGAGCACCGCCGTGTCCTCGTAGAGGCGATCGGTGGCAGAGACCTCTCGCGTCCGGCCCTGGTCCAAGCCATGGTACGGAGCGAGAGGGCATGGGCAGCCGTCACCTCCTTCATCGAAGAAGTAATGCTCGCGAAGGAGGAGGCGGGACGGTTGAGGGAAAGACAAATTTCGCGCCCTCTCGCCCCTAGTCGCCGCAGGAGACGCCCTGGGCGTCGGGAATCCCCAGCGGATTTCCGGCCACCGTAGGCGCGGGCTTGCGTATGGTGAGCAATGGGTAGCTCACCGTCCGGTAAGGACCAGGCTCGGATCGACGGCGCGTTGTATTCCACGCGCGCCTCAAAGAGATGTCGTCAGCACAAGTGTAGGGGTCTACTGGGGCCGATGCCTGCCGGGGTTGCGGGAGGTATTAAAGGGTTACCGAGGTCCCTGGCAACACAGGCAACGGAAGGAATACGGGTAGGTTTTAGTCAGTAAAGCTGGGTACTGACCGGCGTTACGGGGCGTAATGTAACGTGTTACACAGCGAGCATTCATGCAGTCAGTACGTCGTGTTACGGGAAAACCAGCAAGCAACGAGCCGCTCGTTGCTCGCTTTGAGTGCTCCACCCGGCTGTCGGTTTTTTGGCGAATCCTTTGACTGTTACGCGGTTCAGTCAGTACGCCGTTGCGACTCGTCACGAGCGCACATGATCACCCGTTATTCCTCTCGTAATTATATCAAGTTTCAAGAAGCATGGAGTGGAATAAAGAAAAAACTTTGTATTTTATTGAAAAATACAAAGAAGAAACACTGTTGTGGAACCCAGCTCACCCAGAGCATTATAACAAATTAAAGAAAGAAGACGCTTGGGATAGATTGGCTTCGTTACTCGACAGCGAAAGAGAAGCCTGTAAAAAGAAAATGACAAGTTTACTGGCATCATTGAGGAGGGAAAAACAGAAAACTAAACAATCAACTGGTACTGGAAAAGGTACGTAATTATTTATTAAGTTTAACGCGGGTTATAGTAGGGGGGGGGGGTGGAAATTAGTGAGGGAAGTAGGTGTTTCCAAGCTAGTGTGGGGAAAACAATATAAACTCGGTATTAATCTGTATAGTGCTTCTTTTTATTTAAAATAATTCAATATTAATTACAAATTAAATTTCAGGTGCAGATGAAGTTTACCACAGCACTTGGTTCGCTTACAAATCCATGTTATTTCTACTGGATAGAAATACACCTCGTGACACAACAGATACTGTAAGTCCATTTTAAGCATAATTTTCTTGCCAACTTACAGACCCTTGCTGAATACAGTATTCAGCAACTTCATTACGAATATTGTGAGCAGATGTTGTAGCCCTTCGCGGTCTTATTTGCAAGGGTAACATACTAGTCATATCATTGTTACCTTCTCTCCAGTTTCCTAATCTGACCTGGCCGTTCAATTCTTCGTCAAAACTACCTGCAGGGGTATATACATGAGCATTATTACCTTTTCTTAAAAAATTGTGGAGAGATGTTATTGCTGTTACGACAGATGTCGCGGTTTTCGGTTCTAACAACATTGGTTTCCGCAAAACTCTAAACACTGCTGACAATATGCCGAACACATTTTCCACTACTCTACGAGCTCTGCAAAGTCGGTAGTTATATATTCTTTCTTTACAACCACGTTCATGATATCCTGCATATACTTTCATCATATTTTGGGAAAGAGCAAAAGCTTCATCGCCAACGAAGTAAAATGGAATTTCTTCTGTTCTTGCTGGCAACGCAGTGGGCTGAGGGAGGTTTAGTGCATTATTTTTTAGTTTTTCGTTTAAAACACAGTTGTTGAAAACTCCTCCATCAGATATTCTTCCTTGACACCCAATATTTACATACAAAAAGTTATATTTCGCGTCAACAACTGCCAGTAATACGATGCTGAAGAAACCCTTGTAATTATAAAATTCACTGCCACTGTTGATCGGTGATTGCAGTAAAATATGTTTACCGTCGATTGCACCTAAACAATGTGGAAAATTCCACAAAGTGTCATAGTCATTTGCTACAACCAGCCATTGCTCCGGTGTTTCTGGCGTCTGAAATAATAATTAATATTTATTTTCAGCTACGTGGACATGAAGGTGCTTCAGAACAACTGCCTGATGATTGCCCTCCGTCTGCCAAAAAAAGCGACAATGATTGCCCTCCTCCTCCAAAAAGGAAGAAATCAGTAGCCCCAAGCCCAGAAGAGATAATGGTATCTACTTTAAATATATTAAAAAAGAGAACCGAGCAAACGGAGGCAACTTCGCACAGACCTGACGAATGTGAAGCCTATGGTATGTTTTTGGCAAATAAATTACGATCTTATTCAAAGACAACAAAAATACATGTGCAGCATTATATATCAAATATATTGTTCAGTGCTGATCGCGGAGAGTATGACTATGTTGGAAATGGAATGAACAGCTACAGTTATTCAGGCTACTCTACACGACCAACAACTTCCAGAGCCTCATCGATGCCACAGACCGAAACTCCTGCATCAAATACGTCCCATCAAAATGACTATGAGCCACAGCAAAGCCCTGAAACTCCTGCATCAAATACGTCCCATCAAAATGACTATGGGTCACCAGCTATGAGTGAACAATTTATGTCAGAATTTGGTGATTTAATTTAATTTGATATGTAATGACTACATTTTCTGAATTAATACATACATAATACATACCTTTACATATTCTTTTAATGCTCCAATAAAGGCTTCGCTGACCTCTTTCACTATAAATCCTATTCGTTGTTTTGATATCTTGAAAAGATATTGCATACTAGTATAGGAATCTCCTGTAGCATAAAAACGAAGCGTTAGTGCTAACCGTTCCGTGACACTGATAGCTTTTCTATAATTTGTATCGTTTTTATGTACTTTTGGCCCAATTAAATTCAATAGTTCTTCAAAATCAATCGGAGACATGCGTACAAAGTTTTTATACTGTCCAGTAATCATTTGGTTTTTTAATATTGCTATCAATGACAAACCACCACATACGCCTCTATTTTTAAATAAGTTTGATGTCCAGTAACGTTTTTTCTTTTTCTTCACTTGGATGAAACAATAACTAAGTAGAATCAAAGTTCCCAATACGTCCTCGCTGTCGGCCATTTCGGAGTGAACTGGCGGCGACGGAGCACAGAGTTTTGACGAGCATGTTACGTCGATTTTAAGGACACTGCGTAACATGCTCGATGAGTAACACGCTCGATGCGAATGTTACATTACACCTTGTAACGTTGGTCAGTACCCACCTTAATAATGTGATGTTTATACAGCAGTTTTTGTGTAATCATAAAATTCTAGTGGTTATAATAGAACGGAAATTAGTTAAGAATGTCTGCATGTTTTTTTGTAGTATCAGATCTAAAACTGAATAAAAAAAGGTGAAAAAATATACTTCGATTAGGTACCTAATTCATTAAAACATATCATGTTTTTTTTGTCAGATGGGATGGATCCAAAAATAGAAAAGACAAATTTATTGCTAAATTAAATCAATCATCTTTACTTGATAATAATTCTGTAGATAATTGTAGACCCTTGGTAGCGCGAGAACCTACGGTTCCTCTAGTATTAGTCGGTAGGAGCCTAATATAAACCTCCTATCTCCCCAGAAGGGGTTCCTTCTCTTCTTCACCAGATCTCTATCCACGAGGATTTCCTCACAAAGAAAAAAAGGCCGTACCTTTTTTTTTCATTTATAAAGTATTAAAGTTATAGTGATACAGTATTTCTATCTCACGATGGGACGCGCGCTTTATTTATGGTTATCAAGTCTACAAACATGCTGTGAATGTGTGTGTAAGCGCAGGAACTCTCGATTCTTTACATACCCAACCCCTCCATGCCTCGGAAAACACGTTAAGCCATTGGTCCCGGCTGTCATTCGTGGATCTTTGACAGTCGTTACGGGTCGTCAGAAGCCCGAAAGTCTGACAACCAGTCTTACCAAGGGGAAGTCGGAAGTGTGTGTGTGTGCTATATCTCGTATATATAACGCTACTCGTTTTCACGCACACATTCACAGCGTGTTTGTATGTTTGGTTACCGCAAGTAAAGCGCGCGTCGCTTCGTGAGATAAAAATACTATACTTTATTCACATTACTTTAGCATATTTTTTTTTTTTTTTTTTTATTTGTGATGGGTTTGCTCTTGACTTTAGTCTATGCCAGAGGCGACAGAAACAAAGTCGACGATGGAGCGAGCTTACCCAGAAGAAGCCTGTTCACTCTCACTTTGAAGAGATTAGGGTTATATGCGTTCGGAAACACAGACGCAGGCAGAGAGTTCCATTCCTTTGCTGTGCGCATTATAAAAGAAGTTTGGAAACGCTTAGTGCGAGTTGGTGGGATAGCCACCAGGAAGGGATGGTAACCTGAAGTGCGCCTAGATGACCGATAATAGAAGGGGGCCGGTGGAATGAGGTCGTGGAGTTCCTGAGCACACTCTCCGAAGTACAATCTATAGAAGACCGACAAGCAGGCAACCTTGCGACGATGGGCCAAACTGTGAAGCTTGGCATCCACCAGATTTACGTCGCCAATGAGCCTCTTAGCTCTGCGTTCCACCGAGTCAAGCGCGGCAAGTTGGTATTTAGCCGAGCCATCCCAAAGGTGGCTACAATACTCCATGCAGGATCGGACCTGCGCTTTATAAAGGGTCAAAAGCTGTCCAGGCGTAAAGTATCGCTTCACCTTATTTAGGATGCCCAGTTTCTTGGCCGCAGTCTGGGCTTTGTACTCGATGGTGGCGCCGAAGTTGAGGTTAGATGTCAACTCCATGCCTAGGAGCTCGAGCCGATCAGTTACAGGAACCGATGTACCCTGAAAAGTAGGAGTCAGGTCGAAACGATAAGAAATTTAAATATAACCTAATCTGCTAAGTAACTCTAACATTAAGAAATTGTCTTCGTCGTCGACGTCTTATTCACTTTATGTTATAGGCTAAAATAATTATAATAGAATAGAATAGGTCTTTATTTGCTTAAAATGTAGGTACATACAAAGAACTTGTTAAATTATATATTAGGATCCATGTACACTCTGCCCTAATTTAAAATGCAAATGTTATACAAAATAGAGGATATAATACAGGTATTAATACAGGTATTAATACAGGTATAAAAAATATCATACCTGTACAATACAAGGTGTCTCAGCGAGTCCCTACATAACAAAGTAATAACAGTACACCGACACTTACGTAAATAAAAAGCCACTTGGTGTTTGAATAAGTAGAGTGGGTTGCCATATTATTATATGTATAGGGACAGTCACGATTTTTTTTATTTGTGAAGATTAAATAGAAAAAACACATTTTTTGAACGATAAAAGCTTTTATTACACAAAACAGTTATTAACGAAGTAAAATGAATAAGAACAAAATAAATGCAATAAAATAAAAATAAGTACATAAATAGGTGAAAATATACTTAGCAGTGATCAAGCTTTTACCGATCTGCCCCGACTTTCGGTACCTCGGGTCGCTTGGCCAAGTGGATGGGTAAATAGACCGAGATGTAACGCACCGGATCAACTCGGGATGGATGAAATGGCGACAGGTCACAGGAACAACTTGCGACCCACGGATGCCCCTCAAGTTAAAAGGGAAAATTTTCAAGTCCGTGATAAGGCCTGTCGTGCTGTATGGATCAGAGTGCTGGGCCGTGAAGAAGATGGACGAAAAAAGAGTGCATGCGGCTGAGATGAGAATGTTGAGATGGATGTGTGGAGTGACGAAAATGGATAAAGTAAGAAATGAATATATAGCGGGCAGCTTGAAAGTGGCGCCAGTGACAGAAAAGTTGAAAGGAAATCGTTTGGCTTGGTATGGGCATGTGATGAGGAGGGATGAAACGCATGTGACTAAAAGAGTGATGAATATGAATGTTGATGGGAGGAGAGGGAGAGGAAGGCCAAAGAAAAGATGGATGGATTGTGCGAGGAACGATATGAAAGAGAAGGGAGTGAATGATAGCATGACGGCTGACAGGGGAGGATGGAAGAAGATAACATGTTGCGCCGACCCCAAATAACATGGGACAAGGGCAGGAAAATGATGATGAGTACTTAGTGATATTTAGTGACATTTTATTTTCTACGAATTTTTAAGTTACGTGAGAGCCGTAGTGCACTTTAGACGCTAATCAGTGAAAGATGAATTTGAATATTTTACAAAGTTATTTTTATATTTGTGGTACAAGATTAAGACAAAATAGGTATAAGTATTGTTATTGTAAAGACCTAATTCGGACCTTTAAATAAAAAGCAGTGGACTGTAAAACTAACTTATATTATAAATGAAATGCACAGCTAGATTTTAACGCGCGCGTGTCGTTGATAGCGATCGTTGGTGAAGTGTCGGGACATCGGCCCCTCTCATGCATCCACTTAGCCCGTCCCGCGCACCCGCACAGTCGCCCGACGCCAGACACGAAGACAGCCGACGGCGCCCGAACATCCTCCCCGGGTTGAAGCGTTCAAGTAAGAGGAAGTGGGCAGATATTGTTGTAGGCCTGCAGCATTGTCCCCTTCTTCGTCTTCAGCTCGACCACGCGTGAAGCCCCGTCACAGCCACGGAAGACCTTCGTGACTCGTCCCAGTGGCCACACGAGTGGCGGTTGTCCTCGCTCCTTAATAAGAACAAGGGTTACCACGGCCAGCTGCCCCTGTTGAGGATGTCCACTTCGTTCTTTGCTGAAGCAGAGAAAAATATTCTATATGAAATCGCTTCCAAAAATGTTGTTTGATACGAGTATGTTACATTCTCTGGTAACGCTCCAATCTCCTGATGTCAATGTCAGCCACCTGTGGATGCGGAACAGACGTGAGTGGTCGTCCAATTAAAAATTGTGAAGGAGTTAGGACAGTAAAATCTAAAGGATCAGAGGATAGCGGGGTAAGAGGACGGGAATTTAAGACTGTCTCTATTTGATTTAAACATGTGGCCATCTCTTCATATGTGAAGTGCGATAGATCGAGAAGCCTTTTTAAATGGTGTTTGGTCGATTTGACAGCGGCTTCTGCAATACCGTTGAAGTGGGGAGAGTAAGGAGGCGCGAAAGTAAATTCGATACCTAGCTGACAGACCTCGAACTCTAGATTTGAATCTTGTAGAAATTTCCCCAATTCATTACACGCCCCGACGAAATTTGTACCGTTATCTGACAAGATGCTATGGGGCTTGCCACGGCGAGACACAAAGTCAAAAGTCAAAGTCAAATTATTTATTTCAAATAGGCACATAAAAGGCACTTTTGAACGTCAAAATTAACAAAAAAATAATGGAATTGACTCTAGTTGCCCCTTCCAAAAGTTAGTTTCGTATGAAGAAGAATGGGCAAGAAACTCCACCGTTACTCTTTTAAAATGTTTTATAAAATTTTGTATAGGTACATTTTAAAATTATATGTGAAGACGATGCACCTAGAATAAAATTACTATACCAAAATAGGTACAAAAATAATGAAAAATAAAGCAATGACAGATAAATTAATGTGATAGGTACATGATGCTCACATATTTACAAACATTGCAAAGTATACGTTTTCCTAAAAATAATAAATAAAGTAATAGGTCAGTGTGTGAGTTAAAGTAATCACAGAATTAAAATTCAACATTGATTTATTATTTGTATCAAATAATAAATTGTACAATTAAAATAGCAACCAGTTTGATTTTGTCTAGACTCTAGATTGTCCTATGGAGCTGGAACAGCATGATTCCAAGCATTCTTATCTTAGATATAATCCTCTAATTTGTAATATGCTTGTTTACAAAGTGTACTTTTAACTTGAGTTTTAAATTTTCTTTTATTTAATTGCAATATATCACAAGGTATTTTGTTGCAACATTTGACACAGTACCCCATAAAAGATGTATGTACTTTAGATAATCTGAAAAATGGTTGATCTATTTTATCTTTATTTCTAGTATTAAAATGATGTCTATCACTTATTTTATTAAAAAGTTGTCGATTTTTTCTTACATACATAATTATTTTCATAAATGAATTGGCAAGGTACTGTCATGGCGTCATGGAGAGTACGGTTGTTGCAACCCAGTGCTGGGCACACCACAATTGCGGCGATAAGTCCCCTCTTTGAGGAGTGGCTAGAGAGGCGCCTCGGCGTCCTCACCTTCCGCCTGACGCAGGTCCTCACCGGACACGGCAGCTTCGGGAGGTTCCTGTGTCGGATAAGGCGGGAGGAAACGCCCGGGTGTCACCACTGTGTGGATCGCCCGGAGGACACGGTGGAGCATACGGTGGAGGTCTGCCCGACTTGGGCAGAGCACCGCCGTGTCCTCGTGGAGGCGATCGGTGGCAGAGACCTCTCGCGTCCGGCCCTGGATCAGGCCATGGTATGGAGCGAGAGGGCATGGGCAGCCGCCGCCTCCTTCTGCGAAGCAGTAATGCTCGCGAAGGAGGAGGCGGGACGGTTGAGGGAAAGGCATTTTTCGCGCCCTCTCGCCCCTAGCCACCGCAGGAGACGCCCTGGGCGTTGGGAATCCCCAGCGGATTTCCGGCCACCGTAAAAAGCATAGGGGTCCACTAGGGCCGATGCCTGCCGAGGTCGCGGGAAGGTACCAAAGGGTTACCGAGGCCCCTGGCAACACAGGCAACTGAAGGAATACGGGTGGGTTTTAGTCAGTAAGAGTCTGACACACCCTCCCGCTCTGCCCAGAGCGGGAGAAGTTATTTGTTGACTTCCTACACAAAAAAAAAAGGCCTCCCTCCCCTATACACCACATTGTGGTATCGGTTTTGATGGCCATCAAAATGTACCAGTTATCATTTTACGTATATATTTATGTAATGTGATTGAATTAAATAGTAGAAAAAACGTTTGCATTGAACGAGCCATGTTTTCCAACGAAATATTTGCGGTGAAACGTAATCCTCAGACAGAATCTATGAATTAAAACGAGGATTAAAATATTGAAGTAGAAGCTAGCATTTGCTTTTAGCGAAATGTTTCTTAATTAATTAATCAAAGTTTTTGCTTCGTTAAAATATAAATGTAAGTACCTTTTAAATCTTTTCACTGGGCTTCATTTATAAGTACACTAGATGCACCCCGCGGTTTCACCCGCATAAGTTTTGACCCCGTGGGTATATCGAGATAAAGTATCATATGTGTTATTCCTGGGTATAAACTATCTGTGTGCCAAATTTCATCCAAATCCGTTCAACACTTTTTGCGTGAAAGAGTAACAAACATCCATCCATCCATCCATCCATCCTTACAAACTTTCGCATTTATAATATTAGTAGGATTACTTATAAAACAAACTCGCTTTTCGTGTCTATCTGTGTCCAGCAGAGCAGTTGTGGCCAAGTGTTAACGACCGCGACTGACAAGTTGTAGGTCGTAGGTTCAAACCCTGATAGGAGCTTTCAATCAACTCAGCCTATAACAGTCCACTGTTGGACATAGGCTTCCCAGGCTGCGCCACAACACCCTGTCCTCCGCCTGCCGCATCCGGTCTGTCCCAGCCACCTTTTTAAAGTCGTCGGTCCATCTAGCTGGGGGGCGTCCCACACTACGCTTGCCGATTCGCACGGTCTCCCCTCCAGGATTCGTAGGCGATATTTCATCACTACTGCTCTCCAAACGGTGAAGGAAAACATCGTGAGGAAACCGGCATGTCCTAGAACTAAAAATTCAAAGACATGTGATATCTACTAACCCGCACCATATCTTTTTGTTTTTTATTATCTCATATGGATGTTGCATATCCGAATTGAAGATTATTTTATTTTATTTTATTTTAAAGCAATTTGAAAACTCGTTAATTGACAAATAACTGACAAAATAGTGCGAGAGATATAATTTTTAAATTAACCTAATAATACCACTGGGATAGTGTTACTTTTTTCAAACCTATGAGACGAGTTTTATAGAACTAGCGACTCGCCCCAGTTTTGCACCACTGTAATGGCGACGAGTCAAAACGTCGAGATTTCTATAACATTATCAGCCTATAATGTATATAAGCCACTGCTGGGACACAGGCCTCCTCTCTTCGAGAGGCACTGAGCTTCGCACTGAGCCCGTGTGGTGGATTGCGGCCGAGGGGGCCGCAATCCACCACACGTTGGGCTCAGTGCGGGTTGGTAGATGTCACATGTCTTCTAGTTTTAGGTTCTAGGACATGCCGGTTTCCTCAAGATGTTTTCCTTCACGGTTTTGAGAGCAGTGGTGATGAAATAATTTACACAAAGTAAAGTGCCTGTCTGGGTTCGAACCTACGACCTACAACTCGTAAGTCGCAGCCGTCACCACTGGGCCACCACTGCTCTATATGTATATGTTTGTTTGTAGTTAATATTGCAATAGACGTAAATAGGACTTTTGAATGTCAAAGATTTTAAAGTAAGTACTTTTTTTTTGGGAAATAATATAATATAGAATTATCTATTCATACTCTACACGTATAAATTAAAGTCGCTTTTGGTGTCCGTCAGCGTGACCGCGTTATTCTTTTTAACTAAACAACGAGTTCTAATGCCGTTTTCATAATAATTTAAATAATTTATTCCGGATGGTTTATATGTAAATGTAATTAATGCATTAATATTAAACTTAGGTACACACGGCTACATCTCAAGTTGTAAATTATAAGCTGACCTCTCATTGTACGGAAATCCTATACAATGCGAGATCAGCTTGTACTGGAAATTTACATCTTGATATGTAGCCGTGTGTACATATATGTATACATATAATAATGAGATCTCGATTTTTTTTGTCACGTTGGCAACCGTGCGAAGCAGGAGGGGTTGCTAGTATTTATTGACTCGCCGCTCGAAAGCTAGACTAAGCGATGATTATGACGTCACGCTGAAGTAGTTGCACAAAGGCTGCGCTGACGCTCATGTTCGATGTTACCAGTATAGAAGTATGAGTAACAGGGAATGTTCACTCATCTTCCGTAGAAAAGGGAGGATCCTCCGACCAGATGTGTGTTGTGTCTGGTGGGTTACTGCCCGACGGTTTTTTTTTTTTGAGGGTGGGAATTCATCAAATAAGTTCTCCCGCTCTGGGCGGAGCGGGAGGGTGTGTCAGACTCTTACTGACTAAAACCCATCCGTATTCCTTCCGCTGCCTGTGCCATTTTTGATGTGGCGGTCAAAGGGTGACCGCCACGTCAAAAATGCAAAAACGTGCTCTCGGCGCCGAGCTACGTATTATTCCTTATAAATCTGTCATGTAGTCCGTGGCGTGCTGGGCACATTTTGGTTTGTCATCTATACATGACTGTGGCGGTCCAAAGGTTAAACACAGCAGTATCATTGACTATCCTCCAACCTTCTACATGTCCGTGCCTAGCTATTAAAACGCTGACAACACCTAAACCGCGGTCACTGTCTTACTGCATAGAAAAGAAAGAGACGCGCGATGACACAACGCTTGTAATTTATTGGAAAATATAAAGTAGTTATCTATTTACTCAAAATTGAGTTGAGTAAACGAAAATAAAAACAACCAAGTTCTGCATTCAAATAAGACGTTCTTGTTATTAGTTAACGTACGTTGATATTTAATACAGATATTTTGGATTTGAACTCAAGGTAAGAGGTTAGTTTAACGTTAGTTTGTATCGAGATATTTTTTCAAAACGTGCTTTGGTAACAACCAAGTTCTTTTTTTTTTTTTTTGGTTGGGAAATCATCAAATAACTTCTCCCGCTCTGGGCGGAGCGGGAGGGTGTGTCAGACTCTTACTGACTAAAACCCACCCGTATTCCTTCTTGTTGCCTGTGTTGCGGGGGCCTCGGTGACCCATAAGTACCTTCCCGCGACCCCAGCAGGCATCGGCCCTAGTGGACCCCTACTATGTGCTGACGACATCTCTTTGAGGCGCGCGTGGAATACAACGCGCCGTCCACCCGGGCCTGGTCCTTACCGGACGGTGAGCTACCCATTGCTCACCGTCCGCAAGCCCGCGCCTACGGTGGCCGGAAATCCGCCCAGGATTCCCGACGCCCTGGGCGTCTCCTGCGGCGGCTAGGGGCGAGAGGGCGCGAAACTTGCCTTTCCCTCAACCGTCCCGCCTCCTCCTTCGCGAGCATTACTGCTTCGCAGAAGGAGGTGACGGCTGCCCATGCCCTCTCGCTCCGTACCATGGCCTGAACCAGGGCCGGACGCGAGAGGTCTCTGCCGCCGATCGCCTCCAAGAGGACACGGTGGTGCTCTGCCCAAGCCGGGCAGACCTCCACCGTATGCTCCACCGTGTCCTCCGGGCGATCCACACAGTGGTGACACCCGGACGTTTCCTCCCGCCTTATCCGACACAGGAACCTCCCGAAGCTGCCGTGTCCGGTGAGGACCTGCGTCAGGCGGAAGGTGAGGACGCCGTGGCGCCTCTCCAGCCACTCCTCAAAGAGGGGACTTATCGCCGCAATCGTGGCGTGCCCAGCACTGGGTTGCGACAACCGTACTTTCCATGACGCCATGAGATCCCGCCGGAGCTCCGTCCGCTGTGCCGCGATTTCTCGTGGCAGCGGACTTACGCCCCGGCGTTTCGCCTCCTCGCGCCACTCCCATACGTGCGCGAGGGCTTTTGCCTCCAGATCCCAACAACCAAGTTCTGGGAAATATGTACAAAATTATCATATATTTTTTCCGCTACCATAAACTATACAGATTAGCCAATTTTTTTTCTTAAGACACGCCTATTTTGGTCATTAGCCTCTTGTCAGCGCCTTAACAATTACCCAGACTTTCCTAAAAACCCGATAACACTTTACCCGACCCGAGAATCAGATCCAAGACCCCACGCTCGACTTCTACATCAACGAGGCAGTCTCGAAAATTTCTAGTAACTAGTTGTAAAGTAAGCAGCACTCACTCAGTAACTTTGCCCACGTTTCCGTTAACTTGCGCCCACTCGAGTGAGTTCCCTCAATCATTTAATTATTTGTTAATTCGGTTTGAGGTCCCCCAAAGCTTTTGGAGGCTCAACGACACTGAGAGGTTGAAATGTCAGAAAAAGCGTTCTGCAGGATAATAGGCACTTATTACGTGATTACGTGGCTGGTGGGAAAAGGGTGTATGAACCAGTCGCATCGTCATTATACTTTGGGGACTTTTGTGGAAATTTGGAAGGTCAGAAAGATAAGTAGCTTGAATAGCTTCACGGGTATCAAACTTTTACACAAACATAAGAATCACTAATATAACATAACATTTATTTGTCACAGTCACACGTGCATACAAAAAATTAATTCAAATAAATAATGAAACAAAACAGATTTACCTATATTTGCATACCAAAATGTGTATAAAAGATTCCGGGTATCTTCGTACAAATTTCAAAAATATAAAGGCAGGGTAAGGTTAACATTTTCAGTTATTGGAAGTGGGATTTACAACTCTCTGTATCATCTATGTTAACTGAAGTCCTGATAAGTTTTTTATGTAGGGTAAATAATATGGGCGCGTCTGTACTATTACCCAATAAGATGATACCATATTTGAGCCATGAATAGGCATACGCGTAATTCGTGACTAAAGGCTCCTACATACTGGCGCGACTTGTCGCGCGACGCGACGAGACACAAAGACACCGCGTGTAGCGCTACAAGCGGTGCCTTTGTGTCGCGACGCGTCGCGCGACAAGTCGCGCCAGTATGTAGGAGCCTTTATGCAGTTTTTAGATCTGTTGTTTTTTTGATTTCGCGGAGGGCATACGAAAATTTAGACAGCTTTGTTCTTATTTTGAGGATGTGCGACTTCCAATTAACGTGCGAGTCTATGTCTAGGCCTTACTAACTACTTCTGGTTTGAAGTCTTTGAAGCTAAAATTTATATCTATTGGTGTTTTTGGCGGGGGTGTATTTTGGTCTTAGTAAAGTTTATTTAGAGATTATGTTCTATCATCCAGTTTGTTGTAGCGTTAAGTATTGAGTTCATTTTATTATTTATGTTAAGGTTAGAATCACATGAAGCAATTATTATATATCATCCGCAAACAAGACACAAGGTTCATTTATATGATTAGGAAGGTCGTTTATGTGCACAAGGAATAAAAAACAGCCTATTTCGCTTCCTTGTGGGATTGAAACTTTGGTTCTTATTTTGTCGGACCTGAAGAGTTCTATTTCTTTTTTTTTGTGGTTAAAATATTATATTTCTACTAGTTGTAAATAAGATGCGAACCATTCATGACATTTACCACAGATTCCTATGCTGTATAGTTTAATGAGTAATATTTCAAATTGCACCTTATCATAAGCTTTTGTCATATCAAGCAATAACCGTAACGTAAAAACCCAATAACACATTGCCCGACCTGGGAATCGAAGTCAGAACCTCATGCTCAGCAGTATCGATTGCGGCCACAAGACCAACGAGGCATTAGAGGAATGTAAGAATCCTTGCGAGTATTCCCCCACCTCTAATGACAGTATTCACCTTGCCCCACCATTGGGAGAAAATACAGGCGTGATGTGAATCCATATTACTTTACTAAGCCCTTTAAACTCTCACATATGTTGAGTCCGTAAACTGTTCAACTCCACGTCACTAGAAAATCAATTTCGACGCCAAACTTCGTCAAGCTGCACACAAGCAACCAGCGCATTCAACAGGCACACTGAGAGCAATGAGAGCAAAACGGATGGCTCCTGACAAATGGTGCCCAAAGCCTAGAGCGCGTTAATCGGATTTACCTGTCGCCGGCACAATATACCCAGTGTGCCGATGCCTTTACCTAGCAACATGTATATCAAACGCGTAGCGACCTATACAGGGTTATTCTAAATTGGCTAGCTAAACGCCGCAGACGCGTATTGATATCTAAACATGATAAAACCAAAAATAAATTTTTGATGATTTTTTGTGGGGTCATCGACCGCAGTTATTATAGTCACTTGAAATATCAGTTTAGAAAATCTGTTTTATTTGTGTGTAAAGTTCACAGACGTGATGGGTCGATCGATATCTAAACTCGATAAAACATCAGAAAACAGTTTTCTCAACCCGTCAAATAACAACACTAATAGCGGTGGGTGACCTCCAAAATAACACATCAAACATTTTATTTTTTACTTTATCGATACCCATCGCGCCTGAGGAGTTTAGCTAGCCAATAAAAAATAACCCTGTATAAGACAATCCAATGTGAACCAACTTTATAAGAACAGCATTCTAATTTGTATTCGGACGAGTCCAATCATCCTGAATAATTCCCGTTGTTTTACTTTTATTCGTGTTTACCTACATTTTGGATATCAAGAAATATTTTCACGCAGTGTTAAATCTTGTCACCTGTACTCAGATGTCACACAAGATTACCGTATTTCTGATTACGAGTTTACTGAACAAGCGTACAAAGACGTCGGCCCTCGTAGTTTGTACCGTTTTATCTTTTCCCCGCTGTCAGTCTGGATAATTCTCGCCGCAATGGCCGAAGGGGCCGACTGATATACCTACTCGTAACATACGACATATGTTTCAGTTCCTAAGACTCCCGAATGATCCCTGCGTTTGTCTGAGGTTCTACCAATTAGCTACAAGTCGGTACCAACCCGGAATTGATGTGAGCATCGTGTCAACGCGTTGTTGTTCGTCAATCTACGACTGGCGGTAAATCCGTACTGGCACGATTTTGTTTCGAAGAACCGTCTTATCGATTTAGCGTCGCTGCCGCCCCGATACGACCCCCAGGGATCGCTTAACGCTATTAGGCTCCTTTCTTCAACAACTTTGGCGAATCTCGACTTGAGTGGCAACTCGGTCCTGGTTGACGCGATGGACTATAATGGATTGTGGGCCAAGGCTTTCTCAGACGCGGTCATCCAACGCTCCCCGTTCTACGACGGTTTCAGACAGAAAATCAGTGCCGTTGATTTAATGAGAGTGAGCAGGCAGGCGTGCCAGAATGGGCTTCGTTTCAAGTATAACGCGAAAGTTTTGAAGCTTCCCATGGCGTTAATGATCGTTATCGTATGTTGTTTGCTTTGATACTCGATACTAGCGATATTGATGGCATTCTAAAGGATGTCAAGAGTAGGATAATATTGAAGTTTTTGAGGGAGAGGAAAGTCCCGGTTGATTCCACGCCATGGTTCACGATGACATCTGAGATTGATTTCAGGAGTAGGTATATTGGAGAATTTCGGAGTCACAAGTCTTTGAACGGATTCTGCTGTTACCAGGTGTTGAATAATATTTCTTTACATTTATATTGAAAATTTGTATGTTATTCTTTAAAAGGTTGACCTACCTCTAGTCACGGACCTTATCAAGTTTGAGGAATGTCACCTTCCACCACATAACGTAATGATGTGAAGGGACTGGGTTTCGAAATTAGATACTAGAAAAAGCTTTCTGTTTCCAATTGGGAATTCGAGGCTTCTATTTCGACAAAGTCGTAAATCTAATCTAATTTACGTCAAACTATTTTTCATTCATGCTCACATAAGTACCTACTTTTGTAATCTGCAAATCTTTTATTAACTTCAATAAGCAGAGTATACAGGTTTAAGTATCTCGGGCACTGGGTGACCGATGATTTAAAAGACCATTTTGATATGGAGAGGGAACGCAGAGCGTTGTCAGTTTGCGCGAATATGTTGGCTCGCAGATTCTCGTACAGTACAGACGCAGTCAAAATTACTTTATTTAATGCGTATTGCACCTCACTGTACACGGGGAGTCTGTGGGCTAGCTACACGCAGCGGGCGTACAATGCTCTGCGGGTCCAATTTAATAATGCGTTCAGGGCGCTGTTGCGGCTTCCATGTTTCTGTAGCGCATCAGCAATGTTTGCTGATGCACACACAGCTGGCTTTGCAGATTTATGGCGCAAAAAGACCGCGTCATTCATTAGTCGGTTGCGTGGAAGTCGCCACAGCATCTTGAGTGCCATTGTTGCTAGGCACGATTGTCCCCTGACATGGATGTTAGCGGACCAAGTCCCTGCTTACTATTTTGTATTAATTTATGTCTCATTTTTGTCAGTTTATGGATCAAAGTTATCTGAATAAGGGTCAGGACCAAATTTTTGACGTATTGCACAACGGAAATCCCAACGGAAATGTATCACATTTCCGTTGTGATTTCTTGTGATACTAACAATTCGCCTATGTACTATTTATTTATTATTTTATCTGAAAAAGTACTTAAATATTTTAAACTAATTTTATATACCTGTACATATGTATTATAATGCTGTTTATTTTTTGGTATAAATTGTTTTTCTTTGAATAATTATTTCATTTCATTATTATTATTGTTATATTAATAATTAATTATTATTATTAAATTATTTATTAATAATGATTTACTGTTATATTAATATATTTTAAACATACCTACAAGTTGCGTGATTATCATTAATTGTTGTTATGAATTATTTTTATTAAGTATATTATTTATTATTATATTATTAGTTTATTATATTAGTATCAAATAAAAGATAGCCCAAGCAGCACCATTGCTGTATAGTCACTGCGGTACATAAAGTAAAGTTTTAATTCTACAACGTGATCGCACAAGTTCTGTGTTCTAAGTTCTGTGGCCATTAGTCATAATCATAGTCATTTATTCATAAACAAGTGACTTGTATCTGAATTTACACACAAAATTACATAGTTATACACACACACTCGGTTATACATACACTCAATAAATTACATTTGAATTTCATAAATTACATCAACAATTTAAAAATAATACATTTACATTTTTCTTTTTGGTGCTTCGACATATAATTTAAATTATATGTACAACACCTTATAATATAAAATAATAACAATAAAACAATAGATTGATATAATTAATTAGAAATATTAAATAAAATGAATGAATGAATGAATGAATGAATGAAATGCACCGACCCCAGCGTAGTTAAACCAGACTCGATTGCTCGAATGAACCCAAGGATTCGCACTAGTACCTGGAGCCTCATGTTTCATGGCACTACAGA
Source organism: Atethmia centrago (assembly GCA_905333075.3). Classification (NCBI taxonomy): domain Eukaryota; kingdom Metazoa; phylum Arthropoda; class Insecta; order Lepidoptera; family Noctuidae; genus Atethmia; species Atethmia centrago. The sequence continues at coordinate 21,649,969 of HG995388.1, forward strand.
GACCATTGCATATCAACGAGTAGACCGGGGGGCGCGGTAATGGCAAAATTCAAACACAAAAGAATTTTGTGGTCATTAATTTATGTTTTAAGGAAAACCTAGAATGTTTTTATTTGATATTTGACTTCATAAATAAGTATTAACTATACTTAGATGTTTAAAAATAAATCGCTAATTATCAACGTACTCTTCCTTACTGAAATAATCTCCAGTGACCTTTTAAAATGGACTAATTAAGTTTTTCCTTAATCTCGACCGACAAAAATTAGCGTAGGTATCGTTTTATTCTAACTAAGTAGATAATGGAATGATGTAATCAAATGCAATTACATAATTGTATTATGATTATCATTTGTGGGTTTTGCACCCGATACACGTCCAGAATCACTGTACCTACCTACTAGGTATGCAGATGTTGGTATCACTTGCTGCTTCATCATAATCTATCTATATATCATCAAGATCTTTCAAGGTACTAGGATTCATTTTGCGAAATACATAATATGCATATTATGCAGTAAGGAATCTAAAAGACCCGCTACTTAATACTTTAGTCCTTCCCATCCTAGAATATACATAGTTCCGTGGTATGGAATCCGCATCACGAGGCATGAGAACCGTAGAGAACTACGGTTCTGGTGCCTTTTTTTTGGATGGTAAATTATCAAATAACTTGCGGAGCGGGGAGAACGTGTCAAACTCTTACTGACTAAAACCGACCCGTGTTCCTTCCGTTGCCTGTGTGTGTCGTGCTAAGCCTGCTGGTACTACTCAGGTACACTAATTTAAAAAACAGTTAAAGCATAGCTGTTATATAATAAACTAGCTGCTGTCCGTCAAAATCAGTCCAGCCGTTTCTAAGATTAGCCGGAACAGACAGACAAAAATAAAAATATATTTTTTTTTTATATAATTACCGTATAATGCTTTCATAGGGTAACTGCTATAGTAATTGGCCACGCTATAGTAACTGGCCACTCATAATAAAAGAGGTAGAAACAAGGTAATGTGAACTAAAACGAAAATACAATAGATACAGGAATATTTTGTACTTTTCTATCATGGGCTTGCATTACCTTGTGTAGAAACAAGGTAATGCTCTTTTTTTATGAGTGGCCAGTTACTATAGCGTGGCCAATTACTATAGCGGTTTACAAAAAAAAAAAGCGTCTGCTTTCATTATATTTATACATACATAGGTACTACATACATACATAAAGATAAATACAATTGGAGTGTCTGTTTGTGATATTAAAATAACCGCGTTTTTTCTAAATGCATATGGATGTATACACGGTACATAGACCAAAATAACATTTTTAATATTTTTGTCTGTCTGTCTGTCTATCTGTTTGTTCCGGCTAATCTCTGAAACGGCTGGACTGATTTTGACAGGATTTTCACTGGCAGATAGCTGATGTAATAAGGAGTACTTTATATTACACCATTACTTTATTTTACAAAAAAAAAACGCGGGCGAAGCCGCGGACAGCAGCTAGTTTATTTGTAAAGGTAGCTAATTGGATCACTTTATGATTAAACCTAAGAACCTATCATGCGTCTAGTCCTTTTGCATTTTCTACGCTGCTTGTTCTTTCAATCCTCACCACATTAAGACAATTCAACCTGGGGAATATTTGCACTAAGTTAATTCCTTTGTAAAACAAATTAGTAACGTTGAGCCGGTCAGACCCTAATGAGGGCGGATCCATCTTAGTTAGGCTAGTCCGAGCGATCTAAATTAACCTAGTCCATTCGCCCTAATTGCAGGTAAGGTACAGAAAGGACCAAAAATAGAGAATCGTTCTCTAGATACAACAGAAATAGTGATATGCTTAAGTTTCTTTGAATCAAATCATCGCAAGTGTTTCTTTTGAATGATCAGTACCTATAATAATTAATTCCGCCTTCCAAGATAAGTACAAATATTACTACTGTTTCGTTAAGTAATTATATATGCTTTACTAAATTAAAATTAAATCCAGTTTCTGCAAATTTTGTGATTTATTTGATACATTTGAAATTAAAATTATAATTCCGGTATTGCGGTGGCCTTGACAGACCGGTCGCTTGAACATCGACAGGAGACCACTGCGTTTGAATTATTGTTCTGATAACTATGTATCAATCCGTTTTTTCGTTACCATTATAGTAAACCACCTATAAAGTGAATTGCGCTTTAATTTTTATTTTTGTGGGATAAGGTCGATTATAGCACGATAACTTTCCTTGAGACCATAAAACAATAAATTATACATGCAATTCCAGTGCCTATATAAGAACCAAAATTATATATTAGTGTCAGTTGGTTCTTATCCTTAATTCAGTCGGCGTCGGTAAAATGAGAGCCATTATTGTGTTATTATCCGTCGCTATATGCTCTGCTTCAAAGCGAGGAGTTGTGACGTTACATGGATCTCTGGACACACTGTACATAGACTCTGGAACATGTCCCGAGTACGCGAACGTTATCGACGGATACCGTGACGCGATCCACAACTTCACCATCAAAACGTACAAGGGAATTGCTCCTCGAGGGTTATACCAGTTCGTCACGTCGCCTCACTCTATGTGGATGACGATAGCAGCCATTGCAGAAGGAGCAGATTTCTACACTCAACATGATCTATTCGAACTCCTTCACCTCCCAAGTAATCCATGCGTACGTCAGAAGTACTACCAACTGGCTGCGAGTCGCTTCTCGCTCACCACCGACGTCAGCGTTGTCAGCAACAGGGTGTTGGTGATCGATGAAGGTGTAACCGCCAATCCGGTTTGGCACAATTTTGTTACAAGGAATTCTCTTCTTAATGTGTTGTCGGCACCTATAAGATACAATCCTGAAGCGGCAGCAAGTAAGATCAGACAGGTTGTTGATGCCAATTTCCCACGACTTAATCTTCGCGGAAATTCGGTTCTACTAGACACAATGGAATACAACGGATTGTGGAATACAGCATTTGCTGATGCAGTGGTCAAACGTGCACCGTTCTACAGTCTATCAGGAAAAAACATTGGTGCTGTAGATCTAATGAGGGTGAAGCGACGCGGTAAAATAGGATACGTGCCTTCTATACAAGCGAAGATATTAGAGCTTCCTATTGGTGTGAATAAGCAGTATAGCATGATCATAGCTCTGGTGGTTGGCAATGCTGACTTAGGTCTTCTTATTAGAGAGACAAAAAGCTCAATTATCACAAATTTGTTAGAATCGTTGAGAGAAACTGAAGTACCGATAGATATAGCCTTGCCACAGTTCACAATAAACTCTGAGCTGGACGCAAGGACTATTCTAGAAGATCTTGGGGTAACACACCTTTGGACAGACCCAGATGCTACCAGGTATGGTTTCACAACATAATTATTTAATGTAAATTAGGGGATCTTCCGATCAATCCATTGGCCGCAAAACAATTTGTGGTCTGAATCTGTTAGGGACTTAAGTAAAATGTAACTAATTTGTGCATAAATTAATAATAATTTGTTTTGAAACATTTTAGGAAATACTCTTCCTGATTGGTCCTTTACCAAACAAATAAATTTGTGAGGCTTCAACCGAGGAACTTCCGTGAATGTGACAAACCTAGTAACGGAAGTAACGAGTTGATTTTGAATCAATGCCAAAGGAATCTATAAGGATTTTGTGAAAAGAAAACCAGCAGTATCCTCTATTTGCACGAATCACAAAATTATTATCCCAAGCGCGTTGATAATCCTAAAATGAGATTGGTCCTTGGGTCCTTGAAATAAAAAGAAAAGGACCAAAGTATACAATCCCGTTTTAAATATCAGCCAGTAGTTGAACTCACACGACTTGGCCATGAAGTATTTATAGTTTGACTCGTATAACAACAACTATTTTATAACAGGTACATATCTACCCCACCTGCTTTGCCGACCAGTTACGTGCAGCGAGCGACACTGACGCTCAACAAACACGGTGTGAATCCTCCTCCAATAGCCGAGCTGCGTTCGTTCGGACCTGCCATGACCTCTGAGGATTCCTTCTGGAGCGAGTTCATAGCTGACAGACCTTTCATGTTCGGGCTCTTCGACACTGAGACGTATAGCTGCCTGATGGCTACTATGTATACGCAACCCACTTACCCAAACTGATATCAATAGAAATTGATTGAGTTTTGACGGTGACATGCTTGGTTTATTTTTGGTGCTTCTTCTGTGATTAATTAAGTTTTGTATTGATATTATTATAATATAGCTAATAGCAACCGTGTGATGTTTTGTTATTTATTTGGACAAAACTAAAATGTTTTTCCTTCGAATCTGTGGGGTAATTGCGTAATACACTAACAATTGCAATGTCTTTCATTTTGGCAATTCAACAACATTCATTGCTTTATTTACCTTGTCACGCAGATGATTTTTTTAAACATATGGAGCAATGGATAAGGAGTTTCTTTCAAAATCAGTAACACAATAGGGGTGCTAGTCCTGCGAACAGACACTTACAAACATTGGTTTGGAAGATAATAATGAAGATTGGGAAATTGCTACTTTTGTCTACCCATATTCGGGACTGTATACTTAATATCTTCCCAAAACATAAAGTATTCGGTTCAAAAACATCTTTATATACGGTCTACTTAAATGTTATGATAGCACAATGCTATTCTACAAGATTTCTTGTTCTTATACGTTTGAACGACCTTGAGAACGCGACTGTTACCAGCACTTAACATTTTGTCCGAACACCTACCTGTTGATAGCCATTTCTATGCTAATTGTGTTTTTGTCTACTGCATTATGTATACAAGCTAGGCCATCTGATAATTCAGCTATTTTGCAAACCAAATGATCAAAACTGATGTAGCTTTTGGTCAGCTAGGATTTGAGGAAATATAAAATTATTTTATGCTGACGTATTGAATTACATACTTTGGAATTCTTCGAAGTAGCCCAGAAATAATATTAGAGTTTTTTAGATTTTTGCTATGCACAAACAAACAGACAACCAAACAATCGTTAACCTAAACAATTTAAAGCTTTACCTACCTACTCTTTGACCTATATAAGAAACTGGAATCCATATCTAACACTTAGTAGCTTACGTCGCGGAACCTAGTCAGGACGTGCCAACATCATGAAGATATTAATTTTGGTTATGCTAGTCGCGTGTAGTGGTATCCAGATATCAACGCAGCAGGACCAGAGATTCCCTTCTTCAGCGGTCTACGATCCACGATCATGCAGTGTTTCTAAAGACATAACTTATGAATACCGATCTTCTATATACGATTTCCTCATCAAATTGTACAAATCGGTAGCTGTGCGAAGTAATCTCAACTTCGTGAGCTCCCCAAGTTCGATATGGATAATGCTCGCGGCGATAGCAGAAGGGGCCGACCCTCTAACTCAGCAGAAACTGTTCCAACTTCTAAATCTACCTAACGACCCGTGTATTCGACAGGCGTACTACCAACTGGTGACTACTCGCGCGTTTCCGACTAATGACGTGAACATTAAGAGCACACGCGTTTTCTTAATCGACGATGGTACGACTCTAAACCCGACTTGGTATGACTTTGTTGTGAAGAATTCTTTCCTAGAGGTAGTTAGAGCACCGATAAGACGCAACCCCGTAGCAACGGCTAACGAGATCAAGAGAATAATGTCTGCGCGTCTCCCAAGACTCAATCTGAACGGAAACTCGGTCCTTCTAGACACGATGGACTACAACGGATTGTGGACTACAGCATTTGTAGATGCAGTAATTGAACGAGCACCGTTTTACAACATGGAAGGCAAAGCAATCGGAGCTGTGGATATCATGAGAGTGCAGAGACGAGCAAGAATGGGATATCTTAAAAAGTTGCACGGAAAAGTTCTAGAATTACCAGTCGGTTCAGATGAACGCTATCGAATGCTGTTCTTTGTGGTCATCGGAAATAGTGACCTCACGCCACTTGTGGCTGCAGTTAACAAGGATATTGTGTTTGAGATGATTGCGTGTCTGCGAGCCAGCTACGTGCCGATAGATGTGGCGATACCACGCATGGTGATCACGAGCGAGGTTGACGTGAGAACCATACTGGAAGATTTGGGAGTTAATGATCTTTGGACTGATCCGGCTGTTACTAGGTAAGATTGGAATATTAAATAACTAGATGCGCCCCGCGGTTTCACCCGCATAAGTTTTGACCCCGTGGGTATATCGGGATAAAAAGTATCCTATGTGTTATTCCTGGTTTAAAAAATACTGAACGGATTTGGATGAAATTTGGCACACAGATAGTTTATTTCTATCTGTGTGCCAAATTTCATCCAAATCTGTTCAGTTTTTTTTGCGTGAAAGAGTAACAAACACCCATCCATCCATACTTACAAACTTTCGCATTTATAATATTAGTAAGGATGATATAAATTAAGACTAGAACGGCCATCTCCCAAGGGAGTAAGGTACCTTGAAGCAACAGAAGAGGATTAGGAAATAGAGAGAACGGCGTGATTTTTTTACACGTATAGCCTTTGTTAGGGACTAAAGACTAAAGAAATTTAAAATTGAGTTGACAATAACATGTTTAGAACAATTTTATGAAAACAAACATGAAGACACAATAACTTCACTATGGGCGTCCTTCTGCCTGCTAATAAAAACAAACTACGATCGGCAATCTCGAGTTCTAAGCTGGTTTATGATATTAATTCCTTTCACCATTCATTGGAAGACATATATCAGCAATACACATTATATAGCTACAATACACAAGCTCAAACAAAAATCTTTAACCACAGGTACATTTCAAACCCCTCGGCACTTCCTACCGGCTTTGTGCAGCGCTCAACCCTAGTCCTCAACAGCACTGGTCTGGAATACGCACTACCAGAACCGGACTCTGCATACAGCATCCATACTGGACTGGAACCCATCCTGGGAAGGGACTTTATAGCAGACCGACCATTCCTGTTTGGTCTCTTCGATGCTGAGACGTATACTAGTTTGATGGCCGTTGCATATACAAAGCCTACTTATACTTGGGTGGGGAAATAAATGTTGGTGGAAAAATTGTCTTGTGTTTCATTTTGCACTAAACGACGCGCCGTTGCTTCGGACGGGTGCAATCTAATAATCCACATGTCGAATCATCGAGATTTCTGTGCTGTGTCTAAATTAAATATAAATGTTTTATACCTATACAGAATCCTTCCAGAATTAATTCTCTAAATGATGGTGAAGAATCGCATCAAAAACTATTGTGTTGTTAGGAAGATTTAAACGGTCACACAGACGGTCACGATAAGCGACTTTAGACTTTAATGCATTCTACAATTAGGTACGTAAGGCAGTAGACAGTATTTTTTTTATGTTTCCTTTGTGTATGAGGGCTGATAAACGCTCTCTCCCTAATTCTTTCGTCATCATCTGCCAAGCATTTTCCCAACTACATATGTTCGGGTTGGCTTCCAGTCTAAACAGATGTAGCTGAATACCAATATTTTACATGGTCCGACTGCCTATCTGAAGTCCTCAACCCAGTTACTGGGTTATACAGTATACCTTCGTAAGACTGGTTGTCAGATTTTCGGGCTTCTGCCGACCCGTAAAAAGATCAAAGATCCACAAATGACAGCCGGGACCAACGGCTTAAGGTGCTTTCCGAGGCACGGAGGGGTCTTGGTATGTAAAATGGTCACCTATCCACGAAGCAATCGCGGCTGTCGTAGCCTAATCTGATCGATCGACCCATCATCATCATCATCATTTCAGCCGAAAGACGTCCACTGCTGGTCATAGCCTCCCCCAAGCACCGCCACTTCGACCGGTTTTGTGCTTCCCGCATCCAGCGGATTCCTGCGGCCTTCACAAGGTAAGGTCGGTCGACCCGTGCGGCTGTTATTACTTAGCCATAAGCCCCTCTCCTCAACTCTTTATTGTAGGTACATGATAATCACTCCTTCTGCTGTGATCAAGTCAACAGTAGGTATCTAAATTCTTCAACTAATTAAAATATGATTACTGATGATGCGGTTGTTTGGTACAGTGAGTGACCTGCATAACCGGACCCCTCTCCCCCTCTTCTTCTTTGTAAGAGAGGTCAAGTAGCAGAGCACTGACCGTACTTGTTAGTATGTTAAAATTGTATAACACAAATTGTCATGTAAGAGAGGTTAAAAGTAAAAATAAAACAGATTACTTCCTCTTGAACTTTATTTATTTATTTAACAGTTTATGTGCACACATATAAACAGGCAAGACGAAAGGAACAGAACAATACGTACAAAGGCGCTGCTTATTTCTAAAGAAATCTCTTCCAGCATACCTGCGACAGGAAAGTAGACAAAGAGATGTAGACACCGTGTGTAAGAGTAGAAGAGAAAAAAAAAACTATTCACTAATTTTAGTATAAACATACAATAAGAGAATATACTTACATACATACATATTTATATAATAAATATCACTAAAATACTTATATTTATGTATAATCATAATGTAGTATCAAATAATAAATACATAATTTATGCAACTATGGCAAAGTGGAATGATAGTGTTCTTTCACTCTTCTAAAAACAGCAACAGTTTGGGTAATCTTTCAAATAAGAACTTTTTATTATTCACTTTAACTTTAATTTATCTACTCCTTTGTTGTCGTCCTAAGGCTGCAGCCAGGGTCATCTCTGCATGGGAACTCTTTATCGATTACTGGTATCGTCTTGAACTTTGGTATTACTTACAACTTTACAAGTTGAGATTGGATCTGCCGGGGTCGCGGGAAAGTCCGAAAGGGATTCCGTGGCCTCTGGCAACACACAGGCCGGACGGGAGGGCCCGGCCCCAGAGCAGAAGTTATTTAATAATTTCCTATCCAAAAAAACAAAAATGTATGACACACCGTAGTAAAAATAAATGCTTGTTTTATGGAAGAGTTTATTTCTTTAGCAAATTTTTTATCGCATAGTAAGATAATGACTTGTATTAAAAACTTGGTCAACAATATTTATAGGGTAAGAACTAGCTTCTGCCCGTGACTTCGTCCGCGAGGATGTCAGAAATTATCCCATGGGAACCTGCTACCGGGATATAGGTACCGTATGGCCATGGACAGACCGATAAGAAATGCAAATAATATTTTTTATTTTGGGTTCCGTATTCAATTATAAATAAAACGTCTTTTCACTTCTCATGTTCTAAAAGTTCGTCTATAAATTGTGCGTAGGCGGCATAAACTCGCTTTTTATGCTCTAGTGCATAGAGTATTTATTTTTCAGAGACTAAGATAATCAGGCCCAACAGTATATTTAATTTAATTTATAACACCTCCGTGGTTTCTTTCGTCAATTTAATAAAAACTAGATAAAGTAGTTGTCATTTATTATTTAAAAACACAAAGAAACGTTTTTATGACTTGGCAGAATGAAGTACCCAAGTCGAATGACACGTTGATAATTAAAAAAAAAGATTTTTAAATTATATACGTTTAAGTACGATACTTTATGCCTATTTAATTTTCTTGCAATCGAAGTGAAAAGCAGAGCTCGGGCATAAACGAGCCATTTTACCCCTAGTTGTACAATCTACTATCCATTGAAGCGTGTTGGCCCCCTCTGGGTGTCTCGCAACAAATAATAGAGGAATTAATTGTGGTACCGCTTTAAGTTACAGCTAGCTAGTATAATTCGTTAACATACTAATCCCCCTGCAACAGGAACGTGTTCTACCCGCCAGCTTTGCCAAGCAGGTACATCCAGCACGGTCGGGACCCTGACCTTGGACAAATACGGCCTGTACTCTTCACTTCGTGAACAGGCCACACCATGCGAGGCGACCGACGTCGAGCCCAAAGCTGGGAACCGCATTCTTAACCGACCGTTCTTGTACGCACTGGTTGATTCCGAGACGCTTACTTGTTTGGTGACATCGGGGTTTAGTATACCTACTTACAAGAATTGATGAGCGAAATATTGATCTTTAGTTTCTGATTCTAAGCCTATTTAGCTATTTTTTAGGGTTCCTTACCCAAAGGGTAAAACGGGACCCTGTTACTAAGACTCTGCTGTCCGTCTGTCACGAGGCTGTATCTCATGAACCGTGATAGTTAGACAGTTGAAATTTTCACAGGTGATGTATTTCTGTTGCCGCTATAATAACAAATACTAAAAAACAATAAATATTTAAGGGGCTCCCTTACAACAGACATGATTTTTTTTGCCGTTTTTATAGATAATGGTACGGAACCCTTCGTGCGCGAGTCCGACTCGCACTTGGCCGGTTTTTAACTGTTGTCAAGTCTCATGTCAACTTTTAATTTTAGTGAATTTTTTATTTTAGTGAACCAATCACATCTGCTTATACTACTACAGGGATATTTGTAAAAAAATGTGCAGTTCCAACTGCACATTTTTTACAAATATCCACACAGACACATGACAGCTAGCACATGTGAGATTACTCCACTGAATAAATAATTCGACTTTACAAGTATAAAAGTCTAGAATACAATAAAAACGACCATTTTATTATACAAACTGACTGCATACTACATTGCAGATTACTCCAGGGAATTAATCATTCGACTTTACACGCACACGTGTAGGTACTATGTGTGGCTCGAGGCATCATCCTATAAATGGTTGATAATATTATCTTCTTGACTTCCTACAGTCATAAAAAGTTAGGTGATATGTTTAACAAAATGTCAAAACTTTCTTCCATTTCAACTAAAATAACATACGATTAACAAATGAACGAAATGTTCAACACATTGAATCAATAGGTAATTATCAGGTCGGTTTAAGAGTATTTTTTTTGCAAACCGACCACAACCCAGTTACTGGGTAACACAATACCCCTTGGTAAGATTGGGTGTCAGGATTTTGGACTTCAGACTACCCGACTGTAACGACTGTCAAAAATCTACGAATGACAGTCGGGACCAACGGCTTATCGTGATATGGACAAATATGACTTATATAATAATCTTTCTGTATTCCTGTTAATTATATTAAAATATTTAAGCATGCATAATCTAATGACACCTAATGGGTCACTTATAAATGTATATTTATGCAAACACCTATGTAAACACCCATGTTTCACAAATAAATTGATTGATTGAATAAGATAAGTTATGATAAGATAAGATAAGATTTATTTATTTGTTTAAACATTGTACACATACAAGAGCATGCAAGATATTACATCGTTTAGAGTCCAGTCATATTTAGCCGTAAGTATCGGCGTACAAATATTGCCATAACATTAAAAATACTTAACAAAAAGAAAAATCGAAAAATTACCTAGAACAGACACTTACAAAGTTTATAATTCAGAAACTTTATAAATTACAAATTATTTTTATGTTATAATGTCAAAATTCCGTATTCATATAGATTTAATATTAGTGTCAGAAAAAAGATCAAATTATTCAGTCAACAAAAAACTTTTTCGGCTAGACATTCGGAGACACTATAATATGCTTTTTGCGAAAGAAACCTTTTTAATTGACACTTGAATGCCTTAATATTTAGCTCCTTCCAACGTTTAGGCAATATGTTAAATATAGTAGGCGCCATGCAGACGATACTTTTGCGCATGAGTGCCGTTTTTGCCGGATAGACTCGAAGAATTGTCATATCCCGTCTGTTACGCGGTACAACGTCCTGTAGACGTGGAAACAAATTGGGGTTTGTTTTAACAAACATTGCGGTTTCGAGGATGTACAGACCAGGAAGAGTTAATATATTATACCTTTTAAAATATGGTTTACATGTATCAACGGTTTTTAGCCCAAACATAGATCAAATGCATCTCTTTTGGGCCTTAAATGCCGTGTTAGTGTCGGTAGAATTTCCCCAAAATATGATGCAGTATCTTAGGAGAGACGCAACTAAGCCATGGTAGGCCGAAATCAAGGTATCTACATTCACAACTGCAGCTAGAGAGTGCAATGCATATGCAGAACTAAAAAAAATTTGCTACGGTTCTCGTTTTGTGATTTCCAGCCTTTTGTCAATTGTTAGTCATCTCATTCATTCGTTAGATCATGTCATTGCTATTACTAGAAATTGTCACCATGCTATCATCTGCAAATAAAGTCATAGGATTTGGAATTGATTCCGGCAAGTCATTAATGTATAGTGTAAAAAGTTGAGGTCCCAATACACTATCTTGTGGAACACCAAAAGTAGTTTGACGTTCATTTGATAAGTATATCTCTTCCATTTTAGTAGTTATATTAATTCTAGTGATTTCTGTCTTTTGTTTTCTATTGTGTAAATAGGATTTAATTAAATTAACAACATTACCTCTTATACATTATGCATCAATTTCTCAATAATTTTTTTATTAAAATGTCATGATTTACGTAGTCAAATGCTTGAGTCATATCGCAGAAGATAGCACATACAGGTGTTTTTTTGTCCACTTTTATAAATACAGTGTATAAAAAGTCGTAGATCACCATATTTATTGTCTTATTTTTGCGAAATCCCTTTTGCTCATTACGTAATATACTTTACTTTTCTATGTAACCGTTTAATTCCTTTTGAATGAATTTCTCAAATATTTTCGAGAAGATAGAAATCAGAGAAATAGGCCTGTAGAATTGCATGAGCTCTCTATCTTCTTTCTTAAATAATGGCTTAACAATCGCTATCTTTAATCAGTCGCACATGCCCAATTATTCATTTTACATGTAGGTATGTAATGTAATTGAATTAAATAACGTTTGTACAATGAACGAGCCATGTATTCCCAACTAAATATTTCAGTGAAACGTAATTCTCAACGAACTGCACAGTTTAAAAATGTACACGTTGAATAAAATTTACTTTGTTTGTATTAATGAAAATGTTACCATTTGACGGCAAATAATAATTAAATACGTTATGTTTAACATTGTTTTTCACTGAAATATTTTCAGTGAAACGTAATTCTCAACGAACTGCACAGTTTAAAAATGTACACGTTGAATAAAATTTACTTTGTTTGAATTAATGAAAATGTTACCATTTGACGGCAAATAATAATTAAATACGTTATGTTTAACATTGTTTTTCATTTATTCCTTTTGTAGTATTACAGTAATTAATTTCACGCATATATTAATGGGCAGCAGTGGCAACGGCCCCGACTTACGAGTTGTAGGTATGGCGTAGGTTCGAACCCAAGCAGGTACATTTCTTTGTGTAATCAATTTCATCACCACTGCTCTCAAAACGGTGAAGGAAAACATCCCATCCATCCTAGAACCAAAAATTCGAAGACATGTGACATCTACCAACCCGCACTGGGCCCTCGTGGTAGATTACAGCCCACTCCCTCTCAATGAGAGGAGGCCTGTCCCAGCAGTGGACACATTATACGCTGATTATGTATATATTAATGTAAATAATAATTATGATAGTTTATTCATTAATTATTTATTAATCAATGACCACAAACCACACTTTATATCTTAACGACAGTTTCATCTAAATTACATTTGTAATTACACCAAAAGTATATAAACATCACTCTATTCATACCTCAGTTTGATTATAAGCAAGACTGAGCGACATGAAGTTCTCTATCGTGTTACTAGCCTTGTGTTTAGCACATACTGCATACAGTCAAGGAATCTTAAACAACATACTCCAAACTCCTGGTAAGGTACCGAACGGAGCCACCAATCTCTTAAATGGAATCTTCGGAAGTAAGAAGACGGATCGGTGTGCCCGAGATGTGTCCAACGACTACAGGAAGGCGATAACCAACTTCCACCACAAACTGTACACTCACATAGCTGCCCGGAGTGACAACCACTTTGTATTCTCTCCATACACCATCTGGCTGTCCTTGTCTGCCTTAGCAGAAGGTGCACACCCGTCCGTTCAAAGCCAAATCTTCACCTCCCTAAATCTACCCCAAGAAAGGTGCATCCGTAAGAAGTTTTATGACATAGCCCTGAATGTGGAAAAACCGGGACGCGACGTCTCCCTTAAACGACGACGGACTTTAGTTCTCGATGAAAGCCTCAAAGTTTATCCTTCTTGGAGCAAGATAGCGCGGTCTTCAGGACTTCTGAACTTCGCTTACGCACCGATCAAGAAGGACCCAAAAGCAACTTCTCAACGGGTCCGCAACTTTATATCAACACGCTCCAATATTGTGTTAAGAGGGAACTCTGTTCTCCTCGATGCGTTGGACTACCAAGGACTTTGGACGACAGCTTTCCCTGAAGCGAGAATACAGAGTCAACCGTTCTTTAATGAATTGGGGCAAAAGATCGGGACGGTTGACATGATGCATATGCAAAAGAAAGTCCGGTTGGCTCACGTTCCATTTTTGAGTGCGAAAGTGTTGGAGTTGCCGGTTGGTGTTAACGGCCGGTACACTATGCTGATCGCTGTCGGTACCGGTAACAACATCATCAAGAATGCTATAGATATGTTCATGGGATCTATTCTGGAAATATTTTCGTTACTGCAGATGAGTTTGTTTCCATTGGATGTCGCAATACCGAGGTTTGCGGTGTCGTCGGAATTTGATGCACGCCTTGTGCTTGAAGATTTTGGGTTTCGATCGTTTTGGAGAGACCCGGCTGCTACGAGGTAAGAATTCAAAAAACTTAAAAGTATTTCCAAAAATACGACAATGTTGGTCAAATAGAAGTGGTAGACTAAAGATTTCTGATGCAGTATTTTCAACAGTTTTTTTGATTAGTAGATGTTTTAAATTTACTTTCGTGTACTGTTACCAATCAAGTATCTCTGGTGTCCGACTATCCGTCACAAAATGAGTGAAACTGTGGGCTGTGTCGCATTGTACAGAAATCCTATACAATGCGAGATCAGCCTATACTGGAAATGTATAGCCTGATGTGTAGCCGTCTGTACAAGCTGTGGGCTGTGAAGGTACAAGCTGTGGCTGTGCAGGGCTCGAAATTTATGGCACCCCCGCCTCGGACAGGTTAGGATTTCGTTTGATCGTTCATTCAGAAATTGCAGTTACTTTGTCGACTAATGCAGAGAAGTTTGGGAAATAAGGAAACGTAGGATTTACCGAAAATTTTAGTACCCCGTCTGAGATTTACTTAGCTTTTCTTTTGACAGCCTCTAGATCCGAAGCTGGCATAAACTGGGGCCTCATGGATCGCGGGGCCCTGGGCCCAGAGTGCCCAGAGTGGCCAATGGCAAGGACGGCCCTGGTTGTGTAGGTTTTGCCGATAGGATTTCCCATCGGCAAAAATGACGAACCTCCATACAAACTTTTATGTCTTGTACCTATCCCATAAATATAGAGGCCTTGGCAGTGAGTACAACTTTGTGCCCTTTGGCGTCGAGACCTTCGGTCCGTGGGGTCCCAGTGCGCAAAAGTTATTTGCGGAAATCGCGAAACGTCTAGTTGATGTAACTGGTGACCGAAAAGCTGGCGGCTTCCTCGCGCAACGCATCAGCATTGCAATTCAGCGAGGAAATGCCGCCAGCACCCTCGGTACAATGCCTCGAGGGGTTTTTTTAGGTTCAACTTAGTTTTCATTTAATTTAGTTAATGTTAATAATCATCTTGTAATTTGGTTATGTAAATAAATGTTTACTTCAACAATACTACTTATCCCATAATAATTTCCAAAAATCATTGAGTTTTCACATTACCTACTAGTGCTCACATTTGTTTTAAGCAAAGTTTCGTAGTTCTAGACCCAGCGGTTTAGACTGTGCATTGTCTGTCAGTGAATGAATGAATGAATGAATGAATTTATGATTGTTATTTAGTAGATATGTATTTGGGGTTTGAAACGTAAACAAACGTTCAGTTATCTCCCATGCGACCACTAAACCAAGGGCAGTCGGAATTAATTATTATACTATCAACTTTATTGCAGATACGTGTCAAACCCACCAGCAACACCGAGTGGTCTGATCCAACGAGTTTCCATCAAAGTCGACCGTCAAGGAGTGGGACCTTCACCGATAGTCGACAAAGACCTGGTATCAGGTCTGGTCAATCTAGCATCGAATACAGCAACCGGTATGGCCATAGCTGTGGGCCATGAATTTGTAGCCGATAGACCATTTATGTTCGCGCTGTTTGATACCGCAACCCGCACGTGTATATTCGCTGGAGCCTTCTCCAGGCCTAATATTTTGAAGTAGAGAATGTTAATAAAGGAAGGTAGATAGATTGTGTTTTGTTTTATTTTGTTGTTCAAAAAAGGTTGTGGTGGCCGCTACATAGTCTGCAATTTACTGAAATTGAAACTTATCTATGAAACTAAGTTGGTGTTTTCCTAGCGAGCGTTTTTTAACACCGTAAAGTCAAACCGTTCCCCGCTGTCATCATTTTAATGAGGGCCGTCACTGCGACCGTTATTGTGGCCGCCACTGCACTTCTATGAAACCGTAGCTTAAGAATGGCGTCTGAGGCCTGTACGAGTATTCTAGAACAGTGCTCAAGCAACTCTTTTCTAAATCAGATTGTATGCCGTTCTATATTAAAATCTAGTTATTAATGGAGGGGTAAATGCGTAATACACAATGACAATGTCTTTCATCATTAATTGCGATGGGTTTTATTCTTAGGTACATAAATAGTGTGTTCACTATAACTTGACGCATGACGCGATATTGCGGTCATATGATTGGTAGTTTTGTTCGTCAGTCGCCATTTTGAACTCTATTAAAACGAACAAAATTCAGTGCTGAAAAGCCAATTATTAATTAATTCACTGGAGTAATTTTAAATGTGCTAGCTGTCACTATGTGTACCAATAAAATGGTCATATTTATTGTAATGGTGATCGTTTAGTTTATTCGATTTATACAAGTGTAAAATAAATGTTTAATAACAAGTATAAAAGTCTAGAATACAATAAAAATGACCATTTTATTATACAAACTGACTGCATACTACATTGCAGATTACTCCAGGGAATTAATCATTCGACTTTACACGCGCACGTGTAGGTACTGTGTGTGTGGCTCGAGGCATCATCCTAAAAATGGTTGATAATTTATCTTCTTGACTTCCTACAGTCATAAAAAGTTGGGTGATATGTTTAACAAAATGTCAAAACTTTCTTCCATTTCAACTAAAATAACATACGATTAACAAATGAACGAAATGCAACACATTGAATTAAAAGGTAATTAACAGGTCAGTTTAAGAGTTATTTTTTGGCAAACTGACCACAACCCAGTTACTGGGTAACAAAATACACCTTGGTTGTCAGGATTTTGGGCTTCAGACTACCCGATTTCGCGGGAAGGTACTAAAGGTCACCGAGGCCCCTGGCAACACAGGCACCGGAAGGAATACGGATGTTTTAGTCAGTAAGAGTCTGACACACCCTCCCGCTCCGCCCAGAGCGGGAAAAGTTATTTGATGATTTCCCATCCAAAAAAAAAAAGACTACCCGACTGTAACGACTGTCAAAAATCTACGAATAACAGCCGGGACCAACGGCTTATCGTGCTATGGACAAATATGACTTATATAATAATCTTTCTGTATTCCTGTTAATGATATTAGGTCGGTTTAAGAGTTATTTTTTTGCAAACATTTTTTTTTTAAGTGTGTGATATACACTGGACAGCAAATAAACCGAGCCACCTGCTACCTAGGCACTCTAATTCGATTTTCTTAAAAACTAAAAAACCTACAATTATCAAAGTTGTACCTACAGAAAGTGCGTTTCATGGTGATTAAAATGAAAGGAAACTCATTGGGTTTAATCAATATTTTAGTGTTTATTAAGGATTTTACAAAGAAGAGTCGTTTTCCAGTCGTGACAATCGTTAGTCATGATAAAGTAAAAAAAAATTAAAATAAAAAAACAAAGACAAAATAAAAAAAAAGTTTTTGATCAATATTCCGTATTCCCTCCCCTTGCTCGGATAACTGCCAGCATCCTTGTATTCACGAGCCTGACGATAAAATCTTGAGGAATTGTATTCCACTCCTCTTCAATTGCGATTCGCAGCTCTGGAAGCCTTGTTGGAGCAGGTACCCGGGCTCGAACCCGACGTTTCAGCTCATCCCATAAGTGTTCTATCGGATTCAAGTCCGGGCTTCGAGCTGGCCAGTCCATCGTACGAATGCTGACGTCGCGTAGATACTGGGTCACCACATGAGCAACATGAGGCCGTGCATTATCATGCATCAATTGCATATCCTGCCCGATATATCCTGCGTAAGGTACCACATGGTCTGCGAGGATTTCAGTAATGTAGCGATGAGAAGTCAGTCCACGTGTACGGCCCGTCGGTTCGATGAAAACTAACGCTGTATGTGCTGTTAACGAGATGCCGCCCCAGACCATTACAGATCCTCCTCCATAAGCAAGTTTCCTCGATGCAACACTGAGAATAACGTTCTCCAGGGCGACGATATACTCTCTGACGTCGATCACTTCCATGTAGACTCACCCTGGTCTCATCAGTGAAGAGTACATTACTCCACTGCTCTAATGTCCAATCCATTTTGAATTTGCTCGAGAGCATAGGCTCTCGAGCAAATTCAAGACGTGCTCGACGGTGTGCTACCGTTAATGCTGGGCCTGTTGCAGCTCTTTTTGGTGCCAGGTTCCGTTCAGCAAGTCTCCTTCTGACGGTATCTGAACTTATGACCACTTGGCGTTCGTCACGCAGACTTTGTTGGACTTGAACTGCGTTGAGGTGGCGATTTCGCAGAACAGTAAGGTGGATATAACGATCATCTGCTGCTGATGTAGCCCTAGGTCTGCCCGTACCTGGACGGCGATCGAATGCTCCAGTCTCTAGGTATCGTCTGTAAACTCGTTGCATCGAAGATCTGCTGATTCGAAGCCTTCGAGCGACTTCACGTTGCGCAATGCCTGCTTGAAGTAATGCTACAGCTTGGGCTGCTTCCTGAGGTGTTGTATCCATTATTAATCGAAAAAAGTAGCAAAAACACGCACGTCTGAGCAAACGATGGACAAAAACTAAAGAAATGATAAGAAATATCCGACTACCCTCATTGTAGAGAAAAAGAACGCTAATTTCAAACTCGGGTGAAAACAGAGCAAATCGTTAGCATTGTGTTTGTTGCTTGATTACAATGTGAGTTGACGGTACTTTCGAATTAATTTGTAGTCATTTTAATCACCATGAAACGCACTTTTTGTAGGTATAACTTAGATAGTTGTAAGTTTTATACTTTTTGAGAAAATCGAATCAGAGTTCCTAGGCAGCGGGTGGCTCGCTTTATTTGCTGATCAGTGTATATTAAATCAAAAGTTCCGAAAACATATTTTGTTAACCAAAGCTGGGTATCATTAGAATTTGGTTGGACCGTGGCCCCGACGACTATCACAACATTTTCTATCGTGTGAATAGACATGATATTTCTACATCACCTAACATTGGAAGAGTTCCATTAAAATTGAAAAGGTCAGACTAATTAAGATGTGAGTGCTTAGGGCCGACGGGAAAGTTATTTTAAATGGTAGCCCAATCTACTCTAAAGCACCAGTTTAGCCATGTACATAACGCTTTTCAATTTTGTTAATACCACGTTTAGATTCTACGGGGATACGAGTAAAGCCTTTATCCCATTACAAAACGAAAATCACTATGTCTAAAGTACCTACTTCAATCTTGGTCTTCAATTCTATGAACACTACAGTGCGTTCACTATAACTTGACGCCTGACGCGACGAACAAAATTCAGTGCTACCAGCACTGAATTATGTTCGTTTCAATAGAGTTCAAAATCGAGACTGACGAACAGAACTACCAATCACATGACTGCACAAAATTCAGTGCTACCAATCGCGTCACGCGTAAAGTTATAATAAAAGCACTATTTATGTACCTACATTTTTTTTTTTTGAGGTTGGTAAATCATCAAATAACTTCTCCCGCTCTGGGCGGAGCGGGAGGGTGTGTCACACTCTTACTGACTAAAACCCACCCGTATTCCTTCCTGTTGCCTGTGTTGCCAGGGGACTCGGTGACCCATAAGTACCTTCCCGCGACATTTATGTACCTACTTAAGAATAAAACCCATCGCAATTAATGATAAAAGACATTGCCATTGCGTGTTACGAATTTACCCTGCAAAACTCGAATCTCCATTAATAACTAGATTTGAATATAGAACTGCATACAATCTGTTTTTGAAAAGAGATGCTTGAGCACTGTTCTAGAATACGGGCCTCAGACGGCATTCCTAAGCAACGATTTCATGGAAGAGCGGTGGCCGCCACAATAACGGCTACAGTGACGGCTGTCAGGGTTTGACTTTACGGTGTCAAAAACCGCTCGCTAGGAAAACATACCAACTTACTGGCATAAATAACGTTTCAATGACGTCATTCGCCGATAAATTGCAGACTCTATGTATCGGTCACCGCAACCAAAAAAAGAAAACAAAATAAAATAAAACAATCTATCACCTTCATTTATTAAGTAACATTCCCTACTTCAAAGTATTAGGCCTGGAGAAGGATCCGGCGAATATACTCGTGTGGGTCTCGGTATCATTCCCTACTTCAAAGTATTGGCTGTATGTATCGGACACCGCAACCAAAAAAAATAAAAAATAAAACAAAACAATCTATCACCTTCATTTATTAAGTAACATTCCCTACTTCAAAGTATTAGGCCTGGAGAAGGATCCGGCGAATATACTCGTGTGGGTCTCGGTATCAAACAGCGCGAACATAAATGGTCTGTCGGCTACAAAATGATGGCCTACAGCTGTGGCCATACCGGTGGCTGTATTCGATGCTAGGTTGACTATACCTGATATCAGGTCTTTGCCGACTATCGGTGAAGGTTCTACTCCTTGACGGTCGACTTTGATGGAAACTCGTTGGATTAGACCACCCGGTATTGCTGGTGGGTTTGACACGTATCTGCAATTAAGTTGATAGTATAATAATTAATTCCGACTGCCCTTAGTTTAGTGGTCGCATGGGAGATAACTGAACGTTCGGTGACGTTTCGAACCCCAAATACATATCTACTAAATAAAAATCTTAAATTCATTCATTCATTCATTCATTCATTCATTCATTCATTCACTGACAGACAATGCACAGTCTAAACCGCTGGGTCTAAACCACGAAACTTTGTTTACAACGAATGTGAGCACTAAGAAACGATTTTTGAAAATTATTATGGGAGATGAAAGTTTGTATGGAGGTTCGTAATTTTTGCTGATGGGAAATCCTATCAGCAAAATCTACACAACCAGGTCCGTCCTTGCCGTTGGCTACTCTGGGCAAGTGCCCTGGGCCGATCCATGAGGCTCCTAGTTTCTGCCAGCGTAGGAGCTGCTGAGAGGGTGACAGAAGAAAACCAAGTAAATCTCAGACGCGATGCTAAAATTTTTGGTACATCCTACGTTTCCTTATTTCCCAAACTTTTCTGCATAAGTCGACAAAGTAACTACTATTTCTGTATGAACGATCAAACGAAATCCTAACTTATCTGAGGCCCGCGCCTCAGATAGGTTAGGATTGGTGCTATAAATTTCGAGCTCACTCTTGCATCCTGCATTCTCCATATCCTAAGACGGCCATACACAGCACACAGCTTGTAACTACACAGCCCACAGCTAGTCATTTGTGACGGATAGTCGGACACCAAAGATCCGCGATGACATAACGATTAAAAATAACCACAATAACAGCGACTCTTAAATGAGGCAAAAATAACTATTGGCAGAACTTGTTTTGAGATATCATAAAAAGCATAAATACTTGATTGAACAGTATACCAAAGTGAATTTAAAACATCTACTAATAAAAAAAAACTGTTGAAAATATTGCATCAGAAATGTTTAGTCTACCACTTCTGTTAGACCAAATTTGTCGTATTTTTGGAAATACGTTTAATATTTTTGAATATTCTTACCTCGTAGCAGCCGGGTCTTTCCAAAACGATCGAATACCAAAATCTTCAAGCGCAGGGCGTACATCAAATTCCGACGACATTGCAAACCTTGGTATTGCGACATCCAATGGAAACAAACTCATCTGCAGTAACGAGAATATTTCCAGAATAGATCCCAAGAAACTCTCTATAGCATTCTTGATGATATTGTTACCGGTACCGACAGCAATGAGCATAGTGTACCGGCCGTTATCACCAACCGGCAACTCCAACACATTCGCACTCAAAAATGGAACGTGAGCCAACCGGACTTGCTTCTGCAAATGCATCATGTCAACCGTCCCGATCTTTTCCCCCAATTCATTAAAGAACGGTTGACTCTGTATTTTCGCTTCAGGGAAAGCTGTCGTCCAAAGTCCTTGGTAGTCCAACGAGTCGAGGAGAACAGAGTTCCCTTTTATCACAATATTGGAGCGTGTTGATATAAAGTTGCGGAGCCGTTGAGAAGTTGCTTTTCGGTCCTTCTTGATCGGTGCGTAAGCGAAGTTCAGAAGTCCTGAAGACCGCGCTATCTTACTCCAAGAAGGGTAAACTTTGAGGCTTTCATCGAGGACTAAACTCCGTCGTCGTTTAAGGGTGACGTCGCGTCCCGGTTTTTCCACATTCAGGGCTATGTCATAAAATTTCTTACGGATGCAGCTTTCTTGGGGTAGATTTAGGGAAGTGAAGATTTGGCTTTGAACGGACGGGTTTGCTCCTTCAGCTAAGGCAGACAAGGACAGCCAGATGGTGTATGGAGAGAATACAAAGTGGTTGTCACTCCGGGCAGCTATGTGAGTGTACAGTTTGTTGTGGAAGTCGGTTACCGCCTTCCTGTAGTCGTTGGACACATCTCGGGCACACGAATCCGTCGGCTTAATTCCGAAGATTCCATCTAAGAGATTGGCTCCGTTCGGTATCTTAGGAGTTTGGTGTATGTTGTCGAAGATTCCTTGACTGTATGCACTATGTGCTAAACACAAGGCTAGTAACACGATAGACAACTTCATGTCGCTCCGCCTTTCTTACAATCGAACTGAGGTATGAGTACGAGTGATGTTTATATACTTTTGGTGTAATTACAAATGTAATTTAGATGAAACTGTCGTTAAGATATAAAATGTGGTTTGTGGTTATTGAATAATAAATAATTATTATTCACATTAAGACGCTGACAACACCTAAACCGCGGTCACTGTCAGATTTCATAGAAAAGAAAGAGAAGCGCGATGACACAACGCATGTAATTTATTGCAAAATATGAAGCAATTATCTATTTACTCAAAATGGAGTTGAGTAATCGAAAATAAAAAACAACCAAGTTCTGCATTCAAATAAGACGTTCTTTTAATTAATTAAATAAGTACCTACGTAACTTATGTTGATATTTAATGCAGATATTTTGGATTAGAACTCAAGGTAAGAGGTTAGTTTAACGTTAGTTTTTATCGAGATTTTTTTTCAAAACGTGTTTTGGTAACAACCAAGTTCTGGGAAACATGTTCAAAATTAACATACCTATATTTTTTCCGCTACCACAAACTATACAGATGTGGCAATTTTTTTTCTTAAGAAAAGCCTAATTTGGTCATTTGGGTCTTGTCAGCGCCTTAATAATCATAATAAGCCTATAATGTTTCCACTGCTGGGACCAATGACTATATAGCCTCTTGACTGCTCATGCAGGCGACTCAGGCTCACAACACTTAAATGAAATTGCACTTTTAGTAGATGACGATATGAGTGACCATTTTAGTTTTGACCAGTTATTGGACCTCTGCGCACGCGGTTATTTTGATACCTTTTAAAACATTTCTGCATAGATAAAAACATGAATTCCTGTTCAATTAAATTGTGTGGGAAATCGTCTAGAACATCGATCTATAAAAAAGACGGCATAACTTTTCATCGGTAAGTAAAATATATTTATAATTATGAATAATTGCAGGGCTCAAGCTAAACTGGTTGTTTACGTAAAATGTCACAAAATGTACACCGCGTTGATGTCTTTTTGAAAAGTCCCTTTCTCTCACTAGGGTATTGTCAATATGTCTGTCCCTTTCTATCTGTACTAATGCTGTACAGTTGTGACAACTTCAAAACGAAGTCGATATTGACGATAAAAATTATAGATGATAATATAATGGTAAAAAACGAATAATACTTAATGTTTACATTTTAGATTTCCAAATATAATACGAACTGAAAGAAAAGTGGATTAATTGGTCAAGGACAGCTAATGAGACACAATAAATTTTCTATTGTTTGACACCGATTCGGAGTCGCGCGGGGCTCTACAGGAATTTAGTTCACAGGGAAAATTGGTTTCCAAAAAAATATAGCGGTATTTGTTCAAGGCATTTCACAGCTGATAATTTCTGTAGACCCCGGAGTTTGTTTTGACATTCCTTATCAGAGTAGTCTGTTAGGAAATGTCGACTCCAGCTTGTTAAATAATGACGTCTAAAAGTGATTTTAAATCCTAATTGCACAATAAATTATTTGAATTCGAATTTCTTTTATGATTTATAGTTCTTAAAATGTAGAATTATTAGACGTCGATTTTATCGATATGGTTTTATTGTTGCAAAATTGACTTGTGCATCACTATGTTTGGAACATTCGTCCTGACATTGTTGCATCGACCAATAACAACCGCTGTATTTTCTTCGTCCCGCAATGGTGAGTCGTGTGTCTAGACAAAATCGGTCTATGAGCTCGCAAGTGGTTTAATTCTCTTTGGCTGGGACACAGGCCTCGTCTCATCATGAGGGAGTGAGCTATAATTTACCACGCGGGCCCAGTGCGGGTTGGTAGATGTCACATGTCTTCTAATTTTTGGTTCTAGGACATGCCGGTTTCCTCATGATGTTTTCCTTCACCGTTTTGAGAGCAGTGGTGATGCAATTGTTTACGCAAAGAAATGGGCCTGCTTGGGTTCGAACTTTCGACATGCTGTCCATTAATATATGCGTGACATTAATTACTGGAATAATACATTTTATAAATACTACAAGAGGAATAAATGAAATACAAAGTTAAACATAACGTATTTAATTATTATTTGCCGTCAAATGGCAACATTTTCATAAATTCAAACAAAATAAATTTTATTCAATGTGTACATTTTTAAACTGTGCAGTTCGTTGTGAATTACGTTTCACCGAAAATATTTCGTTGGAAATACATGGCTCGTTCATTGTACAAACGTTATTTTAATTCAATTACATTACATAGGTACCTACATGTAAAATGAATAACTGGTACATTTGGATGGCCATTTCTCTTTTATGGCATGTGTGACTGATTATTTAAGTCATATTTGTCCATGACACGATAAGACGTTGGTACCGGCTGTCGCTCGCAGATCTTTGTCAGTCGATACAGTCGGGTAGTCTGAAGCCCAAAATTCTGACAACCGGTCTTACCAAGGGGCATTGTGTTACCCAGTAACACAATACCCCTTGGGTTGTGGAGCTCAGATAGTCAGTCGCTCCATGCGAGATAGTTGGAAAAAGGATAGGCAGACTTATGCCAGAAAATTTAATTTCCAATCTTACGATTATGTTCTAGCATTATAAAATTCTATCTTGCAGTGATGCTTTAAGTACATTTAGATTTTAACAATAAAATTAAGGCAGTGCAGGCTCTGGACGACTCCGCCTTAGAGTGTAAATGTGGTGCTGTTCCACAAGCGATGGGACACTTAAGGCGCCATCTCTCTCCGTACGGCGATAATTATAAGGCACCGCGTGACTATCGCCACGATTATCTGGTCCGTGAATATGGCAATATAGTGTACACCTATATACTGCGTGTCCTGTAGTCTGCGTGTTAGAGGAACTGATGGATGCGAGTGATGGCGCCAAACATGTAGCCGAATCCATTTATATTGCCATCGACACGTTAAGATAAAGAAGGCAGTGTGCCAATTAGGAATATAATATAACTAGGTAATTACAACTTAAAACTAGTATCACAAGATTCTGTGAACATTTAAGTACAGTCAACAAAAAAGTTTGGTACCTAGGAAAAATAAATAATTTTTGCACTGCACATGCAATAAACGACATTTTTTTAAACCTTAAAGCTTATCATTGCTTTAAGCAACGATAAATAAACCCCATACTAATTACTTTTTAACATATGAGGCACGAGTGTAAAACCGTGTAAAGATCACTCAGCCTCCCTAGAAAAGGGAGGTTCCTCGGACCAGATGGGTGTTTTGTCTGGTGCGCTACTGCCCGACGATTGATGTCGGGACGTTGTACGAGTATATTCATATAGTATCAAAGCCGACAATCTCCATTTTTCACAAATTTGAGTTATCAACGAAAACCGTCGGTTTTTCGACGCCTGAGGGCGAAACCGGTATCATAACCGTTAAAGTTATTTTTTATTTGACAATAAGAGGTTAATTTTATTACCTTTATTTTCATTGATAATTTTTCAACCAATTCAAGCAATAATATTTTTTGATGGAAAAATTATGTGATATTAGTTACAAATTCGCTTTCGAGATTGGTTAAAAGTAAGAATTTAAGGCGCTGACAAGACCCAATTGACCAAAATAGGCTTATCTTAAGAAAAAAAAATTCAAATCTGTATAGTTTCTGGTAGCCGAAAAAATATATGTTAATTTTGAACATATTTCCCAGAACTTTGTTGTTACCAAAAGACGTTTTGAAAAAAAATCTCGATACAAAATATCTGTATTAAATATCAGCATACATTACTTATTTAATTAATTAATAACAAGAACGTCTTATTTAAATGCAGAACCTGGTTGTTTTTATTTTCGATTACTCAACTCAATTTTGAGTAAATTGACCGCGGTTTAGGTGTTGTCAGCGTCTTAAGCTGAATTGGGTTTGTTTACACTTTTATCAGATACTTTTGCAACAGGCCATAAATACTTTTCTCTTTTGTAACTGTACGCTAAATAATGAATAAATCATAAATAACAAGACAGGCAACAACTGCACTCAACCTATAACATTTAAAAAATAACTTAAGACTAAATTAAAATCTTACTAATAGTCTGACAGCAGCAGTACGACAGCAACCTTATTGTAACGACCATAATGATCATTATGATTTAGACAGACTTTACATTCGCAGCAACCAAACAGCAACCTTATTGAAACGACAATAAAGATCATTATGATTTTGAAAGGCTTTTCATTAACAGCAACCTTATTGTAACGATAAAAAGATCACTGTTGTTGACAGTGATTCAATATCAGAGCCAAAATAACTGTGACAGGTCTGTAGTATCGATCAATCAACAAAGTTGCAGATTTTACTAAAAATAAATTCGACAGTGGTGTCGATTCCCTTGTTTACAAACTAAACTAAATTTAAGTTCAGTGCATCTTTTTCTTTCTATTTCATTAAGAAAAGGACAGAAGATAAATTTTAGTTTAGTCCTGTCAAATTAATCAGCGCTTCACGTAAATTGACGAAATTTTAGTAGGCAAGTTTTTAATCACGATTAAAAACTTGTATGGAGTATTGACAGGCGCTGATTAATTTGACAGGACTAATCTAAAATCTATCTTCTGTCCTTTTCTTAATGAAATAGAAAGAAAAAGATGCACTGAACTTAAATTTAGTTTAGTTTGTGAACATGGGAATCGGCACCATTGTCTCGGAAAGTTGGAGTAATATTTCTATTATAAAAGTGACATCCGCTTACGTGTAATTACTAATTACCTATCCTCGTAAGGCCCAACGACCTAATTTAATGACAAAAAAATTTTGACACTCCGGCCCTAAAATCATTAAATTACGGCCCAGCGACCTAAAATTGTGACATGATATTTGAATTGGGTTGGGCCTTACGAGGATATAGCATTATAACACAAATATCATTTAAGCGAATTTCTCACTAATTGTCAAATCAATAATCGATTTCGATTATTGATTTGACAATTAGTTTAGATAAGATAGTTTTACTTATAAAATGTATGAATACCTTTCTTACAAATACCATCGCATAACTTAGCAGAACATATTTAGCAATAATACTAATTCATATAAAATGTATTAGACTACAAATAAGTACCATATATCATAGGGTACTTATTTATTAATTGTGACCCTATATTATAGGGTACTGATTTATTAAGTGGGACCCTGTACTATGGGCACTGATATATTGAGTGTGACCCTATATTATAGGGTACTCATTTATTAAGTGTAACCCTATATTATAGAGTACCTACTCATTAATTAAGTGTAGTCTAATACATTATAATTGAATTAGTATTGTTGCTAATATCTGAAAAATAAATAACCTACATCGAGTGTTGTCGTACTTTCTCTGTGACGTGTCTGCAAAATGCAGAAATAATAAATCACTTAAGTACGTTGAGCGCATTTTGGGCAGTCAGCCTATTAATATAATATGACTCTTGCCGACATGATATGATATTATTGTCCGGACATACGAAACATATTACTCTGCTACTCTTTGGCGCTCGAATGACGTTGACAGGGGGCGCTTTTGGTAAAAATTTGTGCAATTGTTTTGTGAAATGTCACTTGAAATGTATTCAAAAAACAAGATGGCGGCGTTAGTTCAGATTTTGACCACGCGCCAAAAGAACCTTATACAGTTTTAATAGGGAATATGCATGTAATTTTTTTTCATTATATCAATAAAAGGCAGTAATATAAACCCAAGAAAAGTATTAAAAGTTAAATTCAACTAATGCTTGTTGCTCAAAAAAATATGAAACTCTACTACAGTTCAAACGACCGTTTCTGTCGCGAGCATGCTGTGACGTTATTTACCATGAATCTTCTTTGTTTGCATCTGTTTGTAGCCCCAAATCATATAAATTAAATTATTTTTTGTGCTTTATTCAAGCAGAAATCGCACTTACTTACTTACCTTAGTAAGATTTCAAGCACTTCACTTAAGAATAGATTTTATTAACATAGTTTCTTTCGTCACTTCCGGCATTGTCGAAGACGATGCGTTTTGAGTTTGCGTTCCGTTCCACCAAAAAAACGCAACATAATTTAATGAATTGTAAAATAAGTAATGCATTAAAAAAAAAATAAAAAGAATAGGAATTTGTTTCTTGACTCTTACACAATGTATATTTAAATAATGGATAAGTTTTGATTTACTTACATATTCCCTATTTCGCTGAGCGCATCTTGGGTATTTAACTCCACTACCAAATTTTCTGACCTGCTAATCTATCAACACGGCTAAGCTACATAAAGTTGTGCTGGCAGGATATAATATCAATGAATGGACATATGAGGCATAGTAACAGATATGTAGCCAGTAGTAGCACAGATAAAAATAAATATGAAACTCTGACATAGACTAAGGTCAAGAGCAAACCCATCACAAATAAAAAAAAAAAAAAAAAAAAATAGACGGGCATGGGGACTACAGACAGAAATAAAAAAATTCAGACAGCTGCTCGTCGCCAATCTGGCGGAACACGTCCCATTAGCATGTCGGTGACGCGACCCATAAGTTTTTCCCCTACCAAAAATCGCTCAACACGCCTAAAGAAATTTTCTAGATTGAAAAAAATTGATAGATTGAGCGTAACCCAGCCACAATTCTAACTAACCTATTTTTTTATTCTAGTTTCTCAAATGGGACAAGAAAAAAAGCTTTTAAGACATCGCGTGACTTGAAGAAAAACCTCTAAACTCTTTGGAACTCGTCTTCCTATTGACATAACCTCGTTGCTTTGTAGAAGTCTCGTTGAGAGACTTCGTTTGAGCTTTTAAAGTTAGTATTCTTACATTAAAGCTACTGAGAGTTGAGGATCGTTATAATATTATGCTAAGTTAAATTAATACTTTTTTTATAAACACATAACACACATAACATTACGCCTTGTTTCCTCCCCGAAGGGTTGGGCAGAGGTGTACCTGTAGTACACCCACATTTCGCCAGTAAGTCCCATGTAAAAGGGGGCGAGCCTATTGCCATCAACCGGGCACAAATCCAGATTCCGAGCTGCTACTGAGAAATTCCAGATAGAAAATCCCAATAACTCTTCGCCGGGAATCGAGCCCAGGACCTCATATTCAGCAGTAGCGCTTGCGACCACTAGAACAACATGCTTTTTATAAAAATACCCATTATATGGACTCCGGATATGGAGCCAGGTTGTATTGTGTAAACTTCACAGACGTGATGATTATTGACATAAAATAAAAACTGATTTTGTTAACATATTAAGTAACTACAATACATGGCCAGACGTATGATATGGCTCAACATGACTCAAAAATATCGTTTCTTTTTCTTGCTTTAAGACGCTGACAAGACCCAATTGACCAAAATAGGCTTCCCTTAAGAAAAAAAATTGCCAAATCTGTATAGTTTGTGGTAGCGGAAAAAATATATGTTAATTTTGAACATATTTCCCAGAACTTGCTTGTTACCAAAACACGTTTTGAAAAAAAATCTCGATAAAAACTAACGTTAAACGAACCTCTTACCTTGAGTTCTAATCCAAAATATCTGCATTAAATATCAACATACGTTACGTAGGTACTTATTTAATTAATTACAAGAACGTCTTATTTGAATGCAGAACTTGGTTGTTTTTATTTTCGATTATTCAACTCAATTTTGAGTAAATAGATAATTGCTTCATATTTTGCAATAAATTACAAGCGTTGTGTCATCGCGCTTCTCTTTCTTTTCTATGCAATCTGACAGTGACCGCGGTTTAGGTGTTGTCAGTGTCTTAAGTAACTACAAAACATGGCCAGACGTATGACATGATCGTTGACCTCAAAAATATCGTATTTTTTTACTTTCTTCACCCATCATGTCCGCGGAGTTAAGCTAGCTAATTTAACTTGACCTTGTATACTTGCACATTTTTTTTTTTACATTACTATTACTATCAAAACATTTAACCATTACTGCTTTGACTTTTCAAACTCTCTTTCTTCCTTACAATATTCATAAGACTCATTTTAAGTACAAACATCAGCTACTTCAAATAAACAATATTTTCGTTTTGGCATAACTAACTTTAAATCTATTACACACAGCTCAGTTTTTATTGCATCCAAAATTATTTTATGAACTTTCTAGTCATTCAAAATTCAACTTAATTTACTTGCCAGTAAAGTTAATACTTGCTAATATTAAGTTATAACACGATGTATAACGCTAAGCGTTGGACGTAATTACAACGGGTAGAGTGTGTATACGATGACATCTGAAACAAAACAAAAACTATTTGAAATTGTATTATTGGGGCGCCGGGTGTATTATTATTAGGGTGAACCTTCTCCAATAGAAACTATACAAAAAAAAGAAGGAAAATACATTTATTTAGCACAGATTAAAAGGTACACAACAGAAAATATTATACCTACTCAAAACAAAAACAAATAAAAAGTGCAACTCATAACATAATCAGCCTATAATGTTCCCACTGCTGGGACACAGGCCTCCTCAATGAATCAAGGTGATCAATAAAAAAGACACAATACTTTTATTTTAGAAAAAGCCACGCGAGCGAGTAGAGCGAGTTGTAGTTAACATAAGTCTGAAATCGCCAACCCGCACTGGACCCGCATGGTGGATTACAGCCCACTCCCCCTCACAGAGAGAAGGCCTGTGTCCCAGCAGTGGGAACATTATAGGCTGATAATGCTGATGGGTCAAATCCCCTCGTTTTCTCCAATACGCTCTGTTATCTGTTCGTCTTCAAAATCTTGAATTTTGATACTCTAATCATTCATTCGATTAGAATCAATTCAATTTTTTTGTAAATTTTGAAGTTCAACAGTGCCTTTTATGTGCCTATTTGAAATACATTATTTGACTTTGACATCAAAATCATCATCATTTTAGTAAGAATCATATTCCTCCATCGCCACAACGACCTGTCTTGCGTTGGCCGCGTACCACAGATTTCCACGATGTAGTAAGTGAAATGTATTGTCCAGCAAATTGACAGCTACGTCAATTTGCTATGTTACAGCCATTACATACAACTGTCAAAATTGGAGTTGTGATTTGAATATACGGACATTTTAATTTAGTAGTCAATTTACTTAATAATTAATTTCCCTGGCTTTACTATTAAGACGCTAACAACACCTAAACCACGGTCACTGTCAGATTGCATAGAAAAGAAAGAGAGAAGAAGCGCGATGACACAACGCTTGTAATTTATTGCAAAATATGAAGCAATTATTTATTTACTCAAAATTGAGTTGAGTAACCGAAAATAATAAACAACCAAGTTCTGCATTCCAATAAGACGTTCTTGTTATTAATTAAATACGTAACGTATGTTGATATTTAATACAGATATTTTGGATTAGAACTCAAGGTAAGAGGTTAGTTTAACTTTTAGTTTGTATCGAGATTTTTTTTCAAAACGCGTTTTGGTAACAAGCAAGTTCTGGGAAATATGTTCAAAATTAACATATATTTTTTCCACTACCACAATCTATGCAGATTTGGCAATTATTTTTATCTAAGAGAAGCCTATTTTGGCCAATTGGGTCTTGTCAGCGCCTTAATAAAAATTTTATGAATAATATGTCACTCACCCATTCCGGGCACCTTCACGTCGATAGTGTCGAAGTAAGTCACGTTCATTATAAACTCTCCCGTGAACACATTCTGTAACATAGTACGGAAGAATTTAATACTTTTAACTTTTTTTTTTGTTTTTTAGGTGGGAAATTATCAAATAACTTCTCCCGCTCTGGGCGGAGCGGGAGGGTGTGTCAGACTCTTACTGACTAAAACCCACCCGTGTTCCTTCCGTTGCGTGTGTTGCCAGGGGCCTCGGTAACCCTTTCGGACTTTCCCACAACCCCGGCAGGAATACTTTTAACTAAGCCAACATATCGAACCACTATACATCTCTTATTCTACATATTATTTTTACTTGATTTGTATCACACATACAAACCAACACATCGTGAGGAAACGGGAATGTCCTGGAACCAAAAATTCGAAAACATGTGACATCTAAGAACCCTCACTGGGCCCGCGTGGTAGAACACGGCCCACTCCCTCTCACAGGGAGGAGGCCTGTGATCCAGCAGTGGGAATATTATAGGCTGATTATGTATACAAACCAATGGCTTGACATACTTAAATTAAAAACCGGCCAAATGCGTGTCGAACGAAATGAAGGGTTCCGTAGTTGAATGAATTGAACCCAAAAACAAACCTTATTGCCGGGGAACGGATGTAGTAAAACGCAGGTGCTATGAACTGGTAGTTTAATGTCCAATTACACAAGTCACAAACTTATAACTTAACAAACACAAATTCGCGCGCACACATTCGCGGGCAGACCCGACTCAACTCCTCGACAACTGTCTGGGGGATAACCATCACCTCTTATAGCAGTATTATTATAATATTACTTCACAGTGGGAAAGTGATGGAGCTATACTGGACTTATAGCTCCATCTCTTTCTCACGCTGAAGTAATATTATAATAATACTGCTATAAGAGGTGATGATTACCCCCCTGATGTCTCTAGAAGTATGCGCGGGCGCCCTCTTATGGGCGGCCGGGTAACCACTCTGGGTTGCCATAGAACAATAATTACGCTCTGCTGCACGCTATAACCTAATATAGTGAAGAAAAACATGTTCTCCCGTACATCGATATAGGTCACGGTCAATTCTCCAAATGCAAATTTAAGTTGGTCGACTATTATTCGTTAATATTACGCAAACGGATCCCTGAATAGAAAGATTGTTTTAACAGATTTGCAATATTTTTGAACGACCTATCCACACATCACGAGATAGACGAGAAAAAATAATTTCGCCCCTACTTTACGTGTAAGGAAGAGGTCCCTACATTTTTTTACAAGATTTTATTTTATCGTTTTGGTGGCGTGATTAACATACCCATGCCAAATTACAACATTCTAGTACTAAATCTCTGAGCTAAGCCGGGGACAGACAGACAGACAGACGGACATAACGAAACTATAACGGTTCGGTCGGTGTTGACTACGGAACTCTAAAAATGGGTCATTCGATTATCGATTTCATTACTAGAAGGAAAATCAATATTGATTTAACGATGTAAACTAACATGAGACATTCATGTTAATATAATACACTAGCAGCTTCTGTGACTTCGTCCGCGTAAAATGTCTGCCGCCGACCTACCGCATTGCATCGCATCGCCCGCTAGCGTTGTTACTTTGTTTTCGCTCTTTCTGACTTTTTTCTTTTTCTCGTCTCCTAAGGTTCATAGCGTGGTGTTAAATAAGCCTATAACGTTCCTCAAAAATTGGGCTATCAAATACAAAAAAAAAAAACAAATCCGACTGGTAGTTCCAGAGATTAGCGCGTTCAAACAAACAAACAAACTCTTTAGCTTTATTATATTAGTATACATTAAATATATGGATGATAGTCGCTGCAAGACTTTCATAAATTCAAACTAGTCCACGTCACTATCAAACACCCAAATTTGGAGAATTCTCCAAATTTCCGTTCAGACGCGCCCTGTATAACTGTATAGTTCTACTCATTAGCGTAATGAACGTCTCTTTGTTACCGCCGCGTTGTACACCGGTCGATAGCGCGATAAAACTTTTACTATAGCCCGAGTGAGAGCTTCTTTTATTTTATACTAGCTGCGCCCCGCAGTTTCCACCGCATAAGTATCGATCCCGTAAGAATATCGAGATAAATGGTAATGATAAATAATTTTATTTCTGTAAGTAGGTTTGTACAAACACTTTTACACGTCAAACACATTTTAATAAGGATTCTAACGGATGGGGTATCCGTTAGATACCTAAATCTGTTCAGACATTTAAAAGTTATGGTGGCACAAAGAAACTCGCTTAGATACGTGAACCCTAAACACATTATACTCCTTTTTGGACAGTCCTGCAAAAACTAGATGAGGTCGGCGTTTCCTATCTGACCACTCTAAGAAGAAAGGCCGAAACAAACTCAGAGGTCACAGTCTCTTCTAAAGTCCAGACATAATCTTGGTCAGATCATGTGAAGACCATGTAGATTTGTGCCTGAAAAGGTCTTTTGAGGAAAGAACCACACAGATTGAGTGGACCTGTCCAGTCAGTGCACGCATTTGTTAAGGAGCTTAAGGAACTTAAGGAGCTCAACGGTACAACGAACAATACCAAAGAAAGGATATTTCGGTAGGCCGCATAAAAAGTAGGTATCCTATGTCCCAACCCAGGTCATTGTCTACCCATGTGCCAAATTTCATCCAAATCTGTTCAGCCATTTAAGCGTGAAAGTGTAACAAACGAGCCAATTTACTTTCGCAATTATAATATTAGTTAGGATTTTTAAAGCCACTCACTCAAGCTTCAGCGTTGTGCAACACTGTTACAGCAACAACGGGTTCTATTCGGACCAGGGTTGCCAGAAGTCCCGATTTTGGCGAGACGTCCCGATTTTTAGCCCAAAATTAAATGACCCGCGCGGGACAGGCTCAGTCCCGCTTTTCGGGGATAACAAAGAGTAATTCGTAAGTCATGTATTACTTATTTATATTATATCCCTCTGGAAACTTAACTGCCTTACAAAGCAAACCAGTCAATTATTGTTATTACTAAAGTAAAGTCTAATAACATTGTAAACTTAATTTGAAACTCAATTATAATAAAGAAAAGTAGTCATATATGAAATACTACTGATTATTTACGTTTTTTTTTGTCCTGCTTTCGAAGAATGAATCCCGCATTTTTTACGCAAAAGGTTTCAAAATCCCGCATTGCCCGAAAAAAAATCTGAGATTCGGACGCAGCTGAATACCAGTAACGAACCATTTATTTCCTCACGCAATAAAAGCACTTACTCTTAATTCCAAGAAGTTGGTTATATTTACCAACAATAGTTCCTTTTATCAATACTTCAATAATCCAATCTGTAATCCGCTATCCAATCAAATCTCTTATTTCTCAGGGGCATTTGAGGATATCGATAATAATACTGTTCTCGGACAAAAATGCTAGTTTTATTACAACTACGGCTAGATTTATAGATAGTAGATTCTAGAGCCACAAAATAAAGGGTCAAATTAAATAAAGTTAATTTGATGACTTTTTTTCTGGATCACTAACCGCAGATAGAGTAGTCACTGGAAATATCAGTTTAAAAAAAAACTGTTTTTTTGTGTAAACTACACAGACGTGATTAGTGTCCTATCGATGTCAAAGCACGATAAAACAAAACAAAAAAGATTTTCTCTTTTTTGTTTTGTTTTATCGTAACTCATACTTAAGTTACAACACTACCAGCTCTCGTTGACCTCAAAAAAAACATCAAATCTTTTTTTTTTTTGTCGTGTTTAGATCTATACCCATCACGTCTGCGGTGTTTCGCTAACTAATTTAATTTGACCCTGTAGATAAGTCCAAACAACGGGTGAAAACAGGCGCACGCACACATAGCCGCATACGTTCGGCGATCTCAAACGAATGCCGGTCGCGAGTGCGCTTGCACTTGCTGTACGGGACGCGTGTCTATGTGTGCGTGTGTTGTCGCTCGTTGTATGGAGCCGACGTTCTGTATCCGTTTAGTGATCAAACTCCTCTAATACAAACTTTTATGTATGTCACCGTTAGTTTATAATCTCTCGGTATTATTTCCGTTAGATTATAAACTCTCAAATTGTGAACTGGGTGTAATGGGTTCGGTTAGGTTAGAACTGTAACCAACCGCGCGCGAGCCGAACGAGCGCTACTTCCAATTTGCTCGTAACTAGGCAGGCTATTTAATATTAGCGCAGGAGTGTTACGTCACAAGCAACCCGTGGTCCTTCCGTTGCCTGTGTTGCCGGGGCCTCAGTAACACTTTTGGACTTTCCCGCGACCCCGGCAGGTTCCCTACATTCTTGATTTAGAAATACTTGAGGTTTTAGCACATGCCGTGACTTAATCAGCTTTTACCCAAAAAAGGGCGAGTTCGAAGTTCATAATTATACGGTGTACACTATATTATCATCTAGTCTCGTCTATGCATTAAAGTAATGAACTCGGTGTTTGTCTGCGCTTCTCCTTTATTTCCTTATCGATGTCTATGATCTTAGTTTGAAACAGTTTTTGACGTGATAACGTCTTATAAATCGATGAACGCCGGCTGCACGCACGAAAAAGCATGACTCATTGTCACGTTCCGCCTGAGCCAAGCGTGCAAGCGAGAGCGCGGAACTAGCGATAGAGAGGCACGATCGGCTTGTGACGCTCTCTCGTTATCATGCAAAATTATCGTCCGTAAACCGACATTACAGGCAATCAATTTTTTTATTCAAATATTTAGATTAGGATTCATTAAACTGATTCATGAAATACGTTAAACAAATCGTCAGAAAATGGAGGCTCACCTGTCTTTAGTTTGGTCTTTGGTATTCAACCAATATACTGCTATAACATTTCTACAGTTACCAGTAACCCTGAATATTTTTTTGCTGATTTTGCTGCCGTCCCTTCATCGAAGCTCCATTCATAAGTTTCCCCAAAAATGTATTCGCGTCAGTTTTTAATCATTGTCAAATATTCCAAAGTTTGGTAGTTATTCCAACGCATAAGCCTATATTTGCCTAATATTTTTTTAAAGACGCAGTCTGTCTCAGACGCAGTCAGTCTCAGACGCCTGCAGTCTTGACATAGATAGCGATCGCTTTACGACCGAATTCGGTCGCAAAGTCCTAATGGGGTCTCTAGACGGTCAGAATTACTTGAGAAGATTGTAATTTTTTCGTTTTTGTCTAGCAATTTTGACTGTCTAGGGACCCAATTAGGACTGTGCGACGGAATTCGGTCGTAAAGCGATCGCTATCTATGTCAAGACTGCAGCCCCAGGAATCCTAACTAATATTATAAATGCGATAGTGAGTTTGTTTGTTACGCTTTCACGCTAAAACGGCTGAACGTATTTGGATGAAATTTGGCACATCGGTATACCATGACCTGGATTAGGACATAGGATACTTTTTATCCCGATATTCCCTCGGGATCGAGAGTTATGCGGGTGAAACCGCGGGGCGCAGCTATTATCGATATAGTTTTAATGACCGAAGTTCCCAACAGGCACCTCTCTATATAAATGTGAGTAGCTAGGCACGTTCTCGCCTCGCCTACTCATTAGTTTAATGAAGCGTGGCGCGACGCTGCACATTTAAAGTCTGTGCTGTGATCGATAGGCCGCCGTAGCAGAACTATCTAATTTTGTAGTATAATTATGTTCCTATTTTCCTTCCTACATATCGTTTTCCTTTACTAGCTTTTGGCCATCGCTTCGCTAGCGTGGATGTCGGAAGATATCCCACGGTCACATACTACCGGAATTAAAAGTAGTAATCCACAAACAATTAAATGTGTAGGTAAGTAAAAGACTAAGCGTAGGGCTGTTATCTCACACCGCGGTCCTGGGTTCGGTTTCCTGGGTCGGTCAAAGTGGTATTGGGTTTTTATATCTGGAATTTCTCATTGGCAGCCCGGAGTCTGGATTTGTGCCCAGTTGGTGACAATAAGCTCGCCCCTATTACATGTGACTTAAATATAACTGGTGAAATGTGGGTGTACTACAGGTACACCTGTGTCCAATCTTTCAAGGAAACAATGCGTGATGTTTTATGTATGTTTATGTTTCAACAACAAGTTTATGTGTGGCGGAATACAATGTTACTGGCCACATGGAATGTTGCAGTGTTGGTGGCAACAATATAATGTACCGATTTCATGGATTTATTTTTTTTAATCAAAACATCAAATGTTTTGGGAAACAGTATTGCGCGATTATACTCACCAAGACAGTGTATCCATCAGTAGCGTTAAGTTGAAATCTGCTCAGATCGATCGATTCCTCAGTATCTTCGACGTCCATATTGACCGCTGCAAACGTGTAGGACGGGAACAGGTCGCCCTTCCGTGGTAAGTGCGGCTTCACCCATATAGTCGAGCCCACACCCTGGAAGAATTACGTAAACTGATGATTTGAATTTTAATGCTCTATTGTGTCCTCCGGTCGATCCAGACAATGTTGACTTCCGGGAAGAGGAGTACCTACAGGTGTATGTTTATTGGAAGGTCATAATTCCGTAAAATGCGAGACTGATTATTGCATTCATATAACAATAAAAACCGCATGCAAAATGGATATCTCTAAAACAACAATAGGGATGATGACATTTTTTTATGCCCAAGATTATTAAAAAATATTGGACACGTGTTTTTTCTTTTTTGCCTTGAGAGGTCGTGACTACTTAACCGGACTATCTAACTATTAACTGCCTTAAGCGGACTCAAAGCCCCCAGCCAGGGGCGAATTTCTTACGTTACTAAGCGACTGCATGCTAAGGGCACCCCCTATGGGGTACGGACCTCGGGGTCACTGGGGGGAGGACAGCAAGGTGGGACAGGCTGGATCAAAACTGGTTAGTTATTATTATCTGGGGAATTCAAAGCTACGGGCTCAGCTACGGCGCGGGCTGGTACTTCGTCGAGCAAGGGTCGGGGGGGACAATTACGTCGGGGTCTTCGCGACGGACCTCGGCGGCGAGGTCGGAAGGTCGGTTTGCGTGTTTTGTGCACTGTACTCGTGGCCCTAATGCTTTCCTGGAGGAGGGTAATAGGGTCATCGGGGTCGGTGAAGACATGACGTCACGCCTTTGCTAGGTTTTATACTGAATTGTGACGTAGCGAGCTCCCACTCCCCAACTTTAATGCGTTTTATCTAAATCATTTTTATTAATTTATTAAAGCAAAAGACTCGTGTCTAATATTTTTTTAATTATCTGACTGATGAAGTAAATAGGATTTCTTTTTTTTAACCCAGGCATCATCCATATTGCAGGTATTTGAAATTAGCAATCCATACATTTATATTAGTAGTTAGTTCCATGCACCAGGTGCAGTTGTGTTAAATACAATTTATTTGTTGTCCGCGCCCACAACGAGAGATTTATTACCAACTATGTTTTATCCGCAACTAGAATACTAGGATTACTTTATATCCCAAATGTGTTTCAGGATATAAATAGCTTTGCGATGGAAGCTGCTATCTGTTTAGATGTATATCGTCAAATGTGATGGTAAATCTGGATGTTTTATAGGGACTTCAAAAGAAACATAACTTAACACCTGTATTGCCAGAAGAGGTGTATTTAAATAGCAACCCAGATTTGGCCCGTTATGTTAATGTCCCACTTAAGGCGAGATCCGTGAGGTTATATCTAACTATTATAGTTAAGTCACAATAACCGTGTTTTTTTTTTCATATTATTAAATCAAAACACGGGTAGAATCGAAAGATGATGACATTCGTATCATGATATTAATCCATATCCAACTAAATAGTTTCTTAATCAAGGTTGATTATGTACATGTAAATTCCTCGTTAAATTATTCGAATCGGACCCTTCGTTTAGAAGTTACGACGGGTATAAAAATGCTAAAAGTAAGACAAATGCCGCGGTGTGAGCGAACAGCCCTACGCTTAGTTTTAGTCCCGGTAGTACGTTCCCGTGGGTTATTTTCCGGTATCCACACGGGCGAAGCCGCGGGCAAAAGCTAGTTATTTATAGACAAACTCAAATCGCAACTTTCATTCTTTGTCAGTCGGTAAAAAAAATCAACGCAACGCGTTGCAAAAATCCCCTTTTATCGGTTTTGTAAATTTTCTATGAACCAACGCACACTACAGGCGGGCCGCACCGCACTAATTTGTATGAAAATGCGTTGCGCTGCGGCCCGTTGCGGTTGCAATTTGCGTTTAGCATAACACGACAAATTGACGTTATGCATCAAAGAGCTCAAAAAATCAAGTTCCGACTATTCATAGAACATAGAGCATATGTTAACATACCCGATGCGGTTTCGCCATGACACCCAAAGGGTCCTGTGCAACAGCTATGAGGTCCAAATTCTGCAGCAGCTCCTTCTCATACGGTGTAATCTTCTTCATGTTACAACTCAACAGTATTGGTGCTGATAACATGACTAGCATTGCTAGTTGTATACGGCTTTGACTGCGTGTTAGTGCGCCGGTACCGAATATTAGCTGAAATGGGAGGATGGTTAGTTAGTTAGTATTGGCATTGGCTTTTGGCTTTGGTTTTGATTATTGGCATTGGCTATATATAGCCTTTGGTTTTGGGTATGGGTTTGAAAAGGTAATGCGTAATCAAATGCTCAATCATTTTAACTCGAATAAAATCTTTCACGATCAACAGTATGGTTTCACTAAAGGACGGTGTACGACCGACGCCGGTGTAACCTTACTAAGACACATTTTTAACGCGTGGGAAGAAGCGCAAGACGCCATAGGAATCTTTTGTGACCTCTCCAAGGCATTTGATTGCGTCGACCACGAAACCTTACTCTTGAAACTTGAGCATTACGGACTTGGAAAACATGCGCTCAGCTTAGCAAGTACAAATTAATGGTATCAATTCACTCGGTTTAAAAGTAAAAATGGGTGTTCCACAAGGCTCGATATTGGGTCCTTTCCTCTTTTTAGTGAATATTAACGATCTACTCCATTTATTAAATAATCAACCACAAATGGTGTTATTTGCTGATGATACTTCTTTAATTTTTAAAGTAGATAGACGTGCTACTAATGTTGGCGACGTAAATAACGCCCTATTGCACTATTGCAGGTTCAGAACTGGTTCACTGCCAATAATTTAGTATTAAATGAGAAAAAAACTAAGTGCATTCGATTTTCTTTACCAAATGTCAAAAGTGGTGATTATGAGATAGTATTGAATCAAGAGAAACTAGAATTCGTCGATAAAACTGTTTTCCTGGGGATCACGCTCGACTCAAGGCTACAATGGGGTCCTCATTTAACATCTCTTGCAGGACCGCTAAGTTCAGCGGCATATGCTGTCAGAAAAATCCGTCAATTTAATGATGTAGATACCGCGAGGCTAGTCTATTTTAGTTACTTTCATAGTATCATGTCTTACGGTATTTTACTTTGGGGACGGGCTGCAGACATCGAGTCAATTTTTATTCTGCAGAAAAGAGCTATCAGAGCCATTTATAATCTCCGCAGGCGCGATTCTCTAAGGGACCGGTTTAAGGACATTAACATCATGACGGTACCTTGTCAATATATCTACGAAAACATCATGTACGTAAGAAAAAATTTACATCATTTTAGTAAAAGAGGTGAAAGACATAATTATAGTACTAGAAATAGGGACCTATTATCTCAGCCAGGTTTCAGACTGGCTAAAGTAGACTCATCTTTCATGGAGTACTGTTTAAAATGTTACAATAAAATTCCACCCCACATACTTCAACTGAATGAAATGAAATTCAAATGTTGTATCAAACGCACAATATTATAAGTTGGGTGATTACATCGCTGATAAAAATGCTTGGCTCAATGCTGGTCCTGCTCCACAACCACAACCAATTGAATAATTAACATTTGAAAATGCTGTTGGAGTTGGAGCAGCTGAATATTGTAAGACTCTCTTTGCATTGTATAAATTCAACCTACGTTGTATTGTATAATTGCATTGCAGAGGTGTGAGTACTATGTATAATAGAGAGCTACCATTTACCGGTTATGTAATTGACTTGAATGGGCCCTGGCGGCTGAGAGTATGTCATGCTCACTCAGATGTCTCGCTGATGGTGGCGCGTGTGTTGGATCATTTAGCTCCCTTCAAAATGGTTGAGCTGAATGGTGCTAATCCATGCGTCATGCTCGTGAACGGGCGCCGTTAGTTGGGACTGGTCACCTCTTAGCGTCCTCGACTTATTTTTAATTATTTTATTTAGAAATTGTTTTTGTTTCTCTTTCTACTATGGACGCGTTTTTTTATTTTACATCGTCCTCATATTTAGTTATAATTTCAACATTATTTTTGTACTAATCTTTATGTATCAATTTAATTTAAAAGAGTGTCCATGGAGTTTCTTGCCCGTTCTTCTCCATAGGTACGAGTACCTACTACGCTTTGGAATGGGCAACTAGCTTCATATTTCTAACTGACCGACTCCTTGACAATTCAAAAGTGCCTGTAAATGGTTTAATTGAAATAAATGCTTTGAGTTTGAGTTTGGGCATTGGCTACAAGTTTTTAGTTTTGGGTATTGGCATTGGCTATAGGCCTTTGGTTTTGGGTATTGGCTTTAGTTTTTGCCTTTGGTTTTGGGTATTAGCATTGGCTATAAGCCTTTGGTTTTGGGTATTGACATTGGCTATAAGCCTTTGGTTTTGGGTATTGACATTGGCTATATAGCCTTTGGTTTTGGGTATTGACATTGGCTATATAGCCTTTGGTTTTGGGTATTGACATTGGCTATATAGCCTTTGGTTTTGGGTATTGATATTGGCTATAAGCCTTTGGTTTTGGGTATTGACATTGGCTATATAGCCTTTGGTTTTGGGTATTGACATTGGCTATATAGCCTTTGGTTTTGGGTATTGACATTGGCTATAAGCCTTTGGTTTTGGGTATTGACATTGGCTATATAGCCTTTGGTTTTGGGTATTGACATTGGCTATATAGCCTTTGGTTTTGGGTATTGACATTGGCTATAAGCCTTTGGTTTTGGGTATTGACATTGGCTATATAGCCTTTGGTTTTGGGTATTGACATTGGCTATATAGCCTTTGGTTTTGGGTATTGACATTGGCTATAAGCCTTTGGTTTTGGGTATTGACATTGGCTATATAGCCTTTGGTTTTGGGTATTGACATTGGCTATATAGCCTTTGGTTTTGGGTATTGACATTGGCTATAAGCCGTTGGTTTTGGGTATTGACATTGGCTATATAGCCTTTGGTTTTGGGTATTGACATTGGCTATATAGCCTTTGGTTTTGGGTATTGACATTGGCTATAAGCCTTTGGTTTTGGGTATTGACATTGGCTATATAGCCTTTGGTTTTGGGTATTGACATTGGCTATATAGCCTTTGGTTTTGGGTATTGGCTTGTGCCTTTGGTTTTGGTTTTGAGTATTGGCATTGGCTATAAAAGCCTTTGGTTTTTGTTTTGGGTATTGGCATTGGCTATAAGCCTTTGGTTTTGGGTATTGGCATTGACTATAGCCTTTGGTTTTGGGTATTGGCATTGGCTTATAGGCTTTGCTTTTGGGTTTTAGCATTGTCATTGGGTATTGGCTATTACTTTATGTCAGATTATGCTGCTTTCAAAGGAAATTTGACCTTCAACAAAACTATAGTACCTAGAGTTTTCGGAAAAAGTTTGCCTTGGTAGTGCCCCGTCATTCATACGTATAAAACAAATAAAAAAAATTACGTCTATTAGCGGGAAACATGACGTAAACAAAGAACACAAAG
The DNA here is from genome assembly GCA_905333075.3 of Atethmia centrago. Lineage (NCBI taxonomy): Eukaryota > Metazoa > Arthropoda > Insecta > Lepidoptera > Noctuidae > Atethmia > Atethmia centrago. Next base: position 21,694,112 of record HG995388.1, read on the forward strand.
ATAAAAAAGAACAAGTAGGGATAAAATATGAGTCACATCCACGCACAACGGCCATCGCTCAGCATAATGCTGTGATACTATGCGAGAAAGAGCCACGGTGCTGGTTTTCAGCCACAGCCAGCGTTCACGTGATGACATCTACCGATGCAGCATACAGTGAAATATAATAAGAAATTAAGTCTCTTACTAAAATTCAATGTGTCATTTTAACATCCGGGTGCATATTTTGTCTATTTTGCCGTTGAGCATTTAATTGTGTTGTGACATAATGTTAATAAGACCAAAATATTGTATATGTATCTGAAAACCGTGTTTTATATTATGCCTGTGATATTATATTTATTCCTCAATTTTCGCTATCGCACCTACGGCAGAGAGAGTAGTTGAGAGCAGTGGTGGCCCAGTGGTAACGGCCTCGACAGGCACATTTCTTTGTGTTAATAATTTCATCACCACTGCTCTCAAAACGGTGAAGGAAAACATCGTAAGGAAACCGGCATGTCGTGGAACCAAAAATTCAAAGACATGTGACATCTACCAATCCGCACTGGGCCCGCGTGGTAGATTACAGTCCACTCCCTCTCGATGAGTGGAGGCCTTTGTTTCAGCAGTGGGAACATGATAGGCTGATTATGCACCTACCGTTTGACTCTCACACAAAGGTCGACTGGTAGGAAATGCCTGTAGCATTAAGTCCGTCTCTGCACATCTGTGTGCTTTAGTATTAAATAAATTAATAAATATTCTTGTGTTTAGCTAACGGAAGGAACTTTTTATTGGGTGACAGTTCCGATACTGCCGTGCATACGCCGCTTAACCCAAAGTAAAACTAAGCTAGCTCCATATTTTGTAGTGCCCAAGAGGGTTTTTGATGGGGGACCCATCAAAAAGCCTCTTCGAAATCTCTCATCAGTTTTTTTTTTATTTATTTCTTTTACCAGCGACGAAGGAAACTAAGTACACAGCCAACTAGCGAGTTTTTGAGTAATTAACTAAGTGAACAACACATTCAACTAATTGTAAATAATTTACGGTTCTTATCAAAATAGAAAAATGGAATCTTGATTTTCTAGGGTGAAATATTGATTCACTGGATCGATTCCGTACTAGATATTGATTAAAATAACGATTTTTTTGGTCCAAGAAATCGATTCCTCGATTAATCGATCTCAGATCGCCATCCCTAGACTGTGACCTCTGAATTTGTTTCGGTGTTTCTTCTTAGAGTAGTCGTTAGAAACATCGACCTCATTCAGTTTTAGAATATTATTATTTCTTTTGACGGGTAAAATGTTTTTTCAACCAATTTCCAGAAATAATATATCATTTATCATTTTCTTTCTTTCTATCGTACTTACCATGTCAGGATCGTTCCAGTGTCCCGGGCCGTGGTGCGGCGCGAGCTCCTCGTATTGATTCTCGTAGTAGAGGAAGATGCCTGCGATGGAGTCCCACGAAGTCTGCACATCATGATAGTTGCGCCACATGTTGCAGTACTTTGATATAAGGCTGTAGTCCGGCTGAAATACAAAACGTATTATAAAGTTCCGTGTTCATGGAATGTATGAGTTGCACAGTGCGTATCTATTTATTTATTTATTTGGTAAGGAAATACATATCTTATGATTGATGAACAGAGCGCTATGTTATGCCAGGAGGCGTACAAATATGGTGTGCAAATCTAGCTGAGGATTACAAATTAAAATTAAATAAAAATATTTGAAAATCATGCATACTTGTGGTATTAAAATAGAAAAACATTTTTGAACGGTTACATATTATTTAATACTCAATTATGTCAGACCTTAATGAGTAACTATTAAAAATGTTAAAAATCTATGTCAAAATTATTGAATGTCAATATTAATAGATGTAACTCTAAATTAATTCGTCATTCAGGTATTCGTTAATAGTATAATACCATTTATCAATTAAGAAAAATTTCACATTTTTTTTAAATTGTGTAAAATGATTTCTTTTTCCGTAACGATCGTAACAACAACTGATTGAATCAGTTGACAAACTCGAAAAAGAATTCACTAAAACTTTAATTCCTAAGATTGAACTGACCCCCCAAATAAATGCAAAACAAAAATACTTTGACTGGCGATCTGTGTGCACGTCAGCGAGACTCAAACGTTATAGCTAAATTCGATGTTTTACATTGCATAGATCACGAGAAAAGCCTCTGTAACAGATGGCCAAAAAATGGCCAAAATACAATACGATGTTCAAAAGGTGTTTTTTTTTTATTCGGAACTTTAACCAATGTAAAATTACCTTCTACAAAATGTATGCTTCCAATTATAAAATTCCCTTCTTGGCTACGCCTAATTCAGGAGTAAGAGGGGATTGTAAAAGCATTTTGAAGATATTGGTAAAGGCGCATTTGCTGTTTCAATCAATTTGGCTAGCCTTTTTCCAACTATCTTGGGGTCGGCGTCCAGTCTAACGATGCAGCTGAATACCAGTATTTTACATGGAGCGGCTGCCTATCTGACCTCCGCAACCCAGTAACTGGGTAATGAGACTGTCAAAGATCCACGAATGACAGCCGGGACCAACGGGATAGGTATGTAAAGCTGATCACCTATCCACGGGCAAACCCCGGCAAGCGTAGGTTAACCTGATGGATCGACCCGTGCGGCTGTTATTACTTAGCCATGATCTCCTCTACGAAAGCGCAGCTGCTGTTTATGAACCCTTTATCCGATCTCTAAATTGGACAAACTAGTACCTATAGTAGAATTGTTTTGGAGTTTACATGTCATTGGTGCCGTTTCCCTTGTTCACAAACTAAACTAAATTTAAGTTCAGTGCATCTTTTTCTGTCTATTTCATTAAGAAAAGAACAGAAGATAAATTTAAGCTTAGTCCTGTCAAATTAATCAGCGCTTGACGTAAATTGACGTAATTTTAGTAGGCAAGTTTTTAACCACGTCTAAACTTGTATGGAGTTCATTACGCTCATTAATTTGACAGGACTAAACTAAAATTTATCTTCTGTCCTTTTCTTAATGAAATAGAAAGAAAAAGATGCACTGAACTTCAACTTAGTTTAGTTTGTGAACAAGGGAATCGGCACCATGTTTCTGTGTATAAAAATAATCGTTAGAAGTTTTGCACTAAACTCCCATAGACTAATATAAATACAATGAGTAAACTCCGGCCGATGAGAGAATGCGTTCCTGAAATCTGTCAGCTGAGTACAAAAGAAAGCATGTTCTACGTATTTATTTAATTAGTTCAGAATCTGGGCACTGGTGACCCAGCGAGCAGTGGTGGCCCAGTGATATCATCCGCGACTTACGAATTGTAGGTCGTAGGTTCGAACCACGACAGGCGCTTTACTTTGTGTAAATTATTTCATCACCACTGTTCTCAAAACAGTGAAGGAAAACATCGTGAGGAAACCGGCATGTCCTAGAACCAAAAATTCGAAGACATGTGACATCTACCAACCCGCACTGGGCCCTCGTGGTGGATTATGGCCCACTCCCTCTCACAGAGAGAAAGCCTGTGTCCCAGCAGTGGGAACATTATAGGCTGATTATGTTAGTTCCTAATGGTGTCCAACTGGGTGGCCGGAATTTAGGTAATAAAATTATGTTCTCCAAGGCTAGTGTAGTTATCACATTGTTCGATAACGATTTGCGCGACCTATCTACTTATTTTTCGATAAAGCCGATAAGCATCCGTACTAATCAAAGGATTATTTATTTGCTTAGCTGTTCAAGTACTCAACCATTAAATAGCTAGTAGGTTTGTATTATCACATTTTTATCAAGTGTTATATTCGTTACGGCGCGTTTTGATGACTACGTGTACAGGCCTTAACTGCGTTCTCACCACGAAGTTTCCTAGCTAATTTAATTTGACCCTGTACAGGCGAAATTATGTAGGGACAGTCAAAAAGTCACGTGACCAGTCAATAACCTGGGTTCGTAGATATCATACCTTTTCTCTATGAATGAAATTGATGTAGTACGGCCAGCTGCAGGAGTATACCATAGGCCTGCCAGTGTTGTTCAAATATTGACCCAGTTTTATGTAACCTGGGAACAAAAGCATCGCATCAACACCGCATCTATGATACATGACAAAATAATTGATTTATGTTCATATTTATGTATATCTTTAATTGCATTCCATAATGTTTTAAAGGTGTTACAAAGACTTAGAGCTAAGGTACAATTACGGACACTGTGTGACATTTTTGCCGATGGGAATCCCGCCGGGCAGACGCGACGGGATTTCCCATCGGCAAAAATGAACATCCATAAAAACTTTCCCCTATTACAGTCCTTTAGGGGATGAATTTGCAAAAAACCTCCCTTAGTGCTCACATATGCCCCAAAATAAAAAATCACAAAATTTATATTCAATCGATAAGTGCCATAAAAATGCATTTAAATTTTACATTTTCAAATTTCGCGCGTAGTTTGACGAAAACGCTGGACGCAGTGGACGCCATGTTGCTCTATGGTCATGACGTCACTTGGCTATGTAAACAACCGCGCTGATCTATTATCTAACTATCAGTTGACAGTTTGCACGTTTTCGTTTACATAGCGGTATGACGTAATAACATGGCGGCTACTATTTCATGGTGTTTTTTAACAGATTAGAAAAACTAAAAACGTTGAATTGAATTTTAAAATTTATTTTGTTATTTTATGAACTAAAAGTAACATTTTCTGACTCCTTTTTGCCTAAACTATCTCAATAATCTACTCGTATTTATATATTTTTTCTCGTATATAGTATAATACCCTATTATGCTGTTATAAATGGGAAAGTAACTCCGTCTGTCTATCTGTCTGTCTGTTACTTTTTCACGGCTTAATAGCTGATCGGAATACGAGTAAATTTGAATACAGATTGTCCTGGGTTAGGACATAGCCGATACTTTTTATCTCGGGAGTACGATCCGTGAGATAAGTTCGGACCTCCAGGCGCCACAAACACCACAAACTGTCAAATTTCTCCAAATTATTTTAAACCTTAAAACGTTGATGGTTAAGTTCAAAGTGGAATGAGAAAATTTGACAGTTTGTGGTAAAAGCTGGTGGGTCATGATCATGATCATCAAAACCGACGGGAAATAAATCTCGCTCTAAAGGAGGTAACAGAAGCGAAAACAATCGGGAAATCGAGCTCGTAGAGATTTTCGCCAATCCCTCACTCAAAAAAAAAATCGCGTACTTCATGGGCGAAAAAGATCGTTGTTCGATAAGTAGATAGGTACGCATACTTGTTCGTGTATCTATCAACCACATTGTAATAACCTAGAATCCTAATCGAAGCACGAAAAGCGTGCAACACGACACGTTGCCTCACAATAACGATCGTGTTTTGTTTAAGAAACTATTTCTAGACGTATTATTCTAGAGACTCACCCACGTTGAGGAGTTGTTCGGAGACGAAGCAACCGTCGACCTTGAGATAGTCCACTCCCCACTCCGCGAAGGTCTGAGCATCGATTTCCATATGACCGAGGGAGCCAGGGTACCTCATGCACGTTATATTTGCTATGTTTGTGTACATGCCGAATTTTAGACCTCGGGAGTGAATCTGAAAATATGTTAAATAAAACATCAAAACATGACGCCTGTATTCCGCGAAGGGTTAGGCAGAGCTGTAGCTATGTACGCCCACATTTAGCGGGTTAGGTATGTACTCGTATAAGTAATGCAATAGGAGACTTGCCTATCGCTATCAACCCGGTATAAATCCAGACCCCGGGCTCCTACTGACACATTCCAGATGGAAAAACCCAATAGCACTTTGCCCAACCTGGGAATCAAACCCAGGACCTCGTATTCAGCAGAACCGCTTGCCATCCACTCGACCATCGAGGCAGTCTATAAAATATGATATGTAGTTGTTTTGGATACTCGAATGATCTTGCCATAAATAATAATTAATGATAAGTAAATATTATCGCAGGTATCATATCGGACCACTTTGAAAACAAAATCCCGTGCTCACGATGACCACATCTGTTTACCACCACTTTTTGCGTCGAAAAAAAAATCTTTTGTTTAAATAAATTCCTCATGCTCTGTTACAATGATCACAGATGTCTGACCACCCCCTTTACCCGTATATGTTACGGTCTTTTTTTTCATTTACAAAACGCAGATTTTTGCTGAGCCCCTTGCTCAGCAATAATTTGATACGGCAATGCTGCAAAGCGTAGGTCGCGGGAAGGTACAAAAGGGTTACCGAGGCCCCTGGCAACACAGGCAACGGAAGGAATACGGGTGGGTTTTAGTCAGTAAGAGTCTGACACACCCTCCCGCTCCGCCCAGGGGGGTAACCATCACCTCTTATAGCAGTATTATTTCAATATTACTTAGCGTGAGAAAGAGATGGAGCTATAAGTCCTGTATAGCTCCATCACTTTCCCACTGTGAAGTAATATTATAATAATACTGCTATAAGAGGTGATGGTTACCCCCCTGAGCGGGAGAAGTTATTTGATGATTTCCAACCCAAAAAAAAACGACAGGCAGCACGACACTTTCCATGAAGTTTTCATAAATATTGTGCTATTAGTGTCGCGTCGAGCTGTCGCTTCGCGCCTGTCTGCGGGGCCTTTAAAATGTTAGGTAGAAAAAAAAGCTGATTTTCTTATGTTTTCGGCGTGTTTACTTTTTGTATTCACTACCCTATGTAAATATTTTATTCCGTTTAAGAATCGGTTTCCTTAAGTCGCAACCGTTACGCGGATTATGGCGAGATCATTCGAGTATTCAAAACAACTACCTACATATTTTCTAGACTGCCCCGTTGTCGGGGTCGCGGGAAGGTACTAAAGGTTTACCGAGGCCCCTGGCAACACAGGCAACGGAAGGAACACGGGTGGGTTTTAGTCAGTAAGAGTCTGACACACCCTCCCGCTCCGCCCAGAGCGGGAGAAGTTACTTATTTGATGACTTCACACCCAAAAAAAAAAAGACTGCCCGTTGGTCTAGTGGTCGGAAGCGCTACTGCGATATCGCGGTCACATGCAAAGCGACACTTTCCATGAAGTTTTCATAGAAATTGTGCTAGCAAAGTCGAATTATTAATTCACTGGAGTAACACATGACATTGGTGCCGATTCCCTTGTTCACAAACTGAACTATATCTAAGTTCTGTGCATCTTTTTCTTTCTATTTCATTAAGAAAAGGACAGAAGATAAATTTTAGTTTAGTCCTGTCAAATTAATCAGCGCTTGACGTAAATTGACGTAATTTTAGTAGGCAAGTTTTTAATCACGTCTAAACTTGTATGGAGTAGTGACAGGCGCTGATTAATTTGACAGGACTAAACTAAAATTTATCTTCTGCCCTTTTCTTAATGAAATAGAAAGAAAAAGATGCACTGAACTTAAATTTAGTTTAGTTTGTGAACAAGGGAATCGGCACCATTAGCTAGCTGTCACTTTGTGTAATGAAATGGTCATATTTATTGTATTCTAGACTTTTACACTTATTATTATACATTTATTGTACACTTATACAAATCGATTAAACTAAACGATCACCTTTACAATAAATATGACCATTTTATTACACAAAGTGACAGCTAGCACATAGTACTTATGTACTATGTGCTACCTGTCACTTAGTGTCTTTTTTGTATCTTATAAAACATTATTGTTTTATAAGATATAAATCATTTGATACTTCTAAGATAAGATAATATTATTATTGGTTACTATATAAGTTCAAAAAGAAGCTCGCACTAATAAACCTTTTTGGTAAAACAGTTTGTTCAGTTCCCGCAGACAAACCGTGAAAACGGTTTTGCGGGGCATAGTTCTTATGTAAAGGTTTTTATAAACTTTTTTTATGATAAATAAATAAATAATGTCAGATTATTCAAGTGAATTAATAATTCGAGTTTAGTGTCGCTTCGCGCCTGTCTGCGCAAGGCTTTAGAATGTTAGGCGAGTTCACTTGTATTACTATTTGTACACAAGGCTATGTAAATATTTTATTCCAAACAAGAATCGGTTTCCTGAAGTCACAACCGTTATGCGAAAAGCCAAGTTATCTACCAGTACCACAGTCGTGGTTCAAGTCAGGACTTGAAAGCTGCACCCTTCATTTTCAGGGTTTATATCTTGCGACATATTTATCTCGTCCTAAACACTGGACGAATATATTGGACATATCCCATAGACATATTTTTCCGTTAGTTTTATTGATCGGGCAGCTGGAGTACTTTATGCGGCTTACCCAAATGCCCTTTTTTTGGTATTGTTCGTCGAGCCGTTGAGCTCCTTAAGTTCTGGGGGCCTACTACTGACAAATGCGAGCACTGACGAGTGGACAGCTCCACTCAAATCTGTGCGGTTCTTTCCTCAAAAGACCATTTCAGACACCATTCTACATGGTCCTCACATAAGCCCACCAAGATTATGTCTGGACTTTGCTTGCTTCTTAGAGAAGTTGGATAGAAAACACCAACCTCATCTAGTTTTTCAAATAGTATTACTTAAGTCTTTTTATTAAAAACCTACTTACGGAATAAAATCATTTAGGTACAACGGTTTTGGACATTGCGCGGATGTAGGTCCAACGGTTTTTTTTTTTGACATCGATGAGTTGCTCAAAGTTTTTGAACATTTTGCGACGTTCTAAAAATCATACAATTTCGTAGAGACATAATAGGTACCTACCTGACGTGGGCCATGTGTTGCTTAGTAAATATTTACCTAACTACATGGTGTTAATCGTACAGTCTGGGAAGATACCATTGTTAACACACCAAGGTGACTTATTAAATGTCAAAACATCTAATTATTCATATTTATTTTAACTTTGTTTGATAAAATTCAATAGCAAGTGTAAATAATTGGACCATTGTTTTAATATTTTAAATGTTTGTTGTTGAAATACCTAACTCTACTGGGTAGATAAATGTAAATAAATGGTTCAAAAACATGATTTCATTAAACTCTTGAAGAGATATTACATTAAGACGCAGGCCACTGAAGTTGCCACTGTATCTTAAACCATATCTAATGTGTCTGAGTACACACACAACCACGGCCGGATTTAAAGTTATGGCGGCCCTGGGGCAGCCAAGAAGTGGAGGCCCCGAAAAATTTGTGGAACAGATTAAAAAAAAAAAACAATTTAAAAAAGGTACCTTATGAAGTTATGATTGTGGACTCTTTTTTCTTTGATGGACACAAACGATCTATTTTTTTTTTCATATCTAAAAAAATCTAACTGTGGAGGCCTGGGGCCAGTGCCCCTGTTGCCTTGCCCTAAATCCGGTCCTGCACACAACATACAACAACACATTTCTATAGTTGTGTTTTTACAGAATCATCATCTGCCTAGCCTTTTCCAACCTATGTTGGGGTCGGCTTCCAGTCTAATTGAATGCAACTGAATACCTACCAGTATTTTACATGGAGCGACTGCCTATCTGACGTCCACAGCCCAGTAACTGGGTAATACGATACCCCTTGGTAAGACTGGTTTTCAGACTTTCGAAGGCTTCTGAAGACCCGTAACGACTGTCAAAGATCCACGAATGACAGCCGGGACCAACGGCTTAACGTGCTTTCCGAGGCGTGAAGATAGTCACCCATCCAGTGACCAACCGCGGCAAGCGTAGCTCAACCTGATCGATCGACCCGTGCGGCTGTTATTACTTAGCCACAAGACCCTCAGCTGTGTTTTTACAGAATGTCCTAAAATATTTAGTAGGACATTATTGTAATTTTTCAGGACTCTGGTCAAAGAAAGCACTAAAAAGCTATTTGGGGTTGGGTCCAATATCAATTCACCTGAATTTGAAGAGTCTGTCACTGTGGGGGCCAAGGGGGTTTATCTCAAGCAATTTTTGCTGCCAGAGCTGCATAGAAATCCTACTAATTTATTGTAAATGCGAAAGTTTGTAAGGATGGATGGATGGATGTTTGTTACTCTTTCACGTAAAAATTACTGAACGGATTTGGATGAAATTTGGCACACAGATAGTTTATAACCAGGAATAACACATAGGATACTTTTTATCCCGATATACCCACGGGGTTAAAACTTATGCGGGTGAAACCGCGGGGCGCATCTAGTATTTATATTATTTTCTAAAAATATTGGTAAATCACTAAGTATTATCCTTGAAACGGAATTAAATTTCACTAAACTCTTAGCTTTTTAAGTTGCATCTGCCAAAATCCCCCTATTAAGGCGACTTCAAATAAGACTTTACCTGTTAAATGATAAATGATAAATGATTTATTTTCTGTAAGTAGGTTTGTACAAACACTTTTACACGTCAATCATATTTTTTTAAATAAAGCTAGATGAGGTCGGCGTTTCCTATCTGACTACTCTGAGAAGAAAGGCCGAAACAAACTCAAAGGTCACAGTCTCTTTTAAAGTCCAGACATAATCTTGGTCAGATCATGTGAAGGCCATGTAGATTGGTGTCTGAAATGGTCCTTTTGAGGAAAGAACCACACAGATTGAGTGGACCTGTCCAGTCAGTGCACGCATTTGTCAGTAATCTTGCTGCTCAACTCAGAACTTAAGGAGCTCAACGATTCGACGAACAATACCAAAGAAAGAACATTTGGGTAGGCCGCATAAATTACTCAAACTGCCAGACCATGATTAATACTAAATGAGAAAAAAAAAAAAAAACAATAATGACCCACATAGACTTCACATTCACAATAATTGAAAACAATATAATACTTTACAAGTAAATATTAAGTTCCAAACAGTATATTGAACTCCACAAAGTAAATATGTCAAAATGGTATATAAATAAAATAAAAGTTTCAGTATGCAATAATTGGAGCAGCTTAATCCCAAGCCTTTTTGTCCTCAATATAATCTTTAATAGTATAAAAGGCTTTCTGGCACAACTTACTTTTAATAAATGATTTGAATTTATTAAGGCTTAGATCTTGAACGTGGCTTGGAAGTTTATTATAAAAACGTATACATTGACATCTGAATGAGCCACCTATTTTCTTGAGCCTTGTTGTAGGTACAACAAATTTGTGTTTGTTCCTAGTATTTATATTATGGATATCACTGTATTTTTTAAACAATTTTATATTTTTATGGGCATATAAAAGATTTTCAAAAATATACTGGGAGGGCACAGTCATTACATTAATCTCCTTAAATTTCTCTCTGAGAGAGTGTCTCGGACTTAATCTATAAATTGTTATTTATGATTATCTAAGATGATGCACTAAACTAACATAGGAACTAGAAAAGTTATACATAAAATTACATTTTTGATTGAACGATAACCCGATTACTAGCCAATTATTAACCAGAATGAACACTCACATAATCAGCAATGAACTTCATTCCTCGTGGGAACCTCTTCTTGTCCGCAACCAGCCTTCCGTCCTCATCCCGTCGTCTTTCAGACCAGCAGTCATCTATAATGATGTACTCATAGCCCGCCTCTTGATAGCCTTCGGTATAAAAACTATCAGCTACCGATAGAATTAGCTTTTCACTGTAATCAAATTACATCACCATTGAGACAGCAGCACATGTGCTACTAAACTGCCCGGTGGTCGCTACGTACAGGGCAAAGTACTTCGTTAACCCAGGTACACTCCATGAGATTGTCAGTAGCAGCAAGGTGTTGCTGGCCTTCCTTGAGGAGCTGGGGTGGTTCGAATAATCGGTTTCCCACCCATACGGAAAATACGCGCATTGACGTGGAGTTGCAGACACCAGCCCGTATTACCTATTACCTGTTATCACCATTTTGAGAGCAGTGGCAATACAAACTATAGCACCTGTCTGGGTTCGAACCGAAGACCTACTACTCATATGATGTGGCCGTTCAAATCAAAAGTAATTATCTTATGTAATATTGACATTCGAATAGGCTGAGAACCAGCACTTTTCGAATGTCAAAATTACATAAGACATTCCTCCAAAAACGCACGCCGTTCACCACTTCCTAGTGCTTTAGCTGGGAAGAAGTGGCGCAACAAACTCCTCAGCAGATTGTTACCACTGGGTCATCACTGCTCACAATTACATCACATAATTTATCGAAATATTAATGAGTTGTGTTATTTCCATTTGGCAATGGAGAGTATGGTAATTAAAAAGTCTAAGTAGGTATGAAAGTTTAATTGAAATTTAATTTGAAAATAAATTAAAACAGAACAGATTAGTGAGTTTCAAACATGAAGTGATTGAGTTTTTTTTTCTTTTGGTACTATTTGCAATGCTGTCAGCTTTTGGGCACTTTTCCTGTTCTCAGCGATTTGGTTGAATTTATTTATTTATATATACTTTATTGTACACCACAAAAATACATAACAAAATATAAATCAAACACTACACTACTAAATTTAATGATTCTTTCCCCTCCCATTTTATATACTTGTACTCGTACATATTAATATTATTTTAAGACTGTTAGCTTTAAAGTATGTACAAATACTATTTAGTTGAATAATAATTATAAAGAGAACAATGGTAAACCTTGTTTCTGTTGTAAAATTACATTCTCGTTGGTTTTTATACATCACAATGTAATCAAAAATGTTTTATTGATAGCCTTTTAAGTCTAGGTATGCGATAGAATAAATATAAAATGAAAAAAAAATAGATGCATGTATTATTTTTTTCAGTTGCATATGAGAAATATGTGAAAATTAAAAGGAAGGCTTACTTTAAACATTTTTCCTCGTCCTCCTCGCATTTAACGCCACACATGTAATATCCCCATGACATCCACCCCATGGGAGGGGTGAGGGCCATGCCATTCTCCAGCAAATCCACTTTATCCAATGAGAATGTGAAAAACAATATGAACAGCGCGCACCTTAAATTGAACATATTACACCAACTCTCTTTTATCATTCACTTTGTTGTATTTATATTTAGCATGTAAATGCGGTTTTAAATCACCAATTTTACGCAAAAATATTTCCTGACATTTAAAACTGCCACACCGGCAAACAAAATACAAATGACTTGATTATTTTGTTTTGTTTACCTTTTTGACAGAATACACTGATGCTCAGTTAGATAAGGAGGTGAGACCGTCAATCGCAACAAGTGTAAGAGAGATAGCATTTTGCATTGAAGTTTAGTATCATTTATTTTCTATACACGGAACGAACCTTGATTGAGTCTCGTGTCAATGTCACTGTCAAATTGATGTATGACGCCAAACTGCAAAAAAAAGCGTCCCATTCACTGTCCTGCTTTTTTATTTAAAAGAAAAGTTAAACGCTTGATGTCGCTTTTCTGTAATCATAATAAAACTATGAATGCCATTGTTAAAAATCTAATTAAATCGCAAATCTTGGGTAGATAATCTACTCGCCTACAAGTACCGAATACTTATAATTTATGTTTTTAATATTGAGGTACAGTCACCAGCACATCAAGTTACCACAATCTGTCAAAGTTCTCCAAATGATGATAAACCTTAAAATGTTTATAGTTAAATTTGACAGTTTGTGGTAATTCAATGTGCTGGCGGCTGTGTACAATGTGGATCTGGACTTACGACATTAAATTAAAACGAGCACAGTACTAGTCCGTCGAAACATTTTAAAACACGAAGATTAGTAGTTAATGGAAAATTTAAGAATTGCAATTTTCAAACAAAATTAATAGCAAAATCAACTGCATATAATGTAAACACGCTTTATCTACGAAAAGTCACTGACCTGTTGCGCGGTGTGGTGCGGGATGCAGCGGGCGAGGTAACGGGACGTAGGTAGGTACTTTAGTCGGAGAACAACAAATCCGCGGCATAAACTCACTAAGTTGCGCGTTGTTAATTAATAAAAGATCACTAATTGAATAATTAATCACATATTATCACATCACAATCAGAATTTAAATCATCAATAAGTAGTCAAATTTTAAAATTTTCAAAGTGTCCACCGTTGTTCATTATGCACAAGCGACATCGTCTTATTAAATTTTCACGGACTCGTCTTAACAAGTCCCCATCTGTTCTTTTAAGTTTGTCGAAGGCATTAATTATTCTAATTTTTAAATCATCCACAGTGTTCACTTCTCGTACATACACCTCGTTTTTTACGGCCCCCACAAAAAGAAATCCAGTGGTGTCAGTTCCGGTGACCGTGCTGGCCATCGAATAGGTCCAAACGGCCAATCCACTGACTCTCAAACATTTATCCGTTAGTCGCTGTCTAACAGGCACTACGGAATGGGCGGGCGCACCGTCTAATTGATACTACAGTCGTCTATACACGTCCAAAGGTAAATCGTCCGTATAGTCTGACACTGGGCCACTAAGAAGTTCTAAGAATTTCTCTGCGTTTAACGTCCTATCAATAAACACTGGACCTATTATATTGTTCCTATGAATTCCAGCCCAGACATTTAGTGATAACCGGTACTGGAATTAGGCGCGCGTTTTCATGACTCCAATATATCAGGTTTTGTCTATTCCAAACTCCATTTCTTGTAAACGTGCTCTCATCTGTCCACATTATATTAGATATGAAGTCAGGGTCATCTGATATTTCGTCGAGAAGCCATTGGCAAAATAACACTCTGACTGGCATATCTCTGGATAACAGTTGTTGTAGTTTTCTGAACTTGTAAGGTCGCCGTGCATGCCGTTTCAAATATCTATGGACAGTTCTGTGACTCACTTGAAACCGCCGTGCTGCGTTCCGGAGGCTAGAAGTCGGGTTATTTTCAAAATGTTGTAATATCCGCTCCTCGATATTTGAATTTGAAGACACGCTTTCTCCTTGAGGAACCAAAGGCCGATTCTCTCGTAACCTCTGAACGGCCAGGGTAAAAACACGGCTGTTGGTAGGGCACGTTCGTGTGTCACCATATCTCTCCCGATATGTACGCAATGCTAAAGCCGCATTTTGGTGACATTCTCCGTACATAAGTACCATGTCAGTGTACTCGGCAGCTGTGTACCTTATTTGAGGCATAATATTACCTAAACTAAAAAACTTACAAACCTAACCTAAATCCAAAACTAACTAATAAATGCCTAATTAACTAACTAATAATACACTAACACTTAACAAGATGTCACAATAACCTGTGCACTAATCTAACTATCATAAATCGTCTTTAACACAATAACAACTAAAACTTTTCATAAAATCACAACAATGCGGGCGCGCGTGTGCTCTCATCAAAGGGCTCCGCTATGCACTGACTGACATAGTTACCGAGTCAATAAAAGTCTTTTTGCCGAAAAAATTCCGCTCACACACACACTCGCAGTTTTCTATGCATCACTAATTACTAAAACCACTAACTAACTGCTCCTAACTTAGTCTTAAGATAATTAATCTGTTACTAACAAAATATGGACATTACCTAGTCTGAAATAAACAAATTTATTTTTTTTTATTTTTTACTAATACATTATTTGCGTAAGTAATATTTCTTTTTCTTTCTAATTGTAGTATTTTGTGGGAGTGGGTGGGGCGCGTAAGAGTGGAATGGTATGACACCTTTCTCTGTCTTTCAAGCATATTGAGACGTAGAGAATAGAATCGTACGTTTTTGCACAGGTTCCTGACCTTACAATGTTTACCTATTATTACGGACTCAGATCTACATCATGTTGAAAAATAAGAAAATGAAAAATAATTTCCTGTGGCTAAAGTATTCATTGGATTTGATTGATTTTTTGTATACGGGTAAAGAACATGACACTCTTTACGTGGTTTAAAGGAATGTCAATCGTCCTGCTCCACTTTGTATAACATAGGTACACTCATTTACATTTACGATCGAACTGTACTTACGTTTGGGCGAAGATAAGTAATCCAATCGAAAACTTTAAATGGGAATTGCAAAATTCTGAAGTCCGGAGTTAGCAAGAAAAACCAGCGATTATGTTTGCAGCTATGTTGGAGTTGCGAGATTGATTAACGATCTGTACGAACTTACCAGATGTAAGTACTTATTCCAAGTGACGAAGCTTTATTTGAGCGGATCAATACGCTTACTAAATTTATGTGTGGTTTGAAAAACGGATTTAAATTGGATGATGACTCGCTTGAAGGCGTCACTGACTTAATTTTTATTTTGAAGCGAGGTTTCATTACAGTAAGTGTATTTTTGACAGAAAAGAAATTTCAAATTTCAGGAAATACAATCGTTTACGAATAACATTCACGATATCCACAGCGTATATTTGTTCTTTCATCAGAAACTTACAACAATTTATTCTAGTTTTAATTGAATCATTTATCTATGCAATCTTAAGACGCATCGAACCGAGGCGTGCATAGTCCACTTTATAGTGTCTGTGACCACACAGATTACTCTAACAAAATAGAACCTATGAGTTGTTTTCTGTTAGTTCCGGATCTAACGGAAAACAACTCTAGAGGCAAGCAGTGGTTGGGTTGTCTAGAAATTATTAAATTAAACGCGATATGTTTGTCGACAGGACGGACCGGACGGTCAGTTATTATACTTTTTGGAACCGTCCCTTGTGGGCACAGTAGAGAGAGAACTGAAGTTGGTTCTATTTAATATGATAGTGTATTTATAGATATCCAGTATGTTTCTAGACTTAAATATGAACTGAAAGTACACATACCAACACAATACACATACCTACGTACCTCAGACTCAGTTGACGTTACAAACATACAACACCGTACTTACTAATTCCGGGCACAACACACCTTGGTTTACGCGTTCCAGTGCCGGGCTAGCCAAACGGTTAGGCCGCAAAGCTCAACTGCTACAACCTCTACTTGAAACTCTATGAAGTGACCTATGTCCATAGACATTTTCCTATTTGAATGCCTATGTCCAGCACATTGCAGTAGGATTTGAGTATCGTCTCGTTGATACCAAAGACTACTATAGTATATTGGCAAGTTGATACCGATCTATGTACCTATTGCTTGCTTGTACCACTTATAAATTATTGTATCTGACTTATTGCTCAATCCTGTTTGCTATTGTCCGCAGGGTAGGCGCATCGTTGGTGTAGGCATGGGCGGAGATGGCATGGCGTAGTGGCGAGATGGCTGCGCCGCGGGTGGCGCCACTGGCTGCGCTGTTTCTTGCGCTGTTGGTGTCGGCCACCTCGCGCGCCTCCACGCAAGATCCCGCGCAAGATCCCGCGCAGTTTGAGGCCGCGTTTCAAGGTGAGTTTTTGACTTTGGTTTTGGGGGATGGCATCTCGCAGGTCAGCCTAGGAGGTTGTCTGCTTAACCTGACTTTCCTGTGGGTGCCTCAATAAATTAAGGCCTCCAGCCACGGCATAAAACTTTTAAACTAAGCAACTACACACTAAGGGCATCCCCTGTGGCCCCTGTGGGGTAAAGACCTCGGCTTAGGGCGTTATCGCCGGGAGAGGGTAGCAAGGGACAGGCTGGATTAAAGAGTTTTTGATTAGTTTGGCAGTTTATTTTATAGCTGTGTAGGTATTCTGCAAGTTGGCAACGTGGAAAATATGTATTTGTTTATAATTTAACAACGTATATGATTTTTTATCGATACTAACATCTTTATGATAACATAAACATCACGCTTGTGTGTTTATTGTCATGTAATAGCCTATTAGCCATCAACCGGGCACACATTCAGAGACTCCGGGCTGCTACTGAAAATTCCTAATGGAAAATTCCAATACGTCGACCTGGGGATCGAACCCTGGACCTCACTCTCAGCAGTAGTGCTTGTCACCACTAGACCAATGAGGTAGGTCAACATCTATAACTAGGTACCTGTACCTAATAATGTTTTTTACACTTAAAACTGTTACAGCACCTAATCCAGTGTTATTGCGATTCATAATGAATATTTTAGTAAACAGTGAGCGATTTCTAGGGTTCCGTAGTAAACAAGGAACCCTTATAGTTTCGCCATGTCCGTCTGTCTGTCCCCGTTGCGCGTTGTAGCTCAGATACGCTTAGTACCAGAAGGCATAGGTAACTATACATATTAATCACGCCGACAAAGAGGTAAAACAAAATTATCAAAAAAAAAATTGGGGGTACCTGGGGTCTATCCTGTGGTGTGGGCTATCGTTGGATAGGATGTTCAAAAAAATTGCGGGTCTGTGAACACCGTTTTTCGATTCAAGCATCCGTTTGCGTAATATTATGCATTAAAGTGCTAATTTTTGTTAGAGTCAAGCGTCCTCCCCCTTGCCAGCTAAATGGTTGTTTACGGAGGTGTGAAAAAAATCATGGCAGTAGTACATAATATAATGAAATTAAAAGGAAAACTATCACAGCTAAGTGCGCTTTACAAGTTAACGAGTAATAGTCGACCAACTTAAATTTGCAGTTAGAGAATTGACTGTGACGTATATCGATGTATGGGAGTAGGTACGTACATGTTTTTCAACTACAATATTAAGTTTGTTTTTGGGATAAATTCATCCCAACATTCCCAACTACGGAACTCTTCATTGTGCGTGGTCCGACACGCACTTGGACGGTTTTTTTCATAATTTCATTTATTAATATTGATTAATAATAAGTAATCAAAACAGCGAAATATTTGATGACTATATAGGTATTTGCTACGTTATAATTTTTTTTAAAGCACCCTCTTAGAAATCGCGTCACCAGTTAGGGTTTTGCTGAGGTCCTATACCTACCAACTTGATCGGCCTCGATTCATTTACTAATCCGTCGTAGAACATCCGAAATACGGAAATTTATCAACTTATTATTTTTAACGACACTGGATGAACTAGAGGCCAGAAAACTTACTATTTCTCAAGTCAATTTCTCGTGGATTACATATTATATACCTACCAAATTATGACGCAAATCCTCATCAAGCTTCAGCTGTAACTTAGCAAGTTTCGGTTAATTTGACCCATATTGCTTATTTGAAGGGTTCACTCAATCCTAAATCGTATGACCCAAAAGTTCACTTATTTAATATCCAATACCTCATGTAAACTTTCAAATACAGGGGAGTAACCATCACCTCTTATAGCAGTATTATTATAATATTACTTCACAGTGGGAAAGTGATGGAGCTATACAGCACATATAGCTCCATCTCTTTCTCACGCTGAAGTAATATTGAAATAATACTGCTATAAGAGGTGATGGTTACCCCCTGGGATGCTCCAAAATAAGGTTACTTAATTATAGAATTTTACTTTTTTCTCCGACTGCGCGACAGCACAGACAAGTTTTTTTTTTTTTATGGCAACGGGGTTGCTTTTTGCCTTCATTTGATAAGTGATGATAAAGCTGAAGGTGGAAGCTACCTTCACCCGGGATCCTCAACCACAGAGGAACTGGCTATCTTTCCTCTAACTGCCGAAACACAACAAACCTGTTACAGATATTCTATTTCACGAAGTCCGTTCGGCTTTGATTGTAGTAGTGACGTATCCCGACAAGCGCGCATGTGTGTGTAAAAGTAGGTAACGTTAGCAAAAAAATCTGATATATATTCAAGTCGAGATTTAATAATCTAAATAAAATTTTGGTTTTAAAAGTATATACATTTTGTAAATAAATTAGATTAGGTTGCAAAAAATACAAAAATATTAAGAATATGTAGGCATTAAATTAAGCATTGGTGTTACAGAATGGAAACGAAACAAGTAGGACTATTCAGTATTTTCAATCACTATCAGATAAATTTTCGAGTTCCGATTCCGTTTTGCTGTCGTCAGAATCATCTTGTACATTGATTATAAATTCAAAATCGAGATCAAAATATTTCAAGTAGTCTTTTACAATTTTTTCAACATGAGCACAAGTTTTTTGCCACGTTTCACTGCTAACTTGGCCCAAACTTTCATTGATCAGTCTTTCCGTATTCGTCATGTTAAAACCCTAAAACAAAATGTAATCAAAATAATTAAGTACCTAATATAAACATTTTATAACACAAAAAAACATTCATTTTATAAATACTTCTATTGCTATATTAAGTATCTTTGTATAACATTTTAATTGAAAACGTATAAATAAATATTACCTCACTATGGACAACTCGTCTTCGTTTTGTTGCCATGCTGACCTTATTCCGTGAAACAATTTGGCGCGAACTAAAAACCACTACTGATCCGGACCGTGTCCCGATCGACACTGAGCGCTCTCGAGGTTACGCACACAAAAACAATGTGCATGTGCACGCTTGACAACATTCATAGCCAAACGGACTTCGTGACATAGAACATCTGTAACATTGTTGTTATGGCGATAGACTTAAGATGGCGGTAGCTAGCCAGGCGGACTTAGAACAAGCCTTACCACAAACAAACGGTTATGTTTATCACACGTATTTATGCATCTTTGTAGGTATTTGGCATCCTAAACGCTGGATGGATAATTATATACGTGAGGTGCCTATGGATTCTTGTGCGTTTGAGATAGGCTAGGTTTAGTTTATATAAAATCCGACATTTTTTTTATGAAAAATCACTTTAATTATGATTTTGAAAAAAAAAATGGAGGTTTAGGTAACCTTTGCTTTGCCGAGATGTGTGGTGTGACACGAATGGATAGAATAAGAAACGAGTACATAAGAGGAAGTCTGAAAGTGGCACCGGTGACTGAAAAGTTGTGCGGAAATAGGTTGTCATGGTATGGGCATGTGATGCGGAGGAATGAGGAAAATGTCGTGAGTATGAATGTCGATGGCTATAAGAGTAGGGGTAGACCAAAGAAACGATGGATGGACTGTGTGAAAGATGATATGGCTAGAAAGGGGGTGACTACCGAGATGACAACTAATAGAGAAGTAAGGAAGAAAGGGGCATGTTGCGCCGACCACAAATAAATTGGGATAAGGGCAGGAGAATGATGAGGTAACCTTTGCTTATTTTATGCGTCAACGTAAGATTGTGAGAACCGTTACTTTATAATCTATCGCTATTGTTTCCGTTAGATTATAAATTGTCGAAAATTTGTGAATTGGGTGAAATTGGTTAGGTTTGGTACGTTAGAACTGCGAAACAGTCATGTCGCAGAAAGAGGCTGCGGAAAGGGAGCGGGAGATCTCTTCCACTCACCCTGCCCGCAGCAAGTGCACTGGGCGTCGGCGGAGGGCGGGCAACGCCCTCTTCCAGCCCCCCTAAATGGGTCCAGGGGCAATGGATTCGGGGACATCCGTCGCCCCCCACATAGCAGGACCCGAGGTGGCGGCGGTATTGGACGTCGCGGGGGGAGTATAACAGCTCATTCCCCCGCGAGCCAGAGGTGGTCCGCAATGGCAGGCCGGCACTAGCCGGGGATCGCAGAAGTCGCTTCGATCCCATGATCCCCGGTGCAAGTGTGGAGAGGAAAACCGGGGTAGTTCTTAGTCGTTAAGAGTCTGAAAGACCACTCCGCCCACCCCAGGGCGGAGGACATCCATGAGGATTTTACACCCCGGAACGAAAAAAAAACGTTAGAATTGTGATCAACCGCACTAAGCGGTTACTTCAAAGTTGCTCGCAGCTAGGCAGGCTATTTAGTAATAGCGCAAGGTGCGTTACGTGGCATGCAAGTTGGATACCAGTTCACAATTTGTCGGTTTCCCATGGATAGATTATAAACTATAGAACAATAATGCGTTAAATTGTAAATGGTTCGTTGCAGTTCACAATTTTTCGACAGTTTATAATCTAACGAACACTACCGATAGATTATAAACGAACGAAGTTCATAATTATACGGTCATCATCTGCCTAGCCTTTTCCCAACTATGTTGGGGTCGGCTTCCAGTCTTACCGGATACAGCTGAATACCAGTATTTTACATGAAGCGACTGCCTATCTGACCTCCACTAGTTGTCAGACTTTCGAGGTTCTGACGACCCGTAACGACTGTCAAAGATCTACAAATGACAGCCGGGACCAACGGCTTAACGTGCTTTCGCGGCTCGAAGGGGTCTTGGTATGTAAAGATGGTCACCCATCCACGGACCAACCGCGGCAAGCGTAGCTTAACCTGATCGATCGACCCGTGCGGCTGTTATTACTTAGCCACAAGCCCCTGTTCATAATTATACGGTGACATGATTATATAATAAATTATGTTTGGAATGTTTTCCTTCGATCAATTTTAGCACGTTTTCCCTACATTCTTGGTACAGAAATACTTGAGGTTTCAGCACATGCCGTGACTTAATTAGCTTTCACCCAAAAAAGGGGTGAGTTCATCAGAATTTGGGCTGAAACATTAGCTTAGCGTGCATGCCATTATAATAATTAGGTATATAGGTACACCTGTCTGGGTTTGCTAAAGCTAAAATACACTTTACACAGCGAGTAGTTAAATATTAGGAACTTAGGTAAGTAGGAACTTACTAGCATTTTGAAGTCAGAATACCTACCTACTGAGAAAATCTAGTGTTTGACGTCTGACCATCTTCACGTATACCTAGGCTGAAACAAAATACAGACCAGTTTGACGGAAACTCAAACAAGTCTGTATCCGCCTATTATACTCATCAACCTGTACAGAAACACATAACTTTGACTTTAGAACGAAGGAATTTTAATTAAATACGATCAATACTAAAGGAACGCACCTTTAACAAATCTCTAGGGGTCGTAGCACCCTGGAATAAAACAAATGTTCCCATTCTCTTATAGTACCAATTCGTTAATTTTCTCAGGGAAAGAAATCTCGGAACAGAAAGCCGGAAAGATGCAATTTTGCAGACAACTCTTTGAATCCGAAGCAAACGGAGGCGGCGGTCGGTTTTAAGGACCTCTTTAGAACCGACCCTCTTGTCTCTTCCTACTTTTTACATCGTGGGATTAATTGTTCTTTAGAAAAAAGGAAACACTCAAACCGAAGGATATCCTCACCAAATAACAAAGGAGACCGCTCCAATTATTCTAAAGCTCTTATTATTTGCTTAATTTCTCAATCAAGATTCCGTTGTTATTGAAACGCAAATGTCTGCGCCATTAATGCCGAAACTTACGTTTGAAATGAGGTACTAGCGATGTAAATGTGTTTTTTACGATTTTAACTGTCGACTTGGCTATTGCTAATCTTTGTTCGCGATTTGTTGGAGCTGCCGAGCGAGCGGTGGATAATCCACATTTAATTATGTTGGTCCCTCTCGTGCGATTTCACAAAGTAGGAGGACAAACAGCGAACATTTTTAATCAGCCGCAAGTAACAGGCTTGCTCCAATTAGCTTGTTTTTGAACTGGAACTACTTAATTAAATTTCCTTTGTCGCTTCGCAAAGAATTCGTGTCAAGACCCGATACTGTTTTAATTAAACTTTGATTCTTCGTTTATTGATTTGGGACTTCTATTATTTACTAACTTATTGTACCTAGCTGCTGCTAACACATTATAGAGCCTAGGGAATATCCTAACACATTATAGAGTCTAGGGAATATTCTTACATATTATAAAACAGAGTCCCCCGCCGCATCTGTCTGTCTGCCTGAACGCGATAAACTTAAAAAAAAAACTAACGAACGGATTGTAAAACGTCTTTCACTAATGGACGGAGTGATTCACGAGGAAGGTTTAAGTGTATAATTAATTAGTGTTTTGTGGAAATTGGCTGAAATATGATGATTTTTGCTGTAGATGTCTGGAAATATCAAGCCGACTGGGAGTTTTAAAGGCGTGCGCCGCGTAAACCGTTAGATTACATAACATGCATGTTCTACAGGATTGTACATTTTAAAAAGTTCAACATAAACGTCCGCTATAGCATATGTCTATCGTATAAGGATGACCCGCAGCAACCGTTTTTATCTTACATAAATTGATAAAAATTAATTGTTATTTCCGAAGCTATTTTGAACGGTATATTATTAACTCTTATCCAATAAAATGTTATTTAAATTGGGCATTTAATTTAGATTTATTTCACCTTGACATCATATCATTTAAATGAAAACTTTAAAAATTATCACAAATTCAAAATTACGCGTAACAAAATAACTATGGTTGACGGCGGCGCGGGAGTCAATGACCTTTTCCTCGGTTATTACTACGGTAGACAAAACGGCTGAACGGATTTGGATGAAATTTGGCACACACATAACATCACGCCTTGTTTCCCCGAAGGGTTGGGCAGAGGTGTACCTGTAGTACACCCACTTTTCGCCAGTTATGTTTAAGTGCCATGTAATAGGGGGCGAGCCTATTGCCATGTGAATGGTGTAAAATCTTCCGGGTTACCAGTTCAGTTAGGTCTACCTCAAGGCTCAAAACTGGGTCCATTCTTATTCTTAGTGTATATTAATGACTTACCATTTTATTTAAAGGGTATCTGTGACGTTGTATTGTTTGCAGATGACACCTCACTTCTTTTTAAAGTAAACAGGAATAGACAAGATTTTGATGACGTAAACAGTGCACTCTCAATGGTTACGGATTGGTTTACGACGAATAACCTAGTTCTCAATGCCAAGAAAACGAAATGTATAAAGTTTGCCTTGCCAAATGTTAGGAATCTAGGTCCCAACATCGTCTTAGATAATGGGGTGCTTGAAACTGTAGACTCGGCAGTTTTTCTTGGTATAACAGTAGATGCCAAACTTCAGTGGGGCCCTCATATATCAAGCCTAGCGGGCAGGCTCAGTTCGGCCGCCTACGCCGTCAGAAAAGTAAGACAATACACTGACGTTGATACAGCTCGATTAGTTTATTTTAGTTATTTTCATAGCGTTATGTCCTACGGTATTCTGCTGTGGGGCAAAGCCGCTGACATTCAAAATATATTCGTTCTTCAAAAACGAGCTGTTTGAGCTATTATATATATGGTGCCAGAGTTTCTCTGAGAGATTTTTTTAAAGATGTTGGTATTCTCACGGTGGCATCACAATTCATCTTCGCCAACATCTTATATATTAGGCAAAATATACACTTATACACTAAAAGTAGTGGTATTCACAATATTAACACCAGAAATAAGGACAAATTACGAGCTCTATTTCACCGGCTTCATAAGGTACATAACTCATTTGTTGGGCTTGGTATAACTTTTTATAACATGCTGCCCTCTTCTTTGCTAGATTTGCCTTTTAATGCGTTTAAAACTAAAGTAAAATCCACCCTTTGTTCAAAGGCATACTATTGTATCAATGACTACTTAAACGATAAGAATAGTTGGTCGCTGTGATTAACTCAAGACAATGTTTATGTTCTTTCTCCAGAATTAGCTTACCTACTGACAGGTTATATGAGTTCATATAATTGATTATTTTTTTATTTGACTGTATAAGTCAATGTAATCAATAATCTACTCATTACAATGTGTGTTTTATGAGTTGTATTGCAATAAGTGGTTAGCTAGCGTCCTCGACTATTGATTATACTATTCTTGCCTGAGCAACCGGCAGCAAGCTCGTCATGCTCCCTTAGATGTCACTGCCTGCGGTAGCGTCGGGGGTCGGGTTGCCTCCTTCCCTCCAATATGGCGAGGGGGGTGATGGCTGATCTTTGCGTTATGCTCGTGAACGGGTGCTGCTTGTGGTGACTGGTCGTCTTGCTGATCATGGTTTTAATTGTTATTAGTAATTGTTTACTTACTTTACTTCGATGGGGCTAGTTTATCATTTCTCAATTCGAGCTACAGCAATTGCCTTATGTAAGCGGGCACGCCCTTTATGCCTGGAGGCTTTTATTTAGGTATTAAGTTCTAGTTACGTTTTTTTATGTTGTAATTTTTATCTGCTTGAGTACAGTTTGTTCATTGTTTTGTTGGTATACTGGCGCGTGCTAGCTAACGTATGGCAAGTGTGTAATTTAATCCAATGTTTTGTGTTTCGTAATGTTAATTACTTTGCATACGATTTGTATAGAATCAAGTTTATATAACTAAACAGACAGACGTGCTGCTGGGGAGTTTGTTCCACCACTTCTTCTTCCCAGCTAAAGCACTAGGAAGTGGTGACGGGCGGGCATTTTTGGGGGTCTGTCTTATGTAACTTTGACGTTCGAAAAGTGCTGATTTTCAGCATAGTTTGTATAAATGACTTTTGTCAGACACAAATCCAGACTCCGGGCTGCTACTGAGAAATTCCAGATAGAAAAACCCAATAACAATTTTTGGCACAAAGATAGTTAATAACCTGAATTAACACATCAAT
Source organism: Atethmia centrago (assembly GCA_905333075.3). Taxonomy (NCBI): domain Eukaryota; kingdom Metazoa; phylum Arthropoda; class Insecta; order Lepidoptera; family Noctuidae; genus Atethmia; species Atethmia centrago. Next base: position 21,720,134 of record HG995388.1, read on the forward strand.
CAATCAATCAATCAACTCAGCCTATAACAGTCCACTGCTGGACATAGGCCTCTCCCAGGCTGCGCCACAACACCCTGTCCTCCGCTTTCCGCATCCAGTCTGTCCCAGCCACCTTTTTAAGGTCGTCGGTCCATCTAGCTGGGGGGCGTCCCACACTACGCTTGCCGATACGCGGTCTCCACTCTAGGACTCGTCTGCTCCACCGGCCATCGGTCCTTCGACAAATATGGCCAGCCCACTGCCACTTCAGCTTGCTTACTCTGCAGGCTATGTCGGTAACTCCGGTTCTCTTCCGGATAACTTCATTTCTGATCTTATCCTTCAAAGAAACTCCAAGCCCAATTAACACATGGGATAAATTATTCCCAGTAGTACGTTTCCGTGGGATAATTCCCGACGTCCACGCGAGCGAAGCCGCGGGTAAAAACTGGTAATATCATAATCAAAAGCTTGATTGATTCATATTGTATTCTTTCTTCATAAATACCAACCACGCTTCAATACCCTAACCCAAGCGGGCTTGTGGATAAGTAATAACAGCCGCAGGGGTTGATCGATCAGGTTATGCTATGCTTGCCGCGGTTGGTCCGTCGATGGGTGACCATTTTACATACCGAAACCCTTCCGTACCTCGCAAAGCACGTTAAGCCGTTGGTCCCGGCTGACATACGTAGATCTTTTACAGTCGTAACGGGTCGTCAAAAGCCCGAAAGACTGACAACGAGTCTAACCAAGGGGTCTGTCCATTCCATGGATGCCTGGAAGAGATCGCAGAAAGCGATATGGCCGCCCATTGTATATTTTGTCGTGTTTGATTTATTTTATGGTATGTATTTTTGTGGTGTACAATAAAGTATTTATAAATAAATATTGTATTACCCAGTAACTGGGTTGTGGAGGTCAGATGGGCAGTCGCTCCATGTAAAATGCTGGTATCCAGTGCATCCGGTTAGACTGGAGGCCGACTGCAACATAGTTGGGAAAAGGCTGGGCAGATGATGACTTCAATATCCTATGCTCCACAATACCAGCACAGCGTACTTCATTTTGTGAGAGGGCATGGGCAGCCGTCACCTCCTTTTGCGAAGCAGTAATGCTTGCGAAGGAGACAAATTGTTTGCCCTCTCGCCCCTAGCGGCCGCTGGAGAAGCCCTGGGCGTCGGGAATCCCAGGCGGATTTCCGGCCACCGTAGGCGCGGGCTTGCGGACGGTGAGCAATGGGTAGCTCGCCGTCCGATAAGGACCAGGCCCGGGTCGACGGCACGTTGTGTTCCACGTGCGGCTCAAAGAGATGTCAGCACAAGTATAGGGCTATCCACTAGGTCCGATGCTTGCCGCGGTGGCGGGAAAGTCCGTAAAGGTTACCGAGGCCCCTGGCAACACAGGCAACGGAAGGAACACGGGTGGGTTTTAGTCAGTAAGAGTCTGACACACCCTCCCGCTCCCACCCAAAAAAAAAAGCGTACCACATTTACTTAACAATTTAAAGCAAATATAAAACCTGATCAATCATAATGAAAGCAGTTTACCGCGGCACTTGCGAGTAACGACTCGTTTTACCGCCAGAGGGGAAATAAAGCGAACTGCAAGAGCTCGTACGACCAATAAAACTAAGATACGGTGGGCGGTCAGTAAACATTTATGAGGAATAGAGCGAGCCGACCCGATCCCATATCTGTTCCAATATTTTTTGGCCAGTTACGAGTGGTTACGAGGCGGTCCAGAATGCGATCACTTTATCGACGCCTTGATTGAAGATAATCTCGATGGAGTGAATTTGTGGCAGCATAAACACTATCATTTATCGGTTACTGGAAGTTCTGTGATATTGAGTTGTAGGCTTTTGGAAGTGTTTGATTTGAGATAGTTCAAAAGAGTTCGGGATGTTTGGATAAAACAGAAAAAAAAAACTACTGGAAAACATTGTGTGGTTTTATGAAACCACGATGCAAGTGAAACTTTTTTTCGTCCGATTTTTTCGCACTATTCTTGGTTTTACCCTCGTTGACAGCTTTATTTGACACACTAGCTGTATCGTTGTCCATCACGATCAAGTGAACAACAACATTTACATCAATACACTGATCAAACACACAAATACCGCGGAGCACTTGCACGAATGAGTATAAATATATGAATATAAATGCTACACGGTTAGCTGATGCGAGCCATGGGTGCTGCCATATCGGCCTGATTTTTTTTTATGGTGGGAAATCATCAATTTATAACTTCTCCCACTCTGGGCGGAGCGGGAGGGTGTGTCAGACTCTTACTGACTAAAACCCACCCGTATTCCTTCCGTTGCCTGTCTTGCCAGGGGCCTCGGTAACCCTTTAGTACCTTCCAGCGACCCCAGCAGGCATCGGCCCTAGTGGACCTCTACACTTGAGCTGACATCTCTTTGAGACGCGCGTGGAACAGAACGTGCCGTCGACCCGGGCCTGGTCCTAATTGGACGGCGAGCTACCCATTGCTCACCGACCGCAAGCCCGGAGCTCCCATCAGCGGGGTTATTACGCCATATTGGCCATATTGGCCTTGGCTGCTCTGCCGAGTGCCGTTTACTTTAACCCCTACTCCGCGGTCGGCTGTAATGCGACATGCGATAGATGAGGCGATGGAATAAAAATTTCACTTTAAAAATTTCAGCGGCTTTAATTTCATCAGGATCTCTCGGTAGAAGAGTAGTATATTCTTTGATCAGGATTGTGCCGGAATATAGCAGTTCGTCGTGGCCGCGGTAGGACAGCGGCTCCCGGCTCCCCTGACATGATCTTCTGTCATCAGAAGACAACCGCCACGCAACCATCGACGAGATGCTCTGCTAGAGTGACTGTTAAGGCTCCTACATACTGGCGCGACTTGTCGCGCGACGCGAGGCGCCACAAAGACACCGCGTGTAGCGCTACAAGGGGTGCCTTTGTGTCGCGCCGCGTCGCGCGACAAGTCGCGCCAGTATGTAGGAGCCTTTAGCAGCCGGTTTCACTCTTATCCGACCTTTTCGAGGTGATTCCAGTTACTTCGTAACAAAACGGGGCGGCGCCACTTGCTGCGCTGTCATATGTATTATATTAAAAAAGAATATTCGGTAATACGTGGTGATGACTGACAAATATAAAAAAAGAAAAGAAAGAAAGAAAATACGTTTATTTGCGGTAAACATGACGCAAAGAAGGAACACAAATACAAAAAAGAAATAATTTGCGGGAGAATATGCGTCACATCCACGCAAAACGGCCAACGCTCAGCATAATGCTGCGACTCTATGCGAGACAGAGGCACGGCGCTGGATTTCAGCGATAGCCGGCGTTGACTTGATGACGTCGACCGGTGCAGCACGTAGCGAGAATGTAATAAGAAAAAAAAAAAAAAAAAAATAAATACAAATAATAATAGTTTAAAGCACCTACCTAGATATGTAAGTTGCCTAGGGAAGATAGGGCCTAGACAAACTAGAAAACGCTTTCAAGTGTTTCGTATTTCTACAACGACTTTCAACAGGACTGACATCAGCTTTTCGGTAGAAACCAATTTTTTTTTTTTTGATTTTTCCGTCATAGTTGTTATCGCTGATAAAATATTTAAAACCTTAGTCTTGATAGTTATTAATTAGAATAACTTTACTATTTTGAGGTTTTTTTTAGTTACATAATCAGCCTTTAATGTTTCCACTGCTGCGACACAGGCCTCCTCTCGGTGAGAGGGAGTGGGCCGTAATCCACCACGCGGGCCCAGTGCGGGTTGGTAGATGTCACATGTCTTCGAAGTTTTGGTTCTAGGACATGCTGGTTTCCTCACGATGTTTTCCTTCACCGTTTTGAGAGCGGTGGCGATGAAAATAATTTACACAAAGTAAAGCGCTAGTCAGAGTTCGAACCTTCGACCTAGAACTCGTAAATCGCGATCGTTACCACTGGGCCACCACTGCTCTTATTTTTGGTTAACGAGAGGCATTTTCTAATCTCATTACCATCAAGAGTCATAACAAAATTAAGCAAAATCATATTATGATTTCGAGTAATAAATAAATCGAATGATTTTTAAAGGGATTTCCTTACTGGTCCCATTATCCCAAGAGTTATTTTCGGTCTGCGTAGCTGGTCATTTGCAAAGACTCTAAATATCAGTTTACTATAGGTCAATATTTTCGAAAAGATTAAAATATTCAATAGAATCCTAATCCTAACTAATATTATAAACTCGAAAGTGAGTTTGTTTATTTGTTTGTTTGTTCGTTTTTGTGTTACACGTTTACGCTAAAACGGCTGAAGGGATTTAGATGAAATTTGGCAAATAGACCCTGAATGACCTGGATTAGGACATATGATACTTTTATCCCGATATTCCGACGGGATCGAGACTAATGCGGGTGAAACCGCGGGGCGCAGCTAGTCGCTGATAAAATAGGTATCACACGTCTAGGACTCTAGGCCCTCAGCACTTGTATTCAAATGTTTTTTTTATAAGGAATAGACGTTAACAAGGCAGTACTAAGTTCACGGAAGCACGGTTTAAAAGGTGGGGTGATTTAACTAATATTTTGTAACAATATTATGATTTTAAAAAATTGTCCGTGGACTACTTTGTGCGTTCTTCTCTAGGTACGAGTACCTGCTACGCTTTGGAATGGGTTTCAACTTTCTGATTGACCGACCCCTTGACAATTTAAAAGTGCCTGTAATTGGTTTATTCGAAATAAATGCTTTGAGTTCGAGTTTGGGAGGTGTTAATAGGTACCCAACAAGGAATGACAAAAGACTAATTAAACACAAAATGAAAGAAATTCTAACAACAAACCTCAAACAACTTTCGGTTAAACTTTACTTTAATATTCAAATACAATAGAGCTCGTTATACATTTCGGCCAAATAAATTAGAGATCCCGCATTGTGTATAGAGATCGCCCAAATGTTTCATTCGTTGCCGAAAATACGAAATTCGCGATAAAACATTTCAGAGTCGCCCAACAGAGTGAACAATGGGCGAAATGTATGGAAACTGCGCGATCTCATTTGGCTACATTCCATTGTTACTAACAATAAAGCTATTATCTTGCCAAATTGAATGAATAATTAAATCTCCGCCGTAATTCGTGTACAGACATGCTACGCAAATTGGATGGATTAACTGTTCAAACAGATTTTTTGCAATTGAGGTTTGATGTATAATTAACTCTTTGGTTCTTTTGTGTGAGGTCTTCAGATAATTTCTTAATAGCTATTGATTCGGCAAAGTTTATATTTTTGCAAAGTTTGATCATTAAAATGTAGAAGAAAATGTACCTAATTGTGATTCTAGAAACACCAAAAGGTAGTTTTGTATGGAGAAGAATGGGCAAGAAACTACACAGTTACTGTTTTAAAATGTTGTATTTATTTTGCATATATTTAATATGTAATTACCTACCTAGCACAATTGAAATGGCTCTTAATTTGTCGATACATAACCAAAACGCCCTCAAACGAAACCACTAAAGGACTGTGTTAATTTAATTCCAAAGTCACAACCTACCATCTAAAATAAATAAATGTTCATTAAGGTCTAAATCAAATGCGATACGGATGCGGTACAGTCAAACGTCGGCGTTGATTACAGCCGCCTGATATATGAGTGTGTGGAGACTGAATTATTCACACAGTGAGGGTAGGTTCTATTATCAATGTGTATCTATTTTCCTCGTTCAACTAATTCGGGTGGGCGTGTAGACTGTTCGTAGACGTGGGGAGCGAATGAAGAACGTGGTGCGATATTAATATTTAATTTGTGTAGGTACAACTAGTGGTAGGTACAATGTATTTGTACATTGTACTTTTTCTTCTTCAGCGGCTGAGTAGGGTAACATGCTCGCAGACTTGAACCAGGCAAGCCTCGAGGTTGGACTTAAGATGAACATGTCAAAGACCAAACTCATGACAAACAGCGTCAAAAGGGACATTGACATTGGGGGTGAGGAGATAGCATATGTCCTGGACTATATCTATCTGGGCCAAATAGTCTCCTTCCAGGCGCGACAACACATAGAAGTTGCTCGACGCACCAAGAAGGCCTCGAGGAGCTATTGGTTAGTGAAAGATCTTCTAAAAAGATCTACAGCTATGTCTCAAACGGAGAATTATGGGCTTGTGTATTCTCCCCATTCTCACATATGGCGTCAAACCTGGTCTTTGACACTTTAACAGAGGTCCAAGCTTGAGGTTTGCCAGCGAGCCATGGAGAGTAGGCCTCCCCCAAGCACCGTCACTTCGACCGGTTTTGTGCTTCCCGCATCCGGCGGATTCCTGCGGCCTTCACAAGGTCATCGGTCCACCTTGTAGGAGGCCTTCCAAAGCTACGTCTTCCGGTACGCGGTCGCCATTTCAGAACCTTTCGGCCCTATCGGCCATCTGTTCTGCGAGCAATCGAGTCTCATTATATATACATATATTTAGTCTATGGTCTGTGGTTCCTGGCCCTGACATCAAGCATTGGACAACATTGTTAATATAATGGTTTAAATACGAGGCTTTTGCCTACTTTTTATGTGTTTATTTTATGTAAACTTTTTTGCAATGTGCGTTTTGTTTGTGCAGAATAAACAATTTTTCTTTCTTTCTTTCTTTCTATTTACAGACATAAATAATTTATCGTTAACGTAAAAAAATGTATACTAGAAAGTAGCTAGAGAACATGACTATTTCAAAACAAAATCACGTAAATCGGATACTTGGTTCTTAAGTTACAAGCGCACATACCGACTAGGGATTCCAATATTCGTTCATTTTAACTGTTCGAATATTTTGAATTCAAAAAATTAAACTTTTCGAATACTTCGAATTTTCCGAAGTTTTCGAATTGTAATATAAAAGAAAGAAAAAAAAAGTTCTGGTGGTTTTAGACATTTTCGTTTAAACTATTAATCAACAAATTAGCCGATACTTATAATATTTCGGCTAGTTTGTTTAATGTAAGTATTAGTAAAATTTAATCAATATAATTCACACAGAACTTAATAGATATACCTACGCTCGTATAGCGTAGGTTGTAACTATGAATAAACCAAATGGTACTCAATCAAGCCAATTAATATATAATTATTTTAATTTACTGCAACGAATTGGACAGGGGCTACTTATTTTGTAAATTGATTAATTTCACAATATTAAGTGGGTAAGTTCACAAAAAAATGTCTGCCAGCGTGAGCGCATACTATTCAAGGAACCTATTTACTCTATGTGTTATTTCTTGTGAATTCTCTTGTCATCATCTTCTCTTTTTGCAACGTTAAGTGCTCTACTCAAAGTCGATGATGGCGAGGATAATTTATCCTCGCCATCATCGACTTTGAGTAGAGCCTTTGACTTTTACAAATAAACCACAAACTTGTGATTTCTGTCAAAATTCAAAGTTTTCTGCAAGCAAGAATTTTCTCCTATTCACCTTTTAAGTAAATTTAAACAATAAAGCTGCTTGACCACCAAAGCGGAGCTGGGAAATTGCAACCATTGAATTGCACAACAATTTAACATCGGTTACAGTTTCCCAGTTCTACTTTCGTGGACAGAACTTTAAATAAATATCTTAAATATAACCGATTTAGAATTTCACACTTTCGCAAGTTTTCGGGGGCGTCCACCAGTCGTTAAAACCGTACGGTTTTTTTTTGTACATACTTGTTTTAAGAGAGTAAGTAAGTTCCTTGCTAATGACAGCATGAATGAATTAATGTTGTTCGCACGCTCCTGCGTTGGTTTCCGCAACCTGTCGCACACTTCACACCACCTCGTGACCGTTTCTTTTCACGCAGTTTAAGGTGCGTTCATTTTATGAGTCAAAAACTAGAAGTTAAATTAGTATTGAAAATATTCGGAATAATCGAATACTTGTGTCTGTCTTATTCGAATATTAGAACAGGCGAATACTCGAATATTCCGAATATTCGAGTAATCGAAAAATAACCTCTAATACCGCCAGACAGACATTGAGTCTACGTTTATAATATTAAGAAAAGAAATAGTTGATACAGAACGTTACACTGAATAGTTAAATCCAGATTTACCGCGTGTTGTATTTTTATGCACTCACGGAGACCAAGACGTCATAAAATCCCTCAATAATTTCACCTGAAGCTGTGAGTCAGCATCCTTCTGTTCCTAAAATTCTTCAACAAAAGTTTGTGAGACAAAATGTATATATATGTATATAATATTATATCGACTGTGCTGTATAAATTAAAGGGGACGGCAGTTGAGAAACGATAAGCCGCACGGGCGATTTTTCTCGCACACTGGATTTTCAACGCTCTGCTTAGCGCCGAGGGTTGAAAATCCAACAGTGTGTTTTCTTAAGACGCGCTCTGTTGGATTCTCAATGCTCGGTTTAAGGGTGGGGTAATCGCCGTTGACCTTGGCCATACAAATGCGCGCCAGGCTCACGCGCCGCGCTGCCGTTCCGAATATTAATTTTTAGTAACGAAAATATGAATATATGAAAAAAATCACAGATAGAATTAAAGATAACAAAATACACTGTTCATACAAATAAAATCATAAAAATATCTTTAGTAGTTTGAATATCGTTTTTTTATGTTTTAGGTAGATATTACTCCCCGAATTTATTTCATAAAGTATTTTACTACAATACTTAAATAATTCACATATAGAATTGATTGAGTTTATGCATTCTAGTTTAACATATATTTTATGCATAACTTCAATCAATCAATCAACTCAGCCTATAGCCGTCCACTGCTGGACATGGGCATCTCCCAGGCTGCGCCACAACACCCTGTCCTTCGCCTTCCGCATCCAGTCTGTCCCAGCCACCTTTTTAAGGTCGCGGTCCATCTAGCTGGGGGGCGTCCCACACTACACTTACCGATACGCGGTCTCCATTCCAGGACTCGTCTGCTCCACCGGCCATCGGTCTTTCGACAAATATGGCCAGCCCACTGCCACTTCAGCTTGCGAGAGTATAACTTACTTGCATTATATGAAGACGTTATAACAGATTTAAAAGTCACTAAAATATCTAATATTTATCTGCGCCTTAATAACGAGAGTTCAAACCTGTGCGCGGAAAAAATTGCCCGTGCGTTCCTGGGCTAAGTATAAGTAAAAGTTAGTTTCTCCTTTCAAATAAAGCGGGAAACTTTGAATGGAAACCAAACAACAATACTCACAATAATTCCGGAAGCTAACGACATTAAACTCGGGTCAACTGTTCCCTTTGGCAAAAATCTAAGAACTGTTAAAGTTTTTTCTTAGAGAAGTCTGTGTGAAAAAACTTTGACTTTGTAGAACTCGAATCTTCGAATAAACAGTACACGGATAGGGATTTGTTCTAAAGGCCATACACATGGTAAACCATTTCCTGACAAAAAGTTCGGAAATTTTACTTTTTATTCTTTCCTTTTTCAGTACTCATTTGCATAATCAGCAATCATCATATAGTGTTCCCACAACTAGGACACAGGCCTCCCCTCGATGAGAGGGTTTGGGCCGCAATCCACGTGGGCCCAGTGCGGGTTGGTAGATGTCACATGCCTTCGAATTTTTGGTTCTAGGACATGCTGGTTTCCTCACGATGTTTTCTTTCACCGTTTTGAGAGCAGTGGTGATGAAATAATATAACACAAACTAAAGCTCCTGTCTGGGTGCGAACCTACGACCTACAACTCGTAAGTTGCTCAGTACTCATTTAGATTACTCTATTTAAAGTAAATACCCCCTTAAGTCGAAAAGTGCGGACAATTCACAAGGCCGGACAAAGTCCGGACAGAGGGTCAAAAAGCCGGACAAATCCGGATATTCGGTATCCCTATACGTGATTAGTTTTACCTTCAGGTTAGCCAGGTGTTAAGGCCTCCAAGCCAACGCGAATACGATCGCCGGAGCATTACAAGCACGATTACGAATTGTTAAAACATAATACTCCTCTTTTTGGACACTAGTCGTGTAAAAACTACACAGTTCTGCCTTTTCGTGTCATGTCTGTGCATGTCTTTTTGTGTCAATTTATGATTAATATTGTTCTACACGCAATAGCGATAAAAGGCCCTCGAGGCATTGTACCGAGGATGCTGGCGGCATTTCCTCGCTGAATTGCAATGCTGATGCGTTGCGCGAGCAAGCCGCCAGCTTACAAAATAATTAATTACAACCTAGCCTCTATAACTAATAAGCAATTTTAATTTAACTTACATTTTTACGTGATAATTATTTTAACACTTAGAATAGTGTTGATTGTACACAAGTCCGTTTTACGTTCTTAGAGTCTGATAATTATAATAATGTAACTCTTTGCTCATCATGTGTTATGTGTGTGTCATTATGTATGTATTTGAGGGTCATTCGTAAAGACCCTTCAGTAATGAAAGCTCAAAATCAGGTCTAAATGTTTTCCAAATTAAATAAAAAACAAAACAAACGATACGATTTTACAGCGTAGCGAACCGTAAACATCACTCGTCGACAGGGACTAATTGCTAGCGATATAATACTTCAGAAAGGGCCTAAATAAGCAAGTGAGTTGGGGCCCCACAACATGCGAATTCAACAGATACAAAGATTGGGAAAAAGGATGGAATATTCTTATTAAAACGTTGTTTTTTTTAGATAGTAATTTGACAGGTGCAAATGTCAATGTCAAACTCCAAATTGAAAAAATAAATAAATAACAATGATTTGAAATGTCAAATTACTATCTGGGATTGAAAAACCGGCCAAGTACGAGTCGGACTCGCACACGAAGGGTTCCGTACCATTATCTATAAAAACGGCAAAACAATCATGTCTGTTGTAGGCTCCCATACAACAGACATGATTTTTTTTGCCGTTTTTTATTAAATATTCATTTTATTCTGTTTTTAGTATTTGCTGTTATAGCGGCAACAGAAATACATCATCTGTGAATTTCAACTGTCTAACTGTCACGGTTCATGAGATATAGCCTAGTGACAGACGGACAGACGGATAGCGGAGTCTTAGTAATAGGGTCCCGTTTTACCCTTTTTGTACGGAACCCCTAAAAATGAATTATAGGTGACTATCAGTTAGTTTCGTATTTCAAAAGACTGTTTTTCATTATCGGGGTGCCTGCAAACGAAGAACTATTCTCGACTGCTCGAATTAGTTGCGTGAATAAATGAAACATATCAATTTATGTCGATGTCTTGAACTATTATTAAACACTACAGCATTCCTCAGAGGCATCTTATTCAAATAAACATACTACACAGTTAGCCAACTATACCGAATTTAATAAACCAAAGCGTACTTTGAGAGACAAGGGACCGCACGTACCAAACACATAAATACCAAGCACAAATGAAACTAACAAACTATGCTACGACGCTACGCCGTAGCAATAGTTTGAGAGTTTTACGTAGCAGCTCTACGAACACTCGAGCTACGAAAGCTTGGTACACTTTCACGCAAGATTAGAATTTTGTAACAAGGTTTTAAGCCAAGCATTTTTTTCTCGTTGCCACTGGATCCCAACACTGTTTCAAAGTGTAAATTCGCTTGGAAGAAAAATTGTTACATCCCTAATGGTTTAAAGCACGAAGGTTTTATATTTTCCCCTTATTAATACAATATTTTTGACGTCGGTTTTTTATAAAACTCGATTATGATTTTGTGGCTTATAAGGATCAAAGTTGATATAATTAAATATTTTGTAAGTGAAAAATAATCTTCAAACTTTTTGTAGATATAATTACTGTAGCCCTGTAATGAACGTGGAAAAGACAATTTAATAATACGGGAACGTCCTACATTATTTTTCTTCCACTTACATACATTATTTTTATACATTATTTTATACATTATTATACATTAATTTTCTACACATTATTTAACCGTATGTACACACATATAAAAACAGAAAAGAAGAACAGAACAGGTGATGCTTATTTCTAAAGAAATCTCTTCCAGCATACCTACGATAGGAAAGTAGATAAAGAGATGTAGACAACGTGTGTAAGAGTAGATAAGAAAATAGAATACATAAAATCGAAACATTTTCATAGAACGTGTAACAAAAAAAATTCAGTGATTGAATTCGCATGACATCCATCCCTTACAAATATCCGTATGTTACAAAAGTACAACAAAACGTTTGAACCTGCTGGAGATACCAGCCCGTCGGCGCAAAATAGGTACAGAAGGTTGGCTTCATACATCGAGTGGACACAGGTCCAAACATGGACGCGCTCGTACGGTTGTCACAAACAAATGCCAAACGCAGGAGTGCTTGTTCTCGCTGCACGCTGAACCTTCACAGCGGCCCACGGCTAATGGTCGATTCACACCGGAATGGCAACGGCCGGCAGCAGCTGGAAGCGGCTGACGTGATCGTGACGCGGGCAGTAACACTGACAATAAGCGCGGCCGCAAGCGGGCTCGCGGCACCGCGGGTGGCCACACCACCTTCTTATGCTTTTCAAGCGATACTAGTCTTTTAATTATGTAGATTAAGTTTAAAATTATTTCACACTGAAAGTGCTCGCCGCGCCGCTGCCGGCCGCTGCTTTCCCGATATGAATCAGCCCTATAGCTAGCTATAGCACACAATAAATAAATCCTACTTCCTACTAATATTATAAATGTGAAAAGTTTTTATGTATGTTTGGATGTTTGTTGCTCAATCACGCAAAAACGGCTAAAAGGATTTGGATGAAATTTGGCACACAGATAGTTTATAACCTGATTTTTTAATTTATTATTTATTTATTTTTATCCCGGTTATACTTTGCTTGCGTACAAGACATTCTGTTCACGACACGTTGTGCACAATTTCTGAGTAGTAACCTATCAAAAAGTACTAGTCCACTGTGACCCACAGCTACGCTACGTACGGATCCGTGGGTGGCAAACAAATGAGTAACGTGGGTCTCCCTATGTAGTCTGTGGTGCCCATCCTGCGTACAACGCCACCAGGTTATGTTGGCGTGTGGCCCAAATCTGAACTAAGGCAGCCATCTTGTTTTGTCTATACAATAGGGAAGGGAACTGTCAAAATGGCGCTAGCTAGTTCTCAAAACATGCTAACAATATAAGGCGAGAGGTGGTTTTATCTTATTTTTGCGAAAGTTATTTATTGTTGTGTTCCTAAATCCTCTGAGATCGGAGTCCACCATTTTCCGAAGGACTTTAATATAAAAAGATTGTGGTTTAAAGCTATTCGTATCGAAAAAAAATGAACTAAACAGAGTTTGAGGTTATGTCGTAAACATTTTTAAGAAAGTGACTACGAGGAAATAAGCAATAATTAAGGTTTTAAATTCTGAAACTATCCATGTCGAATATATAATGATATAAACTATTAAAATAACCGAAAATAACGAAAAAGAGAAGCAAAACCAAACTCATGAAGGAATCATTCAATCGTGTTGTGTTCAAAACGGAATGATAAGCATTAAATGGACGAAATGTCAAATTTATGGTCACGCCATTTAAAAATAGCTTTTATTGGCTTTCCCCATTTCTGTGTAATTTGACAATGTCATTTAGGCACCAAAAGATCATTGTTGCACTCTAGCAGTGGACGGTCGACTAGCTTGTCTGTGTGTCCACGTTTTCATGCTTTGTATGGAGCCGACCTTCTGTACTATTTTCGTGTCGTCGGTATCAATATTATTTAACGTAGCCAAGTGGCAGACGATCAAAGAGGCTTATATTAAAGCGATCAGTCACGTCCGTGCCATACGCTGGCACAAATTAACGATGCTATTTCCTTTCTAACTAAATATAAGTGACGGTAGAACGTGTGAGATTATGGTCTGATAGATTGTTTTAATTAATGTCGTGTAAGCGAACTTGACATTAAACCGGTGGATATCAGTTCCGTAAATTGTTAAGAAAATCGCGTTCAGGTTTTTGGTCACGCAGAGCGTCTGTTTTTGCTCTTAAACTTTCCGATCTAGCACAGAATATGTCAGTCTTGGACCACTGTCAGTATATGTCCCGAGCTTAGATGAAGTTCAGCTTTGTAGAGCATACCTACTTAGCCTCCCTTAGGTACTAGTTTTATTTTATTTTATTTCGGGATAAAAAACAGGAGTAGAGTTAAATGTTATAGGTCTTCTCCCGCTCTGGGCGGAGCGGGAGGGTGTGTCAGACTCTTACTGACTAAAACCCACCCGTATTCCTTCCGTGGCAACACAGGCAGTGTTGCCAGGGGCCTCGGTAACCCTTTGGTACCTTCCCGCGACCCCGGCAGGCATCGGCTCTAGTGGATCCCTACGCTTACACATACTATCTTAACAATTAAACAAAATATTTATTATAATGTAGAAAATCGGGTATGTCACCAATTTCCACTCAATCGGGAATCGAACCCGTGCTAATGATTTTACTTAATGAGCTTTCAAGCGTGAAGTGAAGTGTAAGCAGAAGGATGAAAGAAAGATGCGAGTACAGATGGAATGAAGAATATTACTAAATGATAGGAAATTTATATTTGAATAATATGACACTGACAACAAATAAATAAGCAAAAATTAAATAGGTATACAATAAAAGCGCGGCACGGTCCGAGTAGTTCGGGCGACGGTTGACGTAGTACTTAGGGATGCCCGATCTGAATAGATCTTTTAGAAGATCGATTCACGGCAATACGATCTACCAATTTTTTGAATCGATTCAACATAATGCGATCTTCGCTCGGATCGAATCGTATGCCTGCAAGATCGTAAGAAAAAATCGTATCTACTACAATGTTATTTAAGTTATGAATTATGATCTTTGATAACACTAGCATTGTAGCTGGGACAGAGTATTCACAACAAAGTAATATTACACCTAAGTACCTTCATTGAAATTAGTTTCAAGTTACCTAAGACTGCCCGCAGAGATGAAATATGAAATGAAGGTAGTGTTAATATTTAGTTTATTTTATACCGCTGTTTATATTAGTGTTATAACCCTTGAACTGTTATAATTCTCCAAATCGATATCCTGTCATAACATTTGGAAATTTCATAGCCAGTTGGTGTCGGAATTGAGTCAAAATATTCCAAAGGAAGGTCTGGATGACATTTTAAAACAGTACCTGAGGGAACCGTTACTTGCTAGACAAGCTGATCCAATGACATATTGGACCACCAGGTTTACTATCTGGCCGCACTTTAGCTGCTTGGCTTTAAAGTATTTGACGATTGTCGCAACATCTGTTCCTTCAGAACGCCTGTTTTCCTTAGCTGGAAACACTTTGACCGATAGCCGTAATAGGCTAGATCCAGTACGTTTGTCCAAATTATTATTTATGAAAAGTTTAAATGAAGACAGTTGGGATTTATAGTTTTGTAAACTTTGTTTTTGTTAACATGAAAACCGAATTTAAGTACATTACATTACATAAAAATAAACAACTTTGCATGCAAACTGTGCCTTTTTAATATACCTATAATTACGATACGATCTTCAGAGATCGAATGAAATCGATTCAATGCTATACGATTCAGATCGTAGATCGATTCACAGAGTTGCGATCCATTACGATCCAAAAGATCGATTCAAAGCTAAAGATCGGGCATCCCTCTGTGCCCTCGCAGCCTGGCCCTCGCAGCGGTAGATGTGCGTGCACGCACACTTCTGGAGTCCAAGGCCGGTGCCGCCATCGCCACTACAATAATCCCGCGCACCGGTGTGCGCGCGGCGCGTGTAAGCTAGTTGAGGGTGCTCGATGCAAACATCGTATGATCTGCATTTTTGGCCCAAGATTCATGAGCGGAGCGAATCCGCTCTAAAATGTAAGGTGGTGGGTCCAATTGGTTTATCGTTCCGTCACAATACTACTAGCAGCAAATTAGTATTAAGTGGATGCAGCATTATCCACTTAATACTAATTTATTCATTGTTAATACAACGCAAGATATAAATACAACAACAACAACATAACATCACGCCTTGTGTCCCCCAAGGGTTGGGCAGAGCCGTACCTGTAGTACACCCACATTTCGCCAGTTATGTTAAAGTCCCATGTAATAGGGGGTGAGCGTATTGCCATCAACCGGGCACAAATCCAGACCCCGGGCTGCTACTGAGAAATTCCAGATAGAAAAACCCAATAACACTTTGTCCGACCCGGGAATCGAACCCAGGACCTCATGCTCAGCAGTAGCGCTTGCGACCACTAGACCAACGAGCGAATCACTAGGCAACGAGATATAAACAAAAACAGAATACATGATTGAATGGAGTGAAAGATTAGATGATTGATTGATTGAATGAATGAATGCTTTCTAATAACGAAATGTATGGGATAGAAAAAAATATATCATCATCATCATCTGCCTAGCCTTTTCCCAACTATGTCGGGGTCAGCTTCCAGTCTAACCGGATGCAGCTGAATACCAGTATTTTACATGGCGCGACTGCCTATCTGACCTCCACAACCCAGTTACTGGGTAACACGATACCCCTTGGTAAGACTGGTTGTCAGACTTTCGGGCTTCTAACGACTGTCAAAGATCCACGAATGACAGCCGGGACCAACGCAATGGCTTCACGTGCTTTCCAAGGCACGAATGGGTCTTGGTATGTAAAGAAAGATGGTCACCCATCCACGGACCAACCGCGGCAAGCGTAGCTTAACCTGATCGATCGACCAGTGCGGCTGTTATTAGTTAGCCACAAGCCCCGAAAAAAAATATATTACCCATATAATATAAATATAATATGTATAGTCTTTGAAGCTCAATATGTCATGTATTAATTTCAGAGTACTGCCAGCACTAGATGAGTGCTGATGGTAAAGCAATATTATGTGAGGGCGTAAATAATAAATACAGTTATACTTATTCCGTTTATTTCAAGAAAAATGTATTCATTTCTACGCGTCTACTATACCACTGTTGTTTTTTCCAAACAAAAATGTCATACTTTAATTTAAGGCGCTGACAAGACCCAATTGACCAAAATAGGCTTCACTTAAGAAAAAATATTGCCCAATCTGTATAGTTTGTGGTAGTGGAAAAAATATATGTCAATTTTGAACATATTTCCCAGAACTTGGTTGTTACCAAAACACGTTTTGGAAACAAAATCTCGATACAAACTAACGTTAAACTAACCTCTTACTTTGAGTTCTAATCCAAAATATCTGTATCAAATATCAACATACGTTACGTATTTAATTAATAACAAGAACGTCTTATTTGAATGCAGAACTTGGTTGTTTTTTATTTTCGATTACTCAATTCAATTTTGAGTAAATAGATAATTACTTCATATTTTGCAATAAATTACAAGCGTTGTGTCATCGCGCTTCTCTTTCTTCTCTATGGAATTTGACAGTGACCGCGGTTTAGGTGTTGTCAGCGTCTTAAGGCTAATTCCAAATTCGCTTGAGTTTTCGAATGCAGCCAGAGTTATTCTTCTACCGGCCTGAGCGACGTGAGGTCGCCTTTTCTGTCTGCGTTCTTCGTCTTATATTGTTCTTCATAGACCTCAGTAAGCGATGCACATCCTTCTAAAAATCGCTATATCAAAAGTCTCTCTTCTATCTTTTTATCAGACTGCGCAACGGAAAGGAGGATTTATCAGCCAATGTACGTATGTATGTTTGTTCCTTTATAGCGCTCTAGAGCCTAAACGCGTGGGCCGATTTTGATGATTCTTACGTCAATAGATTTCTCTTAAACTTGTGAGTGTCACTAAAGACATGACAGTAATCAAAATTCAATATGGCGACAACTAGACGCCATATTGTGAAAATGAAAAATGAATGGCGACGGACTACGTCAAGTGAGGTGTCATTGAAAAGGTATTTGAAAATCAGGAGGCATCTTCTTAAATTTAACAATAAAGACCTATTGCCTTCGACTGAGCAGTGGTGTCCCAGTGGTAACGGCCGCGAGTTACGATTTGTAGGTCGTAGGTTCGAACCCAGGCAGGCGCTTTACTATATGTAACTAAATTAATTCATCACCACTGCTCTCAAAACGGCGAAGGAAAACATCGTGAGGAAACCGGCATGTCGTAGAACCAAAAATCTACTAGCCCGCACTGGGCCCGCGTGGTGGATTACAGCCCACTCCCTCTCACAGAGAGGAGGCCTGTGTCCCAGCAGTGGGAACATTATAGGCTGCTTATGTGCCTTCAACTGCGTGAGATTGTTTAAATAGATCATCTTGTTTCCATCTTTTTAAAGTTTACTTTTTATGCAGTCGGTTTTTTTTTATTTTTTTAAATTACTTTTTAAAACTACACGAACATTTAAAAACATTACTCCAGTATAAAATTGTCACAATTAAGTACCTCGCTGATTGCACCCACACTGTGAGTACGTGACACATACCTACGGTAATTAAATCAACGCGTTCGATGAATCGATTAACACGAACGACGATGTTAAGCACCTTTCTGCTCAGCGCTTAATGTCGAACACCTTTCATGTTCAGCGCTTTATATCAAGCGCTTTATTTACGATGAGCGCCATTCGTCATGCGAGGATCGCAACGTAATCATTGTTGATATTTTTTTTTTAACTGAGATTAAGGGCAGTTTTTCTGTGAAAGCCTAGATAACACTGTAAGCTTGTAGAAAAATCTAGCAATATTTATATTAATGCTGCGAAAGGGAGTTCTATGAGGAGTCTAGATGTCTGTTCATCTAAGTAACTAATCCTTCAAGAATATGGATTAATGAATGCAGATTTAATACAGTTTTTATTAGACATATTATGTCGAAATTAGGTGTCTAATAATTTATACATATAAAATGCTTTATCCTGATACACTAACGGATCAACGCACAGCCTTAACGGCCGATCGTAGAGACCTGAAACTTGGAGGCTGTGTTCTTTGTATGACGTAGGCATCTGATAAGAAAGGATTTTCCGAAATTCTACCCCTAAGGGGGTGTAAAAGGGGGGCAAAGTTTGTATGGGAGGGACAACATGATTCCTAGGTCCAATCTACTTCAAATTTTGCATAAACCTTTTTTAACAGAATTGATGGAAGACGTGTTTCGTATTTTATTGAAATTCATCCCCTACATTATCAGCCTATAACGTTCGTTCTGGGACACAGTGAGAGGACAGTGAGAGAACCTCCTCTCTGTGTGTGGGGGAGGGAGTGGGCCTAATCCACCGCGCGTGCCCAGTGCGGTTTGGTAGATGTCACATGTCTTCGTTCCTCACGATGTTTTCCTTCACCGTTTTGAGAGCAGTGATGATGTAATAATTTGCACAAAGTAAAGCGCCTGTCTTTTTTTTTTTGGATCGGAAATCATCAAATAACTTCTCCCGCCCTGGACGGAGCGGGAGGGTGTGTCACTCTTATTGACTAAAACCCACCCGTATTCATACCTGTTGCCTGTGTTGCCAGGGGCCTCAGTGACCCATTAGTACCTTCCCGCGACAAAGCGCCTGTCTGGGTTCGAACTTACGACATACAACTCGTAAGTCACGGCCGTTACCACTGGGCCACCACTGCTCTCCGGGGTAGAAAGTTATAAACTTATAATCTATAAAAGTATCATAGTTAGTCTATGCCTCAGACCAAATAAAAATCAAGACATAGCGCTGTCAACAGTGACGTGAACGTGTATTCACAGAGCGAGGTGTAGTTTTGGCATGGCTTCATTGTGTTTTTCGTAGCAGTCTTGGTTTTTTATTTGGTCTGGGGTCTACGCCTCTATTAACGTCTGCTCCAGTTTCATTACACAGGTCTTCGAATCGGAACCGCCATAAAATATCACACTTTGCACGGACAGAATTCTAACAAAGTCCAAAGTCTACAGCTCACGACCATTGACCGCAACCCTAATCAAGTTATTATCACCCTGCAAAGTCCTTAAACATACAAAATAATATATTAGAATGGACGGTTGAGACTTCCTGGGGTAATATTGGCGATCATCCCAGTAGGCCATCGTCATTATCACAGGATTTAATTATATTGTTCCTGCATTAACATAATCCTTTATCTTTTGGGTCTGTGTTCTTCCAGAACGATGCTTAAGGCGCAGATATATGATTTTAGTGACTTTTAAATCTGTTATTACGCCTTCATATAATGCAAGAAAATTATGTAAAAAATGTATGTTAAACTAGAACGCATACACATAAATTCTGTATGCGAATATTTAAGTATTGTAATAAAATACTTTATGAAATAAATTAAGGAAGTAATGTATACCCAAAGCATTACAAACGATATCACTTTCAGACTACTTAAGATACTTTCATGATTATTTTTGATTCTTCTATCTGTGATTTTTAAAAATATTCATATTTTCTACTAAAAATAAATATTCCCTATGAAACCGAACGTGAGCGCGATGGGCATTTGTATGGCCAAGGTCATCGGTGATTACCCGACCCTTAAGATCTCGATTCACTGGTTATTTGATGAATGAAGCCTGAATGTTGTCCTTGGATTAGAGATATGTTTTGGGAAGGGAGGAATTGTTTATGTATGATGGAAAATACTACAACTACTTAAATACTTGTTATATTATTTTATAGTATTTATTGTTCATAATAGTTGTATATGCATATTATTTTCTAAGTACTGTTTTATTTACAAATTACAATAATATGTACTTCTATAGCTTAATATCTGTATAATTAAAATCTTGCTCCACCTATTCTTTAATGACATTAACTTCATATTGATATATGTATACGAAATTGTGACTTTTGACTACCTATTTTTGTTTATGTGCCGTCTTAATTTATTGACATATTATTAACTGTTAGTGTTTTGCATGAAACTGTGGCATGTACTTACCTAGTGACTTTATTATTTATTATTTTGTTAATGTGACTTTTTGTAACTAATTATTTTGTATGCCTTCTGGTGGGACATAGTATGGATAATATTTCTATATAATAACATCTGTATGTTTACCCTATGTTCACAAAATTAATTTGAATTTGAATTTTACTTTATTACCTATTTTTTGACTAATCTGTTAAAATCACTCAACCTGACTTGTTTTCCGTACGTCGTTTTCGTGTGACCACTGAAAATCAGCGCTCTTCTGTGGGTCCCCCATAGCCCAGCATTATGCTGAGTGGAGGCCTTCTCGTTACAGTCGAGGCGTGCAGCTGCTGACTATATTTATTTTTTGTTCTGTGTTCATAGGCATTAAGCTGTTATTTATTTGAATTGCCATAGCTTTTTATATGCACGTGTTTCTGTAACAAATAAATCTATTTTTCCATAGACTCACGCCTTCTTTCCATGGGGGTAGACATAAACAATAGAACGCCACCTGCTACGGCTTACACACTCCTTTTGCTTCGTTTACGTTCATACATCTGGTCATACACGCACGCCAGTTGCGAGTACTACGCACCTGACCTTTTTGAAGAACATCACCAATGAGGTCACTATTATGTCTTCCTCCCGGCGTTTCCACTCACATCTGCCTTGTTAGTCACCTTCATTCATCCTCTCAACATGACCAAACCATCTACGCATACTCTTTTCAATTTTTGTCACTACATCTTCTCATCATCATCTACATCTTCATCTTCTTTCTTTTTTTCTATTATTGTAAAATCTAATCGATATCAGTTGCTGTATGCTTTGATAATCTCACCGTGAAAACTAGCGAAGTGAGCTGTTGTTACACCAGAATAGATCACTTGTAATGTTCTAGATTTGTTCTAGAATGTTCTGCGTCTTATTTATTTCGACACAACATGTCAATGGCCTTATCTTAGTCACGAACAAAATGATCACGTATAACATTCGGAAATCAAGAATTTCTGGAATAATCGAAAAACATATGGCGTGTCGAAAAGTATAACAAAGGGAGGGGTGTAGTCTACAGCGCGTGTCAAAAGCTTTTACCCGCGCCTTTCCTTATAATGAGGGAAATGAGTAAGTGTTAACTAATTATATACCATTCCGGTACCCCTTTTTACTCGATTAAAGCGAAGACAAAGGAAAGCCATCAATTTATAGCAGCAGCATTTGATTTTTGCTCACTGAAGTGCCGCTGAATGTTGAAGGGCTGGAAAATCGTGTTTTTATGACTGGTAGAAAAATCGCAGACTTTGTGACTTTTTTGTTAATATTTTAAAAGAGTAAGTGTGGAGTTTTTTGTCCATTCTTCTCCATATTTGTAACTAGTTTATGGAAGGGGCAACAAGAATCAATTCTATTTTTTAGGGATCCGTAACCGAAGGGTGCCAAACTAAACCCTATTACTAATCCGGGTTTGTAATATATGGCATAATAACAGATAGTTTATTATCACTTGAAAAAACGATCACATGATTTATAATTTTCATATGCTATAAAACAAATAACCTAATTTCATGTGATATGGTACATTTCATATAAACTTCTTTTGCTCTAATAACATTTAGTATAACGTTCATTTTAAATAATTTTCATTTTCTACAATGCTTTTTTTATGTAATGTTCAGTTGACCTAGGTTTCATATTTACTCATTTTCAGCCAAAATTCTGTAATAAATAAGTAAATATCAGAAAACATAATAATGTTATAAGTTATAACATTATGATGTTTCCTGATATTTACTGAATCATTTGGGTAAGATGAGGTTATAACTTATAACCTCATCTAACCCAAATGATTCACCTACAATAGAGGGGATCTGCGCTAATGGTCACTGTTCTAACCTAACCTAACCGAGATACCATACATACCAACATAGAAAAATAAAAAAATATTCATCTACCAACCTCCCGCAATTATTAACAGCGATAGCTGTTCGGCGCGTTTTTGCTAGCACGAAAATGGCAGGCATTTATAATCTAATCAGTTTTTACAAAAATATACAAAACAAATTAGACGTTTCAAAATTATATAAACGTTACTATATAATTTTTATATTATCAATCAATCAAACAATCAATCAACTCAGCCTATAACAGTCCACTGCTGGACATAGGCCTCTCCCAGGCTGCGCCACAACACTCTGTCCTGCACCTTCCACATCCAGTCTGTCCCAGCCACCTTTTTAAGATCGTCGGACCATCTAGCTGGGGGGCGTCCCACACTACGCTTGCCGATACGCGGTCTCCACTCCAGGACTCGTCTGCTCCACCGGCCATCGGTCCAACGACAAACATGGTCAGCCCACTGCCACTTCAGCTTGCTGACTCTACAGGCTATGTCGGTAACTCCGGTTCTATTCCTGATAACTTCATTTCTGATCTTATCTTTCAAAGAAACTCCGAGCATAGCCCGCTCCATGGCGCGCTGAGTGACTGAATTTGTGGACCAGCCCAACTGTCCACGTGTGTCCACGTTTCGGCACCGTATGTCATAACGGGCAGGATGCACTGGTTGAAGACCTTATTCTTCAAATACTGCGGGATTGGCGACGAGAAGACTTGACGAAATTTTCCAAACGCTGCCCAACCCAATCGGATCCTCCTGTCGGCTTCTTTCTCAAAGATGTGTCTACAGAGCTGGATAACTTGTCCTAGGTAGACCTACTCCTTCACAACTTCAAGAAGCGACCCTTCGATGTGGATTAGACTCGGCAAGACGTGCGAATTGTACATGACTTTCGCGTTGTCCAAATTTATGCCGAGGCCAACCCGCCGAGAGGCTCTATTTAGGCTGTGCAGCATCTGGTCTAACTTTTCCAGCGTCTCTGCCATTATGACGATGTTATCGGCAAAACAAACTGAATATTATACTAACTAAATACTATACTAACTGAATATTAGTTCAAATGAATGTGCACTATAGAAAATGTTAATTAAACCGTATAAAATTAGGTAAACTGAAATTATATCAATAATTCATTATATGATTTCGTCGTTATACTAAAAAAAAGTATATTAAATGAAATGAGGTCATGTGATCATTAGAACTTTTGTTATTATATCATATGGTACTCACCCAGAGTTCTTGATCTTAAGCTCGAAGGATATTTGTACGGTGTGAAGATGTAAACAGCCAGCAGTACCATAATGAAAAAAAAAATACATTTATTTGTCACAGAAACACGTGTACATAAAGGCTATGGTAATTCTCATAAATAATAAAACAACAGAATTATGCTTATGAACACAAAACACATACCTACATACCGTTGGCAGATGCACGCCCGTGACTGTAACAAGAAGACTTCCACACAGTATGATGCTGTGCTATAGAGGACCCACAGCAAAGCGCTGATTTTCATTGATCACCCGAAAACGACGAATAAAGCATTCTCTGTTAGACCATGACGGCTCAGATTTTAGGTTTGCCTTCGCTGAGGACCCAAAATTATCTTCCGGAAAAACAGCTATATAAAAATCCAAGAGATAAATTACTTATCCGCTAAATTAAGGAAGACAGCTGCTTAAACTTAAATAAAAGATGGGCTAACCCACCCTAATTTGATCCACAAGGAATGACGGCTAAAAAAAGACTCCCACGTCAAATAAATGATCAAAAGCTATTTCTTTTCTCGTAACACGAGGGAGGTGTATGGCGAGCGTCGAGCCCGGGGTATAATCCCGCTCATTTGACATTTATTTTGTTATGGTCGGCTCATTTTTCTCGCTGCCAGTGGATCATTTATATTGGCAATTTGGGACGCCAGCCGCTCCATTTTAGCTAGAGTTTGCTTACCTGTGGAGCTATTTTTAAGGTAATGCGTAAAAAAATAATCATAGCGAACTGGGCGGGTGTAGGAAAAAGACAGAGTACTTCCACATGCGAAAAAATATAGCGCAAAAATGCAAATTCCAAATTCAAACAACGTAAGAGCGGCAAACCAAATAAAATTTGTTTAAAAATAAATTAAGCTATGCACCAAAAATATTTTCAGCCAGAGTTTTCAATTACTTAATACGCACATTTTGAATGCAATTTATATTGAAATTACGTAGGATTTTAGAATTACAGAAAAAGATATGAAAAAGTAGAGGTCTTTATTCTATCGAGGAAATTTAACCGCGTTAAAATTGCGTTTTCCTTCAGTCCAAATATTAATCATGTAGTCAATAAACATGGTCTGGCAGTTTGAGTATTTTTGCGGCCTAGCCAAATGACCCTTCTTTGGTATTGTTTGTTGAATCGTTGAGCTCCTTTAGTTCTGAGTTGAGCTGCACAACTACTGACAAATGCGTGCACTGACTAGACAGGTCCACTCAATCTGTGTGGTTCTTTCATCAAAACACCATTTCAGACACCAAACGACATGGTCTTCACATGATCTGACCAAGATTATGTCTGGACTTTAAAAGAGACTGTGGCGTCTGAGTTTGTTTCGGCCTTTCTTCTCAGAGAAGTCAGATGGGAAACTCCGACCTCATCTAGTTTAAAAAAATATGTTTGACGTGTAAAAGTGTTTGTAAAAACCTACTTACAGAAATAAAATAATTTATCATTTAACATATATATCTAAAAATTAATTCCATACATGCTGTAATAGTGAAATAAATGGTTTCAAAAAAGCCCGCAATTTATTTTGGTATCGCCTTAATCAAGAAATGTAACTTGGACGTATATTCCACTAAAATGTTTGAAAGAGTAAGTTTCCCTCTCCAGTATTATTTCAACAAAAGGATTGAGTTTGAATTATAAATTGAGTTGTTTCGGCGAAAGTTCTCTAATTTGCCCTGAATTAGTCCTATCGCGTATTTGTTTAATCTTAGACGTTGAATGTACGGAAACCTCGAAAGTTGATAGAAATAAGACAGTGTTATTAAAATGGGAGATATTTCCTCTCTTTAATGATGGCCCTTTGAGTAATCTTGCTTTAAAGGCTCCTACATACTGGCGCGACTTGTCGCGCGACGCGACGCGACACAAAGGCACCGTTTGTAGCGCTACAAGCGGTGCCTTTGTGTCGCGACGCGTCGCGCGACAAGTCGCGCCAGTATGTAGGAGCCTTAATCTGAGATGTCAAGGAACGTGATAAGATTTGTAATTAACTTTATAATTGGTAGCTAATGGAATGAATAACGCTAACCTTCCCTTTGGAGATATTCTTAAAATTCGAGGACTTCTTTGTGGGATTTGAATAAAGGTGACAATAACATTAAATAAATAGATATGTATTATGAAGTTTACATTACAATTTTATTTTTATTTGGCTTTTAAAGCTGACTATTTACATCACAAACTTACAGACTTAAAATAATAATAATATTATGTACAAGTATATAAAAAACCGGATAAGTGCGAGTTGAACCCGCGTGGTGAGTGGTTCTGTGCAATGAATATGTTATCTACCTTATTTATCCCAAGAACAAACTTAACATTGTAGTCAAAAAACATGTTGTCCAATTTCTCAATATTATACGCAGAATACTGAGAGATTTACCATGATTTACCATATTATTTTAACACCATAGACTTCTTATAGGTTTTCCTATAATCTGTAAGTAAAGGTAAATCCTGTATTTTTTTTCACTATTTTAGGCTCAGCAGTTTCGGAGATAAGGGAGAATGGTCAATTTTTATCTATTTTCTTAAATAACTTTAAAACTATTTATATTAAAATTATAAAAAATATTGAGACCCAGACAATAAGCCCTTTCATTTGATATCTCACACGGTACAGTATTTTTTTTAATGTTTTCCCCAAAAGAGGTCATATTCAAAATTTATTTATTTAAGTTACACGTCCGTGTTTAGGTCACAGAAATTCATATGGGTACCAGATTTCAACTTAATCGGTTCAGTAGATTAGGAGCAAATCGGCTGTGACAGACAGACAGACACACGAGTGTTCCTATAAGGGTTTCGTTTTTTTTCCTTTTGAGGTATGGAACCCTAAGAGGAGGGGAAATAATCACATATAAAAAAAGTCATCTGCATCGCTGTCAACAGGAAGAGTGCCCAAAAGACTGGCAGCATTGCCACGTTGTATGGCAATGCTGATTCTTTGGCCAGAAATAGGCCAGCCCTCTGGTCACGCGAGGAGTCGACCTACCACTTGGCGATATCTCGAAAAATTAAATGGGCACTCCGACCCCATGGCCCTAGTGTTTCAACCCCAAACGGCTCGAACGTGTAAATCCCAATAAGATTGGAGTATTTGCGCCGTTTGAATTGTCAAGAAGAATAGACGGAACGGACTTCACAACATCTAGTGAAAAATACACTAGATGCGCTCCGCGGTTTCACCCGCATAAGTTTTGACCCCGTGGGTATATCGGGATAAAAAGTCCTATGTGTTATTCCTGCTTATAAACTATCTGTGTGCCAAATTTAATCCAAATCAGTTTAGTACTTTTTGCGTGAAAGAGTAACAAACATCCATCCATCCATTCTTACAAACTTTCGCATTTATAATACATATTTGTAGGATTGGCTGTAGGTAAAGTTAAAAGTTTTATAGTAGGTAATTCCGTTGACAGTGTTCTCCTTTGCAAAAATAAATTAAACACGGCAAAAAACTCAATTCTGTATCTACCAATTCACTTTTGTGCAGGGCCTCAAGTCTGCTATTACAATAGTGTCAGAATGGTCTAACATAGATTTTATAATTGTTGATTTTGACAAGTTTGGTAACCTACTAATATAATGGCGTCATTATTGAGGATCGGAATAGACCATTCTGACACTATTGTAATAGCAGACTTGAGGCCCAGGTGTCTGTATCAAAACTGTTACCAATGCTACAGTAATTCGATAAGGATGATTAGACTGGTCAAGGTTTTATTGTAACTTGTGTAAATAAATGTTACATAGGCGTTAATTTTCCTCATTACACTCTCGTTTTAGAGCAGTGGTGGCCCAGTGATAACGGCAGCTACTTACGAGTTATACGTCGTAGGTTCGAACCCAGACAGGCGCTTTACTTTGTGTAAATTATTACATCACCACTGCTCTCAAAACGGCGAAGGAAAACATTGTGAGGAAACCGTCATGTCCTAGAACCAAAAACCACGCGAGGTGGATTACGGCCCTCTCCCTCTCACAGAGAGGAGGCCTGTGTCACAGCAGTGGGAACATTATAGGCTGATTATGTATGTATGTTATGTACACACGGCTCAACATCAAGCTACACATTTCCAGTTTACGCTGACCTCGCATTGTACGGAAATCCTATACATAATCCTAGAAATGTATAAGCTTGATGTGTACACTCTCGTTTTTGAGAAGTAAGGTTTTTTTATTATGAATGTACCAGCGATGGACTCGTTAAGATAGAATAGTTACATGTGTAGTTTTGGTTGCAGGGCGGTGCGGTGAGGGCAGTCCGTGCGAGCAACTGTGTCGAGAGCTGCACGACGGCACCTTTGAGTGCGGTTGCGGGCCCGGCTATGTGTTGCACGTCGACGGGTACGGCTGCTCAGGTGAGTCATACCTAGATTGCATTCTTTCACCCACACACATTCACATACACAACACACATACCTACATCCTCACACACACACAATTCCAGTCTTTCAAGCACACTCTGCTTAAGTTTAAATGTAACCCATTATAGTTTAAAGAAATTTTATTTGTATAAAAATGTTAAAATAGAAATAAACAAGTATTTTATAAATACTATTAATGCATAGTTTCCGTGTGGTGCCGAATGTATAGAATAGCACCATCCCATTTCTTCCCGTGGTCGTAAAAGGCGACTAAGGGACTTACTAGAGAATGGGCAGCAGCGTTCTGTATGCATTATTACACCATACTGCGATCGCCAACCCGCCTGCCAAGCGTGGCGATTATGGCAACCCCCCCGCCCCCTATTGGGGGAGGCCTATGTCCAGCAGTGAACGTCTTTCGGCTGGAATGATGACTAATGCAAGGAAGAGCGGAGTCTCCTAATACAGGCTTTATACGCTTTAAAGGGGGGCTCCAATCACCTGCACTGATGTAAGATGAAAACTTGTTGATTCCAATAAACCTTTTTTTGTTCATTTTCATTTTCATACCTTCTCCCGCTTTCTGGCACCTTGGTACCCTATAACGGGAGACTTAGGCCCGTAATATAGAACCTCACTCAAAATACAAGCATTACTTAAAACTCGTTTAAAGTTAAACTAGTTCCAACCAGTCAAATGTGGTTGAAACTAGTTTTAAGTAATGCTTGAGTCTTGAGTAAGGTTTTGCGGCCCTGAGTCCAGATATGTGTGGCATGTTGACGGCTACGGCTGCTCTGGTGATTCATACCTTCTTTACTATCTGATACCCTGGTACTTGATTCATGGAAGATAAGAATATACATATGTTTAAGAATATTTATATGACGGCACGGTCGGGAGACTTATTAACCTTTGCTAGATCTTCCAAAATCTCCATTGAATTCATTCCGTTTTCTGTTTTCTTTAACGAAACAATGTTGGTTAATTAAAATGTACGTAACTCAATTTGATTTGCACACTTTCTCCTGGTATTTAGTAAAGTAGTTTAGCTAATGTGCCAAACAAACGGCACAATTTTTTGTCCTACAATTTGACCTAATCTAAAAAGCCATTGTATAATAATATGCCGAAATTATGTATTCTGCCATTATTTTACTGTTATAATACGCGTCAAACTTAATGGCGGCTCTGAAGTGCGCTACACGCTGCGCAGTACCCCACCCCTTACCCCCGCTGACACGTGAATTCGTTACTGCGCAGTGACTCGCCTCATGTTCCGAGCCGCCATGAAGTTTGAATCGGGCTGTACTTTACTATTTGCAGTCCAACCCCGGTCACCAGGGAGTGTGGAACCGGCAAGAGATGTCGTGCGGTGTCCCACAGGGATCGGTCCTGGGGCCGCATCTGTGGGACATCGGATACGACTGGGTGCTGCGCGTCGACCTCCGTAGTGTGCTACGCTGACGACACGTTGGTCCTGGCGCAGGGGAGGTCGCACCAGGCGGCGGCCGAAGTAGCGGCACGCGGGGTTGCGACAATCGTCGAAAGGATCCGGCAATTGGGACTCGAGGTGGCCCTGCACAAGTCCGAGGCCATGTGTTTTCATGGTCCTCGGAACGCGCCACCGTTGGGGTCCCAAATAACGGTAGGAGGGGTTTCTATCGGCGTCGAGTCGACGATGAAGTACCTGAGACTCGTCCTCGACAGCCGGTGGAACTTCGTGGAGCATTTCCGACGTTTGGCTCCCAAACTGGAGCGGGCGGGCGCTGCATTGAAGCGGCTCCTGCCCAATCTAGGGGGTCCAAACGCCTCCTGCCGGAGGCTCTACGCGGGGGTCGTGCGGTCCATGGCCCTCTACGGGGCTCCTGTATGGGCGCACTCTCTGGCGCTGCGGCCAGCCCGCCGGTTGAGCGCGGCCCAAAGGGTCATGGCCATCCGGATGGTCCAAGGATACCACACGGTTTCCTGTGAGGCAGCGAGCCTCCTTGCCGGATTGCCGCCATGGGATCTGGAGGCAAAAGTCCTCGCGCACGTATGGGAGTGGCGCGAGGAGGCGAAACGCTGGGGCGTAAGTCCGCTGCCGCGAGAAATCGCGGCACAGCGGACGGAGCTCCGGCGGGATCTCATGGCGTCATGGAAAGTACGGTTGTCGCAACCCAGCGCTGGGCACGCCACGATTGCGGCGATAAGTCCCCTCTTTGAGGAGTGGCTGGAGAGGCGCCACGGCGTCCTCACCTTCCGCCTGACACAGGTCCTCACCGGACACGGCAGCTTCAGGAGGTTCCTGTGTCGGATAAGGCGGGAGGAAACGTCCGGGTGTCACCACTGTGTGGATCGCCCGGAGGACACGGTGGAGCATACGGTGGAGGTCTGCCCGGCTTGGGCAGAGCACCGCCATGTCATAGTGGAGGCGATCGGCGGCAGAGACCTCTCGCGTCCGGCCCTGGTTCAGGCCATGGTACGGAGCGAGAGGGCATGGGCAGCCGTCACCTCCTTCTGCGAAGCAGTAATGCTCGCGAAGGAGGAGGCGGGACGGTTGAAGGAAAGGCACGTTTCGCGCCCTCTCGCACCTAGCCGCCACAGGAGACGCCCTGGGCGTCGGGAATCTCGGGCGGATTTCCAGCCACCGTAGGTGCGGGCTTGCGGACGGTGAACAATGGGTAGCTCACCGTCCGGTAAGGACCAGGCCCGGGTCGACGGCGCGTCGTATTCCACGCGCGCCTCAAAGAGATGTCGTCAGCACAAAAGTAGGGGTCCACTAGGGCCGATGCCTGTCGGGGTCGCGGGAAGGTACTTATGGGTCACCGAGGCCCCCGCAACACAGGCAACAGGAAAGAATACGGGTGGGTTTTAGTCAGTAAGAGTCTGACACACCCTCCCGCTCCGCCCAGAGCGGGAGAAGTTATTTGATGATTTCCCACCCTCAAAAAAAAAAAAACCAAAACTTAAAACGTAACGTATTATGACGGTATTCACTCACTCACTTATAAAAAGGTTTAATAAATAAGTACCTACTTTAACAAGCAGTTACGTCAGCTACTATATCCTAGAGAAAAGTGTAAACTCCATGATGGTAACAAAGCAGAAACACCCCCCCACCCCCACAGAGCCTTCCAATCGATAGATAAACTTCATGCGAGAGTTGAATTTATGATGAGCAAATATGATCCGCTCACTGGAATATTAGAGATGCGGCCATATATCAACATAAGCATTCCCTAGGTAAGGTGTACGTTAAAGTTTCGGTTTCCTGGAAAAGCGATGGCCGCCACATAGCGACTGCAATTTACCGGGGAATGACGTCACCGAAACGTTGTTACTATAGAATCATGAGGAACGGTGTTAAGTTCACTCATCCTCCATAGAAAAGAGAGGATCCTCCGACCAGACGGGTGTTGTGTCTGGTGGACAACTGCCCGACGGTCGATGACGGGATGTTGTATATATAGTTACGCGGTAAAATTCTGCTTGCGCAATGCAGGATTTTGCTTGACGTCAGTGTGTTGCGTAGTTCGCATGTGGCGATGTAGATGCCGCCACATTATCTAATGAAAGTAAGCTGATGTGTTTTCCTAGAGAGCGTTTTTTGACACCGTTAAGTCAAACCCCGGTGCCATCATTACCATTTCGGCCGTCACTGCGGCCGCTTGTCTAGGAAACCGCAGCTTTAGCCTCGAATTTCGATAGTAAATCATGCTGGGTCTTTATGCACTGTTACCAAAAGGCACAAGTATTATCGTAACCTTTTAAACGTACTGGTAGCAAGATATGGCATCAATTTTTAAGATTCCCTAGTAAACAAGGAACCCTTATAGTTTTGCCGTCTCCGTCTGTCTGTCTGTCCCCAGCTTAGCTCAGAGACTCTAAGTGCATGCTAGAAAGCTGTAATTTGGCATGAGTATACATATTAATCACGCCGACAAATAGGTAAAACAAAATCAAGAAAAACATTTTTTTTAAGTTATCCTCCCGTGCACGTAAAGTGGGGATGATAAAATTTCTTCTATCCCATAATGTGGGATGTATCATTGGATAGGCAATTCGAAAATATTGCGAGTCTGTGAAAATATTTTTTTGATTCAGGGATCTGTTTGCGTAATATTGAGCTTTAAAGTACCTACCATTTTTTTGTTAGAGTCAAGTGTCTCGCTGCCAGCAAAATGGATGTATGAAAAATATCATGGCAGTAGCACATACTTATACTCGTAACGAAATTAAAAGGACAACTATCACAGCTAAGTAGGCTTTACAAGTTGACGAGTAATAGTGGACCAACTTACATTTGCAGTTGGAGAGTTGAACATGTTTTTCAACTACAATGTTTAGATTATTTTGGGATATAATCTTAATCTTCAAAATAATCTTCGTAATCTTCCTTCGTTGTGCGTGGTCCAACACGCTATTTAAATTAACACGCGGGTTTTAATGTAACTTACCAACTAAGTTTGACACGAACGGACCGAATGTCCTTAGCGAGTTGTGCAACAATGGTATCTACGCAAATCCATGGTAATTTTATAAATGCGAAAGTAACTCTGTCTATTTGTTTGTTACCCCTTTCACACCTTCAAAATATAAAATCAAAGTATTTAATTTCACATAAACCTACATGGGCACTTATGAAACGTCAGAAGCTAGGTGCACGGTTCCAATTGGTCGTTTCCTATGGAGAAGAGACGGCAAAAAACTCCATGGTTACTCTTTTAAAAATAATTGGCTTTTATGTTTTCAAATTGCAGTGTTAATCGGTGTGGGAGGACAGTTGTAGGCCTATCAACAAGTACTTAACAAAAATAAATGATATACAGTCTATTAAGCCTACAACGTTCTCACATTCACAAAACCATTGCCTTAACGGCTGAACGGATTTAGATCAGTCGACGTCATCACGTCGACGCCGGCTATCGCTGAAAACCAGCGCTGGGGCTCTGTCTCGCATAGGGTCGCAGCATTATGCTGAGCGTTGGCCGCTTTGCGTGGATTTTTTTTTTTGGGTGGGAAATCATCAAATACCTTCTCCCGCTCTGGGCGGAGCGGGAGACCGGTCCGGTCCGGACCGGACCGTCGGTGGGCCTTTAGTACCTTCCCGCGGCCCCGGCAGGCATCGGCCCTAATGTACCCCTATACTTGTGCTGACGACATCTCTTTGAGGCGCGCGTGGATTACAACGCGCCGTCGACCCGGGCCTGGTCCTTACCGGACGGTGAGCTACCCATTGCTCACCGTCCGCAAGCCCACGCCTACGGTGGCCGGAAATCCACCCGGGATTCCCGACGCCCAGGGCGTCTCCTGCGGCGGCTAGGGGCGAGAGGGCGCGAAATTTGCCTTTCCCTCAACCGTCCCGCCTCCTCCTTCGCGAGCATTACTGCTTCGCAGAGGTGACGGCTGCCCATGCCCTTTCGCTCCGTACCATGGCCTGAACCAGGGCCGGAAGCGAGAGATCTTTTCTCTTATTTAGGCACATGGATAGACCATTGGTGGTTGAGAACATAGGATACCTTTATCCCGTTAGTATGTTCCAGTGGTATAATATCCGACCTCCACACGAGCGCAGCAAAAGCTACTACAATGCGATTCAACTAAGAATAAGAATGATCATCATCTGCCCAGCCCTTTCCCAACTACGTTGGGATCGGCTTCCAGTCTAACCGGATGCAGCTGAATACCAGTATTTTACATGGAGCGACTGCCTATCTGACCTCCACAACCCAGTAACTGGGTAACACGATACCCCTTGGTAAGACTGGTTGTCATGCTTTCCGTGCTTTCCGAGGCACGGAGGAGTCTTGGTATGTAAAGATGGTCACCCATCCACGGACCAACCGCGGCAAGCGTAGCTTAACTTGATCGATGGACCCGTGCTGCTGTTATTATTTAGCCACAAGCCCCAATATAAGAATAGGAATGATCTTGCGCCATATTGTGAAGTTTTAGCAAAACGGCACCTCGTTTACTCATTTTGGAGCAAAGTCGGTGAGATATAACAAAAACAAATTACAAAAACAGATAACAACAAATTTAACTAAAACAGATAAGTAACAATAAAATTTCTTGGCGAGCCGTATGTCAAGTTTCATTTGACAGATCTAGGTCATTGACGTTTCTATTCTAAGTTCAAACGCATTGTGCCAATATAATTGTCACGTCACTCAATACTGCGATTCTCCCTGATTCTCATTTGTTTCAAAACAAAACAAACAAACGCACATTGTATACCTGACCCAGTAACAAACGGTGGGATTACATAAAATAAATTCGAGATACACTATGTCGATTGTAGCGATATCATAAAAGCGTAGAGCTCGATTTGTAACATAAATCGATTTCACTCGCGTTCGTCTCGATTGTTTGGGAGCGAATTGTGCTGCGAAGTGAATAAAGTCTCTTTCTGTCTGTCTGTATGTGCGTTCTTTAAGTCCAGTTGAACACACTTATCTGTGTGCCATTATGCACTCTCTGAGTGGACACACTTAAGTGTTTGCAAAATGTTAGAAATGAATTCATGCGTCAGTATTCTTCTGCAATATCATGAAGTTCGACTTTCCAAATGTGGAAAACTGTTCAAATTCTTCCATTTCTAAAAGTATTTTATACAGACACCACAGAGAGCTACTTGAAAATATATGCTCTGAATCAAATTCAATAAAACTTGATTTCCTAATTTTACAGTGACTTCGCAGTGCATCCATAATTTTCCTTCGTTAAATGGTATCAGTTTCCTACAAATTTGATATATACCTAACTATTTATTTATTATACTTTCTCGCGCAACGCATCAGCATTGCAATTCAGCGAGCAAATGCCGCCAGCATCCTCGGTACAATGCCCCGAGGGCCTTTTTTAGGCTTAACTTAGTTTTAATTGAATTTAGTTAATGTTAATAATCATCTTGTAATTTGGATAAGTAAATAAATACACTATTTCTTTGTGGCTTTTGTGGACAGGATATTAATTCAGACTTGTTACAGTTGTACCTAATGGCAAACATGTCATTTGGTTTAAATTCGTTTTTATTTTTATTATTTTATTAATATTTTACAATAGCTTTTTTTTTGTATTTTGTGAATGTGAGAACGTTGTAGGCTTAATAGGCTAGATTTGTAGACCATTTATCTTTTGTTAAATACCTGGTACTTCTTGACAGGCCTACACTGTCCTCCCATACCTATTAACACAGTGATTTGAAAACATTGTAAAAGCCCATTATTTTTAAAAGAGTAACTGTGGAGTTTCTTGCCGGCACTTCTCCATAGGAAATGACCAATTGGAACCGTGCACCTAGCTTCTGACGTTTCATAAGTGCCCATGTAGGTTTATGTGAAATAAAATATTTTGATTTTGATTTTTATCCACCAACATTGCAATTACTTACTATAAAGCAAACGTTGGCCCCAGTTTAATATCGGTCAATGGATTGTTAATTACTTTGATGAGCATTGGAGCGTTGGACCATTAAGCGTTGTCATTGGCAGACCGAAGCATTGCACAGGCTTCGCCTATACAAGGGACTAATTACGATGATTAAGATGACGCCTTGAAATGATTAGAAAGGAACCTACCCGGGCTGCAACGTATGCGCTTAGCTAATCTTGCACTGCTATGCATGGCTTGTTTTGGGCTAGAATGATATTAATAATAAAATAATAATAATAAAATGTATTTATTCAGATAACTTTGATCCATAAACTAACAAAAATGAGACATAAATTATTACAAAATAGTAAGCAGGGACTTGGTCCGCTGCACTAACACATGGATGTTAGTGCAGCGGACCAAGTCCCTGCTTACTATTTTGTATTCAGGGAACAATCGTGCCTAGCAGCAATGGCACTCAAGATGCTGTGGCGACTTCCACGCAACCGACTAATGAATGACGCGGTCTTTTTGTGCCATAAATCTGCAAAGCCAGCTGTGTGTACATCAGCAAACATTGCTGATGCGCTACAGAAACGTGGAAGCCGCAACAGCGCCCTGAACGCATTAATAAATTGGACCCGCAGAGCATTGTACGCCCGCTGCGTGTAGCTAGCCCACAGACTTCCCGTGTACAGTGAGGTGCACTACCCATTAAATAAAGTAATTTTGACTGCGTCTGTACACCGGGAGAATCTGCGCGCCAACATATTCGCCCGAACTGACAACGCTCTGCGTTCCCTCTCCATATTAAAATCATCTATATAAATATTGACAGGAGGGCGCTGTTGGTAAATACTAGCTGTGCAATTGTTTTGTGAAATGTCACATGAAATGTATTCAAAAACAAGATTAGCGTTAGTTTCGAATTTGTCCACGCGGCAAAATATCCTTGTACAAGCTACCGGTCGACGATATCTTGACATAATTTGGTGCCGTACTTGTGATTTATGAGGTGACGTCGATTGACCGCGGTCTGGTTGCACAGTATACACAAATTGACTTTTCAAGGAACACGTCTTTATTTGTTACACTTATTGCTTTTTAATTACGCCCTACAAATAATTGAGTTAAGTGTATACAAGGTGTTGTTTTGCATCCTCGTCAAATTCAAGGAGGTAACTATGCTAATGATTCTCGACACGAATCAATAGTAAAATAAAGTCTTTTTTTTTTTTCTAAGTTTCGGAAATCGGCATGTGTGGGACACGCATGTTAAAACGCGGCCCGTGTGATACCGTACTGTAACTGCCCTTTTATTCACACACTACCGCATACGCAACGGCGCAATTCAGGGGGGTAACCATCACCTCTTATAGCAGTATTATTATAATATTACTTCACAGTGGGAAAGTGATGGAGCTATACAGGACCTATAGCTCCATCTCTTTCTCACGCTAAAGTAATATTGAAATAATACTGCTATAAGAGGTGATGGTTAGGTACCCCCCAGTTCTGTGAAAGTGGTCTATTCTAAAATACTGTCAAACTTAAATAACTAAAAAAACAAGTAGGTATGTATTAATTATTGAGCAGGTATCGTAATTTTATTTGATTATATATGTCTTTTATAGCAGCCTCCTGAAATTTGAAGAGGATGCAAAACGACACCTTGTATAGAAGTATCTATTTAATAAAAACCTAGAATTTATTCATTCACTGACAACGCATAGCCTAAGCCCAAGTACGCACGGGTGATTTTTTCACGCACTGAATTTTCAACTCTCTGTATTGAGCCGAGTATTGAGACAGAATAGAGCGCATCCTAGCGCGTCAAGAAAACATAATGTTAGATTTTCAACTGGCAGCGTTAAGCAGAGCGTTGAAAATCCAGTGCGCGACAAAAATACGCCCGTGCACAGCTGGGCTAAACTGTTGGGTCTAGAAGCATACAATTTTGCACAAGAATTCCAGTTACCTATTTTAAGGGCATAATATTATATATTAGATACTTAATTATAAATATTCCTAACCCTACATCCCGAAAATGGCAGCTATCTTATTTTTTAATGGGCTGAAATGGTGTAATGTTCAATAAAATGCTAATATATTTTAATCTAAGACACCTACATACGTGCAAATGACTTTGTAACAAAGGTAAACGTCGAGGCTATCGATATTTTTTTTTTAATAATAAGCAAAACGAGTCAAAATAAAAATGAAATTACGAAATTTTACAAATTTTCTACTGTAGTGCAAAAATAACCCCTGAATTATGCGTTTTTATGATTAACCAAAAGTATTTGAACGTCAACCTACAAAAAGACACCAAAATATTGACTCCACGTCAATTATACATACATATTGTATAATAAGATATAAATAAAAAAAATAAAAAATATGAACGTTATTAATTATATTTTAAGTGTATGGAAACACATTGTATCGAAATATTTTTATTTTTAATTACTGACGAAAAATTGTAACGCAGGGAGGTCCAGAATCCTGTAATGAATACAAGATCATCGTCGATGTCCCTGCTGTATATTAAAGTTATACGTTCTCGAAACGCACTGTATAACGACAGTTATAACTAAGTATAACTACTAAATTCATCTAATCGTGTTACATTGTGGATGAAAGTTTCATCTGGAATTTCGTCAATTTTACCGATGGAGAATCCCGTCGGTCACACGGCTTGTCATCTAATATTTACCTTATTTCCACAGAAATAAATGCAACAAGAGCGACTGATATCTCCGACGCAGAAGAAGACGTACTATATCAAAAAGACGTGTCCTTCTCAGCAGAACTAGAAATAGCACCGTCCAATAGAATTAATAAACCTACTGTAAGCTTAAGACATATCGACGACGCCAGAAAGCAAAGACTTACAACCACACTGCCAATAGTTTTTAACACGAGAAGCACACCAAATTATACTTATACAGGAGAAAAATCTAAACAAGTGGATGGCTTGAAGAGTCTAATAGAAGATGGAGTTAGTGAAACTGATCTAAACATCATCGCCGATGAGACGAAAGAGAATTTGTTGGAAGCGAGCGATGCTAAGGTGACGACACAGGGACCTAGTTTAGAACAGAAAGTAAGTTAACTTAAAGTCTATATTTGTTTGAAAGGTCAAGTCTGAATGTCGGAGAAGTTATCGATTTTAAACTAGGTACAGCCGATTCGTTGTTTTAATGTTTGAAGGCAATCTCGACCTTGTTGGTTGTAGGTACTAGTATTTTACTGAGACTATATTGTTTTATTTAAGTTTTCATTCGAAGCTTTGGCATCAGTTTTAGATTCAAACACTGTTTCTGTTATCTCTGTCAACTATTGGTAACTATAGAATTTAAATCAGGCACTTTCATCCTATGATGGAATTATACGATTGTTCAAATGGAATTCCGTTACTCAACGATAAATTTTCAACAACATCAAAAATACCCTTTACCCATCTTACCTTTACACCATCGTTATTCCAGACTGTTAAGTGATTTTTGAGCAGTGGTGACCCAGTGGTAACGGCCCCGACTTACGAGTTGTAGGTCATGGGTTCGAACCCAGGCAGGTGCTTTACTTTGTGTTAATTATTTCATCACCACTGCTCTCAAAACGGTGAAGGAAAACATCGAGAAGCCGGCATGTCCTAGAACCAAAAATTCGAAGACATGTGACATCTACCAATCCGCACTGGGCCCGCTTGGTGGATTACGGCCCACTCCCTCTCACAGAGAGTAGGCCCGTGTCCCAGCAGTGGGAACATTATAGGCTGATTATGCTAAGTGATTTTTGGTCTTCCACCAGGTGCCAGGGGCGACGGCATCGCCTCCATGGACGGCAGCGGTCGAAGCTTGCGACTGCGACAGCTGTAGCAGCGAACGGTGTCCGTGTGCTGGCAACCCTAATACTTGTAAATCAGGTAACTTCTTATGTTCCCATTTTGTTCTATGGAAATATTCTGTGTCTCTAGATTAGCTATTATTCCTGTGGGTATCGATACAGATCATTAATGTTTATTATATAGATATGTCACCGTATGATTGTGAGCACCGTTAGTTTATAATCTATCCAGCGAGTTTATAAACTATCAAAAAATTGTGAATTGTTACAATATAACGCATTAATTTTCGGTAGTTCATAATCTATCAATGTCACATCGTCAAATTGTGAACGAACCGGCACCTTTTTAAAATTTTGTTTTTTTTGTATGCGAAATCATCAAATAAATTCTCCCGCTCGGCAGAAGCTCGGCCGATCGCAGCGGGACGGTGTGTCAGACTGTTACTGACTAAAACCCACCCATATTCCTTCCTATTGCCTGTGTTTCCAGGGGCCTCGGTGACCCTTTAGTACCTTCCCGCGACCGCGGCAGGCATCCGCCCTAGTGGACCCCTACATTTGTGCTGACGACATCACTCTGGCCTCAGAGTGATGTCGTCAGCAAACACGTGTGGAAAACAACGCGCCGTCGACTCTGGGCCTCGGGCCTGGTCCTTACCGGACGGTGAGCTTCCCATTGCTCACCATCCGCAAGCCAATCGACAGGGTTCATAATCTGTCCGATTTTATCACCCGTAAAATTGTGAACCGTCCCTGATTGGTATAAGGTCTTGGCGGTAGCCGAATAGATCGCAGTAACTAAGTCGGGGCATCTAAACCTTTATTTTTTGTTCCGGGGTAGAAAATCCTCATGGATGTCCTCCGCCCTGGGGTAGGCGGAGGGTCTGTCAGACTCTTACTGACTAAAACCAGCCCTCCCACATTTGCACCGGGGATCATGGGATCTAGTGCGACTTCCGCACCCAAATCTAACCCTACCTAACCCATTTGGGTTAGGTTAGGTTAAGTATGCTTCGGGAAGTACCTGTGTCGCATAAACAGGCAGCCGGACGCCCGGTGTCACCACTGCGTCAAAACCAGGAGGACATGGCGCGGCATACGCTGGTAGAGTGAGCCGCACCGTGCCTTGGTCTCAGGAGTAGGCAGTGACTGTCACTGCCAGCCGTGGTATCCTTCTGCGAAACAGTCATGTCGCAGAAAGAGGCTGCGGAAAGCCGCGGGAGATCTCTTCCACTCACCCCGCCCGCAGCAGGCGCACCGGGCGTCGGCGGAGGGCGGACAACGCCCTCTTCCAGCCCCCCTAAATGGGTCCAGGGGCGGCGGACTCGGGGACATCCGTCGCCCCCCCACATAGCAGGACCCGAGGTGACGGCGCGTAGTGTTCCACGCGCACCCCTTGTGCACGTCGCGGGGGGAGTTTTACACCTCATTCCCCCCCGCGAGCGAGGAGGTGGGAGGTGGCCTGCAATGGCGGGCACCAGCCGGGGATCGTGGAAGTTGCACTATATCCCATGAGCCACGGTGCAAGTGTGGGAGGGGAACACCGGGTGGTATTTAGTCAGTAAAAATCTGACAGACCCCTCCGCTCGCCCCAGGGCGGACGATATCCCTGAGGATTTTCCATCCCGGAATAAAAAAAAATGGTTAGGTTAAGCAAGCGGTACCGCGGTAGCGGCAGGCGAGCGCTTCGTCCAAGTTGGTCGTTGGCCCTGCAGTGAATTAATATAAGGCTGATATTCATTATTAATATACGAGTAGGTAACTATGGATATCGATAGAAGCTTTTTGGCTTTTTTCAGTTCATATTAGCCAAAATATTTTCCTAAGCTTTGGTCGTAATTTCGACGACGCGACGGGGGTGTTGGATTGGCGAAGAGTCCAACTGGTATGCTTAGGGTGAAGGTCTGAAATTCCGGATCAGGATAAATATTTAAATGACACTCAGGTATTTGAATCGAAATATTTTTGAATATTACGATTTATATAGGTAACAGAGGAGTTTTGGCCCGAGGGGTCCCGGGTGTGAAACCTTTAATTTTTAAAAGCTTCCTTGAACAATTATTTGCTTAACTAAACAAAGTTTTAGGCCCCCGATATCCTTCAAATTCAAAGTAAAACTCGATGGCAGCAATTAACGACTCCACAAAAGATAATGCTTACCAAAGAGTTCGATATTCGAATATCGCCAATAAGCGAGGCCGCCATCTTGAATTATTGCCTTTTGAAGTGCTTACAAACTGTTTATGAGATGGTGGAGTTTAATCGACTTGTTTTGGTATTGAATTGTTGTTAAAATTCCTATAAATTTAGGTTCAACAATACTTATATAATAAGTATTGTTGAAACTAAATTAGTCATATTTCCGCGAAAGAGTAAAAACAACTTAAATATTCAACATGGTGGTACCTACAGTAATTGAATAAGTCAGGTCAAAATTTTAGGACTGTGGATAAATAATTATATGACATGGCACACACACATTGACACAGTATTCAGTAAACTGAACCAGTAGGTACTCATAAACTCTATACAAATTATCTAAAGTTGTCGATCCATCAGCTCTATTAACTGCGTATCATGCATACGTATCATCAACCCTAAAATACGCTATTATATTCTGGGGTAACGCAATAACGCCACAAATAAATAATCAGTGTTTAAAGCGCAAAAAAGATACATTCGCGCAATTGTTGGTATCTTTGTTCCTGAACCTTTTTTTTTGGTTGGGAAATTATCCACCCGTGTTCTTTCCGTTGTCTGTGTTGTCAGGGGCCTCGGTATCCCTTCCGGACTTTCCCATGACCGCGGCAGGCATCGGCCCTAGTGGACCCCTACACTTGTGCTGACGACATTTTTTAAGGCGCGCGTGGAACACAATGCGCCGTCGACCCAGGCCCGGTCCTTTCCGGACGGCGAGTTACCCATTGCTCACCGTCTGTTCCTGAACCTTGCGAATAGGAGTCAGAGAAGCAGAGATTTTACGATAAATATTGAAAAATATATATGACGGAAATACGTTAGTCACTCGTTTGACTAATCGGGACGCCACCAAGCGGCGCTAGACAGAGTTTACAACATAACGCTCGACCGGAGGTAAGTGCAATCTGTCGGGGACGGTCAAGGAGTGAACTCGTTTAGAAACTGTCGCGCGTTCCGTTGTTGTTGTGTACCTACAGTGTGTGAATAGCCAGTGTGATTATTTGATCTTAATTATAATTTGATTTAAACTGCAAACGGTTTTTCTATTGTGCAATAACCAACACTTCCCATTGTACGCCCACAGTAGTTAAAATATGGCTGATGATAACGAGCGAGACGTACCTTCTCCGTCATATAAAAGTACCTATCTTTTAATCATCTAGTACTCAAAGTGGTTGGTTTTCATACTTTATGTACGTATGTACCATCAACACAACGTACGCACACTGACAGCCTTTCTTCTAAATTGTCCCAACAACACAAGTCAAAAACCATAAAGAAATGAAATAATGCTAAAACATTTCACCTTAAAATATTGACCCACGTTTTCCATACACATAATTTGGCTCTAATTAATGGCGCAAAAATCCCAAAAATATTTGAGATAACAACCTCAAATTTCTAGCGCCAATAAGAATCCGAGGTCTGGTTACTGTCAATTACAAGGTAAAGAGAAATTGATTTAGCAGTCGAACACTCAACACACAGTGAAGAAACAGAAGTTTAGGTCTAAACTCCAGATGAGTTTAATAGTCGAATGGTAAATGATGAAATGAAATGATTTTATTTTCTGTAAGTAGGTTTGTACAATCACTTTTACACACAACATATACATATATAATCAGCCTATAATGTTCCCACTGCTGGGACACAGACCTCCTCTCTGTAAGAGGGAGTGGGCCGTAATCTACCGCGCAGGCCCAGTGCGGGTTGGTAGATGTCACATGTCTTCGAATTTTTGGTTCTAGGACATGCCGGTTTCCTCACGATGTTTTCCTTCACCGTTTTGAGAACTGTGGTGATGTAATAATTTACACAAAGTAAAGCGCCTGGTCTGGGTTCGAACCTACGACATACAACTCGAAGGCGCGGCCGTTACCACTGGGCCACCACTGCTCACTTAACACTTTTACACGTCAATCATATTTAAAAAAAAAAACTAGATGAGCTCGGCGTTTCCTATCTGACTAGAAAGACCGAAACTCTGAGAAGAAAGACCGAAAAAAACTCAGAGATCACAGTCTCTTTTAAAGTCCAGACGTAATCTTGGTGTCAGATCATGTGAAGACCATGTAGATTGGTGTCTAAATGGTCGTTTGAAGAATTCAAGGCTACTACGTCGTTTATTATTCCCTGCGAAAAACATCGGGAGTATCCTCCAAATGGAGAAGGCATAGGGTAATATCGATTGTCTAGCAGACAATTACCATTTTCAGCAAAGAAACACTTTTACAAAAAAATCAACCGACTTCCAAAAAAAACACTACGAAGTGAAAAATAACATTAATTTCGCAAGTCGGTATCTCTGGATCTGTATTTTAGTTTTTGCCACCGACTACCGAAATTAAAGTAATTTTTCACTTTGTAGTGTTTTTTAGGAAGTCGGTTGTTATTTTTTTGTAAAATGTTTTTTATTTTTCCTATTTAGTGGGTTATTTCATACTTTATCCAAGTTACAATAGCCTAATCAAAAAAAAAAAATCAAAAATCAAAATCCATTTATTTCAGGTTATCCCATATTACACAATACAAATCACAATATAAAAATAAATGGAATGTCATCAAATTATAAATACAAAGTCAAAAAATAAAATAAAATTAATGGGAAATTAATAATATAAAATACACATAAAAATAAAAGTTTAGTGCAAATTTTGGGTAAAAATAATAACAAATTTTTAAAACATCAAATATCACGACCTGGCTATATGCCTACTACAACACTTCCCAATATAAGGGCAGTCCAAACGTCCAGCAATCATCTCTAGGACAGCATTGGAGCTGA
The DNA here is from genome assembly GCA_905333075.3 of Atethmia centrago. NCBI lineage: Eukaryota > Metazoa > Arthropoda > Insecta > Lepidoptera > Noctuidae > Atethmia > Atethmia centrago. The sequence continues at coordinate 21,764,545 of HG995388.1, forward strand.
CCCGCACCCTGCGCACCAAGGACGCGCACCGCTTGCGCATTGTGGTGTGGAAACAGTCGCCACCGGGTGGCAACTGGGAATTTTATGCGGTGGCGACTTGGAATATTCGTACAAATCGTACGACGTGAGCCTTCTAAACATAACCGCTGCATGACCTCACCAACCCGTTTATGTAACTCGAACCGGAAGGCACACGCCGCCGTTACCAGAGACCACTTCCGCAACACGCCCCAACTTCCCAACTTCACCCTGGCAGTTGTTATTGAGTTACTTCCTCGCACTTCGTGATCCGATTATGTTGAATTCACTCTAAAATTAAACGTGTTTACCTGCATCCAGATGAAACTTGATGCTTTTGAGGATTAAATTGGAAGTGATGAGCAATTTATAATGCTTAGAGGTGTTAAGGGACTCATGGATTATGGCAGATAGGGTCCTTGTCACAGGGAAGACGAAACAATTCCAAATAAATATTGATTTAACTCATACCCGGAACCATAAGTCAAAAATCATTTACTGAAACATGATTTGATCCTTGGCACCAAAGTGCTTCGAATCGGGACCCAACAAAATTAACTGAAATACTTTAATATACATTTACGAGTAGTTACACAAATAATCAAAATAAAATGATGATTTATCGAAAGCCCCGAAACAACTCGCCGTATCGCTCCAATAAATTCAAAGTAAGTTTCGAGTAAAAGTCACGCTGTACCTGCAAAACTTTTCTGAAATCACAACTTGTGACACCGCCGCCTCGCATCGCCATTGCGTGAACCCAGTCACCCCGATTTTTCGATTAGCGACCCCTGCTGGTGTGACCCCTACCTTAATCGACATCTCTTGAAGAATGCAGGGTGCTTGAATTATATTAAGTAATATCGAGGGGTCTTGATCTACGGCCTCTGAACGTACCTACTCCTAGACACGCTGAGGGGCGAGAATGTAGGAGAATACAGGAGTAACACTTGATTTTGTACACACTGCCGATGAAATTTTCTACCGAAAATACCAATTCGTTTCTGTTTCGGCTCCTTTTTAACTCACGCTTTGAGACAAAAATTGTGTTTTATTAACCGACTACAAAGAAAGAGGAGGTTTCTCAATTCGACCGTATTTATTTTTAACCGACTTCAAAAAAGGAGAAGGTTTCTCAATTCGACTGTAAATATACTTTTTTTATGTATGTGTTCGCCGATTTCTCCGTCAATTGTGGACCGATTTTGAAAATTCTTTTTTTTTGTTTGAAAGGGTATGCTTCCGAGGTGGTCCATTGTCATCAATTCATAATCTTATAAGGGGATCCCATTGAAATCAAGGGAAACCCTCAAATTTTAAAGGCACACCTATAGCGATTTCGGTATTTTTTACAGTAACTTGTGCATTTACTTTCGGAAAGCACCATTTGGTGGGGTGGAATTGATGATGAAGACCACAGATGGCCACCGCAACTGCTTAATAAGATGTATTTAACGAGTTGCGATTCGATTGGTACTTTAATATGGTTGCTAAGCCATTTATGCTCTTCACAATGCATATGGTGAGTGGCAGTTCTCCTGGTTCTTACCAGGAGAACTACTCAACAATTAACGTCCCTGCATCAAGCAAAGCAATATTTTGTAAAAGGTGATGAGTAGTTGACATCAGGCTATTATAACTTAGATACATTACAAACTGACCCGCTAAATAGCTTTTTTACAAAAAAAAAAAATACTTTCTTCTAAAAAAACACTACAAAGTGAAAAATAACTTTAATTTTGGAAGTCGGTGGCAAAAAACTAAAATACACATCCAAAGACACCGACTTCAGAAATTAAAGTTATTTTTCACTTTGTAATGTTTTTTTGTAAAAAGTTTTGTCGATATTTATTCACTGAGAAATTTTTTCGACACAAAATACTGTCTGCAATTTCTGCTCATAGTAACAACAGACTTTAGAAATATCTATCGTTCTTTCTGATCTTCCAGTATACGAGTAGTCATTCTTTATAAACTTGTTCAAGAATCTTAACGAATCATTAGCATAGTTACCTCCTTGAATTTGACGAGGATGCAAAACGACACTTTGTATAAGTAAAGAACCATTATCTGTATTTTTTTCGAAATTTGAGGCTCCGTAGGTTTGGAGATAAGGGGGGTGGGAATAAGGGGGGATGATCAGTTTTCATCAATTTTCTGAATTAACTTTAAAACTATTTATTAAAAAAAATATATTTTAGTTTTTCGTTTAATATGTCACATGGTACAGTTTGCAAAACATTTTTTACTTTTCTATATTGCCCCCCAAAAGTGGCCCTCGTATTCAAAATTCATTTATTTATTCGTTACACGTCCGTGTTTGGGTTACAGAAATTCATATGTGTACCAAATTTCAACTTAATCGGTTCAGTAGATACAGAGCAAATCGGCTGTGACAGATGGACAGACAGACACACGAGTCATCCTATAAGGGTTCCAAAAGGTTACGACGGTGACTGACGTCACACGGAAAACCAGAAAACTTAAATGAAAATGGGTTGGTCACACCCTCAGAGGCTCAGACAAATTGAGTAAAAGAGTAACCGTCTGGTATCCGGAAATCCGAGACCGTTCTGGATATCTGAGAAATGGCAAACGACGCAGAGAAAGGCAGAAAAAACGTTGGAGCTACGAGCTGGAAATCACAGGAGAAAAATTATGGACTTGAATAGTAGTGGATAGAGAAAATGGAAGGAAATGGAGGAGGAAATGGGCACACAGACCAAAACAGCCGGTTTGTTGTATTTTGCAACTTTAATACATTTTTACAACTTGTCAATAATTTTATTTTAGAAGCTTAGAAAATGGTCTGATTAAATGACTTTTATTATCATAATTTTTCATGTTCTTGACATTTCGGTCGGGACCTTTGGAAGGCGTAAGGGCCGAAGCCAACTCGCAGGGCCCCGTTCGACGTTTTTTTACGAAATTATTAATTATTAATATATCATAAAAGAATCTTTTGGCTAGTGGCAAAAATCGGAACTAAAGCCAATAGCGAACTAAAGCCCGATCGATGACATTGAAGCGCCATAAGATCTATGCAGCACTCTACATATTGAGGAGTGGCTAGAGAGGCGCCACGGCGTCCTCGCCTTCCGCGTGACGCAGGTTCTCACCGGACACGGCAGCTTCGGGAGGAAGGAGGAGGCGGGACGGTTGAGGTAAAGGCAAATTTTGCGCCCTCTCGCCCCTAGCTGCCGCAGGAGACGCCCTGGGCGTCGGGAATCCCGGGCGGATTTCCGGCCACCGTAGGCGTGGGCTTGCGGACGGTAAGCAATGGGTAGCTCGCCGTCCAGTTAGGACCAGGCCCGGGTCGACGGCGCGTTGTGATCCTAGCGTACCTCAAAGAGATGTCGTCAGCACAAATGTTGGGGTTATGGGAAAATACGGAAGGGATACCGAGGCCCCTGGCAACACAGGCAATAGGAAGGAATACGGGTGGGTCTTAGTCAGTAAGAGTCTGACACACCCTCCCGCTCCGCCCAGAGCGGGAGAAGTTATTTGATAATTTCCCACCCAAAAAAAATAAAGCACTCTACCTAAGAACGGTCAAACTCTAACAGTAGCTTATCAATATAATGGGACTTTTAATATCGGAAATGGCCGCAATTACTCTATACCGGCATCGTTTTTATGAAATTCTCCGTTTGTGACAGGGTATTAAATATGATAAATTGGAGACGGAAGCGATCGTCTAACTCACTTCACTCGTATATTGTCAGTTGTCACGAGTTCTGAGTTCATGACACACCCCGGACAACTATGCCGTGCAGAAAATGTCCGCACCATTTTGTATTTGTTGGTAATTTTTCGACACATAATCGAGTTTATAGTTTGGATTTTCCTTTAATCCGTGCCCAAAAAGTTACGTCAGCTTTTCAACATTATTTATTCAATTTAAGGTCTTGTTGGTTTGTTACTTTCGTACCTCAATTTTAAATAATCTCTCCCTGTGATTCGTTTTGTGTCGATATAGTACACACGGCTAGCTTTCAAAGGCAAGATAAATGGTGCTCAAAATAACCTAAATATCTAATTAACATTTGACCTGTACCTCTTGAGATCAGCCCCATTTTATTATAAGCTCCGTCGGCACAGGCTATAAGCCGTGACAAACGGCGGCAGACTGCTTTTATTGTAAGCGTGGCGTGTCTTTGTCATAATTAAGAGGTTCCATCTCGCTGAAGCCGGTTCTCTGTGAAATTACTCAATTTCCTGCCCCTACAGATGTGGGCACATTTGTTTATGGAGCCCCTAAGCATTCGTGTAATATTGCTTTGTTACCGAATGTTTGTTTTACCGATGTTTGAACTTTATTCTTATTCCGAGGGTGACTTACACGATGTCGAAGTATATTTGTATTGAAAGTATTCCCATTACGTTCGAAAAGCTCGGGGGATGTTTCGAGTGTTTTTGCTTTCGCTATCAAACGGATTGGACTAAGAAATTGTAGAATTAAATTGATGTTGAAAAAATAAAAGATGCTGTCACATTTTTCAATGTCAAGGGACCTTTAATGACTGTCCCTTTTTAGCGGCAAAAACAATTGGATCAACTTTCCGTTCACGAAACTGTCCATTCGTTTCAAACGGAATCTCATTAAATGGGTTTCATGTTTTCAAAGCACACAAAATGGCGAATAAACCTTTGTTTGAATATGAACGGATATAATATTAATATATTCGGAGCTAATCCGGGCAGCGCGACTGTACACAGATCATGTAAATCCCCGACAGTCGCTATGTACGCTCGGCGACGCAAGTATGACATTCATGTACGACACTTAATCTCCTACCGACTGACGCGCTTGTGACGAACCTTTCATGTGCTGTCGCAACAAATTATTTATGGAAGATGTTTGCATTGTAGCTTGATTGTACCAATTACTGCTGACAGTGTCGACATGGAAACAGCTGATATACAAGAACCCGACCCTTTACGAATTTCAATTAGACAACAGACAGTCGAGAACTCAAGAGTAGGAGGCACTCTTGATATTTTCCGGCGTAGGTACGATGGAAAATCTGATTTCATTGTCACGGAGTAGAGAAAATCACAATGGAAGGCGGAGGGTTGAAAAAAAAATCTACCTTTCTAGTGATAATATGTAATTAGGGAAACATCATTTTCGTGATAAATGCGAATTTTGCTAAACAGGTGCGACATACCCAAAACTTGTCAAACTATACTTGATATATGCAAAATATACTAATCAAAATTTATTCAAACTAGGCTGAGAATCAGCACTTTTCGAACGTCAAAATTACATAAGAAAGTCAACCAAAACGTCCGCCCTTCACCACTTCCTATTGCTTAAGCTGGAAAGAAAAAGTGGCGCAACAAACTCCCCAGCAGCAAAACTTATTCTTGTATACATAGTGTATATGACTGCCTCATTGGTCTAGTGGTCGCAAGCGCTACTGCTGAGAATGAGGTCCTGGGTCTGGAATTTCTCAGTAGCAGCCCGTAGTCTGGATTTATGCCCGGTTGATGGCAATAAGCTCGCCTCTATTACATGGGACTTACACATAACTGGCGAAATGTGGGTGTTACTACAGGTACACATCTGCCCAACCATTCGGGGAAACAAAGCGTGATATTATGTTGTAGTGTTTTATCTGCCTAGCCAGTCTAACCAGATGCAGCTGAATACCAGTATTTTTAATGGAACGGCTGCCTATCTGACCTCCACAACCCAGTTACTGGGTAACACGATACCCCTTGGTAAGACTGGTTGTCAGACTTTCGGGCTTCTGACGATCCGAACTGTCAAAGATCTACAAATGACAGCCGGGACCAACGGCTTAACGTGCTTTCCGAGGCACGGAGGGGTCTTGGTATGTAAAGATGGTCAACCATCCACGGAACAACCGTGGCAAGCGTAGCTTAACCTGATCGATCGACCCGTGCGGCTGTTATTACTTGGCTTGTGGCCCCTTGTAAAGTTGTAGTTTGGATGAAGAGGCTAATTAGCAAATAAGTGAGTGAGTGACATAGTGCTTTAGTAATGACCTCAGTGTGACCAACATCACCAACAGGGAACCATGGAATTAGCGAGCAAGATACTGTTAAAGCATTACAATGGAGCAGTGGTGGCCCAGTGGTAACGGCCGCGCCTTATGAGTTGTGTAAGTCGTAGGTTTGAACCCAGATAGGCGCTTTACTTTGTGTAAATTATTTCATCACCACTGCTCTCAAAACGGTGAAGGAAAACCTCGTGAGGAAACCGGCATGTACCTAGAACCAAAAAATTCAAAGATATGTGACATCTACCAACCCGCACTGGGCCGCGTGGTGGATTACGGCCCACTCCTCGCAGAGAGGAGGCCTGTGTCCCAGCAGTGGGAACAAAAGGCTGATTATGTTATACTGATAAAGCGTTACTATGGATTTTTTTTTTTTGAGGGTGGGAAATCATCAAATAACTTCTCCCGCTCTGGGCGGAGCGGGAGGGTGTGTCAGACTCTTACTGACTAAAACCCACCCGTATTCCTTCCTGTTGCCTGTGTTGCGGGGGCCTCGGTGACCCATAAGTACCTTCCCGCGACCCCGGCAGGAGTACCTTCCCGCGACCCCGGCAGGAAAGCGTTACTATGGATGGAACATTGTTGTCATAAAAAAGAACATGCAACATTTGGCTCCTTCCTATCATTTTCTGGAACATTACTAAGGTTTAATTTCCGACCGAAATCCGTACTATCGTTACGTCTGTACTAGGTCCAAACAGTTATATCGCCGGGTTAAAGGCAAAACCAATTATTTAGTCCGAAAAAGTTAATATAAAATTTTCCGTAAGCGCATTTGGAAAGTTTGCTATTAAAATGAAGTCCTTAGTAATAAAATTATGTCCGTCGCAAATGTAAAAGCGTGTTCTATAATTATCTATGTTTCAAACAGTTACATACTAAACACAAAAATTTGCTTCAATAGTACAAAAAAAAAATATATATATATATTTATAAGCCCCCCTTTTAGTTGGTTTTGCCTCTATAGTCCAAATAAAAGCATATCTGAAAAAGTAGTTGTCCTGTTTATAACAGACTTCGCATTTACGTGAGTTAAAGTATTGTTTTGAAAATTAGCTCCTAAGGCTGATTGTCGAAACATTCGTATTAAAACAATTTGAAAAAATACGAAAAAATAGTTGGTTTTGACTTTTTATTTCATAATAGATGTCTTTGAATGTAGAATGCAAAATTGTACTAACATTACAAATTACTGATTAGCATTGCTTAAATCATTCAAATTGTATACCTATAGCATCCCAGTCAATACAAGAAAACACTCAGAAAATAAAACTGACGGGTAACAAGAAGAAGCATTTATTTTATTGTTTTATTACCTTGTATGAACATAAAAGTTTCGTAATCTAAACAAACAATAATTGGCCTTTAAAAAAGAATAAAAATAAAAATATCACTCAGAGTCTTCTGGGTCCTCTGATTCTTAAGAAACGGTCACATCAGGTATACGATCCACTTTTTGGCCATCAGCTCTCAAACTTTGGAACCATCCATGATATTCGTCGGGAATGACTCCTTTTTCACAAAGTTTCAATAGATCGGCTTTTTTGGCTTTTGAAATGCACAATGTTTCTTTATATAACGGGTATAGTATCTGTGGAAAACATGGGTCATTTGTGGCTTGTGGTGGTGGTTCAGTGACAACTTTTTGGACTGACTTGACATGCTTACATTGGAGTCGCATACCGTAACGATGACAATTCTCAGAGACGCTTTGGTCTTGTGTTTTTGACGGTGATTCCAAAGAGGGATTTTAATTTCCGAGATCTATATAAAAAAAAAGTTTCAGACATGTCGTAATTAAAAAATATTTTTAATTCACTTTTAATGTATCGCATTCTTTTTATTTTAAGCCACCTGACACCTTGTCCATTACTGGTTTTTGCTTTAGCAATCATCATACTTTTGGCTAGTCTCTTAAGATCTTGATCCTTACTTTTTCCCTTGCATTGACGTGATGATCGGGCCCGTCGAAAAATATTCAACCACTCTGTAATTGAGTAAATGTTTGTGTGTTTTTGGGCCGATTCTATGCTGCTGTGCATAGAATCGACCTCCATGTGTGAGTGGCCCGATTCTAAAAATTTGTGTTCAATCAGTTTTAGGTGGTCGATTTTATGGACAGCCCAAAACAAAACAGTGGCTACATATTGGTTCCTGTTTTGTCCACCACATGTATCTGAAAATAACGAATCCTCGTCGATATGATCGGGGATTTCGCTTAAGTAATGTAAAAGTATCGATCCAATCCCAGAGCTTCTTTTCTTGCTATTAATTCCGTCCACGCATAACTTAATGCTTCATTTGGTATAGCGCTCTCATAAATCGTCAAGTTGTTTGTTGTAAGTTTCCTGCAATAATACAAAAGACCTACATCTCCACTAGGGATTTGTTAAATTGTCTGCAAATCAAAGGATGCCGAAGTGAAGTTCGTTTCTTTTTCTGCTCTCTCTTTGTCCCTTTGTTTCTTGCTATTGTATGTATATTTTCTTTGAACGTGCTGTTTATACTCTTCTTCAATTTTAGTTTTCTCTATGGTATCCAAACGACGATACTTGGTGCACAAAAGACACTGGTCTTTTTGCGAACAAAAACCCCAAGTTGAATTCGGTGCAAAATATATTTCGATATGTAGCTTCAGGCATGGGTGTAACGTTCTCCTTCTCACACTCCTCCACATACAATGCGTACATTTTTGTAATTGACAGACTACAGTCCAGATTTTGGCATTTAATATCTTTGCGCACATAATGGCTTTCCATCGTAGGGAAAGATTTGATATGACGCCGGATTTCTTCAGCTTTTTCTGGTGGCGTTTTGTTTTGGGGCTCATGTCGTCCTCGCGGATCACAATCTCGAGAATAAAATCCCATCGCATCTCGGCTTTCTACTGCTTCCGTAATAACTGAAGCGGAAATGTACAAAGTTTTGCAGAAGAAATTTTGGCATATCTGAGATTTTACGCCTTGTTTATAGAAGAAGTACTGCTTTGAATTTGATCTCTTTGTAGTTCGTTTTCTATCAAGCACAGTTGTTTTGATTGGTTTTACTTCCGTCAAGTTCAAAATCACGCTTTTCTTTGCAGTATAGCTTTGAGCCCAGTATTTCCTACAACATCTCTCACGATCAGTTTCTCTGAAGTTTACGGTGCATTTGAATCTACATTTTGAGCAGTCTACAGCCTTTGGTACTTCGGCTGGTCTATATTTATTTGCAGTTATGTAAGGGATACCATCAGCTCTCCTTTTATTTCTACATTTCTCTTCCAGCTGGTAGGGTCTGGCATACGCCAGCGACTTTTGGGTTTGATAATTTTCCAAGCTCTCTCAAAGATTTCGTTTATAGCGGTAGTGGCGACTATAACGGTATCTTTTTGTGGTAGTTTATTAGCAATGACATTCCAGCAGTTATCGAATATTTCCATTAAAATTTGTGTAGCAGTAACAGAAGCATCAGACGACGACAACTACGGTTCTGATTCTTCAACAATCATTTTCCTCAACAAACACACAAAACACACAGTAAAATTACGCAAAAATCCGAATAATGTACTATAAAGACCTCGTCGTTCGCTGCGCAAGATTCGACTAACCCGAAAAGATTAAGATAAGATTCCCGTAACCCCGAGAGTGGCAGCGCGGGGATGTACCGACTAATATAATTTAATCGGGTTTGTTTCTAGGCAATTCCTAAACATAAACCGAAAAACCGAATGCCAAAATCGACTATATTTATATAATATTTATTTAGTATGAATGTTTAAAAACAAAAAGGTGCTAATCAAATATATTATTTTGTACCATTAGTGAGTAAGACCTTCCTTTGACATTATTGTAGAATTAAAACCCACTAAAAAAGTTTGGTATTTTTTGCATCTATATTTCGAAATATTGCAGACAAATTATTACGAATTATTGGTTTTTAATTCTTTAGAGATACACTTTCTCGATTTACGAGTATTTGGTTCTTATTTCAGTCTAATAACTATATAATCGGTTTTTACATTCGGTAACTCGGGAACGGTAAGTCCTGCGGTTTAGTTGGTTTTACCGTTAGATAAAGAATCAAATACCGATTCGATTGGTATACTAAAGTGAATAACTGAAAAAAATCTCAGACAGTCGGTTTTGCCTTTAACCCGGCGATATCATCATAATATTGGTTGTTAAGAAGCGGCATTGAAGCCGATAACATTTTATATTAATATTAAGGTTACAGAATAGGGGAAGACCAAAGAAACGATGGATGGATTGTGTGAAGGATGATATTGCTGGAAAGGGGGTGACTACCGAGATGACAACTAATAGAGACATGTTGGAAGAAAGGGACATATTGCGCAGACCACAAATAAATGGGAATAAGGGCAGGAGAATGATGATAAATGATGATTAACCTATCAAGCCCCGCGCGACACCGATTCGGAGTCAAACAATAGAAAATCAATTGCGTCTCAATAGCTGTCCTTGACCAATTAAGGTTACGCATATTTTACAAATAAAAAATCGATATTTCACATATCAATCTGCCTAGCTTTTTCCCAACTATGTTGGGGTCGGCTTCTAACCTGAAGCCGACCCCAACACTTGATATAGGTACCTGAACGCACCTAAATACCAGTATTTTACATGGACCAACTGCCGATCGAACAATACCCGTTAGTAAGACTGGTTGTCAGACTTTCGGGCTTCTGACGACCCCTAACGACTGTCAAAGATCCACAAATGACAGCCGGGACCAACAGCTTACGAGGCACGGAGGAGTCTCGGTATGTAAAGATGCTCATCAATCCCCGGACCAACCCTTACGACTGTCAAAGATACACGAATGACAGCCGAGACCAACAGCTTACGAGGCACGGAGGAGTCTCGGTATGTAAAGATGCTCACCAATCCCCGGACCAACCCTTACTGGGGTTGGTCCGGGGATTGGTGAGCATCTCCATCATAACAAATTAAATCGATCGTGTGATTTGTCATTATTGATTGACACTTGTAAAATACTTTGGGAGTCACCGTCGTTAATCTCGATTTATAGTCGAAAGCTGGCCTTCACTTAGATGCAGCGTGGGTTACTACATAATAGGGTCTTACACCCATTTTTGAAAAGTGTCTTAATTAAATTCTATAGTGCTAATATGCCTTAATTAAAGTGTGTTAAAAAAGTGTCTTAATTAAATTCTATAGTGCTAATATGCCTTAATTAAAGTGTGTTAAAAAAGTGTCTTAATTAAATTCTATAGTTCTATTATGCCTTAATTAAAGTGTGTTAAAAAAGTGTCTTAATTAAATTCTATAGTGCTAATAATACACTAATATATAAAAAACTGGACAAGTGGGAGCCGGACTCGCGCACGAAGGGGTCCGTACCATCTGCCCAGCTTTTTCCCAACTAGGTTGGGGTCGGCTTCCAGTCTTACCGGATGCAACTGAATACCAGTATTTTACATGGAGCGACTGCCTATCTGACCTCCACAACCCAGTTACTGGGTAATACGATAGAAGGGGTCCGTACCAGTATCTATAAAAACGGCAAAAAAATCATGTCTGCTGTATGGGAGCCCCCTTAAATATTTATTTTATTCTGTTTTTTAGTTGTTATAGCGGCAACAGAAATACATCATCTGTGAAAATTTCAACTGTCTTACTATCACGGTTCGTGAGATACAGTCTGGTGACGGACGGACAAACAGATGGACAGCGGAATCTTAGTAATAGGGTCTCATTATACCCTTTTACACTTTGGGTACGGAACCCCAAAAAAGGTCGTTTAGAATTTTCCTTGAGACCATGACGCCCCGGCCATATTAAGTTGACTTTAGGGTTCCCTAATCATTACTTACTTTCAAGGTTCAATACCCGAAGGGTGCCAAACGGAACCCTATTACTAAGCCTTCACTAGCCGTCCGTTCTTCCGTCCGTCTGTCTGTCAGCGGGCTGTTTCTCATGAACCCCAATAGACAGTTGAAATTTTCACAGCGCAATATGTCAAAATTTCAACTGTCTATCTATTACAACAACCGCTATAACAACAAATAATAAAATATTATTAAAGTTAAAAATTATAGGAGAAACACATACAAGAAACGTGTTTTTTTCGGCATTTTTTGCTCAATATTGTACGGTGGTACGAACCCTTCGCGTGCGAGTCCGACTCGCACTTGACCGGTTTTTATAACTGACTTAAAAAAGAGGAGTTATAACTTCCTCTTTAGGCATGTGGCATATTAAACATTTGGTCAGTTGTTTTTTTTTTCATATTATATTTACTCCGATTTCTCCGTGATTACTGGGTCCATTTACGTGATTCATTTGGTGGAGGAAGCTCACAGGGTGGTCACATTTAAATTTTATTAACTTTGCTTAGGAAATATTTTAATTCAAATATCCAGTAAGAAAAGTTGCCCATGTCTTTTTTCAGGTTCCAGGCTTTTTTTTTGGGTGAGAAATTATCAATGTCTTCTCCCGCTCTGGGCGGAGCGGGAGGGTGTGTCAGACTCTTACTGACTAAAACCCACCCTTGTTCCTTCCGTTGCCTGTGTTGCCAGGGGCCTCGTAACCCTTTCAGATTTTCCCGCGACCCCGGCTGGCTTCGGCCCTAGTGGACCCTACATTTGTGCTGACATCTCTTTGAGGCGCGCGTGGTACACAACGTGCCGTCGACCCTGGCCTGGTCCTTATCGGACGGCGAGTTACCCATTGCTCGCCGTCCGCAAGCCCGCGCCTACGGTGGCCGGAAATCCACCCGGGATTCCCGACGCCCAGGGCGTCTCCTGCGGTGGCTAGGGGCGAGAGGACGCGAAATTTGCCTTTCCCTCAACCGTTTTGCCTTTTCCTTCGCGAGCATTACTGCTTCGCAGAAGAAGGTGGCGTCTGCCCATGCCCTCTCGCTCCGTACCATGGCCTGAACCAGGGCCGGAAGCGAGAAATCTCGGCTGAGGTCCAGGTCCAGGCTGGCTACTTATCCATGTTTTATAACAATCGGTTTAGTGGTTTAGGCGAGAACAGGTAACAGACAGTTACATTCGCATGTATAATATTAGTATGGATTTATTTATTTATTTATTTATTTATTTAGGATCTCTAACAAAGGATATACTCGTATATACTGTTCGAGTTTTAATCGAACACTCAGCGAAAATGCATAATTGCATCGAACGCAAGTATGCACATTCGCTCGTTCACCAAAATGTGGGCCAGTTCGCGTTCAGATCTCATTAGAGACACCATTACCATTTTACCATATATTTTACCAATAAGTTGGTTATTTTACCATTTTTACCATTTCTTGTAACTAAGTGTTATAGTGATTCAATATAGCTTTCCCTTTAATTCGGGACTTTAACTTTTACCATATCCTATCAATACGAGAAAGGTGTGTTAGGTTAGGTTACTACACTACTTTCTACATATACAATATAAATCACAATAACAAAAAGGTTATTTTACGTGTGCTCTTTCAATACAGGAGACCAAAGCATGCTCATTAGGTTTAAACAGGACAAAAATTATAAAATTAATATGTCAAGATTAAGCATTCATATTACAATTGGTTTGTACAATAATAATTCTTACATATTTCTTGACTATTGGAAGTTAAATTATTTTTGTATTTTGAAATGTGTGTAATGTGTCCAAGTTACAACGCTTTGACAATTAATTGTACTCGTATTGCCTACAGAGTCTTGAGAGGCAGCGAAACGTCCTAGATTAGTTTAGATCCTAAGACGTTAAATAAATTGTAGCTTTTTCAGTTCATTTGTAGTTTCCCTAGTAGTTCGCTAAAGACTCCATTGAATACTTTGTACAATAGTATCAGGTCTGCTTTTTTCCGTCTGTCTGCAAGTAAGACAATTTTGTAATGCCCTAATCTGTCTTTGTAGCTGATAACTTCTTTTGCTAAACGATCTTTGTAATACAGATGATATAGTAAACGTTTTTGGACACTTTCCAGCAGGCTTAGCATGACGCTTTCTATTTCTACGAAGAATAGACACAGCTCTTTCTATACAAAGTGACATTTCGTTTCTCCATTTTTGCCATTGCACCGTAGAAACCCTTCTACAATCTGTTATTTTGTCTTTCGTTTCTAACGAACTTTGTCGAGGTCCTTTTTTATATAGAAGGATTTCTACGGTGCGATGTCAAAAATGGAGAAACGAAATGTCACTTTGTATAGAAAGAGTTTTATCTTTTCTTCTTAGTTATAGAAAGCGTCATGCTAAGCCTGCTGGTGTTTGATATATATGTCGTAGTGAGGATTGGAATAAGTGTCCAAGGATGGTCAGATAGGCAGTCGCTCTATGTAAAATACTGGTATTCAGCTTTATCTGGAAGCTGATCCTGACATAGTTGGGCAAAGACCAGACCGTTTTTTTTTTAATATGTTTCTAAGCAGCTCTCAGCTAAATTCTATCATCGCCTTTCCAATACTCTTGAGTCTTATTAACAATTCCTTATTCAATTTATCAGTTGGTAACTAAATCACCTCCATTTTATCGCCCGACTCTAGTTAAATATCGGCGATCGAGATTTTAATTAAACAATATTTATTTATTATAAAAACAATGTTTATTCTTCAGATTGTTCTACAAGACTAAATTACAATTAAAATATTTCTAATAGCTAGCTAGCTTATTGATAAATCTACAACTATGCACTTTACGCGATGACGCTGATACTCCATCCGATGTATAGTCAGCAGTTCATGCATTAGGCGATTGCCTAACTCCTCCCTCCTTAAGATGGAAGCGCGTCCCGCAGCTTCCCGCAGCGTCCTCGGTGCGTGGTCCATCCTGTTTGGGTTTTTGCTGTCTCCACTGCCAGATCTTCCATACAGTGATTGTTATTAGGATGATGTAGAGTCCTAATGTTGTCCAGCTCGGTGTGGCCATCATAATTTGCCAGTCGATTGTGGGCTCCTCTATATCTTCAGCACGGTCCATTAGCTCGTATATGCTGTCCAGATCTATGTTTTCTAATTGTAGGTTATAGTGAATGTTTTCCTGTGGTATAACTGTATTACTGGGAAGTGGTATGATTTCATCTATTGTAACTGTATTGATGTGTGTCTTTAGAGTTTGATTTAATATCTCCATTTTTGTATTCCGTTCTGCTTCCACAGTAGGTTCTTAAGATTTTCTCTTCTTTAAGAATAATCAGCCATTTGTTGTCCTGGAGTTTCTGTATTTTCCCTTGCTTGAGGTCCATCCTGGCTCTAGTGCAGTTTCCGTTTCGATGTTGGATGAGCGATATTATGCAGTCTGTAGAGTCGTCTACACGCTGTGTGTTCAATGATGTGCAGAGTCGTGTATCTTGCGTGATCTTCTTGCAGTCTCCTTCTAGGTATGAGTACTCGTTGCTTCCCAGTGCTAGGAATTTGGTTTTAGGGATAATTGTGAGATTTTGTTTATCGGGAATGGAGTATAAGTGGATAAGGTCATAAGGTTTTGTATCAGTGGATGGGATGTCTAGTATAAATGTTATAGTGTGTTCTGTACTATAGGCTTTTACACTAATAGATGTCTCTATACTATGAATATTTTTTATACTAATGCTATCTACTGGTCTAAATTGGTTTTGTTTTTGAATACCCACCATCTCCTTAATGAGGGCTTGTGGCGATATTATGCTGGGATGCATAACGTCTAGCTGAGCAAATGTCATTGCGTCTTCTAAAATTTCTAATTTGTCTAAGAGTAACTGTAAACTAAAGTCTATTTGGATATATAAATCTAAGAAGTGCAATCTACTAAGTTCTATATTATTAATATTAGTGGTATTTTTCAACGTTGAAGTTAATCTATTCTGGTTTTCATTTAAAACCTTAATCTGTTTAACGAATTCTTCAACTGCATGTGTTGCTATAAATAGTGATTGCTTTTGAGAGCTATTTATTTTATTTACTGAGTTACGTAAACTAGATATTTCACTTTCAAATTTAACTGCATCTTCGTAATCTAAGTTGCCCGTAATAGTTTTCACAATTGAACCTAGTCCGTTGATTATACCACGTCTATATCTAAAATGCGGTGCGATAAACAATATTTTCTTATTTATTAGATTTAAGCTACTATCTATCATTCACCCTCTCGAGTGGGACAAGGGCGGCGTGTATCCCTATACGGCGCTTCAATGCCTGTCCTCTCGGTCTCACGTGCTAATATAATACTTAATATGTTTTATAGCCGCCATACGTTGCTCTTGCTACACCTCCTTATAAGTTCTATGTAATTCTTCGTTGTTTTCAGCGGTTTTAGTACTGACATATAATGCCATGAGCTTTATAGTTGTTTCTTGTAAGTACGATACGTTATAAACGCAAGCCAAACTGAAAGTATCTACTTGTTTTAGAATTTGTCCCTGTTTTAAAAGCAGAATGCCATTTACATTGTCTACGGGATTAAGAGTCAAGTTTGCGGCTGCGTGGAGCAGGAGGGTTCCTGCGATGAGGGTCCTGTAACAAAATGTGGTCTACGTAAGAGTTTGATATGTACTCTAATGGATTTAGCGTTAGGGTGGCTTCCTATAATCTCGGCAACATTGTTGGGATGAAGATGGATGACCTTATATGGACCCTTAAATACCGGTTTTGTCTTATCATTCCTCGCAGTTTGAGCAACTTGCTTATAAACTGTTTCACTTACCTTCAATGTAATTGCTTCGGCTGTCTGGTTTCGTTTCTCTATTACCTGTTCCTTATTTTTGGATACAAGCGCTGCTATGCATTCTTGTACTGCCTCTGCATTTTTGCGGTGATTGAGAACATAGTCCTGATAAAATTCCTTAGGATAATACAGTTCTAATGGGTTCCTAGATGCTGTATGACCAAACAGAAGTTCTCGGGGTGTGTAGCCGGTAGTGGAGTGAATGGCATTATTGTAGGCAATGACAGCATATTTCATTATTAACTGAATAGGATCGTCCTTATTCGTCATTCTCTGTATTCTTATTATTTCACCGATGGTTGAATGAAAGCGTTCTATGGGGGAATTAGAGTTCGGGTTATAGGGTGTAGTAAAATGGATGTGAATGTCGTGTAGAGCACAGATTTCCTTAATCACGTCATTGTCAAACTTTGTGTCAGAGTCAGTAGTAATTTTTAAGGGTAGACCTAGAATGGAGAATACCTGTAACAAAGCTTCTGCTATGTGAACGCTACTAGATGCATTTAATGCGATGGCTTGAGCGAATTTTGAAAAGTTATCTATTATTGTTAAAAATGTGGCTCCTCCAGTAGAATAAAGATCCATAAATAAATGTTGGATTGGTTTCGTGGGTGTATCTGTTATAGCTAATGGGGGTCTCAACGGATTCCTTTCATATTTGGCTCTCAAACATAAGTCGCATTGATTTATGAACTTTTGGACTGAAAGTAACATATTGGGCCAATGATAGTTACGATGAAGTTGTTTCTACGTTTCCTGAATACCCCTATGCGAAGATTTGCCCTCATGATATCGTTTGATAAGTTCCTGTTGCTCTGTTTTATTTTCGACTAGTGTAACGCGTGATGTACACCTGATTAGTTTAGGGCCTCTATCATTAAAAATAGTAGTATAGACCCTCGAGAAAGCTAAATAAAGACTTTCATCGTAAAAATAACAGTGAAAGATACGATCTGCTATTGTGTGTTCTTTTAAAAATTTAATTATTTCAGTCTCCGAATTGTTTATGGGGATAAAAACATCCTTGATGACGGTTCTAGCGTTTGTTGATCTATTTTCTACTCTATACATTGAGCCTGGGGTAGATCTAATGTGAAATTGCTTAAGTTGTTTGTCTATTGCGTCTGCTAGGATTGGTATTCCTATGTTTTCGTTATCAGGTTGAGTATGGTTTGTTGAAACTAATTGATCAGCTGCAATGCTCACAGCATCTGTTGCGTCAGTGTGAGATGGGGTTACACTTCTCATCTCAACATCCGTGTTACACTCGTGTTGATTGTCGTTGTGGGGTATGTTATTATCATGTCTGTCATTATTGTCAATAGGGTTAACATTCGCTTCTGCTTCTCTGCGTGCATTCTCAAATATTCTATTTATTATGTCATCGTCGTCGTTATTGTCTAAATTTACTGCTAATGAATCTATACTTTTATGAAAAATTTTTACTCTGGATAGGGCATCCGCATTGCTGTTTTGTTTACCCTTTTTATAGATGACCTTGTAATCATATTCAGCAAGTTTTAATTTCCAACGAGTTAATTTTGAGTTCGGATCCTTTAAGGACATTAACCACATCAAAGGTCTGTGATCTGTATAAATTGTAAATTTTCGCCCATATAGATAAGGCCTAAAGTAATTAATAGCCCAAATTATAGCTAGAAGTTCCTTCTCTATGGTTGAATAGCGTGTCTCTGTTTCCGATAGTGTTCTTGACGCAAAAGCAACAGGTTTATCAGAGCCAACATTACCCTGGGATAGTACTGCACCTATCGCAAATTCAGAAGCGTCGGTTGTCACAATAAATGCTTTGTCAAAGTCAGGATACTGAAGGATGGGAGCGTTCGTCAAAATTTGCTTACATTTGTCTACTGCTTCTAAGAATTCATCTGTATGTATAACTTTTGCGTTCTTTTTTAAGCATGATGTCAATGGCTTCGTCGGTTTAGCAAAGTCTTTAATAAATTTTCTATAATACCCTACCAAACCTAGAAAAGATTTTATATCTTTTTGTGTCTTTGGTACAGGGAAGTTGAGGACTGCTTTAATTTTGTCTTTGTTAGGGTTAAAGCCTTTATCAGTCAATTCATGTCCTAGAAAGTTGACATGTTTTTGTAGAAACTCCGACTTGTCAAGTTGAACTTTGAGATTATGTAACTTAAATCGTTCAAACACTAACTTTAACTTTTCGTTATGATTTTGTAGTGACGTAGATGCTATTATGACGTCATCTAAATATGTAAAAACGTTATCTATGCCTCTAAGTATATGGTCCATAAGTCGCTGAAATGTACTCGGAGCATTTTTTAGACCAAATGGCATTCTCAAATATTCATAGTGACCTCTTTCAGTCGTGAATGCAGTCTTCTCTATGTCGTTGGGGTGCATCTATAATTGATGATACCCACTAGCTAAGTCGAGGGTTGTAAAGTACTGGGCGCGCCCTAATCTGTCAAGAATGTCGTTTATGTTTGGTAATGGGTATTTGTCCTCTATGATTCTGTCGTTTAGTCGCCTATAGTCTATTACTAGTCTCCATTTAACTGTTCCTGAGGCATCTGGTTTCTTTGGGACAATGTGCACGAGGCATGACCAAGGCGAAATGCTTTCCCTTATAATCCCTTGTTTTAAAAGATTATCAACCTGTTTTTGGATCTCTATTCGTTGTTGAGGGGCTTGCCTATAACTTCTAACTAAAATCGGAGTATTATCAGTAAGTCTCAGTTCATGTTTTACAGTATGAGTGAAGGATAACGGTATTTTCTCGGAATAGAACAAATCCCTATACTGATAGCAAATCTTAGTAATTTCCCGCTTTTCCTCTTCATTCATGTGATCAGTCCGGATTTTTTTTAAATTTTCACAAAGTTCTTTGTCTATGTCAGTCGTAATTTCCAGTGTATTCAATTTATTAGTGTCTAAAAACTGTTGTGTTAAAGGCTCTAGGGGTAAGGGGCAATCATTGCTAATTATCTGTTGTTTATCTGTGAAATTAATTATGGAGGTTTTAAAGGTTCCATTTTTAACTGTTACTATGGCGGCGGGCGTCTTAAGTTCTTTGGTCCAGTAGAAGTCATCGCAAATGTAATGGCCATCGATGTAATTTGTTTTCATTATGGTAAATTTTTCGCAGTTTGGTTCAATTTTAATTCTTTTTACAGGATAGTCGATGTAAATAGATATTTCAGTATTAGGCGTTCGTAACACTTCGTTTTTGAGGTCTATAGTGCAGCCTAATTCCTTTAACAAGTCCATACCTATAAGGCCTTTATATTTCGGATCAAAGTTAAATAATAAGAATTTGTGAACTCTATCTGAATTGAACAGTGGTGGCAAAGGTAAGTGAGCAATGTAATCTTGACGTGTAATCACATGCGCAGTTTTAACTTGAAAAGGTTCACGTTCTATGTATTGTTCCAGGTTAGTGTTTGTTATTACGTCGGGAGATATCATACAGCGTGAGGCTCCAGTGTCTAATAGAAATTTACCACAAAACTCTGGAAGTACTATGTAAGGGAGATGGTCCGTACCTTGATGATTGAGATAAACCGAGTTTGCTAATCGTGACTTGTTTGGTCTTCGTCCTGGTGAAAATCCTGATGGTTTGGACCTTCTCCAGATACCTGTAGTGTAGGCTCGTAGTCGCTATATTGTAAACTATCGCTATAATACTCACAGTTGTAATGGGGATCATAGTTATCAGGAAAGTTTTGCTCATTACTGTTGTGCATATAAAACAATCCTTCAGAAGTAAACTGTGGCTTTTGCGGTTTATCTACTGACCTCATAGTGACGTCAGATACCCTCTGTGGTGGGTTCACCTGTTGTTGAGGTACGTTCGGCTGAGACATAAAATTTCCTGAGTTTCTAAAAGTGCCTGAACCACTAGGCCTAGCATTACTTGAAGTGTTCCCATTTTTCCACGGGTGCATGTTTTGAACCCTCTGCTGTCTATTATCTGGGACCCAGTTATGTCGAGGCTGTACATTACCATCAAACGTAGGTGGTCGATAAACTTGAGATGTTGTTGGGTTAGGTTTAAGTGAATCTCTCGGTTTGGCTTGTAAAGACATTGTATTAAAACTGTTATTAAATTTATTAAACTCTAATCGCGCCTCCTCTTGTCTAGCCGTTACTATAGCCGCTTCAAGGGTCGTCGGTTTTGTAATTCGTACGCCAATGGATACGTGGAAATCTAGATGGTTTACATATTGATCTATGACCATGTTTTCGTAGTACGACTTATCGGTATGGCCACCTACGACGTTGAGGGTGTCCAATAATTCTCTTAACCGTTTACCAAATGCCTCAGCATCTTCGTTTTTATGTCGACGCAAACGTGTTAATTCCTGCATGAGTTGAATTTCGTTACGTGGCTCACCTAACCTACGCGTTAACGCGGACTTAATAGCTTGTCAGCTATCAGCTACCCCTTCCGAGGCTATCGCAGCAACTGCCGTACCGCTTAATTTACTTTTAATTAGACATATGATAGCAGGATTAGTCCTAACTGGCTGGTCCAGTAAGAGAAGAACATTTTCTACTTCCCTAATGAAATAGTTCAGTGTTTTTGCATTACCATCGTATTTCGGTATAAGTTCGGAAATGAATTTAAAAGTGTTCAACTCAACACTTGACATCGCCATAATAAAAAATAAAAAAATAAAGATCCTTTTTTAATCAGAAAAACCTATTATACTATACTATGTATGTACTACTGCTCACCCTAATAATGGCTTGAAGTTATTATAATTATGTTTTAGGAATTGCGATTGTAGCTAATAAGTAAACAAATACGTAAGTTATTTATAAATGTAACTCTTGTAATACGAATCGTATACTGCTATCTAGGTCACCGACAACGCGCCTATACCTAACTTAGTTATTTATCTATAGCGATTTTAGCTTACAGAAAACAACCACATATAACATATACGACAGGAAATATAGCATAGGAACTGGGAATACCACTAGCACTCACCCCAATGTCCTCTGCATTTCTAGCCGGGCCTTGTAGAACAGCAGGTCTCCCAATTCTCCGGAATTCCCGCAGGATGATCGCCGACCGTAGATTCGAAGATTGACCGCGAGAGTAACGATTGATACCGTTCACTCTAACCCGAAGAGTTCTATTCGAAGCTGAGTGTCGCGATCCTACCGACTGCGCCAGTTAAATATCGGCGATCCAGATTTTAATTAAAAAATATTTATTTATTATAAAAACAATGTTTATTCTTCAGATTGTTCTACAAGACTAAATTACAATTAAAATATTTCTAATAGCTAGCTTATTGATAAATCTACAACTATGCACTTTACGCGATGACGCACTACTCCATCCGATGTATAGTCAGCAGTTCATGCATTAGGCGATTGCCTAACTCTCTACGTACAATTTCACTGAAAGTTCAGGGTCGAAGAGAGTAAAACAATGGAACTTTTCTAAGCACTCTTGTTGTTCCCGACAGCAATGTTCAGGGAATCAGCCTTCTTGACGATACTTAGACTTTTGTATTACGGCCCACTCCCTCTCACAGAGAGGAGGCCTGCGTCCCAGCAGTGTCAACTGGTAATGTGCCCAAGAGACTGGCGGCATTACCACGTTGTATGGCAATGTATGCCGTGCAACGTGTTGGGCTCTGACCAAAATTGGGAATTACGAGTACCAGCCCTTGGGTCACGGGAAGTGTCAAACAACTGAATTTAAGTCCTAGATAAAATTGCCCGCTCCTTAACTTCATTGACACTATTAATTGTCATTGGCCATTTCAAATATAACCAGAAAGAGAAACAAAAAGAAAAACAACCGACTTCCAAAAAAAAAACACTACAAATTAAAATATAACTTTAAATTCAGTAGTCGGTGTCTTTGGGTCGGTATTTTGGTTTATTGGCACCGACTTCCGAAATAATGAAAGTTATTTTTATCTTCGTAGTGTTCTTTTTTGGAAGTCGGATGATTGATGATGATGATAAGTTTATTTCTATAAGTAGGTTTGTACAAACACTTTTACACGACAATCATATTTTTTTTAAACTAGATGAGGTCGGCGTTTCCTATCTGACTACTTTGAGAAGAAAGACCGAAACAACTCAGAGATCACCGTCTCGGGTGTCACCACTGTGTGGATTGCCCGGAGGACACGGTGGAGCATACGGTGGAGGTC
Source organism: Atethmia centrago (assembly GCA_905333075.3). Classification (NCBI taxonomy): domain Eukaryota; kingdom Metazoa; phylum Arthropoda; class Insecta; order Lepidoptera; family Noctuidae; genus Atethmia; species Atethmia centrago. The sequence goes on from HG995388.1 coordinate 21,787,416, forward strand.
TGCCCGGCTTGGGCAGAGCACCGCCGTGTTCTCGTGGCGGTGCGGCAGAGATCTCTCGCGTCCGGCCCTGGTTCAGGCCATGGTACGGAGCGAGAGGGCATGGGCAGCCATCACCTACTTCTGCGAAGCAGTAATGCTCGCCAAGGAGGAAGCGGGACGGTTGCGGGAAAGGCAAATTTCACGCCCTCTCACCCCTAGCCGCCGCAGGAGACGCCCTGGGCGTCGGGAATCCCGGGCGGATTTACGGCCACCGTAGGCGCGAGCTTGCGGACGGTGAGCAATGGGTAGCTCGCCATCCGGTAAGGACCAGGCCCGGGTCGACGGCGCGTTGTATTCCACGCGCGCCTCAAAGAGATGTCGTCAGCACAAGCGTAGGGGTTCACTAGGGCCGATGCCTGCCGGGGTCGCGGGAAGGTACCAAAGGGTTACCGAGGCCCCTGGCAACACAGGCAACTAAAGGAATACGGGTGGGTTTTAGTCAGTAAGAGTCTGACACACCCTTTCGCTCCGACCAGAGCGGGAGAAATTATTTGATGATTTTCTACCCAAAAAAAAAATATTAAAGTCCAGAAATAATCTTAGTCAGATCATGTAAAGACCATGTAGATTGGTGTCGCCTGAAATGGTCTTATGATACAAGAACCACACAGATTGAGTGGCAGTGTATAACATTATCAAGACACAAAATTATATAGGAAGCTATAAGATAGAGACATAAGATAGTTAGATAAAGTGCATACGTATTATCAAAGCTAACTCCAAAGCTTTCCAAGCAAAGTTAATAAAATTTATATGGGACCACCGCGTAAGCTTCCTCTACCAAAGAAAATCGGTCCATAATTTACGAAAATATCGATAAATAAACATTTAAAAAAAAACAGCCAATTGCGTGTCTGACTGCGCGCAATGAAGGGAAACTTAACATTGTAGTTGGAAACATGTTCTCTCATACATTCTAACTGCTACTCTAAAAGTTGGTCGTCTATTACTCGTTAACTTGTAAAGCCTATTTAGCTGTGATAGTTTTCCTTTTAACTTCGTTTGTATATGCTACTCGTATTGCCGTGAATTTTTCCACATTTTCAAAAACAACTATTTACAGGGGGGACACTTGACTCTAACATAAAATTTGCACTTTTTTTTACCGGTCGGTCCCCATTGACTCCGAATAGGAGTTTCACTCCTCCAACCGTCAGTCCCCACTGACACCTATTCGGAGTCTTTGGGGCGCGCGATTTGCAACTCTATTATAACGGATGAGCACCTTATTGCATTATAATAGAGTTGCAAACCGCGTGGCCCAAGACTCCTATTCGGTGTCAGTGGGGACTGAAGGGTTCGGGAGTGCGACTCCTATTCGGGAGTCAATGGGGAGTTACTAAGCTTTATAATTCGCAAACGGATCCCTGAATCGAAAAATCGTTTTCACACACTCGCAATATTTCTGAACAGCCTTTCCAACAATACCTCACACAATGGGATGGACGACAAAAAAGTCATGTTCACTTTACGTCTAGGAGCGGTACCCAAAAAAAAAAACACTTTGTCGGCGTGATTAATATGTATATCTATGCCAAATTACAGCTTTCTAGTACTAAGAGTCTCTGAGCTATGCCGCGGATAGACGGACATGGTGAAATGTGGACTACGGAACCCTAACAACATAAAACCTCCTCCTTTTTTAGAGTCGGTTAAAAAAAGGTTTATTTGTCACAGAAACAACACGTGCATATAAAAAGATAACCAGCCTTTTTCATCAACAGATGGTCGAGTATCAACGCCCCGTTTCTCGGGCACATCCTGGCTGGCACTACGCGCACTGCGCGGCGCGTACAAACGAGTGCGCGTGCGCGTGCGCGTGCGACCCGAGAGGGCGCGTGGCGTGCTGCTGCTCACGGGAGAACATGACGACCTGTCTGGAGACTATCTAGCACTCATGCTACGGAATGGACATGTGGAACTTAGGTATGTGAATGCATTCAATTAATAATGAAGTTTGAGCACTAGTCGAACTTACTTGTGTAAGTGATGGGGGCGTTGCATGATGCAGCATTTTCAGCCTATAGTGTTCTTACTTCTGCAGGCTTTTTTTTGTTTTGGGTGGGAAATTGTCACATAACTTCTCCCGCTCTGGGCGGAGCGGTCTCTTACTGACTAAACCTGGCGATTAAAAAAATCAAATTGTCTTCACTACCTTAGACAACTGTCAGTTGTGTTTGATTTTGACAGTTTGGGATACAAAACTTTCTTTCTTCTGAAATAGTCTACATGAAAAAGGACCTAGACAAAGATCGTTAGAAACATAAGACAAAATGACACATTTTAGAAGGATTTCTACCGCACGATGTCAGTAATGGAAAAACGAAATGTCACTTTGTATAGAAAGAGCTGCGTTTATTTTTCGTAGAAATCGACAGCGTCAGGCTATGCCTGCAGAAGTAGGCGGCGGAGATCTCTCGCGTCCGGCACTGGTCCAAACCATGGTACGCGAGAGGGCATGGGCAGCCGTCACCTCTTTCTGCGAAGCAGTAATGCTCGCGAAGGAGGAGGCGGGACGGTTGAGAGAAAGGCAAATTTCGCGCCCTCTCGCCCCTAGCCGCCGCAGGAGACGCCCTGGGCGTCGGAAATCCCAAGCGGATTTTTGGTTACTGGTGGCGCGGGCTTGCGGGTGGTGAGCAATGGGTAGCTCGCCGTCCGGTAAGGACCAGGCCCGGGTCGACGGCGCGTTGTGTCTCACGCGCGCCTCGAAGAGATGTCAGCACAAGTGTAGGGGTTCACTAGGGCCGATGCCTGCCGGGGTCGCGGGAAAGTACGAAAGGGTTACCGAGGCTCCTGGCAACACAGCGCAACGGAAGGAATACGGGTGGGTTTTAGTCAGTAAGAGTCTGACACACCCTCCCGCTCCGCCCAGAGCGGGAGAAGTTATTTGATTATATAACAAACAAAAAAAAAAAATTGGCACTATAGGATGGGATGATATCCGTTACCTACTTATTGGTAAGTTTAAGTTTAAGTTATTAGTGGAGTGGTCACCCCATGAGGGACAGGGGGTGACGAGTTGAGGACACACACGCACACAGAGGAGAAAGCACGAGCTCACGTAGATTTGTATGTAGTTCGGTAAATATTTACATTTACTGAAACCCCTTGTGTGTAACTGGTGTGGGAAAGTACAAGTGTTGTTTTCTTTTCTACTGTATTTTACGGTCAAACTAGTAACTTTTTAAGTATCACGTTTCTCGCTAAGCCTCTCAGTGTACATGGTCGAAATGTCCGTTAAATAATGAACATCATTTAGCAAGCACACAAACGTAATTATCTCTTTATGATTATTAATTCCCTCTGATTGACATTATTTAAATGCGTTATTGTAGTACAGTCGAATCCTGGTCAGACCACAGATTAAGAAAGTCAGAAGGCCAACTCAATTCAAAATTATCGGGTCCTCAGCCCGCATGGTGGATTTACGGCCCACTCCCTCTCATGGAGAGGAGGCCTGTGACCCAGTGGGAACATTACCGGCTGATTATGGAGTCCTCGCGATTTAGGGGCAGTTCTATTGCCGAATAATTGAAGATTAGGAACCCGATGTCCACTTTGTATCGTAATGGGAACGAATTTCGTTTCCAAAGGTTCGCAGAAAATCGCATGCGCCCTAGATTTGAAACAAACCAAAAATTTGTACCTATACAAAAAAAAACTTTTGAAATAGCTTTTAGCGAAAAGACCGCCCATTGTGTAACCTTCTGTAAAGGCGAACGGCAGGCTTGTATGGGAATTTCGTACCGCTAGTAAAATTTCGTGTTATGGGATATTTTTTTTTAATTGATAGTTAATATGACAGGATAGACAAGCCTTTTTAAATTCTTAGATTTTTAGAACTTGGGACGTAAAAGTTATAACCAGTTTTATTTTTTAAGGTTATGTACTAGTGTATCAATGTAGATTGTTACATAAAGGCACATAAACATTGTTTCGGTACTAAAGTATATGTTCTAGATTGGTTGTCTCTATCTTTGTAGTGTAAAACTGCACTACTTTTAGAGAAATGTTATTACTCAGTCAAAGACTTTATAAATGATATGAGTTTATCCAGATTGTGATTGTTATAATTAATTGTAATTTGACCATGTAAGACTTTGTAATTGACTATAATATTATTAATTGACTTCACTTTAATTTCTATTTTGTTTTGTTGACATTGCTTTTTTTGTTATATGTAATAATTTGCCCGCCGTAAAGGTAGACTGAAGCCGATCTCATTCATTTAAGTACAACATCTTATACCTGTACCTGCATTCATAGCAAATAAAATTCTGGTTCTAATTAAAAAAAAAATAATTTTCCATTTGTTTTGACGAATTTGGAACGGGCCCGGATCTTCGTTGACGGACTTAGAGTCCGCTCTTACACTTACAAACGAACGGGCACAAACACATTGCGAGTAGGGACAACTGTCAAATCGTGTTGTCATTAACTCTCAACAATTAACATTAATAGTAGGTGATACGGAGTAGACAACGCCCGTAACCTCGGCCGAAACTACGGATTTAGTGCTAAGGGAGTAGGTCCCCTGAACCGACCTACTGTAGCTTACTACTCTATGTATTAATTAGCATAGCTTTAATTATCCGGCGAGCGACTGCAATCCGATATTAATATCGATCCGGGATTGCGTTCCCTTGGTTCATTATTAACTAGTATTGTCTTAAACCCACAATGGCTGAACTTAGCTCTGATTAATTCTGAGAAATGAAACAGGTTTCTTAGCGGGGTTTATTTCGCTTTTCTGCTGAAATATCGAAGAATACCTTTTAACAATAGTTGCCGTTTCTGTGTTAATAATTTCCTCACACGAATCAAATTATCGATTGATGTTGACTTGAAATGTAACACACGTTGAAACAAATTTGCCTAGTTTTGTTACATTTCATGTTGCATTGCATTATGTTCGTTATACGCATGTATTTTTTAAACCACACATATTTAACCCACCATTATTTGAAACTTCAAACAGTCGAACAGCGTACTTAATTGTTTCGGAAATTAAACTTTGAATTCCGTTTTGAGGATGAAAAAGTTTGTTTTCTCAAAAATGCTTTGAAATTGGAGCATTATTTTGACTACCTTCTTCGAGATAAATCGAAAATGCAGTACCTATAACTGGTCAAATACATGTGAGCAGCGGCCGGCAGTGTTAGTATAAAAATCCATCTGTCGTGTTTGATAAATTACTATAAAAACTCTATATCTATCGTTTAATTTAAAAATGGAACGAACCTTTCACTTCGAAACAATATGGCAACCAAGGACCAACTTAAAAAAGATTTTATTAAAATTTCGAACTGGCTTGCAATAGCGCGTGGAAAACTCTTTTTGTGCGTCATTGATTCTGAAACTTATAATTTACTTATTTTAAATTTCTAAGCATTATTTGAGAAAACAACTATATAGGGCCGCAACCAGGTATTGATGGACTCACGTATGTGTGCCAATGCTTCTATACATTCAGAGTCCCTTTGCAAAAGCCTTTAACAGGTCCACAGACTGCGAAACAGACAACAGTTACGTTACCCAATATCCGTCTTTCCCTTTATTTATTTACTTATTAAACTTTCTGTACAATTAAGGTACAAAGGCAGGCTAATGCCTTAAGCATTCTTTATCAGTCAACCAAGGGTGGTAGAGACATAACATGGGAGGTGACTCTCATGGGACTGGGAATAACAAGTAATAGAAATCTAGGGATAGAGTAGAGTCAAGAACACACAACACCCCTTGAGTTTGTATGTCAGTCCTCAGTGTCCCCAGTCTCCCTTGAATTTGTATGTATATTTAAAATATAGTTAAATGTTATAGTAAATATGTATGTATGTGTATTATAAGTTTATAACCTATTTATGTACTTGTGTACCTATTTTATTTATAATTCACTTAGATAGGTATAATTTTAATAAAGAATTATTATTATTCCTCTCAAACTGAGCACCTGCCATCTAATCTCTTCACCACCCTAGGTTGACTGGAAGAGAATGCCTAAGGCATTAAGCCCGCCTTTGTACCTTTTTTGTGTGTAAAATGTTTAAATACTAGAAAAGGATTAAGAAGAATTACCTCTTAAGCTGATAACCCAGAATTAATTCTCATTGATTTTCCACCAGATTCGACTGTGGCAGCGGCGCCGGCATCCTGAGATCCCCAGAGCCCGTCAAACTGGGACATTGGAACACCATCTCAGTTTACAGACACCGGTGGGATGCGTGGCTAAGACTCAACAATGGGAAGAGGGTGCGAGGGCGATCCAAGGTACGTGATGTCTCAACAGTGCGCGGAATGTTGTTAATATTGTCACAGATTTAAATCTTAAGTCATCCGAAAAAGGGTTCACGCTATGAAGAGTGAGCTCAAATATCCCGAATGGAGAGTTAGATACGAGTTTCAGTATGAGCGAGACAATACTATTCCAATGTCATTGTTAACGAAAAAACTATATCAAAAGATGGTCGCTGGACGTTTCGTGACCATCTTTTGACGCGGTTGGGCGAATTTAATGATTTCAATATTTGGTTGTTGTAAGGATGTTGGTTACTCGTGTGAGAAATAGGGTTTAAATTCGGAAGAACGACCAAAAAACCGGCCATGTACGTGTCGGACCATGCGCAATAAAAGGTTCCGTAGTTGGGATGAATTTATCCCAAAAAAAATCTTTACATTGTAGTTGAAAAACATGTTCTCCCATGGGTACGTATTGCAATATCTAAAATTTAAAAACCTAACGTCAAATAACCTATGTTCAAAATCCCTAATATCTAAATACCTAATGTTTTTAAATACTTAAGCAACTAACACCTACCTACGAATTACCTGTCTAAAATACTGATTGGACTAACCTAACCTATTTCACCCAGTTCAAAATGACGAATCATACTTACCTACAATCTCCCGCAGAAATGTTTTCACCAATATCTAAATATCTAGTCGCAGGCAGATCATTTAGTTTAAAAGTTACAACGTTTTGTTTACACTGAGGTCAAAGTAGCGAACAAAATTTAAAAGAAAACCATAAAAATTATAAAAAAATATCTATATTTTTTTAAATATTTTTTCCATCAATAAAATTAAGCATAGATTCCCTCATTTCGATATGTGCCCATTGTAAAGACTCGCACTGTATCTGAAGTTCTGTTAGATGTGTGTATGAATTTCCATCTAATTTTCTTTAACTAATAGAAGTGACGGATAGCCGTTTTAAGTAAAATAAAATAAAAAATCTTTTGGTTTCGTCCTAGGCATCCCAAATTTACCGAAGGCCATTTAGGCCGTTTCGTAAATCAAATGATTCGAAATAGCCTCAGTGGTCCCAAATGTAACTTGTAACCATTGTGCAATGAGCCGCCTCCAATTTATTGTGATTGAAAAATGTGACAAAAAAAATTCTTTCTAAAGCTACAATGACGAAAAGAAAAGTCAAATTGTTTTCCATTTTCTTTGTCCGTTCGGTCCAAATTGCAAGAGTTACGGCTGGCGCAATTGACCGTGCACGGGTTTTACTTCGGGACTCGGAATCTGGGTGCCATTGCACGCCTTCGGAATTTCGAGGAAAGGCTACTTTATACTTTAGACCTTTGCTGACTTTGTTAGAAACGCTGCTTTGTAGAAAGGTTTTGATGGGGGGTGACGAAATTTTTTCTCTTAGTAAAGGTGCTGCTCCACAGTAGCCTAGGGCTAAGCGACGCGTGCAGTTAGCTTCGCTTTGAGTGAAAATGTAGGCAGGATGGTTCACTGCAACCTACGGCCAAGCTAGGCTGGCAAACAAATTTACCGCGCAGAAACGTGGTAAACCTCTCAGTGCACATCCTACCTAGCATTGGATTGTCAAATTAAGCTTACATTGTTAGGAGTGGCTAGGGAGGCGCCACGGCGTCCTCACCTTCCGCCTGACGCAGGTCCTCACCGGACACGGCAGTTTCGGGAGGTTCCTGTGTCAGATAAGGCGGCAGGAAACGTCCGGGTATCACCACTGCGTGGATCGCCCGGAGGACACGGTGGAGCATACGGTGGAGGTCTGCCCGGCCTGGGCAGAGCACCGCCGTGTCCTCGTGGAGGCGATCGGCGGCAGAGATCACGCGCGTCCGGCCCTGGTTCAGGCCATGGTACGGGGCGAGAGGGCATGGGCAGCCGTCACCTCCTTCTGCGAAGCAGTAATGCTCGCGAAGGAGGAGGCGGGACGGTTGAGGGAAAGGCATGTTTCGCGCCCTCTCGCCCCTAGCCGCCGCAGGAGACGCCCTGGGCGTCTGGAATCCCGGGCGGATTTCCGGCCACCGTAGGCGTGGGCTTGCGGACGGTGAGCAATGGATAGCTCACCGTCCGGCAAGGACCAGGCCCAGGTCGACGGCGCGTCGTATTCCACGCGCGCCTCAAAGAGATGTCAGCACAAATGTAGGGGTCCACTAGGGCCGATGCCTGCCGGGGTCGCGGGAAGGTACTTATGGGTCACCGAGTCCCCTGGCAACACAGGCAACAGGAAGGAATACGGGTGGGTTTTAGTCAGTAAGAGTCTGACACACCCTCCCGCTCCGCCCAGAGCGGGAGAAGTTATTTGATGATTTCCCACCCTCAAAAAAAAAAAAAGCTTACATTGTTAGCATACAATAAGTCACTACTAAATAGTTATATCTAGGAATTTAATCCTTATTTAACTACTAGCTGCGCCTTGCGGTTTCACCCGCATAATCCTCGATCTCCGTAGGAGTCATCATCATTCTCCTGCCTTTATCCTAATTTATTTGGGGTCGGCGCAACATGTCGCTTTCTTTCATACTTCTCTATTAGTTGTCATCTCGGTAGTCATCCCCTTTCTAGCCATATCATCTTTCACACAGTCTATCCATCGTTTCTTTGGTCTTCCTCTACTCTTATAGCCATCGACATTCATACTCAAGACTAGAGGAATATCGGGATGAAAAGTATTCTCTGTCCTTACCCAAGTCATGGTCTACCCATGTTCCAAATTTCATCCAAATCCGTTCAGCCGTTTTAGCGTGAAAGCGTAACAAACAAACTCACTTTCGCATTTATAATTGTGGCGGCATCTACATCGCCACATGCGAACTACGCAACACACTGACGCCACGCGAAATCCATCATCGCGCAAGCAGAGTTTACCGCGAAACTAGCATATACAACATCCCGACATCCACTGTCGGGCAGTTGCCCCCGAGACACAACACTCGTCTGGAAGGAGGATCTTCCCTTTTCTATGGAGAATGAGTCAACCTTACACCCTGTTCCTCATGCCTCTATATAATATTAGTTAGAATGAATAACCAATCGCACGATAGATATGAACGCGAAGGCATACTTAGTTATATAGTTACGTCAAAACAAAGTTAGGGTCACGAATGAGATGTCAAAAGTCCCAACCCAGTTCGCAGTTCTTGACATTTATAGACCCACTGAACAAGATAAGACTTTCTGAAACCAATAACTTTACCTAATTGACATTCCTAAGCCACTGGACCATATTCGACTTTGTTAAGCAAAGAAACAAAGAAAATGAATTAATTTGTCCCAGGTTTAAGGCGGTTATATACACACAAAAAATACAGAAACAACTTACATAGTAACAATACAACTTACATAAAACCTAATTTTACGTCGTTTGCATGTGCAGTTTTGAAAACCAGTCTAAACAATTTAATTGGTATACCTGCACCAGCACACAACTGCGCATTCTTTATTCATCAGCCACACAAAACAGTTTGGTGGTGGCTCGCTTGTTGAAGAAACAGTTTGGCTCACACATTTATAATTTAGTGGATGACGATTTTTTCCGTACACAAACGAGTAGCGACTCGTAGAGCCAAGTGTTGAAGAAGTATGACAAAGTGATGATAAATGATTTTGGCGTGAATAAGTCTTTAAAATTGCTTCCATAGTAAGGCAATTAAAAAAAAAGAATGATAACAAAATCGGGGGATACAGTTTGGTGTTGCAGCTACATATCTATCATCTCCATCCAAAATTCAATTACACCACTGGATAGCTAAAGGATCAAAAAATTTATTACGCTAAGTAAGGACTGTGACAAGTCGCGCACGGCGGATGGGGAAGCGCCGCCATTTTGAGGTAATTTTACTGCGTATCGAGATTTCCATTTAGTATAACTTTTGACTCGGAGAAGTTACGACGTTCGTTCAAGTTTCAATCGTCAGCTCTCGTCAAAATCTAACAATTATAAAGAATATACACACATCAACACGGTCTAGGGATATTTTAAAAAAAGCGAATTACTATCAATGTGTTAATTATTTATATGACATGTATATATTTAAAAGATACGTTATTTAATATTCTACCATTTTTTAATAATGGTTAAGGTACTTCGATTAAAATTTCAGGATTTAATGGAAAAAAAATTAAGCATAGACGGAAACCGTATATGAATTAACTTTTAATTTATGAGTAAAAACTGAAAAAAATAGAAAAATCATTAAATTTGTGTTTATAAACTTGAAGTTAGTAGTCTGAGAAAGCGCCCATGATGTTCATAACACATCGGCAACGATTCGGCATGCTCAGAACAAGGTTGTCAATGTCTTGCTGCGGAATATTGTCCCATGTCCTTCTGAGGTGCGCAAAAAGTTGATCTTCTGTAGCCAGATTTTCAGGAACTTCCTTCAGAGCTCTTCTTTGCAGCATATCCCACGCATGCTCAATGGGATTTAGATCTGGCGATTGAGCAGGCCAGTCTAAGGCCCTAACATTGTGTGTATGTAACCAAGCTGCTACCGTTCTCGCCGTGTGTGCCCGGGCATTGTCGTGCATGAGCAGGAAATCTTGCCCCATTTGTGTTCTGTGGGGCAAGATTACGGGCCCCAGCACCTGTTGGACGTATCGTTCTGCCGTCATATTGCCCCGCACCCAAACGAGATCCGTCCGTCCTCCAAGACGAATTCCTGCCCAAACCATAATTGTTCCTCCTTGGTATGGGTGAACTTCCTGAGGGTTCTGAAGACGGCTCCATCGTCCAGGAACTCGCCAAACACGCGTCCTTCGTGAATCTGGATGGAAGCCGAACCTGGATTCATCCGTGAACTGCACATTGGACCATTGCTCACGGCCCCAGTCCACGTGGTTCCGAACCCATTCTAATCGTCGTCCACGATTGCCTCTCCGTAAAGGTGGGACCCGGAGTGGTCTACGAGAGCGTAGATTGCTTTCATGCAGTCGCCTTCTTACAGTTTGGTCACTCACAAGCACTTGGTGTTCCACTCGCAGCCTTTGGACCAATTGAGTCGCCGTTGCATTTGGTTGAGCTCGCGCAGTAATTTGCAAAAATCGATCTTGTCTGGGGGTAGTGATGCGACTTGGCCCCCGGTGCCTCTCCGCTACTTCACCTGTGGCACGATAGCGTGTCCACAATATTGAAATTACATTTTGGTGGGTCCCTATGGCCTCAGCAACATTACGCTGAACAGACCCAGCTTCCAGCATTCCCACAGCTCGTAACATCTCCGCCCTCGTCAAATGTTGGCGTTGCATGGCTACAATACCTCAATTTTAACTTTATCTTTCGTTTAAAAATGAAAAAAAAACTGTAACTAAACGTAATTCGTATTGTTTTCTAAATTTCGCACAAATGAAAATTCCCTCTCCTACACATCAAGACATTTTTATGCCACCGAAACAAAAGAATTTTCAAAAATTTGAATTTGGAATTAGTCTGAGATAAATTACAAACAAATCGGTGTATGAAAGATTACAATGCGGCCAGTACTTTTCGAGTTATTTAATTGAGTATGAAATATCCCTAGACCGTGTTGATGTGTGTATTACCCGTTACGAGACGTATTCACGTACAACTCACAGTCGTGTCCATGACATAGCCACACCCCATTTTTTTTCTGTAATAAGGTTTGTACAAGCACTTTTACACGTCAATCATATTTAAAAAACTAGCTGAGATCTGCGTTTCCTATCAGAATACTCCGAAAAGAAAGGCCGAAATAAACTCAGAGGTCACAGTTCCTTTTGAAGTCCAGACATAATCTTCGTCACATCATGTGAAGACCATGTAGATTGGTGGCTGAAACGGTCTTTTTATGAAATAACCACCAGAACGTTGATGACAATAGGCTCGCCCCTTATTACATGGGACTTAAACATAACTGGTAAAATGTGGTTGTACTAGGTCAATCTAGCGCGTGGGACGCCACCGCCTCCTTCTGCGAGGAAGTGATGATCGCGAAAGAGGCGGCGGAAAGGGAGACGGAGGATACAACCTCTCTACCAATCCGTAGCAGAGTCACCGGGCGCTGGAGGGCGCGGAACGACCTCCGGCCGCCTTAGGGTGAAGCCTGCAGGAAACAGACTTGGGGAGTTTGTTGCCTGAACAGTGAAAGGCCCGAGACGGTGGCGCACCGTGTTCCGCGCGCGCCTCTCTAGAGAATTTGCTGCTGCGGGTGACGGGGTCTGCATGAATTCATGCGGACCAACACCTAGACGGGGTAGCGTAACAAAATGCGCAAGCACTCCAGCGCCCCGGCTAAAGGTAGCAGCAGAATCATCATCATCATCATTCCAGCCGAAAGACGTCCACTGCTGGACATAGGCCTCCCCCAATAGGGAGGGTTTGCCATAATCGCCACGCTTGGCAGGCGGGTTGGCGATCGCAGTATGGTGTTAAAATGCATAGAGAACGCTGCTGCCCATTCTCTAGTAGTCAAGTCCCTTAGTCGCCTTTTACGACACCCACGGGAAGAAATGGGATGGTGCTATTCTTTACGTCCGGCACCACACGGAACGTGTGGTTTTAGTCAGTAAGAGTCTGACAGACCCATCCCCACCATGTCTCACCCCAGGATGGAGGACATCCATGAAGATTTCCACACAATAAAAAAAAAGGTCACCTTAACCCTTCGCGGAATACATGTGTAATTTTATGTTACGACAAAATGAAACGGAAGAACTGTTAAATTCATAGATCATCATCATCATCGTCTGTCTAGCCTTTTCTCAACTATGTTGGGGTCGGCTTCCAGTCTTACCGGTTGCAGCTGAATATAAGTATTTTAAATGGAGCGACTGCCTATCTGACCTCCACAACCCAGTTACTGGGTAATACGATACCCCTTGGTAAGACTGGTTGTCAGACTTTCGGGCTTCTGACGACCCGTAACGACTGTCCAGGATCCACGAATGATAGCCGGGACCAGCGGCTTAGCGTTCTTACCGAGGCACGGAGGGGTTTCGGTATCTAAAGATGATCACCCAATCACGGACCAACCGCGGTAAGCGTAGCTTAACCTGATCGATCGATCCATGCGGCTGTTATTACTTAGCCACAAGCCCCTCAACTTCCTGCCGGGGTCGCGGGAAGGTACAAAAGGGTTACAGAGGCAACACAGGCAACGGAAGGAATACGGGTGGGTTTTAGTCAGTAAGAGTCTGACACACCGTCCCGCTCCGCCCAGAGCGGGAGAAGTTATTTGATAAATGATAAATGATAAATGATTTATTTTCTGTAAGTAGGTTTGTACAAACACTTTTACACGTCAATCATATTTTTTTAAATAAAGCTAGATGAGGTCGGCGTTTCCTATCTGACTACTCTGAGAAGAAAGGCCGAAACAAACTCAGAGGTCACAGTCTCTTTTAAAGTCCAGACATAATCTTGGTGAGATCATGTGAAGGCCATGTAGATTGGTGTCTGAAATGGTCCTTTTGAGGAAAGAACCACACAGATTGAGTGGACCTGTCCAGTCAGTGCACGCATTTGTCAGTAATCGTGCTGCTCAACTCAGAACTTAAGGAGCTCAACGATTCGACGAACAATACCAAAGAAAGAACATTTGGGTAGGCCGCATAAATTACTCAAACTGCCAGACCATGATTAATACTAAATGAGAAAAAAAAAAAAAAAACAATAACGACCCACATAGGCTTCACATTCACAATAATTGAAAACAATATAATACTTTACAAGTAAATATTAAGTTCCAAACAGTATATTGAACTCCACAAAGTAAATATGTCAAAATGGTATATAAATAAAATAAAAGTTTCAGTATGCAATAATTGGAGCAGCCTAATCCCAAGCCTTTTTGTCCTCAATATAATCTTTAATAGTATAAAAGGCTTTCTGGCACTTACTTTTAATAAATGATTTGAATTTATTAAGGCTTAGATCTTGAACGTGGCTTGGAAGTTTATTATAAAAACGTATACATTGACATCTGAATGAGCCACCTATTTTCTTGAGCCTTGTTGTAGGTACAACAAATTTGTGTTTGTTCCTAGTATTTATATTATGGATATCACTGTATTTTTTAAACAATTTTATATTTTTATGGGCATATAAAAGATTTTCAAAAATATTCTGGGAGGGCACAGTCATTACATTAATCTCCTTAAATTTCTCTCTGAGAGAGTGTCTCGGACTTAATCTATAAATTGACCGAACAGCTCTTTTCTGCAAAACGAAGATAGTCTGAATGTCAGCGGCATTTCCCCACAACAGAATACCGTACGACATTACACTATGGAAATAGCTAAAGTACACTAAACGGGCTGTCTCTATATCAGTTAAATTACGAATTTTTCTAACAGCGTATGCTGCGGAGCTTAGCTTTTTCGACAATTTATCTATATGTGGACCCCACTGAAGCTTAGCATCCAAAGTTAAGCCCAAGAATACTGTGCTATCATCAGGGTTCAATTCTTCGCCCTTTATCAATACGTTAGTTTTCACCTGTTTAACATGAGGTAGCGTAAACTTAATGCATTTGGTTTTTTTTTCATTAAGAAGTAAATTATTAACATTGAACCAGTGAACTACTTTTGAGATCGCACTATTAACATCGTCAGTAACCAGCTGCTGACGTTTAAGTTTAAACAAAAGTGAAGTGTCATCCGCAAACAACACTATATCATGATTATCCTTTATGAGGTATGGCAAATCATTAATGTAAATAAGAAACAAGAAAGGACCAAGAATTGAGCCCTGTGGGACTCCCATTGTTACTATAGATCCGGGAGATCTTTTCCCATTAACGTCAACGCTCTGAATCCTATTACTCAAGTATGAAGTAAGAAGATCCAGAGCGGTGTTCCGGATCCCGTAGTGGCGGAGTTTCCTGATTAACGTTTCGTGAAGAACGCAATCGAATGCCTTGGACAAATCACAAAAGATGCCCAATGCATCGCGTTTATCTTCCCATGCATTATAAATATGTCCTAAAAGTTCCACACCGGCATCAGTAGTCGAACGACCCCTTGTAAAACCGAACTGTTTATTGTGCAATAATTTATGTTTATTAAAAAATCTTTGTAATTGGACTAAAATTATTTTTTCAAAAATTTTACTAAAGGTAGGTAGTACTGAAATAGGTCTATAATTGCTGGGGTCTGATGTACTACCTGATTTAAACAAAGGTATTATTTTACTATTTTTCATAAGGTCAGGAAACTCCCCACAGTCAATGCAATTATTAAAGATAAGAGATAAAGTAGGAGCTACAATGTCAATAATTGACTTAGCAACTTCTACAGAATTACCCCACAGATCTGCAGTCTTTTTTTACATTTAAAGTGTGAAAGGTTTTAATTATGTCTCTACAGGTAATATGTTCAAAATGAAATTCCGAATCGCAAACATTAACATTTTCCTTGAGCAAAGACTCAGCAACAGAAGGTGATGAGTTTAGGGATTTAGTAGTTGAAACGGGAATATCTGAAAAGAAATTTTCAAAGGCCGCGGCGACTTGCGAGTCTGATTTTATTATTTTGTCATTAATTGACAGGCTATAGTCAGTATTTCGGTTACTAGACCTTCCCGTTTCACTATTAATAATATTCCAAGTCGTTTTGATTACATTACTACTATTTTTAATCTTCGAACTCAAATGACGCGACTTGGCCATACAACAAACTTTTTTAAATAATTTTGAATAGTTTCTAACATATAAATTAAATTCAGCAGTGTTTATGTATGCCCTTTCATTGTACAGCTCATAAAGCCGTGTTCTACTTTTATGAATACCAATGGTAGCCCAATCACTGAAAGATGCGTTATTATTAATCGAGATAGTCTTGGGAATAAAAATGGAATGAAATTGTTTACAGTATATATTAAAGAAATCATCATATAGATGATTAGGATCAGCAGGAATAGACAAAACTGGTAATTTATTTATGAGTTTAACTTTAAAAGCTTCCAAGCGACTTGCAGTTTTAGGGTTAACAATGATATCTTTTTTAGCCACTTTATTGTTTTGGTTTTGAATAGTAATCTTTTGCCCACAATGATCTGAGTCTAGTAAATTTATAATTTCTTTGTGGCTTGGTATAATATCTGTATAAATATTATCTAGGCATGTGGCACTCGTAGGGCTTATTCTTGTGGGCTCTAGATGTTTTCCCACCCAAAAAATATGAGGTATTTGTTACTTCTTGCAGCCTAATCTTTGGTTCCGATGTTAACAAATGAGGTGTCGTTGGAGTTTTTTAACCGAAAATGTGTTTTAGGTCGGATAACGATCTAGAAAATTCAGAATGGAAAATGCTAGACAACGTCATGTGAAATGTAATCTGCCGATTTATTCTGAAAAAAAATTCACTGTGAAAACTTAGGTCAAGTGAGCTGTCAATAATGTCATTTCCTAGCATAAGGTGGCATGACGACTCACGTCAACCTCACTTCATCTTATTTATTTTTTTATTTATCATTTATACAAAAGAACACTGGATTACATAATTAGATAGCAACCAAGAACCACTAAGGTTGAAACTTGTGCTATCATGCGTCTATCTCAATATCATACAATATAATGAAGAATTTTATATGTACGCTATACAATTATGTCGATACAATTAATAACATCTTTACATATTTATTAGTTACAAACATGTTATATGTTATACACGCGTTATTGAAGATAACATCTTCAGGTGTTTAAATAGGTAGTTGCAGTCATT
Source organism: Atethmia centrago (assembly GCA_905333075.3). NCBI lineage: Eukaryota > Metazoa > Arthropoda > Insecta > Lepidoptera > Noctuidae > Atethmia > Atethmia centrago. The sequence goes on from HG995388.1 coordinate 21,804,393, forward strand.
CCTACATATTACTTAAGTAATATTGCTTAAGTTTACATTTAATATTTTTAGGTGGAATACATTTTTTTATTTCTGAGGATAGACTATTAATAAGTCTCGATGTAATATGTATAACCATCCAATCATCTAAGTTATCACGGTGAAATTTTTACAGACTGTTTAATTCGCCAGAAGTGTTAAACAAAGGACAGGTTCACTATAGTATATTTTAAGCGATTCAGCGTATTTTTTGTCCGGAGAACACTTGAGAGCTCTCTTCAGGACATAAAGTAGTTGCGAGACTGGTCAGCCGTTCTTTCAACCGGTCTCCGACAATCAATTTTTTTATAATTTTATATTACAAAATTGACTGTCGAGAGGCCACCGATATTTGATGGTAACAGCGAAGGACAGTAGCTAGGTAAGTACCTACACAGGCTATCTAAAAACTTTTGTTTTTAAGTTTTAATTTAAGAAAATCGTGGATGTCAGCAGGTACTTAGTTATACATTTATCACGGAAACTTATTCATTTCGTTGATACCCGCGAGTATCCGACAGACCGACATGTTACCTACGCGTACCGCGAGGAGCGAAGGGGCGGGGTTTATCTCCATTTGCCTTTTTTTTTGGGTGGGAAATCATCAAATAATTTCTCCTGCTCTGGTCGGAGCGGGAGGGTGTGTCAGACTCTTACTGATTAAAACCCACCCGTATTCCTTCCGTTGCCTGTGTTGACAGGGGCCTCGGTAACCCTTTAGTATCTTCCCGCGACCCCGGCAACTCCGTTTGCCTGGGTAACGCGAACCCAGGCAGACGGAGTTGCCGGGGTCGTGGGACATTGCGCGCAATAAATAATAGCTTTTTTTAATACCTAAAAGTAAAAGTATCCAGCAATAATTTTTGCGTAAAACTATTTAGTTAGATGTACAGTATACGTAGTTGATGGATTTGTGATGTGTCTTTTTACATCCTGTATGTAATCTGTAAATACACAAAAAAGCGTTTATTCTACCTATCATAATTTACACAGGACAATTTAAGCATAATAATAATTTTATCATACACATTTCATCATCATTTATATTATTGTTTATTATTTGAGTTAAATTCATATTGATAATTGAATTATTCTTATGTACTTGTAAGCAAAATATAGTTTAAAATATGAAATTATAAGGATTAAAATATTATTGTGAAATTAAATTATTTATTTATGAAATTCGCCTCTGCGGCGTAGGCCTCCCCCGACTCTCTCCATTTTTCGCTTATATGTAATCTTTACTACATTAATAATTAAATCAAATATGAAATTTAATTAAATATCTCCTTATATTAAGATTACTAACCGTTAGTTGATAAGTTTTTTTTATCCGACTGCCTCAGGAGGGTAATGTTTTTCGAGAGTATGTATGTATGTATGTATGTATGTATGTATGTATGTATGTATGTATGTATGTATGTATGTATGTATGTCTATTTCTTTGGCACGCTCTGTAGCCTAAACGGCTTGATGGATTTTAACATATGAGGTGTCCTTAGATTCGTCTTAATTGTGGGAGTGACATAGGCTATATAATATTTATAAATTGCATCTGCAAATACAATAAAAACAAGGAGGGGAAGGGTTTTTTTTTTTAATTAATTGCAACAATATTGGTATCAAATAAAAGCTAGTAGTGAGTAATTTTCAAATATATATGTATGTCAATAAAACTAAATAAAATAAATTATTTAAAAAACAAAAAACCCGACTGCAAAAACACATAACTGAAAAGGGAAAAACAAGCATTATAATCTATCTAATTTTGGTCTTGCAGGCGGGGACAGTCGAATAACCTGAAATATGGTGTAAGTTTTGATTGTCCCCGCGCTCCGATACCAAAATTATATAGATTATAATGCTTGTTTTTCCCTTTTCAGTTATGTGTTTTTGCAGTCGGGTTTTTTGTTTTTTAAATAATTTATTTTATTTACTATTCATGGGACCTTTATTGTAAAAACAATTGATACATTATTGTTAATAAATGCCTCTCCACATAATTTTACATTCCTCTAACCCACCACAGTGTTTCCTAAAATTTCCGCTCACATTTTCCGGCAACGCTTGCCGGGTTGCGTTGAATTACTTAAATATTTTCGTCGTTATTAATTTTAATTCAATAGAGTTGGCGGGCCGCCCAATTTTCTGGTCGGCGGTAATCAAGGGAGCCGGAAAACCACGGGTCTTTAACAAGCCACGATTAGAAGGATATAGGCCTGCTCTGAGTGGCCCAATTGAGTTTTAATTACTGTGTAGGGTACATTGTGTTGTTTTTCTTCCATGTCAGATGTTATCATCTGACATGGAAGAAAAACAACACAATGTACCTTGTATAGCCATTCTTACGACTTTTACACTGATACTAATAATAGTATCAGTGTAAAAGTCGTAAGAATGGCTATACAAGGTTGACACGACAAAAAGACAGTAAATTAAACTACGTACCGTACGTAAATTGTTTCAAATATTGCCTTTAATTAATATATGATTGTTAGAATACAATGACTTTAGATTCCAAAAAGCCCCTAAATGGCGCATCGCTTTTTTCATAATAAATTTTACGATCCTATATATTTGGGTTTTTATTTCAAATTAAACTAAAAACATATGTTATAATGAAAGGCCTTATACCCTTCTGTTGGTCCAAATATCGCAAGACCTGTTTAAATTGATACAGCTCCAAATGGAAGTGAAAACAAAGTTAAACTTATGCCGATTTTAAAATGCCCCAAAACGGCGATATTTAGAATAGCACTTTTAAAAAAAAATATCTCTGTATCTAAGTTCAATATTTAAATACTACCGCATTTCTCTGGAAGGTATTGATGAGGTCAGTCGTAAAAAAAATTGTCTAAGCTCATAAACTTAGTACTTTTGTGTACAACACTGTTTATTATAAAAAACATACCAAATAGCCCCATTTTACCGGTATGTATATCTAATATGTATTCCTAGTCCTCATACGAAAATTCAGTCAAATATATCTAATACTTTAGTCACTATAGTCAAAGATTGGCAACATCCATAGTCGGCCCATTATTACTTTTAGTTTATTTGAAAAAAAACACTTTTTTTATTTCGATGCTAGGATTTATTTGGTAGTTCCAAAATACTCTTATGCATATTCAAGTATTAGGTACGTAAGCACCAAACCGGATGGGGAGTCGTTGATTTGCTTATTTTTGATTATATGGGGGGCGAGGGGCTTGTAGCTAAGTAATAAGTAACAGCCGCACGGGTCTATCGATCAGGTTAAGCTACGCTTGCCGCGGTTGGTCCGTGCCTCGGAAAGTACGTTAAGCCGTTGGTCCCGGCTGTCATTTGTAGATCTTTGACAGTCATTACGGGTCGTCAGAAGCTCTGACAACCAGTCTCACCAAGGGGTATCGTGTTACCCAGTAACAGGGTTGTGGAGGTCAGATAGGCACTCGCTCCATGTAATATACTGGTATTCAGCTGTATCCGTTATGACTGGAAGCCGACCTCAACATGGTTGGGAAAAGGCTAGGCAGATGATGATGATGGTGGCCGAGGGGGTACTCTTTTTTTGGGCGTGAAATTTTTAAGCAACTTCTCCCGCTCTGGGCGGTGCGGGAGTGTGTGTCAGACTCTTACTGACTAAAACCCACCCGTGTTCCTTCCGTTGCCTGTGTTGCCAGGGACTCGGTAACCCTTTCGGACTTTCCCGCGACCCCGGCAGGAAATCCGCCTGGGATTCCCGACGCCCAGGGCATCTCCTGCGGTCGCTAGGGGCATGAGGGCGCGCAATTTGCCTCTCCCTTACTCTTCGCGCCCGCGATATCGCGCTAGTCTGCACGAGCCTTTATGGCTAATTCAGAAAGCAATTAAAATTTGGGAAATTACTTAAATGGGCATTCAATTCCTGTATAGTCTAAAAAATCCTTACTTCTAGACTTATGAATAAAGAAACCTGAACAGATAAAAATGTATACAAGGTGTCGTTTTGCATCTTCGTCAAATTCAAGGAGGTAAATATGCTAATGATTATCGACACGAATCAATAATAAAATAAGTAGGTCTATATTTTTTTTCTAATTTTTTGAAATCGGTATGTGTGGGACACGCATGTTAAAACGCGGCCTGTGTGATACCGCATTTTGTAAATGCCCTTTTAAACACACACACTACCGCGTACGCAACGGGGTGATTCTGTTCTGTGAAAGTGGTGTATTCTAAAATACTGTCAAACTTAAATAACTAAAAAAAACAAGTATGTATTAATTATTGCGCAGGTATCGTAATTTTATTTCATTATAGATGTCTTTCATAGCAGCCTCTTGAAATTTGACGAGGATGCAAAAAGACACCTTGTCAATGTTTACGTAAGCATAGGAGGGGTTTTTTTTTTGGGTGGGAAATTATTATATCCTCGTAAGGCCCAACCCAAATTTAGGTCGATATATATTTTTATGATTAGATATATAATTTAAATGATTTTAAATAGTGTCTCGGGCCGGAGTGTCAAAATTTTTTTGTCATTAAATTAGGTCGTTGGGCCTTACGAGGATATAACTTCTCCCGCTCTGGTCGGAGTGGGAGCTGGGGAAAGAACTTTGCTTACTTACCCTTACTGACAAGAGGGAGGGGAGACGGGGGTAAAAATACAAAAAATACTGCTTACGTAATAGTCACGAGCACTAATATGTATACACTTAGCAAAATACAAAACCGATTTTTCGTGGAATAAAGACAACAACATTGAGGTAGGACATATTTTAAAATAGCATGGGTTCCAAAATACTATGTTCGTAACGACATAAAATTACAATCAACACAGTAGGAGAAAATAATTTTTAAAAGTTGCTAAGTGTATACACACTAGTGCTCGTGACTGTACTTGAATGGTCCCTTAGTATTGCCAGTGTTTTCATTAATTGTCCACAATCCTTCTACAGGGTAAAATTAAATTATATGGAGACGTAATTGGTATTGATATGTAAATTGAAAGTTTTGATTATCAAACACGTTTCCAGACATCAATTTCAATAGTTGCTGGAAATTAATCAGATGTTGTCTTTTATTAACTCAGACTATCGCAGTCCACTGCTGGACATAGGCAAATTGGTTAGGTACTTCGCATTTCCATCTGTCAATCTTCGTAATCAAAGAGGAGCTCGTGGCTAAGTAATAACAGCCACGGGTCGATCCATCAGGTTAAGACGCTGATAACACCTAAACCACGGTCACTGTCAGATTTCATAGAAAAGAAATAGAAGCGCGATGACACAACGCTTGTATTTTTTTGCAAAATATGAAGCAATTATCTATTTACTCAAAATTAAGTTGAGTAATCGAAAATAAAAAAAACAACCAAGTTCTGCATTCAAATAAGACGTTCTTGTTATTAATTAAATACGTAACGTATGTCGATATTTAATATAATATATTTTGGATTAGATCTCGAAGTAAGAGTTTAGTTTAACGTTAGTTTGTATGGACATGATCAAGCCTTCTGATCAAGCCCTTCATAATTATGTCAGAAATTATTCTAAGATATTCAAAAGAGTCTGCGCTCAAGCTAAATCTAAATTAATAAGTAACAAAATTAGTATGTCTAACAATAAAATAAAAGCTGTGTGGCAGGTAATCAACAAAGAAACTGGAAACACAAAACAGCGAGATCAAAATGAATTGTCTTTAAAAATTAATAATGAAACCATTACAGATAAGTTAAAAGTTGCTGAGACACTAGAAAATTTCTTTACCAAAATCCCAATAGAGGTTACGAAATCTCTTCCCTCATCACCTATTTTAGCTGAATCTCTTCTCAAACAACACTTCTCTAAGGACATTCCAAGTTTTGAATTCAAGCCCATTTCTATTGTCACTATTAAGAGGGCATTTAAAAGTCTTAACATAAAGAAAACTGAAGACTTATGGGGGATTTCCGTTAAGGTTCTTGGAGATATCATTGACACAATAGCCCCTGTCCTAACAGGCATATTTAATCAATGTTTAGACAGCGGTACGTTTCCTGATTTAATGAAACATAGTAAAGTAGTACCAATTTTCAAATCGGGTAGTAAGAGTGATCCCTCTAATTATAGACCTATATCTGTGCTACCAGCATTGAGTAAAATATATGAAAAAATCATGCTAGACCAGATGCTGTCACATTTCAATTCTAATGGGATTTTACATAGTCGCCAGTTTGGTTTCACGAAAGGTAGGTCGACGACTGACGCAGGAGTAAAACTCATCAGTCACATTTTGGAATCCTGGGAGAAATCCCAGGATGCCATTGGCATTTTCTGTGACCTCTCAAAAGCGTTTGACTGCGTTGACCACAATACACTGACCTGTAAATTACACCACTACGGAATTCGTGGACAAGCTGCTGATCTTGTTCTGTCCTATCTATCAAACAGGCAGCAAAAAGTAAACGTTAACGGGGCGACGTCCTCGGGGTCTCTAGTAAAGATGGGCGTGCCCCAAGGTTCAATTCTTGGCCCTTTCCTATTTCTAGTTTATATTAATGATCTTCCTTACATGATGGCAAACTTATCGGATATAATTCTATTCGCTGACGATACTTCTCTTATTTTTAAAATAGATAGAAAAAATCCGGATGTCTTACACGTCAATGATAGTCTGGATATTCTTTCGAAATGGTTCGCAGCTAATAATCTCTTACTTAATGCGAACAAAACAAAATTTATAAAGTTCTCACTACCAAATGTACCCCAAGTGGCTCTAAATTTAAAACTTGATGGCAAGAGACTAGATGCTATTACAGAAACTATATTTCTAGGAATTACTCTAGATTCAAAATTACAATGGGGAGCTCACATTAGAGCTCTTTCAGGTAGATTAAGTTCAGCTGCATATGCAGTAAGAAAAATTAGACAGTTGACTGATATAGCCACAGTTAGTATACTTTGCTTATTTCCACAGTATTATGTCTTATGGCGTTCTGCTGTGGGGATCGGTAGCTGATGTAGATTCAATTTTTATCTTACAAAAGAGGGCAATCCGCGCAGTATATAGAATGGGTCCTCGTGAGTCCCTTAGAAACAAATTCAAAGAAATTAATGTACTTACTCTGCCTTCTCTTTATATCTTAGAAAGTATTTTGTATGTTCGCAAGAACTTATGTCTTTTCAAAACAAGAAGTGATTTCCATAACATAAATACACGTAGTAAACATGAAATTGTGATACCCAAATTTAGATTACCAAAAACAAGCAAATCATTTGTTATCAACAGTATCCGCTTTTATAACAAGTTGCCAAAGTCAGTTACAGAACTTAGCGATGGAAAGTTCAAAACCCACATCAAACGTGTCCTTATCAAAAACGCATATTACAAGATTAAAGACTACGTTGAAGACAAGGAAGTTTGGCAATAATTCCTTCTGCACATGTGGCTTCCCTGGTACACCAGAAACGGCATAACTATGGAAATATCTATTAACTGCTCCGAAATTACGATGTTTATTATTATTATTTTTTAGACATACATTTTTGACATTATATACCTACAATTTATATTTCAGACTTAATATTATTAATATTATTTTACATGGATTCTTGTGTACGTTGTGAATGTGAGAACGTTGTAGGCTTAATAGACTAGATCTTTTTTTCTTTAGACCGTTTCCTTTTCTCTTTTTTTTTCTTGTTAAGTACTTTTCGACAGGCCTACACTGTTCTCCCATACCTAATTTGTGTAATTTGAAAACATTGTAAAAGCCAATTATTTTTAAAAGAGTAACCGTGGAGTTTCTTGCCGGCTCTTCTCCATAGGAAACGACCAATTGGAACCGTGCACCTAGCTTCTGACGTTTCATAAGTGCCCATGTAGGTTTATGTGAAATAAAAATATTTTGATTTTGATTTTGATCATGTTTGTTTTCAAAACGTGTTTTGGTGACTACCAAGTTCTGGGAAATATGTTCAAAATTAACATATATTTAACAAACTATACAGATTTGGCAATTTTTTTTATAAAGACAAGCCTATTTTGGTCATTTGCGTCTTGTCAGCGCCTTCAGTTACGCTTGCCGCGGTTGCTCCGTGGTTGGGTGATCTTTACATACCGAGACTCCTTCGTGCCTCGGAAAGCACGTTAAACCGTTGGTCCCGGCTGTCATTCGCGGATCTTTCGCAGTCGTAATGGGTCGTCAGAAACCCGAAACTCTGACAACCAGTATTATCCAGTAACTGGGTTGTGTAGGTCAGATAGGCAGTCGCTCCATGTAAAATACTGCTATTCAGCTGTATCCGGTTAAACTTGACGCCGACCCCAACACAGTTGGGATAAGGCTAGCAGATTGTTTGACTCTTTGTATTTAAAGATAATAGTCTAATCTTAAAGCAAAGAGAGCAGTGGTGGCCCAGTGGTAACGGCCGAGACTTACGAGTTGTAGGTAGTAGGTTCGAACCCAGATAGGCGCTTTACTTTTTGTAAATTATTTCATCACCACTGCTCTCAAAACGGTGAAGGAAACATCCTAAGAAAACGTCCTAGAACCATAAATTCGAAGAAAAGTGACATCTACCAACCCGCACTGTGCCCTCGTGGTGGATTACCGCCCTATCTCTCTCACAGATCCTCTCTGGCCTATGTCCCAGCGATGGGAATATTATAGGCTGACTAGATGCGCCCCGCGGTTTCACCCGCATAAGTTTTGACCCCTTGGGTATATCAGGATTAAAAGTATCCTGTGTTATTCCTGGTTATAAACTATCTGTGTGCCGAATTTCATCCAAATCCGTTCAGTACTTTTTGCGTGAAAGAGTAACAAACATCCATCCATCCATCCATCCTTACAAACTTTCGCATTTATAATACCTATTACTAGATGCGCCCCGCGGTTTCACACGCATAAGTTTTGACGCCGTGGGTATATCGGGATAAAAAGTATCCTTTGTGTTATTCTTGGTTATAAACTATCTGTGTGCCAAATTTCATCCAAATCCGTTCAGTACTTTTTGCGTGAAAGAGTAACAAACATCCATTCATCCATTCTTACAAACTTTCGCATTTATAATATTAGTATAAATTATAGTCGGATTATGTAAGCTTAAAGCATTCAAGTTTTCTGTATCTACAATTATTATCTTTAATTATTATATCAGTTTATCATCACATAATCTGGAATATTCATCCTATTGTTCCGGTTCTCCATTCAGCTAGGTCGCATCGCACATCTTACATCTTTATTTGTAATTAATAACACGAGGAAAGTAGTCAGACCGGAATAAGAGTACAAAGTATAGATATTCTAACTATCCATCTCTATCTTTGCACGTTTCAAAGCATTTCATATTCTGCATACATACAGAGACTTTTCTACGAAATCAAATACTAGATATTCAACTTCAATTTAATTTGGTATGTTTTCTAGATTCCTACTCAAATGATATTTCAACTCAAGGTGAAACTTTAATTTGAAACGAAAAGGTTAAATGGTTTAAAACCTACGCCTACATGTAGTTTTACATATAATAATTCACTTAAAATCTATTTATTTGTAGACACGCCTAAAAAAGTCCAATTAATTTTAAAACGTAGGATTACGACTAAGACCTGTAGAGATTAAAAGAATCCAAGTTTTTGTTTCATCAATAAAATGTATCTAAAAGTACAACCACTGGAGCTTAACTACATAGCTGGAATATATATTGAGGAGCAAAGTTTCACAGCAGACACCGATGGGACCTACAAGTTTTAACAGTTCAACACGATATTGCAAGAATTGTTCAATGATATCATTTGAAACGGATCGTTTCTGAGTGCTTGAAGAATACCTCTTTCAACTTCTGCCAACTCTGTAGCAGTTACTGAGAAATAGGGGACGTTGTACTTGCTTGCATTTGGGTTTTCGATCATCAAAGTTTAAGCAACAGTAAACATCCATTAAAGTATCTCAATGATTTTAGTTTAGCTTAAACAAATAACAGCCCCTTTAAGACGCTGACAACACCTAAACCGCGGTCACTGTCAGACTGCATAGAAAAGAAAGAGAAGCGCGATGACACAATGCTTGTAATTTATTGCAAAATATGAAGCAATTATCTATTTACTCAAAATTAAGTTGAGTAACCGAAAATAAAAAACAACCAAGTTCTGCATTCAAATAAGACATTGTTGTTATTAATTAAATACGTAACGTATGTTGATATTTAATACAGATATTATGGATTGGAACTCATGGTAAGAGGTTAGTTTAATGTTAGTTTGTATCGAGATTTTTTTTCAAAACGTGTTTTGGTAACAACCAAGTTCTGGGAAATATGTTCAAAATTAACATATATTTTTTCCACTTCCACAAACTACATAGATTTGGCATTATTTTTTTTAAGAGAAGCCTATTTTGGTAATTTGCCTTTTGTCAGCGCCTTAACGAAATAATAAAGCTCATTCCTGGCGAAGCAACATCCTGGAAACGAGTTTCCTACGGATACCTACTACCTCGATGAAATTTAGTGGTCGCAAATCCGATTGTCGAGCCTCACGCTCGTCCAGGACTCGATACGCCGGCGTAATTGGGTTTTTCCCATTTCCAGTAACCACTCTGAATTTGCGCCCTATTAAAGGCAATAGGCATAATTGGAGAAATGTGGGTTTTTATACCTGTACCCTTTCGTGGAATAGAGACGTAATTTTACCAAGAAACTGAGTATTGAGCTGGTAGCACTCTATGAGGAGTTCCTTGTTCCTCGTACTGGTCTATTTGATTTTCATGACTACCTGCAAACAAAGTATGTACAAATACTTTACATATATAACATCCCGCCTTGTTTCCCCGAAGGGTTGGGCAGTACACCCTGTAATAATACACCCACATTTCGCCAGTTATGTTTAAGTCCCATGTAATAGGGGGGAACCTATTGCCACAAACTGAGCACAAATCCAGACTCCGGGCTGCTACTGAAAAATACTTTAAGTGACGTTAATACATACAAACAAACGTAACTGGCTTTAGAGCCGGTGTAGACACAGAATACGCCACAAATAGTCAATTCATATTGTAGCAGCGACACCGAGACTAAAGCTCCATTCCGAGATTGCACTGTGGCGTCTGTGGCACATGTAATGTACTCATATGCCAGACGTGTGCTGCGATAAATCTCGTATATCTCTCTATTGAAGCACAATCGTTGTAATGGAAACGGTTCATCTTATGCTGAAGCGTATGGCTGTTTTAACTTTGAATATATGAGAGGTGGCCTTTATAACGCACAAACGCGTACTGTCTGTTCCAAAACTATATGTAAAGTGTAAACAAATCCTGTTCTGGTTAAATTGTTACGCGATCACTCTATAATAATATTAATTGTTCAAGGACAGCTAATGAGACACAGTTGATTTTCTATTGTTTGACTCCGAATCGGTGTCGCGCGGGGCTTAACAGGTTAATTTATTTATTTATTCATAGGAAAATCACCAGCTATAACGAATGGATAACAATTGTATATGCTACACAGAGCCAATTACAGGTACTCACGGGTAAAAACAGAGAATTTGGTGGAAATCTTAGAATCACTAACAAGCACGATAGAAAATAATATAAATAAGGTATATAAGCACTATGCACTTTTAAAAAAGTCAGCATTCAGCTGAGCGCGTGCAGAATAGGTTTTGGTGGTAAATGGGTCAAATGAGAACTCTTTACAAAGGATATTAAAGTCCTTACTCGCTCGCACTATGTATGAGTTTTGCCTGTAGTTAGAAGAAGAAAAAGGAATGGAGATAGGTGGATTAAATCGAACTGATCTCTGGGGGACATTGAAACGCAGTTTATGAAGGAGATCAGAACAGTCAATATCGTTGGATATAATTTACCAGCCTATTGTCCCACTGAAGGGCCTCTTCTCAGACAGAGAAGGCTCGAGCATTGATAACATGCTTGCTCAAGACGGGTTTGCGATTTCAGACTTATATTTTAACTATAAGTCCAGGTTTTCTCACATCATCATCATCATCATCTGCCTAGCCTTTTCCCAACTATGTTGGGGTCGGCTTCCAGTCTTACCGGTTACATGGAGCGACTGCCTATCTAACCTCCACAACCCAGCTACTGGGTAACATGATACCCCTTGGTAAGACTGGCTGTCAGACTTTCGAGCTTCTGTCGACCCGTAACGACTGTCAAAGGTCTACAAATGACAGCCGGGACCAACGGCTTAACGTGCTTTCCGAGGCACGGAGGGGTCTTGGTATGTAAAGATGGTCACCCATCCACGGACCAACCGCGGCAAGCGTAGCCGTGCGGCCAGGATCAGGCCAGGTCCAGGTTTTCTCACATCCAGTCCGATGTCCAAGATAAACTCAGAAAGTATATATGAATTGAGAAGGTCATATTGGTACTTGCCCGCACTTAAACACCCATCATGACACGGTCACTCACTAAAGAGAATGAGTAGCACTTTCATCTGTATTTTGAAGGTTTAACCTTTTGACCGCCACAGTCATGTATAGATGACAAACCAAAATGTGCCCAGCACACCACAGTCACGACTATATATTCAGAATAATTCGTAGCTTGGCGCCGTGGGCACGTTTTTGCTTTTTTGACGTGGCGGTCAAAGGGTTAAATTCATCATCCTCACCATTTCATCATCAGCCGAAAGACGTCCACTGCTGAATATAAGCCTCCCCCAAGCACCGCCACTTCGACCGGTTCTGTGCTTCCTGCGGATTCATGCGGCCTTTACAAGGGCATCGGTCCACCTTGTAGGAGGCCTTCCAACGCTACGTCTTCCGGTACGCGGTCGCCACTCCAGAACCTTTCGGCCCCTGCCCACTGCCACTTAAGTTTGGCGATTCTTCGGGCTATGTGTGTAACCTTGGTTCGCATGCGGATCTCTTCATTTCTGATTCGATCACGTAGGGAAACTCCAAGCATAGCCCTCTCCATTGCCGTTTGAGTGACTTTTAGCCTTCTAATAAGGTTTAAATTTTTAAATTGTAATTGAAAAATCGTCGATGAAAACTGAGGTTATGAAATTAATAACCTCAATTGTCAAATAAAAAACATCTTTGAGGTGATTTAAAATAAGAATTTCAAATACCTATTCAAATAGTCAAATAAAAGTACCAGCTCGTTTTCTGATCCTTTTGTTTCCACTTTCACCTGATACTTTTGGGATAGACTATAGGTATGCTTGCTTGATTGGTATTACCAAGGCCATCTTTGTCATTGGGCATGTGCCAAAGGCCCCGCGATCCATGGGGGCCTCTAGTTCCTGCCAGCGTCGTAGCTAGAGGCATGGCGATCTTTGCCACTGGCCACTCTGAGCAAGTTCCCAGGGCCCCGCCATCCATGGGGCCACCTAGTTCCTGCCAGCGTCGTAGCAAGAGGCTGTCAAAAGAAAAGCTAAGTAACCCTCAGACGGGGTGCTCACTTCGCTCGCTCACAAATACATCCTACGTTTTCTTTTCGAGCTCACTCTTGCATCCTGCATTCTCCATATTCTACAGTACCCAGGGCCTCCAATAGATTAAAGACGGCCCTGGTATTAACAGAACGAAACAGAGTATCAGCAGTGTAGTGTAGTAGTCATCATTTGACTTATCGACGTCATATTCTATTTTAAAAACAGATTGCTAGCAACCGAAAACACCTGTCAATCAGGACACAGTGTTTTTCTTGAGCAGCGTATTCCCGTCTCAAACGAAAATCCCTCAAATTGAATAAGTTGCTTGCTGCCACGTTGCTGACTGGCATTTTTTTCTTAAACAGGTTAGTGCCGAAACATTAGATGAAGTGTAAACTATTATTTTGTTCTATCAATCCATCTTTCTCGATCATAATTTATAATTCCAATTCATAATCCTCAGTAGCAGTTTGGAGTCTGGATTTGTGTCCAGTTGATGGCTCGCCCTCTATTACATGGGACTTAAACATAACTGACTGGGCGAAATGTGGGTGTACTATAGGTACACCTCTGCCTAACCTTCGGGGAATACCTACAACCGTGAAGTTATTTTTCATAAACCTTAATTTCCGTTTCGTTCGATGTCTGATGTTTGTGTTAATTTGTACGCAAACTTGACTACGTATATTCCTTCTGGATCTGTCTAAATTGTGTCGCTAAACTCCGTAGTACTCACACCCTGATGTTATCACAGCTATCGGGGGCAGCGCAGCCCGCCGATGACGGTATTAGGTCACAGTTCCAATACCGGGCGCGCCTATTGCCAATTATCGGGCGCAACTCCAATCCCGGCTATAAACTGAGAGTGTTCGTGTATGTAACGCAGCGGTATTCAGGTAGGTAACCTGTTGACGTCAATTCAGAGCGTAACAAGTTTTTTGAATGAAAATGTTGTTATTCACGTTCAGAATTTTCTATATTCAAGTATTTTGAACCGGTTCGTCCACGCCAGTTAGCGCATCAAACTTTTGTTCGAAATATAATTCACCTAGTACCGTGAGACATCCTAAAAATCTTGAGCCGGAAAACTTCAAAAAGAGCAAGAATTTGGCGACAAACAGCACTAACTCTATTTCATTCAACAATGTAAATAGTTAATTTATTTAGTATTAAAATAATATGCTGTACATAAATAACAACTTATACCTAAATAATTAATACAAATAAGAAAATTATATCCTAACTTAAGAGCCATTTCACAAAATTACTACGCTCGAGTTTAGGTAAAAGACGGCATTATTGTGTATGTGTGCGCAGCTATCCACACATACACAATGCAAGCAGTGTAGCGCGAGCGTCGAGATGGACTAAACAGTCTTGAGCCGTTATAATCGTAATGCACCATGGTTAGAGATTTATGAAAAAAGTTATTTTATTTATTCAGTCTATGCTTTCTAGACTAATAAAAAAATCACAAATATATGTTATGTAAAGTATGTAATAAAAATTAACAGGGAAAAAATCACATATCATTTACATTATATGAATAATTGTTGTAAAGGCATTGATATTGCCTTTCTAGGGTCTATGATTTCTGGCAATACGCAATCTTGGTAAAACCTCGTCAATTTTGGAAGCAATTTTTCCTGCCAAAAACCGTCATCTTTCACTATGCTCACTACTTTCAATGGAAAATCAGGACCTGTCCACACAGCAAATAAACATACGTTTTTATTTGCAATGTGCAACTGGCCCTGTACCTGGTAGTACCAGTCATGATTTTGGTTCATTACGACGAGATTGACTGTTCAATTTGAAACATTTAATTTTTTTGCTTGTACAGCGGTATCAGGATCGATTCCAAAAAGTGAGCTAGGACATTTCACTTCCACTAATCCTTCACTGCACAATCCATCCGGTGTCGCACCTAAATAACAATGTTCCTCGTCTATAAAAATACCACATTTTTCTATAATTGTGTATTCTTGCACACTGAGTTGTGCTAAAGCCTTTGGTTCATTGTCCCTACCATGTTTAATTGCGGTGATATTGTCCAAGTTATATGAGTACAGAATGGATTTTAGCAGGGGAGCAGAGTTTTGGTTCGAACGCCTTTTGCAAATCTTCCCAAAGAAAGACGCGGTGAGTATGCATCTTCTAAGTTTAAGCCACAAAGAGCTTGTAATATACTAGCCCTCTCAATTTCATGGCGTTTTGATGCCTGTTCTTTTAATAAATTGTTCAAGAAAAGTTGTTTTCCTTGTTCATCCGGTAACTTCCCATTGACTTCCGAATAGGAGTCGCACTCCCGAACCCTTCAGTCCCCACTGACACCGAATAGGAGTCTTGGGCCACGCGGTTTGCAACTCTATTATGATGCAATAAGGTGCTCATCCGTTATAATAGAGTTGCAAACCGCGCGCCCCAAAGACCCCGAATAGGTGTCAGTGGGGAATGACGGTTGGAGGAGTGAAACTCCTATTCGGAGTCAATGGGGACTGACCGGTTTTGATTTTTCTGCGAGCGCTACCTCTACGCGCCATTACTTATCGACTATTTTTGGCGAATCTCCTGGCTTCCAACGATTTTAACGATTTTCCAGGACTAGCGTGACAGATTGATTTATACAAAGTATATTGTGGCTTTTTTTTTTTTTTTTGAGGGTGGGAAATCATCAAATAACTTCTCCCGCTCTGGGCGGAGCGGGAGGGTGTGTCAGACTCTTACTGACTAAAACCCACCCGTATTCCTTCTTGTTGCCTGTGTTGCGGGGGCCTCGGTGACCCATAAGTACCTTCCCGCGACCCCGGCAGGATATTGTGGCTTGCCGGTATTAAACGATACCACTGCTGCATAGCATCTTGTAGTGTAGAAGGCTTTTAACGAAAAATTTTGACACAATGGTATACCCTTACGCCCCATTGCTAAAACTAATAAAACAAAAATATGTAATTATTCTACAAACTACTAAACTAATACTTTACTTGATAATAAATTACCTCATGCAAAAAAATACGAAGAGAATCAAAATGTTGTAGTCGTAGTATAATAATTCGTTCACAATACGTGCGCTCGAAAATCGAGACGCGGGAAAATATGGCACAGGTCCTACCTCGATGGGCGCTCACGCCGTACCAAGGAACATATTTACTCTAGGGAGAAGAATGACAACTACGAACAAATAAAATGGTACGGTTTTTGGCGCCTCCTGGTGGATGCCCCCGAAAACTCGCGAAAGCGGGATATTCAAAATCGCATTTCTTTGAGATACTTATATATAAGCCTGTCCACGAAAGCAGAACTGGGAAACTGTAACCGATGTTAAATTATTATGCAATTGCACAGGTTACAATTTTCCAGCTCCGCTTTGGTGGTAAAGCAGCCTTATTGATGCAATTAACATAAAAATGTAAATACGAGAAAATGTATTCTTGCTTGTAGAAAACTTTGAACAACAAAATCATAAGTTAGTGGTTGATTTGTAAAAGTCAAAGACTACTCGACGTCGTTAATGGTGAGGATAACACTTAACGTTGCAAAAAGAGAATTCACAAGAAATAACATCTAAAGTAATAGGAGAAAATGTATTCTTGCTTGTAGAAAACTTTGAACAACAAAATCATAAGTTAGTGGTTGATTTGTAAAAGTCAAAGACTACTCAACGTCGTTAATGGTGAGGATAACACTTAACGTTGCAAAAAGAGAATTCACAAGAAATAACATCTAAAGTAAATAATTACGTTCCTAGATTATCATGCGCTCACGCCGGCAGACATTTTTCTTGTGAACTGGGGCTGCCAGGTGTATTTAACAAAATCTTACCCACTAAATTTTATTAAATTAATTTTAGAAAATAAGTAGCCTCTGCGCTCTGCCCTATGCATTGCAGTAAATTAAATTAATTATTTATTTCTGTATTGGCTTGATTGGATAACTCTTTTGTCTATTTATAAGTACAAACTTAGTCTATACGAGCGTATATCTATTATACTATACATACATTATATTTTTATTTATCCAATTTTAATAATATTAACATTGATTACATTAACCGAAATAATAAATCGGCTAACTTGTTGGTTAACAAATAAAACAAAAATGTTGATAAAACTACCAAATGGTAGCTTTTTAACATTTATGAACCTTTTTAGTTTATGTTATGTCGTCATCCTTAAAAACGTCATTATTGAAGACCGAAATTTTTAGGTCTCACATAATAGAGGAGAACATGGCAACATAGGTCTAGCCCCCGTAGGCATTCCTAAGTTTACCCAATGAGACGACCCCGCCTGGCGCCGTACTAAACGGTGTCCGCTTAGTTAGCATCGGAATTTATTCTAATTTAGAGTGATTTTAATAACGATATTATGTCTAAGTAAATGAAAGGATTTTAATAAAACTTTAGAATGCGATTTGTTAAAGAACATAGTTTATTTTGCCAATAAAAAAAAATGTAATTACGCATTATAGAAACCAAAAAATCACGATTTATTAGCGATATAAAACGTAAAAATTGGCCTAAGACTTTATTTTTTTACTAATTAATGTTATTAATAATCGATATTCTAGTACTGTATGTGTCGACTAAATTATATTTCTGATGCTTTATGTATTTTTTTCAGTCAAATGTATAAATATTAATGATAGATATAGGAGTCTGAAATTGACTCTGCGATGATTTTTCAGTAAACTAGTTGTGGGAGATTAATCACCACAAAGAAAACAAATAAGTTTTTGTAAATGTGTTACATGAAGTGTCAAAATGAAGGATTGATCTATTTTTTACATGTATTCACCAATGTCAGAGTATTACCTAAGATGGTAAATTAGGCGACTGAAATCTTCGATATTCGCGCGAAAACGTGAAATGGCTCTTAACTAAAACTATTCACAAACTATTCAATAATTAAACAGTGAATTATTGAATAGTTCGTATTATTAATTCACTGGAGTAATCTGACATGTGCTAGCTGTCACTTTGTGTATTAAAATGATCATATTTGTAGGTATACAATGTAAACACGAAAGGCAGAACACTTGATAAGCAAAAATGTATAATATAAGCGAGAAGTTTTTTTTTATTTTTTTTGGGGTGGGAAATTATCAAGTAACTTCTCCCACTCTGGGCGGAGCGGGAGGGTGTGTCAGACTCTTACTGACTAAAACCCACCCGTATTCCTTCCTGTTGCCAGTGTTGCGGGGGCCTCGGTGACCCCTATGCACCTTCCCGCGACGAGAAGTATGTATGGAGACCAGTTACTGCGCATTGGTCTGCGTAGAAGGTCGTCTTAATAAACATAAACATTATTAAATTAACAAAAGACTTTAATTAATAGACCCGTAACCTTCAACAACCTGACGAGGCAGTCTTGATTAGGGGCTTACACACCGCGATACAAGAGAGACCCCTAAATATATATTATATTTATTATATTCTAGACTTTTACACGTATTATTATACATTTTTTTACACTTATATTAAACTAAACGATCACCATTACAATTAATATGACCATTTTATTACACAAAGTGACAGCTAGCACCTGTGAGATTACTCCAGTGAATGAATAGATTCGACTTTATGCGCGATCTAAGTCAAACGAATTCCTGATCCAAGTATGTCGTTATTTCAGTCGTTAGCGCACCCCCAGCCAGGGTACCAGTGGACCCCCTGGTTGAGTTACAAATGTACACTTGCCTAGGGACAGGGGGTGAACCTAGGTGTACTTTTTAGATCCCCCACACTCGTGGGAACAGCATGGAAACAAAAAAACTAAAAAAAAAAAACAACTGGAAGACAAGGTGAGGAGAGTGATGCGGGGTCGGAGTCCGACGCCGCATCAGGCGGAGAGAGCTCTGGGAGCTCGCAGCAAAAGGAGGTGTTGGAGAGGAGTCGAGTGTTCAGGCGAACCTCGAAGAGGCCCAACTCGGGGTCTTCCTCCGACGAGGGAGTCGGGCGGAGGAAGAAGAAGATCCATTGCAGCCGGCGGGGTGGAGCCCGAGGTGGTAAAGGTGTGAACAGAGGGCCCCCCACTAAGGAGGCAGGCAAGCCGGGCCGGGCTGGCCCTGCCGAGCTGACCAGCCCGGCCGGGCTACCTGGCCCGGCCCAGTCTGCTCAGCGACCCGAGAGGCTCGCCGAAGAGGGGTCTCCGTCTGAGGTTTCTCGAGGTGGGCCGGACGCCGCTGGCGGCTCCAATTCGGAGCGTGTGGCCGGGTTCGCAGAGGTCGTGCTAGCCCTGATCAAGGGTGTGGCCGTGAAGAGGCTCAAGTCCTCTAAGGACCAGGCCATATCCGCGGCCACGGCCTCGATTGTGGCGGCAGCGGAGGCCCTTCACCTAGGGCCTCCTTCAGACGGCATGTCGGAGATGCGGGCGGAGGTTGCCCGCTTGACAGCCGCCATGGAGCTTCTCAAAAAGGAGAATGAGGAGCTCCGAGCGGACCTGGCTGGGCTCAGAAGAGCCGACTCCATAGTGGAGCCGAAGGGGGGGCAGCAGCATGGGCAGGGGCGGCCCGTGCCTGCTGAAGACCGGGTGTTGACCCTGGTGCGGCAGGAGATGGCTTCCTTCAGGAGTCGTTTCTCCGCTCTAGAGGCCATAGTCCTGCGCCCCCCGTTGGCGGCGAGCCAGCCGGCCTCGGGCCAGCGCAAAGCCCCGTCGTATTCTGCCGCCACAGCTGCCACGGCCAAACCGGGGTCGACGGGGCAGCCAAAAGGCGGGGCGAATGCGCGGGCTGCGAAGGCTCCAGCCCCAGAGGCGAGGACTCCGGCCCCGGTGGCGAGGGCCCCAGCCCTGGTGGCGAAGGCTCCGGTGGCGAGACGGCCGCCCCCGCCTCCTAAATCTCTTCCGGCCGATGCCGAATGGCAAGTAGCCGGGGAGAAGAGGAAGGCGGCTAAGGCAAAGAGGGCGGCCAAAAAGAGGGACAGGCGGCAGCGGCGCAAGGAGCGAACCGTCGCGGCTAGGCTCCGCG
Organism: Atethmia centrago; assembly: GCA_905333075.3. Taxonomy (NCBI): domain Eukaryota; kingdom Metazoa; phylum Arthropoda; class Insecta; order Lepidoptera; family Noctuidae; genus Atethmia; species Atethmia centrago. The sequence continues at coordinate 21,824,726 of HG995388.1, forward strand.
CTCCGAACTCCGCAGCTGTAGTGATCACACTACAGCCGGATGCGGAGAAGAAGGGCGTGTCCTACAGGACGGTTATGGCGAAGGTGGGTGAGGCGGTGCGCCTGGAGGAGCTCGGCGCAGCAAAAGGCCTCAGAATGAAGGTGACGGCGACTGGGGCCCGAATGGTGGAGGTCCCCGGTAGGGCCAGTGGTCCGGCCGCTGACGCCCTGGCCGAAAGGCTTAGGGCGTCACTAAATGCGGACGAGGTCCGAGTGTCCAGGCCCACCAAATGCGCTAGCATGCGCATCACGGGCCTGGACGACTCCGCGACGGAAGAAAAGGTGGTCGCCGCAGTGGTTAGGACCGGGGGGTGCTCTGCCGAGCAGGTGAAGGCAGGCATCATCCGTCCTGACTCCACGGGGCTGCAAACCGTTATGGTGAGCTGCCCCGTGTCGGCGGCCAAAAAAGTTACCGGGGAGGGCCAACGGCTATTGGTGGGCTGGGTTTCCGCGCAGGTGAAACTGCTGGAACCCAGACCTCTGAGGTGCTTCCGCTGCCAGGTGGGCAACCACGTGCAAGCGAACTGCACCTCGGAGGTGGACCGCAGCGGTCTTTGCTACCGCTGCGGTCTGCCCGGGCACAAGGCCGGCTCGTGCAATGCCGCGCCGCACTGTGCCGTATGTGCGGCGGCTGGCAAGCCGGCCGAGCACCGGATGGGGGGCAAAGCCTGCGCCCCACCCACCAAAGCCAGGGCCAGAGGCAAGCCCTCCGCCAACGCCGTCACCGCCGCAGCCGCCACCACTGCCACCGCCACTGCCGCCTCCAACACCGCCGTCGTCGCCGTCGCCACCGTGGCCGCTGCGGCAGGCCCTTCTCAGGGGGCTGGGAAGGAGGCCCAAGAGGGGGCTGACATGGAGTGCCATTAATGGCCCCATTACGCCTCCTCCAGGCGAACATCAACCACTGCGCCGCCGCTCAGGATCTGTTGCTCCAGAGCATGGCGCAGTGGTCGATTAACATCGCCGTGGTCGCTGAGCCGTACTTTGTCCCGCCCAGGGATGACTGGGTGGAGGACCTGAGCGGCTCAGTGACCCTAATTTCGTCGGCCGCCACCGGTACTCCGTCCCTCGAGGCCGTCAAGAGAGGACGGGGTTGCGTAGCAGCACGGTTCGGGTAGATTGTCGTGGTAGGGGTCTACTTCTCTCCGAACCGAACTCTTGCCGAGCTCCACAACTCCCTTGCGGAGTTGAGAGACGTCGTCGTCGGGTTTGGTTCCCTCCCCGTGTTCGTCCTCGGGGACTTCAATGCCAAGAATTTGGCTTGGGGTTCCCGGTTAACGGACACACGGGGCAGGATGGTGGAGGACTGGGCTCTGGAGACAGGCCTGGTCGTCCTAAACCGGGGTTCTGTCCCCACGTGTGTGCGGATGCGGGGTGAATCAGTGGTGGACATCTCGTTCGCTAGCCCCGCTCTGTCGCCGCGTGTAGTTGACTGGCGTGTCATAGAGGGGGTGGAGACCTATTCCGATCACCGGTATATCCGGTTCGACGTCTCCGCCCAGACCTCGGACGCGCCGGTCCGACGGGCCCCGCGTGGTCCGCGGTGGGCGCTGAAGCAGCTGGACCGGGAGCTCCTCCTGGAAGCCTCGATCGTGCAGGCCTGGGTGTCACCACCGGACAGGCCTGCCGACTTCAACGACGAGGCGGAGTGGTTCCGGGAGGCCATGTCCGACATATGTGACGTGGCAATGCCCCGGGTCCAGCCTGGACGTGCTTCGCGCCAGGTGAACTGGTGGTCGCAGGAGCTGACGGCTCTGCGCACTGCGTGCGTGGCTGCGCGACGCCGGTACACCAGGCACCGCAGGCTCCGTATCAAACCTCCGGATACGGAAGCCATTCAGGCGGAGCTGTACGAGGGGTACAGAGCGGCGAAGACCGCCCTCCAAGCGGAGATCCTGCGGGCCAGGGGGTTGGCCCGCGAGGAGTCGCTGGGGACTCTGGACAGGGACCCGTGGGGACGCCCGTACAAAGTGGTGCGGGATAAACTCCGCCCATGGGCTCCCCCGCTGACGCAGAGTCTCCGGCCCCAGCTGGTGGAGGACGTGGTGAGCGCTCTGTTCCCTTCGCGAGGGGAACACTCCTCCCCACCTATGGCTCCGCCTACTGCGGTGCCTGATGCGGACCACACCGCTGACGACGACGACGATGCTCCGGAGGTGACCGAGGGAGAAATGAGAGCGGCGGTACGCAGGCTTAATGCCAAAAATACCGCCCCAGGACCCGACGGCCTACCTGGGAAGGCCTGGGTCCTGGCCTTGGAGGCTCTCGGGCCTCGACTTAGGGGGCTCCTAAGCGCATGCATGGAGAGGGGCCAGTTCCCGCTTCGCTGGAAGACGGGGAAACTGGTCCTCATAAAGAAGGCAGGGCGCCCTGCGGACTCTCCGTCCGCTTATCGGCCCACCGTGCTGCTCGACGAGGTGGGCAAGCTCTTTGAAAGAGTCATTGCAGACCGCCTCGTCGGCCAGCTGGTGCGGGTGGGGCCGGATTTGGCGGAGAGCCAGTTTGGTATCCGCAGAGGGCGCTCTACGGTGGACGCCATCATGCGTGTGCGAGCCCTGACGACGGGGAATGCTGTTGCCCAGGGTGGGGTCGTCTTGGCGGTGTCTCTAGACATCGCCAATGCCTTCAATACCCTGCCCTGGAGTTGCATCAGGGAGGCACTCCGGTATCACCGGATGCCGACCTACCTCTGTCGTGTGGTCGAGGCCTATTTGACGGACAGGGCCGTCATCTACCCCGGTCACCAGGGAGTGTGGAACCGGCAAGAGATGTCGTGCGGTGTCCCACAGGGATCGGTCCTGGGGCCGCATCTGTGGGACATCGGATACGACTGGGTGCTGCGCGCCGACCTCCCTAGCGGCGTCAGCGTAGTGTGCTACGCTGACGACACGTTGGTCCTGGCGCAGGGGAGGTCGCACCAGGCGGCGGCCGAATTAGCGGCACGCGGGGTTGCGACAATCGTCGAAAGGATCCGGCAATTGGGACTCGAGGTGGCCCTGCACAAGTCCGAGGCCATGTGTTTTCATGGTCCTCGGAACGCGCCACCGTTGGGGTCCCAAATAACGGTAGGAGGGGTTTCTATCGGCGTCGAGTCGACGATGAAGTACCTGGGACTCGTCCTCGACAGCCGGTGGAACTTCGTGGAGCATTTCCGACGTTTGGCTCCCAAACTGGAGCGGGCGGGCGCTGCATTAAAGCGGCTCCTGCCCAATCTAGGGGGTCCAAACGCCTCCTGCCGGAGGCTCTACGCGGGGGTCGTGCGGTCCATGGCCCTCTACGGGGCACCTGTATGGGCGCGCTCTCTGGCGCTGCGGCCAGCCCGCCGGTTGAGCGCGGCCCAAAGGGTCATGGCCATCCGGATGGTCCGAGGATACCGCACGGTCTCCTGTGAGGCAGCGAGCCTCCTTGCCGGATTGCCGCCATGGGATCTGGAGGCAAAAGTCCTCGCGCACGTATGGGAGTGGCGCGAGGAGGCGAAACGCCGGGGCGTAAGTCCGCTGCCGCGAGAAATCGCGGCACAGCGGACGGAGCTCCGGCGGGATCTCATGGCGTCATGGAAAGTACGGTTGTTGCAACCCAGTGCTGGGCACGCCACGATTGCGGCGATAAGTCCCCTCTTTGAGGAGTGGCTGGAGAGGCGCCACGGCGTCCTCACCTTCCGCGTGACGCAGGTCCTCACCGGACACGGCAGCTTCGGGAGGTTCCTGTGTCGGATAAGGCGGGAGGAAACGTCCGGGTGTCACCACTGTGTGGATCGCCTGGAGGACACGGTGGAGCATACGGTGGAAGTCTGCCCGGCTTGGGCAGAGCACCGCCGTGTAATCGTGGAGGCGATCGGCGGCAGAGACCTCTCGCGTTCGGCCCTGGTTCAGGCCATGGTACGGAGCGAGAGGGCATGGGCAGCCGTCACCTCCTTCTGCGAAGCAGTAATGCTCGCGAAGGAGGAGGCGGGACGGTTGAGGGAAAGGCAAGTTTCGCGCCCTCTCGCCCCTAGCCGCCGCAGGAGACGCCCAGGGCGTCGGGAATCCCGGGCGGATTTCCGGCCACCGTAGGCGCGGGCTTGCGGACGGTGAGCAATGGGTAGCTCACCGTCCGGTAAGGACCAGGCCCGGGTCGACGGCGCGTCGTATTCCACGCGCGCCTCAAAGAGATGTCGTCAGCACAGAGTAGGGGTCCACTAGGGCCGATGCCTGCCGGGGTCGCGGGAAGGTACTTATGGGTCACCGAGGCCCCCGCAACACAGGCAACAGGAAGGAATACGGGTGGGTTTTAGTCAGTAAGAGTCTGACACACCCTCCCGCTCCGCCCAGAGCGGGAGAAGTTATTTGATGATTTCCCACCCAAAAAAAAAAAAGTATGTCGTTATTAGAGCAAGTGCGCCTTCATATTACATCAAAGTTGTGGCCGGTTATAGCTCGCAAGGGTGCGGGTAATGTGTTTGCAAACAACTCCCCGACAGCTGCGCTACGTCACATGCCTTCTTTCGCCCAACTATTTCGTCGGCATCGTCAATATTGTGTCTCTCGTAGGTACTTTCTTTTCATTGCGAACGTTATTGCGTCTAGAACGAATGTAGTTTGTACAACTGATGTTGACGTAACGCTCAAACATTCCATGTTGTTTAGACGAGAAATTACTTCACGGAAAGTCTGACATATATTTAACAAACTAAAACTCTTCCTTCTGTACAAAAGTCAACTTCATTATACAGCCCATTACAAGTCATTGCGGCTTCATTCTGAAGCGTTAAATTGATGGCCAAGTAGACATTATATTCTTGTAGAGTACCTTTCGCTGGTAGATAACGAGACCGCATTTCTCCGCGTATGCCATTAATCTCAAACATAAATTGCTTCACGAGGTGTAAAATATGGCACAAAAACATCTACATCGCCAAAATCGTTCCTCCGAAGCAGATCTGACTCATTAAGACCATTTGTGTCGAAAGGGTTGGAAGTGTTGGAACAAACGAGCCTACATTTGCACGTCGGGGTAACACCCGCCCCGGATAATATCGCCAGTAAAAAATTTCGGCTATGAATTTTAAAGGCCCAGTAAAATCTGAGATTTTATAAAGGCCTTCAAAAGGTACACTGATTACGTAGGGTAGATAATCTGTGAAGGTTGTGAAAAGGAAATAATTGGATGATAAAACTTTCGCCTTTCGCATTTACTAAGAGTTACTTAGGAAACTACTGAAAATTGACTGAACAAAATGTTTCAAATACAATTTTACACCCGTAGAAGAATTCCAGAGAATTTACGACTACAGAAACTTTTGAAACATAAATCTTTGTTCAAAATCTTAAAGAAAACTTTAGATCTCCTGTAATATTTCGCCTTTTCTCTCTTTTCGTTATATCTCCGAGCGTACCTTGGAGGCGTCTATTCCAGTTTTACATAATTTCCTTGACACTGTTGAGGTTAATGTCTCAGAAGAATTGACGGAATTCCTCCTGTTAAAACTGCCACCCTAACGGTTCCAGTTGGAAGTTCCCCCGATAATGGTCAGTCAAACGCGGAATACGTTTTGCTGATGTAAATCTTAAAATTTTGAATTAATTAAAAACTTTTGCTGGAATTAATTAAAACAATAGGGCTGTGAAAACTTGTCTTTTTGCTCGAACTTGCGTATCGGATTTTCCAGATCTCCGAAGAGTTTTGTAGTAATATATAAAAGTTTGTGATTTCCTTTTGGCTTTGCTTCAAACATGCGTTTTGCGGTTTCGGTTATCACAATACTTTCTCTTACGACGTCACATAAAAACGAAATCCGTAACTTGAGTTCCGGGTCTGTAATTTACATACGTCTGGGCCAAACAGTCAGTGGGGTAACTTACGGCCGCCATACCCTTCTTACAACCACGCCTCCCGTTCCGTCCCCGCCTAATGACGTTCATTTACGCGTAAATTAACTTTAGGCACTTGAAGGCACGACTTTAGAGCGCATATTAATTTAGGATTTAAGAATGTCGTCAGTTTGTAGGTAGATAGTTTGATTATGTTCATGAGATACGCTTTAAATAATTGGTTAGAGTTAAGAGAAGATAGAAGATAGAGGTAGAAGATTGTGTTTTGGGGATCAACATTTACGAAGTAATATGCAAGCATTCCTACTAAGTACTTTTTTTTTCTTGCGTGGGAAATTATGAAATAATTTCTCCCGCTCTGGGCGGAACGGGAGGGTGTTAGAGACTCTTACTGACTAAAACCCACCCGTATTCCTCTCGTTGCCTGTGTTGCCTTGGCCTCGGTATTCCTTCTGGACTTTCCCACGACCCCGGCAGGCATCGGCCCTTGTAGACCCCTACACTTGTGCTGACGACATCTCTTTGAGGTGCGCGTATAACACAATGCGCTGTCGACCCGGGCCTGGTCCTTACCGGACGGTGAGCTACCCATTGCTGGCCAGAGGGCGCGAAATTAACACAATTGACAAATTAACACACGCGTAGGTATACAGTTACAATAAATTATGACAGTTCAACAACATTTATTGCTATATCTACGTTGTTGAGCAGTCAAATTTTTCAAACATATGAAGCAATAGTTTAGCAATTTCCTTTGGATTGTGACTGAAAGTGTCTTAAGACGCTGACAACACCTAAACCGCGGTCACTGTCAGATTGCATAGAAAAGAAAGAGAAGCGCGACGACAAAACGCTTGTAATTTATTGCAAAATATGAAGTAATTATCTATTTACTCAGAATTGAGTTGAGTAATCGAAAATAAAAAACAACCAAGTTCTGCATTAAAATAAGACGTACTTGCTATTAATTAAATACGTAATGTATGTTGATATTTCATACAGATATTTTGGATTAGAACTAATACTAATACAGATAATTTGGTAAGAGGTTAGTTTAACGTTAGTTTGTATCGAGATTTTTTTTTCAAAACGTGTTTTGGTGACAACCAAGTCCTGGGAAATATGTTCAAAATTAACATACCTATATTTTTTCCGCTACCACAAACTATACAGATTCGGCAATTTTCTTTCTTAAGAGAAGCCTGTTTTGGTCACTTGGGTCTTGTCAGCGCCTTAAGCAATTGGAGTGCAGCTGGGTAATTGTGTAACACACTATTAATATTGCTACTTATAGTGTGTTACACAAATACCCAGCTGGGGAGTTTCATTTTGACAGTTCAACAACATTCATCGCGTTATTGACGTTGTTGAGCAGACAAATTATTCGAACATATGAAGCAATGGATTAGCACTATACTTCAAAATAATTCAAGTTGTGATTAAGTGTGTTACGCAATTCTTATTAGGGTACAGGTCATAGGACACTCGTTATTTGTGCTTCTTTTGTTTTCAAATTAGATGAAAGAATTTAATTGTAACTCAAAAATCAAAAGCCATTTATTCAAACTAGGCTGAGAATCAGCACTTTTCGAACATCAAAATTACCTAAGACAGTCTCTCAAAGCGCCCGCCCTTCACCACTTCCTAGTGCTTTAGCTGTGAAGATGAAGTGGCGCAACAAACTCCTCAGCAGCACAGCTGTTTGTTCAATTAGAAAAAAAAATGGATTCTATACAATAGTACCTACTTATGCAAAATATTTTTTACACTACGCGCAAAACAAAACATTAAATTATTAACCATATGTCAGTTAGCACACCACCATACCAAAAAAGAAAAACAATAAAATAAATTATTTAGAAAACAAAAAACCCGACTGCAAAAACACATAACTGAAAAGGGAAAAACGAATTTTGGTATCGCAGGCGGGGACAATCAAAACTTACACCATATTTCAAGTTATTCGACTGTCCCCGCCTGCAACACCAAAATTATATAGATTATAATGCTTGTTTTTCCCTTTTCAGTTATGTGGTTTTGCAGTCAGGTTTTTTGTTTTTTAAATAATTTATTTTATTTCAAGCTTTTTTAGTTTTATTAATATATATTTGAAAATTACTCATTACTAGCTTTTATTTGATACCAATATTGTTGCAATTAATTTAAAAACAAAAACTTCCCTTCCTTTTTTTGTATTTGCAGATGCAATTTATAAATATTATAGCCTATGTCACTCCCACAATTAAGACGAATCTAAGGACACCTCATACGTTAAAATCCATCAAGCCGTTTAGGCTACAGAGCGTGCCAAAGAATTAGACATACATACATACATACATACATACATACTCTCGAAAAACATTACCCTCCTGAGGCAGTCGGGTAAAAACATCTATACACAAACATAAATAAAAACGTAAAACAGAAATGAATACCTAAATAAAAGACCAGGCATAAACGACGTGACCGCTTACATATAGCTAAAGCTGTAACTGAGTCACAAATAATAAACTAGGACTGTCGAAGGACCAAGAAAAAATAAATAAACAGTTAATTACTAATAACACTAACAAAACCATGGTCAGCAAGACGGCCACTAAGAACTCTTATCGTGCTTTCATATAACGTCTCCTGACTGAAAAGTCGAAAATGTATCGACCCTTGAATGATTATCTAATACTTTCAATATTGTCCCCAGGGCCTATTCTCTCGCATGACATTCCGGGAACCTGTTTGGGTGGGTGGCGCGGGCAACACCACAGGTCTTCAAAGCAAGCTGGGCTTATCTGACGGACTCCTGGGCTGCGTTGACTTCCTGAGGATCAACGGAGACACCTACCAGCTCATGAAGGACGCTGTCGCTACCCTGGATATTTGTGAGTACACTGTAAATGGAAATGAATTCAATAAATGTAACCTTGAAATTGGTGCAGATTCCCTTGTTCACAAACTAAACTAAATTAAAGTTGTAAAGATAAATTTTAGTTTAGTCCTGTCAAATTAATCAGCGCTTGACGTAAATTGACGTAATTTTAGAAGGCAAGTTTTTAATCACGTCTAAACTTGTATGGAGTGGTGAGAGGCGCTGATTAATTTGACAGAACTAAACTAAAATTTATCTTCTGTCCTTTTCTGAATGAAATAGAAAGAAAAAGATGCACTAAACTTAAATTTAGTTTAGTTTGTGAACAAGGGAATCGGCACCATTGTTACGTTATCTTAGATTTTGACACAGTCACAAGAGATGTTATCAGTTTGTTTATTCTGTTTTTACAGAATTGGTCTTTATTTATAGATTACAGAAACACATATAAGAAGTCTATGGTGTTAAAATAACAAGTTAAGGCGCTGACAAGACCCAATTGACCAAAATAGGCTTCTCTTAAGAAAGAAAATTGCTAAATCTGTATAGTTTGTGGTAGCGGAAAAAATATATGTTAATTTTGAACATATTTCCCAGAACTTGGTTGTCACCAAAACACGTTTTGAAAAAAAAATCTCGATACAAACTAACGTTAAACTAACCTCTTACCTTGAGTTCTAATCCAAAATATCTGTATTAAATATCAACATAAATTACGTATTTAATTAATAACAAGTACGTCTTATTCTAATGCAGAACTTGGTTGTTTTTTATTTTCGATTACTCAACTCAATTCTGAGTAAATAGATAATTACTTCATATTTTGCAATAAATTACAAGCGTTTTGTCGTCGCGCTTCTCTTTCTTTTCTATGCAATCTGACAGTGACCGCGGTTTAGTTGTTGTCAGCGTCTTAAATCTCTCAATATTGTGCGTACAAACTTACATTTGCAGTTGGACTGTATGTGAACATGTTTTTGAACTACAATGTTAAGTTTGTTCTTGGGATAAAAAACATGATAAACAATGTATCCATTGTACGGAACCCTCGCCACGCGAGTTCAACTAGCACATGTCCGGTTTTTTTTATTTAAACAAAATAGGTAATTTTGTGAAGTGAAGTAATAAGCTTCCTCGCGGGCCTTAATCTTTGATCTAATGTATTACATTACTCTTTAGTCTTAAAATAACATCGTTTACTTTGCATAAATATAGACTTGTGAAATTCTTTGGGCTCCACCGATAATGCCTACATAATTTTGGATTTGCGAGGCTTATGTACATACTAAACGGACTAGATTATAGGTAAATCTTTGAAAAGTACTCTTATTGGAACGAAGTTCTTTAACGCGGCTTGCAGTAGGAGTTCACTGGTAGGAAATATGTTATGCCTCCTCCATTTTTTTTTTGGGTTGTAAATTATTTAATAACTTCTCCCGCTCTGGGCGGAGTGGGAGGGTGTGTCAGACTCTTACTGACTAAAACCCACCCGTATTCCTTCCGTTGCCTGTGTTGCCAGGGGCCTCGGTAACCCTTTCGAACTTTCCCGCGACCCCGGCAGATGCCCCCCCCTTCCATGCGACTTTATCTGTGAGAAAGTATGAATTTTATATGCGTTTTTAATAAAGAGCCATCTAGTATAAGTTTTTAGAAGCTCTTATAAGCTACCACACACCACTAGATGGCTCTGTATGAAGAACGCGTCTGTGGGTGGGTAAAACAGTCTATGCGAGAAAGAAACGTCGAAAAAAAAAACCAGTTTTAAGGTCTTAAATTTAGAGCGACAAAGGATTTTGTTTTTGGTCATTCGTGAGAAGAAACTTCGTTTCTAACGGGGACCTCCGACCGCACACGTTTTTAGGAATCCGTACCCAAAGGGTAAGGCTAAGAACTCACGGAGCGGTTTTCACCCGCGCCCGCCACGGTAATGGAGCTGCTGTTTTATTTCTAAACTCACGAGACCGGTGATTTGCGCGGTCACGCAGTCGTCGCGGTTGAGATCGCAAGACGGGTGATTAAACAGTTGAGGTCCAGACCGCCATGGACACACCAGAAACGAGCTGTTGCGTTATACTCACTTTAAAGAAGAATAAAAAAAAGGCCCAAAAGGTTCTGGGTGCATCCACTGATTCAGGATAGAGATCACTAGTGCAAAATGGCGTCGAATTTCTGTACCCCCCGCCCCGCCAGTTACTGCGGTCGCCCGCCAAACGATCGCACGCGGGCGCAACCCGCCAAGGTGGCGGGTGACTGCCGCCAGCGCGATTCTACAAGTTGGCCGCCGGTGCCGCGGGACCCGCAAACAACCGCGCGCGCCGCGGGTGTAAAACGCGTCGTGAAATGTGCTCTCACTTTTTGCATATAAATCTACATCCTACAGAAGCTGCGGGCCCGCAAACGCGGCGGGCGCGGGTGAAAACCGCTCCGTGAGTTCTTAGCCTAAAACGGGACCCTATTACTAAGACTCCGCTGTCCGTCTGTCACCAGGCTGTATCTCATGAACCGTGACAGTTAGACAGTTGAAATTTACACAGATGGTGTATTTCTGTTGCCGCTATAACAACAAATACTAAAAAATAGAATGAAATGAATATTTAAGGGGGCTCCCATACAACAGAAATGTTTTATTTTTGCCGTTTTTAATAGATAATGGTACGGAACCCTTAGTGCGCGAGCTCGACTCGCACTTGGTCGGTTTTTTAAGTACTGTGGTTTCTACAATCTGGGGTTGACCCATAGATTAGGATTAGCCACCTTAAATACCGTACACTAACGCAAAATTCGAAAGCGTTTTTCTCGAGAAATAGGTTTTTTTCTTACCTATTTCGTAGAGGTATGGTTTGGAAAATGTTATGCACGAGCCAAACGCTTTTAACAAGAAATGACATTCTCCTGAATTATATTAACATAAATTTTGTGGTGTTAGAAAACACCACAAAATTTATAATAATATCATTCAGGAAAATGTAATATTTTTATATTACGCAAATGTTAGGTATTATTTTATACTCATGACTAGGTAGATTGCCCGCATCTTCGCTCGCGTTAATGTTGTTTTTGTCAATAATTTTTATATACCTCGGGAACAGTCCCCTTTTCAGGATAAAAGGCACCCTATGTCCTTTTTTGTATTCCTGACAACGTGTATTCAAAATTTCATGATGATCGGTTGAGCAGTTATGACGTGAACGCGTAACAAACAAACTGACTTTCGTATTTATAATATTAATACTAGCTGTTGCCCGCGATTTCGTCTGCGATCCATGATGAAAAGTAGCCTATCTATTTTTCCAGGTTCCAGGCTACCTATCTGTCAAATTTCATCGAAATTCGTTCAGCCGTTTTAGTGTGAAAGCATAACAAACAAACTCACTTTCGCATTTATAATAGTTTGAATAGGATAGGAAAGTTAGGATTTGCCTAAAGTCGAATGATTAATTCACTGGAGTAATCTGACATGTGCTAGCTGTCACTTTGTGTAATAAAATGGTCATATTTATTGTATTCTAGACTATTACACTTATGATTATACATTTATTTTGCACTAATATAAATCGATAAAACTAAACGACCACCATTACAATAAATAAATAAACTAAATAAAATTAAAACTAAGTTATTAGTTTTAATTTTATTTAGTTAATGTTAATAATCATCTTGTAATTTGGTTAAAGTCTATACTGATATTATATTGAGTACCTAATTGAATAGTTTGTTAAATATTGCTGTATAACAAGTTTGTATGTGTGCAAGAATATAAATACAGAAATATTCTCCATTCAGTAGAAAATGCATAGACTATAGCATTAGATAATGTATTGCTTACGATATCACATTATTTAGCCTTTTGAATCTATTGATAAGTTCTATTAGTTCCAAGTTGGATTTGTTCAGATGTCCAAGTTTCAATGTAAACGCCTTTCCTGCGGCAATATAGTTCGAAGTTTGTCTTCGATATAACTTAGTCGTTTTCAATCCGCTTCATAAGACCACGTTTACAATAGATTTAATTAACAATACTCAATCAAATGTAGTGTTAAGGCTAAGCTATACAGTGTGTCCCAGGATAAAGTGCTCAAACAAAAATGGGTGAAACTAGACCATAATTAATCACAAAAAAATTAGAAAAAAAAATCTTTAAAAAATCGTTATAATTATTACAGATATTTTTACTTTTTATTGCCTATTAAAGACGCCTGTATTGAAAATGTAATAACTTTATTAGTTGAGGGAATTACGTTAAAAAAAAACAATAATGTTGGCTGATAATTGATGCTCCATAGTAAATACAAAGGAACCCCTTAAAATACAGCTATCAACTAAAAAAATACGTTTCTTTGAATTTTTTTTTTAAATATTGTCTGAAGTATTCAATAAATTTAGTTTTTTTTTTAATTCCAATTTTTTGGCGATGAATAGTGGTCTAGTTTCACCCATTTTCGTTTGTGCACTTTATCTAGGGACACACTGTATAAAGTACTGACAACTCTAAAGTCGAATTACTAATTTACTGTTACTGTTGTTGTAGTCGAATTACTTTTTTAGGCTTAACAGCCTAAAAAAGGCCCTCGGTATTTCCTCGCTGAATTGCAATGCTGATGCGTTGCGCGAGAAAACTGCCAGCTTTTCGGTCATCAGTTAAATCAACTAGACGTTTCGCGATTTCCGCAAATAACTTATGTGCACTGGGACCCCACGGACCGAGGGTCTCGATATATATATCATGATTTCCATTCGGTTGTGTTAAAAAAACCAGCACTGTGACGTTAACTGTCAAATTAGATACTTTTAAACGTCATGACTACCCTGATACAAAAATCATTTGTAGCAAATCACATACTTAAAATGTTATATTTAGTATTTAAATCACTACAAATCTTATTAATATTTGGAAATCATGATATCCGGCCATCCGACACTGTGCACCTGGCACACACACAACAAGCATACATTTTTTTTTATACTTAATACTCAATACTCTATTGCATTCCATAATGTGTACATATTATATGATAGTTGGTATGTTGAAACATCGAATCAATTATGGACCCTGTTGGGCACAGCAAAGTTAATTTTTAATAGATGAGAGGATGAAGGCGTTTTTTGTGAAGTAAAAACAAAAAAAAAAATAATAATTAAATTAAAATAGTATCATTTGCTTTTATGGTATTTATATTTTATACAAGTATTTATATATTAGGTTTTAAGTTATATTCTCGTATATATTATGTATTGCACGATTATTATAATAGACTAAATATTTACAATTTTATTGAGTCTTGTAAGATGTTATTATTATTAATTATGCACTGATAAGCATGTATGAAGCATACATAATAATTCACTCATTCCGTTCAAGTGAACGAACATATGTCAACAGTCAGTCTTCATTCGCAATCTGCCAGTGTAACACCTTTAACTATTTCTATTAAAATACAGTCCACTTTAAAGTGTTATTTATGTGGTTTTATTACCAGCGTCCGCCACATAAAAATGGTCCTTCGACGAAAATAGTGTTCGCGGCAGATAATCAACTCTATATGTTGTGTGAGTGTGACTCAATTTTGTCGGCGTGGACTAGCGGAAGCGGTCATCAACAAACCCGCGTTGTCATCAGTTGTCATTCATCGCACCGCTCAACTATCGCGTCGCGTGCGAGGAGTACGGAGTCTAAACACAGCGTGCTCAGCAGACAGCGCGCCTACGCGGACGAGCGAGAAGAGTGTACGCGTGCGAACGAGAACCGCGATCAACTCGGCCGCCGGTTGGTCGGCGACGTCGAGAGTTCCAGAAACTTCTAGCAAACTCCATAGCTGCCGGAAGTTATCCGCCGATTTTCAACATCTTCATCCATTGTCCGACGCCATAATCCGCCATTTTTGTGGTGTTCTATCAAGTGAAGTGAATCACACGTCTCATTTTTTTCCGCATTGTGCAATCATTGCATTCTGTACAACTAAGTAGCATCCATATATGCGCAAAATTGCTATTATTGCAAGTTTTTATAATTTGTGTAGTTACACAAACCTTTTAAGCCATCATGGCAAACAATTTAAAACGCCTAATACTGGCCAGGGGCCAGGCAAAAGGAACGATAACCACATTATGTAAGTTTGTTGAGTCCGAGGATATCGACAAAGCCCCTATAAGGGCGCTTATGGTCAAGAAGGACAGGTTGGTCACCGCCTTTTCAGAATATAGCTCATTTAACATTGATATATCTGTTCTAGATGAAAATAACGATGAAAACTTTGGCCACTATGAATCCATATATTTATGTGCCTTAGCCGCATTCGAAGATGCCATCGAAGAAAAATCTAGCCCAGGTAAATCTCCGAAACCCGGAGCAGAGCGTGACGAGGAAGAAAAAGACGCTATGAAACGTCTCCCACCTATAAATATTTCCAAGTTTGGAGGTGAGGTAGGTGACTTCCACGACTTCATCAGCCTATTTAAAAGTGTCATCGACAAGAACACTAAACTATCACAATGTGATAAATTCTATTATTTAAAAACCTATTTAAGTGGCGAAGCCGCCGAACTCATTAAACATTTATCGCTAACTGCACATAACTATGCAACCGCACTGCAATTGCTCAGCGAGCGATATGATAATAAAAACAAGGTCGTTAATTATCATGTTAATTCTATATTAGACCTAAAGCCTATTTCTAAGTGCACTGCCTTAGCTTTAAGAGAAATCATTTCTCAAACCAGACAGCATTTAGCTGCCTTAAAAAACATAAATATACCCGTTCAACATTGGGATGCAATTATTGTATGCATTTTGCAACGCAAGCTCGACATACACACATTAAGGTGCTTTCATCTAGAAACAAAATCAGAGGCTGACCCTGACTTAAATTCACTTCTTAAATTTTTAGAACAACGGGCAGCAGCACTTGAAACTGTGGCAGACAGCCAAACATCCTCAAATTGTGCAGTGAACAGCGGCCGCAGGACAGGTTTGGTAGCCACTAAGGAGGTAAACAAAAATACACAAGTATGCAAATTTTGTAAGACTAAAAATCACCAACTATATAAATGTGAAAAATTTAAACTTGCCTCGCTATCTGATCGTTTCGGCTATGTAAAGACCAATGAGTTGTGTACCCTATGCTTAAACAAACACCTGTCAAAGTGTAAATTTGCCTTTAAGTGTTCAATTTGCAAACAAAACCATAATAGTTTACTGCATAAAAATGAGCCTGAACAGGAGTTAAAGCAAGTTTCATTATCTATGAATAAATGTGTTGATGTTTTATTGCCTACTATAAAGGTAAACATAACTGACAAGTTAGGTCAACAATTTCAAGTTAGGGCTCTTTGTGACTCAGGTAGTCAGGTTTCCTTTGTGTTATCAGACCTAACAGAAAAAATTGATTGCAGGTTAGTCAATAACTATACCTATATTAAAGGAATATGTGGTCAATCCAACACAGTTCCTCATACTGCTACTTTTAACATCTCTTCTACTCTCAACACTTACAAGACTCAAATAGTATGCTGTGTAGTGCCAAACATCACTAGTGATTTACCTCAGTGTGAGATAGATACAGATAATTTAAAAATTCCTTCATACGTCAAGTTAGCTGACACAGAATTTTATAAAACTGGAAAAATAAGTATCTTATTAGGTTGTGACGCTTTCTTTAAAATCTTATTGCGTGAACAACTACCTATTATCCCTAAAGGTTTGTATTTACACAACACCCACTTTGGGTATATTGTGGCTGGAAGGGTGAAGACTAGAAGTTACTCTCCGGTAAGTAAGTGTACCAAACACATTTTAAAAAACAGTGAATGTGATAGCACCCAAAATATAGAAAAGACTTTAGAGCAGTTTTGGAAGTGTGAGCAAGTGACAGAAGTTTTCACTGAGTCGGCTTCTGAAGAAGCTCTTGCTGAAAAAATCTTTTCTGAATCTGTAATATTGAAAGACAATAAATTTCAAGTTAACTTACCTTTAAAACAAAATTTTGATCAATTAAACATGGGAGATTCTTTCATAAGAGCTTTACAACGTTTTAACAATTTAGAAAAAAGACTTCACAAAGATGCTGAACTTTTCAGAGGTTATAAAGCGTTCATTGACACTTACATTTCAATGGGTCATGCTAAATACATTGATATTCAAACATATGATTTAAAAGCTGGTCAGGTATACTTTCTACCACACCATCCAGTATTAAACGAAAATAGCAAAACTACAAAACTAAGAGTCGTTTTTGATGGCTCAATGGCTACTAATCAAGGTTTTTCTTTAAATGACATGTCGCTCAATGGGCCTTGCATCCAAAATGAGTTATTTAATATATTGATTCTCTTCAGATTACATAAATATGTGTTATTTTCTGACATTCAAAAAATGTTTAGAGAAGTTAACCTCAACCCAGCACACTGTGCTCTTCAAAATATATTGTGGAGAGATTCACCACAAAAGGAAATACAGTGTGTTCAGTTGCAAACAGTCACCTATGGACTTAAAAGCTCACCATTTTTAGCTACAAGATGTTTAAATGAGTTAGCTTTCAGATTTGCGCATACTTACCCTGAAGGTGCACACATATTATTGAATCAATGCTATGTCGATGATGTTTGTACCGGTAGTAACGACTTACAAAAATTACTTGATATGAAAAACCAATTAATTGCCATTTTAAACCTTGGTGGTTTTAAACTTCATAAATGGAGTTCAAACAGTGAGCATATATTAAGGGACATTCCCTGTGCTTTACAGATTTCAAATGAAATTGATTTATGCAAAAGTGATGATCAATATGTGAAGACCTTGGGTATCAAATATAACACACAAACGGATGTATTGAACATTTCCTGTCCACAAACTGAGTTGTTAGATGTCTACACCAAGCGTCAGACATTAAGTTTCATTAGCAAACTCTTTGATCCACTGGGTCTAGTAGGTCCAATTATTGTACTTGCAAAAATAATCATGCAACAAACATGGTTAGAGAAGGTTTCATGGGACTCACCATTGCCACTGAACTTAAATAAAAAATTTAAATGTTTTGTTGATAATTTATCAAGAACAGGTTGTATTCAAGTAAAAAGAAATATTGACACACAAAACTCAACATGTATTGAACTAATAGGGTTTGCAGATGCCTCTCAGAAGGCTTATGGTTGTTGTGTTTATTTAAGAACCATTAACAGCAATGATCAAGTAAATGTTGAGTTGTTATGCTCAAAATCAAGGGTAAATCCCATAAAATCATTAACCACACCAAGATTAGAGTTGAATAGCGCTTTGATACTAGCAAAACTATCAAAAAAGTTGTATGATCAACTAATTAAAAATAATTTTGCCATTAAGGTACATTTATATGTAGATTCTCAAATTGTTCTTGCTTGGCTTAACACAGAGCCCACAAAATTGTCTGTTTATGTTGCAAACAGAGTCAAAACTATCTGTGATCTCACACAAAATGCCTCATGGTCATATCTCAGTACCGTTGAGAATCCTGCAGACTGTTTGTCTAGGGGTATAGAACCTCACTTACTTAAAAACAACCAGTTATGGTGGCATGGGCCACAATTTTTACATAGTAAGAATTACACACATGAATCTACAAATATCAAAATTCCTAAGGAAATTCCTGAACTTAAGCTTTGTAATATTACATTGACTTCTGAATCAAATAAAGATTTCAGTTTATATTCATATTATTCGGATATTAACAAATTGAAAAGAATTATTGCCTATATTTACAGGTTTTTTAACAATTGCAAAGTAAAGAAAGAAGATAGGGTCTCCGGACATCTAAAAATAAAAGAACTTCAATTTTCACTCAAAAATATAATTAGACAAGATCAAAAACAACATTTAAGTGAGGAAATGAATTGTATCATGTCCAAGAAACCCATTAAATCCAATTTGAAATCCTTAAATCCATTTTTAGATGGAATAGGTATCCTCAGAGTAGGAGGTAGGTTACACAATGCTAACATACCATATGATCAGAAATATCCTATCATATTACCCAAAGAATCATACATTACACGTTCAATAATTAACAATGAACACAAATGTTTGTTACATGCTGGGAAGAAGTTGACCCTAGCCAGTTTATGTCAAAGGTTTTACCTAATTAATGGACTTAGAGAAGTCAAAGGAGTAATTCACAAATGTTTACTGTGTTTCAAGCTAAGAGCCAAGGCATCAGAGCAAATGATGGGATCTCTTCCTTCAGACAGGGTGAACCCCAGCCGACCTTTTGAAAAGGTAGGAATCGATTA
Source organism: Atethmia centrago (assembly GCA_905333075.3). Classification (NCBI taxonomy): domain Eukaryota; kingdom Metazoa; phylum Arthropoda; class Insecta; order Lepidoptera; family Noctuidae; genus Atethmia; species Atethmia centrago. The sequence continues at coordinate 21,843,694 of HG995388.1, forward strand.
TGGCGGTCCGTTTTCAATAAAATTACACCGTATTAGGAAACCAGTAATTTTAAAAGCATACATAGCATTATTTGTTTGTTTCACAACAAAGGCCATTCATATTGAGTTGGTATCAAATTTAACAACTGAATGTTTTTACAGGCATTAAAAAGATTCATTTATCGTCGCAATAAGCCATCTATTATTTATTGTGACAATGGTTCTACCTTCAAGGGTGCCAATAATCAGTTGCATGAGTTATACTCATTACATTTTAATCAGGTACATCAGGAGAAAATTATAAACTCAACTTCAGATCTTGGTATTGAATTCAGTTTTATTCCTTCTTATTCACCAGTATTTGGAGGCCTATGGGAAGCAGGAATTAAGAGTGCTAAATATCACTTAAAAAGAGTTGTAGGCAAACAGATACTAACCTATGAAGAGTTGAATACTGTGATAATTCAAATAGAAGGGTTATTGAACTCCAGGCCTTTACTTTCTTTGCCAAGTATTGACCCAAATGACATGTCTTATTTAACTCCTGCTCATTTTTTGACAGGTGCTTCTATTACATCATTCCCTGAACCTGATGTAACAAATGTGCCCACAAACCGTTTGTCATTTTGGCAGCAATGTACTCACATGGCTCAATCCTTTTGGAAAACTTGGTCAAAACAATATTTGACTCAGTTACAAAATAGGCCAAAATGGCACAATAGTGTACCAAATATTGAAAAAGGGGTATTGGTGCTACTCAGAGTTGATAACACCTCTCCATTAACATGGCCAGTGGCCAGAGTAGAACAGACTTTCCCTGGATCAGATGGCAAGGTCAGGGCATTATCTGTAAGAACTAATAGTGGTAAAATCATGCGTACTAGTGTTATGAAAGTTTGTGTACTTCCTATTTATGAATAAATTATACTTAATAATTTACCTCTGTGTGGCTGCTGGACATGTCATGTGAACTTGTTCATTTACTAGGCTAAATACGTAGGGTATAAATATCGTTAGTTAAGCCAACTTTCTGTTAAAAAAAATCACTTAAATTAATAATCATAGTTGAACTTAAACATGATGTAAACAGATATAGCATACTCAATAGATTCATAATTATACTTTAAGAAGGTAAAATGTAATATAAATATGTGCACATCTATTTTGTAATAGACACATACCAACCTATTTAAAATGCATAGTACATAGGTACTTAAATGAACGTAACATTAATGTATGTTATGTATGTATAAGTACAATAGGTTTTATAATCACAACAATTTAGTAAGTAGTTTTCCAGTTATTGATTAATTAAATTTACTTTGTTAGATTATTCCTTAGTAATTCTGTACATAACAATTTAAAGGATTTCAAAAGAATTGAAGCATCCAGTAAGTAGGTACCTAAATAGTTAAGCATTTTTGTTTATATTATAAAATAGTAAATAAGTAGTACCCAAGTTTAAACAGTTTATTTATACTTGTGAAAAGGACACAAATGTTCCTATTTGTCTAATATTCAGTAAATTTAAGATTAAGTTACATTTTGGTTTGTATTCAAACTATAGCCTTTTGGTTTCTTTGTCGGCGTTGCCATTTATGTATGAAGCATACATAATAATTCACTCATTCCGTTCAAGTGAATGAACATATGTCAACAGTCAGTCTTCATTCGCAATCTGCCAGTGTAACACCTTTAACTATTTCTATTAAAATACAGTCCACTTTAAAGTGTTATTTATGTGGTTTTATTACCAGCGTCCGCCACAAAGCATATGAATATCATTTGAAAGTAACAGTATTTTTAATAAAGTTTTAAATAAATTTATGTTCGAAGTGAAATTTTAAAAGAAATGTAGATCGTTTTTATGTTAAAAATAGGTTATAGGGTATAGTTATGTTATAAATCATGACACTACTTTACAATAATACAATGGTGCCGATTCCCTTGTTTACAAACTAAACTAAATTTAAGTTCAGTGCATCTTTTTCTTTCTATTTCATTAAGAAAAGGACAGAAGATAAATTTTAGTTTAGTCCTGTCAAATTAATCAGCGCCTGTCACTACTCTATACAAGTTTAGACGTGATTAAAAACTTGCCTACTAAAATTACGTCAATTTACGTCAAGCGCTGATTAATTTGACAGGACTAAACTAAAATGTATCTTCTGTCCTTTTCTTAATGAAATAGAAAGAAAAAGATGCACTGAACTTTAATTTAGTTTAGTTTGTGAACAAGGGAATCGGCACCAATAGCAGTGATGGCCTAGTGGTATGACTTTGTATGACATGTGTGACTTTTTAGGATTCATGTAAAAAAAAACCCAAGTGCGAGTCGCACCCGCGCACGAAAAAAAAATCATGTCTGTTGTATGGGAGCCCCCTTAAATATTTATTTTATTCTGTTTTTTAGTAAGTATTTGTTGTTATAGCGGCAACAGAAATACATCAAATTTCAACTGTTCAACTATCACTGGTGACAGACGGACAGACAGAAAGTCAGCATAAGTCAGCAAAATAAAACCACTAGGGCCGCTGCCTGCCGGGATCGTGGGAAAGCCTGGAAGGGTTACCGAGGCCCCTGGCAACACAGGCAACGGGAGGAATACGGGTGGGTTTTAGTCAGTAAGAGTCTGACACACCCCGCTCCGCCCAGAGCGGGAGAAGTATAAATGAAAGTCACTTTTTTTGTCTGTCTGTGTCAACGCATTGTTATCATAATCCTATAACTAACTAATATTATAAATGCAAAAGTGAGTTTGTTTGTTTGTTACACTTTCACGCTAAAACGGCTGAACGGATTTGGATAAAATTTGGCACATGGGTAGACCATGACCTTGATTTATTATTTTTTTATCCCGATATTCTCACGGAATCAAGACGTATGCGGGTGAAACCGCGGGGTGCAGCTAGTTACATTATAAATTAAAGTCACTTTTCGTGTCTGTCTGTGTGACCGCGTTGTTATTTTAACGGATTTTGCTGCTGTTTTCACAATTTTTTTGAGAATTGTGCGGTTTTCACAATATGGCATTTTACTATATACGAGAAAAAAATCTATAAATAGACTATTGAGAAACTTTAGGCAAAAAGGAGTCGGAAAATGTTCATAAAATAACAAAATAAATGTTAAAATTCAATTCAACGTTTTCAGTTTTTCTAATCTGTTAAAAAAAACATGAAATAGTAGCCGCCATGTTATTACGTCATACCGCTGTGTAAACTAAAACATGTCAACTATCAACTGATAGATAATAGATAAGCGCATTTGTTTACATAGCCAAGTAACGTCATGACCACAGCAACATGGCGTCCACTGCGTCCAGCGTTTTCCTCAAACTACGCGTGAAATTTGAAAATGTAAAATTTAAATGCATTTTTATGGCACTTATCGATTGAATAAAAATTTTGTGATTTTTTTTGGGGCATATTAGCACTATAGAATTTAATTAAGACACTTTTCAAAAATGGGTGTAAGACCCTATTTTTTAAAGAATTGTGCGGTTTTCACAAAATTGTGAAAACAAAAAACTAAAAAAAAATTCAAGAAAGAAGAAGAATTCTCTAAAAATCTAGAGAATTTATTCCGGAAGGTTTTTAAGTATATTATGTATATAAATTAAATAATATTTAACTAGTATTGTCAAGTCGTAAAAACATGCGAAGCAAGGGCGGGCCGCTACTGTTGTAGGAATTGGTCCTTCTGTACAAACTTAGACAGAATATTGTTCATATTTAAGTCAGGCAGGCCCCGAACCTCAACTAACGTATGTCGCTAGAATAATAATGTGATAATATCTCCTCGGAGGCGTGAAGTAATGGACGATCGCTTCGTCCCGCCGCCGTCACATTTTCCTTCTGATGCTATCTTTATTCGTGGCCGATTTATTGGGTGTTTACATATATTATGAATTTATGAGTGGTGAGATAACACGCAGTTTGCTCTGTTTAGGCCGAAAGCTTGACTTTGTAGGACTGTGAAACTAAAAGCAACAACTGCCCAGGTGTTGCTTTTATTTTGGTGTTTAACGAAATATGTATTAAGGTGTATACGTACAAAATAAATCATAGCGAACTGAGCGGGTTTTTTTTTTTGTTGGGTGGGAAATCATCAAATAACTTCTCCCGCTCTCCCGCTCTGGGCGGAACGGGAGGGTGTGTAACACTCTTATTGACTAAAACCCACCCGTATTCCTTCCGTTGCCTGTGTTGCCAGGGGCCTCGGTAACCCTTTAGTACCTTCCCGCGACCCCGGCAGGCCTAGTGGACTCCTACACTTGTGCTGTCGACATCTCTTTGAGGCGCGCGTGGAATACAACGCGCCGTCGACCCGGGTTTGGTCTTAATCGGACGGTGAGCTACCCATTGCTCACCGTCCGCAAGCCCGCGCCTACGGTGGCCGGAAATCCACCCGAGATTCCCGACGCCCAGGGCGTCTCGTACGGCGGCTAGGGGGAGAGGGCGCGAAATTTGCCTTTCCCTCAAATGGGCGGGCTGAAAGTGACAGAGTCAATTACTTTCACATGAAAAAAAAGAGAGCGCAACAATGCGCTGGAAACAAAATAAAACAACGTAAGAGCGCCAAACCAAATAAAAATTGTTTAAAAATAAATTAAGCTATGTATCAAAAATATTTTCAGCCAGAGTTTTCAATTAAATAATACGCACGTTTTGAATGCAATTTTGCAATTAAATTACTTAGGATTTTAGAATAACATTAATAATATAAAAAATGACAACTTTTTTATATATAGAAAATATATAAAAAAGTAGTCATTTTTTATATTTTTTTTTCGGAATTAAATTCTATTGACGGAATTTTCCTTTAGTCGCGTTTTTCTTCAGTGAGAGTATTAATCAAATATTCAATAAACATATATCCAAAAATTTAATCCGTACGGATTAAAATTAAGTTCAGCATGTATATGCTGTAATAGTGAAATAAATGGTTAAGAAAAAAGCCCCCAATTTATTTTGGTATCGCCTTAAATACAGTTTTCCGCTTTAAACTTTGTTTAAATATAAAAGTAGTTGGTTAACTTTAGTTGCAATAGTTTGCATTAGTAGGTATTTTTAGCATTTTTAGCAGTCCGAGTTTCCAAAAAATAAAGGCAAGGAATTTGTTTAAGTGGCCATAGTGAATGAAAGGTCTAGTCCCAAGACCAAGGTGTGAAGTATAAGTTCCCATTCACAAGATACGGAGCTATTTGGTTGTTTGATGCCATCCTCTTTGATACAGCAAGAGCATCTGGCGAAGAAACGCTTGACCTCAAAGAAACTATTGTTTACAATCCTCATACAACACTACTGCTTTGAGATCACAGAGTGCCGTAAAATCCCAGCACGTTAAACCGTTGGTCTCGACTGTCATTTGTCGATCTTTGACAGTCGTAACGGGTAGTCAGAAGCCCGAAAGTCTGACAACCAGTCTTACCAAGGGGTATCGTGTTACCCAAAATTGGGATTTGAATGATTTGACCTCAAATAGGCAGTCGCTTCATGTTCATGAAACACTGGTACTTAGCTGCATCCAGTTAGACTGAAAGCCGATCGCAACGTAGTTGGGAAAAGGCTAGGCAGATTATTTCATTTTCATTTCATTTACAGTGTAGGTAAACTCCACGTAACGTCACTCGAGTTAACGACAAACTCTCTAAAGCGTCGAAATTAATCGACTTTGGTTGGTTTAGCTTGTCTACCATACAATGATACACTCTACATAGCATCACACTCTCTCAATAACGACAACAATTGAGTAATAAAAAGTACCTTTTAAGTTGCTAAAATTAGTAAAAACTGCGCAGCTGCGTACGTTTTTTTTGTTGCTTTGTTATCCTAGCCCGCAATAAACTAAACTCTACTGTCGGCATCATATATACCGAACTTTCTAAGAAATTCATTCTTTTGTTTACAAATTCGGATTGCTTGCACGTGTAGACTGTTTTTGACCATGACTATAAGAAGGAGTCATCGATCATCTATACCTTATCTATGTATCATTATTCTCAGTTGCTTACAAACTTTCAAGCTGTAAACATGGCGCAATAGCATAAGATTCTTTTTTATGTATTAAATGTACATAACTAATAACACTACTCTGAAATAAACTTTTTATTTTTCTAATTCTGATTTTTCTTCTCTCCATTTAACGACAACTCTCTATAGCGCCATAAAATGCACAGTGGATTCAGTGTCGTTATATAGAGTTTACACTGTATTTGTGAACAATTTACATTGTGTTGAATATACATACAATTTACATAAAAATAAGAACTATGAATTATTAATTAACAACCAAGAAATTCAAAAAATAGTGCCTAACAGTTTCAAATATAGTGTGGAACATATTTGAAACTGTCATTAAATCCTAACACATTGTTCCATAATTTAATAAAAGAAATAAAATACGTTTATTTGCGGTAAACATGACGCAAAGAAGCAACACAAATACAAAAAAGAAACAATTTGGGGGAAAATATGCGTCACATTCACGCAAACGGCCAACGCTCAGCATAATGCTGAGACCCTATGCGAGACAGAGCCCCGGCGCTGGTTTTCCGTTGACGTGATGACGTCGACCGGTGTAGCACACAGATAGATTGTAATAAGAAAAAAAAGAACAAAATAAATACAAATATTTAAAATGGGAACATTCCGTACCGACGACGAGAACGACGTATGCGCTGGTGGCCTAAAGTAATCTGTGCGAGCAGCTGTCAGAAAACTATTTGTTTGACGTTTTGACATGCAGGCGTTACATATTACTATATAATCACATACTTTCAAACAAGTGTGCCATTACATTAATCATTTCAATATCTTTCTTGACAGCTTGATCTTCGGCTAGCATCAGCCTGAGATAATTCTGACCCACAAAAGTTTTCACGACAAAGAGACCGAATTAATCACGATTTGATGTTTGACTTTGCTGCTGTTTTGGGACGGATTGATAAGTTTTCGTTCCAAGGATTATTTTTGTTAATTAGCCAACTTTAGATTAGAAGACTTTCCTCATTTTTACTTTACTTAAAAAAGCGTCACGAAGGGTTCCGTGCCACCGTACAATATTTAACACTACATATATTTAAAAACATACTATAGTTAAAAAAAAAACACGTTTCTTGTAGATATGGGTGGGGACCACCTTTATTTTTTAGTAAGTAAGTAAGTAAAATTTTATTTGTTTAAACATGGTGTACATGATACATTGCATGCAAGATAACAAAGAAATACAGAAGTTCTAACATGTTCAGCCGCATATCGTGGTCTACAAATTGGCAAGAAGAGTTGGTACATAAACCGTGATAATATTCATCAAAATTAGATTATGAAATTATGTGGGTACTTATTAAATCATCATTACTTTTTTTGATTGTTATTATTTGTTGTTATAGCGGCCATAATAGTTCACACTCTGGTCATAATCTTTCACTATGAAAATGTCAAGTATCTAAACCTATTACGGTTTAAAAGATACTGCCCTGTGACAGACGGACGGACAGCGGAGCTTTTATAATAGGGTCCCGTTGCCACTCTTTGTGTACGGGTACCTTAAACGTAAAACGTTTGTTGGTAAAAATACGATTTCTTTCATCAAAATATTTAATTAGATCAGCTATGTTAGTCTACTCCTGGACATAATGGAGAGGTCCAAGTGACGTCATGATTCCCGGTCGGAGACCCTTTTAAGGTCCTAAGTTCGGGTACATAGGTTAATGAACTTAGGACCTTAAAAGGTTAAGGTCCTAAGTTCGTTGACCTGTGTTCCCGGCGGCCTTTCCAAGTAGTCCTAAAACACTCATAATATATATGTACATATGTACATCTGTGTATTTCGTTGGAATTTTCCCATTTCGGAAGCGTGAATGTCAACACCCCTCGTTGAGACAAATCGAATCAAACACATAACAGTACCATCACGACGAATTCGATAAAATTCCACTTCGTTTCGTTTCGTAGAGTATATAATACGTTTACATTAGGCATGGCTTATTCATAAAATATAATACCTTTTGAAAAGCTTAATTGGTATTTTGGAGATCTTCCATCATCATTTATTATAGAATATGTAACAAAAACCCTGTTGTTCCTTTTAGGAACGTATACATTCACCTATAAGCAGAACATTGATGAAATTATAATTAAAAAAATTAAGCATTGGCTAGTCCAGAGGTCAAAATCAAATAACTATTAAAATCGACACATTCAAAAAAATGTTTAGAGTATCTGATTTTACAAGTACATCTTTATTTCGCTAAATAGCTTACTAGTTCGGCGGCTCTCTTTGAATGCGACAAAAGACGCCGCCAAAAAGACCCGCCGCGCATGTCGGCGGGTCGGTACCACGTGCCCCGCCGCCCCGCCACCCGTCTCCCTGCGAATCACGTCCTTAGTCAGTCTCCCGCGCAGCTTGCTTTCGAATGGATGTTATTGTTGACCTACGTAGTGAGTGAATTGTGTTTTTATTACGTAAACGTTGACAATGTCTTATTCTAACGTAGAATATTTTAATATGTTGATGTGTCTAAGAAAATGTGACTGCAATTATGCAGAAGCACGCAGAGTCTACCAATAACGTTTTGCGACCATTACCGTCGGCGATGGCATTCCAACGTTTGCACATACGTACGTACAATATCATCAATGTGCACGGGCGAGACCTGACATCGAGCTGAGCTGACGCAGGCAGACCGAGGACTCGTGACAGAAGTCTTGGACTTGTTTGAGCACGATAGGGTTGCCAACTATACTGTTTAAAACAGTATTATACTGTTTTTCATTACATTATACTTTTTACTGTTGAACAAAAATAAAGTATACAAAATACTGTTTTCAGCATCAAAATGCTGTCTAACACTATAAGTGTTAGATACTTGATTTCTATGAAAATGCGAATGAATCAGCCAAAAGGATGTTTCAGCCATCAAAAACTCCTATAAACTTTCTTTCAGCCAATTATCAGGTCTCAGCGCTGAAAATACAAATGCAAATTTTGGCCATAATCATTAATTATACACAAACATATTAGAAGTTGTGCCAGACTTAATAGAAGGAAATTTTCATACCCATATTGTGCACAGTTCAGTAAAACATGCTATGAGTTGTTTAAAATAAGACATTGTTGTGTTCAATGTTCTCAATGTCGATAGCCATTTTTCTGTTTCTGCATGCAGAAGAGAAGAATTATAAACATTTGTAGCGCGAGAGTTTCACGAAATAAAACCACACTCGTTGGCTATCTCTTCTACCAGCAATAGATACAATGTTACTTAATTGGACACCAATTTGTAACTACTTTGTTAGTTTGGGTGTTGACTGTCCAATGGTTATACAAAATTTATCAATATTGGATAGAGAAATGGAAAATAATGTAGTCCATTGTTACCTTCTTTATGCTAGTCATATATTAAATATTTTCAATAAAACAATAAAAAAAATAGAAGGAAATAATGTAACTATTTTAGATGTTTATAACATTTGACTGGTTTAAAGACTGAGCTAATTCGAAGAAAATGATAAGTAATTTGGACATAAAACAAAAAAAAACTATTAAAAACTATTACAGAGTCTTCCCAAGAAGTTTTTAATAGAACTTTATACTTTTTATTGATAAGGCTTTTAAGCGTTTTCAATATTTAGAGAAATGGTTCGATTTCAATCAGACTAACTGGCTTTCTTTAATTAGCTGTTTGTCATTGAAGTCTTTGGTCACATTTGATCATTTTGAGAAAATTATTATAGATCATTTAAATTTGTATGAGTATAGACTCAATATTGGTATGGATGATTTATTAGGTTGGGGAAAAAGTCTTTTCGCATTATAGTATGTATGAACTTGTAATAAAATCTCTTTGGGTATACTATTTGTATCTGGCTGGTTTTGGTATCATTGAAAGTTTAAATTTTAAAGAACATAATTCCAAATTCAAATTAGGAAAATGTGTGATTTTCATTTGTTTTTCGTACCGTCAAGATGAGTGAATCTAATGTAGACATTCGATACATTTTAAAATTTTACTACAAAAAGGTAAAAATGCAACGCAAGCCGCGAAAAAAAATTGCGATGTTTATGGACCTAGTGCAGTGTCTATGAGAGTAGCACAAATTTAGTTTAAGCGTTTTCAATCCGGAAATTTTGATGTCAAAGATGCACGTCGTTCTGGTCAAAAAGCGGAGCAAGATCGGCATATCAGTAGTTACGACGTAGCTGAAGAACTGGGAATTGACCACAAAACAGTTTTGGCGCATTTGAAAAAAACTGGGTACACAAAAAAGCTCGATATTTGGTAGCTCACTGAAAGAAACCTAATGAACCGTGTACTCATTTGTGATTCTTTATTACGACGTAATGAAACCGAACCATTTTTGAAGAAGCTGATAACTGGTGATGAAAAGTGGATCACGTACGACAAGAACGTGCAAAAAAGGTCGTGGTCAAAGGCCGGTCAGGCTTCACAGACTGTGGCGAAACCCGGGTTAACTCGCAACAAGGTGATGCTGTGTGTGTGGTGGGATTGGAAGGGCATTGTTCATTATGAGCTGTTACCACCAGGCAGGACCATCGATTCTGAACTCTACTGCGAACAACTGATGAGATTAAAGCAAGAAGTTGTGAGAAAGCAGCTGGAATTAATCAATAGAAGGGGAGTGGTTTTTCATCATGATAACGCTAGACCTCACACATCCCCTAGCCGCCGCAGGAGACGCCCTGGGCGTCGGGAGTCTCGGGCGGATTTCCAGCCACCGTAGGCGCGGGCTTGCGGACGGTGAGCAATGGGTAGCTCACCGTCCGGTAAGGACCAGGCCCGGGTGGACGGCGCGTCGTATTCCACGCGCGCCTCAAAGAGATGTCGTCAGCACAAAGTAGGGGTCCACTAGGGCCGATGCCTGCCGGGGTCGCGGGAAGGTACTTATGGGTCACCGAGGCCCCCGCAACACAGGCAACAGGAAGGAATACGGGTGGGTTTTAGTCAGTAAGAGTCTGACACACCCTCCCGCTCCGCCCAGAGCGGGAGAAGTTATTTGATGATTTCCCACCCAAAAAAAAAAAAAAAGACCTCACACATCTTTAGCCACTCAGCAAAAATTAAGAGAGTTTGGCTGGGAGGTGTTAATGCATCCGCCGTATACTCCTGACCTTGCACCTTCAGATTTCCACCTGTTTCGGTCTCTTCAGAATTCTTTAGGCAGTGTCAGGTTAACATCACGAGAGGACTGCCAAAACCACTTGTCGCGGTATTTTGATCAGAAGTCCCAAAATTTCTATAGCAATGGGATCATGTCCCTACCTACAAGATGGCAAAAAGTTATCGAACAAAATGGTACCTACATACTTTAGTTAAATGTAAATAAACTATATTAAAAAATGTTTTGAATTTTCTTAAAAATGCGAAGAAACTTTTTCCCCAACCTATTATATTCAGAATTAATACATTTCAAAGTAATTTATGAAAAAGTATCAGAAGACAAAGATTTTCTTGAAATGAGTACTGGCCAAAAGTGGAGCCATTTATTAGTACACAAAACACCTCAGAAGAATTTAAAAATATTACTAAAATCGTCTCATATCTACTTACTATTCCTGCGACCTCGGCATTTACTGAAAGAGTTTTTTCAGTAATGAATGTAAAGTGGCGGGATGATTAAAATAGAGCAAATCATAATTTAATAAAAAATGAGCTCCTTATTTATTTTAATTTTAGCTACAATTGTGTTGAGATGTATGAAGTTTTTAAAAAAAACTGTAAAATAATAAGTTTTCTGAGAAGCTCTAAAAAATATGTAAGTATTTAAAACATTAAATAAATAAAATACTGTTAATTTTTCTAAAATACTGTTTAATATTCTTCTCAGACCTAAATATACTTTATTTCTTGAAAAAAAAGTTGGCAACCCTAGAGCACGATCCAACGCGAAGTACACGCTCAGTGGGACACGCACTTGGAGTAAACCATATGCGCGTTAGGAGAGTACTCAAAGAAGATGGCCAGCCCCCATTTCACTGTTGTCGGGTCCAATCACTACTTTCCTCCGACTATGAGCCAAGAAGTGTAGAGGTACAAGGTGGTCATATCGAACAGCAACTCCGTGGCCGTCAAGTAGATATCATAATAAATTAATGCATTAAAATGTAAATAGGTACATCAGGTTTTATGTGACAGACGCGGCGAAATATTTTTTTTAACGTAGTGAAGTGTTAAATGTAATTTTAACAATTATCAATTGTGCTTAAAAATACTGTGTAAACCAAGATTTTCAAAGATTAATTCGTTAAAGTGATACTGATAAACAACAGCTGACAAGGTCACGAACTTGTGTAGAAAAATAGGTAGATAATCGGCGGCGCGGCGGCACTGATCAAAGAGAGGGCGGGAACGTTCTATCTACTTCTAGTTTCGCGTCATCGCTTCATGCAGAATTGCAGAGGTAACAAATCGATTAAACATTACAAATATTAATAATTAAATATATATATTTTTTTTTTTTATTGAACAGTTTTTTATAAATGAGTTGCTTTATCGCTTAGTAAACCAATTCATAAAACGTAGGTAGAAGGAACAAGAGGGTTTTTGTTACATATTGTATTATCGAATCGATTGATTCATTATATTATACTTTAGTGACATTGACGTCTTCCTTAGCAGACGGATCACTGCCCGCAATGGGATTATTTTTTCAACTGGTACAAGGATGTTGTGTCCGTTCCTTGTGCCACCCTATACCATCCCATTTACGAGAAGGGTGGTTCATGCTTTGAAAGGTGTACATGATTATAGCCTTTTTATTTTTTTTTGGGTGGGAAATTATCAAATAACTTCTAGGGTGTGTCAGACTCTTACTGACTAAAACCCACCCTTATTCCTTCCGTTGCCTGTATTGCCAGGGGCCTCGGTGACCCTTTCGAACTTCCACACGGCCCCAGCAGGCATCGGCTCTAGTGGACCCCTACACTTGTGCTGACATCTCTTTGATGTGCGCGTGGAATACAACGCGCCGTCGACTTGGGCCTGGTCTTTATCGGACGGCGAACTACCCATTGCTCTCCATCCGCAAGCCTGCGTCTACGGTGACCGGAAATCCCCCCGGACGCCCAGGGCGTTTCCTGCGGTGGTTAGGGGTGAGAGAGTGCGAAATTTGCCTTTCCCTCTACCGTCCCGCCTCCTCCTTCTCGAGCATTACTGCCTCGCAGAAGGAGGTGACGCCTGCCCATGCCCTCTCACTCCGTACCATGGCCTGAACCGAGAGATCTCTGCCGCCGATCGCCTCCACGAGGACACGGCGGTGCTCTGCCCAAGCCGGGCAGACCTCCACCGTATGTTCCACCGTGTCCTCCGGGCGATCCACACAGTGGTGACACCCGGGGATATGGTTATAGCCTAAGGGATCAGTCTCAATCAAATTATGTACTTGAAAGCTTATAAACGCTATTTTATCCTCCTTGACTGCAATTTTGCGAGATACCTGTGCATATCTAATAGGGGTATTTAAATTCTCGGCGACATTCGGATCACGTCCCGCTCAGTGCAACTACAATCAAATCTCAACTTAAGCTCGGGCTGTCGAATCAAACAGATGTCGGTGGTATTAGACATGGGTCGGTACGTGAATGCGTAATACCGAAACTATTTATTGGTATGACTACCAATACCAGGTTTTGAAACTATTTATTTTAATAACTATATATTGGTGATACTGAGCACCGAGTTCGGTTTAGATTTGGTTTTGGAATGGCTTTAAACTATTTATTTTATTAGGTAACTACATATTCGTGATATCAGCAGGATTAGCATGACGCTTTCTATTTCTTCGAAGTGACAAAGTAACAATTCGTTTCTCCATTTTTGACCACACACCGTAGAAATCTTGTCTAGGGCCTTTTTTATGTAGACTATTTCAGAAGAAAGTTTCTATACCAAACTGTCAAAATCACACTGACAACTGACAGTTGTCTAAGGTAGTGAAGACAGTTTGCATTTTTCTATTCGACGGCCATAAGGTATATACGGTTATCTATAAAATCATGATTTAACAGAAGAGCTTTTTGAACGCAAAACTATGGTAATTAATAGTAGAACAAGACTAGGGCATTACCATAGAAATGGTGAAGGCCAATATTACTATAATATTTTTTTGTTCCAAAATACGGTACTTCGACACTGAGAATTTTTTTTGTAGTTGTCTTTTTATACGTGACTTAATATCAGTAAAAATGGAGAATCAAACAGAAAAAAAATAGTTTGACAAAACAAAGAATTCTGAGTCGAATAATGTAAAAGAGTGAATTTTTTAAAAAGTGTCGGGTTCAATATTTGAACGTTTGTTCGGTATTAAAAAGAAGTTGTAATAAACATCTTGTTTTTGAGTACCTACTTAACTTTCCTTCATACTTCATCCAGACTTAGGACTTAGCTTTAGCTTTGAGTTCCAGCTCGTATTATTTCGGCAGTGTTCGGCTCGATCCGCCTGCGGACCGTATCGGGCATCAATCGAGTGTTTTCGGTAGTACTCGGTAATTGCGTATCGTGTTTCAAGCCAATAAATAGTTTCAAGCAATACATAATTATTTTGGAAGGCAATACCATATTATTTTAAGGTATCACGCCAATACATAGTTATTGAAACTATATATGGTTTATACCACTCATCACTAGGTGGTAAATAAAAACTGTTTTTATGTGACACAGGATTTTAAAAGTACGGGTGTTTGGACAGACCCTCTGACTTTTGCATCCAGTAACACAAAGCTGTCAACTACTTCAAGTTTCTCAATTACTGCTTCTCTGTTATAAAATTAAATCCAAACTTTGTTTAATTAACCACCTGTCTCTCACTAAGCTGAAAGTTTCAATCACAATCCGAGAGTTTTGAAGGTTATTTCGAATCCATTGCTTCATATGTTTAATAAATTCGTCTGCTCAAAAACATAAAAAACGCAATGAATGTGGCTGAACTGTCAAAATGAAAGAAAATGCGATGAATTGTCATTTTATGTGTGACGAAATTACTCCGCTGATGACCTACTAAATTCTGACAAATCTGTCCAAGTTAACAATCACAATACCAATAATGTTTCGTTGACAAATTCAAATCACAACGCCATTTGAATTTCTGAAACACAAATATGAATAAACATAAATCCGTCTCCTTATTCCAATGCTTGGTATTTCCGATTTCATCGTTCCTAAGCGCGGACTGGCTCGTTTAAACAATTTTGGAGTAAATCTGCAAACCCTTTGTGCTGCGATTGGATTTAAAACGTTCCATTTGACACTACAAACAGAATCCGCTGCCAGCCATGTTTGCGCGCCGAAATGTATTGTGATGCCAGCCAACGATTTCAAGATCGAATTCAGCAAATAGAGAGGATTTGTCGCCGAGAACGACTGAATCATAAGACTATTCCTTTTATGCTGTCGATGTCTTTTCTCCTTACATTTGTGTTACCTTTATCGGATCGAATGTCTCGACGAAATGTATTTAGGGACCTATCAATAATTCTACTGAGATCAGATGTTATGAGACTCTCATAAATCGTAACATACATTCTGTTTTCGGTTTTATTTATTTCTCCAGTATTGTTGTTAGTCAATTTCGAATAAATTGTGTGTATTCACCCGTTCAGAAACACGAATATTGGGGTATAAAACTTGCTATGTGTCTGATCCCTTGTTATAATTTTCGTATTAAGGTAAGGTATTCGAGATCCGAGCTTGGATGAAGCATATACATTTTTTCCTTTCATCGTAACTTGCAATAAGGTACTTGATTTTTCACCAAGTCAACGAGGCCTAGTAAAATATATTATAGATTCGTTCGGAGCATGCGCTTCTTTGTTATCTGTACGCCACGAAATAACCTATTACGTAGCTATTTTGATGCCTTTCGATATGAATTGCTTGGCTAAATATTCATTACTATTTACTCTTTCTTTTAGACTTTCTTTCTGGGGTATCATCAATCAATCAATCAATCTTTCTTCGTGAACACACAGGTATTACAATAAAGGTCTTTAGTAAACATTTTAGTCGAGCTCTATGTCCTACCAATGAAATTGGTGTAGTTTTTAGTAATAAGTCTGAATTTATACAATGGTCTAGTCAGTTAACGAGGGCTAGAATTAAGTCTTATAAATCACTATAAACTGCGGCTTTTATCTATATTTTCTTTTGTCGTAAGACTGTTAATATGGTCATTAAGGAGCAACAAATTTTTGATCTTTTTCTAATTCTGGTCCTTTTGCCTCCACTCTAGCTTTACAAATGACTACATTCAAGTTCAATATGACGTCAGTGATTCTCAATACATCTGCATTTTAGCAGTTCGCTTAAAAGGCCGTGCACGAAATCGGCTGATTTTGATCATGTGGATTGGTGGTGAGACAGGGAAAATAATTTAAACAAAATTATTTGCGATTTGAAAAGTCGAGTTCTTAGTTTTGCACGTGACTGGAAGGGACTTTTCAAATGAATTAAGTATTCAATTGAAAATCCCTAATATTCGCAACAAGTTTTCCGAAAAATTACGCGAGACTACTCATGTTTGATCATCTTTATGAAAAAAAACTACTTTTGATTTTGAATATTAAAAAATATTATCATCATCATTATATGGTCTACTTGTGGCTGAAGCACTTTTTACAACTTCAATATAAAATATAGCAGAGAAAAATGTTGAAAAAAGATCTTTCTCACAATTAGATAAGATGATGGTGCCGATTCCCTTGTTCACAAACTAAATTAAATTTAAGTTCAGTACATCTTTTTCTTTCTATTTCATTAGAGAAGGACAGAAGATAAATTTTAGTTCAGTCCTGTCAAATTAATCAGCGCTTGACGTAAATTGACGTAATTTTAGTAGGCAAGTTTTTAATCACGTCTAAACTTGTATGGAGTAGTGACAGGCGCTGATTAATTTGACAGAACTAAACTAAAATTTATCTTCTGTCCTTTTCTTAATGAAATAGAAAGAAAAAGATGCACTGACCTTAAATTTAGTTTAGTTTGTGAACAAGGGAATCGGCACCATTGACAAAAAAAAGTTTTTTTTTTCGTGCACGCCGCGGAGACTTAATAATACTTATAATTATGGTTTCAATTACCATGTATTTATTGGTCAATCAATCGTTACACTAGCCAACATGCAAGCATGCAAAAACAATATTACATCAAAGAAAAAAAATCTGTAGAATAAATAAAATAGAATTATCTTTCTCTTTAGGTATGTCCACGGGTTTTTTGTATATCAATGATGTACACCATACAAATTACAGTTACAAATGTTGAAATTTAAGTTGTTAAATTTATTATAGTAGAAATGGCACATCATTTTACCATTAAAATAAACAATATGAACATAAACTCCCCGTGACTTGAAATCCTTAATGTGTTCGAAAATAAATGAGAACACATTCAATCGCGAAGAAACGACATCACCGAAGCTTTGTTCGTTTCCGAAGTTTGCACATCACATACTCTTTGTACCTAAGAGTATGGCCGCCTTGACTTGTTCCTTGCTCTGAGCAAACGTAGGGTTCCCCTCGTCGTTAGTTAGGGAACGTGTGCGGAATTCCGGTGATGAATGGTGCCGACATTAGGGTACGGCCCTTGAATTTGAATTTAACAACCTACACAGTACTTTGCTCTCCATTTTAGCTTCTTCTTTTCTGAGATTATCTAGGGCGTTAACCGAAGATACTCTATGTTAATAAACAGAGCATCATTAGTTTTTACCCGACTTCCCCAGAAGGAGGGTAATGTTTTTCAAGAGTATGTATGTATGTCTATTTCTTTGGCACGCTCTGTAGCCTAAACGGCATGATGGATTTTCACGTATGAGGTGTCGTTAGATTCGCCTTAATTGTGCGAGTGACATAGGCTATATACTATTTATATATTTCATCTGCAAATACAAAAGAGGAGGGGAAGGTTTTTTTTTAAATAAATTGCAACGATATTGACCGGTATCAAATAAAAGCTAGTCATTTTCAAACGACTTAACTGAAATATGGTGTAACTTTTGATTGTCCCCGCCTGCGATACCAAAATTCTATAGATTATAATGCTTGTTTTTTTATTTTCCAGTTATGTGTTTTTGCTGTCGGTTTTTTTGATTTTTTTAATACCTAATTATTGCCATTATCTGTTGACTCAGAAGGACTATTGTTTGGGCTATTTGCGGCTCACCAGAACAATATTGTCTCAAAACCATAGAAACAGCCATCATACGTTTTTTTTTTTTGTGTTGCCAGGGGCCTCGGTGACCCTTTAGTACCATCATACGTCTAGTAATTCTAATATGTCTCATTCTGAATCGGAGATTCTCGCAAACGCCCCGAGTCTGTCTCGCAATGAAGCCACAAAGATGCAACGAGATCCCATTCGACTTTCCTGAACATAGACGTAAACACTGAAATCAATTTATCAATCTAAAGCATTCACTTCCTCTTTACAAAGACATCAACATATATTTAATTCAAAGACGTCACATTTTTCTCTTTCGCCAAAGTCCCCAAATTTTGTTTTTATGGAACTTCTCACAAGTAGGTCGTCGACGCATGTATAATATTCTGCATTGGAAAAGGTTGCGTTCACCGCGCGCTGGTCATTGATGTAGTGAAGATTGGCGGAAAGATTTGGGGTAGATTGCCGTACTAAGAAAGTGACGTACAATAGGGAAAAGCCTTATGCCTCACACTGATTGGACAAAGGGTAAGAACTCACTTTATTTGTAATTTCCCGACAGATTGCCTCCATTCGAGTCTGTATTGGCTTTTTATTATCGCAGGCTTTGTAAAAAACTTTTGATTTTCCAATTATTTTCCTACCTAGCAATTTATTTGAGATGTTTTCTCCAAGATTCTGTAATTAATTAATTGTACGTCAAATGGAGCGGATTTGTTTCGCTTTTAAAATTCAGAGTGAAATATGACGTGTCTGTTTTATACTTGCTCTAATGAAGTACGGATATTAATTCTCAGAAAATGATGTTGAAGTATCTGCTTTGAAACCCGGAGCTCGTTGAGTTGCGGGTGATTCCCGGAATTTTATTTGCCTACAACGCGTAAAAGCAAGTATAACGAGTATGTGTACATTTATTTATAAATGGGAGCGTAAAACCTGTAATTTCGAGTAGAAGTACCGAGGTGACTTTTTTTTTTTTGGGTGGGACATCATCAAATGACTTCTCTCTGGGCGGAGCGGGAGGGTGTGTCAGACTCTTACTGAATAAAACCCACCCGTATTCCTTCCGTTGCCTGTGTTGCCAGGAGCCTCGGTAACCCTTTGGTACCTTCCCGCGACCCCGGCAGGCATCGGCCCTAGTGGACCCCTACGCTTGTGCTGACGACATATCTTTGAGGCGCGCGTGGAAAACAACGCGCCGTCGACCCGGGCCTGGTCCTTACTGGACGGTGAGCTACCCATTGCTCACCGTCCGCAAGCCCGCGCCTACGGTGGCCGGAAATCCGTGATTCCCGACGACCAGGGCGTCTCCTGCGGCGGCCAGGGGCGAGAGGGCGCGAAATTTGCCTTTCCCTCAACCGTCCCGCCTCTTCCTTCGCTAGCATTACTGCTTCGCAGAAGGAGGTGACGGCTGCCCATGCCCTCTCGCTCCGTACCATAGCCACCGAGGTGACTTAAGAAATCGCTTCTACTTGGATTGCTTTTCTAAATTAATGCAGAATCCCTAAGATTAAATAAATCGCGCTGTTCGGTTGTTATTCATCTAGAAAGCACATATTTCATTATTTTGCCGTAAAACTTAATTAAATAGCTACGTTTACCGGCTGGCTGCAATCCTAAATACCACCCGAAATGAAAACAGTCTTTTCATCGCACAATCCTAGGCCAAAATATTTAAACTTTTAGAAAAAACGATGGTAATGTTTTGAATATAGTATTCAACACTGAAAAGTGCCACAGACAGAGTCCTTCATCGAATCGATAGCTCGGCGAAAATTTCAGCGACGCACCAGACTGAAGGAACACATTTAGTTCACCACGCGATCGAAAGCGACAGACAACTCCCAAGATTAAGTATGGGCGTGATAAATGAGATTTATTTTCAAGTTATATAAGACGCCGCTTATGTGGCAGTACCTTTGTGCTGGGGAAGTTTAAAACTTTAATATGAGGTATATGAAGACAAGCTATGGGACGCTAATGCAGTTGATGGTTCCGTAAAGACATCGGAGTTGCAACCAGACTTTTCGTAGCTTTTGTAGTTAAAGAATGCTATCTAAAGTCGAATTATTAATTCAGTGGTGTACTCGTTCTCCTGTGAGGCAGCGAGCCTCCTTGCCGGATTGCCGCCATGGGATCTGGAGGCAAAAATCCTCGCGCACGTATGGGAGTGGTGCGAGGAGGTGAAAAGCCGGGGCGTAAGTCCACTGCTGCGAGAAATCGCGGCACAGCGGACGGAGCTCCGGCAGAATCTCATTGCATCATGGAAAGTACGGTTGTCGCAACCGAGTGCTGGGCACGCCACGATTGCGGCGATAAGTCCCCTCTTTGAGGAGTGGCTAGAGAGGCGCCACGGCGTCCTCACCTTCCGCCTGACGCAGGTCCTCACCGGACACGGCAGTTTCGGGAGGTTCCTGTGTCGGATAAGGCGGGAGGAAACGTCCGGGTGTCATCACTGTGTGGATCGGCCGGAGG
Organism: Atethmia centrago; assembly: GCA_905333075.3. NCBI lineage: Eukaryota > Metazoa > Arthropoda > Insecta > Lepidoptera > Noctuidae > Atethmia > Atethmia centrago. The sequence continues at coordinate 21,864,327 of HG995388.1, forward strand.
ACACGGTGGAGCATACGGTGGAGGTCTGCCCGGCTTGGGCAGAGCACCGCCGTGTCCTCGTGGAGGCGATCGGCGGCAGAGACCTCTCGCGTCCGGCCCTGGTTCAGGCCATGGTACGGAGCGAGAGGGCATGGGCAGCCGTCACTTCCTTCTGCGAAGCAGTAATGCTCGCGAAGGAGGAGGCGGGACGGTTGAGGGAAAGGCAAGTTTCGCGCCCTCTCGCCCCTAGCCGCCGCAGGAGACGCCCAGGGCGTCGGGAATCCCGGGCGGATTTCCGGCCACCGTAGGCGCGGGCTTGCGGACGGTGAGCAATGGGTAGCTCACCGTCCGGTAAGGACCAGGTCCAGATCGACGGCGCGTTATATTCCACGCGCGCCTCAAAGAGATGTCGTCAGCACATAGGTAGAGGTCCACTAGGGCCGATGCCTGCCGGGGTCGCGGGGAGGTACTTATGGGTCACCGAGGCCCCCGCAACACAGGCAACAGGAAGGAATACGGGTGTGTTTTAGTCAGTAAGAGTCTGACACACCCTCCCGCTCCGCCCAGAGCGGGAGAAGTTATTTGATGATTTCCCACCCACAAAAAACAAAAAAAAAGTGGTGTACTCGTAATTTGACAGGTGCTAGTCACTTTGTGTAATAAAATGGTCATATTTATTACAAAAAAACAAAAAATCTAATCTTTTCTCTCCGAGGTTTACCCATTATTCAGTATATATAAAGGGTGTCCAACAAGAGCGCCGGATTTAATTTTAAAGCACTTACTTTTGAATTAAGCAAACATTTTTATTTCAACATAAAGAAAAATAGTTCCGATTAAACGTGAAGTACAACATCAGGCAAATGACCACCAGGAAACCTCTGGCACAGGGTTATTCTTTTGTTGAATTTTTGAACAACGTTTTCGCATAAGTGGCTGTATTTCACCAATAACGCGCCATATTCCATCTTTAAGATGTTCAAGTTAACATGTTCAACTGTTTCAGGCTTATTCGCATACACATTTTCCTTCACATAGCCCCAAAAAAAAAAATCCATCGGTGTTAGATCGCACAATCTTGGTGGCCAATGTTGATCGCCAAATCTAGTGACAGACAAGGACGACGACGAACAATGATCTTCTGATCCATCAGCGTAAATTTGGTCTCAAATTTTGCAATTAGACGCCTCACTGTCGATTCATTTGGCGCATTATTGTGACCGAAAACTTGACGTAATTGGCGAACTGTTTTCGCAAATCTTTCACCATTTTTGTAATGTGTTTTTACAATAAATAAAAATTGTTCGTTTGAATATTTTTCCATATTCTTAAATTGCGTGGTCTGTACGTGACAATTTAAAAAAAAAATCACCGTACAACTAGTATTAACAAAATGGCGGCAAATTTAAATCCGGCGCTCTTGTTAGGACACCCCTTACTTATATGGTCTCTAACGACAATTGAAGTTTAGTGGTTGTTTACGATCTCTTCCAGTCGTCTTTCCTCCTTTTGAACCTGTTATAATACTTTTAAAAGAAGTTTTAGACGTGATCAAGTTGGATACGTAAGTAAGTACGTAGAAAAATATAAGTTAATACTATAACAATAAATTTGTAAATGTCTGCATTTCGATGAGTAAGTTTAAGGTTCCATGTGAATTACTGAAGCAAAACTCCAACAATAAATATCAAAAATCAATAATCAAAAGTCATTTATTCAAACTAGGCTGAGAATCAGCTGTTTTCGAACGTCAAAGTTACATAAGACAGTCCCCCAGAGCTGGGAAGAAGAAGTGGCGCAACAAACTCCCCAATATGAATTTTAATTAAATTATTCCTTGTACGCCTGATAAGTGAAACCCGAAAACCGGAACTACAATACAAAACACTCTCGAAGTCTGTAGATATCGACATACATTTTTAATAGAATTAGAAGAAAGAAATTTATTTGAAACACGCACAAGAAAACATCATCAGCATTTCAGTCGTAAGAAGTCGCACTGCTGGACATAGGCCTCCCCAAGCACCGCCACATCGACCGGTTCTGTGCTTACCGCATCCTGTGGATAGCACATGAATTACATAAATAAAAAAGCGGCAAAAAGTGAGTGTCGTACCACGCACAATGAAGGGTTCCAGGGTTCCGTAGTTGGGAAGTTGTTATGAATTTATCCCAAAAACAAACTTAACATTGTAGTTGAAAAACATGTTCTCCCATACATCGATATATGCCACAATCAATTCTCCAACTGCAAATATAAGTTGGTCGACTATTACTCGTTAACTTGTAAAGCTCACTTAGCTGTGATACTTTTCCTTTTAATTTCATTTTATGTACTACTGCCATGATTTTTTTCACATCTCCATAAGCGACCATTTAGCTGGCAGGCACACACTGCCACTTGTCTCTAACAAAAATGAGCATTTTAAAACTTAACACGTTCGCGGACACTTTGCTTGATTTTGTAACCCTATCTTGACACAAGATTTTTGTATGAAAGGCTTTAGCCGTAGTGTCACCGGTAAAAAAGGCAAAGTATTTAAATAAGACAGCACCGGCCATAGCCTTCGCCAATGCGTTCTACAATGGCCGCTGCTATGAACGCTGCGTAAGTGTGAGTGCGCACACAAATGTTCCAAGTAGTAGTATGTTTGAAGCGGTAAAAAGACATGTTATGTGACACCTAGCAATTCGAATAATTTAATTTGGGGGCACTTGATGATGAACTATATGGTAGCAGTATGGAAATTCGTCTGCTAAAGCAGTTGTGCTTCTAGAGTACAAAAAAATATCGAAGGGTATAACCGGCGCGTCATTCTGCGCAAGTTCCTAATGAATGTCATAACCGGCGTGTACGTCAACGTGTTAATACTACGCAAACGGATACCTACTTGAATCGAAAAATGGTGTTCACAGACCCACAATATCTTTGAACGGCTTATCTAACGATATCCCAAACCATGGTGATAGACGAGATGAAAAAATATCATCCCGATATTTATCATGATATTTTTTTATTTTATTTTACCACTTTGTCGGCGTGTACTAAGCGTCTATGAGCTACAGCGGGGACAGACAGACAGACAGACGGACATGGCGAAACTATGAGCATTCCTTGTTTACTACAGAACCTTAAAAAGGAGCATTTAAAATTAGCAAAATTGACATATTTGTTCGATTAAACAAAATACAAAAAAAAAAAAACGATTTGTGCGACGCCAAAAAGGCTCCTATCTCAGCATAATGTTGCGATATTTAAAAAATAAATACCGCAGCGCTGGTATTCTGATAGGACCCGAAGAAATATCTTTACGTAGGTATTCTATTGAAAAGAAACGCAATTTTCGAACAACGTTTGTCATCTCTTACTTACTTTCTTTGTCTTTACGTAACCAGTGATCGACATGCAAATATTTGAAATTGGGAGTCTTATCGCGGGAATTCGTTCTCAACATAAGAAGGTTACCCTAGGCATACACAACTATGTATCCCTATTTTATTACTATCGCTAATACCACGCTCACTGGAATAATGAAATTCCATCTTGCTGCGTATTGAATACGTAATCATTTGTCACGTACTCCTATAATAGCATTTCATCTGTTTTGTTCATGTATTATTGTATGTGATCGTGGATTCTAGTTAGTTTAGTTTTGTATATTTTATCTATTGAATCACTATAATTTTCAGCGCTGTCTAATTAGTTGTTTGCTGGAAATTGCATTTCTGTATTTTGTTCTCAAATCATGGTAATCGAAAGACCATTTACTAAGTCAACATTTTCGACCTCTTGGGGGGGGGGGGGGGTATCGTAGAAAATATGGTGGTGACACCTGTATATTTCAGAGATTACCTGTAACAACTAATATGTTGGCGACATCCAAAATCTAACATGAATGTATAAATCTTGACCTTTCTTTGCAGCGGAATGCGCACCAACACTCGCACCATGGAAGCCGCCCGTCGAGGTGACAACCAGCGAAGCAACGCAACACCAACGAGACACGGAATCACACGCAATATACGACATCAACGACATAGTTCACTTCGAAGACAATGACCTCGTCATGAGGGACGCCAAACGAGCCAAAATACATGACAACAACAAACTGGACAACTCTGTCGTTCCATTCAAAACTTACTCTAGTTACAACGACGTTAGGACTCATTTTGAAAAGGAAAATAAAAGTTCTGGGATTGTGGCTAATGTAGACAATGGTTTGAAGAGTGATGTTAAGAAGGAGGATAAGTCTTGTGAGTGTCAGCATGGAGGTGGATGTGTTGCTAATGTGTGTCTGTGTCCCCTCGGGTACGCGGGCGTCAAGTGTGAGATTACTCTGGATTTGAAGGTAAGAAAAGTGTTATTTATAGTCCTTTTACATGATACTAACATTAAACCTATTTTTTCTTTTGTGAAACTTGAGAGATAAATTAATAATATGAAAATCCGAAGTTCGAGTCATTTCTATTAGTGTTAGTGGCCGCAAACCTATATGCATCCGAACGAGTATTCAGTGAGCATTGTGTGAATTCAGTTATGATTTTATACCAATTTATTATTCCGAAGACAATCAATAAATAATGAGCAGTCTCTGGACTGCTCATTATTTATCCAAGTATAGACAATATGTACACATACAGTTTTTCCCGCAAAATGTTTACGTCAATACAAGAAAAATAACGACTACGTCTTCTTCTATAACTTGTCTTTCGTTACCAAAACGGCTATTTGGAACCATTACTTTTCTCAATAATTCCTCTTAAAAGAACGTGTTCACAGAAACGAGTACTTTCTTTCTCTTTATTTTGCTCCTTTCATAAATCAAATGAGCCGGGAGAAACGGTTTTTTTTCTTTTTACAACTTTGTTTGAAAAATGTTTCTCCACTTCGTCTGGACTTGTAGCTCTTTGAATACTTTGTGGAACTGTGCAAAACTGATAGTTTTTCTCCCCGTTATGTACTTAGTTTTAATAAGTCCGTTTTGCGTAAAAATGAGTTTGTTGTTCTGGAAAATATTTATTTTAAAGAAATTAAAACTCTTTGTGAACTCAACTACCTAGGTAATAAAAATGTGTTTCCTTTAATTCATCAACTCGGTAAGAAGCTGCTTGTTAGCACTATCTACTGGCGACACAATGACCCAGTTTCCTTTGAGACGTACATGCAAATGTGTACAGTTGCATCAAATGATATTTGCACTTTGGTCCTTGTCTTACGCTATCTACTTGTGACTGTATTTGCAGTTTGGTCCTTTAATCCGGACAACAATAATGTGTCTATTACAGTTGTTTGCGAAATCCAATAAGTTTATGGAAGCATATTGGCTAATTATCTCTCATCTAAAATCATAAAAATAATTAGGTTTGTGGACTGCTAGAATGTTAAGGGATGTATGGTGTGACACGAATGGATAGAATAAGAAATGAGTACATAAGAGGAACTCTAAAGGTGGCACCGGTGACTGAAAAGCTGTGCGGAAATCGGTTGTCATGGTATGGGCATGTGATGCGGAGGAATAAGGAAAATGTCGTGAGGAAAGTTTTGAATATGAATGTCGATGGCTACAAGTGTAGGGGAAGACCAAAGAAATGATGGATGGACTGTGTGAAAGATGATATGGCTAGAAAGGGGGTGACTACCGAGATGACAACTAATAGAGAAGTATGGAAGAAAGGAACATGTTGCGCCGACCACAAATAAGTTAGGATACCTAAGGGCAGGTGAATGATGAATAATTAGGTTTTTGGACTCAATATCACTGTCCCTTACGGATCCATCAGTATTTCTTATTGTTGCTCTTGAATATTAATTCATATGACCAACTGAAGCACAGAAAAGTGTCTTCTCCAATGAAAACTTGCTGAAGACCGAGTTTACAAAATTCAAAGTCAAAACTTTAAATGAAACTCGACATATATACGTGCGCACAGTACTGTTTCCAATGAATAAATTAAATTTCGTATTCGTTCGCCAATTTTATTTTATCAAGTCCCCTTTGAGCGCTGCACAATATTTGTGTTTCATTGCTGGGTCCATGCTTGTTTGTGTGAAGTCGACTTTTGATATTATTTCAGGTGCCTCGGTTCAACGGGTCGTCGTACTTACGCCTGCCTGGACTGGGGAGCGCCGCTGAGTCGTGGCTTGATATACAGGTACGGAAATAAAGCTGTTTTTAGAGTAAAGTACTTTTGGGAATTTATTTCGTCTTTGTATCTAACTATAACCTACAACGGTGCAAGGATCTTTGGGAGCGTGACCAAAATCGGAGCTGGAGCGGGTCAAAAGATCTTTATAGGACTCTACCTGATATATAGTGGTGCTCCCTAACCTAACAATTGACGTAAATGTATCCTGTTTTATAGGATTTGAGTTTGATACTGTCAACAAAGAGTATCAAACTCAAATCTTAAACACCCTGAAAATAAGTTCAGTCAAATGAACTTTTACAAGTTTCACATACAACATAGGTACTACAGTTGAAAATGGGAATGCGGCAGGCTTATAAGATATATAAAGGGATGACTTTGATTCCTTTAAGGCTTCCATTAAGGTCATAATCGACCGGGAAATATGGAAAGTAGAGGGCAGGAGACGCCCTGGGCGTCGGGAATCCCAGGCGGATTTCCGGCCACCGTAGGCGCGAGCTTGCGGGCGGCGAGCAATGGGTAGCTCGCCGTCCAATAAGGACCGGCCCGTGTCGACGGCGCGTTGTGTTCCACGTGCGCCTCAAATAATGTCGTCAGCACAAGAGTAGGAGTCTGAGACACCCTGCAGCTCCGCCCAGAGCGGGAGAAGTTATTTGATAACATCTCACCAAAAAAAAGGCCTATGACCTTCACTGGGCTGTGGAAACCCATAAGCTTATAAATAACCAACTTTGAAAATATCCTGTCCAACTCAGTGTTGATCTCTAAACAAAGTGTAAATGGGAATTTCGCTGATATTTCTAAACAAACTTTTTCTTTTTAAAAGCTTTCCGTGAAACTCCGAACCAAATATAATTTAGACTAACGTTCGCAGACACTTAAGAAGTTAGGCCATAAATTAATAGCCTCAGGTGCAGAGGATTGCCTATACGAGCTTGTTCATGCTGTAATGGGTTTTAATGGAAATATGACATGTTAGCTTCGTGTCTTAGTTTTAGAAAGATCGACGTGTTTGCTAGGAATGTTTATTTTCGAGGATAACGGGACGATAGATAAACAATTAGGTACAAATAATGTAAGTGTGACTTTAAACAGCTAACGTCGCCTAATACAGGGTGTAACAAGACCCATCACATACCCGTTATCTACGCATTATGTTTATCAAACTAAGTAACATTGAGAAAAATAAAATTCTGGGAAACAACTTTATTTTTGGTGTGAAGAATCGCTTTTACTTTCGCGAAACGGGCGTTTCCCCGAAATCAATTGCATTTATGCAATTGATTGATTCGGGGACCCCATAAAACAGAGCGTAATGTAATGCAAGAAAAACATTATGCTAATGGGTGCATGCGATTGTACGGGAGCGATGGGGGTGTCTAAAGATACTCGTAAGTAACAACATTTAAAACTTGTTTTCGTCAAAATCTCAATATCTCCGTGACCATAAGGTTCCCAGGTATGGTCCAGTACAAGCCAATGATCACAATGGCGTGAAGCAGTGGTGGCCAATTTTTAGGGTTCCGTACCTCAATAGGTAAAAACAGAACCCTAATAGAATCACTCGTGTGTCTGTCCGTCCGTCTGTCACAGCTGATTTGCTCCGAAGCTACTGGACCAATTAAGTTGACATTTGGTACACATTTGGATTTCTGTGACCAAAAGATGGATGTGTGACGTACGTAACTAAATATTTTTTTTAATATTAGGGTCACTTTTGGGAGGCAAATTATAAAATTAAAAACAAATGTTTTGCAACCTGTACCGTGTGACATATCAAAATAAAAGGGTGTGTCGTGAGGGTCTCAAATATGTTTAATTATAATTTTAAAATAAAAAGATGTTTTTTTTTTTCATGTAGGAGATGTCTTTTATTTACATTAATTTACATTTTAATACAGGTACTTAAAAAAAACAAATATATCTAATTAATTAATAAAAATAACTAAAACTATTACACAAACTAAAATAGGGCGTCGTAAAATTCATCCACATCGCTGTCGACTGGTAATGTATGTACCCAAGAGACTGGCGGCATTGCCACGTTGTATGGCAATGCTTAGCCTCTGGCCAAGGTAAAACCCAAAACGTTTTTTAAAATAAATAGTTTTAAAGTTATTTAAGAAAACAAATGAAAATGTACCATTTTCCCTTTAGGCTTCTACATACTGGCGCGACTTGTCGCGCGACGCGTCGCGGCACAAAGGCACCGCGTGTAGCGCTACAAGCGGTGCCTTTGTGTCGCGTCGCGTCGCGCGACAAGTCGCGCCAGTATGTAGGAGCCTTTTATCTCCGAAACTACCGACCTAAAATTTTGAAAAAAAAAAAATTCTCAAAATAGTTCTTTACTTATTACAATTACAAGCATTACAAGCAAACCTATAGGGTAAACTTGCCAAATTCATACCCCTTAAGAGAAAACCATCATATTTAGAAAATTAGGACAGATAAATTAGTTTTAATTAAAAGTATTTTTTGTTTGCTAAATGCTTTATTGGTTCTGTAATCAAATTTAACATCAACCTTATAAACTTCTCAGAAATAAAAAAAAATTAAAAAAAACTAAAAAGTATGATAAAAGACCATTCATCCCAAATCGTACTGCTATATCCTTAATTCGTACTTTGAGATCTATTCATTGGTATACAGTATTGAGAATCAGCATCATAATCAACAATGGTGCCGATTCCCTTGTTCAAAAACTAAACTAAATTTAAGTTCAGTGCATCTTTTTCTTTCTATTTCATTAAGAAAAGGACAGAAGATAAATATTAGTTTAGTCCTGTCAAATTAATCAGGGCCTGTCACTACTCCATACAAGTTTAGACGTGATTAAAAACTTGCCTACTAAAATTACGTCAATTTACGTCAAGCGCTGATTAATTTGACAGGACTAAACTAAAATTTATCTTCTGTCCTTTTCTTAATGAAATAGAAAGAAAAAGATGAACTGAACTTAAATTTAATTTAGTTTGTGAACAAGGGAATCGGCACCAATGTGTTATTAAAACAAGTAGTAATTCTTAACAAATTCGACGGATGGTCTTCGCCAATTCTCGGCAATCATCGCAGTTATAGATCGTAAATCGTACCAGTACGTTTAAGAATTTAACTCGAGTACAAAATAGGAGCAAGAGCCAAACAAATTTTAAATTTACCGCCAATAAAATTGACAACAGTTACGAGTATGATAACACGTCAGATGAAATGGCAAAGATACACATTAATACGTGTCAAATCGTAAAATAGGTTATACACGACCTTATTTGAATAAAACTCTTACGAATTGTGTAAAAATATTACAACAATAGTTGAAAAAAACTTAATTTTTCAATATTTTTGTCGAGAGCAGCTTCACAAGCGTTATCTGTCAGGTGGTGAAATCCAGGCGGGGTCGTCTCATTGGGTAAACTTAGGAATGCCTACGGGGGCTAGACCTATGTTGCCATGTTCTCCTCTATTATGTGAGACTTAAAAACTTCGGTCTTCAATAATGACGTTTTCAAGCATGGCAACATAAAATAAACTAAAAAGGTTCATAAATGTTAAAAAGCTACCATTTGGTAGTTTTATCAACATTTTTGTTTATTTGTTAACCAACAAGTTAGCCGATTTATTTCGGTTAATGTAATCAATGTTAATATTATTAAAATTGGATAAATACAATACAAATATAATGTATGTATAATTATAGTTGCAAAACTTCTGAAAAATTCTGAATAATTCCGGAATACTTCTGAGAAAGTTTCTTTAAATCAGAATTATTCAAAATGAATTTTATTGAAATTTTTATTTGTTTTGCTGAAATATCGTATTTTGCATCGATACTAGCATACAGATGCCTCATCCCATACAAAGAAATGTCCCGACGTAAAGAGCAGATTTCATCTGGCAATTATAGCTATTTTTGTACATCAATCGCGTTCGTTCCCAATAGATGGTGTTAGTAGCGACTTTGCAAGAAGAGTTACATTATACTTTTATTCCGAATAGATGACGTTAAAAGCACACTGTACTTTTGTACTGCTGCTACGTACTCCTTACTCCTATTATCAGTGATATTATTAAACAAAACAAAATTTAAAAAATCGAGATGTTAACCTTTGAAATTTAATACAGCGCCATCTACTGGTATAAATATTAATTGTGCATTCCAATCATCTTTGAAATTTGTACTAAGAGCTTATTGTTACATAATTTGGTGTGATTATGATTATTATTTGTTGATATGAATAAACCTTATAAAAGTCAACAAAAACTTTGAAATTACACTTCAATCATAGATCAATAAATGTCGTGCCATCTAGTGACATTTATTTGAAACTCTTTGTTAGCGGTGATGCAGGCGATGGCGGTGCGGGGTGCGGTAAGAGGGGAGATGCTCCCCGGAAGTTTTCGCCCGCGGAGAAAGATTCATACCCCGCAATCGAATGTTTCCGCGGAATATTTCGACCGAATTATTCAGGAATAAACGTGTTTATTTTGTTGTGTGGTGGGTGAATTTATTTTTCAGTGGCACATAAGTAAGTAAAATATAAATGTTTATTTTATTATAAATATGATTGATTAAGTATAATATATTATGTTGATATTTTTATAGGTAAATATGTTATCCTGCGATTAACAGGATTTTTATTTCTTTGTGCTATTTTTGCAAATGCTCTTTTTCTAAATGTTAGGTACTTAGTTGTGGAATAAAAAACCACCGAGCATATTTGATTTGTTTTTTGAAAAAGGGATACCTATGTTTTTGATTAGTTTGTATATAGCTCTTCTGTTCGCATCCCGAGTATTCGCGAGTCACATAGATATGTATTAATCATTACCTACTTATCTACATTTCGCGTATAAAAGTCAATAAAAACAAATAAAGGCAAACCTTGCAAGCAAACACGTTTTGATGCGGTTTTCAGAAAAGTACCTATTTGCTATACTTAGGAGTAGGTTTTGATATATATTAACTGACTTCAATAAAAAGGAGGTTATGAGTTTGAACCGTATGTAGGTGTGTATGTTTGTCCGCGATTATCTCGCGTTAAACCGCTTTTGATGCAGTTTTTAGAACAATATTACTAGGGTGCGTCTAATGAAAGCGCGACATGGAGTTTTTTTTTTAAAATTTAATTGGCAATATTATTCAGCCGCAATTGTAGGAAACAAAAAAAATTTAAGTGTCAAGAAATAATTCTCCTACTAGTTAGTAATACCACATACAAAATTTTTGTTTTTAACCTCTTTTTCTCAGGTCGCGCTTTCATAAGACGGACTATAGTCACTATATGTATACGTGACATAAACAAATGTTGAGATAAAAATATTTAAGTAAAAAGATAGAACCAACTTCAATGAAGCCGGAGCACCTCAAACCAACCTCTTCAATAAAATCTTAGAACATAGAACCAACTTCAATAAAGACGGAACTTTATTGAAATCCGTTCTGTTGTTATTACTGTTAACCCATTAAAGTATGTTGTACTCAATTGAGTACAGCCTTATCCCGAAGTGTAAATTACAGATCTTGTAAATTTTAAGTGATACACCTTATTATTTTACTTCGTTACGCTGTACTCAATCGAGTACAGTGACTTTTAATAGGTTAATACAATTTTCCCGGTTTTTTTTTTGACAATTGAAATATTCCCAAAGTTTCAGAATATTTCGGAATACTTCCGAAGTATTCGACGGGAATGATTCGGAATTTTTCCCGCCAGCATCTATATGTATAATATAATAGATATACGGTCGTATAGCCTAAGTTTGTAATTATAAATAGACAAAAGAGTTATCCAATCAAGCCAATACAGAAATAAATAATTAATTTAATTTACTGCAACGCATCGGGCAGAGCGCGGAGGCTACTTATTTTCTTTAATTTATTTAATAAAATTTAGTCGGTAAGATTTTGTTAAATACACCTGGCAGCCCCAGTTCACAATAAAAATGTCTGCCGGCGTGAGCGCATGATAATCTAGGAACGTAATTATTTACTTTAGATGTTATTTCTTGTGAATTCTCTTTTTGCAACGTTAAGTGTTATCCTCACCATTAACAACGTTGAGTAGTCTTTGACTTTTACAAATCAACCACTAACTTATGATTTTGTTATTCAAAGTTTTCTACAAGCAAGAATACATTTTCTCCTATTACTTTAGATGTTATTTCTTGTGAATTCTCTTTTTGCAACGTTAAGTGTAATCCTCACCATTAACGACGTTGAGTAGTCTTTGACTTTTAAAAATCAACCACTAACTTATGATTTTGTTATTCAAAGTTTTCTACAAGCAAGAATACATTTTCTCCTATTACTTTAGATGTTATTTCTTGTGAATTCTCTTTTTGCAACGTTAAGTGTTATCCTCACCATTAACAACGTTGAGTAGTCTTTGACTTTTAAAAATCAACCACTAACTTATGATTTTGTTATTCAAAGTTTTCTACAAGCAAGAATACATTTTCTCGTATTTACCTTTTTATGTTAATTTCATCAATAAGGCTACTTGACCACCAAAGCGGAGCTGGAAAATTGTAACCTGTGCAATTGCACAATAATTTAACATCGGTTACAGTTTCCCAGTTCTGCTTTCGTGGACAGGCTTATATATAAGTATCTCAAAGAAATGCGATTTTGAATATCCCGCTTTCGCGAGTTTTCGGGGGCGTCCACCAGGAGGCGCCAAAAACCGTACCATTTTATTTGTTCGTAGTTGTCATTCTTCTCCCTAGAGTAAATATGTTCCTTGGGTGAAATGGCCGAATGTTATTTCTATTTTTTGATACTAGAGGCGCTGATAGCTGTTACCAAAGCCGAGTTTTAAGTGGAGTACGAATTTGGCGTAAGTACGAATTAGGCAAGTTTACCCTAAGAAATCTATGGTGTTAAAATAACTTGGTAAATCTCTCAACATTGTGCGTATAAACTGACATTTGCAGTTGAATTATATGGGGGAATATGTCTTTCAACTACAATGTTAAGTTTTTTCTTGGGATAAATTGGTCCCAAATTCCCATCTACGGAATCTTTCATTGTGCGATGGTTCGACACGCACTTGGCCGGTTTTTCTAAAACCATATTCATTTCCGGATACACAGAAACACAACAACATACAGTTGAAAAGATGGTGCACGAAGCCTTCAAGATGACGGTCCAGTATAAACGGGTCTTGTCTATAATTTATTCGCGTCCACCTCACTCCCGCTTCTTGCATTGTCTTGCGCCACATTTCTCTTAATTCCAAGAGTTTTATTATAAGCGTTGTTCTAATGATAATTTACGAGCTCGCCTTATTACGGGCGCGGCAATGAAACGCGAACTGCGCTCGTTATGCTGGCAACACTTTTAATTACAACTGCACCACTAAAGTTGTACAGTCAAGCGCTCGTCGATGGTGGCCATTTCTACTTTGACAGCGTCTTTATTTTGTAGCAGAAAGGCGTTTTCGTGGTTGTCCAAGTATTACTAGTGATGTGCGGTTGATTGTACATCTACAATTTGAATTTGTATCACAAAGGGGTATTTACTATTACTTACAGCTCCATTTAAGACAAAGTTAAGCTTGAATTATGCTATGCTGCTTTACGTTTTGCCATTTCCACTTTGTGGGTTCTCGTTGATGTCCGTTGATGACTTTGAAGCTTGATGTAAAGTCGATTACCTTGACAATTCAAAAGTGCCTGTAATTGGTTTATTTGAAATAAATGCTTTGAGTTTGAGTTTGAGTTTGATTTTTTAATTCAGTGGAGTAATTTGACATGTGCTAGCTGACACTTTGGATAAAATGGTCGTAATTATTGTATTTATTGTATTCTAGACTTTTTTACACTTATTATTATACATTCATTTGACGACTTATTTTCCTGTGTACCCTTGGCTGTTCCCTTGAGGGTACAGTGGAAAACAAATTTTAACTGCTGTACCTTTGGCCGTGAAACCCAACCAAATTAAAAACACTTCTTTAGATTTATGTGACCCTGGTACCTACTTTAAATTTAAAATGATTAAATACAAATACTTTTTACTTCATTACATAACATACCTAATACAGTAAACACAACAAACACTAACATTAAGTGCCTGTGCACATTAGACTATAGACAATATTTAAGACGCTGACAACACCTAAACCGCGGTCACTGTCAGATTGCATAGAAAAGAAAGAGAAGCGCGATGACACAACGCTTGTAATTTATTGCAAAATATGAAGCAATTATCTATTTACTCAAAATTGAGTTGAGTAATCGAAAATAAAAAACAACCAAGTTCTGCATTCTATTAAGACGTTCTTGTTATTATTTAAATACGTAACATAATATATGTTAATATTTAATACAGATGTTTTGGATTAGAACTCAAGGTAAGAGGTTAGTTTAACGTTAGTTTGTATCGAGTTTTTTTTTTCAAAACGTGTTTTGGTAACAACCAAGTTCTGGGAAATATGTTCAAAATTAACATATATTTTTTCCGCTACCACAAACTATAAAGATTTGGCAAGTTTTTGTCATAAGAGAAGCCAATTTTGGTCAATTGGGTCTTGTCAGCGCCTTAACGTAATTTATCTAGCATATTTATGTCCTAATGTTATTTCGCCGTTTACTAGTTGTAATTGAACATTTCTTATAAAGTCATCATTTACAACATCTTTTTTCCACCTCTTACTCCCAAATCCTTTTTTACCGCTTTTCATACTGTCCAATTTGTGTTGATACATATTATCATTCTAAAATAGGTATATACAGGAAAATACCAACTTGCCGCGCTTGACTCGGTGGAACGCAGAGCTAAGAGGCTCATTGGTGACGTAAATCTGGTGGCTGCCAAGCTTCACAGTTTGGCCCATCGTCGCAAGGTTGCCTGTTTGTCGGTCTTCTATAGATTGTACTTCGGAGAGTGTGCCCAAGAACTCCACGACCTCATTCCACCGGCCCCCTTCTATTATCGGTCATCTAGGCGCACTTCAGGTTACCATCCCTTCCTGGTGGCTATCCCACCAACTCGCACTAAGCGTTTCCAAACTTCTTTTATAATGCGCACAGCAAAGGAATGGAACTCTCTGCCTGCGTCTGTTTCCGAACGCATATAACCCTAATCTCTTCAAAGTGAGAGTGAACAGGCTTCTTTTGGGTAAGCTCGCTCCATCGTCGACTTTGTTTCTGTCGCCTCTGACTTAGACTAAGGTCAAGAGCAAACCCATCACAAATAAAAAAAAAAAAATGGTCGTAATATTGTCTGTAATCTAAAGTGCATAGACACTCAATGATAATGTTGTTATGAGCTTGTAATAGGTACAAGATACAAGATACAAGATATTTATTTTGTAAAACATGAGTGCAGAAATATACAGGTCTTAAAAATAATAAGAGGTAGCTACTCGTACATGTTTTGCCAATCATGGCGTACAAAATTAGTCGCATTAAGACAACTATTACAAATGATAATTATAAAATCGTTAATAATAAATTAAAACAATGACTCACAAAAAAAACATAGGATTAAATTAAAATGTCAACAATTTAAATTCAATTGAAGTAAAATACAGATTAAAACAATGACTTACAAAGGAAAAAAAAACTGGATTAAATTAAAATGTCAACAATTTAATTTCAAGTAAACTACAGATTAGAAAAAATAATAACACAGGTACACATTCCAAATTCTATTGCATAGGATTATCATTCAAAAAGTCATCTACGCTGTAATAGCACTTTTCCAGTAAAAACCCCTGAACGGACTTTTTAAATTTGGTTAAAGGTAAACATTTAACAACATCAGGTATTTTATTATAGATAATGAGTGCCCTACCAAAGAAGCTCTTTTTCAGTAAGGCAGTTTTGCACTTGATTGGACACAACAAATTCTGATATTGAGAACGAATTGGGGTTCTTTTCACGTCTGAAAATTTCTGAAAAAATTGCGGATTTGCTTTTACGAAAAGTGCTGTTTCTAAAATGTACAAAGATGGTAAAGTTAGAATTTTTGATTGTATAAAGTAATTTACGCAACTATCCGTTGTTCTTAGACCAAACATTGCTCGTATACATCTTTTTTGCATCCAGGTACTTATTTACTGTATTAGGTATATTATGTATTGAAGTAAAAAGTATATGTAATTAATAATTTAAAATTTAAAGAAGTACCTGGGTCACATAAATCTAAAGAAGTGTTTTTAATTTGGTTGGGTTTCACGGCCAAGTGTACAGCGGTTAAAATTTATTTTCCACTGTACCCTCAAAGGAACAGCCAAGGGTACACAGGGAAATAAGTCGATTAAACTAAACGATCACCGTTAAAATAAATATTACCATTTTATTACACAAAGTGACTGCTAGCACATGTGAGATTACTCCATTGGATTAATAATTCCACTTTACACGGTGCGATTTACGATTGACTGATAAAAGTGACATACCAGACCGTGTCTAACTCTGAAAAGTGTTTAGAAGATGCAATTCATTTGTTGCTTCAATTTTATTGTGGGTATGCCACAGGCAAGAAACATGTATCGTGTAAAAGGGGCTTACCCGTTCTTCCTCGTGGAGGCGATCGGCGGCAGAGATCTCTCGCCTCCGGCCCTTGTTCAGGCCATAGTACGGAGCGAGACGACATGGGCAGCCGTCACCTCCTTCTGCGAAGCAGTAATGCTCGCGAAAGAGGAGGCGGGACGGTTGAGGGAAAGGCCAATTTCGCGCCCTTTCACCCCTAGCCGCTGCAGGAGATGCCCTGGGCGTCGGGAATCCTGGGCGGATTTCCGGCCACAGTAGGCGCGGGCTTGCGGACGGTGAGTAATGGGTAGGTCACCGTCCGGTAAGGACCTGGCCCGGGTCGACGGCGCGTTGTATTGCAAGCGCCTCAAAGAGAAGTCGTCAGCACAAATGTAGGGGTCCACTAGGGCCGGTGCCTGCCGGGGTCGCGGGAAGGTACTAATGGGTCACCGAGGCCCCTGGCAACACAGGAAACAGGAAGGAATACGGGTGGGTTTTAGTCAGTAAGAGTCTAACACACCCTCCCGCTCCGCCCAGAGCGGGAGAAGTTATTTGAAGATTTCCCATCCAAAAAAAAAAAACCCGTTCTCTAATCAAACGTTTATGATTATGATATTATAGACTTAGATAGATGTTATTATATGATTCTCGATGTAGGCCATGCATAGACAAGGAAAGGATGGCTATTGAAGGTCACGGGAATCGGATAAATGCGGGTTACATTGGACCAGTCGTTGTTTGAGAGGCCAACGTCTAACAATAGACGTCTTTTTATAATTATGATATTATAGACTTGGATGTTATTATGTGATTCTCGATGTAGGCCATTTGTCACCATGCATAGACAGGGAAGGCTACTGAAGGTCACAGGAATCGGATGGATGCGGGTTACACAGGACCGGCTGTTGCTTGAGAGGCCAATCTCTAACAGTAGACGTCTTTTTTTTTTTTGGGTGGGAAATCATCAAATAACTTCTCCCGCTCTGGGCGGAGCGGGAGGGTGTGTCAGACTCTTACTGACTAAAACCCACCCGTATTCCTTCCTGTTGCCTGTGTTGCCAGGGGCCTCGGTGACCCATAAGTACCTTCCCGCGACCCCGGCAGGCATCGGCCCTAGTGGACCCCTACATTTGGGCTGACGACATCTCTTTGAGGCGCGCGTGGAATACGACGCGCCGTCGACCCGGGCCTGGTCCTTACCGGACGGTGAGCTACCCTTTGCTCACCGTCCGCAAGCCCGCGCCTACGGTGGCTGGAAATCCGCCCGAGATTCCCGACGCCCAGGGCGTCTCCTGCGGCGGCTAGGGGCGAGAGAGCGCGTGCTCTGCCGAAGCCGGGCAGACCTCCACCGTATGCTCCACCGTGTCCTCCGGGCGATCCACACAGTGGTGACACCCGGACGTTTCCTCCCGCCTTATCCGACACAGGAACCTTCCGAAGCAGCCGTGTCCGGTGAGGACCTGCGTCAGGCGGAAGGTGAGGACGCCGTGGCGCCTCTCCAGCCACTCCTCAAAGAGGGGACTTATCGCCGCAATCGTGGCGTGCCCAGCACTGGGTTGCGACAACCGTACTTTCCATGACGCCATGAGATCCCACCGGAGCTCCGTCCGCTGTGCCGTGATTTCTCGCGGCAGTGGACTTACGCCCCGGCGTTTCGCCTCCTCGACTCCCATACGTGCGCGAGGACTTTTGCCTTCAAATCCCATGGCGGCAATCCGGCAAGGAGGCTCGCTGCCTCACAGGAGACCATGCAGTATCCCCGGACCATCCGGATGGCCATGAGCCTTTGGGCCACGCTCAACCGGCGGGCTGGCCGCAGCGCCAGAGAGCGCGCCCATTCAGGAGCCCCGTAGAGGGCCATGGACCGCATGACCCCCGCGTAGAGCCTCCGGCAGGAGGCGTTTGGACCCCCTAGATTGGGCAGGAGCCGCTTCAATGCAGCGCCCGCCCGCTTCAGTTTGGAAATGCTCCACGAAGTTCCACCGGCTGTCGAGGACGAGTCCCAGGTACTTCATCGTCGACTCGACGCCGATAGAAACCCCACCTACCGTTATTTGGGACCCCAACGGTGGCGCGTTCCGAGGACCATGAAAACACATGGCCTCGGAACAGTAGACGTCTATCAACTGAATGAAGATTACTTACAAATCTCGACGATGTAAAACCTAACAGTTTAAGCAACTACATACTCGTATTATAAAACAAAGTCCCCCGCCGCGTCTTCTGTCTGAACTCGATAAACTCAAAAACTACCAAACGCATTTTCATACGGTTTCCACCAAGGGACGGAATGATTCATGAGGGAGGTTTAAGTGTATAATTCATTAAGGTTTTGTGTAAATTGACTGAAATATGACGAGGATTATTGAGGAGGATGTCGGAAAAATCATGCCGACTGGGAGCTTTACTAGCGTGCGCCGCGTAAACTAATAAAGTT
This sequence comes from Atethmia centrago, assembly GCA_905333075.3. Classification (NCBI taxonomy): domain Eukaryota; kingdom Metazoa; phylum Arthropoda; class Insecta; order Lepidoptera; family Noctuidae; genus Atethmia; species Atethmia centrago. The sequence continues at coordinate 21,883,366 of HG995388.1, forward strand.
ATATGAAAACAATGTATTATAGAATTAATACACTGTTTACCTAGATTAACACTTAGGGTACTTTTAGTCCCGGTATTACGTCCCCGAAGCCCGAAGAATTGCCAAACTTAAGTGGCAGTGGGCAGGGCACATGCTCGCAGAACAGATGGCCGATGGGGCCGAAAGGTTCTGGAGTGGCGACCGCGTACCGGAAGACGTAGCGTTGGAAGGCCTCCTACAAGGTGAACCGATGACCTTGTGAAGGCCGCAGGAATCCGCTGGATGCGGGAAGCACAAAACCGGTCGAAGTGGCGGTGCGGCCTATGTCCAGCAGTGGACGTCTTTCGGCTGAAATGATGATGATGATGATGATTACGTCCCCGTGGGATATTTTCCGACATTTATTTGTTTATATATTAATACTTTAGGCACACAAATGTACAGAGGCGGACTTAATGCCAAGGCATTTCTTTTTTATACTTTGACTCCAAAAGTAAAAAAATTGCCTCCTTGGTCTAGTAGTCGCAAGCGCTACTGCTGAGCATGACATCCTGGGCTCGATTCCCGGGTCGAACAGTGTTATATTGGGTTTTTCGATCTGGAATTTCATAGTAGCAGCCCGGAGTCTGGATTTGTGCCCGGTTGATGGCAATAGGCTCGCCCCCTATTACATGGGACTTAAACATAACTGGCGAAATGTGGGTGTACTACAGGTAGGCCTCTGCCCAACCCTTCGGGGAAACAAGGTGTGATCAAAATCAAAATCAAGTCATTTATTCAAACTAGGCTGAGAATCAGCACTTTTCGAACGTCAAAATTACATAAGACAGTCCCCCAAAACACCCACCCTTCACCACTTCCTAGTGCTTTAGCTCGAAGGAAGAAGAAGTGGCGCAACAAACTCCCCTGATGATAATATGTGTATGTTCAAATAAAAAAATAAACAATCACTAATTATTAAGAAAGAACCACGACCTCAAACGAAACGATAGTTTCCATGTGAAAACACGAATTCGATTATTGAAACGAATCCCAGCAACCTTCGGTTCTGAAAGTTTACAGAAACTTTCAGTGGCATTGTTTCACAAAACATTTCCAAGCGGGCAGATTTCGATGCGAAAATATTCAATACAATGCAATGAGTTTTAGTTTGCTGCGTCAGTTTAATATAACTATATGCAAATGCACGTTTGTGAAGTTCGGAACTCGTTAGGAAGTTCAGCGGTGTTACAAATCGGATTTTGTGAAAAACTATTAGCGTTTGTTACTTGACGATGGACATCAACCACGTTCTAATTCTGCTGTGTTTACATCTTCGAACACCACAGGAGTTAAAGGTGGTAAATTAAAGAAGTATCAATTGTAGGTATTACTGTAGGTCAATAATATTCACAATATAACATCTCGCCTTAATGGTCGGGTAATCGCCGTTGACCTTGGCCATACAAATGTGCGTCAAAGTCAAAGTCAGAGTCAAATTATTTATTTCACATAGGCACATAAAAGGCACCTTTGAACGACAAAATTTCCAAAAAAAAATAGAATTGATTCTAGTTGCCCCTTCCAAAAGGTAGTTTCGTATGGAGAAGAATGGGCATGAAACTCCACCGTTACTCTTTTTCAATGTTTTACAAAATTTTGTATAGGTACATTAGATAATGAATGCACCTAGAATAAAATTACTATACCAAAATAGATAAAAAAAATATTAAAAATAAAGCAATGACAGATGAATTAATTATGTGATAGGTACATGATGCTCACATATTTACAAACTTTGTAAAAGTATACGTTTTCCTAAAAATAATAAATAAAGTAATAGGTCAGTGTGTGAGTTAAAGTAATCACAGAATTTAAATTCAACATTGATTTAATATTTGTATCAAATAATAAATTGTACAATTAAAATAGCAACCAGATTGTCTACTCTAGACTCTAGATTGTCCTATGGAGCTGGACCAGTATGTTTCCAAGCAGTCTTATCTTGGAAATAATCCTCTAATTTGTAATATGCTTGTTTACAAAGTGTACTTTTAACATGAGTTTTAAATTTTCTTTCATTTAATTGCAATATATCACAAGGTATTTTGTTGTAACATTTGACACAGTAGCCCATAAAACATGTATGTACTTTAGATAATCTGGAAAATGGTTCATCTCTGCTGTTGATTTAATTTTAAGATCTTTAAAAACTTTAATAACAGCCTGGGGGTTTGTATGCTGAAACCTAAACTCTAAAGGGCATGCCTTTACATTTTTTTTAAGTAAGGCAGCAAAAAGCACGGGTGAGCGTCGCGCTCACGTCGCGCGGCCGTTCGTTTTTATAAGGAATATTTATTTTTAGTAACGAAAATATTGATATATGAAATCACATACAGAATTATAGATATTAAAATAGTCTGTTTAGACAAAAAATAATGAAAATATCTTCAGTAGTTTGAAAGAGACAATATCGTTTTTTTTATGCTTTTGGTAGACATTACTTCCTGAATTTATTTCATAAAACATTTTACTACAATACTTGAATATCAACTATCTAGTGGTCGCAAGCGCTACTGCTGAGCATGAGGTCCTGGGTTCAATTCCCAGGTCGGGCAAAAGTGTTATTAGATTTTTCCGTCTGAAATTTCTTAGTAACAGCTTGGAGTCTGGATTTGTACCCGGTTGATGGCAATAGGCTCGCCCCTATTACATGGGACTTAAACATAACCGGCGAAATGTGGGCGTACTATAGTCTCTGCCTAACCTTTCGGGGAATACAGGTGTGATGGCCACTGGCAATAAACCGGTCAAATCCTAAATCTAAAAACAATTTATCCAGCTGGGGATTGGAACCAGGATGTCACCAGTCGCCCTTGCAAATAGTAAACCAACGAGACAGTTCAAAAATACTTGTCCAAATATCTCTAATGGAACTAAACTTTTCCAAACTAAACGCTTCGTGTTCCAGATAACTTTAAAACCCAGCAGTGGCGAAGGTCTGGTGCTGTACAACTCCGAGCGAGCGGACGGTGACGGCGACTTCTTCTCGCTGCACCTTCGGGACTACTTCGTCGAGTTCGCCTTCGATCTAGGAGCTGGCATCGCTCTCGTTAGGTAAAATTAATACTTTGCTATGTTCATACTACTTTACCAGTATTCTCGAAACGGTAAGATCGGTAACTATATGTTTTAAGATCGTTAACTATATGTTTACCTTATTGACTTTGCTAAGTTTGGTGCGCATTTTATTTATATTTCTTAACAGAGCAGAGGTGGCCCAGTGGTAACGGCCGCGACGAGTTGTAGGTTGTAGCTTCGAACCCTGACAGGCGCTTTACTTTGTGTAAATTATTTCATCACCACTGTTGTCAAAACGGTGAAGGAAAACATCGCGAGGAAACCGGCATGTTCTAGAACCAAAAATTCGAAGACATGTGACGTCTACTAACCCGCACTGGGCCCGTGTGGTGGATTACGGCTCACTCCCTCTCACGGAGAGGAGCCCTTTGTCCCAGCAGTGGGTATTATGATAGTAGGTAACCAAGTTACTATTTAATTATTAACCGAGACGCATTTAAAGAAGTAGTGATTTTATGGAACTAATCCTGTAAAAGGGCTTTATCGCAATTCACTCTTGCAGATCAATTGATTTACTATAAGACTATAAGTTTTTTCCTTCGTAGTTTACTTAAGAAAATAATTCCCGCATCCGCAGATCAGCATACCCGGTGGAGCCCAACAAGTGGCACTCGGTGGCGGTGTCCCGCGCGGGGCGGCGCGCCACGCTGCGCGTGCGCGGCGCGGGCGGCGCGCGCTCGGTGACGTCACGCGGCGCGCGCCGGCGCCTGGCGCTGCGCCAGCCGCTGCTGCTGGGCGGCGCGCCGCAGCCGCTGCCCGCGCGCCTGGCGCTGGCCACGAGCTTCAGCGGCTGCGTGTCGCAGGTGAGCTGGGCCAGCCGTAGCGCTCTTTACTCATCGTGGCCATCCAGCTACAACGCGAAAGCAAGGAAGGCGTCACGCGGAATCTAAGACCATCTAATTGAAGTAAAGTTAGCTCTTATGAGAAACGGTGACTTATGAAAAGGAAAACATTGTGAGGAAACCCAGAACCAAAAATTTAACTTTAGTTCTAGGACATCTCTCTCTAAATCCGCTATATGTACTACATCCACTGATTCCATTAAGCCTGCTAGAACCACCAAAAAATCAGAAAACCTAATAATCCTCCTAAGCTCTCTATACCAGCTAATCGAATCGAATAAGCTAACATTCATGTTGTGACAATATCCAACCTACGAGGGACCAGCGTGGTTGATTGTGACCCATTCCCTCTCACACTGAGACGAGATTGATAATTCGACAGCATATTTGCTGATCAGACGAGAAGCTCGTGACTAAGGTGCAGCCGCACGGGTCAATCCATTAGATTAAGCTACGCTTTCCGGGGTTAATCTGTGAATGGGTGACAGATGGTCACATACCGAGACTCCTCCGTGTCTCCGAAAGCACGTTAAGCCGTTGGTCCCAGCTGTCATTCGTGGATCTTTGAAATTCGTTAGGGGTCGTCAAAGGCCAGAGGTATCGTATTACCCAGTTACTGGGTTGTGGGGTTCAGATAGGCTGTCGCTCCATGTAAAATATTGGTATTCAGCTACATCCGGTTAGACCCCAATATAGTTGGGAAAAGGTTAGGCAGATGGATGGGTTGATCGGACACAAGCTTCTTAAAACCGAGGTCTCAGAATAAGCAAGATACCAAATTGAGTAGAGTTTATCAGGGTTTACCGAACGTATTGGATATCGTTGTGCCTACTGATCATAGCAAAAAGTCTGCACATAAACAAGCAATCGATCTCTAATGCATGTCTGTTGTTTCCAGCTGATAATAAACGATGAGGAGCTGTCAGTAGTGTCGGCGGCGCTGGGCGGACTGAACGTTGATAACTGTGAGGATGCGGATAGTAACTGCACGTAAGTATTTAAGGGTCCTGGGGTCGCGGTAAGGTACTAATGGGTCAACGAGGCCCCTGGCAACACAGGCAACAGGAAGGAATACGGGAGGGTTTTAGTCAGTAAGAGTCTGACACACCCTCCCGCTCCGCGCAGAGCGGGAGAAGTTATTTGATGACATATCAAAAAAAAAAAAGTATTTATGGGTCGGGTAATCGCCGTTGACCTTGGCCATACAAATGTGCCTCGCGCTCACGCTGCGCCGCCGTTCAGTTTCATAGGGAATATTTATTTTTAATAACGAAAATATGAATATTTGAAAAAAATAAATTTATATAGATAATACAATAAATATTCTGTTTATAAAAAAAAACATGAAAATATCTTAAGTGGTTTGAGAGTAATATCGTTTTTAGTGCTTTGGGTACACATTATTTCCTGATTTTTTTTCATAAAGTATTTTACTGCAATACTTAAATATTCACATATAGAATGGATGTGTACGCGTTCTAGTTTTCTAGTCTAAACCAGCGTCAGGCACTAGTGCTTTATACTTTTTATTTGTTTTTTATTAAAAAAAATTATCTGCTGTATATTATATTATGTGTATTTTAGTCTGCTAAATAAATGTATTTTCTTTCTTTAGTTTAACATACATTTTTCGCTTATCTTACTTGCAATAAATGAAGGCGTATTAACAGATTTAAAAGTCATTAAAATCATATATCTGCGCCTTAACAGCGACTTAACAGTGTAAAATACGCTACCAAACCTCAAAATACAATTCTCCTATTTCAGTAACAAGAATCTCTGCAAAGAAGTCCCAGACCCGATCCCAGTATATCCCCACAACATATCAGAGATCGACGTCCACCATTCAATTGTCGCGAAGAAAGGCTTCAAACAAAAGAACCACAAGAGCATTCACAAGAAGCACACACACACGGACAAATACAAGAAGAAGAAATACTTCATCAGCAAAAAGCACCAGTTCTTACTTGAAGGGCTGGAGAGGAACAATGATGTGGCAACAGACTTGCCATACGACGGACAGACGTATATGCAAGTGAAGTATTTGGGAGATAATGAAGTCAATTGGGGGGATATGAACACTTATCCTAGTTTTACTGGTGCAGACAGCTTCATTCATATCGATGATGATGATACTATGAAACGGTATGTACTTTCTTTGTATTTCCTTCTACTTTTAGCGAACAGCAAGTATCTTGTATGACTTTCAAAGTGTGTCAAAATATCAGGTGAACACTTACTTTTTAATCGACTTCCAAAACGGAGGAGGTTATATGTTCGTCTGTAGGTATGTTTTTCTTTTTTTTTGTATGTTTACCAATTTCTCCGTCAATTGTGATATTGAACATTCTTTTTTTGTTCGCTCTCGAGGTGGTCCTATTGTTACCATGTTAGAATCTGTTGAGGCGATCCCATGGAAATCTAGGGAAATCCTCAAATTTTATAGGCACACCTATAGTGATTTTGGTATTTTTTATAGTAACTCGTGCATTTGCTCTCGGAAAGCACTATTTGATGGAGAATTGATGATGAAGACCACATATGGCTACCGGAACGATTTAATAATAAGTATTTAACGGAATGCGATTCGATTACGTATTTTAATATTGTTGCTAAGCAAATTATGCTGAGTGAGGTGAGTGGCAGTTCTCCTGGTTCTTACCAGGAGAACTCCTCAACAATAAAAGTCCTTGTATCGGGAAAAGCAATATTTCGTAAAAGGTGATGAGCTTAGGCTGAGATGACATTAGGCTATTGTAAGTTAAATAAATTACAAACTGACCCACTATAAAGCGATTTTTTTCTTTTTAAACAATCCTTTGATTTTTAAGTTTTATGTTAGGTTTATTACGTAAAATTGTAGCAGTAATCGCACTCGCCGATTTATTGTAATTCTTGTCTATTTATAGTAATATATAAGCGCGATCGCTAGCACCAGGTGCGTGTCATTACTGGAGATCGGATATTCGGATGCATATTCACCTAAAGTTGAGATGTTGGCTAATATGGAATGCGCTTTTGTATCGCAAAATCCCGCGGCTCTGGGAATACAAATTTAGGTTTCTGATTATAGAATCGAATGTATATTAACTTACTTTCAAATGTTAGCTTATATGGAATGCACTTTTGTATCGATCGTAAAAATCCCGCCCGCCATTCCCGAATCGACAAATTTTATGTTTTTCTGACTACATATGTAATTGGATGCATATGTACCCGCCTAATATTATGATGTAAAGTAGGTAGAAACATTAATTTTAAATAAATATACAATACAATAATCCCGGGTTTTTTTAATTAAATATTTTTGTAGAAGTCGCTTCCATACTATACACCGGACTAGTTATGCATTCCCGTTGTTCGTGGCCTCTTTAAAAAAAAAAAGATTTTTAAGAAGCCGCTTCCATACTTTCATAGCTAAAAATTAACTTTAGGTAAATATGCATCCATATATCCGATCTCTGGACTCATTACACACGCCTGGTGCTAGTCACCGCGTCAGCAAAATATGTACACTGTAAGACTGTACAACTTTTGTGCAAAATTTCATGCTTTTAGTCCTAGCGTTTCAGGCTGTGCGCTGTCAGTGACTATAAGATTTTTATTAAGAAGATGATGTGTTCCCACCCCTGCAGGCTGGTGAGCTACTCGCTGGACATCAACATCCGCTTCCGCGCGGTGGCGGCGCGCGGCCTGCTGGTGTGGAGCGGCGGCGCGCGCGCCCCGCCCGACTTCCTGGCGCTGGCCATCGAGGGCGGCGTGCTCGTGTTCAGGTGAACATGAAATTGTGATACCCAAATTTAGATTAACCGAAACAAGCAAATTATTTGTTTTCAACAGTATTCGCTTTTATAACAAGTTGCCAAAGTCGGTTGCAGAACTCAGCGGTGGAAAGTTCAAAACCCACATCAAACGTGTCCTTATCAAAAACGCATATTATAAGATTAAAGACTACGTTGAAGACAAGGAAGTTGGCAATAATTCCTTCTGCACATGTGGCTTCCCTGGTACCTCATAAATGGCATAACTATGTAAATGTCTATTATCTGCTCCCAAATAAGGTTTTTTGTTTTATACATACTTCCTTGACATATCATTATATGACCTACAATTTTAATATCAAACCATTTAATAGCGGCGTTTGTGGATAGGATATTAATAGTAATATTACAGGATATTAATTACGACTTGTTACAGTTGTAATGGCAAAAATGTCAGTTGGTTTAAATATGTAGGTTTTTATTCTTATTATTTTTTTACATAGATTATTTTGTATTTTGTGTATTTGAGAACGTTGTAGGCTGAATAGATTAGATTTGTAGACCATTTTTTTTTTTTATTAATTACCTGCACCTAGATTCTGACGTTTCATGTAGAGTGCCCATGTAGGTTTATGTGAAATAAAATATTTAGATTTTTTGATTGATAAATAATAATAATAATAATACATGTAGTTTATAACCAACTAATAAACAGTTTTTTTCCGCGTTCCACTATCCACCTCCTGGCTCCATCATCAGATCAGCTTCAAGACACTAAATTATAGTATTGTCATTCAAACTACATTGCACACTAAGTATCATTACGATACGACAATTAGGAGTTGGTGAAAATTACATTGAAAGATTCCGTTCCACATACACACAGGAATGCAGGGGGATACAGGTCAAGCTAATAAAAGCGTGTTAAAAGACACACAAAAATATATCCCCCGACCGAATTTCTGTCATAGCGGCCAATCACAACGGAGATTAGCTTAGTAGATACCTATGCAGGAGATATTTTAGTGCACAATAAGTGTGTGCGCAAACACGGGTGTACTACCTCTTTCTTCACTTTCATCGTGCGTTAGGGGAGGGCCGCCTTTACTTACGGCTTACGCCAGGCATTGGTCCCAATGTTGACGCCAACGCCACTAATGCCAACGCTGGGACCTGTGCTTCTTCGATTTATTCCTACGTCAAACATCCTTCAATGCAATTCAATTCAATAAATCTGTATTGCAATCCATAATGTACTCATACAGGTGGTAAATAATAATAAATATAAACAATTATGGACCCTGCCGGGTACAGCAACGTTTTAAATAAGTAGGTATGAGAGAGGAAGAGGCTTTAATGATTGTCCATAATACAAAATATTTAAATTAAATAATTTAAATAACCTACCTATCCGTTTTTTACAAGAGTATTAATTATTATGTTCAATGTTTTCTATGTATATTTGTTGAAATCTGCCTAGGTCTAATCCAGGATGAAATGTAATTAATTCGAAAAGTGTACTTATGTACCAAAAGGAGATTTTTCTTTGTCGCTATTATTTAAAATAAATATCAATCGATAAAAAGAGACCACAAATATACGAGTAACAAGGCCTTTTCACTAAATGTCACCCTATTTGTCAGTGACTTAGTGTAATTACCTAGTGCCTTGGTATATTTGTGGTCTCTTTTTATCGATTGACATTTATTACGTATATGACGGGCTTGTGGCTAACTGATAACAGCCGCACGGGTCGATCGATCAGGTTAAGCTACGCTTGCCGCGGTTGGTCCGTGGATGGGTGACCATCTTTACATACCAAGACCCCTCCGTGCCACGGAAAGCACGTTAAGCCGTTGGTCCCGGCTGTCAATTGTAGATCTTTGACAGTCGTTACGGGTCGTCAGAAGCTCGAAAGTCTGACAACCAGTCTTACCAAGAGGTATCGTGTTACCCAGTAACTAGGTTGTGGAGGACAGATAGGCAGTCGCTCCATGTAAAATACTGGTATTCAGCTGTCTCCGGTAAGACTGGAAGCCGACCCCAACATAGTTCCAACAAAAAACTTTAATTTCGGAAGTCGGTGGCAAAAACTAAAATACAGGTCCAAAGGCACTTACGAATTTAAACTTATTTTTCACTTGGTAGTGTTTTGTTTGGAAGTCGGTGTTTTTTTTTTTGGTAAAAACGTTTTTTTTTCATAAGCCAGGTTTTTGGATTTCTAAAAGCTGTTCCCAAATCCAAAACTCGAAAATTTGGTCAGTTTAATCAAATAGACAACCGCCATTCAATTTGCCTTGCCTCCGAAAGCAAATAGTTGTCGGAGGCAAGGCAAATTAGTAGGTAATTAAAACCGGCCAAGTGCGTGTCGAACCACGCACAATGAAGGGTTCCGTAGTTGGGAATACTTGGGACGAATTTATTCCAAAAACAAACTTAATATTGTAGTTGAAAATCCTGTTTTCCCATACATCGATATATGCCACGGTCAATTCTACAACTACAAGTTGGTCGACTATAACTCGTTAACTTGTAAAGCCTACTTAGCCGTGATACTCGTAGTTCAAATATCGTGAAGAAACTGGCATATCCTAGAACCAAAAATTGGAAGACATGTGACATCTACCAACCCGCACTGGGCCCGCGTGGAGGATTACGGCCCACTCCCTCTCACAGAATCCTCTCTGTGGAGGGAGGGAGGAGGTCTGTATCCCAGCAGTGGGAACATTATAGGCTGATTATGTAATCTATTTATTTATTTTTGTATTATACTAAACTAACATCATTTCCTACGTATGTGTGCCAAGCACAAATTATCAACCATTGTTGGGACCAACGTGTGGAGCCGGTGACATTTACACTCAACTGTTAATTATATTACTACGGAATTCGTTGACAAAACATGCCATTTGTTCAAGCGGGACAAATGATTATAGAAAGAGGAAAGAGACGCTTGTTTAAGGGGACTACAGGACCTAAACGCAAATTTTGTAAGTTTTATTATACCTAAAAGTATATGATCCACTGCAGTAAACAAAATCAGAAAATATATGATATTATCCAGGATATATGCTAGGTAGATAGTGTGATGAAAACATAATACAACTAATTTGATATGATAGAAAAAAATCACGAAGATATCTCTAAAAAAATATTTTAACGATTAAAAACCACACTAATATACATGCAATCATTCTGATTTTTTGCCAGATTATTCTTCAAGCAACATATTAGCATAATAATGTTTTATTTTTTTTATCCAATCAATAGATTTTTGTAAATAGATAATTGCTTCATATTTTGCAATAAATTACCAGCGTTGTGTCATCGCGCTTCTCTTTCTTTTCTATGCAGTCCGAAAGTGACCGCGCTTTAGCTGTTGTTAGCCTCATAACAACTATTTTATTATGATGTTACTGCAGTAAAAATTTACTGGTGTGAATTTCACAACGATATTAGAATGATGTGTGTTTGTGCAAGTATACAGGGTCAAATTGAAATAGCTAGAGAAATTTCTCAGACGTGATGAGTATCGATATCTGAATCGGCTCTGTTCGCAGACGACACGACCATTTACTACACCGGTTTAGTCCATGACCACATATCTCGCACTCTCCAGACCGAAGTCAACAAGCTTGGCGCATGGTTTAGAAAGTGGAGATTCGAAGTTAATCCCGACAAAAGTCAGGCGGTTCTTTTCACCAAACCGCGTAAAAACCTCATCCCCCCCGACGGCTCACCATGTTCGGCAAGCCTATCCCTTGGGAGAAGCGAGCCAAATACCTAAGCGTGACCCTTGACCACCATCTCTCCTTCTCAGAGCACATTAAGCAAGCGCGTTCGCGTGCCGCTTTCACTCTCGGTAGACTACACTCCGTCTTTAATGCACGCAGTAAATTGTTCCTTAAGTGCAAATTGCGTATTTACACAGCGTGCATCCGTCCCATTATGACATATGCCTGTGCAGTCTTCGCAAAAGCTAGGCCCCACCACATCCACAGGATGCAGTGCCTCCAAAACCGGTTCCTCCGAAAGGCAACGGGATCCCCGTGGTTCGTCCGAAACGAGATCCTCCATCTCGATCTTAAAATCCCCACCATCAAGCAGTTCATGAAGCGCATCACGAAGCGATTCTTTAACTCTGCCGCCACCCACCGCAACCCTCTGGTTGTGAAGGCCGCCAGTTATAGGCCCTCCTCCATTAGATCAGCTTTTAGGTAGACTTCAAATAATCGTTTACGTGAGCTGGCAAAAGCAGCTAACTTTAAATCTTATTTTTAACGAGTTACTGATAATAACTATTAAGTAACTGTATACTGTAAAATAAAGCGGTTTTTTTTCGTTTTCTGTAAAATTATTTAGCTATCGATTCCCATCACGTCTGCGGAGTTCTGCTAGCTAATTTATAATTTAATTGGACCCTGTGTACAGGCAGCAAAAAGTACATGTTAACGAGGTGCAATGACGTCCTCTGGCTCTATAGTTTAGAAGGGTGTGCCTCAAGGTTCAATTCTTGGTCGGCTTCCTAACTCCAATCTAGGTGTATTAAAATACCTTATTATCAAAATCAAAATATTTCTATTTCACATAAACCTACATAAGCACTTATGAAACATCAGAAGCTAGGTGCACGGTTCCAATTGATTGTTTCCTATGGAGAAGAGCCGGCAAGAAACTCCACGGTTACTTTTTTAAAAATAATTGGCTTTTACAATGATTTCAAGTGACAGTGTTAATAGGTACTTAATAAAACAGAAAATTGTCAACAAATGTACTGTATACAAGGCCTACACAGTTCTCACATTCACAAAATATAAAAGAATCTATCTATAAGATAAATAAAATAGTAAAAATAAAAACCTGTATAAACCAATTGACATGATTGGCATTACAACTGTACCTAACAAAACTGAATTAAGATCCTGTCCCCATAAATAATTTAGTAATTAGTCTTTTCATTAAACTTAAGACGCTGACAACACCTAAACCGCAGTCACTGTCAGACTGCATAGAAAAGAAAGAGAAGCGCGATGACCCAACGCTTCTAATTTATTGCAAAATATGAAGCAATTATCTATTTACTCACAATTGAGTTGAGAAATCGAAAATAAAAAACAACCAAGTTCTGCATTCAAATAATACGTTCTTGTTATTAATTAACTACGTATCGTATGTTGATATTTAATACAGATATTTTGGATTGAAACTCAAGGTAAGATGAGATTTTTTCTTCCAAATTCTGAGAAATATGTTCAAAATTAACATATATTTTTTCCGCTACCATAAACTATACAGATTTGGCAATTTTTTTTTCTTAATACTAGACTGTTTTGGTAATTTGCCTCTTGTCAGCGCCTTAATGTTCAAACCTGAAAAAGCGGACTGAAGAAACAAAAGCGTAGATTATTTTTGTAAGAATTTATTAACATTGCCCTTCAATGAAATGGGCCCTGAAATAATTTTAATGAGTCGCATATTTTAGCAATTAAAAGGACCGACTTCCTGATGATTTCATTATTTAGAAAACAGCTAACAAACACTTTAAAAGTTCGCATATTCAGTTACTAGAGTGGTATCGGCCTCTACGTACGAGTTATAGGGCGTAGGTTCGAACCCAGACAGGCGCTTTACTTTGTGTTCATTATTTCATCACCAGTGTTAAACTCCACGGTTACTCTTTTAAAAATAATTGGCTTTTACAATGTCTTCAAATTACAGTGTTAATAGGTATAGGAGGACAGTGTAGGCTTGTCGAGGTGTACCAGATATATAATAATCTCTCTGGTTTATCAAAAATCTGTCCTAGCCGGTGCAAATAAATATTGATGAATATTATTGATAATTGTGTTGTGTAATGTTTACAATTATTTTGCCTACTATTGTACAGAATCCAGTTTTTCTAACTGAACAGACAGCTGTGCTGCTGGGCAGTTTGTTGCGCCACTTCTTACCAGCTAAAGCACTAAGAAGTGGTATAGGGTAGGCATTTTGGGGGACTGTCTTATGTAATTTTGACGTTCGAAAAGTGCTGATTCTCAGCCTAGTTTGAATAAATGAGTTTTGATTTGATTGCAGGTACGACCTGGGCAGCGGCGAGGTGGTGATCATCGCCAACCACACGCGCGTGGACGACGGGCTGTGGCACCGCGCGCGCGCCACCAGGTAACGCACCGTACGCTCACCGCTAGAGAACGGTGACCGCTTTTAAACGGTTACTTATCAATTGATGTACAGTCGCCAGCACATAAAGTTACCACAAACTGTCAAATTTTCCAAATGATTATAAACCTTAAAAAATCATTTTAAGGCACAAGGCTCTTACATCCTGGGCCGATATCGCGGGCGAGACAGGCATATTGCTGCCTGTAGCGCCCGTGATATCGCCTCAGTATGCAGGAGCCTTTATAATCATTTGGAAAAATTTATGGTGGTTTCAGTTCAAAATCAAATGAGAAAATTTGACTGTGGTAAATTGTTGTGTTGGCGACTGTACCATAGGTACTTACAAAATTAGCGTGCATCTACAAAAAACGGGCACTTAAGATGGCCGTCTTTCGTAGGGTTATAACTGTGAGTGCAAGAGAGAGAGCAAGCAATCGTTTGATTTGATTAAAAATAGTACATTACGATATAAATTCCGGCATTTATCTTTAGCTCTGATCCTTAATTACTTTAAGCGATTTTGGACCTTACTCCAAAGACAATACGACAAGCACATAAACCCCCACCACTCCGCCGAGAGCTAAAGTTAAATGCCGGCATTTATACGTGTGACTTAAGTAGTCCATTATAGAAAGGCGCGCGGCGCGGCGGGCGGGCGTGGAGTAAGCGCCCGAGCGTAGCAAACTAAACGCCGTGCGCCGTTTTGGGCGCCGGGAATCCCAAGCGGATTCCCGGCCACCGTAGGCGCGGGCTTGCGGACGGTGAGCAATGGATAGCTCACCGTCCGGTAAGGACCAGGGCCCGGGTCAACGGTGCAACGTGTTCCACGCGTGCCTCAAAGAGATGTCAGCACAAGTGTAGGGGTCCACTAGGGCCGATGCCTGCCAGGGTCGCTGGAAAGTCCGAAAGGGATACCGAGGCCCCTGGTGGGTTTTAGTCAGTAAGATTCTGACACACCCTCCCGCTCCGCCCAGAGCGGGAGAAGTTATTTGATAACTTCCCACCCAAAAAAAAAAACTTCCGTTTTCATTTGTATGCAGTAAATTTCTAAGTAACAAAAGCATCTTCTCTTGTTTACTATGCGTCTGTAAAATTAGTAGATTCATTTTCGCACGATTTAAAAATGGATTACTTAAGTCACGGAGAAGCGTGACTTAAGTGCGAGTTTAGGTCGCACATGCAGTGCTATAAATAAACTTAAAACACAAAATATTTACGAAAAGAGTACCATAAGGATCGTAGCACGCACTCTTCTGTAGCCTGCTACTGATGGTTCCTAGATTAACAGATTATGTTCTCCTATATAGAAATAGACAAGCGGGAGTGTTGGAGGTGGACGGACTGGGTTCCGTCGGTAAGGTGTCGCCCGGGAAGCTCAAGCAGCTCAACACTGAGAACGGACTGTATATAGGTAAACTGATTTTTAATTTTTAACCCTTGATTACTCGCGCGGGGTCTAACAGACCCCGGTCGGTATTTAAGCATTTATATTTCTGAGATTTTTACGACAACCGCTTTTAATATTTAAGTTTTTTTTTTCGTTATTATTATTTTGTTAAAATACAAGCTGATTTTTCTCACTAAGAACTCAGTGTTTTATTAGATAGTAATCAAAAATCGGGGTGTCAGACCTCACGCGACTGATGATGTAAGTATTTTGGCCCGAGTAATTAAGGTTTAAGAACGTTGTCATTCTAATATCAGTCTCAAATTATGTTAAAAATACCTCTAATTGACCTACCTTTTTGACAAGTTCATAGATTGCCGCTGAGATGAAATTGCGATCAGATTTTGGACGTTTTTAGTTCCGGGAATTAGCCTATAGCAGCTTTACTTTCTTCTATTTAATATAAAAGCAACAATTACCGCCTGTCAAAATATTTATAGCGAACACACTGGTACCACACATATAGCTAATAATAATATAATTCCTTTTCTTGCTCTTGTTTCATATTTATTATTGTTTTTATTTATGCATATAAGTATATGCTGTATGTATATATATGTATTTATTGTATAAGTATGTAAATAGTAGTTGTTCTCACGGGGCGAAAAGTGACCTGCGGAATGTCGCTAAGCTACGCTGAAGGTGCAGGGAGGGAGGTATAAAAGATAAAATGGATGAGGTGTGTGAGATGGTGAAAAATAAAAGAATAGATGAATGAATGAATGAATGAGTGAATGAGACGAAAAGAAAGGGAGTGGACTTATCCAAACACGGCTCTTTGCCCGCTATCTGGTCCGGTGTTCAAGAGACACACAGGGCCTGGCAGGGTGTGGGAGTTGTCCTCACCGAGCGGATGATGAAATGTGTGAAAGATTATGTTTGTGTGAGTCCCAGGATTCTTTGGGTAAGAGCCAAGGTGGACCTAAACCCTATCTTTATTCTATGCCTGTATGCACCCGATACAGGAAGCTCACCTCCGGAGAGACAGGAATTTTGAGACAGTATAAGGGATTTAGTGAATGGATGTAGGTCAAATGAGAAGATTGTTATGCTTGGAGACTTTAATAGTTGGGTTGGTGTGAAGAGGAATGGCTACGAAAAAATGTTAGGTGCATTTGGGGATGATAGAGTGAATGAGAACGGGATGAACTTACTAGAGATATGTGTAGAGAAGAATTTGTGTGTTCATAACACTATGTTTAGTCATAGAAAGGTTCACAGGTATACGTGGGAAAGGCAAGAGGTAGAAGTATGATTGACTTTGTGATTGTGGATGAAAGATTAAAGAGTAAAGTTACAGGGGTGTTAATGTAGGGACTGATCATGATCTGGTTATGTGTGGGATGGATGGTCTGTTCAGACATTGGCGTCACCGAGTTCAAGTTCCTGTGACTGCTCTAGAAATAATAAAAACGTAAAGACTTCAAGAATTGAAAGTAAAAGAGGAATATAAGAGGGAAGTAAAAGCGAAGACGGATAAAATATTTGATGATACGAATAATACGTTTGATTACAGTCTAGAAGGAGTATGGAATTTAGTGAAAAATAGTATGGTGCAGGTAGCCACAAAAGTATGTGGTCTAGCGCAGAGGAAAAGTGGTATTAGAACGAATGATTCTTGGTTAGATGGTGAAGTAAAAGAGGTTGTGAGGAAGAAGAAAGAGGCCTGGCTTAATGTGCTAATAAAATAGGATAAATCAGGCAATGACTGTGGCAGATGATTTGGAAAGAGTGCAGAAAGAATACACCGAAATGAAAACGAAAGTAAAAGAGATTGTAAAAATTAAGAAGGATGAAAAGGAAGAAAAGTATAACAGGAAGTTCCCTGATAACTTCAGGGCCAATGTTAAGCTGTTCTGGAAATAGGTAAGATTGGCTCGAACATCGAGTACGAATTTTATAAGAGTTGAAGATGGATATTTACTAGGCGAAGAATGTAAGGTCTTGGGACGCTGGAAGGGATACTTTGAAAGTTTATTTAGTTGTCAGAATAGTGTGCAAGGAGTGGGTAATTGGGCAGAAGCCAGTTTGGAAGACCCACGCTCAGATGCAGGTGAAGGGAATGAAATAGAAGTAGATGAGATTGTAAGAGCGTTAAAAGGGATGAAAAGTGGAAAAGCTGCAGGGTATGACAGAGTGTCTGCTGAAATTCTGAAGGGCGGTGACGGGGTGGTAGCAAGCCTGTTGTGCCGAATCTTTAATATGCGTTGGAGATATGGCCATGTGCCAGATGACTGGTGCAAGGCTGTAATTGTACCACTATATAAGGAAAAAGGCTCTCAGCAGGAGTGTAAAAATTACCGCGGCATTAGTATTTTGAGTGTTGTCGGCAAACTGCATGCGAAGGTTTTAATAAAGAGAGTGATGAGAGTGACCGATGAGAAAATACAGGATGTGCAAGCAGGGTTTAGAGAGGGAATGGGCTGTATGGATCAGATCTTCTCCTTAAGGTGCATAGCCGAAAAACATCTGGCAAAGCACAAGAAAGTCTACTGTGCTTTCGTTGACTTGGAGAAGGCCTATGACAGTGTGTGGAGGGAAGAACTGTGATCGACACTATCCATCTATGGTGTGGACTGGCGCTTGTTACGGACACTGAAATCATTATACAAGGATTCCAGTGCTCGTGTTAGAATAAATGGGGCATCCACAGACTGGTTCTGCATCTCAAGGGGTGTTAGACAGGGTTGTGTAGCGTCACCGTGGCTAACTGTACATGGATAGTTGTCTGATAGATTTGAAAGAGGGTGAGTGCGCATTAAAATAAAAATAAAAATAAAATAAAATAATGTTTATCTCCACAAATTACATTCTTATACTAGTTATACTAGTTAGCATTGAGAATGAATGTTGCTTGTCAAATGCCTTCTGTACGCAGATGATCAAGTTTTCCTTGCATAGTCAGCAGAATAGCTGCAAGACATGGTGACTGTGATGGATGAAGCATATAAGATGAAAGGGATGAATATAAATGTGATTAAGACGAAGGTCATGGTGTTTGAAAGATAAGAGGATATATCGGTGTGTGATGTGAAAATAAATGAGCAAGAAAGTGAATTTGTATATTTGGGGAGTCTGTTTACAAGGTATGGAAAGATTGATGAAGATGTGGAAAGGAGAGTTAATGCGGGGAAAAAGTGAATAGTGCTATACATGCGATGGTGACCAACCAAAGGGGGCTCGACTGGCTGTTCATAATGGTGTGCTGGTGCCTACACTTATGAATGGAAGTGAATGTTGGGTGTGGCAAAAGAAGTACGAAAATATAATAAATGCTGTGGAAATGCATTCCTTGGGAAGCATGTGTGGGGTGACTATAAATGATAGGCTGAAAAATGATGTGTTAGGCAAAGGTGCGGTTTAAAGGAAGATGTAGTGACAAAATTGAAAAGAGTATGCTTAGATGGTTTGGTCATGTTGAGAGGATGAATGAAAGGCGGCTAACAAAACAAGGCAGATCTGAGTGGAAATGCCGAGCGGGGACGCCCCAGAAAGACATATTTTGACCTCATTAATGATATTCTTCAAAAAGGTCAGGTGCGTAGTACTCGCAACCGGCGTACGTGTATGACCAGATGTATGAACGTAAACGAAGCAAAAGGAGTATGTAAGGAGCGTAGCAGGTGGCGTTCTAGTTTCTGCCTACCCCCATGGGAAAAAGACGTGAGTTGATGTATGTGTATGTATGTAAATAGTACACCACTGACTACCTGCAGTATTGTGTCTCCTTCTCCCTTAAATCCATCCAAAGGTTGTCTTTAAAAGATGGCTTTTAGCGATAAGACCGCCCATTGTGTCACCCCTTGTAAAATTTCAACATTTATATCTGCTTTTTATGGTGTATCTACATAATAAAGAGTATTCTATTATTGCTAAAAAAGTTCGTGTTTGGCTTAGTAACTGAACCACTTAGAAATTTATTCTGTATTACTTAAAATACAAATTTGTTTCCCCAGGTGGCCTACCGTCCATCGAGCTGACCACGCAGGGCCGGTACGCGCGCGGCCTGGAGGGCTGCGTGTCGCAGATCTCGCTGAGCGGCGACTTCGACATCCCGCTGTCGCTGTCCAAGCTGCCGCACACCATCACCAACAACGTGGGACGGTGCGCGCCATAAAACATGCAGTATTCATTTAAATGAACCGACCAAGTTCATTTAAGTGAATAACTACATTTGTTACTACCTTCCAGTTCCATTTAACATGTAAAAAGTTCATTTAAACTCGTTAAATGTTAAATGAAACAGTGTTAAAGTTAGTGTTAGGTGTGTCTCATAGATTTTGTCTACGTTTTCATCAGGAGTTGCTTTCGATTATGTAACGACCAATCACTCCGTGACTACATATCAATGTAAATTAAATGTCGGAGGCAATAAACTAATAACAATACGAACTTTTTCAAAATTTTTGATAATGAATCTCTGACCGTTTCCTGATAAATTGATGGGTTGATTTTTAGTTTTAAAATGAATACTCTAGTCAATTTAGAATAAGTAAACTGCGGGTTTCTAAATCTGTCACCTTTTATTAATTTTTTATTCTTATTTATTTTTATAAGTAAGTATACTATAATTTTAATTTATTTTCCATGTACGATGGAATAACTTTTCAAAGTGCTTTACTATCTAGTAGATATATAAAAAAACTATTTGTAATGTTAAATTAAATAAAATTCTAGTCGTACGAGTGGTTTGCACGCAGTATCATTTTGTAAGGAACTTTTTGTTTCATAGCTAATCACAATTTGTTACGATGTGAGTGTATTTTATATTATCGCACGGACGTAGCTGGGATGGTTTTGAGTAATCGAGCTTCATGTGAACTCCCATCAAAATAAATTATCGTAATCCTAACCACCTCAAAACATTCTGAGATCAGCTTTCAGTCTAAGCAAGTGTAATTAAATATTAGTATTCATTCAAGTTTTGCGTGTACTAACAGGAAAACCTACTAAAAACAAAGTTACGTGCGACAGCAACCTTGTATAGCTCTCAAAATATTATCCTAGCTGTGTCCGTGTAAAATAGTTAAATAAGTATACATACATAGCGTTTGTATATCGAGAACATTTTCATATGAACGTGGTTTTAGAACATTTGTAAGTAGGACAATAGAGTTTGATGATATTGTAATATTAATTGATTAATTGAGCCCTTATATTTAAGCCCGGGAACGGTTTTATTTGCCAGTATTAATATTTAATCTTTATTTGACGCAAAAGCAAAATTAATGCTTTTAAATGAAAGTGTTAATTAATCTGAACAACTAATTAATAACCGATAACCTTATTGAACCACATGGCTCAAGAAGATTATTTTTAAATAAAACGTTCGTTTAAAAATTAAACAACAACGTTCGCTATTACTCTTCCACACTTAAGCTCTGCTTAATCTGAAGCATTATTATTGCCACTAATCATTGCCAGTGTCTCACGCAAATTCTTAACAGACCGTAGATTTAACATACTTAAAATTAAAACATTGTTACACTAACGTCATGACTTCTGACTTGCCTTTATTGGGAGATCTTTTTATACAGCAGTAAACTATATGAATGGACTGAGACGAGTAATTATGAGACATCCCGTTGAGTAATAATATAACGCATAAGAACATCCCTGTATTCCCCGAAGGGTAAGGCAGAGGCGTACATATAGTAGGTAAACCCACATTTCGCCAGTTATGTTTAAGTCCCATGTAATAGGCGAGCCTATTGCCATCAACTGGGCACAAATCCAGACTTGGGGCTGCTACTGAGAAATACCAGATGGCAAAACCCAATTACAATTTGCCCGACCCCGGAATCAAATCCAGGACCCCATTCTCAGCGCTACACTACTGCGTTTCCGACTACTAGACCAACGAGGCCCCCGTTGACCCCGTGGGTCCCGTTGTGTAATATATGTGCAAATACAAGATGTTTGTTCCCGGGCGTGTGTTGTCTTGCTTTCTTTCGCGAGTTGGTTTGCTTCGGACCTAGCACCATTAGTCATAATATAGTCGATACATATAATTATATCTATCGGTAGTGTTACGCGCTTTGTATGTATAAACGATAGGTATCGGAGCTTATCAATTGTTTAATGGTGGCTATTATTTGCATTTTATATTATTCTTAAATTTTAAACAACTTAGGAGACTTAATATGAAATGATTAATTTTAAATGAAAATAAAACATATTAATGTGTAAAGTTAAAAACATAGACTTATGTTTGAATGTAAAGTAGTGTAATGTTGTTAAATTGTGTTATATTAATTTAAATGATCGAAAGACTTAATTACCTAAGTCATATGGCATCTAGAGTGACGATAATGATGCTAAATAAATAAACCCAATTTCATCGGTTTGGGGTGTACTTTCAACGATGATTTAATGACGTCAGATAGTCAGCTAGTCATTATTATTATCTCTTCCATTCAACAATTGATGAGCAAATAATTCGATACATACCCTAAATGCCCTTCACTGGGATTTCATTTACACCAATAATTTTAGTCAATTATAGTATTTCACAGGGTGTGGAAATTATTTACATAAATATCTACATATCTTTATTGTGGTCTCCCCATTATTTGACTGAACATTTTTATTTGCGAAGATATTGCTAGTTCATTTAATTTAACCGCGAAAATGGGGTTAAATGTAACTCATTTTAAATGAACTTTTGGAATTATATACTCGTATCAGAACCAACAAATTGTTAAATTATTTAATAAAAAGAAATAAAAATAAATTTTATAACGAAACAATATAATGTTATGCAATAATAATTAATTATTACACGTCATTCTGTTGACCTGATCCCTGCGCTTGTCGCCATTTGTCTAAATTAGCTAACCACCGGCTTTTGATAAAGAGATTTTTGTAAATGAAACATATTTCAGTGCATTTGGCTCAGTTGACTTACCTGGGCACTTCGCGGTACGACCCAGTCTTGGATCGCCACCCTTCACATGTTAAATTATAAAAAATAGACTTGTATCTCATGCAAAATGAACACTTCATCGATCATAATTCCACCATGTTTCTGGCAACAGGAAAAAAAATGTTTTAAGTAACAGGTGCAATTACGTTTCCACCTTTCCTGTGACGTCATACCTGCGTGCTCAGTTAAGTCAAGCGTGAGTCGCGAGTGTGTTGAAAGTATCGATACATACGTAGTTACTACTTGTGACATAGCTTGACTAGCGTTAGTTTTGTATGTGAGACCTGTCCGATGTATTATACGCCGTTATTTGTACAAAATTATATCAATAAAATATAATGACAGTCACTTGTTTTAATTATTTCTTTGACCAAGAATTTTGCTTGCCTTTAATTACTTCCAATCAATTGATCAACTCGCCCTACTGCGGTAGGCCGAGTTGATCGATTGATCAGCCTGTCCCAGCCACCTCCCTAAGGTCATCGGTCCTGGCCAGCTCATTGCCACTTCAGCTTGCTTACTCTGCAAGCTATATCGATAACCCCGGTTCTTTTTCGGATATTTTCATTTCTGATTTTATCCTTTTAAGAAATTAGAGGTTGCTCCGTTTTAAGCCAGCACTGAATGGTGCTGGACTGGATTAAAAAGTACTCACATTGGTCCAAAATCGATCGATCCAGTAGGTATTACTGGATTCCAGCGCTGGATTGAAATACTGCATCAATGCAAATCAGCTTTCACGTCCGTACCTTGGTAATCTTGGTTAGTCATTGTAATTGGCCCCAAGAGGTTACTGACCCGTCGTAGTTTTGACGAGTTCTCTATAACCGACAGTTAACGGTGGTTCAGGCGAAACCAGTTTCAATCACAATCTCTTGTTAACACATTGTATCATTCACCATCCGTGGTTGTGAATCTGAAGTGAATATCGCCCTTAAGGCGCCGATATATAATTTTAGTGACTTTTTAATCTATTATTACACCTTCATGTAATGCAAGTAAGTTATGCAAAAAATATATGTTATACTAAAACGCATACACAATTCTATATGTGAATATTTAAGTATTGTAATATAATACTTTGTGAACTAAATTCAGGATGTAATGTCTACAAGAAGCTTAGAAAAACGACATTACTTTCAAACTACTGAAGTTATTTTCATGATTTTTTTTTTTTTATGAACAGTCTATTTTGTTAACTATAATTCTGTTTTTTTTCAAAAATTCGTGTTTTCGTTACTAAAAATAAATATTCCCTATGAAACCGAACGTCAGCGCGGCGGCGGCTCGAAGCGTATTTGTATGGCTAAGGTCAACGGCGATTACCCAAACCTTAATTTTAACTTTACATTCAACTTTCATAATTAAAAGAACTGGTAGGGAAGTAGGTAGGTAATTGCAATTTTGGAAATCACAGCCTGTACACAAAACAAGAAGAATCAAATCAAAATATTTCACATAAACCTGCACAATGGGCACTTATGAAACGTCAGAAGGTAGGTGCACGGCTCTAATTCCTATGGAAAAGAGCCGGCAAGAAACTCCACGGTTACTCTTAAAAATAATTAGCTTTTACAATTATTTCAAATTACAGTGAGTTAAATACAGGTACCTACTGCAGTGCTATTCTGTAACCTTCTCACCGTGAAAACTTAAGTGAAGTGTACGTGGAGTGAACTGTCAGTGTCATCCCACCTGATACTAGGGATGGACCAAGGATTAGATTTACAATTATAATCGAGATTTAATAATATTTTTATGATAATTATAATGATCATAATCAGTTAACAGATTAAATAAACGCAACCGCGATCTGTTTTGAAGAAACGATAGTGGATTGAGTCGACTAAAGACTGTGCGACGTTATTCAGCGTTGTTATTAACCCAAATCTATTCAATAAGAATAGATAACCGAGTGTGCCAAGTGATCGAGTGAGAAAGTTTGCCTGGCTGACGGACCATAGAATTTATCCCGATAACGATGTTTGAGTATGTGTACATAAGCCATTTGAATAAAAAACATGCGGATTATTTTTAATATGTACCTTTCTAATATTTTACTATAGGTAGGTAAATTTAAACTGACCTACGCGTTGCCAATAATAAAATAATATTCATAAAATCACCGTCATCAATACTATAACAAAATTCAACAGGTCAACTGACATTAGCGCAGCGCGCGCACCGCGGCCGGCGGACGGCTAGGCTCACTTCATCCAGCCCAAGTGAAGTGATGTTGCTATGGCAACGAGAATCGAGTGAAGTGATAAGATCACGACACTCGCGCGTCGCGCTTACAGATTCACTTCACCTAGCCGATTCACTTCGGCGCGGGTGGTTACTATGGTTACGAGAATCGGGTGAAGTCATAAGATCACGCCGCGCATGCCCGTGAGGCGCTGTTATTAATATCAAGTTGAGTTTTTTTTTTAATTTGCCATTTTTTTTGACAAATGCGCGACAAAAAAAAATTTGGTTTTACCACCTTTATATCAAAATCCAAAATGGCGGCTACAATCATTTTTCATCATGGGTGTCGTTTTCATAGTTTTCGGGGGTGTTACAGCCGATAGTGGAGTCAAATAAATAAAGCAAGAAGGCGGCTTCGAAAATATTCAGATTTTTCATCATGGGTATCGTTTTCATGGTTTTCGGGGGTGTTAAAGCCGATGGTGTGGTCAAAATTAAAAAGCAAGATGGCGGCGGCGAAAATGTTCAGATTTTTCATCATGGGTGTCGTTTTCATAGTTTTCGGGGGTGTTACAGCCGAAAGTGGAGTCAAATAAATAAAGCAAGAAGGCGGCTTCGAAAATATTCAGATTTTTCATCATGGGTATCGTTCTCATGGTTTTCGGGGGTGTTAAAGCCGATGGTGTGGTCAAAATTAAAAAGCAAGATGGCGGCGGCGAAAATGTTCAGATTTTTCATCATGGGTGTCGTTTTCGTGGTTTTCGGGGGTGTTAAAGCCGATAATGTGGTCAAAATTAAAAAGCAAGATGGCGGCTGCGAAAATGTTCAGATTTTTCATCATGGGTATCGTTTTCATGGTTTTCGGGGGTGTTAAATCCGATAGTGAGGTCAAAATTTAAAATCAAGATGGCGGCTACGAAAATGTTCAGATTTTTCATCATGGGTGTCGTTTTCGTGGTTTTCGAGGGTGTTACAGCCGATAGTGAGGTCAAATCTAAAAAGCAAGACGGCGGCTGCGAAAATGTTAATTTTTTTGCGTCATGGGTGTCGTTTTCATGGTTTTCAGGGGTGTTAAAGCCGATACTGAGGTCAAATCTAAAGAGCAAGATGTCGGCTGTGAAAATTACCAAACGTATTGGAATAAAATAAACCAAATTGAGTTTCTGACTGAATTTCTGTTTTGCTATTTTATTTACAAAACCCCTTAATAGAAACGTTTCAAAATTAACATATATTTTTACCGCTACCATAAACTATACAGATTTTGCAATTTTTTTTCTTAAGACAAGACTATTTTGGTAATTTGCCTCTTGTCAGCGCCTTAATGTTCAAACCTGAAAAAGCGAACTGAAGAAACAAAAGCGTATTAGCGCATTTTTTTGTAAGAATTAAGACGCTGACAACACCTAAACCGCGGTCACTGTCAGATTGCATAGAAAAGAAAGAGAAGAGCGATGACACAACGGTTGTAATTTATTGCAAAATATGAAGCAATTATCTATTTATACAAAATTAAGTTGAGTAATCGAAAATAAAAAACAACCAAGTTCTGCATTCAAATAAGACGTTCTTGTTATTAATTAAATAAGTAATGTATGTTGATATTTGGTATTTTGGATTAGAACTCAAGGTAAGAGATTAGTTTAATGTTAGTTTGTATCGAGATTTTTTTTCAAAACATGTTTTGGTAACAACCAAGTTCTGAGAAATATGTTCAAAATCAACATATATTTTTTCCGCTACCACAAACTATACAAATTTGGCAATTTTTCTTCTTAAGACAAGCCTATTTTGGTCAATTGGGTGTTGTCAGCGCCTTAATTAACATTGCCCTTCAATGAAATGGGCCCTGAAATAATTTTAATGAGCCGAATATTTTAGCAATTAAAAGGACTGCATTCCTGATGGTTTCATTATCTACAAAACAATAAGCAAACACTAAGACTTTAAAAGTTCGCATATTCAGTTACTAGAGTGATAACGGCCGCTATTTACGAGTTATAGGGCGTACGTAGGTTCGAACCCAGACACTGCCGGGGTCGCGGGAAGGTACCAAAGGGTTACAGAGGCCCCTGGCAACATAGGCAACGGAAGGAATACGGGTGGGTTTTAGTCAGTAAGATTCTGAAATACCCTCCCGCTCCGGCCAGAGCGAGAGAAGATTCGATGAATTCCCATCCAAAAAAAAAAAGGCAGGCACTACTTTGTGTTAATTATTTCATCACCACTGCTCTCAAAACTGTGAAGGAAAACATCGTGTGGAAACCGGCATGTCCTAGAACAAAAAAATCAAAGACATGTGACATCTACCAACCCGCTTTGGGCGCGCGTGGTGGATTATGGCCCATTACCTCTCACCGAGCGGAAGCCTGTGTCGCGGCAGTGGGAATATTATAGGCAGAGGTCAGAAGTGTTTACAGTCATATTACGACTGTCCTCCCCCAGCGACGCCCTAAGCCTTACCCCACAGAGTGTGTCCTTAACGTATAGACGCTTAGTTTTAAGTTTCAGCCCTGACTGGAGGCCTTAATTTATACAAAATACATAACAAAAAATAAATCAAACACTACAAAATATACAATGGGCAGCCTTGTCGCTTTCTGCGATCACTTCCAGGCAACCACATATTATCGTAGTTTTTTTATGCACTTGTTTCTGTGCAAAATAAATCTAATCCACAGGATAGGCCGGTTCATATCCAGACACTGGGCTTGTCTTCTGGCGACTGAGAAAATCCTGATGGTAAAATCCCATACATGACACTTATTTTAGAATGTGGAAAAAGAACAAATGATCTAGAAACCAGTCACCACGTTAGACAGTTTCTAAGCGTGAGTCACTGGGGTTTAACAAAAAACTCACGACAAGTGAGGAAGTGATCTTTGGTTGTAGTGGTATCGAGTATCGTTCACTCACATTCTATCATAGTGTTAAACTTGCACAGGTGTGCGAGCGGCGGTCGCGCGTCGACGAACAACTTCATTCATTCAACCAGTTACGAAAGGCTGTTGGCGGTGACTGTACGCGCCTGCTCCGTGAATATCGTAAAAAAAAAAACTTTTAAACTTGTAAAATCTATAGAAAAACTTGTGTAAGTTTTAATAAATTAACTCAGTGATAACTTTATTGGAACTTAGTTAGTTTAATAAAAAAAAAAAACTAAGTTATTAATATAAAGTTTAGTACCGTTACCGAACAAAAACAAACAGCCGTAGTGTCTCGTGTGAAATTATTGTGAGTTTTTGTGAGAAATTTATTATTTGGTTCACTATCTGTGTTTAGAAACTTTGTTCATATTATTTGGAGTCAGCAGCAGCACATACCTCGGAGCAACCTTGCTTGACCGGTTCTTTGTGAGTATCGAAAGTAAAAGTATTGCTTCGCACGCATTCAGAATGTAAATAAAATACACACATGCTTTTGAAACAAACCTGTGTAACTTTGAGTCGTTTTCTTGAATCGAAACTGATATTTATTTGGTAAACTTTGTGTACCCAACTGTATGTACCTCTACCTACTGTAGTAATTGGAGGCATACCTATACCCGAGTCACTTTAGCGTGGCAATAGCGGTCATTGCCCTTTCCCTAATATCTCCCCATAGGAACCCAAACAATAAACTATGTATGGTTTTTAGTTATTAAAACATGTCGTAGATCACGATCACTTTATTTAAAATTTCGAAATAAAGAATGCTAAAAATGTAGGTGGGTCAATGACCGCTATTGCCACGCTAAAGCGATTCGGGTATAGTTAACCAACTGTGATATTTAATAATGTGTCAGTCTTACCAGCTGGAGTTGTTTATTTTAAGATGGAAGAACCATTACAGTATGCTGTAGTAATTGGAGGTACCTATACCTAGTTGGATAACTAGTTAGTAGTTAATTATCATGTTTCAGTCAGATAATAATTAAGTTCCAAGTCTTAGAAGTTGTTTGTTATATGAAGACTCAAGGCTCCCACAGACAGGCGCAACTAAAACTTCATGGAAAGTGTCGCGCTGCCTGTTGCGCCAGTCTAGACGAGCCTTCACAGTCTCTGTTAAATTGTAACACAAAGAAACACTGCAAGATAAACGCGAAGAAATAAGTTATGCGATAGGTATGTCCCAAAAATGTATTTAATTTTATTGCTACCACAGTTAAAGTTATGTTTGTACACAATTAGCTTCGTGCCAGCATGGTCACCAGCTCAACATCAATGCAGATATTTAAAATGAATTGCTTTGAGTCCGTGACCGAAATACCTATTTGTTGCATAATAAGTATTCTAAGCGACTCTTGATCATAATATTTTAATTTCAAAACCTCAAATAGTACGCCACACGCAAGTATAAATATTAAAATTAAAGCCATAAATAATACTTCATACTGTAGGTAATCAGTAATCATGAATAAATAATAAAAAATAATTAGCATTTTTTTGTAATTTATTTCTTTCGTTGATAGTAGCTGTAGATTTAATCATAAGGTACTACACAAGGTAAAGAAAGAAAGAAAAAAGAAAATATAGATTTACATTTATTTAGCACACAATATAATTATACAGCAGATAAAAAAAAAGAAAAAGTTCGATGTAAGAAAGTGTGCCTCACGGCTACGCCAAAAAGGCCCAGCTCAACAAAAATGCCAGACAACTAGTGCCTGACGCTGACCTATCTACCTAAATCTGATATAACAAATCTTTGTGGTACATGCCAATATTCCAGCCTTAATGGTTGTTTCACACATTACCGCACGCTGACCGTGACATGGACGTGTTATAGGCACTTACAACAAAATTATTATAATTTTACCTTCAAGTATTTAAGTCTTAGGAACAAAACACATGTGAAGTGTGGCGTTTGCAAAGCAATATACTTAAAATCACTGTAAAATAACAAACACGCCAAAACGCAGCATAATAATTTGCAGCAACAATGTAAAAAACACAATTTTCTCGGGCGAGGTAAATGACCAGTCGAAAATTATACCAAATAGTTGAGTATTAGACTAAAGAATGACCAAATAGTTGCAGACCGAATGAACAAATGAAGGCTTCCAGCAGACGCGACGCGACACCAGAAAACAATTTCAGAGAAAACTTCATGGAAATTGTTCTACCAGAATTGCGTCGTACCGTCGCGTCGCGCCTGCCTCCTTGAAGCAGTGGTCAAAACTGCAGACTAGCTTTTCAATGTTACAGCACACTTATCTATCCATAAAGTAAATTAATAACAACCTTCGACGAACTACGAACATATTTGAGTATTTTCACGACTACCTCTAATCATTTCAGTGTTAAAGCACGTTTAAACTATTATCACCTTCTATGTTGTTGTCGTAAACTACTAAGTGGCTGGTTACACGAAATATTAGGTAGCCACTGACATTACATATTAACATTGCAAATGTATGTGACGGACAAGCATTCACGCCATATATATTTTTGTCTCCTATTAAAGTCTAAAAAGTACAGTTTTCAATCCAGTAAATTAAGACAACAGCAGGCTTAGCATGGACGCTTTCTATTTCTACGAAGAATAGACATAGCTCTTTCTATACAAAGTGACATTTTGTTTCTTTACTTTTGACATCGCACCGTAGAAATCCTTCTACAATCTGTCATTTTGTCTTTCGTTTCTAACGATCTTTGTCTAGGTCCTTTTTTATGTAGAAGGATTTCCACGGTCCGATGTCAAAAATGGAGAAACGAAATGTCACTTTGTATAGAAAGAGCTTTGTCTTTTCTTCGTAGATATAGAAAGCGTCATGCTAAGCCTGCAGCAGGCCTAGCACCTAAACTGTAGAGAAGCGTTTTGTCGACGGAAGAGTAGACAAAAAGGACGTTTCCGTGTAGACGCGGCGGTTAACAGTTTTCTACCGAGAAATGTAGAGAAGGGATTTCTATTCAGTAGAGTAGAATTAGAAAGCGTCATGCTAAGCCTGGTGCATGTAAAAAACTCATAACTCAAAACCTTTAATTAAAATAGACTTTTAAATTAACAACCTTTTACAAGTGTATCTAGTATTTTGAAACGTAATAAAGTGTTAATAGAAGTCAATTTATCGCCCATTACCCTGAAAAAACAAGTGCACTTGTGAGGTATTAATTTGTCAGCCAGTAATAGCCTTTTAACAAAAAGTGCATTATTGTGAGGATTTGACCAAGCGTCACATAGTATGAAGGCCGCCTTTGTCACGGTAGTTGCCGCCAATTCTGAGTGTCAATGACACAGATCTGGGAGAACAATACCTCAATGTGTTTATCATCTAATAACACGTCGTCACAATCGATCAACTGAAAACTGAAAAAAAAAGTGATCAAGACGAGAGAGCAGTGGTGGCCCAGTATCGATCACGACTTACGAGTTGTAGGTTGTGAGTTCGAACCCAGGCAGGCACTTTACTTTGTGTATTTAATTTCATCACCACTGCTCTCAAAACGGTGAAGGGAAACATCGTGAGGAAACCGGCATGTCCTAGAACCAAAAATTCGAAGACATGTGACATCTAACAACCCGCGCTGGGCTCGCGTGGTGGATTACGGCTTACTCCCTCTCATAGAGAGGAGGCCTGTGTCCCAGCAGTGGGAACATTTTAGGCTGATTGTGTGTTGTGTTGTGTGATCAAGACGCATTATTCACAAATACAGGTTATTTGAAAATATCCACTTATGAAAAGACTGAAACAAATTAAAATCTCTGAGAAAGAAACAATCTCCAAAGAATACAAATGATTATATACCTGTTTTGCCCGAGAGCAAAGGCCTTCCTTCCCTCTTTCCACATTTTCCTACAGCGATTGCGGGCCAATCCTTTAAGGAGTCCAACTCATCCCCCCATCTCTTTTTGGGCCTGCCACGTAGACGTTTTGTACTATAGAAGAATACAAAATCAAATCTTAAGAACAGATTTTGATAAACCATAACAGACATTACGATATCGAAATAGGAGTTCGATTCGAATTCGAACATCGTCATTGTCATGTTCAAAGATGAGATGACGTTTTCGAACCAATTTTGGTTAAGGAACAAAACCAAAAACTCAAAATGATAATTAAGGTCACGAAACCTGTCCAATAAGGAACGTCCATACAGAGGTACTTAGACAACTTTAATTATTATACCTTTTTCCTGGCAGTACCGCTAGGTACAAGGTTATTTCCGTTACTGGGATTTTCAAGATTCATTTTTTAACGCTCATTATCTTCAATTTAGTCCATTTATGAATTCCCAAGATACTTACTTAGGTACTTCGTTATTTGCAATTCATTATTATAATAACCCTGGATATAGTGTATTTTCTTACGCATGCCGCGGTTGGTCCGTAGATGGGTGACCATCTTTACATACCAAGACACCCCCGTGCCTCAGAAAGCACGTTAAGCCGTTGGTCCCGGCTGTTATTCGTGGATTTTTGACAGTCGTTACGGGTCGTCAGAAGCCCGAAAGTCTGACAACCAATCCTATCAAGGGGTATCGTGTTATCCAGTAACTGGGTTGTGGTGGGCAGATAGGCAGTCACCCCATGTAAAATACTGGTATTCAGCTGCATCCAGTTAGACTGGAAGCCGACCCCAACGTAGTTAGGAAAAAGGCTAGGCAGATGATGATGATAGTGTCCTTTCTTCTATCTGTGTCCTTCCTTTATTCCCTAATCCCTATGAATTTCTATATCCAGCAATGCATTCTCATTGCCCTCGTTCTTAAAGATATGCAAACGAGTGCTTTTGACAATACTGAAGATCTTATCATCTGTCAACTATACCTACTATACTAAAATACCTATTCGGAGATTACCTCTCTTTAATAGTCGTCGTAGAAACTAATTTTGTGTAACATATTGGTGCCGATTCCCTTGTTCACAAACTAAACTAAATTTAAGTTCAGTGCATCTTTTTCTTTCTATTTCATTAAGAAAAGGACACAAGATACATTTTAGTTTAGTCCTGTCAAATTAATCAGGGCCTGTCACTACTTCATACTAGTTTAGACATGATTAAAAACTTGCCTACTAAAATTACGTCAATTTACGTCAAGCGCTGATTAATTTGCCAGGACTAAACTAAAATTTATCTTCTGGCCTTTTCTTAATGATATAGAAAGAAAAAGATGCACTGAACTTAAATTTTGTTTAGTTTGTGAACAAGGGAATCGGCACCAATATCTGTAAGTAAGTAACTAAAGTTATCGTTTTACGCGTTTCATTGTCAAGCTCATCAGTTTGCTTATCGATAGGAGATTGCAATCTTGCTTCTTTACAACCAATGTTTATCCTGCACTGCCTACCATGTGTACGACCTATTCTTTCACAGTTCGACTACTCTAGTACTTCGCAATCACAGCACAGTTACGTAATCAGGATTGTTCGTGCTCACTACTAGCTTATCATAGGACCATCGTAGTCTGACGACCATCTTTGTTAACGTAATGATAGCGCTGCTTGTAAAGGAAAGGTGACAAAATCCCGTAGCTATAAAACGCTACAAGTTTCTTATGGTGCCCTGGTCAAAATTAGAACTTACGCCGCCATCTTGTTGACAATATAATTTCTATGACAATTTCTCAAATGTTTACTAGCAACCTGTCTATGTCGTTCAGGAGCCAAAAAATCCTTGTAGCATTCTATTGTATGTTCAAATTCAAATTCATTTATTAATTTTGTGAACATAGGGTAAATATACAGATGTTATTATATAGAAATATTATCCATATTATGTCCCGCCAGAAGGCATACAAAATAATTAGTTACAAAAAGTCACATTAACAAAATAATAAAGTCACTAGGTAAGCACATGCCACAGTTTCATGCAAAACACTAACAGTTACGAGTAATAATATGTCAATAAATTAAGCCGGCACATAAACAAAAATAGGTAGTAAATAGTCACAATTTCGTATACTATATCAAAATGAAGCTAATGTCATTAAAGAATAGGTGGAGCAGGATTTGAATTATACAGATATTAAATTATAGAAGTATATATTATTTTAATTTGTCACTAAGATATTCGTTAACATAATAATATGCCTTGTCATTTAGTAGTTTAGTTGTTAGTTCCCGTTTCTCCACATGCATTGTTAAGTGTATCGGTCTTACGTTTTTGTTTCTCAATAGCATGTACTGAGTCAGCATGATGATTGGAATTTACATAGCCGTCTACACCTCAGGGTGATAAGGACTGAATTCATTGTTAATTTTAACTCCGGGGTTCTGTTATCTCGAATGTAAAACCTACCTATGTAAATTTAATGATGACTCAACTATTAAATTAACTCTGGAGTCATTGTTTGTCAGGTTATTGTTACATGTATTTTTTCTTAACTTGTCTATCAGCTCTGTTACTTTTCTACGTATTAATTGAACTGAAACCAGAACCAACTCCTGGAACTGTAACATTCATGAGTGTTCATTTTTCATCGACTTCACGTTTATTAATTCCTACTTTAAGAAACTCTGCTGGAGCTCATGTGTAAAGTTAATTATTACAATTCAGAGATAACATTGATTCCAAACTAGGCACAGCCTGTATCTTGGGTACATTAGACAAAACATTATCCTCTTAGATAATTGATGAGCATGAGTTCCCGGGTTCGATACCCAGGTCGGGCAGTGTTATTGGGTTTTTTTTCCATCAGGAATTTCTCAGTAGCAGCCCAGAGTTTGGATTTGTGCCCGGTTGATGGAAATAGGCTTGCTTCTATTAGGTATCGTATGATGAAGCCACCATCACCTCCACTTCACCATATGCATTGTGACGAGCATAAATTGCTTACTAACCATATTAAAGTAATCGAACCGCAACCCGTGAAATACTTATTATTAAGTAGTTCCGGTAGCCATCTGTGGTCATCAGCATCAGTTCCACTTCACCAAATGGTGCTTTCCAAGAGCAAATGTACGAGTTACTATAAAATTATCCAAATCGCTATAAAATTTGAGGATTTCCCTCGATTTCCAAGGGATCCCCTCATCAGATACTGACTTGGTGACAATGGGACCACCTCGAGAGCCTCGATACCCTTTCAAACAAAAAAAGAAACTTTAAAATCGGTCCACAATTGACGGAGAAATCGGTGAACATAAAAAAACAACATACATACAGCCGAACATATCACCTAGCTACCATGGAAGTCATATGACACTTTTTGGAAGTTGGTTACAAAAAAAGGCAATAATAGATCTTCAAGCACAGAAAAGAAATAGACGGAAGCTGCACGAAACGCTACGAAGTGATCGCTATTCTATTGAATTTCAATCGAAGTACTTGATGATTCCCACAATTTGTTAACGACAAAGATGCTTAACAAGAAATTGGTTGTATAAGCTATCATGCCGCTCAATGCACTGACACGATTTACATCAGTCATCACGGTTACTGTTTGGTGAGGAATTAAACATGACATTACATTACATATAATACGAGTATCAGCTTGGTCAAGAGAGAGAGGAGAGAGGATTTGACTTAGATTAGAGGCTTTAGTTTTAAGGCTAAGTACTACTCTCAAGTCCGTCAACGAATATCCGTCAACGAGTCCCATCCGAAAGTAGTTGATCCGTCAAAACAAGTGACAGATTCAATTTTTCGAACTGGCAAAAACACATCGAGAGTAGAGGCAACTGTCAAATCATGTTGTCATTCAATCTACGTCGGGCTCCGAACTAATCACATGGCCGTAGGTAATACGGAGTAGGATAACCCCGTCACATCGGCCGAAACTACGGTCTTTGTTCTTAGTGAGTAGACCTCCAGGCGCGACGCGACACTAATAGCACAACTCCTATAAAAACTTTATGGAATGTGTCAAGCTGATAGTGGCGTGTGCTAGCTGACATATAGCAAATAATTTAATTTAATGTTTTGTGTTGCGAGAGTGTGCCTCAAGGTTCCATTCTTGGTCGGTTTCTTAACTCCAGTTTAGATGTTTCAAACAACTCTCTGGTTTATCAAAAATCTGTCCTAGCTGGTGCAAATAAATATTGATGAATATTATTGTTAATAAATTGTGTTGTGTAATGTTTAAAATTATTTTGCCTACTATTTTATAGAATTAAGTTTTTCCAACTGAACAGAGAGCTGTGCTGCTGGGCAGTTTGTTGCGCCACTTCTTCCCAGCTCAAGCACTAGGAAGTAGAGAAGGGCGTTTTTGGGGGACTGTCTTATGTAATTTTGACGTTGGAAAACTGCTGATTCTTAGCCTAGTTTTGACTGACTTTGATCAAGCCAGTCTGCACGAGCCTTAAAGAGTTGATTGAAGATAGCAAAGCGAAGGATAACGGAATGTCCGCTTCCGTTGTTATAAACTTGTGGTCAAGATAATGATGACATTTGAAGTTTTGAATTTTGCATGAATGAAGTCTAGATGTTCTTCTGTTTAGGTATTTGAGTAGATAATTAGGTATAGACTTAAGCTTAGGTTTCCCACGATAGCGGTTGCCGCCACGTGATAGCAACAGCAACAGTGTTTGAAAGTAATATCTTTTTTTATGCTTTGGGTAGACCTTACTTCCTGAATTTATTTCATAAAGTATTTTACTACAATACTTAAATGTATGTGTTAATGTGTGTAATGTTAATACTTAAATATTAGACGAAATATATATATTATAAATATTAGAAACTAGATGCGCCCCGCGGTTTCACCCGCATAAGTTTTGACCCCGTGGGTATATCGGGATAAAAAGTATTCTTTGTGTTATTCCTGATTATAAAATATCTGTGTGCCAAATTTCATCCAAATCCGTTCAGTACTTTTTGCGTGAAAGAGTAACTAACATCCATCCATCCATCCATCCATCCATCCATCCATCCATCCATCCATCCATCCTTACAAACTTTCGCATTTATAATATTAATAAGTAGGATAGGATGAAGTTATCCGGTTATGCAGAGTAAGCAAGCTGAAGTGGCAGTAGGCTGGCCATGTTTGTCGAAAGACCTATGGCCGGTGGAGCAGAGGCGTCCTTGAGTGGAGACCGCATATCAGAAAGCGTAGTGTGGGACGGCCTTAAATAGGTGGCTGGGACAGACTGGATGCGGAAGGCAGAGGACAGGGTGTTGTGGCGCAGCCTGGAGGGAGGCCTATGTCCAGCAGTGGACTGTTATAGGCTGAGTTGATTGACTTAAATATTTACATATAGAATTGATATGTCTGAGTTGATTGA
Organism: Atethmia centrago; assembly: GCA_905333075.3. Lineage (NCBI taxonomy): Eukaryota > Metazoa > Arthropoda > Insecta > Lepidoptera > Noctuidae > Atethmia > Atethmia centrago. The sequence goes on from HG995388.1 coordinate 21,919,939, forward strand.
CTTAAATATTTACATATAGAATTGATATGTATGCGTTCTAGTTTAACATACATTTGTTACATAACTTACTTCCATTTTATGAAGGTGTAAATAACAAATTTAAAAGTCTCTAAAATCATATAGGTATCTGTGCCTTCAGATGATGGCACCGGGGTTTGACTTACCGGTGTCCAAAAACTCTCTCTAGAGAAACACCAACTTACTTTAAAAAATAACGTTAAAGTGACGTCATTCGACGGTAAATTTCGGACGCCATGTTGCGGTCACCGCAGTCCTAGCTTTACTACCACATAGAAATATTAGGAATATTTCCCGACAGTCATATTATATTACGAGATTTGTATGAGAGCAGTGGCGGCCCAGTGGTAACGGCCGCGACTTACAAGTTGTCGTTGTGGGTCGTAGGTTCGAACCCGGACAGGCGCTTTACTTTGTGTAAATTATTTCATCACCACTACTCTCAAAACGATGAAGAAAAACATCGAGAGGAAACCGGCTTGTCCTAGAACCAAAAATCCGAAGACTTGTGACATCTACCAACCCGCACTGGGCCCGCATGGTGGATTACGGCCCTCTCCCTCACACAGAGAGGAGGACTGTGCCCAGCAGTGGGAACATTATAGGCTGATTATGTAATATTATGTTTATATTGGTGGGGATAAAATCGTAGTCGTGATCAAAATCATATCATTAGCTATCTTATCGAGTACCTAATTTAATTTGTATGACTTCAACGAATAATTTAAATCTGACTATGTGAATGAACAACTTATACATTATTATTATTAATGCATGATGTACTTACGTTGACTTCGGACGAATAATGATTTTAATGTTAAAAACAAACATTGAACCAGCATGAAATAGTGTACACCTTATAGGTATGTTACAGCGAGCCTTTATTAAAATAACCATAAGAACTGATATTCCACCTGTGACAAACAATAAATGAATTTGAATTTGAATCATGTTCACCAATCACCAGTATGCTATGTAACGCAGTCATCTTCGAAATCGTGAGTAAGTATTACGTTTTAATTCGTTTGTTGATATTCTGCCACCAATTGATTATGTCATCAATTAATTCATCCATTACCTGGTCTGTTTATAAACACACTTGCATCATACTTAAGCCGTAATAATTTGGCATCTACGAAACTCGTATTTAACACAATCAACTACAGTCGCGAGCAAAAGTATGGAATCACTTACCTTAACTCCTTCACTCAATCCGAGATAGCTCCTTAAATACTGGGGTGATTTAAATTAATTTGGTATTAATTTAAAATTAACAGCTTAACCTTTAACTTGGTACCATGTTTAATATTCTTAACTAGTTATTAAGTACTCAAGATCGCGCGGAATCAATTCCAAGTAAATGATCCCATAAAAGTATGGGATCACCCTCGCGAGTGTAGTTCGGGAAAGGTAAAATATAGTTTTTTTTCAAGTGTTGCTAGGGTAAACGTTGAATCTGCAAAATGTCTACTTTTGACAATATATATCAATTGATATTGTATACCCACATAAAATATATCAATTGATATTTATATCATGATTTCTGTTGCAGCGCACTCGCAATCATGATCAATAACCTCCATTCTGACTTAAAAAAATATTTATTGCACTGATTAAATATGTAGGTAACTATGTATTTGTGACTTAGTTTTAACTCTTCAACAACAAACCACAAAGTCGCAATGTTTATGATTTTTGATTTTAGTGACTTTTAAGACGCTGACAACACCTAAACCGCGGTCACTGTAAGATTGCATAGAAAAGAAAGAGAAGCGTGACGACAAAACGCTTGTAATTTATTGCAAAATATGAAGCAATTATCTATTTACTCAGAATTGAGTTGAATAATCGAAAAAAAAAAACAACCAAGTTCTGCGTTCAAATAAGACGTACTTGTTATTCATTAAATACGTAACGTATGTTGCTATTTAATACAGATATTTTGGATTAGAACTCAAGGTAAGAGGTTAGTTTAACGTTAGTTTGTATCGAGATTTTTTTTCTAAACGTTTTTTGGTAACAACCAAGTTCTGGGAAATATGTTCAAAATTAACATATATTTTTTCCGCTACCACAAACTATACAGATTTGGCAATTTTCTTTCTTAAGAGAGGCCTATTTTGGTCAATTGGGTCTTGTCAGCGCCATAAATCTGTTATTATTACGCCTTCAAATAATGCAAGTAAGTTATGAAAAAAATGTATGTTAAACTAGAACGTGTAAACATCACTTCTAGTGAATATTTAAGTATTGTAGTAAAATACTTTATGAAATAATTACAGGAATGAATGTCTACCTAAAGCACAAAAAAACGATATTACTTTCAAACTAATTAAGATATTTTCATTTTCTTTTGTATTAATATTTTATTATTTATAATTCTATCTGTGATTTTTTTTTCTAATATTCATATTTTCGTTACAAAACTAAATACCTTTGAAACCAAACGGCAGCGCGGCGTGAGCGCGACGCAAATTTGTATGGCCAAGGTCAACGGCGTTTACCCGACCCTTATACGAATGATTAATAAGTAATTTCTGTGTGTTATATTGTATTCCATGGGAAGCTGTTCCATACGGAAGTCGAAGACACGCATTGTTTGATCACACTGAGTTACCACACAATATTGTTGTACTTCAAGGAAAGAACTCACGCGAAGTTTTTAACCACAATTTTTTTAAACAAAATAGCAATATACCTACCTAGTCTGAGCGTTGTCACCTGTCAACCTATTTGACGTATTTCTGAGTGATTAGTCCTAAGAAAAATGTTGCGGGTAAAAGAATGCAGTCATGCGCGTTCAAAACTGCGCGTGATTCGATCCAGATAAGTAAGATGCCTTAATAAGAGTGGGCCTTTACTGTAATGTTTTAAACTAGGTTGAATTGGAAATACTGATACATCTTGGAAATACTACGAATACGCCTTTAAAAATAAATGGGAAGAGTAGAGTGTGTTCAGTGTTCACCGGCTACAGATCCTTCAGCGCATTCTGACAATACGTAGCTAACTAAAGACGAATGATTAATTGAACCAAAGCAAAAATTAATTAGCCTTACCAAGCTCAAAACTAACTATGTTCCATTCAGGACCTTTAGCCATGTGAGTGAAAATATATAATAAGCTTTCAAATGAAATTAAGGACTAATAAATTTAAAAACGTCTCCAAAAATACCGTTAAAATTGTATTACACTCTAAAGGGATTCTTTGACGATAAGTAAATTTGTTCAATAAACACAGCACCTACAACTTTGACTTACCTACTTATGTTATGTTATGTTGTTTCATGATTATTATATTAATTTATAAAAAAAAAATAAGAAATACTAGCCTAATTTCCCACGACTATTAACCGTGGAATCCATTAAGAGGCCCATGTTCAGCGCAATCAGCACTCCCAACTCTATAGGTACTCCGATGAGTTTTTTCATCGGGATTGTATAAGTACGACGAAGGACATTTAAGTTTTTATGTAGCTTCGGGTGACCTCGGCTGTTCTCGGCAAAAACAACGATTGGACGTGAAGGCGAGCGTAACTTGCTCACTCAAGGATTTCAACTCCGAGACTTGCTTACGTAGCGGTTTAGAAAATATAACCACAGATCGAACAGTTCCGGAAGTCTATATTTTTAATTGAGTCAGAACTAGTTTTTTTCCGATTTCCGGTGCCGTTACATTACAGGCTGATAGAGCAAAGTGTTGGAAAAAATATTTTAGCAACCGTTCCAGATGTACCTATGCAGAAGTATGTGGTTATGGGGAGGGGCCAACGTGAAAACAAAAAGGTCTTATCGAATACTGGAACCGATGCCGAAAGAGAGACAACCCAAACATCTGATGGGACTTCTCCGACAAATACCCATATGGTCCTTCCATATTCAATTAAAAAAATCTAACGCAACAATGATAAAATGCGATATTACAGCAGTGGCCATTCATAGGGCATCGCGTGAAGATGCTTACATATCGACAAGTTGCCGTGTTCACGGCTGGTGGGCAATAATGCTAAGTGATTCGACACGCTGCCACTTTCTCCCGCGCACTGCATGCTAACATTCCACATTATTTACCCACATGTTGATTTGGACGTATGGAGAAAACGGTGTTATGTCACAGACTAGCCATCAGGCTTGGTAGACTTAAACGAAGTCGCAGTGGAAATTTTCCACCTTACTTTAGGTGGTCCTTTCATCCGCGTCAAAAACTCCAATCGTTTGGGTCCTTTGGTTCAACGACTACGCAGTCCGCACAGTGAATCTTTAGAAGTACTTAACAATTTAATTTTAAAACTTGGACATACCAAAATTACTCTATGATACTGGCCTTCAAAATTTAGTATCACACTTTTAAAATTGCAATAACTTTTAAAGTTCACAAGATATTAGATATGTTTTCGAAATTAAAATTGTTACATTTTTTTTTTAATATAAGAATAAATAGTCGCTAACCTTCTTCTAAGAAATGGCTGAAAAACTTTAAACAAAAACACTTTTCAATTTGCTTTCATACTTTTGACTTTTTTGTTTTTTCACATTAATTTCTTGATCGATGAATTTTGATTCAATAGCCAAGGTATTTGCAGAACGTAAACTCTGCGTGCGTTTAAAATGTTTTTTTTTTTTTAATTTCAAAACAAAACTCTGACTTCTATTTTTTAGAAGTTGCAATTTAAAAAGTGTGGTTAGTACTAAGTTTTGAAGGCCAGAGTATTTCAGCTACAGTTAATACAAAATACGAGCCCAATTCATGGAGCCTTTTAACCGATGATAACAATACATGGATTAATTTACGTGTTAATGCGGGTAACATGGCCATTGGATTAACTGTTTTCATTTCTTACAACATATTTGCCCTTCAGCTTTTAATGTTCCCACAGCTGGGACACAGGCCTCCTCCCGGTTAGAGGGAGTGGGCCGTAATCCACCACGCGGGCACAGTGCGGGTTCGTTGATGTCACATGTGTTCAATTTTTTGGTTCTAGGACATGCCAGTTTGCTCACGATGTTTTCCTTCACAGTTTTGAGAGCAGTGGTGATAAAATAATTTACACAAAGTAAAGCGCCTGTCTGGATTCAAACCTACGACATAGGAACGAAATAGGTTCTCGTATAGTCTTCTAGACAGTTTCCAATGCATTTGATTTGTTTGTGTATGTAAACAACAAAGACACATAATCAGCCTATAACTTTCCCACTGCTGGGAAACAGGCGACCTCTCTGTGAGAGGGAGTGGGCCGTTATCCACGACGCTGGCCCAGTGCGGGCTGGCAGATGTCACATGACTTCGAATTTTTGGTTCTAGGACATGCCGGTTTCCTCACGATGTTTTCCTTCACCGTACATAAGAGCAGTGGAGAAAGAATAAATTAGATAAAGAAAATTTTCTTTAAATAACACGTAAGTCGGGGCCGTTACCACTGGGCCACTGCTCAAATGTCAACAACAAAGACAGGAAGGAGTATTTTTCCTGATGCAAATACCTACCTCCCGCTTATTGCATGTCGAGGCATCGATTATCGTCGGTATCAAGAATCTAATAATTACTCGCGTTAATGAACTGTCGATTCCTACAACAACAGAATAGCTAGGAAATAGAGACAGTTGATAATTAATGATAATTGTGCAGTAATAGACTAGCCTTAATGAGCTCATCATTCTTCTGCCCTTATACCAATTTATTTGTGGTCGGCGCAATATGTCTTATACTCCTCTATTAGTTGACATCTTTCACACAGTCCATCCATCGTTTATTTGTTTTTCCCCTACTCGTATAGCCACATCCACATGCATACTCAAAACTTTCCTGGCGACATTTCCCTGATTCCTCCGCAACAAATCATACCATCATATCGTTCATTTGCGAGAAGCTTAACAGAACTCAAAAAGAGTAGTTTATGGGTATGACGAATTAAAAGTTTTAAAGCAGCGGTAAGAATGTGACGAAGTATAAAGTCACACCTCTCTAGCTCCCTCATTTTTAATGCTCATCTCATATACACCAACGGCAGAGGTAACTGCAGCAGTCGACTCGTCGACGGCAGAGGCAACTGCAGCCAACTCAAAAATGCTGATTTTTTGTTATGTCACCCTTCTTGCTAATGAGCGATATCATCATAACATGCTGAGCAGTGGTGGCCCAGTGGTAACAGCCGCGACTTACGAGTAGGTTCAAAACCAGACAGGTGCTTTACTTAGTGTAAATTATTTCACCACCACTGCTCTCAAAACGGTGAAGGAAAACCTCGTGAGGAAACCGGCATGTCCTAGAAACAAAAAAATCGAAGACATGTGACATTTACTGGGCCCGCGTGGCAGTGGCGTGCCTAGGGTTTCAAAATAACGCAAGCCCAATAAAATTTTAACCGATTTCAAAAAAGAAAGTTCAGTTTTCCACTGAGTATGTAGGTACCTACGTATCTACGTATGTATCATCGCAATTTTCTCATAAACTACTGGTTAGGTACAATAAATTCTCTATCGAGCATTTTAGTAAGGCATTTTAGTAAGGCTTTTAGGCTTATATGAAGGTACCGCCACTGCCGCGTGGTGGATTACGGCCCACTCCCTCTCACAGATAGGAGGCCTATGTCCCAGCTGTGAAAACATTATAGGCTGATTAAATATGTTATGTAACATCATACCATGACAACCTTTTCCGCACAACTTTTCACTCACCGGTGCCACTATCAGACTTCCTCTTATGTACTCATTTTTTATTTTATCCATGCGGGTAACACCACACATCCCTCTTAGCATTCTCTTCATAAGCTGCATGCAATTGCCTTTCATTCAGCTCTAGCCTTAATGAGCTGACTGTACTTAATTAAATTGTAATAGGAATCATGATAAGTTTTCATTTATGTTATTTTGTTAATATTTTACATAAATTCTTTTATATTTTGTGAATGTGAGAACGTTGTAGGATTAATAGACTGTAGATTTGTAGACCATTTATTTTTTGTTAAGACGCTGACAACACCTAAACTGCGGTCACTGTCAGATTGCATAAAACAGAAAGAGAAGCGCGATGACACAACGCTTGTAATTTATTGCAAAATATGAAGCAATTATCTATTTACTCAAAATTGAGTTGAGTAATCGAAAATAAATAACAACCAAGTTCTGTATTCAAATAAGACGTTCTTGTTAATAATTAAATACGTAACGTATTTTGATATTTAATGCAGATATTTTGGATTAGAACTCAAGGTAAGAGGTTAGTTTAACGTTAGTTTTTATCGAGATCTTTTATCAAAACGTATTTTGGTAACAACCAAGTTCTGGGAAATATGTTCAAAATTAACATTTACATTTTTTCCGCTACCACAAACTATACAGATTTGGCAATTTTTTTTCTTAAGAGAAGCCTATTTTGGTCAATTGGGTCTTGTCAGCGCCTTAAGTACCTGGTACATGTTGACAGGCATACACTGTCCTCCCATACCAAATAACATTGTAGTTTAAAACATTGTAAAAGCCAATTATTTTTATAAGAGTAACAGTAGAGTTTCTTGCCGGCTCTTCTCCATAGGAAACGACTTTGATTTTGAACCTATTCTCTACTGCACAATAGTAGCCCTTTTTAGGGTTTTGTAACCAAATGGCAAAAACGGAATCCTTTTAATTTTGTCATGTCCGTCTGCCACACAGCCGTTTATTTAAATGTGCCCACTGCTGAGAAACAGGCCTCCAATCTATGAGAGAAAGTAGTCCATAATCGGGTTGGTAGATATCACTAAGTCTTCGAATATTTGGTTCTAGATGTATTTTTTCACTGTTTTTAGAGTAGCTATGTCTGGGTTCGATTCGACCTCGCGTCTTCGACTACTCGTAAGACGGGGCCGTTGCCATGTGGACAACACTGCTCTGCTCAATCAACCTCTGCACTCACCATTTTTTGTTTTATCGTGTGGAAGTCCTCATGGATGTCCTCCATCCTGGGGTGGGTGGAGGGGTCAGTCAGACTCTTATTGGCTAAAACCACACGGTGTTCTGCTGCTACCTTTAACCGAAGTGCTTGCGCATTTCGTCACGCTCCACCGGCTAGGTGTTGGCCCGCATTCATTTATGCAGACCCCGTCACCCTCAGCAGCTGCATATAGCCGCAATTACACGGTACGCTGCCATCTCGGGCCTTTCACAGTTCAGGCAACAAACTCCCCAAGTCTGTTGCCTGCAGCCCTCACCCTAAGGCGGCCGGAGATGGTTCCGTGCCGGATTGGGAGGGAGGTCCTCTACACTCACCTAATCACCCAAATTCTCAGAAGGTAGCCACTTAAATCCGCACACAAATAGAACCCGGAAGATAGTGAACTTGCAGGTCGAACACGAGTATTACCAAGAATAGAGCGAAATGAAGGTTAGCTGGGTCCTTTCCAATACTTGACCACATGATAGAAATATACGGCGGTATAAATAGGCGAACTCGTTAGATACACCTTCTCTATTGATTCTATTGTCTTAATGAGGGGTCGTGGTTAAGTTATATACAGCCGCACAGCAGGCTTAGCATGACACTCTTTATTTCTTCGAAGAATAGACACGGCTCTTTCTATACAAAGTGACATTTCGTTTCTCAGTTTTTGACATCTCACCGTAGAAATCCTTCTACAATCTGTCACCTTGTCTTTCGTTTCTAACGATCTTTGTCTACGTCCTTTTTTATGTAGAAGGATGTCTACGGTGGGATGTCAAAAAAGGAGAAACGAAATGTCACTTTGTATGGAAAGAGCCGTGTCTATTCTTCAAAGAAATAGAGAGTGTCATGCTTTTTTTTTTTTTTGGGTGGGAAATCATCAAATAACTTCTCCCGCTCTGGGCGGAGCGGGAGGGTGTGTCAGACTCTTACTGACTAAAACCCACCCGTATTCCTTCCTGTTGCCTGTGTTGCGGGGGCCTCGGTGACCCATAAGTACCTTCCCGCGACCCCGGCAGGCATCGGCCCTAGTGGACCCCTACTTTTGTGCTGACCACATCTCTTTGAGGCGCGCGTGGAATACGACGCGCCGTCGACCCGGGCCTGGTCCTTACCGGACGGTGAGCTACCCATTGCTCACCGTCCGCAAGCCCGCGCCTACGGTGGCCGGAAATCCGCCCGGGATTCCCGACGCCCAGGGCGTCTCCTGCGGCGGCTAGGGGCGAGAGGGCGCGAAACTTGCCTTTCTCTCAACCGTCCCGCCTCCTCCTTTGCAAGCATTACTGCTTCGCATAAGGAGGTGACGGCTGCCCATGCCCTCTCGCTCCGTACCATGGCCTGAACCAGGGCCGGACGCGAGAGGTCTCTGCCGCCGATCACCTCCACGAGGACACGGCGGTGCTCTGCCCAAGCCGGGCAGACCTCCACCGTATGCTCCACCGTGTCCTCCAGGCGATCCACACAGTGGTGACACCCGGACGTTTCCTCCCGCCTTATCCGACACAGGAACCTCCCGAAGCTGCCGTGTCCGGTGAGGACCTGCGTCACGCGGAAGGTGAGGACGCCGTGGCGCCTCTCCAGCCACTCCTCAAAGAGGGGACTTATCGCCGCAATCGTGGCGTGCCCAGCACTGGGTTGCAACAACCGTACTTTCCATGACGCCATGAGATCCCGCCGGAGCTCCGTCCGCTGTGCCGCGATTTCTCGCGGCAGCGGGCTTACGCCCCGGCGTTTCGCCTCCTCGCGCCACTCCCATACGTGCGCGAGGACTTTTGCCTCCAGATCCCATGGCGGCAGTCCGGCAAGGAGGCTCGCTGCCTCACAGGAGACCGTGCGGTATCCTCGGAACATCCGGATGGCCATAACCCTTTGGGCCACGCTCAACCGGCGGGCTGGCCGCAGCGCCAGAGAGCGCGCCCATACAGGTGCCCCGTAGAGGGCCATGGACCGCACGACCCCCGCGTAGAGCCTCCGGCAGGAGGCGTTTGGACCCCATAGATTGGGCAGGAGCCGCTTCAATGCAGCGCCCGCCCGCTCCAGTTTGGGAGCCAAACGTCGGAAATGCTCCAGAGTATCATGCTAAGCCTGTAGGTCGATCGAAGATTAAGCTACGCTTGCCGCGGTTCGTGGATGGATGACCTTCTATTATCTACATACCGAGACCCGTGCCCGGAAAGTATGTTAAGCCGTTGGTCCCGGCTGTCATTCGTAGACCTTTGTTCGCCGTTGGTCCGTGTATGGGTTTTTTTTTTTTTGAGGATGGGAAATCATCAAATAACTTTCTTCTGACACACCCTCCCGCTCTGGGCGGAGCGGGAGGGTGTGTCAGACTCTTACTGACCTTCCCGCGACTTCCGTGTATGGGTGGCCATCTTTGCATATCAAGCCCCTTCCGTCCCACGGAAAGCACGTTAAACTGTTGGTCCCGGCTGTCATTCGTGGATGTTTGACAGTCGTTACGGGTCGTCAGAAGCCCAAAAGTCTGACAACCAGTCTTACCAAGGGGTATCTTGTACCCAGTAACTAGGTTGTGGAGGTCAGATAGGCAGTCGCTCCATGTAAAATACTGGTATTCAGGTGTATACGGTTAGACTGTTGGCAGTTAGGTTAGTTGGGAAAAGGCTAGGCAGATTGATTGAATTATTTTAAAGTATACTTGGTTTCACTTACGCTGTCGGTTATTTTTAGGATCTGATTAAAGATGATGTTATTAAGTTGGTGGTGTTAAATTGTTGTTCAAATAAATCCCCACACAATGTTTTTTATATAAGCCTCAGTACTACTACGCGTTTGGTAGGACCAAACGCGTAGTAGTACCTTAACAGTTTTCAAGTGATGTTATCGCCTTGTTAGTATCGTAATACAATCCAGCGTCAAGTACGCACTAGACATCATTCTGTCTTGTCTATGCGTATATTATATCAGTAACGAAGTCAAAACTGAACATTGAATATTAAAAAAAAGTAATTGCTACGAGGCGTGGAGTCCGATGCCGAAAGCATAGTTTTTAGATTTTTTGTCCGTTAGTCTGTTTATCTGGATGATTTTTTTCGGATTGGTGAAAAACGAATTTGGATGATGCACATACATAGATAGCTTATAGTTTTAATCCCGGTAGTACGTTCCCGTGGGATATTTACGACATCCACGCGGGAGTTGTTAATAAAATTATAACCGTCGACTACTCGACAAAATTATACAATTTACTTATCGCATCACTTGACGTGCACTGCGCAGTGAAGGCTCCTGCCACCTACTAAGTGGTTAAGGGTCTGGTAATCGCCGTTGACCTTGGCCATGCAAATGTGTGTCGCACTCAACCCACGCCGCCGCCGCGCCGTTGGTTTCAAAGGGAATATTTATTTTTCGTAACGAAAATACGAATATTTGAAAAAAAAAACAAAAATAGAATTATAGATATTAAAATAGTCTGTACCCACAAAAAACATATATCTTAAGTAGTTTGAAATTACATAATGTAGTTTTATGCTTTGGGTAGACATTACTTCCTGAATTTATTTCATAAAGTATTTTACTACAAAACTTAAATATACACATTTACAATTGAAATGTATGCGTTCTAGTTTAACGTACATTTTTTGCACAACTTACTTGGACTACATGAAGGCGTAATAACAGATTTAAAAATCACTAAAATCATATATCTGCGCCTTAAGGTGAAGGCGCCAGGGGTCAGTTTATTGATGGTTCTAATGATTATAACTCTGTAAATAAATGTTTGTTATTTTCGCGAATCCTATGTTGACCAACATACAACCTGTCACTGTCCTGCTAAATGCAACTGTTTATTTATTAGGCTAATTTAGCGTATCACCTTTGGGATCAAGAATTCAAGATCGAGAAATATCTTAGAACTAGGGTGGCCAACCAATGCCCCACGCAAAAAAATAAAAAAGTGGCCAGCCATACTGTTAAAAACAGTATTATACTGTTTTTTCACGCTAAAATACTGTTTACTGTTCAATAAAAATAAAGTATATGAATACACTGTTTTCACTAATATCCAGAACATTACCTAAATAAAAAAAATCATCTACTACGTAGAACATCGTGCATGGGCGCAGTGATTCAGCTAGCCTTCATTTTAAATTGGAATTTTCGGGACATAGTAAATTTATCAAAATCAAAAATAATTTATTCAAACTAGGCTGAGAGTAAGCATTTTTCGAACGTCAAAACTACCTACATAAGAGAGTCCCCCAAAAACGCCCACCCTTCACCGCTTCCTAGTGCTTTAGCTGGGATGAAGAAGCGGCGATAATTGTTATCAGAATACCATTTAGATACTAGTATTATAGTTAGATAGTTCTGCCACCTCAGTATTCACAGAATGAGCGTTATCACTTTATCAGTGATGAATTTTATTAAATGAATTCAAGCTCTATTACTATCGTCCCATCGCATAGTATTTATCATGAATACTTTCTTTCGCCCTGGGGTGGGACGAAGGAAATAGTCTCTCGTCTATTTGGTTTGGCTTACGAAGCCTTCAATATGGTGCTCAATTTATAAGTTGCGGGAGTAGCACTAATGAATTATGTATATATTAAAAAAACCGGACAAGTACGAATTTAACTCGCCTGGTGAGCATTCCGTACAATGATTAAGTTATCTACTATGTTTTTTGTCCCAAGATAATTTTTCCCAAGAACAAACTTAACATAAGTTTGTGCGCCCAATATTAAGAGATTTACCATGTTATTTTAACACCATAGTTTCTTATAGGTTTTTCTGTAATCTTTTTAAAGAACTATTATTTCTTGTACAAAAAGTTGGCAACCCTGGTTACAACCTACCAGTCTATTATGAGGACGAGTGTAATAATAACTATGGTTGCCAAAGAATGATGACTGTCGGTTCTGCAATCACCATGACATGCAACCTGTTTTGTATGCATTATAGTTAGTTACAGAGCCATTCAACTCGTTTACAAAGCACATTATCACCTTTTTTGAAGAACTGACGACGTTTGGCAATGACTCGCAATCAATTTGTATCAAATGACTGGTTGCAAAAAAAATGTTGTTAATTGATTAAATAAATCTAACATAACATCACACCGGTATTTCCCGAAGGGTTAGACAGAGGTGCACCTATACTTAGTAACCCCATATTTTGCCAGTTATGTTTAAGTCCCAATAACAGGAGGCGAGCCTATTGCTATCAACCGGGCACAAATCCAGACTCCGGGCTGCTACGGTGGTAATTCCAACACTTTGTCTGAGCTGGGAATTGAACCCAGGAGCTCATGCTCAGCATTAGCGCTTGCCACTAGTTGGTTAAGGCGCAGATATATGATTTTAGAGACTTTTAAATCTGTTATTACGCCTTCATAATGCAAGTAAATTATGCATAAAATGTATGTTAAATTAAAACGTATATACACGTCAATTATATCTGTGAATATTTAAGTATTGTAGTAAAATACTTTATGAAATAAATTCAGGAAGTAATGTCTACCCCAAACATAAAAAAACGATATTACTTTCAAACTACATAAGATATTCTCATGTTTTTTTATTGTATGAACAGACTATTTTAATATCTATAATTTTATTTGTGATTTTTTTTCATATACCTATTCATGTTTTCGTTACTAATAATAAATATTCCCTATGTAGCCGAAAGGCGGGCGCGAAGCACATTTGTATGACCAAGGTCAACGGCGATTATCCGACCCTTAAGTAAATGTACTGTAAGATAATAGAGATAGTCAAGTAGTATTGACGTCAGAGGTTCCACGCGCGCCTCAAAGAAATGTCATCAGCACATGTGTAGGGGTCCACTAGGGCCGATGCCTGTTGGAGTCGCGGGAAGGTACTAAAGGGTTACCGAGGCCCCTGACAACACAGGCAATGGAAGGGACACCGGTGGGTTTTAGTCTTAAGAGTCTGACACAACCTCTTGCTCCGCCCAGAGCGGGAGAAGTTAACTTCTATTTGATAATATCCCACCCATAAAAAAGAGGTGCTTTTTTAAGACATGTGTGATTTAATGATCAAATCTAATCTTGTAGGATTTTTTACAGGTTCGTTATATTCTATTTTAAAGTTTCTATGATCTAAGATCGGCGTTATTGCTATGTCATTGTCAACTTCGCCATAATCTTTTGTTGAGTCAGCTCCCAGTGTGTCATAATCATAAAATGCTAGTTTTTTGTGTTTTCTGTGGTTTTGTGATCTTATCGTCTCAAAGGACCAAATTATCTATGTTGAAGATGTCGCTAAATAAGAGTACCATGAACCATGTTTGAAAAATATCAGCATCCTCATACATTACGCTAAAACACATATCATATGTCAACTGTTTAAAGATCGCTTAAGGTACAGCTGTCCGTTTAGAGTTTCTGAATTTTCCCAAACGTCCGTTTAGCTTCCCAATAGTATCTGATAGAAGTGTGAATATCCAAACAAACAATCATTATTACATCGTAAGAGCATGTAGGTTGTTCTTAATATTTTGGTTGTAGTACGTGTCTACTTGTAGTGTTACCGTGAGACCCCGAACTACAAAGTGTGACCTCTAACTGTGACTCACGGATACGTTCGATCTCTACGCGTGGGATTATGACACTCGAAGTTAATTGTGGATTTTGTTTGTTATTATGAAGAACTGGCTGTGGTTTGAAGATTGTTTTAAATATTGTGATTGTAAAAATACCATGTTGTCTGATAAATGTTGATTATGATGATGATTTAGTTGGTTTTTAGTCTTGAGATTCATGATGAGCCAATCTAGTTTTTACGCGTTCTAGCTTTTGTACACCGTAAATAATACTGTTTACTGCCAACAAGGGAAGTTAGTCGTTAATTATTATACAGTAAACACATTAGAGTCCTTTTTGGCAACAAACTATATTATTTCAACGTTATATTAATCCATATTAAAGATTCGTCCCGAGTCACCCTTTTCCTTCCCACGACCCCGGCAGGAATCGGCCCTAGTGGACCCCTACACTTGTGCTGACGACATCTCTTTGAGGCGCGCGTGGAATACGACGCGCCGTCGACCCGGACCTGGTCCTTACCGGACGGTGAGCTACCCATTGCTCACCGTCCGCAAGCCCGCGCCTACGGTGGCCGGAAATCCGCCCGGGATTCCCGACGCCCAGGGCGTCTCCTGCGGCGGCTAGGGGCAAGAGGGCGCAAAACTTGCCTTTCCCTCAACCGTCCCGCCTCCTCCTTCGCGAGCATTACTGCTTTGCAGAAGGAGGTGATGGCTGCCCATGCCCTCTCGCTCCGTACCATGGCCTGAACCAGGGCCGGACGTGAGAGATCTCTGCCGCCGATCGCCTCCACGAGGACACGGCAGTGCTCTGCCCAAGCCGGGCAGACCTCCACCATATGCTCCACCGTATCCTCCGGGCGATCCACACAGTGGTGACACCCGGACGTTTCCTCCCGCCTTATCCGACACAGTGTCGGGTGAGGAATTGTACCGAGGATGCTGGCGGCATTTCCTCGCTGAATTGCAATGCTGATGCGTTGCGCGAGAAAGCCGCCAGCTTTTCGGTCACCAGTAACATCAGCTAGACGTTTCGCGATTTCCGCAAATAACTTATGCGCACTGGGACTCCACGGACCGAGGGTCTCGACGCCAAAGGGCACAAAGTTGTACTCTCTGCCAAGGCCTCCATATTTAATAACTTTCAGATTTTAGGCACTTTCTGCCGCTGCACCCGCTTTAGAAGTAGTCCGTTGGAGGTTGGACGGTGCCAGTTTGTCTACACAGGTAGCTTCCCACACAAGCATCCGTCCCAAACTCCACGGTACTAAAGACGCACCATCAGGTCTTTTCAGGCCATCATCTCTGACAATGCCAGTCGGCTCAAGAAGAGCAGGCACATTGATGCTGGCAAGAGACCGGCGGATTATGTCATTAAGTGTAAATACGTAAATCCATTAATTAATGCTTGATTCTAAGAGCGACAACTTCAACGAGGGAAGATCATTAACATAAATATTATTTATATTAATTAGTGGCACTCCGCACGTGTATAAATCATCTGTGTTTATTACCTTTAAATTCTCAAAAACTACTAATGAACGATACATGGCGAAGAGAGATTGCGATCTCATTCGGTCTGTGACAGCCTCACAGGTAAAACCAGTCAAGCACGTTATTTCTCTACGGCTTTATTAAAGAAACATTATTCATATAAGGAAAACGATGTCGAAAACACCGCTACTGAGTAAAGTACGTGCATTGAAGCGTGGGGAAAACCCGGTCAGAGTTAACCCAGGCGATTTTTTTTCGCGCACTGGATTTTCAACGCTCTGCTTAGCGCCGATAGTTGAAACTCCAACAGTACCTATGTTTTTTTGACACGCTGGGATGCACTCTGTTGGATTCTCAATGCTCAGCTCAACACCGAGAGTTGAAAATACAGTGCGCGATAAAATCCCGCCACGATATTATCCCGCCACGATATTTTTACGCCCGTGGAAACGGGGGCTTACTATACAAAACATACCAACACGTTAAAGCCCACGTCATGTTTTGCGACCGGTCGGAAAGTTTGATAACCGGTTAAGCTGGATTTGTGGATAATAATAACGCATAGCTTACGCACATTGTGAGAAAAGATCAGATTATGGACTACCATATTAAAGCAGTATTTAGTCGTAAACTCTGAAAGGTCACGTGAACAGTTAGATTGCAGGCCCAAAGTGCACTGTGCTATCGCCTGTCAGTCTGATCATTCTGATGTATGCAGTAGAGACTTGGTTTTCTGTATCGATCTCATCCAAAGGATAGCCTTATGCTTGAGTGACATCGTCATGTTCGTGAACGGGCGCCGTCATTAGAGACTGGTCATCTCTTAACTACCACGGGTCATCTCTTAGCTGCCATGGCTTATTTTATTTTTTTTTTATTTTTGAACCTTTTTTTACGGACGCTTTTACGTTTTGCATCGTTGTCACATGTATAATTTCAAAATGAATGGTATAAACAATATTTTGTAACCATAATATGTTGATTTAAAGAGACTGATCATCTCTTAGCTGCCACGGCTTATTTAAATTTTTAATTTTTTAATTGTTCTTTTTGTTATTTTTTTTTTACGGACTCTTTTACGTTTTGCATCGTTCTCACATGTATAATTTCAAAATGAATGATGTAAACAATATTTTTTTAACCATAATTATGTTGATTTAAAAGAGTGTCCGTGTAGTTTCTTGTCCGTTTTTCTCCATAGGTACCTACTATGCTTTGGAATGGGCAACTAGCTTCATCTTTCTAACTGACCGACCCATTAACAATATTCAAAAGTGCCTGTAATTGGTTTATTTCAAATAAATGCTTTGAGTTGAGTTCGAGATCGCTTGGTACTGGTTGCGCATTGCATGTTTTCACAACTTAGGTACTAACTTGTTAAATACGAAATCAATACGTCATGTGCAGTGAACTGGTATGTTATGAACGTATTTTCTCCCCTATCCTAGGGAACATTCAAGCCGCATCTAATTGAAATAACTCGTGTTTTTTGGAGCTCGTGCTTTTTTTGGTCCTTTTTTAAGGAGATATTCTGGAAAAGAGTCTTTAAGGAATGAGCTTTGTGACTTGCCTTTGAAATTAAGTATGCTTCAATTCCTAATCGGCCATCTATCTTATGGCGCAGCTAATGATTTTAGTGACTTTTAAATCTGTTATTACGCCTTCAGATAATGCAAGTAGGTAAGTTATGCAAAAAATGTATGTTAAACTAAAACGCGTATACATCAATTCTATACATGAATATTTAAGTATTGTAGTAAAATACTTTATGAAATAAATTCAGGAAGTAATGTCTATCCAATGCATAAAAAAAAAACGATATTACTTTTAAACTACTTAAGATATTTTCATGTTTTTTTATTATCTGTACTTAAATATATCTGTTCTTTTTTCAAATATTAATGTTCTCGTTACTAAAAATAAATAAGACGTATTCCCTTTCAAACCGAACGGCAGCGCAGCGCAAGCGCGACGCGCAGTTGTATGGCCAAGGTCAACGGCGTTTACCCGACCCTTAAGAGAGAAAGTGCGGTGGCCAATACCTTATCTAATGGATTTCCCAATGTTAATAAAGCTCAAGAAATTAATGCATAGGTATTAGGCAAAACCAGATTAAAATTAACATAGTAATTTGCTTAGTTAAAAACCAGTTCCTAGCAGGTAATAGAACTGGTTTTTTTTTTGTACGCAAGGACTCTTTTTGGGCATTTAAATTTAAAAACCTTAAAAATGCAGAAAACAATTAATATAATTTGGTTTAATATATTCAACACGCAACCATCTTGCGTATACATATACCCACATTTTCTTACATCAGTAAGTATTTCATATGGTTAATTACCTATTTCAATGATTTGTTTAATTACGTAAATGTACTTAGGTAAACTTGCATCAATAAAAGTGAAAAATAAATTTAATTTCGGAAGTCGGTGTCTTTGGTTTTGTGTTTTCGTAACAAAAAACCAAAACAAAACACAAACAATACAAAAAGAGTAGGTAGGTACAAATTTTATCGAAATAAAAAAGCTTTTATTTTTCACTTTTTCCCTGTGGTACAAATATACACACAAATTAGAATACCTGCTATGTAAATAACATTGACAGGAAGTTATTATAACATCGTCCACAAAGACTAAGTGGGAAAAATACGTATATAATATTTAGTGGGTCGGTTTGTAATTTATCTAAGTTACAATAGTCTAATGTCAACTGCTCATCACCTTTTAAAAAATATGCTGTCCCCGATGCAGGAACGTTAATTGTTGAAGAGTTCCCCTGGTACTTCACCATCCGCTCCACATCACCATATGCATTGTGACAAAAATTGCTGGCTATCTGTGGTCTTCATCATCAGTTCCACTTCATCAATTCGTGCTTTCCGAGAGCAAATGCACGAGTTACTAAAAAAACTTACGTTACTACTAAAAAATAATAAAATGCTCAAATCGCAATAGTAGTGCCTATAATATTTGAAGAGTCCCCACGATTTCTCCAGGATCCCATCATCAAATCCTGACCTGATGACGATGGGACCACCTAGGAAGCCTTTAAACAAAAAAAATATATAAATCGGTCCAACCGCCTTCGAGTTATCGGGGAACATACATCAAAACAAAAGATTCCGACGAACTGAGAACCTCTTCCTTTTTTGAAGTCGGTTGATAAGTAGTGCAAGCATCCTTTACAGACCTAATATAGATATGTAAGGGATGCTCTGGTAGGTCTTCTCTTGGTCGCGTACTGCATTACTGAACATCGTGTCCCAGAAAGGCATTCGTGGCTTTATTAATGACTAGCAGCGCCCCGCGGTTTTATCCGCGTAAGGCTCGATCCCGTGGGAATATCGGGATAAAAACACTATGTTCTAATCCAGGTCATGGTCTACCCATGTGTCAAATTTCATTCAAATCTGTTCAGCCGTTTAAGCGCGAAAGCGTAACAAACAAAAAAACTCACTTTCGCATATACAAGGTGTCGTTTTGCATCCTCGTCAATTTCAAGGAGGTAAATAAGCTAATGATTCTCGACACGAATCAATAAAACAAGTAGGTCTTTTTCTTTTCTAATTTTCGGAAATTGGCATGTGTGGGACACGCATGCTAAAACGCGGCCCGTGTGATACCGTATTATAACTGCCGTTTTACACACACTACCGCATACGCAACGGGGTGATTACGTTCTGTGAAAGTTGTGTATTCTAAAATACTGTCAAACTTAAATAACTAAAAAAACAAGTATGTTATAATTATTGAGCAGGTATCGTAATTTTATTTGATTATATATGTGTTTCATAGCAGCCTCCTGAAATTTGACGAAGATGCAAAACGACACCTTGTATAATATAATAATAAATATAACTATATAGTTAGGATATTCTTAGGTAAGTAATGGGGAGGCACATTTA
Organism: Atethmia centrago; assembly: GCA_905333075.3. Taxonomy (NCBI): domain Eukaryota; kingdom Metazoa; phylum Arthropoda; class Insecta; order Lepidoptera; family Noctuidae; genus Atethmia; species Atethmia centrago. Next base: position 21,939,795 of record HG995388.1, read on the forward strand.
CGAAAATGTCGAACAGTTTTCGTTTCATTCCTGAAAATATAATCCACAATAAAACCGTCCATCAGTGCCGCCAGTGCCTTTCAGTTCAAAGGACCAATCAATCAACCCCAAACTGACAAGCATGGCGAGCATGAGACATGCTAACACTCACCTTACGTTAATGTAGAACAATGAAAACCAAGTTAGCCACGCAAGGTATTTGTAAGTATACAATACGTAGGTACATAATGTCTGTTTCAAACCTATGAAGAAAGTGTAAACAGACCCTGCAAGGCAACCATCACCTCATATAGCAGTATTATTTTAATATTGCTTCACAATGGGAAAGAGATGGAGCTATAATAATAATAATAATAAATAATAAAAAGTGTTTATTTCTCACCACAAGCCAAAAAAATAATTAAATATTTTACACACAAGAAATAGCTAACGATTTCTGGTTGTGGATCGCAGGTGCCTGTGGTAGGTAGAAACACCTGTAATACAGGTCACCAGCTCCCCACCCTGTTCATGGTTGCATATTTGATTTACAAAAAATCAGTGAGCATTATTAAAGTAACAATAAATAACTAAAACGATTAAAAGTAAAAGCATGTTGGGAGGTTTTTATGAATGTAAGTGTGTGTGTGTGTATGTATGTATGTATGTATGTGTGTGTGTGTGTGTGTGTGTGTGTGTGTGTGTGTGTGTGTGTGTGTGTGTGTGTGCATGCGTGTGTGTGCATGCGTGTGTGTTGGGTGTCAAAGAGAGCTTCTGTGGCAGTATATGTTTGGCTTTGTAGCCAGGCTTGTAGAGATGAAGCTATACCCCCTGTATAGCTTCATCTCATTCTCATATGATGTAAGAGGGGCTTGTGGCTAAGTAATAACAGTCGCACGGGTCGCTCGATCAGGTTAAGCTACGCTTGCCGCGGTTGGTCCGTGGATGGGTGACCATCTTTACATACCAAGACCCCTCCGTACCTCGGAACGCACGTTAAGCCGTTGGTCCCGGCTGTCATTTGTAGATCTTTGACAGTCGTTACGGGTCGTCAGAAGCTCGGAAATCTGCCAACCAGTCTTACTAAGGGGTATCGTGTAACCCAGTAACTGGGTTGTGGAGGTCAGATAGGCAGTCGCTCCATGTAAAATACTGGTATTCAGCTGTATCAGGTAAGACTGGAAGCCGACCCCAGCATAGCTGGGAAAAGGCTAGGCAGATGATGATGATGATGCATGATGTACGTTGACTTAGGACGAATAATGATTTTAATGTTAAAAACAAACATTGAACCAGCATGAAATGTTGTACACCTTTCAGCGAGCCTTTATTTATTTTATTTATTTATTTAACAGTTTATGTACACACGTATAAGCAGACAAGAAGAAAGTAACAGAAAAATACGTACAAAGGTGATCCTTATTTCTAAAGAAATCTCTTCCAGCATATCTGCGATAGCACAGTAGACAAAGAGATGTAGACACCGTGTAATTATTATAATAACCATATGAACTGATCTGTATTCAGCTGCATCCGGTAAGACTGGTAGCCAACCCCAACATGGGAAAAGCCCTAGCATAGGCAGATGATGACTGTCTTTCAATAATACTTCATCATTATCCTGCCCTTATCCCAATTTATTTGTGGTCGGCGCAACAAATCCCTCTCTTCCATACTTCTCTATTAGTTGTCATCCCGGTTTCTTGCCATATCATCTTTCATACAGTCTATCCATGGTTTATTGGTTCCTGTACTTCAATAGTAGTTAATAAGTATAATTGCCCGTATCATATGGCGTGTATATAGTTAAATTAGTCACAGACGATTAACTTAATGGCTTTCTAACTGTTGGACTGATTACCGATACCTACATTATTTATTGGATTTTCAAAGTGGAAATTATAATTCGGGAATCTATTTAAGGGGACTACAGGAGCTAAACGCGAGTTATATAAGTTTTATAATGCCTAAAAGTATATGATCCACTGCAGTAAACAAAATCAGAAAAATATATGATATTCTTCAGGATATAGGTATGCTAGGTAGATAGTGTGTTGAAAACATACAACTAATTTGATATGATAGAAAAAAATCACGAACATACCTCTAACAATTATTTTACGATTAAAAACCACACTAATATACATTATGCAATCCTTCTGATTTTTTAATCAGATTATTACATGCAACATTTAGCATAATAGTGTTTTAATGTTTTTATCCAATCAATAGATTTTTTGTAAACAGATAATTGCTTCATATTTTGCAATAAATTAGCAGCGTTGAGACATCGCGCCTCTCTCTCTTGTGTATGCAGTCCGACACACACTGGTCCCAAATGATAAAAAAGGGGACATTAAGAAATTTTTGACAAAAGGTCAACCGATTCAGCTTATTTTTTTTTTGTAGACAGCTGATGCAATTACAAATCACTTTTGTACATTGAGTTTTTGCCAAAAAAGCCGTATTTTCAGAGAAAAAAAATATTCAAATATTTTTTGTATGAAAGAAATCCTAATTTTGTCTTTATCTTCCAAGATTCAAACGTATTCAAAATAAAACTTAGCGCAGCTTGTAGAGGGGCTAATTTCTCACTACTTTGTCATAGACACTCAACTGCGATTTTGTGCTCCTTTTGAGTTACATGCACTTTAAATATTTTTTGTATGAAAAAATCCTAATTTTGTCTTTATCTTCCAAGATTCAAACGTATTCAAAATAAAACTTAGCGCAGCTTGTAGAGGGGTTAATTGTTCATCACTTTGCCATAGACACTCAATTGCGATTTTGTGCTCCTTTTCAGTTACAGGCACTTTAAATTTTTCGTTGTCGGATGAGCTTTACTAGTTTTTTGTAGACAGCTGATACAATTACAAGTAACTTTTAAAGATGTATTTTTTGTTAAATAAGCCGTATTTTCAGAGTTAAAAAATTAATTCAGGCGGATTAGAAATAATCTTGTTAAAGATAGACTAAGATGTAATAACATTTTCTTCATTAATAAGTAACTCTTATAAATGTCTTTCTATTAAAAAAAGTCTTATTTTAAATATATCAAATAAACAACTTGGATATCTCAAAACGTGTACAGACATGTTCAGGTACAGGTAATTTATTGTGTGACTCATATTCAGATTATAAGCATTTTTTGGTAATGAGTCATTGCTTAATTAGCCGATTACTTACAATTTGGGCTATATTTGGTCATCTAACGCTAGTGAATGCGTCGGAAACGCTGAATGATAAAAAGGTATAAATTGCAATTAAAACTTTTCCTTCGTACTTTAACGGGCTTAGGACCGTCAAAATACAAACCTATATAATAATATAGGTATTGTATTAAGGCGTACTTAAAAAATTTGAACTACCTGTAACCCTAACGCTTAATTTATCTTTACATGCATGTTTTGTTTATTTATTTATTTTATACTTTATCACTTAATATGTATTTGATTTAGGGCAGGGATCTTGGCGTGCTTATCTGTTTTGGTCACTTTCTTCAATAATAAACGGCACTTGCACTATTAACAGTCTTTTAATTATAGTTCCACAACAAAACACACGCTTTTACAATTATTTTCACAGGTTAATTCACAGAGCAATGTTCGTGCGATCAAGATTCAATGTCAAGTCATTGTCACAATAAAATATCAGGGTATAATAAAAATAAACAATATTGTTCTACCCTACTTTGTCCTAATAAGTCATATGAAATGTAAAATACAACTTTTTATTTGACTACCCCAACAGTGGGTAGTCTTTGTTTACAAATGTAATACTTTGCTAGGGCTGTCGTCAACATAATATGAATAAATAAATAAATAAAACAAACACAAAAAATAAAACAAAGCGCATTTTTTTTCAGTACCTGTAAACTTAATAACTAAAGTAAACTATTATTTTACAAATTTAAATAAACTAGAACATAAATTAATTTTAAGCGCATTTTTTCTCAGTACCTATAAACTTAATAACTTAAATAAACTAGATTACAAACTTACAAACTTAAATAAACTAACATGAACGTGCGTATGTTACAATGTGAATTATGCTAGCGGATCTTGTGGGGGATTATTCTCAATGTCGACGTATACTTCTTCCTCATCAGCAACTTCTAAATCGAGTTCATTGGGTGAAACGTCATCCTTTAGAAGATTTTCGGCTTCTTCAAACCTCTGCTGCTTTTGAATTTTGGTGAACTTCGGTCTTATGTTCGTAATGTACGGATCGGAGCTGATAAGTAACTGGTGTAAAATATCTTCATTTGTTTGCATTCTGCCTATCTTTCTAGTATGCTTTTCTCTGATTGAACGAAAATCTTTGTTTCTTGCTTCTGAGGCTTCTTCGGACATCATACCAATTGGAATAAAAGAAAAATGCTGGCAAATATCTGCACCATGCACTAAAAGTTTATGTACACTCGAAGGCATGTAATACCACGAGTACTCGCTGACATAAAGTTCTGCTGTTTCTCTGCAATAAATTCTAAATTTTTCAATATCTACATTTCTCCCAGAAGATATTGCCTGCAAAATTACAGCAAATCTCTTAATCAAATTAGCATTAACTCCTGTTATCTCAGCTGACCTTTCGTAATCATTGAAAAACCGTCGAGCTGTATTGCCATCGTTTGTTGTCCCAAAGCCTTGTTTGACGATATCAATCATTAAGCCAGTTACAACAAAAAACTCATGCTGCGTTAACTCTTTTCTTGATTTTCGGAGCAGTTTGTCCTCACCCCGAGCCGCCCATTTTTTGAAATCTAAGTTGTAAGATATGTGCAAAATACATTCCATGCATCGCAACCACATGTGAAGTGAAGATAAACCATATTTGTACATATCATGGTTTTCTGGTTTGTTAAATACGAGGTTCAAGTTGTTCATATCTTTCGGATTTGTTAAGCAAATGTTGCAATTGGCTGCAGACTGTGTCTGTGAAAGTGCCGTGCATACTTTGCCGTCGATCATCGTCATATGCAATTCATGAAATACTTCAAATTCGCCATCAAATAACTTTGTTGGTAGAAGGTTCTGAATTTCTTCTTGTAATGTTGCTTCTACTTGCTGAATATATTCTTTTGTTTCTTGTTTGAATTCGAACATAATTGGTCTGCAATAGTTTGTTGAAGAAGGGCGCGGATTTTCCCATACTATCACATCGTTGTCACTCATAAGGCGAAGTGGCACAAAACTAACCATAAATACAGAAGATTCTGAAAATATGTCACCAGTTGGTTTTTGTTTGTAACAACTTTGTGAAGAAGCTCCGTCACAGCCCCATTTACTAACTAGCTTCAAAACACCACCATTAATATTTGAACCAGTCACTTTCAAAATCTTCTCGGCAGTTAAATCTAGAACTGCCTGTAACTTAATTTTAGCTCCTGACTCCGATATCACAATATCTTCTTTTGCTGGATAGCATTCTTTCTTCTTCAACAGTAACTTCTGGTAAGATGGAAAAGCCGCTGTGCCATTTGTACTTAAAATGGACCTCAAAGTTAGATATTGCCATTTTGATAAACTCAATGCTGTGGCAAGAGCTAAGGTGTCTTCCTCGGAAATCGATTTATCAGAAGCTTTATATAAAAAGTCACTTACTTCTTGCACCTTTTCTGGCTTATTTGAGAGGCACTTAATAACTTTAGAACAAACAGTGCGCCCGTTTTCATTAAGTTTAGCAATAAGAGCATAGAACAGCTCTTCTTCGGAATGCTCCAAAAGAGACAAAGAACGTCTTTTCTTCTGCTTATTTGTTAAATCTTCAAATGGTCGTTTATTTCTAGTTCTGGGAGTATTTGTGGTAGCTTCTGATGTAGATGCACCCGCTTCCTCTTCGTACGATAAATTATGCTCTTCTACGTCTACTGAAATGTCCTCTATGGTATATTCTGGATCAAACAACATAGGAAAATTCACAGAAGTTAAAGTTGGCCACAAAATTTTAGACTCCAACCACTCCTTGTTTTTAACACCAAATCTTTCGTTTCTACCTGAATTGTCCCATCTTCTAGCTAGGTTTGACGTATAATTTTGGCAAAACTTTTTGATAATACTGAGCTCTTCGTTTGGAATTTTACTTGAAATACGATTTATAATGGTTTGACACAGTAAATCACTATTTTTAAGGCACCCACTATTACTCAAAAAAGAAAAAATGTCTAAATTAGTCACAAATGTAGTCATTTTGATACAAAAATGTTACAGGCAAATAAATAAAAGTTACAATGTGGTGATAGTTGATAAAAAATTGTGTTGTTTTTACGAGCACAAGACGCGTAATGAACAAAAACGGGTTCCGCTTGCCCTTATACTATTGATATATGACTCATTACCCAACTATCCCGTTACTTAATGGGGTAGTTAGATAATGGCTCATTACCTAACTACCTCATTACTTAATGGGGTAGTTAGATAATGAGCCAAATATTCTTGCAATTTGGATGAGTCACGAGAAAATAAAACATACTAAGATGTGCTCCTACATAAATACCGCAAAACTACAAAGGGAATTTTTAATTGCAATTTATATACCTATTCATCATTCAGCGTTTTCGACGCGTTCGACTAGATGACCAAATAGAGCCGAAATCGTCACTTATAGGGTAATTAAGCAATGACTCTATACAAAAAAAATTTTACATACGAGTCACACAATAACTTACCTGTACATAAACATGTCTGAACACGTTTTGAGATTTCCTTGTTTGTTTATTTGATACTGATAATTTCATATATTTGTAAGAGTTACTCTACAAGCTGCGCTAAGTTTTATTTTGAATACGTTTGAATCTTGGAAGATAAAGACAAAATTAGAATTTTTTTATACAAAAAATATTTAAAGTGCCTGTAACTCAAAAGGAGCACAAAATCGCAGAAGAGTGTCTATGACAAAGTAGTGAGCAATTAGCATCTCTACAAGCTGCTTTAAGTTTTATTTTGAATACGTTTGAATCTTGAAGATAAAGACAAAATTAGGATTTTTTCATACAAAAAATATTTAAAGTGCATGTAACTCAAAAGGAGCACAAAATCGCAGAAGAGTGTCTATGACAAAGTGGTGAGCAATTAGCTCTTCTACAAGCTGCGCTAAGTTTTATTTTGAATACGTTTGAATCTTGGAAGATAAAGAGAAAATTTGGATTTTTTCATACAAAAAATATTTAAAGTGCCTGTAACTCAAAAGGAGCACAAAATCGCAGAAGAGTGTCTATGACAAAGTGGTGAGCAATTAGCACCTCTACAAGCTGCGCTAAGTTTTATTTTGAATACGTTTGAATCTTGGAAGATAAAAACAAAATTAGGATTTCTTTCATACAAAAAATATTTGAATATTTTTTTTCTCTGAAAATACGGCTTATTTGGCAAAAACTCAATCTATAAAAGTGATTTGTAATTGTATCAGCTGTCTACAAAAAAAAAATCAGCCGAATCCGTTGACCTTCTGTCAAAAATTTCTTAATGTCCACTTTTTTATCATTCGGGACCAGTGTGCGACAGTGACCGCGCTTTAGCTGTTGTCGGCCTCTTAATTTTGACTTATTAACTATTTACCTAATCATAGGTAGTTACGATTAATAGATTTAAATAATTAATTAAACGCTTGCGTGTGCCGGAGTATGATTTATTTTTAACTAGCCATAGGGAGTTTCCCTTTTTCATATATCAAAGGTAGTTTTAAAGGTAGTTAGTCCCAATCAAGAATGCAGTATATTTGTTCGTTAAGGTCATTAAACCTGGAGTCAAATACACATATTATTGAAAAAACTGTTTGTGACATTTTTATACAGGGCAATTATGCGTATAGTCTGTTCCAAACGCATCTGTTGAAAATGTAAACATTGTTGAATATTAGAAAACCTTAATTACCTTTTATAACCTCAATTATTGTCGTTGCTTTTTCATTTGAAATTTAATAATGTTTTCAAAAAATAATTGTTGGAGAAAGTGGTGAGGTATACAGTTGAAACCTGTGAGGGATTGCGTACCTAAGAATTTAACCCGAAGGGGACAACCACGGCCTCTTAAAGCAGTCATCATCATCATCTGCCTAGCCTTTTCCCAACTATGTTGGGGTCGGCTTCCAGTCTTACCGGATACAGCTGAATACCAGTATTTTACATGGAGCGACTGCCTATCTGACCTCCACAACCCAGTTACTGGGTTACACGATACCCCTTGGTAAGACTGGTAGTCAGACTTACGGGCTTCTGACAACCCGTAACAACTTTCAAAGATCTACAAATAATAGCCGCAACACACGGAAGGGTCTTGGTATGTAAAGATGGTCACCCATACACGGACCAACGGCGGCAAGCGTAGCTTATTCTAATCGATCGGCTGTACTTGTGAGACTTAGCCACGAGCCCCTCCTACTATTGAAACTCAGTGTGTAGTATGTAAATTAAGGGCAAATTCGACCATACTTGAATACCTAGTCAGCGTCAGGTATATTTGCCTGACACATGCTCTCCTTGACTCCCATTTGGTGCAACCTTGAGACGCACACCGCTCCTTGTATTCGAAAATTAATTTGACGTATGTCACACGAGTGAGTGTCATTCTATTTCTTTATGTATGTTTTTCTTTTTTGTATATTGACACCTTGTTACAACCTGACACTGACCTGTAAATTGCAAAAAACGTAAGAAAATTTGAATCTCGCGGGCTACCACTGCGGATCCACACTAAACCTCAGCATTCTCCTGCCCTCATCTCAATTTATTTGGGGTCAATATGTCTCTTTTTTCCATAATTTTCCTGGTCAGATGTGGCAGCGCTAGTTGAGTTCTTACTACAACAGACTTTTGCGAAATGCCCTTTCTTATCACAAAGTTGACACGTCACATCGAAGGCATGTCTTGCGCGGATGCACCCGTCCTCCACAGAAGAAACATTTGCGATTCGAGCGAATCTGGAGGGCTGGCGTGGCTGCAGAGGCACTTGCATTTCCACTGGGGATAGGAGTACTCCGTACATTAGATTACATTACAATACTTCTTTATTAACTCGACTTATACTTACTAGGGATAATAATTTGTTCTATAAAAATAAAAAAAGTTCTAGTTAACCTGCGTTTGATTGTTTGAACCTGTTATTGTACGTATGTTCGTTGACCTCCTATCGATTTCTTTACCAACAATTAACAAAGAATTTAATGCAGAACACAAGCCAACGTTCCATAAATTTCGTTAAACTGTGAAATTAAAACACAAATTACGACACAGAACTAAGAAGTCCAAACCGGCCAAGTGCGTGTCGGACGACAAGCAATGAAGAGTTCCGTAGTCGGGATGAATTTATCTCAAAAACAAATTTAACATTGTAATTGAAAAACATGTTTTCCCGTACATATGTACATCGATATATGTATGTCACGGTCAATTCTGCAAATTTAAGTTGGTCGACTATTACTCGTTAACTTGTAAAGCCTACTTAGCTGTGATAGTTTTCTTTTTAATTTCGTTATCTGTATGTACTACTGCTATGATTTTTTTCACATATCCAAAAACAACCATTAAGCTGAACGAATCATCATCATCATCATCATTCCAGCCGAAAGACGTCCACTGCTGGACATAGGCCTCCCCCAATAGGGACGGTTTGCCATAATCACCACGCTTGGCAGGCGGGTTGGCGATCGCAGTATGGTGTTAAAATGCATAGAGAACGCTGCTGCCCATTCTCTAGTAGTCTAGTCCCTTAGTCCCCTTTTACGACACCCACGGGAAGAAATGGGATGGTGCTATTCTTTACGTCCGGCACCACACGGAACACGGATCACTGAATCGAAAAGTGGTTTTCACAGATCCGCAATATTTTTGAACGACCTATCCAACGATACCCCACACCATGGGATAGACGAGAAAAAAAATACGCTCGCCACTTTCCGTGCAAGGGAGGTACCCTACAATTTTTTTCAAGATTCTATTTTACAGTCCCCGGCACGTAAGTTGGCAAGAGTCGTTAGATGCGCAGAAGTCATATTTTAGGTCCCTTTGGTACGCGCGCGGGACGCGGGGTGTGAGGCAGCGAGCCGAGCGCGCGATTGGTGCATCAGTAGACCCTTGCGCCTCGCATTGTATCTACGTCCCGTTCGCTCCCGAATGCCACTAACTGCACGATGCGCGAACTTACCCCCACTATGCCAAATCATTGCCAAGTAAAGGCTCCTACATACTGGCGCGACTTGTCGCGCGACGCGTAGCGACACAAAGGCACCGCTGCACAGTGGAACGAATGTATGGGAGCGGTTGGACGTAGACATGTCCGAAAAATAAGAGTAAAATTATGACAAACTAATGATGCCATCTTATTCGATTACTTAATGCCTTCATAAATTGTGGTGATGAATTTCTTCATAACTCCCATATTTCGGGAGTAATTTGAGAAAATGTGAAATTTTACTATGAAAATGAGTGTATCGAGCTCTCTCCCTCCTGATTCCGGGCTTGTTTCAAGTAGCGGTCTCTAATATCGTAATGCTATTACTAAGAGCTATATTTAATACTAAGACACATAGTGCGCCAAATGTGCACTTTCTGGGATAAAAGGAAATGAAAATTTAAAAAAAAAAACGTTTTTTCCCCATTTGTATTTACTTTAAACCGCAGACAGACTTATTAAGAGGTCTATAAATATATTATATATATACAGAAATATATATTAACAAAAATATTCACAAGAACTGATGAGAGTATGACTTTTAAGTAAGTTGATAATAAATTACCTAGTTTCATTAAAAGTACAATAAATAATTAAGATGTAAGCTCTAATTTACTAAGTTACACATTTTAAAACAATAACATCATTTAATTATCTTCGTCATCATCATCATCATCAATTAATTCAAATTCAGAATCGATGTCCGCTAAATCATTTATGTTAACAAATTCGATATCACTTTTCTCAGAATCCGTAAGCTCATAAAATTCCTTAAAAGAAGATTTTTTTACAAACTTATTTCCTTTTGGACGGATACTTGTAACAAGTGGATCAGAAGACAGTAAAAGATTGTGCATAATATCTTCATTGCATGAGATACTGCTATGCTTTCGAGAATGCCCCTCTCTATATTTTCTAAAATCTTTATTTCTAGCCTCAGATGCCTCTTCGGATAGAAAACCAATGGGCACAATTGACATGTTCTGAACTATGTCTGGCCCATGCATTAAAATTTTATGAAGTGAAGAAGGCATATAATACCATGGGTATAACTCCACGTAAAGCTTAGCAGTATCAAAGCAGAACTCTCGGAATTTAGTTACGTTGATCTTCTCTCCTGATGAAATACACTGCAAGATCACACAGATTTTTCTTAAAAGCATAGCATCTATTCCGGTCAGTTCAGCAGATTTAGTGTAGTTTTCAAAAAATCTCCTTGCCGAGTTGCCATTGTTGGTGGATCCACTGCCTTGTTTCACAACATCGAGAAGTAAGCCCGTTTCTCTTCTTACAGCCTCTTGAACTCTTTTCTTCCTGTCATCAACTTGCCTTTTTGCTATATCACCCCTTACTTGCCATGATTTTATGTCTAATTTGTAGGAAATGTGTAATAAGCATTCCATTGAGCGAATCCAAGCGTGAAGGGTGCTTAAGCTATATTTATACATGTCCTCGTTTGCGTGTTTATCTTTGATTAACTCTAAATTATTCATTTCTTTAGGACAAGCCTTGCATATGTCACACACTGAAGCTGCTGTATTGGATATAATGGAATGAATTTTACCATCAATCATTGTCAACAGCAGTTGGTGTTTGACACTAATTCCATCAGTGATGGTGGATGGAGTTAAGGCTTCAATCTCTGCTTCGATTTCAGCCATCTCTCTCTGCACATTTTCTTTGGTTTCCTTTATAAACTTAAACAATATTGGCCGGCAAAATGAAGTGGAAGATGGTCGCTCGTTTTCCCAAATTGTTACACCTTTTGAGACGAGCCGCAGTGGTACAAGACTAATCATAAAATTACTAGCAAGATCGATTTGCTCATCTTCACTCGTCCTTTGATGATAAATGCTTTGGCTAGATGATCCGTCAAAACCCCATTTGCTGGTCAATACGAGCTGTTGATTGGGATCAACAGGGGTTTCTAACGACCTAATAAGTCTTCTTGAGGTTAAATCCATCAAGGCTTGTAATTTGATTTTTGCAGAGCTCTCTGTAACTGTGAGATCTTCTTTGGCCGGATAGCACTTAATTTTTTCTTTAACCAACATGTAGTAACTCGGGTATTGAAGAGCTCCTTCTTGAGTGTTGAAATCCCGAAGAGTGTTATAGCGCCATTTCGATAAGTTCATCGATACATAAAGAGCCAATGCCTTCAAAGGGGATATTTCCCGTACCTGAATTGATTTACCTTCAATGAAGGCTTTGATTTTTGAGGCCTCTTCTGGATTCTCCGTCAAGTATTTCATAACATAAGCTGTATCGCTTTGTCCTGCCTTTTGAAGCGCCCTTTCGGCCGAAAACATAATTTCAGCGCTGCTACTGCTGCATGAAAGACTATCTTCAGTGCGTCTTCTTTTTTGCCGGTTACTAAGGTCCTCAAAAGATTTACGAGGACTAGGATGTGTACAAGTTGAAGCATCAGATTTAGCAGGAGAAATTATGGGCTCGATGACGTCACTTATATTTTCTGTAGAAGGTTCCATATTTTCATTCTGTAATTCCGGCCATTGAATTGCAGCCTGTAGCCAAATCTCATGTTTCTTCCGAAACTTATCTGTGCTTCTTCCAGACTGTGTCCATTTTGCATAAATGCGGTAGCAAAATCGACGACACCAGTCTTTTAAACTTGTTTCAGCACTTTCACATAACTGAACACAACTGTTATCTTTTAAAACACTGAACAAATAGTTAAAGTCGCGTAAATCTTTATGTGCGCGTGCGCATAAAGCAACGTGAATATCAAGATTTGTATTCAAATTTGGAAAATACATTGCGAGATTAGCTTGGATACAACGAGGTGTAAATCAACACTGATTTTAAAGTTACTAATAGTGACCTATTTATATAAAATCCAGGTATCCCAGGTATCCTTTGTTAAATATTGCAAGGTAATTAGTTATTGTGATAATTAGTAAATGATGCATGCTAAATTAGTGTATTAAGAGCCATTTAGTAATTAAATAATAGCAATGTTCTTATCAGTAATCATTAGTGCATCAGTTTTATATGTAAACCTTAAGTCCCTAATTATATATCCTAATTAGCTTATATCTTCTCTAATTGGCTGCTCAGAAATGTTATTGTAATAAGGTAAACCTTTAGAAAAACGGTTTTAATCAACACAATAAACAAAAAATAAAAAAATTGTGTTATAATAAACATCACTCTTTATCCCAGAAAGTGCACATTTGGCGCACTATGTGTCTTAGTATTAAATATAGCTCTTAGTATTAGCATTATGATATTAGAGACCGCTACTTGAAACAAGCCCGGAATCAGGAGGGAGAGAGCTCGATACACTCATTTTCATAGTAAAATTTCACATTTTCTCAAATTACTCCCGAAATATGGGAGTTATGAAGAAATTCATCACCACAAGTTATGAAGGCATTAAGTAATCGAATAAGATGGCATCATTAGTTTGGCATAATTTTACTCTTTTTTTTCGGACATGTCTACGTCCAACCGCTCCCATACATTCGTTCCACTGTGCGCTGGTAGCGCTACACGCGGTGTCTTTGTGTCGCGTCGCGTCGCGCGACAAGTCGCGCCAGTATGTAGGAGCCTTTACATGCCGGCTACTGTACCACTTTGTCGGCGAGATTAATATGTGTAGGTATACTCATGCCAAATTAGAAAGAGTCTAGTAAGTACTAAGAGTCTCTGAGCTAAGCCTGGGACAGAAAGACAAACAGACAGACGGACATGGCGAATATGTAAGGGTTCCTTGTTTACTACAGAACCCTAATAACCAGGTTACTATAACACAACCAAAATTCTTCAAGATACCAATCATGAATAACTTAAACACTGTTAACCCCGAAACTAGGGTAACCCGAATAAGTCGGTTAATTATTCGTCAGTAACAAGAATTATTGTTCCTTAGGTTTTCTTGCCCTACATAGTTTTTCAAGGGGGGCCCTTTGACGGGTCACGCGATTGACACAGTGTTATAATTAATGGTGCCTGCTAACAGCCAACAATGTGATGCCATAACAAGGCGATGAAAATGTAATTTCTTAAGGTGCTGACAAGACCCAATTGACCAAAATAGGCTTTACTTAAGAAAAAAAATTGCTAAATCTGTATAGCTTGTGATAGCGGAAAAAAATATATGTTAATTTTGAACATATTTCCCAGAACTTGGTTGTTACCGAAACACGTTTTGAAAAAAAAAATCTCGATACAAACTAACGTTAAACTAACCTCTTACCTTGAGTTCTAATCCAAAATATCTGCATTAAATATCAACATACGTTACGTATTTAATTAATAACAAGAACGTCTTATTTGAATGCAGAACTTGGTTGTTTTTTATTTTCGATTACTCAACTCAATTTTGAGTAAATAGAGAATTGCTTCATATTTTGCAATAAATTACAAGCGTTGTGTCATCGCGCTTCTCTTTCTTTTCAATGCAATCTCACAATGATCGCGGTTTAGGTGTTGTCAGCGTTTTAAGCTATACAACTACAAACTATAATATTGGTGCCGATTCCCTTGTTCACAAACTAAACTTAAAGACATTCATTGCGTTATTTCCGTTGATAAGCAGAAAATTTTTTCGGACATATGAAGCAATGGATTAGAAATATACTTCAAAATCATTCAGATTGTGCTTGATAGCGTGTTACGCAATTAGGGTGCTGGACATTCATGTCATACATGTTCTCATGTTTTAGAAGAAATCTAAATAAACTGGCCTATAGAAGTCACAACCAGACACGGGTAGGCCTCTCCAATCATATGCCATTTAGTTCGAGCCCCCATCGTCACTTCATCTAGCCACAGAACGTTCTACCCTACATCTTCTACATTTACGTAGAAAATTAAATCAAGGACTTGAACAAAACGCCCACAAAAATATTACACGCAGCAAGCTTAGCCCGAGAACCTCGGGTTTGTCTACGGAAGAGTAGACAAAAATGACGTTTCCGTGTAAACAGATGACAATTTTCTACCAAGAAATGTAGACAAGCGATTTCTATGCTAGTAGAGTAGAAATAGAATGCGTCATGTTTAGCTTACAGGAAGCAAAGTAAATAAAATAAGTCATATTAATTTACAAGTCTGTACCTACGTATGCATAGACAATTAACACGTTGCTTACAAAAATATTCTTAGGTAATATATCTAAATGTAGTAAATTTATAATGTCTCGGTCTCATTGTCATCATAATGGATTCGAATTCGATGAACGCATAAAAACGTCTTTTTCCGGGATGACGAGGTTTCCGGGTTTCGAGTTACCTTCCTTACATCCTAATTAGTTGGGCAATGTATCATTGATTTTAAACTCAAACTGCTACGTCGCCGTCGTTGGTCCAGTGGTCACAAGTACGGCCAGCTTTATTGATCGTTTACTCGGATTTTTAGGCATTTGATTACAAAAGAGGATTTATTAGATATTTGAGCCACAACCATTTAGTCTGTAAGTCCACATCATTCAACACTTTCCTTTGCCCATTTTGTCACAGAACGTTACGGCAAGTCGTGTCTATGCTTTGTCACATACAGTTCCGTTGTACAGTAATTGTTTGGCAAATGGGTGTCGCGACGAGAACCAAGAGTTTTCACTTACTGTCGGCTTTTCTAACTTTAAAATACTTAACGTAGATATATAGATATAGTGCAATTAACTTAATTTACATAATGCAGTTGAATTCAGATGGCAGTCCTGCCGTGGTCGCGAGAAGGTGCTAAAGGGTTACCGAGGCCCCTGGCAACACAGGCAACGGAAGGAATACGGGTGGGTTTTAGTCAGTAAGAGTCTGACACAAGGAGCGGGAGAAGTTATTTGATGATTTCCCACCCAAAAGAAAAAAAAAAGTGGTCACAAGCGCTAGGATTTAAACAGTACAGTAGACAGTTTGAAGTTTTCTACAGAGAAATGTAGATAAGCGATTTCTATCCTACAGTAGAGTAGAAATATAAATGGTGGCTAAATAATAACAGCCGCACGGGTCAATAGATCAGGTTAAGCTACGCTTGCCGCGGTTGGTCCGTGGATGGGTGACCATCTTTACATACCAAGACCCCTCCTTGCCTCGGAAAGCACGTTATCCGTTGGTCCCGGCTGCCATTCGTGGATCTTTGACAGTCGTTACGTGTCGTCAGAAGCCCAAAAGTCTGACAATCAGTCTTACCAAGGGGTATCGTGTTACCCAGTAACTGGGCTGTGGAGTTCAGATAGGCAGTCACTCCATGTAAAACACTGATATTCAGCTGCATCCGGTTAGACTGGAAGCCGGCCCCAACGTAGTTAGGAAAAGACTAAGCAGATGATGAGTAGAGTAGAAATAGAAGCGAAGTCAAGCGGCTTAGCTTGACGCTTTCTATTTCTACTCTGCTGGTAACACCAGTATTTTCGTCGAGTTATCCATAAACTAGCAAGAGAATACTCAGCCCGGATTCATTCCAGCCTTCCTTAGCTGCCGACCTCGTCACGTTTTAGTTATCTTTTTAAAACCTTCTATCCCAGAACATTGTTATGTCTGGTAATCTAATGACATTGTTGTTACCTTCAATACCAGTCTGTAACTTCCGTTCCGGAAGTCATTCAACTACATTAACGTCGTTTCGAACTATAACTAACATTGAACACTTATTAGCCACTAGGTGGCACGTATCTACTCGTAAATATCTTATAACAATAAATTGGTTGTGCAATTAGAGGACAAGTGTTAGGTCACCTGTAACCTTGCCTCGGAAGGTCACAAAGTCACCATCGTCGTTAGGAAACTGGACTGCGTGTTACACTGCGGCCACCAGTTTTTGTTATCAAGCAATTTTATTGCTTAATGTTCTGATTATATTTCGGTGAAATACTTGGGTTTGGTGCTAATGCCCCCAATTTTCGCATGTTTCATATCTGGACGAATCTAATGTAGGTACCTTATAATAATAAGTTCTTTTCTTAACAATTGGAAAAACCCTTTTAACTATGTATCCGCAATAAAAAAATATATAATTATAATATATTAATATTATACTTAAATATATTTATATTTTATAATAATAATATATTTATATTATACTTATATATAATAATACTTATAACTATGTTAGCTTTTTCGAAACTGAGATAGCTATCCAAAGGAAATTCTTGAAGTCGACGATGAATACAAAAAGCCTTTTGAATTAGGAGAAGTTAAGATTTCCAATAAAGCTTTGATTCTGAACATAGAAGGCTTACATTCCAAAACTAAACGCTTCACATTAGTATTCCCAATGAACGCCACAAACTCAATGACACACAAAACTGCAGATGCCCAAAACAACATTCAATAAATCTAATTTTCCTTGAGAAGTCCACAACAGGAAATTACCAAAATACGCAGCTGTGTAACGAATGCTTGAGGAAATAACACTGTCGCAGATTATGGTGCTCCAATCCGCGGCGGAATGTAAAACAAAAACCTCAGAGGATAACTGGTTATGACGTAGACGGTGCTAAGGCTATTGGAATTCGCAGAGCCTTCAATACAATACTCAATAGAGCAGAGATTTCTACAGTTGGGAGTTTGTAAGAAAAAACCGAAACTATAACGAGTAGAGCGGGACCAAGAGCCAATTTAAATTGAAAGTCAGCTTATATTGACGTTGGTTTTAGTAGTAGAGCAGGTAAAAGCTGATATCATGATGATCTTATCTTGATAGCCTTATGTAAGCGGGCACGCCCTTTATGCCTGGAGGCTTTTATTTAGGTATTAAGTTCTATTTACGTTTTTTTATGTTGTAATTTTTATCTGCTTGAGTACAGTTTGTTCATTGTTTTGTTGGTATACTGGCGTGTGCTAGCTAACATATGGCAAGTGTGTAATTTAATCTAATGTTTTGTGTTTCGTAATGTTAATTACTTTGCATACGATTTGTATAGAGTCGGGTTTATATAACTAAACAGACAGATGTGCTGCTGGGGAGTTTGTTCCACCACTTCTTCTTCCCAGCTAAAGCACTAGGAAGTGGTGATGGGCGGGCATTTTTGGGGGACTGTCTTATGTAACTTTGACGTTCGAAAAGTGCTGATTTTCAGCCTAGTTTGAATAAATGACTTTTGATTTTGATTTTGATCTACGTAGGTACTTAAAAGGTGAGATCAAACGTTTTGCCTAGCAGAACAATCTTTCTGCCTCAGAATCTTAAAGAAGTAAACAATCAATCCATCTGCCTAACCTTTTCCGAACTATGTTCAGGTCGGCTTCCAATCTAAACGGATGCAGCTGTATACCAGCATTTTACATGGAGAGACTGCCTATTTGACCTCCACAACTCACAACTCAGTTACTGGGTGACACGATACCCCTTTTTTTTTCTGAGGGTGGGAAATCATCAAATAACTTCTCCCGCTCTGGGCGGAGCGGGAGGGTGTGTCAGACTCTTACTGACTAAAACCCACCCGTATTCCTTCCTGTTGCCTGTGCTGCGGGGGCCTAGGTGACCCATAAGTACCTTCCCGCGACCCCGGCAGGCATCGGCCCTAGTGGACCCCTACCTATGCGCTGACGACATCTCTTTGAGGCGCGCGTGGAATACAACGCGCCGTCGACCCGGGCCTGGTCCTTACCGGACGGTGAGCTACCCATTGCTCACCGTCCGCAAGCCCGCGCCTACGGTGGTCGGAAATCCGCCCGGGTTCCCGACGCCCTGGGCGTCTCCTGTGGCGACTAGGGGCGAGAGGGCGCGAAACTTGCCTCTCCCTCAACCGTCCCGCCACATGATACCCCTCGATAAGACTGGTTGTCAGACTTTTGGGCTTCTGACTACCCGGAACGACTGTCAAACATCCACGAATGACAGCTGGGACCAATGCCCTAACGTGCTTTCAACGGAGGTTCCGTGCCTCGGAAAGTTATACGTCCATCTATTCTTGAAATGTAATAGATGGATACCTATCCACGAACCGACCGCTGCCGTAGCTCAACCTTCGATCGACCCGTGCGGCTGTTATTATTTAGCCACGCTTATTTAGCTTCTAAATTAAGTAAACAATACTTCCTCAGAATTCATCTGCTTGGCGGCTAGATTCAACACCGATGAATGATGATTTTGTGGTATGTTTATTTCGAGTTTGTGGATTTATAAAAACAAGCGATGACAACATTCGTGTCTACGAATTTTAGTGATGTGTCATCGTGTAAATACATTGCGTTATTTTTGAAGTCTTAAATTATCAATAGTTATAACGAATTCATAGCTGGTCATAGCAGAAATGCAGTGTCACGATTAATCTAATGTAACGCCGGAATTTAACCAAGGCGTCGGGTTGTAATCTGGTCAGTAAAAGCTTAATTCTTGGTTCACACACCTGTGCCTTCGCTCTTCATAAGATTAACTACAAGGAATTCATCTAAATTGTTGTTAACATTGATCATAACCGTAAGTGACAATTCCTGATCTCTTGATCCATAACATAATTATTAATCACTAGATGCTCCCTGCGGTTTCACCCGCATAAGTTTTGACGCCGTGGGTATATCGGGATAAAAAATATTCTATGTGTTATTCCTGGTTATAAACTATCTGTGTGCCAAATTTCATCCAAATCCGTTCAGAACCTTTTGCGTGAAAGAGTAACAAACATCCATCCATCCATCCATCCTTACAAACTTTCGCATTTATAATATTAGTAGGATTAATTATTATTATAACACTTTTATGATATCCACGGAAGGACTTCTTTGTTTGAGATTCTTGTCGCTAAGGGGACCACGTATATGATGCACTGCAGTAAACAAAATTATAATAATATTCGATATTCTTCAGGATATATGCTAGGTGGATAGTGGTGCCGATTCCCTTGTTTACAAACTAAACTATATTTAAGTTCAGTGCATCTTTTTCTTTCTATTTCATTAAGAAAAGGACAGAAGATAAATTTTAGTTTAGTCCTGTCAAATTAATCAGCACCTGTCACTACTCCATACAAGTTTAGACGTGATTAAAAACTTGCATAATAAAATTACGTCAATTTACGTCAAGCGCTGATGAATTTGACAGGACTAAACTAAAATTTATCTTAATGAAATATAAAGAAAAAGATGCACTGAACTTAAATTTAATTTAGTTTGTGAACAAGGGAATCGGCACCAGTGTGTTGAAAACATCATATAAATAATTTGATACGATAGAAATAAATCACGATTATACCTCTAAAAAATTATTTTAACGATTAAAAACCATACTAATATACGAGTACATGCAATCATTCTGATTTTTTGTCAGATTATTCTACAAGCAACATAATATGGCAACATATGAGCATTTTTTATGCAATCAATAGATTTTTTTGTAAACATAATTACTTCATATTTTGCAATAAATTACCAGCGTTGTGTCATCGCGCTTCTCTTTATCTTCTATGCAATCCGACAGTGACCGCGCTTTAGCTGTTGTCAGCCTCTTAAGGACGGAAATTGCACTTTAATGCATGGTACAGTAGACAAAAAAGTCAAGTGGGTAGCTACCTACAACTCTGAAGTTAATGAGTTGTTATGTGTTGATTGGTCTGGGCTGTGCTTCGTCATGGCTCACCTGACCATGTCTTGTGCTTAAGTAGGTATTTTATGCATGCAATAACAATAAAATTGCCTTCGTTGTACAGTCTACCGCAACTCCATGATAACAATTTGAATTTAACTGCGCCTCTATTACGTAGCAGGTTTTCGTAGTTAATAGTAATAATAAGTAATAATCGTTTTATTTGGAACAAAAAACTTCGTCATAGTTGCGTATGTATTTATTATTTTAAATTACACTTCAATTTTTAATATTCTAGTGATATTTATTTTAGAAATATGTATGTATGTATGTTACTATATTTCCATATTATTTGTTTTGTGAGTTGTTCCGATTTTATGTATTCTATTTTCTTCTACTCTTACACACGGTGTCTATATCTCCTTATCTACTTTCCTATCGCAGTTATGCCTGAAGAGATTTATTTAGAAGTAAGCATCACCTTTGTACGTATTTTTCTATTCTTTTGTTCTTGTCTATTTGTCTATATGTGTGTACATAAATGGTTGAATAAATAAATAAACAAATAAATAAATAAATAAGTAAATAAATAAAAACAAATTCATTTAAAGACAAGCAATGTTAAACGATGATAGCTGCTGTGGTTGAAACTGGCGCAGCTACCAACGCCCGACTCCCAGTGAGACAAAGGTATTCTATCAAATATTTAAAGGATAGAAAAATAATATAATAACACATTTTGAGATAATTATGTGTCGTGTGTGTGAGTACCTAATGTTTGAGTAAGAGAGGGTGAGAGTATATTTTGTGTGTTTTGTGTCGTGTGTGTGTGTATTCCGAAAGGTTAAATTTACACAAGTTTTTCTGTTGCATCATAATTAAATGATTTTAGTAAAATGTCGAGCTTTTTCTTGCATTAATTTCTGGTGACAGAATAGATGTAGGTATTTTTATTTATTCTATTCTATATTTTTGAGCTCATGTAGTTAAAATGGCGACGTGCTGCTAGTACAGTTGTATGAGGCTTTACATAACAAACTCGATCAGAATGGTGTCTACTGCCAGATCTAACGGGTTTATAATTCATCTGGGTGTGCTTAGTTCAAATTTTACTTGGTCACTTTTGCATGCGGTTGATAGTATCACAGTACATGAATGTTCACTTCCCTACACAAAGTAAATAGCTCTTCCCTACTTCATATCTAATGCCTCGTATTGACGCTCGATTTTTCACGCGACGATTTTTAATCGCTTTTCGACTCTAGGTGTTGAGTCAAGAATTGAAAATCTAACAAAGTGCATCCCAGCGCGTCAATAAAATACACTGTGAGGATATTTTTTTTTGCTGTTTGTACGGTCTTTACTTCAAGCTGATGTCTATTAGTTCGTAAGGACCATGAACCGATGACGTCACCCCACAACACCGTGATACAATTCCCTTCACTTCGCTCGCTGACCTTACTTCCTCGTGCATGACATAAATGTGGTCCTCCGTCCTATTTTAACCTGCTCCTATTATATATGGCCGTCTCTTTCTTCTGTGGTAATGTCAGTTCAGATCACGGATAGAGCTCGCCGTTAACATGGACTAAGTTAGCAGTAATTTAAACTGTGTCATACATACCCTCACATGGCGTTAGTGTACGTCTGTTTCTTATATGATGTTAAGGCACTGACGAGACCCTATTGACCAAAATAGGCTTCTCTTAAGAAAAAATATTGTCAAATCTGTATAGTTTGTGGTAGCGGAAAAAATATATGTTAATTTTGAACATATTTCCCAGAACTTGGTGGTTACCAAAACACGTTTTGAAAAAAAATCTCGATACAAACTAACCTCTTACCTTGAGTTCAAATCCAAACTATCTGCATTAAATAACAACATACGTTACGTATTTAATTAATAACAAGAACGTCTTATTTGAATGCAGAACTTGGTTGTTTTTATTTTCGATTACTCAACTAAATTTTGAGTAAATAGAGAATTGCTTCATATTTTGCAATAAATTACAAGCGTTGTGTCATCGCGCTTCTCTTTCTTTTCTATGCAATATGACAGTGACCGCGGTTTAGGTGTTGTCAGCGTCTTAATGCTTCATTTATAAAGTTCGCCGACGTACCAACAAAAAAACAAACAGAAGTGAAAACTCAAACCATGCATAGCTACAGTTATACTGTTAAAGTGTTAACATTAGCATGTCGGTGACGCGAACCCATAAAATTTTCCCCTACCTACCAATAATCGTTCAACGCGCCTAAAGAAGTG
Source organism: Atethmia centrago (assembly GCA_905333075.3). Taxonomy (NCBI): domain Eukaryota; kingdom Metazoa; phylum Arthropoda; class Insecta; order Lepidoptera; family Noctuidae; genus Atethmia; species Atethmia centrago. The sequence continues at coordinate 21,962,691 of HG995388.1, forward strand.
TTCACTTTAATAAAATAATGATTATCTAAAACAAAATTTAAACAATGCACAGTAGGTATACACAAATTAAACTTTTCACATGCTCAATTTAACTTTGCAGCATGTCGGTGACGTGACCACATTAGTATGTCGGTGACGCGAACTCATACGTTTTTCTCCTACCAAAAATCGCTCAACGCGCCTCAAAAGTTTTCACTTCAAAAAACAGTTTCGGACATTATTAACGTCAAAAACATCGCTACTGCGCGCTGCGTACAGTTTTGCAGATCAATTTCAATTCTGCCCTAAAATAGACCTAAAATGCTCAATTGCTCATATTCAATGTTCTTTGTGTTTTCAGAAGCAGACATAATGTTGCCGAGGAAAAGAAATGTGATGCTGTTCAGCGTAATAGTCGTGATGACGATACACCAGACTGAGCAATATGGCTCTGGGGCACCTTCAGGGGTAAGTCATTTTATTAAGACTCTATAAAACCAATGCATACCACCGCATAATTAAATAGCATTCTATGTGGTGGGTTTTAGTCAGTAAGAGTCTGACACACCCTCCCGCTCCGGCCAGAGCGGATGAAGTTATTTGATGATTTCCCACGAAAAAAAAAACCTATTCATGGGCAAAAAATTGTAGACGTACCTTTGCAGGCAAAGGTACGTCTACAATGAAAACACAGTGTTCTCAAAGAAAAAGCCTACAATAATTTTTGTGTGGGACTATACGAATTAATATACTAATCGGTCAGGGTCCTATCACCATATTGTTTTGATAATGACGTTGTCTACCCACGAGCTCAAACGATGCCGACGTCTTGGCCAGGTGATTAGCGAATAGGTGATGTGATAGAGAGGCACATTCGTACTTCTTTAATAGACTCGTCATTTACCTAGGTCGTCAGAAGCCCGAAAGTCTGACCACCAGTCTTACCAAGGGGTATCGTATTACCCAGTAACTGGGTTGTGAAGGTCAGATAGGCAGTCGCACCATATAAAATACTGGCATTCAGCTGCATGCGGACGCCGAGCCCAACATAGTTGGGAAAAGCTTAGGCAGATCATCATAATCTGCCTAGCCTTGTTTTTTATGTTTAAGGTAGACATTGGTGCCGATTCCCTTGTTCACAAACTAAACTAATTTAGGTTCAGTGCATCTTTTTCTTTCTATTTCATTAAGAAAAGGACAGAAGGTAATTTTAGCTGAGTCCTGTCAAATTAATCAGCGCTTGACGTAAATTGACGTAATTTTAGTAGGCAAGTTTTTAATCACGTCTAAACTTGTATGAAGTAGTGACAGGCGCTGATTAATTTGACAGGACTAAACTAAAATGTATCTTCAGTCCTCTTCTTAATGAAATACAAAGAAAAAGATGCACTGAACTTAAATTTAGTTTAGTTTGTGAACAAGGGTATCGGCACCAATATCTGTAAGTAAGTAACTAAAGTTATCGTTTTACGCATTTCATTCTCAAGCTCATCCAGTTTGCATATCGATAGGAGATTGCAATCTTGCTTCTTTATCAACCAATGTTTATCCTGCACTGCCTACCGTGTGTAGGACCTATTCTTTCACAATTCTACTACTCTAGTACTTCGCAATCACAGCACAGTTACGTAATCAGGATTGTTCGTGCTCACTACTAGCTTATCATAGGACCATCGTAGTCTGACGACCATCTTTGTTAACGTAATGATGGCGCTGCTTGTAAAGGAAAGGTGACAAAATCCCGTAGCTATAAAACGCTACAAGTTTCTCTTTCGCTCTAAGTACTTCCTGAATATATTTCATAAAATATTTTACAACAAAACTTAAATATTCACATATACAATAATTGATTTGAACGCGTTCTAGTTTAAAATACATTTTTGCATAACTTACTTGCATTATTTGAAGGCGTAATAACAGATTAAAAAGTTACTAAAAGCACATATCTGCGCCTTAAGGGGACTACATCACCTAAACGCAAATTTTGTAAGTTTCATAATGTCTAAAAGTATATGATCTACTGCAGTAAACAAAATCAGAAATATATATGATATTCTACATGATACATGCTAGGTAGATAGTGTTTTGAAAATATAATACAACTAATTTGATACGATAGAAAAAAATCACGAAGATACCTCTAAAAAATGATTTTAACAATTAAAAACCATACTAATATACATGCAATCATTCTGATTTTTTGTCAGATTATTCAACAAGCAACATACGAGTATTAGCATAAAAGTATTTTTTTTTGTCCAATCAATCGTTTTTTTTTTGTTAATAGAGAATTGCTTCATATTTCGCAATAAATTACCAGCGTTGTGTCATCGCGCTTCTCTTTCTTTTCTATGCAGTCCGACGGTGACCGCGCTTTAAGTGTTGTCAGCCTGTTAAGCCCGAAATCAATCATAATTGAGGTCAATTTTATAACCTTAATTTTCGTCGATGATTTTTAATTAGGTACATTTGAATAATGTTATTCAAACAATAATTTTTAGAAAAAGTGGTCAGATGTAAAGCTGAAGCCTTCTAAATACAGATGATTGTGTTGTCAATTCCTTTTAGTATGTGACTGCAAAAGAATTTAACCTGAAAAGTGTTTGTTTACACTTTCAACAGATATTATTGAAAATGAAATGAAATGAAATAATTGAAATGATTTTATTTTCTGTAAGTAGGTTTGTACAAACACTTTTACACGTCAATCATATTTAGAAAAAAAAACTAGATTTGCTCGGCGTTTCCTATCTGACTACTCTGAGAAGAAAGGCTGAAACAAACTCAGAGGTCACAGTCTCTTTTATATTCCAGACATAATCTTGGTCAGATCATGTGAAGACCATGTAGATTGGTGTCTGAAATGGTATTTTGAGGAGAGAATCACACAGATTGAGTGGACTTATCCAGTCAGTGCACGCATTTGTCAGTAATCGTGCAGCTCAACTTAAGGAGCTCAACGATTCGACGAACAATACCAGAGTATAAGTATCTAATTCTTCTTTTCCAGGCCTGCATAGACCAGACGCCGCGGCACGAGTCCATCCAAGCGCAGTCATCCACGCCGCCCTATCTAATCCTCACGTCATCCGCACAAGTGAGGCAGGGGGACACTCTACAGGTGACTGTCGGCAGCCCCGCGGGAGCTCCGCTGCCGATTGGAGGGTTCATTTTGCAAGCTCGGCAGATACAGGTAAAGAATACGGATATTCGTACTTAAAAACTAGCCAGAAATTGCTATAAGTACAGTTGATGTATTCTGAAAATCTCTCACCGTGAACACATAGTTGAAGTGAACTGACAATAGTGTCAATCCGCATCAAAAACAAATACAAATGTTTATTATTTGTTGAACATAGGTAGGTTAGGTACCAGATGTTGTAATTATTAACCTTTTGACCGCCACAGTCATGTACATGTCATGACAGACCAAAATGTGCCCAGCACGCCACGGTCACGACTACATGACAGATTTTAAGGAATAATTAGAAGCTTGGCGCCGAGGGCACGTCTTTGCTTTTTTGACGTGGCGGTCAATAGGTTAAAGAACACTATGTCTAGCCGTCACCGGCGTACAAATATTATGTTGGTACAAACATGCTGATTATAATAAATTAACAAACGATTATCACACAATGATCACACATTATTAAATAATTCTAATCCAAATTGTCATTGGAATAAAAACATTCCAATACAATATAATAATAATAAATTCTAGTATAAAATGTCAAATCAATAAATATAAAATAAAAAAAAAAAACAAAAAGGTAGTTATAATGTGTCAGTTAGGTATTCGTTCACCGTATAATATGTTTTCTCATATAATATTTTCAGTAAAGCCTTTTTAAAATCGTGTATGTTATTTATTTCTTTAATTCGTCTAGAGATCTTATTATAGATCCTAGGTGCCATTCCTCTGCCGGGGTCGCGGGGAGGTACCAAAGGGTCACCGAGGCCCCTGGCAACACAGGCAACTAAAGGAATACGGGTGGGTTTTAGTGAGTAAGAGTCTGACACACCCTCCCGCTCCGCCCAGAGCGGGAGAAAACAAAGGTGCCATTCCTAAAAAACTTTGTATAAAGAGCAGTGCTATGTGGCTTAGCGCATCTCTCCCTGTTGCCTCAATGTCAGGTGAATGGATAGTTCACATCAAGCTCCGTTCACCTAAGATTTAACACTAACATTTTGACAGAATTGACGGCGACAGATAGGCGGCGGCTGTAAGTTGCTCGTATGACAGACAGGGCAAATGCCGGAATGAACGTAGTTCTACACGTCAGAACTGAAAACTTCTTAGCTTCACAAACTTGTAAACGTCTGTGGGAGGTCAAAAAGTTCGCGGAATGGAGAGAAAGGGGCGCGAAATTAAAACCAAATTTATTTTTCCTTTTCGATATATTCTCCCTTAAGCCTAATACACTTCTCAGATCTTTCATAAAGTTTATTAATACCTTAAAAAAAATGTTTTGTCTAGGCCTTCAAAATACGTAGAAATAGCCGAATTCACTTCTTCATCATCGGTAAATCTTTTTCCTCGAAGCTCTTTTTTTCATATTTGGAAATAAATAATAATTTGATGGGGCTAAATCTGGACTATAGGGAGGGTGGTTCAGTGTTCCAAACCCGCATCTGTGTAGGGCAGCCATCGCAACATGACTCTTGTGAACAGGTGCATTGTCGTGCAAAAGGAGCACACCTCGAGTCCATTTTCCCCTTCTTTTTTCCTTAATAGCGTCTTTTAATTTTTCTAATAATGTAGCGGAATATTTTCCGGTAATATTGACTACTTTTTCTTTATAATCGGTCAATAAAATACCCTCTGCATCCCAAAAGACCGTAGCCATAATCTTGCCGGCCGATTGCGACACTTTAAATTTCTTCGGAGGTGCTGCACCTTTTTTGTGCCACTGCATAGACTCCTGCTTTGACTCAGGTTCATAGTGATGAACCCAAGTTTCGTTTCCAGTAACAATTTGGTTCATAAATTCATCCCTGTTCCCACTACACAGACTCAAAAACTCGGGCGAACACTCGACGCGCTGTTGTTTCTGAAGCGGTGTGAGCATTCTCGGAACCCATCTTGCACTGACCTTAGACATGCCAAGATGATCATGGAGGATGTTGAAAATGGTTGTAGATGATACTCCAACCATTTCTGCGATTTGTTTCTTCTTTAAACGGGCATCTTCCAGAACAAGTTTTTCAACTTTTTCGACAATGTCTGAGGACGTTGCTTCAATCGGTCGGCCTGAGCGCTCATCGTCTTCAATCGACTCCCGACCTTGCTTGGAAAGACTATGCCACTTATAAATCATTATTTTTCCAGGGCAAGAGTCCCCGTAAACAGATGACATTTCTTCCATGATCACTTGTGGTGGTTTTCCTTGCTTTGTGAGGAACTTAATCACGGCACGGAACTCAATTTTCTCCATAGTTGATGTTTTATTCGCGATTGACTTGTGTATCCAGCGATATCTCAAAGGTTAATGAACCGATTTGAATGAAACTGAGTATTCATAGTTGTATTGAGTTGACAAGGAGTGACAGGTAAAAAAAAAATACCCCCACCCCTCTCCAACTCCTCCATTCCGCGAAATTTTTGACCCGCCCTCGTATACCTAAATGTATCTGAGCGTGAAGGTCACGCGATTTCAGTGCTTTTTCCTCATTCCAAAAGTGCCCCACGTGCCTATTTTTTTTTTTGGGTGGGAATTCATCAAATAACTTCTCCCGCTCTGGGCGGAGCGGGAGGGTGTGTCAGACTCTTACTGACTAAAACCCACCCGTACTCCTTCCGTTGCCTGTGTTGCCAGGGGCCTCGGTAACCCTTTGGTACCTTCCCGCGACCCCGGCAGGCATCGGCCCTAGTGGACCCCTACGCTTGTGCTGACGACAACTCTTATGGCGCGCGTGGAATAAAACGCGCCGTCGACCCAGGCCTGGTCCTTACCGGACGGTGAGCTACCCATTGCTCACCGTGCGCAAGCCCGCGTCTACGGTGGCCGGAAATCCGCCCGGGATTCCCGACGCCCAGGGCGTCTCCTGCGGCAGCTAGGGGCGAGAGGGCGCGAAATTTGCCTTTCCCTCAACCGTCCCGCCTCCTACTTCGCGAGCATTACTGCTTCGCAGAAGGAGGTGACAGCTGCCCATGCCCTCTCGCTCCGTACCATGGCCTGAACCAGGGCCGGACGCGAGAGAACTCTGCCGCCGATCGCCTCCACGAACCCAACGTGCCTAAAGAAGTTTTCACAGCAATAACGCCAAAGGAAAACTCTCTCTAGTTGAAGTGAGCTGGCAATAGTGTCAATCTCTAAGCTCACATCAAGCTCACTTCACATTAGTTTTCACGGAGATATTTACACAGAATTTGACAGAATAGACTGGTGGCGGCTGTAGGTACGTTGCTCGTATTAGGGATGGCGATCTGAGATCGATTAATCGAAGAATCAATTTCTTGGCCCAAAACAATCGATATCCAGTACGGAATCGATCCAGTGAATCGATATTTCACCCTAGAAAATCGAGATTCAATTTTTCTGTTTTGATAAGAACCTGAACCGTAAATTATTTACAATTAGTTGATTGTGTTTTTCACTTGTGAGCAGTGGTGGCCTAGTAGTAACGGCCGCGACTTACGAGTTGTAGGTCGTAGTTTCGAACCCAGACAGGCGCTTTACTTTGTGTGAATTATTTCATCACCACTACTCTCAAAACGGTGAAGGAAAACATCGTGAGGAAACCAGCATGTCCTAGAACCAAAATTTCTAAGACATGTGATATCTACCAACCCGCACTGGGCCCGCGTGGTGGATTACGGCCCACTCCCTCTCACAGAGAGGAGGCCTGTGTCCCAGCAGTGGGAACATTATAGGCTGATTATGTATGTATGTTGTTCACTTAATTACTCAAAAACTCGCTAGATGGCTGTGTACCTACTTAGTTTCCTTCGTCGCTCGTAAATAGGTAAAGGAAATAAATAAAAAAATACGTGTGTATTACAAACGTATTTTTTAACATTAACAAAGAAAATACAAACTCGAAAAAAAAAATCGAAATAAGATCGATTTCTGGAAAAACAATTTTTTAAACCTTCATTTTTTTGTGTATCGATTTATAATATTTCGATTCGATTCGATTTAAGAACCGATATTTATCGGAAAGAATTGCCATCCCTAGCTCCTATGACAGACCTGGCAAAAGCCGGAATGGGTAACGCCAAGCACAAACGGATTACTCTTTGAATTGTAACAAAACCCTTGAAAACCATTGAAAAGCAGTTGCGATAAAACGATACTAAATGTTTTCAAAAGCTTTTAATCTTTGGGAGAAAGCTGTGGGCCTAGTTTTATACCTGATTCTTAAAAACGTATACATGTCAGGTGTTGGTAACATTTTTCTACCTTTTTGTAGACGCACTGCACGCACTGAATATGCTAAGGAGGGTATACTTAATGCATTTTTGGACCGTGACCCATTCACTGCATCTAGATACAATGGTCGCATACCTTTATAAATCACAATCGTGCAGAGGCAATCACAAAGCTCTCCATATTTGTAGAAGGCCCTTGACTGCACACAATAATCATTATAAGAGATGGCGCGAATATGATTTTAATCTCATTCACCTGTAGCAGAAAAATCCTTTAGTGAAGACTGTTTGAATCGGCCAACAGCAGGCTTAGCATGAGAATCGTAAAGAAGCGTTTTGTCGACGGAAGAGTAGACAAAAATGACGTTTCCGTGTAGTTATCAGATTTTCTTTTGTTTTTCTTTACTATTTTTTGATAGCACTGTATGAGTCACAAGCGTGCTACACACTTGTTCGGGTTGGCACATTCGATTCGGCAACATTTGTTGAACAATAAAGCCGATCCGAAGCCATTACTATCTAATATTCGGCTTTCATTCGACTCGTGGCGATCGGCACGTTCCATTCGGTATCTACTTTCGCTGAATTTGCATGTTGTAGTTGAGTTTTACCGCCCGGTTTGGCTTAGCCGCACTCTGGCTACCTACTCGTACTTAAGCTAAGCCGAAATATTACCTACGGCTGAACCGAATATAACTTTGTATACTCAATTTACCGCCCGGCTGTGCCGAGGAATGTTGGCCCGACCAAGTGCTTAGCATGCCATTCACTGTCGCAATGCGATCTTTGCGATTAGCAGACACAGGATACCACGGAAAAGAAAAACACAGCATACTATAAAATCAAAATCAAAATATTTTATTTCACATAAACCTACATGGGCACTTATGAAACGTTAGAAGCTAGATGCACGGTTCCAATTGGCCGTTTCCTATGGAGAGCCGGCAAGAAACTGCACGGTTACTCTTTTAAAAATAATTGGCTTTTACAATTTTTTCAAATACAGTGTTAATCAAGGTTTGGGAGGACAGTGTAGGCCTGTCAATAAGTATCAGGTATAACCCGTTAGTATACCTCTAATTAAGTCCATGAAGATCTTTAAACCTAGGTAAAGAAATAATTGGAGTTGACTTAGCGCTGTTTTGGGAGGACCTATCAAGGGATGCAGGGTGTCCCGTAAATAATGGATAACATTGAAATAGCATAATAACCGTTATGGCTCTTCTAAAACAAAAAATATCCCAATTTTTTTTTTTAATTTTAAGATTTTTGACTAACTTTTTTTACTTTTTTTTACATTCTTCTTCACGACGATCACAAATAAATGAATTCCATCAGTTATTTATTGTTGTAATATTGTACGTTGACTATGCAGACTAAACTGGATTACCTGAAAATTTCCAATGATCTAAATAATGTAAACTGGGATAAAAATGTTTTAGATTACCGAAAATCTTCAATAAAATGCTTCGTATTTATTATGACAATTCTAAATATTAAATAATTGCACGTATCCTCGAAGTCTACTTTTAAACGAAAACGGTATCCTCCATGGTTTAATAAAAGCTTAATAAGAGCCTTAAAGGAGAAAGAGAAAACTAGAGCCCGTTACAAAACCCTATGGATGACCTTGAACTCAAATTATTAGGCAAACGGTGTTCCTGATTTGCAACAGACTGTTATAAAAATCACATAAAAGATATAGAAAATGAAATCTCCAAGAATCCGAATCGCTTCTGGCCATAAATTAAGGATAAAAGAGGTGGCTCTAGTTCCTTCCCCCCCACAATGACTAACGGAACCGTAGTAAATTCACAAATATGTGAAATGTTTGTCATATTATCAATGTCATATTTTTCCTCTGCATTCAGCGTTGCGAAAGCGACTCCAAAATGAACCAGTTTCCGATTTTCTTGATAATAAATATGAAGAATAACAGTCTACCTCTAACGGCATCTGTAATTGATCGTGGGAGCTTATTGTCATTGGATCTTCGTAAAGGCGCTGGCCCTGTTGGGTCAATATTTATTTCTATGTGCGCCTCCGCCTTTGTATCCCCATTAATATTGATTTTTAATAAATCTCTCAGTTCAGTTGTTTTCCCAGACTGCTGGAAAAAAGCAGAGGGTGTGCCAATTTACAAAAGTGATGAGGAAAATAACATAAACAATTATAGACCTATCTCTATTTTGTCTACTTTCGCCAAGGTTATTGAATCCCTGATCTGTCCCTACATCCACTTTAAACTCTACTTGAGTGATTCGCAACATGGTTTCGTAAGGTCTAGGTCAACTGGCGCTAAGCTAGCGACCTTTACAGAGATTTTAAGTGACGCCATCGACTGTGGCAAGAAGATCGACTTCCTTTACGCAGACTTTAGCAAAGCCTTTGACCGCGTCCCTTACCAAGTACTTCTATCCAAACTATCTGCGTACGGAATCACCGGTATACTTTATAACTGGCTCAAGACTTATCTTGAACATCGTTTCTTTTCTGTGGCAGTTAATGGTTTCCAACCTGGAACCTACGGATCTTGTTGTACAATTGTTTTGTTCGTAGAATCTTGGAATACTGCAGTAAAATCTGGAGATCGCATTATGCCACGCACAACATAAGACTGGAGCGTGTACAAAAAAGATTTATTTGGCATCTAGCTTATTCCTGCGGAATTCCCAAAATGAAACGGTCATACGAAGCCAGACTATCTAATTTTAAGATGTAAGATGTGTCATTGGAGACACGTAGAAGAATCACTGATTCCATGATGTGGAGTAGTGGTGGCCCAGTGGTAACGGTCGCAACTTGAGTCGGTCGTGGGTTCGGACCCAGGCTTTACTTTGTGTAAATAATTTCATCACCACTACTCTCAAAACGGTGAAGGAAAACATCGTGAGGAAACCGGCATGTCCTCGAACCAAAAATTCGAAGACATGTGACATCTACCAACCCGCATTGAGCCCGCGTGGTAGATTACAGCCCATTCACTCCCTCTCTAAAAGTGGAGACCTGCGGCCCAGCAGTTTTAGCATCATTATAAGCTGATTATGTATTGTTTTAAAATTGTAACGGTGTAAGCAATTGTCGGTGGGCCATTAAAGAAAAATAAATAAATTAACTGGCGCATTATCGAAGAACCAGTCGAACTAGCTCGTTTCGTGTTGTTGACTCACTTGACCTGCATCTGACAGTCTAGATGTCTAGAAACTGAATATTAAACAGTTTGTTCTACATAATCAGTTCGGCAGAAAATTACTTAACCCTTATCTATGCACACCCACTAGTCTATCTGGGTATTACGTTAGACTTGCATTAAGTACTCGTTGTAACAAAATGTCGATGTATGTGGGACGCCGTTAGTTTTATTTTTACGCTTTCTTTTCGTTTGACTGAATATTAAGCACTACCTAGAGACTAATAACATACACGTTAAATTATTTTCAAACAAAACGTTCGTTTAAATACCGGCCAAGTGCGTCTCTGACCACGCATAAAGAAGGGTTTCGTAGTTGGGATTACTTGGAACTAATTTATTCCAAACACAAACTTATTGTAATTGAAAAACCTGTTACAAATTTAAGTTGGTCGACTAAAACTCATTAACTTGGAAAGCCTACTTAGCCGTGATAGTTTTCCTTTTAATTTCATTATATGTACTACAGTAATTAATTTTTTCACATCTCCATAAATAACCGTTTAGCTAGCAGAGGGGTGGGGACAATCAACTCTCAAAAAAATTAGCACTTTAATGCTTAATATTACGCAAGTGGATCCTTGAATCGAAAAGTGGTGTTAACAAACCTACAATCTTTTTGAACGGCCTGTACAACGATATCCGACACCATGGGGTAGAAAAGAAAAAAAAATATCATCCCCACATTACTTGCAAGAAAGGTACCTAAGCAAAAAAAAAATTTCAAGATTTTATTTTAGCACTTTGTCGGCGTGATTAATATGTATAACATACTCCGCTCTGGGCGGAGCGGTAGGGTGTGTCAGACTCTTACTGACTAAAACCCACCAGTGTTCCTTCCGTTGCCTGTGTTCTCATTATCCCTTTCGGACTTTCCCGCGACCCCGGCAGGCATCGGTCCTAGTGGATCCCTACACTTGTGCTGACATCTCTTTGAGGCGCGCGTGGAACACAACGCGCCGTCAACCTGGGGCTGGTCCTTATCGGACGGCGAGCTATCCATTGCTCACCATCCACAAGCTCGCGCCTACCGTGGCCGGAAATCCGCCTGGGATTCCTGACGCCCAGGGCGTCTCCTGCGGCGGCTAGGGGCGTGAGGGCGCGAACTTTACCTCGCCCTCACCCGTTCTGTCTCCTCCTTCGCGAGCATTACTGCTTTGCAGAAGGCGGTGACGGCTTCCCATGCCCTCTCGCTCCGTACCATGGCCTGGACCAGGGCAGGACGCAAGAGATCTCCGCCGCCGATCGCCTCCATGAGGACACGGCGGTGCTCTGTCCAAGCCGAGCAGACCTCCACCGTATGCTCCACCGTGTGCACCGAGAGAGCCTGGAGGAGCTATTGGTTAGTGAAAGATCTTCTAAAAGGAGATCTACCACTATGTCTCAAACGTCACATATGGCGTCAAACCTGGTCTTTGACACACTAGCAGAGGTCCAGGCTCGAGTTTTGCCAGCGAGCCTTATAGTCTGACCTGGGAATCGAGCCAAAGACCTCATGCTCAGCAGTAACGCTTGCGATCGCTAGATCAACGAGGACGTCAGAGACTTATAACAGGCACCGGAATATCGGTGGTCATTACAGGTACGAACTTTTTTTGGTATGGCACATAAGTACGTGAGTTTTATTGGGTACTTATTTCGTTAAGTGCAACTATAGAACATTACATCGAGTAGTAACTATTAACCATAAAAAAACAATAAACAATGATTTTATTAATAGATAAAATTTACCAGATTTCTTAAACATGCTTTGTATAACTTCGACTTCATTTTGAAATTCATTTAAAAACTAACAAGCTTAAAATAATAATAATCATATGTACAATTACATAGAAAAGGAGGGGAAATTATCACAGGCCATCAAAAAATTCGTCCGCATTGCTGTCAACAGGAAAAGTGCCCAAAAGGCTGGCAGCATTGCCACTTTGTATGCCAATGCTGATTCTTTGGCCAAAAATAGGCCAGCCCTCTGATCACGTGATAAGTCAACCAACCGCTTGGCTCCAAAAACTAAACTAAGTGGGCACTCGGACCCCACGACCCAATTGTTTAAACCCTAAACGGCTCGAACATATAAGTCCCAATAAGATTGGAGCAGGTACTTGCGCCGTTATTGTTTTTTTTTTAATTTTCAATATGTTTTTAAATTGTAAATTAAGAACCATTCAGTTGATTAATATTAATTTGTGATAAAATTTCATCTTATTACATCTTTTTTCTATTAAATTTCATCATTACACTACAATCTTATTATTCATTTTTCAAAAAATACTGTTTGTTTAAAATCTTTGTTGTGATAGTTCTAAACAAAAGTTTAAAATGGCTGTAATTTATTGTCAGTCAGTTAAAGTCTAGTGGAAATTTCCATAATAATTGTGGTAAGCGTGAACAAAGAGCACGTCCCGAAACCCAGCTCCTGTACGGTATTCCAGATGGCCTTATGGCTTAAAATTATAGTGTCTCATAACATAACAATACGCCTGTCATCCCCGAAGGGTTAGGCAGAGATGTACCTATCCTGTACACCCTCATTTAGCCAGTTATGTTTAAGTCATGCAATAGGGGGCGACAGTGGCGGTACCTTCATATAAGCCCAAAAGCCCGGCTTACTAAAATGGATGGATGAATTCACTTTTAATTTATTGTACCTAACCAGTAGTTTATGAGAAAATTGCGATGATACATACGTAGGTACCTACATACTCAGTCGAAAACTGACCTTTCTTTTTTTGAAATCGGTTAAAATTTTATTGGGCTTGCGTTATTTTGAAACCCTAGGCACGCCACTGGGGGGCGAGCCGTTGGCCATCTCATGATAATGTTGATTGTGATAACAACTAGTCAGGTTGTCAGAATAGGAGAGTGTTTTCAAGCGACAAGATTGGTACCCGATGCGACTGTTAACCAAACAAACAATCAGCCTAAGAAAAACTTCTAAACAATTTGCTGGAAACCCAGTGTACCTACAGCTTCCAATAACGAGATACCCAAGGACAAACTCCTTCACAGGACTCTAAATCCTCTCTAGTTCTCACAAGACTTTAAGCAACACGACTCTAAGCACCTACATAAAACTTAACATTCTCACATTTCAGAACCCAGATATAATTGTGGGGAAGTTCGTGGGCGTGCCGGACTCGTCGTTGACGCACGTCACCACCTGTAGCAACTCCAACGACACGGTGACGCACTCCTCACCCGAAGACAAGCCCGCCATGACCTTCCAGTGGCAGGCGCCTACTGACTTCCTCGGAGGGGTCGAGTTCAGGTAAGTTTTGCAGTTGAACTGTATGGGGTCTGAGTGGAGACAGCTTTCTCTTGCACCTTTCACGTATTGATTGATCAATTCAATCTACAATGACGAGAGAGAACTTGGCAGATCCGCTTCTCATGAAATTTCTGCTCACACAATGAGACACACTGGTTTTGGTTTCCTAAAAACAGGTTGAGCACTGTCAATATTGACTAAGAGAATCATGGTGTTCAATATTAGACGGTCAGACAGTACCTTCGAAATGTAAAAGTATCACCTATATGGGCGAAAGGTTCGGAAGACGTAGCGTTTGAAGGCCTCCTACAAGATGGACCGATGAATTTGTGAAGGCTGCAGGAATATGCTGGATGCGGGAAACACAGAATCGGTCGAAGTGGTTGGGGGAGGCCTATGTCCAGCAGTGGACGTCTTTCGGCTGAAATGATGATGATGATGATTACGTCCCGTGGGATATTTTCAAAGAAAGCATCAAATGATTTCAATATTGGCTTGCCCTGCTCCTTGACCGACTAAGAAAACTACTGTTCTGTGTGTAGTATTCAGCCAAGATTTGACCGCACTATCGTTGCTAAGACTTGTCGTGACCATTTGTATCGACGACTTGGCATTGAAATAGAATAAAAGCTAAATAACACGTATTTTGTTTATCCCTCAGAGCGACAGTTGCACAAAGCTACGCGACGTTCTGGAAGAACGTGGAGTCTCCTCTCGTGGAGGTGGTTACTCCTGACACCGTCGTGAGCGCGCCCGCAGCCGCACCAAAGGCTACCAACGCACCGCCGCCACCACCGGTTATCATGGAGACTAAGGTATGTCGTACTATGCGTAGTGCGTTTTGCCTTTCGTTCATTGATCCATTAAAATATGTATAAGTTTTCTTCACATCAGAATGTGACACTACTATACAGGGTCAAATTAAATTAGCTAGAGTAACTCCGCAGACCCGTATCGATATCTAAACACGATAAAATAAAAATATAGAAGATATGATGATGATGATTTTATTAAAGGGTCGACGACCGCTGGTAGTGTTAATACTTAAAGTATGAGTTGAGAAAATCTGTTTTCTTTTGTTTTATCGTGTTTAGTTCGATAAACAACACGTCTATGAAGTTTAGCTACACAAAAAAAACTGATATTTATAAACTGCGGTCGATGACCTCAAAAAAGATAGTTGAAGTAATTAATTTCTTTATGTTTAGATATCGATACCCATCGCATCTGTGGAGTTTTGCTAGCTAACTCAATTTGACCCTGTATAATTAAAAAAGAGTGTCCATGGAGTTTGTGGCCCGTTCTTCTTCATAGGAGCCTACTACACTTTGGAATGGGCTTCATCTTTCTGACTGGCCTACTCCTTTGACAATAGGGTCTTACAACCATTTTTGAAAAGTGTCTTAATTCGATTGTATAGTGCTAATACGCCCCAAAAAAAAAATCACAAAATTTTTATTCAATCGATAAGTGCCCTAAAAATGCATTTAAATTTTACAGTTCCAAATTTCGCGCGTAGTTTGACGAAAACGCTGGACGCAGTGGATGCTATGTTGCTCTGTGGTCATGACGTCACTTGGCTATGTAAACAAATGCGTTGATCTCTCTAACTATCAGTTGACAGTTGACACGATTTAGTTTACACAGCAGTATGACGTAATAACATGGCGGCTACTATTTCATGGTGTTTTTTAATAGATTAGAAAAACTGAAAACGTTGAATTGAATTTTAAAATTTATTTTTTTATTTTATGAACTAAAACTAACATACTCCGACTCCTTTTTGCCTAAACTATCTCAGTAATCTATTTATAGATTTTTTCTCGTATATAGTAAAATACCCTATTGATTTCCCCAAGTGACTTAATTTAAATAAATGATTTTAGTTTGAGTTTGACTACTTACATCTTTATTTCAGCCAAAACAAGAAGCCGCTCCTCTAGATGTCATTTACGACGGATGTGACGACACAAAACTGTGCTTCGGCGTCCCCGAAAACTGCATACCCAAAGGCGACTGTAAAGCACTTGTAGCTATTTTCGTCTCTGGAGACAAATACACTTTCGAACTGCAAGGCATTGGGAACCCCAAATACGTCGCAACTGGTTTAAGTATGGACACCAAGATGGGAGCTGACAGTTCCATGGAGTGTGTGAGGAACGATAACGGAAGAGTTAGTCTCTTCACGTCGTGGACCTACCCAAAGTCTGAGCCGTATGTCAGCCGGACAGACTCGCCGCAAGAGATCGTGCAGCTGCAAGAGTCTTCGGTCATTGACGGCAAATTGTACTGCAAGTTCAGAAGGGATGTAGTGTCCGTTGTTCAAGGACAGACTTATGATTTGGCGAGCAACATGTACAACCTGATGGTAGTTTCTGGAAGTTCCATGAAAGGTAAACATTGTAATGTTAATTATTCAATTACAGATGAATAGTCTACGAGTTCTCAATCTGTGAATGTACTGAAGGCAGGGCTGCCAGTAGAGCCAACTCTTATTATACCGCTGGGTCCTAGAAATTATACAAAATCAAAGCTAGACGCCCAGCAGATGTGAACCATTGACATTGATGTTAAAATTATATAGTAATGTGCCATGCAAGCACAAGGGAGTAAAGAGCGAGTGCATGACGGCAAAAGCTAACGTCATACCGTTTGCCTGTCAGTATATTATAATGTACTCTGTCCGTTTGCCGTCATACGAGACGTTCTTACCCCCAAGGCACGCCAATAGATGTTTCACATCAAAGTAATAACTGAACAAAAAAAAATTGTAATCAATTTGCAACAGAAAGAAAAATATTAATATGCTCACGATATCTCGTATCACTGTTAGTAATGTATAGTTTTAAAATACGACAAAACATCACAATGTGGTTGTAAAAAGTGGTAAACTACGGGTTATTAGCAAAATCTGCCGCTAATTACCGCTTAGCAGTCGGCAATTTACATTATATTCGAATTCTGTTTCTTGTATCCAATTATACAGGGCAATATGCTCTACAAACTCAATACATAAGGTAATCAAATTATAAAATTTTGCATCCAATTATACAATCTGGCAGCCCTGAAAGAAGGGGATAATCAGAAGGAAGTCACGGAGAAAATAAGTCTTTCTTCCCAGTCTAATCAAAACAAATCAAAATATTTTTTAAGCTTAACTTAGTTTTAATTTAATTTAGTTAATGTTAATAATCATCTTGTAATTTGGTTATGTAAATAAATATATTATAAGAAATATTTTATTTCACATAAACCTACATGGGCACTTATGAAACGACAGAAGCTAGGTGCACGGTTGGTCGTTTTCTATGGAGAAGAGTCGGCAAGAAACTCCTCGGTTGCTCTTTTAAAAAAAATTGGCTTTTACAATGTTTTCAAATCACAGTGTTAATAGGTATGGGAGGACAGTGTAGGCCTGTCAAGAAGTACCAAGTTCTTAACACAAAATCAATGGTCTAAAAATCTAGTCTAATAAGCCTACAATGTTCAAACATTCACAAAATACAAAAGAATCCATGTAAAATATTACTAAAATAATAAAAATAAAAACTATTTAAACCAAATGACATGTTTGCCAGTCTGTACGGCGTAGCACGTAACTTTTCCAAGTTTCATTACATTTATCGGGATATTTCCATTTCTTCTAACATCAATTCAATTCAATTCAATTCAGTTATTTATTTCGGAAAACATCCATATTGTATTAGAACTTACAAATAAAACAGTATCAATCAACGTCAAATCAAAAACCAAAAAAAATAATTAAAGTCAATATCAAAATTAAAATCAAATTAAAAATCAAAATTACATTAGATAAAAAAAACAAAAATTAAATTAAATTACAATTCGAACAAAATTAAAACAAAATCAAATCAAAATTAAACAGAACTTAAATTTAAATAAAAATCAAATTAAAGTTAAATCAAAATTATGTCAAAACTAAATTAAAATTATAGATACTAAAACATGACCATAACTTATCCTCTACATCAATATCAATTCAAGTAGGTACAATCTGACACTTTCTTTTTCCAGATACGAACCGCGTCGGATTCCACGACATAGCGTATGAGGCCACAGGTGTGCCGATGTCTCTGGCTACAGTTGGAACCGCCGCCGGCAGCTCCAAAGTGCTGCTCAAACTGCACGGCTGCTTCATGTTGATAGCTTGGCTCGGAACCTCTTCACTCGGCATCTTGCTTGCTAGGTTTGCAATACTATTATTACGTAAAGGAGAAACAAATAATAACGGGAAATATTTAATTAATCCTCTAAAAACTTATTGAACTTCTACCTAATAACGTTCGTTTTTTAAGGTTTCGTAGTAAACAAGGAACCCTTGTTATAGTATCGCCATGTCCGCCTGTCCCCGGCTTAGCCTGAGCTAAGGCTGTTCAGAAATATTGCGGGTCTGTGAAAACCATTTTTCGATTTTGTGATCCGTTTGCGAAATGTTAAGCATTAAAGTATGTACTCATTTTGGTTAAGAGTCAAGTGCCCCCTGCTAGCTAAATAGTTGTTTTTGGATATGGGAAAAAAAATATGGCAGTAGTACATATAACGAAATTAAAGGGAAAACTATCACAGCTAAGTAGGCTTTACAAGTTAACGAGTCGACCAACTTATATTTGCATTTGCGAGAATTGACCGTGACCTATATACATACGAGGTGCATTCAATAAGTACCTAGCCTCATCGCCAGAGGGCGCTGTAGTTTCAAAAGAGTTTTACCACAGTGTAGCACATTCTTTTATAATTCTTTTATCAGATTTTCATTCCAATCCCTTCATTTGTTTTAATTTGACAACTTATAGAAGCGAACGTGTCGATCGGTTTTACAAAAATGGAAAAAGAGCAATATCGTTCGGTGATTCGATTCCTATTTTTGGAAGGGAAAACGCGCATCGAAATCAAAGAGCGCTTGGATGCTGTGTACGGTGACTCTTCTCCATCGATGGCCACCGTCAAGAATTGGTTCAACGAGTTTGCACGTGGCCGTACGTCGGTTTTTGATGAACCACGTCCAGGTGCACCGAAAACAGCTGCTACGGAGGAAAACATTAAAAAAATCCATGATTTCGTATTGGCAGATCGCCGATTGAAGGTTCGGGAGCTAGCTGAGACTGTAGGCATTTCAGGAGGAACAGTGCATCATATTCTTCACGAGGAACTCGGCATGAGAAAGCTGTCGGCACGATGGGTGCCGCGTTTACTCACACCAGAAAACAAGCGCAACCGTGAGACCACATCGGAGACGTGTTTGGCGCTGTTTAAGCGGAATCCAGCGGAGTTTTTGCGTCGTTTTGTGACCGTCGATGAAACCTGGATGCACTGGTACACACCAGAGACCAAGGAGCAATCAAAACAATGGATCCAGACCGGGGAACGTGCTCCAAAGAAGGCGAAAACTGTAAAATCGGCCGGAAAAGTTATGGCCACCGTTTTCTGGGATTCACAAGGTGTGATCTACATCGATTACCTCGAGAAGGGTAAAACAATTACAAGGCTTTACTATGCCGATTTATTGGGCCGATTCGACGCCGAATTAAAGAAAAAACGACCCCATCTGGCGAAGAAAAAAGTGCTGTTTCACCACGACAACGCACCGGTTCACACGTCTGCCGTTGCCATGGCCAAATTGGTCGAATTACGCTACGAATTGTTGCCCCATCCACCGTATTCTCCAGATTTGGCCCCTTGTGACTTCTTTCTGTTTCCTAATCTGAAAAAATCACTCGCCGGGAATAGATATGGATCGAATGAGGAGGTCATCGCCGCCACGGAGGCCTATTTTGCAGAGTTTGACAAAAACTATTTTTCGGACGGGTTAAAAAAGTTGGAGCATCGCTGGGCTAAGTGTATCGAACTAAAAGGAGACTTTGTTGAAAAATAAATTGCCACTTTTCCGAAATTTTCGTTTACTTTTTGTAGGCTAAGTATTTATTGAATGACCCTCGTAGATGTATGGGAGGACATGTTTTTCAACGAGTTAGTTTTTGGGATAAATTCATCCCAACTAAGGAACCCTACATTGTGCTTGGTCGTAGCCGGTACTTTTTTACACATTTTGAACATCCCAGTTGTTCGAAGTTAATTGGCTATTTAGTACTTAGGTATTTTAGGATATCAATTCTTTGGGATACGATTAAATACATGCTAATAACAACCTTATCATTCAGCTTTTAAGAACTCAACTCGTTTACGATGGACCCCAGTTTTCCTTATAATTCATTTATCATGTGTTTTTACAGGTATTTCAGGCAGACTTGGGTCGGCAAAACGTTGGGTGGCAAGGACATCTGGTTTGCGGTAAGTGTAACTGTAATTCTTGAGCCACCTCAGCAATAATAATTAAAAAATAATCCGTTGCGGCGTCGTACCGCTCGTACACCGGACTTGCAAGCCGCGAGACGAGGCGGGGAGGGAGGTACGCTGTGCGACGCCGGATCGGCACAGCTCAGTTGTTTGTGCGGCACAAGAAAGGGCGAAATCTTTGCTGTGCGGCGCCGCAACGCCCGTTTGTGCAAAAAATTGCGGTGCGACGCGGCGCCGCAAGGCATCGTGTGAACAGGCTCTAAGGGCCGAAACACGCCGAACAACGAATTCCAGCGTTATGACGTCATACTTGTTGACATTGATACAGTTTGTTTCTAATACTCTTGCAGTATCTTCTTTGTCGTTTATTTAAAATAGAGTAATGTCTAAGAAGACATTAAGAAATAACAAATGAGCAATAAGTTACGATCCATGGCAGAGAGACGTCTATCCACACTAAAAAATCACGAGGAACTGGTTATCCTATAGTACGACAATAAAACGCTATTTTTCGCGACGCCGCAACGCAACTTTCAGTAAAGCGTTGCGTTCAAAAAGCTCTGAAAGCTCTGTGAGAAAACCAACTTGTGTCCTCGTTCTTATTTCTTTCATGCATTTCATTACAGTACCATCGAATCTTCATGGTGGTGACCTGGCTGCTGACGGTGGCCGGCTTCATCCTGATCCTCATCGAGGTGGGCGGCTATTCTACCACCGGAGACAACCCTCACGCTATCACTGGCCTCGTCACCGTTATCTTGTGTTTCATTCAGCCCATTGGTGAGTACCCTTTTAAAGTTGAATAGTGGGAGTTCAGTTATCTAATGGAAACCTTAACCCTTAATAGTGACGTGAGGCCGGTTTCGTAAATATATGTGCACTTAGTGAGGTGTAGTTTGGTTGAAATAGGTTGTATATGAGGTGTAGCTTTGGCATGGTTTCACTGTATTGTTCGCAGCTCTGTGTCTTGGTTTTTTATTTGGCCTGAGCCTTAATCCGATTATTTTTAAGATCCGTACTGATGGATGACATCTACCTATTTGCCATTAGGATAAGTTAGCGAATTATATTTTCAGTCTGACGTAGGTGGACATGATCTACAATTTAAGGCTTAAGATTTTGACGCTGATAATAGGTACAGTGTTACCAAATCCTAAAGAGTAAATGTTCAATGATCAGTTTTTCTTGAAACATTTTGATGATTCTACGTATGTGTTTACAGGTGCATACTTCAGGCCGCACCCGGGCACTAACAAGAGGCCCATCTTCAACTGGGCCCACTGGGGTCTTGGAAATGCTGCCCATATTCTTGGAAGTGAGTATTATCTACGTAAATACTTACAAGCTCCTGTTCAATGGAAATTACTAAGCATGATATCGTGAGACTAGTGTGAGACTAGCGTGAGTCTAGTGTGAGACTAGCGTGAGTCTAGTGTGAGACTAGCGTGAGTCTAGTGTGAGACTAGCGTGAGTTGAGTGTGAGACTAGCGTGAGTCTAGTGTGAGACTGGCGTGAGTTTAAAAGCTTGAAAATTCTGACTCTGCCTTCATTATACATATATGAAATAAATGTTTTTGTTAAATTGAATCCTAATTATCATAAGACTGCTTTTAAAAGCTACTATAGACAACTACGTGACAAAAAAAGATTAGAAATTGATATACCATACGGGAAAACAGCACTAATCAATAAAAGTATTATTTGTATGGCATCATTGATTTACAACAAGTTGCCTGATGATGTCAAAAATTTACCTGTTCATCAATTCAAGTCGCAGCTGCACAAATTCCTGGTGACTAAATGTTATTATAGTGTCAAGGAGTACTTACAGGATAAAAATATAGATAGAAAGTTATAAAGTAAGAGTAATTTATTGACACTGAATAGTATGACAATATAAATAGTGTGGCATGATTTAATAATTTTAATCGACATCTGTATAATTATATTTTAGTTTGGACCATTATTTTAATTTTAACTTACTTTATTTGATTTTAAGTGATGATGAGACATGTATATATTCATCTGACAATTTTTAATTTTAATTTTAATTTTTAAACCGACTTTTGCAGTGTTCTGAATTTATTTTATTATTGTTTTATTTTCTTTTTGAGTATAATAACTTTGTAATGTTTTTTTTTTTTTTTTTATAATTATTTAATGATGTAGCCAATAATATAAATATTTGCACACCTTGTTAGGTAATGATACAGTGTACTTTATATTTATTTGTAACATCTGTTTATACATGCACCTGTATTAAGCAAATAAATAATTTGATTTGATTTGAGACTAGCGTGAGTCTAGTGTGAGACCTTCAAGAAGCAAGTTGGATAATGATGATACAGAACCTCGGTATGACTACCGAGGTTCTGTATCATCATTGTCGTTGCACGGTTGCATGCAAGATCATGTCGATTGACGTCAGTCAATGACCTGGCAATGAGTGTAGACATAGCTTAATCAGCCTATAAAGTTCCGACTGCCGGGACACAGGCCTCTTCTCTTCGAAAGGGAATGGCTATAATCTACCACGCGGGCCCAGTGCGGGTTGGTAGATGTCACATGTCTTCAAATTTTTGGTTGTAAGACATGCCGGTTTCATCACGGTGTTTTCCTTTACCGTTTTGAGAACAGTGGTGATGAATTTATTAACACAATGTAAAGTGCCTGCCTGGGTTCGAACCTACGACCTGCAGTGTAGATAGGTAGGTTCGTTAGTTCAGAAATAGAGGTATTATTATAGAGCATAACATAATGTTGTTTTGTTTCAGTCGTGACGATCTTCCTGGCGGTGTACCTGCAGAAGGCGGAGCTCCCCTCGTGGAGCGTGTTCATCCTCGCCGCGTTCGTGGCCTTCCACGTCGTGATGCATCTCGTGCTGTCTGTGAGTACCACGACGACGTTCAGTACACTGCTACAAGGATTGTAGAACCTGAATGACATTGACTGAGGAGCGCTGTTAGCCCTTTGACCGCCACGTCAAAAAAGCAAAAACGTGCCCACGGCGCGCGGCGCCAAGCTTCGAATTATCCCTTAAAATCTATCATGTAGTCGTGACCGTGGCGCGCTGGGCACATTTTGGTTTGTTATCTATACATGACTGTGGCGGTCAATAGGTTATTAAACATCCGTGAAATTGTCACATAAATTGTATTGACAAAACAGTCATCCTGTCCAATATTGCACGGAAAAAAAGGATCTCTTCAGCGAAGAATATCAATATTCTCAGAAAAATTGTTTCAATCCAAGTAAATATATTCTTAACGTAAGTAAATGTACTCAGTCCAAGAAAACCTGTTTACTCAAATTAAGAATAATAAATACTTGGTTTTTATTCTTGACTTAAGCAAATATTTTGATTCAAGACTATAATAATCTTAATTGAAGTACTTAAATTTCTAGTTTTTATCTAGTTTTAGAAATAATATTCTTAAAATTAAACTTTATAATTCTTCATATAAGTATAATGTCTTCGAAGAAGACAATAAAACTACGACAAAATTTTACTTCATTCTTCATTCAAAATTTTACTTTACTTCATTCAATTTTACTTCATTGGATATGTATATTGTTTTCCCCATATATGAATCAATATTTGTCTTGACCAAAAGGACATTGTCTTAATTTAAGACATCCTGTTTTTCCGTGTGGTCACAAGCCTAAAAAAAACTAGCGAGCCTTCCAGTAGTCGCATGTAATGTGTAACATCTGACATCACTTTGGTAATAAGCGACTGAGCAGCGACAGAAATTAACCTCAGAATTTAAAAAGATAAATACTAAAATATTTATTCGAAGTTATAATTATTCATTACTAGTGGCCGCCACTAGTCGAATTTAGACTACTTACAATACCACCTACTACCTACCTACCTACTTTTTTTTTGTGTGTGGGGGAGGGAAATCATCAAATAACTTCTCCCGCTCTGGGCGGAGCGGGAGGGTGTGTCAGACTCTTAGTGTCTAAACACACTATGTCGAAGTTACGCGACCGAAGTTCGGCGTCTGATTTTACGTTCCAACGTATTCGGCTGATATGACACACCATAAGTGCCGAACTTACGCGGCAGAAATTCAGTTCCGCAACTTTGTGTGTGTATTTAGTGTCTCGAGCGCTCGAACTTCGGTCGAACCGAACCGAACTTCGGTCGTGTATAATGTGTGCTCACAGAATAAGTTGCCGCTGAACTTACGCCCGACCGAAGTCAGGCTGTACGCTATCCCGCGACGTAATTTCGGCATAGTGTGTCGTCAGTAACTCAAATAGCATTGCAGGCGTAATTGTGCAGAACTTCGGTCGCGTAACTTCGGCGTAGTGTGTTTAGACACTTACTGACTAAAACCCACCCGTGTTCTTTCCGTTGCCTGTGTTGCCAGGGGCCTCGATAACCCTTTTGTACCTTCCCGCGACCCCGGTGCTTAGTACCTACTTACTAATTCCATGAGTATAAAAAAGGGAAAACAGTCTTGGCCTTATTTATTTTGAGTGCTTGATTGTACTTCGGCTATTTTAAGAATCTGATTTTATGCGAATAAAGGACACTAATTACATGCTGTTACAAAGTGCTTAAAATTCCATGCTATTTATTAATAAGTACGTACCATGCTCAAGTTGTCATTTCCTGTCTTCACACTTCCGTCCCTTCACGATCTCTCCCACAGAAAGCGAGAGGAAAAATGTTACACGTCAAAAACCTTGTAGCGTTGTAAATAATGTGGGCAAAGGCGTTATGTTCTGTACCTAGCCAAAGGTTGGTGAAAACGGTGACCTGGGAGGCAACCACCGCCTCTTATAGCAGTATTATTTTAATATTGCTTCACAGTGGGAAAGAGATGGAGCTATACCCCCTGTACAGCTTCATATCATTCTCACACTGATGTTGTAATATTAAAATAATACTGCTATAAGAAGCCATGGTTGCCCCCCAGGCCCAAATCTAGACTCAAGGCTGCTGATGAATTTTTGATCGAAAATCTTGGCTGGCGGCCTGGGGATCAAGCCCAGAACCCCATGTTTTAGAAGCTCGCGACCACAAAATCAAGGTTGTCGAGGTTCAGGTATCTGATCTATAGTTTCGTCGACTCCACATCTCTTACGTGACGAATAAAATCAGAGGATGTTTTGTGATCAAGCCATGCGTAAAACCAACACGATTTAACTTTTTCGAAATTTCGCCAAAATCGTTTCAACATAAACTATCAATAACCTTTTGACCGCCATAGTCATGTATAGATGACAAACCAAAATGTGCCCAGCACGCCACGGTCACGACTACATGACAGGTTTTAAGGAAAAATTACGTTATTACTTTTTTGACGTGGTGGTTAAAGGGTTAATATTTTAACTTTGTTAGCTTAGTTAACTTTATTGTGCATGCTGTGGTCTCCTATAAGAGAAGGAGTAGGTACACCTACTTAATACCTGATGTTGCCAATTATGTGCCATGTGTTTTGTTGGAGATCCTAAATAAATAAATAAATTGTCTCGTTACCCACAGTTGACGGTGTGCGTGTCGGACGGTCGCATCAGCAACGGCCGCATCAACGCGTTCCCCATGAAGGACATGCTCGGGCAGACACGACAACCCACGCAGGTCGACCGCAGCACCGATGCTCCGGTGAGTTATTTCTTGAGCCTCCAACGTCAGAGTTTTAGCGAGTTAACTCCCTATCTGCTGATATATTCTCAAAAATCTAGTAAAATCTCACCTTTAAACTTAGGTGAAGTGAGCAGTCAATGTGGAAGCATCACGTGGAATGTCAGCTCTCACTTCATATTAGCTTTTACGGCGAGATTTTTACAGAATATATAGCTGATTACGTGTTTACGTCTTGGTAGGTACCTACTTGTCTGTAGCACCACAGTTAATATGGCACATTCAAGTTTTAAAAACGCAGACGGGTAAAATATTATTACACAGCTCTAGTTTTTATCTCACGAAGCGACACGCGCTTTTTATTTATTTTATTTTTATAGAAGTTATTTCAGAACATAATCCTACTAATATTATAAATGCGAAAGTTTTGTACCTAAGGATGTATGGATGGATGGGTGTATGTTACTCTCTCACGCAAAAGGTACAGAACGGATTTGGATGAAATTTGGCACACAGATAGTTTATAACCAGGAATAACACATAGGATACTTTTTATCTCGATATACCCACGGGGTCAAAACTTATGCGGGTGAGACCGCGGGGCGCATCTAGTTCCATATAAAATTGTTAATAAAGCTTAAAACTGTTAGTAGGTACCTTATACCTACATATTCATGTTGTTTATCTTATATGAAAAAGGACACCACCAGAACTGTGTAACTTATTCCAGTGCTCCACAATAGGACACTCAACCCTTTCCGTTATGGTATGTAGGTCGTTGGTGCTGTCCCGTAGGTACACGACGCATCAGGGAAGCCACTCTCTTGCGCACTATTGCTCCAAAGCAGTGGTGTTGGCCTCCGCAGACATCCCCGATACACTATACTAACGTGGCAAACCCATCAACATCCTAAAACCATTTTTGCAGAGGATTTGTAGGGCACTGAAAGCCTTCAGCGTAGAGCGGACCCATAGGCTGCAAGTTTACAATGTTCGGCAGTACGCCTTAAACAGAGTAACTTTGTCATTTTTCGTGTACCTACCTTGCAAACCTGCGCACCAGCATATTTCATCTCACTGCCCCTACGTTCCCTCTCAATGTCCAAATTATCAAAGAGGTCCTTAGTGACCCAATACTTGAATTTGATGACCCTACTTACCGAAATTCCTCCAAGTCTGACCGGTGGAACGGCAGTGTGAGAGCTAATTATTAGAACTTTAGTTCACTTATTTTGGAATTGTGCCTGAGGCCATTTAAGGGTTTCAACAGATGGGCTCAACCACCAACGGTTTTGTTATGAGTGGCCAGTTACTATAGCGTTGCCAATTACAATAGCAGTTACCCTACCACCTGCCAACGGTAATTCTTAAATAATTCGATGTTTTATTTCCAGTTTTCAAGCTTCAGACGGCTGCTCTTAGGCGTATACGCGCCAGTCGTGCTACTATTCACAATTGCCATGGTCTGCCTCGTCGCGCTGGCTCCCATCACACAAGCTTACGACAGTATTATGGGCGCCTGAGTGGAACTACCAAATTATGTTGTTCTAACACTTTTACTGTACTTATCTGAAAAAATAACTAAAGCGCTGAGCTGAAAAAGATGGTCTATTTGTCTACCGGACAGGAATGAACGCGCTCTATTTTACGAGTTTCTGCTTCGTAGGTATGCGTCATTGCATAGATCTCCATAGTCTACTAAGTTCTTTCGTCGTGGACAAATTGTCCGTCATCTGCTCAGCGCTTAAATGGGCGTGGCTTTAAATAATAATGTTAAGTGTTTGCACAGATACTAGAATATTGAAGAAACTGTTGAGAGAAAACTACTTTCGTTTTCATTCACCCATATCCTGTCGTCATGAATAATAGTTTCCAAGATATTTAATAATGTATACTGCGTTCGCGATATTGTTTCCAAACATGTAAACAAAAAAATGTTTTTGGAAACACCACTTTAATCCCGACGCATTTTGAGATTGTTTGAAAGCGGAAATTGAACTGTTTCCGCACATTTCCATGTATCTTACATGGAAATGTGCGGAAACAGGTCAATTTCCGCTTTCAAACATTTTTGACTTTACAATAGTAAGTCATTCTGAAATCAGCTTAAATTTACTCTCATATTCGTTTAAATGGAAATAACAGTAATTGGGGAGAAAAATATTTTATTAGAGTTTAGGTAAGAATTTGTTTAAAGTAATTACTCCGTCCATAATGCTAAGTAAAATCAGGCTTACTGTAAGAACAAACTGTTAACCGAGTGTTTGTTGTATAATTTAATTAATTTAATCAATGTTGTTATAAGAAAATAATGTAAATATAGCTGGAGAATTAAAACTTTAATTAATATAAGACCTTTGTTTTATTTACATAATAAGTCACATTTTCGCGCCAACTTTTATACGAGTAAAAAGTGAGGAAGAATTAACGCTGGAAGTAAATATTTCTTGCGCTTTCGCTATATAAAAAAAAAAGTTATTGTAAGTATATTGTTCTTATCTGTATAAGTTGTACGATATTGATTTATTCTTCGATTGACTGTATTTTTTTCATTGGAATCACGAATCATTTGTTTTTTGAAACATATCTTCCAAAATGGCGGCTTCGGGTCGGTACGTACATTTTTGTACGATATTTCCCGCGATCACGTAAAAAAAAGGTTCTGAATATAAATCTAGACTAAGTGCGCAGCTTGTATTTACTACCGAGCAACCATCAGAGCTCCGGAATGAGCTGATCAAGTTATCTAAAATGCTGTGAATCCACTGACAAATTTTCACTAATCAGTACGCTGTACCTATAGCGATTCTTCACACTGATCAGTACGT
This sequence comes from Atethmia centrago, assembly GCA_905333075.3. NCBI lineage: Eukaryota > Metazoa > Arthropoda > Insecta > Lepidoptera > Noctuidae > Atethmia > Atethmia centrago. The sequence goes on from HG995388.1 coordinate 21,991,242, forward strand.
ATCAGAAATAACCAGCGGACAAGACATACGAGTCAATAGTGGAACCTCAAAGCAAACAACGCAGGAAGTAATAGAATCAGATGATCTCGAAAAAGACGAAGAGGATGTCCATGTTTCTTTTGGTGAATGTTCAAAAGCCCTGCTGCAGAAAAAGGCTCTGAGAGAGATACAATTTTGGAAAAAGGGAAAGGAAAAGGCAGAGGGAAGGAAGAAAGTAGACAACGAATCGAAAACTTCCAAAGTGGAAAAAAGAAAGCAGATGGAAAGCAGTCGCACAAAAAAAAATTAAACGGGTATTTATTAAACAGCTCTGATGCTGAGTCAAGGCAAGGCGAACGTGATGACAACGACAATATCTTTTATGCTAAAGGAGAAACAGGTGTAACAAACGAGGTTTTCTAATTTGTAGTGAATTTGGAAAAGATCGAGAGCATGGGTTCATGTATTGTGCAGCGATAAAGATGTGTCAGATGGTTACATTTGTCGGTTTTGGTCATGGTAAATAAGTTAACTAAGACGTACGCAATCACCTGAAGGTGTCGGTTATTCCATACTTTTGTATTTTTATAAAGTTAATAAATCCAATATTTGTAATTATTTCGTTTTATTTTTCGTTTGATCATTTAGCAGTCAGATATTTTCTCTAAAGATAATGCTTAAGATAAACCAATTAAGATTTAACCTAACTAATAGGTACCTATTATAAATGCGAAAGTAGGTAAGTTTGTTTGTTTCCTATTCACGCTTGAACCACTGAACTGATCATTCTGAAATTTTGCATATCGTCGGTGATATTCTGAAACCGCGGAACTAACAGTGTTTAAAACCGCGTATTTACAAAAGAAGCAAAATCGAGATTTCGTCTTTTCTAATTCATTAATACATATTTTACACAACTAATGCCTACAATAATAAGAAGAATTTGACAATTTTAAAGTTTAAACAATAGAAAGTCAAGTGGTTTAGTAAATATTACGTTTTTCCTCGTTCCTGTAAAATTCACTGCACCTACCTTACGCGGTTTTAAACACTGTTAGTTCCGCGGTTTCAGAATATCACCGACGATATACGTCATCAGGGGTACAGAAACGGACATAGGGTAGGTACCTTTCATCCCGAAAAAAAGTACTGTTCCCGAGGAAAACAACAATAACGTTCTTATGATAATAGATGGCGCCACATGTCTTTCGAATCATGATTTAATTATAATTATTACTAGCTCTATTGAAAATATATTATTATCATTATAGTTCATATAATAGTTATCTATATCTATACATTGTAATAAATCTGTAGACGAGCTGATTCTGTACATTCAAAATATTTCCAAAAAATATAGTACTATAAGGGATAACCAACAGATCGATAATATAAAAAATATTGTCGGTTTGTCTGTTTATCTGTCTTTCTGTGGTTCTGTTTAGATGTGTGATATTATGACCACGTCAAAAGCACGAAACCAATATGGTTAACTTTCATACTCAAATGTTGTTTATAACTCGGAGTATAGAACTTCTTTGCGGAGTATCTGCGCGGCCGCAGGCAGTTTGTTAAGCATGGTTGCTTTGAGTCTGAACCTTATAATACCCGCTCAGGCGTGAGTCAGGTATCCGTGTTTAGTCCATTGCTTTTCATCATCATGATCAATGATCCTAAAACTGGTATTTCAGAGTGATACAGTCGCGGATTGCATACTACTACGAGGGAACATTGATGAAACTCTTTTTTAATACTAGTGTGTGTGTGTGTGTGTGTGTGTGTGTGTGTGTGTGTGTGTGTGTGTGTGTTTAGTGTTACGTCATGACGTACAGTCGAAAGCGTGAACCACTCCACTATACAGATTGGGTAGTGAAGTCGTCAGCCTCCTGAACCAACACAACATCTAACTTACCTACTCCCACATTACGCACATTCATCACTTCATTCATCTCTACCAGACTACAAAAGTTTAAAAAATAACAGCAATAAATTGATAACATTCACTGACGCACATTTAAAGTCGGAATGACCAACAAAAGTCTTCTAAGATCATAAATCTTCCACTCAATAATGCTCTGCAACCTTACAAAACCACGTCACGTAGATAGTCTTCGTCAGTGGCAGAGGGCTTTATGTAGACAACACACACATACCTACATACTTCAGCCATTCTTTTAGATCCGCGCCCGGATATTGCCTGCTCATGGTAACGCCATCACGAGCTGCCTATTTCCGTCAGTCAATTCCGTGTCTTCCACTGAGTTATCTAGGTTTGTTTCTGTGACGGCTGCTAAGTCATGCTCGGATCCTAACAAGCCTGATCTCCATGTAGGTAATTTCGTTTTGAGGCCCCGAACATTTTGGTACAATACACGTAGGCAGTTGTTACGATTACCGAGGATGGGCGGGCTGGTGGCAAGAATGTTAGTGGGATAATTGTTCACTACCTCGGGCAAGAAATCTGTGACGCCACGGTTTTACACAAATATCCTCCGTCCAATTATGAACCGCAGATACTTGGCTAGTTTCGAGGGCAACCCAACTTGCCAAAGATGCATATTTGCTACGGGATTTAAGCACTTCTACTGTGCAGATATCCGTTCCGCAGATGGTAAGGTGCTCACGCACCTGGCTATCAGTGGTCTCCCTGCTTGACGTAGAAGAGGTGCAAGTATCTCCATCGTTCAGAAGCTTCTAACTTAGTGTTGCCAAGCACAGCTGTCCCCCGCATAACATTACCAAGCGAACGACGCGAACGCCTGGATCGAACTTCAACCCAACCGTCATCGTATGTCTGCCCGTTCAAGTCCTTGTCACCCGTAGAAACATTCGTAGTAGCAACTGCTTGAACTGCAGACACTGGCAAAAGGACTTGAAGCTCAGGCACCTGCCGTTGCCGGGCGGCTGCTGTCACTGGATTGGTCGGTATGCGTATATCTCGCCAGCTCTGCTGAAAATTTTCATGCCCCAAAGCTTTTCTCTCCTACGGAAGCCATCATTACTAGATTCATCCTTTCATTTGGTGGTAATCTCATGGGGCTGTTAGTAGTTTCTAGGCCAGAACGAGAGGTAAGCTCTGGGATGTCCTCGTGTTGTTTGCTAATTTGAAGCTCAGTGGCGGAGTTATGAATTCCAGCACACAGGTTTTAAGTTCGCAAACATACTTAACCAGTGTAGAGAGGATTGCATCATACTCAGATTGCCTATGATCAGAATTTCCCTGCAAGATCAAAATAATCAATAAAACTTAAATTTAAAATTTAAAAAACCCCCGACACTAACAAAAACATCTAAAACGTTACAAAATAATACGTATTGGATCCTTTCACATTAATATAAAGAAGAATGAGCAAAAATATATGGAGCTTGGTCCAAATTTCCACCATCAATAAGAACTATGACATATGATGGAACACTAAGAAGACCGCAACCAAAAATATTTACTCAGTAAAAAGTTATGACCCCATGAAAACTTGCAATTTAAAAACCTTTTTACGCTTCATTATTTCACTATATCTTTTAAACTACTCGATTGATTTAGGTGTATGACATTTCGTTGTAATTCATACGTTATTCTGGTTGATATAAGCTATATGAGCCAAAATATAAACAATATGGCGGTCGCGGTAGGTACCTCGCTACGTCAAAAAAATCAAACCCTATCATGTGGGGTATCAAATCAAATGAAAGGACTTATAGCTATCTTTACAATGCTTATATTTATTTTAAAATATTTGTAATACTGGGAAGAATGTAAACACAAAAATATTTCACACAAGTTTTATTTATTCCTGTCTCACAGTGTGGAGTCTCTCCTTAAAAGAATACATCTCATATGTCTTCATCCACAATAACATTGTCCAGATTCGCAGCTGGAAGTAGAATTGTGGGTTGGTGTCTCGCCCATCCAAAATACCAAATAATTACCACGACGTGGGCACAGCAACCCACAGTTCGCATTCCAGAAAGACAAGAACAGTAGTAGTTCGAAATGGTTTCTCGATTATGGATCATTACATACGTGTAGTATTGTCTTGCACGTGCGTGTCGGGATTGTATTCTTGCGCGTAGCAACATAGCGTTTTCAGGTTCAATGCCAAAATCAACTATTTCACTAAATGCTCCATCTCTTGCTACTTCAATCTGATACACGCCATTGCGTACGTGTTCGCTATAGTAGCTACGCGCAAGTTTTATGTGATATGAACCAAGTGCAAACAATGTCAAGTCTTCTTGAGTCAGAACAGGAAATTCATCTGCTCCTATGGCGTCGGCTTCAATATTTCGAAAACTTGCCCGCCTTCTATTTATATTTCTATTTGTAACATATGCTCCCAATTGATTTGGTACATGCAATCTCTCTCTAATGATTCTTAAATATTCTTCCGCATGCGCGTTATCTTCGATTAAAAGATGAAAAGCGTTAATAAGCGCAGCAGCCACCCGGAAATCATCCATCATGTGGCTCATAGCACGATTAAAAAATTCTTGCCTGAATAGGCGAAAATCGCGCTTAAAACGTCCGTTTACGACCTCGACGACCCAGCGGCATATCGTCACTTCCCTATTTTTATTGGCTTCTAACGTGGTTAACTGGTCTTCGCCACGCCGTTTGCTAATTGGCATACGTGCCACATAACCACAAGATTCCATGTCACCAATAACGTCTCTAAAGCCGCGGTCGCAGATAAAAACATCGTTTTCTTCAAAAAAGTAATGGAATGGATTGTCTTCTCTTTCGTTAATAAGACCTTTCATTATAACGGCATCCGATGTTGTTGCTGCGTGAGGCCCAGTAACATCTAATATGTAGCCATCACAACATACAATGAGAAATGGTTTTAACAGGTTCGTGTATTTGTGCAAACTGTATGTTTTCCGCTGGAAAAGGAAGTTGGAAGACTTCTGAGTATAGACGTAGGTTCCATCTATCACCAGAATAGCTTTCCTTTCTTGTAAGGGTGCATCTGGGTTTCCAAAAAGACCATTTGGCACAGTCAGATTTTTCGCAACTACTTCAGTTCTTGAAATATGATCCAGGCCCAGGTGCCTTGGTACGAAATCTTGTACCAAACATTTGCGCACAGTATTCATTTTCCTTTCGAGCGTACGGCGACTCATTCTGAAAAGTACGCTGAGTCTTTCGTTCGACTCACCCGTCCGAAGCTTCATCAAAAAAATAGCAATTGCAGTATTGGGGTCGGTTACTTCTTGCTGCAATGAAGGGGTTTCTCGTATCACTTGCTCAAATGCGTTATAAGTGATGCCCACACGATGATGCAATATTTTTGGATCCATAGTTTGTATATTTTCAAAGTCCATTGTGTTGGAACTATTAAGAACGGCTGTTTGTAAGATTTTCGTAATGTCTACGAACATTTCTCCGGTAAAATCGTGGGAAAAGTTTGGAGCATCAATTAAGTGACCCCATTGATTTTCATCCAAATGTTGTTGACATACTCTTGCGTTTGGAGGTATGTATAAATTCGAGTGTACCAACAGTTCTAGTTTGATAGACGCCGGAATACGGCATCTACTTGCATTGCCACATTCATGATAAATGCATGTGTTAGATGTATTTGGTGCTCTTTTGAATTCATTGGTTTCGAAGATTCCTCCAGATGGTCTTCCGACACGAGGAGGCGGCTGGTCAGCTTGGTTTTGACTGCGGTCAACTGCATACCTTACCCGCAACCAACAATTGCGGCAGATATATTGCTCGCCATCCAGTATTAACTGCAACAAATACAACACCTTTATTCATGACGTTCTGTCTAACTGCGTGTGTTAGCTAACATGTCTACTCGCTAAGAGAGGTCCTAGGTTCGATTCCTTCCGCATACAGGCTCTCCGGCAATAAGCTAGTGTTGATTCTGTGCGTCTGGGTATATTATCTATATACGTATGTATTCAAAACAAAACAAGAAACGGTAAGAATGATTAAAACATGACGTAACTACCGATAATAAAATATTGATTAACTAACTTAACAAAAGTGTTACAAGTAAACTTTTTGTTCACGCCATCCCACGTCTGGATATATTATCTATGTTATGTACTTATGTATTCAAAACAAAAAATGGTAATGATGATTAAAACATGACGTTACTACCGATACTAAAATATTGATTAATTGACAAACAATAGTAACAAAAATGGATCAAGACTGAAAACGTCCAAAATATTTCGCTTCAAAAAGGTTTTTCTAGGGATCTTTCGTTACAAGTAATCTTATTGTTCACGCCTTCCGACAATCTCAAATGGAGTCGGGGCACGGCATTTGAAATAAAATACACATATGCATATGCATGCTAAAAGTCCTTGAATATGCTCTGCAGTTCCTGGGTGATTATCCAGAAACGGTTGAAGCAACTGATAGTTTCTTCTTTGAAACAATGAATAATTGCAACATATGCAGTTTCTTCTTCCCGCTTCCATTGTCACAGATACACAAAGCAATAACAAAAAGTCCGATGAGATATAGCCGTGGTCGAAAGTAGAGAATCAGAAGAAATCAAGTAGGTACACAAAAGTCGCAGGGAAAATATAACCAGAAAATGCACAGTACGCACCGAAAGCAAGCAAACGAACGACTGCGTGGGACACATGTGTTGATTGGGTCAGGTAGTTAGGTAAAAACCAGTTTTCATTCAACGTCGTTGGCACAGCGTATACCATACCGTATTGCTTCCTAAGTGCGAAAGGGACAAAACTAATGCTATCTCCATCTACGAGTCGACGCTAGCAATCCCCGGGTTCCGAAATGCAAAAATATTAAAAAATACTTTTAGCACGATTGCGAACCGTTCCGATTACATTTTTATACGGGTAGGTGCGCTAAGGTTATCATTGTATACTTTGCAGACGATTTGAGCGCATTACAGAACAGGGGGAATGCGTCATCATTGCTACCATGTTTTTACTGCTTGAAATGTGGCTATGTGCGAAAAAAATTAACGGTTAAATAACTAAAAATACGTATTTTTAAAACAGTCATAACTTTTTCTGAGTGAATATATTTTTTTCACCTAGTAATCAAAATTGTATGGTATTTAGTCGACTTTAAGCTTACATAGCCCTCAATAGTGGTGGAAATTTGAACCACTTCTGCTCATTGTCTTTTAGGTAATATTTTGAGCCAAGCGTCGTCGAGTCGGGGGACGGCTAATGAAAATAGGAAGTTAACAGTGGCTATTCTTTCTACAATAGCAATTCATTATTGCTAGGTACTAGCCTCGTCTGTTTGACGTTTCCTTTAGCTGACCCCAGACTAGACGACGCGCGACGCTGGGCTCAAAATATTATTTTTATTAGTGTCGGGGATTTTTTAAATATTGAATTTAACTTTTATTACCTACCTACTTTTTAAACTTTTATAGCTAACTTTTTAAACAATCAAACTTTTTAAATGTTTTACAATACTGGCAAAGTCCTTGGCAAAATAGTGGAGTGAATTGTCGTGGTACGTAGCAAAGTGTCGGTGTTTATGAGGAGAAACAAATGTTTATAATTAAAATGTTAACGAAATGATAGCATACACCCGGCTAACGCGGTAGATAGTGCTCTGAATTGAATATAAAATATATTTATTTATCTATACTAACAACAAATTCAAATTTAGTTATTTTGGGACATTCAGATCCAAAGGTAAAAAACCTACCTAATTATATAAAAAAATTAGAAATTACAAGGACAACACTAATCATACATCATGTATGTACATCTAATTCTGTACCTATACAAATGCCACTATGCTGAGACACAGCATGAGCCTGCGCGAACATCTCGGAAGCACTGCAGAAACGAGGAAGTCATCAGCCTGGAAATGTTGTTGTATTGGACGCGCAGTGTCCAGGGATTTTTGGTGTAACTAACCCATAGACCACCCGTCTACAAACCCGTAGCGTAGCGTATTGTCAGCAACACGCTATAAATAGCGTGATCTTGACTTGGTCGGTACAGCGGGCGAATCTAAGGGCCAGCATGTTGCCACGGACTGACAGAGCCCTGCGCTCCCTCTCTATGTCGACATCATCTCTAAGGTCATCGGTAAGGTAATGTCCAAGGTATTTAAACTGCGACACCCTATCTAAGTTTACACCGTTCAAAGTAATGGGTAGAACAGATTCAGGACACTTACCAGCGGCCTTAAAGACCATGTACTGACTTTTCTTTACATTTTAAATGACTCGGCACAGGCTTCACAAACTTTCAGCATCTCTCCGAGCGCCCCTGCAGTGGAACGCAGCAACACCATGTCGTCCGCGTAGCTGATATTATTAACACTATACCACCCACCCGGCGCATCCGACACGCATGCTGCTGAGCTGATAATAAAGCTGAAAGTTTTTTTTTTACCCGACTAACCTTTTTTTTTTTGGATGGGAAATCATCAAATAACTTCTCCCGCTTTGGGCGGAGCTGGTGTGTCAGACTCTTACTGACTAAAACCCACCCGTATTCCTTCCGTTGCCTGTGTTGCGGGGGCCTCGGTGACCCATAAGTACCTTCCCGCGACCCCGGCAGGCATCAGCCCTAGTGGACCCCTACATTTGTGCTGACGACATCTCTTTGAGGCGCGCGTGGAATACAACGCGCCGTCGACCCGGGCCTGGTCCTTACCGGACGGTGAGCTACCCATTGCTCACCGTCCGCAAGCCCGCGCCTATGGTGGCCGGAAATACGCCCGGGATTCCCGACGCCCAGGGCGCCTCCTGCGGCAGCTAGGGGCGAGAGGGCGCGAAACATGCCTTTCCCTCAACCGTCCCGCCTCTTCCTTCGCGAGCATTACTGCTTCGCAGAAGGAGGTGACGGCTGCCCATGCCCTCTCGCTCCGTACCATGGCCTGAACCAGGGCCGGACGCGAGAGATCTCTGCCGCCGATCGCCTCCACGAGGACACGGCGGTGCTCTGTCCAAGCCGGGCAGACCTCCACCGTATGCTCCACCGTGTCCTCCGGGCGATCCACACAGTGGTGACACCCGGGCGTTTCCTCCCGCCTTATCCGACACAGGAACCTCCCGAAGCTGCCGTGTCCGGTGAGGACCTGCGTTAGGCGGAAGGTGAGGACGCCGTGGCGCCTCTCTAGCCACTCCTTCAAAGAGGGGACTTATCGCCGCAATCGTGGCGTGCCCAGCACTGGGTTGCGACAACCGTACTTTCCATGACACCATGAGATCCCGCCGGAGCTCCGTCTGCTGTGCCGCGATTTCTCGCGGCAGCGGACTTACGCCCCGGCGTTTCGCCTCCTCGCGCCACTCCCATACGTGCGCGAGGACTTTTGCCTCCAGATCCCATGGCGGCAATCCGGCAAGGAGGCTCGCTGCCTCACAGGAGACCGTGCGATATCCCCGGACCATACTTTGAGTCGCACTCAACCGGCGGGCTGGCCGCAGCGCCAGAGAGCGCGCCGATACAGGGGCTACCCGACTGACCTAGAAGGTAATGTTTTTCGAGAGAATGTTTGTATATGACATACGTATACGTATGTATGTCTATTCATTTTTTGGCACGCTCTGTAGCTTAAAAGGCTTGATGGGCTCATGAGCTGTTGTTAAATTCGTCTTAACTGTAGGAGTGACATAGGCTAGTTATATAGGTAACATTTGATTTTTATAATTATATATTGCATCTGCAAATAAAAACAAAAGGGAGGGAAGGGTTTTTTTTTAATAAATTACAAAGTAAAAGCTAGCAATGAAACTATAAAGTTAGAAATAAAACAAATAAAAAAAAAACCCGTCTGCAAAAACAGCTAGTTACACCTAGAGCCTTATGTAAGCGGGCACGCCCTTTATGCCTGGAGGCTTTTATTTAGGTAATAAGTTCTGTTTACGTTTTTATGTTCTAATTTTTATTTCTGCTTGAGTACAGTTTTCATTGTTTTGTTGTATATCATATAGCTGTGCTAGCTAACATATGGCAAGTAATTTAATTTATTGTTTTGTGTTTCGTAGTGTTAATTACTTTGCATACGATTTGTACAGAAGGGTGTGCTGCTGGGGATTTTGTTGCGCCACTTCTTCCCAGCTAAACCACTAGGAAGTGTTTTTGGGGACTGTCTTAAGTAAATTTGACGTTCGAAAAGTGCTGATTCTCGGCCTAGTTTGAATAAATGACTTTTGATTTTGATTTTTGTCTGTCTGTCCATCTGTCACAGCCGATTTGCCTCGAATCTATTGGACCGATTAAGATGAAATTTGGCAGACATATGAATTTCTGTGAACCAAACACGGGCGTGTAACGTAAATAAAGGAATTTTAAATATGAGGGTCACTTTTGGGGAGATAAGAAAAAATAAAAGTTTAGCTAGTTGCGCAACCATGTGGCAGTTTTAAAAGAAACAGTTTTAAAGTTATTTCAGAAAAATATGGAAATTGAACTTTCCCCCCTTATCTCTGAAACTACGGAAAACAAAATAATAAAAAATACAGAGAATAATTATTTACATATAGATTTAATATTACCTACAGGAAAACCTATAAGAAGTATATGGTCTTAAAATAGTATGTTTGTTTGTACCAATGTATGTAACCACGCACAATGAAGAATGCCGTACCCGTAAAACGGGGTGAATAGAAATGCAGGGGTGAATCGGGACGAAACTTTAAAATGGATTTTAACGTTGAAATAATATAATTTGTTGCCAAAAAGGGATCAGGTGTTTTTTGTAGAACAATTAACTTTCCTTGTTGGCAGCAAGCTGTATTATTTCAACGTTAAAATCCATTTTAAAGTTAAAAGACATGCAGGGGTGAATCGGGAGATTCACCCCTGCATGTCTATTCACCCCGTTTTACTGTAGTTGAGATGAAGTTATCCGAAAAACAAACTTAACATTGTAGTTGAAAAACATGTTCTCCCATTCATCGATATACGTCACGGTCAATTCTACAACTGCAAAAATTTGGTCGACTATTACCTACCTACTCGTTAACCTGTAAAGCCTACTTAGCTATGATAGAGCTTTCCTTTTAATTTCATTATATGTACTACAGCCATGATTTTTTTCACATCCCCATAAACAACAATTTAGCTGGCGGGAGACGACGACGACGACGACACTTGACTTACTAATATTACGCAAACGGATCCCTTTTTTTTGTGTGGGAAATCATCAAATAACTTCAGCAGTGGAGCAGGTGGGTGTGTCAGATTCTTACTGACTAAAACCCACCCGTATTCCTTCCGTTGCCTGTGTTGCGGGGGCCTCGGTGACCCATTAGTACCTTCCTGCGACCCCGGCAGGCATCGGCTCTAGTGGACCCCTACATTGTGCTGACGATATCTCTTTGAGGCGCGCGTGGAATACAACGCGCCGTCGACCGGGGCCTGATCCTTACCGGACGGCGAGCTACCCATTGCTCACCGTCCGCAAGCCCGCGCCTACGGTGGCCGGAAATAAACGGATCCCTGAATCGAAAAATGATGTGCGATGTACGACCCCGCAATATTTTTGAATGACTTATCCAACGATACCCCATTCTATGGGATAGACGAGAAAAAAAAAGATCCTCACATTAAGGCGCTGACAAGACACATTTGGGCAAAATAGGTTTCTCTTAAGAAAAAAAATTGCCAAATCTGTATAGTTTGTGGTAGCCGAAAAAATATATGTTAATTTTGAACATATTTCCCAAAAGTTGCTTGTTACCAAAACACGTTTTGAAAAAAAAAAATCTCGATACATACTACCTAACGCTCAACTAACCTCTTACCTTGAGTTCTAATCCAAAATATCTGTATTAATATCAACATACGTTACGTATTTAATTAATAATAAGTATGTCATATTTGAATGCAGAACTTGGTTGTTTTTATTTTCGATTACTCAACTCAATTTTGAGTAAATAAATAATTGCTTCATATTTTGAAATAAATTACAAGCGTTGTGTCATCGCGCTTCTCTTTCTTTTCTATGCAATCTGACAGTGACCGCGGTTTAGGTGTTGTCAGCGTCTTAATAACAAGGGAGGTAGGTACCAACTCAAAAAAAAAAAAAAAATTGTATGTATTTATCACTTTGTCGGTGTGATTAATATGTGTATACATATTAATTACGCCAGATTTTTTTTTGAGTGGGAAATAATCAAATAACTTCTCCCGCTCTGGGTAACTTCTCCCGGCTCTGAATAACTTCTCCCTTAGCATAAGGATTTTTTTTTTTCAGAATTTGATAAAAAAAACATTGTTATTTCCGAAGCTATTACCTACATTAATTCATATCCAATAAAACATAATTTAATTCAAATATGCCTTTACATCTTATCATTTAAATTATTACTTTGAAAGATATCATAGATTCAAAATTACGCATAACTAATTAAGTAATAGGGTATTTTACTATTTATGAAAAAAAATCTATAAATATATTATTGAAATAGTTTAGGCAAAAAGGAGTAGGAAAATGTTAGTTTTAGTTCATAAAATAACAAAATAAATTTTAAAATTCAATTCAACGTTTTCAGTTTTTTTAACTGTTCTAAAACACCATGAAATAGTAGCCGCCATGTTATTACGTCATACGGCTAGTAAACAAAAACAAGCCAATTATCATACAAAAGATCAGCACATTTGTTTTTATAGCCCAGTGACGTCATGACCACAGAGCAACATGTCGTCCACTGCGTCTAGCGTTTTCGTCAACCTACGCGCGAATTTTACGTTTTCAAAATTTCAAATGCATTTTTATGGCACATCGATTGAATAAAAATTTTGTGTTTTCTTTTTTTGGAGCATATATTAGCACTATAGAATTGAATTAAGACACTTCAAAAATGGGTATAAGACCCTATTATGGTTGACGGTGGCGCTGGAGTCAATAACCTTTTCCTTTGCTATTACTACGACAGAAAAAATGGCCAAATTTCACCCAAATCCGTTCGATTTGGGTGAAATTTGGCACACAGATAATTAAAAATCTGGATTAACACAGGAAAGATTATTCCCGGTAGTACATTTCCGTTAAATAATTTCCGACCTCCACGGGGGCGAAGCCGCGGGCAAAAGATGTAAATAATAAAACTAAAAAAAGAAGGTCAGCCAGCGCGTCACGCCGATAATGCACATGAAGGTGTTCGGCGAAAATACCGAACATGAATGATGAGCCTGAAGATGGAAAAGATACTGGAATTTGCAGCATGTGGTACGTGCGAAAATATATTGCACTTACGGACACACAACACTCTCCAAAGACACACATAGCATATTTTCTTTTGTTTTGTATATCAATTCTTTTCCTCTCAAAAACTGGAGCTTTTACAATGTTGTAGTACGTAGCCTAGAGATCTGTCATACAGGTCCCGTACCCAGTGTGAACTCCTAGCTCCCAGAAAGGTTTGAAACTGCCTGTAACACTCGCTCACACACACTGTACTATGTATCAAAGTTGTTCCTTTTTGAGAGAAATAAACTAAGTACTATGTGATATGTTGAAATCAAAATTTGGTAGGTATGCAATGCATAGAGTTCATCCCAGGATAAAGAAGTATTAAGAGATGTTTTTATTATTAATACATTATTTATTATAAAGATTTCATCATAATTATGCAAAACGTCTCCTACTTCAACTGAGCACATGTTTTAAGGCTGTGGCAAGTATTGTCAGTTTTTATTATGAAAACATCAAATTGTACAAAAATAATTAAATATCTCTTTTCTATGTATGAAAATTAAAACAAAAATTTGTCACATATCATCATCATTTGGTATCTGTGATTCTTCAACTGTCCTCGTGGCTGGTACGTACACATTAAAAGTGAACTCAGTACGAGGAAATGAACCAGGATTTATGACCTGACAATCTTTATAATTCCTAACAAATGGCTGAAAATGATCTGCTACAATTACTAAATCCGGTAATGGATACAGATTTAACCCACTAGCATGCCTCCAATATACAGGCTGTACTCCTATAGACAGAGGTGTTAAACAGCACTGACCAAGTAATGTTTTCGTTAAATGATCCGGTATATCACCACTATCAGGAAAATGCAATGTATTCCTACATAATTTCATCACCAAGTCTTGTCTAAAAACAACAATTTCTTGTGTACAGTATTGTATTCGGCATGGATTTGTAGTGAATATTGCATTGTCACCGAGTTTGTTCTGTATAGTGTCTGTTAGATAGTTAGGCAATGGTGGCCTTGGCAGCACATTAGCTGCAGCAGGATCCGTCTTTCCAGGCACGAAAATAAACTTGCACTTTTCACGTAACTTCTTGAACTGACAAATCATGTCTGCTAAACTATTTAAGCCATTCTTGAGATGCATATGAAACTTGTGAGTATACGGACATGATAGAAATTCACCAATAAGTATAATAGCTATGGGAGGGAAGTCTTCAAAGCCAGCAAATAGTTTCTTCAAATTATCCATAACTTTTGGGCTATCTAGCCATACGTCAGACACAAACACGATTACACCGTCTCTGTTTTCATTTTCTATTTTTAAAAGAGCTTTTGAATTCTTTAGAGACGTCTTTGACTTTCCTCCAAAAGTGTTGAGGTTACCGAAATAAGGTGCGGATGCTTCTCTAGTTTCTACAGGTGGTTGCACTAGACCAGTGACATATAATGTTTTATCATCATAGTAACCTTCGGCAAGAACATAACTGCCTTCCGTGAACAAGCCTGAATGATACCTCACATTTGACACATCAAGTTCTATTGAACCTGTAGGGTCTTCTAAATGGTACTTTCTCTCAATAACCTGTGTGAGCAAGCCTAGCATCACAACATCATCAACTCTACTTGAACAACTTAATAAGAACTCCGCTTTGCGTAACTGAAACCGTTTCTCTGCTTCTGATGAATGCACTGAGTCTAATGTGAACAATTTGTTTCTGAGAGTTCTCTGCCAGATAACTGTGTACCTGTCTATGACGAAGCGAGATTTCCATTTAGGGTCGGGCAGTAAACATTTCACATTATTCACGTCTTTCACGAATTTCTTGAGCTCGTGGTTGTAACATAGCCTCGGTACACTGAAGGCGTCTATAACGTTCAAAACAGTCTCGTTTTCTTCAAGGCCTGCTGTGGAGCACTCTTTGTACGCTACTTCTATGTGGTTTTTCTCTAAAATAGGCTGAGATATACACTGATGGAGTAAATGTCTGGAGAGCTTCTCAAGCATTACGGAGCGATCATCTGCAGGCAACAGTAAGAGCTGTTCAGCGAGAAATGTGCCTGCATCCTTTCGTAATGTAAATCCGCTGAATTTGAATGTTGCAGCAATTTCTGCACGCATTCTTTGCACATCTCCCATGTTTCTCAGTAAAATAATAATACAGTGTTGTTGAGTTTGGTCGCGCCAAATTGTATGTCAAAAATAGTCAAAATTGTCAAAACAAAACAAACTGTCAGACGACAGCTGACATTAAAGATGCATTTAGAGAAAGATATTATTATGTAACTCTGTCATAATACAACACTTACAGTACCATTGACCATTCTGGCAAGTAAAAAATTATATAAAAAAATGTAAATTAATGAAAAATTGTTGTAATTTGAGTATTAAATAGTTTCAAAATTGAGAGGTTTTTGGGCCCAAGCAAGTTTCTTAAACGGTCCATGCGTTCTATTTGTGCCCCATGAAAATTTTATAAAACATATTTTTAAAAATCTTAAATATTCTAAAAATTCTAAACAAACAGAGATAAATCGAGGAAATGTTTATGTTAAGAACAATTCTATTTGACTCGTTCACTGTGTTAGAAACTGGCTTTTTTATTTACCGCGCTTTTTCAGGATCGTCTTGGAGATAGAGTCTAGAATAATATTTCACAATAGGACGCAACGCGGCGCAACCATTCAATGGAAGTTGAAGAAGTGGAACGTTGATTGATATATAACTAAACGTTTTACAGTACTAGCTGACAGCTGTAAAACTCAAAGTGTCAAAACAATAACTGTCAAAACAAATGTCTGGAAGTAGAATGTCTGTGGCGGTCGGTTATGGTGATTCACCGTAATTTTGTAAAAGCCAAACACATAGTACCTAGGCGTAGTGTTTTCACCGTACGTGCAAGTACGCACCTGTTCGATCCTGTTGTCGTTTATCGCTGCTGTCAAACCAATGTGAGTACTGTACTGTGTTTCTTCAGTCTGAAATCTGAACCAGAAAGCTATAGCAGTGCAGTGTCTGCATAGCAAATTGAGCAAAGAATCTGATATAAAAAATACCGTTACTATTTTTGTTTCATATCTAAATGATATCATTCTCATAAACAAACTTCTGAAGATCGCAAATAAATAACAATCTTGAAAGTGCAGTGGACACTCCGTTTCTGATTAGATTCTTACTGTTGGATCAAATAAGATGCCTCCTGTAAGTTGTGTAGTGTGTAAATAATAGATCAATATGTACGATAAACGGAAAACTGCGACACAATTTTCCCAATTTAGGAATAATTTCAATATTATTCTCACTAGGCACAATTTTTCGCAGAATAATTAATTGATGAATTTAGACATGTAAATATTGTTTTCCAGAAAAAAAGACAGAAGAGCACACATCAACCAATAATGGACTTAGCAAAGAACTTCCAAAGTTTTGCTTGGTAAGTAAAAACATAGCTTTAAGCGCTGAATTGTAAATACCTAGGTGGTTTAACAATAAACAAATAGTTAACTATTAAATATTAAATAATTAAATATTAAACATCAAAAATAATAATAGGTGTTCTCTTTCCCATTTATAAGTAGTTATTTATTTCCTGAGGCATTAACCTATTAACCGCCATGTCAAAAAAGCATAAACGTGCCCTTTGCTCCAAGCTACGAATTATTCCTTAAAATCTGTCATGTAGTCGTGACCGTGGTGTGCTGGGCACATTTTAGTTTGTCATCTATACATGACTGTGGCGGTCAAAAGGTTAACCAAACTTAAACCTTAAACTTTTACTTTTTCTAATTAAGTTGAAACTTTTCCCATAACATATTATCTTGATATTTAGTTATTGAGGTAAAATTAACAGTTATTCTCCTCACACCGTTACTTACAACTTGACTCTGTGAAAACACACTAATTGTCTCAAGTACAGTCACTTACAAATTGCACCAAGATTATGTTATCCTCATTATCTGAACTACCGGTAACTGTTAAGATTTCACAACAGCTTAAAGATTTTTTTTTTCCTTATGTGAATTCTTGTTTTGCTACTGCTGACAAAAATGAGTGTTAGTATAGTACTCAAGTAAATTAGAAAAAAGTATAGAAATACATTATTACTGTTTGTTTCCTTGCAAAGAATGAAACATGTAATTTTCCTTATTGAGAGAATTACTACTAATATGATTTATTATACCTCTTGAAGAGTATAACAGTATTGTTCCACAAAAAACAATTGAACTTATAACACATAATTATGTGAATCATCGATGAGTACCACCACAGCAATTTTTCGGACGACAGTGTTTTATTAAAAGTACAGATATAATTAGTCATTCAAAACGTGAGATTAGAAATCTTGAGTGACAAATGTGCATAATCAAGTATATTTTTTTTTAATCTCACAAATTTTCTTGTGGGTAAAGTTTTTAAAAAATCTACACCAAAAACTAATTGCAATAAAAAATAATTCATTGAGTAGTTCAAATGTGTCTTTTAAGCTTCATTTTATAGAGCTTTAATGAACCCCGTAAATGGCTTGACCCAGAGAATATTTCACATAATTATGTGTTATAAGTTCAACTGTTTTTTGTGGAACAATACTGTTCTACTCTCACATTTCAAATGACTAATTTTATCTGTATTTCTAATAAAAAGCTTACATCCGAAAAATGGTCTCTATAATACACCATGTCACGCTTGCTCACCCATGCAGTTGTATTGTGTAATAGACGAACAATAAATATGGTCAGATACGACACAGCTACATCCGCTTTTTACCGTATGTTTAGTATGATAATTGATAAATAGAATAGGTACTCTACAGCCCACATAGTGCCGGATTAAGCAAGCACGGGGCCGCCCCGTAGAAAATTCTATCAAGGGGCCCTTGATCTGTTGGGTGGGTTCTTAAATATAAAGTCGTAAAAAAAATGGGGTAAATATAAATACATTTTTGGTATATAATTACTAAATTATAATAAAAATACTTAATGTAGACTGTAAGTCTTACAAATAAATAGACAATGGTGCCGATTCCCTTGTTCACAAACTAAACTAAATTTAAGTTACGTGCATCTTTTTCTTTCTATTTCATTAAGAAGAGGACAGAAGATACATTTTAGTTTAGTCCTGTCAAATTAATCAGCGCCTGTCACTACTCCATACAAGTTTAGACGTGATTAAAAACTTGCCAACTAAAATTACGTCAATTTACGTCAAGCGCTGATTAATTTGACAGGACTAAAATAAAATTTATCTTCTGACCTTTTCTTAATGAAATAGAAAGAAAAAGATGCACTGAACTTAAATTTAGTTTAGTTTGTGAACAAGGGAATCGGCACCAATGTTAACATTTTGAATCGAGCCATTTCAATTCTGCTACGCATCCACACTGAGTGTCGAGTAAGGGTGCTCGCACACGTAGAGCTGATTATCGAACCGATTCAAATTCTATTCATTTATACGAGCGACTTTTTGTAGAACTTGTGCTTTTACCGTATGAAATTCTGTGTTTTATTTTCACCAACGAAATAATCGGTTTCTGATTGTCTGACGTGGATTGTCTTAGTCGGAAAAGGTGTTACGTTTCAGATTTTTATGTCATCAAATAAATTCAATATACCACTCTCTTAATAAGTTTCACTCAGGCGGAGGTGCGCGTTTGGATCGCGGGGCCCCCTTATGCGCGGGGCCCGTAGCAATTGCTACGTGGTTAATCCGGCACTGAGCCCACAATGTAAATGAACATTTCTAACAAAAAAATACACATACTAACCATAATTATAACATCACGCCTGTAATCTCCGAAGAGATACTCACAGGTGTACTTATAGTACACCCATATTTTGCGAGATATGTACGAGCCCCGATGCAAAGTAGTTCGTCTAGTATGGAAAGTAGTGCAAAGCGTAAAATATAGAAAGTAAATATTGGTAAAATAATTAAGAACGTTTAATAAAAAGTAAACCACAATTTGAGGAACATTTTAAAGTTTATTTTAACATTACTGAAATTCTTTCATGACTTTACATCGGAGAACTTTTTTCATTTTCTACCATAGGGTTTCGATCGGCGACAAGTTAGGGCTGTTAGATTGCCATTCGATTATAGGGATGCTTTTCGTCAGTAGCCACGTCTTTGTTGTCCTTGCAGTATGGCAGGAAGCACCATCGCAAACTTCAACCTCTTTTTCTTTTGTACAGCAGTCAACAGTGGTTTCTCCTTAGCGGTGTAAAATCCGTAACCCATTATTTTTAGGACTCTTTTGCAAGTATCAACTGAGACATCTTTGTGAATCATGTCCTTCCATTGCACCGTGAGTTCTCCAGCTCAAGCACGACGATTATTTTTGATAATTTTCTTCAGGATTCTGTTTTCTACTGCACTTGTGATGCGTGGTCGACCAGTTTTCTTCAAACAAGAAGTCGTTCTATTCTTTTTATAGTGCTGAATGATAGATTGGACTGTAGTCCTGGGAAGTATCAAGTCTTTAGATATTTGGTAACTTGATTTGCCAGCATCGACCCCACAAACTATTCGCTTTCGAAGCTCTTCACACACGGGTTTGCCACGACCCATTACTGTTGAAAACTAATGAAAAAAACTGAAATTTTCTGAATTTATACTGTCTCACTTGACAAATGACACAGAATTACTTTTACAAATTTAAATTATGCAACATACTTGTACAAAGAAGGAATAATCTTATTTAACTCACCGATAGAAGAACTCTTTTGCATCGATTAACAATTAGACGAACTATTTTGCTTATAACATCTTCGAATTTAAAACAGGATATGTATAAATTTAAAATGCTAAAATAGTTTATTGGTTTATAATAAAAAAAAATGGCATAAGTAACGCGACATGTGATAGTAGAACAGCTTAATATTTTATATAGATATACAAAAATAATGAAGTTAGAAAAAATCTCACAGAGAAAATTTCACACTAGACGAACTATTTTGCATCGGGGCTCGTATAATTAAGTCCCATGTCATAGGGGGCGAGCCTATTGCAATCAACCGGGCACATATCCAGACTGAGTAATTCCTGGTAGAAAAACCCAATAACACTGCTCGATCTAGTAATCGAACCCAGGAGCTCATGCTCAGGAGTAGCGCTTGTGACCACTAGACCAACGAGGCAGTCATACACTAACATACAATTACATGGTGTTGAAATGGGAGGTCTGTAAGGAATTTTCATGTATTACCCTAAAGGCTCTTACCGACTGGGGTGATATCGTGGGCGCGACAAGCATATTGCTGCCTGTTTCGCCCGCGATTTTGCCTCAGTATGCAGGAGCCTTAATAATGAAGCTTGGAACTACCTCCTCGCGTAGTCATGATAAAATATGCTATCTTGCTAAAGAAATGCACTGACGTAAACGTCAACCCCTTCTCCCCTCCTTAACATTTTCTAGGGTACCCTTAAATAATCACTCGTGTGTCTGTCTGTCTGTCTGTTAGTCTGTCCGTCTGTTAAAGCTCCTTCAAACAGGCGCGTCACGCGACGCGACAGAAAGGCACCGCGTGTAGCACTACAAGCGGTGCCTTTGTGTCGTGTTGCGTGTCGCGCTTGTTTGTAAGTCTTAAGTCTGTCCGTCTGTCACAGCCAAATTCCTCCGAATCGACTGGTTCGATTAAGTTGAAACTTGGTACATATATGAATTTCTGTGACCCAAATACGGACTTGTAATTTAAATAAATGAATTTTGAATACTTATGAGGGTTACTTTTGGGGGGCAAATTGAAAATAAAAATAAAAGTTTTTTGAACTGTACCGTGTGACATATCAAATGAAAGAGCTTATTGTGAGTCTGCGGTCTCAAATATATATATTTTTTTATAATTTTAAAATACACAGTTTTAAAGTTATTTATTGATGATTGGTGATGTTGTAAATTGATGAAAATTGTCCATTCCCCCCCTTATCTCTTGACTACTCAGCCGAAAATTTTGAAATAAATGCAGAAAATAGTTCTTTACTTATAGATTACAGGAAAAGCTATAAGAAGTCTATGGTGTTAAAACAACATGGTAAATCTCTCAATATTGTGCGTACACACTTTCATTTGCAGTTAGAATGTATGGGAGAAAATGTTTTTTAACTATAATGTTTAGTTTGCTCTTGGGATAAAAAACATGGTATATATAACTTATTCAATGTACGGAACCCTCTCCACGCGAGTTCAACGCGCACTTGTCCCGTTTTTTTCGTTTGATCCACTGCTGCCAATGTTTGGCGTAGTAGAACAATCATTGACTCCAAGGCAAGCAAGGATTGGTCATGCACTGCCCGCATCCTGCAAATTCCCGCAGTCTGCCCTAGAATAGGTCATCGGTTCACCTTTTTGCGCCCACCCCAGTACCCAAGCTGCGTATTTTGTTATGCGTAGAACTCTGCAGCCCGACATCCATTTTGTCCTCCTATGGGCGCGTTCATTATGATACGAATTTCAAAGCGTGCTAATCGTGTTCGTGCAGCTTTTGAATCGCGGATGCGGCGTGCAGTCGTCTGTATGCCTCTTGTCTTGCACGCCGCACATACGTGCTTGATCATTAAGAATATGAACGTTATAACCTAAGCCATACAGTATGTCAGCGTAGTGTGCTACGCTGACGACACGTTGGTCCTGGCGCAGGGGAGGTCGCACCAGGCGGCGGCCGAATTAGCGGCACGCGGGGTTGCGACAATCGTCCAAAGGATCCGGCAATTGGGACTCGAGGTGGCCCTGCACAAGTCCGAGGCCATGTGTTTTCATGGTCCTCGGAACGCGCCACCGTTGGGGTCCCAAATAACGGTAGGAGGGGTTTCTATCGGCGTCGAGTCGACGATGAAGTACCTGGGACTCGTCCTCGACAGCCGGTGGAACTTCGTGGAGCATTTCCGACGTTTGGCTCCCAAACTTGAGCGGGCGGGCGCTGCATTGAAGCGGCTCCTGCCCAATCTAGGGGGTCCAAACGCCTCCTGCCGGCCCTATACGGGGCTCCTGTATGGGCGCGCTCTCTGGCGCTGCGGCCAGCCCGCCGGTTGAGCGCGGCCGAAAGGGTCATGGCCATCCGGATGGTCCGAGGATACCGCACGGTCTCCTGTGAGGCAGCGAGCCTCCTTGCCGGATTGCCGCCATGGGATCTGGAGGCAAAAGTCCTCGCGCACGTATGGGAGTGGCGCGAGGAGGCGAAACGCCGGGGCGTAAGTCCGCTGCCGCGAGAAATCGCGGCACAGCGGACGGAGCTCCGGCGGGATCTCATGGCGTCATGGAAAGTACGGTTGTCGCAACCCAGTGCTGGGCACGCCACGATTGCGGCGATAAGTCCCCTCTTTGAGGAGTGGCTGGAGAGGCGCCACGGCGTCCTCACCTTCCGCCTGACGCAGGTCCTCACCGGACACGGCAGCTTCGGGAGGTTCCTGTGTCGGATAAGGCGGGAGGAAACGTCCGGGTGTCACCACTGTGTGGATCGCCCGGAGGACACGGTGGAGCATACGGTGGAGGTCTGCCCGGCTTGGGCAGAGCACCGCCGTGTCCTCTTGGAGGCGATCGGCGGCAGAGACCTCTCGCGTCCGGCCCTGGTTCAGGCCATGGTACGGAGCGAGAGGGCATGGGCAGCCGTCACCTCCTTCTGCGAAGCAGTAATGCTCGCGAAGGAGGAGGCGGGACGGTTGAGGGAAAGGCAAGTTTCGCGCCCTCTCGCCCCTAGCCGCCGCAGGAGACGCCCAGGGCGTCGGGAATCCCGGGCGGATTTCCGGCCACCGTAGGCGCGGGCTTGCGGACGGTGAGCAATGGGTAGCTCACCGTCCGGTAAGGACCAGGCCCGGGTCGACGGCGCGTTGTATTCCACGCGCGCCTCAAAGAGATGTCGTCAGCACATAGTAGGGGTCCACTGGGGCCGATGCCTGCCGGGGTCGCGGGAAGGTACTTATGGGTCACCGAGGCCCCCGCAACACAGGCAACAAGAAGGAATACGGGTGGGTTTTAGTCAGTAAGAGTCTGACACACCCTCCCGCTCCGCCCAGAGCTGGAGAAGTTATTTGATGATTTCCCACCCAAAAAAAAAAAGAAAGCCATACAGTATGAATTTCAGTCTCCGAGGAGAGGACGCACGTGCGCGTCGGACACGCTGTGTCGCGCCGACAAAACTGGCGCTCGTGTATACGCGCCCTAAATCGTATGGGATAAGTCCTTAGAAACGAATTATCTCTATAAGCAACGTTTATAACAATACCAGTGACTTGTTTAATCCGAGTTATTTGTTTAGGTGCAAGCCAGACTGGTGCTTCCCAAGCATGAGTAAGGAGACCAACGAGCTGCTGCGACAATGTGCGGACATGCCCGAAGTAGAGCTGTCGGACGACGTGGACGAGGTGATTGCGAGGAGCAACGCCTTCCCCATACCCTTCCCTATTGAGACCAACAGGTATATACCGCGTTTTTATAGTAAAACTGTCCTTTGCCAGCGGCATCGCCCGCGTGAATGTCAAAAATTGTCCCACGGTATTGTACTACCAAATAAAAAGTGAAAATATGGTGTACTCGTGTGCCAAATTTTATCCAAATCCGTCCAGCCATTAGGGTGTGATTGATTAACAAACATTCAAATACAGAAAGTTCCAAACATACGCAATTTCACATGGTTTCACGTTATATTAACAACATTTCACAGATATTGGGCGTATTATACGCCCCAAAGTTGTGAACTCGTGTTCGGAGCTGGAATTTCGCTTCTTCTACAAATGGTTATTTTATTTTTATATCAAAATGAAATCAAAAGTCATTTATTCAAACTAGGCTGAGGATCAGCACTTTTCGAACGTCAAAATTACATAGACAGTCCCCCAAAAATGTCCGCCCTTGACCACTTCCTTGTGCTTTAGCTGGGAAGAAGAAGTGTCGCAACAAACTCCCCAGCAGCACACCTGTCTGTTTAGTTAGAGCTTCTCCAGATATGGCGATCTGCGCGCGCTTCAATTTTTATTGCGTCTTGATACTACGTTTCTACGCTAGGAGGGATTATCTGCCAGTTATAAACATGGACTCAGATACAGATACTTTTTACAACTTCGTCAATAAACAGTTCCGTATCGAAGTTATCACGCTCCATTTCGAACCAAAATACGTCCACTCGCCACGGACTCGCGCTTAGTACTGGACCCAGAAATGGCGCCCGAGTCGAGTATCTCAACTTGCGCAGCGCTCGCGCGTAAAACGAGGGAGTCGGGAGTCCCGCTCATTTCAAGCATTCTACGCGCGAGTGAAGAAACGCGTGGCAGCATCTGGACGGGATATTACGTAGCTCCATTACAGTATCCGGCACGTAACTTGGCAAGAATTTGGCATAGTGGGGGTAAGTTCGCGCATCGTACACTTAGTGGCATTCGGGAGCGAACGGGACGTAGATACAATGCGAGGCGCAAGGGTCTACTGATGCACCAATCGCGCGCTCGGCTCGGCGCTGCCTCACACCCCGCGTCCCACGCGCGTACCAAAGGGACCTAAAATATGACTTCTGCGCATCTAACGACCCCCCCCCCCCCCGACCCTTGCTCGACGAAGTGCCAGCCCGCGCCGCAGCTGAGCCTGTAGTTTTAAATTCCCCGATTAATAATAATAATACTAACCAGATCCAGCCTGTCCCACCTTGCTGTCCTCCCCCCAGCGACGCCCTAAGCCGAGGTCCGTACCCCACAGGGGGTGCCCTTAGCGTGCAGTCGCTTAGTAGTATAAGAAATTCGCTCCTGGCTGGAGGCTTTGAGTTCGCTTAAGGCAGCCACAGGAAAGTCCGGTTAAGTAGTCATGACCTCTCAAGGTCAACTACGAGATGCCATTCACAAAAAAAAAAAATCTAACGACTCTTGCTAACTTACGTGCCGGGGACTGTATCTCGGGAACGCGCGAGTGGACTCGCGCGCAGATCGCCTCATCTGGACAGGCTCTTAGATAACTGTTCGTTATAGTTCATTCTAACCACTAGTAGATATTTTTAGTAATATGTGGATAACGTTGTGAGTATTGTATTTGTTACCTCTATTATTAAGTTCTAACCTATGTTTACTTATTATTACATTGCTGTTTGTTGTCCCTAAATAAATGGTTTATTTTGCTGCTTATTTCTTAACACGTTCGACAGCTGCCGACGGCAAATGTCGGTGATGGTATCAACCGCAAACCGCGCATCAAAATAAATGTGTGTTGTTACAGACTCGAGAAGCTGAAAGCGCGTCGTCCGATAGAGAAGCTCAAGAAGAACATCATGTCGACGTACCCGCTCATACACGAGCGGGTGTTGCTGCTCATGACGCACTTCCTTATTTACAAGAGGTACGCTTTTATTGACAATAGGCTCGCCCGCCCGGTTGATGGCAATAGGCTCGCCCCCTATTACATGGGGCTTAAAAACATAACTGGCGAAATAGTAAGAGTACCTACTTAAAAAAAATCAAGCGTGAGGTTATGTGCACGCATTTATTGTATTTAAGTACCCCCTTTTTATTGGTCATCAAATATCATAAGTCATGTCAAGTAATAATCATGAGAGCAGTGGTGGCCCAGTGGAAACGGCCGCGACTTACCAAGTTTACTTTGTGTAAATTATTTCATCACCACTGCTCTCAAAACGGTGAAGGAAAACATCGTGAGGCCAAAAATTCGAAGACATGTGACATCTACCAACCCGCACTGGGCCCGCGTGGTGGATTACGGCCCACTCCCTCTCACAGAGAGGAGGCCTGTGTCCCAGCAGTGGGAACATTATAGGCTGATTATTATGGTGGACTATAGTCTTGTTTTTTTTTTTAACAAACGAGTACTGAGTATGTCTCTCGCACATTGGTCGGGGTGGGGCCAACGCCTTTGTTCTTGTTTTTTCTTTGACTTTACGTTGATTACGTGGACCAATAGAAATGCAGTCAAACTTACGCCTGGTCATGTAGTGGGAACATTATAGTCTGCTTATGTTATGTCAGGTAATCAGCGAGCTATTTGCATAACACACTATCAATAGCAATGCGTTTCATTTTGACAGTTCAACAACATTCATTGCGACATTAACGTTGTTGAGCAGACAAATTTTTCGAACATATGAAGCGATGGATTAGCCATATACTTCAGAATGATTCAGATTGTGATCGATGGTCTGTTACCCAATTAGTGTGCTGGTTATGGTTGATCGATGTCATTTTCATACAAAACGCGACAGTAAACATGAAATTTGACTACAGTTTTTTTGGAACAGGGTGTAATTTCTAGACTGGCAGGCGTATAGGGATGGTGCTATAAGTTTTGTATAAGTCCATCTCTTTCTCGCATTTATAGTTATAAATTTGTCAGTATTTGATTTGTAAAAGGTACCTATGCGTCAAACTTAATGGCGGCTCAGAAGTGCGCTACTCGCTGCGCAGTACCCCACCCCTCACCCCCGCTAACACGTGAATTCGTTACTGCGCAGCGACTCGCCTCATGAGTCGCCATAAAGTTTGGATAGGGCTGTACTGTAGTTGCTTTTTCCGGTGTATCCGCAGTGGTAGCCCGTGAAATTCAAATATTCTTACGTTTTTTTGCAATTTGCAGATCAGTGTTAGGTTGTATCTTAATCAAAATATGATTTGCGACCATAACAATAATGTATTTACAGAATTCTAAGCTAGATTTGTTCCATAGGAACTTTTCCATAAGAGATTCCTTAATCTAACTAAGAGAGAGATGTATTTCATATATTCAAATGATTATAATTCTGTAAATACATATTTGTTATCGTCGCGAATCACATTTTGACTAAAATACAACCTGACACTGACCTGCAAATTGCAAAAACGTAAGAAAATTTTGAATTTCGCGGGCTCCCACTGCGGAGCGACCTTAAGGAGCTGACAAGACCCAATTGACCAAAGATGTCTTCTTCAAAAAAAATATAATTAACTGATACCTCAGGGGGTCTGAGATATCAGTTCATTTTGGAAAAGGTGTAGCCAATTTTTTTCATCTTGTACGAACTTGTGCACGCTTATCGACTTGCTGAGTTTTTTTAAAAGTACAACAATGATACTTCCTACTAAAATATTATTCTTTTAACAAGTTAGTACACGTAACACAACTTATACATTATCTTGAAAGTTTCAAATAAGAACTTGTGTTAATTAATAGGGGTTGATTTTTAGACTTCGTCGACCCCCAAAATCAGTTTTCGTTTATGTTGACCCCTGGAAAGCCGATTTCGACCCCAAGGGGTCCATATCGACCACTTTGGGAAGAGACGGTCAAAAGCTGTTAAAAATTACTAAAATTACGTAACGGCTTACGTAATACTTGAATGGCCCCCAAGTCATAAAAACCGTGCGAAGCAGATCGCTAGTATTATCAATATGGCGGACGCTAGACGTCACAAAACTTGCCAGAGAACCTACTAATAATTCTGGAACATTCCAGAGAGTTCGGCAGTAGTATAGAGAAGGAGCTGTACAAAGACATGGGCGTGCCGCAGCTTATCGACCGGATCCTCAAGAAGAGAGCCGTCACCTTCATGGGACAAGCAGACAAGTACATGCTGCTCTCCAAAGAACAAGGGTAAGTTTACTGCAGCTTTCATACGAGGAAAATAAAGCGCACATTACAACCGCACATTATTACCCAATTAATCAGATCTAATAATTTAACCTAATGGCCGCCACGTCAAAAAAATGTAAAGACGTGCCCTCGGCGCCAAGCTACGAATTATTCCTTAAAATCTGTAATGTAGTCGTGACCGTGGCGTGCTGGGCACATTTTGGTCTGTCATCTATACATGACTGTGACGGTCAAAAGGTTTAAAATAATATTTAAGTCAGTCCCCATTGACTCCGAATAGGAGTTTCACTCCTCCAACCGTCAGTCCCCACTGACACCTATTCGGAGTCTTTGGGGCGCGCGGTTTGCAACTCTATTATAACGGATGAGCACCTTATTGCATTATAATAGAGTTGCAAACCGCGTGGCCCAAGACTCCTATTCGGTGTCAGTGGTGACTGAAGGGTTCGGGAGTGCGACTCCTATTCGGATTCAATGGGGAGTTACCGGTTGCTTGAATTGCTATTTAGCCCTCTTCCTCTCTCCTTATTTTGCTGTGCCCGACATTAGTTATTAGTATTATTATTAGTAATCAAAAGATCAACATGGACCCTCGATATTGATCTTTTGATTTTGATCTAACAATAATACTTAAACCATGGTCAGCGAGACGACCAGTCACCGCAAGCAGCACCCGTTACCGCCCTCGCCATATTGGCACATTCATAGCAACGGAGCATATCACATCTCTGGTGGAGAAGCACACTGTTTTTTGTGTGGGAAATTATCAAATAACTTCTCCCGTTCTGGGCGGAGCGGGAGGGTGCGTCAGACTCTTACTGACTAAAACCTACCCGTGTTCCTTCCGTTGCCTGTGTTGCCAGGGGCCTCGGTAACCCTTTCGGACTTTCCCGCGACCCCGGCAGGCATCGGCCCTAGTAGACCTCTACAGTGAATAAGCACCCTAAAGTGACAGAAACAACATGAGACTTTACGGTGGCTTAAAAATGGAGTTGCATTTGAAAATTCAGTTGTAAATCTTGTTGTTTGGGCTTTGTTTTGCAATGTTTAGCATGAAGTGTGTTTTTCGTTTGTGACTCGTAGCAGTGTGTTAGTAAAGTCAGGGAAAATGATTCCTTAGCAAGTTGACTATCAACTAAAATTGTCAGTAAATTAACATCACAACTGTCCTTTGACAGTATGAAATGGCTGTAACACGACAAATTGACATAGTGTTTCATTCTGCTAAGCAGTTAATTTCCCTGACTGTACCTAGTAGATTGTTAAGTACAGTGGCGGAATGAAAACGTTAAACGATCTTATGAGAAAGTGAGTTTGTTTGTTTGTTTGTTACGCTTTCACGCTAAAACAGCTTAACGGATTTGGATGAAATTTGGCACATGGGTAGACCATGACATGAATTAGGACATATGATACTTTTATCCCGGTGATACTTTTATACACCTGGCTTGAACCAGGGCCGGACGCGAGAGATCTCTGCCGCCGATCGCCTCCACGAGGACACCGCGGTGCTCTGCCCATGCCGGGCAGACCTCCACCGTATGCTCCACCGTGTCCTCCGGGCGATCCACCCAGTGGTGACACCCGGGCGTTTCCTCCGTATCCGACACAGGAACCTCCCGAAGCTGCCGTGTCCGGTGAAGACCTGCGTCAGGCGGAAGGTGAGGACGCCGTGGCGCCTCTCTAGCCACTCCTCAAAGAGGGGACTTATCGCAGCAATTGTGGCGTGCCCAACACTGGGTTGCGACAACCGTACTCTCCATGTCGCCATGAGATCCTGCCGGAGCTCCGTCCGCTGTGCTACGATTTCTCGCGGCAGCGGAGATACGCCCCCGCGTTTTGCCTCCTCGCGCCACTCCCATACGTGCGCGATGGCTTTTGCCTTCAGCAGGGCTAACATGACAAGCGCGAGAACGCTTTCTTTCTCGATTTGTCGAAATTTGTCTACGATTCTACGTCATCCGAATGCCTAACATGACCGCTAAGCTCGAGAAAGGCACTTTGACAGTTCTTTAACTCGCGACGCGAGACCGATGTAGCCAATTATTAAAAACAAATAATTTTTATTTTAGCAACATCGGCTCATTCATTAAATTTTACGCATGGAATTAGTATGTACTATAATGATTTTACTTCCACCTCTATTAATTTATGTAGTAATTTTTTGTGTAACCGACTTTTTTTATAATTTTTTTTTTTTTCTATGGTTTGCCGAAATTAAAATACAAAATGACGGAAATGAAAATGAGTGAGCCATTTCTGTTAGGGGAAAAACCTGTGGGTTCGCGTCACCAATATGTTAACCGCCTCACCGACATACTAACCACGTCACCGACATACTAGCCGCGTCACCGACATATGAACAGCATGCCTTGAATATGCAATCTGCGTCACCAAAATGCTAACCGAGTCACCGACATGCTCAATGCGTCATCAACATGCTCAATGCGTCACCAACACGCTAACCAAATCACCGACATGCTAACCGAGTCACCGACATGCTAACAGCGTGCCCAACCTGCTAGCAGCGTGCCCGACGTGCTGGCAGCGTCACCGACATGCTAACAGCGTCACCGACATGCTAACAGCGTCACCGACATGCTAACAGCGAGCCCGACCTGCTAGCAGCGTCACCGAAATGCTAGCAGATTTACGAAATGCCAATCGACTTACGCCGTGATAACCGCGTCACCGACATTCTGAAAGCACTTGTTGACATGCAATTTGCGTCACCAACATGCACACCGCGTCACCGACATCCTAACTACGTAACCGACATGCAGACTGCGGCACCAACATGTTAATGTAACGTGTGCATCAGACTGGCGTCGCGCAGAGCTGCCTGTGTACGTACATGTATACGCATATAATATATACTTATATATGTTATTCCAAAGTTTTAAGTTTTCATTTCTGTCACCAGTCCCCATGAATGCCATATTTTTTTGTATTATAATTTTGTCTACTCTTCTCGTCGTCAAAATCGAGGACGACTAAATGACAGCAGAATCGAAGATTATCTCGTGTTGAATTGTCAATTGTCGAGTCGAGTATTTTGTATGGCAGCGCTGTCAGAAAACGAGAAAATTGACAGAAATAGACAAGAATTACTCACGCGAGAGTGAGTAATTGTCGCGTGTGTCATGTTAGCCCTGCAGATCCCATGGTGGCAATCCGGCAAGGAGGCTCGCTGCCTCACAGGAGACCCTGCGGTATCCCTGGACCAGCCGGATGGCCATGACCCTCTGGGCCGCGCTCAACCGGCGGGCTGTACGTAGCGCCAGCGAATCCACCAGTGGATCCACCTTAAAGTGCTTTACCTTTTCATACTTCGCCTGTGCACTAGTTTTTGTGTTATGTGGCGTAATTAAAAGAAAAAAAAACCCTTGAGAGACTGAAAAACGTATAATTTCGAATATAATAATAAAAATAATAATAAAAACACCGCAAAACAAAACAAAACAAGATTTTTTTAAAGACTTAATAATGGCAATCAAGAATTTAAAGGACCGGACCAATGTCGAAAAAAATTTTGTTCCCTCACCAACAATTTACGGCCCTAACGGATTTGATTGCAAACAACCCTAATATGTATGTTTACACATCAGGAAAGACATTTACGAAAAATGACATTGTACATAAAAAAAAAAAAAAAACTTCCGAGACCCGAAAATATTAATTCATAAAAAACTTCCAAGTAAAGGAGATCCGCCAATCTTGGCCCAGGCCCGGCGCAAAAAAAAAATAGTAGTAATATTGTCAAGTATCGCTATTGACAAATTCGGTGGCTAACATAGTTATTTTGAAGGTTGAAGGTTTTGAAGGTTTAAAGGTTGACTGGTAGAAAATGCCTATGGCATTAAGTCCGCCTCTGTACATTTGTGTGCGTAAAGTATTAAATAAATAAATAAATAAATAAATAAATTTTGCCAGTAGAAGTTTCGGAAGCGCTAGATGTAAAACTGACACTTTGCAAACATCAAACTGACACTCATCAAAACATTTCAAACTAATATACTTACACAAAAGCAAGACCTCAATATGCCAAGCACCGAACTACGAAAATGGTTTTTTTTTTGGGTTTTAAATTATCAAATAACTTGAGCTCTGGGCGGAGCGGGAGGTTGTGTCAGACTCTTACTGACTAAGACCCACCAGTGTTCCTTCCGTTGCCAGGGGCCTCGGTATCCCTTTCGGACTTTCCCGCGACCCCGTACGAAAAAGATTGAAAACCCTATGATAACATAGAGGAATAACACCAATTTTTTTTGTAGAATTGGTAATTCTACACTTAGGATATTCTGTACAGATCTCTGGTGAAAGGACTGTCATCCGGTGACAAACTGCAGATGGTGCGCAGCAAAGACTTTCGGAGGTAAGCAGAGAAGATCGTCTAATGTCACACTGGGCCTTGACTCAGACGGCACTGAGAGCTCCTGCGCTTACAAACACGTTTACAGTGTGTTTGTACACTTGGTAACCACAACTAAAGCGCGTGTCGTTTCGTGATATAAAAATACAATAAATGAAATGATGAAATATCGCTCTATAGTGTACTAAAATATTGAACAGTCTTTTCTACTATGTTATTTGCAAGTGGGTGCAAATGTGCGGTACATTTTTGGTCAGTATATTTGAGAGTAATTACTCCGGGATGGGACGCCCCAGGAAGACATATAGTGACCTCATTGGTGATGTTCTTCAGAAAGGTCAGGTGCGTAGTACTCGCAACCGGCGTGCGTGTATGACTAGATGTATGAACGTAACCGAAGCAAAAGGAGTATGTAAGGAGCGTAGCAGGTGGCGTTCTATAGTTTCTGCCTACCCCCATGGGAAGAAGGCGTGAGTTTATGTATGTATGTATGTATGTATATTTGAGAGTAATGATGGCATCTAATCTTATAGATAAGCTTGTATTGCAGGGATGCATGCATTGTATTTGAATGAATATCGCAAAGGGTTCCCGAAGCGATCATTTGCAATTAATTAATTGCAATTGTAGTAACATTCTCAATTGCTTCAATTGCATTTGGTAGACCATCAATTTGCGCATCAATGTATATCAATAAAAATGGACAATTGCACTTGATCGTTTCGAGGACTGCATGTGCGGAAATCGTACCACGTTGTTTGTTTTTTACATCCCTTATCAGTTATTTGTTTCATAAATTTATTATTTATGTCATCATCATCCTAGCCTTTTCCCAACTATGTTGGGGTCGGCTTCCAGTCTTACCGGATACAGCGGAATACCAGTATTTTACATGGAGCGACTGCCTATCTGACCTCCACAACCCATTTACTGGGTAACACGATACCCCTTGATAAGATTGGTTGTTAGACTTTCGAGCTTCTGACGACCCGTAACGACTGTCAAAGATCTACAAATGACAGCCGGGACCAACGGCTTAACGTGCTTTCCGAGGCACGGAGGGGTCTTGGTATGTAAAGATGGTCACCCATCCACGGACCAAACACGGCAAGCGTAGCTTAACCTGATCGATCGACCCGTGCGGCTGTTATTACTTAACCACAAGCCCCTCATTTATTATTTATATACAGGGTGAAATTGAATTCATGGGCATCCTCTTAATGAGTAGGTACTAGGGCTTTCAGTCTCGATGCATTACTGAGTCCCGGGAAAAAAAAACGAGACTCGATGCGGTCTCGAAATTCCCGGGGAAAACGAGACTTTCGAGACCATTTCAAAACTAGGATTTTTACTTATAGGTTATGCAAATAGACAGTCAAAAAAACATATTTCAATGAAGTAGGTACTTTATTAACAAACGCGAATTAAAAATTAAAGATTTATTGTACTTTTTTTCATTTTTATAATGGGCACGTAAAAAACAAAGGGCATTTAGTGTAATTTCTGACAGAGAAGATCTAATTTTATTGCAAAAGTAACCCGCGTTGGAAAAACCTCTCTCTGCTTCTACGCTAGTGGGGGGGATTGATATTAAATAGTTGTAGCAATAATTTAGGTATTTCCCTCTGTCGCCCCCATTTTCTAAGAGAGCTTTTTCTACGTGAAGGGTTGTTTGCAAATCATGGATAGACGTAGATGTCGTATTCTGTCCTGTTTAACAAATTTTGAAGCTCATATTCCAGCTGTTCTTCCGTGGACAAACTTGTGAGCTTCGCAATCGACGAATCATTTGCATTACTGGTATTTGCAGTCTAATTGTAATTTTTGTCGGTTGTGGATTGATTTAACCTTTCGTACAATTCCTTTAAAGACACTGTAATTTCTTCGTTGCTTAATGTTTGAAAGGCTGTTGCATCAAGCTTCTTTTCGAAAAACTGAGGACTGAACAAGTATTGTAACATACTTGCCTCAATCAGTCTATTCTCCTTTATGCGGATGCGCAGTGAAAGTGTATTGAGCTTTTTTAAACAACTCGCGTAAATCTTTAATTTCGACAAAAGTTCGAAATGGTATTCCATCCAGGGAAGCCATTCTCGAATCTTTAACTTCAATACCGTCAACTCTGAAAGAAATCCGTCATCTTAGCTTTTTTTTTCGGGTGGTTTATAAGCTCCATATTTACTCGTGCATTTGCTTGTTGAAGGTGTGCAAGCGATTTACTCAGATGATGAAGCAAGTTGTACTTCTTCCTTAGACAATATCATGTTATGCGTACTCTTAAGATGTTTATGAATACCACTTGTATTCCCTCCTAAAGTCCTTAATATTCTGTGGCATGTTTTGCATTTAGCAGAAGCATTATCATTGGCTCGCAAAAAATAGCACCATACCGAAGACTTACCATGCATTTTAGCAATTACATCGCAATAAGACATGCTTTTGTTTAAAACAATAAAAAAGCTCATTACCACAAACAAAAACGATAAAAAAAGCCCACCAGAATACGTCCACTCGGCCACAATATAACCTAAAAATAGCAAGAAACAATATTGTGTCAAATAGCATGTACAATTGATGGTTAGTTGATAAAGAAAAAGGAAAATAATTAAACGGCTGTCATGCCATAGAATTACTGCGAAAACTTAAGTAGGTACAACATAAAACGCCACAACTCAATGAAAATATTTAGTTGATAACTTATGCTTTTTACATGTTTAACATACCTTTTAATTTATCTTCTAACGAACACATGAATAACTTCACACTATCATAATGTTTATAATGTTCATAATGTTGTTCGTCAACAAGGTTATTCAATCTCCACAGATAACTAAGCTTTACAGTGTTGCCACTGCCATATACATGTAACCATAATAAAAAAATACTTATGGTTTTGTAGATTATTTAATACTGTTATTTATGTGACTCCAGTCTCAAAAGTCTCGTTATTCCCGAGACCGAAACTGTTAGTCTCGAGTCTCGAAAATATCAAAAAATCATCGAGACTCTCGAAATTTTCGAGACCGAGACTCCCGGGATGAAAGCCCTAGTAGGTACCCCACTCATCGTTATTAACAACAATGGGACCAAACCTGAAAACGCGAAAAAAAAATCAGATCTTCCCTAATTTTCGACGAGTTAAGCGAACATAAATGTAAAATAAGAGCAGATTTTTTTTCGCAAGTTCTGGTTTGGTCCCTTAGTAAAAGTTGTTCATAACGATGAGTCATATGAGACATTTTCAATATCTTAAGTAGTTTGTAAGTAATGTCGTTTTTTTATGATTTGGGTAGACATTACGTCCTTAATTTATTTCATAAGTATTTTACTACAATGCTTATACAAGTTATCGTTTTGCATCCTCGACAAATTCAAGGAGGTAACTGTGCTAATGATTCTCGACACGAATCAATAATAAAATTAGTAGGTCTTTTTTGTTCTTATTTTCGGAAATCGGCATGTGTGGGACACGCATTTTAAAACGCGGCCCGTGTGATACCGTACTGTAACTGGCCTTTTACGCACACACTACCTCATACGCAACGGGGTGATTCTGTTCTGTGAAAGTGGTGTATTCTAAAATACTGTCAAACTTAAATATTTAAAAAATATATCATAATTGAGCAGGTATCGTAATTTTATTTGATTTGATTATATGTCTTTCATAGCAGCCACCTGAAATTTGAAGAGGATGCAAAACGACACCTTGTATATTCACATATACATAGCATTAATGTGTACGCGTTCTAGTTTAACAAACATGTTTTGCATAAGTTACTAGCGCTATTTGAAGGCGTAGTAACACTAGTAGCAGATTTAAAGCTCACGAAATCAAGTATCTGCGCCTTTAGAGCCAAAGTTAACCATAAATCCTTAATCAAGAAAACGTCACGTAATTTTTCTTCCCCCCAATAATACAGCACGGAGGGCTGGGAAAGTGTGGGCACAGTGAACCAGCGCCCCCCGTTACTGCTGGAGAACTGTCTGAGCTACGATGAGATGAAGCTGTCCGCGCTGGTGTTCGTGAGCGGACACACCGAGTGCATCAACGACGGAGAGAGGAAGAACTCGGGCGTTGTTAGCGAGGAGAACGCTGAGCAAGACGCGGTTATCATCGGTGAGTTGTATGTCATAAAGCCTGAACTAAACGAGATGAAGCTATGTTGCCATGTCATGAAAAATACAAATTGCTAATATAAGTAGTTTCTTTCTAGTTGTCTTGTTAAAGAAACTTCTTTTCAAAGACATTTTCTTCAGGGGGGCAACCACGGCCTCTTATAGCAGTATTATTTTAATATTGCTTCACAGTGGGAAAGAGATGGAGCAATACCTGTATAGCTTCATCTCATTCTCACACTGATGTAATATTA
Source organism: Atethmia centrago (assembly GCA_905333075.3). Lineage (NCBI taxonomy): Eukaryota > Metazoa > Arthropoda > Insecta > Lepidoptera > Noctuidae > Atethmia > Atethmia centrago. Next base: position 22,027,639 of record HG995388.1, read on the forward strand.
AGACGCTGACAACACCTAAACCGCGGTCACTGTCAGATTGCATAGAAAAGAAAGAGAAGCGCGACGACAAAACGCTTGTAATTTATTGCAAAATATGAAGTAATTATCTATTTACTCAGAATTGAGTTGAATAATCGAAAATAAAAAACAACCAAGTTCTGCATTAGAATAAGACGTACTTGTTATTAATTAAATACGTAATGTATGTTGATATTTAATACAGATATTTTGGATTAGAACTCAAGGTAAGAGGTTAGTTTAACGTTAGTTTGTATCGAGATTTTTTTTTCAAAACGTGTTTTGGTGACAACCAAGTTCTGGGAAATATGTTCAAAATTAACATATATTTTTTCCGCTACCACAAACTATACAGATTTGGCAATTTTCTTTCTTAAGAGAAGCCTATTTTGGTCAATTGGGTCTTGTCAGCGCCTTAAAATAATACTGCTATTAGAGGCCGTGGTTGGCCCCTCTTAGTATTCTCATCTCAGCTGCATCCGATTGCCTTGTTCATAGTTCATTCATAGTAGTTAAATAATAAAGAAAAATATAAACAAAATAGAACTATACTATAATCACGAGCACAGAACAAAAGGTCTACTCCCTAAGTACGAAGTCCGTAGTTTCGGCCGCAATTACGGGCGATTCTACTCCGTTCCACATATGGACATAGGATTAGTTTGGGGCCCGACCTAAGAATGAATGTCACCACGATTTGACAGCTGTCCGTACTCCCTATGTGTTTTTGCCCGTCAAAAAAGTTCGGTAATCGGGTGTGTTCTTAGTTTCGAACTAATTTCGGACGGACCCGTATCTCCGTTGACGGACTTAGAGAGTAGGCCCCCTGAAACAATCGGTAGGACACATTAGGTTTGGATTAACGTTATAAACTTAGTTTTGCTAAGCAATTATCCTCCCTGACTAATTCCTTTTCTCTTTTGGTCTTAGGCGTGATAGGTCCGCGTTTCCAGCGTAAGTTCCGCATGGACTACGAGGACATTCTGATCACTGAGGAGCAAAACGTGCCGGAGAACGGCTACGGTGAGGAGGTGACGCCCACGACCTGCCTCAACGTGCTCAAGAACACGTACGTGAGGAACAACACGTCCGCCAAGCACATGTGGCGGCAGATGTGGTCAGAGTTCTACCAGGTATACTCGGCCTTTGTAAACCTTGACCAAACTTAGACCTTTATTTTAACCTGTTAAGCCCCGCGCGACACCGATTCGGAGACAAACAATAGAAAATCAATTGTGTCTTATTAGCCGTCCTTGACCAATTAAAGAATCTCAGGCTTAGCTACATTTCTCGGTCGAAAACTGTCAACAGTCTAGACGGAAACGTCATTTTTGTCTACTCTTCCGTCGACAAAACGTTCCTCTACGGTTTTCGTGAAGAAATACCAGGTTTGACGCCATGTGCGAATGAGCAGGATACACATGTAAATAATTCTCCATTTGAGACTTTAGATCTCCTTTTAGAAGATATTTCATTGACCAATAGCTACTCCAGGCTCTCTCGGTGCTGGGCACGCCACGATTGCGGCGATAAGTCCCCTCTTTGAGGAGTGGCTAGAGAGGCGCCACGGCGTCCTCACCTTCCGCCTGACGCAGGTCCTCACCTGACACGGCAGCTTCGGAAGGATCCTGTGTCGGATAGGGCGGGAGGAAACTCCCGGGTGTCACCACTGTGTGGATCGCCCGGAGGACACGGTGGAACATACGGTGCGATCGGCGGCGGAGATCTCTCGCGTCCGGCCCTGGTCCAAGCCGTGGTACGGAGCGAAGGGGCATGGACAGCCGTTACCTCCTTCTGCGAAGCAGTAATGCTCGCGAAGGAGGATGCGGGATGGTTGAGGGAAAGGCGCAAATTTCGCGTCCTCTTGCCCCTGGCCGCCGCAGGAGACGCCCTGGGCCTCGGGAATCCCAAGCGGATTTCCGGCCACCGTAGGCGCGGGCTTGCGGACGGTGAGCAATGGGTAGCTCACCGTCCGGTAAGGACCAGGCCCGGGTCGACGGCGCGTTGTGTTCCACGCGCGCCTCTAAGAGATGTCAGCACAAGTGTAGGGGCCCGCTAGCGCTAGCCTGCCGGGGTTGCGTGAAAGTCCAAAAGGGTTACCTAGGCCTCTGGCAACGGAAGGAATACGGGTGGGTTTTAGTCAGTAAGAGTCAGACACAAAAAAATGATCAAATGATTAATATGTGTAAGATCCTTCACGGAAAAACATATGCTCCGGAACTGCATGACGAACTGTCCCATCTTTTTGCTCCGTTAAACTATAACCGTAGCAGGAGGCACAGATTGTTCGCTGTGCCTTCGAGTTGAACCGTCGCTCGAGCCCTGTCTCCTGTCCCGCGCACACTCTGCGCTCAACACTTTCTTGGATGCTAAGCCTCACTGTGATGTGTTCGCGGATGAATGGGAGAAAATCTTGTCAACATGTCTGGAGTGTTGTGAGATGAGCGTATGACTGTCGAGTAGTTGTATACTTTTGTTATTGTACTTAAATAATGTGTTTGTGCCTTTAACTAAAGTAATTGGCCTTGGCGGTTTTATGTTAAAATAAAATTAATATTAATCAATAAATAAATTCTTCTCTGCAGGTTCACAGTTATACCTACGAAGAGCTGACTTCATATGTCACAATGGATAGCAACAAAGACGCAGATAGTAAATACATTGAACGCTACGTGAAGCTTTCGAAGCCGGGTCAAGTGTTCGACAACGAGGTGTACTACAAACGCATCAGCGTGCTCGCCGAGACCGTGCTGATCGAGGCAGACGCGCGCGCCCGGGAGGCTGAAAAGATGGCATATGTTAATGTTATCGGGGCCGGTGAGTTCACTGTTCAATTATTTTTCTTCTTTCCCTTTAATAGCCATTTCATACGCTTGACAAAGGATGACTCTTGTGATTTGAATATAAGGATAATTTAATTTGAAAGTCAGTTTGCTGAACAATTAGTTACCCTGACTGAACATCAAAAAACGTCAAATATTAAAAAAAAAACACAAAAAACATTGGTTGTCTGTAAAGTCGGTTTACGGACGATAATTTTACTTGATAACGAGAGAGAGATGCGTCACAAGCCGATCGTGCCTCTCTATCGCTAGTTCCGCGCTCTCGCTTGCACGACCGGCTCAGGCGGAACGTGACAATGAGTCATGTTTTTTCGTGCCTGCAGCCGGCGTTCCTCGATTTATAAGACGTTATCACGTCAAAACCAAAATCTCATTTTTATCTCCGCTTTTTTGACTTAAATGACATGATGAATGTGAATGCGTTGCATATTTAATTTCGACAGATGTGTCGCTACACTAAGATTTGTGCGGCCGAAGTATCTTATAAAGACACATCAAAGTCTTGCCAGAACTTGTGAATATTCGTCCGTTGCTCCAGGTCTGGGCGTGTGGAAGATCTCGAAGCATCAGATAGACGTGTACGTGCTGTCGGTCACCGAGCGCGTGCGACACTTGCTGCGCAAAGACTTGGTGCATCATGTCAGCGATGTCAACTTCGCCTACATTACACCCAGCGACTCCATACTAGGTGAGAACTTTTATATCGGCACGAACGAAAGAGTAACCGGTGAAGGAATAACATCGTCAGGAAACTTGAACTTATAGTTAAGACGCTGACAACACCTAAACCGCGGTCACTGTCAGATTGCATAGAAAAGAAAGAGAAGCGCGATGACAGAACGCTTGTAATTTATTGCAAAATATGAAGCAATTATCTATTCACTCAAAATTGAGTTGACTAATCGAAAATAAAAAACAACCTAGTTCTGCATTCAAATAACACGTTCTTGTTATTAATTAAATACGTAACGCATGTATGTTGATATTTAATACAGATATTTTGGATTAAAACTCAAGGTAAGAGAGTTTAACGTTAGTTTATAACGAGGTTTTTTTTCAAAACGTGTTTTGGTAACAACCAAGTTCTGGGAAATATGTACAAAATTAACATATATTTTTTCCGCTACTACAAACTATACAGATTTGGCAATTTTTTTTCTTAAATAAATTTTGGTCAATTGGGTCTTGTCAGCGCCTTAATGTAAGTCTGAAATCGTCAAACCCATCTGAGCAAGCGTGGTGAACAATGCTCGTGTCTTCTCTGTATCAGAAGAGGCCTTTGCCATGAAGTGGCAGAATAATAGGCTGGTATTAATGGAACTAAGTTCTTTAACGCGGCTTGCGGTAGGAGTTGACTGGTGGAAATCGACATACTTAACCTTTGACCGCCACGTCAAAAAAGCAAAAACGTGCCCACGGCGCCAAGCTATGAATTATTCCTTAAAACCTGTCATGTAGTCGTGACCGTGGCGTGCTGGGCACATTTTGGTTTGTCATCTATTACATGACTGTGGCGGTCAAAAGGTTAAGGAAAAAGTGTATGTCCCCTCCATGCGCCTTTCTCTCTTTCTCTATCTACTATATATAATAGAAAGAGACAGACAGAGAAAGAGAAAGTGAATTTGATACGCGTGTTTACTACACAGCCATCTAGTACAAGTTTTTACAAGCATGGTGACTTTTTTTTTTCGTGGGAAATCATCAAATAACTTCTCCCGCTCTGGCCGGAGCGGGAGGGTGTGTCAGACTCATACTAACTAAAACCCACCCGTTTTCCTTCCGTTGCCTGTGTTGCCAGGGGCCTCGGTAACCCTTTAGTACCTTCCCGCGACCCCGGCAGGCATCGATCCTAGTGGACCCCTACACTTGTGCTGATGGCATCTCTTTGAGGAGCGCGTGGAATACAACGCGCCGTCTCCCCGGGCCTGTACCTTACCGGACGGTGAGCTACCCATTGCTCACCGTCCACAAGCCCGCGCCTACGGTGGCCGGAAATCCGTCCGGGATTCCCGACGCCCAGGGCGTATCCTGCGGCGGCTAGGGGCGAGAGGGCGCGAAATTTGCCTTTCCCTCAATCGTCCCGCCTCCTCCTTCGCGAGCATTACTGCTTCGCAGAAGGAGGTGACGGCTGCCCATGCCCTCTCGCTCCGTACCATGGCCTGAACCAGAGCCGGACGCGAGAGATCTCTGCCGCCGATCGCCTCCACGAGGACACGGCGGTGCTCAGCCCAAGCCGGGCAGACCTCCACCGTATGCTCCACCGTGTCCTCCGGGCGATCCACACAGTGGTGTCCCGGGCGTTTCCTCCCGTCTTATCCGACACAGGAACCTTCCGAATCTGCTGTGTCCGGGAGGACCTGCGTCAGGTAGAAGGTGAGGACGCCGTGGCGCTTCTCTAGCCACTCCTCAAAGAGGGGACTTATCGCCGCAATCGTGGCGTGCCCAGCACTGGGTTGCGACAACCGTACTCTCCATGTCGCCATGAGATCCCGCCGGAGCTCCATCCGCTGTGCTACGATTTCTCGCGGCAGCGGAGTTACGCCCCGGCGTTTCGCCTCCTCGCGCCACTCTCATACGTGCGCGAGGACTTTTGCCTCCAGATCCCATGGCAGCAATCCGGCAAGGTACAAGCGTAGTGACTTTATGAAACATTCTAAAAGGCGTCCGTAGGCAGGTAAAAGAAACTTTGAAAGAAAGTCATCTGAATTTTCAACGGAATGAATACGGCTGGGTTTTAGTCAGAGTCAGTAAGAATCTGACACGCCCTCCCGCTCCGCCCAGAGCGGGAAAGTTATTTGATAATTTCCCACCCAAAAGAAAAAAAGATTCAGGTGTCAAAAGTTTTTGTTTTAAATTATACGGAGAAGGAACTTCGTTTCTGACGGGGGTTTCCGACCGCACACGTTTTTATATTTTTTTATTATTTAAGCAATATTAGCCAGGCAAGGTAGCTCATCTAACTGGCCCAGGGTGCGTCATAGGTTTCGCCATGAAGTTTGATGCGTGCTATACGCGTCAAACTTCATGGCGGCTTTGAAGTGCGCTACTCGCTGCGCAGTACCGCACCTCTCACCCCCGCTGACACTTCAATTCGCTACTGCGCAGCGACTCGCCTCATGTTCCGTGCCATAAAATTTGAATCGGGCTGTACAGTGGCAGAATGAAAATGTGAAATATTTTTTAAACATTCCAGCAAGCACGACTTGTGACCTTTTCAAATTGTAATCTCTATGGTGCTTAACCTCTGCATTCCTCAACCGTTCATTTGATTGGCTGATAAATTTTCAGATTAAAAAACGCAATAACGTTTCGGGGTTGAACCCCAGTACTTTGAATAATGCAGTAATTTGTTTGTTTTTCTTTTGATGTATATCTGAATTCATTGTTGTAATTGTACACTTTCAGCTATGTTCCCAAATTCGTCTGGCTCAGGAGCTCATGCGGTTCACAAACTGTTTTTAGAGAACAAACGACATCCGAACGGTGAGTGATTTCACACACACAACGTCACAAATTGTATCGACGACAGTGACATGTTATAAGGAATACAAATTCAAGAACCACTAAATACTATAAGTACTCCACTAACCGCCAACCAGTATTGGGCAAAATGTAATCTAACTACTGATTACTAACTACGACTACATAAAGTAATTAGTAATCATAACTACAAACTACATAAAAAAATCGAAAATGTAGTTAAAAATTTGGACTACTAATTACTAATTGTAGTTACAATCACGATTACTTGATTACTTTTTAAAACTACAAATTTAAAATGATATTGCGTCTTTAAAAAAAGCAAACACGCGCGATAGTCGTTCATGTAAGTACACGAACGACTATCGCGCGTGTTTCGACTTGTCGTTTGGTAGGAAGGTAGTTAGTTAGTTAGTTATAAAAATCAGTGGCAGTGGCCAGTGGTAAAACCAATTCAATTATATCGAAGAATATTTAAAATGTTCAAAACCAATAGCTTGCATAAGCAGGCCCTTGACATTTTGCAAGGTGAAACGGATGTTCTATGGCTTGCTACTTCCATGCTTATTATCTCTAAGAAGAAATTGTAGATTTGTCATTTGTAGATCTTTGACAGTAATTACGGGTCGTCAGAAGCTCGAAAGTCTGACAACCAGTCTTACCAAGGGGTATCGTGTAAAGGCTCCTACATACTGGTGCGACTTGTCGCGCGACGCGTCGCGACACAAAGGCACCGCTTGTAGCGCTACACGCGGTGTCTTTGTGTCTCGTCGCGTCGCGCGACAAGTCGCGCCAATATGTAGGAGCCTTTACCCAGTAACTGGGTTGTGGAGGTCAGATAGGCGGTCGCTCCATGTAAAATACCTGTATTCAGCTGTATCCGGTAAGACTGAAAGCTGACCCCAACATGGTTGGGAAAAGGCAGGCAGATGATGATGATGATCACGGAACAGAAAAAAACAGTGGAAGTGCAATGCAACAAACTCACTATAGGAACCGTTGTCGCCAAACTCACACAAATAAACTGATAATCATACAATGCACTACAAATAAACAATTCGTTTGATTTGTCGTTTTAATTTTAGTCAAAACTAGCATAAGTCACAATCCTTCATCTGGGAATAAACCAGTCTCTACAAATAGGATTTATTTTGCTTTAGTGCAAAAAGTCTTTACAACGTTTTATAATCTATAATCAAACTAGATTCGATTGCCGAGTAAATTCCGCTACCCGACTATAGATGGCGGTTTTCTCAGTGGTCGCAATTATAAACTTTAACGTGTTTAACATAAGGTTGACATTCCCGCCATAGGTCGTTATCTACTGCTACTCGGCCAGTGCAGAACATATTTAATTTTGAATTACTTTATCGATATCGATTTATTGTTTAATTCGAAAAAAAAAATAAGACTCGTTGGGAGTTCAGTAAAACTGTGGTACAAATAACGTATTACGTATTATTCAAAAATAAAATATTTAAGTACTAATATAAATTATTTGCTTTATATAAATGAATGTGTTGTACTGATACTTGGGTTAAAATAAAAAAACACATTATGTTTACTTTTTAATTCGTACTGAACTGAACTGTCTGCGGAATGAAATTGCACAGGAGTCACGTCATCGCCTTTCAAGTGATAAAAATAAAATATGGTAACTTACTTCATTAAAAAACTTAATGATTTTCATAGATGGAAGCGCTGTAGGTTTCGTGTATCTATATACTTTATTTGAGCATATAGTGCTTAATTTGGATGGCATCCAATTAACTCTGCCCGTTGCATCAATCCATTTACATACACCTCTTAAAATAAATTTCGTGTATGAAAGTTATTCGACCTTATATTTGTATTAAATCAAATCAAAATATTTTTATTTCACATAAACCTACATGGGTACTTATGAAACGTCAGAAGCTAGGTTCACGGTTCCAATGGGTCGTTTCCTATGTAGAAGAGCCGGCAAGAAACTCCACGGTTACGCTTTTAAAAATAATTGGCTTTTACAATGTTTTCAAATTACAGTGTTAATAGGTATGGGAGGACAGTGTAGGCCTGTCGAGACGTATTTATTTCACATAAACCTACATGGGCACTTATGAATCGTCAGAAGCTAGGTGCACGGTTCCAATGGGTCGTTTCCTATGGCTAGAAACTCCACGGTTACTCTTTTAAAAATAATTGGCTTTTACAATGTTTTCAAATTACAGTGTTAATAGGTATGGGAGGACAGTATAGGCCTGTCGAGACGTACCAGGTATTGTAATGTTTATAATTAATATTAAATTATTTATTTTCTTTTATCGATATCAATCGATAAAATCAACATCCGACCAGACTACATCACTAATTGAGTAGCGAAGAACTTTCGAGAACGAAATAGTGAATACATTCAAACCAAGATAAACTTTATTTTAATGAACATAAGGTTGATTTTAACTAGACGTTCTATTAAATTATTAGCGAATTGAAATTAACTTAGATTTTATTAGAAATCAAATACCTACCGATGGTACGAAACACCTCCATTTTTAAGATTTTCTCCTACAATCATTTTTGCACTCCAAAATGGAACAATACGGCATAGCTACGGAAAAATAAATTTATCGTGAGACTAGCGACTCGACGCGATGTTAGAACACGACTGGGATCAAGTAAGCGCAACAGCGCTTATTTGTGGCACGCGTGCCACGCCTACTTTGCACTTCCACTGTTTTTTCTGTTCCGTGATCATGATGATATCTCTAAGAAGAAAATTACAAAAACTGTGCAATGAAAACTTTGTCTACTGCAACGATCTGACAAGAAAGCACTTGGAAAGCGTAAATAACCGTTTTAATGACATTATTGATTTTTCTACCGCCAAAGCACAAATGCAGCGATCGCTGCAATATCTTTACCACGCTTTAAAACCAAATGGTTTACTTGCATTCCCATATAAGAGCATCAAAGGTTGAAAACCTTTTTCAAAGCAGCTATTGCAAAAGAAGTTTCGGAAAATGCTGAATTCAGTTCAGCAATAAATAAACAAAACAAAGATGACTTTTTTCAATTTGATAGCTCTTCTTCAGATACTGAGGAAGATGTATGCCTAGTCCAGAGGTCAAAAGCAGACCTGATTGGTTCTTGTTATTTATCAGATATAGATCGAGAACTAAATTGTCTTCATAGATATCCAGAAGTGAAAAAAGTATTCATAAAATACAATACTCCATTACCTTCTTCGGCTCCAGTGGAAAGACTGTTTTCATACGCAACTATGTTATACCATCCAAAATTCCACAGGCTATTGGATGAAATGTTCGAAAAACGTGTAGTACTCAAAGCTAATTTAAATGATTAATTAACCCAATCAACCTTTTTACCCGACTGCCTCAGGAGGCTAAAGTTTTTCTATGTATGTCTATTTCTTTGGCACGCTCTGTAGCCTAAACGGCTTGATGGATTTTAACGTATGAGGTGTCCTTAGATTCGTCTTAATTGTGGGAGTGACATAGGCTATATAATATTTATAAATTGCATCTGAAAATACAAAAAAAGGAAGAGAAGTTTTTTTTTAAATTAATTGCAACAATATTGGTATCAAATAATAGCTAGTAATGAGTAATTTTCAAATATATATATTATTAAAACTAAAAAACTTGAAATAAAATAAATGATTTAAAAAACAAAAAACCCGACTGTAGAAACACATAACTGAAAAGGGAAAAACAAGCATTATAATCTATATAATTTTGGGGACAGTCGAATAACTCGAAATATGGTGTAACTTTTGATTGTCCCCGCCTGCGATACCAAAATTATATAGATTATAATGCTTGTTTTTCCCTTTTCAGTTATGTGTTTTTGCAGTCGGGTTTTTTGTTTTTTAAATCATTTATTTTATTGTTTATTTATTTGATTCGCAAATAGTTTGAATTAAGTTGATGTTTGCTGAGTAATTTTATTTTTTTGATTACATGTCAATAAAAAGTAATTAAGATCTGATAAGTATAGGTACATAATATCTACGACTTTAATCCTTGCATTTGATTATTCATGAAAATAAACATGTATGTGCAATAAACTGATTAATTTTTATGCAGCCATATTCCTAAACATATATTACTACAAATTACATGTTTAGCTAGATGGACCGACGACCTTAAAAAGGTGGCTGGGACAGACTGGATGCGGAAGGCGGAGGACAGGGTGTTGTGGCGCAGCCTGGGAGAGGCCTATGTCCAGCAGTGGACTGTTATAGGCTGAGTTGATTGATTGATTGATTACATGTTTATTTAATTGCAAAATATAAGTTCATAAAACTTAAGTAATTATAACTACTAGATTGCAGCAATCAAATTAACAACTACAAGTTACATGTAATCATAACTACATGTAGTTAACTACTTTATATCGTAGTTAGTAACCAGATTACAAAATTGTAGTTAACTGCGCCCTACACTGCCGCCAACCTTTCTATTTAGTCGAATTATTTCGTGATATTCACTGTCATAGGAGCTTATAAGCGAGGGGCTTGTAATAACAGCCGCACGGGTCGATCAATCAGGTTAAGCTAAGCTTGCCGCGGTTGGTCCGTGGATGGGTGACCATCTTTACATACCAAGACCCCTCCGTGCCTCCGACAGCACGTAAAGCCGTTGGTCCCGGCTGTCATTCGTGGATCATTAACAGTCGTTACGAGTCGTCAGAAGCCGAAATGTTTGACAACCAGTTTTACCCAGTAACTGGGTTGTGGAGGTCAGATAGGTAGTCGCTCTAACTGCTCCTAGTAAAATACAGGTATTCAGCTGCATCCGGTTAGACTAGACGCCAACCTGTATACCTGTGTTACAGCAGTGGGAACATTATAGGCTGATTATGCTTATGCTGTAGTTAGTTTGAGTTTAGTGTATCAGGACACAGGTAACCTCATCTCGATTAAGGACCATTTACGAATCTTAATAATTATGTGTACGTCTTTATGGAATGTGCAGGAGGCATCAACGTGCAGATAAAGATTCGTGAGCCGTCGTCGAAGCTAACGGGTGAAGACGAGGGCAAGCTGCTCGTCATGACGTATGCCTGGGACGGGAACGCGCATCCCGGGAACGAGTTCTGGTCAGTAGAATCTTTTGATATTATATGATGCAAATGAAGACGTCAAAAATGTGACGTATCTCCTAACTAATATTATAGATTTTTTTTTTTTTTTTTCTCTTTATTTATTTTGGGGTTTTTATCTAAACAGATATGTCAACCCCATCGTGCCTTTTACAATTGTCACATTAACACATAAATTACTATACTAAACAGTTAAAGAATATATGAAAAAACTTTATGGTAAACAGAGAAATCATCGATGAAGGACTGTTATTAAATGACAAAACTTTTTGGCGCCTTCTGAAGTTGGTTGGGATAAAATTGATTGTATTAATCCTACGTTAAGCCTATTCAAGTTTAATTCTTTCAAAAGTGACTCCCTCTCGCGCCTGTTGCGGACACAATCCATCAGCAAATGCTGCACGTCCTCAATCTGATTACATTCTCTGCAATTCGGTGAATCAGATTTTTTCATAAGGAATGCAAACTTCGCTGATGGGTAGTGTCCAGAGCGAAGTCTTAAAATTAATTTAACATAACTCCTACTAAGTTGATCGCCATCGAACCAAGGCACACGAAGAGGCTCGCCTTGTATGCTCCTATACCATATACCTTTTTGTTGACTGATGCTATCAAAGTGTTGTTTCCAGGATTTATAACAAATGACTTTATATTTAAATATGTATTCCCAATAATCAGGTAAGTAGTCGATTGCTGTACCCTCTACTGCTGCTAATTTAGACAATCGGTCAGCCTCCTCATTACCACGTAGTCCAATGTGAGCTGGAACCCATTGCAACTTCATTTCTATATTATTCTTATACAATAAAATAATATTTTCAAGAATATCATATGCTATCGATGCACCTCTGAAACCAGAGGCACATCGAGCAATATGCTGTAGTGCGCTTTTACTGTCTGAAAGAATAACGACTCTTTTTAAATTCTGATTTCGGCTATAAAAGATCGCTTGATAAATTGCAAAGAGTTCCAGTGTCATTATTGATACATTACTATTTATTTTAAAACCAAGATTGGTTCCTAAGCTTTGGTCAAATATTCCCAAACCTAGACCGGAAGTACCCTTTGAACCATCTGTAAAAATTTTGTGCCAATTACAATACCTACATAGAATTTAATTCAGCTAAAACATTAAACACTAATAAATTTGGATTATAATTAGATTTGGGTACCTTTACACATTCTAGATCAACATTAATTACATTTTTAGTCTCAATAGCAGTTGTCCAAGTTTCTAAAGTATACATTTTATGAATATCTGTTGAAAGAACATCTATGTGCTTTACATCATTATATGTTTTAACTAGTAAGGGTAATTTTTTGTTTTCCCAATATTTGATACTACAAAGGGCACTCAGATCCGCAATCAAGCTAACTGTCATATTGTTTAACCATGACAATATTTTTAAACAATATTTATAGGCTAAATACTGTCTTCTTAAAAATAAAGGGGGAATACTCAAATCAGATTCCATTACATGGATTGGGGAACTTCTGATATATCCACCTATAATTCTTAGGGCTTGATTCTGTAACTTATCTAGCTTGGAAACATGAGATTTTGCACTACAATCATACATAAAACACCCATAATCAATTCGACTTCGAATTAGTGAAATGTATAACCTACGTATATGCTGTGTGTGTATTCCCCATGAGCTACCCGTTAGAACTTTTAATAGATTTAGAAATTTTAAACATTTACTAACTGTTTCATTTATATGTTTGCCCCAACGCAGACCTCTATCTAGCCACATACCTAGGTATTTGATGCATTCAGAGAAAACCAAGGTTTGCTCATTAACCTTTAGGGTAGGAAGTATTCTACGCCTGCCCCTACTGTACACACAAAAGGTAGATTTACTTGAAGATAATTCCAAACCAAGTCCATCCAAAACCCTTACAATAGAATTCAATGCATTTTGAACATACACTTCACATACTTTAATATCTTTGTGTTTAACATAGAGAACAAAATCGTCTGCATATTGAGAAACAACTACGTCAAGTGGAAGCTGACAGAGTTCGTGTGTTATTAAATTAAAAAGCAAAGGGGACAAAGGATCTCCTTGAGCCAACCCTTTATTAGTCAACCTACCTGTTAACCCATCATTATTATCAGATTTGATGTTTAAATATCTTTCACTCAAAAACGCCCATATATAAGAACAAAATTTTGATCCAATTTTAAGCTTATCTAGAATACTAACTGCTACGTCAATCGAAACGTTATTATAAGCGTTCTGAATATCTAAGAAGCATGCTAATGTAGGGATATTTCTAGAAAATCCAATTTGGATATAAGTGACCAAACGGGCTAGTGAATCGAGACATGAATAAGAACTTCTAAAACCAACGGTGCATGGTGATAAATTTTTTTTTCTTTCAGCGTACCATTCTAAACGTTTTACTATCATTAAATGAAAAATTTTACATAAACATGAGATTAAAGATATAGGTCTTAATTTAGGATCAGCATAAGAATTGCTAGCTTTAGGGATTGGAATTATTTGGATATGGCGCCACTGTTGCGGTACAATACAAAATTTGAAAATATTGTTGTATATATCAAGCAGATAAAATTTAATAAAGACGGGTAGATTAAAGATCATAGAATATGATACACCATCTTCGCCCGGAGCTGAATCCTTTTTTTTTAGACAGTTTTCAAGTTCCTGAATACTGAATTCGCGTTCTAAGACTTCATTGTTAGAAACAAACACAGGTGCTTGGTTTGGAACATAATCAGGTGTTAATGCGTACAGTAATTCTTTTTGTTTCTCAATGGGGGGGTAAGTTCTAAGTTGCTTATAGCCCTTTATCCAACGCATACGTCGCCACATTTCAGACACTGACGTTACTTCATCGATGTTATCACATAATCTATGCCAGCCTACGGACTTTGCTTTTTGGATCAATATTTGAGATTCTAGTTTTTTCTTCTAGTTTTGTCAAATTGTCAGGGGTCGGGTTGCGTCGAAAATTGGATAAACATAATCTACGCTGTGCTACTATTTTAGATAATTCTGGATTCCAATATTTTCTTGGTTTAAAATTACTAGAGGGTTGACAACTATTTTTAAGAAACGGAATATATTTATCTGCAGTATTATTAATTTCAAGTAATAAATAATCGTACATTTCTTGAACATTGTCACTTGGGGGATTAAAATTTTGTGTAAGGTAATTCTGGTATTCTTTCCAATTAGCTTTGGAATAGTTTCTTTTTATTTTAATAATAAAATCGTCAGTTATACTGATTGACATTTTAATGATCATGTGATCGCTACCCAAATTTTCGTTGAATACTTGCCAGTCAAATTTAATCGCAATGTCCGAGGATGTGAATGAAATATCCGGTGAAGTTTCTTGCAAATTTCCGCTCACTAGTTTGACCCGTGTAGCCTCACAATTATTAAGAGAAACAAATGAACTTTCAAGTGCCGCGTCCAATATTTGCGTACCTCTCGTATCCGTTTTAACGGACCAGTTGGTGTGATGACCGTTGAAATCGCCTCCTATCAAAGTATTTTTTGAGAAAAAAGAAAATACCTGTTCCCAGTCTGAAGACTGCGTTTGGACAGAAGATGGGCAATAAATAGCTACAACATTTTCTATATCTTTACAATTTATCAATTTAACGCAAACAATTTCTATTCCACTATTTCGAACTCGAACCGGAAATAAGTGAGACCGTATAGATTTATGCACTAAAATCGAGACGCCTCCATAGGAATCATATCTATCCGATCTATAAATGTTATAGCCACTAATATGAATATCAGTTTCACTATCTAACCATGTTTCACTTAGAATTGCTATGTGGATATTTTCTTGATTTAGGAGCTCAGAAAAGGTAATTAGTTTAGGACGGAGGCTTTGAGAGTTCCATTGTAATAAGTTAATTTTTATATTTTTGCGTGTACTATCCATCTAAAATATCTATTAATTTTCCAAAAATCCCTCCACCTAAGAACCTACCTAGTAATATCTCCTTAATTTCTTCATAAATAATTTTAATTACCAATATAACTTTATCCTCAAAGGTACCTTCTGACTTGTAAATATTTTTAAACTTATTAATAAACTTTTTTAGTTCAAACTTATATCGTGATTGTTCGTTTCTTTCCCTGTGTTCTTCATTCAGAGTTGTTCTTACTTCTTTTCGGATCGGTTGTTTTAGGGCATTCTGACTTTTTCTATTTTGTGTTTTTTTTTTCTCACCTCCATTTCTCTGAACTATATGTGTTGTACTCTCTGTACTATCTTGTTGATCTTGTTGTGATACTTCCATTTCTTCCTCTTCTTCTTTAGCTGATTGTTCGACAAATTCTTCTTGATTTTGTATTGATTCTGTTTTATTTCCGGAGACATTACTACCGCAGTTTTTAGCTCGGTTATCTAAGTTTGTAGGTTTTATAAGGTTTTTAGAGGTATCATTTGATGTGTATTTATCCTTTTGTCGTTTTTGAATAACTTTTTGAAGTGCCATCCGATATGTTAGCTGCTCACTACTCATAACATTCCTAATCTCTTTTTCTTTCAAAAAAAAAGGGGAAGTTTTGTCTAGGACAAGGTGATCACCCTTACAATTAAGGCATACAATATTATTAAGATCACAATTCACATGATCACCCCCGCATTTTGGGCATAGTTTCTTCTTCAAAGGACAATATTTTATTACATGTCCAAATTGCCAGCATCCCGAGCATTGAGTCACAGGGAACACGTAAGATTCAACCTTCAACCGGCACTCATACGCATAGATATGAAGCGGTAAATTTTTACTTTTAAAACCAACTCTCACTGACTCACTGTCAATCCATTTACCCTCCGAATCAACTCGTTTTAATCTTTTTATAGATGCTATTTCAGTGCTAGATTCAAAGATGCTCATGAGCTCCTCCTCGCTTATATCAATATCAACCCCTTTTACCACACCATAAGATATTGACAACTCATTAATCAATTGGCATCTGCATCCCATTTCCTTCAATTTTATACAATTTAATAGATTAATAGTATCTTCCTTTTCTTGAAATTGAACAAGTACCTTGTTAAAACTTTTGTATTTAATTCTTATAATGTTTTTGATATTCTCAGATCTTAGTAATTTTGCTAAAGCAATTTGCTTGGGCATATTTTCAACCGACGTAATACATACTTCATGTTTATCAAGGAAGTTCACATTTTTTTCCACATCTACCCTCATATTTTCGGTTTCCGATAAAGCGCCTGGAATGAAACGTTTGGGTTTCCTTCTATTAACAGTAATAAAGTCATCATCCTCGTTACTCTCATCTTCTCTTTCTTTTCTTTTCTCAGCTAATCTCTTCTCACTTTCACTTGTTATATTATTTCGCAAAATACTTGACCCCAACGATTTGTCAACTTGTTGTTGGTTACTAGGTAAATTCTCGTCATCACCAGAGTCATCATCTTCTTCTCCACTTCCCATTATATAAATTAAAAATATATATATATTTCGCTAACACAAGGCAGCACTAATCGCGTGTCGTACAAATACACCGATAGTATACACGAGCGCACGATTCGAATGCGCGCGAGCGACTGAATATTATAGATGCGAAAGTGAACTTGTTTGTTTAATTGTTTGTTACGCTTTCACGCTAAAACGGCTGAACGGATTTAGATGAAATTTGGCACATGGGTAGACCATGACCTGAATTAAAACATAGGATACCCGACATAGGATTTTTATCCCGATATTCCCACGGGATCGAGACTTATGCGGATGAAACTGTGGGGCGCAGTTAGAGTGCGCGCGGAACTAGTTGGCCGCGCCTTAGGTGGCGACAGGGGTGAGGGGGCGGGTTGCCTACTGCTCGCAACGCACATGAAATTAGACAGTGATGAACAATCTCGAGATATCGTGAACAATAATTGTTCAATTATTGAAAAGAATAAATAAAAAACAATTAAACTTTTAGAAGTTTATATTGTACCTACCTATCTAATTATATTGTAATTAATAGTAAAATAAACCAAAAAAAATAAAGTAGGTATATGAAATTATTCTGACTAATAATAAATACTAATTTATGTATATTCGCATCAGTTTTATATTCTAAACTATTGACATCCGTTTTCCGTTTTTTTTTAAAACGTATGCACTTTAAATATTATTTCCGGACACATCTCGCTTTTGCAATCTCATGTGCGTTTTGTCTGAACTAGCCGGAATTTTCAACGCGTGTTGCCGTCGCGAAATACGGCGCCGCACGGTGGATCGAATATCGGCTGTAGGATCTAGATTTCTTAAATGTTATTTTTTTTTGCTGGAAATGACTTCTGCTGATCATTACTGTTCTATAAAATGTCATATGAAGTAATTGTGTGCACAAATGGAAGAGTTATAATTTTTATAAGAAAAAAATGTATGGAGCTGACATGAAAAATGAGGATATCTCTGGAATCGCAAGGTTGGCCGTTATATCCTTGCACACTGTTATAGTACTATTTATTTGTGAATTTTTGACATACTTAATATCGCGTCATCACTTGCGATTTTTTTTTTAAATCTTTAAAATTAAAAAAAAAAAAGTATATGATACATTTTAATGCTTAAATATGGCTATACCAATGTAATTTACAATATTTTTTATGCTTAGACCAAAACATTCTAAGAAATCACAAAGTCGTATTACCTACTTATTTGAAATGACATGGTACCTAATTATGAATTACGTAATACGTAATCTTGTCTAATGCCTCAAGTCCACATTAGCTAATGATTAATAAAACTTAATACCTATATACCTAGTTAAAAGGATACGTACCAAAATAATTTGGGGTACTCGCTAATTTAGCAATTAGTGCAGGATTAACTTAATGAAAGTAATTAGATAAATGTGATACCATCATTAGTCAATAACAATAAATAGTCAAACATTGGATTCACAACTTCAGTTCATTTAGAGCATTTCTAATACTAACATCTATCCTACCGTGTCTTTTTACTCAGTGATCGTGAATAATGGAAAGCATTATTACAAATTTGGATTTGTTTGTTATTCTGAGCAATCAGGATGCTTCGTCTTTCGATCATGAAATATTGTTCAACACACTTGTTATTCGACTGGGCTCTAGCCTTTCAGATGAAGACAGTGTTACCGTGAAAGAATTTTGTCGTAGATTTACACTGGCAGTTCAAAAGAGATGGTTACGATCCCACAGGAAAAGAGTACCGTTCGCATCACTATTTTTTACTAGGGTTTTTAGTCTCGTACTGGCCTACGCCACGTAACGACGCGCTCTGGAATTCTTTTAGTTTTCGTTTGTGTTATTGTTTTGTTGTTGTAGTTTTTGTTGTTATAGTTCTTGTTAAGTGTTTTTGTTATCATTATGAAGGGTAAACCTTTGCATAGCGGAGAAAGAAACCTCGTGCTAAAAGTGTTAGAGTTTTTTGAAAACGAAAAACGGAACAAACAGTTTTTTTTACCTGTTGACCAGGCAGTAAAAAGAACATGCATGGCAACGGGAATATCGAAAACCACGTTGATGAGAAAAAAAACGAAGCCAAGCGCTTACAAAATACTTCACCGACACCAGGTACTTCTGCAAGTTCTACGGCAGTAAGTGAAGCTGAAGCAAACTGATGCGTCTATAAAAAGAAATCATAATCCCGGTCAAAAATGGATTGTTGTACACGGCGGTGGAGAGAACGGTTTCGTGAATGGGGCTGAGCTCATATACAAATGCAAAAGCAACTCGGGAGATTACCACCATGAGATGAATACCGCAAACTTTAAAAAGTGGATTCTTGAAAAGTTAATTCCTAATTTGCCACTTAACAGTATCGTGGTACTAGATAATGCACCATACCACTCAACTCAAATAGAAAAACCACCCACAAGTGTAGCGACGAAGGGGACTATACGTCAATGGTTATTAGACCACAATATAACATTTGATGAAAGAATGACAAAATCTGAAATGTATCACTTGTTACACATAAATAAGCCCCCAAAAAATATTTGATTGACGAACTTTTTAAAGAGCATGGCCACGAAGTAGTTCGTCTACCACTATACATGTGTGACCTCAATCCAATAGAATACATTTGGAATTTGGTCAAGCAAAGAGTAGCCGATAAAACAATCAAACAGTCAGAAAGGGAAATAGAAAAATTAACGAGAGATGCAATTACCAGCATAAGTGAGAGTGACTGGAAAAAAGAAGTCAACCATGTGGACAGGCTTCGACAAAAGTATTGGGATGATGACCTCTTACAAGAGACGAATGAATCGCAATTAATTGTAAATTTATCGGATACCTCTTCGTAAAGTGATTATAGTGAGACTGAGGACGAAGAACAACCTCTAGAAGGCATAAATCCACTAAGTGGTGACGAAGATGAGATAATGTAAATAATAGATAAAATAAATGTATATACTTAAACATTGTATTTTTATTAATTACAAAACCATAGTCAACACTTTCGGTAACACATAATTAAATACCTAGTGTCCTATTTTATTCAAATAGTGTAAAAAAGATTAGATAAAAAGCAGCGTCCTCCCTGAGTAACATAATAAATTAGGTTAAAAAAAAACAAAGACGAAGCCACCGGCGGCTGCTTGTTATGTTCGCTTTTTTGCGGGCGGTACAAACACGCCAATATGACGTCACCGCGCTCAGGTCCCAACTTATCGCGCACGGGTAGTATACATATTAATCACACCGACAAAATGCTGAATTAGATAGTATAAGTAAGTCGATTGGCAACTTCATTTAACCAGGTAAAAGATTTGTTAAATCATATTTCGAAAATTCTAAATTTCAAAAAAATTCTTCATCTTGATTGCCGTGTATGGTACAATGCTCGTGTGAGCACTAGCCCTTCAGTTCCATTCAGTTTCAACAAATGTACTTTTAAATGTTTTCTCCTATACAAAAAAAAAACACAAAACTTTTTTCCTAAGCATGGAGCTACTACGAGGGCGGCACTGAAAATTTCGGGAATCAAGGAAGTGACACAACATTACTATTTAAAAATGTATTTATTGCTTTTCGTAGTATTCTCCGCGAAATTTGACACATTTTTCCATACGATGGAACCAATCATTGAAGCACCCATTCCATTCGGAAGTTGGGGTCTCCAAAATGGCCGTTTTGTAGGCGTCCACAGCTTCTTCAGGTGATGAAAATCTCTGTCCACGCAATTTATTCTTTATTTTAGGGAAAGTATAGAAATCATTAGGGCTTAGGTCGGGGCTGTACGGCGGATGGTCTAATAATTCTATGTTTTCTTGCTCTAAAAACTCTTTTGTTCTGTGCGCGGTGTGAGAACTCGCATTGTCGTGATGGAGGATGATGCAGCAGTTGCAGTTCTCTTTACGGAGTTCAGAAACGACCTGTGGCAAACAAATGCTAGCATACCATTCTGCATTAACCGTTCTTTGTCCCTCAAGAGGAATAGTCGTAACATGGCCGGTTTTGGAGACAAACGTGGCCACCATTTTTTTTGCAACACTCCGTGAACGAACAATTTTTGTTGGCTTTAACTCATTTTCGAACACCCAAACTCGTGACTGGTTTTTTGTTTCGGGTTCGTACGCGTATATCCAGGATTCGTCACCTGATACGATGTTGTATACAGCATTTGAGGATCCTGCGTGGAATCTTTCGAGAGTTCTGACGCACCAAGTAACGCAAGCCGCTTTTTGCTCTTCACAGAGCGAATGCGGTATCCATCGGGAAAACAACTTTTTTACACCTAATTGTTCATGCAAGATTATTTCTATTTGACTCATGCCAATGTCTAAAGTTGCCTGAATTTCGCGGTATGCCACATGTCGATCTTTCTCAATCAGCTTACGCACAGCATCAACGTTTTTTTGGGTGATTGCAGTTTTTGGACGACCTTGACGGGGATCATCACTGAGCTTGACACGTCCACGTTGAAATTCAGCAAACCAGCGATAAATTGTGGTTTTGGATGGGGCTTCATCACCAAATGCAGAAATCATCCGGTCAACACATTGTTTTGTGTTAAACCACTTCGAAAGTCATAATAAATCATCGCTCTTGAATTTTCTCAAGTCAATTCCATTTTCTCAACGACTAAACAAGTTTGACAAAACCTTGTGACAAGACCGAGAATCTTTTTTTAAATAAATAAATGGTATTCGATTTTTAAAACCAAGGAGTTTTCAATTAAAAAGATTTTAATATGACAGGAACAGTGGAAATATTCCATTCCCGATACTTTTAGTGCAGCCCTCGTAATACCATCCATATGTTAATATTACGTAAAGGGAGGAATACCAGAGATTTTTTTTTAAACCTTTAAGTTTTTATGAGCATGGACCTCGATTTTCAGACCAACGCGTCGTGGTCGCATTAAAGGCTCGGAACGGGTTGTGGCATTTCTTCATCGCCAGAATGCGTTCTGGCCGGCTCACTGAGCGTTTTCTGCTTTTGTGCCTAACACATTTAAATAAAGATGTGTGAATATTTTGAATTACTTTCATCATCATCATCCTCATCATTTTCCTGCCCTTATCCCAATTTATTTGTAGTCGGCGCAACATGTCCCTTTCTTCCATACTTCTCTATTAGTTGTCATCTTGGTAGTCACCCCCTTTCTAGCCGTATCATCTTTCACACAGTCCATCCATCGTTTCTTTGGTCTTGCCTTACTCTTATGGCCATCGACATTCATACTCAAGGTTTTCCTCACGACAATTTCCTCATTCCTCCGCATCACATGCTCATACCATGACAATCGATTTCCGCACAACTTTTTAGTCATTTTTCATGCACACTACTTTCATATTACCTGTTTATCATCCATCATGCCAAGTTATTTAGGCTCAGCGGGGCGCAGTATTTCTTCTCTTTCCATACCTTGAATCCATTACCCATCATCTTAGTAGTCACTTCCTTTCATGTTTCATACAATCAATGTTAAGGCGCTTAAGAAAAAAAAAATGGCAAATCTGTATAGTTTGTGGTAGCGAAAAAAATATACTTATCTTAATTTTGAACATATTTCTCAGAACTTGGTACCTAGTTACTAAAACACGTTTTAAAAAATATCTCGATACAAACTAACCTTAAACTAACCAAACCAACTAACTAACCAGACCTTGAGTTCCAAACAAAAATATCTGTATTAAATATCGACATAAGTTACGAATTTAATTATTAAAAAGTTTTTTTTTAATTTTTTGTTTTCGATTACTCAACTCAATTTTGAATAAATAGATAATTTCTTCATATTTTGCAATAAATTACAAGCGTTGTATCATCGCGCTTCTCTTTCTTTTCTATACAGTCTGACAGTGACCGCGGTCTAGGTGTTGTCAGCGTCTTAAACAAAAATTTCGCAACACTGTTGCCAACAACATTAAGAGTTGCGGGAAGCAACTTTGTTCGCCAACGCATACAGGGTTTTTGTATTCCTAAGGTATAATGTAACGGTTTCAGGATGGGTAGTCTGAAGTCGTCGGGCGACCCTGCGGCGGCGTGCTCGACGCAGGTCCCGGAGCTGCACAACGCGCACGTCAGCCGCGCCGTGCGCGCCGGGCGAGCGCGTGTGGCCGGCGCCGCCGGGCTGCGCGGGCTGCGCGGGTACTGCGCCCGCCCCGCCACGTAGGGCAGCTGGACTCTGTGAGTTGGTGATTCCTATCAGACTACTCTTGGTCAACACATGCAGATTAGTATCTGAGATTGTCTTCGGAGTGATTCTAGTATTTTTCTCACAAGGCCAGTCCGGTGGTATACATGTTACAGGATATTTTTTATATTTGAGTTTGTTTCGCAATTTCTTCTCAGGGTTAGTCAGACAGAAATCATCATGACTCCACTTAGCATATATTTTTTTTAAATATGACATGTAAAAGTGGTTCCGATATTCTATTTACAGACTAACAATTTCATTTCAGTCAAAAGTTGTGATCACACAGTAGTTTCATACTGCATTTGATTTTAACTGTATGAATAGTGAGATATCGACGTGTGATCCTAACTTTTTATTGTAAGAAGTTTGCACGGTGCAGTTACCCGTGCGCTTGCGCACAAATATTGCCTCGTAAGTTTTGTCCCTAATACTTCCGGGTACACATTTACGACGCGGTATTGTACGGAATTCCTGTTCTAATAAATATCAATCATGTTGTGGTTTCCACTTGTAGCATCTTCGAATGTGATAATGTCATACCGTGACTAGTTCCAAAAACTTAGATTTTTGTTGCCAAATCTCGCCACATTATTACGACTTTTGTCTACTCTGGATAGGTTCCAAATGACGGATAATTTTGTACAAATTATGTTATTTTGTATCTGGTTGATAGTGCCTATCCGGGGACCGTAGTTAATACCTAGTTGAAATGAATATAACAATTTACACTTACAGCTGTTTAAGTTTAGCCAAAATAATAAAATCAATATTTATAAAAGTTGAATGTTGAAACATAAAAGTCGCATCCATGTAGCTAGCAGCATTTAGCAAACATTTCTGCTTATAATATATCCTGATGAAGAAAACTTAAGACTTACCTGAAAATAATACTTATTCACCCATAATGACAGGTCCTTTACTTGACCAATTAAAGGATCTAAATAACTCATAATTTCCGCCAGTATTTAAAAATACAGCGTTTACTAGAAAGGTGCGCTCATTTTTAAGGGTGTAACCGTCAAACTGAACAACTTCCTCCATGGGATCTGTACGATTACATCACACATTTGTTTGGTGCGCTTGCATAAGCATATTTAACTAATGTAAATTGATATAATATAACTAATTATTATTGAGTACATTAGTCGTCTCAATGAAAAAATAATTTAACAAGAATTCAGCAAGATTCGTTTTCTTCCATCTCAAGTTATCACATGTATTAGCAAGCAAGTGCTAGTACAAGAGCAACATAGTAACCGCGAAAAAAATCAACTGTCCCATACAAAACTTCAATACCTACTCGACCCAAATGTATGAGACGGAAGATTATTTTTTCGCTACGACGATGTTGGTCCCATGGAGAAAATTGATCAGTTTGATGGTCTATACCACATTCTTAAATCTGACCACACCTTTCTACCGGCTCAGCATGACGCTTTCTATTTCTACGAAGAATAGACACAGCTCTTTCTATACAAAGTGACATTTCGTTTCTCCATTTTTACATCGTACCGTAGATCCTTCTACAATCTGTCATTTTGTCTTTCGTTTCTAACGATCTTTGTGTAGGTTCTTTATTATGTAGTCTATTTCAGAAGAAAGTTTTCTATCCCAAACCGTCAAAATCACACTGACAACTGACAGCTGTCTAAGGTAGTGAAGACAATTTGCATTTTTCTACCGACGGCCACAAGGTATATACGGTTATCTACAAAATCATGTTTTTACAGGAGAGCGTTTTGAACGCAAAACTGTGATAATTAATAGAAGCACAAAGCTATCTTCTCCTATTTTACATCATTTAGTTAATAGGGCCAATATTACTATAATATTTTTTTCCACAAAACGGAATTTCGAAACTTTGAAAAAAATTGTTGTAGTTGTTTTTATATACGTGACTTAATATCGGTAAAAGTTAAGAATCAAACAGAAAAAAATTCTATGACAAAACTTAGAATTCTGAGTTGAACTATGTAAAAGAGTGAATTTCGTAAAAAGTGCAGTTGACTCTTTCCACTTTCCTGTCGTCGTACTGTCTACACGGAACGTCGTTTTTTGTCTATTCTTCCGTCGACAAAACGGTGCTCGTGCTAAGCCTGCAGGTTCTTGCTGTATATTCACACAATAGGTATGCCTTGTGCAAGCCGGCCATTCGTTCGCATTTACATCGTCACTCATCGTGTATACGCTGCCTTGTCAATTATAAAACGTTTTCTATAATATTCGTAATATTCCCTAGTATTAATATAAGACACTAGCTGTGCCCCGCGGTTCCACCCGCCGTTTAATGTAAAATAAATAGGATTATTTATAAATTACTTCGTCTTCGTATAGCGTTCTTCCTGACTTTTTTTCCGGCTTTTTGCTCAGCTCTTAAGGGTCGTTGCGTGATGTTAAATAGCCTATAAGCTTCCTCAAGAATTGAGATATGAAATCCTACCTAATATTATAAATGCCAAAGCGAATTTGTTTGTTTGTTACGCTTTCACGCTAAAACGGTTGAACGGATTTGGATGAAATTTGCCACATAGATAGACTATGACTTGGATTAGGATAAAGGATACTTTTTATCCCGATATTCCCACGGGATTGAGACTTATGCGGGTGAAACCGCGGGGCGCAGCTAGAGCAAACATATTTTTTCAGGCATGTATTTAACGCGGCGACAAACCAATCTGATTTGAAAAAGGCTAATTATTTTCCAGGCGACTAACAACTTAAAGGGCGACTAACTATTTGCTACTAAAAAAATAAAATGGGTAGCAAAAATAATAGGTTGGCAGCTACAGTGAAATAGCATTTTAAATATAAAGCAGCAGCTTAATAATCAATTGTTAGCTTTGTTTTAATTTAAACTAGCATCGAGTTTTTGTTTTGGTAACTGAGAGTCACCAACAACCGAGGGGATCAGACGCTCGCCTTCGCGTGTGGTCATTGTTCTAACCTAACCTAACCCAAATGATTTTATACTTAAAATGCTACTTCACTGTAGCTGCCAACCTATTATTTTTGTTACCCATTTTATTTTTTTTTGTAACAAATAGTTAGTCGCCCTTTAAGTTGTTAGTCGCCTGGAAAATAATTAGCCTTTTTTTCAGATCCGACTGGTAGTTTCAGAGATTAGCGCGTTCAAACAAACAAACTGTTCAGCTTTATATTTACTAGCACAGATGAGGCGTCAATTGTTTGGCAGAAGATTAGAATAACCAGTTTGGTGTTAGTGTTTCTTATAAGCGTATAATTATTGAAATGGAGTAACTTTTCGATACACATTCTAGATAGATTTTTTGACGTGAATACTTCTTAAAATGTCCTTTCATAGTGAGAAGCAATTCAAGGCACTCGTAGCTAAATAATAACAGCCGCTCGGGTCGATCCATCAGGTTAAGTTACGCTTGTCGGGGTTAGTCCGTGGATGGATGACCTTCTTTACATACCGAGACTCCTCCGTGCCTCGGAAAGTACGATAAGCCGTTGGTCCCGGCTGTTATTTGTAGATCTTTACAGTCGGCCGAGAAGCCCGAAAGTCTGACAACCAGTTTTACCATGGAGTATCGTATTACCCAGTTACTGGGTTGTGGAGGTCAGATAGGCAGTCGCTCCATGTAAAATACTGGTATTCAGCTGCATCCAGACTGGAAGCCGACCCCAATATAGTTAGGAAAAGGCTAGGCAGATTGATTTGAGTTGGAAGCCATTCAGATAACTGATGATAACAAAATCGGGGGATACAGTTTGGTGATACAGCGACATATCTATAATCTACACCCAAAAGTTAATTACACCACTCGATAGCTGAAGAATCAAAGAAATTGTTACAAAGAAAACATTACCCGTTACATTCACGTATTCACGTAAAACACACGGCCGTGCCCACGACACAGCCACACCTAGATTTTGTTGTTTCAGTAGAATGTACATGTATTATCTCTCTGCTCCCGAAACGGTGAAGGAAAACATCACGAGGAAACCGGCATGTCCTAGGATAAAAAAAAAATCGAAGACATGTGACATCTAGGTACCAACCCGCACTGGACGCGCGAGGTGGATTACGGCCCACTCCCATTCATAGAGAGGAGGCCTGTGTCCCGGCAGTGGGAACATTATAGGCTGATTATGCTTTGTATGTTACATGTATTATTGGTAGAATTATTGCCTCTTTGGTCTAAGGGTCGCAAACGCTACTGCTGAGCATGAAGTCCTGGGTTCGATTCCCGGATCGGGAAAAGTGTTATTGAATTTTTCCATCTGGAATTTGTCAGTAGGCTGGTGTCTGGATTTGTGACCGGTTGATGGCAATAGGCTCGCCCCCTATTACATGGGACTTAAACTGTCTATCCCTTCGGGGAATACAGGCGTAATGTTATCTTATTTTTATTGGTAGAATATGTATGTATTGGGATGAATAATCGTTATAATAAAAAGAGTGTAACATATCTGGACAGGCGTTTGACATATTGTTGTCTAAGCGCTAGCAAACTTTGAACTTAACAAAATACACTGGGCGCACTATACCACGTGTTTAAAATTCAAATTAGAAAGTTTATTGCTCAACAGTACATAATCATACATTTCCAGATGTCAAGTGAATGCGCAGTCCACTGTGTTGTACAAATAAATGAAAAAATACAAATGATATTAATTATTTTTTATAAAAGTTACTTCATTTCAAGACAATGTTTTCGTTTCGTTCTGTTGTGTAAACCTATAATAATATATGAAGTATGTTACCTTATATGAATTTAGATATTTACGAGTAGGTAAAGTAAGACAATATTAGACTGGAAATGTTGTGCCTAGTTTTATTAGATGAATGTTTTTAGTGAATTGTAGTTTGTTTCATTTAGTTTCCGATCTAGGATTTTGAGCAAGTCCACTGCTGGACATAGGCCTCTCCCAGGCTGCGCCACAACACCCTGCCCTCCGCGTCAAAGTTTACTCTACAAATTCAAATTATATAGCTAGCTAAATTCCGCAGATGTGAAGATGAACAATCTAATGACGACAAAAGCAAAAAAAAAAAACAATTTCTAAATAATTTCAAGTAACTACACTACCAGCGGCCTTTGATCCTGTAGTCAGCTGTAGGTACTTAAATTAAGATTACATTTTTGTCGAACGAAGTTCCTTAACGCACCTTACGTGATGATTTTTACCAGTCAACTCCTCACGTATCGAAAAGGCGTTATGCCCCCCTCCATGTGACTTTCTATCTCTGTTTCTTTCTGTTACGTATGAGTGTGTGTATGCGTGCGAGTATCGAATAAGGAACTTCATTCCTAACGTGGTAGTGGTGGTGTGCGCACATGTTTTTTAAATTTTTTCTTTAGGTAATGATGCTCATCACGTCTGCGGAGTTCCGCTAGCGAATTTAATTTGAATGAATGAAATGCACCGACCCCAGCGTGGTTAAACCAGACTTGATTGCTCGAATGAACCCAAAGATTCGCACTAGTCCCTGGAGCATCATGTTTCATGGGACTACAGAGACCATTGCGTATCAAAGAGTAGACCGGGGGACGCTAGCGAATTTAATTTGACCTTGTAAATTCCGAAAGAATAATTATGTCACAGTTTCAGTCAACATTTGCACTGCGAAAAGCGCCCTTATTGTAACGACATACAGCGTATATCAGAAACTTGTGGTCACATTATAGGGTGTGGTAGAGACCATCAAACTGAACAACTTTGTCCAAAGGACCAACTTCGTATTCGCGGAAAAATAATCAGCCCATACAAAACTTTGCCAATCGCGGCATCAGTGGCGTTTTGAAGGTTATCAGAAGTGCGACCATTTGGATATGCAAACATATGGGACATGGTTTGGTCAGGAGCAAGGCACTCCCACTGGATTTTGATTGGGTCAATAATCCCCCATTTCGCTAGATCGTGCTTGCAGCGGTCTACTTGGTCCGCAGTCGATTGATTGCTTTCTATAAACGCAACTGCAGGTCACGTCCAGGTGGTAGGTGCTCCTGGGGCTGGACGAAATCGAGTGGTGACGGGTGCTGTTTTTCCCTCAAAATCTACTCGACCTAAATGTATGGGAGAGTCGATTAATTTTTCGCGAATATGACGTTGGTCCCTTGGAAAAAAATGTTCACTTTGATGATCTATACCACACCCTTAAATTTGACAACACATTTCCGACACGCTGTATAGGCGCTGTCAATACCACTGATGTGAAGTTAACTGTTGTGTTACAATTTTCGATTCCTACGAAAGTTTACGGAAGAAGCCGAACATTGCCGAAGGCCTTAGCTCTGATACTATTTGAATATGTACTATTTATATCCAAAGTCTGTGCCGTAATGTATATGTAGCTGTTACGATATAATAACTATATCTGTGTCGCACATTACACACTGTATTGATTGTTCGTATGAGACGTACTCACGTATTCTTGAACGGTGACTTAAGCTTTGGTTTCCTAAAGGCGTGTACGCACGAACGAACAAAACATGGTAAACGAGAGCATCGAACACGGAACATTTGGTTCGTACACACACATACACATAATCAGCATATAATGTCCCCACTGTTGGGACACAGGCCTCCTCCCTGTGAGAGGGAGTGGGCCGTAATACACCACGCGGGCCCAGTGCGGGTTGGTAGATGTCACATGTCTTCGAATGTTTGGTTCTCGGTTTCCTCACTGTTTTTCTTCACCGTTTTGAGAGCAGTAGTGATGAAATAATGTACACGTACAACTCATAAGTCGCGGCCGTTACCACTAGGCCACCACTGCTCTTCGTAGACTGTCTGTACGTGTAGACGTAAATTAGCAAAGTCAACACGAACACAGTTCGACTCATGTTCGTGCTCAACGGCTCTCTTTGGTAGCCATGGACTCTCCGTTGGAACCGGTCAACAATGAAGTAGCCAAATTTGTTTTCCTATTCGTAGCGATTCATGTAATAGAAGGATTCCAAGAAGATTCCAAAGAAGGATCTTAGGTGGTGGGAAACAGTTTTGTATTAAAAGCGAAAACAAAAGGCATTAATTTTAGACTTAAAGTCACAAGAAATTTGTTGACGAACAAGTTGCATCAAATTTCCCGGAACACCGTCTACACAGGAAATTGAAATTGGATCGCCACGAACATTTTTGATGAACATAGTGTTTAATGTTCTTTAGTGATACGCACATGCGAAAAAAGTGTTCGATGTTCGCGTTCGCCATGTTCTTGTTCAATCTTGCGTACATGCCTTAATATCATTCATTCTGATTTTTTGTCAGATCAGTCTACAAGCAACATATTAGCATATTAGTGTTTTAATTTTTTTCTCCAATCAATAGATTTTTTGTAAATAGACTATTGCTTCATATTTATATATGCAGTCCGACCGCGACAGTGACCGAGCTTTAGCTGTTGTCAGCCTCTTAATATGGTTTAAATCGTTAAAATATTTTCTTTGAGGTATCTTCGTGATTTTTTTACATCGTATCAAATTAGTTGTATTAGGTATGTTTTCAACACACTATCTACCTAGCATATATACTGAAGCATACATTTTTTGTTTGTTTTTTTCTTTTTTTATTAGCGTTAAGGTCCTGTAGTCCCCTTAAGAATACGGTCAAGGTCACACAATAACGGCTGTCCAAATATAGTTTTTTAACACCTTGATTTGAAATCTGTAATTTTCACCAGTATTTGACGTAGGTGAAAATGACAGATTTTCATGACGGCCGCTATAATTCGTAGGAACCTCTTTCCTAGGAAACCAAAGCTTTCCGCACTTCATTCAGTATCTTTACAGTTTGTAATCTGCGTCTATGTATTTGTTGTATATATATTATATGTTTATTCAGTAGAGTGTATATCTACCATTATACAGGGTCAAGTTTAATTAGCTAGCGTAACTGCAGACGTGATGGGTATCGATAAAACAAAATGCAACAGATTTTTTCAACTCATTCTTCAAGTAATGAAAGAGAGGATGAAAAGGCGACTAAGAAAACGTATTTTCAAGGCAGATGTGAGTGGAAACAATGGGAGGGTACGCCCCAGGAAGACGTATAGTGACCTCATTGGTGATGTTCTTCAAAAGGGTCAGCTGTGTAGTACTCGCAACCGGTCTGTGTGTATGGCCAAATGTATGAACGTAAACGAAGCAACAGGAGTATGTCAAAAAATCAAAATATTTTATTTCACATAAACCTACATGGGCACTTGTTAAACGTCAAATGCTAGGTGCACTATAATAAATAAATAAAATAAAATATTCTTTATTTCGGATAATATAAATCCATAGTAGGAACACGACAAAACTAATAAACTTAAAATTAAATGACTCCGCGAACCAGAGACCTCCACAAAGGGGATGAGATCCTGTCCGCTACAGTCGCCAGGATTTGATTGCGGCTGCCACTATGTAAGGAGCATAGCAGGTGGCGTTCTATAGTTTCTGCCTACCTCCATGGGAAGAAGGTGTGAGTTAATAGTATAGTTAGTATTTCAAGTATCAACAAACTGTTTGGGGACATTGACCCAAAAAAAATCGCATTTTTTTTTAATTATTTTGTCGTGATTATATATCGATACCGATCACGTCTGCAGAATTTCGCCAGCCAATTGAATTTGACCCTGTATAAGAATACTCATTACAGTAAATGTAATCGAAGATATAATGTAAAGAAAATATAAAAATAATGTAAAAAGTTCATGTAGGTGTGTGGGTTCAAATGTCAATTTGATTTTTTTCAATTCATATGCCGTTTCTAAGTTTATCTTGGACATTACTGACATTGGTGATGATAAAACATCGTGAGGAAACTTGGCCTTATAGTTAATACTAGCTGCAGCTCGCGATTTCGCCCACGGGGCTTTTCTAAAACAAGTAGCCTAAGCCCATATAACATCAGCTATCTGCCAGTGAAAGTCCCGTCAAAATCGGTCCAGCCGTTTCGGAGATTAGCCGGAACAAACAAACAGACAGACTGACAAACATTTTCAAAATTGTTTTTTTTTATAAGTTCCGTATTATACTGTCTTAGACAAATGTCTAAGACAGTATAATACAATTAAAAAGAAATTAAATAAAATTGAAATGTCAGCTGTTTACTAAATAGTAAACAGCTGACATTTCAATTTTATTTAATTTTATGTATAAGGGTAAATCTGAAATCGTCAACCCGTCTTGAGCAAGCGTGATTATCAATGCTCGTGCCTTCTCTGTATCAGAAGAGGCCTTTGCCCTGCAATGGGGCAATAACTTATTAATGCCCCACTGCAGGGCACTGGTATTATTATTATTATTTAGGTACAGCCCAATTTAAACTTTATGGCAGCTCGGAACATGAGGCGGGTCACTGCGCAGTAACGAATTCACGTGTCAGCGGGGGTGAGGGGTGGGGTACTGCGCAGCGTGTAGCGCACTTCAGAGCCGCCATTAAATTTGACGCGAACTATACAGACGGGGACCGACATGGCACCCAGATTTTCAATGCTCATGACATCCGTTTTTTAAAGAATCATTCTTCATTATGCCATTAATATAATTAAGTTCACGTGGGTAGGTATAAACACTGTCTTATTACAGCCAATAAGATGTATATTATGTAGAAACATTTGTTAAGATATATGTACTTTGTTGTTATGTAAAATTGTAGCGAATTCTATTATATACAGTTATCTATATATTTTATAAGCTTATGTACGGATGTACTCACTATAATATTAATTATGATTGTTCATTTAATGAAATAAATGATACAGGTTTTATATATATTTGGTTTTATTTTAATAGTTTAAGAATGTATTTTTTACAGCCGGACCGAACTCACACTAGACATCACAACGTTAGGCTACGAATACACCAGTTGCGGGAGTCAAAAGAGATTTGTTTCCTTCACCACAATCCTCACATTTGAAAAACTTTTTTTTCGTGTTCGCGACAGTACCAAAACAAAATGTGCGTAGAAGTTTACCAACTTAAACAAACTTAACATACTTCTACATAATTAAGCAGGTCAACATTATCATGGTTGGAGACGACTATTTCTTGACACCAAATTCTAATTAAAAAACTTAAGTTCCGCGGTAATCAGGTGAGGATTGTGTCAAGAAAGGCTCCCCACGTAATCCTCACCAAGACCTTTATATCTCTGGAATCCCTTAATGACTATTTTCGAGATTTGGCATAGTGTTGACTATTTTTTTGGAATTAAAACCAAGTCGATACTCCCAGCCCTTTTGCTTGCTCTAGAGGTGAGGATCGTGTGGAGAAGTTCACTCCACAATCCTCACCAACATATTATTATATAGTTATAACTTCGGAATCATAATGAGACTATTTTTTTGACCTTGGTGACTATTTATGATCACCATCTTGACACCGAGATTTAAGATACAACGGTCACGCCATCAGAAGATTTTTTATAGAAAAACTGCTACCCCATGTCTCAGTGAAGCCATCTAGCATAATATAGCAAAATGACATAATAGCCAAGTTTGACACGATACGCTTTTATTGACACCAACCATTGAATACCAACCGTCAGATGGTTTGATGTTAAGAAAATTATTTATTTTATCTAAATACTCGGTAAATTATAAAATACTAACGAAAATCAACCGTAGTTGAGTCTAGTCGTTTTATCACTACGAGGTTTGCAATACCACAGTGTACAATATTTCAAAATATTTAGCACTTAATGCGACCTGGTAAGTGGTATGACACTGAGTGAGGTGTGACCTGTAATGTATACCTAGTAGATTTGATGCTGCCAGGGCACACCGACCAAATGGGTTAGGTTAGGTTAGAACTGCGGAATCGGGGAAGTCCCCCCCCCCCCCCCCCTATCATATAAGACCCGAGGTGGTGGCGCGTAATGTTCCACGCGCGCCAAACACGTTTGACTAGACGGACCCCGCAGAGGCGGCACCAACCACCAGTCCGGGGCTGCGATGAAAAGTGCTTAGGTAAGTGCCCCCGTAGCCTCCGGTGCAAGTGTGCAAGGGAACACAGGTTGGTTTTAGTCGGTAGAAGTCTGACAGATCCATTCGTCCGCCCCAAGGCGGAGGACATCCATGAGGATATCCACCTCGTTACAGAAAAAAAAAAGGTTCGAACTGTGACCAACCGCTTCTGTGTACGTTACCCCAGCAGGAAAGTGGCTCCTAGAGTGATATGAGTGGTACGTATAATTAGTGCGTAATCTGCCGTAAAAGTGCGCCACATTTAAAAATTGTGCGCTTTGTCGTTTTGGAAAAAAACTGAAAAAATGATTCCTGCTGGAGTAACGTTGTTCCAGCAGGAAAATTCTAAACGAATGATCGGAGAGAGAAATATTGAGCATGGGCAGAGAGCTTATAATAATATTTGTGCAAACATGTGTGCCGAAAATATAATTTGTGCGTCTTCAGGTTTTCGAGATATTGCGTTTCCTGCTGGAGTAACGTTTTGCAGAATCGTGTATCTCTAAAACCATTGTATGTGCGCCTGTAGAATAAACATAGGTACACGAGTAGCTCTTAATTTGTGCGTATTTGTGACAAAATTAGATTTAAGAAAATATTTATAATTTTCAAGTACCGAATAGCGCTTTTTTTAATACCCGAAAAATATCGCAGCGCCTAAATGAGAAAACGTATAAGCTCGCTGAAAACTATTCGGTCCTTCTTGACGCTTATAATGACCATAAAAAGTTTCAAAAGTGTACATGCATGCGTTATTGAATAATATTGCTAAAAGTCAAAACGAATGTCGAAACTATGACGGCAAAATACAATAAACCGGCTCAACCCAAGATGTGTAGGTGTAAACCAAAAATTAGTGCGTTTAGTCAAAAATATATAGTGAAAATATTTAGCTTGGAATTTCGCATTAGGTAGATATAAACAAAAAACAAAACATGTAAACAACGACTGGTTATCTGACCAAATTAGAATGACTACAAAAAAGCGACGGATTCATACATATCGATGACCTTCTTAACTTTACTCACGAACCGGTTGACAAGTGTTGTGTTGTAAGTACACTGAAGTAAAAAACAAACTTGTTATTGGATTATATTCTACTAGGCTGTTTCCGTGACTGCACATGATTAAGTAAATTATAAAAACTAACCTAACTGCCATTGCAAGGTAGGTAGGTATAAGCTATCTTCTTATATCCAAAATACATTCAGTATTTTGTGTGTGACCGAGGACAGCGTCACTCCAGCAGGAATCGTTTTTTCAGTTTTTTTCCAAAACTACAAAGCGCACGATTTTTTTTTGTGGTGCACATTTACTGGAGATTACGCACTATACGTACAACTCATATCACTCTATGAGCCACTTTCCTGTTGCAGTTAACGTACACGTTTTTCGATAGTCTATAATCTCGCTAGATAGATTACAAAACTGAGGATGTTCATAATCATAAAGTTCATACATAAAACATGGCGGTCAAAAATCTACTTATTGCGTTCCCGCTTTTTTTCAGTTTAGATACGTTCGTATTAAAGTAAGGCATTGCTATTTTTTATTCTTAATCGGTATTTTACGATATGATCGTAGGTTATATTTTATTATTTCTTTGAAGTTAAAATTGGTTAGGACAAAAAGTTCCTGAGAGCAGTGGTGACCCAGTAGCAATGGCAATGATTTACGAGTTGTAGATCGCAGGTTCGAACCTAGGCAGGCGCTTTAAATTTGTGTAAATTATTGCATCACCACTGCTCTCAAAACGGTGAAGAAAAACATCGTGAGGAGACCGGCATGTCGTCCTAGAACCAAAAATTTGAAAACATATGACATCTACCAACCCGCACTGGGCCGCGTGGTGGATTACGGCCCCCTCCCTCTCACAGAGAGGAGACCCGTGTCCCAGCAGTGAGAACCATTATAGGCTAACTATGTACGGGCAAAGACAGTATGTCACCTGCGAAGGAGACTTCATGTGACCTGGTCTACGATGCACGTAGTCTGTAGTCTTCTGTACTTACTAGATATCGCCCAGTGCGGAGGTCCGAAATTATACCTCGTAAACGTACTACTATTATAAAAAGTATGTCCCAACACAGAACATAGTCTACTTGTGTGCCAGATTTCATCGAAATCCCAATTATAATACCTCACATCCTTATCATTCGCATTCGCATTCACATCCTCCCCAAGCACCGAAATCAAAATCGAAAATCATTTATTCAAACTAGGCTGAGAATCAGCACGTTTCGAACGTCAAAATTACATAAGACAGGCCCCCAAAAAGCCCGCCCTTCACCACTTCACAGCACCATCGAAGTAATATAAATAAATAGTTAATTATTAATAGCAATATCAAAACCATGGTCAGCAAGATGACCAGTCACCACAAGCGGCATCCGATCACGAGAATAACGCAAAGATCAGCCATTACCCCCCACGCCATATGTGAGGGAAGGAGGCAACCCGACCCCCGACGCAACCGGAAGCAGTGACATCTAAGGGAGCATGACGAACTTGCTGCCGGTTGCACCGCAACCTCAATCAGTTCTGCGTTTCCCGCATCCAGCGGATTCCTGCGGCCTTCACAAGGTCATCCGTTCACCTTGTAGGAGGTATTCCAACGCTACGTTTTCCGATATTATAATACCTATTAGAATGGATTGTTTTCCATTAGAGTTTCACTGCACTCAGTCACGATTGTCTGTCCTATAACACAGAGGGCGCGACGACGCGCAAAATTTCGCAGATTTTTTAATCGTCGCATAAAAAACGCGTCTTTTGCTTGTGCGTGTGTGTGTGTGTGTGTGCTTTGATAAGAGAATGAATAGTGCTCCAATATTGTCGGTGGGTCTATTTTGCAAAATCCAAACACTTGATACATCCAACCTTTTCAGGAAGAAGATCGTAACCGCCATTTTGAATATTTTACAGGAGAAGGTTTTTTTAAAATATTTCTCAAAATATTGATACAGATGTTCTATGTCACGAAGTCCGTTTGGCTATGAATGTTGTCAAGCGTGCACATGCACATTGTTTTTGTGTGCGTAACCTCGAGAGCGCTCAGTGTCGATCGGGACACGGTCCGGATCAGTAGTGGTTTTTAGTTCGCGCCAAATTGTTTCACGGAGTAAGGTCAGCATGGCAACAAAACGAAGAAGAGTTGTCCATAGTGAGGTAATATTTATTTATACGTTTTCAATTAAAATGTTATACAAAGATACTTAATATAGCAATAGAAGTATTTATAAAATGAATGTTTTTTTGTGTTATAAAATGTTTATATTACTTAATTATTTTGATTACATTTTGTTTTAGGGTCGAAACATGATAGCTAGTGTTTATCATTTTCTGCGAGAAGAATATGAATTTACAAAATCATTAATGGAACTCAACTGTGATTTGTCTCATTTACGAGACATTACACGCCGTACAGCTGAAGCTACGGGTGTGAGCCAAAAAACAGTTCAAAGAATATTAAAAGAAGAGAAGGCATTGCCATCCACTTCATCAAAATTCACTTCACCTATGAAGAAAAGGAGAAAGCGAGATAATAAAGTGGATATAGATAATTTTACAGCCGCTGTGGTTCGCAGTACTGTACAAGATTTCCATATTGTCCATAAAGAAATTCCAACATTAGCTAAGTTAAGAACAGCATTGAATGAAAAAATCTGATTCGAAGGTTGTTTAGAAACTGTTCGCAAGTTACTGTTGAAATTAGGTTACAAGTGGCGCAAAACAGAGAACAACCGTAAAGTCTTGACGGAGCGTCATGATATACAAATGTGGCGTTTAAAATATTTAAAAAAAATAACAGAGTACCGCTCTCAAAGTCGGCCCATTGTCTACACCGATGAGAGCTACGTCTTTTCGACACACGTGCGAAACAACACCTGGGCAAAAAAAAAGGAAAGAACTCCGTTTTTAAAAAAAATTAGCACAGGCACTCGCTTTATTTTAGTGCACGCGGGAACCAAGGATGGTTTTATTGAAAATGCTTCCTTGGTTTATAAGGCCAACTCAACAGCTGGTGATTATCATTCAAATATGAGCTATGATAACTATGTAAAATGGCTAAATGAAAAGTTGCTACCCAATTTACTTCCGCGCTCTGTCATTGTCTTAGACAATGCATCTTATCACAACACACGGGCTGAACGACTACCGACGCAATCTACAAAGAAAGCCGATATGCAGCAATGGCTCAGGGATAAGGGTATAGCATTTGATGAATCTCTTCTTAAATTGGAATTGTACGATACAATAAAGAAGTACAAAGCCCAACACGTAATCTACAAGATTGACGATTTTATAAAAAGCAAGGGTTTTGATGTCTTACGCCTTCCCCCTTATCACCCAGAATTAAATGCGATTGAAAATATTTGGGGGATCGTTAAAAATTATGTCGCATCTAAAAATATCGAGCAAAACATGACGAATACGGAAAGACTGATCAATGAAAGTTTGGGCCAAGTTAGCAGTGAAACGTGGCAAAAAACTTGTGCTCATGTTGAAAAAATTGAAAAAGACTACTTGAAATATTTTGATCTCGATTTTGAATTTATAATCAATGTACAAGATGATTCTGACGACAGCAAAACGGAATCGGAAATCGAAAATTTATCTGATAGTGATTGAAAATACTGAATAGTCCTACTTGTTTCGTTTCCATTCTGTAACACCAATGCTTAATTAAATGCCTACATATTTTTGTATTTATTGCAACCTAATCTAATTTATTTACAAAATGTATATACTTTTAAAACCAAAATTTTATTTAGATTATTAAATCTCGACTTTAATATATATCAGATTTTTTTGCTAACGTTACCTACTTTTACACACACAAGCGCGCTTGTCGGGATACGTCACTACTACAATCAAAGCCGAACGGACTTCGTGAAATAGAATATCTGTACCTACGAGTTCGTTTTATCGACGCACATTTCATGGCAATTCCTGCCGGGATGTTAGCTCTTGTCAGTGATGTCATCAAGAATTTTGAGATTCTGTTAGCGTTGTTGTGACTTCTCGACAGAAATACGTTAAAAGTTGGAACGAAGCGCCTTATCGTTGAGTCTGCAAGCGTTCTCCGACAGTCATTTCTCCTTTGGACTGATCACCGACAGGACGTTTCGTTTTTGAGAGATTCGTCGATAGAACGTTTCACCTATGGACATTTCGCCGACAGAACCTTTCATATGCGTCACTTTCGACGACAGTAATAGAGGGGATCTGGCGCTCGGCGGTCACTGCCGCGACACGCTCGCTTCGCTCGCTCGCCTTCGCGCGTTAATGGTCACTGTTCTAACCAAATGATCAGGTGATCAGTCCAAAGGAGAAATGACTGTCGGAAAACGCTTTTTTTTTTATTATGGCATCTCGTAGTTTACCTTGAGAGGTCGTGACTACTTAACCGGACTTTCCTGTGGCTGCCTTAAGCGAACTCAAAGCCTCCAGCCAGGGGCGAATTACTTATAATACTAAGCGACTGCACGCTAAGGGCACCCCCTATGGGGTACGGACCTCGGCTTAGGGCGTCGCTGGGTGGAGGACAGCAAGGTGGGACAGGCTGGATCTGATCAGTATTATTATTATTAATCGGGGAATTTAAAACTACAGGCTCAGCTGCGGCGCGGGCTGGCGCTTCGTCGAGCAAGGGTCGGGGGGGACAATTACGTCGGGGTTTACGCGAGGGACCTCGGCGGCGAGATCGGAACGTAGGTCGGTGTGTTTTGTGCACTGTTCTCGTGGCCCTACTGCTTTCCTGGAGGAACCCAATGGGGTCATCGGGGTCGGTGAGAGTATGCCTTAGACGGCGAATAGGGCTAATGGTGGAGGGCCTATAACTGGCGGCCTGCACAACCAGAGGGTTGCGGTGGGTGGTGGCGGAGTCGAAGAAGCGCTTCGTGATGCGCTTCATGAACTGCTTGATGGTGGGGATTTTAAGATCGAGATGGAGGATCTCGTTTCGGACGAACCAGGGGGCTCCCGTTGCCTTTCGGAGGAAACGGTTTTGGAGGCTCTGCATCCTGTGGATGTGGTGGGGCCTAGCATGTGCGAAGACTGCACAGGCATATGTCATGATGGGACGGATGCACGCTGTGTAAATACACAATTTGCCCTTAAGGGACAATTTGCTGCGCGCATTTAGGACGGAGTGTAGTCTACCGAGAGCGAAAGCGGCACGCGAACGCACCTGCTTAATGTGCTCTGAGAACGAGAGGAAAACGCTTGCAGAGTACCTACTTATAGTTATACACTTGGCGAATGAGAGCCAGACGAAAAAAAGTGTAAGGTCAGTGTTACACTTTTTTTTCGGTCTGGTCACGGCACTTTATTTAGTATTTGTGGGTTTTGCTCCGTCAATAAAGGCCGTTAATATTTTTCAATGATGATTCGCTTAGCTTAACTTACATGCTCACGCACGACTACGGTTGCGTAATTTTATATAGATACTTATAAAAAATAAATCTACAGCCCGACAAGGATTTTTATGAACGTGGCGAAATATGGAACTAACATGAAATGTACTGGATTTGACGAAATTACGTAAGTACTTACCTTAGTAGATAAAAGTAAGATTCGGAAGTTAATCTTGTTATGATATCTATATAACTCAGTTTTATGAACGAACGCGATAAGTAGGTAGCTTGAGGCAGTTCGCCGATTACCAGATAATAATATTTATGTAGTCACTGGCATTAACGACATCTAGCGGGTAAAACTAGCAGTCTGTAACTGTAGAACTTTCCTCGTTAGCCGCTTGGCAGCACGAGTGCTCAAATCAAAGTCGTTTATTTGAAAATGCGTACGAAAGATGTTGTACATATAAAAATCAGTGCAAAGACACATTCCACCATGGAGTGATGCCATGTAAATATTTGATAAAGTAGGTATGCTAGTTAGTTAAATAGTAAATAAAGACAAATTAATAAAAAAATAGGTAATAAATTCGAGGTTAAGTTTTATATGAACGAAAATAACAATTTATTCAAGTTTAGATGAATGATGGTACAGACTTGAACAAATTGTTATTTTAATGTTAAACACACATTAGGTACATAAATAGTAAGGTAAGTAGGTAGCAACAAGGTACCTAGATAATTAAATTAACAAAGTAACTTAATTATATAAAAATTACTATAATGCATTCCTATAGTGGTAGGACTGTCAAGGTTTTTGTTGAGAAAATCGGCGACTGAATAAAATTAAGCGATGTCAATTTTTGTTTTCAAAATCATGCAGAATTGTTTGTAAAGTAGTTCTGTTATCCAGTTAGGTTATGAGGTAGGTTATAGTAGGTATACTCGTACACGCAATTAAGCCTGATTTTTTGTATCCAGGTATGTACATAGATTTTCAATACTTAGGTACCTAAATACTATATGATATTTCGTTTGTTAAAATTGTTTTAGCTTCAAAGAATTTAGAATTAAAATTAACAAAAAAAAGTGATTTCGTAAATGTAAGGAACGGTAAGAAGCCTATATGTGATTTACCTAAACGTGTACGTTACTCCAGCAGGAAAATAGCTCCTAGAGTGATATGAGTGGTACCTACGTATAATTAGTGCGTAATCTGATGTAAATGTGTAACATTTTATGGTCATTATAAGCGTCAAGAAGGACCCAATACAGTTTTCAGCGAGCTTATACATACGTTTTCTCATTTAGTAACTGCGATATTTGTTCGGGTTTTAATAAAATTATAAAGACTCTGTCACAAAAACGCACTAATTAAGAGCAACTCGTGTATGTTTATTCTACAGGCACACATACAATGGTTTTAGAGATATACGATTCTGCAAAACGTTACTCCAGCGGGAAACGCAAAACTCGAAAACCTGAAAACGCAGAAATTATATTTTCGGCGCACATTTTTGCACGAATAAAAGCTCTCTGCCCATGCACAATATTTTTCTCTCCGATCATTCGTTTAGAATTTTCCTGCTGGAACAACGTTACTCCAGCAGGAATCGTTTCTTTTCCGTTTTTTTTTCCTAAACGACAAAGCGCACAATTTTTTTATGTGGCGCATGGCGTGTGTTTGTGTTTTTACAGCAGATTACGCACTAATTATAAGTACCACCCATATCACCCTAGGAGCCACTTTCCAGCTGGAGCCACGTACACGATTTAAACACTGCTCATAATTCAGACCAGTCCATGTTGAAGATTGCACGAATGCATTTTTTGTGCTATAGTACTTTAATCGTAGAGATGTCCGAAGAATTTCCCCTTGCCGAATGCATAACAGGGGAGGTTATGCATTCGGCAAGGGGAAATTCTTCGGACTAAAAAAATAAATAAAGTATCGAAATCAATACGAATTAGAATATGATAACTAGCAATTTACGAAATAGTACGTGTTTCAGCGTTTCTAGCGAATCAACTCTCAAGACGAGCCCTGTAACACGAGTATACGAGCATTGAGTGCTTAATGGCAGATCCATTAGTTGCCGCCACTCGCTCGCACCACGCTGTCGAGCAACATTAGGTGCAGCGACACCATCGCAAATCTCTTTTAAAATCAGAAGGTTAATTTCAATAATCACTGTGTATTTATACTTTAGTAAGCAAAAGGTGTGTAACTTGTTTTTTTTTGATATCCCATAACTCTGGGGTTATATTCTTTAAGTAAAAATAATACAAGAAGTCCTAGAAAATGTGGTCCAAAAATGCATAGTTTCGAAGATATCATAATACTAACACTAGACTCTCGATGTGTGTCGGTATCTAAGTTTAATTGATAAATCCAAGCAATTAATTTTAATTCAAAGCAATCATTCATATTTAAAGCTAAGTAAATGCGACGTTGTCATATTTCACGTAAG
Organism: Atethmia centrago; assembly: GCA_905333075.3. NCBI lineage: Eukaryota > Metazoa > Arthropoda > Insecta > Lepidoptera > Noctuidae > Atethmia > Atethmia centrago. The sequence continues at coordinate 22,070,481 of HG995388.1, forward strand.
AGTGTTTTACATTAATAAAATAAATAAATAAAATAAATTTATTTATTAATATTATTTAGATATTATTGTCAAGCCCCGCGCGACACCGATTCGGAGTCAAACAATAGAAAATCAATTGTGTCTCATTAGCCGTCCTTGACAAATTAATAATCGTGACTGTCGATTTTTTTTGTATGAAAAATGAAAACAAAAAAAAAAGATAAATGAAAAATAATTCATATGCCAGTTGATTCTTTGATATGGTCTCATTCATACCCTAGAGTTATGGGATATAAAAAAAAAACACCCTGTGTAGCTATCAATGATACGGGGTCCCCAAGCTAAAGTCGAATTATTAAATCACTGGAGTAATCTGACATCTAGCTGTCACTTTGTGTAATAAAATGGTCATATTTATTGTATTCTAGAATTTTACACTTAATATTATACATTTATTTAATTGTATAAATCGATTAAACTAAACGATCACCATTAAAATAAATATGATCAGTATATCAGAATTAAATGACAATGAAATAAGTATAAGCTCTGACCAATTTTTATTCCATAATTAAAAAATATCGTTCATAGCAACATAAATCAAAAGTATTTTTTTTTCCCAAAACCAAAATTTAAAAAATGTTAAAGCAACAGGCGTGATAAATAATTAGAAAGTAGAAATCTTAGTTAGTTAATTTTTCAATACAATGTCTTATACTAATTTCATTGTCATTTAATTCTCGAAGTATTCTTCAGTCGTCTGTGTAATATAAGTTAGACGATCACATGTATATTCCAAACTACCCTCTAAAAGTGCATTATATAAAATGTAACTCTGAGAGTCAAAAATCGGCTTAATACATTAAGAAAACTAAGAACAAACTTGTCTAACAGTGGTAATATAATTATATAATTTACTTTTGATTTATTGTGCTATGAACGATATTTTTTAAAATTTATGGAATAAAAAAATGGTCATGATTGGTATGATTACTTACATGAAACGAATGAGATCAACTAACCTGACATAATGTTTTATTTCCCTATGCTACAGCCAATATCACTATAATGGGACCAATAAACCCCTAGAGAATATTCAGTATTGCAATCGTTCCAATACCTAAACTAACGTGAGCCCAGTTGCCTGTTATCAAATTAGAAAAGATGGATTTGGTTCCTGGTTCCCAGTTTCGAAGTGGGACGAGTTGCCCCCTAACCTTTTTGAAAGGGGGCAACTGGTCCCTGGTCCAAGTTTCAAAGTGAACAAGTTGTGGGACGAGTTGCCCCTTAAACTTTTTGAAAGGGGGCAACTGGTCCCTGGTCCCAGTTTCAAAGTGGACGAGTTGCCCCCTAACCCGGATCGGTCATTCAAAAATATTGAGGGTTTGTCAAAACCATTTTTCGATTCATGTATCCGTTTTCGTGATATTAAGCTTTAAAGTGCTAATTTTTGTTAAAGTCAAGTGTCCCCTCTGCAAGCTAAATGGTTGTTTTTGATATGTGAAAAAATTCATGGCAGTAGTATATATTATAACGAAATTAAAACGAAAACTATCACAACTAAGTAGGCTTTACAAGTTAACGAGTAATAGTAGACCAACTTACATTTGCAGTTGGACAATTGACCGTGACGTAAATCGATGTATAGTTTGTTTTTGAGATAAATTCATCCCAACTAAGGAACCCTTCATCGTGCGTGGTGCGACAAGCACATATCGTCGCCTTAGAGTAAAAACCTCGTATATGCGAAAAAGGCAACTTTACTGGAATAATGATTAAATTCTAAGTGTTGGTAAATTGAAAACCTCATCTGTTCTTTTGCGAGAATTTCGAACTCGCCATAGATGGCGCTACTGGTGACTAAACTTTTTTGTGGGAAACTAGGCGTGCGTTGCGAGGTTTTGCTTTCCAAAAATGTAATAAAATAAAATGACCAAAACATTCCCGAGGTTTTCACTCTAAGGCGACGATATATAAACATACTCAGCCTATAATGTTCCCACTGCTGGGACACAGGCCTCCTCTCTGTGAAAGGGAGTGGGCCGTAATCTACTACGCTGGCCCAGTGCGGGTTGGTAGATGTCACATGTCTTCGATTTTTTGGGTCTAGGACATGCCGGTATCCTATTGATGTTTTCCTTCACCGTTTTGAGAGCAGTGGTGATGAAATAATTTACACCAAGTAAAGCGCCTGCCTGGGTTCTAACATACGACCTACAACAACTCGTAAGTCACGGCCGTTACCATTGGGCCACCACTGTTCTCACACGCACAGGGCTTTTTTTTTTTTTTTGAGGGTGGGAAATCATCAAATAACTTCTCCCGCTCTGGGCGGAGCGGGAGGGTGTGTCAGACTCTTACTGACTAAAACCCACCCGTATTCCTTCCTGTTACACGCACAGGGATGGTTTTATTATTTGTTATTTGATCTGAAGTTGACCCCAATGTAGTTGGGAATCACCGAGGCCCCTAGAAACACAGGCAACAGGAATGAATACGGGTGGGTTTTGGTCAGTTAGTCTGACACACCCTCCCGTTCCGCCCAGAGCGTAAAACTGTAGGTATATACTAAAACTTCTTCTCTTTTTTGTTTTGCGAGCCATAAGTACCTTCGTACACAATATCGCCGTGAGTTCGATTCAGTGAAAGCGATTGAATCGTGTGTCGTTGTCGCTGTTCTGTAGACCTATTTGAGGCATAATGCAAAACCACTTATTGGAAAACATTCAAGCATGAGTCCCTTAGGCGTAGATTTAAACAATGAACGGTATAAAATGTCCATTAAAGTTGCATTAGGGATACAATGTAAGGTCGGGACGCTTCGAGTTGAGCCCGCACTCGATATCGATAGGAGCGTTTATGATCGAGATTCGAAAGAACAGATTCGGAAAAAGATGTACAACTTTCAAAAATGATAAATGATTTTATATTTTCTGTAAGTGAGTTTGAAAAATCACTGAGAAACAGTTTTACATTTCAAAAATATCTATATTTTTTTTTTATTAGATGAGTTCGGTGTTTCCTATGTCTAGGTCACAGTCTCTTTTAAAGTCCAGACGTAATCTTGGTCAGATCATGTAGATTTGTGACTGAAATGGTCCTTTGAGGAAAGAACCACACAGATTTGAGTGGACCTGTTCTGTGCACGCATTTGTCTAATCGTGTAGCTCAACTCAGAACTTAAGGAGCTCAACGACTCGACAGACAATACCAAAGAAAGGACATTTGGGTAGGCCGCATAAAGTATTCAAACTGCCAGACCATTAATATAATTATAAAAGAAGAATTGGGTAGGTAAAACTTTATTAACCATGCAGCCGTTTATGATGTATGTTGACTTGAAAAAGCTTGGCAGTTGTGAGTTTGTCATGCTCACTTAAATGTCACGCTTTTTTTTTTTTTAGTTTGGGAAATCATCAAATAACTTCTCCCGCTCTGGGCGGAGCGGGAGGTTGTGTCAGACTCTTACTGACTAAAACCCACCCGTATTCCTTCCTGTTGCCTGTGTTGCCAGGGGACTCGGTGACCCATAAGTACCTTCCCGCGACCCCGGCAGGCATCGGCCCTAGTGGACCCCTACATTTGTGCTGACATCTCTTAAAGGCGCGCGTGGAGTACGACGCGCCGTCGTCCCGGGCCTGGTCCTTGCCGGACGGTGAGCTGCCCATTGCTCACCGTCCGCAAGCCCGCGCCTACGGTGGCTGGAAATCCGCCCGGAATTTCCGACGCCCTGGGCGTCTCCTGCGGCGGCTAGGGGCGAGAGGGCGCGAAACGTGCCTTTCCCTCAACCGTCCCGCCTCCTCCTTCGCGAGCATTACTGCTTCGCAGAAGGAGGTGACGGCTGCCCATGCCCTCTCGCTCCGTACCATGGCCTGAACCAGGGCCGGACGCGAGAGGTCTCTGCCGCCGATCGCCTCCACGAGGACACGGCGGTGCTCTGCCCAAGCCGGGCAGACCTCCACCGTATGCTCCACCGTGTCCTCCGGGCGATCCACACAGTGGTGACACCCGGACGTTTCCTCCCGCCTTATCCGACACAGGAACCTCCCGAAACTGCCGTGTCCGGTGAGGACCTGCGTCAGGCGGAAGGTGAGGACGCCGTGGCGCCTCTGTAGCCACTCCTCAAAGAGGGGACTTATCGCCTCAATCATGGCGTGCCCAGCACTGGTTTGCGACAAGCGTACTTTCCATGACGCCATGAGATCCCGCCGGAGCTCCGTCCGCTGTGCCGCGATTTCTCGCGGCAGCGGACTTGCGCCCCGGCGTTTCGCCTCCTCGCGCCACTCCCATACGTGCGCGAGGACTTAAATGTCACGCTGATGGTGGCGCGTGTGTTGAATCATTCGGTTCTCTACAAAATTATTGAGCTGGATGGTGCTGATCTATGCGTCATATTCGTGAACGGGCGTCGTCTGTTGAGACTGGTCATCTCTTAACCGCGGTGTCTCAAGACGATAGTCTTTGACCAGTGTGTGCTGCCAGTGATGACCTATGGCACTGAAACGTGGTCGCTTACAATGGGCCTTATTAAAAGACTAAAAGTCACTCAAAGGGCAATGGGGAGGGCTATGCTTGGAGTTTCCCTACGTGATCGAATCAAAAATGAAGAGATCCGCAGACCAAACAAGGTTACCGAAATAGCCCGAAGAATTGCAAAACTTAAGTGGCAGTGGGCAGGGCACATTGCTCGTAGAACAGATGGCCAATGGAGCCGAAAGGTTCTGGAGTGGCGACCGCGTACCGGAAGAGGTAGCGTTGAAAGGCCTCCTACAAGGTGGACCGATGACCTTGTGAAGGCCGCAGGAATCCGCTGGATGCGGGAAGCACAAAACCGGTCGAAGTGGCGGTGCTTGGACTCCCCCAAGCACCGCCACTTTGACCGGTTTTAGCCTACGTCCAGCAGTGGACGTCTTTCAGCTGAAATGACGATGATGATGATCTCTTAACTGCCACAGCTTAATTTTATTTGAATCTTTTATTCTGAATAGTTTTAATTTTTTTAATTTTTAATTTGTTCTCACATATTGAAGCGAGAAGAATAATGCACCCAGGATTTGTAATATCTTGATTTAAAAGAGTGTCCTTGGAGTTTCTTGCCCGTTCTTCTCCATAAAGATCTACGTTTTGGACTGGGCAACTAGCTTCAACTTTCTGACTAACTAACCGAATCTTTGACAATTCAAAAGTGCCTGTAATTGGTATAATTGAAATAAATGCTTTGAGTTTGAGTTCTCAACCGTTATTAACAAATACTTAAATTAACTAAGGAAACTTGCCAAGTTGCATATTTATTAGCAAGGGCCTTGATTTTCTTTCACCTGCATAGAAGGCACTATCTAGACCTCAATTGTTTTATCGGCGAAACCGAAAATCCTACTTCCTTTGTACATTGGCTTTTTTTTAGGGTTCCGTATCCAAATGGCAAAAACGGGCAATTAACAGCACACGGACAGACAATTCGTCATGTCAGGGATAAAAATGTCTCCGTCTTGCATAACCATAATCAGCCTATAATGTTCCCACTGCTGCGACACAGGCCTCCTCTCTTAGAGAGGGAGCGGGCTGCAATCTACCACGGGGCTCCTGTGTGAGTTGGTAGATGTCACATGTCTTCCGAGTTTTGGTTCTAGGATATGCCAGTCTCCTCACAATGTTTTCATTCACAGATTTGAGAGCAGTGGTGCTGAAATTATTACCAACGACCTACAACTCGTAAGTCAGGGCCGTTACCACTGGGCCATCACTGCTCACACCTTGCACCTCGTTGCACTCTCCGTCTTGGGTGAGCTTGAATCCGTTGCTGCACTCAGGATTTCAATATTTTCAATCTTAACTTTACAACTCCCTCGATGATTTAACTTCCTGCGTTGTAGATATCTCGAGAAAAAGTCTGCGAAAGACGGACAAAAACGTATTGTTATAAATAAACCTTTTTATAAATCCGAATTCTTTTAATTAGCACAGGGTTCCCGTTTTCCTGAGTAGGTTTACTACAATTACCCGCCCTCCAACACTGAATTCTTTGTAGTGAATTAAGGCAATTTCGCGAACGGAAAATAAAATAATAGGCTTCCCATTAGAGACGCTCTCAAAGACATTCGCTAATAGTCGGAAATAAATTTGACGTTCGTCTGAGCCACTTTGAGCTCGTTCCGGATCATTTAACGGCGTCCGTGGACTGCCATCAAACAAGTTATATAATCTATGTGTTGCTCGACATTTTTGAAATTCGAACTGTCAAACTTTGAACTTTTAATTGTTGAATACTAGGGTTTTGGCTGCTTTGTATTAGTGTACTTTCCATGTACAGTTTTCCTTTATTTTAGAAGATTTTAAGAGAAAACTGTCATATTTTTGAGTAAAACTATTGTAATAATATTGTAAAATTTCATGCTTCTAGACCTAGGTAGCAGTTTAGGCTGTTCACTGTTTGTTAGTGAAATAATGAATTTAAGATTTTTATTAAGTAAAGAATGTCAGTCTAGAGCAAAGATGTTGCGGATATTCGCATCTGCATCCGCAATTGCGGAGCTTCCGCATTTATTTAGACTTTCGCATCCGCAGCCGTATGCGGATTACTCAATGCGAAGCTCATGCGGATGCAGATGTGGTAGAAAAGGCTGAGTAAAAGAAAAATCTTATTCAATAAAATGGAAATGAATCATCAATATAGCTCTAACTCATCATATTTTCACGAAATAGTCTTAATGGATATTAAAATAAAATAAAAATTAATTGCTCTCTTATTATTATTAATTGCTCTCGAAATTATATGTATTTGATGGATATAAAACACATATAATTAACAAGGCCGAACGAAACTGCGCTGCAATTTGCAAAAAAGTAAATGTTTAATTTCGCCTTGCCACTTTGACGGCGCCCTTACAAAAACTTGGAATCCGTATCCGCATCCGCATCCACGGATGTAAGCCACCAAAAATCCGCATCAGCATCCACAACATCCCTGGTCTATAGTGCAAATGTGATGCCGTTCCACAGACGATGGGACACCTGATATCGTGTCCTGCGTGCCCTGATGCTTGTACGCTACAGAAATCGTTCTGGTCCGACTCAATATAGATTTCCATCAACACGCTGAGATTATTTATACCTTAACGGAAAAGTTGTGCGGAAATCGGTTGTCATGATATGGGCATGTGATGCGGAGCAATGAGGAAAATGTCGTGAGGAAAGTTTTGACTAAGAATGTCGATGGCTATAAGAGTAGAGGAAGACCAAAGAAACGATGGATGGACTGTGTGAAAGATGATATGGCTGGAAAGTGGGGTGACTACCGAAATGACAACTGATAGAGAAGTATGGAAGAAAGCGACATATTGCGCCGACCACAAATAAATTGGGATAAGGCCAGGAGAATGATGATGGTGAACATCACGCCTCGTTTTCCCGAAGGATTGTGCAGAGGTGTGTTTCGCCAGTTATGTTCCAATTAATAGGGGGCAATCCTCCCCATCCACCATGAACTGCACAAATCCAGACTCCGGTCTGCTACTGCGAAATTCCAGATAGAAAAACCCAATAACACTTTGGCCGTCCTGGGAATCGAACCCAAGACCCCATGTTCAGCTAGACCAAGGAGCCAGATTATATATGTTGGTAACTAATCCTTACCTAGGTGACCCTTACTGGAATCAGTGTAACAAGTCAACGCAGTCACCCTCCGATGACATTACACTGATCCACAACAAAGTTCAAAAATAATTACGCCATTATAAAACGCGATCCTTTTCATCCGTAATTACGACTAGCAGATAATAGATATGATCCTGTGCAGAGCGAACGGAACACTACGATTAAATCACTGGCGACGTGGCAGTAGCGCCCTCTCGTGCCGGAAGGAAGGAACCTGCCAAATTAGTGCCGCACAGTGATCCCATTCCCCGACCAAGAACGGCATTGTTTGTCCCCATTACACAGCGCTTTGAACGTTACTGACGAGACATGACTTGAGGACCAGTTACATTGAGAGAAAAGGTGATTTATACGAAATCTAACTTTCTGATAATTTGTCAAAATTGATGTATACAATGTAGACCCACTTCTTTATAACCGACTTCAAAAAAAGGAGGAGATTATACATTCGCCGGTATTTTTATTTTTATATAGGATCACTCGTGTGTCTGTCTGTCCGAACCGATTTGCTCCGAATCTACTGGACCGATTAAATTGAAATTTGGTAGAAATATGAATTTCTGTGACCCAAACACACCGACGTGTAACCTTAATAAATAAATTTTGAATATGAGGGTCAGTTTTGGACAGTTTTGAGAAAAAATAGAAGAAAAAAATAGTTTTGTAAATTGTACCGTGCGTGTGACATATCAAATGAAAGAGCTTGTTGTAAGTCTCAAATATTTTTTCCCTAATTTTAAAATATATGGTTTTAAAGTTATTTAAGAAAAGAGGTGAAACTTGACCATTCCACGTTATCCCCGAAACTACTGAGAAGATGAAAGTGTATAAGTAATGCTAACAGACCCGTCCAAAACTTTATTATTTGTGAAAAACAGCCAGTTACACGAAATCTTCACTATTTTACGTTTAAAAATCTCACGTAGTGGTTATTTCCTATTATTTAAAATTAAGTCAGAACTTCCTACTGTTACCGAAAGGTTATTAAATCTAGTTGAATTTTTAATATTGATTTTTTAACTTACCTACTTAATATATTTCCCATGACTGTTATCGTAAATTTGCTCAATGTAGTGAGGGATGGCAAAATATTTCTCATGAAATTAGGACGACACGTTTGTCCATTTATTTCTAAAAAGAACTGAATGCTGTATTAGTAACATACCACTACAATATATTTTACCTGCTGTGTCGCAAACAAAACGGCAAGCAGAGCAAATTAAAGGGGGAAAGCAGAGTCGCTCAGCATCGAGTGGGACAAAAGGCGCTGTGATGGACCACAAACAGCACGGTCCACCGAAGATCACATGCGATGAGGCCGGCTTCATTAAGGTGGAGAGAAAGAAGAGGAAGCCTACTTATCGCAACCAGTGTGGGACAGCGCCTGCAGGTACTAACATGCTGCTACGTCCTGCAGTACCGACGACGCAGCTGTACGTGTCCCGTTTGCACCACTCTACGAAGACTGAGGACATCGTAGAGTACATACGGGTGAAGACCAACTGGACCTTGAGAGTGGAGAAGTTGGAGGCGCGCCATAACACCAATTTCAAGTCGTTTGTAGTGCGTGTTCCGACTCATCATTTGGTGACCTTCCTCAAGGAAGAGTTTTGGCCGAAAGATGTGCTGTATCGGCTTTTCCGCGGTCGGCTACGCGACACCTCGCAGCGTAACACGACGCCGTCACTTCGTGTGCAGTAGTTTTTAAGTTTATTGTAGAAAATATGTATTAGTTTATAGTAATAGTTTTTATACTTATTTATGTATTGTGTTTTTTATGGGCCTTAGTTGCCTGAAATAAAGGATGTTATTATTATTATTATTATTATTATTTTACACGTTTTAAAAAAATACTGTAAGTATATCCTAAAATTTAGCTAAAATATTCAACCTTAATGTCAAGTTAAATGCGTGTCGCGCTCACACCACGCTGCCCTTCGGTTTCAAATCGAATATTTATTTTTAGGAACGAAAATATGAATCTTTGAAAAAACCACAGATATAATTATATACAATAAAATAAAAAAATAACATGAAAATAAGTAGTTTGTAAGTAACATTGTTTTTTTATGCTTTGGGTAGACGTTACTTCCTGAATTTATTTCATAAAGTATTTTACTACAATCCTTAAATATTCACAAATAGAACTGATGTGTACGCGTTCTAGTTTAACATACATTTTTTGCATAACTTTCTTGCATTATTTGAAGGCGTAATAACAGATTTAAAAGTCACTAAAATCGTATTATGATGTGATGTGAGGAAATAAAGCTTATGACGCACCTTTTTAAAGTTGCGCATGAGAAACATGGAGATCATGCCGCGCCCATGATGGCAAGTGGTCTCGATTTGTAATGGATGTTCACCCAGCAAAAAACAAAATCAAAGTCATTTATTCAAACTAAGCTGAGAATCAGCACTTTTCGAACGTCAAAATTACATTCCCCCAAAACGCCCATTCTTCACCACTTCCTAGTGCTTTAGCTGGGAAGAAGAATTAGCGCAACAAACTCTCCAGCAGCGCAGCTGTCTGTTCTGTCTAGTAATTAACAATTTAATGTAGCTAATTACCTAATTATCTTAATTTCTAGTTTAAATCTTTTTATTTATGTTTTATGTGTATTTTTTTAACATTTTAATTTTGTTAATTAATAATATTGAAACATTTTATTTTAATTTTAAATTGATTTAGTTTATTATATGTAGGTATGTATTGTATCTTCACTGTACCTTAATTGGTTTTTGTTATCCGTGGAAAGTAATGGATTGTACTGTAACCATGCTTAGATTTATTTTAATTTTATAAATATGGAATCCTCACTGTAGGAAGACCAACAGTTGTACTGTTGGTCTTCCCAAATAAATAAAATAAAACCATCGAACGACCCGTGCGTCTGTTATCATTTAGCCATGAGCCCTTTCAAAATTAGCTTGTAATAATCCATCTTAAAATACTCACCAGTGAAATTAAATAAAAGAAAAGAAAGAAAGAAAAATATTGTATTTGGGACACGCACAAGAAATACAAAAAGTAAAAAAGGAGCATTTAAAACTAACAGGACTTAAGTATTTGTTCGATTAAACAAAAAGAAAACAAAGAAAATCAATAAAAACGACTTGTGCGCTTATCTCAGCATAACGCTGCGATATATTGCGAGATTGTGGATAATATATCACATAAGACCTAGAGATAGCTGCAAACCCCACTTCATCAAGAAAAAAATCCTAACGTTTCCCTCAATTTATATTCTGGAAATAGACACATTTGTAAAAAAGAATATACAACTCTTTAAATTTGATAAGAACGAGCGCCGCAAAACTAAATAAATTTTAGCAGCACCTAGACTAGAGATGTACAAGATTAGCCCAGAATACCGAAGCATCCAAATATATAATAAGTTACCTGAACAAATAAGATCCACAAAAACACTGTGTATAAGTTAATGTAATACTTGCTGCGCCCTAACAGGGTCATGTACTCATATGTTTTAGCCTAGCCTGTAACTGAGTGTACATTATGCAAATGAATAAATAAATATTTAAAAAATAAATACCGCAGCGCTGGTATTCTGATAGGGCCCGCTGTGCCACGGACATATAAATCCCACCATGGGAATAAAAATTAAATAAAAAGACAATTTATAATAAATTTAAGACAGAAATAAATAAAAACCGTAACTATGTACCTAGATGTACAGTAAATATTACGATTGACTCCGACGCTCGAACTTCACTTCACTTTTCTTCGAAAAGCTTGTAATTAACGCAATCATTTGGCGCCATCGCAAGTTAAATCTACTACCTGGTACCTACCTATTTAGAAACGCTTCTTCGAACGATTACCAGATTATCAGTTTGTCCTTTAGTAACTTAAACTATGTTAAGATTATTAACCCTTTCAATGCCAGTGACTCTCAACAGTCAAAAGATTTGTACAACTTTGTAAGCGGCTTATGGTGTATTAAACTCTGTTCCTGTTGAATTGAGTGCTAAAAGATGATTAAATAATGTTTTCTAAAGAACTTTTGTGGAGGGTTATTTACTTACATAACATCACGCCAGTAATCCCCGAAAGGTTAGGCAGAAGTGTACCTACCTCTAGTACCTCCACTCACGTTTCGCCAGTTATGTTTAAGTCCCATGTAATAGGGGGCGAGCCTATTGTTATTAACCGGGTACAAATCCAGACACCGGGTTGCTACTAAGAAATTCCTGGTGGAAAAACCCAATAACACTTTGCCCGACCTGCGAATCGAACCCCGAACCTCTTGCTCAGCAGTAACGCTGGCGACCACAAGACCAACAAGACGAGTTCATTAACTACATCATCATCATCATCTGCCTAACCCTTTTCCCAACTATGTTGGGATTGGCGTCCAGTCTAACCGGATGCAGCTGAATTACAAGCATTGACATTGCTGAATATTATATACAAAATTACATGAATATTTCCCTTGAATAGTATTATATTACTTTAATTATTCTGAGTGTGAAAACTAATGTGGGTCATTTTTTACTGTGTCAGTGTTATTTACTTATTTCATAATTATCGCACTATTTCATCTATACTTACAGCGTGTAAGTAGGTATTAGAAATGTGTGGTCTTAACAAGATAATTTTTTCGCGATTACGATGATGTTCAGTTTGATTATTATTTTTTATGAATGGCCTCTCGCAGGTCAACTAAGGGATAGGTGTAGAACGATATATGACTAGCTTTTTCCTGCGTCTTTGCCCGCGTGGGGATCGGAAATTATACCACGGGAACGTACCTACTACCGGAATAGAAAGTATTCTTATGGTCATGGTCGTTCGTTCATTCGTGAGCCAAATTTTTTCCAAATCCGGGTAGCCGTTAAGGTGTGAAAAGGTGACCGACTGTCCGGTAAGTATACCTACGCAGTTACTTTCGCATTTATAACAATATAAAGTACCAATTAATATCACCAATTAGTACCAATTAGTATCACCAATTAATATCACCAATTAGTATCACCAATTAATATCACCAATTAGTACCAGTTAGTATAACTAATTAGTATCACTATCGTGAGTATAGCATTGTTTAATTTAGATAAGTAGGTACTGATAGATGCACCCTAGCATAATTGAGTTTTTATTGTTTTATTTTTCCATGAACTTAAATCAAAATTAATATCAGGAGAGAACAATTTAGTTCGAAAAATGTTGTTCCTACCTGCCTATGATAAATACAAATTTTAAGTAAAGTGAAAGCTACACTTATCAGTATCCCTACAGTCATTTTCGGTATACTAGGCGACCCCTTTATTTTCAAAATCAAAATCAAGTCATTTATTCAAACTAAGCTGAGAAACAGCACTATTCGAACGTCAAAATTACATAAGACAGTCCCCCAAAACGCCCACACGTCACCACTTCCTAGTGCTTCAGCTGGGAAGAAGAAGTGGCACAACAAACTCCCCAACAGCACGGCTGTCTGTTCAGTTAGAGAATTAAAAAAAGGATTCTATACAATACCTAGTATGCAAAATAATTTACACTACCTGCAACACAAAACATTAAATTATTAGCCATATGTCAGGTAGCACACCACTACACCAACAAACAAAAAAAAACAAAAACACCGAAAACTATATAATTATACTCAAGCAGAAATAAAAAAGTAAACAGAACTTAATACCTAAATAAAAGCCTCCAGGCATACAGGGCGTGCCCGATTACATACCTAAGGCTATAGGTAGCTGTAACTCAGTCACAAATGATAAACGAGGACCATCGAAGTAAAACAAATAAACAGTTAATTACTAATAACAAAACAAAGCCATGGTCAGAAAGATGATATTTGTAAACGTTACTTAAAGTTAAGTACCTACTGTTTATCCATACATTTTTGATGTTTAAACGTCTTACAACTAAAATAAGTTTTATAAATAAACCTCTAATTAAAGAGGTAACATTTGTGAGTTTGTATGTATTGGGTAATCTTCGGAACTTCTGATCCGATTCCGAAAATTCACTAATGGGAAGCTACAGTATTACCGAGTGTCATAGGATATTTTTATCTTAAAACGAACTATGAAGTTGCGCGCAGAAGCTAGCATTCAATGTAACAAAACCAAAAATAAATTAATTGATTGTGTCTATCCAGGTACTTTGCCAACTAATTGTTTAAAAAAAAATCGACATTACAATCATGTACAGCACATCGTCAGTGAACAAACCATACTTTTTGAATCACCGCGTGACACTCACAAACCTAATCCATTCATCGCCCTTAACTTATTACACCCACCAATCGCAATGACGAGGCGGAGTTAATGAGCGAGACAGCTATTCCCTGATTCCAAGGCGTATGAAAGAGGTAGACTAGTTTAGTGACGCTGCGTCTAGAACCGGGCGTCGAGGAAGCGATGGACGGGCTTTCCACAAATTCGTCAGTCAAAGTTTGCAATTTGAGTCACAAACTCGCGGTCGCATTTCACGGGTTAACTCTTTACGCGGTTAGCCCAAATTTATTAAGTGATAATCAGTGGACAATTTAGTGTAACATTTTAATAAAGTAGTTTATTATTTCAATATTTTTATTAATATTTTTTTTATTAATAATTAAAAACAGTTTATTTTTTTTTTATTATTTTTCCTTTATTTTGCAAGGACGGAATAAAACTGAATGTTTTGAATAACAAGTGCAGTGTTGTGTGGTCGCCATGTCGGAAGCTGGTCGGCGCGGTACCGCCTACACCATAGATAACATACTCGGACACACGGACAGACAACCGGGTATGTGATATCACGGCAGGTTATCATGATTTAACAAACGTGACCCGCATTTGTTAAATTATACTTAATATACATACATAACATCACGCTTAGTTTCCCCGAAGGGTTGGGCAGAGGTGTGCTTATAGTACCTACACCCACATTTTGCCAGTTATGTTTAAGTCCCATGTAAGGGGGTGAGCCTACTGCCATCAACCGGGTACTAATCCAGACTCCGGGCTGCTACTGAGAAATTCCAGATAGAAAAACCCAATAACACTTTGCCCAACTTGGGAATCGAACCCAGGACCAGTAACCCAACGAGGCAGTCTAACAGCAGTGAGGTAGTACTTAAAATTATAATTGTAAATGTGTGTTTGCATGTTTGCTACTCAATCACGCAAAAACGGTTGATGAAATTTGGCACTCAGAAATTAAAACCTGGATTAAGACATGGGTTACTTTATATACTTACCAACCGTTAGTATGTTCCCGTGGACTAATTTTCAGTTACGGCGGGCGAAGCCGCCGTCAAAAGCTAGTAAAGGAAGAAAAATATTTTATTTGGGACACGCACAAGAAATACAAAAATTAAAAGCTAGTAAAGAAAGAATGAAAGAAAGAAAAATATTTTTTATTTAGGACACGCACAAGAAATACAAAGAGTAAAAGCTAGTAAAGAAAGAATGAAAGAAAGAAAAATACTTTATTTAGGACACGCACAAGAAATACGAAAAGTAAAAGCTAGTAAAGAAAGAGTGAAAGAAAGAAAAATATTTTATTAGGGACACGCACAAGAAATACAAAAAGCAAAAGCTAGTAAAGAAAGAATGAAAGAAAGAAAAATATTTTATTTGGGACACGCACGAGAAATACAAAAAGTAAAAAACCGGCCAAGTGCGTGTCGGACCACGCACAATGAAGGGTTCCGCTTCCGTAGTTGGGATTACTTGGGACGAATTTATTCCAAAAACAAACTTGACATTGTAGTTGAAAAACCTGTTCTCCCATACATCGATCGATATATGCCACGGTCTTATTCACCAACTGAAAATTTAAGTTGGTCGACTATAACCCGTTAACTTGTAAAGCCTACTTAGCCGTGATAGTTTTCCTTTTAACTTCGTTATATTTAAGTACTACTTTCGCGTATCCCAAAACAACCATTTAATTTAGCTGGCACCCGGGCACATAACTCTAACAAAAAATGCACTGAATCGAAAAATGGTTTTCACAGACCCGCAATATTTTTGAACAGCCTATCCTACGATACCCTACACCATCGGATAGACGAGAAAAAAAAAAACGTCATCCCCACTTTACGTTTTATTTTAGCACTTTGTCGGCGTGATTAATATGTACACCTATGCCAAATTACAGCTTTCTAGCGTCTCTGAGCTACAGTGGGGTCAGTCAGACAGACAGACGGACATAGCGAAACTATAAGAGTTCTTGTTTACTACGGAACCCTAAAAATCGAGCATTTAAAACTAACAAAATTTACTTTTATGAAAATAAATAAAAAGACTTGTGCGACGCCAAAAGGCTCCTATCTCAGCATAATGCTGCGATATTTAGTAGGTATTAGATATAATTACTAGAATACTGAGGGTTCCGTAAAAGGCAAGGTTTTTGCTTCACTATTAGCAATGCTTATGCAGTGCGTGCAGAAATCCAGGCACCGGGCTGCTACGGAAAAATTCCTGATAGAAAAACCCAATAACACTTTGCCTGACCTGGGAATCTAACCAGGACCTCATGCAGTAGCGGTTGCAACCACAAGGCCAACAAGACGAGTTCGTTAACTACATCATCATCATCATCTGCCCAGCCTTTTTCCCAACGGATGCAGCTGAATTCCAAGCATTGACATTGTTGAATATTATATACAAAATTACATGAATATTAACATTGAATATTACTTTAATTATTGTGAATTTGAGAAGTACGTGAGTAATTTTTTTATTCTCAGTTTGTTTTGATGATAGACTGGCATTTTGAGTACTTTATGCGGCCTACCCAAATGTTCTTTTCTTGGTATTGTTCGTGGAGTTATTGAGCTCCTTAAGTCCTGAGTTGAGCTACAGGATTACTGACAAATGCTTGCACTGATTGGACAGATCCACTCAAATTTTTGTGGTTCTATCTTAAAATAGCATTTCAGACATGGATCTACATGGTTCTCACATGATGTGACCAATATTATGTCTTTTTTTTTTGGTTGGGAAAGAAATCATCAAATAAGTTCTGCCGCTTTGGGCGCTGGGTATGTCAGACTCTTACTGACTAAAACCCACCCGTATTCCTTCCGTTGCCTGTGTTGCCAGGGGCCTCGGTAACCCTTTAGTACCTTCCCGCGAAGAGAAAAAAAAGCTAGATGGAGTAGCTTTATTTTTTTTTAATATGACGTGTAAAAGTGATTCCGATATCCTATTTACAGAATGAACAATTTCATTTAATTTCATTTCACCAGTATTTTACATGGAGCGACTGTCTATCTGAACTCCACAGCGCAGTTACTAGGTAATGTGATATCCCTTGGTAAGGCTGGTTGTCAGACTTTCGGGCTTCTGACGACCCGTAACGACTGTCAAAGATCCAAAAGTAAATGACAGCCGGGATCAACGGCTTTACGTGCTTTCCGAGGCAATAACTATAATACTTATTCATTATTGAATCAACAAAACCACATTGAATGAACAAAATTAATTAGGTAGTTACTCGTATCTACCTAATTAATTTTGTTAAACGACTAAAACGAAATCCCTTTAATTTCGTCCTGTTCGTATATCACATTCAATTTACGAGTAACTCAGAGATTATTGGCTCTACACAGATGAAAATTGGAAGCAAAGTGTATTTGGTCTATGAGCCGCTGTAAGTACTGTAAAAGTTGTTTGCAAAAGGGAACCTTACATCATTCAGCCTGCAGGCTTAGCATGACGCTTTTTTATTTCTACGAAGAATAGACACAGCTCTTTCTATGTGGTGACATTTCGTTTCTCCATTTTTGACATGGCACCGTAGAAATCCTTCTACTTAAAAAATGACCTAGAAAAGATCGTTAGAAACGAAAGTCAAAATGACAGATTGTAGAAGGATTTCTACGATGCGATGTCAAAAATAGAGAAACGAAATGTCACTTTGTGTAGAGAGAGGTGTGTCTTTTCTTCGTAGAAATAGAAAGCGTCATGCTAAGCTTGCTGGAAGAGAAATAACTGGTTGCACTCAAGCGAATTTAGAATTCGTTTTCAAAACTGAATATTCAGCGATTATTTTCAAGAAACAATAGTTACTTGATAGGCGCGTAAAAGTGAGCACGTCTTCTTGAAATAAAAAAAAAGTGAAACTTTAATATTGCTTCTTGTTTTCGTACGTAGCGCCCGCCTGTCGCACGTAGGGCTCCGGTACGGTTAAGGCGCAGATATATGATTCTAATGACTATTAAATCTGTTGTTACGCCTTCATATAATGCAAAAAATGTATGTTAAACTAGAACGCATACACATTAATTCTTTGTGTGAATATTTAAGTATTGTAGTAAAATTGGGCTTTTTATGGACAATATTTTATTAAGTAATGATGGCCAATGATGGATATAAGAGAGCAGTGGTGGCCCAGTGGTAACGTGGTACCAGTTGTAGGTCGTAAGTTCGAACCCAGACAGGCTTTACTTTGTATAAATAATTTCATCTCCACTGCTTTCAAAAACAGTGAAGGAGGAGAGCTGTCAGAGAGGAGGCCCGTGTCCAAGCAGTGGGAACATTATAGGCTGATTATGTGTAGTAAAATACTTTATGAAATAAATTCAGGAAGTAGTGTCTACCCAAAGCATAAAAACGATATTACTTTAAAACTACTGAAGATATTTTCATGATTTTTTTTTGTGTGAACATTCTATATTACTATCTGTAATTCTACCTGTGATTTTTTTCGTGTCTAAAAATAAAAATATTCCTTATGAAACTGAACGGCGCGGTGCGGCTTGAGCGCGGCGGACATTTGTATGGCCAAGGCCAACGACGATTACCCGACTCTTAACGCTCACAATATTAACGGTACCTACAATGGTGTAACTGTGCGATGAAAATAGTAAATTCAAGGCTTTTGCAGATTGGGGTGACATACATCGCGGGCGCGGCAGGCATATTGCTGCCTGTCGCGCCCGCGATATCACACCAGTCTGCAGGAGCCTTTGTACAAGTGGGGAAAGATTTTATCAACGTCAAATGCTAACGACTTTTTTGAACACAGTTGCGCGGAAACCTATCTATTTAAATAAAAACCGGCCAAGTGCGTGTCGGCCCATGCACAATGAATGGTTCCGTAGTTGGGGTGTATTTATCCCAAAAACAAACTCAACATTGTAGTTGAAAATCATGTCCTGTCAATCATCTCCTTCCTATACATCGATATACGTCACGGTCAATTCTCCAAAACAGCAAAATATGTAAGTTGGTCGACAATTAGGTACTCGTTAACTTGTAAAGCCGACTTAGCTGTGATAGTTTTCCTTTTAATTTCGTTATATATACCTACTAGTGTCATGACTTTTTTCACATATCCAAAAACAACTGGCATTTGGCTGGCCGGGGGACAGTTGACTCTAACAAAAATTAGTACTTTAAAGCTTAATTGTTCAAGGACAGCTAATGAGACACCATTGATTTTCTATTGTTTGACTCCGAATCGGTATCGCGCGTGGCTTGACAGGATTACGCAAACGGATCGCTAAATCGAAATGTGGTTTTCACAGACACGCAATACTTTTGAACTGGCTATACCCCGCATCATGGGATAGACGAGAAACAAGAATATCATCCCCACTTTACGTCCTTTACATTTTTTTTACCACTTAGTCGGCGTGTGTATTATGTATATCCCTGCCAAATAACAGCTTTCTAGTAGTAAGAGTTTTTGAGATAAGCCGCAGACATGCATGGCTAAGGGTCCCTTTTTGACTGCGGAACCCTAAAAATGAAAAGCTGTTTCAACAAACAGCTTTTGGATGCGCTTACCAACGTAAGCGCATCCAGGGCCTGATTTACCCACAGGCTAGTTAGGCTAGACCCTAGGGCGCAAGGACCAAGGGGGCGCTGAGAATTAACGTTGATTTTCACTTTTTTTTTCGCATTTTTATTCATTTATAAATAGTTCTTGACTTTTTTAATGCTTTTACATTCATTTCAAAATAATTCCAACTATACCTACCGACCACTTTAAATATTAAAACGACATTTTAAGGGTTCCGTAGTAAACAAGGAACCCTTAAAGTTTCGCCATGTCCGTCTGTCTGGCTGTCCCCGATTAGTACTAGAAAGCTGTAATTTGGCATATGTATACACATTAATCACGCCGACAAATTGGTAAGATAAAATTATGAAAAAAAAGGGTTTCATAGGCCGGGGGGAGTGGGGGGGGGGCATATTCATATTTAGCCTAGGGCTGTCAGAAGTCTAAAGAGCATCACTTGGGAACGGTTGGACTGATTCGATTTTCATCAACATCTGGCTAGCCTTTTCCCAACTATGTTACGGTCGGCGTCTAGTCTAATCGGATGCAGCTGGATATCAGTATTTTACATGGACCGATTGCCTATCTTACCTCCATGACCCAGTTACTGGGTAATACCATACCCCTTGGTAAGACTGGTTATTTACTTATACACCCGAGTAATGTTTTTAGGGAAGGAAAAATTGGAAAACTTTTTTCGTAAGTATATCAAAATATTTCATGTCACCTACAGAAAACCGATGTTATTTTGTTACGATGTGTTTTGTTTGTAGATTTATTTTTTAATGAAATGTACAAAACACAAATGAATGTTAATTTGGTGCCTTTGCTGCGCCGCTTTTAGTTTCTCAATGCGGTGTATTGAAGACGCGGTTCAATGTAAAAAACAAACAACTTATAAAAAAAAACGGAACAAGATCACTTTTGTTCGTCTGTCACAGAAGATTTTCTCGAATTCTATGCAACGTAGGAAGTGACGCGCACATAGATCGCCACTCAAAGACAAGATATATTGTTTTTTTTATTTATTTGGGAGGTCAGTTCGAAATTTGGAAAAAAAAAATCAAAGAGCTTTAAGAATTATAAAACTATTTTTCTTATAATGTTTAGTTTAGCAGCCTTATTGAACCTACATAACGTTGACAATAATTATTTTACAGCTCGACATTTGCATTCCTCTCTTTATTTCTTAAGTAGGTACGTAAAGCAAACATTTTGATTTTAATAGAGCTATTTGATTTATTTATTATTTATTTATTTTAATGCCTTAAAACTATAATTACAGGTCTTAACCTAATGCGATAGCGAAGTCACAAACACACAAAATTAAAATTAAAGCACAAAATACATCTCAAGATCTTAAAGATCATTGTTTGTAACATAATGTAAAGAACAGTACTTTTGCGAATTTGAATAAATAAAAATAATAATAATTTGAATTTGATTGATGATTGATCCTTATTTTACAAGAAAATTATTGCGGTTTGCGACACTGTTATAATTGCTGAAAAAATATAAAAATACCAAACTTATTTTTTTTAAACTTACGAACGCCTTTGACATTTGCTGTATTAAAATTGTTAGTTATCAGAATTATAATAGAGCAGATTACTGTTTCCAATAAAGTCCGGCCAGAAACCCTTACAGGCTGTTTTTTTTTTTAATATATATTATGACTCATTGAGTCCTTATCATAAGAAGCCACCAACCCGTCATGTTAAAATCAGGCCAAATATCGCGACTATTTTACCGAAGCTAGGTAGTAAGTCAGAAAGAGTAAAGTCAGGGTATTCTGTTGTGACAAATAGGTAGTAGTATATAGTAAAGTTTGTCAAGTAGGTAATCATGCAGCATGATACCTACTCAATACTGAGTATATTAAGGTTTGGGAAATCACCGTTGACCTTGGCCGTGTTCCACTCACGCCACGCCGCCGTTCGGTTTCGTAGGGAATATTTATTTTTAGTAACGCAAAAATAAATATTTGAAAAAATCACAGATATTATTATAGATATAAATAAAAATATCATTTATTTACATAACCAAATTACAAGATGATTATTAACATTAACTAAATTAAATTAAAACTAAGTTAAGCTTAAAAAAGGCCCTCGGGGCATTGTACCGAGGATGCTGGCGGCATTTCCTCGCTGAATTGCAATGCTGATGCGTTGCGCGAGAAAGCCGCCAGCTTTTCGGTCACCAGTTACATCAACTAGACGTTTCGCGATTTCCGCAAATAACTTATGCGCACTGGGACCCCACGGACCGAGGGTCTCGACGCCAAAGGGCACAAAGTTGTACTCTCTCTCTCTCTATAAATAAAATAGGCTGTTCATACAAAAAAAAAAAAAACTATAAAAATTAAACTTTCTTAAGTACCTAGTTTGAAAGTAATATAATTTTTTATGCTTTGGATAAACTTCCTGAATTTATTTCATAAAGTATTTTACTCGTTCTAGTTTAACATACACTTTGCATAACTCAGTTGCATTATATGAAGGCGTAATAACAGATTTAAAAGTCACTAAAATCATATATCTGCGCCTTAATAGTTATCGCTGACTGTTCACACCGGCGATTACTCGTTTGTTGCAGCGACAAGAGCTAGCAAAGAGAGTACTCGCTCAGCGACGCTCGCTTGGCGGACAGAACACTCTCTGAGAGACTCATGCTTGGTACAAACGCATACCAGCGAGTGATCGCTTGTCGCCGTCACCGACTCGGTGCTCGTTGCTAGCCAATTTGTTTTTAGTTGCCAGCTCTTCTGGACAGGGGGCCATACGGTACCATAGCGCGTACGTATACTTAGCAAAATATGAACTTGGGGTTATGACGGCGGTGTACCGGCCCCCCGGTGAGACGCCCTTACATCAACAACATTGTTAAAATTCATCTCGAAATATTATGATTTTCACAAAGCCAACACAATAACGCTCTTTGTGTTGGGTCGTTATCGCACTTGACTGACCTTTTGAGGATTACAACTATAACGCTATTGTATATTGGTAATTATTGTTGCTACATGTGGTGGCGGTGATGCAGAGTGCTATACCCACTTTAAAAGCGGCCAAGTGCGACTCGAATACGCACACAAAGGGCCTCGTACCTGTACAATATTTAACACTATATATTTTCATTTCTGTGGTAGGTATAAGGTTTATTTTCATAAATTTAAAAGACAAATATATTGATGCTACTAACTATTTACACTAGGTAGACACTAAATTAAATTACTAACTATGTATACAAATGAACACAAAAAACAAAAGGACACTTAGGCGTCAAAGTATTCGTCCGCATCGCTGTCATCCGGAAACGTGCCCAAAAGACTGGCAGCATTGCCACGTTGAATGGCAATGCTAATTCTTTGGCCAAAGAACGAGCCAGCCCTCTGGTCACGTGAAGTATCGATCAATCGGCGAGAAATTTCCTTAAAAAGGAGATTTTAGATTTTTGTTTCTTGTATGTATATTTTTAACTTTATTTTATTAGGGTTCCGTACCTCAAAAGGAAAAAAACGGAACCCTTATAGGATCACTCATGTGGCTGTCTGTCACAGCCAATTTGCTCAGTATCTACTAGACCGATTAAGTTGAACCATGGTACACATATGAGTTTCTGTGACCCAAACACGGACGTAAAAAAGGACCTAGACAAAGATCGTTAAAAACAAAAGACAAAATGACAGATTGAGGATTTCTACGGCGTGATGTCAAAAATGGAGAACGAAATGTCACTTTGTATAGAAAGAGCTGTGTCTATTCTTCGTAGAAATAGAAAGCGTCATGCTAAGGCTGCTGTAGCCTAAACGGCTTTATGGATTTTAACAAATGAGGCACCTATCATTAGTTTTGTGTTGTCGCTGGCTATATGGATTTTGAGAAAACAAACAAGTCGGCTGCCATTAAATATAGTTGTAATATTCCTTTTGCAACATAGTCATGTGGGTTTTCAAATTAAAGCACTCGAGGAGACAATTCTAAATAGACTGTGACCTCTGAGTTTGTTTCGGCCTTTCTTCTCAGAGTAGTCAGATAGGAAAGGCCGACCTCGTCTAGCTTTATTTTAAAAATATGATTGACGTGTAAAAGTGTTTGTACAAACCTACTTACAGAAAATAAATCATTTATTATTTAATATATAATTTTTTCACTCACTAAAATGTAGGATTTGTTTGTTGAAAGATCAGAATACCCGACTGATAGTGGCATCAAATCTGATATTAATTTAAAATAACTGCGCTGAAAACTGATCTTTTAAAAAAAAAGTGAGTGAGAGAGAGAGTTCTTACTTACTTACTTACTTACTTATGCTTTATTTCCTAAAGCACTATTTTTTTTTTACTTTTTCATGTCCATCCACAATCTTTGTTCTTTCTATTATAGTTATGTGCGCTTCGAAGCCATAATTTCTTAATAAAAAATGTTATGTTATTAGTTGGTAGCATCCAATCAGAGATTGATTTAAAATAACTGCTCTGAAAATAGATCGTGTTTTAAACATTTGGTTGTTTTTTGCAGTCAGAATTTTTTATATTATTATTTGATAAAATATCTTTAGCTTTTTTGTTTCTTTAAATTTCTAGGCTTCCTATACCTAAGATCACTTTTTGTACGTTATTGTTTCGTTTTATCTTTGGTCGGAAACCAATAAACTGGGACTTTTGACGCATGCTGCGTTCTGCAGGCTGCGGTCCGCCAAGCTGTCACTAAGTAATTATTAACATTTTATTAGTGTTGACAGCAGTGGTGGCCTAGTGGTAACGGCCGCGACTTATGAGTTGTACGTGTACATTATTTCATCACTACTGCTCTCAAAACGGTGAAGAAAAACAGTGAGGAAACCGGCATGTCCGAGAACCAAACATTCGAAGACATGTGACATCTACCAACCCGCACTGTGACCGCGTGGTGGATTACGGCCCACTCACTCTCACAGACAGGAGGCCTGTGTCCCAGCAGTGGGAACATTATAGGCTGATTATGTATATCAGTGTTAGTCCTTTCAAATTAAATACAGGAAATTGCATTACAACTAATTTTTTTGCACTAATTATGCCAAAAATCTAAATCATCTAATGGGTATTTCTTCTTAGTACTCGTAGGTACTAACTTCAGGGCCAATGTCTTCCCGGGTCGCGGGAAAGTCCGAAAGGCATATCGAGGCCCCTGCAACACAGGCAACGGAAGGAACACGGTTGGGTTTTAGTCAGTAAGAGTCAGAGCGGGAGAAGCTAGTTGATAAATCCCTACCAAAAAAAACAGTACTTCATAAAATATGTAATGGACTTAAGGCTCGTGCAGACTGGCGCAATATTGCGGACGCGACAGGCATCGTGACGTGCAGCGCATTTCTTTCCATGAAATTTTTATGGAGATTGTGCTACTACTTCACGCTGTCGCGTCACGCCTGTCTGCCTTTAACCGAGATTGCAGATTTTGATTTTATGTATATAGCCATTTTGACTATACCTACGTCGATACATAGTTTATTAAACAGTATAAATATATCTGATGTAGAGGATGCACTCGTATCGGCTTATCAGTGATCTCAAAAGCGACT
Organism: Atethmia centrago; assembly: GCA_905333075.3. Lineage (NCBI taxonomy): Eukaryota > Metazoa > Arthropoda > Insecta > Lepidoptera > Noctuidae > Atethmia > Atethmia centrago. Next base: position 22,095,433 of record HG995388.1, read on the forward strand.
TTAGACTGTATTTCAACTGCATAAGACTCATAAAATGTAGCTTGACTATTTTATTGATGTATTGGGAACCTAGAGGACCAATTTGACAGGATTACATCGAACGCGTATTAATGCAGTGAGGGAATATATTATTCTTTAACGAAGTGCTGAAAATATTTTTTGAACCCTTAAAATTTATCACAGCAACAAAAATAATGTACAAAGGATTTTGTAATAAGTATCTCAATTTAACTGCGTCGGTCAGTGCCTGCCTCTAGTGGTCGCAAATGCTACTGCTGAGCTTGAGGCCCTGGGTTCGATTCCCGTCTCGGGCAAAGTGTTATTGGATTTTCCTTTCTGGAATTTCTCAGTAGCAGCCCGGAGTCTGGATTTGTGCCCGGATGATGCCATTAGGCTCGCCCCCTATTACATGGGACTTAAAAACATAACTGGCGAAATGTGGGTGTTACTACATGTACACCTCTGCACAACCCTTCGGGCACACAAGGCGTGATGTTATATTATGTTTCTTAAATTAAAAGAGTGTCTTTACAGTTTCTATCCCGTTCTTCTCCATAAAGATCTACGTTTTGGAATGGGCAAGCTTCAACTTACTGACTAACTCTTTGACGATTAAAAAGTGCCTATAAATGGTTTAATTGAAATAAATGCTTTGAGTTTATTTTCAAACAAATTGTTTTCCTGAACTGCAATCTCAAATCTTTTGCTATAAATGTTGGGCATGAGCCCAACCAATACCAGCTACAAATACTTAGTCTGTCTATTTAACTAGCTGTGTCGGCTCTGCTCGTGTAAGCTATTCAGTACATGATAAAATGAACACAAAAAACCGGCCCAGAGCATATCGGACCACGCACAGTGAAGAATTCCGTAGTTGGGATGAATATTAACTAATACACAAACAAGACATCGTAAAAAAATAACATCGGTTTTCGTGTGACCGGAGTCACACGTATCTACCTAATCAGTAGGTACGGTATTTATATCTTAATTAAATGCCATATTTTGTAATGACGTGTGACTCCGGCTATACGACACCCGATGTTATTTTATTACGATGTCTTATTTATACGGTTTTAGTTGAAGTTTTTGTCGTAGTTGTGTTTTAGTTTTGAACTATATCATCATCTGCCTAGCCTTTTCCCAACTATGTTGGGTTCGGCTTCCAGTCTAACCGGATGCAGCTGAATACCAGTATTTTACATGGAGCGACTGCCTATCTGACCTCCACAACCCAGTTACTGGGTAACACGATACCCCCTGGTAAGTCTGGTTGTCAGTTTGGGCTTCTGACGACCCGTAACGACTGTCAAAGATCCACGAATGGCAGCCGGGACCAACGGCTTAACGTGCTTTCCGAGACACGGAGGGGTCTTGGGATGTAAAGATGGTCACCCATCCACGGACCAACCCCGGCAAGCGTAGCTTAACCTGATCGATTGACCCGTGTGGCTGTTATTATTTAGCCACAAGCCCCACTATATAATATACTAAAGTCCCGTAATCGACGAATTTTCCAAAGTCTTTCTTTTTGCTCTCATTTGTTATGTAAGGAACTCGTGCGCGAAATTTTGTGCATTTAGACCCAGCGGTTTAGGTTGTGCGTTGTCTATCTGTCAGTGAATGAATGAATGGATGAAGTTAAGATTATTTTAAGTAGATTATTGGAAATGCCCAACATGTCAAGTGGTGCGTGGGTCCCGCTCGTCGAAAGTTTTGTAGAAACAAATATTCAAAGTAGTAATATCACTAGTAGTAACACTATTCATAGTTTCATGCCTATTCTAAACGTTTTTATGTTCAAATAATCTAGTTCGTTGTAATCCGTGTGTTCATCGTGAGTCAAACAAACTATTAAAATCTTTAAAGTTACATTAATCGCTCGTTCCCACCGCTTTACGTTGAGTGACATGACATCGATCTGGTAATCCGGTGCTCCTGTTCACTACCAGTCCGATATAAGCCTCATCGCCCTATGTGCACTTTCAACTCGCTAAACACGAGCAACTGAAAAATAAATCTTACGCTATAGAGACAAAGTTCAAACTCCCTAGTCAGCGCGCATGACCCTCGTTAAACAAGCTGGATTTAACAAAACACGCGTATTGTTCAGCACTTAACGTCGCTCTTTATTCACTATTTATTTATACTAATTCTATTTTTATAAGAGCTTTGATACAATTGAATTGTAACATCAAAATACGAATAGGTACAATGCGATGAACCAATGAAAGTGATTATAAAGGATGTTCATTATGTTATTACGTGTAAAACAGCCGTTGATAATGGTAATACCAATTTTAATATAGACCCTCACTTGCTTTGTGATTTGGGTACGGAGAATACCAAATATCTAAAACAGTACATTTTGAGACAATCTCGCGAAGAGACGCTCGCATTACTTGTGGTAACCAAGTCTACTAACACTATGTAAATGTGTGTGTGAAGACAAGTAGTGTCAGCACACAACACACACACACGCATCCGACTGCGCCATTGTCTCCACCAGTACCGAGAGCTGTTGCGCTTACACACACATATACACAGCGTTTTTGTACACTTGGTTAACACAAGTAAAGCGAGCGTCGTTTCGTGGGATAAAAATACAATACAAGTGGGCAAAGTTAGTCGTTGCACTCGTGGCGGGATTGCAATAGCGGCGGCGTACGCATAATGGAGCCGAGAGAGGTCACGCGTTTCAAATGACTTTTAACGACTTTAAAAATAATGAAATTCATGAACATAATATTTGTAAAAACATGGCGAGTTTTTTTTTTGTGCACATTTTGTTTTTTGGGTGGGAAATTATCAAATAACTTCTCCCGCTCTGGGCGGAGCGGGAGGGTGTGTCAGACTCATACTGACTAAAACCCACCCGTGTTCCTTCCTTTGTCAAGGGCCTCGGTATCCCTTTCGGACTTTCCCACAACCCCGGCAGGCATCGGCCCTGTTACCGACACTTGTGCTGACGACATCTGTTTGAGGCGCGCGTGGAACACAACGCGCCGTCGACCCGGGTCTGGTCCTAATCGGATGGCAAGCTACTCATTGCTCACCGTCCGCAAGCCCACGCCTACGGTGGCCGAAAATCCGCCTGGAATTCCCGATGCCTAGGGCGTCTCCTGCGGCGGCTAGGGGTGAGAGGGCGCGAAATTTGCCTTTCCCTCGACCGTCCCACCTCCTCTTTCGCGAGCATTACTGCTTCGCTGAAGGAGGAGACGGCTGCCCATACCGTCTCGCTCCGTATCATGGCCTGGACCAGGGCATTTTCGTGCACCTTGTCTGAGCATTTTGAAGTAGAAGCACTGACTTGAAGCCTCCCAACAGCCCATTATTTCATTAAATAATGTGATGAAATAAAAAATGTTTATATCATATTTTACTTTTTACATTTTTTATATAATCTTCCCAAAACTTTTATGCGTAACACGACATCGTAAGAAAATAACATCGGTTTTCGTACAGTCGGAGCCACACGTACCTAATGTGTACGATTTAACATGACGTGATAAATGCCACTCAACAAATCTAAACTCACTCAAAAACTACCCTTTAAAGGGGGTGTCCCCTTTAAAGGGTAGTTTTGGAAAATTAATCATTGCTATCTTTATTATTTACCTAGATAAGTATTTCTGGGAAGTTTCAAGTTCCTGAACAGAATCAATGAGTGTTTTCATACAAACCAACTATGTTGAAACTTTAACCCAAACATTGGATGATTTTTGAAATAGTTTGACCCTTAGATCATTTAGACCAAAAGCAAGCATTAAAATTGTCCCATAAATTAAACTTGATTATCCTTAGTTAAGAGGGGGAATTCAGCAAAAAACCTATCTTCATTTTGTTTGTTCATGAAATTGATGAGACTTAGGTTTGAAATAAAAATAATATGAGTAACAACATGATATTTCCAAAAAATTGGGGAACAGAACTATAAAATATTAAAATTTTCTCGAAAAAAAAAAATCACGAATTTTCACGTATTTTCGATTTGTACTTAACTTTTTTCTTGCTAATGACTAATAGAATTAAAAATGTTGATTAGTAGGTACAAGGCGAAAAAATTGAGCATGCACTTTTTGAATTCCTTTTGTTTTCGGTCTTATTACGGCGTTCTTAGTTCGTGGAACAATCATATTCCGTCGCATGTTGCAACTTCAAGCATATTTTTGTTTCACAAATCAGTCACCGTCGCTCTATTAAGATGAGAGGCAGCGCTCAAATTTTCTGCTGCGTGGATACAGAATTTATTTGCGTGAATAATATTTTCATAATTTATCTCATTGTAGGAAAGAAACTGTGATATGAAAAACACCACTGAAACCACTTCCAAAACGGTTATTAGAAACATTAAGAATTGATAAACTAAATAAATACCGAGGCTAAACTATAAAATGAAAAAATATTATAATAATCCAATTTGCAAACTCATGATTTATTTGACAGATTTTTGACTGGTGTAGTACAACTAGCGCCATTGCTCCTCATTTCGGTCAATTTTCGGTCAGTGTTGGAACTTAGCTAACTAGCCAATTACGATTAACTCAATATCCAAATTCATTAGGTTAGGTTAGGTTTGAAGTCCGTATCGATTCATTCACTTTAATCGATGTTTTTAAGCAGGTCACCTCACTATGAAGCTAAAACTGACATGTCAAATGTGATCATTAAATTAGCCCTACTTTATGTCATGCAACCTACATGGGCAGAGTTGACGTTTTTAAATTCTTAAGAAGGCCAGGTTTGAATATTTATATACATAATCAGCCTATAATGTTCCCACTGCTGGGAAACAGGCCTCCTCTCTGTGAGAGGGAGTGGGCCGTAATCCACCACGCGGGCCCAGTGCGTGTTGGTAGATGTCACATGTCTTCGAATTTTTGGTTCTAGGACATGCCGGTTTCCTCACGATGTTTACCTTCACCGTTTTGAGAGCAGTGGTGATGAAATAATTTACACAAAGTAAAGCGCCTGTCTGGTTTCGAACCTACGACCTACAACTCGTAAGTCGCGGCCGTTACCACTGGGCCACCACTGCTCCCATTTATATATATATATATATATACAGGAGGACATCCATGAGGATTTGCCAAACAAGAATTAAAAAAAAAAGTGGTTGAGGCCCAAGGGGTCCGGGTTCGTTCTCCAGGTTGGAAAAACTATAGATAATAGAGTTTTCCAATTGGAATTATGGAAAGTAGGTGTCTAGATTTATACCCGGTTAATGGCACCACGCTTGCTCCTACAGACCATATTACATTATATTTTACTCAGTGCCCCCTTGGTCTCGTGGACGTAAACGCGACTGCTGAGCGTGGGGTTCTGCATTCGATTTCCAGGTCGGACAAAGTGTCTTAGGGTTTTTCATAAGGAATTTCTCAGTAACAGCCCGGAGTTTGGAAGTTGGCGCTGTGATACCCAGAGTTTCAGTGCGCAAGTGTCGCCGTTCGTTCTGCATCTCTCTCCGATCGTGTCCGATTGCCTTCCCATTGGACTATGAGTGCGAGGGAAGAGAGAGTATGATATCTCCCGCGTCAATGGCTTGTCTCCGCTGAGATTGAACATCATGGCCGATATTCTGGTCTAGAGGGCCATATTACGCTTTACAAACATCTTCCATCAAATCGTTCGATGACTGGACATTCTCCTATATAATTACTCTTTTTCTTCCCACAGATCGAATAGAACTGAAAAGCGAGAGCGTCGCACATTCGGACTCGGAGCACGAGCACGAGCACGAACACGAGCACGAGCTGAGTGAGCACAATGATCTCGAGCATGGTCACGGCGAGCACAGTGAGCACGGAGAGCACCTAGAAGCGCTAGACGCTGGCAGACCACGCAAGGTAACTTGATCTGAATTGATGGATTCATCATGATTTTGTTATTCTATTAGCGAACATTTTTATACAGTTTAAGTGTCAAATCTACCGACATCTGCCAACCCGCACTGGGCCCGCGTGGTGGATTATGGCCCACACTCTCTCTCAAAGAGAGAAGGCCTGTGTCCCAGCAGTGGGAACATTATAGGCTTATTATGTATGAGTGTGAAACATGTTGACAGCAACACTAAACGATTTGGCTGTAATATGATTGCACCATGAATACGGGAATAATATCGCCAGCTAGGTAAGCTGGCAATATTATTCCCTTACTTAGTACGAATACAGAGAGTAAAAAAAAAGTAAAATGAGTATCCTTTAATTGGTCAAGGACAGCTAATGAGACTTAATTGATTTTCTATTGTTTGACTCCTAATCGGTGTCGCGCGGGGCTTAACAGGGTACCAAAAATAAATAAATTCAATCGGAGGCGGCTAGGACGTAACGAATGCCTTAAAATTTGCCTCCGACTGCATTTATTAATTTTTGGTACACACGGCTACGTATCAAGCTATACATTTCCAATATAAGCTGATAGCTGTTTATGATTTCAGATAGATAAATTATAATAAACTTGATTTCGTAAAAAACTTTAAATATCTCCGTTACTATATGGTGCCCAGGTACCCAGGTTTTTGTACTAAAAAAAACATAGGCAGTTATAGGGACTGCCGACAAAAGTGAAAACTTGTTGCTCAACGCGCCAGAACTTTACACTTCAATAAAATAATGATTATATATCTAAAACACAATTTGAGGGGTATAGATGCAAATCCGCCTCTATCCGGTTTCTGAAAATGTTCACAGAAGTCAAAAAAAATTTTTTTAAGAAGAATGAGTAGTTTTTGAAGATATCTCCTAACTAAATGTCGACTAGTGTCAATATGTCGAAGAATAAAACAATTTCAGTACTTATTAAATACACTATTCGTGGGCGCAAGTTGATACAAAAGTACCTATAGAATAAATAAGCGTTTAAAAACTAAACTTGATTATTGATTAATTTGTTTCTTTTCGAGCATCGTGTTCACGCGAAGCCGAGAATGGAAAAAGTCCTTTGAAGATTTATAAACATCGGGTATAGATGCAAATCCGCCTCTATCCGGTTTCTGAAAATGTTCACAGCAGTCAAAAAACATTCATTTTTTTAAGAAGAATGAATTGTTTTTGAAAATTTCAAGACTTATTAATAAATCTTCAAATTTAAGGAGATATCTTCTGGGTTCATAAAAAATATAGTTTCACCAGCTCATAATTAATTTAATAACAATAACATTAATATCTTATGCATTAAATTCCATTGAAAAGTGGATAGAGGCGAAGAGCACCTCAACCCTGGATAGAGGCGGTTTTAAAAACACTAGGCGGCCATGATGGCTGCTGTTCGAACATTGGTCGAAAACTCGAAACGGCGGTTTTGCATTTTAGCAACTGGATACTGTAGGTTTTGAATCTCACTGTTATTATTTCTGGCTTTTTGTATGTAATAGAGGCGGTTTTAACCGTAACTGATTTTACAGGACCATGGATAATGTGATCGAGTGTCACCAGACACAAAACATATTTTGTTTTTTAATGGACAGAGGAGGTTTTGCATCTATTATATATATTGCATCAAATGTTATATAGAATTTAGTGCGTGGTTTAGCACTCATGTAAACAATGCTCAGTCAGTATACTTAAACTTAAACTGTTCACGTGGTTTATTTAACTTCACTTACTGCTACTATCATAGCCCATAGCTCGCTGGGGCGATGATATCATTAAAGTCGCTGGCACTTGCTGGATGTAAACAGCAGAATATAGAGACCGCTGGTCATCTCTGGAGGAGGCCTTCACCTTCGAATAAGAGGGGGTCTTGCTACTAAAACTTTGAGATAATCGTTAAAATATTTATATAAATTAAATGTATCAATGTAAATAATCTTAATCTTTAATAATAGAAAAATGTTTTTATTGTGATAATTATAAGATAGGAACTGTAAAGAAAAATGAAAACAAACTGAAATGTTTAATTATGATCGCATGCAGTATTTATATTGTTTTAATTCAAACAGCGAGATATAAAAGGCTTTTTTTTTTTCGGCGTGGACCATGTTAGTGACGCGAACCATAAGTATTTCCCCTATCAAAAATCACTCAACGCGCCTAAAGAAGTTTTCACTTTAAAAATCCTACTAATATTATAAATGCGAAAGTTTGTAAGGATGGATGGATGGATGTTGTTACTCTTTCACGCAAAAAAAAACTGAACGGATTTGAATGAAATTTGGCACACAGATAGTTTATAACCAGGAATAACACATAGGATACTTTTTATCCCGATATACCCTCGGGGTCAAAACTTATACGGGTAAAACCACGGGGCGCATCTAGTATCATAATAACGGGAAGAACAAAAATGACTCTCGGCTATGTTAAGGGTATTTTTCTACCCGTGATGTTTGAGTATTTATGTGGTGTAAGTTCTCCCATCGACCTGTACGCTGTTTGTCAAGCAGGTGCGTCGCAGCCGCACCACGTTCACCACGTACCAGCTGCACGAGCTGGAAAGGGCCTTCGACAAGACGCAGTACCCCGACGTGTTCACGCGCGAGGAGCTAGCCATGCGGCTGGACTTGAGCGAGGCGAGGGTGCAGGTGAGGGCAAACATATTTAAACATACAGTTCACTATAGATGCTACAAAGCGGACAAAATCAAAATCTTCTTGATAAAAGGGCCCCACGGGTGGGGGATCAAATGGGTTATGTAGAATTTAGCGCCCACGTGGTTTAGCACTGACTTCTGAGTTGATTGATATTTGGTTAATCTGGTTGATTTGGTATTATATTAAACTGGTTATGGATTGGTTATTGGTTTACGATCACTGATTTAATGATACGAAATTATATGGTTTAAAAGTTATTTTGAATACTAACATCATCATCTGCCTAGCCTTTTCCCTACTATGTTGGGGTCGGCTACCAGTCTTACCGGATACAGCTGAATAACAGTATTTTACATGGAGCGACTGCCTATCAGATCTCCACAACCCAGTTACTGGGTAACACGATACCCCTTGGAAAGACTGGTTGTCAGACTTTCGAGCTTCTGACGACCCGTAACGACTGTCAAAGATCTACAAATGACAGCCGGGACCAATGGCTTAACGTGCTTTCTGAGGCACGGAGGGGTCTTGGTATGTAAAGATCCACCACCCACGAGACCCATTCACGGACCAACCGCGGCAAGCGTAGCTTAACCTAAATGGTAAATCCAAGCTAAATTAGCACTATATAAGATGGTTTGATCTGGTTTGGTTTAAGTTACGTGACTGGTAGTCGAACACGTATTAACTGGTAATATTTTTATTTTAATGGTATCTCGTAGTTGACTTTGAGAGGTGACTATCCTGTGACTGCCTTAACCCTTTGACCGCCACGTCAAAAATGCAAAAACGTGCCCTCGGCGCCGAGCTACGTATTATTCCTTATAAATCTGTCATGTAGTCGTGACCGAGGCGTGCTGGGCACATTTTGGTTTGTCATCTATACATGACTGTGGCGGTCAAAAGGTTAAGCGAACACAAAGCCTCCAGCCAGGGGCGAATTTCTTACATTACTAAGCGTCTGCACGCTACGGTCACCCCCTGTGAGGTACGAACCTCGGCTTAGGGCGTCGCTGGGGGGAGGACAGCAAGATGGGACAGGCGGGATCAGAACTGAATAAGTATTATTATCAGGGGAATTTAAAGCTACGGGCTTAGCTACGGCGCGGGCTGGCACTTCGTCGAGCAAGGGTCGGGGGGGACAATTACGTCGACGTCTTCACGAGGGACTTCGACGGCGAGGTCGGAATGTCGGTTTGTGATTTCTGTGTACTGTACTCGTGGCCCTGTTTTCATGGAGGGGGTAAATGGAGTCATCGGGGTTGGTGATAACTGGTAATAGTTGCGATACATGCGTTTATTAAATTAAATTAACGCAGGCAAAAGTTCTGAGCTGTTCTGTTGCAAATATTGTACCGAACATATTCCCGAGCCCAAGATGACATAAGAAAATAATAAAGTAATTATAAAATGGTTAGGTTCGAACTTATGATATTACCAAATGCGCGCGAGCCGAGCGAGGGAAGCGAGCGGTGCCACGGCAGCGGGTATCGAGCGCTAAATCTAAGTTGGTCGTGACTTGGCTATTTTGAGGATCCCAAAATAGGAATTGTTAGAGGTTCCATTCAATACATGCCATTTAAATATTATACTTACGATAGACGAGACAAAAATAACAAATCTACTTGATATTACCTAAAGGGAGCGCCTCGCTCAGTTAGTCTCGTGTCATACGCCCCACGTTACAGGTCGCATTAGAATAGAATATAATAGAATCCCATCAAAAACATAAATGTGAAATGAGAGCCAAGTTCAATATTATGACATATGCCTTGGTTGTTTGTTGACTTCAACGACAAAAGAAGTGAGATCTAAATGGGGGCCAAGTTCAATGGTCAGTTCTGAAATTTATTTATAACAACATAAAATATCATTTCTTCTTATAACTTAGGATAATATATTGTAGCCTAAGGTCTGACTTGGCTAGTTCTCATATACGAATTGTTATGTTCGATGACTAGTTTCTACCAGCAAGCTAAATTTTCGGAATAATAAAATAAGAACCGACAAGTAACAGGTTTAGAACTTGCGAAGGCTATAATATAATTCGTATCCGGGACCAACGGCTTAAGACGCTGACAACACCTAAACCGCGGTCACTGTCAAATTCCATAGAAAAGAAAGAGAAGCGCGGTGACACAACACTTGTAATTTATTGCAAAATATGAAGTTATTATCTATTTACTCAAAATTGAGTTGTGTAATCGAAAATCAAAAACAACCAAGTTCTGCATTCAAATAAGAAATTTTTGTTATTAATTAAATACGTAACGTATGTTGATATTTGATACAGATATTTTGGATTAGAACTCAAAGTAAGAGGTTAGTTAAACGTTAGTGTGTATCGAGAATTTGTTTTCAAAACGTGTTTTGGTAACAACCAGGTTCTGGGAAATATGGTCAAAATTAACATGTACTTTTCCGCTACCACAAACTATACAGATTTGGCAATTTTTTTTCTTAAGCGAAGCCTATTTTGGTCACTAGGGTCTTGTCAGCGCCTTAACGTGCTTTCCGAGGCACGAAGGGGTCTTGGTATATAAAGATGGTCACCCATCCACGGACCAACCGCGGCAAGCGTAGCTTAACCTAATTGATCGGCCCGTGCGGCTGTTATTACTTAGCCACAAGCACCTCACAGCCCCGCCAGGGCACATTCAAGTCAACGAAATAATAAACGATTTTATTTCTGTAAGTAGGTTTGTACAAACACTTTTATACGTCAATCATATATTTAAAACTAGATGAGGTCGGCGTTTCCTATCTGACTACTCTGAGAAGAAACGCCGCAACAAACTCAGAGGTCACAGTCTCTTTACGTCCAGACATTATCTTCGTCAGATCATGTGAAGACCATGTAGATTGGTGTCTGAAAATGTATTTTGAGGAAAGAACCAAACAGATTGAGCGGACCTGTTCAGTCAGTGCATACATTTGTCAGTAATCGTGCAGCTCAACTCAGAAGTGAAGGAGCTCAGCGATGCAACGAACAATACCAAAGAAAGGACATTTGGACATTTTGTCGTTGTTGAACAGACTTCCTCCGCATACATCTACTTAAGGGCCCGACCCTTAAGTAGATGTATGCGGAGGAAATCTGTCCCCGTTGAGATTGACTTTCCCTCAATTCATCCATTGTTTCCTTGATCTTCACCTACTCTTTTTCTCTCTTTCTCTTCCTCACAACATGTTTCTTATTCCTCCGCAGCACATGCTAAAACCAAAGAATAAAAAGGATTACTACGTCAATACCATGACAACGAATTCATACAACTTCTTTGCGATCGTGCGACACTTTCAGACTTTGTTGTACATTTATGTTACAACGGCGAACTGCCCAAAGGGAGTCAGGCAGTATTCAAATCAATTCTTTGAGCTTTGCCAGTCCTTTCTTCCATACTTCTCTATTAGATGTCATCTCGGTAGTCACCCCCTTCCAGCCATATCATCTTTCACACAGTCCATCCATCGTTTCTTTGGTCTTCCTCTACCCTTATAGCCATCCACATTCATACTCGAAACTTTCCTCACGACACTGTTTTTCGATCTTGGTTAATGTTACACCATTTCATTTAACGCAAGAGCAATGCTGACCCGGTGGTATCAGCACTGACTTACGAGTAAGTATGTCGTGGATTCGAACCCAGACAGGCGCTTTACTTTGTGCAAATAATTTCATCACCACCGCTTTCAAAACGGTGAAGGAAAATATCGAGAGGAAACCGTCCGCATGTCCTAGAATCAAAAATTCGAAGACATGTGACATCTACCAACCAGCGCAAGGCCCGCGTGGTGCTCACTCCCTCTCGAAGAGAGGAGGCCTGTGTCCCAGCTTTGGGAACATAATAGGCTGATTATGTATTTAACCCAATTTTTTTATACATATGCAGCAATGGATTTAGAATTTCTTTCACAATACTTCAGATTGTAAAATAAAGTGTGATACGTAATTGGGGTGCTGTACCCATTTAATTTAGGTAACAGAACGGGAAAACATTTATCATTAATTTATAACGTTTTAACGTGAGTTCATTAACGAATTGCTGTGGTTATATCTATTCTAACGCGAATATTACAGGTTTAACAAATATTAATTAGCTAACTAGTGACATTATTAACTTTGATCAAGTTAAATTAATTCATATTAACAGAAATTCTGTTCACGTTTAATATGAAAATAATTATGTTTGTTTCATCGCAAACTATGAATAAATTAGCTAAATGAACGCTGTTAATAAATGTAATTGGTTCTGTAATTTGAATAAAGTAGGTATTTATCATTTCAGAGTGATTACTCGTATTTCAAATTAGCGATATATATTATCCTCAATGTGAACACTTTAATTATGTTTTAAGACAACACAGACCTACCGCAAGTCTATTTTGTAGCCTGCCGGGGTCGCGGAAAGGTACAAAAGGTTACAACCGAGGCCCCTGGCAACACAGGCAACGGAAGGAATACGGGTGGGTTTTAGTCAGTAAGAGTCTGACACACCCTCCCGCTCCGCCCAGAGCGGGAGAAGTTATTTGATGATTTCCCACCCAAAAGAAAAAAAGTCTATTTTGTAGTCGCGGGAAAGTCCGAAAGGGATACCGTGGCCTTTAGCAACACACAGGCAACGGAAGGCACAGGTGGGTTTTAGTCAGTAAGAGTCTGACACACCCTCCCGCTCCGCCCAGAGCGGCAGAAGTTATTTGATAATTTCCCACACAAAAAAAAAGAAACAAGGGTCTATTCTTTAAAATTCTCTCTGTGAAAACTTAAGTGAAGTGAGCTGTCGTTCCACCTGATGCTAGGAATTGTCATTATTGACAACTCATTTCAAGGTCACTTCCAGCTCACTATAAGTGTTCACGGTGAGATTTTTACAGAATATTTTGGCAAGTGTGAAACAGACATTTCAGGGTGAAATGATTGGAGGCGATCGGCGGCAGAGATCTCTCGCGTCTGGCCCTGGTTCAGGCCATGGAGCAAGAGGGCATGGGCAGCCGTCACCTCCTTCTGCGAAGCAGTAATGCTCGCGAAGGACGAGGCGGGACGGTTGAGAGAAAGGAAAATTTCGCGCCCTCTCGCCCCTAGCCGCCGCAGAAGACGCCCTAGGCGTTGGGAATCCCGGGCGGATTTCCGGCCACCGTAGGCGCGGGCTTGCGGACGGTGAGCAATGGGTAGCTCACCATCCGGTAAGGACCAGGCCCGGTTCGACGGCGCGTTGTATTCCACGCGCGCCTCAAAGAGATGTCGTCAGCACAAATGTAGGGGTCCACTAGGGCCGATGCCTGCCGAGGTCGCGGGAAGGTACTAAAGGGTCACCGAGACCCCTGGCAACACAGGCAACGGAAGAAATACGGGTGGGTTTTAGTCAGTAAGAGTCTGACACACCCTCCCGCTCCGCCCAGAGCAAGAGAAGTTATTCGATGATTTCCCACCCAAAAAAAAAGGGTGAAATGATGACCCAACAAAGTGTCATACAAGAACTTAGACGCTTAGGTCCACAATACTCAGGCATGGAAATATCTAGCCGCATGTTTAACCAAATTGCATGGGGTTGGTCGAGGTGCGAGGGTAATTAAAATTAGTTCCATTCTCATCACGCGGCGCACAATGAGCGCAAATTGTCGATGGTCCCGCGCTCACCGCAACGCGTCACCAAAGCTGCTAAAGCCGGCTGCACACTAACCTCTCCTTGACTAGCATGCACGAACTATGCTTGATAGATATTTGTGACACCGCCCTAAGTTGAAAGAACGCTCTGAGAGTCAATTCCCGTATTTTTAAGAACGTTCGCATTCTAATATCAGTAGTCTCAATCTGTCAAAAATACCTCTAATTTACCTTTTTTTTTCTATAAACTATTATAGAAAAAAAAAAGGTAAATTAGAGGTATTTTAAAAAATGTAAAATAAAAAAATATATTAAAAAAACTATTTTTTAATATATTTTTTTATTTTACATTTCTGACATTTATTGTTGTTGAAATAACATTGCGGCTTTGATTTTAACGTTTTTTAAACACGAGAATTTGCCTTCTGATCTGTTTACAAGTCTTGCAATTTGTAATAAAAAGACTTTTACGAGTATTGTCCAACTTTGACTAAGCGTTTTTTTTTGTCGCTTCAAAGGCGTCTTCTATTCTGATAGTATATTTCTGTAATTATCAACTTACAATTACACAAAATAAGAGTTCAGTTAATCGCATTAAGTGCAAGTCCACGCTGCGACGCAGCCGCGGCGGCTCGCGGGAGAATGCGCGCTAATTCGCGCGTCATTACGCTCTCGTCGCGAGAGCGCTAATGTTTGCAGCGTCGTCAGCGTCACATTAACGCGACTCCTTCGCAGATATTGTAATCAGGCCTCTTGCAAAATGCCGCGTTTTGTACAAGAATGAAATTATTAAGTTCCGTTAAAAGATAATAATAGCCAATGTGCATTTACGGCGTCCGTTCTTTTCTACTTTGCGAGTGGAGGCTGCAGCCGTAATTGTTTTCTCCATTGCTGGCTATTATCGCGCCTCGACTATGATTCTCTCTTGTTTTTATTTGTTCTTAGCATTTTTCTACGGTAGTTGTAGTATACATACATAATTCTCAGCTGATAGATTTGGATCTGTATTTAAAATGAGCTAAGTAACGCCTACAGTCTTTTGGAGATTAGGGGCTAAATCACTAAGGTGCAATGTCCCATCTTTTAGTTGTTTTCGACAGTCAGGAAGATCACTAAGTACCTATCTAGGTAATTCTAGCAAGTTTCGCGTGCCTTTCTTCCTCAGCATTCTGACTGACTGTTAGGGAACTTACTCATAAAGGATGACCTACTCGGATGTATTCAAAAATCTCCAAATCTCCACCTTTTTTTGTTTCTGATAATATTATCAGAGTTCTGCTTTTAGTGTTCAAGATTTCATGACTGACGACTATTTGGATAATATGCGAGACGCAAAACAGCCTGTAGAAGAAGTTGATGAAACAAAACCAAAAGAAAACATTTTGCAAGGAATTGAAAAGATCATTGAAGAATCAGACATCCCTGAAGAGAAAAAGATTGAATTGGAAAGAAAGTTAAAAGTAATGGCTGCTAATAATATGAAAAAGCCTTTCAGCAATAACGTGCAAGATGCCATCAAAATCGGCATAGCAGACTTTGTTTTTTGTTGAGTTATTTAAAGGGATATCTTTAAATAACTCAACAAAAAACAAAGTCAGGACATATCACGTAAACCTCTGAGATCAAAATGGTTTCCCTAACTCGTAATCATTTAAAAAAAAGTGCGTCGTTTTTCAATCCGTTTAAGAACTTTAGGATGAAATCACTGAAGGTATTGCAATGGTCATGGTCTTAAAGACAGTGCATAGCGAATTTGCCGTATTTTAACTAAATAATGGCGCCGATTCCCTTCTTCACAAACTAAACTAAATTTAAGTTCAGTGCATCTTTTTCTTTCTATTTCACTAAGAAAAGGACAGAAGATAAATTTTAGTTTAGTCATGTCAAATTAATCAGCGCTTGTCGTAAATTGACGTAATTTTGGTAGGCAAGTTTTTAATCACGTCTAAACTTGTATGGAGTAGTCACAGGCGCTGATTAATTTGACAGGACTAAACTAAAATTTATCTTCTGTCCTTTTCTTAATGAAATAGAAAGAAAAAGATGCACTGAACTTAAATTTAGTTTAGTTTGTGAACAAGGGAATCGGCACCAATGAATAACAAACAACTGCAAAATTTGGCACCAAATCAAAATGGTGGCAAAAACTTTGTAGGTATACTTCGGAGCTCACCACCGTGTACACTGTGTCAACCTTCTACGATGAACATAAAGATTCAAACATAACCTTCACGAGAATACATAACAAATGATTTAATTACAGTCAGAAACTGTATAATTCTGTCCCTCGTTTTGTTCCTAAATTCCTTGTGTTAAGGGTTGTCTGGGCAGACAATTTGGCATCATCGCAGTCGAGGGTTGCCTAATCCGAGCACCTACAGTGGAGTCTCTTTGTCGCTCGTTACACCCATTCACTGGTTGTGACGTCGCGTCGCAGACGTGGCATTAAAATATTACTGTTACCTTTAATATTCATTTTGGATGTTTCGGCGGTAAACATTAGGTATGTAGACGGTACTGTAGAGACTTTAGCCTCCATGGTATTTCATACCTCCACCAGTATTTTATAAGATAATGGGCATATGATTATGAGATACTGTGCGTTCATTAAAGCTTGACACGTGTTATAATAAAATAAAATATAAGAAAAAAAAATTGACTCTGTATATGGAAGTTTTGTGCAAAATTTTGCTAGATCGAGCGGTTTAGACTGTAGGTTGCCTCTGTTAATGAATTTATGATTTTTATTAAGGCGCAGATATATGATGTTAGTGACTTTTAAATCAGTTATTACCCCTTCTTATAATGCAAGGAAGTTACCCAAAAACTGTACGTTAAGACGCTGACAACACCTAAACCGCGGTCATTGGTGCCGATTCCCTTGTTCACAAACTAAACTAAATTTAAGTTCAGTGCATCTTTTTCTTTCTATTTCATTAAGAAAAGGACAGAAGATAAATTTTAGTTTAGTCTTGTCAAATTAATCAGCGCCTGTCACTACTCCATACAAGTTTAGACGTGATTAAAAACTTGCCTACTAAAATTACGTCAATTTACGTCAAGCGCTGATTAATTTGACAGGACTGAACTAAAATTTATCTTCTGTCCTTCTCTTAATGAAATAGAAAGAAAAAGGTGCACTGAACTTAAATTTAATTTAGTTTGTGAACAAGGGAATCGGCGCCACTGTCTGACTGCATAGAAAAGAAAGAGAAGCGCGATGACACAACGCTTGTATTTTATTGCAAAATATGAAGCAATTATCTATTTACTCAAAATTGAGTTGAGTAATCGAAAATAAAAAACAACCAAGTTCTGCATTCAAATAAGACGTTCTTGTTATTAGTTAAATACGTAACATATTATATGTTGATATTTAATACAGATATTTTGGATTGGAACTCAAGGTAAGAGGTTAGTTTAACGTTAGTTTGTATCGAGATTTTTATTTAAAACGAGTTTTGGTAACAACCAAGTTGTGGGAAATATGTTCAAAATTAACATATATTTTTTTTCGCTACCATAAACTGTAGATTTGGCATTTTTTTTCTTAAGAGAAGCCTATTTTGGTCAATTGGGTCTTGTCAGCGCCTTAACAATATGATACCGATTAGGTACCTAATCAAATCCCACTGTTCATAATTACACGTAATCTCAAGTAACAATGGTTAAATTAAGCGCGGTTTGGCGCGGAGTGCTCTTTAGCTGCAGTTAAAGCGAGCGCCTGCAATTTGGTAATTAGGGACTTCATGCGGTCTACGAGGGCGTGGGGGAGGGGAGTATAATGGCGAGTTTTAGACACCACACTTGAGGGATTTATGGGAACTTTCGGAGGACTTGGTGTCTGTGGATACGGTGGATGATCCTTTAATTTTGCAGAATCTGCCGTGAAAGACGGCTTCGGTTAAATCTATACGCTCAAAGCTTAAATTCGACAGTACGAACAAAATAAATAGGATATACAATGTGACAACGACAATCTATATTATTATTTTAAAGAGGTAAAATTTTTTTGTTTGTAATGTTGTATGTGATAACTGAAAATCTCTGGAACTATCAGTTGAATTTAAAAAAAATATTTTTGCGTTTGATAGCCCAATTCTTGAGGAAGGTCATTAAACATCACGCTACAACGATAATCTCTGGAACTACCAGTTGAATTTAAAAAAAATATTTTTGCGTTTGATAGCCCAATTCTTGAGGAAGGTCATTAAACATCACGCTACAACGATAATCTCTGGAACTACCAGTTGAATTTAAAAAAAATATTTTTGCGTTTGATAGCCCAATTCTTGAGGAAGGTCATTAAACATCACGCTACAACCCTAAGGAGCCGAGCAAAAAGAAAAAAAGTCAGACGGAACGATAAGCGATAACAAAGTAATAGCGCGGGCGGGCGATGCAATGCGACGCAGTGGGTCGCGGGAACAAGCAATTTCACGCGGATGAAGTCGCAATAGATTAAAACACTTGAAATACTACCTACAATGCGCGCTACTAAAGATGAGGCATACCACGTGGTTTGACTTGCGCAGTAGACGATAACGATATTAATAACTATTTCGAACTAAAAAAATATATTACTAACTATTTCGCTTAATTATGTCGTCTAATCACTATTTACAGGATACAGAGGATGCCAAAGAAATAGAGATACATACATATATACATACTCTCGAAAAACATTATCCTTCTTCTGGGGCAGTCGGGTAAACAGTGATTTTTTCGAACACACGAAATAGACTTGTTTAGCCAATCTTTGGCCATAGTCAGTGGTGGAAATCAAGAAGGAGGGGACATGAATAAGAGACTAGCAGCTGTATGTTGTGTGGTATTAGGAATTTCTTAGTAACAGCCCGGAGTTTGGAAGTTGGCGGTATGATAACCCCGTGCCTCGACATTGGTCCTGGGGGGTAACCATCACCTCTTATAGCAGTATTATTTCAATATTACTTCAGCGTGAGAAAAAGATGGAGCTATAAATCTTGTATAGCTCCATAACTTTCCCACTGTCGTGTCGGATTGCCGTCTCATCAGATTATGACAATGGGGAAGAGAGAGTGCACCTGTGTCTGCGGACACACTTGTACACTATCTCTCGCGTCGATGGCTAGTCTCCGCTGAGTTTGGCCGCCATGGCCAAAATTCGGTCAGGAGGACTTTACTAGCCCTCTGGTTAGTCAGGTCATGTTGGTTGGACATTTTTTTTTCACGGATTATCCATCAGCAAAAATTAAAAACTTCCTGTATGGAAGTTTTTAATTTTCAGACCGATAAGGAAATAAATTTTCAAAAATCCTTTCTTAGTGCTCACTCTCGTTATACAGTATACAGGTCATCTGCCTAGCCTTTTCCTAACTACGTTGGGGCCGGCTCCCAGTCTCACCGGATGCAGCTGAATACCAGTATTTTACATGGAACGACTGCCTATCTGACGTCCACAACCCAGTTACTGGGTAACACGATACCCCTTGGTAAGACTGGTTGTCAGACTTTCGGGCTTCTGACTACCCGTAACGACTAAAAGATCTACAAATAACAGCCGGGACCAACGGCTTAACGTGCTTTCCGAAGCACGGAGGGGTCTTGGTATGTAAAGATGGTCACCCATCCACGGACCAACCGTGGCAAGCATAGCTTAACCTGATCGATCGATCCGTGCGGCTGTTATTACTTAGCCACAAGCCCCGACCATACCAGTATTTACAAAACTCTAAATACCATACGAGCTCAATACCAAAGACATTTCATAAGAGCATTCGTACTTGCAGTTGTTCAGTACCAACCCTATTGGTAGGTAAGTATCGGGGGTGCCACACAGTTCTTAAATCACACTCCACGCAGTGCAAATTGCTTTTAATCCACTCCATAGATGCCGTTCGCCGACAAAGGACGTAGTACTTATATTCATCGTCGCGGTTTTAAAATCAGCCTTATTTAACAGCTGCAAGGTTCGACTTGCCTTGAGCTGTTTGAAGTTTTAAGTTGAAGTTTAGAATGGAATGGAGTGGGTCTCAATAAAAATGTCTAGTGATTGCTCTATGTAATCGACACGAGGCGTTCTATTCATTGTGAGTGGTCCTTGACGAGTCGAACGAATTAAGTCCATGTTTAATTGATGAATTTTATTGGTTTTTTTTTTTTGATGGGAAATCATTAAATAACTTCTCCCGCTCTGGGCGGAGCGGGTCCCGGGTGTGTCAGACTTGTACTGACTAAAACCCACCCGTATTCCTTCCGTTGCCTGTGTTGCTAGGGGCCTCGGTGACCCTTTACTACCTTCCCGCGACCCCTACATTTGTGCTGACGACATCTCTTTGAGGCGCGCGTGGAATACAACGCGCCATCGACCCGGGCCTGGTCCTTACCGGACGTTGAGCTACCCATCGCTCACCCTCAACCACCCCGCCTCTTGGTGATTGGTGGCTTGGGAACTCAATAAATGCATCTCGCCAAATTATTTGGCCAAGAGAGTAAATTGCAGCAGTAGCTGACTGTATTGTTTGTCCATGAATTGTTGGCCATAATTATTAATCCAATAACCTGTTTTATTGAATTAAAGTCCGGGCAAGAACGAATGTGGCTTTTTCAAAGCAAATGTACTCTCAAGAGACCAGTGGCGGCCCAGTGGTAACGGCCGCGACTTACGAATTGTAGGTTGTAGATTCGAACTCGGATAGGCGCTTTACTTTGTGCAAATTATTTCATCACCACTGCTCTCAAAACGGTGACGGAAAACATCGTGAGGAAACCGGCATGTCCTAGAACCAAAAATTCGAAGATATGTGACATCTACCAACCCGCACTGGGCCCGCGTGGTAGATTACGGTCCACTCCCTCTCACAGAGAGGCGTGTGTCCCAGCAATGGGGACATTATAGGCTGATTATGAAGACTGGTTGTCAGACTTTCGGGCTTCTGACGACCCGTAACGACCGTTAAAGGTCTACAAATGACAGCCGGGACCAACGGCTTAACGTGCTTTCCGAGGCACGAAGGGGTCTTGGTATGTAAAGATGATCACCCATCCACGGAACAACCGCGGCAAGCGTAGCTTAACCTGATCGATCGACCCGTTCGGCTGTTATTACTTAGCCACAAGTCCCCCCCCTAAATTAGCATGCATTATACATTAGTATACTTAATTATTTTCTTTTATATTAGTACAACTAAATTCAGAAACACAAGCCCCTCACAAACACCATAAATGTCTTACTATATTACTCAGTAGTAAGCTTAAATATCCATTTTTTCTACACCCTGCTCTGTGCCATCCAGATGTCAAATGCGGAGCTATGATCAGAATTCGGGGTTAACAGACATGAAGAATTTAGTAGCTGTTAGCTGTAGAAGAATTTATTTTTTTTATTAAGGGGACTACAGGACCTAAACGCAACTTTTATAAGTTTTATAATGCCTTAAAGTATATGATCCACTGCAGTAAACACATCAGAAAAATATTCTTAAGGATATATGCTAGGTAGATAGTGTGTTGAAAACATAATGTAACTAATTTGATACGATAGAAAAAAAATCACGAAGATACCTCTAAAAATTTCTTTTAACGATTAAAAACCACACTAATATACATGCAATCATTGTCATTTTTTGTCAGATTATTCTACAAGCAACATATTAGCATAATAGTGTTTTATTTTTTTTTATACAATCTATAGATTTTTTGTAAATCGATAATTGCTTCATATTTTGCAATAAATTACCAGCGTTGTATTATCGCGCTTCTCTTTCTTTTCTATGCAGTCCGACAGTGACCGCGCTTTAGGTGTTGTCGGCCTCTTAAGGCGCTGACAAGACCCAATTGACCAAAATAGGCTTCGCTTAAGAAAAAAATTGCCAAATCTGTATAGTTTGTGGTAGCGGAAAAAATATATATTAATTTTGAACATATTTCCCAGAACTTGGTTGTTACTAAAACACGTTTTGAAAACAAAATCTCGATACAAACTAACGTTAAACTAACCTCTTACTTTGAGTTCTAATCCAAAATATCTGTATCAAATATCAACATACGTTACGTATTTAATTAATAACAAGAATGTCTTATTTGAATGCAGTACTTGGTTGTTTTTTATTTTCGATTACTCAACTCAATTTTGAGTAAATAGATAATTACTTCATATTTTGCAATAAATCACAAGCGTTGTGTCATCGCGCTTCTCTTTCTTTTCTATGGAATTTGAGAGTGACCGCGGTTTAGGTGTTGTCAGCCTCTTAAGTAGAAGATATACTTAATAAAAATCTTAATTCGGTAACTCATTTACTGACACACATCGCATAGCCTAAGCCGCTGGGTCTGAAACAACTTTCTCTATAATATCGTGTGCCGATACAATATTATATATACTTCAATTTACACGGACAAGCACTTCAAGAGTTATTAGTAGACTATGTGGGTCATTGTTTTTTTTTCTGGGTATCATCTGGCAGTTTTAGTATTTTATGCGGCCTACCTAAATGTCCTTTCTTTGGTATTGTTTGTCGTTCTGAGCTCCGTTGTTGTTGAGTTGAGCTGCATGACTAGGGTAAACTTGCCTAATTCGTACCCCTTAAGAGAAAACCATCATATTTAGAAAATTAGGAAAGATAAATTAGTATTAATTAAAAGTAATTTTTGTTTGCTAAATGCTTAATTAGTTCTATAATCAAATTTAACAGAAACCTTATAAACTTCTCAAAAATAAACAATTAAAAAAAAACTAAAAAAGTACGATTTAAGACCATTCATCCCAAATCGTACTGCTATATCCTTAATTCGTACTTTGAGATCTATTCATTGGTATACAGTATTGAGAATCAGCATCATAATCAACAATGTGTTATTAAAACAAGTAGTAATTCTTAACAAATTCGACGGATGGTCTTCGCCAATTCTCGGCAATCATCGCAGTTATAAATCGTAAATCGTACCAGTAAGGTCGTTCGACTACAGATGCAAGCGTTGCACTGCTGAAATATATATTTAAGGCATGGGAGAACTCGCAAAATGCTATTGGAGTTTTCTGTGATCTCTCCAAGGCTTTTGATTGCGTGCAACATGACACGCTCTTGCGTAAACTACATCATTACGGTGTCCAAAATGAAGCTCTTAAAGTAATAAGTTCATATTTACATAATAGGTTGCAATGTGTAGATGTTAATAGTGTGAAATCTTCCGAGCTTCTACTACAGTTAGGTGTACCACAAGGCTCAATACTGGGTCCATTCTTATTCTTAGTATACATTAATGACTTGCCTTTCTATTTAAAGGGTATCTGTGACGTTGTACTGTTTGCAGATGATACCTCTCTTATTTTTAAAGTAGAAAGGAATAGACAAGATTTTGACGACGTAAACAGTGCACTCTCAATTGTCACGGATTGGTTTACGACAAATAACTTAGTTCTCAATGCTAAGAAAACAAAATGTATAAAGTTCGCTTTACCGAATGTTAGAAATCTAGGACCCAACATCGTCTTGGATAAAGAGGTTCTTGATACTGTAGACTCGGCAGTTTTTCTAGGCATAACAGTAGATGCTAAACTTCAGTGGGGCCCTCATATATCAAGCCTAGCGGGAAGGCTCAGTTCGGCCGCTTACGCCGTCAGGAAAGTAAGACAATACACTGACGTTGATACAGCTCGTTTAGTATATTTTAGTTATTTTCATAGCGTTATGTCCTACGGTATTCTGCTGTGGGGCAAAGCCGCTGATATTCAAAATATATTTGTTCTTCAAAAACGAGCTGTTCGAGCAATTTACCAGCTAGGTGCCAGAGTGTCTCTGAGGGATTTTTTTAAAGATATTGGTATTCTCACGGTGGCATCACAATTCATCTTCGCCAACATCTTATATATTAGGCAAAATATACACTTATACATTAAAAACAGTGATATTCACAATATTAACACCAGAAATAAGGACAAATTACGTGCTCCATTTCACCGGCTTCACAAGGTTCATAACTCGTTTGTTGGGCTTGGTATTACTTTTTATAACAAGCTACCCTCTTCATTGCTAGATTTGCCTTTTAATGCGTTTAAAACTAAAGTAAAATCCAAACTTTGTTCAAGGGCATACTATTCTATCAACGACTACTTAAACGATAAGAATTGTTGGTCGCTGTGATTAACTCAAGACAATGTTTATGTTCTTTCTCCAGAATTAGCTTACCTAGTGACAGGTTATATGAGTTCATATATTTGTTTATTTTATTTGACTGTATAAGTCAATTTATTTTAATTTTCGTTTATTATTGACATAATCTTCTCATTACAATGTTTTTGTTGAGTTGTATTGCAATATGTGGTTAGCTAGCGACCTCGATAACTGATTATATTATTCTTACAACCGGCAGCAAGTTCGTCATGCTCCCTTAGATGTCACTGCTTGCGGTAGCGTCGGGGGTCGGGTTGCCTCCTTCCCTCAAATATGGCGAGGGGGGTAATGGCTGATTTTTGCGTTATGCTCGTGAACGGGTGCTGCTTGTGGTGACTGGTAGTCTTGCTGACCATTGTCTTGTTTTGTTTTGTTATTAGTAATTAACTGTTTATTTATTTTAATTTGTTGGTCCTAGTTCATCATTTGTGACTGTTACGGCTGTAGATATATGTAAGCGGGCACGCCCTTCATACTTGAAGGCTTTTACTTAGGTTTTAAGTTCTGTTTACGTTTTTATCTCTGCTTGAGAATAGTTTTCGGTCTTTTTCTTTTCTTTTTTTTTTTTGTTGTTGGTATAGTGGTGTGCTAGCTGACATATGGCTAATAATTTAATGTTTTGTGTTTCACGTGTTGTAAATTGTTTTGCATACTATTGTATAGAATCCATTATTTTCTCTAACTGAACAGACAGCTGTGCTGCTGGGGAGTTTGTTGGCCACTTCTTCTTCCCAGTTAAAGCACTAGGAAGTGGCGAAGGTTGGGCGTTTTGGGGGACTGTCTTATGTAATTTTGACGTTCGAAAAGTGCTGATCCTCAGCCTAGTTTGAATAAATGACTTTTGATTTTGATTTTTTTTTTTGAGTACGTTTAAGAATTTAACTCGAGTACGAAATAGGAGCAAGAGCCAAACAAATTTTAAATTTACCGCCAAAAAAATTGACAACAGTTACGAGTATGATAACACGTCAGATGATATCGCAAAGATACACATTAATACGTGTCAAATCGTAAAATAGGTTATACACGACCTTATTTGAATAAAACTCTTACGAAATGTGTAAAAATATTACAACAATAGTTGAAAAAAACTTACTTTTTCAATATTTTTGTCGAGAGCAGCTTCACAGGTGTTATCTGTCAGGTGCTGAAATGGCCGACTGTTATTTCTATTTTCTGACACTAGAGGCGCTGATAGCTGTTACAAAAGCCGAGTTTTAAGTGGAGTACGAATTTGGCGTAAGTACGATTTAGGCAAGTTTGCCCTACTTACAAATGCGTGCACTGACTGGACAAGTCCACTCAATTTGTGTGGGTCTTTAATCAAAAGACCATTTCAGACACCAATCTACATGGTCTTCATATGATCTGACCAAGATTATGTCTGGACTCTAAAAGCGACTGTGATCTCTGAGTTTGTTTCAGCCTTTTTTCTCAGAGTAGTCAGATAGGAAACGCCGACCTCATCTAGTTTAAAAAAATGATTGACGTGTAAAAGTGTTTGTAGAAATCTACTTATGGAAATAAAACCATTTATCATTTATTAACTTATTGCAACGTCCGTAACTTTTGAGAGCCGCTAAATTTGAAGGTATACCTACCAAAAAGTTATACCATAATTATTACCAAAAAGTTAAACATAACATCACGCCTTGTTTCCACGAAGGGTTGGGCAGAGGTGTACCTGTAGTACACCCACATTTCGCCAGTTATGTTTAAGTCTCATGTAATAGGGGGCGAGCCTATTGCCATCAACTGGGCACAGTCCAGACTCCGGGGTTCTACTGAGAAATTCCGATAGAAAAACCCGATAACACTTTGCCCGACCCGGGAATTGAACTCATGCTCAGCAGTAGTACCTGCGACCACTAGACCGACGAAGTAGTTATTAGGTATTATTATGTAGTAAATATAACAACTAAGTTATCAAATTAACCAATAAGACCGCAACGTCACAAAAGCAAAACGTGCCCTCGGCGCCAAGCTACGAATTATTCCTTAAAATCTGTCATGTAGTTGTGACCGTGGCGTGCTGGGCACATTTTTGTCTGTCATCTATACATGACTGTGGCGGTCAAAAGGTTAAAGCCTCCTCTCTCCTACAGAGCTGTGCTCGAAAGGGTCCACAATGATCATGTCTTCGCAAACCTACCACAAGTTCGCATTGTGGAATGCAATTTTATATGTTGATTAATGTGTAGGTTCTATGAAGATTTTTTAGAAGTTTGGCAGGACATCCGTGATCAGTAGATCATGATAATATAGATGCATTTAGTGGATAAGCTAGTTCATTGGTCCCAACTTTCAAGGCGAGGTGCTTAGCCAGCCATAATTGTCGACTCGACTACCATTGTAAGAATGCAACGACTCAGCAAAACGGTCTCATTTGAAAATTATGAAATTACACCAATTTTTCCTTCTACAATGTCTTTTTATTAGCGCAATGTGGCTCGACTAGCTCAATTTGTTTCTATTCTCCATTCCATAACACGCAAAAGTGGACTTTACGACAATGGTAGAAGGTACATTCTGGTACATGGATGTGAAGGAATGGAAACCACGTATGCGTAATTGCTTTTCATTACGGTTCCATTGTAGTCGAGAGGTGCGGACGAGTGGGGGGGTGAGGAAACCGAGGAGGGCGTCAAATTGCCAACAATTACACAATAAAAAAATTTAAAATCGCCCACAACTCGGATTGGAACCATTATGCGGAAAGAATCCAGTTCTGATTTTTGTTTCGGCTGTTGGGTCTTGTCGGGCTGTAGCTAAATGTTGACTGCATCGAGCAAACTTATCTTATCTAGTTGTTATTTTAAATAGTAATAATAAATATCCTCCAGACTGAAATTCGTCTATAGTGGCCAGTCTCAGCGGAGACCAGCCATTGACGCGGGAGATATTACAGTACACGTGTGTGCGCAAACACAGGTGCACTCTCTCTTCCCTCAATCTCATAGTCTGAAGGGACGGCAATCCTACACGAAACAGACATATCATCATATACAGGGTGTCCGGTAAAGAATGGATAACCTCGAATAATAAAAGATCATAAGGCCGTTCTAAAAACATACAGGGTGGAATTTTGAGGCGTGGCAGTAAGGGCAGCTACCTTAACCGTTGTAGCTACATTTCCAGTCTTTAGAGACCGTCCTAAACTTTTTGAGACTTTTAGATCTGCATTCACAGATTTTGAAAAAGTTGTACAGTCAGCAAGAGAATAGGCAGTTTTCATAAAAAAAACTTTTTTTGATGCCAATCAATCGTGTTTCTTACAGGGATAAAAAACTCTATTAAACCAACAGAGGTTTGAGTACTAGAAAAGTCAAAAATTGCAAAAAACGATTCCCATACATTTTGTAGGAAATGAGACTCCAACTTACTTTTTTTTTACGATGGATAGACTGGCCGAAAATAAACAAAAAAGATGAACTTCAAATTTCAAATGAATACACGTTATAATTTAATTTGGTTTGAGAACAATATTTACATAGTTTGTTGCTTTTCAAAAAGCTTTTCCCATACATAGGTATTTTTTGCGATTTTTGACTTTTATAGCGAACGAAATAGCGAGCGAAATTTTTAACGTTTGCCATACAAATCTGAAAGTTCTAAATTATTTGAAGTCATTTTCTTCTCGGAAATCACAAACAACAAACTATCTTGTTCTTAAAGCAAATAAATGTATAACGCGTATTCGTTCTAAGTTTATTTTTTTTTGTTTTTTTCGGCTAATCTGTCCATCATTTCATAACAAAGTAAGTTTGTAGTTTCTTTCCTATGAAATGTATGGAAAAAGTTTTTTTGCGATATCTGACTTTTCTAGTACTCAAACCTCTGTTGATCTAATAAAGTTTTTTGATCCCTGTAAGAAACAGGATCGATTGGCACCAAAAAATGTTTGTGGAAACTGCCCATTTTCATGCTGACTGTACAACTTTTTCAAAATCTGTGAATGCAGATCTAAATGTCTCAAAAAGTTAAGGACGGTCTCCTAAGACTGTTTTCCTGTAGCTACAACGATTAAGGTAGCTGCCCTTACTGCCCTGTTTCAAAAATACACCCTGTATAGGTATATCCCAAATAGTACCTAAGATACGAGTTTGTAGGACAAATTACAGTGCAGTTTCTACTTCTTCTGTGTACTTCTTCTTTCTTCTTGTGCTTCTTCTGTGTTCTTTTTCTTCACACTATTTACTGTCTGTCTGTCGGCATAGTCAACGTACAATATTATAACAACAAATAACCGAGGGCTTTCATTCATTTGTGGGCTTGGTGAAGAAGAATTTAAAATAAGGTAATAGGTTAGGTTATGTTAGGTTAGTTATTATTTTTTTTGTATTTTTATTAGAATTATATGAAATTTCAAGGTTATCCATTCTTTACCGGACACCTGTATATGCCACTATATGTTATCATTAGATACTCGTAGTACAACGATTACAAGCTCATTGTAAGGCAACTCATCAGCTAATACTTGATTATGATCTGCCTTTGATTGTAGATCCCGAGTACATTGATCTTTTACTGAAATCCCTGTATGAGCTAACAGGTGCATATCTAGGAAAGTCGTCAAGCAGCCAGAGGTTTAATTGCTAGAAATTGATTTTAGTGACTTAATGCAGTTTTTCTTTCTGACTGAGCTGTCCATGCGTCATTTTCGTGAACGGGCGCCGTCAGTTGGGACTCTTAGCTGACTCGGCTTATTTTTAATAATTTTATTTTTAAATAATTTTTTTGTTTATTTTGCTACTATGGACGCATTTTTTTTACATCTTCCTCACATTTAGTTATAAATTCATCATTATTTATACTAATCTTTATATAAAAATATAATTTAAAAGTGTGCCCATGGAGTTTCTTGCCCGTTCTTCTCCATTGGTACCTACCTACTGCGCTTTGGAATGGGCAACTAGCTTCATATTTCTAACTGCCCGACTCCTTGACTAATCAAAAGTGCCTGTAAATGGTTTAATTGAAATAAATGCTTTGAATTTGAGTTTGAGCCATCGATTCCTTAGGCATATGTCCCATTGCCGGTAATCAACGAGAAGAGAAGTACCACTAGCAACTAAAACGAGTTGGCGAGCAGCGTGTACCCAACGTGAGTCTCTCAGCAAAG
Source organism: Atethmia centrago (assembly GCA_905333075.3). Taxonomy (NCBI): domain Eukaryota; kingdom Metazoa; phylum Arthropoda; class Insecta; order Lepidoptera; family Noctuidae; genus Atethmia; species Atethmia centrago. The sequence continues at coordinate 22,124,841 of HG995388.1, forward strand.
TCAAAGTCAAATTATTTATTTCAAATAGGCACATAAAAGGCACTTTTCAACGTCAAAATTTACAAAAGAAATTGAATTGATTCTAGTCGCCCCTTCCAAAAAGTAGTTTCGTATGGAGAAGAATGGGCAAGAAACTCCACTGTTAATTCTTTTAAATGTTTTACAATATTAATATTTTGTATAGGTACATTAATTATGTAATTAAATGTGAAGACGATGCACCTAGAATAAAATTACTATAGGTACCACAATTGGTAAAAATAATTAAAAATTAAGTAATGACAGATAAATTCATTATGTTATAGATACAAGATCCTCACATATTTACAAATATTGTAAAAGTATACGATTTCCTAAAAAAAATAAAGTATTACTGTAACGAACGCCGAGCGTGCAAAGTGCAAAATTACTTTAATTTTTTCAGTCAACATTGTTTTATTATTTTTATCAAATAATAAATAATACAAATAAAATAGCAACCAGTGTATGAAGCTGGGCCAGCTTGTTTCCAAGCATTCTTATCTTGGATATAATCCTCTAATTTGTATATGCTTGTTTACAAAGTGTACTTTTAATGTGAGTTTTAAATTTTCTATTATTTAATTGCAGTATATCAGAAGGTATTTTGTTGTAACATTTAACACAGTACCCATAAAAGCAAGTGTTCTGTCCGCCAAGCGAGCATCGCTGAGCAAGAAGTCTCTTTGATAGATCTTGTCGTTGCGACAAACGAGTACTTGAGATCAGTCAGCGGTTGACTAATATAAATATGTATCTCTTTTACTCATCCTGGACCTACAATCTTTTTTACGTTTCCTTAGCATAAAATCGTTGATAGCTAGTTTCTTCCTCATCGGCGGTGAGACAAGTACCTAAACCAGATTATTTCACCATCTACGGGGACTTTCGCATACATTATATTTGCCTATGTAATTTCATTAGGAGATCCTTTCTACGAAACATATATGCCAGGTCAGACTGGATGCAGAAGACGGAGGACAGGGTGTTGTGACGCAGCTTGGGAGAGGCCTATGTCCAGCAGTGGACTGTTATAGGCTGAGTTGATTGACTGATTGATATGTGCCAGGACATTTCTAGAGAATAATTGCGGTATTGTTCGCAGGTGTGGTTCCAGAACAGACGCGCTAAGTGGCGCAAGCGAGAGAAGGCGCTCGGTAGAGACCATGCGCCTTACATGCACCACGACCATGGTAAGAAATCACCACACTTCGCTTCATGTTATATAAAATCTCGGTCGCAAAAACGAAATGAAGACTCAATGAGTCGTCAGGACAGTCAAGGGAGCTCAATACTTGCTTATTTTTATTCTAATTCCTTTTCTATTCATCCCTTTATCATATTAAACGATAATATTTGGCTTAACTTTAAACAATCAAACTTTCTTAGAACATAAACTCTAAAGATATAGAATACTAAATCTTCCCTTTTACATATTTGTACCTATATTTTACAGTTATATTTGTACATATTTGTGTAGACCTCGCAAAAAGGTTGTAAAGGGTATTCCCTTTACAACCTTTTTGCGAGTTCTAATCTAGATGAATCCAATTAGGATATTAGTTTTATGTTTTTAAAGCGGTGGACCAGTGGTAACGGCCGCGTCTTACGAGTTTGTAGATGGTTCGAACCCTGACAGGCGATTTACTCTGTATTGATTATTTCATCACCACTGCTCTCAAAACGGTGAAGGAAAGCATCGTGAGGAATCCGGAATATCCTAGAACCAAAAAAATCGAATACATGTGACATCTACCAACCCGCACTGGGCTCGTGTGGTGGATTACTCTCACAGAGAGCTGGCCTGTGTCCCAGCAGTGGGAACATTATAGGCTGATTATGCATTCCATGCTATACTCAGGCCGCCTAGAAAGGCATAGGCCTGTCCTTCTTAGGCTTACTTGTAACGAAGTTTGACGCTGTCAAAATATAAATTACCACCGAGACGCTTAAGAAAGTTGGCAACTCTCAAACCCTTGGCCTGGCCCCGCAGATTTTGGCCTCACATATCTTGGTTTTGACATTCCTACTTAAATTCTTAAATTAAGAACGTGGCCGATGAAATAATAGGCCACTTCTGCATAGCATATTGTTAGATTCAAAGAAACACTGGTTTTAGCATGGAACTCTGAATTGTTGTCTGCTGAAATATTTCCTATTTACATACACAAACTCACGCCTTCTTCCCATGGTGGTAGACAGAAACTACAGATCGCCACCTGAAAGAAAGAAAAAATAACGTTTATTTGGATACAGTTCGTGAAACACAAAATAAAAATAACAATAAAAACAGTGAAAATAATGTTTTACAACATACCCGCTAGTAGCAATGGGCATCATTTTGACACTTTAACAAAATTCATTGCGTTATTTACGGTGTTTGACATCTTTCGGACATACGAAGCAATGTATTAGCAATTAGGTCCCCTGTCATATACGCGCGCTGGTTGCGAGTACTATACAAGGTGTCGTTTTGCATCCTCGTCAAATTTAAGGAGGTAACTATGCTAATGATTCTCGACACGAATCAATAATAAAATAAGTACGTCTTTTTTTTTCTAATTTTTGGAATAGAAAGAATGTGTTTTAACACACATGTTAAAACGCGGCCCGTGTGATACCGCACTGTAACTGCCCTTTTACACACACACTACCGCATACGCAACGGGGTGATTCTGTTCTGTGAAAGTGGTGTATTCTAAAATACTGTCAAACTTAAAAAACTAAAAAAAAGTATGTACCTATTAATTATTGAGCAGGTATCGTAATTTTATTTAATTATATATGTCTTTCATAGCAGCCTCCTGAAATTTGACGAGGATGCAAAACGACACCTTGTTTCCTTCTCTTTCATTCCTTTATTATCTGTGCTACATTTCCAACTTATTACTTATTTCCAAAACAACATTAATCGTCCAAAACAAACACGTAATTACATTGGAAAAATACTTTCCTTGTCAAACGACATACATCTCTTTATAATGACAAGGTACGGTCATCATCAAAACTCATAAGTTATATATTTCACGTAATTGGTCCCCGTTTATCGGCCACAGGGCGGTAATGAAATACGAACCGAATGCACCCGATGTTTACCGATCATTTACCGATCGCTATCAGCCGTGTGAGCAAGCAATATGTACGTAAACTAGGGTTGATGATCGTTTGGGAACTTATTCATAATTGCCCAATTAGGAGTTGAAATAGTTTTACAGGGTTATTGTAGTTTTGTAAATTTAAAATATAAAAATACAAGGCCAGTTTTTCGAATGAAAAATATCGTAAAATGAACGTGACAAACAAATATTACGCAGTGTAAATTGGCTATGGTCCCTAACCCTGACATCAAACAATGGACAAGATTTTCAAACCTTTATGGCTTTAATACGAGGCGTTTGGCTACTTTTGATGTGTTTATTTTATGTAATCTTTTTCGTAATGTGCGTTTTGTTTGTGCAGAATAAACTATTTTTTTTTCTTTTCGTTTTTTTCAAATTTCAAGCGCGCGTGAACTGCTGCGATTGGCTGTTGATAAATTATTCAACCAATGGCAGCAGTTTACGCTCGCTTGAAAATTTGTCACATTAATTTTGCAATAATTTCCGTTCGAGAAACTGGCCCTTGTTTTTTAATACAGGGAACGAACATCAAAATTGCCCCTAAATTAAATTAATTACACAAAACCATTGAAATACTTAAAGGTAAAAACATTTAAATTATTAAACTGAATATCCGCCGTGAGAATTGAACGAACAACAACTGACATCAGACTGTTGCTTCATCACTGAACATCATAAATCAAAGAAGAAGGGTCCGCTGTTCTGTGCACCCTAATAAGCATTACATCGCGGGCTCGCTGAGCGGGTGTCATTCACACCGAAATCACCGAGAATTAGTAGCAATTGCGACGTAATTGCTCGTCACCCCTACACACCGCGCGCCCTGATTTAAAACGCTACTTTTAAAACTTCACATGTGCGCACATTACATATTGATTTACATTTAATCATTGTGGCTGTGTTCGATTTTTGTTTTCATTTAAAATTCTCGTATTTGTTCTACTCGTAAATTCGTACTGGCCGATTTAATAATTTGATGTGGTCATGATTATCTTGTCCTTAGCTCAATTTATTTATCATCACTCTTAGTTGACATTCTAAAATAGATAAGATTGATTTAAAATACATTGTAGTGCCTATAGTTGCCTGCCCGTCATATCTGGATAAATCTTACCGTGTATATTTTGGTGAAGTGAGCTTGAAGTGACCTGTCATTCCATCTGATGCTAAGGATTGACAGCTTACTTCAAGCTAACTTCACCTAAGTTTTTACGGTGAGATATTTACAGAATAGACGGGCAGGCAAGTATGCATTATGTAAGCTTTTTAGTCGATAAAACAACACTAATTATACAAAATTATTTCCAAAAATAATTTTGAACTACAATCAAAACTGCCTCAAAGCGACAATACAGTAAAAGTAATTGTTACAGAAACTCACTTATATCGCTCCATAGAACGATATTAGGGAACGTCATTATACTAATGCGCGTATAATGACGCCGCGCAGTTTACTCGATGCCCCGATAACGACAATTACTGGCAATCCGTTTACCGGCTGATATATTGACTGTTAGCACTTTTGTGTGTGATTGTACACACGGCTACATATCAAGGCTCCTACATACTGGTGCGACTTGTCGCGCGACGCGTCGCGACACAAAGGCACCGCTTGTAGCGCTACACGCGGTGTCTTTGTGTCGCGTCGCGCCAGTATGTAGGAGTCTTCTAGCTATCCATTTCCAGTTTATCATAATAATACTAATAATAAATACGCCGTATCTCTACGTTGACGTCGTAGTGCGCGCTCCGAACTCTGGGTCTGTGCCGTTAGAGTTTACTTTGCCGGAACAGGTCTGGGGTAAGGAGCCTGACCAAGAGAGATACATAAACCCGCAGGGCAGCATGTGGCGAGATATTGGGCAGTAGCGACCCCACGAACCCTATCTCCCGGGAGAAATCTTGTTCCTCACCTCTGGCTTGCCTTTATTGGCCGGCTGGAGTGAACACTGACCAGGGATAGAGCTCCCACCTCTTTCTTGCCTTTTTGGCCGATTGAGTGCCGATTCGCAAGAGCAAACGTGCTTGTAGGAAGCAAGTATTCCGATAAGATGCTGGTAGGGATCTTGACCGTACTTCCGGGATTGTCCTGATAGCCGTGGAATCATCATCATCATTCCAGCCGGAAGACGTCCACTGCTGGACATAGGCCTCCCCCAATGGGGGGGGGGGGGGGGTTGCCACAATCGCCATGCTTGGCAGGCGGGTTGGCGATCGCAGTGTGGTTAAATGCATAGAGAACGCTGCTGCCCATTCTCTAGTAAGTCCCTTAGTTGCCTTTTACGACACCCACGGGAAGAGATGGGAGGGTGCTATTCTTTACGTCCGGGACCACACGGAACCGTGGAATACCTCTCCACTTCTCACAAGCACCTCAGGAAGTGTTGCCACATTGTCGCTACGTCACTATGTGCTAGCGACCGTTTTCGGGGGCCCTTTATTGAGTGTGCAAGTCAGCCCCTACTATTTTATCCGTGTATTACATAACATTGCTCAGGCAGGGGACATAGTTCTTCCATAGTTTTAGGTTACCAATTCACTATAGCCACCCAAACCCCTAGCCCAATAATGTTTTGCTTCCATGTTCTGCAATAGTCCAGCACCAACCGGGGTTGTTGGATGCACTTGCATACTGCATACAGGGATAATCGTCGATTGGTGCCTCATTTCATTCAAAACGTCTAATGGGCCTTTGCGAGTTGGCTTCGGCCCCACGTACGCCTTCCAAAGGTCCGGGACCAGGGTCCCGAGATATGTATGTAGTGACACAGTACGTTCCTGGCCCACAAGAATTCCAACTACTTACCACATATCACTGAACCAGTACTTTACCATGTTTTTGATATCCGCAAGAAACATTGAAGCAACCGTCTTGAAAAAGACGAGGTTGTAAGAAACAAGAAAGTAAACACAGACGCGGCACGAGCATCATCACAATGCCGCACCACACGGTTCGCTTCGAAAGAAGCGGTTTTGTAAAGCGCAAGCAGAAGCACCAGCACCCTCCGTATCTTCATTTCAAACCACAGGGATCCTCGACGCTGACGACACACGCGTCCCGCGGATCGACAGGCAATCTTCTTTTGTTCGGTTTTGACTCGACGACGGCGACCGACTAAATGGGTAGCACTCCATGCAGTACTCCTATTTATGCCTTCGCCGGTAACAGTTGCGTCAGCAACTCTGCGGCACCCGCATGCGCGAGGCTTGCCAGGTGGCGCATCGCTATTGGTCGAATCATTTGTAAATAGTTACAGACCATGCTTACCCAAATGTCAATATATTGTATATAAGTAGGGTGTTTAGAAAATATAAAATTCAGTCGATCAGTCAATCTTTAGTAGTTTTATTGCGTACTACCGATACATGCCACACTAAATGTAAACCCATAAAAAAAAAATAAAAAAATATTTGTTAAGACTACAAATGAGGTCCACTGTGTTTGTAACAATCTAACTTAGCCTATGTTAGTACTTAATAACTAAAACAGATCTTGTCCGATCTGCTAACGCCCACACAAGCGAACTATCTGCCCTGGCGGCTATCGAGTACAGAATGATGTTGGGACAGTCACGCAACCTGCGAAGTAACGAGGCAGATTTTTTGCGCCATACTACGTCAAAGCTGTCAGTGCGCGCCTTAGCAAACATCGCCGACGCACTGCAAAACCTGGCAGTCGCAACAGCACCCTGAACGCGTTGTTATATTGGGTACGCACCTACTTATAGATACTGATCTCTCATTGTACAGAAATCCTATACAATGCGAGATCAGATTATACTGGAAATGTATAGCTTGATATGTAGCCGTCTGTACATGCGAGGCTAAATAATAACAGCCGCACGGGTCGATAGAAGTTTTAGCTACGCTTGTTGCGGTCGGTTCGTGGATGGGTGACCATCCATAACATAATCGAGACCTGTCCGTGCCTCGACAAAGACACACACACTTTGACAGTCGCTACGGGTAGTCAGAAGCCAAAAAGTCTGACAACCAGTCTTACCAAGGGGTATCGTGTTACCCAGTAACTGGATTGTGGTCAGATAGGCAGTCGCTCCATGTAAAATACTGGTCAGCTGCATCCGGTTAGACTCAAAATCAAAGTATTTTTATTTCTCATAAACCTACATGGGCACTTATGAAACGTCAGAAGCTAAGTGCACGGTTCCAATTAAACCGTTTATTTTCTCTTCACAAGTTATGAACTTAATCCTAAAATTTTACAGTAGTTCACGAGGAGCTAACTTTGTGAGAGACTGGAGCCTGAGGTAGGTTTATAAAAACCTGTATTACAGGTCAATCGGTCGTTTCCTGTGGAGAAGTGCCGGCAAGAAACTCCACGGTTAAAACTATAGTCTTTTAAAAATAATTGGCTGTTGTAATGTTTTCAAATTAGTGTTAATAGGTATGGGAGGACAGTGTAGGACTGTCAACAAGTACCAGGTACTTAACAAAATAGAAAATGGTCTACAAATCTACAGTCTATTAGGCCTACAACGTTCTCACATTCAGGAAATTTATAAGAATCTATGTAAAATATTAATAAAATAATTAAAATAAAAACCTATTCAAATCAAGTGACAAGATCGCCATGATAGTTGCAAAAAGGCTAGGCAGATTGGTTTTGTACGTGCGTTCGTTCGACGTAGGTATGTGTGTAGCACCTTTATTAAGGTGATACCTACATAAAAATAAGCAAGTGACAGAGTCAATTACTTCCACATGCAAAAAAAGAGAGTGCAACAACGAGCTATCAAAGAGAATACTCGCTAAGCGACGCGCGACGTTCGCGTGGCTGACAGAACACTCGCGAAGAGACTCACTCGGCTGAGAGGCTTGGTTCGCACGGCGGACACGCATACCAGCGACTAATTTCTCGTTGCCGTCGTGGACTCGGTGTTCGTTGCTCGCCAACTCTTTTTTAGTTGCTAGCTTTACTCGCTTTTCGTTAATCGCCGGCGGTGGGACGGGTGCTTAGGTATTTAGAATATTTCCGAAAATACACTTTTGAGATAGTTACCGACAAAATTGTGGTCACGGTCGTTCATTAAGGTCATACGTAAAAATAAATCACAGCGAACTGGGCGGCCATGAGAAAGTGACAGAGTCAATTACCATGCGAAAAAGAGAGCGCAACAATGCGCTAGAATCAAATTAAAAAACGTTAGAGCGCCAAACCAAATAAATATTTTCAGCCAGAGTTTTCAATTACCTAATACGCAGATTTCGAATGCAATTTTGCAATTAAATTACTTTTGGCGTTTAGAATTACAGAAAAAAATATAAAAGTAGATGTCTTTTCGGAATTAAATTCTATCGAGGAAATGTAACCCAATTGCGTTTTCCTTCAGTCAGAGTATTAATCAAATAGTCAATAAACATATATCCAAAAACTATATCCATACATGCTGTAAAAGTGAAAAAAATGGTTACGAAAAAGCCCCCAATATATTTAGGTATCGCCTTAAGAGCGCGCGTTCAATTTAGCGCAAGTCAAAATCTGCGCGATCTATGAAATGACACACACTGCAACACACTACAATGGTTCCTCTGTGTGCGTGAGCGCTTAAACGTTTGCACGAATCATTTTGATAGTTTTATTTATTTAAGATTTAATTTTTTTTCTAATTGTTGAAATAAATTTTAACAAGCGAAGTTTAAAGTATTTAATTTTAAAATCGCACATATCTGATTGGCATTTAGCGACTTTTTCTTGGGTCGATCATCTCTGGCAACCAAGGGTGGATCCAGGATTTATTTCTGCCCCTGTGCTCCACAAGGGGCAGACGGGCAAAAATAATCATATCTGTTAAAAATAAAATTATAGTATTTATATAAAGATTTATTAAAATATGAAAACAATAAAACATGGGATCCTGCCGTTTTGCCGAAAAGATTTTGCCAAAATTTCAGTACCCAAACAAATTTAAGCAACCTTTCTTTATACCAATGCAGTGTTTGGAATGATTTTAGTACGCACATTTTCATTTGGTCAAATTTTTACTTGGAAGAATATTATCAAGGTTAATGTCATTTAGGCATTTGGTTATTAATCAAATGATTTATTACAGCAAACAATCTTTAGACAATAAACGTTAGAGAATGTGTAGTGTGAATGAGATGTGCTTGAATTTGTCTGAAACAAGTCAAATTTATGGTTACTTATGGAACTAGTTAGAGTAGGTTAATTATTTTTAATAATGGTTTGGTTGGGTTAGATTAAAACTGTGACCTCCTACGCACGAGCCGAGCGAGCGAAACGAGCGGTGCCGCGGCAGCGGCCGGCGAGTACCAGAAACGAATGGATTATATAGAAAAAAAATATGGAAAAAAAGGGATTCTTTTTAGCAGGCTATCGAGAACCAACTAGTCAGACGAGGTAGAAATTTTATTTTGCGTAAAGTGAATAAGTGTAATAATAAACGAATTCCAACTAAAATATTTGACTACATAAAAATTGATAAAAGTACTAGTAGGTAAACAAGTTATTGTTTAAACGTTCACTTCCCAAACATTAGGTTTACGTTACAATTATTTGTGATAAGATTATTTGCTAAGTAATAATGTAGCAAATGAAATTATGCGGAAAATTGTTTGGGAAGTAATAATTTGGCAATTTATTTTCGATGAAAACGAAACAAGAGAGACCCAAAAAACATACATGATTAATACAGGCAGTTTTATTTTGTTTCCTGCTAAAGATGTCCAGCACTTCATTAGCGTTCATTTTTTTTGCAGTCTTGATGGATACTCGTATGCATTAAAGCCAGTCCATTCAAATGCTTTTCTGTCATCCTGCTGCGAAGATATTACTTGAATCCGCGTAAGGGTGAGAAAGATTACTCGGCAGTGCTAGTAGTAATAGGATAGCATATACGTGCAGAGCAATTGACAAAGAGTTCTAATATTCGGCAGCACCGATGCTGTCTGTTGCAATTATTAGCTCTGCATTTAAAGCTAAAAAACAAAGAAGGTCTTGATTATATACTTCAGAGCCTTGCAAAATATCCTCTATATCTTCAAACATTTTTTTAATATTGAAAATAAATTTGATTTTATATGAAAAAAATAAATGCCAAAATTAAAATCTACTTAGTAAGCATGGTCAACCGAACGTTAGTTACATGACCTGTAACATCGTATTCATCATAGTTTACTGCATCATTAGATTTACTCGACTGTTCTTCAATGTAATTCTTTTTTGGACTGACAAAACCTACTCGTAAAGGCGAACGGCAGGCTTGTATGGGACTTTCGTACAGCTAATAAAATTTCGCGTTTTGGGATATTTTTGTTTTAATTGGTAGTTAATACGATAGACAAGCCCTTTTTAAATTCTTGGATTTTTAGAACTTGGGACGTAAAAGTTATAACCAGTTTTATTTTTTAAGGTTATGTACTAGTGTACCAATGTAGATTGTTACTTAAAGGCACATAAACATTGTTTCTGTAATAAATTATATGTTTTAGATTGCTTGTCGCTATTTTTGTAGTGTTTTACTTACTATCAAGTAGGTAAATTGAGAAGAAGATCGTACCTACACAGCGGATTGCATTAGCAGATACCTATGTCCAGCAGCTGACTGCAACAGTTTGATAATGATGAAGTCCTGATGGGGTTTTGAGTGTAGGTAAATAAAACAATACAGTTAATAGTTTTTTTTTAATTAAATCTGGTGGATGCCAAGCTTCACAGTTTGGCCCATCGTCGCAAGGTTGCCTGCTTGTCGGTCTTCTATAGATTGTACTTCGGAGAGTGTGCTCAAGAACTCCACGACCTCATTCCACCGGCCCCCTTCTATTATCGGTCATCTAGGCGCACTTCAGGTTACCATCCCTTCCTGGTGGCTATCCCACCAACTCGCACTAAGCGTTTCCAAACTTCTTTTATAATGCGCACAGCAAAGGAATGGAACTCTCTGCCTGCGTCTGTGTTTCCGAACGCATATAACCCTAATCTCTTCAAAGTGAGAGTGAACAGGCTTCTTCTGGGTAAGCTCGCTCCATCGTCGACTTTGTTTGCGAAATTTGTCAGGAATTTTAGATATTTTTAGCTTCGAAATTGACACTGAAAGTGAAATCAAGAAAACCCCTTTTCAGTTATCTTGATGGCATTCCCAAACACTTTATTAATCGAAAAAAGTGTCTAACTAACAAACTAGACAACAATATTTCCTAAAATTACCAGTAATTGGTATGTTTGTAAGATAAGTAGTCGTTGGACAATCTGGTTTGAAAAATCACGTCTTTGAGCCAAACAGCGCTCGGACCGCGTGTACGCTCTTAAGGCTCGTGCAGACTATCGCAATATCGCGGGCGCGATAGGCAGCAATATGCCTGTCGCGCCCGCAATATCGCCCCAGTCTACGGAAGCCTTTAGATATGGCAGGTTTGTGTATGTATGTATGTATGTATGTATCTGTGTTTCTTTGTGCCACCATAACTTTTAAATGCCTGAACAGATCTAGGTAGGTATGGGATATCGTTAGAATTCCTAGATCATCCCGAGTGACATAGGCTACAAACATTTTTGAAAAACAAAAACAATATGGCGGCAGTATGGCTCCATTTTGAAATGTGAAAAAAATATCCGATAATTACAATATGGGTATCAAATTGAAGGCCTTGATGAGTTAGAAATTTATGCCAATAAATTTTACATGTGTAGGGTGTACATGTAAAACAAACATTTCAACCTCACGCCATCTTTGTATTAGTTAATCTGTAAATATTCTTTTTATTTTTCTTTAATGGCCAACCAACAATTGTTTACAGAGTTATTATATTTAAAATAATATTTGACTTAAATCTAAGCTTAATGTAACAATTTCAAAGTTAGCACCGTATGCCCCATAAACGTAATAATTGTGCCACAAACACTATACTATAAAATTAATAACTAAGTAGGAAAAAACAAAAGAAACAAACTCAAAGTAATATTAAAATAAGAGTTTAAAAATAACATCACAAATCAAACAAAATAAAATTGGTCTTAAACGTAAAACGTAGGGACATTGATAAATTACATTTAAAAAAAATGGTTGTGTGTAAAGTCGGTTTATGGACGATAATTTTACGTGATGACAAGAGAGAGATGCATCACAAGCCGAATGGCCGATCGTGCTTCTCTATCGCTAGTTCCGCGCTCTCGCTTGCACGCTCGGCTCAGGCGGAACGTGACACTTTTTCGTGCAGCCGGCGTTCATCGATTTATAAGAAGTTATCACGTCATCATAAAATACAAATACCTTAAATGAAATAAAATTAAAAGGCATCGTTAACAGTTATTCTGTGGAACTTGGAAAATGATATACTTATATACAAAGGCAAAGGTCACTCATTTAGTCCCTGACTAAACAGATAAATAAAATTATCATTGTAGTCGGAGAACCTTAGATTAAAAAGTGTTCCACAGAACGGTAGCAGGGCAGTCGTGCTTTTTTTTAATAATCTAAGCAGTACTTAGTTTAGTAGGAAAATGGCTAGAGCAGGTGCGGACACTACAAGGGGCCTATTGTGGAGATATCAGCGCGCTATCACCTGCCTAAACACATTATACTAAACAAACATCGAATTATTTATCTATTAACTGTAGGTCCCGCTCGTGATTTTGTCAAAGGGTGATTTTACTATGCAAAGTGAAAAGAGGGTGCTTGGACACACGTTCGGTATCAAATTGATAAGTTCTGGTAAATATTTACAACTCTTGTTAAACCCTCGTTTAACGTAATTTCGCTTGTTTTTTTAACGTAAAATAAATCCTATGGCACTCGGCTATATTGTAGCTTCCCATTATCGTAAGAATCTTAGGAATCGAAGCAGTATAGTACCGAAGATTAACCGCTACATAATAAAATAATAAATAAAATAAAACAAAAAGCCTTATATTTCTTGCCAACCTTAACAGGCTGACAACAGCTAAAGCGCGAGCGCTCCCGCTTCTCTTTCTTTTCACATAGAAAAGAAAGAGAAGCGGTGACACAACACTGCAATTTATTGCAAAATATGAAGCAATTATCTATTTGACCCTTGAGTTTGTTTGGCCATTTCTTCTCAGGGGTAGTCAGATAGGAAATGTCGACTCCATCTAGCTTATTTTTTAATATGACGTGTAAAAGTGATTCTCATATCCTATTTACAGAATAAACAATTTCATTTCATTTCATTTCATTAAAAAAATATATATTGATTGGATAAAAAAATGCTATTATGCTAATATGTTGCTTGTAGAATAATCTGACAAAAAACAGAATGATTTCATGTATATTAAGTATGGTTTTTAATTGTTAAAAGAATTTTTTAGAGGTATTTTCGTGATTTTTTCTATCGCATTAAATTAGTTGCATATCATGTTTTCTACACACTTTTTTTTTAGGGTGGGAAATCATCAAATAACTTCTCCCGTTCTGGGCGGAGCGGGAGGGTGTGTCAGACTCTTACTGACTAAAACCCACCCGTATTCCTTCCTGTTGCCTGTGTTGCGGGGGCCCTCGGTGACCCATAAGTACCTTCCCGCGACCCCGGCAGGCATCGGCCCTAGTGGACCCCTACCTTTGTGCTGACGACATCTCTTTGAGGCGCCCGTGGAATACAACGCGCCGTCGACCCGGGCCTGGTCCTTACCGGACGGTGACCTACCCATTGCTCACCGTCCGCAAGCCCGTGCCTACGGTGGCCGGAAATCCGCCCGGGATTCCCGACGTCCAGGGCGTCTCCTGCGGCGGCTAGGGGTGAGAGGGCGCGAAATTTGCCTTTTCCTCAACCGTGCCGCCTCCTCCTTCGCGAGCATTACTGCTTCGCAGAAGGAGGTGACGGCTGCCCATGCCCTCTCGCTCCGTACCATGGCCTGAACCAGGGCCGGACGCGAGAGATCTCTGCCGCCGATTGCCTCCACGAGGACACGGCGGTGCTCTGCCCAAGCCGGGCAGACCTCCACCGTATGCTCCACCGTGTCCTCCAGGCGATCCACACAGTGGTGACACCCGGGCATTTCCTCCCGCCTTATCCGACACAGGAACCTCCCGAAGCTGCCGCGTCCGGTGAGGACCTGCGTCAGGCGGAAGGTGAGGACGCCGTGGCGCCTCTCTAGCCACTTATCGCCGCAATTGTGGCGTGCCCAGCACTGGTTGCGACAACCGTACTCTCCATGACGCCATGAGATCCCGCCGGAGCTCCGACGTTGTGCGGCGATTTCTCGCGGCAGCGGGCTTACGCCCCGGCGTTTCGCCTCCTCGCGCCACTCCCATACGTGCGCGAGGACTTTTGCCTCCAGATCCCATGGCGGCAATCCGGCAAGGAGGCTCATGTTTTCTACACACTATCTACTTAGTATATATCCTGATGAATATCATACATTTTTCTGTTTTTGTTTACTGCAGTGGATCATATACATACTTCTAGGCATTATAAAACTTATAAAATTTGCGTTTAGCTACTGCAGTCCCCTTAACTACTTTACACAAATAAAATAAAAAAAAAATAAAAAAAACCTGCATGTTAGTAATTATTTATTCTAAACTGTAATTATTAAATTTCTAAGAACTTAAATAATTTATTCTGCAAGATCTCTACAGGGTGAAGGCCTCCTCTAAAGATATCCAGTCTTCTCTGGACTGGGCTGTTTCAATCCAGTTTATTCCAGCTATCTTTAAAATATCGTCTTCCTATCTGGCGTAGGGTCCTCCCTTCTCGCGTGTTCCTTGGGGGACCAGCCATGTCGTTACCTTTTCGTCCACCTCTGGTCTTGTACACACGCTACATGCCCGGCTCGTTTCCACACAAACTCAGAAATACCTCTTTATACCTTGTAGTAATAACTGTAGCTTATCAAACCTGCGGGGTAATTGCGTAACACGCATAAAATGACAATTAATCGCAATGGGTTTCATTGTGACAGTTCACCCACGTCCATTGCGATATTTACGTTGTTGAGCAGACGAATTTTTTAAACCTAAGAAGCAATGGATTAGCGGTATCCTTCATAACTCTCGGATTGTGAATCATAGTAATTTCACCTTATAAATTCTTCAACGCTCACGAATGATCATGTTCAGATGGGAAAGTACCTACTACGGTACCTTGCTGGACGAATTTGAGGTCACTATTTATGTTATTACTAGCTATTCGCTTTACGATTACGCTCCTGCTTCGTACTGTTTTTACGGCTTGACAGAACAACGAGATTTCTTAACTTTAGGAAGTTTAATATCAATATATGAACCTCCCGGAATACATTGTCTAAATGAAGGTGAAAACCGCATCCAAATCGGTTGCGTAGTTTAGAAGAACAACGCGGTTACACAGACAGACACACATGAAAAGCAACTTTAATTTATAATAATTATGTATAGGTGTAGATTAGTTGATAGATGAAATTTGCTACTCAAATAAGCATTCGCAGGCTAGCGATGGGCAAGACATATAAGCATTCGAAGGCTAGCGATGGGCAAGGCATATAAGCATTCGAAGGCTGGTGATGGGCAAGACATATAAGCATTCGAAGGCTGGTGATGGGCAAGACATATAAGCATTCGAAGGCTAGCGATCGATGGGCAAGACATATAAGCCTTATGGACGATAAATAGTAGAAATGATACAGTAAAATGATTTCGGTAATGAATGTTCGGCCTTGCCAAAAATCAGGCCGTAGTTACCCTTCCAATTAGGCCCTGACTACTGTGACACAGTTTTTTAATTAGTTCAGAATACAGGTGATCTTTTAAACTAAAGATAAGTACTGTATTGT
Source organism: Atethmia centrago (assembly GCA_905333075.3). Lineage (NCBI taxonomy): Eukaryota > Metazoa > Arthropoda > Insecta > Lepidoptera > Noctuidae > Atethmia > Atethmia centrago. The sequence continues at coordinate 22,140,723 of HG995388.1, forward strand.
TTTGTGTAGTTTTTGCTTATCCATACGCGTAACTGTAGCCCTGTAGGAATAGTACTAAAACCGTAGAGAAACGTTTTGCCGACGGAAGAGTAGACAAAAATGACGTTTCCGTGTAGATAGTTGACAGTTTTTTACGGAGAAATTTAAACAAGCGATTTCTACAGCGGAGTAGAAATAGAAAGCGTCAGGCTAAGCATGCTGGAAACTATTCATTTGCGATGTCATCCACCGTTCTATTCTGTCAAAATCTCACCGTGAAATCTTTGGTGAAGTGAGCTTGAAGTAAGTGGTCAATAGTGTCAATCCCTAGTATTGGGTGAAATGACAGCTCACTTCACCTAAGTTTTGAGAATTTTATAGGTGACTAGATGCGCCCCGCGGTTTCACCCGCTTAAGTTTTGACCCCGTGGGTATATCGGGATAAAAATTATCCTATGTGTGTTATTCCTGATTATAAACTAGCTGTGTACCAAATTTCACCCAAATCCGTTCAGTACTTTTTGCGTGAAAGAGTAACAAACAAACCGACGGCGCGTTGTATTCCACGCGCGAGTTAAGGATGCTCATCCTGTAGATATATGCTTCGTCAGCCCAAATAGAGCATAGCAACAAGTTGAAGGGATCTGACTCAGCACTTACTTTACACATGTATAAAATATTGCAAAATACAATCGAATATTCTAGAATAAATTATGCTGATGCACTAACTTACTTCCTGCGCAATATGTTATACAGGGTGATTGGAAGATGGATGCAAAGCTTTAAGGTGAAGATAGTATAGACAATTTAGAACCATTTAAGCCATGGTTGTCTTAGACGAAGTCTTACCAAATTTTTTTAACCAAATTTTTAAGTTTTTTTTCGGAAATTCTCAAAATTTAATGTAAACTGCATAATTATGGCCAAATTGAATGATAAATGAATTCATTTTTTATTTATTTAATTAAAGTAATGTGTAAGCAACCAAGCAAAACATGTTTTAGGCTTCTGTGTCATTAGACATTTTTTTTACAGATATTTAAAGCTCAGAAAAAAAAAATTGTACAATACGTCTTTTAAACCTTATTTTAAAAAAAAACGGAGGGTGTTTTTTTTGTTCAAACCTTTTTGAAGACATGCTTGATAATCGCTCTTTCTTTTGAGGTATCATTTATGCGGATATCTTACAAATTATTGAAATTAGGACCTACAAACCAATTCGAGGGAGAAATTTTAAATTTTAGGCAGTCTAACAAAACACAAAATTTTTGCTTAAAAGAATACTTTATGTGCTCGAAATGATAACATTGTTCAATTCTAAGAATTTTTGGCACATACAGGAACCAATTGAGGGGAACCCATTGAGGGGATTCTCTAAACAATGGCCACCGAGCGCGGTGCGACGGCATTTCCAGGTAGAACGCCCAATGAATAGCAAAAAGCGATAAGAGTTGGTTTTTATAGCAAAATGGTCTTAGTTACTGAAGCAACAAAGTCGTTTTTCTTTAGTCAGGGTCAGTCGGTCTTTGATGAAGCTGTTACATCTTTTACTTATTAGTCAAACTGCTGCGCTTGTGAGTGGACGTTGTCGTGTTGATTCACAATTTACCGTGTTCAGTTGTAGCCCTTTGCGTTCCTGCACGTGTTGTTTGCGTTAGTTTTGAACTTTTTTGTTTCACCGTGTCCAGTCGTAGCCTCGCGCTCCTGCACGTGTTGATTTTTGACTTAATTGTGTTGAGTTGACATTTAGTGCGCTCCTACGCCGTTTTTCTTAATTGTTAAGTGACTTATGGCTACTTTTTCCAATCAAGAATATGCGGATATCGTATTTATGTACGGTAGAGCAGACGGCAATGGATCTTTGGCGCGACGGATGTATCAAGAGCGCTATCCGAATCGCAGGATACCGAATGTCCGAGTGTTTTACAACACGTTTCGTCGTCTTGCCCAAGATGGGTTTCACCGCGTGGAACCTGGAGTCAACCCGGGCAGACACGAAGCTGCCGTCGACGAAGACATTTTAGCAGCATTTCAAGCGGATCCTACTACCAGTACTAGAGCAGTAGCTCGAAATTTAAACATTTCTCAATGGAAGGTGTGGCATACAATGCACCAAAATGATAAGTATCCGTTCCATGGCAGGAGTGTGCAAGGTCTAGTAGAGCAAGATCCTCAAAGAAGAATTCAGTTCTGCCGTTTCCTCCTCAACAGAGACATCGAAGATGCGTGGTTTCTGAAATCAATCTTGTGGACGGATGAAAGTAAATTTTCAAGGGAAGGTATTACAAACTTTCACAACTACCATGAATGGGCCGACGCAGACAACAATCCACATTTTAAGAAGCAGGTGTCATTTCAGATGAAATTCTCTGTGAATGTATGGGCTGGAATAATTGGCAGAACATTGATTGGGCCCCACTTTTTGCCTGATCCATTGAATGGCGAAAATTATTTGCAATTTCTGCAAATTGATTTACCACTGCTGGTAGAGGAATCAGGTGTCCCGATCTTCGAAAGAGACCGAACAGTCATCTTTCAGCAAGACGGCTGTCCAGCGCATTGGACTTTAAATGTAAGGGAACACCTCAACAATTGCTTTCCTGATAGCTGGATCGGCAGGGATGGACCTATCCCTTGGCCCGCTCGCTCCCCAGATCTGACCCCGTTGGACTTTTTCGTGTGGGGCCGGGCCAAGGAACTGGTGTATAACAACATAGAAATAAACACTAGAAAAGAATTGATACAAAGAATAAATTCAGAGTTTGAGACAATGAAGCAGGAGATGATGTTGAAAATAACGACTACAGAAGTTAGAAGACGGGGCCGTGCTTGTATTAGGAATCACGGCCGTCATTTTGAACATGAAAAATAAATAATTTTAATTCAAATGTTGTTTTAATTAGTCTGCCTAAAATAAAAAATTTCTCCCTCAAATTGGTTTGTAGGCCCTAATTTCAATAATTTGTAAGATATCCGCATAAATGATACCTCAAAAGAAAGAGCGATTATCAAGCATGTCTTCAAAAAGGTTTGAACAAAAAAAGCACCCTCCGTTTTTTTTTTTAATAAGGTTTAAAAGACGTATTGTAGAAATTTTTTATTTTTTCTGAGCTTTAAATGTCTGTAAAAAAAATGTCTAATGACACAGAAGCCTAAAACATGTTTTGCTTGATTGCTTACACATTACTTTAATTAAATAAATAAAAAATGAATTCATTTATCATTCAATTTGGCCATAATTATGCAGTTTACATTAAATTTTGAGAATTTCCGAAAAAAAACTTAAAAATTTGGTTAAAAATATTTGGTAAGACTTCGTCTAAGACAACCATGGCTTAAGTGGTTCTAAATTGTCTGTACTATCTTCGCCTTAAAGCTTTGCACCCATCTTCCAATCACCCTGTATGACGCCCTTTGTTTCCACTAACTTTAGAAGTAATATTTTATTTTTAAGATGATTCTGTTCTCAGACTTCGCGCTGTAAACACTGTAATTCGGTTCTTTTATTAAATAAATCTATTTTTTTACTAAAACCGTTTATCCATTCCTTGACTGGCGCAGCCGGTAAGTGACCTTGTCGTTTGGGTCCTCTGTGCCATCGCGAATCGAATTTTCGGGCGCCGAGAAGACTCCAACGTTCGTTTCAACGATTCAACGGGTCAACGAACCAAATAAATTCGTCAAGAGAAGCCACGGTGCAGAGCAAGACGAGCGAATTCACCGATCACAGAAGGAGAGCGGAAAAGCTGCGGGTCATGTGAGTAAATCTCTTCACTGTCCTCTAAACTTTCCTTTAAATTTTCCTGGTGATCTTTATATGTGTCTTGTGTACTTATAGGGATTAGAAAACGCCCATCTGGCACGTAGCACATTATACTAGTAGATAAAGTGATAAAAATTTCACGTTAGGTTAGTAAACATTTTAGTTGTTTTATAAAAAAAAAAAAATTGAAGGAATAGTAGTCATACCTCCGGGAGTTCTGAAAATAATCCCTGTATTCAGTGGCGAGACAAGGCTCTTATCGTTATTTATCCACAAAACTGAATATATTATTAATTTATATCGGGGGACCGAAGTACAAAACGAATATCTTTTTAATGTGATAACTAGTAGATTAAGTGGGGAAGCTGCAAATTTAATTGGGGAACGAGATTCGATACACTCTTGGGCAGAATTAAAACAGGTTTTAGAGGATCATTTCGGGGATCCCAGGACAGAAGACTGTCTAGTCCTTGAGTTAGAGAGCTTAAAAATAAATAGAGGCGAAAGTTATTTAGATTTTTGTCACCGAATACAACAATTAAGAAGCATTTTAATTGCAAAAATCAATGAGTCTGTTGAAGATGCAGCTGTGAGGTTATCTAAGCAACATATTTACACAAATCTTTCTATGAATGTTTTCTTGTTTAATTTACCGAAATATTTAGTTAGGTTGGTGCGACTAAAAAATGTTTCGACACTGGAAGATGCATTAAAAGCCGTTTTAGAGGAACAATATTTCCAAGAAGTTTACGACCAGAAACAGTCGCGGAACCCTAAGTTTAATCAAAACTTACAGGGACGAAACAGTTATAATAATAATTTTAATTCACAAGCGTCGCCAAGTGCAAGCACTAGTGCACCAAATATGCAACGTTCTAACAATATTACTACCAATCGTAATTCATCGAATAACGTAGCGCAGACGCAAAATAGAAATAACGTTCGTAATAACAATTTTTCAAATAGTTCATTCCCATCTAGAAACAATAACAGATAACAAAACAATCCGTTCTATAATAATTATAATTCATTGGAACAAGCGAGGCCGCAGTTCCCAGGTCGGCAAACTGCTGACAACGCACTGCATGGCTCGCAACAGGTGCAGCCGGCGACAGCGTCCGGATCAGGTTGCGACACCGACGTGACCATGCGAACGGCCAGTTCAAGACGTGTTAATTACACTGATTATGATGACAATGAAAATAATGTGTTACCAAGTACTTATAATGAGAATGAACACGTAGGAAATTTTTGCATAAAGGCCTCTATACACCAGAGCGAATTAAATTAAATTGTAGTATTTTAAATTTTCCGCATATACGTATACCAGAACTTAATGCAATTTTTATGATCGATACCGGAAGTCAACGTTCATTTTTAAACCCAAAGTTAGCGAATCAATATTTTTGCGACTTTAAGCATAACGAAAACTTTGAAGTAGTTAGCACCCACGCTAGTAGTAAACATAATGAGGTTGTGAACATACCTTTACCTAGGACATTTAGAAGTTATGAGTGGCACAAATTCTATATTTATTGTGTGGACGACAAATATGATGGCTTAATTGGAAGTGATTTATTGATGCAACTTCATGCGAATATTAATATGAAAAATAGAAAGTTATTTACTAAGGATACTTGCATACCGATTAATTATAACCCGCCAATACGTGAATTTTATGTGTTACCCCCGCGTAGCGAATTAAGGGTCAAACTTCCAGTTAATTTGTTACACGGTGAGGCCATAATAAACTTCACCCAATTTACGGATGGAGTTAGAATGCCGACGGCTTTAGTTAACTGTGTACATGGCTATGTGACAACAGTCATTCAGAATTCTAGATCCGAGCAGATGGAATTGTTAGTGACTAGCCCGTTTAAGGTCGAACCATACTTAGGAAATACTTTAGTACATGATAGGGTTAACTTGAATTTTACTGATAAGGATAGTCATAGGTTAGATCAGCTGTTAACGGATAATCTCTCTAAGTTAAGAGTCGATCATATGAATGAGGAGGAGAAACAATCTGTAATTAATATTTGCAAAGAGTTTAAAGATATCTTTTATTGCGAGGACGTACCTCTTTCATTCACAAATGAGGTAAAGCATAACATTAGAACTAAAAACGAAGACCCAATACATATTAAAGCTCATAGGTTATCACCTACACAAACGGCAGAAATTATAGATAATGTTATCCAAAAATCGTTTTCACCTTGGAGTGCACCGGTTCATGTGGTACCAAAAAAATTTGATAATTCTGGTAAACAAAAATGGAGGATGGTCATCGATTATAGACGCCTCAATGAAATCACAATAGATGATAAATACCCTTTACCTAATATCAATGATCTTTTTGATATGTTAGGTAAGAGTATGTACTTTACTACCTTAGATTTAGCAAGTGGGTACCATCAGATAGAAGTAGAAAAGGAAGACAGAGCAAAGACAGGTTTTAGTACACCTTTTGGACATTATGAATTTAATCGGATGCCGTTTGGCCTAAAAACGGCACCAGCAACATTCCAGCGCGCAATGGATAACGTCTTAAGAGGCTTACAAGGTATCCATTGCCTCGTATACCTTGATGACGTCATAATTTTTGCGAGAAGTATTCAGGAACATAATGAAAAACTTAGGGCAGTTTTTGAAAGATTTCGTGAAACCAATTTAAAGGTGCAGTTAGATAAATCCCAATTCTTAAGGAAGGAAGTACTTTATTTAGGCCACACCATAACCAGTGAAGGTTTAAAACCTAATAATGATAAAATAGAAGCAGTGTTAAAGTATCCTATACCCAAAACGATGACTGAAATCAAAAGTTTTCTTGGTCTCATAGGTTATTATAGAAAATTTATTAGGGATTTCACCAAAATAACTAGACCACTTACAGTTTGTTTGAAAAAAGGTAAAATTATAGATTTAAATGAGGTGCGATGTGGGGATGAGGAGGGGTTAAGTAAACTACATGACGTGTGTTACTTTGAGAGTCAATCGTGAACAGAGACTCAACTGTAGTCCTCAACTGACTGTGTTCTCTCCTTTATTAGATGGTATAATATACATAGGTAGTACGTGACTACGTGCTAATACTAAGCTTATGGAAAACACTATATCTACCTTAACTTAACCCTGAAACTACGTGACACGCTGATGTAGACAAATACGTGACTACCACCACATCACCCCACTTAAAGAAAAAAAAAAAAAACTAAATTACGGTTTTTTTTTTCCCTTTTTTCTTTTTTACACATTTTAAACTTACATTATAACTCTTACAATACAATTTTGTTCTATTATTATGAATTACATCTATCTTATTATCATTCTTTTTTACAATTACATTTGGTGACTCGTCCTTTATAACTTCAAATTCACCACACACATTTTAAAATCTTTCGTATGTAAAGATTTACTACTATTTCCCTTCAAATATTGTGCCATTTTTGTAATAAATTCAACGTTATTACGATTTTCTAAGATAATAACTTCTTTTATGCCTTTCTCAATACAAAAATTTACTATGTCTTTCAACAACTCGTCTCGCGATGATGCCGATAAAGATTCATAGTTTACATAAATACTCGATTTTTCTGGCACATACATTATAACGATTTTTTAAAATAATAACTTCTTTTATGCCTTTCTCAATACAAAAATCTACTATGTCTTTCAACAACTCGTCTCGCGATGATGCCGATAAAGATTCATAGTTTACATAAATACTCGAGTTTTCTGGCACATACATTAAATTACGCGTCTTTGAAAATATCTTTTTATAATTCCTGTTACGTAACATTTTCTCCCATTCATTCAAACATATCTCAACGTCATTTCCTTGTTTTTTAAGAACTTCCACAATCCTAGGATGATCAGTCCCAGACACCATGGAGTCTGTATCACAAACATTCGGCCCTCTTAACCGTTTGTACTGCGCTCTCGTCATCACGGATATAGTCTTTTCGCGTATGGTTTTTAAATCCTCGCTTGTAATCACTATCCTAGAAAGTGCATCTGCTTGTACATTTTCTTTTCCCTTAATATATTCAACCTCAAAATCGTATTCTTCTAAACACAAACGAAACTTAGTTAACCTACTTGAAGGATCTGTCATGTTAAACAAATACAACAGCGGCCGGTGATCCGTTTTTACGACGAACCTCCGCCCGTACAAATATGGTCTAAAATGTTTAACTGACCAAACTATTGCCAATAACTCCTTCTCTATTATAGGATAATTTAACTCACTTTTCCCTAAAGACCTACTAGCATATGCAATGGGTTTCCCGTTCCCATTACACAACACACTCCCTAAAGCATACCCCGAACTATCGGTTTGCAATATGAAATTGTTGTTATCAGAAAAATCTGGATAATCCAACACTGGTGGATTCATTAACGCTTCCTTAAGCACCAGAAAAGACCTCTCACACTCATCGGTCCAACTAAATACAACACCTCTTTTACACAGTCTATTCATAGGTACCACTATATTAGCAAAATTTGGTATGAATTTCCTATAATAATTCACAAACGCTACGAACCTTTTTACCTCATCAACCGTCGTTGGACGCGGATAACTTTTTACGACTTCTAACTTCTCTGGATCTGGTGAAATACCTTCCGCCGAAATTACGTGTCCTAAATAAAGCACTTGCTTCTTCAAAAAATCACATTTGGATGGATTTAGCTTAAGATTCACTTTCCTCAAGCGTGAAAAAACTGATATAAGATTCCTGTTATGCTCATCCAAATTCCGTCCAAAAATAATTAGATCATCTAAATAAATCAGACATCTGTCATAATTCAATCCAGACATAGCCACAGTCATCAATCTGCTAAAAGAACTCGGACTTATCTTCAACCCCATTGGTAACCTACACATCTGATACTGCCCCTTATCAGTTGTAAAAGCAGTGTATTTCCTACTACTTTCTTCTAAAGCACATTGATAATATGATTGCGACAAATCACAGTGACTAAAGTAAACAGCACCCGACATTGAATCTAAGATTTCAGTTATATTAGGCAAAGGAAATTTATCATCCTGTATCTTTTCGTTCAACTGCCTGTAATCTATCACCACGCGCCATTTCTTCTCCCCGCTACGATCTGCTTTTTTGGGTACAACTAAAACAGGACTAGACCACTCACTAACTGTCTCCTCAATAATATTCCTATCCATCATCTCCTGCACTTGCCTATCAACTTCCTTCTTCTGTACATAAGGTATCCTATATTGCCTCCTATAAACTGGAGTCACATTCTCTTTCAATCGTATTGATTGCTCATACACATTCGTGACTGATAATTTATCTCCCGGAACATGAAATATATCAGAATACTTCGCGCAAATTCGCTCAATTGACAATCGTTCCTCGGCATTCAAATAATCAAGTTTAAGCAAAGAAAATATTTCCTTAACACGCTCAACGCTCCTTTCCGGCTCCGCAAAACTACAACAATCGTAACCACTTAACGGATAAACCTCTACACCGGACATACTACACACAACTTCCTCAGAGTTTGTGTTTCAAATCCTAATGGGTATCATCCCATTCCTAGGCCTAGCCACCACACTTGCCAAAAAAACACCTTCACGCAATTCTTTCCTTACCACTATACAATCTTCTGCTCTATTAACGGGAAAATACCTAACTACTTCACAACGCGGAGGAATAGTCAACAGGTAATCATACGACTTGAGCGGCATCGAAACCTTCTGCCCCTTATTACCCTTAAGAGACAACCTATTCAATGAAAAATCTATAATACCACTATATTTCTGCAAAAAATCCTGGCCTAATATGCCTACCGACTTACATGGCAACTCATCAAATATATAAAACCTATGCACGAACGTACATCGACCGTACTCCAAATTTAAATATACATAACCTATAGCTCGCAAACTACCTCCTACACCATTGATTACCAACTCTTCCTTAATTACTTTATAATACAAAGCGTTATCCGTTAAAAAAGTTTTTTTTACGGCTGATATGTACGCACCCGTATCCACCAACCATTCCGTATCCACACTATCCACTAACAAATTAACCCAGTTAATGCTATCACAAGCTAAAATATGCTTAGGCACGAAAAAACTGAGTCTCACTCAGCTGACCGCCTACATCGTTCCGTGACATTGACACTGCGCCTGAGTCAGCATCGCCCCGCGCGTGCTCAAAATACGCTATACGCCGTCGACCTTGCTGAGTCTGGCGTCCATGACGAGCATTATCGCTGCGACCGCGCATTCCACTGCTATGCCATTCCTTGACATTTTTGCGCGTACGCTCAACAGCTGTTCCATGCTGCGCGTGCCTATTCTCTACAATCTGCCGCCTATGGTTATTTCCGCCCGATGAAAAACCATGTCCACGTGCGCCATTCATTTTCGGTAGCAAGCTAACCGCCGTTTTTAAAGAAAATTTAATTTTCCGCCGCCATCTCTAACTCGATTTTGCCGATGTCTTCAAATTTATAGTATCCACGTACAACTTAATACACTATATGCATACTACTGTCTCTAAATTCACCGATGACCGCAAACACTCGACACAACACTTAAGCTCACATTAAAATCACTTACTTCTTGACGAGGGAACGTTACTTCGTCCATATCTGGTCAGGCCATCTGCACAGCTTTGCGAACCTCCCGCTGGTTGATCTTCTCTTCGATCCAATTCTGGTGACATCTTCTATACAAGCGAACTGCTCCTGCGTAACCGCTGCGGTATTCGAACCACCCGCTGCCGTCTGAGCGATAACCACCTCTTCCTTAGATGTCGTGGTCCCCATGGCCCGTGACCCGACGTGATGTGTAGCTGACCGAAATCGACTAAACTGCGACTCTGACTAGCCCCCAATTGGGCAACTGTAACGCCGTCCAGCCGACTGGCAGGGTCGCCATGCGATGTGGCACTGGCAGGGTCGCCATGCGATGTGGGGATGAGGAGGGTTAAGTAAACTACATGACGTGTGTTACTTTGAGAGTCAATCGTGAACAGAGACTCAACTGTAGTCCTCAACTGACTGTGTTCTCTCCTTTATTAGATGGTATAATATACATAGGTAGTACGTGACTACGTGCTAATACTAAGCTTATGGAAAACACTATATCTACCTTAACTTAACCCTGAAACTACGTGACACGCTGATGTAGACACATACGTGACTACCACCACAGAGGAATATATAGAAAGTTTTGAAACATGCAAGAAACTTCTCACAAATGCTCCATTATTACAATTTCCGGATTTTAATAAACCACTTATTCTGACCACGGATGCATCAAACTTTGCAATAGGGGCAGTACTTTCGCAGGGCATCATAGGCTCGGACAAACCAGTAGCCTATGCTAGCAGAACTCTAAGCGATACCGAGTCGAGATATAGCACCATAGAAAAGGAGCTTTTGGCAGTTATATGGGCAGTAAAACACTTTAGACCGTATTTATGGGGTAAAAAGTTTTACATCTATACGGATCATAGACCTTTGGCCTGGCTCTATTCGCTTAACGAACCCAATAGTAAGCTTACTAGATGGCGCCTTAGACTTGAGGAGTATGACTTCGAAATTAATTATAAGAAAGGGTCACAGAACTCTAATGCAGACGCATTGTCTCGAGTAAAAATAAATAGCTTAAGTGCAGATACTAATAATATTGTAGTTAGCTTAAATGGTAGCAAAATTAGGGAGATAAAGGTTAATATATTAGATAACGATAGTGAGTCTATGCAAGTAAATGTAGACAATGAGGAAGCTGTTAGAAAATTAGAAGATAATAATGAAACCGAAGAAATAATCTGCATATCAGAGTCGGATTCTGATGAAGTAAAGTTAAGCGTAGATAAAAAGGAGGCTCCTGTCCTTGATATATCTGAATCAGACGACGGAGCTACTGCTCATTTAATATCAAATAGGGAGCATGAAGGTATACCAATTTTAAATGAAGCAGTAGATACCAAACCTAGACAAATACTTGTCTATATTTGGTATAAAAATGATATTCATGTAAAAGACATTTCTAATAGCAGCCAAAGAATAATTGAGGTACACATGCCAGCTGTTAATAATTAACAATTAGTTAAGCAGTTTTTGAAAGAGTATGTAGATTTCAAGCAGAAATATTTCATTTATTTTGAAACAGAAGTATTTAGAAAAGTATTTAACAACGTAGTGACAGCATTATATAAAAAAAGGTTCGCAAAATCTAATAGAATGTACAGAGAGAGTAGTTAATGTCACAAACGAAGAAGAGCAAAGAGAGATTATTATAAAGTATCATGAGGGAAAAACTGTTCATCGGGGTATTCGGGAAACACTCACAAAGTTGAGAAGACATTATTGGTGGTCTAACATGAAGGACACAATTTCTGCCATTATTAATGCATGCGAACAATGCAGAAAAATGAAATATGACAGGAAACCAATAAAACCTCTAATACAACTTACTCAAACACAGAGCATGCCATTTGAAGAAGTTTTCATGGACCTTTTGTACATAGAAAATAATTATTACTTAACCATAGTAGATTATGCTTTTAGTAAATTAGCGCAAGCTTTTAATGTACCCAATAGAAGTACACCAGAAATTGTTAAGGCATTAATAAAATATTTTATTATCTATGGGTTTCCGAAAAAAAATAAGTAGTGACCCCGGTACCGAATTTAATAATAACCTTGTTAAAGAACTACTGAGCCTATACAAAATTGAAATGCATGTAGGGACACCAAATAACCCTAACTCAATGGCTGTAGTGGAACGTTTCCACTCAACAATACTTGAAATTTATAGGTTAGCAAAATATGAAAAATGCGATCAAGATGCAGCATCGGTAATGACTTACGCCATTATGGCATACAATAACACCATTTATAGTGCGACAAATTTCACACCTTTTGAAATGGTATTTGGACATACAGAGTCAGGAAATGCATTTGATATAGATAGAGATAAAAATCTTTTACAGAAACTAGTTCAGGATCATAGAAAAAGACTTGAAGTTTTATACGAATATGTTAGTGATAAAATTAAGGAAAATAAATATAAAGTCGCAGAGAGGAAAGGCGGTGAAAACCCACCGGAAATACGGGAAAATGACGAAGTTTTTTATGAAAACTACTAGGAATAGGAACGCTAAAGAAGTGCCACGATATGAGAAAGCGAAGGTTATAGGGAAAATAGATAGAAATATTGTACCGGTAAAACTGAGAAAAAGAAATACGAAAGTGGCAATAAAAAACGTAAAACGCCCTCCACAGGTGGTGGCAAGCAATCCTGACGCTCCTGGCCCTAGCGGAATCAGCAAGCAGCGTAAACCTCCAGGATATGACTCAGAATCCTGGAATAGCGCCGATACGGATGAGTGCAGCAGTGATTCAGAATAGTCACTGGACTATTTTTAAGACGTTAGATCTAGAAACTATAGTTAGGTACTTAGATAATAATATTGAACAATATTTTAGATTAAGAGATATGATTTACTCACAAAATGAATCACGTAGTGAACTTTTAGGATTAGTCTTTCAAATAGAATCCTTCATGGAACTTACTAAAGATAGATTGAAACAAATAATGCCTAGTAAAAGGTTCAGAAGGGGCCTAATAAACCCGTTAGGTTCCATTGTAAAATTAGTTTCAGGCAATCTAGATAATGATGACGCCAGGAGATACAATTCGGAGATTAGCCAGCTTAAAAATAAAGAACATTCAGTAGAAAGAAAACTGACACTTATGCAAAAGGCTTTCGATAAATTAGTTAATATTTGCGATAACTTAAAATACAACTTTATTCAATTGAATATTAGAACCTCGCAACTACAAGCATTACAGTATAATCAGTCTAAAATACATAATATAGTAAGTCAAATGAATAGTCTATATCAAATCTTAAATAACTTTCGTACTATTTTTAATGTAATTCAAGATACAGAAGCGGCAATAGCTTTCAGCAGAATACATATACTTCATCAATCAATAATTAATTCTACAGAACTTTTTCATATTTTATTAGAAATAGAGAAACATCATAGATTAGTATATACGGTAGGTAAGGACAACCTTACAAAATTAGAAAGTACTATAGTTCTTAAATCTTTCTCTGATAATAAGAAGTTATTTTTTGTTTTAGAAGTTCCCTTATTAGACACGGTCACATATAATTATTACAAGATTATTCCTATACCTATATACAATCCTAGTTCATTAAAAACCTCTATCATAATTCCTAAGTATCCCTACCTTATGGTGAATGGATTGAAATACAGACCCGTGTCTATCCCGTGCGAGCAGATTGAAGATGATCGAGTCCTCTGTAAGGAAGATAATAGGACGTGTATAGAACAAATAATGCTACTTAAAAACTATTCTGCGTGTCATAAGAATTTTATCCAAATAGAAGATACAAGAAGCCACATCATAGCCGACGGAATATGGTTACTTTTCACGAAGAAAAAGTTAGTACTTACCGAAAACTGCAACAATGAAGTCATGAAGTACAACCTGAACATTTCTGATATTCCCTAATCGAAACTGTGAGACACAAATTGGAGACAAAATCATCAGTAAGGTAGCTGAAACAAGGACACTCCAGGCCAGTTTACTGTTGAGGCCTTGCCTGAGCTGCAACATGAAATCAAGATGGAAGACAGCCAAGTAGATCTTCGCGGCGTGGACCTCAATGACATCAACGACATTTTAAACAGTGCAAAATATAACAGTGAAAGTGTTAATGAAAGTGAAATTTTGGTAACTCAGGACATAAGTGTATGGACAATAAGTATTATAGTAATAATGTCTGTATTTACACTAGCATTTTTGGTTGTTAAATTCAAAGTCTTTAAGAAAATGATTGTGTTACGACGAAATCATCTGGACCCAAAAGATTTGCCTCCAGCTGATTTCTCTCTAAGGGGAGGAGGAGTTAAGGATGCTCATCCTGTAGATATATGCTTCGTCAGCCCAAATAGAGCATAGCAACAAGTTGAAGGGATCTGACTCAGCACTTACTTTACATATGTATAAAATATTGCAAAATACAATCGAATGTTCTAGAATAAATTATGCTGATGCACTAACTTACTTCCTGCGCAATATGTTATATGACGCCCTTTGTTTCCACTAACTTTAGAAGTAATATTTTATTTTTAAGATGATTCTGTTCTCAGACTTCGTGCTGTAAACACTGTAATTCGGTTCTTTTATTAAATAAATCTATTTTTTTATTAAAACCGTTTATCCATTCCTTGACTCGCGCCTCAAAGAGATGTCGTCAGCACAAGTGTAGGGGTCCACTAGGGCCGATGCCTGCCGGGGTCACAGGAATGTACTAATGGGTCACCGAGGCCCCCGCAACACAGGCAACGGAAGGAATACGGGTGCGTTTTAGTCAGTAAGAGTCTGACACACCCTCCCGCTACGCCAGAGCGGGAGAACTTATTTGATGATTACCGATCCTAAAAAAAAAAAATCCATCCATCCTTACAAACTTTCGCATTTATAATATTAGTAGGAAGTAGGATGTTGGAGTGCTCGTTACGGGTAGTCTCCAGAAGCCCAAAAGTCTGACAAGCAGTCTTACGAAAGGGTATCGTGTTACCCAGAAACTGGGTTGTGGAGATCAGATAGGCAGTCACTCCATGTAAAATACTGGTATTCAGCTACATCCAATGTGACTGGAAGCCGACCCCAACATAGTTGGGAAAAGGCTAGGCAGATTAATAAATTGACGTTGGAGTACTAAGCATTTGTATTGTTTCAGTGGTGAGCGAATGGGGCGGTGGTGGCCCGCCGGGGGGCGAGTGGTGGGCGCTGGGTCTCGGCGCGGGCCTGGGCGCGCTGGGCGTCCCCGCGCCGCTGTGGCACGACGCCGAACCTGCCGCCGCCTTCAGAGCCCTTCTGCATAGGTATGTATGACTTCGAAAGATAGAAAGATCATTACCGGCGAGAAAGTGCCTGGGCTTTGGTTTTTTTTTTTTTTAATTAAGATTTTGTATGTTCAGGTTTTTATTATTGTATTGAATATGAAATGTGAATTTAGTTTAATCTTGAATGTTATGTATACCGTTTTTATTCTCTTCTTTTTTTTGGTAGCTGTGTTGTGCTGTTTACAATCTTTCTTTCCAATCTGTTTTAGAAGACTTTTAAGTCTCACAATTTTTTTTATTCTGTTTGTTTTAGCTTTAAGTCATCCATAGTTAATAAATAAATTCGCAAATAAGCATAGTATACACCCATATTCCGCCAATTAGCCCTTGTTATCACGGGCGATTTATTACCGCGATAAAAAAATGTTATCGCGCTCTGGTTTTTTCAACGCACTGCTTAGCGCCAAAAGTGAAAACCTCGAAAAATGTATTTTTTTGACGCGTTGGGATGCACCTTGTTGGTTTCTCAATGCTCGGCTCAACATCTAGAGTTAAAATTCCAGTGCGCGATAAATAATCGCCCGTGTGTACCTGGGTATATGTTTGAGTCCCATGTGAATATGGGACAAGCTTATTGCCATAAACCAGACACAAATGCAGACGCCATGCTGCCACTGATAAACTTCCATACATACGTATCTTGAAGAATCGGTCAATTGGTTTTGATAAGCTTTACTAACTACGATTCTCTCCAACAGGTACGTCCTCGCTCTTCCCCCGCCAGCGCTGCGACCCCCTGAACCAGAGCCGTCACCATCTTCTCCCCCGTCGCCCCCCTCGCCATCCCCCTCGCTGGCCCGTCTGGCCAGTGCCGAGGCCTTACGTCTTCGCGCACACGACGCCCTACTTCAAGACCGCGTGGTCCTCCAGCATAACAACAAGGTCCACACGTAACCTGAAGCGAGCCAGTGGGAGCTCGACCCTTATGTGTACGCACCTGGACATTCTTAAAAGCGTTGCTGTGTTAGTGTGTTTGTGTATGTTGATAGGTCATCATATTTTCTTCAAAAATAGGAAAACCAGCCATCGGTTTTTTTTTCGTCTTGAGCAAGTGTGGTTATGTATGCTCGTGCTTTCTCTCTATGAGAAGAGGCCCTGCATCATGGTTTATTTATGTTAATTTCATCAAATAATGGTGGATCTTTGCTGGAAGCTTGAGTCATATTGAATACATATTTGAGGTTTAGTCTTGGTGTGTGGATGGTTTCGAATGCTGTAATCATGGAATTTAACCCCAACAGAACCTTTAGCCATATCTGGCGTCCGACAAAATGTTATCTTCGAATCTGTACATAATCAGCGATTGTTAGTCCAAGTTTCACCTCAAACACAACAAAAATATTCTGTGAAATTCTCACCGTGAAAAGTTATGTGAAGTGAGCATGAAGTGGCAAACGCTAGATTTTACGGGATATACCGACAGATGTTTTTCCAGTCAACAGAGGTAGTCAACCAAATAAAAATCTCCATGGACCTAGGTATAAGAGTCGCTACTATAATATTTAAGTTATGAGACACTAAGTGCCAATTTCACCAACGAAACTAAACGCTATCAGCACATCTAAACTGCGTTCAAAAGCTGTCAGTGTCAATATTCCACAACAATGAACGAAAAAAAAAAGAAAAAATTGTGTGGTTTCATGAAACCACGACGCAAGTGAAACTGATGCGAGCCATGGGCGTTGCCATATTGGCCTTGGCTGCTTTGCCCAGCGCCTTTCACTTTGCGCCTACTCCCCAGCCGGCTGTAATGCGACATGCGATAGATGGACGAAAAAAAAGATTATTAATTTAGCAGACTTTTAAGTCTGATAGTTATTTAAAAAAAAATATACAAATAAAAAGTGTAAAGTACGATGTAAGAAATTAGCAGGAAATTGTGCCTCACGGCTGCGTCAAAGAGCCAGAAATGCCAGAAGTTAAAAAGTGAAGTGCCTGAAGTTTTCAATTGGACCTGAAGTGACAGACAGACCTGATGTAGACAATGATGACACTGACAGCTCTTGAACGCGGTCTAGATGTGCTGATCACGTTCAGTTTCATTGGTCATATCCGACCTAAATGATGATCCTATCAACATACATTCAGCGCACCGACATTGAACATTCTGTAGCAGTATTAGATGGTTCAAAAATAGTTCGCGTAACTTTAGTGACTGCACAGTTTCGTTACAGTAAAAATAATAATGTATATTGCACCTTATATTTGCAGAATATTATAGGCTCTAAAGCTTGGGTTTCCTAGAAAAGCGGTTCCGTCATGAAAATCTGTCATTTTCGCCAGTGTGAGGTGTCAAAAACGCTCAGCCACACACACCCACGCACAGTGCGTGGGTGTTTGTTTTTGTGTGATCGTTATTATTGAGATCATGAGTTTCTTAGGAAACCAAAGCTTAAGAATAGGGTGACACTCTCTTACTATTGAAACTACAAATCGATCGAAGTGTCCGACGCACATCTTCTAAAGTCAAGCCTCCTGTTTAGTTTCGAAACTATCTGTTCTTCTTACTGGTGCCGATTCTATTGTTCACAAACTAAACCAAATTTAAGTTCAGTGCATCTTTTTCTTTCTATTTCGTCAAGAAAAGGACAGAAGATAAATTTTAGTTTAGTCCTGTCAAATTAATCAGCGCTTGACGTAAATTGACGTAATTTTAGTAGGCACGTTTTTAATCACGTCTAAACTTGTATGGAGTAGTGACAGGCGCTGATTCATTTGACAGGACTGAACTAAAATGTATCTTCTGTCCTTTTCTTAATGAAATAGAAAGAAAAAGATGCACTGCACTTAAGTTTAGTTTTATTTGTAAACAAGGGAATCGGCGCCACTCTCTTACTATTGAAACTATAAATCGACCGAAGTGTCCGACGCAAATCTTCTAAAGCCAAGCCTCCTGCTTAGTTTCAAAACTACCTGTTCTTCTTACTGCTGCCGATTCTAAACTAAAGTAAAATTAATTGGCGCTAGACGTAAATTGACGTAATTTTAGTAGGCAAGTTTTTAATCACGTCTAAACTTGTATGGAGTAGTGACAGGCTCTGATTAATTTGACAGGACTAAACTAAAATTTATCCTCTGTCCTCTTCTTAATGAAATACAAAGAAAAAGTTGCACTGAACTTAAATTTAGTTTAGTTTGTGAACAAGGGAATCGGCACCAATGTCTTTCACATTACTTTCCATGGGGTGTGCTAGAAAAGCGATGTATTTCCAATGGGTCCTGTACGCAATGGCTTACATTTGAGTTTTTTACGGGTTTAGTAATGTTACGGGCCAAATAAAAAGTATAAGTGGCTTCTCTTACTGCCACGTCACAAACCAACCTGGGTTTGTGACGGGGCAGTGAGGCAATTAAATTAATTTAATTAGGCACAGTTCAATATTCTTTTAAAGAATACAGTATGTGTATTTATAAAGTTAGATCAAGAGCCACAAACACAGAGTATTATCAAAATGGAATATTAAACAGCGTTACTTTGATATTTAGTTGATGATATGACATTTATATGATGATGACATTTCCCGTTAAGTGACACTGTGAAGATTTTTTTGGTGAAATCTTATTTAGGTGCACTTTACGCTCTTTCTGAATCGTGAAGAAAATTGAACCGACACGCTCGGGTCGGTGACGCTGAATCGGGTATACTCGGCTCCAGCCGGTCAATGACGCTGACTCGAGTATACGCGGCGCGGAATCGCGTATACTCGGCTTCAGTCGTAAGTTTTAAATTCTATCATGTGGCGAACACCCTCTTTTTTCGGTCTGTACTGCCTCGTGTCAAATATAAACTTAAAATATGCCATTGTGTAAAGGACCATGCTATTATTAAGACGTGTGCCTTAACGTTCGACGTTATATTTATATTATACGAAACTGTCGTTTTCTTTACATTCCTTTAGATCTCAACATGTAGTCAAGTAGATTAGAAATAATAATTACTGTTGTAAATAGACATACACTTACCTACCTATTATTTAAGACATCATTTTATGTATATATAAGGACGGGTTTATTTATTATTCAACCCACCGATTTGTTTAATAAATACATCAGTTTAATTAGGTAAAATGGTATCAAATGTGTTTTAAATGTAAATATTGATAAGGTATATGTAAGCGTCTGACAAAAGGCAGAGCCAAGTTGTCAGTGATTTTGTGCATGTCATTTCGCCATAACCCGAAATGATATATAATCAAATGAAAGAAAAAAACCTTTATTATAGCCAATGATAAAAAAAGCATTGGCTAATTCACAAAACTTCAATTCTATCGCATACCTTCCTCACAAATTGAATGAATGAAATTCATAACAGAAATCTTTGCCTGAGCACTCCAATTACTTCTTACTCTGTTCCTATTCCTAGCAGTAGTAATCACCAAAGCGTTTTGTTTACTCCTGTCAAACAGTGTATTTGTTTGTTAATAATATACCAACACTTTACTGAAATGTTTGATACGGTACCTCCTATTGTGACACAGAGTAGTTGAAAGTGGATTGCTCAAACAATGATGAACTGCCGGTCTACTCCGTAAAAATCTCACCGGTGAAGGGAGTTGTCATTTCACCTGATGCTAGGGTTTGACATTGACAGCGTACTTCAAGCTCACTTCACGGTGAGATTTGTACAAAATAGATCGGCTGATGACGTTCACGGGAAAAATAATAAACAGCGATACTCTTAATGATCGCCCAAATTATGATATATTTCTTGTTATTTTCAATGTCCTAATGAATAAATAAGGACCATTTATAAAAGAGTACATGATAACTTCAAAGATAAACTCAGAGAACAATTAGTAAAGATGAACATAGTAGCGAATGGTAGTCCTCAGCATGGTGTAGTCACCTCAGAATTGACTTCTTACTTGCAAACCCTCAAAACACTAAGGGTGATAAACGAAAATGATGCAGAGGACAATATATTGTACGACATTTGGTTGAATTAGGTTATACATATTATAGGGTACCTACCTATAGAGAGAATATCCTGTAGCCATTTTTGTAAAAAAAATAATTTAATTTTTGAACAATATCTATCTATTGTTCTAATTATGGTATACAATACAATCATACAATGATTTATGTCGTTTTAACTTTGGTACAAAACCAACTTTTAAAAGACCAAAGAAAAATTTCATTGTAATGCCTAACTAATATTGATTAATGAAACTGATGTATATGTATTATGTAAATAAACTGTGTAATGTCATGAATCGGTAAATCTCCCCTCTTGTCAGACGCAGCTCAGTGTATATATTGTAAATGGTAGCGTTTAGTGATATCCTACATAGTAGTGCGCACATACACGCGTTATGTACCGATGTATTAACATTTATTGGAACGATTAGAAGTAGCCAGGTTGCAATAATGTGTCAGTGTAGTCGTGTTATTAAATACAAATAATAACTTTTATGGTGTTTTTGTGGTTACCCTAAACCCTTTCCCTCTTCTTTTCAAACATTATAAAATATGTGGCCATTGGTGCCGATTCCCTTGTTCACAAACTAAGCTAAATTTAAGTTCAGTCCATCATTTTCTTTCTATTTCATTAAGAAAAGGACAGAAGACAAATTTTAGTTTAGTCCTGTCAAATTAATCAGCGCCTGTCACTACTCTATACAAGTTTTGTCGTGATTAAAAACTTGCCTACTAAAATTAAGTCAATTTCCGTCAAGCGCTGATTAATTTGACAGGACTAAACTAAATTTATCTTCTGTCCTTTTCTTAATGAAATAGAAAGAAAAAGATGCACTGAACTTAAATTTAGTTTAGTTTGTGAACAAGGGAATCGGCACCATTATCTGTCTTTCTAAAAAGTTGGACAAACAAGTTGGCTGTTAGATCTCTCCACTAGCGTCGCAATAAAATTATTTATAATACATTGTTACATTGTTTACATTGTTACCCGATGTATCCAAATTTACTAGTTCACGGTCCGACGTTTAGTGTATATAGTATCTGCCAAGTCCAGTAGATGATATGATAAAATTGAGTATTATAGAAATAAACATCTTTCTCCATGTCCCATGGCTTTTTTCGTAGCTTATAATCTATCCTGCCGAGTGCATGTTTAAGTTAATACATTCCCTCCAAGTCCAGGTTAATACACTCCTTTGAAATCGTTTAGGCGGACAGCCCATACGCGGGCTGTGGATTTTTGACGCTAGCGGCCTGCAGCCCATATATGGGCTATGGACTGTGAACCTGTATATAAAGCTGCACAGAGAGGATCCACACATAAAGAAAAAAAAGAAAAGAATGAAAATACGCTTATTTGCGGTAAACATAACGCAAAAATGAACACAAACACGAAATAACAAGTGGGGGAAAATATGCGTCACATCCACGCAAAACGGCCATCGCTCAGCATAATGCTGCGACCCCATGCGAGACAGATCCTCATATATTTTCTATTTATTGTCCATATATTTCTCAATCCTTTAGTATTGATACTTCTCAACTAGTGAAAAGACAGATGTACAGTTAGACAAGCCAGCTAGCTCATAGTAGTCCAAGTAATAAAAATAGATTTTGTCTAGTTGAGCACCACTGACAGGGAAACTTTGGCTGTCAGACCGAGTTTCAAAAAGGTATGATGAGGTACTTCCAGGGTCCAGACGCCGTCCAACGGCTACTGCTCGCGACACAGGACAGGATAATGAGCAGACAAGACAAGACTCATAGTAATCCCAGCTGATTTCGGTAATGTCGCCATAAACACTAGCGGGCGATGAGATTCTGGCAAGCATCAGTGTATTACCGGTGACCATATACAAAGCATGTGCTGAATACGACTATAAGGATGTTTTGTTCAGGAAATATTTAATAACTTTAAAACTACTATATTAATAAAATAAATAAACTATTTACACTAGGTAGGTACTAAATTAAATTACTAACTAAATATACAAATAAATACAAAAAACAAAAGGACACTTAGGCGTCAAAGTATTCGTCCGCGTCGCTGTCATCCGGAAACGTGCCCAGAAAACTGGCAGCATTGCCACGTTGAATGGCAATGCTAATTCTTTGGCCAAACAACGAGCTAGCCCTGTGGTCACGTGAAGTGTCGATCAATCAGCGAGAATAAAAAGGAGACGCGCACTCGGGCCTCATGACCCGAGCGTTTCGACCCTTTTGTTTCGGAAATATTAGTTTCTACTAGAAAGACATCTTTGAATGTCTATGCTATGCTAGAAAGTAGTGAAATTCTATGAATTTCTGGTCTTACACGCCATTTCCCAGATGAGATTTCCCATTGTCAAAAACTTCCATACAAACTTTCATCCCTTATTTAACCCCTTTAGGGGGTGAATTTTCAAAAATTCTTCTTTAGTGCCCAGTTTCGTTACAAAAGGAACTCGTGTGCAAAATTTCATGCTTTTAGACCCAGCTGTTTAGGCTGTCAGTAAACGAATGAATGAATGAATTCAAGATTTTTATTAATTAGATGAGTCACTCAAAGGGCAATGGAGAGGGCTAAAGGGCTTGGAGTTTCCCTACGTGATCGAATCAGAAATGAAGAGATCCGCAGGCGAACCAAGGTGAAACATAGCCCAAAGAATTGCCAAACTTAAGTGGCAGTGAGCAGGGCACATTGCTCGCAGAACAGATGGCCGATGGGGCCGAAAGGTTCTTGAATGGTGACCGCGTACCGGAAGACGTAGCGTTAGAAGGCCTCTACAAGGTGGACCGATGACCTTGTGAAGGCCGCAGGAATCCGCTGGATGCGGGAAGCACAAAACCGGTCGAAGTGGCGGTGCTTGGGGGAGGCCTATGTCCAGCAGTGGACGTCTTTGGGCTGAAATGATGATGATGATGATTAATTAGATGGCATTCATGCTATCTTTTCTGCAAATTAGTAAATAAGTAAAATTTAATGAGCTCTTTTTCGTATGCTAGCGAATAAGTATTCGAAAAAAACGAGCGAACCTTACAGTATTCGCATATGATGTGTAACATCTGACGTCTCACCGTGGGTGGGTACCAAGAAACTGAGCAGCGACAGAAATTAACTTCAGAATTTTAAAAAGCTTAATACTGAAATATTTATCCGAATAATTATTCATTACTAGTGGTCGCCCACTGGTCGAAATTCGACCAGTCACCAGTTCTACTTACAATCTATATAGTACTACTAATTCCTTGAGTATACTAATTCCATGCTATTATAAAGTACTTACTTATTCCATGCTCAAGCTGTCACTTCCTGTCTATACACTTCCGTCCCTTTTCACGAAATCACTCCCACAGAAAACGAGAGTATACGAATAAGTATTCGAAAAGGTCAATCTGAATACTTTGAGGTCTTCTACGCACACCACGTATACGAATAGGTATTCTAAAAGTAAATCTGAATACTTTGAGCCCTTTTACGCACATCATGTATACGAATAAGTATTCGAAAAGGTAAATCTGAATACTTTGAGGTCTTTTACGCACATCATGTATACGAATAAGTATTCGAAAAGGTCAATCTGAATACTTTGAGGTCTTCTACTCACACCACGTACACGAATAGGTATTCTAAAAGTAAATCTGAATACTTTGAGCCCTTTTACGCACATCATGTATACGAATAAGTATTGGAAAAGGTCAATCTGAATACTTTGAGGTCTTTTACGCACATCATGTATACGAATAAGTATTCGAAAAATTCAATCTGAATACTTTGAGGTCTTCTACGCACACCATGTATACGAATAGGTATTCTAAAAGGTAAATCTGAATACTTTGAGCCCTAAAGGGCTCAAAGTGCGTTAAAACGCACATCATGTATGCGAATAAGTATTGGAAAAGGTCAATCTGAATACTTTAAGGTCTTACGAATAAGTATTCGAAAAGGTCAATCTGATTACTTTGAGGTCTTTTACGCACACCATGTATACGAATAAGTATTCGAAAAGCTCAATACTGAAAACTTTTTTTTTTTGGATGGGAATACATCAAATAACTTCTCCCGCTCTGGGCGGAGCGGGAGGGTGTCAGACTCTTACTGACTAAAACCCACCCGTATTCCTTGCTGTTGCCTGTGTTGCCAGGGGCCTCGGTGACCCTTTAGTACCTTCCCGCGACCCCGGCAATCTGAATACTTTGAGCCCGTTTACGCACACCATGTATACGAATAAGTATTCAAAAAGCTCAATCTGATTACTTTGAGGTCTTTTACACCCACCATGTATACGAATAAGTATTCAAAAAGGTCAATCTGAATACGTCACCACCTTTCTATTTACCGATCGCTAAATCGTTCATAACCATTATAAAACTTTTTGTTAAAATCTTCTTCCCTTCAGCCCCCACACGAGGGTGTGCGAGAGATGTGCACACCAGCTTCTCCGTCAATTGTTCCACAAAGAACTCAAGTGTTTGAAGAAAGATTAATTTGGTAAAAATTCGGGAGTCTACTGGGGAGCGTATTAAGCCAGGCCACACATGTCGATGTAGGTACTAGCAAAGCCATTTTGACGGGTTGGTGGGTACAGAATTTTTAATTTTAGATTTTTGGGAGTTAGGTATACCAAGTAAGCACTATAAATCATTTTCGTTGTAGCAAGTCAAAAAGATTTATGATTAAACCTCTAATACGAACTCGAACTTATGTTGTGGTCTATGCAAGAACTTGATTTACTAATGATGTCGCTGAAGGGCTGGTCTCTACTGATAGTACACTTCAAAATGGTAAATGGTTCTAAAATTAAAATGCGCTTCAAACCACAGCAATCCGAAAATATCTGTCCTATACAAATAATAAGATTTAGCTTCACATAAAATTATAATTTTAATTTGTACTACCTGAAAATGATGACATTAATATTGCTGAATAATTGTATGTATACAGATTGAAATTGAAAACATGAGACAAACTGAAATGGGAGATTGTACTCATCATTATGAACAACTTTTACTAAGGGACCACAGCTGCATTCGCGAAAATAAAATCAGCTGTTTCCTACATTTTGTCGAATTATGCGGACATACGAGTAAATGTAGGGAACAGCTGATTTTTTTTTTCCGCGATTTCAGTTGTGGTCCCTTAGTAAAAGTTGTTCATAATGATGAGTACAATCGCCCATTTAGATTTGTCGCATGTTTTCAATTTCACCCTGTATTTAATTTTTACATAATTAAAATTTCTGAATTTAATTGTACTAATATAAAAGAAAATAATTAAGTATACTAATGTATATTGCATGCTAATTTAGGGGCGGGGCTTGTGGCTAAGTAATAACAGCCGCACGGGTCGATCGATCAGGTTAAGCTACGCTTGCCGCGGTTGGTCCGTGGATGGGTGACCTTCTTTACATACCAAGACTCCTCCGTGCCTCGGAAAGCACGTTAAGTTGGTCCCGGCCGTCATTTGTAGATCTTTGACAGTCGTTACTGGTCGTCTGAAGCTCAATAGTCTGACAACCAGTCTTACCAAGGGGTATCGTGATACCCAGTAACTGGGTTGTGGAGGTCAGATAGGCAGTCGCTACATGTAAAATACTGGTATTCAGCTGTATACAGTAAGACTGGAAGCCGACCCGAACATAGTTGGGAAAAGGCTAGGCAGATGATGATGAAGGGCAGGTGAATTGTAATTGCAATGCTTGTGAAAGGCTGCCAAGTAATAAGTTCTATCTTAAGACGCTGATAACACCTAAACAGCGGTCACTGTCAGATTGCATAGAAAAGAAAGAGAAGCGCGATGACACAACGCTTGTAATTTATTGCAAAATATGACGCAATTATCTATTTACTCAAAATTAAGTTGAGTAATCGAAAATAAAAAACAACAAAGTTTTTTATTGTTTCTGCATTCAAATAAGACGCTCCTGTTATTAATTAAATACGTAACGTATGTTGATATTTAATACAGATATTTTGGATTAGAACTCAAGGTAAGAGGTTAGTTTAACGTTAGTTTGTATCGAGATTTTTCTTTAAAAACGTGTTTTGGTAAAAACCAAGTTCTGGGAAATATGTTCAAAATTAACATATATTTTTTCCGCTACCACAAACTATACAAATTTGCCAATATTTTTTCTTAAGAGAGGCCTATTTTGGTCAATTGGGTCTTGTCAGCGCCTTAACATAACACCAACACTTAGTTCGCAATAAGCGTTTTGACTTTGACTTTGAAATTGAGTGAAAACAGCTTCCTGCCAAACTGCACAACATACCCTACTATTCAACCTATCTTCAAATCCAAAGCCAAAACATTATAAACTTCATAATGAAATTCAGTATACGAAACCGAATTTCTTCTCCCACCTACTTACATAGGCATTCAATAGTTAAGGAGTTCTTAACTCGGCCGGGAGCCGTCGCCGTGGCGTGGCGTTGCGTCGATCTGCTTAGCGGCGCTCAGCCCTCCATTAATCTCCTTAAACTGTTACTTATTGTTCACGACGACGCAGGGGTGGAGGAGAGAGGAGGCGAGGGGGAGGATCACGCCCACTCCGCAAATGTCTTCGACGAGCCTGTAATTGGTGAACATCTGACACATTTATTTCGCACTTTCAAAGACACTTTGTGTGAAATGAGTTTGGTAGAATTGTAATTAAGAGATGCTCGGTGGAATTGTATGAGACTTATGTGCCTACGAGCGCTCGTGCATAATGTAAAGAGTGGGTTTTTTTTGTCTTTGCCTCGAAATTGATGTTGGTTAAATAATATCTCCTTCATCCTGTTAATATATCGGACGTCACTCAAAAAGTATTATTAAACAAGCCAAACAAAAAATTTAACAAATCATTCGTTTATTTCAAGTAAAAAAAAAACTCAAAACTCAAATCATTCGAATTCTGTGTGAATTACTTGAATTACCTGTTAGGAACTTATCAGTTACCTAATGGTAAAACACTAACACCTATATAGCTATCGATATACCTATCTGTGAATGTAGCTGAGACATGTCCATAGATATCGAAAATCACATTTAGGTAATCATTCGACTTTATGACTAAAAATAAACTAAAACTCAGAAGTTTTAGTTTATTTTTGGGGACTCAAGCGTCACGTCGTAACGTTTGCCCAGACCGGGAGAAGTTATTTGATAATTTCCCATACAAAAAAAAAGCCATACAGACATTCGTAAATCTTTGACAGGATTTACGAATGGCAGCCGGAACCACAGGCTTTTTTATTGTGTGGGAAATTATCAAATAACTTCTCCCGGTCTGGGCGGAGCGGAAGGGTGTGATGGTGGAACTCTTACTGACTTAAACCCACCCGTATTCCTTCCGTTGCCTGTGGTGCCAGGGGCCTCGGTAACCCTTTTGTACCTTCCCGCGACCCCGGCAGGCATCAGCCCTAGTGGACCTCTAGACTTGTGCTGACATCTCCTTGAGGCGCGCGTGGGACACAACGCGCCGTCGACCCGGTCCTGGTCCTTATAGGACGGCGAGCTACCCATTACCGTCCGATAAGTCCGTCCGCAAGCCCGCGGCTACAGTGGCCGGAAATCCGTCCCGGATTCCCGACGCCCAGGGCTTCTCCTGCGGCGGCTAGGGGCGATAGGGCGCGAAATTTGCCTTTCCCTTAACCGTCCCGCCTCCTCTTTGGCGAGCATTACTGCTTCGCAGAAGGAGGTGACGGCTGCCCTTGCCCTCTCACTCCGTACCATGGCCTGAACAAGGGCCGGACGCGAGAGATCTCTGGAACTACAGGCTTAACGTGCTTTCCGAGGCACGGAGGGGTCTCAATTGTAACTCAACGTTATACTTCTGTGGTTTGTCCACTTTTGGCTCGACTCCCGACATCTCGCAGAGCATTGTGTGTCAGTTGATATTGTCAATTACAACAGATGTTTCTGAATCCCCACCGTTAGCATCTACCATTCACTTTGAAATTATGACTCAGCCTCCAGATTATGATTTTTAATGAGTCTAAGGGCAAGATTACCAGCTTAACTACCAAGCTTTCCACCTTGTTCAAAAAAAATGTTCTTAATACGTAGGCTTGTATAGAGAAATTTGGCTGATAATACCAAAGCGCACCTTAATTAAAATTCATCGCCAAAATCACTCTACAAAATACTGCAACGTTCGGTGAATTCAATCCTTTCAGCCTATAACAGGACATAGGCCTGTCCCAGGCTGCGCCACAACACTCTGTCCTCCACTTTCTGTGTCTAGCCTGTCCCAGCCATTTTAAGGTCGTCGGTCCATCTAGCTGGGGGGCGTCCCACACTACGCTTGCCGTTACGCGGTCTCCACTCCAGGACTCGTCTGTTCCACCGGCCATCGGTCCTTCGACAAACATGGCCAGCCCACTGCCACGTCAGCTTGCTTACTCTGCAGGCTATGTCGGTAATTCCAGTTCTCTTCCGGATAACTTAATTTCTGATCTTATCCTTTAAAGAAGCTCCGAGCATAGCCCGCTCCATAGGGCGCTGAGTGACCTTGAATTTGTGGACCAGCCCGACTGTCAGTGTTGAAGACGGTGTGATTGAAGACCTTAGTCTTCGAACACTGCGTGATTGGCGACGAAAAGACTTGACGAAGTTTTCCAAACGCTACCCAACCCAAACGGATCCTCCTGTCGGCTTCTTTTTCAAAGTTGTGCCTACCGAGCTGGATAACTTGCCCTACTAAGTGGACGTACTCCTACACAACTTCGAGAAGCGACGAAGAATTGATGACTGCAAATTTAAGTGACCTATTAGTGCCTAATCAAGAGAATACTGTGTGTGTTATCTATGCCCTTGACGTTCGCTTATACGACAGCTGTATACTTGAGGTATTCCTCGAAGCGCCACCGTTTTGAGGCGCACCTAATGAAGCGCACCTTTATTATTCCTCAGAGCGCACCTTTTAGTAGCGCTCCCGATAACAATTAAAAAAATTTTTTTTTTTTCCTCGAAGCGCTCCTATGATTAACTTTCAAATAGAGATAGGATGCTAACTGATCCTAACTGATCCTATCACTATTTGAAAGATAATCATAGGAGCGCTTCGAGGAAAAAAAAAATAATATTTTTAATTGTTATCGGGAGCGCTACTAAAAGGTGCGCTCTGAGGAATCATAAAGGTGCGCCTCATTAGGTGCGCCTCAAAACGGTGGCGCTTCGAGGAATACCTCGTATACTTAAGTAAAAGCAGTGACATACACAGTCCAACAATCACTAACGTTATAGTACCTATACCTATTGCCAATTATGAATACACAAGCTGCGCCCCGCGGTTTCACCCGCAAAAGTCACGATCTCGTGGTAATATTGGGATAAAAAGTATTTTATTCAGGTCATGGCCTACCCATGTGCAAAATTTTATCCAAATCCGTTCAGCCGCTTTAGCGTGGAAGCAAAACAAATAAACAAACAAAGTCACTATCACATTTAGAATATTAGTTAGGATGGTTAGGATTAGGACCTCACCAACCTATCTGTCCATCATGATCATTCTACTGCCCTTATCCCCATTTTTTTGGGGACCCAAAAGAAGAAAAAGACATGTTTGTCTTTTTCTTCCATACTTCTCTATAAGTACCTCCTTACTAGCCATATCATCTTTCATACAGTCCATCCATCGTTTCTTTGGCCATCCCCTACTCTTCTAGTGATCCACATTTATACTCATAATTTTCTTTACGATTTTCCTCATTCCTCCGCATCACATGACAACCGATTTCACACAACTTTTCAGTCACCGGTGATAATTTTAGACTTCCTCTTATATACTAATTTTTTATTCTACCCATTCGCGTAAGAATATGATGCACGACTAATAACCTAAAACAGGCTTAAAGAGCAACTCAACCTCAAAATGAAAGGATCCTTAAGCTTTTTACCGCAGCCTTGGTTATTAATCCCCTGTGCACACGCTGTTGTTAACAAATTCCATCAAGTTAACTGAGTTAAGACCGGACGGACGTGATACACCGACGAATTTAACCGAGATCTTGTTGGAAATGATTTAGTTTCAGATTTGGTTTATCATTTACCATAATGCATACTGAGTTACTGACATAATCATTCGAAGGGTAGGTTAAGTGCTCGGTCAATCCAGGTGACAGTTTAAAGTTCATATTTATTGTATTCTAGACTTTTACACTTATTATTATATATTTATTTTACACCTACGTAAATCGCTTACCATTACAATAAATATGACCATTTTATTACACCAAGTGACAGCTAGCACAATATGTCAGATTACTCCAGTGAATTAATCATTCGACTTTATGACTAAAAATAAACTAAAACTCAGAAGTTTTAGTTTTAGTTTTAGTTTATTTTTAGTCATAAAGTCGAATGATTAATTCACTGGAGTAATCTGACATATTGTGCTAGCTGTCACTTGGTGTAATAAAATGGTCATATTTATTGTAATGGTAAGCGATTTACATAAGTGTAAAATAAATATATAATAATAAGTGTAAAAGTCTAGAATACAATAAATATGAACTTTAAACTGTCACCTGGATTGACCGAGCACTTAACCTACCCTTCGAATGATTATGTCAGTAACTCAGTATGCATTATGGTAAATGATAAACCAAATCTGAAACTAAATCATTTCCAACAAGATCTCGGTTAAATTCGTCGGTGTATCACGTCCGTCCGGTCTTAACTCAGTTAACTTGATGGAATTTGTTAACAACAGCGTGTGCACAGGGGATTAATAACCAAGGCTGCGGTAAAAAGCTTAAGGATCCTTTCATTTTGAGGTTGAGTTGCTCTTTAAGCCTGTTTTAGGTTATTAGTCGTGCATCATATTCTTACGCGAATGGGTAGAATAAAAAATTAGTATATAAGAGGAAGTATAAAATTATCACCGGTGACTGGAAAGTTGTGTGAAATCGGTTGTCATGTGATGCGGAGGAATGAGGAAAATCGTAAAGAAAATTATGAGTATAAATGTGGATCACTAGAAGAGTAGGGGATGGCCAAAGAAACGATGGATGGACTGTATGAAAGATGATATGGCTAGTAAGGAGGTACTTATAGAGAAGTATGGAAGAAAAAGACAAACATGTCTTTTTCTTCTTTGGGGTCCCCAAAAAAATGGGGATAAGGGCAGTAGAATGATCATGATGGACAGACAGGTTGGTGAGGTCCTAATCCTAACCATCCTAACTAATATTCTAAATGTGATAGTGACTTTGTTTGTTTATTTGTTTCGCTTCCACGCTAAAGCGGCTAAACGGATTTGGATAAAATTTTGCACATGGGTAGGCCATGACCTGAATAAAATACTTTTTATCCCAATATTACCACGAGATCGTGACTTTTGCGGGTGAAACCGCGGGGCGCAGCTTGTGTATTCATAATTGGCAATAGGTATACTATAACGTTAGTGATTGTTGGACTGTGTATGTCACTGCTTTTACTTAAGTATACAGATGTCGTATAAGCGAACGTCAAGGGCATAGATAACACACACAGTATTCTCTTGATTAGGCACTAATAGGTCACTTAAATTTGCAGTCATCAATTTTTCGTCGCTTCTCGAAGTTGTGTAGGAGTACGTCTACTTAGTAGGGCAAGTTATCCAGCTCGGTAGGCACAACTTTGAAAAAGAAGCCGACAGGAGGATCCGTTTGGGTTGGGTGGCGTTTGGAAAACTTCGTTAAGTCTTCTCGTCGCCAATCACGCAGTGTTCGAAGACTAAGGTCTTCAATCACACCGTCTTCAACACTGACAGTCGGGCTGGTCCACAAATTCAAGGTCGCTCAGCGCCCTATGGAGCGGGCTATGCTCGGAGCTTCTTTAAAGGATAAGATCAGAAATTAAGTTATCCGGAAGAGAACTGGAATTACCGACATAGCCTGCAGAGTAAGCAAGCTGACGTGGCAGTGGGCTGGCCATGTTTGTCGAAGGACCGATGGCCGGTGGAACAGACGAGTCCTGGAGTGGAGACCGCGTAACGGCAAGCGTAGTGTGGGACGCCCCCCAGCTAGATGGACCGACGACCTTAAAATGGCTGGGACAGGCTAGACACAGAAGGTGGAGGACAGAGTGTTGTGGCGCAGCCTGGGACAGGCCTATGTCCTGTTATAGGCTGAAAGGATTGAATTCACCGAACGTTGCAGTATTTTGTAGAGTGATTTTGGCGATGAATTTTAATTAAGGTGCGCTTTGGTATTATCAGCCAAATTTCTCTATACAAGCCTACGTATAAAAAACATTTTTTTTGAACAAGGTGGAAAGCTTGGTAGTTAAGCAGGTAATCTTGCCCTTAGACTCATTAAAAATCATAATCTGGAGGCTGAGTCATAATTTCAAAGTGAATGGTAGATGCTAACGGTGGGGATTCAGAAACATCTGTTGTAATTGACAATATCAACTGACACACAATGCTCTGCGAGATGTCGGGAGTCGAGCCAAAAGTGGACAAACAGCAGAAGTATAACGTTATTAACGTTAGTCAGTAAGAGTCTGACACACTCTCCGTTATTTGACAATTTTGAAGACAAAAAAAGCCTGTAGTTCCGGCTGTCATTTGTAAATCTTTGACAGACATTACGGCGACTCAAAAGACCAAAAGTCTGACAACCAGTCTTACCAAAGTGTTACCTAGTAACTGTGTTGTGGAGGTCAGATAGGCAGTCGCTCCATGTAAAATATTGGTATTCAACTGCATCCGGTTAGGCTGGAAGCCGATCCCAACGTACTCGTATTTGGGAAAAGGCTAGGCAGATTCTAGATTCTATTAGGCAGGAAAGGCTAGGTCGTATTTTACGCAGTCTTGGTATTATTAGCTGATGCCTGTCTTTATTGGATCTGGGACACTTACGCGAAAGACCTTTTCGTGAAAGACACTTGTGCGAACCCACTTGCGCGAGAAGACATTTCCGCGAATGGACGTTTGCGCGAACGGACTTTTGCACGAAGGCACACTTGCACGAAAAGACATTTTCGCGAATAGACTTTTGCGCGAAGGAACTTTTGCGCAAAAGTCCACTCGCGGAAATATATTTCACGAAAAGGTCCTGCTACAGTCTTAATTTACATGTCCAGCGATAAACAAATCATCCGAAAACATTATTTTGGCTTTTATTACTTACTCATGCAGGTAATCAGTGCAAGAACAGCCTCGTGCACTATAAAAGCTAATTTGATCCCGTTTCTACTGGGAAATTGAAAAACCCCATGACATTTCTTTCTTTCTTTTGACCGCGTGTGATAATAACCATGGTAGTCGGACCATCTTCATTGATTTCACTGAAGTGAAAACAACATTGTTAAGAGCATATTGTACATCTTTCTACAAGGGCAGCCTGTGAGTCTCCTACACGCGCAGTAAGAACAACGCCTTGCTTGTGCAATATAAAAATGCGTTCAGGGTGCTGGTGAGGTTGCCCGCTGCTGCTTCTGTACCGTATCAGGGATGTTGACCGAGTTGAAAGTAGACTGTTTCTATTTTACTTTAGGAGAACTGTGCTCATCCCTGTTTTGTAGGGTTTGTGCTAGCTCCAGCGGTATCCTGAGAGAATTCGCGCAGAGGTTCGATTGTACCTGAATTATTGCTGTATGGCGTACTGAGCAATCGCAGCTGTGAATATGTTTACGTGAATTATTTTTAATTGTATTTTTTTATTTGTGCCAACATATGATCCTTTGTTGGTCGAAAAGTTTATATTATACAAGCCCGCGACATTGTCTGCGATCCAGGATAAATAGTAGCATATGTCCTTACCCTTATGTCCTTATGGTCTATCTGTGTGCCCAAATTTTATTCAAATCCAACCAGCCGCTTTTGCGTGATTGAGTAAAAACAAATAAACTCACTTTCGCATTTATAATATTATTTAGGATTATTACTTTAAACTAGCTTTTACCCGCGGCTTCGCTCGCGTGGAGGTCGGAAATTATCCCACGGAAACGTACAACCAGGATAAAATGTATCCTATATCCTAACACAGGCTATGGTCTACCCATGTGCCAAATTTCATCCAAATCCGTTCAGCCGTTTTAGCGTGAAAGCGAAACAAACTCACTTTCGCATTTATAAATATTAATTAGGACTATTTATCAAGTTTCAACCTACTGCCGTGCCCCCTGCACTGTGTCTGCTCCCCGGGTTGCGAAAACAATGCTCCTTCACCGCTGAGCCTGTCGCAGACACGCTTCCATTGTCTCTTGTTTTAATTACTTACCGGAACACAATAAATACCTTTTTAAAGAACTCTGTGTTTCGATCGGGTTAGTATTGAGATAGATGGAATTATGGTTGCTTGGCAAAGAAGATTGTTGACCGTCTTAAAAGACATTTGAAGGCCTACTTGTATCCCGATCGATTCTGAAAAAAGAAAGAAAATTCTCATGGTGAAAACGTAGGTAAACTGAGCTGTCATGCTACCTCATCATCATCATATCAGCCGAAAGACGTCCACTGCTCGACATAAGCCTCCCTCAAGCACCACCACTTCAACCGGTTCTGTGCTTCCCGCATCCAGCGGATTCCTGCGGCCTTCACAAGGTCATCGGTCCACCTTGTAGAAGGCCTTCCAACGCTACGTCCTCCGGTACGCGGTCGCCACTCCAGAACCTTTCGGCCCCATCGGCCATTTATTCTGCAAGCAATGTGCCCTGCCCACTGCTACTTAAGTTTGGCAATTCTCGGGTTATTCTCGGGCTATAACCTAATCGGTCATTCTACCTAATGCTAAGGAATGACACTAGTGATAACTCACTTTACATCACGGTGAGAATTGTACAGGCAGCATGAATGCGTTATTTTGTAGCTGGTTGAATGGCAGTATACTATTCTTATTTTGATCACATCTTTTAAAAAAGAGCTAGTTTTTTCTTCTAATCCCTGGGGACTAAAAGTGATTTGAATTTGGAATGTGTATATTCTTAGTAAAAGTTCAAATCACCAAAGAATATACATATATCAATTACGAACATTATAATTATGAACAAGTAACAGGATAAAGTAAACCACGCGAAAGCCAAATAAAAAAAGTTTATTTAAAAATAAAAAAACACGCTAAATGCATTTCGTCTTCGTTCGTAATTGTTTACTTAAATTCGGATTTTACTTAATTTTGACGCCTTCTGGGAAGAAGGCTTGACTCCATTGGAATGGTTGTACGAAGAAACAACAGAACCTGTTACAATCCTTACATACTCCTTTTGCTTCGCTTTATGTTCATACATCTGGTTACACGTACGCCGGTTCCAAGTATTAACACCTACCTTTTTTGGAAAACAACACCAATAATATTCACTATAATTATGTAGGTATGGCCTTCTAGGGTGTTTCTCTCCCGGAGTTTCCACTCAAACTGCCTTGTACCTTATGCTAGTCTCCTTTCATTCATTCTCTCAACATGACCAAACCATCTCATCATCCATCTCTCATATTTCATCTAATTATTTTATACCTGATACATCGCTTGATATACCGGTGCACACCTTAAATCCAAAATGTTTTAACAAAAACTTCTGTCGTAAAGAATGAATAAGCTTTTCAAATGATTTTACAAGAATACTCTAGCAGACTCCAGCTCAAAAGGTTGAGCGTCTTTAATGCTCAATAAGAGTAACGAATTCAAATTAAATGTCGTTAGGTAGGTACCCAAAATGTCAACCAAAGTAAGTCTTTATCGAGTTCGCAGTCGTCCCATTCGTCGCCTCGTTATTAGTTTTTAACCGTTTATTCTGTCTCACAAACACACGGGTAATCCTTGTCCCGTATTAATTACATTTTGAATGCCACCCCACTGCAAATAATGTTGTAGAATTTTATTAAAGCGAGTTCACAGAATTTCCGAGTGTTTCTTGGTAAGGTTTAGCAAAACGTTGGGTACTGTAATTATTTTTCGGATTTTCGTGAAGAGAATTAATGCGAAGGGTTGGAATTTTCTGTTTGTTATTTGGGTTTTAATATTTCAATGTCTATGAGTTTGTGGTCTTTGGGTACGAATGTCAAATAAACTTCGGGAAAGATGAGAAATAAGGAGACAGATAGGTGGGTTAGAATCATCTCATATCATATTGGGGTCAGCTTCGAGTCTAACCAGATCTAGCTGGATACCAGTCTTTTACATGGAGTGACTGCCTATCTGTTCTCTACATCCCAGTTACTGGGTAACACGATACCTCTTGGTAAGACTGCCACCATCTCATCCAACCAGCTCATTGACATTATTTAAAGCAGAGGTTAAACAGAGAACCAGAGACTACCCCAATTACCAAGTCGTCTTCGACATCGTATGGAGCCAAAAGGATTCAAATCAGTCTGTAGTAGGCTGGATTAAACTGCCGAACTCATTCAATCAAGGACATATACCATTATTGGTCACCAGGAAACCGGTAAAAGAATTAAACAGTTAAGCCAGACTGAATTTTTGGGACGTTGTTGGGGCTGCTGAGATTCTGTAGTGCATCTAGCATGTTTATGGAAGCTCGGATTGATGGCTAAAGGCTCCTTCAAATAGGCGTGACACGCGACGCGACACAAAGGCACCGCGTGTAGCACTACAAGCGGTGCCTTTGTGTCGCGTCGCGTGTCGCGCTTGTGTGTAAGAGTCTTTAAAGTAAAAGAAAGAAAGAATACCGTTTATTTGGATACAGTTCGTGAAACATAAAATAAAAATAACAATCAGAAAGTGAAAATAATGTTTTACATAAATAGTGTGTGCCTCACGGCTGCACCAAAATGGCTGTCATGCCATCATGAGAAAGAGAGCGGCCTCCTTATTGCACGGTATCCGAGCAAGCTCCAACAGCATTCTGAAAGTAATAGCGGACAAGTTAGACTTTCCATTTTTTTGACACTGGATCGCAGTCGACGAGTCAATTTGATTTCGGTTTTTGTTGTTATTTTGAACACAAATATGGACGAATGTCAGAAATGGATTAATGGTCTGAAATAAAGTTCATATTATTATTATGAATCCAAGACGACTTCTTTCAAAAGCTCAGCAAACCACAGATCCAAGATGAAATTATCGTTGTAACAGCGGCTTATGACCGGAATCAATACGCGATGATGGCAATAAAAGCTAGATGTTTGCCTTCCCCCCCTGCGAGCGCGTCACCCTCGCCCCACCCCCGCGGCGCCCGGCAATTTAGCCGATATTAAGTTTATACAGCGATTTGTACCCTTCTTTGCACCGGCCTAGGTTTCGGAGCGACGCACACTGGGCTCGGTAAACGCCGTCATGACCGAAGTGCCGAGATTTTGTGGCTGGCTTAGTCAAGATGAGATTTTGTTTTTTATGTGTAAAATGTGGGAGTAATTTCGTCAAAAGGGACGGAAGTTTGTAACAGAAAGTGGCAGCTTGATCATGGAATAAGTAAGTACTTTTTAATAGCATGGAATTAGTAAGTACTTTATAATAGCATGAGAGCAGTGGTGGCCCAGTGGTAACGGCCGCGACGACGTGAGGAAACTGGCATGTCCTAGAACCAAAACTTTGAAGACATGTGACATCTACCAACCCGCACTGGGCTCACCTGGTGGATTATGGCCCACTCCCTCTCACAGAGAGGAGGCCTGTGTCCCACCAGTATAGGCTACACCACATTATACATTACATTACCACATTATAGGCTGATAATACAGAACCTTGTAAACAAACACTTTTTCAAAGACCAGAAAAGAAAATAGTACACATTTAACCAGTTATGTTTAAGCCTACCTAACCTCATGTAATAGGGAGCGAGACTATTGCCATCAATCGGGCTCACATCCAGACATCGGGCTGCTACTGAAAAAGTTCTGATAGAAAAACCCAATAACACTTTGCCAGACCTGGAAATCGAACCCAGGACCTTGCGATGACTAGACCAATGAGGCAGTCAGCACAAAGGCAGCGAGGATGTCAGTTACTATGGGTACACCTTAACCCTTCGGGAATACGGGCGTGATGTGTGATGTTATGTGTGGAAAAATAAATACAGTCCAGACATAATCAAGACCGCAGGAGACGCCCTGGGCGTCGGGAATCCCAGGCCGATTCCCGGTTACCATAGGCGCGGGCTTGCGGACGGTGAGCAATGGGTAGCTCGCCGTCCGATAAGGACCAAGCCCGGGTCGACGGCGCATGTCAGCACAAGTGTAGAGGTCCACTAGGGCCGATGCCTGCAGGGGTTGCGGGAAAGTCCGAAAGGGATACCGTGGCCTCTGGCAACACACAGGCAACGAACACGGGTGGGTTTTAGTCAGTAAAAAAATTTCCGAAAAAAAAAGGACAATCAAGAGGACGTGTTTCTAATCCGGTGTGCGATGCTCCCTAAGCCTCAGTTGGTGAACGTTATTATTGGGTCAATTGCCCCTCCCCTGGTGATATTAGTTCCACGCCCGCGGCTGATCGGCCAAACTCACCTTATATTCATTATTACAGTATTATATTCAATATACTTTTATGTATTCAGCGGTGGATTAACGATTGATTGAATTTTTATATGACGGCTTTGAATGCTATGATTTTTCTTTTCATTTCAACCAGTACTTTTATTAAGTTGACTGATAAACACGGGTCTTCAAAATGACTGGATTACGTTTGGCAGGTGGAATGCTGGTCTGATATTAAATACATATTTTTATCTAGTCTCAGGTGAAACTAGTTGATGTAACTGGTGACCGAAAAGTTGGCGGCTTTCTCGCGCAACGCATCAGCATTGCAATTCAGAGAGGAAATGCCGCCAGCATCCTCGGTACAATGCCCCGAGGGCCCTTTTTAGTGTTAACTTAGTTTTAATTTAATTTAGTTAATGTTAATAATCATCTTGTAATTTGGTTAGGTAAATAAATAACTGGTACACCACTCTCAGATCGTATAATTAAATAACCACGAACATTGCATTTAAATTAAAAATTCATTATCCAATATTAAAAAAAAAACAAGAAAATTATATAAACACAAATAACAATTCACAAATCATTGATTAGCGACTGTCGTGTGTCATCTATGAACTCATCGATACTGTAATAGCCTTTCCTCAATAAATATGTTTTAGCGTGTTTTTAAATAAGTTAATGCTGTTAATGCTTTTGAATTCGTTTGGCAACTTACAACAAGTTGCCAAGAGTTCAATTTGTCTTTTTATACAACATAAAAAGACAGATTGAACTCAGGGACTGTGATGAACCACGTTCAATTTCGGTTGAATTGTGGAAAGTCTTCCCTACGAGTATTTTCTCTAGATTGCCTTTCCTCATCTGTCTCGTCAAAATTCTTAACAAAGTTGGTTAACAACACTAGAATATAGAGATGTGATGATGAGAAGGTATATCCAATGAAAATGACTACGTAGGGGCAAGTAATAAGTTATTTCATATTCATATCTTTATTTGCATTCCATAATGTTTTAAGGGTGTTACAAAGGCTTAGAGCTAATGTACAATTACGGACCCTATCGGGCACAACAAAAAATTAAAATTAATATAATTCTTAATAATTATGTCCGTGTGGTGCCGGACGTAAAGAATAGTACCATCCCATTACTTCCCGTGGGTGTCGTAAAAGGCGACTAAGGGACTTACTAGAGAAGGGGCAGCAGCGTTCTCTATGCATATTAACACCATACTGCGATCGCCAACCCGCCTGCCAAGCGTGGCGATTATGGCAACCCCCCCCCCCCCAAAGACAAGCACTAAAAAAATACGGCCCCTAGTACCCGGCGGCCCGCCTAACCTTGGCTATGGCTATGGTAGCGGTCAAGCCTACAATGAGGCAAGGGGTGCTATAATTCTTAAAATAAAATTAGGAAAAAATAGATACATAGATAAATATAATATTTATCTATGTATCTATGAATGAATCTATGACTAACCGTGAATAGTGTATGCTTGTATTAAGTATTTTTTTTGTCATGTATGTATTCGTTTATTGTGTAGTGTGCGTTTTCAATTAATATTTGCTTGAGTTTACTTATAAATGTCGTATCGCTGATCTCATATTTTAATGCATCTGGTAGTTTTTTTAATAGCCCTAACTCTCTACCCATACAATTTAAATAAAAGCCCTCAATTAAAGGCGTGAAGCGGGTTGGTGGTCTCACCTTCAAGAAACCTATGAAAATAACATAACGCCTGTACTCCCTGATGGGTTAGGCAGAGGTGTACCTACCTATAGGTAGTACACTCACATTTCGTCTATTGCCATCAACCGGGCACAAATCCAGACTGACGGACCGGGCTGCTTGCTACTGAAAAATTCACACTGTCACTTTGCCCGACCCGGGTTTCGAACCCAGGACCTACTAGACCAACGAGGCACAATGAAAAAATACCTATTTAATAAAAGTAAAGGAACTTACTTATTTTGTATTATGACGAGTATTGTTTTTAAACAAATTTCCATATGAACATTTCTTCCGTCCCTAAGAACCAATAAATTGAACCAACAATAACTTCTCACGAAAGTCAATATTCACTGAATTGGCGTTAATGTGTGCAAATATGCGCCATACGTCTGACCGGGCACATTGTGGCGGACTGTTCGCGAATTAACCGGGTAATGCGAACAGGGGTTAATGATGACGTGTTGCCAATAGTTTGGCGTGGGAAAAGGGTCCCATTGTGTACCAATTAATTCGTTTTCAATGCAATTGTATTGTAAATAGTTAATTTATTTGAATGTCAATGGCGCTGTGATTGGATGGTTTGGAATTGGTGATAATTTCGTTAAAGGGATAATTTGAAAGGTTGTTGATAATTGAGCGATGTTGAGTTTCAATTCAGATGTAAATCAATATAATTTTTTGCTTTGTACGTACCGAATGATTAAATGTAATAAAATGAAATTGTTTACTCTGTAAATAGGATGTCGGAATCACCTTTACAAGTCATATTAAATAAAAAAGCTAGATGGAGTCGATATTGCCTATCTGACTACCCCTGAGAAGAAACGGCAAAACTCAGGGACAAGTCTCTTTTAAAATCCAGTCTTATCTTGATCAGGATCATGTGTAGGTACCGAATCAATCAAAATCAAAAATAATTTATTCAAACTAGGCTAAGAATCACTACTTTTCGAACGTCAAAATTACATAAGATTGTCCCCCAAAGCGTACACTTTCTACTGCTTTAGCGGGGAAGAAGAAGTGGCGCAACAAACTCCCCAGCAGCACACCTGTCTGTTTACACACTGCTTTAGCAGTATATATAAGTCCTGTCATAAGTTCCAAGTGAGAGAGAACAGTGGTGGCCCAGTGGTAACGGCCGCGACTTACGAGTTGTAGATCGTAGGTCCGAACCCAGGCAGACGCTTTACTTTGTGTAAATTATTTCATCACCACTGCTCTCAAAACGGTGAAGGAAAACATCGTGAGGAAACCGGCATTTCCTAGAACCAAAAATTCGAAGACATGTGACATCTACCAACCCGCACTGGGCCCGCGTGGTGGATTATGGCCCACTCCCTCTTACAGAGAGGAGGCCTTTGTTAAGTTCCAATTGATTAATGAACAACACGACACAGTTAATCGAGTCCTGTATCGATATAATACCTTAATATCGATACACAATATTATCGATATGCACAAATATTATCGCGCTTAGCACGTGGGCACTCGATGCGTGAGATTCGCCACGTGGCTGATAATGATGTTGATTGTCTGTTTATACACCTGAGGACTGAACCAGGGCTTCTGCTGATATTTGCTTCGATACCCTTTTATTTGTGATGTTAATACTAAAGGAGGGGCTCGTGGCTGGATGATAACAGCCGCACAGGTCGATCGAAAGTTAAGCTACGCTTGTTGCGGTCGGTTCGTGGATGGGTAACCATCCGTTACGTATAGAGGCCCTCT
The DNA here is from genome assembly GCA_905333075.3 of Atethmia centrago. NCBI lineage: Eukaryota > Metazoa > Arthropoda > Insecta > Lepidoptera > Noctuidae > Atethmia > Atethmia centrago. Next base: position 22,183,100 of record HG995388.1, read on the forward strand.
GTGTCTTGGAAAGCACGTTAAGCCGCTGGGCAGGCATTCGTAGATCTTTGTCAGTTGTTACGTTGTTACGTTGTCGTCAGAAACCCGAAAGTCTGAGAACCAGTCTTACCAAGGGTATCGTGTTACCCAGTAACTGTGTTGTGGAGGTCAGATAGGCAGTAGCTCTATGTAAAATACTGGTACTCAGTTAGACTGGATGCCGATCCTAACATAGTTGGGAAAAGGCTAGGCAGATTGATTGACTGACCATTAGAACAGTCAATCAGTCTGTTCAGCCTTCAAAAACCATAATTATTCAAAATCTAAAGTCACATTCTCATCTCAGCGACAGTCAACAAATGCTATCTCTTGGACTATCAGTTTAAAGTTGACGAAAGTCTGAAAATATTATTCGAACGTTCCCAAAAATACGGGAATTGACTAACAGATTATAGAACAAAATTCAATATGAGTTTATTTTCTTTTACCATAGTTTATCAACGCCATTACCTTAATATATACATAATATTATAAAGATAAAAACTGTACATACATTTTACGACTTTCGTATACAGCGTGTATCTGAAATATATGGTCATATTTAACCTCTTAGTATTCATAACGATTTAGCAATCGAACAACAGTGCCAAATAGTCATAGGTTATAAGTAGTCGTATTATTGGTAAACAAAGTCTTATTTTTTTATCTTTTTTAATATCTAGTCAATGATTGATAATTTTTTAAATAGCCTTTGTACTGCCAGGGTCGCGGGATGGTACGGAAAGGTTACCGAGGCCCCTGGCAACACAGGCAATGGAAGGAACACGGGCGGGTTTTAGTCAGTGAGAGTCTGACACACCATTAATTGATAATTTCCCATCCAAAAAAAAAATAAATAAAAAGCCTTTGTAAAACAATAGAATACTACTTGGAACTAAATTTTTGTTCTCTAAGCTGTTACATTTATGATGGTCAATGGGTTAAAGGTTTGGTATAGACTATTAAACTGAACAACTTTCTTCACGGGACCAATTTCGTAATTGCGAATAAATTATTTATTACTGTTTATTTTGTTTTACTTCATTAACTGTTTTTGTCTAATCTGTTAAGATCTCTTAAGACGCAACACCTAAACCGCGGTCACTGTCAAATTCCATAGAAAAGAAAGAGAAGCGCGATGACACAACGCTTGTAATTTATTGCAAAATATGAAGTAATTATCTATTTACTCAAAATTGAGTTGAGTAATCCATAATAAAAAACAACCAAGTTCTGCATTCAAATAAGACGTTCTTGTTATTAATTAAATACGTAACGTATGTTGATATTTGATACAGATATTTTGGATTAGAACTCAAAGTAAGAGGTTAGTTTAACGTTAGTTTGTATCGAGATTTTGTTTTCAAAACGTGTTTTGGTAACAACCAAGTTCTGCGAAGCCTATTTTGGTCAATTGGGTCTTGTCAGCGCCTTAACCAGACTTAGTTTCCGTACGTCGTTTTCGGGTGACCGCTGAAAATCAGCGCTTTGCTGTGGGTCCCCCATAGCACAGCATCATGCTGAGTGGAAGCCTACTTGTCACAGTCACGGCGTGCAGTTTCCGACTATATGTATATGTTCTGTGTTCATAGGCATAAATCTGTTTTGTTTTAATATTTATAAGAATTACCATAGCTTTTATGTGCTGTGACAAAAAATATGTTTTTCTTTCTTTCTTTGTATTTACTGTCCTAAACATTGTGCTCGAGTAGGTATTGAAGTTTTGTATGGGACACCTGATTATTTTTTCGCGATTACGATGTTGGTCCCGTAGAGAAAGTTGTTCAATATGATGGTCTGTACCACACCGCGAAATATGGTAAATAATTACTTGGACGACAAAAAAGCTTGGGAATAATTAAGCTACTCCAATATACCCCCAGGCAACAAACTAATTTTATACTAAAACTATTTTTATACTAAGTGTCTTAGAATCAATATTGACATGTATGTAAGGACTATGTTGATCATATATTTTTAAATAATACTCAGTTAGTTTTAATAATAATCTGGCAGTTTGAGTACCTTATGTGGCCTACCCAAATGTCCTTTCTTTGGTTTTGTTCATCGAGTCGTTGAGCTCCTTAAGTTCTGAGTTGAGCTTTACAGTTACTGACAAATGCTTGCACTGACTGGACAGATCCACTCACATCTGTATGGTTCTTTCCTCAAAATACCATCTCAGACGCCAATTTACGATACAAGGTCCTCAAATGATCTGACCAAGATTATTAACTCATTGACATTGAATTAATTTTTTTATATATACAATGACATGAATATTTACTTTTTGAAGTATTTTTTAAATTTTTGTGAATGTGAAGACTATCTGACCAAGATTATGTCTGAACTTTAAAAGAGACTGTGACCTCTGAGTTTGTTTCGGCCTTTCTTCTCAGAGTAGTCAGTTAAGAAACGCCGAGCTCATCTAGTTTTTTTTTTTTCTAAATATGATTGACGTGTAAAAGTGTTAGTACAAACCTACTTACAGAAAAAAATAAAATCATTTCATAATTTCATCATGACCACACATTTTAGATACACGCTGTACCTATACAATATATAGGCGTCAGCTGTCGTTTCCCGGCAAATGATCGATGGTGTAATAACGCCATTATCACTATATTAAATTTACACCTCTCTGACGTCACAAATTATCAGAAAATGAGCTTCATTACACTCGACTGATAACATTCGCGATATGAGTGTAATTGGTCCTTAATATTGCGTTTATTGTTTTAGGGTGATATCTATATGGATATTGGCTAAATAATATCAGCCACACGGGTTGATCGAATACTACGCGTGTTAGTGGATGGGTCCATTATATATCGAGATCCTCCGAGCTTCGGAAAGCACTCATCTTTGACAGTCGTTCCGTCGACTCGAAGACCGTTGCCCCGACGACCTTTGACCTGGTGATATGTGACCTGGTGACCTTTGGCCTGATGACATTTAGACTGCTGCCGTCCTTTAACTAGAAGGCCATTAAGCCCAAAAAGTTATTTCCGAGAAAATGGCAAAAAACGCGCGAATCGTTATTTCTTAAAAACTATGATACTTAGGTTAATGATTGTTGCACACATCAATGGATATTTATTTATTTATCATTATTATTACCACTTATACGAGTATATGTATATGACTTTCTATCGGGCAGTTAAGGTATTTTAACGTACATTAAGCGAACTTAACGGCTTACAAACAATTTATATCTCTGGAACTAAGTATATTGTAAAAATGTTTCTTAGACAGAAAGATAGAGAATTTTGAACTCTATTACTTTCTATTAAAAAGTAAAAATTGAGCATTTGAGGGATAGCGGCTTGCGTACGTATTATGCTCGGAAATAAGAATATACGATTTACAATAAATCCATCGATTAAATCAAAAAATTAAAACACTATTATGCTAATATGTTGCTTGTAGAATAATCTGACAAAAAATCAGAATGATTGCATGTATATTAGTATGATTTTTACGCGTTAAAAGATTTTTTTAGAGGTAACTTCGTGATTTTTTTCTATCATATCAAATTAGTTATATTATGTTTTCAACACACTATCTTCCTAGGATATATCCTGAAGAATATCATATATTTTTCTGATTTTGTTTACTGCAGTGGATCATATACTTTTAGGCGTTATAAAACTTGCGTTTAGCTCCTCTAGGCCTCTTAAAGGACGGCAGTCTGGCTGTCAGAGTTTTGTCTCTCTATAACCGCAACGCTCCAGCGCAGTAACAGCCCGGCATCGCCTCAATTATATCCATCCGCTTGTCGCCAACGCGCAAGTCAGCAAGACGCTTGCTTCTGGCACGCCACCGGTGACGTGACGGCTTGTTGTTCACGCGCTGCTCACTAGTTGGTAGCAGTGGCGGTACCTTCATATAAGCCCAAAAGCCTTACTAAAATGCTCGATAGAGAATTTATTGTACCTAATCAGTAGTTTATGAGAAAATTGAGATGATACATACATAGATACGTAGGTACCTACATACTCAGTCTACAAACAAAGAAAAAAGAATGCTTATGATTTTATTTTACTGGTTTACTTGTTTAAGTCAAAACAGTTGAGTTATTTCAATAATTTCTTGTATCGAATGTTCGGCATATGAACCGAATTTCGGCCGAATGCCGAAGTTTGGTTCAAATCGCGGAAGTTCTGAAATAAATTTCGGCTTATCCCTAATTTTCATAATTTTTTACGCGTGACACGAAGCTTGGGCATCTTAGTCATGTTCTTAACTTAATTTGCATGATATATGATTTAAGCGACTTTTAAATCTGTTATTACGCAAAAAAAAAATGTTAAACTAGAACTCATACATGATGTGTATGAGTTCTAGTTTAACATATTTTTATAAACATATTCTATGTGAGAAGATTTAAGCATTGTAGTAAAATACTTTATGAAATAAATTCAAGAATGAATGTCTACTCAAAGTATAAAAAACGATATTTCTTTCCAACTACTGAAGATATTTTCATGTTTTTTTTTTTGTATGAACAGACTATTTTATTATCTATAATTCTATCTGTGTTTTTTTAAATATTCATATTATTTTCGTTACTAAAAATAAATATTCCATATGAAACCGAACGTCGGCGTGGCGCGAGTGCGCCCCGTATTTGCATGGCCAAGGTCAGCGGCGATTAGCCGACGCTTAAGGGGCTGACAAGACCCAATTGACAAAAATAGGCTTCTCTTAAGAAAAAAAATTGCCAAATCTGTATATTTTGTGGTAACGGAAAAAATATATGTTAATTTTGAACATATTTCCCAGAACTTGGTTGTTACCAAAACACGTTTTGAAAACAAAATCTCGATACAAACTAACATTAAACTAACCTCTTACATTGAGTTCTAATCCAAAATATCTGTATCAAATATGAACATACGTTACGTATTTAATTAATAACAAGAACGTCTTATTTGAATGCAGAACTTGGTTGTTTTTTATTTTCGATTACTCAACTCAATTTTGAGTAAATAGATAATTACTTCATATTTTGCCATAAATTACAAGCGTTGTGTCATCTCGCTTCTCTCTCTTACCTATGCAATCTGACAGGGACCGCGGTTTAGGTGTTGTCAGCGTCTTAATGAGTTGTAGCAATGGCTTAAAGCTAAGGTACAAATACGGACCCTGGTGATACATGAAACAATAATTAAATTGAATCGCTTAAAGGTCTGAAAATCAAGTTCGTTGGTTAGTTCACCAATACAATATCGCATGCAATGGCGCATGTATGTATATTGTATTGCTAAGTTTACCAATACAATATACATGCGCCGCCTGGTATCTTAACACAGTTGGTTAAATCTGCAAGCCAGAGTGCAGTTAATCTGCAACGTTAACGAGAGGTATACAGCGCTTAATTGGACAGATACATCGAATGACATACAGGATGTTTTTAAAGCAAAATTGTTTCAACAGTATTTTTTTTCGTCAACAAGAATTACCTACGGCTTGCAATGAAAAAAAAATGTTTGAATGTAATTTGTAATTGCTCGTCATAGTACTCGTATGTTAAATTATTGTGAACAACTAAACATAGGAGGCGTTTAATTAAAGTGTCGATGCATATTGGTTGCGATAAGAATATAAGTTATCTTTGATTTAATACTAGGAGTATCAAAGTCTTATCGACAGGTCCACTGAAATCTGTGTGGTTCTTTCCTTAAAATACCATTTCAGACACTAATCTAAATAGTCCTCACATGATCTGCCCATGATTATGTCTGGACTTTAAAAGAGACTGTTGTGATCTCAGTGTTTTTATTTATTTATTTAATACTTTAAGCACACAAATGTACAGAGGCGGACTTAATGCCATAGGCATTTTCTACCAGTCAACTAGTCAGTTTTCGGTGTTTTTCTTCTCAAAGTAGTCGGATATGAAACGCAGTCCTCATCTTGTTTTAAAAATATTATTGACGTGTCGATTGCTTGTACTAACCTCAATCAATCTGCCTAGCGTTTTCCCAACTATGTTGATGAAAACCAGTATTTTACATGGAGCGACTGCATATCTGACCTTCACAACCCAGTAACTGGGTAATACGATACCCCTTGATAAGACTAGTTGTCAGACTTTCGGGCTTCTGACGACCCCTAACGACTGTCAAAGATCCACAAAGGACAGCCGGTACCAACCACTTGACGCGGACGTAGGTGTTATGGTATGAATATAAAGATGGTCACCCATCCACGGACCAACCCCTGCAAACGTAGCTTAACCTGATGGATCGACTCTTGCGGCTGTTATTACTTAGCCACGAGCCTCCCTTGCTGCCAAATTGCTTACGTTAACCTACTTACAGAAATAAAATCATTTATCATTTATAGTTTCGTGAATTGTTAAACGAGTAGAATAAATAAATGTTGACGTGTACTATGTAAGAAACAGCCTGTATTTGGCGCTTTACTAACCCAATCGAAATAATTGGCGTGTAACGATCAATTAGTTCGCTTCCTCCACCACGTTCATACAGTATCACACCGTAACGGCCCTTTGAAGCGATCCGGCTCGAAGGACCAGAACGTGAACTGGCAAAGGAAAAGTTACTGTTTTGTGTGAACGCACAATGATTCGGCATCTGCTGTCTTTGGTCGGTTTAGTGGCAACTGTAATGGGTTATGGTGAAGGTAAGAGTAAGTTTGGCAAACAATTTTGACTTTTGAAGGAGCACAAATAATATACAACAAAATACCAAAATCATGTATACAACAAAATACCCTAATTCAATGCATTCAAGACTATTTTTTAATAACAAAAACACCCATCCTAAAAACTAAATGACAACGGTGACAACTTTATGTTTACCTATTTTACAAGATGATTATTAACATTAACTAAATTAAATTAAAAGTAAGATAAGCCTAAAAAAGGCCCTCGGGGCATTGTACCGAGGATGCTGGCGGCATTTCCTCGCTGAATTGCAATGCGTTACGTGAGAAAGTCGCCAGCTTTTCGGTCACCAGTTACATCAACTAGACGTTTCGCGATTTCCGCAAATACCTTATGCGCACTGGGACCCCACGGACCGAGGGTCTCGACGCCAAAGGGCACAATTTAACTTAGAAGCGTTGTTCTCATCTAAGAGACTGTGTCGTTTAAGGATGCCGTAGTCAACAAGGAACCCAATATAGTTTCGCCATGTTCGTCTGTCTGTCTGTCCCCGGCTTAGCTCCGAGACTATTAGTACTAGATAGCATAATTTGGTATGAGTATACATGTTAATCATACCGACAACCTGTAAAATAAAATTTTGACAAAACATTTTTTTTAAGGTCCTTACGTCTACATTGCAAATGGGGATGATATTTTTTTCCCGTCTATCCCATGGTGTAGGATATCGCTAGGCCGTTTAAAAATATTATGGATCTGTGAAAACTATTTTTCGATTTGGGGATCCACTTGCGTAATATTAAGCATTAAAGTGCAAATTTTTGTAAGAGTCGAGTGTCCCCCCCCCCTGCCAGCTAAACGGTTGTTAATGCAGATGTGAAAAAAATCATGGCAGTAGTACGAGAGTAAGTTTGGCAAACAATTTTGACTTTTGAAGGAGCACAATAATATACAACAAAATACCAAAATCATGTATACAACAAAATACCCTTATTCAATGCATTCAAGACTATTTTTTAATAACAAAAACACCCATCCTAATAACTAAATGACAACGGTGACAACTTTATGTTTACCTATTTTACAAGATGATTATTAACATTAACTAAATTAAATTAAAACTAAGATAAGCCTAAAAAAGGCCCTCGGGGCATTGTACCGAGGATGCTGGCGGCATTTCCTCGCTGAATTGCAATGCGTTGCGTGAGAAAGTCGCCAGCTTTTCGGTCACCAGTTACATCAACTAGACGTTTCGCGATTTCCGCAAATACCTTATGCGCACTGGGACCCCACGGACCGAGGGTCTCGACGCCAAAGGGCACAATTTAACTTAGAAGCGTTGTTCTCATCTAAGAGACTGTGTCGTTTAAGGATGCCGTAGTCAACAAGGAACCCAATATAGTTTCGCCATGTTCGTCTGTCTGTCTGTCCCCGGCTTAGCTCCGAGACTATTAGTACTAGATAGCATAATTTGGTATGAGTATACATGTTAATCATACCGACAACCTGTAAAATAAAATTTTGACAAAACATTGGCAAATGGGGATGATATTTTTTTCCCGTCTATCCCATGGTGTAGGATATCGCTAGGCCGTTTAAAAATATTATGGATCTGTGAAAACTATTTTTCGATTTGGGGATCCACTTGCGTAATATTAAGCATTAAAGTGCTAATTTTTGTAAGAGTCGAGTGTCCCCCCCCCCTGCCAGCTAAACGGTTGTTAATGCAGATGTGAAAAAAATCATGGCAGTAGTACATATAATGAAATTAAAAGGAAAACTATCACGGCTAAGTAGGCTTTACAAGTTAACGAGTAATAGCCGACCAACTTTCCTTTGCAGCTGGAGAATTGACCGTGACGTAGATCGATGTATGGGAGAATATGTTTTTCAACTAGTAATATGTTAAGTTTATTTTTGATATAAATTCATCCCAACGAACCCTTAATCGTGCGTGGTCCGACACGTATTTGGCCGGTTTTTTAAAAATAAGCTATTAACGTCTTAAACAGGGATGTGCTAGGATAGCCCATTGTAGAGGGACGTGATTAATTAAATTACGCAAGCTACCTGGCCCTTTAGTCTTAAACTTAGGTTTTGTTGTATGATTTGTTTGGGGAACGTGTTCTTTTCCAGATCCTCGTGTGGGGCGACAGAGGGGCGCGCCTCTCCCTGGTTCTCTGAGCTCCGTCGGCGGTGGCGGCGAGGAGTCTCCCCCAATCTACCGGCCTGGCAGTCAGGCGTGAGTTTTACCAACAGGGTCAAACTGTGCGCGGGCTTGCGGGCGGTGAGCAATGGGTAGACTAGCCCCGGGTCGACGGCGTATTGTGTTCCACGCGCGCCTCAAAGAGATGTCGTCAGCATAAGCGTATGGGTCGACTAGGGCCGATGCCTGCCGGGGTCGTGGGATACCGAGGCCCCTGGAAATACAGGCAACGGAAGGAACACGGGTGGGTTTTAGTCAGTAAGAGTCTGACACACCCTCCCGCTCCGCCCAGAGCGGGAGAAGTTATTTGATAATTTCCCACCCAAAAAAAAAGGGTCAAACTGTATTAGTTAGTGTAAGTCCACAGTAGTGATGGGTATCAATATCTAAACATAATAAAACAAAAAAAAAAGATTAATGACCAATGGAGGTCAGATAGGTAGTCCCTCCATTTAGAATACTAGTATTCAGCTGATCTGATTAGACTGGATGGCTATCCCAACATACTTGGTAAAAGACTAGGCAGATGATGATAAAGACAACCACAGTAATTATCTTTAACTTATCTTTAACACAGCTACGTAGTCTCCCAATTCGTGAAGCCAAAGCCACCTCACCAGTACTGGGAGGAGGAGACCTCGCTGACCATCGTTCCTGAGAATAAGAACTGCCTGCTGTGTGAAGCGCAGGACACTGGCGCCTGTCGCGCCATGCCGTCTTGTGTGTACTGCGAGCCCACGGTCACCGCCCTGTGCGAGAGGAGCACGCCTTGCCTTCGATGTACTGGTAAGGAATCTAAGGAACACGTAAAAGTCCTCCAGATAAAATTTCAGCCATGGTGGCCAATATCAGCGGAGACTAGCCATGGACGCGTGTGCGCAGACACAGGTGCACTAACTCTTACATCACTCTCATAGATGATGGAGAGAGATCAGATGAAAGATCAACGGCTTAACGCCCTTTCAGAGGCTCGGTGGTATTACACCGTCAACTTCCAATCTCCGGGCATAACTAAGAAATCCTAATGAAAAAACCCAATAATACTGATGCTGGAGTCCTGGTTTCGATTCCCGACCTGGACATTGAACCCATTGAACCCAGGACCCACACTCAGCAGTCACGTTTGCGAGCACGAGAACAACTGGGCATTTAAGGATGCCCAACACCTGCAGTGTTAATGGTCCTTCGAGTCGACAATCACTGCATTATTATCTTGTGTTAGAGGAAGCTGGATTGTCGAATCGATAGCACTACAATCTCCACGCCAGGTTGACGGTAGGTAGTCGTATTTTATTCAGCAGTGGAAGGCATTATGCCTACATAATTATTTTAACCCGAAAAAGCGAAAACAAAATACTCCATTGATAATTTCCGACATTAACTGTACATTTGTGTTTAATTGCTAAAGCTCTTTTATCAGGCGCCGACAATGAGCTCCGAATCGATGAACAGGATTTATACAAATGAGGAACCAGTGTATTATTATTATTACATTAGAAACACTTACTCATAATGCTAAAATTGAATTAATTTACGAGTTAACATTAATTGAAATGCCTGAAACGAAACAGTGCTTATTTCGTCCACTCGACTACTTGAACAAATTGTAATATCTAATGATTTCCATAAAATCCAGATAAATTTCAGTCAGATTATTCTTATAAGATTTTTTGGAAGACGTACGTTGAAAGTGTTCCTGATATTTTCGTTTTCAATAGGTATAAGTACTTTTTCTCGCTGCAATGTTTCCAGAATTTATTTTCGATTCTCATAGTTGATAAGTCCTGAAACAGTCGCATACAATACCAATGGCCATGTTACCGCGAGTTTTAATAAAATTCACTCAATTTTCGTGAACATGACAACAACAAAGATACTTACTGGTATTTAAGGACAAATGACTGTAAGAGTAGGGGAAGTTCATAGAAACGATGGATGGACTATGTGAAAGATGATATTGCTAGAAAGGAGGTGACTACCAATATGACGACTAATAGAGAAGTAACATAAGATAATATCACGCCTTGTTTCCCCGGAGGGTTGGGCAGAGGTTTACCTGTAGTACACCCACATTTCGCCAGTTTCGTTTTTAAGTCCCATTTAATAGGGGGCGAGCCTATTGTCATCAACCGAGCACAAAATCCAGACTCGGGGCTGCTACTGAGAAATTCCAAATAGAAAAACCCAATAACACTTTGCTCGACCCGGGAATCGAACCCAGGAGGCAAGGGCAGGAGAATGGTGTTGGGTTACGTGTGTTGATGTTAATTTCTAAATGTGTTAAGTACTTATATTATGAATGTAACTTTTTTTTGTGTCATTTATAATGTTTCAAACACAATGTTAATTTTTTGTGAATAAATAAATTGAAATTGAAATACATTACACATATTACATTACATTACATTACATATTACATTTGGATAAGGGCAGGAGAATGATGTTGGGTTACATGTGTAGATATTAAATTTGGATAAGGGCAGGAAAATGATGTTGGGTTACGTGTGTAGATATTAAATTTGAGTAAGAGCAGGAGAATGATGTTGGGTTACGTGTATAGATATTAAATCATTTTCCTTTTCAGTGATAAAGAACCCATTCTTCAAGTGCAGTCCGGGCGAGAAGTACATGGACGAGTGTGACTCTTGCCGTTGCACTGACGGCCACGGCGGCTGGTGCACTAACCAGTTCTGCGAGTTTCGCTCCCTGTACCTTTACGCGATGAAGCTCAGCGACGGGGAGTTCTACTGAGAATCGTCAGACTTAGTAAGCCCAGGTTGCCCGGGTATCCTGCCCGGGATTTATCGCGCACTAGTTTTGAAAATCCAACAGTGTATTTCTTTAACGCGCTGGGATGCACTCTGTTGGATACTCAATGCACGGGGCTTAACACCGAGAGTTGAAAATCCAATGTAAAAAATCGCCCGTGCGTTGAACCTGGGTTTAGTAATAGTTCTTCTGGTAGTTTCTCAGTTTTACTGATAATCGTCAACTTTTCACATAGCCGTCAGTTTCGCTGGCAATCCACTCAGATGTAAGTTAATGTTAATAAACGTGAATCTAGCTTAGTTCTCTTTCCTTTCAGTATTTTTAAATGGATAATACACCTATTAATTTTATTAACCTTCTGACCGCCACAGTCATTTAGATGACATACCAAAATGTGCCCAGCACGCCACGTATTTATTTTTTATATTTCTCATCACAAATGTTGTTTTGGATAAGAAGTGCATAAGCTAAAAATAGGGTTAACATTTGTGAGAGACTGGTTCCCCAAAAAGGCATAAAGTACCTGTGTTACGGGTCACCAGGCCTCGATACTTAAATATGTACATATTAAATTTATATTAATTAACAAAGAGAGTGTGATCGAATCAGAAATGAAGAGATCCGCAGGCGAACCAAGGTCACCGACATAGCCCGAAGAATTGCCAAACTTAAGTGGCAGTGGGCAGGGCACATTGCTCGCAGAACAGATGGCCGATGGGGCCGAAAGGTTCTGGAATGGCGACCGCGTACCGGAAGACGTAGCGTTGGAAGGTCTCCTATAAGGTGGACCGATGACCTTGTGAAGGCCGCAGGAATCCGCTGGATGCGGGAAGCACAAAACTGGTCGAAGTGGCGGTGCTTATGGGAGGCCTATGTCCAGCAGTTGACGTCAGAGAACAAAGAGAGCGAGAATGAGAGCAGTGGTGACCCAGTGGTAACGGCCGCGACTTACGAGTTGTAGATCGTAGGTTCAAAACCAGACAGGCGCTTTACTTTGTGTAAATAATTTCATCACCACTGCTCTCAAAACGGTGAAGAAAAACGTCGTGAGGAAACTGGCATGTCCTAGAACCAAAAATTCGAAGACATGTGACATCTACCAACCCGCACTGGGCCCGCGTGGTGGATTATGGCCCACTCCCTCTCACAGAGAGGAGGCCTGTGTCCCAGCAGTGGGAACATTATAGGCTGATTATGTAATTAACAAAAGTTAACTTGCATTCTAGGTACAGTTTAATACTTATAAAGAAAAAAAATATCTAAAATATATATAGGCCATAACGTTTAGAGTCCACGTAGAGGTTTACCGTCTCATAACCCTATCTTTATACATAGGCACTTCTTATATTAATACACAACCAACAACAAAAAGTTTACAATCGCTGTAAAAAATTTAAAGGCTCTATCGAACCGTAAGTCTTTGCATTTCGAAATCTAATCAACTTCGTACCGGAAATCCTTCCTTCAAATATAATAATAGTTATTCTCCCTTTAAAAGTTACCGACATATTGATGTTGTTCATCAAATTCTTCGTCAAAACATTTTAATTACAATTGACAACCCAAGTGATGTCGCCGCCACACCTGAATACCCGCACTACACTGAAATGTTGCTAATTGACACAAATATTTACTCCCATACAAATCATTCATATCCATCCATCTGTGTTTCCGATACCTCAATTTTCGCTCAAGCTTATGTCGCTCGAATAAGGTTCATATTCGTTTAAAAGTATTAGGGAGGCCAAGGTGGGTGGTCAAAAAAGGATTATAAGAAGTCATTATTGGCTACCGTGGGATAGTTCGCAGTAAGCCTCAAAAAATTTGGATAACACTTTTGAATGTTATTTTTGCAATGAAAGTGAAGTTCTTTGTGTGGTGGTCTTTGGAAAGTGGTTTTTTTACAGAGATTAAAAACTAAGTTTAATTTAAAACAGTAGTTAAGTAGTTTTTGTTAAATACTTGAGATAATAACTATTATGGCCTGAATCAGAAGTGTGAGAACTAAATTAATAGAAGTATTCGTAAAAATAAGACTCATACCTACAACTATGAGGCTTGAAATGTAAGCACATGGTTTCAATTCAAGGCAATAATCTAAGTGATAAATTATATTTATTTATTTAATACACATGCACACAAGTTTACAGAGGCGGACTTCAGCCATAGGCATTTTCCACTAGTCAACCTTTGGGTGATGCAGAGACAAACAGTGGTAGGTGCAATAACGAATATTGTGGAATAAATATTTATTTAAATATAAGGATATACATACATATACCTATGATAACTTTAAATATAATATAATTATATACCTAACTATTTTTAAATATAAGACAAAATAATAAATATACTAAATCAGATAAGACATACAATGGCAAAACGTTAACGTTGTGATGAAACTGCCAGCTTCTTGCGAATGTGCTCGCGAACTTTAACTCAAACTTATTTTAAATTGGTTTAATAAAATTTTTACATTTCAAAAATTAATCATGTTTTAAAACTAGATGAGTTCGGTATTGCCTGTCCGTCTTCTCTGGGAAGAAAAACCGAAAGAAACTCAGAGGTCATCATAGTCTTTTTTAAAGTCCAGATATAATCCTGGTCAGTGCATATGAGGACCATGGAGATTAGTGTCTGAGATGATCATTTACTCACGGATTTGAGTGGACCTGTGCATTCAGTGCAAGCATTTGTCAGTAATCGTGTAGCTCAACTCAGGACTTAAGGAGCTCAACGACTCGACGAACAATACTAAAGAAAGGATATTTGGGTAGGCCGCATGTTAAACTCAAATGTAGGTGATTGCACAGTTCACAGATTTGTCAGTAATCGTGTAATTTGAAAGAAAGAAAAGTAAGAAAGAAAAATATTTAATTTGGGACATGCACAAGAAATACAAAAAGTATAAAAGGAGCATTTAAAACTAACAAAATTTTGTTCGAATAAACAAAAAACCAACAAAGAAAATTAATAAAAACGACTTGTGCGACGCGACGCCAAAAAGGCTCCTATCTCAGCATAATGCTGCGATATTTAATAAATAAATACCGCAGCGCTGGTATTCTGATAGGGCCCAATCTCGATCGGGAATCGAATTTTATGATACACATTGGTTTTTAGGTCCACCAAAAGTGTTGCAACCAACATACCTACCTCTTATATTGTGACACGTGACATTGTGACATAACACCTTACCATCATCATTTGACCTTGCAAATACTAAATGCCTAATTTTTATAAACATTAGTCAAATAACACATAATCTGCCTATAATGTTCCCACTGCTGGGACACAGGCCTCCTCTCTGTGAGAGGGAGTCGGCCGTAATCCACCATGCGGGCCCAGTGCGGGTTGCTAGATGTCACATGTCTTCGAAAAACATTAGTACCTACCTATTAAAATCAAAATATTTTATTGCCCACAAACCTACATGGGCACTTATGAAACGTCAGAAGCTAGGGGCACGGTTCCAATTGGTCGTTTCCTATGGAGAAGAGTCCGGCAGTGGCAAGAATCTCCACGTTTACTCTTTTAAAAGTAATTGGCTTTTACAATATTTCAAAATTACAGTGTTAATAGGTATGGGAGCACAGTGTAGGCCTGTCAACAAGTACCAGGTACTTAAAATATTTATCCTCATTTTAAAATAATCTCTTACTAAAATGCTTACCTGAAATATCAATTACATACCCACAATACAATGACATTGGCAACTATCGCACAATGCCCACGAAATGACTGCGCGTCTCACATTACCATGAATGAATTGTATGAACGTGTATGAGACCGGAAACTACCACAATATGCAACAGTTTTGGCAATAATATTTCCTTTAAGTTCATAGAGTAAGGATGTCGTATGAATAGATACGACGATCTAGAATTGACAGTGTACGCATGCACCGTCTAATAAGTAGGTACTATTTCTGGCTTCATTCATTACCATCGTTGAACATAGGCACTTTGTTCGACGACACTACTTTGCGAGCTAGAATAGCTATTTGCTATGTGTTTGATAGTAAATACATTATAATTATAGTCTCAATAAAAATCAGCACTCTCAGACTTATATGTAGTTCTTTTTTATAAAAGATTTCCTATGACTGTCAGAAGGTAGGTAATGGCGCCGATTCCCTTGTTCACAAACTAAACTAAATTTAAGTTCAGTGCATCTTTTTCTTTCTATTTCATTAAGAAAAGGACAGAAGATAAATATTAGTTTAGTCCTGTCAAATTAATCAGCGCTTGACGTAAATTGACGTAATTTTAGTAGGCAAGTTTTTAATCACGTCTAAACTTGTATGGAGTAGTGACAGGCGCTGATTAATTTGACAGGAC
This sequence comes from Atethmia centrago, assembly GCA_905333075.3. Lineage (NCBI taxonomy): Eukaryota > Metazoa > Arthropoda > Insecta > Lepidoptera > Noctuidae > Atethmia > Atethmia centrago. The sequence goes on from HG995388.1 coordinate 22,199,067, forward strand.
TAAACTAAAATTTATCTTCTGTCCTTTTCTTAATGAAATAGAAAGAAAAAGATGCACTGAACTTAAATTTAGTTTAGTTTGTGAACAAGGGAATCGGCGCCAATATTATATTTAAGGTTGATTTTTGGACTAAACGTCTTGAATTTATGAAAGGCAGAATGCTCGCCTGATATTTCGTAAATATTCATAAATTACGGTAGAAGTTTTAAAAAGTTCGATTTAAGTTGATAAAATAACTTACCAAGCGATCATTAGATATAAGCGGTGATAAAATAAGATTAGTATTTTGGTTTAAGCTGTTTTGAGAACAATCAATCCACTCGTGTTCTCCTTTTATGAACTTGTCTGCTTAAGACGCTGACAACACCTAAACCGCGGTCACTGTCGGATTGCATAGAAAAGAAAGAGAAGCACGATGACACAACGCTTGTAATTTATTGCAAAATATGAGGCAATTATCTATATAATCAAAATTGAGTTGAGTAATCGAAAATAAAAACAAACAAGTTCTGCATTCAAATAAGACGTTCTTGTTATTAATTAAATACGTAACAAATGTTGATATTTAATGCAGATGTTTTGGATTAGAAGTCAAGGTAAGAGGTTAGTTTAATGTTAGTTTGTATCGAGATTTTTTTTCAAAACGTGTTTTGGTAACAACCAAGTTCTGGGAAATATGTTAAAAATTAACATATATTTTTTCCGCTACCACAAACTATACAGATTTGGCAATTTTTTTCTTAAGAGAAGCCTTTTTGGTCAATTGGGTCTTGTCAGCGCCTTAACTACTAATTTTTACCTGCTGGGAAGAGAATCTTAATCTTATAATTATGACCACTACTGGTCTCATCTCAGCGTGCTTCTACCATGATAGGTCAACATAAGCCGCTCTATAAAATCAATATCCGCACATGTCGTATCCAGTACGTCACCCCATGCTATATGAACTCTTCAGCACAAATTGCCGTCCTCATTGTGCTCGCACAAGGACCGCCCGCCGACACACATTGTGCGTACGCGCATAAAAACTGCTTGTAAACCCATCAGCCGTCATTACTGTGGTTATGAAGGATTTAATAATGCTTGTGGCAAAATAAATAAATATCAATATTGAGGGGTTCGTGTAAACGGGTTATTATGTTTTTTTTTTTTTTGAGTAAAGACTACTTATGAGATTTTGAATTATAATTAGGTACCTATAACTGAGCTGTGGAAATTATTATTATTATTTATTTATTCGTCAGATAACATGATCCATTGTGGTTAGTAACAACAGGTGCTTATAAACTATGTTAGTGTGTAAATAATATAAATAACAATGAAACAATTAAAACATTCTATTTTACCGTCCCAACCACAATGCTTACCCAGAGCGAGTGAATCGGACACTGATATTTTGTCGAGACTATCCTCAGAATGTCGTTGCTGCTGCCGCGTACTCTGCCCAACAGCGATGCCATACGCTTGCGTCTTATTGCGTAAAAGTCATCCGCAACCGCAACAACATCCTGAAGACGTTATTACATTGTACTCGCAGAGCGCCGTATGCCTTCTGAGTATAATCAACCCACAGGTTGCTCGTGTAGAAAGATTGGCAATATGCTTTGAATAACGCTAACTTGACTTCAGCTGAGCAACGAGCAAACCTGCGAGCCAACAAATTACCACGGACTGCCAGCGCTCTGCGTTCACGTTCAATGTCCTCGTTGTCCCTTAGATCACCGGTGATAATGTGCCCTAGATATTTTAACTTATTCACTCTAGTGAGAGGAGAACCATTCAGAAGAATAGGTTCAGTAGAATAGGCTCATGAGGGGATTTATCACCAAGACCAAAAAACATACACTCGCTCTTGGCAGCATTATACTTGATACCATGACTCTCGGCATACCGCTCACAAACTTTGAGTAGCTGACGCAGGGTATGGTAGGGTTGGTATGATGTGGTAGGGTTATTATAATTATTACATTTGTAGTTGTGCGTTGTCGTGTTGCCCAGTAACTGGGTTGTAGAGATCAGATAGGTAGTTACTCCATGTATAATATTGGTGTTCCATGGGGTTAGACTAGAAGCCGACCCCAACATAATTGGGAAAAGGCTAGACAGAATGATTGAGATTGAGCTGTGCGTTGAAGGAAATATGTTTGAATCGATAAGTAAATAATTAGAATACTGTAGACGTAATGCAAGTCAACCGTTTTAAACCAAAGTTTTAACCTTGTAAACAACGTTCAAAGAAGCTCTCTGTGAGTTTTCATTTAGAACTTATAAAATAAATAAATAGTGGTGCCGATTCCCTTGTTCACAAACTAAACTAAATTTAAATTCAGTGCATCTATTTCTTTCTATTTCATTAAGAAAAGGACAAAAGATAAATTCTAGTTTAGTCCTGTCAAATTAATCAGCGCTTGGCGTAAATTGACGTAATTTTAGTAGGCAAGTTTTTAATCGCGTTTAAACTTGTATGGAGTAGTGACAGGCGCTGATTAATTTGACAGGACTAAACTAAAATGTATCTTCTGTCCTCTTCTTAATGAAATAGAAAGAAAAAGATGCACGGAACTTAAATTTAGTTTAGTTTGTGAACAAGGGAATCGGCACCATTAACGGATTTCAACTGATAAAATACATAAGGCACAGATATATGATTTTATTGACTTTTAAATCTGTTATGACGCCTTCGTATAATGCAAATATGTTATGCAAACATTTTTTTATTAAACTAGAACGCATACACATCAATTCTATACGAGTATGTGAATATTTAAGTATTGTAGTAAAATACTTTATGAAATACATTCAGGAAGAAATGTCTACCCAAAGCATAAAAAACGATATTACTTTCAAACTACTTAAGATATTTTCATGATGTGTTTTGTATAAACAGACTATTCTGTCATCTATAATTCTATCTATGTTTTTTTTTAAATATTCATATTTTCGTTACTAAAAATACCCGGTAAATAATTAGAATACAGACGTCAAGCAAGTCAATTTTTTTTAGCCAGTTTTAATCTTCTGGACCTAACCTTAGAACGTTATCCACGTTCTAAGAAGTTCTCTGTGAGTTTCGGTTTAGAACTTGCAAAATAAATAGTAGCAGACTTCAACTGATAAATGGAAAGTATTACATCTATTAATACGAAAGGTTTTCAGAGCCAAGAGTAGGTAATTTGAAATATTGGTCCTTTGATACTTAGTGTGACGAGTCGATGAGCTCCATAAAATAGGGTTGAGCTAAACGATGACTGATGCATGCATGCCGTTAGTCAAGACAGGTCAACTCAAAGCTGCAATAGCTCTTTCTTCAAAAGCCCTTCTGGACCATGTCCTGCATTGTTAGACTCGCATAAAATCTTAATAATATAATGTTTCGACTTAAAAGAGACCATGACCACTGAGTTGCTTTCTGCTGGCATTTCTTCTCAGGAATTAATCAGCTAGGAAATGTTTTAAGGCTCCTACATACTGGCGCGACTTGTCACGCGACGCGACGCGACACAAAGACACCGCGTGTAGCGCTACAAGCGGTGCCTTTGTGTCGCGACGCGTCGCGCGACAAGTCGCGCCAGTATGTAGGAGCCTTTAAGATACTGACCAAAAAATATTACCTACGCGTAAAAGTGTTTTTCATAAGATCTACTTACAGAAATAAACATTATATCTGCATTTCAATTCATTACCTACTATAAAAGGACTAAGAAATTCCTGTAAATGAACAACGCAAGCTCTCAAGATGTTATATTGAACAATGTGATATTAAAATGAACAAATCATTCTATTCATTCATTCAAAATGTAATAAATGAGCTGATGTTCATGATAGCACGCTTCATGTGTCCGTAATACATTATTAAGTCGTTGATAGACACATTTGATAAATCCCGCAAAAAATATGGCTTAGGTACACTTGCTTGCAAAATTATTTGGTCTTGGTTCTACACTGACCAAATAATTTTATTTACCTACTAAATCAATTTAGATCCTACATATAAATAACATTACGCCTGTATTCCCCGACGGTGTCCACAGTACACCCACACTGCGAGTTATGTTTAAGTCCCATGTAATAGGGGGCGAGCCTGTTGCCATCAACCGGGCACAAATCCAGACTCCAGGCCGCTACTGAGAAATTCCTGATGGATAAACCCATGCAAACAGGTTGCTGGACACGGGAATCGAACCCAGGCTCTTATGCTCAGCAGTAGGCTTGCAACCACATATTTTTTTTTTGGTGGTAAATTATTAAATAACTTCTCCCGCTCTAGGCGGAGCGGGAGGGTGTGTCAGAATCTTACTGACTAAAGCCCACCCGTATTTCTTCCGTTGCATGTGTTACGTTAAGAGGCAGCATTTTAAGAATATACTAAAATTTAGAAGATTATAATAGATTAGAAGATACTAGTTCCTAAGCGCATGCGGGTTTACGCTTAGCAATGGCGCCGATTCCCTTGTTCACAAACTAAACTAAATTTAAGTTCAGTGCATCTTTTTCTATCTATTTCATTAAGAAAAGGACAGAAGATACGTTTTAGTTTAGTCCTGTCAAATTAATCAGCGCTTCACGTAAATTGACGTAATTTTAGTAGGCAAGTTTTTAATCACGTCTAAACTTGTATAGAGTAGTGACAGGCGCTGATTAATTTGACAGGACTAAACTAAAATTTATCTTTTGTCCTTTTCTTAATGACATAGAAAGAAAAAGATGCACTGAACTTAAATTTAGTTTAGTTTGTGAATAAGGGAATCGGCGCCAATGTCAAAATATTTAGACCAACCCCCAAACTTTAAATGTTGTTACTTTGTCCTTATAGTGCTCGTAAGTGTACGCCCAAATAACCCAGAAACCGCATTCACACGGACCGACAAACGACAAAAAAACGAATATCGATGTCGCCCGCTGTGCTGCGACAAATCGCTGAAGGAATTGTCGGGTATCACCCACAACTTTCCGTAACAATATACTAGTGTTGGTTTACTCGACCGTATCGCATTATGCGATTTTTTCGAACCCATTGTGAAGAATGCTCAATTGGCAGTTGACATTATTATTTTAATAAGTTTCGAATTGCCACAAAGGTTTACCTACTATTCACGAAAAAGCGTTAAGCGGAGTTTAATTTACTGTGAATGGGCGGCGGAAACGCGATGTTGTGAGTCTGAACAGGGCCTTATAAAGACAGGCGTAGACGACGAAACATTGCTTATAAGTATAGCCTAAATCTACTATCAAACTGAGCGATGCGCACAGGCTATACATCTTATACAGGGTGTCCCACGACTTTGCCACATGAAGGGAAATTACCTTAATGTCACCGTAAGATTGTGAAAATCGTTATTTAGTTAGTAATCTATCGGTGTTATTTCCGTTTGATGAAAAATGACGAAAAATTGTGAACTGGGTGAAATGGGTTAGGTTAGGTTAGAACTGTGACCAAGCGACCCGAGCGAGCGGTGTAGAGGTAGCGGCCTGCGCTACTTCCAAGTTAAGGCTCGTGCAGACTAGCGCGATATGTTCATAGAAATTGTGCTGCTAGTGTCGCATCGCGCCTGTCTGCGGGAGCCTTTACTCGCAGCTAGACAGGCTTTTTAGTATTAGCGCAAAGTGCGTTACGTCGCATGCAAGTTAGATACCAGTTCACAATTTGTCAGTTCCCATGGATAGATAGAACTATCGAAAAATAATGCGTTAAATTGTAAATGGTTTGTTGTAGCTCACAATTTTGTGTCATCCAGAAACATGACCAGCACGCTTAGCATGACGCTTTCTATTTCTGCGAAGAAAAGACTCTCTCTTTCTATACAAAGTGACATTTCATTTCTCCTTTTTTGACATCCCATCGTAGAAATCTAATCTAATATTTTCTACATAAAAAGGACCTAGACAAAGATCGTTAGAAACGGAAGACAAAATGACAAATTGTAGAAGGATTTCTACGGTGAGATGTCGAAAATGGAGAAACGAAATGTCACTTTGTATAGAAAGAGCCGTGTCTATTCCTCGAAGAAATAGAAAGCGTCATGCTAAGCCTGCAGGAGACTGACAGCCATGTAACTATGATAAAATATTAAAATATTAAACATTATGATTATTACATTATTATTGTTGGTAAAACATTATTTTCACTTTTTTTATTTTGTTATTGTGGACTGCGCCGTTGCCCAAGTAACATTTCATTCGGGCCTAGGTTGTAAAAAATACCTTTAGGTTTTCTAAAGGCCGTAAATAGGTTAATGTTTTGCTATCTGGTCATATTAAGTACTTGAGAATGATTAATAGGTCTTAAAACTAGTTGTTTTTTATTACAACCTTGGAGCCGCTGACAAGAGTTTAAATTAACGTTATTTTGACTTGTGTTTCAAGAGCATATAGTCCTAGGATCTTATAGTTGTCGTAGACTCCTGATTAAGTTCTGAAAAGGCTAGCATTATGCTGAAATTTGATCTAAAGGTTCAATTTTTAACTTTGATTTGACCATAAAGTTATGGAATGTTGAAATTGCTTATAAGTAATTTTTAAAACCTACCTCTAACCTGAAGGCTGTTTTAGAGTGTCTAGGCAAACAAATTAGGAGTGCATGGTGATAACACAAACCAATAAGCTATTTTTTATGAGCTGAAAGCATGATAAACGTCCTACAAGAATATTTTAAAGCTTTAGAGGCATCCTCAAAAAATATCAGCTGTCTCCGCGACTTCAAAGCATTACGTTGTCTTGCAAGATGAATCAACACAGGGTGATATCAAAAAAACGGAGTGGATATTTTAAACGTAAAGTGCGTAAAAATTTCTTAGGAATAATAAATACATCGTTAAGTTTTTATTATTTTTATTATTTATTAAGGTAGGAAGTGTGGGAAGTGTGTGTAAGAAGACTGGTAAACTCTGGCTCTGGCTCTTACAGATCGGCGACCGTTAGCGACCGTCGGCGACCGTCACTCGTTGTTCTAGGTGTACGACAAACGCGGCAATACGACGCGACGCGAAAATATCAAATAGTCGTTGTACTGTACATCGTGTTTAGCGAGTTGTTGCAATATTTTTTTTGGGTGTTTTGCACATCTTAAAGTATTTCTAATATTTTTGTTTGATTTTTCACCACTTCATCGTTATCATTTTTCAGTAAAAATGAAGCGTTGACATCATTGAGGGAAAGGTCCGTCTGAAAAATAAAAAAACAATGTCAGCATGGCGCACATTTATACCTATTAGCACCAGTGATAGAATTGACCTTTTTTCTGCAGCCATTTTGATATTCACCTAGAAATGCAATCCATGTAAAAATTCTTGTAAAGTTAATGAAAAGCTTACCATCGCATTGTCACTTGTGGTCACAGTAATTGGTGTCACTATATTGTCATCAAGTTGCTATGTGGTTTAAATTCAAAACAACATCGTTTTCTTGAGGAAGTTGAATGACTTGAGTGACTTCTTCTTCCGTGTCGGTCACATTTTCCATGGCCTTGAGTTCCAGACGAGCCGCCTTATATGTATTGCATATCCTTTTGATGATACATGGAAAGGTCGACCAATTTTTTCCAGGGACAGAATTTTCATCTAACATGCTACTGGCTTCTGACCTTGGGGGCCAAGACAGAGTGCCCTCTTTTTCCCAGTTGTTGGGTATAACGGAAAGGCATATTTTTCCATTATCTGTGGTTTGGACGATCTTGTAAGGCATACTGAAAACAAAACACAAATTTAAATTAATGAAAGAGCCGATAAGATACAGTTACGTATTAACCCCTATTCATAAAAAAAAACTAAAACGCTCTACAAAGTTAAAATAGTGTTTTAACAATTTCTTTAGAATTAACTACCTATGATTTGAGTTTGAAAGAAGAAAACAAAACACTATTTTAATTACATTATGTTTTAGTTGTTTATGACGGGGGTCGTGGAGGTGTTTAAAGTAAAAGTCTTAGATTAAAAACTTGTATTTCAAAAAAAAGTTGTCAAAAAGTTGGAACTTTGAACCCCAATATCTCCGTAACTAGAAGGTTCCCAGGTATGGTGTAAAACAAAAAAAAAGATCGCAATGACGAGGAGAACAAGTGCCTTTCGGCTTCGTTAAGAGGTATTTTACACCCTTTATACTACGAAAAAACCGGTTTAAACTTGCTGTGCAATGAACGTGGCGCGTGGCGCGGCCGTGCCGCCGAATCCGGGCCTGGGGGTTAGTGTGAGTGAGAGCGCACGCAGGAATTTTATTTTAACGCACGTATTTTCATAAAAATTAGGTACCTACTAAATATTATCATGTAAGTATGTCTCAACTCAGCGCCGCGCCCGGCGGTGACCCCTCGGTCCTTGCGCCCTAGGCTCTAGCCTTATTAGCCTGTGGGTAAATCGGGCCGTGCTAGGCAGAGTAGCCGCTTAAGGTAGGAGTAGGTATGTTTTGATGGATAAAGCTGGAGAGTTTCGGGCTACCTACTTATTTATAGGTATTACTCACTTTAGTAGTTTACATCGTGCACTCACACACAATGACAAGTATTAAATCTAGCAAACTAACTAAGTAAACTAACTTACGACGTCATTCTTCATGTAGGTACGTTTATAATATATTTTAGTAATCGAGTCGAAACAGCCAGTCTATATCGAACGATTTTGCTTTAGTTTTTTTTTTTGTTTGCTTGATTTGGTGCTAGTCTTTGTGTGCGAGTGTAAAGTGCACATTGGTGCCGATTCCCTTGTTCACAAACTAACCTAAATTTAAGTTCAGTGCATCTTTTTCTTTCTATTTCATTATGAAAAGGACAGAAGATAAATTTTAGTTTAGTCTTGTCAAATTAATCAGCGCTTGACGTAAGTTGACGTAATTTTAGTAGGAAAGTTTTTAATCACATCTAAACTTGTATGGAGTAGTGACAGGCGCTGATTAATTTGACAGGACTAAACTAAAATTTATCTTCTGTCCTTTTCTCAATAAAATAGAAAGAAAAAGATGCCCTGAACTTAAATTTAGTTTGTTTTGTGAACAAGGGCATCGGCACCATTGTATGGATAAAATACTAAAATAAGTACATACCTACAGTCTGTTTGCAGTTAGAATATACCTAGGCTACAGTTACTGTCGAATAACATCGGTCATATTGTCGACATAGGTAGGTAAGGGTAGCGATAGCGAGCATTTAGTTAAAATGTACCTAACAAACATAATTATTTAAAAAAAATAGGAACTTACTTGCACTCTTAGAGCAGCCTGTAGCTGTTTGTTCAGCACTCTTGTTGAACCGGAACGCACGTCCTCCTTCAACCAAAACTTTAAAGCAACAAATTGTGCGCAGGGGTTGTTTTTGCGACTAGCAAGTCTTGAACTACTCCTGGCGATTGCCTTAAAGCTGCGAAAACCGCCTATGCGTTTTAAGTAGCTCTGCGAGATTACCTTTAGCTCTTATTTTGGCAAAAATTAAGAGCTTTTAGCTGTAACAGTTCTGAAAAGGTTAATTTTAATGCTTTCTAGTAATTTCCTAACGCCAGCCATTGTTTTTCACCGAATTAAAAAAAAATCGTACCAAAAGGCAATATTTTAATTCAATAAGGCTAAATTAAGTAACTTGTGCTATACCATTTACAATATATGTTTTTTAGATGAACAGAAGTTTTATTTCTAATGCAACTTACCACCAACCGTATAATTTTATAATTTTTATTTCATTAAAATATCTTCAAAATTATAAACTAACGCAAGGCCCGTCTCGTATACAGCACTATTATCCTAAAGTTTCACGATGAAGTGCCAGTCGCACATTTTTTTTATATTTTCCGTACTTCAGCAAGATACTTATATTTTTTTATAAATACTACGTAGTTAGCCATTTTGAAACTTGGTATAATGTCAGGGAATGTGGCGCCATTATAAATAAGTACCTATTTATATTCACGATTGGTCTTTCTGTGTAAAAAAATCTTACACAGAAACATTTTAAAACCCGAGAGTCCTGGAAAGGTATTTTTTCATGTCCATCAAAAAGGTTTTAAGTTGTCATAGGGTTACATCCAAGACTACTTTAGAACTTAAAAGCTGCCTTGGAAGGTTATATTAACGTGAAATTAAGGTTGTGAAGGTTATAATTGGGTACTGTGCAAGTAGTTCGAAAGGTTCTGGATTTGAGCTATAGGTTTTGCTGTAGCTCTCAGAAAGGTTCTAAAACGTGGGCCCTTTTTGCACTCAGGAGGTTAATATAAGGTTAATATAACGTTATTGAGCCTATTAAGACTTACGAGCAGATTTCCATATAAAGGTTCTAGAACCTTTTCAAAACCTTTCTAAAACCTAAAATGTTACTTGGGTGGTCTAGTGGTCGCAAGCGCTACTGCTGAGCATGAGATCCTGGGTTCGATTCCCAGGTCGGGCAAAGTGTTATTGGGTTTTTCTATCTGGAATTTCTCAGTAGCAGGCCGGAATCTGGACTTGTGCCCGGTTGATAGCATTAGGCTCGCCCCCTATTATATGGGACTTAAAAATATAACTGGTAAAATGTGGGTGTTACTACATGTACACCTCTGTCCAACCCTTCGGAGATAACAAGGCGTTATGTTATGTTATTACATTATTATTGTTTTTAAAACATTGTTTTCACTTTTTTATTTTTTTATATGTATTTTGTATTTCACGAACTACATAAATGTTTAAAGAAACGTTATTCTTTCTTTCTTTGAAATTGATATGATGACAAACAATGATGTACTGGCTGGTTGCCAACTATTGCTAATCAGCCATCTATTGTCAGAACGAATCCTTGAAAATATTTTCATACCCATTGTCATCTTCCCTGTAAAACTTTCAGAGATAGATTTAAATATATATATATTTTTTTATCATTTGTTGTGTTTGATTTTTTTTTTTGTTATGTATTTTTGTGGTGTACCTACAAAGTATACATAAATAAATAAAAATCATGTATTTAAAGCAGGCGACAACCGACCTACGAGAGATGTTGTCATGGGTCCGATAATGCACCATTACCTATGCATAACCCGTCTGCCTTCAAAACAAGAGTGAACAGGCATCTTCTGGGCATTCTCGTGCTATCATACACCTCATCGTAATGATAATTACTTTGCAAACTATTTGTATAGCATCAAGTTTTTCTAACTAAACAGACAGGTGTGCTGCTGGGGAGTTTGTTGCGCCACTTCTTCTTCCCAGCTAAAGCACCAAGGCACAAGGAAATGCAGCAGGGCGGGCGTTTTTGGGACACTGTCTTATGTAATTTTGACGTCAGAAAAGTGTTGATTCTCAGCCTAGTTTGAATAAATGACTTTTGATTTTGATTTCATTCATAGCTTTCCACCAGGCGTGATCAAGATCAAGAGAAGGACTATTCAGGAATAAGTGAAATATTTAAAAGAACACAATCAACTAACTACGCCAATATTAGCAGATCTACTCAGTAAAACCGGACAAGTGCGAGTAAAAGTTCCGTGATGAGGTATCCATACAAGTTATACATACATACATACATCCTGGTAAGCCCCGCGCGACACCGATTCGGAGTCAAACAATAGAAAATCAATTGTGTCTCATTAGCTGTCCTTGACCAATTAATATGTTATCTACCACGTTTTTCATCCTAAGATAATTTATCCCAAGAACAAACTTAACATTGTAGTTGAAAAACATGTCCTCCCATACATTCCATCTGCAAATGTAAGTTTGTACGCACAATATAGATAGATTTACCATTTTATTTAACACCATAGACTTCTTCCTATAATCTATAAGTAAAGAACTATTTTCTGTATGGCATCATCCTGCGGTACGGAACCCTAAAAATATTACAACCTAGAAAAACTGAGCCTGAAGTCAGCTGTCAAAGAGTCAACCCCTAGCTCACTTCAAACTCACTTCACCTAACTTTTCACGCTGAGATTTTGACAGAATAGACACACTTTTTGACAGTTGTTTATACATAATCAGCCTATAATGTAATGTTCCCACTGCTGGGACACAGACCTCCTCTCTGTGAGAGGGAGTGGGCCGTAATCCATCACGCGGGCCCAGTGCGGGTTGGTAGATGTCACATGCCATCGAATTTTTGGCTAGGACATGCCGGTTTCCTCACGATGTTTTCCTTCACCGTTTTGAGAGCAGTGGTGATGAAATTATTTACACAAGTAAAGCGCCTCTCAGGGTTCCAACCTACGACCTACAACTCGTAAGTCGAGGCTATTACTAATGGGTCACCACTGCTCTGTTTATATGATGTTCACAATGATCCACCGCTGAATAGTGAATACAGGCTTGGTTCTGAAAACTTCTGTCAGCATCATACAATACATGTTAGACGGGAACACGCTTATGTTCAAGTAACCTATCCGTGCTATCAACACAATTTGTGTTATTTAGCGACGCTTGATTACACTTCCATACACTGACGCTCGGCATTGCGCTGCTATTTCAATGCGAAACGCGATACTTTGTTACACATTTCGTTTTGATAGCACAATGTTATGAGAAACTGCTGCTGTGCCGATGGCGATATGGCAGACACGGCTAGACAAGACGATCGAGATTTGACAGTAAATGACGCCGCACGACAACAGTTACGGGACAAGAACAAACCAACAATTAAATTGAATCCGAGAGTCTACACAAATGACAATCGTTTTCAAAGCATTTTGTATTTCTACAATGACTTCCAAAAGAATTGACGTAAAGATTTTTGGTAGCTTATGTCGATCCATTACATTGTTAACTTTTTCAGCATCGATATCGCTGAGAGAATGCTTCTTTGTCTAGGCACTCTGACCTACAGCAATGACTAAAGACCTACCGTTATCAAATCTCTGGCACCTGGACGCTCCTGATTATATCGATTGCTTAAATATTTTCCCGGTATGAATTTAGTCAAAATAATCGGTTATCATGGTATGGGCATGTGATGCGCAGGAATGAGGAAAATGTTGTGAGGAAAGTTTTGAGTATGAATGTGGATGACCTTAAGAGTAGGTGAAGACCAAAAAAATGATGGAAAGATCGTATGTACCAATATATAAGATGATATGGCTAGAAAGGGGGTGACGACTAATGGCGAAGTATGGACAAATGTTGCGCCGACGCTGAATAAATTGGGATAAGGGAAAGATAAAACCATGACGAATGTAGTCCAGTCTAATCTAAAAGAAACGCTGTTGTCGAGTCTGCAACTAAAAAGGAAGTCAGCATAGATTTTCCAATGGCTGAGTGATCCAGTGATGTTACTACAACAAACGTCAGTAGCTGAACGTAAATTATACAAATATGCAATGGACACAATGACTATTCAAGGCTGGCTATTATTTTTATATAAGCAGGCGGATTGATTCAAGTATTCTATTTTGAAACGAAAAGCTGCGTTAAAATGTCTTTAAATATTGACAATGCGATGACAATGAAATAAAGAACAACGTAAACAGACACCACGCCGTCGCCGCAGATTTAGACTTTTAAGATTTTCACATCCAGCCCGCAGAAAAGATATTTGGCAACACTATGACGTCAGTAGCCCACTATCAATCCTTTAAATATCAACGTTGTCTTAGAGAATTTACGGTGGCATCATTGTCGCCGCAAATCCATCCAATTTCGTCGAAACTCATATCAGGTTCCCAAAACACAGCACGTGGACTAGCACAGTTTTAGCTCCAAATCAACATCTACAGGTCAAGTTTCTAGCACAACCAGAAATACACAAACGAGATTGTGATAAAAAAAACGCTTGAACGTCCCCAAAATAATCCAGAGTAATGTTTTCTAACGCAGTCCAGAGTCCGGTGGTCATCTAATTTAGAACCGATGCGACGTAGACATCAAAATCTTTGTAAATACAACAAAAATATTTTAAACAAAACTGACGTGCGCTTAGTTCCAGTGTAGGAACGATACTGAAATTACTGAATTCTGAAACATGCGCGGGAGTAAGCGGATGGCGGCAAGAATGGTTGATTACACCGATTAGTTAACGATAGTTTAAGAACCAGTTTGAGATTTACAATGGAAGCGTAGAATTGAAGATCAAAGAAAAGTTAACCACCTAAACAAAATAATTAGCGATTAAATTAGCAATATCGGGGAATTCAACTAGACAATTTAGCCTGAACGTTAGCGTTAGCTTAAAGTTGAAATGAAACTTTTAAACTAGATTGTGGAGGTCGGATAGGCAGTCGCTCCATGTAAAATACTGGTATTCAGCTGATCCCAGTTAGACTGGAAAGGCTAGCAAAGTGATGGTGATATAATTCACAAACAAACTCTCATTTTTACCTCCTTTAAGAAATACTACGATAATAAGCCGCACAATGTTAAAAGTTATTGCGATAACAGTTCCTTTATTTCCCGATTAATCAAAAACAAAGAATGATTCATATCGATTTCTAATAAGAATCCCTAATTGTGGTTTAAGAATAATAATAAAATAAAAATAATGGTTACAGAATATTTATTACAGGTAAAACATTTTAGTTTTCTTATAATTTAACAAATGAGCAATTTCCAGAATTTCTGATCTATGATCTAGGCCTGTCCCGCAGGAAGCATATAGGATCTTCCCGTGAAATAATTCATGATGTAATTAAACTGAATTATAATTAAAAAAATACTAAATATGAGTTGATTAGGGTTATGTATATAACTAAAGGAACTTAAATGAAGTAGTTTGTAGGGGCTACATCGTCTAATAAGATATTTTTCTTCGTCAATAAGAGTTCGCAGCTGAGATGTACCGTATTCAATTCTTCTTTCTTACAAGAATTGAGGTGAAATTGTTTGTTGTTTGGATAAGTTCCACATGTAGTTAAAAATAATTTAGGAGTTTTGACTATGACCATTGTTGTTATCGACAATATTATATATTTAAATATTATAATGATATAAATATATTATTGATTTAAATTAACCGTAGATTAAAGTACACTAACCAAAAACAGTTCAACTGAAATATACACACACATACAAACCAACCCGCACATGTTAATGGCACGCAACACACGTGGGGATTGCCCACGCGCTTGTTACCAAACACAGCTGCGGACGAACCAGATAACTGAGATCCCCCGACCCCCTCTCTCAGTTATATATTTGAACGAGTGCAGGGAAAATGCTGGAGGTGTTAGGGGTCTAATTCTATTGGCCGTAGTGTTGGCTTCAGCGCCGCTGTAGTAAAACGCGTACGCACCTTATTTAGTGGTCGCGAGAAAACTTTCAGTGGCTCGCGGTGCAGTAGGGAAGTCGATTAGAACATTTAATATAAAAAAATAACCTTTCTTTGTAGTCGGGTAATAAAATTGTTCGTATATTTGTAATTAATTAATTTATAAGAAAATACGTCATAAAATGTTTCGTAGTGCAATTGGTATAAAATCGCTCCAGAAATTCAGAACGGCTTACTAGTTCTATGAGTAGATCAAACTTGCTTCTCTGCAATAACGTAAATTATTTTTGAATGTCTTATTACATACATAAAATCACGCCTTGTTTCCCCAAAGGGTTGGGCAGAGGTGTACCTGTAGTACACCCTCATTTCGCCAGTCATATCTAAGTCCCATGTAATAGGGGGCGAGCATATTGCCTTCAACCAGGCACAAATCCAGACTGAGAAAATCCAGATAGAAAAACCCAATAATGTCTTATTTTAGGTGTAGGTTTAAACACTAGTTGTTTAAGTTTCAATATTGTCTACATCATGGGAAGGAGCAAGACAATCCCAACACAAGTATTATTAATTACTTACTGGGGCTGTTTCATTCAAAATTTGTGAAATGTAATCGTTAGAGACCCCATAAACAATTTTTTTTTTTTTTTTTATGTGTGTAATCATCAAATAACTTCTCCCGCTCTGGGCGGAGAGGGAGGGTGTGTCAGACTCTTACTGACTAAAACCCACCCGTATTCCTTCCTGTTGCCTGTGTTGCGGAGGCCTCGGTGACCCATAAGTACCTTCTCGTCCGCAAGCCCGCGCCTACGGTGGCCGGAAATCCGCCCGGGATTCCCAACGCCCTGGGCGTATTCGAACAGGGCTGACGATCAGCACTGCTTAGACGTATTTTATTTTTCTGTTGCCCAAATTAAAATTATTTTTTCTGATACCAACGCATCTTCTCTATACAGGATAAATCAGATAGGTGTTTTCAAATTTCAGGGTGTGGTACAGACCCTCAAACTGCCAACATCGTAATTGAGAAAAAATAATCATCTTTCCGATACATTTGGGTCGAGTACGTATTGAAGTTTCGAACAAGACAGCTGATTATTTTTCGGATGATGTTCATCCCATGGAGAAAGTTACCTCACACCCTTAAGAGACTGAGAACAGCTAAAGCGCGATCACTGTCGGACTGCATAGAAAATAAAGAGAAGCGCGATGACACAACGCCCGTAATTTATTACAGAAAATCTATTGATTGGATAAAAAAATTAAAACACTATTATTCTAATATGTTGCTTGTAGAATAATCTGATAGAAAATCAGAATGATTGCATGTATATTAGTATGGTTTTTAATCGTTAAAATATTTCGGTATCTTCGTGTTTTTTTTTAAATCATATAAAATTAGTTGTATTATATTTTTTGCACACTATCTACCTAGCATATATCCTGAAGAATATTATATATTGTTTTATATTTTGTTTAGGTACTGCAGTCGATCAAATACTTTTAGGCATTATAAAACGTATAAAACTTGCGTTTAGCTCCTGTAGTCCCCTAAATATGACCAGATGACCAGTTGACCACACCTTTTTGAAACGCTGAACGGAACTTTGGAATTTCGGAACGATTACTATAAGTTCCAAATCGTTAAGTGGCAAATCACTGTCTATCCCATGGTTGCCTGGAAGAGATCGCAGAAAGCGATAAGGCCACCCATCATATATTTTGTAGTGTTTGATTTGTTTTTTGTTTGATTTGTGTATGTACAAAACATTTGTTATCAACAGTATCCGCTTTTATAACAAGTTGCCATAGTCAGTTACAGAACTTAGCGATGGAAAGTTCAAAACCCATATCAAACGTGTCTTTATCAAAAACGCATATTACAAGATTAAAGACTACGTTGAAGACAAGGAAGTTTGGCAATAATTCCTTCTGCACATGTGGCTTCCCTGGTACATCAGAAACGGTTGATGATAACTGCTCCCAAATTACGATGTTTATTATTATTATTTTTTAGACATACTTTTTTAACATTATATTTTCACTATTTGACATTATATACCTACAA
The DNA here is from genome assembly GCA_905333075.3 of Atethmia centrago. Classification (NCBI taxonomy): domain Eukaryota; kingdom Metazoa; phylum Arthropoda; class Insecta; order Lepidoptera; family Noctuidae; genus Atethmia; species Atethmia centrago. The sequence goes on from HG995388.1 coordinate 22,216,271, forward strand.
TTTATATTTCAGACTTAATATTATTAATATTATTTTACATGGATTCTTGTGTACGTTGTGAATGTGAGAACGTTGTAGGCTTAATAGACTAGATCTTTTGTAGACCGTTTTCTTTTCTCTTTTTTTTGTTAAGTACTTCTCGACAGGCCTACACTGTCCTCCCATAACTAATTTGTGTAATTTGAAAACATTGTAAAAGCCAATTGTTTTTAAAAGAGTAACCGTGGAGTTTCTTGCCGGCTCTTCTCCATAGGAAACGACCAATTGGAACCGTGCACCTAGCTGCTGACGTTTCATAAGTGCCCATGTAGGTTTATGTGAAATAAAAATATTTTGATTTAATTTGAAAAATATTGACCATTCATTACGTTCGGTTAAGCCGTTGGTCCCGGCTGTCATTTGTCGATCTTCGACAGTCGTAACGGGTAGTCGAAAGTCAGGCAACCAGTCTTACCAAGAGGTATCATGCTGTGGTAACTGGTTTGTGGAAGTCAGATAGGCAGTCGCTCCGTCCGGTTAGACTGGAAACCAACCCCATCATAGTTGGGAAAAGGCTAGGCAGATGATGATAGTAGCGATTAATATTCCAAAACTTTTCTTTAAAGGAGATGGAGGGGTGTTCGAGTTCTGAGGGAAAAATTCACGCGGTCAAAATCGCGGACGACGACAGCCTTAACCACTGGGTCTAGAATCATAACATTATGCCCAAGGGTTCCTTATAACACGAAAGTTAGCACTAAGAAAGGATTTTTGAAAAATCATCCCCTAAAGGGGTTTAATAGGGGATGAATCCTGGGTGTGAAGTTCGCCATTTTTGTCGATGGGAAATCCCATCGAGCATATGGCTTGGATTACCAGATTTTTTTAGAAAATACTGTGTAAGCTGATGACATTGTCACGGCCAAAGTGATTACAATTAAATAAAGCTAATCACCATTCCGATAAAATCAGTCAAAAATAATTCAGTTTTTCTGTTTGGGAAATACAGACAGTAAGACAAACGCATTAAGCTTTCAACATCCCTCATTTTGCATCAATAAATAATTAATGTCAAACAAAAACCATAATCTACATTCCATCGTTAATTCATTCAAAATGTCCGATTACTCCTGTACGTCACCGCGAGCCTGATTAGACTCTCTCACCAAATAAGACGGTCCTCGCGCGCATTCTGCAACATTCTATTAATATCTCACTCCACCTGTTCCAACACACTATAAACAATCTTATCAACACCACATAGAACCTATTTCAGCTTACACGACACGTTTGAACCTTCTTTTTACCTGCCGTGTTATTATAAATTGTATCTCATGGGCATAAGTGCGTTTTCCACCAACAGATTCTGTGCAGGGTCCTCGTAGGATATGACACACACTGTGTCGTGGGCGCTGTCTGTGTCGTCATCGTGAAAGCCGCCTTAAATATTGTGAATACGCGGGCCCCTACTTCCACCGCTGCAATATTTATATTGCACTTTAAACTTTCGGCGGTTGAAATGAAATTTGTTCAACGGTGCTGTGTAAATCCAGAAATAACTCGACTATAATTGCTCACACCAATTACCGCCTTATGTCTTTACTATAAAGTTTAAATTACATTACACGAGTTTTAGAACCGACAAGCTCCGGGTTTCGCCTGAAATGGTGTCGCGCTGCAGCAGTTCTATCTCTTTCTCACTAATACGTAGTTACATCTGGAATTATATCTGTCTTTTTCTAGCTAAATTGGTTGGTGGGCACGTGTTCGTTTTAGTCAATAGAATATTTTGAGAGTGCGTACCGCGGATAGTTTGTGTTTACGTTTTGGGAGTTGTTCATTAATCGGGATCTATTAATACACATCTATGTAATGGCAACACTGGCCGGTTTCACGAAGACTATGAATTAAGATCGTGTTACGAGCGATTTTGTGGGGCCACTTCATTATTTTCACAGAGTAATCTGTGAACACTTTAAGCTTTGGTTTCCTAGGAAAGCGTTTACGTCATATTATAGCGGCTGTCGTGAAAATCTGTAATTCTCACCAGTATTTGACATTAAGGTGTCAAAAACGCTCTGTATAAACAGCCGTTATTGTGTGATCGTTCACCGCTTTCTTAGGAAATCAAAGCTTCAGACATTATTAGCGGGTGATACTGACCACTGATAAAGATTTAAGGGGACTACAGCAGGCTTAGCATGACGCTCTCTATTTCTTCGAAGAATAGACACGGCTCTTTCTATACAAAGTGACATTTCGTTTCTCCATTTATTACATCTCACCGTAGAAATCCTTCTACAATCTGTCATTTTGTCTTTCGTTTCTAACGATCTTTGTCTAGGCCCTTTTTTATGTAGAAGAGATTAGAAAAGATTTCTACGATGGGATGTCAAAAAAGGAGAAATGAAATGTCACTTTGTATAGAAAGAGAGAGTCTTTTCTTCGAAGAAATAGAAAGCGTCGTGCGTGCTGGAGCTAATCGTAAATTTTATAATCCCTAAAAGTATATGATCCACTGCAGTAAACAAAATCAGAAAAATATTATGATACTAGCTGTGCCTCGCAGTTTTACCCGCATAAGTCTCGATTCCGTGAGAATATCGGGATAAAAAGTATCTAATTTTCTAATCCAGGTTATGGTCTACCCATGTGCCAAATTTCATACAAATCCGTTCAGCCATTTTAGCGTGATAGCCTAACAAACAAATAAACAAACAAACTCACTTTCGCATTTATAATATTAGTTAGAATTGGGATTAGGATTGTTAGGATTTTAATACGATAGAAAAAAACCACGAAGATACCTCTAAAAATTTCTTTTAACGATTAAAAACCATGACAATACTTCAGATTTTTTACAAGCAACATATTAACGTAATATTTTTTTTTGTCGTATTGAGAGAATTGATTCATTTTGTGCAATAAATTACCAGCGTTGTGTCATCGCGCTTCTCTTTCTTTTCTATGCAATCCGACAGTGACCACGCTTTAGCTGTTGTCAGCCTCTTAAAACAAATGAAAAGCAATCTACTGCAGAATGACTACAGACATACTCGTATTTAACCCCCGAAGAAAAAGAGTGGTGTTATAAGTTTGTAGTGTGCATCTTTGTATCTGTCATTAATTTCAAGGGCCGGTTGCAGCATAATGATACAAATCTCGGTTTAATTAAATCTCTTTAAAGATTTTGGCTTAAACTCGACTTAACTTAAATCTTATTAAGCATGTCTTGCACAGTCAGATTTCACATTCGATTTAACTAAACTAAGATTAAGTCAATAACCCATTCGCCATTCATTATTTGCCTTCCGTTTTCAAATATAAAATCAAAAATAAGATGGCAACTCAGTTCTGCGTATAGAGAAAAAAGAATTTGATCTGTCAATAACGTCAATGTAAGTTAGTTTTGGTTGTAGTCTCATGTTATTTTTTACTTTTGTTTAGCATCAATCATACATTCATAATATACGAGTTTAAAACATAAATTACAAACATAACCCAATAAAAGAAAGCTAAAAATATCACTCATGAAAAAATGGTCATCAAAAGTAAGATATTTTGTTGCATTCCATATTTCCTTATTTAATGAGTGATAAATAATTATTAATAATTTACACAAATAAAAAGAGGAATTTAAAATAACACTGTATTGCCGTCTGTCTTTAAAATCGAGAATTAACAACTTTAAACCGACTTACATGCCGGTTTAACTTTGACGTTTATTTAAATCGAGATTTAAGCTAAATCGATGACATGAAAATCGTTAAATTAAGTTTAAGCCTAAGCCGAGTTTAAATCGAGATTTAAGGTAAAAGCTGCAAGTGGCCCTAAGTCGAGTTTAAATTGAGATTTAAGTAAAAGCTGCGAGTCGCCCTAGTATGTAAGATTTGCTTTATAAGTGATAACTATTTTTTTTTTTATACTGCTTGTTGACATAATTTAGTATTGTATGCCGACTAGGCAGGACACAATGGATCTGTAATTTATCTAACATCTGTATGTATAACCTATGCCCCCAATAAAAAGTTTTGATTTGATTTGATTCAGTCTTGATTTGTCAGACCAGTGACTTGGTGTACTCATTGCTAGATAGGAGAGAGGTAATCAAAGATTATCAGACAGACTGCGTCGTTGGTCTAGTGATCTAATTTACTACTGCTGAGCATAAGGTCCTAGGTGGCAGTGTTATTAGTTTTTCCATCTGGGAATTCTCAGTAGCAGCCCGGAGTCAAGATTTATGCCCGGTTTATGGCAGGCTCACCCCCTATTACATGGGACTTAAACATAACTTGCGGAATGTGGGTGTACTATAGGTACACCTCTGCCTAACTCTTAGGGGAATTCAGGCGTGATATTGTTATGTTATGTCATACCAGTCAGACACTGCAAACAGCTGGTGACAATCAGTCACCAGTCGCTCATTCTAAAAAACAATTGGTCAATTTCTCATAATACATTTGCAAAGTGCCATCGAAGGCTCTGAATGAGGTCCGTAATACGTACCCAACACTCAGAGAATTGCTTTTTATTTCTGAGACTACTTACGCAAACCGAAACCACATTAAACAGCGTGTATCTGAAATGTCTGGTCACATTTAAGAGTGTGGTACAGACCCAAATGTGTGGGATAGCTGTTTTTTTCTCGATCGCGATGTTGTGGAGAAAATTGTTGAGTTTGATGGTTTGTACCAATCATTCTACCTAGCCTTTTCCCGACTATGTTGGGGCCGGCTTCCAGGTCTAACCGGTGGCAGCTGAATACCAGTATTTTACATGGAGCGGCTGCTTATCTGAACTTCACAACCCAGTGACTGGGTAACACGACACTCCTTGGTAAGACTGGTTTTTAGACTATTGGGCTTCTGACTGTGTAGTCAGAAGCTCAAAAGTCTGAACCAGTCAACCAGTTACGGGTGTAAAGACTCAAAGATTTACTAATTTGATCACCTGTATCACGCTCTTAAGAGGCCATAATACCTCAGCGCCACCTCACTCTTTATCCAGCTGGCACAGTACTGCTCGCGTACGCGAGCAAGTGAGACAGGCTCCAAGGCGCTGATATTTAGGTAATTTCTTTTTATAGTGAAAATAATGGTAATAAAAAAAAATAGTATTGATTTATATTTAGTTCAGTTATTATGCAAAGTTTCATGATCTAATTTGAAATATTTTATTAATACTAGCGTTTTATTATTCGGTTTAGAGGTAAGTTTGTAATTTTTTGTTCCGTCGAGTAAATTTTATGGAATCGTGTTTTCGTAAACACAATACCATTTATTAAAAAAATAAAACTGCAGTATTCTCGTTATAGGAGGATCACGTTTAGCAATTTGAGGTATTGTAGATTCTTAAATATGACCCCACATTCTGATATACGCTGTATATATTAAGTAATGCTTGCACTTTAAACTCGTGAACCTGTTACCCCATGTATAGCACCATAAGTGCCCTACAGCGCTATAGAATTTGGTGTCGCAATGGACTTCGATATCTCGAGTAGAAATCAGACAAAGGGTATGCCTTTAACACAGCTCAATTTGTTGAGGAGGAATTTTAAGCGTGGTTAAAAGGCTAAAAGGTTGTTAAAAGAATGGGTACTCACTTGTGTCGTGGAGAGAACACAATGTTTGTACCGCAAATGTTGTTTAACAATTTCTATCCCATATTTAGTGTTTTTATTATTTGCTTCTAAATGAAGAGTCATAGTTATTCAATGGAAGAACAAAATACGTGCACTTCTCAAATTCATTACAATAGACATGGTCGATATCGACCCCTTTTTTTTTGGTGGGAAATCATCAAATAACTTCTCCCGCTCTGGGCGGAGCGGGAGGGTGTGTCAGATTCTTACTGACTAAAACCCACCCGTATTCCTTCCGTTGCCTGTGTTGCCAGGGGCCTCGGTAACCCTTTGGTACCTTCTCGCGACCCCAGCTGGCATCGGCCCTAGTGGAACCCTACGCTTGTGCTGACGATATCTCTTTGAGGCGCGCGTGGAATACAACGCGCCGTCGTCCCTGGACTGGTCCTTACCGGACGGTGAGCTACCTACTGCTCACCGTCCGCAAACCCGCGCCCCGGAAATCCGCCCGGGATTCCCGACGCCCAGGGCGTCTCCTGCGGCGGCTAGGGGCAAGAGAGAGGTGGGAGGGGGGGGGGGGGGATGGGAGGGTGCGAAATTTGCCTTTCCCTTAACCGTCCCGCTTACTCCTTCGCGAGCCTTACTGCTTCGCAGAAGGAGGTGACGGCTGCCCATGCCCTCTCGCTCCGTACCATGGCCTGAACCACGGCCGGATGCGAGAGATCTCTGCCGCCTATCGCCTCCACGAGGACATGGCGGTGCTCTGCCCAAGCCGGGCAGATCTCCACCGTATGCTCCACCGTGTCCTCCGGGTGATCCACGCAGTGGTGACACCCGGGCGTTTCCTCCCGCCTTATCCGACACAGGAACCTCCCGAAGCTGCCGTGTCCGGTGAGAACCTGCGTCAGGCGCAAGGTGAGGACGCCGTGCGCCTCTCTAGCAACTCCTTAAAGAGGGTACTTATCGCCGCAATCGTGGCGTGCCCAGCACTGGGTTGCGACAACCGTACTCTCCATGTCGCCATGAGATCCCGCCGGAGCTCCGTTCACTGTGCCGCGATTTCTCGCGGCAGCGGAGTTACGCCCCGGCGTTTCGCCTTTTGCCTCCAGCTCCCATGGCGGCAATCCGGCAAGGAGGCTCGCTGCCTCACAGGAGACCGTGCGGTATCCCCGGACCAGCCGGATGGTGATGACCGTTTGGCTTGCGTTTGGTTTGGCATGAGCTTTTGACCGTCTATTCCCAAAGTGGTCGATATCGACCCCTTGGGGTCGAAATCGGTTTCCCAGGGGTCGAATTATAAACGAAAACTGATTTTGGGGGTCGACGAGGTTTAAAAATCGGTCCCTATTAAAATTTAATTAAATTCAAGTTCGTACACGTAACACAACTTATACAGTATCTTGAAAGTTTCAAATAAGAACTTGTCTACTTGTTATAAGAATGACTAATATCTTAGTAGGAAGTATCATTGTTGAAAACGGAAACGACCAATTGGAACCGCGCACATAGCTTCTGACGTTTCATAAGTGCCCATGTAGGTATATGTGAAATGAAATATTTTGGTTTGGTCGATAAGCATGCACAAGTTCGTACAAGATAAAAAAAATCGCTATGTGGGGTTTGAAGTATCAGTCCGTTTTGGAAAAGGGGTCTCTTGTCCGAAATAGTTTGGGAATCTCTGCACTAGACACTACGTCACATAAACCTACATGGGCACTTATGAAACGACTGAAGCTAGGTATACGGTTCCAACTAGTCGTTTCCTATGGAGAAGAACCGGCAAGAAATTCCACGGTTACTCTTTTAGAAATAATTGGTTTTTACAAAGTTTTCAAATAACACTGATATCAAATATATGGGAGGACAGTGAACTGTCACAAATACTCTCTAAACAGTACCCTAGATTGGTCTATACTGTATGGTTTAAAGGAATAGGTATTCCCATAGTCACCACTCTTAGCAGTCGCACAGGTGATCAAAGTAATTACATGGTATTGTAAACAAGAAGATGATACCATCTCCTTGACATCTCCTCTCATCTCAATTCCATTTTATACGATACCTACACATACAGATAGTGATTTATTCATAGCCGGGAAACACACTTGCGCCCCAACTGTGTAGCAGAATCAGCCTATAATGTTTCCACTGCTGGGACACAGGCCTCCTCTCCGTGAGAGGGAGTGGGCCGTAATCCACCACGCGGACCCAGTGTGGGTTGGTAGATGTCGCATGTCTTTGAATCAGTGGTGATGAAATAATTTACACAAAATAAAGCGCCTGTCTAGGTTCCAACGTACGACCGCGGCTTACGACTTATAGGTCGTAGGTTACACAGTGGTGGCCCAGTGGTAACGGCTGGCCGTTTCTAACAAACTTTAATCTGAAGGGTTTTGAAGAAAATTGTAATTCCATTGCTTCTTATGTTTGAAAAAACAAAAACAGCGACTTCCAAAAAAAAAAAAACACTACATAGTGAAAAATACTTAATTTAAATTTCGGAAGTAGGTGACAAAAAACCGATTTTACAAAACCCCGGTTAGTCACTAGGAAGTAGCGAAGGGTGGGTGTTTTGGGAGACTGTCTTATGTAATTTTGACGTTCGAAAAGTGCTGATTCTCAGACTACTTTGAATAAATGACTTTTGATTTTGATTTTGAAAAAAGTCACTAGCCACACGAAAACTAAAGAATACCTTTTGCTAGTCTCCTTTCATTCATCCTCTCAACATGACCAAACCATATAAGCATACTCTTTCCAATTTTTTCCAAGTTCAGTACATTTTAAAATAGTTACAAATAGTTACTAATTCCGCCACATGTCAAGATATAGTGGCCACACTGATTACAAACAAATGACAAACAGTTAAACAGGTGTTGCGATTTTGGCAGCCACAGTGCGATTTATCGCTACACTTTGTTGTGGTATTTAATGGCTAGAAATTAGTCGTCTGAACGCTGATCGATTGGACATTATGTAAAATTGATTGTGCTTAGGATCAAAGGATTGCTTCCATTGATTCAAATGTAAATAAATTAAACGTTAATTAAACTAAATGGTTGTTGATTGGATTCCTGTTGCAAACTAAGTGTTAGTTAAAAATTGGTGCAATCAGTTATTAATAATTATTTTAATGAAATCCTGGGTATGTTTACATTAACAGGTAGTTTAACCATACCGCCTAACTAGATTTCAAGCATAATCCTTTGATAAAAATCTTATCTCAAGAATCTAAACAAAGAGACAAAGCAGTTGACTAGGTTATAACTGAGAACATTCTGCCTAAGAAACGCTCAAATGGAATACGTTAACTATATCGTTTGGACGATATAAACCATCGCCGACTCTTTCTGGCACTGATCATAAGAAAAGGATACCAATATTATTTTATCCAGTCGGTAATCGTAATCGTCGATCGTAATTTCGTCTGATATCATGAGTAGTTTTAGGCGCCGTCCTAATAGAGCGCTACCATCGCATGTTCGTGCGACTTTTAGTCGTTCAAATGTCCAGACGTAAAGTTAATCGCACGGTATCAATTTGACTTTGATAGCGTCAGGATTGTTTCGTGATGAGCGGTAGGCTTGAGCGCTTACTCGTAATGCATAATGACGTTGACATGTTACTACTGTAATTAACTTGAGTATCTATGCAATATATTGGAAACGTTCCTCAGTACAGTATTCGTGTAGCTCAACGAATACTGACAAATGTCTGCATTGACTGGTCAGAAGAAAGAAGAAAAAAGGAAGATCATCTCAGACACTAATCTGTATGGTCCTCATATAACCTTACAAAGATTATGCCATGCTGACTCAGTTGTCTCGCTGATGGTGGCGCGTGTGTTGGATAATTTAGCTCCCTTCAAAATGGTTGAGCTGAATGGTGCTGATCCATGCGTCATGTTCGTGAACGGGCGCCGTCAGTGGGGACTAGTCATCTCTTAGCTGCCTCGGGTTATTTTTAATTATTTTATTTTGAAATAGTTTCATTTTGTTTATTTTGCTACCATGGACGCGTTTTATTTACAAAGTCGTCACATTTAGTTATAAATTCAACATTATTTATAATATATATATAATTTAAAAGAGTGTCCATGGAGTTTCTTGCCCGTTCTTCGCCATAGGTACCTACTACGCTTTGGAATGGTCAACTAGCTTCATATTTCTAACTGACCGACTCCTTGAAAATTCCAAAGTGCCTGTAAATGGTTTAATTAAAATAAATGCTTTGAGTTTGAGTTTGGACTTCAAGAGACTGTCACCTCTGAGTTTGTTTCGATCTTTCTTTTCAGTACTCGGATAGGAAACACCGAACTTATCTAGCTTTAAAACATAATGTTTTTTGACATGTAAAATTGTTTATTTGAACCAATTTAAATAAATAAATATCATTTATCAGTATTATTTTTTATTATGGAATTTATTTTGAAAATATCTACATCATTTAAAAACTAACAAACTTAAAATAATAATAATAATATGTACAATTATATAAAAAGGGAGGGCAAAATATAACAGGGCGTCAAAAATTCGTCCGCATCGTTGTCAACAGGAAAAGTGCCAAAAGGCTGGCAGCATTACCACGTTGTATGGCAATACTCGTACTGATTCTTTGGCCAAAAGATCAGTATTATTAGTATGCACATGGGACACAGGTCTCCTTTCGGTGCCCCCTCTCACCGAAAGGAGGCCTCCTTTGTGTCCCAGCAATGGGAACATTATAAAATGTTACATTTATCCGTATGTAAGGTAAATACGAGAAAAAATTACGTTTACTAGCAATGATCGCGCCACCGCGTTGTATAAGGACACAGCCTCTTCAAAAGTTCAACGCAACAATGTCCCACGGTCCGTGACGGTCCGCGTCGAGACACTTGGCTGGCAAAGTGTTTTATTGCTCGCAGCTCACACCTACTTGTGAACAACGCATATTTTTAGCATGTTGATAGTATTGTTAATAGATACCTAATCGTCGCAATCGCGTTGGTAAGAAACCCTTAAGGCGCTGACAAGACCCAATTGACCAAAATAGGCTTCGCTTAAGAAAAAAAAAATGCCAAATCTGTATAGTTTGTGGTAGCGGAAAAAAATATATGTTAATTTTGAACATATTTCCCAGAACTTGGTTGTTACCAAAACGCGTTTTGAAAACAAAATCTCGAAACAAACTAACGTTAAACTAACCTCTTACTTTGAGTTCTAATCCAAAATATCTGTATCAAATATCAACATACGTTACGTATTTAATTAATAACAAGAACGTCTTATTTGAATGCAGAACTTGTTTTTTTTTTATTTTCGATTACTCAACTCAATTTTCAGTAAATAGATAATTACTTCATATTTTGCAATAAATTACAAGCGTTGTGTCATCGCGCTTCTCTTTCTTTTCTATGGAATTTGACAGTGACCGCGGTTTAGGTGTTGTCAGCGTCCTAATGATAAATGCGCTGGAGTTCTTACGTCGTCATCATCATTCTCTTGCTCTGATCCTAATGTATTGGTGTCGGTTTAACTTCTTTTCTTCCATACTTCTTTATTATTCGTCATCTCGGTAGCCACGTCCATTCCAGCTATATCATCCTTCACACATTCCATCCATCGCTTCTTTGATATTCCCCTATTCTTATCTTCTTCTTGATCACTTACTTCATTACTGAAGGTGAACTGAAGAAACGATGGATGGGCTGTGTAAAAGATAATATTCTTTCACGCAGTCCATCTATCGTTTCTTTGAACTTCCCCTTCTCATATATCCATCCACATTACGTGGAGCAGAGAGATGAAAATTCTCTCTCCAGATGAAAAATTTGAACGAAGAGATGGTTATTCATAAGCAATATGTATAGAGGTTGAAAATACCATATTTTCGGTGAGTCGTTAATAATTCGATGTTTAAGAGAATGTAAATTGAGCATTAACTTGCGTTGCAAGAAGTAATTTGAAGTTCTACAAGAATCCGTTTAGTGATTTACTCGTTCTATGTACGAATGACCTACCTCGGTTACCTCATTGGTCTAGTGGTTGCAAGCGCTACTGCTGAACATGAGGTCCTGGGTTCGATTCCCAGGTCGAGCTAAGTGTTATTGGATTTTTCTATGAGGAATTTCTCAGTAGCAGCTCGGAGTCTGGATTTGTGCCCGGTTGATGGCAATAGGCTCGCCTCTTTTTACTTAAGACTTAAACATAACCGGCGAAATGTGGGTGTACCCGCGATAGGTACACGTCTGCCTAACCCTTTGGGGAAAATGGCGTGATGTTATGTTATTTACGAATTAATACAATACCACGCTTTAGTAAAGCTTCAATCTTGTTACCCACTTATAGTTAAAATTCTTTCAAGAGCTATTGGTGCCGATTCTCTTGTTCACAAACTGAACTAAATTTAAGTTCAAAGCATCTTTTTCTTTCTATTTCATAAAGAAAAGGTCAGAAGATAAATTTTAGTTTAGTCCTGTCAAATTAATCAGCGCCTGTCACTACTCCATACAAGTTCAGACGTGATTAAAAACTTGCCTACTAAAATTACGTCAATTTACGTCAAGTGCTGATTAATTTGACAGGACTAAACTAAAATTTATCTTCTGTCCTTTTCTTAATGAAATAGAAAGAAAAAGATGCACTGAACTTAAATTTAGTTTAGTTTGTGAACAAGGGAATCGGCACCATTATAAACATCAGCGGGTGATACGACTAACTATGTACGATTATATTTGAATAATATTGTATTGTATATATACTTCGCTCTACATATTATGTCCGAACTTCGTCCTTTAGTTGTGTGTGTGTTCTGACCGACATCGCTGTCCCCTCCATTTCTATTTATAAACTTTGAGTCAATACTTTCACACTTGGTCTTAATTAGCTAAATTCTTATGAAGATTTATTTCGAGTTCCTCATTCCTCACAATTTGTTTATTAAAACCACAGTTTGAGATCAAGTGTGATAAAATACCAATCCATTTTTTTTCTCTGGCGAAAATCCAATGATTTAGTGCCTCGTTAATTCGAACCTTGGAAAAACATGATTATGTAAATATCTATTAACTGCTCTCAAAAAACGGTCTTTATTTTACATACTTCTATGACATAATCTTACACTGATTTTACATTAAGAGACTGACAACAGCTAAAGCGCGGTCACTGTCGGACTGCATAGAAAAGAAAGAGAAGCGCGGTGACACAACTCTGGTAATTTATTGCAAAATATGAAGCAATTATCTATTTACAAAAAATCTATTGATTGGATGAAAAAAAATAAAACACTATTATGCTAATATGTTGCTTGTAGAATAATCTGACAAAAAATCAGAATGATTGCAAGTAGTATGGGTTTTAATCGTTAAAAGAATTTTTTAGAGGCATCTTCGTGATTTTTTTCTATCGTATCAAATTAGTTTTATTATATGTTCAACACACTATCTACCTAGCATATATACTGAAGAATATCATATATTTTTCTGATTTTGTTTCTACAGTGGATCATATACTTTTAGGCATTATAAAACTTACAAAATTTGCGTTTAGGTCCTGTAGTCCCCTTGAGTATTACAATTGTAACTTCAATTCTTCATTAGTGGCTTTTGTGGACATGATACCTATCTATTCATATTTTGTAACAGTAGTACTAAAAATTATATTATTTTATGTACTCGTATTGTAGTAAATATGTATGTATTTGTATATAATGGAATAGTCTTTATTACGAGTATGTACGAGTACACCATAAAAATTACAGATATAAATGTAGGATTTTTACATAGGGTGACACAATGGGCGGTAAAAGCAATCTTTTAAAGACAACCTAAGTATTATAAGTTTGTAACCTATTTATGTTATTCTGTACCTATTCTATTTATAATCTATTGAATTTTTTCATTATTGAATATTTCATTTTGAATATTTTTCATTATTGTTATTTCCTCTCAGAGCACCTGTCATCTTATCTCTTCAGCACCCTTGGTTGACCATGATTGAATGCCATTAAGAAAGAAAGAAGAAAGAAAGGCATTAAGTCCGCCTTTGTACCCAATTATGTGCGAGAAGTTTAAATAAATAAATAAATAAATAAAAATTAAATAGGTTTTTTTTAATTATATTATTTTATGTAGATCGTTTAAATTTTTTGAATGATTGTGAGAACGTTGTAGGCCTTGTAGACAATAGATAAGTAGATATATTGTTGATATTATATGCTTCAATTAGTGGACCATTTTCTATTTTGTTAAGTAGCTAAGCACTTTTAAGTTGACAGGCCTACACTCCATACCTATTAACACTGTAATTTAGAAACATTGTAAAAGTCAATTATTTTTAAAAGAGTAACCGTGGAGTTTCTTGCCGGTTCTTCTCCATAGGAAACGACCAATAGGAACCGTGCACCTAGCTTCTGACGCTTCATAAGTGCCCATGTAGGTTTATGTGAAATAAGATATTTTGAACTAATAACCTGTCTCTGCTCCGCACGGTTTTAAAGAAAGAAGGAAAGAAACTAAATTTATTTCGTACACCCACATGAAATACAACAATAAAAAAGGACATAAAACTAACAAAATCGTGAACACAATAAATCAATAATATAACAGTGAAAACAAAAACAAAAAGAAGACCTGTGCGAGATCAAAAAGGCTCCTATCTCAGCATGATGCTGTGATATAAAAAAAAACAAATACCGCAGCGCTGGTATTCTGATAGGGCCCGCTGTGATGCCACAGACGTACCTATGAACACAAAATAATTCCCAATAGAGGTTAAAAACAATAATAAATAAAGTAAACAATTATGAGTTGGCAAAAACCGGGATTTCTTTATTATATGTAACTTTAATATTAATGTATTCTCAATTATTGTAAAACTGCATCCAAATCCGTTGTGCAGTTTAGAAGAACAATACGGTCACACAGACAGACACGAAAAGCGACTAATTCATAATTTGTATACCTAGATTTGAATTTTAACTTTTTAAGCAATGAGTTCCTAATGTTTAATGGAGACGGAATACTATTATATTATCATTCATCGTTCTGTTGCCCTTATCCCAATTTATTTGAAGTCGGCGCAACATGTCCCTTTCTTCCACACTTCTTTAGTAGTCGTCGTCTCGATATAATCTTTCACACAGTCCATCCATCGTTTGTTTGGTCCTCCCCTACTCTTATAGCCATCCACATTCATACTCAAAACTTTCCTCATGACATTTTTGGAACCAGGACTGCAATTAGAACCGCTTTGTAAAAGTTTACATCTTTCACAGTAGAATCAGTTTCATCATCAAGGCGTACATTTTTGTTCCACAATGAAATCAAGCCATTACTTCGATTATTGCAAAGTTTAAGGAGTCCCACAAGGCAAGACTCGAGCCAACATACTTCTACCACCACGTTTCCCCTACTCATATAGCCATCGACATTCGAAGTTTTGAGTATTCAAAACTTTCCTCACGTCATTTTATCACATGCCTATGGGCACGGTATGCCATGACAATAGATTTCCGCACAACTTTCAGTCACCGGTGCCACTTTCAGACTTCCTCTTATGTACTCATTTCTTGTTTTATCCATTCGTGTCACACCACACATCCCTCCTAGCATACGGAACACTTTCATAATACAATGTAATAGGGTAACGAATCTCTTTGAGGATTAAAATCAAGACGTTCATGTTATTTAGCATCAGTTCAAGATATTTACGAAGAAACGATTCGACCTCATTGTGTATGTGAAGCACCATAGCATACGGAATACTATCATAATACAATGTAATAGGGTAACGTACTAGGTGTAATAGGGTAACATAGCATACGGAATACTATCATATTACAATGTAATAGGGTAACGTACTCGGTGTAATAGGGTAACATAGCATACGAAATACTATCATAATACAATGTAATAGGGTAACGAATCTCTTTGAGGATTAAAATCAAGACGTTCATGTTATTTAGCATCAGTTCAAGATATTTACGAAGAAACGTTTCGAGCTCAGTGTGTCAGTGAAGCACCATAGCATACGGAATACTATCATAATACAATGTAATAGGGTAACGTACTAGGTGTAATAGGGTAACATAGCATACGGAATACTATCATAATACAATGTAATAGGGTAACGTACTAGGTGTAATAGGGTAACGAATCTCTTTGAGGATTAAAATCAAGACGTTTATGTTATTTAGCATCGGTTCAAGATATTTATGAAGAAACGTATCGAGCTCAGTATGTCAGTGAAACACCGCCCACTCGGGAGCGTGGGAAAATGTGAATCGTTCCACATTATATATAGCGACACTGTACTATGTGATATTTAATACGAGTTGGCAGGAACACGTGGTAAAAACGACCACCAAATAACGATCCAAAAGTGCCTTTTAAGGCTCGGGTAATCACCGTTTTCCTTGGCCATACAAATTCACACCGCGCCGCCGGCGCCGTTCGGTTTCATAGGAAATATTTATTTTTAGTATCGAAAATATGTATATTTGAAAAAAAAATCACAGATAAAATAATAGATAATAAAATAGTCTATTCATACAAAAAAAAAAAAACCATAAATTTCTTAAGTAGTTAGAAAGTAATATCGTTTTTTTATACATTGGGTAGTCATTACTTTCTGAATGTATTTCATAAAGTATTTTATTATAATATTTAAATATTCACATATAGAATTAATGTGTTCACGTTCTAGTTTAACATACATTTTTTGCATAACTTACTTGCATTATATGTAGGCGCGATAACATATTTAAAAGTCACTAAAATCTACGCATTTATGAACGTCAAAATGAATGAATGACTGATGAATGGTCAAGATGAATGATTTTATTTTGACCAGGAACTTGCAGAGGGAATTTTAGGGACCAAGGGAAATGTAAGAGTTTACAAATCGTCTTTTAAAACAATAACTCATTTTCACGTTTCGACTCAAATGACTAAAATTAAATATTCCTTAAGCATAAATCACAGTCAGCCTATAATGTTCCCACTGCTGGGACACAGGCCTCCTCTCGCTGAGAGGGAGTGGGCCGTAATCTACCACGCGGGCTCAGTGCGCGTTGGTAGATGTCACATGACTTCAAATTTTTGACTCTAGGACATGCTGGTTTCCTCACGATGTTCGATGAATGAATTATTGAATCCCAATTAACTCAAAAGTAGCTCAAAACAATTAACTATTCAACTCGAAATTCTATCGTACCAGATTCGAACTAAATCAATCAATCTGCCTAGCCTTTTCCCACCTAGGTATGTGTGTCAGTCATCCAGTCTAACCGAATGCAGCTCAATACCAGTATTTTACATGCAGCGACTGCCTATCTGACCTCCACAACCCAGTTAAAACCACCGTCCGCAAACCCGCGCCCGGGATTCCCGACGCCCAGGGCGTCTCCTGCGGCGGCTAGGGGCGAGAGGGCGCGAAATTTGCCTTTTCCACAACCGGCCCGCCTCCTCCGCGAGCATTACTGCTTTGCAGAAGGAGGTGACGGCTGCCCAGGCCCTCACGCTCTGTACCATGGCCTGAACCAGGGCCGGACGCGAGAGATCTCTGCCGCCGATCAGTCCACGAGGACACGGTGGTGCTCTGCCCAAGCCGGGCAGACGTCCACCGTATGCTCCACCGAGTCCTCCGGGCGATCCACACAGTGGGGCAAGCGTAGCTTAACGTTCGATCGACCCGTGTGTATTATTTAGCCACGAACACCAGATTCGAACTAAAACTATAACGTAAATAAAAAGGGAGACAAAATAAGAGTATTTAAAACACCGCTCCCTATTCAAACAACGACAACAATAACATTGACTGGAAAATTATTTGCACTATTTGCACCGACCTGTGGGAGCGTACAAGTACACTGGCTGACAAATAATTTGTCATGCCTAATTCAGTGGTTCCTTTTATCCGCGTTTATCACATGAGAATTAATCCTTAGTAATATTATAAATGCGAAAGTGAGTTTGTTTGTTTGTTTGTTTGTTTGTTTGTTTGTTTGTTTGTTACACTTTCACACTTAAACGGCTGAATGGATTAGGATGAAATTCGGCACATGGGTAGACCATGACCAGTATTAGGACATATGAGTTTTTATCTCAATATTCCCACAAAGTCGTGACTTATCTGGGTGAAACCGTGGGGCGCAGCTAGTTATATTTGTGAGTTTGTATACGAATTACTGTTCTGGTTTCGAGAATTCTTTCACAAATGGGAAGTTACAGTATTGCGGAATATCATAGAATACAATACTTTTTGTTGAAATAAAAAGAAAATATGGAAGAAGTCGCGGGTAGAAGCTTGTATAAATAATAAAACTTTATTAATGTATAGATACTCTTGTTTCTGAAATGGTGAAAAAGGAATCTACCGAATGATGTAAAGGCTCTTACAGACTGGGGCGATATCGCGGGCGCGACAGGCAGCAATAAACCCGTCACGCCCGCGATATCGCCTCTGTATGCAGGAGCCTTAAGATTTTAGCAAGAATAAATTGAATTATCGACCTTGATGGAAACTATTTGCAACACTGTGAATTTAGAAAAAGCTCTTTCAGAAACGTGTACCCGTTCAATGTCGGAATAAATAATAAATTCTATTTTTTTATGTAAATTTGTTCAAAAGACCACTTTTACAGATCAAAATTAAAGTATTTTTTTTAAACTAGACGTGTTCAGTGTTTCCAAACCGACTACTCTGAGAAGATAGACCGAAACAAACTCCGGCCAAACTCTTAATCAAGCCATATGAGGACCATGCAGATTAGTGTCTGAGATGGTCTTTTGAGGAAAGAACCGCACAGATTTGAGTGGATCTGTCCAGTCAGTGCACGCATTTGTCAGTAATCGTGTAGCTCAACTCAGAACTTAAAGAGCTCAACGACTAAAAACCAAAGAGAATACATTTGGGTAGGCCGCATGACGTACTCAAAGTGACAGATAATCGTTGAAAAATGAATTTAAAAAAAAAACGACCCACACAGTCCTCACATTCACAATAATTAAAATAATAATAATATTATAATATCACTGGTAACATAAACTTGACAGGTCACTTTGACTAAATAAATCTTCTAAACTAAAATGTTCACCCCGATAAACTCAATAACCCCGATACGTCGAGCTCAATAAGCATGTTAGGATAAATCTGTCACAAGTAAATCTACATTAGTGAACTCCCAAAGGAAATATTGCCAATTAATTGAGCAAACGAGGCGCGAACGACCGCTTATTATACGGGGATAGAATCAACATAATAAAGGGCAAATTAAGTACACAGCCCCCGTCCGACGATCATCGTGCAGCGGATTAATGACGTGTGCGCAGTATACACGCCGGGACACGGGAACTGGACGGTCTGAGATATTGTGTACGACTTTTGGTCTACTACTTTTAGCGATGTTAGTGTATAATTTTTTAAAGGCTCGTGCAGACTAGCGTGATATCGCAGTCGCAACAGTCTGCACAAGCCTTAATCCAAAAATACCTACTTTAGAGATTTATTGACTTTGATTAAACTTTGTGTTGAAAGTGATGTGGTTTTTTATCAGATAAAATGTAATAGTTTTCACTTAAATTAATGTGAATATTATTCGAATAATCTCCTTTTTAATTCAGAGAAACCTCAGAATGTATTTTTTGTAGCTTTCATCTAATTACTTATTTAATCATTTTCTTTTCTTTTTGTGATTTTCACCTTTTATTCAGTCCCATATAAAGAACAGGAATTTCCTAATCACTTAATGTTGCTTAACGTAAATACCTACTATATTCCAGTTAGGCACACAGCTAGCTTGAACCGCTACGGCCAATAGTACGCCACTGTACCCGTTAGTCCGTCCCGCAGTGTACTGGGCAGCAAATCGTCAATTAGCGCTATGATTGCAGCGCGCCACGCGACCAACGATGTGCACTTTGTGACGCCCCCTTGTGGGATACATCCGATATCAAAGAGCAAGGGAGGGCAGACATGACAACACAAAAGTGTACTAAAATGTGCACGAATTACAAATAGGTCCATATGCATCATCAGCCTATAACGTTCCCACTGCTGGG
Source organism: Atethmia centrago (assembly GCA_905333075.3). Classification (NCBI taxonomy): domain Eukaryota; kingdom Metazoa; phylum Arthropoda; class Insecta; order Lepidoptera; family Noctuidae; genus Atethmia; species Atethmia centrago. The sequence continues at coordinate 22,235,875 of HG995388.1, forward strand.
ACAGACCGTCTCTCATCGAGAGGGAGTGGGCTGTAATCTAGTCCACGCGGGCCCAGTGCGGGTAGGTAGATGTCACATGTTTTCGAATTTTTGGTTCTGTTCTAGTCATCGTGAGGAAACCGGCCATGTTCTATGCCGGTTCCCTCACGATGATTTTCCTTCATCGTTTTGAGAGCAGTGGTGACGAAATTGTAAAGAAATGTGCCTGCTTTGGTTCGAACCTAAGACACAACTCGTAAAATCGGGGCCGTTACCACTGGGCCACCACTGATCTCGGTATTTAAAAAACTAATAGATGTTTTAAGAACAAAATTTTAATGAATTCCGTGGTCCCTAAGTTCTTTCGATTATTTATTGTTACTGATAAAAGTCATTAAAATGATTTGCTACATTTTATAGATCGCGCAAATTACCCCCTTTTGTAAAATGAAAATTGAATCTACGTCAGCTGCCGATTCCTACAGCAGAACGCCATAAGACGTAATATTGTGGAAATAAGCAAAGTATGCTAACCTAGCTGTGGCTATATCAGTCGACTGTCTTATTTTTCTTACTGCATATGCAGCTGAACTTAATCTACCCGAAAGAGCTCTAATATAACTCGATTGCAATTTCGAATCTAGAGTAATTCTTAGAAATACAGTTTCCGTAATAGCATCTAGTTTCTTGCCATCAAGTTTTAAATTTAGACCCACTTACATTTGGTAATAAGAACTTAAGAAGAAGGCAATTTGTTTTGTTCGCATTAAATAAGAGATTATTAGCTGCGAACATTTCAAAAGAATAGCTAGACTATCGTTGACATGTAAGACATTAGTATATTTTCTATCTATTTTAAAATCAAGAGCGAATAAAATTATATCCGATAAGTTAGCCATCGTGTAAGGAAGATCATTAATATAAACAAGAAATAGGAAAGGGCCAAGAATTGAACCTTGAGGCACGCTCATCTTTACTAGAGACACCGAGGACGTCGCCCCGTAGACGTTTACTTTTTGTTGCCTGTTTGATAGATAGGAAAGAACAAGATCAGCATCAGCATACGAGCAGAGGAAGACCAAAGAAACAATGGACGGACTGTGTGATTTGACTAGAAAGGGCACTCCCTTTCTAGTCACTACTACCGAGATGACGACTAATAGAAAAGAAAAGAAAAAGATGTTACACCGACCCCAAATAAACTGAGATGAGGGCAGGAGAATGATCACAGACATCGTCCATTTAAAAGGTGTCGAGTCTGCCAAAATAATAAACATAGTTAATAATCTTTGCAGCGCAGTGCGTGCGACTCGACTTATGACTTAATACGCTCACTTATTTGATCTATCCTCTCTGTAGAAATGAGATTTTATTAATTTTGCTACAGCACATCGTATTTTTATATTGAAAATGTACTTACAATGTGACGAAGATGAAAACGTGCGAGGAGACTTTGAGAAATTAAATATTTTATCGCGATTATGTAGTGCAGGGATAGATTCATTTAAAACCTTCTTCATTTACAGGAGACATTTTGTCTACTGAAAGAAAACTTAGATTGAGCTTTTGATTTGGTATTAAAAGATGGATCTCGCATCCAGTCGATTCTTTCGGTCTTGACAAGGCCATCAGTCCACCTTGTTGACCTTTCGAGGCAACGCCTTCCGGTGCGCGGTAGCCACTCCAGAAACTTTCGGCCCCATCGGCCATCTGTTCTGCGATCAATGTGCCCTGCCACTGCCACTTAAGTTTGGCAATTTAAGCACAGAACCTGTGGAAGTGGTGATACTTGGGGAGGCCTATATCCAGCAGTGGAGATCTTTCGGCTGAAATGATATAATTAAAAGATGACTACTAGAACTGATTATTCAAATTAATGGACTGAAGGACCAAGGACTGGCATGTTGTTTTGGTCCTCGGGATCATTTTTGTTGTGGTAGGTACTTCTGTTCTGAACTACGTTTTTATATCCGTGCTTTATTATCTAGATCTAAACCAATCCTCACAAAGGGCTTTCCGAACCAATCCTGCGTAGTATCCACAGTAGTATCCTTTTGTCCCGCTAATTATATTCAAAATCATTATCGTGGCATCAGCATCAGTCTCACGTCATTGTGTTACACCGCGATGGCGATAACAAACAATATGCACTCGACGACTCGCGACTATCGAATAACACGCGTTGAGATAAAACTAATAACTTTCAATAGCCGGGATGCATCCGAGACACACTCCAAACCAAACTGACGTAATCACCAAAACGATTTCTTTGAAAATCAACTGTGTAGTTCACAAAATAGGGTTGATAATTTAGTGTAAGGGGATTCAGTATGATTGATAAGTGTTTTGCAATCCCAGTGAAAAAGATCGTCGGATGGGGTGCGGCGACCACTCGACCAGCAAATATCGTAGATTAAACTTTTTTTGCGAATCAATTTGTACGCCAATTAGGGGGATGACGCGAACGTTTTCATTTAAACAATTACGTGAATCAGCGATGCGAGTATTAACTGCTTTAATCAACTGCTGTGTCTAACAGTATTTCGAATTTATAATCGTATGCTTTGAAAGGTTGGTACAATTGTATGTTTTTGCGAATCGGGCCAGTACTAATGTGACTTTTTCAGTTCATCTGTACTTTCTGAGTTTTTCTTGGACATCGGTGAAGGAAAACAGGGCTTTAGGCTGCCTGTCCATTAAGAGGCCGACAACACCTAAAGCGCGGTCTCTGTCGGATTGCATAGAAAAGAAAGAGAAGCGCGATGACACAACGCTGGTAATTTATTGCAAAATATGAAGCAATTATCGATTTACAAAAAATCAATAGATTGTATAAACAAAATGAAACAGTATTATGCTAATATGTTGCTTGTAGAATAATCTGACAAAAAAATCTGAATGATTACATGTATATTAGTATGGTTTTTAATCGTCAAAAGAAATTTTTAGAGGTACCGTCGTGTTTTTTTTCTATCCTATCAAATTAGTTATATTATGTTTCAACACACTATCTACTTAGCATATATCCTTAAGAATATCATATATTTTTCTGATTTTGTTTACTGAAGTGGATCATATACTTTTAGGCATTATAAAACTTATAAAAGTTGCGTTTAGGTCCTGTAGTCCGCTTAAAGCGGAACGAGGCTGCGGAGCGGAGAAACGGAGAAATATTAACCAATAGGATTGCATAAAATCTTCGCTACTGGAGCGGAGCGGAGATTTTTATCAGCCAATATTATTTTTAATTTTGTTTATTATTATTTCTCTTATAAATAGATCATTTTATATTTTGTTCTGTACCTAGTACTTGTTGACAAGTCTACACTAATGCATACCTATAAACAGTGTAATTTGAAAACATAGTAAAATACAAATATTTTGACAAGAGTAGATAGAGAGTCGGCAAGAACCGTGGAGTTTCTTGCCGGCTCACAGTGGAACGAATGTATGGGAGCGGTTGGACGTAGACATGTCCGAAAAATAAGAGTAAAATTATGACAAACTAATGATGCCATCTTATTCGATTACTTAATGCCTTCATAAATTGTGGTGATGAATTTCTTCATAACTCCCATATTTCGGGAGTAATTTGAGAAAATGTGAAATTTTACTATGAAAATGAGTGTATCGAGCTCTCTCCCTCCTGATTCCGGGCTTGTATCAAGTAGCGGTCTCTAATATCGTAATGCTATTACTAAGAGCTATATTTAATACTAAGACACATAGTGCGCCAAATGTGCACTTTCTGGGATAAAAGGAAATGAAAATTTAAAAAAAAAAACGTTTTTTCCCCATTTGTATTTACTTTAAACCGCAGACAGACTTATTAAGAGGTCTATAAATATATTATATATATACAGAAATATATATTAACAAAAATATTCACAAGAACTGATGAGAGTATGACTTTTAAGTAAGTTGATAATAAATTACCTAGTTTCATTAAAAGTACAATAAATAATTAAGATGTAAGCTCTAATTTACTAAGTTACACATTTTAAAACAATAACATCATTTAATTATCTTCGTCATCATCATCATCATCAATTAATTCAAATTCAGAATCGATGTCCGCTAAATCATTTATGTTAACAAATTCGATATCACTTTTCTCAGAATCCGTAAGCTCATAAAATTCCTTAAAAGAAGATTTTTTTACAAACTTATTTCCTTTTGGACGGATACTTGTAACAAGTGGATCAGAAGACAGTAAAAGATTGTGCATAATATCTTCATTGCATGAGATACTGCTATGCTTTCGAGAATGCCCCTCTCTATATTTTCTAAAATCTTTATTTCTAGCCTCAGATGCCTCTTCGGATAGAAAACCAATGGGCACAATTGACATGTTCTGAACTATGTCTGGCCCATGCATTAAAATTTTATGAAGTGAAGAAGGCATATAATACCATGGGTATAACTCCACGTAAAGCTTAGCAGTATCAAAGCAGAACTCTCGGAATTTAGTTACGTTGATCTTCTCTCCTGATGAAATACACTGCAAGATCACACAGATTTTTCTTAAAAGCATAGCATCTATTCCGGTCAGTTCAGCAGATTTAGTGTAGTTTTCAAAAAATCTCCTTGCCGAGTTGCCATTGTTGGTGGATCCACTGCCTTGTTTCACAACATCGAGAAGTAAGCCCGTTTCTCTTCTTACAGCCTCTTGAACTCTTTTCTTCCTGTCATCAACTTGCCTTTTTGCTATATCACCCCTTACTTGCCATGATTTTATGTCTAATTTGTAGGAAATGTGTAATAAGCATTCCATTGAGCGAATCCAAGCGTGAAGGGTGCTTAAGCTATATTTATACATGTCCTCGTTTGCGTGTTTATCTTTGATTAACTCTAAATTATTCATTTCTTTAGGACAAGCCTTGCATATGTCACACACTGAAGCTGCTGTATTGGATATAATGGAATGAATTTTACCATCAATCATTGTCAACAGCAGTTGGTGTTTGACACTAATTCCATCAGTGATGGTGGATGGAGTTAAGGCTTCAATCTCTGCTTCGATTTCAGCCATCTCTCTCTGCACATTTTCTTTGGTTTCCTTTATAAACTTAAACAATATTGGCCGGCAAAATGAAGTGGAAGATGGTCGCTCGTTTTCCCAAATTGTTACACCTTTTGAGACGAGCCGCAGTGGTACAAGACTAATCATAAAATTACTAGCAAGATCGATTTGCTCATCTTCACTCGTCCTTTGATGATAAATGCTTTGGCTAGATGATCCGTCAAAACCCCATTTGCTGGTCAATACGAGCTGTTGATTGGGATCAACAGGGGTTTCTAACGACCTAATAAGTCTTCTTGAGGTTAAATCCATCAAGGCTTGTAATTTGATTTTTGCAGAGCTCTCTGTAACTGTGAGATCTTCTTTGGCCGGATAGCACTTAATTTTTTCTTTAACCAACATGTAGTAACTCGGGTATTGAAGAGCTCCTTCTTGAGTGTTGAAATCCCGAAGAGTGTTATAGCGCCATTTCGATAAGTTCATCGATACATAAAGAGCCAATGCCTTCAAAGGGGATATTTCCCGTACCTGAATTGATTTACCTTCAATGAAGGCTTTGATTTTTGAGGCCTCTTCTGGATTCTCCGTCAAGTATTTCATAACATAAGCTGTATCGCTTTGTCCTGCCTTTTGAAGCGCCCTTTCGGCCGAAAACATAATTTCAGCGCTGCTACTGCTGCATGAAAGACTATCTTCAGTGCGTCTTCTTTTTTGCCGGTTACTAAGGTCCTCAAAAGATTTACGAGGACTAGGATGTGTACAAGTTGAAGCATCAGATTTAGCAGGAGAAATTATGGGCTCGATGACGTCACTTATATTTTCTGTAGAAGGTTCCATATTTTCATTCTGTAATTCCGGCCATTGAATTGCAGCCTGTAGCCAAATCTCATGTTTCTTCCGAAACTTATCTGTGCTTCTTCCAGACTGTGTCCATTTTGCATAAATGCGGTAGCAAAATCGACGACACCAGTCTTTTAAACTTGTTTCAGCACTTTCACATAACTGAACACAACTGTTATCTTTTAAAACACTGAACAAATAGTTAAAGTCGCGTAAATCTTTATGTGCGCGTGCGCATAAAGCAACGTGAATATCAAGATTTGTATTAAAATTTGGAAAATACATTGCGAGATTAGCTTGGATACAACGAGGTGTAAATCAACACTGATTTTAAAGTTACTAATAGTGACCTATTTATATAAAATCCAGGTATCCCAGGTATCCTTTGTTAAATATTGCAAGGTAATTAGTTATTGTGATAATTAGTAAATGATGCATGCTAAATTAGTGTATTAAGAGCCATTTAGTAATTAAATAATAGCAATGTTCTTATCAGTAATCATTAGTGCATCAGTTTTATATGTAAACCTTAAGTCCCTAATTATATATCCTAATTAGCTTATATCTTCTCTAATTGGCTGCTCAGAAATGTTATTGTAATAAGGTAAACCTTTAGAAAAACGGTTTTAATCAACAAAATAAACAAAAAATAAAAAAATTGTGTTATAAAATAAACATCACTCTTTATCCCAGAAAGTGCACATTTGGCGCACTATGTGTCTTAGTATTAAATATAGCTCTTAGTATTAGCATTATGATATTAGAGACCGCTACTTGAAACAAGCCCGGAATCAGGAGGGAGAGAGCTCGATACACTCATTTTCATAGTAAAATTTCACATTTTCTCAAATTACTCCCGAAATATGGGAGTTATGAAGAAATTCATCACCACAAGTTATGAAGGCATTAAGTAATCGAATAAGATGGCATCATTAGTTTGGCATAATTTTACTCTTTTTTTTCGGACATGTCTACGTCCAACCGCTCCCATACATTCGTTCCACTGTGCGGCTCTTCTCCATAGGAAACAACCAATTGGAACCGTGCGCCTAGTTTCTGACGTTTTATAAGTGCTATTTTCAATTTCGTTAGGTATATACGTAGCACTTGTTGACAGGCCTACACTGACCTCCCATACCTACGAACAGTGTAATTTGAAAACATTGTAAAATACAATAATTTTTACAAGAATAACCGTGGAGTTTCTCGCCGGCTCTTCTCCATAGGAAACGACCAATTGGAACCGTGCTTTTGGCATTTCATAAGTGCCCAAGTAGGATTACAAGAAAAAAATAATGAGTTTGGATATAAGGCTGATATCGCCAACCAGTTTTGAGCAAGCGTGGTCATCACTTGGAAATTACTTTGTTCACCAAAATAACATATTTAGAACAAGATGTAGATAGTTCACATATGAAATTATGGACCAGCTGTTTGGCTTTCACTGTAGAAATCTACAATTTTACAGCACACCATCAGTAAGCGCTTCATAAGTCAGGTAGGTACTTCCTGGAGCATACCTAACATTGGCTTGGGAACAGCACAATATCATTCAATCATTATCATTATCTTGCCCTTAACCCAATTTATTCGGGGGCGACGCCACACATCTTTTTTTTCCATACTGAGAAGAATGTTCTTTATCTTTGTAGAAGACAGATTAAGGAGGATTAATACTGAAACTTTAACTTGGAATTTAACAGTCATCATCTGCCTTTTCTCAAATATGTTGGGGTCGGCTTCCAGTCTTGGAATTCCTGCCGGGGTCGCGGGAAGGTACTTATGGGTCACCGAGGCCCCCGCAACACAGGCAACAGGAAGGAATACGGGTGGGTTTTAGTCAGTAAGAGTCTGACATACCAGCTCCGCCCAGAGCGGGAGAAGTTATTTGATGATTTCCCACCCTCAAAAAAAAAAAAAGTCTTGGAATTAACAGTCTGTTCAAAAATCACTGTTTAGAGTTTCCTTACTACCTACTTATCATTAAAATCAATGCCTTTATCCCAAAATTTGTGGTCGGCGCAACTTGGCATCTTCTTCCATACTTCTCTATTACTCGTCATCTCGGTAGTCACCACCTTTCCAGCAATATCATCCTTCACACAGTCCATCCATCGTTTCTTTGGTATTCCCCTATTTTTATCTTCTTCTTCGTCACGTACTTCATTACTGAAGGTCGTGTCCCTGAAATGTTCTTCCACTTCGTTCTTTTCTCGGTTTCTCTCGGTCGTAACAGAGAATCCAGTGAGAGCGGTTACTTGGTCTGACCAGCGCGGTCTTTTTCCTTCAACCTTGCCCACCACCACCAACTTTTCAAGGTTATCTGGTTTCCGACGGGCAATGTATTCACTCCTGCACTTATATCCATCCATATTCATACTAAAATATCATTTAATGTGTGTATCATAATTACGTAGAAGCAAGTTATTAAACAATACACTTGTTCTACGTTGCGAGCAACAGATGTTCTTCGCGTTGGCTTGTGCCTATAGATACGGAATGCGCAGACAATGTGCGACCGGCTCCGGCGCTCGCGTGTGGCCACGGGAATAGCGGTAGTAGGATACAAATAAATCAAGCCCGTGATATTATCTTGATCCTGGACTTCTATATTTTTATATATTATTTAAAAAAAACATATAACACACACACAAAACACACAAGTTTTTTTTTGTATATTAGCACCTTGTATTTTCTTTATATTTATATGATCGAATGATAACAAATTAGGTACATTGGGTTTTCATGAAAATTCACGCCAACAGTTGGTGCCAGTTTAACAAGAGGTCTTCAGGAATATAAAATATATAATGACGTTAATCATTCGTTTCATTCATTCGTTCATCATTCAGTCAATCAATCAACTCAGCTTATAACAGTCCACTGCTGAAAATGGGCCTCTCCCAGGCAACAACACCCTGTCCTCCGCCTTCCGCATCCAGTCTGTCCCAGCCACCCTTTCAAGGTCGTCGGTCCATCTAGCTGGGGGGCGTCCCACACTACACTTGCCGATACGCGGTCTCCTCTCCAGGACTCGTCTGCTCCATCGGCCATCGGTCCTTCGACAAACATGGCACTTTAGCTTGCTTACTCTGCAGGCTATGTCGGTAACTCCGGTTTTCTTCCGGTTAACTTCATTGCTGATCATTCAGTCGCAACTAAAGAAAAGATAGACGTTTTGATACTTCTGACAGGACCTGACTGCTGTCTCAGTGCTGCCACCTCTTTCCGAAAACCACTACCGGGCTTTTGTGTGTACCAAATACATGGTCTATCTAAGCATCTATCGTTATTTAGATATACATATTATAAATTAAAATCGCTTCTCGATGTTCTGCCACGTCGTAATTACCCTAAATAAAAGTCTGTTTTTCGTATCTGTCTGAGTGACGCGTTGTTCTTCTAAACAATGCAACTGATTTTGATGCGATTTACACCATTATTTAGAAAATTTATTCCGAAAGGTTCATGTGTTTAATACATTTGTATTAAACTTACATGTTATATAAAAAAATGACGATGTTTTTTCAGCGTGTAAAAAGCGTGCAAAGAAAAAAAGATTCGAGCGAGCCTTACGGTAGTCGCATGTGATGTGACATCTGACATCACCTTGGTAATAAGCAGCTGTGCAGCGACGGAAATTAACCATAGAATTTAAAAAAATACTAAAATATTCGAATATTATTTATTACTAGTGGTCAAAATTCAACCCCTCTACTTACAATCTATATAGTACCTACTAATTCCACGAGTACACTAATTCCATGCTATTATAAAGTACTTCTAGTGAACACACTTCCGCCCCTTTTCACGAAATGTGTACTGTGGGAGTGCCCACAGAAAGCGAGGGGAAAGATGTTACACATCAAAAAAGCTATAAAAGAAAGCTAATCGGGCCAATGCAAGCTGTTGAAAGAAGGAAAGAAAAAAAAATATTGAGACTCGCACGGGAGATCACACCTTAAACTAAAAAATCATTGAGAAAAACAAAAACACAGTAAAATGAAAATAAAAACAAAAAGTCCTGCACGAGGCCAAAAGGCTCCTCTCTCAGGACAATGCTGCGATACTTAAAAATAATTCTCGCAAAGGTGGAATTCTAACAGAATACCAGCGCTGCGATACTTATTTTTAAGTTAATCATGAGGAGCAGGCATTGCCAGAAATATACCGCTTTCCTTGATTCTGCTCACTCGTATTTCAAATCAATGGATACCATTTATGTAGAAAGTTCGTATTCAGCATACAATATGTGGCCGATTTTTAGTAGGTGCTAAATGGAACAGTAGAGATCAAATGTCTCAACGGACAAATCCTACAAAACTTAGATCCAAAAAAAACCGACCGATTTTAAGACCTTCAAAATATATGCGCTGTGTGCGAGCGCGCTTATTGTTTCAGACAAAGCGATTCGGTCTCCACTCGCCGGCTCCCTGGCCCCACAATGCGTACGGATCGGCAGTGAACTTGCGCTCCTATTTATAATCTTCCCTGCTGCGCCTGAAATAAATACATTACGACGTCGATACTGATCGAACAGCGGACCTGAATGTTACAGAGCTTGTATTTTACTACAATCTTACATTGTTGCAGTCGTAATTCATAAACTGGACCGAAGGGAATAGGGGGTGCAGAGGGAGCAGGGGAGCAGGAGGAGCTGGGGGAGCAGGGGGCTGTTTAGAACATCATAACACCACGCCTATAATCCCCGAAGAGTTAGGCAGAGGGGTACCTAGTACACCCACATTTCGCCGGTTATGTTTAAGTCACATGTATGGTGGCGAGCCTATCACCTTCAACCGGGTACAAATTCAGACTTCGGCTGCTACTGAGAGATTTCTAATGCAAAATTCCGATAACACTTTGCCGGACCTGGGAATCGAACCCGGGACTTCATGGTCAGCAGTAACACTTGCAATCACTAGACCAAAGAGGCATTCTGGAGAGAAGGACCACTATCTAAAGTAACGTCACCGTCAATGTGGTAAATGGGAAACACTGCAACATATGATGAAATGAAATGAAATGATTTTATTTTCTGTAAGTAGGTTTGTACAAACACTTTTACATGTCAATCAAATTTAAAACAAAAAACTGGATGAGGTCGGCGTTTCCTATCTGACTACTCTGAGAAGAAAGGCCGAAACAAACTCAGAGGTCACAGTCCCTTTTAAAGTCCACACATAATCTTGGTCAGATCATGTGAAGACAATGTAGATTGGTGTCTGAAATGGTCTTTTGAGGAAAGAACCACACAGATTGAGTGGACCTATCCAGTCAGTGCACGCATTTGTCAGTAATCGTGCGGTTCAACTCAGAGGATATGTTAGTTTACCTGCATCCTAATTATGTAACACACTATCCATCACTATCTGAATAATTTTGAAGTATTTTGCTAATCCATTGCTTCATGTGTTCGAAAAATTTGTCTGCTCAATAACGCAATGAATGTTGTGGAACTGTCAAAATTAAACCCCCAAAGCTAATGATAATGTGTTACGAGTTAGAATACTAAGAGGGATGTCTGGTATGACAGGAACGGATAGACTAAGAAATGAGTCCTACATAAGAGGAACTCTGAAAGTGGCACCGGTGACTGAAAAGTTGTGCGGAAATCGGTTGTCATGGTATGGGCCTGTAATGCGGAGGAATGAGGAAAATGTCGTTAGGAAAGTCTTGAGTATGAATGTCGATGGCTATAAGAGTAGGGGAAGACCAAAGAAACGATGGATGGACTGTGTGAAAGATGATATGGCTAGAAAGGGGGTGACTACCAAGATGACAACTGATAGAGAATTATAGAAGAAAGGGACATGTTGCGTGGAACACAAATACCCACTGCCACTTAAGTTTGGCAATTCTTCGGGCGTAGCTACGTAGGGTAATGTCGTGAGGAAATCTTGAGTATTAATGTCGAAGACTATAAAAGTAGGGGAAGACTAATGAAACGATGGATGGACTGTGTGAAAGATGATATGGCTAGAAAGGGGGTGACTACCGAGATGACAACTAATAGAGAATTATGAAAGAAAGGGACATGTTGCGCCGAACACAAATACCCACTGCCACTTAAGTTTGGCAATTTTTCAGGCCATGTCGGTAACCTTGGTTCACCTGCGGATCTCTTCATTTCTGAATCGATCACGTAGGGAAACTCCAAGCATAGCCCTCCCTCTCGGGGTGACTTTTAGCCTTAAGGCCCATTGTGAGCTACCACGTTTCGGTAAGTAACCACGCTATTGTGCAAGAATGCAGTGGGTGGTTCCGACATCGGTACTCTCCTTTTACGGCTAACATGATAACATCGAGAGTACACGATGATTCACAACCCCGTTGAAGCTCCGTAGTATTACGTGTGAGCGTTGCCAATGAAGCCGGCGAAATAAATGCGCTGGTGTCAAAACAAAGTTTTTGTACAGATGGTCTGTGTTTACAATATTTTCAGCATGGCTTTCATTGACGAGGGCTGAAAAATATTATGAGAGATATTTGTAACTTATTACTTAAGTCTCGGTATTTTGTTTGTCTCACATTGTGTTTACTTTCAGAAAAATTTGGTTGAGAAGCTGTGGCCTGTTATTATCAAACGCAAACTCAAACTCAAAGCATTTATTTAAATCAAACCAATTACAGGTACTTTTGAATTGTCATGGAGTCGTTCATTCGGAAAGATGAAGCTGGTTGCCCGTTTCAAAGAGTAGTAGGTTCCTTTGGAGAAGAAGGGGGAAATTATGGAAATGCATTTCTTCAGTATTCTTCCTTTAGGTACTCTGTTAGTATAATGTCTGTCAACCAAGCTTCCATTCTAAGGTTAAAGTATAAATTAAGTAAACCTTGAGCTGAGTTTTTAACAACAAATAACAACATAGTTCGATGACCAATCCTATCACCTTTCATGACGATTTTGGGAGTGTTTTCGCAGACGTCTTCGGGCAACTTCTGGCCTACTTCCAAGGTACTCCTTACTCAACCATACGAACTATTAAAAGGTGTTAGAAAGCAACAATTGAATGTTTATGAATGTCAAACAATGCACTTCTAAAAATACCTGCCTTCTATTTGTAATCGCGCCTAATAAGCGCGCGCTTGATCTTCTGGCAGTCGGAACACAAATAGAAAAGTACTGAACCTACGTGACGCGGTGAAAGTACGATGCGATACAAACTGTTTTCATACAATTCTAAGTTTGAATACAATTCGTATCGCAACTCAAGTTATAATTAGCTTAGAGATACTTAGAGATACAATATTATATATTTTTTTTATGGGAAATCATTAAATAACTTCTCCCGCTCTGGGCGGAGCGGGAGAGTGTGTCAGACTCTTACTGACTAAAACCCACCGTATTCCTTCGGTTGCCTGTGTTGCCAGGGGCCTCGGTAACCATTTAGTACCTTCCCGCGACCCCGGCAAGCATCGATTCTAGTGGACCCCTACACTTGTGCTGACGACATCTCTTTGAGGCGCGCGTGGAATACAACGCGCCGTCGACCCGGGCCTGGTCCTTACCGGACGGCGAGCTACCCTCGCTCACCGTCCGCAAGCTTAGAGATATGCGGCTGAGAATTAGTCTCCCACTTTGAGATTAGTTAGTCGCAAAAAGCAGGCGTCGCGGCAGATCCCGTAGAAGAGCTGAACAATAAAAATCGGCTAAGTGCGTGTCAGACCTCGCACAATGAAGGGCTCCGCAGTTGGGAATGAACTTATCCCAAAAACAAACTAAACATTGTACTTGAAAAACGTGTTTTCCCATACGTCACGGTCAATTCACCAACTGCAAACTTAAGTTGGTTGACTATTACTCGTTAACCTGTAAAGCCTACTTAGCTGTGATAGTTGTCCTTTTAATTTCATTATATTTACTACTGCCATGAGTTTTTTCACTTCTCCATAAACAACCATTTAGCTGGCAGGGGGGGGGGACACTTGACTCTAACAAAAATTTGCACTTTAAAGCTTAATATTACACAAACGGATTCTTGAATCGATCGTTCACAGATCCGCAATATTTTTAAAGGGCCAACATTACCCCACATCCCACATTACGTGTAAGGGAGGTACCCTAAAAAATGTATTTTCTAGGTTTAGTGAAACCACTTTGTCGGCGTGAGAAATATATATACAGCCAAATTACAGCTTTCTAGTATTAAGCGTCTCTGAGCTACAGCGGGGACAGACAGACAGACGAATATGGTAAAACTAAAAATGACCAGTGGTCCATATTAACTGGGATCGCAAGCTCTGGAAGTCATGGGGAGAGGCTTTTGCTCAGCAATGGGATGATACAGGCTAACAGTAACAGTTTAAGCTAAACATCTCTACTAGTGAATTCTGTGAATTGTGTGATGATAGGAAATTGGACAAGCGGCAGCGTCAAACAGACAAATGCATGGTTTGTAATGTAGGTGTAATATAAGCAACTCGTCATAGAATACCGGAAGACATGAATTCAGCTATGTAGACTTGTTGGTCTACAGGTCGCAAGTAGCGCTTGCGACCTTGTGCTGAGCATGAGGTCCTGGGTGTCTTTACCGGGTCGGACAAAGTGTAATTGGGTTTTTCCATCTGGAATTATTCAGTAGCAGCCCGGAGTCTGGTTTTCTGCCCCGTTGACGGCAATGTGCTCGCACATAATATGGGACTTAAAACATAACTGGTGAAATGCGGGCGTACTATAATAGGTGCAATTCTGCCTAAACCTTTGATTATGTTATGAATTGAATAATGACGAGCACAATAGCATTTAGTCTGTGTTAGCAAATAAATACTATATTGTAGCAAGATCAATAACGAATTCGACCTCGGTTCGCTTTCTCGCTGAAAAAGAGCCTTCCGTATCGAAAAGTCCTAAACGCAAATGGTCCTAGCAAAACGACCCATAATCAAAACGACACTCTAGCAAAATGTCCTAGTAGCAGAACGTCCTGTTCCCGCAGTTGGTCTTAAAAACAAAAGAACGGAACGTTACATTCATACCACACATAAATATGAGATTTTTATAGGAATCCTTTTAACTTGCGATTTTCCAAGTTATTTTAGACGCCGCAGGGCGCCGCACTGAAATGGGTTTGCGTCCCATTTCAAACTTGCTCGGAGATATAGAGAATATTCTAACAGCCGAGCATCGGTGCAATGAGTACACGCCTCACACCTGTTACCACAAATAGACGCGGCCAATGCACTCCGATGCACTTGCATCATCCCTTTAACACTTCACTCTAACCACTATTACTTCATCTCCCTACTTAACACACGACGCTGGTTCCACATGCAAAACATTGACGAGTATTGAGCCACAGCCATCAATGGTTACAAAACACAGCGATACCTACAGAAGTTTAGAAGCGATCAGTCATGAAACGGTAGCGGTATTGGTATGCAATTGAGAGAATCAATGAATGGTGATAGCGCCGGTTCGCTACCGTGTTCCAAATATATTCAGTTTGTTGTCGTTGTACAATTAAACTTGACTAATGAACTCGCAGTCAGTGTTAGAATGACGAGCTTTTTGCTCAACTAAAGTTTCCGATATATATCTGATTCGGATTCAAAACCCGGAGTTTGCTGCAGGCTTGTTCCTATTACGTAGAACTGGCAAAATGTGGGTTTGATACATATGTGTCTGTACCTTCGAGGAATACATTCGTGTTGTTTTCAATTCGATTATTCCAGTTACTTAGTTGTTTACCTGGAGAATGCAGCTAGTGTAAGTGTCGGGTAATCGCCGTTGACGTTTCATAGGGAATATTTATTTTTAGTAACGAAAATATGAATATTTGAACAAAAAACACAGATAGATTTATAGATAAATAGTCAGTTCATACAAAAAAAAAAACATGAAATATCTTAAGTAGTTTGAAAGTAATATAGTTTTTTATGTTTTCGGTAGACATTATTTCCTGGATTTATTTAATAAAGTATTTTATTAAATAATTAAATATTCACATATAGAACTGATGTGTAAGCGTTCTAGTTTAACATCTATTTTTTGCATAACTTACTTTCATTACCTATATGAAGGCGTATTAGCAGATTTAACTAGTCACTAAAAACATATAATATATCTGCGTCTTAAACGGAACGGAACTGAACGGTTGGCTGGATGTTTTAATGGAATTTATAAAGAGACTTGAGAGAATGATGTAGTTAATTTAGCTTTAGATGCAGCAGTAGGATTATTGGCAAAATTGAGAGTGGCATAAAGATGATGGACTCGAGGATTATGCACATAACACAGCATACATAGAATAAAATTACGCAAAACTCTGAGAGACGAAAAAGCGGGGCGTACATTGTCTTTGCGAAATCTCTTAGTTGTTTTATCCCACCCACAGGAAAAGAAAAAGTACTACACGATACACAGTTAATTCTAACTGTCAAACTAGTGTTGTCTCATTTTCTTTACATTTTAGTAGAAGATTTACAGACGTTGCAAGGTATGTAAAGTATTGTTTTGATCTAATTCCGTCAATGCTTGCGATACTCGTACCAATGGGAAGGTCGTTATCGTTCTAAAATACCGGACTTTTTTTTTGGGTGGGAAATCATCAAATAACTTCTCCCGCTCTGGGCGGAGCGGGAGGGTGTGTCAGACTCTTACTGACTAAAACCCACCCGTATTCCTTCCGTTGCCTGTGTTGCGGGGGCCTCGGTGACCCATTAGTACCTTCCCGCGACCCCGGCAGGTAAAATACCGGATGGATGACTTGTCACGAAAAAGTAACAGATCGTTATAAAAATCAAATGATTTCTATGACATCTGTTTTCAAGACTAAGAATGTCAAGGTCTTATAACCTAACCTAAAGAGACTGATATCACGGGGACCGATGACCTTAATAGGTAATAGGTAATACGGGCTGGTGTCCGCAAATCCACGCCAATGCGCGTATTTTGCGTACGGGTGGGAAATCAATTATTCGATCCACCCCGACTCCTCAAGGAAGGCCAGCAACGCCTTGATGTTACTGACCATCTCACGGAGGGTACCTGGGTTACCGCAGTACTTTGCCCTGTATGTGGCGACCACCAGTCAGTTTATTAGCACATGTGCTGCTGTCTCGTCGTCCTCCATGCAGGCCCTGCACAGCAGACTGTCTGTGACTCCTATGTCAAAGAGGTGTTTGTTAAATGACCCGTGGCCTGTTATAGCTGCTGTAACAGTGCGCAGCTGTAGTTTAGTTAGTCGGAGAACCCGTTTCGTGAGGCGACCATCAATTGTAGGGAGTGCTTCCTTGGCCTGCCTGCACTCACCTTGGTCCGACCATAGTTTGAAATGTTTATCTCTGGTGCGTTTCCTTACCAGAGTGCGTAAGTACCCGAAGGGGAGTGGCACGATGGGTTCAGGTCCCACTGGTGTCATGCTCGACCCCCTTCTGGCAAGTTCATCGGCTGCATCGTTGCCTAGGGAACCGCTGTGTCCGATGACCTTAAGAAGGTGGCTAGGTCTGCAGACTGGATGTGGACGGCAGAGGATGGGTTGAGGTGCGCAGCCTGGGAGAGCCTTATGTCCAGCAGTGGACTGAGATAGGCTGAGTTGGATGAAGCTAAAGGAGGCCTTTGTATCAACCTCTCTTCATAAATCTTTTATGCATTGATTTTTATGATGTTTGAGCCGCATTAGTACTTGTTAGCATAAAAATGTTCATAATATTATTATTAGGAAGAGCGCTGTTGTCTGAGATACAGATAAGAAATTATCTAGTTCAGACACAATGTCCTAATAAACTTATTAGATTAAGCTTAAATGATCATATTGTATTGTTATAAAAGGAATGTAATTGAAGGTGAAATAAAAATTATTATTATTATTTACGCCTTCTTCCCATGGGGGTAGGCAGAAACTACAGAAAGCTTCCTGCTTCTATCCTTACATAATCATTTTTCTTCGTTCACGTTCATAGGTCTGGTCATACACGCACGCCGGTTGCGAGTACTACACACCTGACCTTTTTGAAGAACATCACCAATAAGGTCACTATACGACTCTCAACATGATCAAACCATCTCAGCATGTTCTTTTAAATTTTTAACACTACATCTTTTAAACCGCACCGTTGCCTTATCCCATCATTCCTCAGTCTCACCCTTAAATGGTACAATCGCATACAATCTCGTAGATAGAAATTCTCCCTACAATATCCCGTAGGTATAAATGTAATTGAATCAATTTATGTAGGCAGCTCTTGACCCAACTGCTACCCCAAATAAGAAAGGTCCTAAGAGCAAATCGTCCAATCAGAGCGCAGTCAACTTGTTTGGCGCAAATGCTACGACGTAGCGCCTCTAAAACCTTCGTAGCAGGTTGTAGACGCGCTACGCCGTAGTTACTTTATGCTACGTTTATGTATGTGATAATTTGTTTGTTTGTCCTACTAATACATATTATAAATGCGAAAGTTTGTAAGGATGGATTGATGGATGGATGTTTGTTACTCTTTCACGCAAAAAGTACTGAACGGATTTGGATGAAATTTGGCACACAGATAGTTTATAACCAGGAATAATACTTAGGATACTTTTTATCCCCATATAGCCACGGTGTCATAACTTATGCGGGTAAAACCGCGGGGTGCATCTAGTACAATTTAAAGTTGTTTGGTCGTAATGTTAAAGTTTATATTTGTAATACATCAAGAAGTTATACCACCGTTTTATGCTTGGTCTATGCTGCATTTTTGTCTAACAGCTGCATCCGGTCAGACTAGAAGCTGACCCCAACTATATAATTATATTAAGTTGGGGTCGGCTGAGATGAAGTAAGAAATGGAGTTTTAATACGCGTGCTTTACGTATAATGTCAATGAAAAAGGTTAGATAGAAATATATATATAATCGCAATATCGTGGGCGCGACTGGCAGCCATATGCAAGCAAATTTATCAAAGAACTGACCTTCTATTATTTAGACGGAAAACGAAAACGACGATGAAAAAATGACTTTAGCTTTAAGCCGTTGCAAGCTCTTTAACACGTTCAGACCTCGGGACCACATGAACTGTTGTATGCTGTCCTATGGGGCAAATCTCATGGTCACTGGTGGTACGTCACCTCCCAATTAACCAAACTTTCTGCCTAACAATGTCCATCTCCCGAGACTGACTATGAATATTTGTCAATTTTACAGGGCAGGAACGATAACTACAATACGAGTACAACACGTTCCCTCATGGTGGCGCGAATTTCTGAGAACATTGAAAGTCTAGTGCGATGTGGCCACCGGCGGTGATACACGACACATAAAAGGCACTTTTGAACGTCAAAATTTACACAATATTAAAATTGATTCTACGAGTAGTCGATTCCAAAAAGTCGAACTTCGACTTCGTCGATTTCGTCTGGAGAAGAATGGGCAAGAAACTCCACCGTTACTCTTTTATAATGTTTTACATAATTTTGTATAGGTACATTATATAATTATATGTGAAGACGATGCACCTACAATAAAATTACTATACCAAAATAGGTAAAAAAAAAAATTAAAAAGGAAGATAATCACAGACAGACAAATTAATTATGTGATAGGTACATGATGATCACATATTTACAAACACTGTAAAAGCATACGTTTTCCTAAAAGGGACCAATAAAGTAATAGGTCAAGATATGAGTTAAAGTAATCACAGAATCTTAATCAGCGAGTACTTCGTGCTCTACCGGTGGTAGACCCCGGCCACCGGCCTCCGGCCTGGGGGCCAACCATCGCCTCTTATAGCAGTATTATTATAAATAATATTACTTCACAGTGGGAAAGTGATGGAGCTATACAGGACTAATAGCTCCATCTCTTTCTCACGCTGAAGTAATATTGAAATAATACTGCTTTAAGAGGTGATGGTTGCCGGCCTGAACGTGTCAAACATTATAGAATGCAAAAAAGACAACAGCATCCTGAAAATGATTGCTGCCAAACCGGACTGTCCCTTTCAGGGACACTAAGTGCAGCCTTAGGTCATCATCATTAGCGTCAGAAGCCCGAAAGTCTGACAACCAGTCTTACCAAGGGGTATCGTTTTACCCAGTAACTGGGTTGTGGAGGTCAGATAGGCAGTCGCTCCATGTAAAATATTGGTATTCAGCTGCAAGTGGTTAGACTGGAACGTAATTGGGAAAAGGCTAAGCAGATGATGATGAAAACTAACAATACTAAGCTACTTATTTAACCTCCATTGTTACTAACACCAAAATACTAATAAAGTTATGGAGCTTATTTGCCCCAATAAACCGTGCCACATTTTCATTGGAATATCTTTAAAAATCTAGAAAACATAATATAAAATACAAAAAAAAAATACCGTTTCGCAGATTTGACTATAGAAATTACTGTTTTATTTTAATTTTGAAAATAGATTTAAAAATTATAATATTTGAAAAATTTTGAAAAAACAAAATATATTTCGGAATTGAAAATGAACAAATCCAAGTTTTCGACACCATGGACTGTCCTGCTGCAAGAGCGCAGGTCGCATAGCACGGCACGGCAGCATCAACGATATTATTCGTCGAGCCCTTGTCACCGCCGGCGTACCAGCGGTATTAGAACCAAATGGATTGGTACGTGACGATGGGAAGAGACCAGATGGTATGACGTTGTTGCCTTGGAAGGTGGGTAGGCCTCTGGTGTGGGACGCAACCTGTGTCGACACCCTTGCGCCATCTCATGTTCCAAGCACGGCTGGCTGTGCTGGCGCCGCTGCTGCAGTTGCTGAGACCCTCAAGCGGCGCAAATACTGCAACCTTATAAGAAACTACAGTTTTGAGCCGTTTGGGGTCGAAACGCTCGGGTCATGGGGCCCAAGTGCGCGTCTCCTTTTTAAGGAAATCTCTCGCCGATTGATCGACACTTCACGTGACCAGAGGGCTGGCTCGTTCTTTGGCCAAAGAATTAGCATTGCCATTCAACGTGGCAATGCTGCCAGTCTTCTGGGCACGTTTCCGGATGACAGCGATGCGGACGAATACTTTGACGCCTAAGTGTCCTTTTGTTTTTTGTATTAATTTGTATATATAGTTAGTAATTTAATTTAGTGTCTACCTAGTGTAAATAGTTAGTAGCATCAATATTGTATATTTACAAAATGGTTTAGTATTAAAATTATGTCTATGAAAAAAAAAAAAGTTTTCGATGTTTTTTTTTTGTTTTGACCTATTCTGTGATTTCAGTAACGTCGTAGTTATATATATCATATATCTATGATTCAAATAGATTATTGTGACCAAAACTATACCATGCATTTACGTCAGTTTTTTTAATTCTTCCAAAAATTATGACATTTTGTTTTTATATTCTGAAATAAAGTTTTATTTAATTTTAATTTTAATTTTAAAACATAAACTACTAGTCAAAAAGAGCAGTCATAAAACAACTTCTATAGGACATTTCTTTGTATGAACTTTTCTTAATCAGAGTAAAATACAAACCACAAAAGTTACATCTACACAGTCAACAGACAAGGTCTGTACCTATTTATAAGCACCACATAAAGCCCCCCATTACCTAAGCCGACCTATTCACACCTAATCACAGGCCGCAGAGTCGCCGATCAAGTGATCAATTAACGCAGACATACCTTATCTGCTTGTTTTGGTAAGCCAATTACGTGAAGTATTCGATATATGTAAGAATATTCATGAGACAACGGCATTCAGTGTAATTCCTTGGTTGAAACTTGCTTGTTGGAATTTGCCGAATTGAATTAGACAATGCAATTCTTGGCGCAATACAAGCGTCATTGGAGTTATTTTAAAGAAATAAATGTACGTTCTTATATTTTTATGTTTGCTTTCTTCCTAAGGTGATGAAGAGTAAAATCGGTTTTACTTAATGATTTAATATTATTTTGGTAACAATATAATTTAAAAGAGCCTGTGGAGTTTCGTGCCTGTTCTTCTCTATATTAACCGACCTATTCAAAAATGCCTGTTAATGGTTTATTTAAAACAAATGCCTTGAGTTACAGAATTTTGAGTTTGCCTTATTTAACAGGAAAATTGTATCTATAAGGAAATCCGGAGATGAAAAAACCAGGTGTTTTAAAAAATTACGCGATGTAGGATAATCTAAAAATAATAAGTTAAGGCGCAGATATATGATTTTTATGACTTTTAAATCTGTTATTATGCCTTCATGTAATCCAAGTAAGATATGCAAAAATGTATCTTAAACAAGAATGCATACACATTAATTCTTTATGTGTATATTTAAGTATTGTAGTAAAATACTTTATGAAATAAATACAGGAATTAATGTCTACCTAAGGCATAAAAAACGATATTACTTTCAAACTACTAAATATATTTTCATCTTTTTTTTTTGTATAAACAAACTATTTTATTATCTGTTATTCTATCGGTGTTTTTCTTCAAATATTCATAATTTTGTTACAAAAAAAAATATTCCCTATGAAACCGAACGGAGGCGTGGCGTGAGCGAGATGTTATTGCCAAGCTCAACGGCGATTACCCGACCCTTAAATCGTTAGCTTTTAGAGGAAATAGTGTGTATCTATTAGCATGATACTTGTGAAGTATTGTGAAATGCAACAGCTGCAAGGCACATTTGAATAATAGTCATCTTCCTGTCGGACCTCCTTGGCTGGGTGAGCAAAGTTCCCAGTAGCATGAACTGTGGGAGAAATACCGATCTATTAATTATAGTTAGAGACTAGCTTTTGGCCGCAAATTCGTCCGCGTGGTTGTCAGAAAATATCCTATGGGGACTTACTATCGGGATTAAAAGTAGTAAATCCTATGTGTTAAAAAATAAAATGTGTAGAGAACTAATAGACTAAGGTTGTTCGCTCACACCGCGGAAATTTTCTTACTTTTAGCATTTTTATACGAAACTCCTCGAACTCTTCTAAACGAAAGGTCCGATTAATAATTACATAATCGACCTTGATTATAGTAAAAATAATAATAAACATTTAATTATCTTTTTAGTTGGATAAGGTTTAATATCATGATAAATATGAATGTCATCGTCTTTCGATTCTACCCGTGTTTTGATTGACTAATTTGAACGAAAAACTAATTGTGACCTAACTATAATAGTTAGATATATAGTCTGCCGGACTTTTTTGCGGATAATGATAAGTACTATAAATATGTAGTATATTATTTTATATATCATCGATAGTTTTCGTAGCGCACGCCAAATAATTACTTTTATAGGCAATTTTTTGATACCTTTGGTTACATTATTGTAATTTTCGTAGTGATATCTAATTTTTTGAATATAGAATATAGACCATGTTACTCGCTGATAATGTAGCTTTCTAGAAGTGAAAGAATTTTTAAAATCAGTTTCGTTGTTTTTGAGTTTTATACGTTACAAACAAGCAAACAAAAAAACAAAACTTTTCTCTTAATAATATACATACACTTAACACATTCATAACATAACGCCCTGTTTCCCCGAAGGGTTAGGCAGAGGTGTACTTGTAGTACACCCACATTTCGCCGGTTATGTTTAAGTGCCATATATTATTAGTATAGAAAATAGATAAAAAGAGTATTCAATATATCTAATGCTACTGAATTGATTATAGAGCTTTTAAATGAGTTCTGTTTGCGTTACTTATGCGAAAGTTACGTCAATTAAATTAATTAGGTACTGCAGGCACTTTAAAATCAAAATCAAAAGTCATTTATTCAAACTAGGCTGAGAATCAGCACTTTTCGAAATTCAAAGTTACATAAGACAGTCCCCCAAAAACGCCCGCCTTTCACCACTTCCTAGTGCTTTAGCTGGGAACAAGAAGTGGTGGAACAAACTCCCGCGCAGCACACCTGTCTGTTTAGTTACATAAACTTGATTCTATACAAATCGTATGGAAAGTTAATTCACTACGAAACACAAAACATTAAATTTAATTACTTGCCATATGTTAGCTAGCACACGCCAATATACCAACAAAACAATGAAAACTGTACTCAAGCATAAATAAAAATTACAACATAAAAATGTAAACAGAACTTAATACCTAAATAAAGGGCGTGCCCGCCTTCATAATAGTAAGTGTAATTAGGTATATGTATTATATTTAATGTTTTTAATAGGTATATGTATGTATATACTTATATTTAATAAATATTTATTCCACAGTTTTCGTTATTGCACCTACCGCTGCCTGTCTCTGCATCACCCAAAGGTTGACTGGTAGAAAATGCCCGCGGCATTAAGTCCGCTTCTGTACATTTGTGTGCGTAAAGTATTAAATAAATAAATAAGTGAGAAATAATAAACTAGCACCATCGAAGTAAAATAAATAAACAGTTAATTACTAATAACAATAATAAGACCATGGTCAGCAAGACTTTGAAATGCCAAGGAAAAGTCTTAACTCAGATAAATTAAGCCAATTGCCCATTCCAAAGCGTAGTAAGTTCTTATGGAAAAGACCGGGCAAGGAACTCCACGGACACACTACTTGAATCTTCTTAATAATTTTTGTGTGGTTTTTCCTTGAGTTGAAATGATATTCATGAACAAATGTAATCAGCTGATATCTGGCTTAGATACTGTAACAATTTGACAACAAATCGAGAGGTTTTTCTTTAACCTAGAACTTTGTTGATGACCGCATATTAGAAGGTACCTAACCACAACTATTTATTGTTTTAATAAGCCTTGTTCATTTAGTTGTGTTAGTAACACAATTACTCTGTTTCCTATTCGGATTAAAGAGCAGTAGTGGCCCAGTGGTAACGGCCCCGACTTACGAATTGTAGGTCGCGGGTTCGAACTCAGGTAAGCGCTTGACTTTGTGCAAATAATTTCATCACCACTGCTCTCAAAACGTCCTAGAACCAAAAATTCGAAGAAACGTGACATCACACGACCCACTCCCTCTCACAGAGAGGAGGCCTGTGTCCCAGCAGTGGGAACATTTTATGCTGATTATGCTATTTAGATTTTATTCTTTATCCCCTTGTTAATGATTCTACTCAAATACCTACTTAAAGATTTCAATAGCTATTATAATCGTAATCCAATGGTGTTTTATAGTAACACATGTGGAACGTAATCATCTCCCATTTCTCATTAAACTCTATTGACCTAGTAACTCCACAAATTGCGAACATTATCGTCGTCAAAATATTGCAAGCTATTGTCGTCTTTTTGGAATACGTAATAAGAGTTCTGCTACGGATTGTATTGACGAATGATGTGACCTAGTTATTAACTAAATGCCTTACAGGTACCAAGAAAATGTGATCATTGTTAACATGTAGTATAGGATAATGTGATGGAATTATTGTAATTTTTAACTATTTATTCCAATAATTTACTTAATGGACGTAGATCGGATCCACAATAATAGTTATGCAACATACAAGCAATTCAAAAATGCAATAAAGTAATATTCGTAGTTAAATATCGGCGTCCGCCCATCGCCTGAAATGGCACAAGGCGGGCGGGACGGCGCTCGCGCCTGTTACGGCGCGCGGCGTTTTGTACAAAAATATTGACTGAAAACCTTCCCATTAACCCTAAGAAGTGTCTAAGGGATGATAAGATGGGTTACAGTTAGTATATTTGTGTAAAATATGTAAAGAAAGGCGGGGGCTGTGCGTGCGAGGGGCCGGCGCGCTCGCCTTGTATGGCGCGCGGCGTCTGCGCCGCTGCCCTATATAAGATTCCGCCACCGCTGTTCACCGCACTCGCAGTCTCGCTGCCGTAGAGTCAACATCCACCGCGTCCCAAACCAAACACAAACGCCAAAATGTGCGACGACGATGTTGCTGCGCTTGTAGTCGACAATGGCTCCGGCATGTGCAAAGCCGGTTTCGCCGGTGATGACGCGCCCCGTGCCGTCTTCCCGTCCATCGTTGGTCGCCCACGTCACCAGGGTGTGATGGTCGGTATGGGTCAGAAGGACTCCTACGTAGGCGATGAGGCCCAGAGCAAGAGAGGTATCCTCACCCTGAAGTACCCCATCGAGCACGGCATCATCACCAACTGGGATGATATGGAGAAGATCTGGCACCACACCTTCTACAACGAGCTGCGCGTCGCCCCCGAGGAGCACCCAGTCCTGCTGACTGAGGCCCCCCTCAACCCCAAGGCCAACAGGGAGAAGATGACCCAGATCATGTTTGAGACCTTCAACTCCCCCGCCATGTACGTCGCCATCCAGGCCGTGCTCTCGCTGTACGCCTCTGGTCGTACCACCGGTATCGTCCTGGACTCCGGTGATGGTGTCTCCCACACCGTCCCCATCTACGAAGGTTACGCCCTGCCCCATGCCATCCTCCGTCTGGACTTGGCTGGTCGCGACTTGACCGACTACCTCATGAAGATCCTCACCGAGAGGGGTTACTCTTTCACCACCACCGCTGAGAGGGAAATCGTGCGTGACATCAAGGAGAAGCTGTGCTACGTCGCCCTCGACTTCGAGCAGGAGATGGCCACCGCTGCCGCCTCCACCTCCCTCGAGAAGTCCTACGAACTTCCCGACGGTCAGGTCATCACCATCGGTAACGAGAGGTTCCGTTGCCCTGAGGCCCTCTTCCAGCCCTCATTCTTGGGTATGGAATCTTGCGGTATCCACGAGACCGTGTACAACTCCATCATGAAGTGCGACGTCGACATCCGTAAGGACCTGTACGCCAACACCGTCATGTCCGGTGGTACCACCATGTACCCCGGTATCGCCGACAGGATGCAGAAGGAGATCACCGCCCTGGCTCCCTCCACCATCAAGATCAAGATCATCGCTCCCCCCGAAAGGAAGTACTCCGTATGGATCGGTGGATCCATCCTGGCTTCCCTGTCCACCTTCCAGCAGATGTGGATCTCCAAGGAGGAGTACGACGAGTCCGGCCCCGGCATCGTCCACCGCAAGTGCTTCTAAGCGTGCACCTGACCCTCGCGCATGCGCGGGGCTCCGGCGCCGCTGCTGCGTGACCCTAGTGCTGTGTATTGTGGTGCTCTCGTTCCGCAAGGAACTCTAGCATTTGTACGTTGTACGTAGTGATACCTGACAGAACTGAACATCTAAGATAACGCCATCTATGGTAATGTAATTTATTGTAAAATTTATATAAATTTAATTTTCTTTTTTTTATTTTTATTATATACACGGGATCGTTATGGATCTCACGCCAAATGTAATTAATAAATAAACGGTTAATTTATTTATTTTAATTACATTATTTCTTTTATACAACCGTTGACTTTGGTTTTTGTTTGGAGTCCCACAGCCGCATTCCCCCTGCGGTGTAGTATTTCATATGACAGCTATGTGAGTCAGTAGATCGCACCTGTCTATAACTGGGTCACACTCACTGCCAACATTCCACATTCCGGCGATCAATCGCCGCCTACTTGAAACTTTTCAAATTCATTGGAAACACAAGGAAGCATTGCTAGCACACTAGAGTAGGTACACTTCCCCTGGAGAGAGCGGGGTTCGAACTTATAATTAGAAGCGGAGGTTACCACACGCGTCAGAATTAACCACCGCGTGCACTACCATAAATAGTAAAGACAACTCCCGCGGCCAAAAGCATTTTCTAATTTTATCGTAATATCTTGGGGCGGCACTGCCTCACTTGCCATACGACACTGGTCCTTAGAAGCTTACGATAAGCTAAACATTTGCATAAACCACATGTTTCCGTAAATACCGCGCAAGCCTGCTGGAGTAAAAGAAGCCATCGGTTCGGCATGTCTATTTATACAACAGACTCCCGGCGCGTTCAGTTTACATGTACCATGAATATTAGGCGCAATACGTCGATATGACGACAACTCATGTTTACCACCGTGTGATTAGGAACGGGTTAATAATAGTCCTCGTTCGAAATCGTATGAATGTGGCAGGAATCCAATTCGTTATCGTGTTACTGCTTCTAATTTTTTCGTTGATACGAATTTGTATTGTTGTGGCGTAACACGATTCATTCAAGTTCATGACTTAACAGAATGACTGGCAGATGAATTAGAATCAATTACGTATTAATACGGAACCAAGAGGTTAGATAACCTTTGTGTATCTTCCTCAAACGGTGTTTAATATCCGATTCTATTTTGGTACCTTGACATCAGTGAACACACCACGCTTGTGTCTCCCCTACAAGATTCAACGCATGGTGAGTAGTATTTTGGTCCTAAGGTACGTGCGCTTGTTTTGCTTCTTCTTTAACTCACACTTTTGCATTTTATCATACAAGCTACCATGACCACATACATCATTCTTCCATCACTACCACTTTGCTCTAACTCATTAATCCTGTTGCCAATATCAATCCTGTACAGTGTACTGTGTCTTATTAGTAACTAGTTGCGGACGGCTCTTCACCTATAATCTATATTTAATTACCAATTAATTCTTCAACACTTAGCCTATCAACATACCTAGTCCATAATCCACTAACTATCATGAGCTATCACCACAATACACTCACTATCTCCGGTGACAGTCAATGCATTGTGATGCTAATAGAATGTTGTAGAGATAGCTGATGATGAAGATGTTATGATGAAACTCTAAATCATCATCAATCACTCCACACTATCAGCAACTACCACTACACTACACCTACTTTTATTTATCATCACTTCACACTTACGATCAGATATTATCCCGTCAAAACTTGCTTTCCCTTACCACGATACAAATAATAGCAGTTTTCATCTCTTCACAATTGCCATCATCATCTATCACTACAACTCACTTACTATCAGCTATAATCAAAACTCTCACATTCCCCGCACCATTCACCGCAACTCACCATCATTATATATAATTGCAGCACACTAACATCACATAAAGATAGTGTGCTGCACTTTTATCATCACAACACAATGTCATCAGCTATCAACACAATTCACTATCATCAGCTACAATCACAACACACTATCATCACCCATTATCACAACACACTAGCATTATGTATAATCACAAGATACAATCAGCAGCTATTATCACAACACACTATCATTATGTATCACCACAACATACTATCATCAGTTATCATCGGAACACACTATCATCAGCTATTATCAAAACACACTGTCGTCAGCTAGATAGCTCATAGCTCATGATAGCATGTTGTGTTAATACATAACATACTATCATGAGCTCTCATTACAGCACACTCTCATTATATATCATCACAACGCACTATCACCAGCTATCATCACAATACACTATCATCAGCTAATATCACAACACACTATCATTATATATCATCACATCGCACTATTATCTTCTATCATCAAAACACACTATCATCAGCTATCATCACAACACACTATCATCAGCTATCATCAAAACACACTATCGTCAGCTAGATAGCTCATAGCTCATGATAGCATGTTATGTTAATACACAACATACTATCATGAGCTCTCATTACAGCACACTCTCATTATATATCATCACAACGCACTATCACCAGCTATCATCACAACACACTATCATCAGCTAATATCACAACACACTATCATTATATATCATCATTACTTGACTCACTTTTGGTAATTTATTATAGAGACGTACACATAGCCACAGAGTTTTTATTATATTTTGCTGATCGAGGCAGCACATCTAGCACAAGTTTGTATTGGTCACGCCGACTTCGAGAGCTTACTTCCTCTGCTGTTTTAAATAGTTCTTTGTGTTTTTGAACGAACATGCATGCTTCATATACATATAATGAAGGTAACGGTAGCAAACCAAGCTCTTTAAATATTGGTTGACATGATTCGTCAGAGGGAATCTCATAAAGAGCTCGTAAACATTTCTTTTGGGCGACAAATGCGGTCAGTACTATTTCCCCACATCATTAGTCCATGCCGTAGTGAGGACTCAACATATGCGCGGTATACATCACAGCCATTTTTATATTAGTTACTTTTTTTATTTGTCTCAAAGCATATACAAATTTATTTATTTTATTACATACAGTATCAACCTGTGCTTTCCAGTCTAAATGTTCGTCAATGACTACTCCTAAAAACTTAGTTTGTGCCACTTGTGTAATTTTTGGAATGTCCATTTTAAAATTAAATGTATTATTATAAGATTGATTAAACTGTATATATATTGATTTGTTAAGATTAATAGATACATTATTATTATTTACCCAGTTAATTAAATTGTCTATTGTTTTATTTATGTCCGCTTCATGATCCGTAATTGATTTACATTTTTATCGGTAGTCACAATTATGGATATTTCATCGGCAAAAAGAAAGCATTTATGATTGGTTACATTAACAATGTCGTTTATGTAAAGTAGAAATAGGATAGGGCCCAATATGCTACCCTGGGGGACGCCGCGTTTTATACTTATATAATCAGACGAATATTCTGTCATGTCCCAACTTTCATTAAGTTTCGTAGCAGTGACTATCATCAAAACACACTATCGTCAGCTAGATAGCTCATAGCTCATGATAGATTGTTGTGTTAATATACAACATACTATCATGAGCTCTCATTACAGCACACTCTCATTATACATATATCATCACAACGCACTATTATCAGCTATCATCACAACACACTATCATCAGCTGTCATCACAATATACTATCAGCAGCTGCCATCACAAGATACTACCATCGGATATTATCACACCACACTATCATTAAGAATCATCACAACATACTATCATCAGCTATCATCACAGCACACTATCATCAGCTATCATCACAAAACACTCTCATTATATATCATCACAACGCACTATCACCACCTATCATCACAACACACTATCATCAGCTGTCATCATTAGACACTATCATCAGCTAATATCACAACACACTATCATTATATATCGTCACATCGCACTATTATCTTCTATCATCAAAAAACACTATCATCACAACACACTATCGATAGCTATTAACACAACACAATAGCATTATGTATCAATCACAACATACTATCGTCCACTATTATCACAAGATACTACCATCGGATAGTATCACTGCAGACTATCAATAAGAATCATCACAACATACTATCATCAGCCGTCATCACGACACTATCATCAGCTATTATCACAACACACTTTCATTATGTATCACCACAACATACTATCATCAGCTATCATCACAACACACTATCATCAGCTATCATCACAACACACTATGATCACCTATTATCACAACACACTACCATTATGTATCACCACTACATATATTATAATTTTGCATCCGCTATCATCACAACATACAATAGCATTATTTATCATCACATGATACTATCATCAGCTATTATCACAACACAATAGCATTATTTATCATTACAAGATACTATCATCAGCAATAGCTGATAAATAATGCTATTGTGTTGTGATAATAATCACAACACAATAGCATTATTTATCATCACAAGATACTATCAAAAGCTATTATTACAAGACACTATCATCAGCATATTATCAGTAGCTATCATCACAAGATACTATTAACAGCTATAATCATACATAACACACTATTATTAATTATTTATTTATTTATTTTCTAAGGCACCAAGTACCAGTATACAAATCACAAAAAAAAACTAATCATAAAATTCTTTTAATTCATCATTAAAATTAAATACATTAAAATTTGTTAGATAATTAAAATAAAATACATTAAAATTCATAAGTTCATTAAAATAAAATACTAAAATAAAAAAAATATTGGCAAATAGGTCCGGCCCTCTCGCTTCAGCAAACATGCTCTACGCGCTACAGTACTGCGAATATTTCATTAAGATGCGGTAGGTATCATTGTACTGCACACGCATGGTACTTAGTGCCGACTTTTTAAATTTTGTCCAAAGCTGGCCATAGGCACGGAATAACGTATTTTTAACACACGTGCTACAAAGAAAAAATC
Source organism: Atethmia centrago (assembly GCA_905333075.3). Lineage (NCBI taxonomy): Eukaryota > Metazoa > Arthropoda > Insecta > Lepidoptera > Noctuidae > Atethmia > Atethmia centrago. The sequence goes on from HG995388.1 coordinate 22,267,559, forward strand.
TGCGCGGAAGCATATTGCACCTTATCGAGAGCGCCCGTCTTTTCCGTTCTATGTCAGCGTCATCTGTGGCCTAGATACTTAAACGATTGTACAACCCCCACTGGTGAACCATAAATAAATACGTCCGGGACTGTCTCCGGTCCCTTACCAGTTCTAAAAACAAACATTTCAGTTTTCATTACATTATAGACCATGCCATGGGAGCTGGCAGAACGCCCACAAAAAAGGTACTAGTTGTCTGAGAGGTCAAGAGGACCATGTCAACGGCATAACTTATATTATTAAAGCACACGCTACCTATGTGGCATCCGCAACCTGCCCTCCTCAGCTCCTCGATAAGACCATTCACGTAGATATTGAAAAAGGGCCGGAGAAGTGAGTCCCCCTGACGTACGCCACATTTTTACCTATAATCGCTGGACTGTGCGTCGCCTCATCTATCACTGTTAGTTTGGTTACCGTATCAGTATTGTAGCATACTTACTAAGTCCAAGTTTACCCCCGAGCCGGGGTCGCGGGAAGGTACTAATGGGTCACTGAGGCCCCTGGCAACACAGGCAACAGGAACGAATACGGGTGGGTTTTAGTCAGTAAGAGTCTGACACACCCTCCCGCTCCGCCCAGAGCGGGAGAAGTTATTTGATTTCCCATCCAAAAAAAAAGTATACCCCCGAGTCACGTAATTTGCCCCAGATAACATTATAAATCATCAGATCTCAAATGCGCGACTCGGTTCAAGAAACATGCATTAACTGAGGTGTTAAGATTTAATAGTTAACCCTATACTTTAACAACAGTATTGCTAGGTTAGTCGATAAACCAGGATAGAAACCATACTGAGCATCGTCTACCCTAGCACTCTTCAACAGTAAGGGCTGCACAAGACGCTTCAACACTTTACCCAGGACAGTTCCAAGACAGATTGGTCAGTCCTTGGTAGCAGAATTGAGGTCCCCTGTTTAATTTTTTGTGATCGAAAGAACTATTGTTCTCATTAAGGATTCACGTAAATAAGTGTACTAACGATAAATTAAATAATGTACATAGTTTGACGTGTATGAATGTCCCTGCATGAATCAAGTGTTCAATGCTCAGGTTATCATGACCCGCAGATTTACCACGCCTTATTACGTCAAAAATATCCGGCTGTAAAAATTGCAACTGCTCACAATCCACTTACCACACCTCCGCCTGGTCAGCCGGATCCATAGGCTCCATTTTAAACTTATTAACAAAAATATTTGCAATTTGAGACGGCTCTAGAAGGCCGTCTATGAATAACGGTACATTCTGTTAGCAATTCAACTTTTTGTACTTTGCCAAAATTTTATGAAGTTCTTGCTGTTACATTAGCCATTCAGATTGATTCTTCATAACGTTGACACCACTTTAATTTGTTTTTAAATATCTTGCGATTGATTATCATGTTATTATACATATACAAAGTCACCCATAGACCTATCACCCACCAATTATAATAAAATTTCGCTGTGCTATGGCATTCTTGCACTTGATAGTTCCAGCTCGTAACTAGTTTACGTAGCTCGTGCACCGGAGTCCAACACGTAACTTGTTATACTTGTTATAGCTCTCCTCTGGAGTACAACAACAATATCATAGTATAACTTGTCAATCTCTTTAACTTGATCACATAGTACATTACTAACGCAGTTTACACAACCTAAGACATCATTTATTTTCTCCAGATGCAAATCGCAATAGCTAGTATACCTATCTGACTAAACGATCTGTTTCCCCAAAATACTTTATTACATTTATTTTTGGTACAGTCGACAGCCAGACCACTGCCAGTCCCTCCCACGTCACATTCAATGCGCAAGAGAATACATCCAAAACAACATTGACTGACCTGACAGTGCTCCAAGCAGATGCTGTGATTACGCAGTTGTCTAGCCACCGGTTCTAGCAATGTGCTTTACTTGTAAAAGTATGCGTATCTGACTCTAATCACTATATCCGCATATATTAGCATTTGCTCGTCACGAAACAATAGTAATTCGCGACCAAACGGCGCATTTGGAAGAGCATTAGTCACCCAACATATAAGCAGAACATACATCGGATTCTTCTATAATTGCACTTATACGGGCAAGACAGTCCGTTTTATCAGTTAAGTTGTCTAGTTTATCCGTTGGTTCATAAATACCGACAACGAACCCACGGCACTGTTAACACGTATCGCATTTGGAAACAGTTATTTCTTCCATATCAACGCTAGCTCACGTCAAAGTAGGGTCTAGCGCAGGATACCGGCCGAGGTGTCGACAGAAGATACAGGGAAATTCATGCAGCCACGTTTCCTGTAACGCCAATATATCTTCGGTGCCACATAGGTGCCTTATTTGCTGTACTGATCTTTTGAAGGTTTTGCCATTAAATTCTATTGCAATCAATACTATTTCTAAACTTGTACTACCCATGTTTGCTTTGTTAAGGTTAGTTGTACGCTCACGAAATCGTCTGAATATAATGTATCAAAATGATGTGTATATTGAAACTATTTGTATTCCCCGTCACTTGTCCATAAAGGTTTATTAGAAAACCAGCGTCAGACAGCATCTGTCTGGCATTAATGCTGAAATGAACCTTTTTTGGCGCAGCCGTGAGGCACACACTATCGTTGTTAAAACATTATTTTCACTTTTTTATTTATATTTTGTTTTTCACGAATTGAGTTCAAATAAAACTTATCCTTTCTTTCTAATCCCACTCGGCTAGAAACCCGCACTTAAAAATGTACTGAGCCTAAGTTTGGGTACAACTATCTTAAATGAACGGAAGCTACATAGTTTCTTGTCTCTAAGGCAGTATTTCAACATCGATACATTGGTCACCCAATGACAGTATAGGCTCCTTAATATCCTCAATAGTCGTGGTGTTTTAAGTCGTGATAGGTACACCGCATTCTGAATCCGGTACCAATAAGCGACTCGATGCCGATGTCGGCGCCGTCCCACGCATGTACGTTACGTGTACGCTTCTTTTGTTAACTACATACGTAAATCCATCGTCATATTATATATGATATAAATAGAAAGTTGATCATTAGCACTCAAGTTTAGCAACATTGTTTACAATTTATCACGGTAAGACGCTGTGTCGATAACCGTCGGTGTCAATGTTTCACATTCTCGCTCAGAGCAGGTAAGTAGGTATACTATCAACGCACTCCATAGCCGCTGGCTATGGTGGCGTCGGTGGCAATCTCCTTGATGCTTCTCGGTTATCGTCATTATTCTTAACACTGTAAGGACAAGAACTCTTCAAAACATTGTTATTAATGCTCGTTCATGTGTCGATTAATTCCGTATTAATTCTTATTTCAAACTCATATTTTGTTTGGAGACTTAGCTTTTGCGCACATTCTGCAATTCATTTTTCAAAACAGATGTTAAGGATCTCAAGACCCTTAAGAAGATGAGACACATTCACGTAATACAACATCACAGGGTTAGGCGATTCAGATCTTTCGCTACAAATACTGTTGTTTTGATGGACCTGAGTCCTTGAAGGCCTTAATCATATCTCTAAAGATTTTCTGATTTTATCTTCATCCTTTTTCTGCACACATTTTAGGGACAGTGAACCAAACAACACCAATTTACCATCTTCAATTTTACTTTCGGTGAAATTACTCGTACATATTTGAGTTACACTCAGCTCACCTATCACGTCGATTTTATTTTGGACAAATGTTAAAAGCTCGTTAATGATTATTATTGATAGCGCCATTATTAGTTCGCGTAAGCGCAAGGATATGCACGCGTCACTCGTCAGCGGTGGCTACGACCGAACTGATTATATGTAAGTATGTATCACAACAACTTAATAATGTTGTAGTGATATATAATCAGCTCGGTTGGGTTTTTAACATTTCATCAGCTATCATCACAAGACAATATCATCAGCCATCATCACAACACATTATCATTATGTATCACCATATCACACTATCATTATATATCATCATGACACACTATCATCAGCTATCATCACAACATTCTATCATTATGTATCAACACAGCACACTATCATCACAACACACTATCATCAACTATCATCAAAACACACTATCGTTAGCTATCACCAGAAAGCCAATCCAAGCCAGGCCATCTAAAGAGCGAAGTAAATTGTGTGAAGAAAGGTATCCATCACCTCAAGACTTCGTAAAGCCCAAAGAACACCTGCCTCCCGGTTGCGAACTGTAGTGGCCTATTTGAAAAGCACTGAATCGATTACGTAACCAAGTAGGCCGCTGCAAACATAATTTGACGAAATGGCGGGTATTACCGATTCATCCAACATCCAGTTTGAGTGTGGTACTCCTGGACAGACTATGACTCATCTGCTAGGGTGTCCCAAATGTACATTCACCTGCACCCTTGATGATCTAAACAACGCCTCTGACGCCGCTATAAATGTGGCCACTTACTGGATCCAAACAATGTAGGACATATAGATAGTACGGTTGAAAGAAAAAGAAGAGGAAGACCACAACACATTAACTATCATCTATCGTCGCGATAGACTATCATTATTCATTCAGTCTTTTACATTTTCAACATTATCAATTTCCTTTTTTTTTTCATATATTTGTATTTCGTGTTTCACGAACTGTGTCCAAATAAATATTATTCTTTCTTTCTTTTAGTTTGACGTCTACGAGCTACTCAGCTAAGCTTCGCATTGAATACTCGGATGATTCAGTTCTGTTATCAGTGTGCAATAACATCACTACAGTTTGGCAGTACGACTCTATAAAAGTCCGCCGCGCCAACTATAATAACAGTGGCTTCAGAACACATCACACACACACATCACACACATCACATCACACACACACATCACATCACATCACATCACATCACATCACATCACATTACGGACTAATTACCGTTAGTCTCTTAGCTCCTATGACTCAGGGTGGAACTTTAGGCCAACAAGAGAGAGATAGCAATACATAAAACAATAGATCAGTCTGTATACCAGTCGTAAATATTATCCTATTCGGATTTCCTATATTTACAACGGTAGCAATGTGACAGAGCAATCTGAGTTTTTTTTTTAATTTCAGGGTGTTTGAATACTGTACCAGAAAACGACGTTGAGGCAGACCCAGGAGAAGATGGAGGGACGAGCTTGATACCTACGGATAGAATTGGTCCACACTAGCTTCAGATAGAGAAGAGTGGAAAGGCGGAAGTGAGGCCTTTGCCGAGCAGTGGGATAACATATGCTACAAATAAATAAATAAATTAAACAATCGTTGCCGTTGTTTGGATTCAATTTGGGAAAAGCGCAAATAATATAATATATAACATCATTCTAGTGAATGCGATTTAACGCAGTTAATTAAAGGCGCAGTAGAAATCTACATTAAGAATTTGAATCATGTCTTCTTAACAATTTACAAAGTGAACTTTGCCAAATATTTGTACTAATTTCTAGACTTTCCAATAATTTCTTCGGTTGATATATATTCTGGTTCGCAATAAAGAGCTTCTATAATTCTTTTCAGTTTAGTCATTAAAGATATTATTTTACTGCCGCTGTCCTTAAATCAATACTTCGTCTTCTATCTTGAGCTTGGCAACTAACCACTTTTCTTCGATCATCATCATCATTCCAGCCGAAAGACGTCCACTGCTGAACATGAGTCTCTTCCAAGCATCGCCACAATAACCGGTTCTGTGCTTCTCACATCCAGCGATGGCCTTTACAAGATCTTCAAGGTTTCAGGGAGTTTAAGGCTTCGGGTTTCATCGATAGCATTGTATTAATCAAATTGTTTCAGTATTTTCTAAGCTTCAAAGTTTTATCGCATCTTATCTTCCACTAAAGATCACATCTGTCTTAACATGCATCTGTCTATAACATCACGCCTGTAAACTCCGCGGGGTTATGCCGAAGGGCACCTATATATAGTACACCCAAATTTCGCCAGTTATGTTTCAGTCCCAGCGGGGTGAGCCTATTGCCATCAACCGAGCACAAATCCGAGACTCCAGGCTGTTACTGAGAAATTGCTGATGGAAAAACCTAAATAGCACTTTACCTGACCTGGAGGGCGAAGCCAGGTTCCATACTCGGCCCGGGTTGATGGCGCGTTGTGTTTCACGCTCGCCACAAAGAAATGTCAGCACAATTGTAAGGGTCCGCTAGAGCCTGCCGGGGTCGCGGGAAAGTCCGAAAGGGATACCGTGACCTTTGGCAACACACGGGCAACGGAAGGAACACGGGTGGGTTTAAGTCAGTAAGAATCTGAGACGCTCCGCCCAGAGTGGCAGAAGTTATTTGATAATTTCCCACCCAAAAAAAGGACCTCATACTCAGCAGTAGTCGCGGGAAGGTACTAAAGGGTCACCGAGGCCCTTGGCAACACAGGCAACAGGAAGGAATACGGGTGGGTTTTAGTCAGTAAGAGTCTGACACCAGAGTCTGAGCCTGAGTCTGGCCCAGAGCGGGAGAAGTTATTTGATGATAAAAAAAAAACTCAGCAGTAGTGGTCGCAAAGCGCTATTTGCGACCACTACACCAACTAAGCAGTCTGCTGCACCGCTTTATCATAAAATGTCTTCCGATCATTTTTCTACACCCACTAAAACAGGTGTGCCATCTATTCTTATTTCGTGATCTCACTATAGCAAAAAAACCCCTTTTATTGATGCATGGCAAAGATTCATCACATCGCAACGAGAATTGTCGTGAAATGCCAACCGCTTGCCAACACTTTCAATGCTATTCAATAGCCAACATATTCTTACATCGTTTGCCATTGCAACATAACCCTTATTGGGTGCTAGTTAAGGTTCGTCAGTTGGAATGCTTTTGTTTAGTGATAGGATTAATTGATTATTGAGTATTTGGCTCTTAATTACTCTTCGTACGTTTGAGTGACCAGTTCAGCAATGCGTAACAAAACATAATGTTCGACAACGACCGTCTAACAGAGTAAATAAGCATCTTATGACGTTTGAAATGTTTTGGTAAATCACACAGTTTTAAGACGCTGACAACACCTAAACTGTGGACAGTGACAGACTGCAAAGAAAGAGAAGCGCGATGACACAACGCTTGTAATTTATTGCAAAATATGAAGCAATTTACCTATTTACTCAAAATTGAGTTGAGTAATCGAAAATAAAAAACAACCAAGTTCTGTATTCAAATATGACGTTCTTGTTATTAATTAAATACGTAACGTACACACGATCTCGCATTGCATAGGGTTTACATACAATGAGAGGTCAGCTTATACTGGAAATATATAGCTTGATATGTAGCCGCGTGTAGTTTGATATTTAATACAGATTTTTTGGATTGGAACTCAAGGTGGTTTTGGTAAGTTTGTATCGAGATTTTTTTCCAAAACGTGTTTTGGTATCAACCAAGCTCTGAGAAATATGTTCAAGATTAACAATGTTTCTTCGCTACCACAAACTATACAGATTTGGCATTTTATTTCTTAAGACAAGCCTATTTTGTTCATTTTCCTCTTGTCAGCGCCATAATAGGTACTGAAATAAAGCTTTGGTATCCTACGACAGCGGTGGCAGCTGCTATATAACGGCTGCAGTGACGGATGACAGCGGGGTTTGACTTCCCGCTGTCAAGAAAGAAGAAAAAGAACTTAATTTCACAAATAACGCTTTAGTAACGTCATTGAACGTTAAATTGCGGACCCCATGTGGCGGCCAGAGCAGTCAGGAAATTCAAGCTTTAGACTAAACATGTTCCAGTCTGTCTTTTTTTTTTTTGGATGGGAACTCATCAAATAACTTCTCCCGCTCTGGGCGGAGCGGGAGGGCGTGTCAGACTCTTACTGACTAAAACCCACCCGTAGTACCGTCCCGCGACCCCGGCAGGTTCCAGTCTGTCTACGTTTCAATTTTCAATCTTTAACTACACCAACACCAGCCAGCAATCACAGTAATGACTCCTTGAAGAACGTTGCTTTCCAAGACCACTCTTCACCTTCTAGTATTTATGTAATTTCATTGGTATTCCACCACAAATGTTACGAAATAACCTCATGCTTGGTACAAGGACTGTCTCGCTCAATAAAACACTGAAGTGAACGCCACCCAAAATACTTTGCATTTCATGACGAGACGCCTCGGTGAAATATGATGAAAATATCTCAGTCTATATGTCTTACGAAAATAATTCATTTCCTCTACATATTAATATAGATAATCTTTGAAAATCCGTTTGTTTCAATTGACGCGATGACGTTCTTTCACTCATGAATCATCATCTGCCTAGCCTTTTCCCAACTATGTTGGGGTCCAGTATTTTACAAGGAGCGACTGCCTATCTGACCTCAACAACCCAGTTACTGGGTAACACTATACCCTTTGGTAAGACTGGTTGTCAGACTTTTGGGCTTCTGACTACTCATAACGACTGTCAAAGATCTACGAATGACACCCGGGACCAACGGCTTAGCGTGCTTTCCAAGGCACGGTATCAATATGTAATAGAGAGCACCCATCCACGAACCGACCGCGGCAACGGCAGCCTAACGTCCGATCGCCACGTGCGGCTGTTTTCATTTAGCCACGAGATGTTTCAGTCATGAATCTGAAGAGATAAGCATCAATTTGTGAATATCCGATTCTGGAATACGGTGATTTATGGCTACTCTTTATTGCCAAATATATTATAATTGAAGAGACATGGAGTAGATAGTCAACACAATAAAAAACATTTTTTACATATGAGGGGCTTGTGGCTAAGTAATAACAGCCGCTCGGGTCGATCGATCAGGCTAAGCTACGCTTGCCGCGGTTGGTCCGTGGATGGGTGACCATCTTTACATACCAAGACCCCTTCGTGCTTCGGAAAGCACGTTAAGCCGTTGGTCCCGGGTGTCATTTGTAGATCTTTGACAGTCGTTACGGGTCGTCAGAAGCCCGAAAGTCTGACAACCAGTTTTACCGAGGGGTATCGTGTTGCCCAGTAACTGGGTTGTGGATGTCAGATAGGCAGTCACTCCATGTAAAATACTGGTATTCAGCTGTATCCGGTTAGACTGGAAGCCGACCCTAACCTAGTTGGGAAAAGGGTAGGCAGATGATGATATGTATAGCATCTCGTAATTGACCTTGAGAGGTCGTGACTACTTAACCGGATTATCCTGTGGCTGCCTTAAGCTAACTCAAAGCCTCCAGCCAGGGGCGAATTTCTTAGATTACTACAGGACTGCGCGCTAAACGCACCCCCTGTGAGGACGAACCTTGGCTTAGCAAGAATGGGTCACCGAGGCACCTGGCAACACAGGCAACAGGAAGGAATACGGGTGGGTTTTAGTCAGTAAGAGTCTGACACACCCTCCCGCTCCGCCCAGAGCGGGAGAAGTTATATGATGATTTGCCATCCAAAAAAAAAGGGCGTTGCTGGGGGAGGACAGCAAGGTGGGACCGGCTGCATCAGAACTGAATAATTATTATTATCGTGGGGAATTTAAAGCTACAGGCTCAGCTACGGCGCGGGCTGGCACTTCGTCGAGCAAGGGTCGGGGGGACAATGCAAAATCAACGTAATAGGTACCTTATAATACCAGCCTGTTCTCATACAGAGAAGGAGGCGTGGTGATCAGCGCTCGTGGCACTGATCACCACGCTTATTCAAGACGGGTAGCTGAGGGGCCCTGAAATTGTATCATGCTAATGTCTGATCTGCAAGCCAAGGTGCGACAAGGAACCAAAATAGTTATGAGATTTCAGAGAAACGACAATCTCATTATCGAAATTCGATAAAGACCAAGTTATACTGGACTCGAACATCCCAAATATTCTGACAATGTGACAAACACATGAAAGTTCATTAGTTACATTCTAATCGGATTGCCGTCGATGGCAGAGTGTTGGCGAGTGGCGGCAGGGTAATTGAAATAGCTCCGCGTTTAATATTCAGCTCTGATACATAGCGCGGGAGCGTGCCTCAGTTCATCATATTCTAATACAGCTTAGATTGGAATTCAGCGAAGAAATGCCGCCAGCATCCTCGTACAATGCCCCGAGGGCCTTTTTTAGGCTTAACTTAGTTTTAATTTAATTTGATTAATGTTAATAATCATCTTGTAATTTGGTTATGTAAATAAATATCTTATAAAAGGAGAATACAGCTTACTGAATTGATGATATTGTTCAAAATCCTGATTACAGAAAGCAAATGTCTCGTTCAGAAAGATAAGAATGGGTTGCAGTTTGTGCATGTACCTGAACACCCCAACATACAGGACCAAGAGCGCCAGACAGAGTAGAAGACGTTAGAGCTAATAAATATTGATCCACTAAAGAAATAGTTACAAGTTGACAACCTAAAAACATTGTCTGTTATTGGTACCTGACGCAACTTGACTACCGATAGATGATGGTAGTACCGTCCAACCAGCTAGATGGTCTGACAATGTGAACCCAGTGCGGGCCAAAATCGTTCCAGAGAAGAGACAACTTACCGGAGGCAAAACTTGCTTACCTTTACTAACTTCGTTACCATCAATCGTTATAAAACTAAAGATCTCTCTGAAAACTGTGAGCTACTGATAAATGCGTGCACTAACTGGACAGGTTTACTAAATCTGTGTGGTTCTTTCCTCAAAAGACCATTTCAGACACCAACCTACATAATCCGACCAAGATCATGTGTGGATTTTAAAAGAGAGTTTGTTTCGGCCTTTATTCTCATAGTAGTCTGATAGGAAACGCGGCCTCATCTAGTTTGTAAAATATTTGTACAAACCTACTTACATAAATAAAATCATTTATCACTAAGATCTAAAACTCCGCGTACAAACGTAACATTACAATGCCACGCTCTCGGCTCAGCTTCAACCACGAGTATTTGCGCTCTGCGATATTAGACAAGTTGTCGCGGTCGCCTCATTTAGACCTAACGACTCCTAAACTATATTAATAATCATTATTAACCTGCCCTGGCACGTCCGGGGGGCGGAGGGGGCGGACTGGAGTGAGGGATGGAGGGGGCGACGGAACAAGAGACCATTGTTGGAATCTATCTGTCAAAGGATAGACGAATTTAATTGACGCGCGCTCAATAAGGGCTATTATCCCGTAACTGTGATGTTACTCTTTCGTAGCCGGTGAACCGGAGCGAGCGACAGCTTTTTATTAATTTCGCACTTAATAACTTTCAGATGATATTCGACTGTGAAGTTTTTCATAGCGACACAATAGCTCGGGTCGATAGAATTCGTTTGATGTTCGCGTTTTTGTTGCTTGTGCTTTCTGTTAGTATTTTATTGATTTGTCGCGTTAAAGAATCTGGTAATTGGCTTTGCCGCTTTACGTTATATTGGAGGATCTGTTAGAACGTTTGATTGGCCTAAATTGGCAAAATCTTCTTGATGTTTTTCTTTAAAGTGAGATTATGTTAATGGCTTAGGAAATTCCATTATCCCCAGTCAACAGTACTTTAGTAAATGGCTCGAGTATTTGTCACATTAATTATATGACTTATAATTATGCATATCCTGCGAGAATTACTAAATATTTTGCTGCTACTTGTAGGGCAACGATTGAAAGCCGTAAGCAGTACCTACAACATTAATTTTCGTCCGAAATTCTCTGACACTGAAATGCTCAATGTTGGTAATCTCACCGTCCCAGTCGGTACAAAGATTTTTAAAAGCCATTTTTTAGGAACTACTCTGTCAATGATATTACAACGTGTCTTATTAAATTTTTTCTAACTAACTTCACAGTAGCGAAAAGTTGTAAGACCAAAACTTAGCGTACAGCTACACGGGTTTCTGACTTTAAAATAATATCATTATTGCACTATAATATTTCCACTGCTGGTTTGCAGACCTCCTCTCTGAGAGAAGGAACCACGATGTGGGCCCAGAGCTGGTGCTTGTCTATGAATTTTTGGTTCCTTCCGATATTCTACTTCACCGTTTTGCTGGCGTTTAAAACTTCAACATAGAAGCAGAATAATTAATATTTTAGAATCGGTGTTAAAGTTCTTAAAATGTAGTGGGCCAGCCAGTGTACGCTATTTTGTTGACGACAACGATCTAGTGTCTGTTGGCTCGGGGCCAGCGAGAACACGCCAGCACGCTGCTATTGAAGCCGATAAAGAGATAGCTCAAAAATAAAAGTAGACATTTTTGTAGAACATCTGTCGGGTATGCGTAGATTGTTGGATTACTGACAGCAAAAATCCTGTGATAATATTTTTACAGTAGAAGGGAATAGCTTCTTTTACACAGCTGGAAGCTTACATAAGATAATCAGCCTATAATGTTCCCACTGCTGGGACACAGGCCTCCTCCCTGTGAGAGGGAGTCTGCCGTATTCCACCACGCGGGCCCAGTGCGGGTTGGTAGATGTCATATGTCTTCGAATTTTTGGTTCTAGGACATGCCGGCTTCCTCACGATGTTTTTCTCCACCGTTTTGATAGCAGTGGTGATGAAATAATTTACACAAAGTAAAGCGCCTGTCCGGGTTCGAACCTACGATCTACAACTCGTAAGTCGCGGCCGCCACCACTGCTCTACCTGCTTTAGTTTGAGGCTTCGTAGGGGGTGAAGCTAGGGTTACCTAAGACTTCGGTTAACGCTACATAACGGCCGCAGTAACGGCCGTCATGAAAATGATGAGGGGCTTAACTTTGAAGTGATAAAACCCTCTAGGAAAAGACACCAAATTACTTTCAAAAATTAAGTTTCCGTGCCGTCATTCGCCGGTAAATTGTAGAAGATATGTGGCAGCCACCGCTCTTCTCGAAAGAACGTAGCTTTAGGGAATACAAATACACCCATATAAAATTTACACCAGATTACAAATTATTCATTAATTATAAATTACTAGCTGCGCTCGCGTTTTCACACGATTAAGTCTCGATCTCCTAGGAATATCGGGATAAAAAGCATCCTATGTATTTATCCAGGTCACGGTCTACCCATGTACTAAATTTCAACCAAATCCGTTCAGTCGGTTTAGCGTTAAACCGTAACAAACAAACAAATAAATTAACTCACTTTCGCATTTATAGTATGTACTAGCTGCGCCCCGTGGTTTCACCTGTATAAGTCTCGATCTCGTAGAAATATCGAGATAAATAGTATCCTATGTCGTTATCCAGGTCACGGTCTACCCGTGTACTAAATTTCATCCAAATCCGTTCAGCCGTTTTAGCGTGAAAGCGTAACAAACAAGCGTTTGTTTGTTTAACAAACACACTTTCGCATATAAAATATGTATTAGTTATTATTAGGATGGTTAGGATATTAAATTGTTATACAACAGCATTCCTCTCATTTTGTCTGCTACAACAAACAACCTGCCATCGACAATTAGTCTGCCAACAAAAGTGATTGAAGCAATTCGACCGTTTAAATGAGCAATGGTGGCCCAGTGGTAAGGGCCGAGCCTAAGAGTTGTAGGTCGTAGGTTCAAACCCAGACAGGCGCATTACTTTGTGTAAATTATATCCTCACCCCTGCTCTCAAATTCAGGTAAAAAAACACTTCCTCTCTCATTAAACATCATTACTTATCATACTCGTAGTTCTTGCTCTTGTTTCATGTTTTTTATTGTATATGTATATATATTTATATGTAGATAAGTATATGCTTGGGGAGCTTTTGACTAAGTAATAACAGCCGCACGGGTCGATCGATCAGGTTAAGCTACACTTGCCGCGGTTGGTCCATGGATGGGCGACCATCTTTACATACCAAGACCCCTCCGTGCCTCAGAAAGCACGTTAAGCCGTTGGTCCCGGCTGTCATTTGTAGATCTTTGACAGTCGTTACAGGTCGCCAGAAGCTCGAAAGTCTGACAACCAGTCTTACCAAGGGGTATCGTGTTACCCAGTAACTGGGTTGTGGGGGTCAGATAGGCAGTCGCTCCATGTAAAATACTGGTATTCAGTTAGACTGGATGCCGACACTAACATAGTTGTGAAAAGGCTAGACAGATGCTGAGATAAGTATATGCTTTACGTATATATGTATTTATTGTACATGTAACTGGTACACCACTGACTACCTGCAGTATCGTCTCTCCATCTCCCTTTAACCCATCCAAAAGTTGTCTGTAAAAGATCGCTTCTAGCGATAAGACCGCCCATTGTGTCACCCCTTGTTAAATTTCAATATTTATATCTGTATTTTTTTATGGTGTACACAATAAAGAGTATTCTATTTTATTCTTTTCTATTCTCTCAAAACGGCGAAGGAAAACAGCGTGAAGAAACCAGCATCTCCTAGAACCAACAAATCGAAGACATGTGACATCTACCAACCTGCACTGGGCCCGCGTGCTGGATTACGGCCCACTCCCTCTCACAGAGAGGAGGCCTGTGTCGCAGCAGTGGGAACATTATAGGCTTATTATGTGACCGTTTAAACGCGCCGAAATTTTTGTCAGCTGACTGAAGCGATGATGATTTCATATCTATCATACAAACACGAAATTATGTAGCTTAGTTACTCAATTACAAACCTTATAACAAAAGTCATCCCCCTTACGAATGAAATCAAACTTCAGCAAACATATAATGTAATTTGAACATAGCGGGGTGGTGGAGTGAGGCAGCGCGGCGCGGGGGGTTGCAGAATTTAATATTGGCAGCGCGCACGGGTTAAGGCGGCGTGCAAATAAAACTCTATGAAACCGCACCCCCGAGCTGTTAAGGGGTTGAGCTTTCCTGGTAATTAATTTATGATTTGTTTTAATCCATATTTTTGTCTCTTCATAATTAGTGTCTCCGTAGTCTATTGCTAGAAGCAGAGACTGAACTGAACTTACATCGCCTTGAACCTCCAAAATTGTTGTTAAAATCACGTTCACAAACAGATCGATGATCGAAATATATTGTTATGAATGCATAGAAGGATGCTGCCCATACATCCTACTAATATGTATTATAAATGCAAAAGTTAGTAAGAATGGATGGATGGATGGATGTTTGTTACTCTTTCACGCAAAAAGTACTGAACGGATTTGGATGAAATTTGGCACACAGATAGTTTATAACCAGGAATAACACATAGGATACTTTTTATCCCGATATACCCACGGGGTCAAAACTTATGCGGGTGAAACCGCGGGGCGCATCTAGTGTGACATAAAACCCATTCTTTTTTAGAGAAATGTTGCTTATCTTAAAGGAGAAGAATAACCTGTTTTTTTTTTGTACAGATTACGCTTACACATATAATGTTACATCAGCCTATAATGTTCCCACTGCTGGGACACAGGCCTCCTCTCTGTGACGGAGAGTGAGCCCTAGTCGGTGGACTAAAGCCCGCGCCCGGGGCCCGCATGGTGACGCGGGCCCAGTGCAGGTTGGTAGATGTCACATGTCTTCGAATTTTTTTGGTTCTACAACATGCCGGTTTCCTAACGATGTTTTCCCTTACCGTTTTAAGAGCAGTGGTGATGAAATAACGGGGTTCGTACATAACATAACATACGATCTACAACTCGTAAGTCGCGGCCGTTACCACTGGGCCACCACTGCTCACCACACAGCACACCACAGACTACGCTTAAACACTACTAAATCTTACCAAATTTTCAAAAATGTCGGCTAGTTTTCGAGTTCTAAGGCACTTTAAACGTCCTGTAACATTTTAAGGGGTTCCTATAAATTCCAGAATCGGAGGCACACAATCGGTTAATTTACTTAAAAATATTGGTAGTACCCTCGTTTAAATATGAGACATGGTTCGTCAATCACACACCTTTTCGGAAGATCTAGATAAAGCTGATTGGTTGCAGGCATAGATATCGGTTGTAGGGGTCCACTAGAGCCGATGCCTGCCGGGGCCGCGGGAAAGTCCGAAAGGGATACTGTGGGCTCTGGCAGCTCACAGGCAACGGAAGGAACACGGGTGGGTTTGAGTCAGTAAAAGCCTGACACACCCTTCCGCTCCGCCCAGAGCGGGAGAAGTTATTTGATAATTTCCCACCCAAAAAAAAAGGCATAGTTATCCGTGGTTGCAGGGCTGTCTCGTTTGCCTCGTGCGGGGCAGTCACTCCAGCTCGAACACGATCGTAATCTGGCAGCAACTGCCGTAGCTCTCAACCCAAGCCACCTCAGTCCACGATTCAAGTGGCACAGAAAAGTAAATATCAGCAGGGATACAAAACAGCGCAAATCCTGATCAAAAAATTAATCAGTTTCCAATGGTGATATTTCCGGTCAGTTTGCGGGCGCATTTCCGGCCACGTAGGCGTGGGCATGCGGACGGTGAGCAATGGGTAGCTCATCGTCCGGTAAGGACCAGGCCCGGGTCGTCGGCGCGTTGTATTCCACGCGCGCCTCAAAGAGATGTCATCAGCACAAGTGTAGGGGTCCACTAGGGCCGATGCCTGCCGGAGTCGCGGGAAGGTACTAAAGGGTCACCGAGGCCCCTGGCAACGCAGGCAACGGAAGGAATACGGGTGGGTTTTAGTCAGTAAGAGTTAGACACACCCTCTCGCTCCGCCCAGAGCGGGAGAAGTTATTTGATAATTTCCCACTCTTTAAAAAGTGGTGATCCAACTTTTTGAAAAGAACAATGGCAAAACCTTATTTGAAATTAATTTGATCGTCTAAAATAGACACCTATACGAAAGAAATTCAAATAATTATCTACGTTTTTTTAAACTATTGCCATAGTGAAAAGTTATTTGACTACTTCGTTTTAAAAGATTCGGAAATTGTTAGTTGGATTGGTTTAGTCTTGCCATTTTATATTTATTTTCCCCTAATAGTAGGAACAGCGTAATCGTCGTGGTGTTGTTATAATTATTAGTTTGTTGTTATATTTACATTGTAGTAAATGAATAAATAACTCATTTATTTTCTTGTATATCTAATTCTTTTCTATGTTCTTCCTTAGATAAGAATATTGCAGTAAAGTGGGAAAAATAACAAATGTTATGGCAGTTCCGAACTAAAAAGACTAGTATTCAAAGTCTTAAGAATAATCGTTGACAGTTTATAACTCATGACCAGAACCTTGCGCTCTGTCCTGTTGAAAAGTTCAACACTGAACATTTATTAAGAGCCTGACAACAGCTAAAGCGCGGTCACTGTCAGACTGCATAGAAAAGAAAGAGAAGCGCGATGACACAACGCTTGTAATTTACTGCAAAATATGAAGCAATTATCTATTTACTCAAAATCGAGTTGAGTAATCGAAAATAAAAAACAACCAAATTCTGCATTCAAATAAGACGTTCTTGTTATTAATTAAATCCGTAACGTATGTTGATATTTAATACAGATATTTTGGATTAGAACTCAATGTAAGAGGTTAGTTTAACGTTAGTTTGTATCGAGATATTATTTCAAAACGTGTTTTGGTAAGAACCAAGTTCTGGGAAATATGTTCAAAATTAACATATATTTTTTCCGCTACCACAAACTAAGTATATAGATTTTGGCAATTTTTTTTCTAAAGAGAAGTCTATTTTGGGCAATTGGGTCTTGTCAGTGCCTTAATTAGCCGTTTAGGTAACAGCCTAACCATTAGAAGTAGCGCTCGCCGACCGCTGCCGCGGCACCGCTCGCTTCGCTCGCTTGGCTCGCGCGCGGTTGGTCACAGTTCTAACCTAACCTAACCCAATTGATCAGGGTGCCCTGGCTTATTTACTGCTACCACTTCGGCTCGCGCGTGGTTGGTCAGAGTTCTAGTTGTCTTTCAGCTATTTAATTGGGTGCCAGCGTTTAATGAACGGCCAAGGGGTCCAATTAGCTGGCTAATTTAACCAGATGGCTGCGACATATACATTTTATATTAAAGGTTAAAAGCTCGCGTGATCTTCCCCTTAACAGTGTGTCTGCGGATATTTTTACAAACGTTATTACTGTGCGGTACGCTTTAGCTTTCTTTATTAAATTGTCGTTAGGGGTCGCCGCATTAGCCGCTCGGCTTTCGGCTTTCAGCTCTCGGTCTGGGCTCGGCAAACGGCCTCGGGCAGCGCCGAATGGATTGAAAGCAACAATATTGTGGGTGTTATGATCGTAAGCGCTAAATTGCAATTAGAACGGTTAAATGGTGGGATTTATTTCTATGGCGTATTTTTAGCAGAAAGTAAATAATTATCTCGATAAGTTAAATGTGTAACAGCACCCTAATTGAGTTTCACACTATCAATCTGAATGATTTGAAGTATATTTCTAATCCACTGCTTCATATGTTCGAAAAAAAAAATCTGCTCAACGTAAACTTAATGAATGTTGTTGAACTGTCTAAATGAAAGGCATTGCTACTGTTAGTGCAGTGTTTACCCAACTACGTCTGGTTAATGTGGGTGTCTGTGTAACTATTATATACACATAATTACACACTTTTTTAAATATATTTATTTACATAACCAAATTACAAGATGATTATTAACATTAACTAAATTAAATTAAAACTAAGTTAAGCTTAAAAAAGGCCCTCGGGGCATTGTACTGAGGATGCTGGCGGCATTTCCTCGCTGAATTGCAATGCTGATGCGTTGCGCGAGAAAGCCGCCAGCTTTTCGGTCACCAGTTACATCAACTAGACGTTTCGCGATAGATTTACACACTTTTAGAAACACAGTCGGTATGTAGGTATTATCCGTGCTTGTTGTTTTTTTGCATAAATATATGATGGATCCCATCCGAAGCCAAATACCAAATCAATCAAGGCCACGTAGAGCAACTGTACCAATTTCAAAACTCGGCACAGATACTATTAGGCATTACCGTAAAACGGCAGCAAACTGTATTATTTCAACGTTAAAATCCATTTTAAAATTTCGTCCCGATTCTCACCTGCATCTCTATTACGGTATCAAGAAAGAGAAAGTTACCCACACAACCGCAACAGTTTATGAGCACCCTTGGCAAATGGAAAAAAAGAAAGAAAATCAATTTATTTGAGGTGTGCACTCTCTCTTCCCTTTCTCTATAGTCCGATGGGATGATAGCCTGATACGATCCGGGGAGAAATCCAGCACTAAGAACCTCTCTCTCAATGTGTTATGAAAACGGTACTCATCCAAGCAATTACCGCGGCAAGCGCTGCTTGCCAGACGGCTGTTTTCCGTGCACATAATATTCACACAAAAACAAAAAAAACAGAAAAAAACCTAAAACAGTATCGTGTGCCTCACGGCTGCTCCAAATTGGTCCAGTTCAGCATAAATGCTGAACAACTAGTGCCTGACGCTGGTTTTCAACTGCAGCCTTAGCATGACACTGTCTATTTCTTCGAAGAATAGACACGGCTCTTTCCATACAAAGTGACATTTCGTTTCTCCTTTTTTGACTTCCCACCGTAGAAAACTTTCTACATAAAAAAGGACCTAGACAAAGATCGTTAGAAACGAAAGACAAGATGACAGATTGTAGAAGGATTTCCACGGTGAGATGTCAAAAACTGAGAAACGAAATGTCACTTTGTATAGAAAGAGCCGTGTCTATTCTTCGAAGAAATAGAGAGTGTCATGCTAAGCCTGCTGGACCTTATCAAACGAGGACGTCTTACGGATGTAAATCAGCTTTATAGTGTGTTTAAATATTTAAATAAAAAAAAAATATAGCTATGTGTAGCAAATAATAATAAAATGGATTAAATATTTATTTATAAAATAATTATATGGTGTAATAATAATATAAGTGGCGTTTAAGAAAAGAAATAAATTGGTATGGTTACACAAGAAACAAAAGACTGTCGTCAATAAATAATAGATAAATTTATCCTAATTCATATCAATGAAACACTCAAACTGATCATATCTAGCTTCCGTTGTGCATCCATGAAATACTGCCGTAGGATTCTTCTAAATCTGCCAATAGTGGTAATCGTAAATGACGCGTGATACACCATTGGTGCATAAGAACTTAGGAATCTGGAGTCTGGCGTTCAAAGGGTTGCTCAAATCTGTTGCTCGAATAAGTGGTGGCAGTTTATTCTACATTTTGGAAGCCGTATAACGGAAGCTACCTCAGAAAAAAAGAAAAAAAGCGGCAACAGCAAGCAAGCAGCAACAGCTCTAAAAGCAGTTGTACTATTTGAGAATGGAGTCAGTTAAGTTTTTCCGCTAGTAGTAGGAAGATACCTTATCATCATCATCATCATTTCAGCCGAAAGACGTCCACTGCTGGACATAGGCCTCCCTCAAGCACCGCCACTTCGACCGGTTTTGTGCTTCCCGCATCCAGCGGATTCCTGCGGCCTTCACAAGGTCATCGGTCCACCTTGTAGGAGGCCTTCCAACGCTACGTCTTCCGGTACGCGGTCGCCATTCCAGAACCTTTCGGCCCCATCGGCCATCTGTTCTGCGAGCAATGTGCCCTGCCCACTGCCACTTAAGTTTGGCAATTCTTCGGGCTATGTCGGTGACCTTGGTTCGCCTACGGATCTCTTCATTTCTGATTCGATCACGTAGGGAAACTCCAAGCATAGCCCTCTCCATTGCTCTTTGAGTGACTTTTAGCTTTTTTATTAGGCCCATTGTAAGCGACAACGTTTCAGTGCCATAGGTCATCACTGGCAACACGCACTGGTCAAAGACTTTCGTCTTGAGACACTGTGGTATGTGGGACGATAAAAATATTGCGTAGCTTCCCGAACGCTGCCTATCCGAGTCGGATTCGACGATTGACCTCTTTCCAACCTACATACACAGAACTATAACACCGGAAGCAAAAGGTTTAAGGGTGAGCATTATGCTTAGTTTGGTAGAGTTTGGCCAGCGAGTCGTGGTACAAGGAAATGGCAGAAAAAAATTAAATGTCTTCTTCTGGCAACATGAATTATGGTCTGAAAAGGAACGATTTGATACTTTTGTATTTTTATGCTAATTAGTTTGTTGATATGAATATGAATGTTGGTTTACGATAACATTTCAGACTACATTTCATGTTGCCAGCTGAAGATTTTTCTAATGTGCCGTCATTTCCTTGTGCCTCGACTCGCTAGCCAAAGTCTAAGTGCTGGTTTTCAACTTAAACGACAACCAACAGTTTACAAAAAAAAAAAAAAAAATGGATTAGAACTCAAGGCGTTAGTTTTTACTGAGATTTTTTTTTCAAAACGTATTTTGGTAACAACAAAGTTCTGGGAAATATGTTAAAAATTAACATATATTTTTTCCGCTACCACAAACTATACAGATTTGGCAATTTTTTTCTTAAGAGAAGCCTATTTTGGTCAATGTCAGCGCCTTAATGTATGATCAATTGATCATACTATTATCGCTAGGTATAGTAATTCAACCCACCCCGTACATAGAGGCCGGCGAGCGCTTCTTCCAAGTTAGTCGCAGACACTTGGGCTATTTAGTATTAGCGCAAAGTGCGTTCGTCGCATGCAATTTTGGATACCAGTGGGACAATTGCGTAACACACAGTATAAGTAGCAATGTATTTCATGTTGACAGTTCAACAACATTCATTACGTTATTTTCCTTGTTGAGCAGACAAATTTTTCGAACATATGAAGCAATGGATTAGCAATACCTATACTTCAAAATCATTCAGAACGTGACTGATAGTGTGTTACACAATTTGGGTGCTGTTCACGATTTTTCGATAGTTTATGTATAATCTAGCGAAATAGCTCATAAAGTAACGCTGCAAGTAGTTACTTGCAGCGTTACTTTATGAGCTATTTCGCTGCAAGTAGTTACTTGCAGCGTTACTTTATGAGCTATTTCGCTGCAAGTAGTTACTTGCAGCGTTACTTTATGAGCTATTTCGCTGCAAGTAGTTACTTGCAGCGTTACTTTATGAGCTATTTCGCTGCAAGTAGTTACTTGCAGCGTTACTTTATGAGCTATTTCGCTGCAAGTAGTTACTTGCAGCGTTACTTTATGAGCTATTTCGCTGCAAGTAGTTACTTGCAGCGTTACTTTATCAGCTATTTCGCTGCAAGTAGTTACTTGCAGCGTTACTTTATCAGCTATTTCGCTAGATTATACATAAACTATCGAAAAATCGTGAACAGCACCCAAATTGTGTAACACACTATCAGTCACGTTCTGAATGATTTTGAAGTAGGTTGCTAATCCATTGCTTCATATGTTCGAAAAATTTGTCTGCTCAACAACGGTGATATAATGTCTTACGGTGATATAATTATATTTATGTTGATAATTATTTCATATTTCTATCATCAATATTTTACATACAGCTACAGATATATAAGTATCTGCCTTTTATGATGAAGAAACAATGTAATTTACGTAAGTAATCAATCAATATAACATCGACCCCGTCGCCAAAGTCAAATCATTTATTTGAACTTCAAAATAGAGTTAAGTAATTCTAGCCTTTTTAAAGGCAGTTTAAATACTCTTTTAAAATGATTAACTATATTTTGTTTACATTTAAATTATTTGACTTTTAGGTAAAATTTTATGTGGCTAACCTTTGTCCGCGGCTTCGCCCGCAATGATGTCGGAAAATATCCCACGAGAACGTACTACCGGGATTAAAAGTACCCTATGTGTTAATCCAAGTTATAAACTATCTGTGAGCCAAATTTCATCTAAATCCGTCTAGTCGTTTTTGCGCTAATCCGAAACATACATAAATAAAAACTAAATTTTCGACACCAGACTCGGGTGTGTGAGGTTCAAAATACGAGTAATAACAAAAGTTCTAATGATCATATGACCTAATTTCATATAATATACTTTTTTTTTAATATAACGATGAAATGATATAATGAATTATTGATATAATTTCATTTTACCTAATTTTATACGGTTTAATGAACAATTTTTTTTGAATATTAATTCAAATGTGCATTACATTTGAATTAATATTCAATTAGTACCTATGATATTCATTTACTATAATATTCAAATAATATAAGTAACGTTTAATATAATTTAGAAACGTCTACTTTGTTGTATTTGGGTTAGGTTAGGTTAGAACAGTATGCTATTTCTGATATTTACTTATTCATTACAGAATTTTGGCTGATAAATATGAAAATTTGGTCAAATGAAAATTAGGTCAACTAAACGTTAGGTATGTAAAAAAAGCATTATACAAATTGAAAGTTATATGAAATTAACGTTATACTAAATGTTATTAGAGCAAAAGAAGGTTATTTGAAATATAAAATTAGATCGCATGAAATTAGGTTATTTGTTTTTATAGCACATGAATAATCATGTGAACATTATTTCAAGTGATATTATATTATCAAACTCGTTCCCACACCTTGTAGCAACTACATTTTTTCAAAAATATTTGATGTTCAGTTTTCACTTCATTACTATTTTATTACAATTAGGTATGTATATAATATATTATATAGAAGACGATGAATACCTAGAAAAAAATGACTATATCGCAATAGGTCAAAATAGTTTATTAATGAAGCAATGACAGATAAATTATTTATGTGATAGATATTTATATGGAGAGCTCGTGGCTACATAATAACAGCCGCACGGGTCGATCGAAGGTAGCTACGCTTGCCGCGCTCGGTTCGTGGATGGGTGTCCATCAATTACATATCTAGACTCCTCCGTAGCCATTTACGAGAACTGTAACTGATATTTAATGTAAGTATAAGTGTAAACTTTAAAAATCATTATTTAATAATAATAGGTAATTGTACCTAGATATTTGCACGCCATGAGAAATGGCAGACATGTCCTGAGCCACTCTTATTAAGATCTTGCATGCATGTATTATTTTAATTCTGTATGTCTTTTAATTCTTATTCTTATTCTAGCTCGAAAAGCACGTAAAGCCGTTGGTCCCGGCTGTCATTCATAGATCTTTGACCGTCGTTACGTGTAGTAAGAAGCCCAAAAGTCTGGCAACCAGTCTTACCCAGTAACTGGGTTGTGGAGGTCAGATAGGCAGTCGATCCATGTGAAATATATTCAACTGCATCTGGTTAGACTGGAAGCCAACTCCAATATTAGTTGGGAATATGCTAGGCAGATTGATGTTGACCCAGGTATAGCTATATTATCACGAAAATGGTACTTACCTTGTTATAAATATATGCATTGTGAATGGTTCGTTCTTTGCTGATGAATTAAAGTCGATTTTTACTTTTTTTATAGGCACCTTACTCATAGTTTTAGGTGTTGATCGGCCCCTTTAATTCTACGACCAAAGACGAGCAAGCCCTGTAGCTGCCTGTTGTCCTTTCGAGTAATGGCGTGGATGATGTTTTACTTAAATAGATTTGTGCCGGGAATTATACCCTGGCTAAAATTATCAGTTGATTTCCACGAAGATAAGAATTTGAAGACCTAGATTTGCAGTTCAGATATCAGTGTAAAGTGAAAGTTTACATCTTAGCTTTTTAACTTTTCAAACAATTCAGGTCACACTTTCAGACAAACTTTGCGTTATTCTGAATTATCTCGTTGCAGTGAAAAGTGCACAATATACAGGCGTCCATCAAGAATGTACGCAAATTGCAACAATGAAAACACAGTTGATTGAAAATATTTATGCTACCGCCATCTATTACTACTTACTTCAGTGTAAACTAGGGAAGCAAGATAGTACAGCCAGTCACCAACAGATGGCAGTAAATGTCGGTACATCAAGGTGGCACGCACATAAATTACTTACTGACTTGATAAAATTACTAATTTGTTTTTGACATAACTAGAAAATAATATTGTTGTTGCTGTTAAAAAAACCTACTAAATAAAATCCAAATTCTCTACTGAACCACTGAAATTATCTTTAGCGTCATCTATTAGTCATAAACAAATTTAACTGAACAAAGTAGTACAGCTACTCCTCAATAGATGGCAGGAAATATGATTAAATTAGAAAATAAAATTAAAAACAAAATTAGACTTCTTTTAATCCGGAAACAGCACATTTTAATTCCATTTAAATAAGCTAAACGGGCAAACTCAATAGATAACCAATAAACTAAAACGTTTAATTACAATCAATTCTTCTATATTGTTATGTTTTGTTAGCAACGTACACATAGACCTACCTACTTATGTGTGTGAGTAGTGGATACCTCTAGAGAGTTCAAGATTATCAACTATTCCATACCATCAATAGGAAATGGTACCCACCAACTTACAAATAGTTGGTGGGTAATTAGGCTTTGTTTGTTGCGTTCATTTCAGACCTTGCTTTCTTATAGTTATTTTATCGCAGTTCTTACCTAGGTCTTACCAAGGGGTATCGTGTTACCCAGTCACTGGGTTGTGGAGGTCAGATAGAAAATAGCTTCATGTAAAATACTGGTATTCAGCTACATCCACTTAAACTGGACGCCAACGCACATATAGTTAAGCAAAGGCTAAGCAGATGAAGATCTAGGTACCTACTAGTTTATTACAAATATTTATCCATTTCATACATAGGTACTTTTACAATCTATTACACAGGTATTCATCTTCTAAACTAATAAATTAAACCCTCTCAGTGATAAAACAACGCTCCAAAAGAAAATTAAAACACCGCTCTCTCACTTATCTGGAAACATAATTACCTAAAGCGCTTCAGCACAAAGGCATTACATACAAGACTGCACCGAAAAAAAACTCCGTGGAGTTGCACTTGCACCGCCTTAATGAAGCGGTTACATAAATTTCTCTTTATAAAGAGCCCAATAAAGCAATCCAATAAGCAGTAGGGGCGGGGCGGGGCGGTGGCGGGGCGCGAGGGGTGCTCAATAAACCCTCATATCTTCAGCAATTACGACAAAACAAATGAGAGCTAACGAAATTCACCTCCGAGAGATATCGACCGTGGAACAGAGCGGGTATGGAGTAGAATTGTTACGTAAAATTTTGCGTAGTTTTTTCAGAAGTAAAAAAAAAATACCTAAAATATATTCAAGTCCTAGTTTTTAATTTATTTCCACTTAAACAAATAGCAACTTTACACTAGTGAAAATGAAGTTGTTTTCACAACGACTACTACTAATTTTGAAAAAGCTGTGAAAGCTTTCAAGTTGTAACGCAAACTAATCTTTATTCATTAACTTTATAGTCTGAGTTACAGTTTTTTTTTTCCAAAAACATAATAATATTTTGTTTAAATGTTTGGAAACGAAATAACAAACGCAGTATACCTAGGTATATGTTGTGCTCTGAAAAACATAATGAATTGGTAAGGTTTTTTTTCTTACATAAATAATACGGTAGATATAGAAAAACCAAGAAGTTTTTCTTTGGACTTAATGTAGTACTTTTGCCGCGTGATGGCTCATTTTAACGTGACATAAGGCTTCCGTTACACATTTTTTTGTCATTAGGTAGGATTCTGAACAATAACTGTATTCTCACGACAAACGACCAAATTACTTTGCCCTATATTACAGTTAACTAGAAATCAGAAATCATTTATTTGCCATGAATGTGGGTACAAAATAGGATGTAAACATTTTAAAAGCAGTTCCAACACACTTTACGTTACGGCATGCAAAAGTAAAACATATTTATATCTTCTAATTAGACAAACAAAAAACAAAAAAAAGAAAAGAAAAAACTTAAAAGTACAGTTATGTGAATATACAGACATCAAAAACAACTAAAAATAAACATCAACTCAACAATATTTATTCCGTATTTTAACAATTATTGATTAAATTGAATTGTTTTGCCTACATTAACAAGGTACATAATGAAATTTGAAATAAAATATAATAAATGAATATAACATTATAAACTTTTATCATTCAAAAAATCTTGTACAGAATAGTAACATTTACTCGTATCTATTATTAAAGATGTTAGCCTCTTTTTAAATATACTTAACGACTCTTCTTTATAGGCATGAGGTATTTTGTTATATTATAGATAGCTGGCCTCATTGATAGAAAGCTTTTTCATAATAATGCTGTTTTGTACCTCCCTGTAAACATTAGATTTTTGTACTGCAATCTAACAGGTCCCGGACGTGTTCTAATATCGTCCATTAGGGTAGAAAGGTGTATGTTTGTTCTAACAAATAGATAATTATGTATTTATAACCCGGTTTTGTATAGGTAGACTGTTGGTAATTTGCTCGGTAACAAAAATAAAACTGATGTTTCCTAAAGAAAGAAAGAAAGAAAGAATGACGTTTATTTGGACACTGTTCGTGAAACACAAAATACAATTAACAGAATGAAAAAGTATAAATAATGTAAAAAAAAACGTGAATAATAATGTTAATGTGTCCTACGAGTAAAAACTTTACAATACCATCCACTTCGTCTCTGTTCCTTGTTCCCCGCGGAGTGCCAAAGGGCTGTGTGTCGGGTGTTTTAGGGTTTTTTCAGCGGCTTTGACTTGCAAATTGTCGCAACGCCCGCCAATGCCTGAGGCGCGCGCGTAATTAAAAATCAGAGACGCCGCTAGCGCCACGGTGGCGAGTAGTGGTACTAAAACGCGTGATTATTTTAAAATTTATGAAGGTTTATGTTAACTAAGAAAAATATATAACTTGTACTTATATACAATAACGTGTTTAAAATCTTCTGTCCTTTGTAAGCTTGTTATTAGGTTTCATTGTTAAATATTGCAATTAAGATTGTTTGGGTTTGTTTACTCGTTAACAGATGGCGCTGCAAGCTTTCAATTAGTACTAAACTGTTACTGTCTTGGAAAATCGTAGCACTTTCTTTAGGTAGGTAAATGAAACCGGCTTATAAACAACATTTTATTGAAAATAAAAATACAAAAAGCACTATATCAAGTTAAAACAAAACAAACAAAAACCCAATCCTACAGTGTTGGCAAACATTTTGTTCCAATGCCGATTCAAAAATAAAAGAAACGTATTTAAATTAAAAAAAAAAAAAAATGATTATTGATGGAATTAGTTTTAATCCCGTCAAAAATTAAAATAATCGATTGAATTAGTATTCGTTTTCTATTTTGATTAACATTTTAATTGAAATAGTATCTAATGTCAAGGAAAATGCAAAAAGAAGCGATTATTAAATAAAATAAATGGTTTATTCTTTTATTAGTCATACATTGTGTGCAAATAACGAGTTTTATTATGTGTATAGGCACATACATATGTTTAAATCAATCTTATAATCTCTCTCTGTTGGTGGATAGTGGCACAAACAGGAAAATGCTATACAGGAAAGTACCTACTTGTAAGGTATGACTTGTTTTGAATTAAACGAACCTGAGTAATTTCAATCAAATTAAAACGAATAACTAATGATTACCTACTTGATTTTAGGTAAATTATACTTATTTGCCAATAATAGAGTACTGTGATGTGTTGCCAAAAAAAACCACATTGTTTTTTCACCAGACCGCACAAGTGAGCGACAGATAGACAACGAAAACAATATACGTAACAGTAACGTAAGCTAAAGATAAAACAAATACCTACATATTTCCGAGAATACTACTCGTATCTCATTGTGTAATATGTTCGAGTCAGGTGTTCACAAGCACTTTCAGTTGGCCCTGAACCTACTATTTAAAGATAAAGATATATGTGATCAAAATAAAGCTTGAAAAGACAATTAAAAAAATACAAAACATTAAAAGGCTGAAAAAAAAAACTGCAACTTAAAAGTTAATAAAACCAAGCTCACTTAGGTATCAAGCAGTCTGATGCGGTGGAATCAAATCTGAGATTGAACTAAAATAACTGCTACCAGCTGCATCAGACTGTTTGAAAAGTGAGCTTGTTTCGAACTTTTTAGTTGCAGTCTGGGGTTTTTTTTTTTTATGTCCATTCTGACATTACTTATTTTGGTTGAAGAAGTCGTTGACCGGAGCTTTCTCGTGGGACTACTCTCTAAGTCCGTCAACGAATATACGGGTCCGTCCGAAAGTAGTTGATCCGTCAAAACAAGTGATAATATCAATTTTTCGAACGGGCACAAACACATTGCGAGTAGGGACAACTGTCAAATATTTTTGTCATTCATTCTCCGTTCGGGCTCCGAAGTAATCTTATGTCTGTAGGTGATACGGAGTAGGAAACGCCCGTAACTTTGGCCGAAACTACGGACTTAGTGCTTAGGGAATAGGCCCCCCGGCTAGTACCTAGCTACTTCAGTAGGCAGGTAATGTGTTTGTAGTGTCATCTCTAGCATTTGCAGGCTTAGCATGACGCTTTCTTCTAAGAAGAAAAGACAAAGCTCTTTCTATACAAAGTGACATTTCATTTCTCCATTTTTGACACCGCACCGTAGAAATCCTTCTACATAAAAAAGGACCTACACATAGATCGTTAGAAACGAAAGACAAAATGACAGATTGCAGAAAGATTTCTACGGTGCGATGTCAAAAAATGGAGAAACGAAATGTCACTTTGTATAAAAAGAGCTGTGTCTATTCTTTGTAGAAATAGAAAGCGTCATGCTAAAGTCGCTTTCAATTTAGACGGTTGGTGCCGGCGACTATAGCAGTCCGGGTATCGTACTGCGCACGGGCGGTTATGGTTTTTCATACAAAATGTCTCGACGCAAGGTCGTGCGAGAGCAGTGCGGCGCACGTCCGTTGGCGGAACGGCAACAATGTATATACTACCTGCCTCAGTCGTTGATCGCTAGTGCAGGTGAACGCATCGTGTTTTTGATGGAAATCACTAAAATTCGATCGGACTGCTGTCGTCCGGCAGCAGGACGGCTCACGGTCGTAATAATTCTGCAACAACCGTGCGGCAGCAGTCCAACCGTCTAAATTGAAAGCGCCCTAAGCCTGCAGGTGGAATGATAGCTCACTTGTCTTCACCGAGAGTTTTCACAGAGAGATTAATATAGCTGATGCCTAGGGATTGTCAGCTCACTTCAAGCTCACTTCAAGTTCACTTCAAGCTCACTTCCACTTAAGTTTTCACAGGATAGAACGGCGGGTTTCCTTAAGTGTTCCCTTACCGTTTGTCTATTACTTTCAATACAGACAATTTCTGGAAAATTCTATGGTGAGGCCAATTGAACAAAAAAAAATACTTAAGAGTGTGGTAAACGCCGTTGCTCTTGGCCATATGAATAGCCATTTGAAGAAAATCACATATAATTATAGATCCTACTAATATTATAAATGCGAAAGTTTGTAAGGATGGATGGATGGATGGATGTTTGTTACTCTTTCACGCAAAAAGTACTGAACGGATTTAGATGAAATTTGGCACACAGATAGTTTATAACCAGGAATAACACATATAATACTTTTTATCCCGATATACCCACGGGGTCATAACTTATGCGGGTGAAATCGCGGGGCGCATCTAGTAGGTACTTAATAAAATAGTCTGTACAATGTTCATAAAAAAAAAATCATGAAAATATCTTAAGTTATAACGTTAAAGTATTATCGTTTTTTTATACTTTGGGTAGACATTATTTCATAAAATATTTTACTACAATACGTAAATATTCACATAGGTATAGAATTGATGTGTACGCGTTCTAGTTTAACATACCTACATTATTTGTATTGTTTGAATGCCGTAATAACAGGTTTAAAATTCACAAAAATCATATATCTGCGCCTTAAGCACCCCAATACTACACCCATATCAAATGAAATATGTGGTATTTATACGAATTTTATTGTTCTAATTATTCACTTTCTTCGGTAACAATTAGTGTAGTGTATAATTACTCCGTGTCGTGACTGCGCTGCGCTCGACTCAACCTTTATTGTATTAAGCACCATTATTAATTACTGCTGTGGCTTTCCTACACTTTTTTAGTTAAAATCGTCGAAAAAGTATTTTTGATCGTATCTGAAAAGTTCTGTGTAAATATTTGTTTAATAGGGTTTTTGGTATTAACGTGAGTTTAATAAATCTAATGCTAATGCCTTCTGTAGCTTGTAACTTGTAATTAATTAGGGTGGCCCTGAAAACATTTTTATTCTGAATCATGATCATCGTAGACTTTTATGTAGGTACTTTAAGTAGGTACCATTTAGGCTCTAATCTTACCAAACGTGCCACTGAACACCCGTCTATCAGCCGCTTTCTATAAAAATCTCACTGTGAAAACTTGGGTGAAGTGAGCTTGAAGTAGTATCAATCCATCAGTCAATGCAACAGTCCTTCTATTCTGTAAAAATCTCATCGTGAAAACTTGGGTGAAGTGAGCTTGAAGTAGTATCAATCTATCAGTCAATCGATCAGTCAATGCATAAGTCCTTCTATTCTGTAAAAATCTCATCGTAAAAACTTGGGTGAAGTGAGCTTGAATTAGTATCAATCCATCAGTCAATCCATCAGTCAGTGCATAAGTCGTTCTATTTTGTAAAAATCTCATCGTGAAAACTTAGTTGAAGTGAGCTTGAAGTAGTATCAATCCATCAGTCAGTGCATCAGTCGTTCTATTATTTAAAAATCTCATCGTGAAAACTTAGTTGAAGTGAGCTTGAAGTAGTATCAATCCATCAGTCAGTGCATCAGTCGTTCTACTATTTAAAAATCTCATCGTGAAAACTTAGTTGAAGTGAGCTTGAAGTAGTATCAATCCATCAGTCAGTGCATCAGTCGTTCTACTATTTAAAAATCTCATCGTGAAAACTTAGTTGAAGTGAGCTTGAAGTAGTATCAATCCATCAGTCAGTGCATCAGTCGTTCTACTATTTAAAAATCTCATCGTGAAAACTTAGTTGAAGTGAGCTTGAAGTAGTATCAATCCATCAGTCAGTGCATCAGTCGTTCTATTTTGTAAAAATCTCATCGTGAAAACTTAGTTGAAGTGAGCTTGAAGTAATATCAATCCATCAGTCAGTGCATCAGTCGTTCTATTTTGTAAAAATCTCATCGTGAAAACTTAGTTGAAGTGAGCTTGAAGTAGTATCAATCCATCAGTCAGTGCATCAGTCGTTCTACTATTTAAAAATCTCATCGTGAAAACTAAGATGAAGTGGGCTATCATTCCAACTGATAGGACTGCTAGGGATTGACACTAGTTACAGCCCACTTCACCTAAGTTTTTACGGTGACATTTTTACAGAGTTGACCGGTTGTACCTAAAGGCTATTGTGTCAAGGATACACCGAAGTAGAGCATCTGAGTGTAGGTGCGTAGGTGGGTAAACAAGAGCGTTCAGGGATCATAAACCGTTTTTTAAGAAATACATTTCACTTTTGATCAGTATAAAATTAAAACGCCTTGTCAGTACGAATATTTCTATATTCTTGCACACATACAAACTTGGTATATAGCAATATTTAACAAACTATTTAATTAGGTATTAAATTTAATATCAGTATAGACTTTAGACTTCTTGACAACCTTTAGATTCCGAGGCTCGAAGAGAACTAACTTAGCAACTACGCGGCACACCAAATATATCATGTTTCCCAGTATATTATAATGTACTCTGTGATGTTCCCCATTCGGTTCTATTAAAAAAAACCAGTACTTTTACGGTAACTGTCAAATTAGATACCTACTTTTAAACTTGATGTCTACCCTGATACAAAAATCATTTGAAGCAAATCACATACTTTTAATTATATATTTAGTATTTAAAATCACTACAAATCTTATTAATATTTGGAAATCATGACTAGTAATTGACACGCAGCTTGAGTTTTTCTACTGCTGAATATCATGAATTAAAAACTCTTCCTTATATTTTTTTTCTCGTCTATCCTATGGTGTGGGGTATCATTGGATAGGCCGTTCAAAAATATTGCGTGTCTGTGAACACCACTTTTCGATTCAAGGATCCGCTTGCATAATATTAAGCATTAAAGTGCTATTTTTTTTTAGAATCATGTGCCTCCCTCCCCCCCCTGCCAGCTAAAAGGTTGTTTATGGAGATGTGAATCATGGCAGTAGTACATACCTAATATAATGAAATTAAAAGGAAAAGTATCACAGCTGTAGGCTTTACAAGTTAACGAGTAATAGTCGACCAACTTAAATTTGCAGTGGGAGAATTGACCGTGGCATAGATCGATGTATGGGGTAACATGTTTTTCAACTACAATGTTAAGTTTGTTTGTTTGCTTTTTGTTTTTGGGATAAATTTATCCCAACTTCCCAACTACTGAACCCTTCATTGTGCGTGGTTCGACACACACATGGCCAATTTTTTTTGGTAATTTTTATGTTAACAGCGTAATGCATTTTTGTAAGCCCATCCGTCGATCACATAAAATACTACAACGCTAAAGGGTTATTTTGGCACTTGGTCAAAATCGAAACTAACGTCGCCATTTTTTTTTTTTTTTTTGGATGGGAAATTATCAAATAACTTGTCAGACTCTTACTGACTAAAACCCACCCGTGTTCCTTCCGTTACCTGTGTTGCCAGGGGCCTCGGCAAACTGCCAGGGGCCTCGGTAACCTACCAACAACCCTGTCGATGTCATTCAGCCGCCAAAAGATCTTTCTATAGCTAGCTATATTCGCACCGATTCTGGAATGTTATGGTATTCTATCTAACTCATTCAAAAATCGATTCAACTAGCAGCATCTTCAATTATCATCCAACAAATTCCTCAGTATTAATCAAAACAAATAACCTCTTTTTCGCTGCACAGTCGGGTAACAACAAAATAGTGAGGAGGTGGCACAAATGCGTTGCAGTTACCACACCAGAGTAATGCGTACAGTCCTTTCACAGCAACCCATCAGCAACCTTATGAACACGAGAAGAAAGGTCACTTTTATTTTGACAGTGATATAAAATCAGAGGTAAAATGACGTGAAAGGTCTGTAGTGTCGCTAATGCGCGCCTCCCGTGCTCGCTCGTATCAGCGGCTAATTGTCGATGAATGCCGCCCGCCCTACGCGTACTCGCTCAGACCGGGAGCCAGCGACCTGCTTTTTAACGTGATCATATTTGATACTTGTAGCTCGAGGCCGTGGCTAAATGATAAAACCGCACAGGTTGTTTGAAGGTTAAGCTACGCTTGCCGCGGTCGGTTCGTGGATAGATGACCATCTGTTACATAACGAGACTCTTCCGTACTTCGGAATGCACCTTAAGCCGTTGGTCCCGGTTGTCATTCGCAGATCATTGACATTGGTTACGGGTAGTCAGAAGCCCAAACGTCAGACAGCCAGTCTTACCAAGGGGTATCGTGTTACCCAATAACTGGATTATGGAGGTCAAATAAGCAGTCGTTCCATGTAAAATTCTGCCCAACTGACGCGTCTTTCTTAGCCATGTTTGATTATCAAAACTCGTTTTCACAATTTTCAGGGATTTCTGTCTGCCATATTGCACTGTGTACCTACTACGAAACGATAGGTCCACAGAAATGTTGCAAAAAAATATGGTCTGGATAATATTATAATGCATGCGTGGTTATGTGAACAGTATCTTAAAGGTAGACCTAGAAACTGGAATAAATGGACAAGACCAAAGAAAAAGAAAGAGTATGCTGATGCTGAGCTGCGAGAGCTGCAGATTCGAGTGAAAACGGACAGGCAGATTCGAGTGAAAACAGAACGACGACGCCCTAGAAAGACATATGGTGACCTTATTGGTGATGTTCTTCAGAAAGGTCTGGTGCGTAGTGCTCGCAACCGGCGTGCGTGTATGACCAGATGTATGAACGTAAACGAAGCAAAAAGGAATAAGTATGTAAGGAGCAAACTCAAACTCAAAGTCAAAGCATTTATTTCAAATAAACCAATTACAGGCACTTTTGAATTGTCAAGGGTTCGGTCAGTCAGTCAGAAAGATGAAGCTAGTTGCCCATTCCAAAGCGTAGTAGGTACCTATGGAGAAGAACGGGCAAGAAACTCCAAGGACACTCTTTTAAATCAACGTATTATGGTTACAAAATATTGTTTACATCATTCATTTTGAAATTATATTTGTGAGAACGATGCAAAACGTAAAAGCGTCCGTAATAAAAAGATTACAACAAAAACAAAAGCAATTCAAAAATTAAAGTTAAAATAAGCCGTGGCAGCTAAGAGATGACCAGTCTCTACTGACGGCGCCCGTTCACGAACATGACGCGTGGATCAGCACCATTCAGCTCAACCATTTTGAAGGGAGCTAAATGATCCAACACACGCGCCACCATCAGCGAGACATTACAGTGAGCACGACATACTCCCAGCCGCCAGGGCACATTCAAGTCAATGAAAGACGTATCCAGTAAATGGCAGCTTTATAGTACATAGTACTCACATAACAATATGCTGTGCAGCTATACAATACTAAGAGATTGAATTTACACAATGCAAAGAGTTTTTAAAATCTTCAGCAGCTCCAACACTATTTTCAATACCTGATCAATTAGTTTTTGCGCCCTTGTGGAGCAGGACTAGCGTTGAGGCAAGCATTTTTATCAGCAATGTAATCGCCCAATTTATAATATGCTTGGCTAAATAGCGTGCGTTTTATACAAGATTTAAATTTCATCTCTTTCAGTTGAAGTATGTGGGGAGGTATTTTATTGTAACATTTTAAACAGTACCCCATGAAAGATGAGTCTACTTTAGCCAGCCTGAAACCTGGTTGAACTAATTGGTCCCTATTTCTAGTGATATAATTGTGTCTTTCACCTCTTTTACTAAAAAGATGTAGATTTTTCCTTACGTACATGATGTTTTCATAGATATATTGACAAGGTGCCGTCATGATGTTAATTTCTTTAAACAGTTCCCTTAGAGAGTCGCACCTGCGGAGGCCATATATGGCTCTGATGGCTCTTTTCTGCAGAATAAAAATAGACTCGATGTCTGCAGCCCGTCCCCATAGTAAAATACCGTACGACATAATACTATGAAAGTAACTAAAATATACTAGCCGTGCGGTATCTACATCAGTAAATTGACGGATTTTTCTCACAGCATATGCTGCCGAACTTAGCCGTCCTGCAAGGGAAGTTAAATGAGGCCCCCATTGAAGCCTTGAGTCGAGCGTAATCCCCAGGAAAACAGTTTTATCGACGAATTCTAATTTTTCTTGATTCTAATACTATCTCACAAATACTACTTTTGACATTTGGTAAAGAAAATCTTATGCACTTAGTTTTTTTCCCATCTAATACTAAATTATTACCAGTGAACCAATTTTGGACCTGCAATAGGGCGTTATTTACGTCGTCAAAATTTGAGGCACGTCTATTAATTTTAAAAATTAAGGAAGTATCGTCAGCAAATAACACCATTTGTGGTTGGGTTTTTAACAAGTGGGGTAGATCATTAATATATACTAAAAAGAGGAAAGGACCCAATATCGAGCCTTGTGCTACACCCATTTCTACTTTTAAGCCGAGTTAATTGACACCATTTATTTGAACTTGCTGCTGTCTATCATATAAATAAGATTTTACTAAACTGAGCGCAAGGTCTCCAAGTATCAAGAGATCAAGTAGGAATCAAGTAGTAAGATCGGATCAGGTAGCGTTCTGTAGTTTCTGCCTACCCCCATGGGAAGAAGGCATGACTTTATGTATGTATGTGTATGAAGAAAGAAGATAGTTTTTTGAGAAGTATTACCATAGATGCAGGATGCACCATCCTGCATCTAGACCACAATAAGTTGACCCAATGGCTTCGCACGCGTCGATGGGAAGAGGCCAGACGGAACGAACATAATGCCTTGGAAGTTGGGTAGGCCTTTGGTGTGGTTTGGTGTGGTGTGGTGTGGTGTGGTGTGGTGTGTTGTGTGGTGGTGATAAGCAACTTGTGTCGCCATCCCATCTTCCTAGCACGGCGGGTTGTGCTGAAATGGATGCTACAGGTGCAGAAAACCTTAAACGGCGTAAATAACCTTATTGGGAGCGATATGTTTGAGCTTTTTGGTGTTGAAACACAAGGCCTTGGGGTCCGATTGCTCATCGAGTATTTCGAGACCTCACCAAGCGGTTAGTCGACTCTTCACGTGACCAGACGGCTGGCCTATTTTGAGGCTAAAGAATCAGCATTGCCACCTAACGTGGCAACGCTGCCAGCCGTTTGAGCACTTTTACCACAGACTGCGCTGGCACGAATTTTTTTGCTCAATGAGCTCTTTCTTCCTCTTTTCTCTCCCTTTCATTCTCTTCTCTCTCCCTTTTGTTTTTTTGGTTCCTTCATGTACTCGTAGTAACTTTTACATAATATAATTATGTTAGTGTTAGATTATATATCGTATTTAAAATAATAAAACGATCCAGTTAAACACATGTAGAACGATATAGGGTCAATAAGCTGATACCTTTTACCTATATTATAATTAATGTCCCCAAGATACAGGCGCCGTCAAGTTTGTGGAACACCACCGCATTTAATATGACGAATGATGATATCACCAATACTTACATACCGATATAATGTAAAACTAATTTTAAGGTAATATTACAACAATGTTTAAATACAGTTAAAACTCGTTTATTTTCATAATCAAATTACAAGATGATTATTAACATTCATCATCATCATCATCATCACCATTTCAGCCGAAAGACGTCCACTGCTGGACATAGGCCTCCCCCAAGCACCGCCACTTCGACCGGTTTTCTGCTTCCCGCACCCAGCGGATTCCTGCGGCCTTCACAAGGTCATCGGTCCACCTTGTAGAAGGCCTTCCAACGCTACGGCTTCCGGTACTCGGTCGCCATTCCAGAACCTTTCGGCCCCATCGGCCATCTGTTCTGCGAGCAATGTGTATGACACTGTGGTATGTGGGAGGAGAATATATTGCGTAGCTTCCCGAACGCTGCCCAGCCGAGTCGGATTCGACGATTGACCTCTTTCCCGAAGTTGGACCTACCTCCTACCTAACCTAACCGGACCTAACTGGACAGTTTGTCCTAGATAAACATACTCGTCCACAACTTCGAGCGTAGCGTCTCCGATTTTCATGAGAGTGGGTGTAACATGGGCATTTGACATGATCTTTGTCTTGTCCATGTTCATTTTAAGACTCACTCTTTCGGAAGCTCTACTGAGGTCATCGAGCATTGTACTGAGGTCCTCCATAGTCTCAGCCATGCCGACGATATACGGCAAACCGAAGGTGATTGATGTACTCGCCATTGATGTTGATGCCTGGCCCTTTCCAGTCCAGAACCTTGAAGACATCTTCCAGTGCAGCGGTGAACAGTTTCGGAGAGATAACGTCTCCCCGTCTCACACCTCGCTGCAGAAGGATAGGTTTCGAGGTCTGGTCCTGGAGTCGGACTGACATAGTGGCGTTTTCGTACATACACTTAAGCACCTCGATGTACCGATAGTCGATCTGGCACCGTTGAAGAGACTGCAGTACAGCCCATATCTCGATTGAATCGAAGGCTTTTTCGTAGTCCACAAACGCTAAGCAGAGAGGCAGGTTATACTCCTCGGTCTTCTGTATAACCTGCTGCGGCGTATGTATGTGGTCTACAGTGCTAAAGCCTTTACGGAGTCCGGTTTGTTCGGGAGGCTGGAAGTCGTCAAACCTGCGCGCGAGACGGTCCGTGATGACTCTTGTAAACAGCTTGTAGACATGGCTCAGAAGTGAGATGGGCCTATGATTCTTAAGGAGGGTATTGTCGCCCTTCTTAAAGAACAGTATCACCACACCTCTGTTCCATGCCTATGGCGTTTTGCCCTCGAGTATGACGGAACCAAACAGCTTCTGGAGGGCCTTGAGAACGGGTTTTCCACCGGCCCTCAGAAGTTCAGCCGTAATTCCGTCATCACCCGGCCGGCGCCTTGTTGTTTTTGAGCTGCTTCAGCGCCATCCTAATCTCGTACAAGCTGACGTCCGGGATATCTTCGGTGTAGTGTCGGGTCAATCTAGCTCTTGTGTCGTTTGCCAGATTCATACCAGGGTTGCCTTTTGACGTGTATAACTGTCCATAGAAACTCTCGATCTCTCTCAACAGCTCATGTTTGGCGGATACGATCCTGCCATTATCGGTCTTCAGTTTCACAAGCTGGCTCTGCCCAATAGACAGATCTCTTGTAAAGACCTTGGAGTCTTTATTCCGCTCTATCGCGTCCTTATATGCGCTCTGTATTAAAGCGGCGAAGGTCGCTTTTTAAGGACTTAGAGATCCGTCTATTGAGCTGGCGGTACTTGAGCGCATCAACTGAAGCCTGCGGATCATCTCGCGCGCTCTCCTCCATGAGCCGTATAGTAGGATCAGAGAGCTTCTTGTTTCTATTTGTACGACGGGTCTTGAAGATCTTAGACCTGACCGTATGGACAGTTTCCACGAACCCATCGTTATAATCGTCCACGGAGCTCCCTAGGCACTCGAAACGATTCTGAAGTTCGAGCTGAAAGCTCTCGGGGTTTTGGACTTGGATCGGTGCTGGGCGGAGCGTAGACTTCATCAGTCGAGATCTTTCCAGCTTGATATTTAAATTCAATGTGCCTCTTACCATTCGGTGATCACTTCCGGTTTTCACCGCGTTGATCACAGAGACATCATTGAATACTTGCTTCTTCGTCGACATAATGAAGTCAATCTCATTTTTTGATGCACCATCAGGGCTCTGCCAGGTCCACTTTCTGTGCTCACGTTTTCTGAAGAAGGAGTTCATCATAAAGAGGCCTTCCTTCTCCATAAAACTGGCTAGTAGGTGGCCTCGGTGGTTTCGACGTCCAACTCCAAATTGCCCCACTCGCAGCTCATCACCGTTTCGTTTGCCCAGTTTCGCGTTGAAGTCCCCCATGACAACGGTGAAGTGAGTTTTAGAGCCATGCATGGCACTGGAAATATCCTCATACATGGTCTCCACTTCATCGTCGGGGTGTGACGAGGTCGGGGCGTAAACCTGTACGACCTTCAGCGAATATCTTTTGGATATTCTGAGTATAAGGTACGCCACCCTTATCGACACACTCTCGATCTTCTCCACGTTGCTCACAAGGGATTTGTGGACGATAAACCCGACATCACCTTGGGACTGTTGGTCGCCCTCCCGGAAATAGAGCAAGTTCCCGGATTTGAGGATTATCGAGTCCTCCCCCTCACTTCGGACTTCAGATAACCCTACTATACCCCATCGTAACCTGCTCAATTCTTCCTCGAGTTCGATGATCTTCTCGTGGGTCCGTTATTAACATTAACTAAATGAAATTAAAACTGTATTAAACCTAAAAAAGGCCCTCGAGGCATTTATCGAGGTACCGACGTACCGAGGATGTTGGCGGCATTTACTCGCTGAATTACAATGCTGATCCGTTGCGCGAGAAAGCCGCCAGCTTTTCGGTCACCAGTTACATCAACTAGACGTTTCGCGATTTCCGCAAAAAACGTATGTGCACTGGGACCCCACGGACCGAGGGACTCGACGCCAAAGGGCACAAAGTTGTACTCTCTGCCAAGGCCTCTTTATTTAATCATTTTCTGCATTTTCTGCCGCTGCACCCGCTTTAGAAGTAGTCCGTTGGAGGTGGGATGGTGCCAGTGTGTCTACACAGGTAGCGTCTCATACAAGCAATAAATAACAATGCAGTTTAGTATTGTTACTTTAATAATGTTCAGCTTTTCCAAACACGAGTAAAATTTTTACGATGAAACAATTTTTTTCATGACTCCTGGACTACAAAAGTTATAATTATAATGACTGCGCTCGTTAATTCTGTGATTCAGTTAAACTTACCGACGCAGATTTATGGTGACTAATGTCAGCACAACTTTGCTTTAAGTTCATTAACTGTTTCAACATAAATTTGGCCCTCAGTCATTTCCAGAATGAGTCTTTCATTCAGCAATGGTTCTGAACAAGTCATGGTCTGTTTTGAAAATGAATGGTCTGCCTTTTGCTTCAGTCAGTTGTGGGCCACTGCTGGACATTGGGCTCTCCCAAGTTGCACTGCAACAGTTGCGTTGAGCCTTCATACTGCAACCTTCTTCGTGACGCTAATCCATCTTGCTTTTTACCCGACTGCCCCAGAAGGGTAATGTTTTTCGAGAGTATGCATGCATGTATGTATGTCTATTTCTTTGGCACGCTCTGTAGCTTAAACTGCTTGATGGATTTTAACATATGAGGCGTCCTTAGATTCGTCTTAATTGTGTAAGTGACATAGGCTATATAATGTTTATAAATTGCATCTGCAAATACAAAAAAGGAGGGGAAGGTTATTTTAAATAAATTGCAACAATATTGTTATCAAATAAAAGCTGGTAATGAGTTATTTTCAAATATATGTATAAATAAAACTAAAAAGCTTCAAACAAAATAAATTATTGATAAAAACAAAAAACCCGACTGCAAAAACACATAACTGAAAAGGGAAAAACACGCATTATAAATTTATAATCTATAGAATTTTGGTCTTGCAGGCGAATAACCTGAAATATAGTGTAACTTTTGATTGTCCCGGCCTGCGATACCAAAATTATATAGATTGTAATGCTTGTTTTTCCCTTTTTAGCTATGTGTTTTTGCAGTCGAATTTTAGTTTTTTTTTTTTCAATATTTTTTTTTTTCACATACTTAGATCAGACGGATTTCCTCAAAGACTTAAGTAAGCCTTTGAGGAACCCCGCCTTTACTGGCCCATTCTTCTGACAATGTTTCCACAATGGCGTCACAAAATTAGGACAACATAACTGCCGCTACTTAACTTCAGAGTTGGTACATTATTCATCCTTTGAATAGAACTCCGAAAATAGACCAAAAGTAGCATTTATGATAATGTACGACAAGGCCTAAGCATTAATAAGCTAAGCAGTCAGCTCACCGGAGCGGTGGGGTCACGGCGGCCGTAAATTCAAGTGTCGGCGAGCGAGTATGACGTGCTAGATAACTGGACTGATGTAACTTATGGAGGACGGCTTCGTAGAGAAAGGTGTCATGACGATAAAACACTGTAACTACTACCCGTATACCTAATAATAATCCAATGTATTGTTGCATGCATGTATTTTCTTTTGTTTTGATTTTTTTGTCTTTATTTTATATAATCTTTACTGACATTTGTATGTCATCAATGACAAAACGTAGCGAAACATAATTGTTACATAACCTTGACCTTGAACTTCTTTTTTGTTTTGGGTGGGCAATTATCAAATAACTTCTCCTGTCTGGGCGGAGCTGGGAGGGTGTGTCAAACTATTACTGACTAAAACCCAACCGTGTTCCTTCCGTGGCCTGTGTGTTGCCAAAGGCCACGGTATCCCTTTCGGATTTTCTCGCGACCCTTGACCTCGACCTTGACCTACCTTAACCTATGTTTTACAAATAAATAATTCTGATTCTGTTTCTGAAAATTATGTAGAGAAATCCGTGTTGTCCCAGTGTTAAATTTCAAATACTTCTATTTCTATGACCATTTATTACCAGTCTTCCTCTGCAAAAAAGTGTCAATACGTTTCTGTCGCATCATAACAATTTGATTTGATTGATACATTTTTTGGGTCACTGAGTATACAGAGTAGGTATAGAGGGACAAATAAAGGGTCAATAAATTAGCTAGCAAAACTCCGCAGATGATGGATATCGATATCTAAACACGATAAAATAAAAAAAAACAAGATTTCAAGTGTTGTTGCTTGAATTATGAGTAGAGATCGGATATTCGGATGCATATTCACCTAAAGTTGAGATGTTGGCTAATATGGAATGCGCTTTTGTATCGCAAAATCCCGCGGCTCTGGGAATTCAAATTTAGGTTTCTGATTATAGAATCGAATGTATATTAACTTACTTTCAAATGTTAGCTTATATGGAATGCACTTTTGTATCGATCGTAATAATCCCGCCCGCCATTACCGAATCGACAAATTTTATGTTTTTTTCTGACTACATATGTAATTGGATGCATATGTACCTACCTAATATTATAATGTAAAGTAGGTAGAAACATTAATTTGAAATAAACATGCAATCCAATAATCCCGGGTTTTTTTTTAAATAAATATTTTTGTAGAAGTCGCTTCCATACTATACACCGGACTAGTTATGCATTCCCGTTGTTCGTGGCCTCTTTAAAAAAAAAAAGATTTTTAAGAAGCCGCTTCCATACTTTCATAGCTAAAAATTAACTTTAGGTAAATATGCATCCGAATATCCGATCTCTGATTATGAGTTGAGTTTTTTTAAATCTTTTATTTTATCGTTTTATGGTACCAA
This sequence comes from Atethmia centrago, assembly GCA_905333075.3. Lineage (NCBI taxonomy): Eukaryota > Metazoa > Arthropoda > Insecta > Lepidoptera > Noctuidae > Atethmia > Atethmia centrago. The sequence continues at coordinate 22,310,476 of HG995388.1, forward strand.
TCACGTCTGTGAAGTTTACACTAACTGTGTGTGGTCGATGACCCAAACAATCATGAAGTAAAGTTTTTTTTTTTTATCGTGTCTCTAAAGTAAAGTAAAGTAAAGTAAAGTAAAGTTCTTTTTTGTTTTGTTTAATTGGTCAAGGACAGCAATTGATTTTCTATTGTTTGACACAAAATCGGAGTCGCGCGGGGCTTTACAGGTTAAATGTGTTTTGTTGATATCGATACCCATCAGGTCTGCAAAATCAAAAGTCATTTATTCAAACTAGGCTGAGAATCAGCACTTTTCGATCGTCAAAATTACATAAGATAATCCCCCAAAGACGCCCGCCCTTCATCACTTCCTAGTGCTTTAGCTGGGAAGAAGTGGCGCAAAAACTCCACAGCAGCACACCTGTCTGTTTAGTTAAAAAAACTTGATTCTGTACAAATCGTATATCTGCGGAGTTTGGCTAGCTAAGTTAATTTGACCCTGTATTTGCTTCATGAATTTTATGAAGACAAGTTAAAATCAGTTAACATTTTCATTTCAGTTAATATATCATTCTCATGTAGCTCATGCCCGACGTGGGATTAGAACAAGTACCTAGTGCTATTCTGTAATAAAAACACCGTGAAAACTTAAGTGAAGTGAGCTTAAAGTGAGCTGTCAATAGTGTCATCCCTAGCATAAGGCGGATTTAAAGCTCACTTCACGTTCACTTCACCTTAGGTTTCACGGTGAGATTTGTACAGAATAGACCGGAAGGTACCTAAGTTGCCCCTAAAGTTGTTGATGACTCTCCATTCTGCTAATAAAATACCAACCTGTTATTGTCCCACTGCTGGGCAAAGGCTCCTTCTCGTACAGAGAAGGCACAAGCATTGATCACCACACTTGCTCTAGACAGACTGATTGGCGGTTTCAGACTTATGTTGACTACTAGCTGCGGCTTTGTTGAGGCTTTTTCTAAAATAAAAGTAAGCTTAAGTTACTTCTTATAACATCAGCTATCTGCCAGTGAAAATCCCGTCGAAATCGGTCTAGCCGTTTCGGTGATTAGCCGGAACGAACATACAGAGGGATTTTTTATTTATTGTGTTTTTGTTATAAGTACCGTATTTATTTTGACATTACAAACAGAGAATTAAAATGTATTTATTCGTACAAATGTCCTTTTTTATTTTGCTAATAATACTTCATAATCAGTCTATAATGTTCCTACTGCTGGGACACAGGCCTCCTCTCTTCAAGAGGGAGCGGGCTGTAATCTACAACGCGGGCCCAATGCGGGTTGTTAGATGTCACATGTCTTCGCATTTTTGATTTTAGGACATGCCGGTTTCCTCACGATGTTTTCCTTCACCGTTTTGAGAGCAGTGGTGATGAAATAATTTACGCAATGTAAAGCGCCTGTTAGGGTTCGAACCTACGGCCCACATCAAGTAAGTCATGGCCGTTACCACTGGGCTACCACTGCTCCTCCACTAATAATTATAATAAATAGCTAATTCATCATTATTTTATATCTTCTTGCTTATAACACCATCCACGGCAGCTACAAGCGATCTAAATCATGGCAAGTATCGCATAACACACAACTATGCGCAACCGCGGGCTAATTGCTACTGATTTACATTTTAGGTACAATACCGTTTATTTAGAGAGCAGTGGTGGCCCAATGGTAACGGCCGCGACTTACGAGTTGTAGGTCGTAGGTAACCCGGACAGGCGCTTTACTTTGTGTAAATTATTTCATCACCACTGCTCTCAAAACGGTGAAGGAAAACATCGTGAGGAAACCGGCATGTCCTAGAACCAAAAATTCGAAAACATGTGACATCTACCAACCCGCACTTTTTTTTTTTTTTTTTTGAGGGTGGGCAATCATCAAATAACTTCTCCCGCTCTGGGCGGAGCGGGAGGGTGTGTCAGACTCTTACTGACTAAAACCCACCCGTATTCCTTCCTGTTGCCTGTGTTGCGGGGGCCTCGGTGACCCATAAGTACCTTCCCGCGACCCCGGCAGGCATCGGCCCTAGTGGACCCCTACTTTTGTGCTGACGACATCTCTTTGAGGCGCGCGTGGAATACGACGCGCCGTCGACCCGGGCCTGGTCCTTACCGGACGGTGAGCTACCCATTGCTCACCGTCCGCAAGCCCGCGCCTACGGTGGCCGGAAATCCGCCCGGGATTCCCGACGCCCTGGGCGTCTCCTGCGGCGGCTAGGGGCGAGAGGGCGCGAAGCGTGCCTTTCCCTCAACCGTCCCGCCTCCTCCTTCGCGAGCATTACTGCTTCGCAGAAGGAGGTGACGGCTGCCCATGCCCTCTCGCTCCGTACCATGGCCTGAACCAGGGCCGGACGCGAGAGGTCTCTGCCGCCGATCACCTCCACGAGGACACGGCGGTGCTCAGCCCAAGCCGGGCAGATCTCCACCGTATGCTCCACCGTGTCCTCCGGGCGATCCACACAGTGGTGACACCCGGACGTTTCCTCCCGCCTTATCCGACACAGGAACCTCCCGAAACTGCCGTGTCCGGTGAGGACCTGCGTCAGGCGGAAGGTGAGGACGCCGTGGCGCCTCTCCAGCCACTCCTCAAAGAGGGGACTTATCGCCGCAATTGTGGCGTGCCCAGCACTGGGTTGCGACAACCGTACTTTCCATGACGCCATGAGATCCCGCCGGAGCTCCGTCCGCTGTGCCGCGATTTCTCGCGGCAGCGGACTTACGCCCCGGCGTTTCGCCTCCTCGCGCCACTCCCATACGTGCGCGAGGACTTTTGCCTCCAGATCCCATGGCGGCAATCCGGCAAGGAGGCTCGCTGCCTCACAGGAGACCGTGCGGTATCCTCGGACCATCCGGATGGCCATGACCCTTTGGGCCGCGCTCAACCGGCGGGCTGGCCGCAGCGCCAGAGAGCGCGCCCATACAGGAGCCCCGTAGAGGGCCATGGACCGCACGACCCCCGCGTAGAGCCTCCGGCAGGAGGCGTTTGGACCCCCTGGATTGGGCAGGAGCCGCTTCAATGCAGCGCCCGCCCGCTCCAGTTTGGGAGCCAAACGTCGGAAATGCTCCACGAAGTTCCACCGGCTGTCGAGGACGAGTCCCAGGTACTTCATCGTCGACTCGACGCCGATAGAAACCCCTCCTACCGTTATTTGGGACCCCAACGGTGGCGCGTTCCGAGGACCATGAAAACACATGGCCTCGGACTTGTGCAGGGCCACCTCGAGTCCCAATTGCCGGATCCTTTCGACGATTGTCGCAACCCCGCGTGCCGCTAATTCGGCCGCCGCCTGGTGCGACCTCCCCTGCGCCAGGACCAACGTGTCGTCAGTGTAGCACACTACGCTGACGCCGCTAGGGAGGTCGGCGCGCAGCACCCAGTCGTATCCGATGTCCCACAGATGCGGCCCCAGGACCGATCCCTGTGGGACACCGCACGACATCTCTTGCCGGTTCCACACTCCCTGGTGACCGGGGTAGATGACGGCCCTGTCCGTCAAATAGGCCTCGACCACACGACAGAGGTAGGTCGGCATCCGGTGATACCGGAGTGCCTCCCTGATGCAACTCCAGGGCAGGGTATTGAAGGCATTGGCGATGTCTAGAGACACCGCCAAGACGACCCACCCTGGGCAACAGCATTCCCCGTCGTCAGGGCTCGCACATGCATGATGGCGTCCACCGTAGAGCGCCCTCTGCGGAAACCAAACTGGCTCTCCGCCAAATCCGGCCCCACCCGCACCAGCTGGCCGACGAGGCGGTCTGCAATGACTCTTTCAAAGAGCTTGCCCACCTCGTCGAGCAGCACGATGGGCCGATAAGCGGACGGAGAGTCCGCAGGGCGCCCTGCCTTCTTTATGAGGACCAGTTTCCCCGTCTTCCAGCGAAGCGGGAACTGGCCCCTCTCCATGCATGCGCTTAGGAGCCCCCTAAGTCGAGGCCCGAGAGCCTCCAAGGCCAGGACCCAGGCCTTCCCAGGTAAGCCGTCGGGTCCTGGGGCGGTATTTTTGGCATTAAGCCTGCGTACCGCCGCTCTCATTTCTACCTCGGTCACCTCCGGAGCATCGTCGTCGCCGTCGTCGTTGGCGGTGTGGTCCGCATCGGGCACCGCAGTAGGCGGAGCCATAGGCGGGGAGGTGTGTTCCCCTCGGGAAGGGAACAGAGCGCTCACCACGTCCTCCACAAGCTGGGGCCGGAGACTCTGCGTTAGCGGGGGAGCCCATGGGCGGAGTTTATCCCGCACCACTTTGTACGGGCGTCCCCACGGGTCCCTGTCCAGAGTCCCCAGCGACTCCTCGCGGGCCAACCCCCTGGCCCGCAGGATCTCCGCTTGGAGGGCGGTCTTCGCCGCTCTGTACCCCTCGTACAGCTCCGCCTGAATGGCTTCCGTATCCGGAGGTTTGATACGGAGCCTGCGGTGCCTGGTGTACCGGCGTCGCGCAGCCACGCACGCAGTGCGCAGAGCCGTCAGCTCCTGCGACCACCAATACACCTGGCGCGAGGCACGTCCAGGCTGGACCCGGGGCATTGCCACGTCACATATGTCGGACATGGCCTCCCGGAACCACTCCGCCTCGTCGTTGATGTCGGCAGGCCTGTTCGGTGGTGACACCCAGGCCTGCACGATCGAGGCTTCCAGGAGGAGCTCCCGGTCCAGCTGCTTCAGCGCCCACCGCGGACCACTCGGGGCCCGTCGGACCGGCGCGTCCGAGGTCTGGGCGGAGACGTCGAACCGGATATACCGGTGATCGGAATAGGTCTCCACCCCCTCAATGACACGCCAGTCAACTACACGCGGCGACAACCAACCCGCACTGGGCCCGCGTGGTGGATTACGGCCCACTCCCTCTCACAGAGAGGAGGCCTGTGTCTCAGCAGTGGGAACATTAAATATAAAATTTGTATTTATTATAATTTTTTTTATTTCTTATATATTCCCGTAAATAAGAAATAAAAAAAATCTACATCAATTTTTTTTGTAAACGTAGGATTTTACGACGAGTAAACGCTTTTTTTTGTGACTTTCCTTTATAAATTACCCTCACATTTCTGACTTTGATGTGTTTTGATTTCATTACCGGCCGTCAAGTTCCATTGAGGAAGATTGGTTTCCCCCTGACCTACCACAGCGCACAGTCTTACCTTAAGTATTAATTTTTAATTTAGTTTTTGATGTGCAAGATCTTTCCTCTCACTTTATGTGGGAGTGATTTCGTGAAAAGGGACGGAAGTGTGTAGACAGGAAGTGACAGCTTGAGCATGGAATAAGTAAGTACTATATAGATTGTAAGTAGAGGGGGTCGCATGTCGATTAGTGGGTGACTATTAGTAATGAATAATTATTCGAATAAATATTTCAGTATTTAGCTTTTTTAATTCTGAGGTTAATTTCTGTCGCTGCTCAGTTGCTTATTACAAAGGTAAGATGTCAGCCGTTAGGTACACATCATGTGCTACTACTGTAAGCCTCAATTGTTTCTAATAATAATATAATCTTAATTAAAATATTAATTATGAATTTATGACATTTAAACATAAATTATTTGCACGCTTGCTTGCAGGCAGAATACAATGACTTTAAGGCTGTAAGATCTTCCCTTGTAAACTATGTATTTTCTTGCAAATAAACATTTTGAATTTGAATTGAAAGGAGAAAGCTCATGGATGTATGGGACTCCGTACCAAGCTGCATCAAAATCAAACATTCTTTCTTATAAACTACACTTATCATATTAACTCCTACAAAAGTTCATTTTGTAAACAAAACCCGGGTTTTGGAGTTATTTTCAAAAACGAAAATAACCTACAAACTAGGTAAGTAATGTTGTTCGACGATACCAATGACGTTTTGAAGTGAAAACTTCATTAGGCACGTTGGGCACTTCTGGGATAGGGAAAAAGCACTGGACTTGCGTGACCGTCACGGTCAGATACATAATTATACAGATGTGCGTGTATGTGTGTTTTCACTTCTTCACTTCTGACTTGCAGTCCTACGACTGTTTTTTTTTATAGACATCCGCTAATATTATTAAGAATTATGAGATATAGCACAGAATACATAATAGGTGCTATAGCGACGTACAGCCGCGACATGGGGGTGCCTTACTGAAACTCGGGGATTTACCCGACCTTTATATTGCTAAGATTGTGAGTGGGTAACGAATCTAAGGGTAATACGTAGGTATACATACCTACGTAAACGTAGTCGTATCGTTCCATGATATATCATGGGACGCTAGCGTGATCACACTACCACACCAATACCAATAAAACATTATCATTAAAGTGCTTGTTGAGTCTAGAGTGTCTTGAACAATACCTTTGGTAATCTTTAAATTCTTACTATTAATGACAGACTATTGATTATGCTCATGTTGTCGTCGTGAATCGACTAGGTAAGTGATAGACAGTGGCGTGCCTAGGGTTTCAAAATAACGCAAGCCCAATAAAATTTTAACCGATTTCAAAAAAAGAAAGTTCAGTTTTCGACTGAGTATGTAGGTACCTACGTATCTACGTATGTATCATCGCAATTTTCTCATAAACTACTGGTTAGGTACAATAAATTCTCTATCGAGCATTTTAGTAAGGCATGCCGGGGCTTTTGGGCTTGTATGAAGATACCGCCACTGGCTGATAGAAAAAATAAAACAATCAGGTCCATTTGGTTTTTAATAGCAATTCATATTCAAAGATATTTATTTAAAATCATTTTTACTTATATCATTCATCATATTCCCCAGTTACATCATTACACCGTGCTCAGCTCAAATATCACACTACAGTCATTACATGAGCACAGCAGCCCACTGTTCGCTTACTGACGAGGCAGCTGCAGCAATAACCTACTGAAATGAAATTAAATGAAATGAAATTGTTTATTCTGTAAATAGGATATGAGAATCACTTTTACACGTCATATTAAAAAATAAGCTAGATGGAGTCGACATTTCCTATCTGACTACCCCTGAGAAGAAATGGCGAAACAAACTCAAGGGTCAAAGTCTCTTTTAAAGTCCAGACATAATCTTGGTCAGATCATGTGAGGACCATGTAGATCTATGTCTGAAATGGTCTTTTATAAAGAACCACACAAATTTGAGTGGACCTGTCCAGTCAGTGCAAGCATTTGTCAGTAATCGTGTAGCTCAACTCAAAACTTAAGGAGCTCAACGACTCGACGAACAATACCAAGGAAAGGACAATTGGGTTGGCCGCATAAAGAACTCAAAATGCCAGACCATCATTACTATGGTTTCTAATGTGTTGGCCACAGCATCATCTCTGCTAATCAATAAATATGTGTGATAAGTATGACTGTTGACATGTCTCGATTTAATCCTACCTCTTAAGAGGCTATTATTAAGCCCTAAAATCAAAGGTACGTCATCATAAATAGTATTATTCACTTCAACTTAATAAATACCAGTCCGACGGATGTGTTCCCCAATAAGATCTAGCCTGTTTGAGTTGGTAGGTCCCAAGAGCAAAACGTTTTAAATCAGTTATTGTTAGTTGTGGAAATCCATCTCAATGTGGATAATTGCTGTCAATCATCTGAAAATTCACTATTGAGATTTGCCTGTTCAACATAACTTGCCAAATGGTTCTCAAGTGAAAGCCTATTGTTAGCAATTCTTACATACTCCAAGGCTTCTGGTGAATCTTCTACAACAACATGAAACTTATTTATTCATCCGGCAAATTAGCGTCTGACAGACCAGGGCGATTGGAGTTGTGCTGATCACGACGTTGTACTTCTCTTGTAGCTGATCTCCAACAAGCAGCACATACTCTTTCCAATCTTGAGATCTAAAAAAGTAAAATGTAATAAATATATATATATATATATATGTATAAACCTACATTAAACATATAATTCAAAATATTTCACAATGGGTTACAGGTTTGATAAAAGAATGTACATAATGTAATGTAACTGTTTTGAATACATGATAATGATCAGGCAGTAATTGTGTCAAAATAGGTAATAATATCACACACGGGGATACACGGGGAGTCTTTGGGTCAACTATACTAAAAGAACGTTAGATGACCTACGCGTACAATATAATAATATTTTTAGGATGATGTTGGGACTGCCGCGATGGTGCAGCGCTTCTGCTATGTTTGCGCAAAACCGAACTGACGGCTTCCACGCCGTCATTCGTAAGAAAACCGCGTCGCTGTTGTCAAGGTTGCGGGCGAGTGGCAACAGCATCCTAAAAACTATGGCGGAGAGTATTGACTCTCCGATTGTTAAAAGTTTTGTGAGAAGGACAATCACTGGACATTAAACCGGAGGTATCCTTTTCACAATACTATTTTTTTTTATTATTCTCTATTGTATCTCAGCTACTAACACTAGAAATAAGTTATTTTTGTTTTGCTTACTAACACGATGGATCACTGTTGTCCGAAAAATAAAGAATATTATTATTATTTTATTATATCTAATAGCTACAACATTCTTTGTTTGTAAAACCATCACATATCGGGACACAATAAACACATCTAATTAGTATTATCACTATCAAATGGAGAAAAGAAGAACGTTAACAAGAAGATGAAGTATTTTTTTTTTTTACAATACAACAAGCAAATATATTTACCAGGTGTAGCGGAACATGTCTAACTAAAATGTTTCTCTCTTATCGATCTTGTCTTACAGGATATGTTCTAGTTGCACGTAGAATAAAATTGTCGCAAGAAAAACATACTCTTCTATGACCAAAAGCAGGTAAAGATAAACTTCCTTCACTGACTGTGTTTGCTCGATCTTGAAGCAGTGTCAAACAATCTGTGCAAAGCAAACATTCTGAAGACGGCTGGAATAAAAACCAGGAATGAAAAGGTGTGTTGTTACATGTTCTGTAACATATTCACAGAAGTTACACCTATAATCAAGCGTAAAAGCTTGTTTGGCCTCGAACAGTTCGTTTTTTGCTATCTGTTGTTATTTATTTGTTATTTCGTGTGCGAGTCTAAAATAAATATGTTTTCTTTGTTTCTATTTAAATAATGTTTTGTAAGAATAAAGATGGTACACGTGTGCTTACCTGAGTAGGAGTTATCCACGACTGTAACAAGTTAATCATTGGAGTAGACACTTGTTCTAATGAATGTGTAAGTAGGTTTCTGGGTATCAAAAATGAACAATTGATACATCAGTTTTGTCGGGTCAGTCGGTCGACCCCATCACGGCTCGACATATTTTCACAACGAGATACACAGAAATAAGTTCATAAAATACAAACAAGTTCTGCTTCGCAACACACAATACAATAATTAATTAATCTCAACTCCCAAACACAGACGGAAGTATTCGCTAGCACAAACAAAGCTACTACGTCAGAACTCAGATCAAATGTAAAAATGACTGCCGGCGCCGGCCGAGATTAAGAGATATGATCGATAAATCAAAATCTTTAGTAAGAAAATCGATTTTGTGTTAATTCGAAATAATAAATCGATTTGGTGTACATATTTTACTTAATTGTTACTGTTATTCAATAAAAAAAGATAGCAAAGCTATAAATATGATTCGTGAATTGTTTTTTCAAGCAAATGTTATGGTTATTTAATACAAAAAAGAAACGTTAGGAATTGACTGGTTAGTCGATTCATAAAGCATCGATTCTATTGCATTCAACATCTCTATGGCTGTAAACGACTGTAGATGAAAAAATGATAATCTTTTAAATAAGAATTCTATTCTATTTTAATTAATGTAGAATCAGCAATGCATAATTCTTTTACGAGATTTTTTAAAAGACGTGATCATGATACTTTATAATTCAATCATATCATGTGAAACGGAACGTCATGTGTAGGTAGTAAAACACTTTACACTTTACATTAAATTCCCTGTTCAAAAATCAAATCCCCGACGCGTAATGACGTAATAAAATATTGGTACCACTTTGGATCATTCTCCTTTATTTTGAATTTATTTTTTGTTTATCACGCCTGTATTTCTCGAAGGGTTAGACAAAGGTGCACTTTAGTACAGTCCAATTTCGCCAGTTATGTTTAAGTCCCATGTAATACGGGGCGAGCCTATTGCAATGAACGGGGCACAGATCCAGACCCCGAGCAACTGAGAAACTGCCCTACTGAGAAATTCCTGATGGAAAAATCCAATAACACTTTGCTCGACCTGGGACTATCCCTTGCAACCACTAGAGCAACGAAGCAGAATCAAATCAAAATCATCACAATTGAAAGAAATTATTAAAAATTTGAGTTCACAGTAGGTAGGACCTAACACAATCGACAGCGCACAGGTGAGGAAGATTGGCTTTCTTTACCAGACCCTGGAGTCTCGACCTAAATAGCGATCGCTTTACGACCGAATTTGGTCGCAAAGTCCTAATGGGGTCCCTAGACGGTCAGAATTCCTTGACAAGACTGTCTAAGGCGACCGAATTCGATCACTATCTATGTTGAGACTGCAGCCCCTGGAACCGCAAGAACATCATCATCGTAATAATTGAACAAAAATTAAATTAAATTAAAAGTCAAATTAAATCAGAAAGAGAAACTCCGCAGACGGTATCGATATGAAAACAAGATAAAACATTTTTTTTATTTATGTAGTATAAGTTGAAAAAATATTAAATAGATTTTCTGATCTGATTTACACAAAATAAAAATATTATTTTAAACTGATGTTTCAAGTAACTACACTACCTACGGTCAAACTAATATAGTCAATTCGCTTTTGTTTTTTTTTCTTTTGTTGCGGAGTTGCGCTAGCAAGTTTTATTTGACCCTATATATATATTCTTTATCAAGTATTGAGACTTTATGGAACACAAATACGCGTACCTGCTACGCCGTAGCAGCCGTAGCAGCTCGTAGTCACTGGAGTAGCTCGTAGTAACACTGCAAGTAACACTGCGTAGTAACACTGCAAGTAACACTGCGTAGTAACACTGCTAGTAACACTGCAAGCTTTGGTTCGAAGATTTCAGAGATTGACAAAAGGATCAACGTATCGAAAAGGAATTTCAATAAATCAAGTTGGTTTTGTTACAAATAACGTTATTTATTTAAAGAAATGCAGACGTAAAAAGCAAGGATATAACTGTTTCTCCATATTATAATTCTTTCTACAATTAATCTAGAGAGTTGTGACGTCATTATAAGTATTGGACTACCAGTACATTATCACATTCAATCAATCTACCTAGCATTTTCTCAACTATGTTGGGGTTGGCCTCGCCTAAATGGATGCAGCTGAATACTAGTAATTTACAACAACCATACTGGGTTGTGGTAAATTACTAGTATGACTAGACAGGCTGATTGTCAGACTTTTGAGCTTCTGACGACCCGTAACGACTGTCAAAGATCTACAAATGGCAGCCGGGACCCACGGCTTAACGTGCTTTCTGAGGCACGGAGGGGTACAAGGGGTACTCGATACATAATAGGTGGTCAACCATCCAAGAACTAACCGCGGCAAGCGTAACTTAACCTTCGAATAACCCGTGCGGCTGTTATTATTTAGCCATGAGTTCCTAGTTCATTATCACATTATTAGGAAGTAATTAGAGACGTAGGTGATGGACGGGGGGACGAAGGTGGGGGACGGAGGGTGACTAATTGGATTAATTAAAAATTATTCCCCACCATTTAGGTATCGTGATTAAAAAATTAAGGCCCCATTCGTGCGAAAAGTAATTATCACAAGGACAGGCCGACTTAAATACCTTAATCACCGAACATTCTGCATGACGACGAAGGGTTTCAGCAACATTGCTCACTCTCTCAGGGATTAAAGTTATTTTTCACTTTGTTTTTTGGAAGTCGGTTGTTTTTGTTTTTTTTGGTAAGAATAATTTTTTTTTTTCATTAACTTTGTTATATACATAAACACACATACATAAACTCAATCCTTCTTCCCATGGGGGGAGGCAGAAACTACAGAACGTCACCTGCTACGATCCTTTTAAACTCTTTGTTCGTTTACGTACATACATCTGGTCATACACGCACGCTGATGGCAAGTACTTAGCATCTATGATCTATGATCAGCCTGTGATGTTCCCACTGCTGGGAGGAGGGAATGGGCCGTTATCCACCACGTGGGCCCAGTGCGGGTTGGTAGATGTCACATGTCTTCGATTTTTTTGTTTCTAGGACATGCCGGTTTCCTTACGATGTTTTCCTTCGCCTTTTTGAGAGCAGTGGTGATGAAATTAATTACACAAAGTAAAGCGCCTGCCTGGGTTCAAACCCACGATCTACAACTCGTAAGTCGGGGTCGTTACCACTGGGCCATCACTGCTCTCTTATTAGTACTTAGCATACTGTTTACAATTTGATGAAAACAAAAAAGGACCCTGCAGAATTATTGGGAATTTGAAAACAAAAGTCTGTCGATGAAAGAACACATTTATTAATCTCTCGTTATATATAGTAATATATCTCTTAAGTACAGCTACCACTCACGTATGTACAAACATATAAATAGTACATTCACTTACATAACTATTTACATATGAAATCCTTTCTACTACTTACTCAAAGTCTGGAATGTTGTTATGAACTAGTAGCATATCAGGCCTGTTACTCACCCAGCGGTTTTGACACAACTGACTTTCAATATATAATGAGCCTATAATGTTCCCACTGCACAGGATTCCTCTCTGTGGGTGGGCCGTAATCCACCACGCGGGCCTAGTGCGGATTGGCAGATATCACTTCGAATTTTTTGTTTTAGGACATGTCGGTTACCCCTCGATGTTTTCCGTTTTCCTTCACCATTTTGAGAGCAGTGGTGATGAAATAATTTACACAAAATAAAGCGCCTGTCTGGGTTCGAACCTACAACCTACAACTCGTAAGTCGCAGCCGTTACCACTGGGCCACCACTACTATTTACTGACTTTCAATAAAAAGCATGTATTAGAAAAGTATGGTAGTATTCAAGACTGTGGTACATACCATCCAATTGAACAGCTTCTCTACGGGACCAACATCGTGATCGCAAAAAAATAATTAGCCGTCTTATACATTTGGGTCGAGTAGGTATTGACGTTTTGTATGGGACAGTTGATATTCTTTTCGCGATTACGATGTTGGTCCCATGGAGAGAGTTGTTTAATTTGAAGGTCTTTACCACACCCTTAAATATGACCACTCAGTATTGTTACATGCTGAACTGTAGGATTTTTTTCCGCCAAACACAAACACAAATTGAATCAAGGGCCCGAGGGTTTTGGTAATAAAGTAAAGCTGAAAAATTTTCGTAACATTCCTTACTTTGCAACACAACTCTTCAATTCTAACACACGCTAATAATTATCACGTCTTTTAGCCCTTCACTTAATAATACAATGCTCTATCTTTCCAAATTAAGATTCACTGGTCTTATTACTAAGTTTATTTACAAAGCTTATCTTAATTTCAAATCATGGCATGAAATAACTAAGCACAATACGTTTGAGTTCTAAAATTATATATATTTTTTTGCATTTTCGGTTGATTTGGAACGATTTTACTACACAATTTAAGGAGTGTCATTAAAATCGTTCAAAAGTCACGCAACTAATCAAAACAAACAAAAACAAGGGAATTTAGAGGTTTCTAATCATGATGATCAACTTGCATACATTTTGTTAGTTATAATTAAAACACGCTTAGTTCTGAGAATTACACTTGTGGCGAACTCACAAAAATCTATAATTATCAAGTGGTACAGCCCGATACAAACTAAGGCGGCTCGGAACTTGAAGCGAGTCGCTGCGCAGTAAAAAATCACGTGTCAGTGGGGGGCACTTCAGAGCCGCCTAAAGCTTGACTCATACTAAATCATGAAGTTTTATTTTATTCTAAATACATTTGAGACTTATCACTAGAGCAATAGTTTACAATTTAAGTACAATATTTACATCACTTATAACGTCATAGCAAAATCTATGATTACTTACATACATTTTCCACACATTTTTAATAAAGTAAGCTGGTTTAAGTACGGGAACTCGAATAAACACAAAAGAGAAAGGAATGGTAGATCCATTCCTTTCTCTTTTGTGTTTATTCTGGATTTTATAATCTGATTACAGGAATATTTAGATTTTATAAAGACAAAAGACAAAATACTATTATTTTTTAATCTGAAAGCAAGATAACATTTAGAATTTAATGTCTTCTAATAGTAATAACATCAATATTTAGATATTATATCATTAAATATACGAGTATCTTAGTGACGAATATTTACAAGTACATATTGCTTCAATACACTAATCACATTAGAACTATAATATTTAACGGAATATTATGAAAGATGGAATGTGCAGTGTAAAATCATAAATACTAGCGTCAAATACATCGAGATAAATAAATTATGTGTAACATAAGTTTAAATAGCATCTCATCGTTAATGAAGAGAATGTGTTTATTTGTTGCAAAAATAAGTGAGTCATCGATATAAACAAACGAAGGCGTACTACTGTGGCTGTTGTTTAAATTAATAGTATTATGTTTTATAAACTAATCCGAATTAATAGCAGAAGGTCTTTATGTGTGTACAGTTGCTGATTGGAAGCTTAAATGAAATTACTGGTCAGTAGAGGGAACTGTTAAAAGCTTTTAGAAAAATCAATCATTTTCTAGCAACATACTATTACACAATTTGTTAAGTTAAAGAATTTACTAGTTAATTCTATACCAATTAGTGACCTCGTCGCTCAAGAGAAAAGGTTCAAGTTCATTTTGGTTCCAAAAATTTCGGATGATTTTGGCCAACGCATCGTAAGTAAAAGTGGCCAAAAGTAATTTTAAATCAACTATCACACATAGGGCCAGTTTCTAGAATGATAATTATCGCAAAATTAATCTGACAAATTATCAAGCGCGCGTAAACTACTGTGATTGGTTGAATGATTTCAACAGCCAATTGCAGCAGATAACGCTCGCTCTGTCACATTAATTTTGCGACAATTTTGTTCGAGAAACCGGCCAATAAGATACATCATTAATAAGGCTATCAGGAATTCTGTTTTTCTTCTAAGCACAACATCAATTAATCATCATTGAATGAAATCAAATCCCAGCTCTTAAATTAGAGGTGACTTATTTTAGTTGTGGAGTCATTCGATTCTATCAAATTTGAAATCAAAACCACTGACTTTTTTAACTTACCCAAACATACTATATTAAAGGGTAAAAGTAAATAAGTTGGCGGAACTCCAATGACGTGATGGGTACCGATATCTAAACACGATGAAAAAAAGATGTGATGATTGTTTGTAGGTACTTGAGATATCAGTTTAATAAATAAGTTTTTTTTGTGTAAGCTACGTGACGAATAAAAAATGATTATCTGAACATATTCAAGTTCAAGAAACTAAAAATCCAGCGGTCATTGACCCCAAAAATAAACTTCAAATTAATTTATTTTTTGTTACCCTCGTGTTTAGATATCGATACCAACCACGTCTGCGGAGTTTCTCTAGCTATTTAAATTTAACCCTATATAGCTCTAACCACATAACTTTTTAGAATATTAGACCATCTGCAATCCTTTATTGAGGCTCTCGACGTGTTCCTTGGCCTTCATCCGCAGCGCCGCGATGGAGGAAGAGCGCGGGTCCGGGGGGGCGCCACTGTTGGCCGGAGCTGGTGGCGTCAGATAACTCGGGTAACCAGACGGGGGATGGCTCAGGAAACCTGAGGAACATGGGCACTTTCTTTAGTATGCTATAACCGCTCATCAATTACTATAATGTGGGTCTATAAATAAAGAAAGAAAAATAAAATACGTTTAATTGCGTTTAAATTCAAATCCACGCAAAACTGCTATCGATCTTGGAATACAGAACACGTAACATATGTGAAACGGTGGACAGTCAGGATGGTCACAAGAAACGATGTGCTTGCACTATATATGGTTTATTCTTTTTAAAATCGGACAGAGTTACCACTTAAGGTTTTTGCACTTGGTGACGGTTACAAAACAACTGACTCAAACTGCCTAACACATCCGCATTTATAGATTTCACTAATAACTAAATAATTAGATTGCATTACTTACTATAACGAGTAAAATTGAATAACAATTATTAACAAAGAAATAAATGAATTAAAGTATATAAATAAATAGTCTTAAGCAACCATCAATTTAAACTTAATAATTGGCGCGCCGGAAGCTGACAAACTGAAGGCGCCATATTGTATAATCAACATTTCTGATTATTTTAAATCACCAAGAATAAATCAAACAGTTACCTAAACAATATCATAACAATTAACTATTAAAATAATATAATTGATTTTAAGAATGATTGAATGATGTTACAAAGTCGAGCTGGTATAAGCAGGACCCGAAGTCGATAACACTCGGCCATCCTGTGTTTGACGTGTCCCACGGCGGTCAGCATTGCCCATCACTGGTCTGTCGCTGGTATTCAGCGTCTGGAATAGTAAACAGTATGGGCAGTACATTTATTCTTCTAATTAACAGATCGAAAGGTACAGTAATTGCAGTTCATATCATATAAGAGCTTTTATAATATTGTGTTGTTCATAAGATCTCACATAGCTTATTCCATGTCGCTCAGTTCGTAGGTATTGTGTAAATGTTATATCTGACACAGCTATAATAACTCCTATATCACACAGCTTTAATTATTCACACAGCTTTAATTATTCACACAGCTTTAATTATTCACACAGCTTTAATTATCCACACAGCTTTAATTATTGACACAGATTTAATTACTCCTATCTCATACAGCTTTAATTATGATAAGCTTTTATACAGCTGTAATTTGTGGAAGAGTGCGACTTACATTTATAATAAATAAATCTGTTAATCAAATTTAGACAAGGGTTTTATTTTGTTTTATGTGCTTAATCTGTACCAAATAAATCATCCTATTAAGTTAGGTACCCACGCATGTTATTTTTTTTTTTACAATACAAATTTGAATATAACTTTAATTAGCTTTCTAACAGGTCTATCAGATCATCCCTATCGACTTCATGGTCACTACCACTACTTTCATCAGATATAGACGATTTATAAGGTCGGAGGACTTCACCACGTACAACTGCTGTAAATTTTCTATACCCTTTCATACCCTTTATACTACTTATCGTGTAACGATCTAACGAGTGATCAGCTTTGCATATTTTATAGGGCCCTGTGTACAAACCGTTAAGTTTTCTAGTTACGTTCGCGCTTTCCCTAGTAATTCCTCCTTTCCATAACACTAATTGCCCTACAGAGTACTTAACGCATTACTTATGAGATCGGTCGAATCTGTCCTTCATGAGGGTCATATTTCTATCAATACGCAATTTAGCCGTACTTCGCCGTTCCTCAAGAGCCTGCGCTTGACCTTCAAAATCGTTAGGTTGCCCGTTCGGATAAGCCGGTAACCGTGAATTGAAATGGCCAAATAATAACTTAAAGGGGGGAAAACCGGTTGTTGTATGAGGAGTATTATTTATGCCCCAAACTATATCACTCAAGTGATCATCCCAGGTGCACTCGCTGTCAGACATAGTATTTAAACCGTTAATCAAAGTTCGATTTACACGTTCTACTTGGCCATTTGATCTAGGGCTTGCAATAGCGTTTAAGACATGTTTGAATTGCATTTCCTCAGCAAATTCTTTAAAATATCTACTTGTAAATGCTTTTCCCCTATCCGTAATGATCCTGCTTGGGTTTCCAAACTGAGAAATAATATCTTGTAAATGCTTTATAGTTTCAACGGAACTACAGCTTTTACAAGCTTTCGAAAATACAAATTTTGTAAACGAATCTATAACAACGAGTACATAAGAGTTTCCTTTACGAGTCTTAACGAACGGACCTAGATGATCAACATGTAGTGTGTGCATGGGAACAGCCGCCTTTTGAATTGGGTGTAGCTCTCCTTGCAATTTACCATGATCCCCCTTTCCGTAAGCACATCGAAGACATCATTTGATGTATTTACGAATAAACCTAGTCATGCCCTCAAACCCAAATTGTGCTTTAATGGTCTTTTCACACTTATCAAAGCCAACATGTCCTATTTGATCATGGAATTTTTGTAGTAAGCCCCATTTTGCTAATTTAGGTATAACAAAACGATGTCCGTTGATTGTTTGTCTATAGAGAAGGTCGTCTTTAATTACATAATTACTAGTTATATCATTGTTTTTTTGTGCCATTACGCAACTGGGTCAGGATCGACTGGATGTTTTCGTCCTGCAACTGTAATGTTACCAGCCAGTCGGAATCGTCAATTAATAAAACAGTACTCTGTACTGGATTCCTACTCAAAGCATCTACGTGTCTCATACGATCACCAGATCGATACTCGATTTGTAGATCGTAGTCTTGGATTGAAAGCCACCAGCGGGCTATGCGAGGAATCAGGTCCTTTTTAACTAAGGTAGTTCGCAACGCGGCACAATCTGTCACTACAGTGACAGGAATACCTACAAGATAAATTCGAAATCGTTTGAGAGATTCTACGACTGCTAATGTCTCCAGCTCATAGCTATGATAAAATTGTTCCTCTTTACTTGTGACCCTACTAAAATACGCAATCGGTTTCAGGACATCATCAGTTTGGTATTGCAAGAGTATACCGCCTAGTCCTAGCTTACTGGCGTCGGTGTGGAGCTCAGTACGTGCATTTCTGTCGTAAATGCCTAAAACCGGTCTTTCGATAAGACGTTCTTTTAAAGTCCAGTTTCGTGGGCGGAATCCCAAGTCCATTCTACATCCTGTTTTGTTAACTATGTGAGGGGTCTAGCTATTTCTGCAAATCCGCGAATAAACTTCCTAAAATACGATGTCAAACCAATAAATTGACGGATTTCATGCACATTACGAGGTTTTTTGTATTCAGCTACGCAGTGAATTTTAGCTTGTCCCGGTTGTATTGTACCTGCGGTAATCTCATGTCCCAAATAATTTACGCTTTTCTTCAAAAACGAACATTTACTTAAATTCAGTTTTAAATTGGCTTCTGACAAAAATTGCAGGACATCGCCCAATAATCTGAGTCCGTCATTGACCGAGATGGTTGGAAGCATTACGTCATCTAAATATGAAGCAACGTCATTGCCCAGTCTACCCAGTACTACTTTAATGAGACGTGAGAACACCGCCGGCGCATTGGCCAGACCAAATGGCATTTTCAAAAACTCGTATTGCCCTGAAGGTGTTACAAACGCGGTTTTATGAACGGAGTCTTCAGCTATTCTAACTTGGTAATGGCCTTGTGCAAGGTCTAAAGTAGTGAATAACGATTTTCCAGACAAACGAGTTACCTGGTCATCTATATGAGGCAACGGATAACGATCTTTGATAGTGCGTGCGTTGAGTGCTCTGTAATCTATGCATAATCTATAATCACCGCCTTTCTTCTTTACAAGGACTACTGGACTTGCATAGTCAGACATAGACTCCCTTACAACACCTGCATCAATAAGATCCTGAACTTTTTCGCTAACAATCTCATTTTCCTTATAAGAAAGTCGATAAGGTTTGCAGTAAACAGGTTGCTCGGTTGTTGTCTGAATATGCATCTCCAACACGTCGGTACATCCTAATTCTTTGGTATTGTCCGCAAATAAGTGTCTGAATTTATTTAATAGTTGTAGCAATCGATTGCTATCATTGGTTTCTAAATCACCTACATCTAAATCAGATAACTGTAATTTTCTGTCAGTTGATTGATTAATTGTCATTATGTTCGTATACGTACTACTGTTTATATCACCAAATAGTTCCGCGCGCGCTACGAGTCTATTTGGTTGCCACTCTTTAATATCATCCCCGATATTAACTACTTTTAAAAAAACAATCCCTCGACCTTATAAGTCCTCCTATAATGGCATAAGACATACTTCCTAGCTCAAAATAAACAGAACGCATAAGAAAAGTATGGTTAGGATTAAAATCGACATATACTTGTACGAAAGCGGAACTTCGTTGTGGTATTACACTATGATATTTTAAATAGACAGGGAATTTTGAAATGAAGTCCGTTTCATTCAACTGCATATGACTTAGTTCATTATTTAAATCAAAATTACACACAAACTTAACAGAGTTCTCTGAAATAACTAAGCTTATGTTTCTCTGATTTATCATTGATTGGCCGATTATTAAGTCTATATCAGCTAGATCATTACTGGTTAATTCAACAAAACCACTTAAAATTATATTATCTATTTTAACATCAACATGAGATGTTCCCAAAGAATTTGAGTATGCACCACCAAAACCTTTCATTGTAACCGCAGAAGGTATGATTTTTAACTTTAAACTATTAGCTTGTGACATTGTGAGAATATTTAATTTACTACCCGTATCGATATATGCAATAAGATTATGTCCATTAATTACCACTGCCTTCTTGTACAAGTCTATGAAAATATTGTAGGTTGTAAACATAACGTTACTAACCTTTTGAAGCTGTTGCTGTGAAGAGTTGGCCGCAAACCAGCAGCTGGCGGCAGTGTGGCCCGGACGATGACATACGTCGCAGCGTGGAGTCCTGCAGTCCTTTGCCTCGTGTCCTTGTCTTCTGCAGGCGTAGCATTTTCTCGGTAGAAGGTCGGTTTCTTTAGAATTTGGAGCAATATTGCCCCCTCTCCTCCATGTTGAAGTCGGCCGCTTGGAGTTACTTGCTTCCACTTGCTTGTAGTTTTCAAGGGATGATAAATATCCATAGTACAGCTGCGTTGGGGTTTCGCATTGATAGGCTTTAGCATTGGCTCTTATTTCCACTGGTAAACCTTTAATAATGCATTAAATCGCAGATTCACCGATAATGTTGCATTTCTTGAGTAGGGATGCTTTGTCGTGAACGTATTTGGTCATTGTTTCAGAGTCGGTTTTTTTTCGAGCGAGCATAGTCTCTAATAGTTCAACATAATCGGTAGAACGTGGAAAGGCGGTCTCTAATGCATCTTTCCATTCCTTCCAAGTGAGATTATAATTATCCAAGTCGTTATACCAATCACGTGCGGATCCACGAAGACGAATTTGCATGATGAACTGCCGATCCTTGTTATTCCAACCATAAACATCGCCAAATTGGTCAATTTTGTGCAACCAACCTTTAACATTGCTTGATTTTTCATCCGGCTGGAACTTTGGAATAACTTCAGCATCAGTTTGGGTAACACGGTGCCTTTTACGTTGACGGTTTCTTCTATCGGTCTCCTCTTGATCGGAAGAAAAAAAATCAGAGTTTTCGTCATTTTCCGACAACGCTTTTTGATGGTGTCTCCTCTTCTTGGCGCCAATACCATCAATATATGGGCCTGACATATCCCACTTCTGACTGTGAAACGGTGGACAGTCAGGATGGTCACAAGAAACGATGTGCTTGCACTATATATGGTTTATTCTTTTTAAAATCGGACAGAGTTACCACTTAAGGTTTTTGCACTTGGTGACGGTTACAAAACAACTGACTCAAACTGCCTAACACATCCGCATTTATAGATTTCACTAATAACTAAATAATTAGATTGCATTACTTACTATAACGAGTAAAATTGAATAACAATTATTAACAAAGAAATAAATGAATTAAAGTATATAAATAAATAGTCTTAAGCAACCATCAATTTAAACTTAATAATTGGCGCGCCGGAAGCTGACAAACTGAAGGCGCCATATTGTATAATCAACATTTCTGATTATTTTAAATCACCAAGAATAAATCAAACAGTTACCTAAACAATATCATAACAATTAACTATTAAAATAATATAATTGATTTTAAGAATGATTGAATGATGTTACAAAGTCGAGCTGGTATAAGCAGGACCCGAAGTCGATAACACATAACATTTTGCCTGTAATCCCCGAAGGCTTAGGCAGAGGTGTACCACACCCGCGTTTCGCCAGTTATGTTTAGTTCCCAGTTATAGGGGGCGAGCCTATTGCCATCACCCGGGCACAAATCCAGACTCCGGGCCTAATCTCCTAAGAAATTCCAGATGGAAAACCCGATAACACTGCCCGACCCGGGAATATGAAATATCCCGGGAATCTTGGAATATTCATTGATTTATCGGTTTAGCATAGCATAACATAATCAGCCTATAATGTTTCTACTGCTATCACACCGGCCTCCTCTCGGTGAGAGAGAGTGCGCCGTTAGTAATCCACCATGTGAGCCCAGTTATTGGTTCGGAAATAGCCAAATCTGCTAAGTAAAAAATATCTTGTTTATCCTTCATTTAAGTCCATTTACCTGGTAATGCCGTGAGCAATGGTGGTGCCAGCCAAGGGTCGACCGGTAGCCCCAGGCCTCCAAGCCGTGGTATACCGCCTCCTCCGCAGCCGTACTCTGACAGACCAAGACGAGCGGCCTCCATCTTCTCCTGACGGCGCCACTTCGCGCGACGGTTTTGGAACCATACCTGTAAAGAAAGGTAAATATGTTTTAAATCCAATGTGCCTATTTTGAAATTATTATTATTGCTAATATAGATCATTTATAGGAGCAGTGGTGGCCCAGTGGTAACGGCTGCGACTTACGAGTTTGTAGGTCGTGGATTCGAACCCAAGCAGGCACTTAACTTTGTGTAAATTAATTCATCACCACTGCTCTCAAAACGCTGAAGGAAAACATCGTGAGGAAACCGACATGTCCTAGAACCAAAAAATCGAAGACATGTGACATCTACCAACCAGCACTGGGCCCGCGTGGTGGATTACGGCCCACTCTCTCTCACCGAGAGGAGGCCTGTGTCACAGCAGTGGGAACATTATAGGCTGATTATGTATATAGGTTGAAATTGAAAACTTGCGACAAACTGAAATGGGACATTGTATACATCATTATTAACAACTTTTACTAAGGGACCAAAGCTGTAATCCCAAAAAAAAAAATCTGCTTTTCCTAAATTTTGATGAGGTATTGCGAACATAAATGTAGGGGACAGCAGTTTTTTTTTTTGGGATTGTAGCTTTGGTCCCTTAGTAAAAGTTGTTCATAATGATGAGTACAATCTCCCATTTCGATTTGTCGCATGTTTTCAATGTCACCCTGTATATGTATGTTCTACTAATATTTCAAAATCAGATTAACAGATTGTCTAAAGACATTACAAAGAAGGTCTTCTGCTGATCAGAGACGTAGTAGTACCTAAAGAAACTCAAGAATTGACATAATTTTGCAATTGTCTCTCCGCGCAGTGGTTGGTATCTATGTAGTAGAGTTTGTCAAAAATTTATGTTTCGTGATCACGGACATTCCCCCAAGATTTTTGTCATTTACACAGTGTTAAAGTAGTTATCGTGAAAATTATAGCCTGTAACGAAATTTGTTTATCGGTATTAACGCGCCACCTATTAGAGCATCAACGTTTACGATCCACGGCAATAAAACCCCTAAAAGGTTTGCGTTTAGACAATAAATCAGAGAGTGAACACGTCACTTCTAAACAGTTTGTGGAGGCAGACATAACAAAACTAACTTTGAATACGGCAAAGCATGAAACACGAACTCAATCACATAAATGGTATACCATCATTGTGCCATCCACCCTAGAGGCTCCATCGCGGCGGCGCAATATAACTTCTATGTTAATAAAAATAAAGTTTACTTTAGATTATTCATGGCCAAGATGTATGGCATGAATGTGGTGTCAAATTGTAGTGTGAAATGATATATTCAGCTGGGGTCGTTTGAACGGTAAAAATACGCGCGGTTCGCGTGACCGTTTCGATTTCAGTGTAGGAGACAGCAGGTTAGGAGCATGCAACGTTTGATGGCTTACCTGTCACAAGTATTAAATTTGTTTAACAGTGCAATATCAGAAATCGTTACGGTGTCTGTTATCAACTCTACGAGTACTATGTTGACAAAGATCTCATTTAGTTGGATAAAATAATCTAATCTAAAATCCATTAAACATAATTAAATTGAGTTGGAAACGACAGGAACATGACAAGAAAAAGATGACGAAAAGGCTACAAAATTACTACCAAAATCTGATGCAACTCTCCTGAAATAAGCAAAATCTTAAATTCCCCGAGATAGTTATCTCGGATCCAATCAAGAAATAATTTTTCATTGAGGACCCTAAACCTCCCAGCAATGCTAAAGATCTTGATATACTGTGAGAAATAAGGAGACTACGCCTTAACGACATGTTTGACATGAGGAGTGTCATTGCATCACCCGCTCGTGTCGGTGTCACTTCTTCGTTGATTGCATGATTTATGGACTGGTTCACTTACTAACTTCCTGATACGGTTATATTAACGTCAGCTTATTGGTTTCCAATTATTGTTATTCTAATTTTTGCAAGTGCTTTAAATAAGCCTTTCGTTCACTCTGTATTAGTTTCCATCACAGATTCATTTTGTTGAAACTGTACGTTGAGATGATTGAGCATTTATAACAGATCAGAAATGAAGTTATCCGGAAGAGAACCGGAGTTACCAACATAGCCTGCAGAGTAAGCAAGCTGAAGTGGCAGTGGGCTGGTAATGTTTGTCGAAGGACCGATGACCGGTGGTACAGACGAGTCCAGTGGAGACCGCGTATCGGCAAGCGTAGTGTGGGATGCCCCCCAGTTAGATGGACCGACGACCTTAAAAAGGGTGGTTGGGATAGACTGGATGCGGAAGATGGAGGACAGGGTGTTATGACGCAGCGTGGGAGAGGCCAATGTCCAGCAGTGGACTGATAGGCTGAGTTGATTGATTGATTGAACAGATCCCATTCAACATACTGCAGCCAGTAAATATATACCTAGAAATAAACGACCCCTTATTAGTAATCCCTCTTAATGTTTTAATAATACCTAATTGATAAATACAAGTGATAATCGATTATCAAAGCAACATAAATTCAATCCAACAGATATAAAACCAAGGATTTCAAAGTTCTGCATGCTGCTTCATTTAATGCAAATAAAACCGCAATAAAATACTAATCTCCAAGTCATTTAACAATCACAATTAACAATCTCGGTGTAACACAAACAATTGTAGCTAATTATCATAACGAGTTGCACACGAACACGGGCTAGACATAAGACATATTCATAAAAGTTATTCGATTAACTACTCGTGTGCCTGCCCTCAGCAAGGTATGAAGTATGGTGTCGGTTCGTGCCACGAGCGGCAGCAAGCTCCAGTTTGCTTGACGGCGTTTTATTATAATATTGATTCTAATAGACTCTGCTGACGAATATGTCTGTATGTTTTGTTTACAATATAAGCCAATTCGAAAGCCCAGAACAATCAGTTTTGACGCCTTTCTTTTGTCATTAATTTGTAGGAGCTCTGATGTGAGTAGGTTGGTCGTCAAACCAGACATTATAACATAACATCAAAACTGTATTTCCCGAATGGTTAGGCAAAGGTGTACCTATAGTACACCCACATTTCGCCAGTCATGTTTAAGTCCCATGTAATAGATGGCGAGCCATCAACCGGCACAAATCCACATTCCAGGATGTTACTGAGAAATTCCTGGTGCATCGTCTTCACATATAATTTTAAAAATGTACAGTCAACGTCCAGAAGTCCACTTACACCGCAATGACCATTATCGCCTGCGCTATACGGGCAACAAGATGCCAATGTGTAGTGTTGTCTTATAGAAGAAGGTCATAAGTACAACTAATATTGCTATTCCATAGTTTTGTGAGATTGCTAGTCGACTTCTGACTGTTACTGTACCTGTAAAAAATAAAACATATTAAGACGCTGACAACACCTAAACCTCGGTCACTGTCAAATTCCATAGAAAAGAAAGAGAAGCGCGATGACACAACGCTTGTAATTTATTGCAAAATATGAAGTAATTATCTATTTACTCAAAATTGAGTTGAGTAATCGAAAATAAAAACAACCAAGTTCTGCATTCAAATAAGACGTTCTTGTTATTAATTAAAAACGTAACGTATGTTGATATTTGATACGGATATTTTGGATTAGAACTCAAAGTAAGAGGTTAGTTTAACGTTAGTTTGTATCGAGATTTTGTATTCAAAATGTGTTTTGGTAACAACCAAGTTCTGGGAAATATGTTCAAAACTGACATATATTTTTTCCACTACCAAAAACTATACAGATTTACCAATTTTTTTTCTTAAGCGATGCCTATTTTGGTCAATTGGGTCTTGTCAGCGCCTTAAAAGAGTAACGGTGGAGTTTCTTGCCCATTCTTCTCCACACGAAACTACTTTTTGGAAGGGGCAACTAGAATCAATTCCATTTTTTTTATTTTGACGTTCAAAAGAGCCTTTTATGTGCCTATTTGAAATAAATAATTTGACTTTGACTTTGACCTGATAGCTCAATAACACTTTGCCCGACCTGGGACTCTAACCTCATGCTCCGTAGTATCACGTGGTTGCAACCACTAAATCAAGGAGGCAGGCCATTATTTAGGTAGGTTAAAGCATATTACCCTAAAACTTTAGCCTTCCACACAGAAATACACCAATTAGGTACATAGGCATACGAACAACGCACTCACTGCTATTTTTGGCAACAAGAACAAGCGCCTGTAGCCCTAATAAAAATAAGCATTTAGATATAAAACCTCATTAACCCAGGTTGTAAACCAGAATGGTTATTGTTCCGTTAATTAACAGAAATGAAAACTACATTAAAATCATAAAACGTCTAATTCTTAGTTAGTTAGTGAGTGTTCGTTAAACACGCAACATTTTGTCCACGCGCGCCGAATGTCACCCACTGCGCATCGCAATAAAAATTATACAAACGATCGTCGAATTGCTCTGTTCAAAGTTGTTTGTTTCGTGTTACTTACACTTAACACTGCGAAATTGAATTAAGACTTGCTTTGTATTAGTCGACAACGAAATTGCCCATTTACTGCGAAGCTTGTTTGGTTAGTCAATCAATTTTGAATATTACTTAAGTTTGTTGAAACTTTATAACAATACAAGTTTGGTAATTAATTAAGTCGAACGGTTCGTGTTTGTGTTGAAAGTCATACACATATACATTTATATAGTTACCAAAGTATCGATTGCAGTTTAATATTAGCGGTAAATACATACATTTTGTGGAGTTGAATGCGGTTAGTTGTTTATTTGCAAAAGGAGCGAGCTTGTCCTCGAACCCCTATAAAGCAAACACCAAAACACATTCATTGTGCTCTATTCTTGTCACTGTCAAATAATGAACAAGAAAATCAACGCGTATTCGTACGCGTTGTTTTTACTTAGTTGCGACAGATTCAATCAGTTGGAACAACAAAACAAAATAACTGAGAGGACTACCGCGCCAACTGTCGCGTTTCAAAAAACGAATGTCACTACACTAACAATGCGGTTCAAATATGACAGATGTCAGATTTGCGCGTTCTGGCGCCGAGCGCGCCCTGCGATTGGTCGGAAACACTTCGTTTAAATATTATTCGATTGTGTCGAGAGCCGATCCCGCTGTTTGTTACATTGGATTGCTCGTAATTACATTATTCTGCGTTTGTATGACGTCTTTTGACTTTAATCGAGTGACAAATTGACTTTGCGTGCGATTATTTTCGTAATTGAAATAACATTCTGTTATACTTCATACGTCGTATCTATAAGTAGTATCGCTGTAGGTAACTGAAACAACTGCAGTTAATAGAATTTAATTGCCATTATTTTCTTCACAAACAAGGTTTCATGACCTACGTGTGACCACTCAGGTCGCTTCACAGTTGAACAAATTTAATTTTTGTTACGGCTGTGTTATCGCGGGCGTCGGAAGGTTGCCGGGAGTGAGGCGGGGGGTACGGACGAATTAACGTGTTATTGGGGTGAAATTAAAGCGGTTAAACAGTTCGTGCTCGGAATTGTTCAGCTAATTGGTCCCGCGACACACGCGCGCCGTCGCAAATAATCTAGCGCTGAGTGTTACTGTGTCTCAGCTAGCTACACTGTGTATAGAATTCAAATTCAAATTATGGAAATCTTAGTGGGTTAATACCAAGCCTTTACTGGCACAGGAAATGGTGTCAAAATACTTGACTTCCTTAAACAACAACTATACTTGTATATATACATCTATAATTGTTATTGGTGTATTTATATTCAAAAACTTAACCTTCAAAGTTTTAACCTAACTCTATTACAAACTAAAACCGTGGTTTTAACGTCTCCATACAATTCTAATATTCTTTGCGAGAATCGTGCGGCATGCCTGCGCGGCAATACATCACCCAAATTATGTTTGAGAGGCACACAGTGAAGCTTCAACCGAACACGACACCGCACTGCTAGCTGACTCGACGACAGTCTTTGTCAACCGACATACGAAGTACGTGTAGAGTGACTAAAATACTTCTTTAAGAACTTCTCAGTAACACTGGTTTTGATGATCAGGTGGAGAGAGATAATAAGGAAGAAAGTCTGACGGCTTCTGATATGTCTGGACGGAAGGTTGAATTGTATAATCTGCCAAATCACATGGACAGATATTTTAGATTCTAATGTTAACCCGTTCAGTAATTTTCTCCTCGTTATAGCCAATCCAGTTTAGACCAGGTGTTGAAGCCGATTCAATCTAAAACCCAGCTTGTAACGACGTTGTAGAAATCACGTAAATTGGATTGAATCAAAGTAATGGAAGTAAAGAAGAAACCACCCCATCGACAATATTGGCTCATCATTGTTGAGAATCTAAACAAAATTGTGACTTTACGTCCGATACGAGTCAATATGACTCCTCAAGCTCTTCGCCTTATCAAATCGGAAACGTGAGCAAGTAAGGCAGGGTGCGGGGAGGTTAGGTGGTGCGATATCAGAGGGGGCGAGCCACTGACACTTCCGCGAGGTAACGAGATACGTTTCGCTTATTTGTGTGCCAGCACACCTGTGACGACTTCTCTCGTTATATGTGAGACAGTTTACTTCGACGGGAAAGAATTTGGCTTGTAACAAAATTCTGTTAGACACTGCCGTTAAATTGGAAATGCTAGTCCTTTTTCTCCGGTCCAATTGGCGACTTTCATAAATAGTTATGTAATTTTTTAATTACTTTTTATCTCAGTACAGTTTAGTAGTTCATATACTGTTATAATTAAAACATTTCACTTTTTTCTTTTTTCACATTTGTATGATGGGTTTCATGAACCGTTGCCAAATAAACATTATTCTTTCTTTTTCTTTCTTTCTTTCAATAGTGCTTATAGCTTTAATGGCTTACTCGCACTTATTTTACGAAATTAATGTATAAACATTAATTTCGTAAAATAAAATAAATATTCATAAGAATATTTGGACTTTAACAAAGCCAGAACAGAGTACAAAACTGAAAATACAACAATGACAATCATATTGCAACCAGGGTCATCATTATTAAGACAAAGAATACCTATGGAAGTAGATAAGTATTTGAAATTATATTTGCTTTATTGTACTAATAAAATCTCAGAATTCAGTGTCTTAGATATGGATGATGTTTTAGCTGTTGTATATTTTGTGCCTACAAAATCTTATATTCATTTCCCCTTTTTTTCTAACCACTTCAATTTGACCGTCCTTGTCCGCAGCCGTGGCAGGTCTCATCGCAGAAATATTTTTATTGTGTCCCGTCGGCAGTCCGTCAATATCGACTTGGCATACAAAACAAAAGCAAAAGGACGACATTGCACCCTCCGGATAGGAATAGCAAAAAATCGACAGAGTGGTGGTAAATGGAAGTATGGAAAACTTGGCTACGGTCTCTCGTGTCGAATATTTGTACCATCGAGTGCCTCATTTGTTTTTCCAAAAAAAGTTGTGGAATCAAAACCGATTAATTAGAAGGAATGGAAGAACAATAGAATTTGTAACCACGCCGATTCATACATACACATACAATAAACTCACGCCTTCTTTCCCATTGAGGTAGGCAGAAACTACAGAACGCCACTTGCTACGATAATCACATACTTCTTTTGCTTCGTTTACGTTCATACATCTAGTCCTATACGCACGCTGGTTGCGACTTAGTCGCAGTCACGAATTAGTCGCAAACTTTCTTGAAGAACATCACCAATAAGATCACCATGTCCTTCTAGGACGTCCCCTGATTCGTTTACAAAATATTGGTAGCCTGATTCTAATGTGGATGTACTACGGGTACTCCTCTGCTCAACCCTTCGGGGAACAAGGCGTGATGTTTTTAGTGTTTCTAATTCACGGGAAATGGTTTCCTGTTTATTATTTTTTGCAATATTATTCAAATGCTTATTTTAAACACTTTCAACATCACGGTTCAAGTTTCTCCTAGGTCTTCGATCATTAATAGTACTGATCGAAGATGTAGGTAGTACTTATTTTTATTAAATAATTTTGCTAAACTATCTGCATACATAAAAGGTGCTAGTAAACAATCAGTAGCACTTACGTATTGTGTGTGTAAGTACAGCTTATATACTTACCTTACATTTACGCAAGATTCAAAAACGATTTTCTCCTAGTGTTGAAAGAAATTGTATGGTGTTGCAATCATACGAGTATTATTATCAAAACGAGTTCTATTATTAAGAAATAGGTCGTCTTAAAGTTGCTGTAGTGGTTAGAACGATTAGTTTCTTA
Organism: Atethmia centrago; assembly: GCA_905333075.3. NCBI lineage: Eukaryota > Metazoa > Arthropoda > Insecta > Lepidoptera > Noctuidae > Atethmia > Atethmia centrago. Next base: position 22,341,013 of record HG995388.1, read on the forward strand.
ATTATATCTCTTAAAAGCTAATTGTAAACACTACATTGCAATTTTTATTTCACAAGAAAAATGCACTTGAATTTAAGGTAACTCATCATCCCCCAAGCCTATGAATACTAGTATTTCACATGAAGCGACTGCCTATCTACCCTCCGTAACCTAGCTACTGGGTAACACGATACCCCTTGGCAAGACTGGTTGTCAGAATTTCGGGCTTCTGATTACCCGTAACGACTGTCAAAAATCTTCTACTGACTCACAGCTTAACATGCTTTCCAAAGCACGGAGGAGTCTTGATACCTAATGGATGGACCCCCATCCATGAACCTACCTTCAAGTTAAATCTTTCTTTGGATACCAGAGTTCATACATAGACTGCTGGTACCACTAATGGTTATATAATTGTAATATTGTTGGATACGCTTGGTGTTGTTTGTAAGTGTTTGATTGTTCAACCATTTTTGTTCAATAAATCTTTATTATTTTTGTTCGATGGATCCGTGTGGCTGTTATTGTTTATTAAGGTATTTATGTTCGTGACTGTACTGTGTATATACATACATAGAGCGATGTTACTGGTGAAGTTGGTGTTAATGTGTGTGCGGAGCGCGGGCGGCGCGCTAATCGAATTGTCTAGTTAGCGAGCCAATGGCGGCGCGCCCGACCGCTCAATGGGATTAGCAGTCTGTACTTACACATTTGTTCATCTATTCTTTGTTACATAAGTATACATTACATACTTTACATAAAGCCACGTTATCTAGGTTCCTATCGCAGGTATGCTGGAAGAGATTTCTTTAGAAATAGGCATCACCTTTGTACGTATTTTTCTGTTCTTTCTTTCTTGTATATTTCTATATTTGTGTAAGTACTTAAATGGTTAAATAAATTAATTAATGAAGTCAATGTCAAATTATTTATTCGCAAATAATAAATATGGTATGAGAGCAGTGGTGGCCCAGAGGTAACGGCCGCGTCTTACAAGTTGTAGGTCGTAGGTTCGAGCCCGGACAGGCGCTTTACTCTGTGTAAATAATTTCATCGCCACTGCTCTCAAAAAACGGTGAAGGAAAACATCGTGAGGAAACCGGCATGTCCTAGAAGCAAAAATTCGAAGACATGTGTCCTCTACCAACCCGCACTGGGCCCGCGTGGTGGATTACGGCCCACTCCCTCTCGCAGAGAGGAGGCCTGTGTCCCAGCAGTGGGAACATTATAGGCTGATTATGTAATAAATATGGTTAGATGTAATTATACAATTTAGTATCTCCATGTCCATTAGTCATTCAAATTATCAAGAACATGAATATTACTATGAGTAGATTAATTAAAACTTAATGAAGTTAGGAGCAGATTTTTGTGCATCCTCAGTGTTTTCCGGGTGTATTGTAGTCTTAAAATCAAAACTGCTTGTTGATAAACAAGATGGCAAATGGAAGGCAAATAATTATTTTCTATAACACGTGACGACAAAATAGTACTATCGACACGCAATGGCTACGGCGTAGCAACTGTAGCAAGTCTACGCTGGGCCTGCGCGAGACCTACGCTAGGCCTACGCTAGGCCTACGCTGGGTCTACGCTAGGCCTACGGGAGCTACGCGGTCCTCAATCTGCCTAGCCTTTTCCCAACCATCTTGGGGTCGGCTGCCAGTTTAAACAGATGCAGCTGAATATCAGTATTTTACATGGAGCGACTGCCTATCTGACCTCCGCAACCCAGTAACTGGGTAGTACGATACCTCTTGGTAGGACTGGTTGTCAGACTTTCGGGCTTCTGACGACCCGTGACGACTGTCAAAGATCCACGAATGACAGCCGGGACCAACGGCTTAACGTGCTTTCCGAGGCACGGAGGGGTCTTGGTATGTAAAGATGGTCACCCATCTACGTACCAACCGCGGCAAGCGTAGCTTAACCTGATCGATTGACCCGTGCGATTTTTATTACTGAGCCACAAGCCCCCTGGAGCTACGCGGTCCTTACAGTTTGAAATCACGTAGAGACGAACACTAAACTTATCTTTGAAGTAACAAAACTTTGGATGGCTGCACTCGTATTTACCTACATGTTATTTGACCATCATTATTTTGGTTATAACATTTTTGCAGTTGCAAACGTATTCTTACAACAACGCGTTTTAGATTTCTGAGATATCTCACAAGAAAATTATTCATATTGAAACTTTCAGGATAGACTGCTCTTTACGTCAAGGTAATTCAACAAATTACATAAACGTGTTGCAGGTATCGAGCAACATCGATCGTCTCCGATATCTCTTTGTTTAAACTACAAACGCAATTGACTTGATCGCACTCTCTCACTCTAGCGCCCTACATAAACATGAACAAAAAGTACTTCGCCTTCTTTCTGTTACGCAAGAAAACAACAGAGATAGCATATAAGACTCACACGTATGAGAGAAAGAGATAAAACACATCGCCATCTTAGATGCAGCCCGTGGACCAGAAGTTAGCCAATAACCCGCTTTGTGCGACGAAAAGGAGCTTATCTCAAACACAATTGACGAAGTAAATTGGACTGTATTCTTAGAAAGTTAAAGTTCAACTTTAGTTACGAGGGTTGGAGGTAAAATTAATAATAACGTTTGTCGGAGGCTAGGGAAGTTCTTAAGGGAGGGTTCATGCGACGTGCGGAGAAATAATGATGGCGTGTCTTTGATGGGACCTATTGTGATGGAAGTCTGGTTCTGAAGTGGTCTTTAATATAATAAGGCCTATTAGTTAACTTGAAATTGTATTTTGTTCCGCGATTTGTTTAGGGTTACGTAGGAAGCCAATGAGGAACTTAAATCCCTAGCTAATAATATATCCGGATATTTTCTGTTTAAGTTTCTTTTGTAGTCAGGAACACAGACGGGTTATAGAAACTTGGAACAATTTGCAAAATCTTTAAATAAAATTTTAAGCAGATAAATAAACCGGAATGTCAAATTATGCTTAACTGGTAAGTTCCTGTAGACCGTGCAGACTTCATCATTCTTTATCTTTGTAGAAGACAGATTAGGGAGGATTAATACTGAAACTTTAACTTCGAATTTAACAGTCATCATCTGCCTAGCCTTTTAACTATGTTGGGGTCGGCTTTCAGTCTTGGAATAAACAGTCTGTTCAAAAATCAGTGTTTAGAGTTTCCTTACTACCTAAATATCATGATCCATGCCTTTATCCCAAAATTATTTGGGGACGGCGCAACTTGCCATCTTCTTCCATACTTCTCTATTAGTTGTCATCTCGGTAGTCACCCCCTTTCTAGCCATATCATCTTTCACACAGTCCATTCTTGACTTTTTGGCCTTCCTCCTTTTTCGCTCTCTTAGCCACATTCATACTCGAAACTTTCCTGTTGACAGTTTCCTTCATTCCTATGAAAGTAAATATATTTACATAACCAAATTACAAGATGATTATTAACATTTAATAAATTAAATTAAAACTAAGTTAAGCCTAAAAAAGGCCCTCGGGGCATTGTACCGAGGATGCTGGCGGCATTTCCTCGCTGAATTGCAATGCTGATGCGTTGCGCGAGAAAGCCGCCAGCTTTTCGGTCACCAGTTACATAGACTAGACGTTTCGCGATTTCCGCAAATAACTTATACGCACTGGGACCTCACGGACCGAGGGTCTCGAAATTCTCGTCATTCCTATTAGTAAGTAGATAATAACGTCTGTCTGCTGAAAATTTATTTTATTTTCTTTCTAATACCAACTCTCGCCGTACCTACCTACCACTTCTAACTTTTCATAAGTTGGTGCACAAAAAAATCAGTAGCAATAAGTCACAAACTTGCAACAGTTCAAACTAACAAGCTCGCAACAAAATCATCTCGTTGGGTTCCGCACAAAAGCTCTAAACGCCTGGCAAATGCATCAAAAGCGAACCCAAAAACATCAATCACTCGAACTGAGTTAATCCACAACTAAATTAACTCGCGGCAAACAAAACCACACTCACCCTTAACTCACCAACTGACGAAACATAATTGACTTTATTCTTAAACAATAAAGTCCAATTTCGCGTGACCGACTAAACCACGCTCTGATACGACCTACAACTTTATCGCAGTAGCATTACGATTTAGAATCGAATGTAACACAAAGTTTATCTCTTGATTTCGTTCTATCTTCACATCATTTAGTTCGATGCCGCTCCTAAAAGGCTTAACCGACGTGCTACAATGGAATATAAGCTTTATTACTGAGGGTTAAGGTTCGTTATAATTTGTAGCAATCATGATGGGGTATTGCGGGACGAGCCGGGTCGAGTTTTTATTTCATTCATTAGAGAGATATTTAAGAGCTATTAAGGCGTAAATAAGCGTTTCTTTTGTGCGATTCGATGTAGTGGATGAGGTTTTTCCGGACCATTTCCGAGAAGATGCTTGTTTACCACATGAGGATTAGATTAGAACAACAGAGTGTTAAAATTATACCATTATAAAATTTAACATAAAGTTCAAGATTATTGGTAAATACGGCAGTCTCCATTTTCCTATGAACCGCATCAACACGTTCTTCTAACTTTACAGCTGTGCTGCTGGAGAGTTTGTTGCGCCATTTCTTCTTCCCAGCTAAAGCACTGGGATGTGGTGAAGGGCGGGCGTTTTTGGGGACTGTTTTATGTAATTTTGACGATTGAAAAGTGCTGATTCTCTGCTTTATTTGAATAAATGACTTTAGATTAACAACAAAAATAAGAAGAAACGACGCTATCTCCACGAGGTAGAGAATCGCGGCGATGGTCTTGCCATGCCATCAAATTCAATAGAAACTCTATGGATCACGACGTGTCTCCGCACGACGATGTCATCGCGGCCATAATTTGATGGCGCGGCATGACTGCATCGCTGCGATTCTCTCGCCCGTGGACGTGGCTCCAAGAAAAATCTATTTCGAATACAACGCAACCATTACATCTAGTTCCAACACCTACATAGTCTAAAAAATCCTCCTCCCACGCGATCGCTCTCCTCCAATATATCCGAACAAATTCAATAAAGTCCCGGACAAACAACTCCACCGTTTATTGCATAACGCATCTTCTAAAACGCAGGGTAAACGCTCCGGTTACGGGCCGAGGGTGGCGCCCTCTGTTTATACGGAGTGCGCCCGACTACTTAATAACGACTTATTTATTTGCACAAAGGATCGGAGCTAGTAATTGCGTGGCCGATAATATGAGAACTATTAACTGGTGCACGCGCCTTAATGTTTGCCGGGACACTGATGACGGCTTGTTAGTTTTTGAGTAAACATTGTCTTCTATTAGTTTCGGGACTTCGATTTGATCAAATGTCTCGAGATTTTGGGTTAAGTTGTGTTGCTAAGGTACGGATTTATTTGCTTGAAACTTTGTTACTTAAGTTTGGTTGATAGTTTCCGAAATAACGGACAACAAGCGTTCGTCAACTAGCTGCGAATTGGCCAATGATCGTGAGAATATCAAGATGAGCACGTATTCGTAAAGCAGTATTATCTACCTAGCCTTTTGCCAACTTTGTTAGGGTCAGCTTCCAGTCTAATCGGACGCCACTGAATACTAGTGTTTTATAAGTAGTGACTGCCGATCTGACCTCCACAAACCAGTTACTGGGTTACACGATACCCCTTGGTAAGACTGGTTGTTAGATTTTTGGATTCCTGACTACCCGATACCTACTCATAAAGCGTGAATTGAAATGTCGAAGCAAAGGATCAAAATCCATGATACAGAAATAATAAAAAATAATCACACGAAATTAACTCATGTTACAGAAATAATAAAAAATAATCAGACAGAATTAATCAAAGTTAACAAGTCGAAATAACATCAACACAATCAATAAATTCGAACGGTGGTAATAGTGGTAATTGATAACGAAACAAACTATGGATATATTGTAACAACTCATTCAATATGTAAATCAAATCCAACCATAGACACAAAATTGCTTTTTAATAAAATTCCGCGCCGTTCGAAAGCAATTACAGTATTAAGTAAATTATAAAAGGTTCCGTTCTAAAGGCAAACTTGATTAATTAACTCGTCGGTGCAAACGATTTTGTACAACTGCTCCAACCGACAATGACGCCCGATAAAAAGGACAAAATCAATGGAAAACAAATTACTTACAGAACCGAATAAAATTGAGTCGTTAGTAACATTGTGTCGTGAAAAATAAACGAGAGACAATTGAATCAACTTTGTAGAGGTAAATTAATGTCAGGCTGCACCGTCGGTCGGTGATGTGGATTGCGCAACCAATAGGGTAGAACTTGGTAATACGCCCTAAGTGACAAAACGCCCCACCACTCAAACACTCACACTAACAAAGCCACGCCGCTCGTAACTAGACGCGCGGGGAGCCACTAGTAGCCGCACAACATGGCCGACGTGTGCACGTAGTTTGCGATGTCCGTTTAAAAAATATTGCAAAATCTGGTTTTATTGGCGTGAAACAATTTGTGGTGAGTCTCCAAGAAATTCATATATATTGATACTTTTATATTTTGTGTTAAAATGACCCACACTATCGTAAAATAGATAAAATTACCTTTCTCTTTTTATTTTTTCGAACGTTATAACCTTGAATCTTGTGTTTTGATCTCAGTGGGGCATATTAAAAATCGAATTTGACAATAAGCCCCTAAGCTAGTTGTTTAAAACGCCCTAATATTTGAACTCTGTTAAAGTACCTTGTTGCGTGATATTATTACAGATAATGTCTCGGAAGTATGAAAGAAGGACACTACGAGCATCATGGAGTGCGGACGACTTAGACAAAGCCATGCATAGTGTCCTAAGCAAAGTAATGGGTGTTAATGAGGCATCCAGAAACTTTGGCATACCGTCTCGGACTTTAAGAAGACACATTTTATCAGGAAAATCAAAGAGCCCTCTAGGACGAAAACCAGTATTTTCGGTAGAGCATGAAAAAAAACTGGTTGCCCATATAAAGAAATTGGAAAAAGTTGGATTTGCCCCTGACAGAAAAGATGTAAAAGAAATGGCATTTCAATTAGCTAAGAAACTTACAATTAAAAACCCATTTTCAGCAAGTTCTGAATCAGCTGGAAATGTATGGTTTTCGGGGTTCATGGCTCGTAACTCAGAATTAAGTCAAAGAAAATCAGAAGGCTTGTCACTTGCTCGAGCTTATGGAGTTAATAGAAAAGATGTACAGGATTTTTTTGATTTACTAGCTAAAATCTACGAAGAAAATGATTTTGCAAATCACCCCGAAGATATTTTCAACATGGACGAGTCCGGCATACAGGTGAACAACAAGCCAGGAAAAGTAATTGCCACAAAGGGAGCCAAAGACGTCTACACGCTCACTAGCTCTGAAAAGGGTGAAAACGTAACGGTGATTGCTTGTTGTAATGCTCAAGGTAACTTTCTTCCCCCTGTTTTAATCTATAAGGGTACTTACAGCAAACCACAATTTTCCGAAGGTCTTCCTCCAGGATCACAGGTTTTCATGAACAAAAAATCTTCTTACATAAATACAGATCTCTTCATGCAATGGTTTGAAGAAGTGTTTCTGCGTCACAAGAGTCCTCGAAAAACATTGTTAATATTAGATGGTCACAGCTCGCACAGTAACAATATTCGCCTACTGGAAGTGGCTAAAGAAAATGGTGTTATTCTTTTGTGTCTACCAAGTCACACTACGCATGCTCTGCAGCCTCTTGATAGAGCCTTTTTTAGGCCATTGAAGGTGTACTTTGCCCAGGAAGCTAAGACTTGGATGGTTAGGAACAAGGAGAAGAAGTTGACACGCTATGACGTGTCTAAGTTAATCGGACGAGCTTGGGGCAAAGCTGCTACTGTTTCCAATGGTGTGTCAGCTTTAAAATCATGTGGAATTTATCCTTTTGATCCGAGTGCCATTCCTGATCACTATTTTTCACTATCTGATTCGCTGCGAGACCAAAATTTAGTTATTGAAGATGAGGATGGGACGTCAAGAGAGTCTCTGTCATTACTTCATGAATATGACGGTAGTGAGCTAATTGCCTTTGATACAATTCATTCATCACCGCAGCAGGTCATAAATGATTTAGAGCCCAGGACATTAGGATCACCACCTGTCGTTGTGAATGAGTTCCAATCTGAGCCAGGTCCTTCAGGACTACATCTAATTAATCCAAATTACGAAGATAGTTTGATGGAAGTAGTAACTGAACATTCATTGCCTGTGCAAGATGCACCTGTGGCAGAAGAGTTTGACCAAATGAATATCATATTGCCAAAAACACCACAAAAGTATCCGATACAATGTCGTATCGAGAGTGAGGCGTGTCTGACTATTGCGAAGTCTAATCTTATTGACTTGATTGAACAAACCCCTGAAAAACAAATAGGATCTACTGAGTCTGAAGCAACACCATCCAAAGTTTTGAATGAAATCCATCCAGTGCCTAAACTTCCTGTAGTATTGTCTAAGAGAAAACAAACAGCTGTTATTTTAACTTCTGATGAAAATATACAGAAACGGAAAGTAATTGCTGATAAGAAGAAACCAGCAGCTGAAAAATTAAAGCAGGCTAAGATCACAAAAAGAATTAAAGCAGTGAAAGAAAAATATGGTGTAAAAAAGAAACAAAATGGACAAAAACAAAATAGAAAGAAGGCAAAGAAAGGTCCTGTCAGAAATAAGAAAAAAGTAAGCTGGTCATCGTCTTCTGAAAGCAATGATGAAAACGAGGTTAGGGTAGATACTTCTGAAGAAGAAATCTCAGACGAACATGATGACGTTAACAGATGCGTTGAATGCACGGAAAATTATTATGACACACAATCCACTGAAGATTGGATTCAATGCCCGTCTTGTTTAACATGGTTGCATGAGTTTTGCACTATGTATAACCCAATGTGTAATCGTTGTGGACGCAAAGCCAAAAAGGAAGCTGTTAAAAAAAATAGAGTGTAAGTTTTTATTGTTTAATTTTAAGATGATTGCCAAATGAAAACTTATAAGACTGATTGAATCTCAAACTGAAGCCGAATGTTATGTTATGTTATTGTGTTGATTACCGATGGTAGTTTACCTATTATTTTGTTTTTCTTTTAATAATCTATTAAGTTGATATAAGTACAAATTAAGTTTTATTCAAATGTTTATGTAAAAAGTCTGATTTGATAAAGAGACTGACTAAGTGCGTCATATTATTTTAATTTCGATTTAAGAGTTAGTTTGTGCCAAAATGATTGTTAATATATTTAAAAATATAAAAAAATATATGATTAATACACTGGGGCATTTTATAATAAGAATGAGTCGTATTAGCCACCAGCCACATTACAAAACGCCCCACCTTAGATTTAAAAAAAATATTAATATTATTTTATCCTTAGTTCCTATTAAGATTACCACTTGTGCCATTATTGTCAAAAGACTAAATATTGTTCCAAAATAAAAAGTTTGATTATATCTTGTAAGATTTTTTTTAAATTACGATTTAAAAAAAAGTAGGGCGTAATACCAAGTCTTACCCTATGTTTTAAATTGCTTCTTTCTTTATATTCGTTAAAGGCAAATTCATTAATTGTTCGGTATACGTTTATTGGACGCCATTCGGTTTGTTTGCGTAGTTTTATTCTGTTGATTCATGCGTTTATTGTGTTTGCTTTACTGTAGTTTGATTTGCTGCAGATAAAACCCAGTTTGCGTGTGTAACAAATTCGAAACAAAGACAAAAATCATTTCAAAAACTGTAGCTGCTCCAATCAATATAGATGTTATATGAATTTTTTTTATATAATCAGTGGTACCCATACATTTATACATGTATCATCGACTACATAATTTAAATATTAAAAACAATTTACGTTACGTAGTTAAAATTAAACAACAAAGAAAATGACATTCAGGATATTAGCGAAATAGTTATCTATTAATAACGAGAGAACGTTAGTGACCGATCTGACCGTCCTTAAAACAAAAGTGGTGGGGAATGTTTTTGGCTTGATTCCTAAAAACCTAATATGTGCCGGTTCTTTTTTAGAAGCAACCTCTATTTGCTCAGTGAGTTTATTAAGTTCTGTAACCTCCAGCGTCAAATTAAAATGTAATATAAATCGCGAAACGTGACAACAACATGTTTCCATTCAAGCATTGCTTCCATTGTGTCAGTTTGTTCTCACCGCATTCACAACTAACCATTAGCTGTCCCTCGAACACACACAATGGAACACAATGCCATGAATGGGGTTACAATTACATGTTCGTAATTCGCTCATTTCACCCTTCAGATCCGCGGAATAGAATGTAACAGTTTCTGATGGAGTTAATTATTTTTATATAAGCTTTATTTGTCCCTCGGGTTTATTAAAACGACAAAAATTCAAATTGAAAATATTTTATTTCATATAACCTACATGAGCTCTTACGTAAGAAGCTAGGTGCACGGTTCCAATTGCTCGTTTCCTATGGAGAATAACCGGCAAGAAACTCCACAGTTACTCTTTTAAAAATAATTGGTTTTACAATGTTTTTAAATTAATCTGTTAATAGGTATGGGAGAACAGTGTAGGCCTGTAAACAAGTACCAGCTTAACGAAATAGATAAAATTGCATTGCAGTTTGCCTAATATGCTAAATCTACCTAAACAAACCGATTTCATTGACGATATTATTTGCTTTAGATAAATAGTTTTCGCTGACCTGTTTGCAAAAGCAAAAGCTAACAATACCGATTTTGGAGCTCAATTTAAGAACTGATTGCATGAGTATAAAGTTGAATGAGTATAAAGTCAATGATAGCAAATAACTCGTACCTACCGACCACGCAAAAAAAGAATAAAACCAAAATTCATTTATTAAAATAAGCCTGAACACTTTTTGAACGTCAAAATTACATAAGACAGTCCCTCGAAAAGTCTGCCCTCCACCAACTCTTAGTGCTTTAGCTGGAAGAAGAAGTGGCGCAACAAACTCCCCACCAGCACAACTGTCTGTTAAGTTAGAAAAACTTAATTCATAGAAAAAGTAATTAAAGAAAACGAAACAACCCGCCCCTTGGATCGTAATATTAGTTGCCTTTTGGCATATGCTTAAACTTCTTTAGCAGTTGACATGAGTGACGTTAAATAATAGAGTATCGTTGTTGTCATTAGCGTGGCGGTGGCGGTCGCGTGGCGGGTGCGTGGCGGTCGCGTGGCCCTCACGTGGTGCGTCGTACGCCCACCCCCACGGCCAATCTGACGCAACACTATTTACAAGCAACGGTGTAAGGTTACATCAGTGACTGATATGACTGGGAATTAATGTTTGTACTTTTTCTTTCTTTCTTTATTTCTTTCAAAATCTTAATCAAAATCAAATGTCATTTATTCAAACTAGGCTGAAAATCAGCACTTTTCGAACGTCAAAGTTACATAAGACAGTCCCCTAAAAATGCCCGCCCTTCACCACTTCCTAGTGCTTTAGCTGGGAAGAAGAAGTGGCGGAGCAAACTCCCCAGCAGCACATCAGTCTGTTTAGTTATATAAATTTAATTCTATACAAATCGTATGCAAAGTAATTAACATTACGAATTGAATTGCAAGAAAACAGGAATTTATAAATATGGTTAAAAACAAGATAAAGAAGAAGATGAAGATGAGAATTCATAACCAACATCATCATAATTGGCAGCTTTGTTCCACCCACTGCTGAGGATGGGCCTTCTCTCGTTTGTGCCCCTGCGTCCCTAGTCCATGCGATTCTCATTCAAATCTTCCCCGATTTTCTGTAGGTCATCCACAAAGCTTGGAAGTTTGATCTTTTACATACTTCCAAATTGACTCATCTAAATAGAGCGAAAAGGTCCGAAAACAGGTAATATGGTGGTTTTAAGGTAGTACTTGAATTTTGGAAATTGTATTCCAAAATTCAAGTTGTGGAGGCAAAGCATCGATTCAATGTCAAAAGATAATAAAGCAGTCGACTGAGTTAATTTATTTTAAAAACTGCTATATTTCTACTGCTACAAATAGCACCCCGATCCTATATATCTTGTAAACACTCATCTTATAGAGGTATTTATAGGTAGTTTATAGATTTATAGGTATAGAGGTATTATGTAGGCGGTACATAACGGACAAATCGTTAGCGCCGCGGAGCGCGCGTTAATTAATTTACTGTGACGACCTCTACACGGAGTGGAGACGGCTTTTGTTGCCCTTGATTCACAAGGCATTTTTTTCATAGATTTTTTTTTGGTTACGGCTAACGCTTATTTTTATACGAATCACATTGATATCTTCTTGCTATTGGCATCAAGAACGTATGAAAGATGATATGGCTAGAAAAGGAGTGAATACCGAGGTGACGACTAATAGAGAAATAAGAAGTAGAAAGAGACAAGTTGCGCTGACCCCAAATAAATTGAGAGAAATTAGCTGAGACCAAAAACCCAAAATCCAAGGCCCACTTCATCACGTTTATCTTCTTGGCCAAATCGGATTTGGCTTAAGTGAGGCAGAAAAAACATGCCTGTAAAATGTGTGAGATCATGGAGAGATGAGAAAACTAGAGGTCACTTCAACTGCACGTTTTGGGACACAGAGGGCAGGATAGGAGGTGTAGAGTGTTTGCGACATAGCTCCACATGCACACCTTGCTGTCGTTCCGTCGACGTAGCCCACTTTACCAGGTTGGAGTTGCATCTTCCCACTTGTATCCGCAGTTTTGGGCCAGCAAGATCAAAAATACAGTCGTACCAGCGACATGAAAAAGAAGAAGAAGAAATTCTAACATATTTTGGACATACTCGACAAGCAAACAATCAAGAAGGTTACCGAACTTTAAAGTGAAGCATAAAGACAACTAGCGTTGCCAGCCTGCTACGAGTATAGAGTTCAATACCTAGGCATTCGATGAATTATTGTAATCGTCGACACCGTCCCTAAAAATCAAAAGCTTTTTATGAAATTCCAAAGAAACATTTCAATTCGTCTAACATAACTTTTATACTTGAATCCCTAATTAAATTTCGCACTAACGCGAACCGCCGCCATGCTTGTCTGGCTAAAAGGTTAATTTAGTATTTGTCAGCTGTGGGTATTCACGTTAAACGTTATAACCAGCGCTTCTTTTGGTTGGCAACAAACGACTCTATTGTTGTACAATTAGGTTGATTTTTGCTTGTTGCGAGTTATATAAGCAACTTTTCAAATTGCGTTAAGCCAAGAGACGGCGGGCACGTTAAGTTTGCAGAATCTCTCGTTGACTTATTTTTATTAGGCTCCATTAATGGGCCCGCTTGAGTGGCGAATTGTAATTAATTTTCGAGCTTTGTCTTAATTGAAGTAATTATGTAATTAAGAGATGATTTGTGTCGCTGTGGAGGCGCAGGCGCGCTGTTGTTCAGCTTTGAGATGTTTTATTAGGTGAGAATTAATTATTAGTCACGCTTATATTAAGTCGGATGAACTAATAAGGGCTTTTATTTCGTAAAAATGAAAGGAGATAAAGGTATGGGTAATTTAATTTCGTCTCAGGTGGACATTGATGTCAAAGTCCTTTTGTAGGACTTATGGCAATTTTATTCTAGGGACATCGTCTTTACATATAATTATAGTAAATGTTTACATAATATTGTAAAACATTTTAATAGAGTAACTATTGAGTTTTTTACCCATTATTCTCTATACGAAATTAACTTTTGGAAGGAGCTTCTAGAATCAAATTTTCGTGTTAGTTGTGACCTCCAAAAGTGCCCCAGTGCTTCCAAAATGGCATACTTGAAATAAATGATTTGGCTTTGGCTTTGATAGCAATTATGTATTACTGCTAAGGGCCTAACTACATCAAGAAGCATTAGAGGTAGATAAAAATCCCGGGTTTCTGATTATTAAATCAGAAACTCGTTTAGACGATGTAAAAGAAGAAGACACCATTCATTATCGTGAGGAAACCGGCATGTCCTAGAAACAAAAATTCGAAGACATATGACTTCTACCAACCCGCACTGGGACTCCCTTTCACCGGGAGGAAGCCTGTGTCCCAGCAGTGGGAACATTACAGGCTGATTATGCAATGCTATGCTTATCATTATCATTATGGATTCAATAACAGTGAAGATTAAACTCTTAACGCCTACAGCTTACAAATTCCCAGTAAATCAAGTCAAAAGCACCGTCTCAAGAACATTTTACACGAAATTAGCCAATGCTATAATCCTGATCCCTTACAAAGGTCCCGAGAACTTAATACATCTGAGTTTGAAAAGAAATCCCTAGTCTCAGTGACGGTCTCAAATATCACTTGCGCAATGCAAAATTATACAGAACTGTGATATAAACTTTATAGCTGAAGGAATAGAGGTGATAATCGACGTTTTTGAAGTTGATAAAATGTTGGCGGATGAATCTTTCGACGGCCCGCCACTCGAAGCCGAATTGTAAAGTTTTCAATTGAAATGAAAGTAGTATTTGTATTGAATTGTTTGGCAAATTGGACGGATAATCTGCTTGTGCGCTTACGCAAGCCGCCATTGTTGTTGATAACAAAATGGCGTCGGCACGCTAATGGCGCGAAAACGAGACACTTTCATTGTTGCAGTCAACGAAAATGCACGCTTTGTTAGAGGCTAATTACGATGTTTGACAATCTTTTGTGTTTAGTGTTCTATCATAAATAAGATCAACAATACTTTTGATGGGCGTTCACGATCCATTTTAATTATGCTAGTAATTAAAGGGGTTAAGCTATAAAAAGTTTAGGTTCATCTTTCAATTGGTTTTAAGATTCTTCTGTTTTTATAGGCAAGCAAAAGAAATATGAGTGGAGGCTGGATTAGGTATTATATTATTAGCTCCCTCATATTCAAAATTAAACAGCTTTAACAGGTGTGTTTAGCTAAAGATTTTTTAATTTTAGATTTTTATTAAATCGAGAATTATTATTTATCCAAGGGCAGACGCCAAATAAAAGCTTGCAAAGTGAACGGAAATATCAAGTTTGGAGTTCCACCGGTCGTTCACGTAACCTACACCGACATGATACGTACGGAACCTACTATTAACCATTCAATGCATGATTCTTTCATATTTCTTCTTTGTGCAACCTCCAGTATAACTTGACCTAGCGATGTTAAATCATAAGTCCGTCTCAGAGCTCAAAATGAAATGGCTGCTATATTATAAGCTGTAATTGAATTACCCTTATTTTGTTGTTTCCTGTTATTTAAAAGGTTTTTTAAACAGGATGGAGTCGTCAAATTTTAATCAAATTATTATCGAACAATAGTGCTGAGTTATGATTGCCTTCGTCAACTATTGAACTGGTTTCGCCTATTTTATAAGGGGCTTATAATACACGTTCAATATTAATTCACTAATAAGGTCTTTACAAGTTTTTTTTCCTTGTCTGAGGCCAATCATTCATAACGGTAAGACCTGTCGGTATAATTACTTCGCTTGGTAATTAGGTATAACCTCTCTAAGAGATTAACTTAACATTTTTGATTCAACACTTTAGCCAACGTGATCGGACGTGACTCTCCGCTCCGAAAGAAAGATACATAGATGTGGCGATGGAAAAGTCTTTGCATATCTTTCAGAAGAAAGTCAAATAATTGTCTCCTATCCAACGTTAGTTCGGTTATTTAGGGCTATCTAGCCAAACTGTGAAATAAATAAAATAAAAATACCTATATCGTGTCTTGATACTTTGTAATCTAGACCTAAAAATATTTCTGAACAGAATAATGTCAATACAGACTATGCAACACTCATGCTTAACCCTTGATTTCCCTATAACTTTCCTATCGAAAGCTGCAATAACAATAGAGCCAGAAAAACAGTACAAATGACGTTAAGGAATCAAGCGAGGCAGGGGGCGAGGCAAGGCAAGGGATCAAATGAAAAGAAACGGGAGTAAATGATGTGATCGCAATAAACACAATTTCCCGTGCTGCTGAACAAATTGCCGCCACGCTGCCGCTCCCACGCGACTTATGTGCTCCCTGTGTTCAGGAATCACATTTAAACTCATTTATGGGCGACCTGAAGAAAATTTGTTTAATAGGTACATCGTAGTGTCAATGGCGCGATAGTTTGTTAAATTTTGGTGCCCAAAACTTTGTCACCTCCACGACATCGTCGGTGGGTCGCTATGGCTGCATTTTTTGGGGCCGGCAGGAAAAAAGGTGGGACTTAGTTAGCGCTACAGATCCACATCCACAGCCTGCTGCCGTACCGTCGAGATAGCCCCACTTTGCGAGGTTGTAGTTGCACGATATTGCAGAAAGACTTGGCAGGTTTGATTTCCAGAATAGTCCTTAGACACGAATTCATTTTTCTTCCCACACAATAGCAGCATTAGACAACACACGAATAACAGCTTTCAGATGAAGGAATCGAATTGTTGCAATTAAGTAGACTCAAACGAATTGATCAACACCAGGCTGTTTAAAGAAAACTTTCAATTAAGGACAGTGAAAGTTGCCAAAACGTCAATCAATATATCAACTCAGCCTATAACAGTCCACTGCTAGACATAGGCTTTCCCAGGCTGCGCCACAACACCCTGTCCTCCGCCTTCCGCGGCAAAACGAAGGTTTGAGATGTACTCGCCGTTTACGTTGATACCCTATCCAGTCCAGTCCAGCGTCAACACGTCCTCCAACGCATTGGTGAAAGTTCCGTGGATATCACATCCCCTTGTCATATCCCCCTGAATAGTTGGTTAGGGCTGGTTTTTTTATCCTGGATCTGGACAGTCATAGTTGCAGCGTCATACAAAGACCTCAACACGTAGGTAGATTATAATAGGTACATAGAATATCATTGAAAATCTAAAATGACCTATTTCTAACTGTTCCAATCTAAGTTCAGAATAATGTCAACATTGGAATGACAGCGAACACTTATTAATCTCATCCAAAATACATCTTGGACAATAATTCCGTTAAGCGTATAGTCAGTAATGTATCGAGTGTTCGTCCACGTTGAGCTCAAGTTAAGTTAACACCGCGTCGACGCGATAAGTGAATTACACAAGCTCACAGAGCATGGAACGACTACGAATAGATCCAACGATCCTTTTATTTGGAACAAGAAAGCAAGAGTAAATTGGAATTCTAAGATTTTTTTTCAAAATTTTGTGATATTTGCCAGAGAATTTGGGTAGAGCTGTTTTAGAAAAACTACTCCCGAAGTATATTCCTTCTCTCAGATTGGCAATGATTTTGTTTTAGAAACAATTTTAACAAGTCTGTGCAGAAGCAAAATTTGAGTTCATATCGACTGACATCCTTCTGTTGTTGATCTTATGCCAACAGTTGCAACCTTCTAAGAAAGAGATGATTTGGCGTGTCCACTATTACGATACGGATTCTTCTAAAAGTATTTCTTAGATGGTAGTTGAGAGGATGAATGAAAGGCGACTAACAAAGGGTATTTACAAGGCAGATGTGAGTGTAAACATTGAAAGGTTTTGCCCTAAAAGGTTATATAGTGACGTTTTTGGTGATGTTCTTCAGAGAGGTCAAGTACGTAGTACTCGCAACCGGCGTGCGTGTATGACCAAATGTATGAATGTAAACGAAGCTAAAGGATCGCTGCAGGTGGTCTTCGGTAGTTTTTGCCTATCTACGGAAAGAAGGCCGAGTTTATGCACTTACGTGAGTATGTATTTCTTTCTTTATTTTCCCTGTTTGTTATATTTATTTATTTGATTCTCGCCACTTCTAGTCGCGTCTAAGCTCTCAGCTTCATGTGTCTGGAACGTGTGGGGATTAAGTTATAATAGTTATTAATTGCACACTAACTCGATCGGCGCCGGCGCTCCGTGCTAATCCAATACCACTCTACACTGTTAACTCATTATTATGGAGCTTATATGAACGTGTTTACTTGGCTTTTTGAGAGGAGACACGTCATCAATTATTATTCCTACTTAATTAAAATCATACTAGCTGCGTTCCGCGGTTTCACCCGCATAAGATCCCGTAGGAATACCGGGATAAGAATCTGTTCAACCTTTTAGCGTGAAGGCGTAACAAATAAACAAACAAACTCACCTTCGCATTTATAATCATCATCATCTGCCTAACCTTTTCCCAACTATGTTGGGGTCGGCTTCTAGTCTTACCGATTGTAGCTGAATACCAGTATTTTACATGGAACGACTGCCTATCTGACCTCCACAACCCAGTTACTGGGAAACACGATACCCATATACCTGCCTACTTCCACGTAAATAGAACAATACAGGCATGTATGTGCATTTTTGCGACGCCACAGCTGTATGCGTTTACACGAGGCGTGTAGGGCGACCATAATCCCGCGTCTCGCGATATTTCCCGGGATCGGTCACGGGATTATCGCTATACGATTATGACCGTGTAAATAGCGTTTATTTAACCACAATCATTTGGGCTGTCTGAGCCAATTTGTGATGGTAATAAAATAATAGGCAATTGATATTTTTTGGTTTTGACTGCCTCGTTGGTCTAGTGGTCGCAAGCGCTACTGCTGAGCATGAGGTCCTGGGTTCGATTCCCGGGTCAGGCAAAGTGTTATTGGGTTATTCTATCTGGAATTTCGCAGTAGCAGCCCGGAGTCTGGATTTGTTCCCGGTTGATGGCAATAGGCTCGCCCCCTATTACATGGGACTTAAACATAACTGGCGAAATGTGGGGGTACTACAGGTACACCTCTGCCCAACCTTTCGGGGTAACAAGGCGTGCTGTTATGTGATGTTATAATATTTGGTTGTTTTAAAAATACATTTTAGATAATGTTAATGCACTGTTTTTTGACTGTGACTTTAGAAATTACAGGTTCAACAAATATAGAACTTGTATCAACTCAGCCTTTATCAGTCCACTGCTGGACATAGGCCTCCCTCCAGGCTGCGCCACAACACCCTGTCCTCCACCGTCCGCATCCAGTCCGTCCCAACCACCTTTTTAAGGTCGTCGGTCCATCTAGCTGGGGGGCGTCCCACACTACGCTTGCCGATACGCGGTCTCCACTCCAAGACTTGTCTGCACCACCGGCCATCGGTCCTTCGACATGCATGGCAAGCCCACTACCACTTCGGCTTGCTTATTCTGCAGGCTATATCGGTAACTCCAGTTGTCTTCCGTATAACTTCATACGAACTTAAATATCAACCAGAAATTACCTACGATAAGTAGGTAATTTCTAGTTGATATTCAAATCTACGAGGACCTTAAAAAAATCGAATCCCTACTAAATGAGCATTTGGGTCTGACTCACTCGAATCTGGACTACTTCATAGCGTGGAACTGAAGCACAAAGATACGTAAGGTAGGACGCCCTCAGGCTAGGTGGAGAGACGATCTTCGCAAGGTCGCTGGTATCAGCTGGATGAGAGTTGCCGAAAATCGAGCTGAATGGCGTGCAATTGGAGAGGCCTAAGTCCAGCAGTGGACTGCTGTAGGCTGATGGTGATAACGCATCAATTGGTGAAACCGTAATGAATTCACATCGTAGTAAGTGCCACAACGGTATCGCGTCACAAATCACTTAGTAAATCAACAAAAGTAATTTCATCGAGTATTTCGGGACATCGCCTAACGGTTGGTAGAGTCTTCATGTGACCAGAGGGCTGGCCTTTTTTTAGCCCAATGAACCAGCATTGCCATCCACCGTGGCAATGCTGCCAGCCTTTTTGGCACTTTTTCCATTGACAGCGATGCGGACGAATTTTTTGATGCCCAATGAGCTCTTCCACCTTTTTGTTGTTTTTATTTTATAATTCAGTCTGGCACATCATTTTTACGGTTTCCTGGGTCCATATTTATATAATACACTGACATATAACTGAGTGCAAAAAAAAAGTGTGTTCGTGGCTTCAAAGCATTGATTACATTGCAACAGAACGTTTATTGAAACCCCTTTTTTGTGTTGGAAATCATCAAATAACTTCTCCCGTGAGGATGAGCGGGAGGGTGTGTCAGACTCTTACTGACTAAAACCCACCCGTATTCCTGCCGTTGCCTGTGTTGCCAGGGGCCTCGGTAACCCTTTTCGACTGCCACGCGACCGCGGCAGGCATCGGCCCTAGTGGACCCCTACACTTGTGCTGACGGCATCTCTTTGAGGCGCGCGTGTAATACAACGCGCCGTCGACCCGGGCCTGGTCCTTACCGGACGGTGAGCTACTCATTGTTCACCGTCCGCAAGCCTGCGCCTACGGTGGCCGGAAATCCGCCCGGGATTCCCGACGCCCAGGGCGTCTCCCTTAAGTTAGTGTTTACTAGCATGGAACGATATACGGTCAACACACCCATCATCACCTACACTCCTACTCTTACTGACACACACCCACACATACTCACCCCCCACACTCTTGCCACCAGAATTGTTTTACTTTAGTTTTTAATTTTCCATTTTATTTCACTTTTGTTATTATTGATTTGTAATAGTGTTTTATTGTGGACATCTTGTATGTTCATTTAATACTACTAATATTATAAATGCGAAAGTTTGTAAGAATAGATGGATGGATGGATGGATGGATGTTTGTTACTCATTCACGCAAAAAGTACTGAAGGGATTTGGACGAAATTTGGCACACAGATAGTTTATAACCAGAAATAACACATAAAACCGCGGGGCGCATCTAGTAGGTCATAAGTAAGTTGACCGATAGAGGGCAGGCCTGATGATCTGTAATACAGGTTTTACCTACAACAGACACCAATCTCTATTAAGACGCTGACAACACCTAAACCGCGGTCACTGTCAGATTGCAAAGAAAAGAAAAGAAAGAGAAGCGCGATGACACAACGCTTGTAATTTATTGAAAAATATGAAGCAATTATCTATTTACTCAAAATTGAGTTGAGTAATCGAAAATAAATAACAACCAAGTTCTGCATTCAAATAAGATGTTCTTGTTATTAATTAAATACGTGACGTATGTTGATACTTAATACAGATATTTTGGATTAAAACTCAAGGTAAGAGGTTAGTTTAACGTTAGTTTATATCGAGATGTTTATATAAACGTGTTTTGGTAATAACCAACGTCTGGGAAATATGTTCAAAATTAACATATATTTTTTTCCGATACCACAAACTATACAGATTTGGCAATTTTTTTTTTAAGAGAAGCCTATTTTGGTCAATTGGGGTCTTGTCAGCGCCTTAAGTGTTACCTTGACTTTGTGCTGTGTTTGTGATTATGAGAGAACAATAAAGAATAGTATTACTTATTATATACTTGTACATTTTTAGGTATTTTTTAAGACTGTTATCCTACTAATATTATAAATGCGAAAGTTTGTAAGAATGGATGGATGTTTGTTACTCTTTCACGCAAAAAGTACTGAACGGATTTGGATGAAATTTGGCATACAGATAGTTTATAACCAGAAATAACACATAGGACACTTTTAATCCCGATATACCCACGGGGTTAAAACTTATGCGGGTGAAACCGCGGGGCGCATCTAGTAAAAAATAAATAAAAATAGTCAACACAAAAGTAATTATAAGTACTGTCGGAAGCTAGACGCTAGACAGCGCTAACGACATGACGAAACAAAAACTACTAATGGCTATCCACGAACCCTTTCTTCTGGTAAACGAAACGGTAACTATTGCTTCAGAGGTAGAAAATTAGGGGTTTTCTTACCAGCTGGTCGCAATTAACAGCTCAATTTATTACTTACCATTGTAATTTTCTTTTAGTTAAAGTGATTTTTGTTATGGATAGGAGTGACTTTCATATTTTGTGGGTTGATACGACATATTATTTTATAGGAGCTCGATTTAATTATACATATCTATTATAAGAGCTTGTAGGTAAGAAAACCGTGTCGATAGAAGGTTAAGCTACGCTTGCCGAGGTCAGTCCGTAGATGGGTGACCATCCAAAACATACCGAGACTCCTCCGTGCGGAAAGCACGTTAAGGCGCTGACAAGACCCAATTGACCAAAATAGGCTTCTCTTAAGAAAAAATATTGCTAAATCTGTATAGTTTGTGGTAGCGGAAAAAATATATGTTAGTTTTGAACATATTTCCCAAAACTTGGTTGTTACCAAAACACGTTTTAAAAATAAATCTCGATACAAACTAACGTTAAACTAACCTCTTACTTTGAGTTCTAATCCAAAATATCTGTATCAAATATCAACATACGCTACGTATTTAATTAATAACAAGAACGTCTTATTTGAATGCAGAACTTGGTTGTTTTTTTATTTTCGATTACTCAACTCAATTTTGAGTAAATAGATAATTACTTCATATTTTGCAATAAATTACAAGCGTTGTGTCATCGCGCTTCTCTTTCTTTTCTATGGAATTTCACAGTGACCGCGGTTTAGGTGTTGCCAGCGTCTTAAGACATTGGTCCCGCCTTTCATTCAGAGATCTTTGATAGTCATTACGGGTAGTCAGAAGCCCGAAAATCTGACATCCAGTCTTATCATATTACCCAGTAGTTACTGGGTTGTGGAGGTGAGATAGATAATCGCTCTTTATAAAATACTGGTAATCAGCTGTATATGGTTAGATTGGAAGCTGACCCCAATATAGTTGGGAAAAGGCTAGGCAGGTGAAACAACTTATTATGTTGGTAGACACTATAGAGTATGTTATTCAGTATTTTATCGCATTAAAACAGCTTAAATATCTGGAGGATAAGCGAAAATATCCGAATTTGTATCATTATCGCGTTACAATAGTAAGCAATTCAATGTGATCATCACATAAATTGTCGTAAAGAAATGAAATTACAATAAGGGGAGACGTCACGCTAATCACCATAAAAATTCAAAGCTTAATGTAGATAAGTAAGTGGAACTATTTTACATAAAAGACACTTACAAATTCGCACAAAACAATATTGCACACTAAACAAACATTTTAAAACTCATTTTCCAAGACCCTTTACGCAAAAAATCTGATTACCACTGAAAAAAGCACTCTAAAACTTTCACAATAAAGTGCATACTCGTGTGGGGTGCTACGCAAGGGGTATCACAACCGGGGCGTTTGGTACAAAAACGTTTATTAGCACATTTTGTCGCAAGCGGAGCGTGACGGCGATAAGTGACAAGCTATTGAGATGTTTAGGGTGAGCACCTAATGAGTGCACATTGGGAAATGCGCCGCGAAAACTGTGAAAAATTATGGCCACGAAATACCGAAACAATAAACCGAAATTACGTATTAGGGTCAAAACCAAAATTCAAGATGGCGCCACTGAAAAAATTTTTTTTTCGTCATGGGTGACGTTTTCAAGGTTTTCTAGGGCGCTGACAATAATTATGGGGTCATCAAAACTAAAATTCAAGACGGCGGCGTGGCGCCACCGAAAACATGAAACATTTTCGTCATGGGTGTCGTTTTCAAGGTTTTCGAGTCCGCTGACAACAATAATGAGATCAAATATAATTCAAAATGGTTCCACCGAAAATTTGCAAATTTTTCATCAGCGGTGTCGTTTTCAAGGTTTTCGAGTCCGCTGACAACGATAATTAGATCAAATCAAAATTCAAAATGGTGCCCACTGAAAATTTGTAAATTTTTCATCACTGGTTTCGTTTTCAAGGTTTTCGAGTCCGCTGACAACGATAATGAGATCAAATCAAAATTCAAAATGGTGCCACCGAAAATTTGCAAATGTTTCATGAGTCAGATAGGTACTTACGTGTTTTATTAATAAAGGCTATTATTATTACTTATGTGTTTATTTTTCAACGGACTGTACTATCGCTAGACTTCTACAAATCTTTTAAAAACATAGGCCTTCATGGGGACTACTGGCAGAAGTGAAAACTCATCGCTCAACGCGCCTAAAAACGTTTTCACTTCAATAAAATAATGATTATCTAAAACACAATTTAAACAATGCACAGTATACACACAAATTAAACTTTTCACGTAGCAGGTACGGAATTCAGAAGAAAATCTTTGTGAACTGGTGAACCATTTATATTTTCCTTAATTGGTCAAGGACAGCTAATGAGACACAATTGATTTTCTAGTGTTTGACATCGAATCGGAGTCGCGCGGGGCTTTACAGGTTAAACGCAAATAAAAAAAAATTCAATTAAACTAATTACAAAAACTTCTGAACTCTCAAGGGGACGGTCAGTTAGAAAGATAAAGCTAGTTTGCCCATTGGCAAACGCCTACCCGACCCGCCTAACTGACCGACCGACGCTTTGGAATGCCAAAGCGTAGTAGGTGCCTATGGAGAAGAACGGGCAAGAAACTAAAAGTATGGTATTAACACACAATATTAATTTAATATAATCATTCTTATAACCCAACATTAACTATAACATTTTAATCCACCAAATCCTGGTCACCCTACCGCGATCAACGTAGCGAATTCGATTACCATCGCTTTTTCATTGTTGTCTATTTGACGCTTGATGCACTCCTCTATTGTTGCCCGACCAGTTACAAGAGAACCCCCATTCTTAATCACTTCAACTATAAGAGAGACTAGCGTATGTTTGTCAGAAACTTCGATAGGTCAATTGAAAAAGGCCAGTGAAAACAGAACTCTAATTTAAACTTAGTTGTTCGTTTCAAGAGGTCTATATTAATTGGTGCGTGACAAAATAGAAGTGTTTATGTGTGACTGACTTTATAAAGCTTAGAATCAATTTGTATGGGAGATCTGATAAGATTATGATAAGGTCGCAATTGTTAGGAGTTACTTTAATGGATTCTGCACGTTTGTCAATGCGTGTACTAGTAACGTAACGGAAATTGTAAGGGTTAGATGGGTTCTATTGTGTTTGTTTAACTAATTATATGTTGCCTACAATACGTTGCCATGGTTAGTTCACCTTTAAAATATTAATCAACCTATACGTTCTCACCACCCATGAGGCCCTCATCGTCGTGTGCATATGTCAGTTGTTATTCGGAAGACTGGAAAACTGCTTCTGTCGGCGCGACTATGCGTTCAGGTCACCGAAGAAATAGTGATATATGAGCACAATCGCTTTTATAGGACGCAGCCTTATTCTTCAGTTGGTACGAGATTTCAAACAAATACATAATATCCTCTAACACCTACGTCAGAAGTTAGCAGAATTGCTGGATTCGTTTTCTCCTATACTGATCGTTATTTATTCTCTACCGATGGTTGTTTCTCCTGACATAGTTTATTCTGTTTATATGTACGTATGTATGCTTATATCTATGTATTTATTCTTGTATTGTGTAGTTATTTTCGTGTTATCTATCCCATATGTTACACCTGTCATGTTTTGTCTCTGCATCACTCTAAGGTTGACAGATACCTCATATTTATATGACAAATACCTCAGGCATTAGCGGCCGTAGGAGACGCTCTGGGCGTCGGGAATCCCGGGCGGATTTCCGGCCACCGTAGGCGCGGGCTTGCGGGCGGTGAGCAATGGGTAGCTCACTGTCCGGTAAGGACCAGGCCCGGGTCGACGGCGCGTTGTATTCCACGCGCGCCTCAGAGATGTCGTAAGCACAAATGTAGGGGTTCACTACAGCCGATGCCTGCCGGGGTCGCGGGAAGGTACTAAAGGTTCACCGAGGCCCCTGGCAACACAGACAACGGAAGGAATACGGGTGGGTTTTAGTCTGTAAGAGTCTGACACACCCTCCCGCTCTGCCCACAGCGGGAGAAGATATTTGATGATTTCCCACCCAAAAAAAAAAAGGCATTAAGTCCGCCTTTGTATGGTATTTTTTTTTTACTTCTGCATATAGTTTTAATAAATAAATTATAATCCTCTCTCAGCTTATTTAAAACACTCCACATTATTTTAATGACTCCTTGCCGAACGTTCTTCTTCTTCGTCAAAACGATGATTCCATTTACCTATATATTTATGTCCAACATTTAGCAAAAGAAACAAATGCTTTTGTAGTAGGTAATATCCTTCCTCACACTGTAGAACTCGGAGTGTTTGTCAAAACACAGTAATTACGGACGCGTCCACCGCGACCGTGACGTTTCAATTAGGAACCCTTTCGTTCAGACCATCCTACGCTGTTAGACGGTTGGCTATTAAAAGAAGGATTACTATTGTTGTAATCGTATTTGTTTCTTGGTGTATTTAGTGATATGTAGTTGTTTTTGGGAAACTGTAGTTCAGTACAGCATCAATAATTGCTAAGTTCTTGAATAAAATTGTGGAGTCCAAAAATATATTTCAACGCGTAATGTCCACAACCAATGGCTAGACTGTATGAAAGATTATAAAGATTGAAACGGGGCGACTCCCGAGACGATAAAGACATGTTGCGCCGACCTCAAATAAATTGGGATAAGCGCAGGAGAATGATAAGTGTCTACAACCTACAAATTTCAAAATTATAACAACTTTCAAAGAAATCTTTAATGTACAGTACAGGAGACGATAATCGATAGAAAGTACAACATAAACTACGTACGAATGTATTTAATTCTTAGACGAAAGGAAATCAAGATTTTATTCCTGGAACTCTGTCTAACTTAAATGGAAAAGGTATCGTCAGGCTACAATACATATAATGAGGTTTTG
Source organism: Atethmia centrago (assembly GCA_905333075.3). Lineage (NCBI taxonomy): Eukaryota > Metazoa > Arthropoda > Insecta > Lepidoptera > Noctuidae > Atethmia > Atethmia centrago. Next base: position 22,367,484 of record HG995388.1, read on the forward strand.
TTCTGACCGTCATATGACATCTTTTTCCCTATTGTTGGGCTAAATTGACATGCTGCGTGAAATAAAGAAAAGTATTTATTGAGACTCGTACAGGAAGATCACAAACTAAACTAAACACAATCATAGAAACATAAAAAACAAAAGTATATTTTAAAAAACCGGGGGACCCCCGTCAGGAACGAAGTTCCTTACGTGGTATTCGCACGCACTCACACTCTTATATGAGAGAAAGAGACAGTGAGAGAGGAAGGCTTTTTCATTACGTGACGGCTTGTGAGTAACCATAACGAATAAAACAGAGAATCGCATGACATATATCATCAAGCATCGTTACGTGCTACCTGCTCGGAAATATCTTGTTATATAGGTAAACCATAATAAGCATCCACGTGCTGACCATGATAAGCACACCTAAATTTCACCACTCTTCAAACATAAGAAGTAATTTATTCAAATTAGGCTTAATTAAAACAAGGAATCAGCAGTTTTTGAACGTCAAAATTTCATAAGACAGTCTTCCAAAACGCTCGCCCTTCACCAAAAATAGTGGCGCAACAAACTCCCCCGCAGTCAGCTGTCGGCTGAGTTAGAAGAACTTGATTCTATACAATGGGTATGCAATTCGTTGTGAGGTCTGGCAAAGCTCTGATTAATAACGTCAGGCAGAAGAATATTACCAAGTCGATATAGGTGTTGAACTAGGTGTGTGAATATGTAAGAGTGTAGCACCTGCATGAAGTGGGGTGTCGGTGTCTGGGCGCTAGTTTAAGCGAATTACCGGCCGCTTCCGTAGCAGACGTGCTCTAACGACACTACGCGATTACGCGAATATACTGAAACTACATGAACTTCGATTTTCAAACTTTGACGTGACTTTTGACATTTCAGAAGAAGTAATCTGCTACATTAAGGTTGTGCTTGTGGGTTCAAATCCGGGGAAGTACCAATGTGACTTTTTAGATTCATAAGTATTTTCTAATTTAATCTTGGACATTACTGACATTGGTGAAGGTAAATATCGTGAAAAAACCTGGACGTAAAGTTAATACATAATCAGCCTATAATGATCCCACTACTGGGACACAGGCCTCCTCTCTGTGAGAGGGAGTGGGCCGTAATCCACCACGCGGGCCCAGTGCGGGTTGGTAGATGTCACATGTTGAATTTTTGGTTCTAGGACATGCCGGTTTTCTCACGATATTTTCCTTCGCCGTTTTCAGAGCAGTGGTGATGAAATAATTTACACTAAGTAAAGCGCCGGTCCGGGTTCGAACCTACGACCTACAACTCGTAAGTCACAGCCGTTTACACTGGGCCACCACTGCTCAAATGCGTACAGTTAATATAAGTCTGAAATCACCTACTCGACTTGAGCAAGCGTGGTCATCAATGCTCTTGGCTTCTCTATAGAGAAAAGGCCTTTGCCGCAGTGGGAAAGTATAAAGCTGACGTTATAATCTGCTACATAAAGGACAATTAGTATTTGTTCTGTTGATGGACTAGCAGATCGCGATGAGATTATATTCCTCTTAGTATAATCAGATATGATGTTACCGTAATTAACTAAAGCCACCTGCCCATACATTTTGTCATAAATAATAGGCAGGTAGGCAGCTGAATGCAACAATGTAATATTATATATAGTCGTTGTGCTCCGGATGAATGGCTGATACATCAGTCTTGTCCACTTTAATGCAAAAACTGCATTCAGTTCAACAAATGAACAAGCAGAAGTTATTGCAGTTGACAAAGGAGATGACATTTTTACTACACACTATTAAAATCAGCTTATCCTATATTGAAAACCAAGTGTCAGATTAGTTCACAACCGCATTATTTGGCAAATAGCTGTTTAACAAACTTAGTGATGCGAATTCAGAGACTCTGTTCCAAGCGTGTAAGGGCTACAATACCTTGAACATAAACGTTTTGCATTGGCATAAGAAAGCAATTAAGAAACGACCAGTTTAATAAGATCTCCAAAATTTCGTAATGCATTAGTTTTTGTTCGTTTAGGAGAGGAGGGGAGGGTCATGGTATTTGGTGGGGCATCAATACGCTTGACATATGTTCGGCCTGCAAAGCCAAAGGGGATTGAGTGGCATAAGCCCCTTGGGTTCATTATTGCCCTTTACCCTTCCCAGTAGGGCCCTTCACTCAGTGTTTGCAAAGTGTACTTATTTCACTTAATATAAGAGAAAAATTCATTTAGATTATTTTGGTGATCTTTGATAAGTCTGGTAAGATGTTAAGTGATTAAGAAATCAATGACATGACTATCATGATTACACTATGATGAACTATAGTTTTATTCTATTTTGCAGGATTTTGAAAAGCTTCCATTACTATCGAATCTTACTTAATTCAAATTTCAATGCTCAGGAAATTAGAACTACTTAGAACAACTTATTTTAACTGAAGACTAATGCTGTTGAATGCTGAAGTGCCGATCAAGAAATTGCAAATCAACGTTAATGTGTTAAATATTTGATTATGAAAGACAAGGAAACCTAGCGTTGAGTCCAGGCAATTTGTAAAAATCTTAGATTTTTTTTTTATGATTTACAATTTATTTTATTTATTATTTATTTATTATTTACAAGCTGTGTGCCCGATAAAATTTCACATTTGCAAAAATTATGAAATTCCACACAAACTTTCATCCCCTTTTTAACCCCTTTAGAGGGTGAATTTCTAAAATTCTTCTCTAAGTGTTCACTTTTGCTATTTAAGAAATTCTTGTGCAAAATTTCAAGCTTCTACAACCCACGGTTTAGAGTGTCAGTGAATTTAAGATTTTGTTTTATGGAGATTTAAAGACACGATACTTTTTTTTTTTTTGAGGTTTGGAAATCATCAAATAACTTCTCCCGCTCTGGGCGGAGCGGGAGGATGTGTCAGACTCTTACTGACTAAAACCCACCCCTATTCCTTCCTGTTGCCTGTGTTGCGGGGGCCTCGATGACCCATAAGTACCTTCCCGCGACAAAGACACGATACTTGATGTCATAAGACAGACGACCTTAACATAAACAAATGGTATAGTTTATTAACTAACCTGCACCCTAACTTCAGGCAGGTTGACTTTCATCGCCAGCTCTTCCCTGGAGTACACGTCGGGGTAGTGGCTCTTCTCAAAGGCCCTCTCCAGCTCATGCAGCTGGTAGGTGGTGAAGGTGGTTCTGTTTCGCCGGTGCTTCTTCTTGTTGTCTGCTGCGGAACCTGGTCGGGCGGACTCGTCGTCGCTGCCTGGGGGAGACTTGTCGTCTGTCGGCGTTCGCTGACTGTATCCGTCGTTGCTGTTGCAGGATCCCTCACCTAGAATGTGTGGGTGAGCGGTTAGTGAAGAAAAATGGTTGAACAATGTTTTGCATTGTAGTACAGGGATAAGTTATATAAGATATAATTACAAAATCTCTAATATTCACAAGATATGACAACTGAATCTTTTATTAAAAAACTGAATAATTTTATTTAATATAATGATCAGTTAATATAATAAACGATTGATATAATTTTATAATAACTATTTTTTTTATAAGCATATATAAAATCGTTTGATATACCACTAAAAAGTAACTACCCTTTTATTTTAAAAGGAAACGGTCTAAAGAAAAAAAGATCTAGTCTATTAAGCCTACAACGTTCTCACATTCACAGCGTACACAAGAATCCATGTAAAATAATATTAATAATATTAATTATCATAGTTAGTAACCTGAGTAGATATGCCTAGTAATTGATTACCACCCGTCAAGACAGCTCGACGAAGCCCCGATTCGCGGGGCTCCTATTTCTGGGTGGTTATAAAAAAATAACCACGAAGGCTAAGGCGGGAGCTCCGTTCCACTTCGCTCCTGCCTTAGCCTTCTAACCTAACCTACCCCAGTCGGTATGCTATGAATTGGGGTGTTAACCATAATGATGGTATCAATTTATATATTTTAAACGATAGACCTAATAATTTTCGATTAAATAAACGTTATATTGAATAACGTTAAATGAAATAAGTTGTAGAGTAGGTATATAAATGCTATATGTAAAGAAATTATATAAACAGTTGGTATATCTCACATTTATACATCTTGTGAACGGTATTGAAATTAAAATATACCAAATAACTGTATATGATATGAGACGCACCCGTAGTAGGTAGGTACAATCACATCCAAAATACGATCATCATCTTTAGGGCTATTTTCGTCTGCTCATTGCACGATAGAATCGGCTTTATCGACTCAGCAGTAAATATTTCGTCGCAATGTCAATACTGCCGATTGACATTCAGACAATTTCTTTACATGTCAGAATGCGAATGCGAATTAAAAATGTGACACTGAAGTCAAGGTCAAATGTCAAAGTCAAATATTTCTTTTCAAATAGGCACGCAAAAAGCATTTTGAATGTCAAAATTTACAGAAAAATAGAAGTGATTCTAGTCGCCCCTTCCAAAAGGTAGTTTTGTATGGAGAAGAATGGGCAAGAAACTCCACCGTTACTCCTATAAAATGTTTTACAAAGTTTTGTATACATTAATTATATAATTTAATTACATGTAAAGACGGTGCACCTTCAATAAAATTACTAAATAACAAAAGGTAAAAACAATTAAAAATTAAGCAATGATAGATAAATTGATTATGTGACAGATACATGATGTTCACATGGGGCTTGTGACTAAGGAAGGCCCTGTGGCTAAGTAATAACAGCCGCACGGGTCGATCGATCAGGTTAAGCTACGCTCGCCGCGGTTGGTCCGTGGATGGGTGACCATCTTTACATACCAAGACCCCTCCGTGCCTCGAAAAGCACGTTAAGCCGTTGGTCCCGGCTGTCATTTGTAGATCTTTGACAGTCGTTACGGGTCGTCAGTAGCTCGAAAGTCTGACAACCAGTCTTACCAAGGGGTATCGTGTTACCCAGTAACTGGGTTGTGGAGGTCAGATAGGCAGTCGCTCCATTTAAAATACCGGTATTCAGCTGTATCCGGTAAGACTAGAAGCCGACCCCAACATAGTTGGAAAAAGGCTAGGCAGATGACGATACCTACATGATGCTCACAAATTTAAGAAAGAAAGAAATTAAAAAAACAAACATTGTGAAAGTAGACGATTTTCATAAAAAAATAACAAGTAATAAGTCAATGGTGCCGATTCCCTTGTTCACAAACTAAACTAAATCTAAGTTCAGTGCATCTTTTTTTTCTATTTCATTAAGAAGAGGACAGAAGATAAATTTAAGTTTATTCCTGTCAAATTAATCAGCGCCTGTCACTACTCCATACAAGTTTAGACGTGATTTGAAACTTGCATACTAAAATTACGTCAATTTACGTCAAGCGCTGATTAATTTGACAGGAGTAAACTATAATTTATCGTCTGTCCTTTTCTTAATGAAATAGAAAGAAAAAGATGCACTGAACTTAAATTTAGTTTAGTTTTTGAACAATGGAATCGGCACCATTGTGTGCGTTGTATAAGCAATAACGTGCACACAGATCGCCAGACAAAGACAATATATTTTTAGGGTTCCGTAGTAAACAAGGAACCCATAGAGTTTCGCCATGTCCGTCTGTCTGTCTGTCTGTCCCCGCTGTAGCTCAAAGACGCTGTACTAGAAAGCTGTAATTTGGCATAGGTATACATATTAATCACGCCCACAAAATACTTTTTTTAGGGTTAACTCCTTCGCTCGTAATGAGGGGATGATTTTTTTTCTCGTCTTTCCCATGGTGTGGGACATCGTTGGATAGGCCGTTCAAAAACATTGCGGGTTTGATAACACTATTTTTCTATTCAGGGATCCGTTTGCGTAATATTAAGCTTTAAAGTGCTAATTTTTGTTAGAGTCTAGTGTCCTATTTGTCGAAGGACTGATGGCCGGTGGAGCACACGAGTCCAGGGCCTCAAGTCTGCTATTACAATAGTGTCAGAATGGTCTGTTCCGATCCTCATTAATGACGCCATTATATAGATTACTAAACTTGTCAAAATCAACAATTATAAAATCAATTATAGACCATTCTGACACTATTGTAATAGCAGACTTGAGGCCCTGGAGTGGAGACCGCGTATAGGCAAGCGTAGTGTGGGACGCCCCCCAGCTAGATGGACCGACGACCTTAGGTACGGCTGGGACAGACTGGATGCGGAAGGCGGAGGACAGGGTGTTGTAGCGCAGCCTGGGTAAGGCCTATGTCCAGCAGTGGACTGTTATAGGCTGAGTTGATTGATTGAAGCGTCCCCCTGTCAGCTAAATGATTTTCTTTTTTTAATTTATTTATTCGTATTTTTTTTTCTAAACAGATTTACTCGCCAAAACCTATTCGTTTGATGGCGAGAAGCGCTTGATTTTATACAAATTTAATATTCTTGTAATAACCTTAAAACTACCACTTACGTACTATTTCACTCAAGGATCAGTCACATCGGCACGAATAGATCGGTTGTTTATGGATATGTGAAAAAAATAATGGCAGTAGTAGGTACATATAATAAAATTAAAAGGTAAACTATCACAGCTAAGTGGGTTTTACAAGTTAAGACGCTGACAACACCTAAACCGCGGTCACTGTCAGACTGCATAGAAAAGAAAGAGAAGCGCAATGACACAACGCTTGTAATTTATTGCAAAATATGAAGCAATTATCTATTTACTTAAAATTGAGTTGACTAATCGAAAATAAAAAACAACCAAGTTCTGCATTCAAATAAGACGTTTTTGTTATTAATTAAATACATAACATATTAAATAAATACGGATATTTTGGATTAGAACTCAAGGTAAGAGGTTAGTTCAACGTTAGTTTGGATCGAGATCTTTTTTCAAAACGTGTTTTGGTAACAACCAAGTTCTGGGAAATATGTTCAAAATTAACATATATTTTTTCCGCTACCACAAACTATACAGATTTGGCAATTTTTTATCTTAAGCGAAGCCAATTTTGTTCAATTTGGTCTTGTTAGCGCCTTAACGAGTAATAATCGACGAACTTACATTTGCTGTTGGAGAATTGACCGTGACGTATATCGATGTATTGTAGGGAGAACATGGTTTTCAAGGCCCAAACGCACCTGGCCGGTTTTTATTTTAACAGTATTTTTGAATACACACAGCATTTCTTCCAAAAGGAATGTGCCCTGAGCGTTACATAGGGCATCAATACACTTGAAAATCTCTTCCCATGTTTAATATATTATTCCTTTATGAGTTATCTAAACAAACAATTCTAGTTCATATCGCATTCAGTGCTACGTACAGTCGACACCGCAATTACGCAGCAAAACAACAGGGAAACAGCGTCATAAATCAAACGAAACAATTTGAGCTCGCGTATGCTAATTTTGAGCCGTGTCTTGCCGATAATGCAATTATATTCAAATATACCACACACAGTGCGCCGAATGCAAACTAGCTGGACAAAATTAATTGTTGTACAGTGAAAATTAAACGTTTATTCTAACTGTAGTGGAACGCCACCTGCTACGATACTCATTTTGCTCCATTTACGTTTAATTATGATTTATTAAAAAAAATATAATTATTTTAATTCTTATCCTAAAAAGAAATCAGGCATCAAAAAAAAGAAAAAAAAGAAAGAAAATATTTAGCTACATTACTTAGCTTAGACTAAAAGGCGCACACCATATTCTGTAAATGAATATTAAAAAAGTGTAAAGTGCGTTGTTAGAAATTAGCAGGAATGTGTGCCTCACGGCTGCGCCAAATAGTAGATCAGCAAAATGCCAGACAACTAGTGCCTGTCGCTGAACCTGAAGTTGTGAGGTATAGGATGATCACTTATCAAGTAGGTATAACAATATAAATACTAAACAGCATTACCATACAACGTGGCATTTTATATTGGCATATTATTATTATTTTAAGACTATAAAAACTGACTGACTTTTAAAATAATTATGTAACTATTATTTATTTATTTATTTATTTATACATACTTTATGTACACCACAAAAATACATAACAAAAAATAAATTAAACACTACAAAATATACAATGGGCAGCCGTGTCGCTTTCTGCGATCTCTTCCAGGCAACTATGGAATGGACAGTGATTTTAAAATGGGGGCTGTCGTTGGTACAAAAAAAAAATAATAATATCTATTATTATTGTTAAAAAAATATTATCTTGGAAATTTAAAAGTAAATAATTAATTAATTTTAATTAATTAATTTAAGGGGTATCGTGTTACCCAGTAACTGGGTTGTGGAGGTCAGATAGGCAGTCGCTCCATGTAAAATACTGGTATTCAGCTGCATCCGGTTAGACTGGAAGTCGACCCCAACATAGTTGGGAAAAGGCTAGGCAGATGATGATGATGATATCTTGGAAATTTAAATAAATAAGATTGAATAGGTTGAATATAGGTAGAAGATAAATCTTCTACCTAAATTCAATCTTCGATACATAAAAAATAAACAAACGTTTAAAAGTAATCTTCAGTTCTACCAACAGCCTGTAAGCGATACCATCGCACAGTGGGCTAAAAGCAATCCTCCCTCGACAATAAATCTGAACACAACTTGTATCATATATCATCGCGTATCGCCTGATCTGCAAACCAAGGCCTTCCTTACACAGTTACACGCCAATTATTTTTGACTTGTAAAACATGATCGTTTCATATTTTGATCTTGTAGCTATTTACTTTGTGTTCGGCAAAATGCTAGAAAAGTGTTTGGTTATTACAGAAACTGAAATAGATATTATGTTTATTTATTGTGTACTAACTTTTCGCCCGCGTGGAGATCGGAAATTATACCAAGAAAATGTATACTACAGAGATAAAAAGTATCCTATGTTCTAACCCAGGTCATGGTCTACCCATGTGTGTGCCAAATTTCATCCAAACCCGTTCAGCCGTTTAGTGTGAAGATACAAGCTAACTATAAAAAATATGTATACATAGAATAGGTACTTTTTATTTTTTATCCCAATATTCCCATGGGATCGAGATTTAAACGGGTGAAACCGCGGGGCGCGGTTAGTTGTATTTAAGATGGTTAGCTATTACTTGTTAATAAAATAATCACCTCAGGTACTTTCATCGTTTCCATTTTAGGGTGGCAAATTAGTCATATGGTCGAGTATGCATAAACGCAGTTGCAGAAATAAAACCGTGTCAATGTAGCACCACTTCCACCGAAGTAATTTCTTATCGCAGTCGAAACTTGCTAAAATATTCATACAGCATATAACGTGGTGAAAATCATGTTCCACCGAGGGAAAAATCGAGGGGTAATTGTTTGCGGAAACTCTGCATTTATCACTTCCATTATTTTGTCCGCGGTGAGTGATTGAGTGGCCCACTAGGGGTATTTAATGCATGCATTAAGTTTCATGTCAATGAAAATTTTGATTCTTTCAAAATGTTTACGTAAGTAACTAGTTATTAATGGTTTCAGAAGTGTATTTGTTCAACATGTACTGTATTTGAGGGGCTCGTGACTTAATGATAACAGCCGCACGGGTCGATCAAAGGGTTAACTTACGCTTGCCGCGGCATTGGTACCGGCTATCATTCGTAGATCTTTGACAGGCGTTACTCAGAAGCGCAAAAGTCTTACAACCAGTCTTACCAAGGGCTATCGTGTTACCCAGTTAATAGGTTGTGGAGGTCAGATATGCAGTCACTCCATGTAAAATACTGGTATTCTGTTTCATCCGGTTAGACTGGAACCCGACCCCAATCCCCATACTTAGGAAAAGACTAAGCAGATTAATTGATTATAATTCTTTCAAATTATGTAGATATTTATGCCATATCGAGTAGGGGAAGACCAAAGACACGATGGATCGACTGTGGGAAAGATGATGCCATATCATCTAGAAAGGGGGTGACTACCGAGATGACGAGTAATATTAAGAAGTATGGAAGAAAAGACAAGTTGGGTTGACTACAAATAAATTGAGATATGAGCAAGAGAATTATGGTGATGATGATTAAGTTGATTGTTAGTAATGGTTACACTAAGTAGTACGATACCATAGACTACCACAAACACAAATCACATTGACAAGTAATTGATGTTACGTCGAGTTCTGACACGCGGTTTAGAATTATAATTATGAATTTTTATTCAATAACTATTTTATTTTTATTGGTTATTTCATACGTTTATTTTATTTTTTTATTTACATCTGTATTTATCCGTGACATCACAGTGGGCCCTATCAGAATACCAGCGCTGCGACACTTATTTCTTAAGTACTGCAGCATTATGCTGAGATAGGAGCCTTTTGGCCTCGTACAGGACTTTTTGTTTTTATTTTAATTTTACTTTGTTTGATTTTAAGTTTCTATGTGTGTTTTTAGTTTAATGTGTGATCTCCTGTGCGAGTCCCAATAAATCATTTTTCTTTCTTTATAGATGTGTATTTGTTCACCATAGACTACTGTATTTTTGTGGCCCATTATCTAAAGAGGATAAGCGCCATAAATATTCGATACGTCATCTGTCAGTTGTAAAAACGATTAAGAAATCAAGAGTGTACAAGACATTTATGAAACATCCCTGCACATCGTTGTAGATTGAGCGATCAAAAGTCACAACATTGTGCTATCTCTCTCTCTCGCATCGGTTTTAACGTCAAATGAAAGAGAGCGTTGTGTCACATTTAGATTACTGAAGCAGATTACAAGCGGCATACAAAACAAATAAAAATATTGTGGGCAACGCATTAAGACATTTTACACTTATCACGATACGATCTGGAACCGTATTTTTTTTTCCTTTTTGTAATAATTATCGATAATCTGGCAACACTCGCGAGCATTATCGTCTATAATGGCTTGTCTTGTTGTTTTTTCAATGTGGTAACCCTAATCATGTGTCAGATTTGCCGTGTTCATATTTATATTAAAGCTCTTCGCGGTATTAATGATTTTTTCTAAATGGATTCATTATTGAATTATTTATGGAAGGCTTAGCTTGGAAAAGAAATCAACTTCAATCTGTTAATTCTCTGATTTTGTTCGAATTTGTCTTTTAAACATAATATTACATGACGCTTGTAATCCCCGAAGGGTTAGGCAGAGATGTACCGCCAAATTTCGTCAGTTTGGTATGTTTAAGTCCCATGTAATAGGGGGCGAGCCTATTGCCATCAACCGGACACAAATCCAGACTCCGGTCTGCTACTGAGAGATTAATGATGGAAAAACCCTTTTTCTGCGAATATTACATAAACCATCGAATAAAATCATCATTGTACTTACCAGCGGAAAATCATTCATCAACAAGCATTGATTTATTTATTTATTTCTTTGGGAAAACAAACAGTTACATAAAAGTTTCTTAATTAATAATCCTTAGTATCTAAAGTTAATAGTATATGTGTAACTCACAACGTTATCCACATGTTATCTATTCACATCACATACACATCATCAGCCTATAATGTTCCCACTGCTGGGACACAGGCCTCCTCTGTGAGAGGGAGTGGGCCGTAATCCACCACGCGGGCCCAGTGCGGGTTGGTAGATGTCACATATCTTCAAATTTTTGATTCTAGGACATGCCGGTTTCCTCACGATGTTTTCCTTCACCGTTTTGAGAACAGTGGTGATGAAAAAATTTACACAAAGTAAAGCGCCTGTCTGGGTTCGAACCTACGACCTACAACTCGTAAGTCGCGGCCGTTGCCCCTGGGCCACCACTGCTCCATTGTATTTATTTATTTATTTATTTATTTATTTATTTATTTATTTATTTATTTATTTATTTATTTATTTATTTATTTATTTATTTATTTATTTATTTATTTATTTATTTATTTATTTATTTATTTATTTATTTATTTATTTATTTATTTATTTATTTATTTATTTATTTATTTCTTTGGGAAAACAAAAAGTTACATAAAAGTTTTTTAATTAATAATCCTTAGTATCTAAAGTTAATAGTATATGTGTAACTCACAACGTTATCCACATGTTACCTATTCAAATTTGTATATTATATAAGAACTAACTGGGCATGCGAGTGAATTTACATTACAATTAAGCTTAGGTTACAGTTATAAAGTAGATTTAGTTTGTTAATTTTTGGATTAGAGTATTTCGAAATTTGTTAGATAATAGTGTAAAGAGATCTATGTCCGAAAAATGTTTGTTATAATTATTTGCTATTCGACGTAGAGGTGCATCGAGAGCAGTGGTGGCCCAGTGGTAACGGCCGCGACTTACAAGCTGTAGGTCGTAGGTACGAACCCAGACAGGCGCTTTACTTTGTGTAAATTATGTCATCGTCACTGCTCTCAAAACGGTGAAGGAAAACATCGTGAGGAAACCGGCATGTCCTAGAACCAAAAATTCGAAGACATGTGACATCTACCAACCCGCACTGGGCCCGCGTGGTGGATTACAGCCCACTCCCTCTCACAGAGAGGAGGCCTGTGTCCCAGCAGTGGGAACATTATAGGCTGATTATGTATGATGTAGTAGAGGTGCGCGGACTCCAGCATTAGTGCGGCAAGATGGAATGGCGAATAGGGGGCGTGCATGCATCTCGCGTCTCATAACAGTTCTAGGTACAACGTAACATAATTTATTTACCAAATCTGAGCAGTCATATCTGCTGTCACATATGTCATACAGAAACATCAGCTTTAGGAAAAGGCGTCTTGACTTCAAGTCCATCAACCTAACATCCCTACAGGAGTCATTAGGGCTCAAACCATGGCGGCAACGGTAACGCACAGCTTTGAGAAATTTGCGCTGTACATTTTCTAAGCTTTCTAAGTATCTTTTGTATAAAGGATTCCATATTAATACGGTGTATTCGAGTTGTGACCTAATAAGTGCCTTATAAAGATGTAGGTATGTAGGTATCAGTACGCTTAAAGTCTGAGCTGGTTCTCATCACAAAACCATACATAAGGTATGAGTTATTAATAATTTTATGAATATGTTGATAACGATGGAGCTTACCATCTAATATTACCGCCAGATCTTTCACCGACGTAACATCGCTCAGAGAAGCATTGCTGAGAATATACGTACGTTTTATAATAGTTTTGTTTTTTGTGAATGTGATTGATACACATTTAGAAGTGCTTAATTGAATTTTGTTCCTAATACAGTACGCAGAAAATCTATTCAGGTCGTCTTGAAGTAAATCACAGTCGGTAAGAGTGCGTATTGTTCTGTATATTTCGAGATCGTCTGCGTAAAGTAAGAATTATGAATGCAAAAAATAATTCCAGACGTCATTGGAACTTCGTGGAGCATTCCGACGTTTGGCTCCCAAACTGGGGCAGGCGGGCGCTGCATTGAAGCGGCTTCTGCCCAATCTAGGGGGTCCAAACGCCTCCTGCCGGAGGCTCTACGCGTGGGTCGTGCGGTCCATGGCCCTCTACGGGGCTCCAGTATGGGCGCACTCTCTGGCGCTGCGGCCAGCCTTCCGGTTGAGCATGGCCCAAAGGGTCATGGCCATCCGGATGGTCCGGACCGCACGGTCTCCTGTGAGGCAGCGAGCCTCCTTGCCGGATTGCCGCCATGGGATCTGGAGGCAAAAGTCCTCGCGCACGTATGGGAGTGGCGCGAGAAGGCGAAACGCCGGGGCGTAAGTCCGCTGCCGCGAGAAATCGCGGCACAGCGGACGGAGCTCCGGCGGGATCTCATGGCGTCATGGAAAGTACGGTTGTCGCAACCCAGTGCTGGGCACGCCACGATTGCGGCGATAAGTCCCCTCTTTGAGGAGTGGCTAGAGAGGCGCCACGGCGTCCTCACCTTCCGCCTGACGCAGGTCCTCACCGGACACGGCAGATTCGGGAGGTTCCTGTGTCGGATAAGGCGCGAGGAAACGTCCGGGTGTCCGGGTGTCTGTGTGGATCGCCCGAAGGACACGGTGGAGCATACGGTGGAGGTCTGCCCGGCTTGGGCAGAGCACCGCCTTGTCCTCGTGGAGGCGATCGGCGGCAGAGACCTCTCGCGTCCGGCCCTGGTTCAGGCCATGGTACGGAGCGAGAGCGAATACGGGTGGGTTTTAGTCAGTAAGAATCTGTCACACCCTCCCGCTCCGCCCAGTGCGGGAGAAGTTATTTGATGATTTCCCACCCTCAAAAAAAAAAAAGACGTCATTAATAAATATAATAAAAAGTAAAGGGCTGATTTGGATGGATATCCCCTAATAACGACTCGTTGAGTTCTGTTCGTTACGTACGATATAATTATTAATATTACTAATTATTTGATAAGTACCTAATGGAACTTAAGTACACCATTACCAAAACTACCACACCTATCCGTAAGCTTGCTACAAAACCAAATGAAATCAAAATCAAAGGTCATTTATTCTAACTCAGCCTAGTTAGAATAAATGACTTTTGATTTTGATTTGATTCATCACTTTTCATCAGCACTTTTCGAACGTCAAAATTACATAAGACAGTCCCCCAAAAACGCCCGCCCTTCAGCACTTCCTAGTGCATTAGCCGAGAAGAAGAAGTGGCGCAACAAACTCCCCAGCAGCACACCTGACTGTTTAGTTAGATAAACTTGATTCTATTTAAATCGTATGCAAAGTAATGAACACTACGAAACACAAAACATTAAATTAAATTACTTACCTTATGTTAGCTAGCACACGCCAATATACCAACAAAACAATGAAACTGTACTCAAGCAGAAAAAAAAATTTGAAAATAATAACGTAAACAGAACCTAATACTTAAATAAAAGCCTCCAGGCATAAAGGGCGGGCCCGCTTACATAAGGCTATAGCTGTAATTAGAATTGAGAAATAATAAACTAGCACCATCGAAGTAAAATAAATAAACAGTTACTTACTATAACAATAATAAAACCATGGTCAGCAAGACCGTTCACGAGCATAACGCAAAGATCAGCCATTACATAAACATCAAATGTGTTCCTACCCCGTATCTACTTCCACAGGTCTCTTGTTGGCTTATCATCAGCTTAAATAATTCTGCAGGCCTCACAATGCTTCAGCGTGTGAGAGTGCTCTACTATCAATATGTCGCCTTTTCAAAATTTTCCAACATAAAATCGTTTTTATACTCTCAATTATACATGGAATTCATATTAGCAGGGAAGTTTTAAAAACTAAAGACTTGGAGTTATAAGATTAATATATTTTTAGATAGAAATACCTTGATATATATAACAAAAAATTTGAAAAAAAAAAATGACGGGTAGTGCTTTCTGTTGGGAAGTTTGTCTGTTTGTCGTCACGATTAATGTCGTCACACACAATAGATTTATCTAAATCTTCTTCTACAAGTTTTCTTTCATCCTTCGGATGAGTCGTAATTATTTTCGTTATCAAACTCATAACCGTTCAAAAAATATTAACAAAAATCAATTAATTTTCGTAGATTTTTTCCATAAAATTTATAGTCAATATGTTGTTTCTGTTTGTGAAGCGTGCACTTTTGTAGTTGTAATTACGAATGGACTTCCCTTCACATGAATTAAGCATATATGTAACGCGAATTGTAGTTAGTTAGGTACTACCTAAAATAAACAAGAATTTTAAATCTAAGACGAGGTTAGGTTCTGAGTGCTCATCTATGACACTTTTTATGCCAATATTCCCACGGGATCGAGACTTACGCGGGTGAAACCGCGTGGCGCCGCAATAATATTATAAATGTGATAATGAGTTTGTTGTTTGTTGTTGTTAATGTGATAGTGAGTTTGTTGTTACGATTTCACGCTAAAACGGCTAACGGATTTGGATGAAATTTGGCACATGGGTAAACCATGACCTGAATTAGGATATAGAATACTTGTATCCCGATATTCCCACAACATCTAAACTAAGTGAGAGAAATCGCGGGATGTGCCTAGTTATTTTTATTATTTTTATGCATACGGAACTGCTTACTTAATGACCATTCCTTGGCTCCAACATTTTCTCATCTCGTTCGTTAATTGATATTGATTAAGTGGATTTTGTTTTTGCTTCGCCTTCGTATCAGTTTGACAGACAAGTTCTGATGATCTTAAGTGAAATGTTAATCATAATCGTTATTGTCTGGCTTTAATTGCTGCTTTTATGTTTAATTGATTTGCGCATTTTGAGTGTAGTGTTAACTACACACGCAGCAAAATCCTTACTCAGTGGTACCCAAGAAACGGCCAAAGAAAGAGAGGTAGAACATAGCAAGGTGGGACGATGACACCAGACACGTCGCTGGAACAACATGGAGCAGAGTGGGCAGAGAGAGTGGAGGAGGTTGGAGGAGGCCTTTGCCGACTGGCAAATGGACATAAAAATCATAAACTAACGCCAAATACGACACTGGTACCGATTCCCTTGTTCACAAACCAAACTAAACTAAATTTAAGTTCAGTGCATCTTTTACTTTGTATTTCATTAAGAAGAGGATAGAAGATACATTTTAGTTAAGTCTGAGTGAAAGGCGACTAAGAAGCACTGGCGACTGAGGAGGTAGATGTGAGCGAAAACGCCGTACGGGACGCCCTAGAAGGACATATTATTAAAATATATCGAAACGTCAGGTGTGTACGACTCGCAACCGGTGTGCGTGTATAACCAACGAAGTATGAACGTAAACGAAGCAATAGAAGTACGTAAGCGAGAGGAGGTGGCGTTCTGTAATTTCTACATACTCCCATGGGAAGAACACATGTGATTTTGTACGTGTGTAGGTAAGAACTCTTTAAAATTCTGTGAAGTAAGTTGCGGATATAGGTAGAGATTTTGTCAAACGCCCTTTCTTTGCAGGCGTTCAATGGATAAAAGAACTTTGACACCGATGGTGAAAGCAATCATATTATAAGACAACAATAATCGTTAATTATCTAAACAACAAACATGTTGAGTATGTTATGATGTTAATTACAAATGTGTGTCCGACAATTTCAAAAGCATACACAAAACAGATAAATGCAATCCAATATATAAGCTCACACAGATATAACGAAACGAGCTTAGTTACGAACCAATGAAAGCTTCATCACAACCACTCGATTACTGCAACTCGATTGTGCGGCTCACAATCGATTTGCAATCGCTATTACGAGCCAATATTCGATTATGTCCCCCTGCGGTGCTGACCGCAACGCTAAACGATCATTCGATCACTATTAATGGCTCCTAGGCATAGCTCGCGTTTATCGATATATAGTAGGTATCCGATGGGCATTCTATCTCAGTAATTAAGGATTGTAATGTCATTCTCTTGCCCTTGGCGTAACTTGTCTTTTTCTTCCAGATTCCTCCATTAGTCGTCATCTCTGTGGTCATCCCCTTTCTAGCCGTATCATCTTTTACACAGTCCATCTATTATTTCTTTAGTCTTTAAAACCGCTTTGTAAAAGCTTATATGTTAAAACATATATACATATATACCTTAATGATGAATTGATTCTAAATAAAAAATTGATTCTAATGTAAACATTAGAATCAATTTCATCATTAAGGTGTATATTTTGAATTCACAATAAAATCAAGCCTACTTCGAGTATTGCAAAGTTTAAGGAGTCCCACAAGGCAAGTCTCGAGCCCTCATAATTGTGCTGTAGTGCACGCGCACGCCACCGCTGATCGTGCCGATAACGCACTAACTCGATTAGCTAATTAATAATTTCACACAAATTATAGTAGCCAAGTATTCGTGACCTCGTTAGCTTTTATTTCGAGCAACGGATTTTATTGGTATCAAAGCATTTTTTCTATTGAATTATTGTTTGACCTTACGGGGTGGTGCAAAGGCGTTGTTCGGCTTTGAGCGAAGTTTTTTGTTGAATTTTAGTGGGTCTATTTGGGTGATGGCCTTAACTAATCATTATTATGAGTCGTGAATTGGTTTTCATTGTTAATCGTTTGCCATTTCGTTCATTTTTTACGCATACTATGCAGATCTTAAAGTTTTCAGATTCTTCATAGTCTGGAACACCCGTTGGATTGATGGCTTCTCTCGAATCAAAATCAATCAATCTGCCTAGCCTCTTCCCAACTATGTTGGAGTCGGCTTCTAGGCTAACCGGATGCAGCTGAATACCAGTGTTTTACATGGAGTGACTGCCTATCTGACCTCCACAATCCAGTTGCTGCGTAACACGATGCCCCTTGGTAAGACCGATTTTCAAACTTAAATTTAGGGCTTTTGACTATCAAATATCACGTCGCTTTTTAGGCTACAAAAGTCGAATGCGGTCACTTAAATACTCGGATTAGTAAAAAACTTTCCGTATGACATTTTAAAACCCTCATTCATTCAAATAACACTCGATCAATCAAGGAATAAAACATAATTTTTCGTTCAATTTAACGTTTCTTTTCACTTGTTTGAACACGATGGCATACGAATTCGTTTACAACCTTAAGACAGCATAATTTGGGTTGTATCCTAAGCGGAGCGTAAGGGTACATACTAGCGCAGAGTCGAAGCACTGCGACGCGTCAATCTTATAGATAACATATCAAATATACCCTTATCTCTACAACGAAATACACATATTTCTATAGGTACCTACACAAAAGATGCCACATATTCTCGCGCATTCTACGGAATACGCGCGTCTGCGAGCGACCAGCGCTGATTGGTGCTCGCGCGTTACGTTGCAGAGGTAAGGGTGAAATTTCTTTGTTATCTTTTGGATTGATGCTTCACGGAAAAAAAGGATGTCTTAAATTAAGACAATATCCTTTTGGTCAAGACAAATATTGAATCATATATGGGGAAAACAATATATTCTTGAATAAAGTAAAATGTTGTCTTAGTTTTATTGTCTTCTTCGAAGACATTACACTTAAATGAAGAATTATTAAGTTTAATTTTAGGAATATTAATTCTCTCTTAGAATATTTTCTTCAATTAAGATTATTATAATCTTGAATCAAAAATATTTGCTTAAGTCAAGAATAAAAACCAAGTATTTATTATTCTTAATTTGAGTAAATATGGTTTACTCAAACGGTTTCGGTTCTCACGGTTTTCTTGGACTGAGTACATTTACTTACGTTAAGAAAATATTTACTTGGATTGAAACAATTTTTCTGAGAATATTGATATTCTTCGCTGAAGAGATCCTTTTTTTCCGTGTTCGCTGCGCTTCGAGGCTGTGCCAGTATGAATCGACCCTAACACTTACAGCCGTGTGAAATAAAATCAAACAGCATCGCTTAAGGCGCTGACAAGACCCAATTGACCAAAATAGGCTTCTCTTAAGAAAACAAATTGCCAAATCTGTATAGTTTGTGGTAGCGGAAAAAATATATGTTTATTTTGAACATATTTCCCAGAACTTGGTTGTTACCAAAACACGTTTTGAAAAAAAAATCTCAATACAAACTAACGTTAAACTAACCTCTTACCTTGAGTTCTAATCCAAAATATCTGCATTAAATATCCACATACGTTACGTATTTAATTAATAACAAGAACGTCTTATTTGAATGCAGAACTTGGTTGTTTTTTATTTTCGATTACTCATCTCAATTTTGAGTAAATAGAGAATTGCTTCATATTTTGCAATAAATTACAAGCGTCGTGTCATCGCGCGTCTCTTTCTTTTCTATGCAATCTGAGAGTGACCGCGGTTTAGGTGTTGTCAGCGTCTTAACAAAGTATTTAATACGCAGATATAATCTTGTGCGTCATACTTACGTTACAAGGTGTATTAATGAGCTGCTACTGAACGGCGCAAGCGCTGGGCGCTTGTATAGCGTGTTGTAATTCCGAACAATAAAATAAATTGCGAGGAAATAATTGTATGTCAGATTGAGAATTTGAGGTTACTTTTTAATTAACATAACATCTCGCCTGTATTCCCCAAAGGGTTAAGCAGAAGTGTACCTATAGTACACCCACATTTCACCAGTTATAATTAAGTCTCGTGTAATAGTGGATGAGCCTGTAGGCATCAACCGGGCCCAATACCAAACACCGGGCTGTTACTGAAAAAATCCAGATGGAAAAACGCAATAACACTTTGTCAGACCTGGGAATCGAACTAATGACCTCAAGCTCAGCAGTAGGTAGCGCTTGTGACCACTTGACCAACAGGCAGTTCTTCCTAACAGGCAAAAAGGCAGTTTTTTGGTTTCATATCTTTTAATCAATAGTAGATGAAAAGCAAATTGTCTTCACCAGTGGTGAGGTTTCCGGACATCCTAATTCCTAGGCAAGCAGTCACGCTATCACTTTTTGACTGGCAAATATATTTGCCACCTGTTATCGAACATGGCACGACGATACGAAAGAAGTAGAAGAACTGACCCGAAAGTCTGACAACCAGTCTTAACAGGGGGTATCGTTTATCCCAACAACTGAGTTGTGGAGGCATTTTTTTTTTTTTTGAGGTTGGGAAATCATCAAATAACTTCTCCCGCTCTGGGCGGAGCGGGAGGGTATGTCAGACTCTTACTGACTAAAACCCACCCGTATTCCTTCCTGTTGCCTGTGTTGCGGGGGCCTCGGTGACCCATATTATAAGTACCTTCCCGCGAGTTGTGGAGGCTGTCGCTCCATGTAAAATATTGGTATTCAGCTACATCCGGTTAAACTGGAAGCCGACCCCTATAGAGTTAAAGAAAGATTAGGCACATGATAGTGAAGTAGAAGAAGTGAAAGAAGAAAGATGAAAAGAAGAAGGAGAAAGAAGAAGTGAGACTGGAAATGTGTAATAATATTCTTGTATGCACGTGTTTTTGTGACAAATAAACGTACTTTTCTTTAAACAAAGAAACATTTGTTTATTACGTTATAAGTTCGTTTTTTTTTATTGATTTTACACTTAAAGAAAGAAAGAAATTTCTTTAGGTGTAAAATCAATTAATTTGACCAGTTGTCACGTCTTAAACAGTTGTCACATCGGTTCGGAAAAAATATATATATATCTTACAAAAACATAAGAAAGTCATCTCGAATTAGAACACACTTGCATGATGTGCGCGGTCCATTAGGAGCACAGATCTGAGACAGATAACGTCTCACTCAGTCTTGAAACTAGTTTTACTGATACAAATACAAACTCAGGATACGTTACATAACTTCATTATAACACCTAGTACTGGTTTATTGCACCTGCCTGTTTTGAAGTCACATTAACAAATCAATAAAGTTTAATTAGAGCTAGAAAGTTTTCTCATTAACGGATATGAAGAGTCCGTTACAATTTATATGTACCATCAATATTATATTTATTTAACCATTTAGGTACACGCATAAAGAATAGAAAAATACGTACCTATGTACAAAGGTGATGCTTATTTCTTAAGAAATCTGTTTCAGCATACCTGCGATAGGAAAGTAGATAAAGAGATGTAGACACCGTGTTTAAGAGTAGAATAGAAATAGAATACATATAATGAAAACAATTCTCAAAGCAAATAATATGGGAGTATACTAACATATCACTAGAGTAATAAAAAATATAGTGTAATTTAAAATAATAAATACATACGCAACTATGGCGAAGTGGAAAGATAATTTTCTTTCACTCTTCTTTTAAAAACGGCAACAGTTTGCAGTCAGTGTCTAAATAATAAGAAGCATTGCCAAAAATAACTCAAAAGTCAAGATCTTTTCAAAAGTGTATTAATCATAGAAGATACGTACAGAAAATAGATCTGCACAATCTTTTTCAATTTCCTAAACTTTGGGTCGCCTTTGACAGTAGCCTGTAGCCAGTAGCCAGTAGCCTCATAGTTTCAAAACTATACGAAATTCATTCAAATCAATATTCTATACAACTCCTACTTACTATTTAAGAAGCTTGTCACTTTAATGAAGAAATAGTTGCAAGGAGCTGACTCCATTATCTTCTACTTAATACAAATCTTCAATTCATTTAATAGCATGAAATTTTGAGAGCAGTGGTGGCCCAGTGGTAACGGCCGCGACTTACGAGTTGTAGGTCATAGTTTCGAACCCAGACAGGCGCTTTACTTTGTGTACCTAATTTATTTCATCACCACTGACTGATCTCAAAACGGTAAATGAAAACATCTTGAAGAAACCGGCATGTCCTAGAACCAAAAATTCGAAGACATGTGACATCTACCAACCCGCACTGGACCCGCGTGGTGAATTACGGCCCACTCCCTCTCACACAGAGGAGGCCTGTCTCAGCAGTGGAAACATTATAGGCTGATTATATATGAAATTTTACTTTTTTTTTTAATTTTATTTTTTTTTTAGAGTTTCTTTTGTAACGATGGTGAGTTTATTAATTTTATAAAAAAATATATATATGATATATATACGTGATTAATAAATATTTTTATTAATCACGGTCCTGGATTAATCTATTGGAGGACTTTAGGATATGGAGAATTCGGGATGCAAGAGCGAGCTCGAAATTTATAGCACCCCCCTCGGATAGGTTAGGATTTATTTTGACCGTTCATACAGAAATAGTAGTTATTACCGACTTATGCAGAAAAGTTTGGTGGGAACTAAGAAAACGCAGGATGTACCTATGAGCGAGCGAAGAGAGCTCGAAAAGTTTAGCACCCCGTCTGTGATTTACTTAGCATTTCTTTTGACGACCTCCATTTACGGCCCTGGAAGGACTAGCCCATGGATCGCGTGGCCCTGGGCACTTGCCCAGAGTGGCCAATGCCAAATATTGCCCTGAAAGTGAGCACTAAGGCAGGTTTTTTTTTGGAAATTCATCCCTTATACGGGTCATAATATAGGGATGAAAGTTTGTATGGTAGTTCATCATTTTTTCCGATGTGAAATCCCAGTGGGAACATGACTTGTAGACTATACAAAATAAATCAGACATTACAGTCCATAGATTGTTAGTATAAGTTTGTAACAATTTGTGCTTATCTGCTATGTTAGTAGATATCTCTGAGTTTCTTTACTGTGTTAAACCTTTGGATGAGGCAGTATAGTCTCGCAACAATCATTTTCAACTATCAAAAACTCTCTTCTGTTTTTTTTTTTCAACTATTAAAAGATAAGTAAAACATTTAATTCGGAGAAAAAACACCTTCCTGACTTGTATAACTTTTTCATCGGGCACACGGCTTGTTCTCATTCAAGAATAATGGCATTGCCGGCTGGTCGAAGGGCAAATCGACGCTCGAGAAGTCATAAGATTCCATAACCCTAATTACATTACTGTTCTAATGAAACACTAATCTTTCACTAATGCACCGGAAGCGGCGTGTCAACGCTGAGCCACTCCGGTGATCATTGAGATTGAGACACATGTTTGTACAAACTAGTGGTCAGCGTTCAGCGCATTAGTCGATCGATACGATAAGTTGTGCTCTCGCATCCGCTTGTGAAACTTGTGTTGCATTGAGAGCCGTTATTAATGTGATTGTAACTATTACATTTTTTGTTTGCACCTTTACAGTTGATTGGCGCATTTGGAGATCTGTTAGTGGAACTGCGGCGACGAAATCTTTATTTTCTGTTTGTAAGTTTGGAATGTCATCACATTTTTTTAAATTGGACTCTGTTCTGTTTCTAGACGAATAATTCGGTATTTTTGCGTTAAGAGTAAATGACATTCTTTAGAAGATTGATGTTACATGGTACCGTAACATTGTGAGCACTGTTAGTTTATTATCTATCTCGCGAGATTATAAACTATCGAAAAATTGTGAAATGTTACAATAAAAAACATTAATTATCGGTAGTTTACAAAACTCAAACTCAAAGCATTTATTTCAAATAAACCAAATAGGTACAGGCACTTTTGAATTGTCAAGGGGTCAGTCAGTCAGAAAGATGAAGTTGTAAATTCCAAAGCGTAGAAGGTTCCTATGGAGAAGAACGAGCAAGAAACTCCACGGACACTCTTTTACATTAAAATATTGTTACAAAATATTGTTTAAATCATTCATGTTGAAATTATACATGTGAGAACAATGTATAAAGACGCGCACGTTAAAAGTGTCCGTAATAAAAAGATAAAATGTAAAACAAAAGAAAAATTAAAATAAGCCGTGGCAGCTAAGAAATGACCAGTCCCAATACTTACAATCTATCAATGTCAAATTGTAACGAACCTGCTCTTATCGACAGGGTTCATAATCTGTGCGATCTTATCAACCGTAAAATTGTGAACTGTCCCTGATTGGTAGGTCTTGGTGGTAGTCAAATTGGTCGAAGTAATTAAGCCAGGGCACCCCGAATGGCTTAGGTTAAGTTAGAACTGTGACCAACCGCTTCTTCTAAATTGGTCGCAGATACCTACTTGACTTGGCTATTGAGTATTAGTGCAAGGTGCCTTCGTTGCATGCAAGTTCGATACCAGTTTATAATTTGTCGGTTTGCCATGAATAGATTATAAAATTTTGTTAAATAATTCAGGTTCTATGCTTCCCGCATCCAGCGCATTCCTATTCTAATGATACAAACCATATGCGGCATATGGTTGAGACATTTTCTAGCGTAATAAAATGTGCTTCATAATTTATTTATTAATTTACAGAACCCTAATGTCTAAAACATGTAACACTTCATAAAAGTTAATCAGTAACGTGAATCTCCACGCGTTTTAATCGTGATATTAAACAGTAGCCATTCAATTTGTAATTAAAAGGCAAAGGTGTTTATTTTGCAATAACCTACCTACTTGGCTATTAAGACATTTGCAAGATTCGATCTAGTCCAGTTTAATTTCAGTCTTGCTTTGGGTATTGTAATGTAATTGTAAGTAGGTATAGCGTCAAACTTAATGGCGGCTCTGAAGTGCGCTACTCGCTGCGCAGTACCCCACCCCTCACCCCCGCTGAAACAAGAATTCGTTACTGCCGCAGTGACTCGCCTCATGTTCCGAGCCACCATAGAGTTTGAATTGGACTGTACTTTATGTATTCAATTTATTTACATAACCAAATTACAAGATGATTATTAACATTAACTAAATTAAATTAAAACTAAGTTAAGCTTAAAAAAGGCCCTCGGGGCATTGTACCCAGGATGCTGGCGGCATTTCCTCGCGAAATTGCAATGCTGATGCGTTGCGCGAGAAAGCCGCCAGCTTTTCGGTCACCAGTTACATCAACTAGACGTTTCGCGATTTCCGCAAATAACTTATGCGCACTGGGACCCCACGGACCGAGGGTCTCGACGCCAAAGGGTACAAAGTTGGACTCTCTGCCAAGGTATTTTCTGCCGCTGCACCCGCTTTAGAAGTAGTCCGTTGGAGGTGGGACGGTGCCAGTGTGTCTACACAGGTAGCGTCCCACACAAGCATACGTCCCAAACTCCACGGGACCAAAGACACACCATCAGGTCTTTTGCCATCATCTCTGACAATGCCAGTCGGCTCAAGAAGAGCAGGCACATTGATGCTGGCAAGAGACCGGCGGATTATGTCATTAAGTGTCGCATGTCTTGAAAAGCAGCCTGCACTTTTTTGACAACAAAAAAGTAATTTAATTTTAATTTAATTTAATTTTACTTTATCAATTTATTTATTTAATTATTTATTTTTTAAATATTTATTTATTTATTTATTTGTTCATTACCATCACCAGGTGCAAAACGAACTTTAATTTTTATACAAATAAGTACTTAAGTACATATAAGTAGCTACGTTACTTATTTAAAGACAAGCCGTACGGCCGCCCTCGGGCTTGCGGACGGTGAGCAGTGGGTAGCTCACCGTCCGGTAAGGACCGGGCCCGGGTCAACGGCGCGTTGTATTCCACGCGCGCCTCAAAGAGATGTCGTCAACACAAGTGTAGGGGTCCACTAGGGCCGATGCCTGCCGGGGTCGCGGGAAGTTACTAAAGGGTCACCGAGGCCCCTGGCAACACAGGCAACAGGAAGGAATACGGGTGGGTTTTAGTCAGTAAGAGTCTGACACACCCTCCCGCTCTGTGTACCATCGGCAAAAATGACAAAATTCTATACGTAAACTTTCATCCCACTTATTTAACCACTTCAGCCTAAAAATATAAAAAACCGGACTGCAACCAAAAAGCCCAAAACCAGCTCACTTTTTAAGGAGTCCGATGCATTTTGTGGCATCAAATCTACGATTGAACTCAAGGAACTGTCGCCAATTGCTTCAGGCTTTTTTCCTCAAATGATTCAGGTATTTAACCGTTACAGAAAAAACATTGTCTCTACTACAAGAGTCGTTCATTTTAACAATGTTTCATGTATACCCACACCAACATCATAAAGGTATGAATTATGTAGTTCTATCTGCAAGAACATTCGCGCTTGCGACCACGAGACCAACGGAGCGGTCTCGTGGTCGCAAGCGCGAATGTTGGGGTCCTCGATTCGATTCCTAGATCGGGGAAAGTGTTATTGGGTTTTGGATGGGAAATCATCAAATAACTTCTCCCGCTCTGGGTGGAGCGGGAGGGTGTGTCAGACTCTTACTGACTAAAACCCACCCGTATGCCTTCGGCCCTAGTGGACCCCTACATTCGTGCTGACGACATCTCTTTGAGGCGCCCGTGGAATACAACGCGCCGTTGACCCGGGTCTGTTCCTTACCGGACGGTGAGCTACCCATTGCTCACCGTCCGCAAGCCCGCGCCTACGGTGGCCGGAAACCCGCCCGGGATGCCTTGGAAAGCTTGTTAAGACGTTGGTATTGCACCTGGTTTCGCTCCGGTCGTGTCGGATTGCGTGCGGTCCCATCGGACTGGAGGAGTGAGGGAAGAGAGAGTGCACTTGTGTCTGCGCACACACTTGTGCACTAGGATACTTAATATCTCCGGCGCCGAAAGCTAGTCTGCGTTAAGATTAGCCGCCATGGCCGAAATACAGTCTGGAGGACTATCATTATATCGTCGACTGGAAATAATAGAAACTGTTTATTTAATCGGCCAATACAAACAAATATCAGATTGTAAAGTCGATCAAACTATTTGATACGTACACAGACTTGCAACTTCACAAGTTCCTTTAAACAATGTTGTGATTGTGCTGAGTACCTAGCATAATCAGCCTATAATGTTGCCACTGCTGGGACACAGACCTCCTCTCTTCGAGAGGGAGTGGGCTGTAATCAACCACGCGGGCCCAGTGCGAGTTGGTAGACGTCACATGTCTTCGAATTTTTGGTTCTAGGACATGCCGGTTTCCTGTCGATGTTTTTCTACACAGTTTTGAGAGCAATGGTAATGAAAGTATTTATACAAAGTAAAGCGCCCGCTTGGGTTCGAACCAACGACCCACTCTCGTAAGTCGGGGCCGTAAGACTCTCGCTGAGTACCTAATCACAACTAACATATCATACTCTCTCAAATATGCCATTGGCTGAGTTAGCAGTGTAGTGGAAAGATGATTAATTTTGGCAGTGTACCATATTCGGTAGGTACCTTACTTGTTCGACTGGACTTACTACTGCACTTGGAACCGGATCTGTAGCATTTAAAGATGCACTTCTTTTCTCGTTCACAAGAAAGTGCTTACTAAGAAATTAATCATGCAAGTTCATGTCACGATAGGATTCGATAGGATTTCTCATCGGCAAAAACGACAAAATTCCATACAAACTTTAGGAAGTCAATTTTCAAAAAAAAAATCCTTAGTGTCCACCTTCGTTATACAGGGTGGCGATTTAGGTGATTAGTCACCTGCGTCCGTCAAGAGGGTAGTTCTACCCGTCATGCTAAACAAACTAAGCTTTCGCTAAGAAACTCATATCTGACGGAGAAAAAAAGAACAAATTCCTATACAACAGTAGGCAGACTATTTCGATGCATCTATGTATTAGTTTTTTTTTCGGAGCCTGTGTGAGTTTCATAGCGAAACTTGTTCAGTATGACAGGTAGAATCACCACATTGACGTATGCAGATGACTAATACGCCACCTTGTATAAGAAATTCTTCTTCTGGACCCAGCGGTAAAAGGCTGTGCGTTGTCTGTCAATGACTGAATGAGTTTAAGGTTTTTATTAAACAGAAGATAGTTCAACTGTATAGTAAAACCAAAATTGTTGAGCTGACAGCCGAAACCAGCCTAGGAGCAATAAGTAGGTACAATGCACATTGTGGATATTTTGGGAAATTTATGTACTACATCATTTTTATCTCATGAAGCGACGCGCGCTTTACTTGTGGTTACCCAGTGTTTTTGCTGACGCTACTCGCCTTCACGCACACATTCACAGCGTGTTTGTACACTTAGCTACCACAAGCATAGCGCGCGTCGCTTCTTGAGATAAAAATACTACTGTAACTTTTAAATTCAGATGGTAGTAGGAATCTGCCTAGTTTGTACACCTAAAAATGAAATGAAATCAATATTTTGTATTGGTAGAACTGAATAATCTAGCGTTGCTTCGTCGCACTTCAAAGATTTTTCAAAAACAAAAACTTAAAAAAAAAAACCACCGACTTCCAAAAAAACAATACAAAGTCGGTGTCTTTGGATCTGTATTTTAGTTTTTTGCCACCGACTTCCGAAATTAAAGTTATTTTTCAATTTGTAGTGTTTTTGGAAGTCGGTTGTTTTTATTTTGTAAAAATATTTTTTTATTTTTCACTTTTTAGCGGGACAGTTTGTAATTGATCTAAGTTACAATAGCCTAATATCAACACCTTTTACAAAATATTGCTTTGCTTGATGCAGTGTCGTTAATTGTTGAGGAGTTCTCCTGGTAAGAACCAAGAGAACTGCCACTCACCATATACATTGTGAAGAGCATAAATGGCTTAGCAACCATAAGTTAAAGTACCTAATCAAATCTCAACTCGTTAAATACATCTTATTAAGTAGTTCCAGTGGCCATCTGTGGTCTTCATCATCAATTCAACTCCACCAAATGGTGCTTTCCGAGAGGAAATGCACACGTTAGTATAAAAAATACCTAAATCACTATAGGTGTGCCTTTAAAATTTGAGGATTTCCCTCGATTTCCATAGGATCCCCTCATCAGATTATGACAATGATGGTGACAATGGGACCACCTGGGGAGCATACCCTTTCAACATAAAAATATTTTTTTAAATCGCTCCAAAATTGACGGAGAAATTTTCCTT
Organism: Atethmia centrago; assembly: GCA_905333075.3. Lineage (NCBI taxonomy): Eukaryota > Metazoa > Arthropoda > Insecta > Lepidoptera > Noctuidae > Atethmia > Atethmia centrago. Next base: position 22,396,425 of record HG995388.1, read on the forward strand.
TTTTGAAATTGGTTCGATCAGTTTTATCATGACAACTGCGCACTATCTTATTTATGATTTTACTAGATTAACAGTCACGACATGAACATAACATCACACCTGTTTTTTTTTGGATGGGATATCATCAAATAACTTCTCCCGCGGAGCGGGAGGGTGTGTCAGACTTTTACTGAGTAAAACCCACCCGTATTCCTTCCGTTGCCTGTGTTGCGGGGGCCTCGGTGACCCAATAGTACCTTCCCGCGACCGGGCAGGCATCGGCCCTAGAGGACCCCTACACTTGTGCTGACGAGATCTCTTTGAGGCGCGCGTGAAACATCACGCCTGTGTTCCCTGAAGGGTTAAGCAGAGTTGCACCTATAGTACCTACACCCACATTTCACCAGTTATGTTTAAGTCCCATGTAATAGGCTCGCCCCTTTGCCATCAACCGGGCACAAATCCAGACTCCGGGCTGCTGCTGAGAAGTTCCTGATAGAACAATCCAATAACATCATGCTGACCTAGAAATCGAACCCAGGACCAGGTGCTCAGCAGTAACGCTTGCGGCCACTAGTTCAACGAGGCACTCTAAGCAAGCCTACCTACCAAGTTTGTTCAACTAACTCTGAAATCAAATTAAGTAAAGTTTTGTATTGGTAGAAATAATAAATAATCTGCGATGCTATAGAATAGAAGAGAATAGAATCAGTTTATTTCGGACATCAAATATCTATAAAGTGTTAGTAAAATACAAAAATAACTTATTGCCTAGTGTTAGTAAAAATCAATCACCGCACAAACTGCTGTACAATCGGAGAGCCGGAGCTCCACGGAAAAAAAGGATGTCTTAAGGGGACTACAGGACCTAAAAGCAAATTTTGCATGTTTTATAATGCGTAAAAGTACCTATAAGATCCAGTGCAGTAAACAAAATCAGAAAAATATATGTTATTTTTCAGGATATATGCTAGGTAGATAGTGCGTTGAAAACATAATATAATTAATTTGATACGATAGAAAAAAATCACGGAGATACCTCGAAAAAAATCTTTTAACGATTAATAACCATACTAATATACATGCAATTATTCTGATTTTATGTTAGATAATTCTACAAGCAACATATTAGCATAATAGTGTTTTATTTTTTTTATCCAATCAATGGATTTTTTGTAAATAGATAATTGCTTCATATTTTGCAATAAATTTCCAGCGTTATGTCATCACGCTTCTCTTTCTTTTCTATGCAGTCCGAGAGCGCCCGCGCTTTAGGTGTTGTAAGCCTCTTAAATTAAGACAATATCCTTTTGGTCAAGACACATATTGATTCATATACCTAAGGGGAAAACAATATATTCTTGAATGAAGTAAAATTTTGTCTTAGTTTTATTGTCTTCTTCGAAGACATTATACTTAAATGAAGAATTTAAGAATATTATTTCTAAAACTAGATAAAAACTAGATATTTTCTTCAATTAAGATTATTATAGTCTTGAATCAAAAATATTTGCTTAAGTCAAGAATAAAAACCAAGTATTTATTATTCTTAATTTGAGTAAACATCAGGTTTCTTGGACTGAGTACATTTACTTACGTTAAGAAAATATTTACTTGGATTGAAACAATTTTTCTGAGAATATTGATATTCTTCGCTGAAGAGATCCTTTTTTTCCGTGCGGCTACAGTTTTCAGGATGCTGTTCCGACTGCCCCTCACTCTTCTCAGTAGCGACGCAGTTTTCTTGCGTATAATTGCTTAGAAGGCGTCGATGCGGGCTTGCGCAAACATTTCCGACGCGCAACAATAACGAGGCAGTCTCAACAACATCCTGAAAGCATTATAATATATGGATGCGCAGGGCATCCAGCGATCTCTTGGTACAATTGACCCATAGATTGTTATGTCGCACTTCAGAGATGTATTCAACAACAACATAAATTTTTACCCGACGACGTTAATTTAGGAGCTTAGTTAGACTAAAACGTTTTTATTTCATTCATCGCTTTCTATTAGGGTTCCGTAGTAAACAAGGAACCCTTATAGTGTCGCCATGTCAGTCTGTCTGTCTGTCCCCACTGTTGCTCAGAGAAGCTTAGTACTACAAAGCTGTAATTTGGCATATGCGGGCCGGTGGTGCGGGTCTCTGAACCATTTGTCGGTTCAAGGATCTGTTTGTGTAATATTAAGCGACGAGTTTGCGTAATATTAAGTGACGTACATATATTGGATGTATGGGAGCACATTTTTTTCAACTACAATGTTATTTATTTATTTATTTATATAACAGTTTATATACACACATATAAACAGACAAGAAGAAAGGAACCGATAAATATGTACAAAGGTTTGTTTTTGGGATAAATTCATCCCAAGTTCCCAACTACAGAACCCCTTCATTGTGCATAATGACGACACGCACTTGGCAGGTTTTTTGGCTTCAGTTTTCGTTGGTTATAGATTGTTTTATCTTGACAACTACACTTTATCTCATAAAAGATTTTACGAGATTACTCGGCACAACTTTCCTAGGTAAATAACTAAATGAAACAAAAACATTTCTATGCGAAACTAACATCACTATGACAAAAAAAAAAACTAACGTAGGCAAGCATCTACAATTTGGTAATTAAAATTTTAAAATTTAAAACACGAGGCCAGCCACGGTATTTACTTTCGCCTTGTTCCGAATGTAGGCTGTTGGATCTATTTACCGTGACATGTGTATCTACCCGCTCATACAATATGTAGGTGGTAAAGCTGGCTATGGTCAGCCACGGACTAATTTGCCAAAAAACTATTTTTCGCTCTTCATTATGTCCAGTTACTTTCTGAGTTTACCTACCTTGAAAGAATGAAAAAAAAGACAGTTATACGTGCATACAAAAATATCACTCGAATATAAAACAAAAACAAAACAGATGTATATGTCACAGCCAACCAGCTTAATCAGCCATTTAGTTAATATCCTAACTCTGTCGCAGCCATCTGGTGAAATTAGCCAGCTAATTGGACGCCTAGGCCGTTCATTAAACGGCTGACACCCAATTAAATAGCGGAAGGACAACTAGAACTTTGACCAACCACGCGCGCCGAAGTGGTAGCAGTAACTAAGCCAGGGCACTCCGATCAAATGGGTTAGGTTAGGTTAGAACTGTGACAAACCGCGCGCGAGCCGAGCGAGCGAAGCGAGCGGTGCCGCGGTAGCGGTCGGCGAGCGCTACTTCTAACGGTTATGTTGTTAACTAAACGGCTAATTAACCAAGCCGGCTGCGACGTCGGTGCCAGCGTTTAATGAACGGCCTAGGCGTCTAATTAGCTGGCTAATTTAACCAGATGGCTGCGACATACCTATACATAAGAACACAGAACATAAACAGTCGACTCCTGTACGCCGTGACTGTGACAAGAAGGCTTCCACTCAGCATTATGCTGTGCTTGGGGTACCCACAACACAACGCTAATTTGGACATTACTGACATCAGTGAAGGAAAACATCGTGAGGAAACCTTTTTTATTTTGGGTGGGAAATGATCAAATAACTTCTCCCGCTCAGGCCGGAGCGGGAGGGTATGTCAGACTCTTACTGACTAAGGCCGAATAATGTCCAAGATAAACTCGGAAAGTATTCCGAGTTTATCTTGGACATTATTTGTCCTTGGAGAATGGAAAAAGTCGTGAAAAAACCTGGACTTTTAAGTAAGTCTGAAATCGCCAACCCATCTTGAGCAAGCGTGGTAATCAATGCTCATGTCTTCTCTGTGGAAGGAGAGGCTTTTGTCCTGCTGTGGGACCATACCTAATAGGCTGGTATTTGGAGTCATCAACATCTTTAGGGGCAACTTAGGCACCTTGTTCTAATTCCACGTCGTCGGCACGAGCTTCATGAGAATGACTGACCGTGTGCAATCAGTAAAATGTTAACAGATTTTAACTTGTTTATTGTAGAGTCTTCCTCGGTAAAAATAATGTGCGCGTCAACTTTTTTGCCCAGTGGGACATAATAGTCTGGTATTTTATTAGCAGAATGGAGTCATCAACATCTTTAGGGGCAACTTAGGCACCTTGTTTTTATTCCACGTCGTCGTCGGCACGAGTTTCATGAGAATGACTGACCGTGTGCAATCAGTAAAATGTTAACAGATTTTAACTTGTTTATTGTAGTCTTCGACGGTAAAAATAATGCGCGCGTCAACTTTTTGCCCAGTGGGACATAATAGGCTGGTATTTTCTTAGCAGAATGGAGTCATCAACATCTTTAGGGGCAACTTAGGCACCTTGTTCTTATTCCACGTTTTCGGCACGAGCTTTATGAGAATGACAGACCGTGCAGTGCAATCAGTAAAATGTTAACAGATTTTAACTTGTTTATTGTAGAGTCTTCCTCGGTAAAAATAATGTGCGCGTCCACTTGAGATCCTCCTTTTTTGTTATCACAAACAATAGCAAATTTAATGTTTGAAACTGCTAAAAGAATTCCACTTTCCTTAACATTAAGTTAACTCTTAAATTAAGAAGCTGACATCAGCTAAACCGCGATCAGACTGCATAGAAAAGAAAGAGAAGCGCGATGACACAACGCTGCCTATATATATTTAATTTGTATCGAGATTTTTTCAAAACACGTTTTGCTAACAACCAAGTTCTAAGAAATATGTTCAAAATTAACATATATTTTTTCCGCTACCACAAACCGTACAGATTTGGCAATTTTCATCTTAAGACAAGCCCACTTTGGTCATTTGCCGCTTGTCAGCGCCTTAATAATGGTTACTCAAATGCGTACCAACAGTTTACCAGATTTTGTAAATGAAAACTGTTAGAAGGAGGTAACACTATAAAATTACGTATAAAAAGCGCTCATTTCCAACTAAAATTACATCAAAATGGTTATTTAATCAATGCATTTAAAACCCTTAGAATAAATTATTTTGTTGTGTTTACGAAACATTCTTCTAAACTTTACAACATTTATACAAAAGTTTACAAAAAAAAGATATTATAAACTAAGTATTTTTTTTATTAGGTATGTAAACTCAAAAGTCGGTATGCATTTTAGCGGAAATTGCAGTATATTTTTCAAAATAAATAGAATAGAGTCAACTCAACACCTCTTTCATATATATTCGTATATATTTTATGTATATTTATAATACAGTTATATGTAATAGTCCCTAAATGTGTTTTTAAGTGTACCTATTATAATTTTATAACCTATTTGTGTACCTGTTTTATTTATAATTAATTAAGAAATAATTTTTAATAAAAAATCTCATTGAATCTATCAAACAGAGCACCTGCCATCAAATCTCTTCACCACCCTTAGTTGATTGGTAAAGAATGCCTAAGGCATTAAGTCCGCCTTTGTACCCTTTTTGTGTATACATTTTTAAATATTTTAGTGCAAATAAATAAATAAAAAAATAAACACCTTGTTTAAACTACAAAGTAGAAAATACTTGTCAAAAAATATTTTCCCGGGCAAAGTGAAGATAACCCGTCGGCAGCGCGCGGTCGGCGGGCGGGATATTTCGCACGGGCGGCGCTTATAATGCAACGCCTATTCGCAATGGGCAATGCGTTGTTGGTTCAAATACATAACATAATGCTGTTTTGGCTAATGTTGCGTTAAAATATTTTCCGTTTTTCGCTCAATATTTTTGCCGATAATACTTATTTTTTATATAAAATATTTGTTACGTTAATTTAAAAATAAGTACCTAAGTACGTTTGGTGCATTTTATAGTGGAAAGTTAATTCAGAATAAATACATAATGCTGTTTTGGCTAATGTGGCGTTAAAATATTTTCTGTTTTTCGATCAATATTTTTGCCATTAATACTTATTTTTGATTTATAATATTTATTAAGTTATTTGTTAAATAAGTACCTACATCTGGTGCTTATCTTGCATTTTATAATGGAAAGTTAATTCAGAAGAAGACAATTATTATCCTTCTCGATGTCAATATTTTGATGACTAAATAGGTTCAAAAAATGCTCTTCAACGCGTATTCCTGCTTAGTTTTAACTCCAAATATCAATGTATTTATTGCTTAGGACTATTGAATGAATAAAAGCTCGTTCATCAAGAACTAAACAAAAGAGTCTTGGAACTATGCATAGGTATAAAGTAAAGTCCACCTACCAGCGCTTTCTACGGCTCCTGGCGACACCGGCACAGTCTCACATTCCCTCTCCTCTCTTCTTTGCTCAAACTCACTCTGCACTCTAGTAACTTGCCTCTGGCCATTCAGTCCTAATATAGCGTCTATCGTATGCCTCGGGCCTGGGTTAACACTCGTAGGCACTTGTGTTAAGCCTAACCTAGATTTCACAGCATCAAAACTCTGGTTCAGATGCATTTGTTGGGCGTGAAAAAACATTCCCATTCTGTTAAGTGTCTCTAAGTTCTGTTGGTGTTGGGAAAGTGATATGGATTGATCCGTCACGTTAATTGAAGAGTTGGAATTCGGACTACTCATTTGTGAGCGCGGGCTGTTCGTGTCGGAGCGGTCCGGCGTCTGGTTGCCGTAGTATCGGTCGTCGGGCGCGTCCATCTCGCAGCGTTACGCGTACGTCACTGGCGCTCCGAAACTACTACTAGCGTCGGCGGGGAAGAAAGAGGCGGGGCTTATTGGAAGGGGGGCGAGCGAAATTGCCCATTGAAAGTGCGAAATTTGGGGTCGCGAAGTGATTTTGTTTGGTAAGAAGCAAGAAGCGGCGTATTAGCATTTTCCCCTCGGAGTTTCTTTGAACGGTATTGAGAGTTGGTGATGGTTGAATAGTTTTTTTTTCTGTTTGATTGGGTCGATTGTGCTAGGTGTTAGAGTGTTGCCGGGAGTTTGTTAGCGATTTCTTTGAGGGTTCTTGACGCGCTCGTGGGTAGTTACCCGCTTGTTGCTTCTTTGCATGTTTTTAAAGAAGTCATAAGTTGATGAGATCAGATTCATTTAAAATCTACAGATGTTTTATATTACAAATGTTATCTGTGAAGTTTAGTTAGGTAACTTAAAAAAAAAAACGTATCCTTACTGCTAAACGCATAAATATTCAATTATCCAAGACCAGATAAAGATTGAAAGCTCATCTTAAAATACATAACTTTCACCAATCAAAGGAATAACTACTCAACATTCACGTTTTTGCATACATTAACCGCGATCAAACAAAGCAGCAAAAAAACAAATTAAGCGCACGGTATAGTAGTGAGTCCAAACTTCCAATTACGCAAATGCTAATGAACTCAATTCTAATTAATCACACTAATCAATACGGGGCCAATCAGACGCTACCTGTCTCAGCGGAGCGCGGGGCGAGGGAGCGAGAGCACCGCCGGACATCTGCCTGTTAACACACAAATTTAACCAAATCGGTTAACCCGTAACCAAACAATAACAGCTTTTCCAACTGACCAGAGCAATAAATGCAATGAGACTTATAAGCTCAAGCTAGCTAAGGAAACATAACCTTATTAAAAAGCGTTAAGAGTGAAAATAAATTGCGCAGAGTTGGGCACATGAGTCGTTAAAGCATCAGCGCGGGAACCGTCAATATAATTTTGTCTTCTTCACACTTACAAAGATCTCGCTCGCTCTCATCTCAGGTGTAGCGACGGTTGTTAGGGGGCGGGGCGCGCGGTGACGTCACACGTCGATCGACCAATCGTGTGTTGGATTTTGTTTTTTTCTTGGTGCGTCTTGTATTGTCGATGCTTTTCTTTTGTCCGGCGCGTTCAGTGATTGTTCGCGGGCGGCAGTTACAGGGTTAACTTTAGGAATAACAAGCTACCGGCTTTTAGATTGAGATAGCTCCATTATGTTCTTATTTTGATAAAAACTTAGTCATTATTTTCAGTTTAAGTTTAATGCGTTCGTTTGTTGATTTAGTAGACAATGGCGCCGATTCCCTTGTTCACAAACTAAACTAAATTTAAGTTCCGTCTATCTTTTTCTTTCTATTTCATTAAGAAAAGGACAGAAGATAAATTTTAGTTTAGTCCTGTCAAATGAATCAGTGCCTGTCACTACTCCATACACGTTTAGACGTGATTAAAAACTTGCCTAGGTACTAAAATTACGTCAATTTACGTCAAGCGCTGATTAATTTGACAGGACTAAACTAAAATTGATCTTCTGTCCTTTTCTTAATTAAATAGAAAGACAAAGATGCACTGAACTTAAATTTAGTTTAGTTTGTGAACAAGGGAATCGGCGCCATTTATAATAATGGCTTCAGGGTGCTGTTACACGGTGGAGTATACGGTTTGCCCGGCTTGGGCAGAGCACCGCTGTGATCTCGTGGAGGCGATCGGCGGCAGAGATCTCTCGCGTCCGGCCCTGGTGCAGGCCATGGTACGGAGCGAGAGGGCATGGGAGTGGGCATGGTCTCCTTCTGCGAAGCAGTAGGTAATGCTCGCGAAGGAGGAGGCGGGACAGTTGAGGGAAAGGCAAATTTCGCTCCCTCTCGTCCCTAGCCGCCGCAGGAGACGCTCTGGGCGTTGGCAACCCTAGGCGGATTTCTGGCCACAATAGGCGCGGGCTTGCGGACGGTTAGCAATGGGTAGCTCACCGTCCGATAAGAACCAGGCCCGGGTCGACGGCGCTTTGTGTTCCACGCGCGCCTTAAAGAGATGTCGTCAGCACAAGTGTAGGGGTCCACTAGGGCAAATGCCTGCCGGGGTCGTGGGAAAGTTCGAAAGAGTTACCAAGGCCCCTGACAACATAGGCCACGGACGGAACACGGATGGGTTTTAGTCGGTAAGAGTCTGACACACCCTCCCTCTCCGCCCAGAGCGGGAGAAGTTATTTGATAATTTCCCACACAAAAAAATAATAATGGTGCTGTTGAGGTTACCACGGTTCTGCAGCGCGTCAAGCATGTTTGCTGTAGCACGAACTGACGACTTGTATGCCATTATAAGGAAAAAGACCGCATCCCTAATAAGCAGAATGAGGGCTAGCAGCAACAGTATTTTGAAACCCCAAGCCGAATAACATGATGCACCGATATTAAAACACTCTATCTGGTTGCTCGTGCGGCAGGGATGAATAATAATAATTATTATTAAACATTTATTTCAGACCAGGTCCATAATAATATTCTTGTTAATAACAAAAAATATATAGGCATAATAATAATTATATGTAATAAATAAATGCTAACCCTTACTTGATAAGTTTTTTACTAACCAGTGGACCAATGTTGTAAAATAAAATAAATATATTATTATTTACGTCTCTTCGTCCAGTCTTACCAAGGGGTATCGTGTTACCCAGTAACTGGGTTGTGGAGGTCAGATAGGCAGTCGCTCCATGTACTGGTATCCGTTAATACTGCAAGCCGACCCCAACATAGTTGGGAAGAGGCTAGGCAGATGATGATTATTTACGTCTCTTGACATTTCTTAGTCTTCGGGGTCCGGACCTTTGGAAGGCGTACGAGGGGCCGAAGCCAACTCGCAGAGGCCCGTAAGACGTGTTTTAATGAAATGAGGCACCAACCGACGATTATCCCTGTTCACACTATGCAAGTGCGCCCAAGGACAACCCTCGGTTGGTGTGGGACTATTGCGGAATATGGAAACAAAGATATTGGATTATGGGCTTGGGTGGCTAAAGTGAACTGGTTATCTAGAACTATGGAACGACTATGGCCCCAGCCTGACCAATGTTTTATATAAAATACACAGATAAATAGCCAGGGGTGACTTGCACACTCAACAATTTTTTTTTTTACTGTAAGCGCACAAGTTCTAGAAAAAGTCGCTCGTAATAATAATAATAATAAGTTATATGTTTTTATATTTTTTTAATATTTTAATATTTAAAAATATAAATTATTGTGTAAATAATGAAATAAAAGATAATAATAATAAGTTCTTTATTTCTCCTCACAATGACAAGCTTATTCTAGGTTTCACATATTATTTGTTTTTTAGCAATGTGAGGAGCTGGTGTCTGAGTTAAGCGTAATAGGCCTGTATTACAAATCACCAGGTCCCCGAAAACGGTCGCTAGCACACAGTGTCGTAGTGGCAAGGGGGCAACATGTCCTGAGGTGCTTGTGAGGAGTGGAGAGGTATTCCGCGGCTATCAGGACAATCCCTTATAGAAATATTATTATATTAATATTTTATTTTTATTTTTTAACCATTATTAAAATCATATCATATATGTACATATATTTATATCGCCTGATACCTACCTACTATTTAATAGTGCCTATTTTATTCTACCAATTAAGAATAATTTGTAAATTAAAGGAGAAAACATTTCCTGAAAGGACTTGGGGGGACCCTTTGCCCAGCAGTAGGATAGATAGGCCAGATTAACTCAAAATACTTGAGACTCAATAAAAAAAAAAAAACGAGCAGTCATGGGTAAGTTGGGCCCTATCAGAATACCAGCGCTGCGGTATTTATTTTTTAAATATCGCAGCATTATGCTGAGATAGGAGCCTTTTTGGCGTCGCACAAGTCGTTTTTTATTTATTTTCTTTGTTGGTTTTTGTTTTTAATCGAACAAATATGTAAATTTTGTTAGTTTTAAATGCTCCTATTTTTTACTTTTTGTATTTCGTGTCCCAAATAAAACATTTTTCTTTCTTTCTAATTACCTACCTACTGCCGACAGAAATGAAAACTTATCGCTCAACGTGCCTAAAGATGATGATTCCCCACACAAAAAAAAAACGCGCCTAAAGAAGATATTATTATATTATTATACCTATTCACTTCAATAAAGTAATGATTATCTAAAACATAATTTAATCAATGCACAGTATACATAAATTAATCTTTTCATCTTCATCTGCCTAGCCTTTTCCCAAAGACGCGACAAAGAGCGACTGCCTATCTGACCTCCACAACCCAGTTGTTGGGTAACACGATACCCCTTGGTAAGACTGGTTGTCAGACTTTCGAGCTTCTGACGACCCGTAACGACTCTCATAGATTTACAAATGACAGCCGGGACCAACGGCTTAACGTGCTTTCCGAGGCACGGAGGGGTCTTGGTATGTAAAGATAGCGAAGGTTGGGCGTTTTGGGGGACTGTCTTATGTAATTTTGACGTTCGAAAAGTGCTGATCCTCAGCCTAGTTTGAATAAATGACTTTTGATTTTCATTTTGAGTCACCCATCCACGGACCAACCGCAGCAAGCGTAGCTTAACCTGTCAGCTTAATCAATGCACAGTATACACAAATTAATCCTTTCACGTGGTCAATTTAACTTCATTTAGGTACCTACTGTTAATAGGGGCTTGTGGCTAAGTAATAACAGCCGCACGGGTCAATCGATCAGGTTAAGCTACGCTTGCCGCGGTTAGTCCGTAGATGGGTGACCATCTTTACATACCCAGACCCCTCCGTGCCTCGGAAAGCACGTTAAGCCGTTGGTCCCGGCTGTCATTTGTAGATCTTTGACAGTCGTTACGGGTCGTCAGAAGCCCGAAAGTCTGACAACAAGTCTTAGCAAGGGGTATCGTGTTACCCAGTAACTGGGTTGTGGAGGTCAGATAGGCAGTCGCTCCATGTAAAATACTGGTATTCAGCTTTATCCGGTAAGACTGGAAGCCGACCCCAACGTAGTTGGGAAAAGGCAGGCAGATGATAAGGTACCTACTGCTAATACAGTACGTCGGCGTGAGCAAGATTTTCCATACCAAAAATCGCTCAACAAAAACAAAAAACCCGACTGCAAAAACACATAACTGAAAAGGAAAATGCAAGCATTTTAATCTATAGTATTCTCGTATCGCAGGCCAACAGTCTAAATTTACACCATATTTCAGATTATTCGTTTGTCCTTCTGCCTGCAAGACCGAAATTCTATAGATTTATAATGCTTGTTTTTCCCTTTTCAGTTCTGTGTTTTTGCAGTCGGATTTATTGTTTTTTTTTTAAATAATTTATTTAATTTCAAGCTTTTTAGTTTTATTAATATATATTTGAAAATTAATAGCTTTTATTGAATACCAATATGGTTGCAATTTATTAAAAAAAAACCTTATATTCTTTTGTGTTTGCAGATGCAATATATAAATATTATATAGCATATGTCACTTCCACAATTAAGGCGAATCTAAGAACACCTCATACGTTAAAATCTATCAAGCCGTTTAAGCTACAGAGCTTGGCAAAGAAAGAGACATCCTACATACATACTTACACTCTAAAAACATTACCCTCCTTCTGGGGCACTCGGGTAAAAATACCCCACCGTGGCGTATCTCTACGTTGACGTCAACAACCGGGGATTGTCCTTGTGTGCATTTACTGCGCAACGACTCGCCTCTTATTCCGGGCCGCCATAAAGTTTGAATCGGGCTGTACAAACATTTAGAGTAAAGTCAAAGTCAAATTATTTACTTCAAACAGGCACATAAAAGGCACTTTTGAACGTCAAAGTCAGTCAGTATTATATCCAATATTCTAGACTTCTAGAGTGAACTTGTTATATTAGTTTATAACAATTATAGTTAATTGTTATAAACTAGTATAACAAGTTTTTGAACTCACAATAAATCATGAGTTCTAAAAACTAGAAATTTACAATTAAAACAGTAGAAATAATATTTGTACACCTACAAGCGTTATATACTTATATTCCAAGAAAATCCAATACAGTAGCACCAGAGGTTACAATTCATGCAAAGACCCCCAATGCTTTCGTATTGACAAATGATAAGTAAATGATTTTATTCCTCTAAGTAGGTTTTTACACACAGTTTTACACATCAATCATATTTTTAAAAAACTAGATGAGGACAGGGTTTCCCATGTTACTACTCTGAGAAGAAAGGACGATACAAACTCAGAAGTCACAGTCTCTTTTAAAGTCCAGACATCTTGGTCAGATCATGTAAAGACCATGTAGATTGGAGTCTTTTTATTTTTTATTTTGGGTGGGAAATCATTTAACAACTTCTCCCGCTCTGGGCGGAGCGGGAGGATGTCAGTCTCTTACTGACTAAAACACACCCGTATTCCTTCCTTTGCCTGCGTTGCCAGGGGCCTCGGTAACTCTTTTGGACTGCCACGTGACCCCGGCAGGCATCGGCCCTCGACACTGCCTTTCGACACTGTTATTAAGTGCGCCGAAATGACCCATTTTGCTCGCACTTATCGAGGAACCCTTCGCCTCTTTTCGAATAGATGGGATGAAAAGCAATGACTACTTTCGTAAAATCTTAAAATACCTATTTGAGAAATTATTCTAAATATTCAACAACACTTCATATTTGTTTACTTTTTAAAATCAAAAATCAAAATCAAAATTCATTTATTCAAACTAGGCTGAAAATCAGCACTTTTCGAACGTCAAAGTTACATAAGACAGTCCCTCAAAAAAGCCCGCCCTTCACCACTTCCTAGTGCTTTAGCTGGGAAGAAGAAGTGGTGGAACAAATTCCCCAGCAGCACGTTAGGTAGACATGACAAGGTAATCAGAATACCAAACGACTGCTAGACGAGAGAGTAAACAAGCAATACATGCACGAACTGACAGTAAACGAAGTAATCAAGCAAGAAAGCAATTCTTGTGCCGAGTGCACATCCCTAATGGTTAATGTTCGACGTTTGATTCAGGGCGATCTGAGACACAGAGCCGCTTCAACAGACAGAGGCTGTAACTACAACACACGACATATTCAGCCTATAATGTTCCCACTGCTGGGACACAGGCCTCCTCTCTGTGAGAGGGAGTCTGCCGTATCTCGCCACGCGGGCCCAGTGCGTGTATGTCAGATGTCACATGTCTTAGAATTTTTGGTTCTAGGACATGCCGGTTTCCTCACAATGTTTTCCTTCACCGTTTTGAGAGCAGTGGTGATGTAATAATTTATAGAAAGTAAAGCGCCTGTCTGGGTTCGAACCTACGACCTACAACTCCTACCACGTTACCACTAGGCCACCACTGCTCTCTTATATCCATCATTGGCCATCATTACTTAATATAATTTACTGTTGAATATAACAATGGTTCATCTTCTTCATTCTCCTGCCCTTATCCCAATCTATTTGTGGTCGGCACAACATCTTTCTACCATACTTCTCTATTAGTTGTCATCTCGGTACACAGTCCATCCATCGTTTCTTTGGTCTTTCCCTACTCTTATAGCAATCGACATTCATACTCAAGACTCTCCTCACGACATTTTCCTCAGTCCTTAACAAGACAATCGATTTCCGCACAACTTTTCAGTCACCGGTGCCACTATACAATAATTGTGAAAAGTTTTTGTTAGAAATTGCTCAGAAATTGTGCACAAAGTGTCGTAAAAGAATACCATCTTGTACGCATGCAACGTACTACTGGGATAAATATATGTATGTATGTGTTAATCCAGGTTATAAACTCTATCTGTGTGCCAAATTTAATCCAAATCCGTTCAGCCGTTTTGCGTGAAAGAGTAACAAATATCCATCCATCCTCACAAACATTCGCTTTTATAATATTAGTAGTATAGGATTTGTCCAGTGGATGCCTCCAGACTTCCTTCATAGTTTTTTGTAATTACACAACACCATTGTTTACCGGTGCACAGAATACCTATACCTTCTTTCCAATTTTCCTCGTCATAGTGCCATAGTCTCCGAGTAAAATGGCTGTTTGACTTCCGAACGGACAGACGGACACGACGAAATTATAAGAGTTCTGTTTTTGGCATGTGGCTACGGACCCTTAAAAATACCTTACACCCAAAGGCCCGGCCGCAAGACGGGTGACGAGTGTATACAAGCCCATCTTGCCGAAAATTTGGGTCAAAGGAAAGCTTTAACCCTACTTACATCCCATTTCCCAGATTGGTTCATTTTGGTAGAACTAAGTCCAGTAGGTACGTATATTAAGAACAGCAACTTAAATGCAGTCTCTGTACCACACTACTCTGTGCATTCTTCCTCATTATTAGCGCAAAGAGTTGTTTTATTTCGACGGCACTGCGAGTTAGCGCACAATTTCCCATTTACGTCGCCTCATCATCGTTTGCTTCACAAAATTTAACCCTAACACAGTCGAATAAAGCTTATTTTGCTTTTACAAACATTGCTAGGAAAATCATCCCGTCGGTTTGTAGTAATAAGTATTTTAAAAACTTCAGCATAAGGTCGAAATTCGTGTGAAGGAGACAGCAAAGGCTCTTTAAACGTCCGATTGCTCTGAATTAAGGAAATAAGCAGTTTTAATTGCTGAACGATTATTTGAGAGCGATTTCGTGTTTGTCGTGCTGTCGTGTCGCGAAATTAGTCATTAGTCTGTGTCAGTAAGGGTAACCTTGTTTCGACAACTGTTGATTGAATCGTACTTAAAATTAGATGCTTATTTTGTGACGATTTAATTTGTTTGAAGTTATAATCTTAAATTATTTCCTTCATTCGAATCGAATCGAAATCGAAGAAGACAGAAATAATATGGAATAATGAATTAATATTTTAGGTATATATACTATTTCTACATTGCTCAATTATTAAATGGAAATCCAGCAGTGTCTTGAAGAGGAATCCTTACATATACTATGAATGCGAAAGTTAGTTTGTTCTTTATTTTTTTGTTTGTTGGTGTTTTAGCTTTCACGCTAAAATGGCTGAACGGATTTGTATGAAATTTGTCAGATGGGTGGACCATGACCTGGGTTAGATTATTAAATACTTTTCATCCCGATATTCCTGCGGGATCGAGAGTAATGCGGGGCGCAGCAGTAATATAATAAAATTTTAAGACTGAAATTATAACCTGATAGTATAATATATATAGTTACAGTGTTTTATTTTGAGATAAAACGCATATATATGCCAAATTACATGCATGTTTTATTTTTATCTCACATGTCGATAATCAGTAAATGGAATTAATAGCATTTGCATACGTTTTCAGTGAAAAATACCCAATCTCGCGAGATCTCGTAAAGCTCGAGATCTCGCGAGACTGGCTGTATAGTCGCGAGATTTCGGTTAGGTCTAAAATCTCGCGAGATTGTATTGCCTAGTCGGTACTAATTAGCTGTCTCAAAATAAAAGGAATAAAGGCACCTACATAGATATTATGTTATCTGCCTACTTCTTCATCATCTGCCTGCCTTTTTCCAACTATGTTGGGGTCTGCTCCTAGTCTAACTGGATGCAACTGAATACCAGTATTTTAAATGGAGCGACTGCCTATCTGACCTCCACAACCCAGTTACTGGGCAACACGATACCCCTTGGTAAGACTGGTTGTCAGACTTTCGGGCTTCTGACGACCCGTAACGACTGTCAAAGATCTACAAATGGCAGCCGGGACCAACGGCTTAACGTGCTTTCCGAGGCACGAAAGGGTCTTGGTATGTAAAGATGGTTACCCATCCACGGACTAACCGCGGAAAGCGTAGCTTAACCTGATGGATCACCCGTGCGGCTGTTATTACTTAGCCACAAGCCCCACCCACAATCTGCCTACTTCTGCCTACTATTGATAATCAACTTGTCCAAGAATTATTGCTTGTGCGTACGAGGGTGACACTGAAAGTTCTTAGAAAATAAAAAACTGGACAAACTAGCAAGTTATTAGTTTTATTATATCTTTTCAAAAAAGTGCCCATTCTTCGCTGCATCCGATGGAAGCACTTGACTCATACCGATGCCTAAGCTTTCCCGAATCTGCTGATAAGTAATTCTTTTGTCAGTCTCTATCATACGCCGCACAACACTGATGTTATATTCAGTCGTCGCCGTAGAAGGCCGTCCCTCACGCAGATCATCGGTGAGATTAGTGCGACCACGTTTAAACTCATTAAACCAGTTGTAAACAGTGGCATGAGACGGGGCTTCATCGTGAAAGGCCAATCGAAGTCTATCATAACTTTCTTGTTGACTTAAATGACATCGAAAGTCATAAAAAATCATTGTACGAAAAATTTCTCGCGATAAATTCATGCTGACGCAATTTTCAATTTGCCGCCAAATCGTAAACAAATTACAAATTAATAAAATACATACACAATAATATTGGCAAAGAGTTCCATTTTTTAAATTTGTACTATTTTTTTAATTATATCGCTTACGTGTCGCCCTCGTACTAATTACAGTGTACTCGTATCCTACTATAGAAATATTAGTTCGTACCTACGTATGCAACATTTCGACAATATCTTTGCGGTATAATGCCAAAGCTGAATAGGATTTGTTCCCTCTTGAAGATTACAAACAAACAGATCAGCATCAACACTCGCCGAAAGCATTATTTTGACGCAAAAAATATTAATCTTAACACCCAACACACGTTCACAAACTATCACATAATAATACACTCTCGAGATTTGCGCAAATTACTACAGAACACGCGCAAAAAACATTTTGTGTCAAAACTAACGCCTCCATACAAAAGCACCGTCAGAACCAAAATAAAAGTGCAGTTCTGAAAACGAATTTCTAAAGAGATAACTTCAAAATGCTCCATTGTCAAACGCAGATGTAAGTTTGTAATTTTACGGCGGTTTGCGCAAATGGATTTGTTTTTGCGGATTAGGAATATTTACAAAAATATAATATGCGGTTGCGAACATCTTATTTGTGTGTGATAAGGCTGAAAATACAATAATGTTGTCGTCTTAAATGTGTATTCGCTACATCATACAATAGTGTGAAGTGTTATACAACATTTTGAGCAGATCATGCGCTTGTATGAAATACCAAGGAAACGGATATATTACTCAAAGAACAGAAAAAAAGACTTATTTCTAAAGAGGTTTTGATCAAACCGCATTATTAGCCAGTAACAATGCGTTGAAAGGAGCAGTGGTGGCCCAGTGGTACCAGCTGAGACTTACGAGTTGTAGGTCGTATGTTCAAACCCAGACAGGCGCTGAAAATTCAATTGGTTGTTTATGGAGATGTAAAAAAAATCATGACAGTAGTACATATAATGAAATTAAAAGGAAAACTATCACAGCTAAGTAGGCTTTACAAATTAACGAGTAATACTCGACCAACTTAAATTTGCAGTTGGAGAATTGACCGTGACGTATCGGAGAACATGTTTTTCAACAACAATGTTATGTTTGTTTTTGGGATAAATTCTTTCCAACTACAGAACTCTTCATTGTGCGTGGTCCGACATGCACAATTACCGATTTTTTCTATATCAGGATTCAGCTGTAGCTCGCGATTTCGATCACCATCAGTCAATCAAATCAAATCTAAAGTCATTTATTTAAACTGGGCTGAGAATCAGCACTTTCCGAACGTCAAAGTTTCATAAGACAGTGCCCCGATAACGCCCGCCCTTCACCACTTCCTAGTGCTTTAGCTGGGAAGAAGAAGTGGCGCAACAAACTCCCCAGCAGCACCCCTCTTGCCGGGGTCGCGGGAAGGTACTTATGGGTCACCGAGGCCCCCGCAACACAGGCAACAGGAAGGAATACGGGTGGGTTTTAGTTAGTAAGAGTCTGACACACCCTCCCGCTCCGCCCAGAGCGGGAGAAGTTATTTGATGATTTCCCACCCTCAAAAAAAAAAAAGCAGCACACCTGTCTGTTTAGTTAGATAAACCTGATTCTATACAAATCATATGCAAAGTAATTAACAATACGAAACACAAAACATTAAATTAAATGACTTGCCATATGTTAGCCAGTACACACCAATATACCAACAAAACAATGAAAACTGTCCTCAAGCAGAAATAAAAATTACAACATAAAAACTGTTGAACTTAACACCTAAACAAAAGCCTCCAAGCATAAAAGGCGTGCCCATAAGGTGTAACATAAGGTTATAGCTGTAACTCGAAGTGAGAAATGTTAAACTAGCACCATCGAAGTAAAATAAATAAACAGTTAATTACTAATAACAATAATAAAACCATGGTCAGCAAGACGACCAGCCACCAGAAGCAGCGCCCGTTGATGAGTATACCGCAAATATCAGCCATCACCCCCTCGCAATATTGGAGAGAAGGAGGCAACCCGACCCCCGACGCTACCGCAGACTGTGACATCTAAGGGAGCATGAGGAACTTGCTGCCGGTTGCTCAGGCAAGAAAGCATGATCAATTGTCGCTAGCTAACCACTTATTGCAATACAACTCATAAAAAAACATTATGATGAGTAGATTATGTCACTAATAAATTAAAATTAAATTAAATTGACTTATACAAACCAATAAAAATAAACAATTACATGAACTCATAAAACCTGTCAGTAGGTAAGCTAATTCTGGAGAAAAAAAATAAATATTATCTTGAGTTAATCGCAGCAACCAACTATTCTTATCAATCGATAAGTAGTCATTGATAGGCGTCTTACTACTCAGTTCAATAAGATTTTCCGGGATATCGAGTTCTTTGCTCTTTCCGCTGACAAATTTAGAAGTATTGCGCTTAAAATCATAATTTCTATTTTAATCGGTCAAGCCATGTGATACGATACAATAGAAAATCAATTGTGTCTCATTAGCTGTCCTTGACCGATTAAATATGCTATTATATCTTCTTTCTCTTTTTTATTATTTTTACCTGAATATGTTTCAGTTTAGTGTCTTTTTTTTAATTTTGAATAGAGTATCTATTCAATGTAGGTGATTTATATCGCACGTCGTTCGTGTTTGTTTATTTTTTTTGTATTAAGTGTAAAATGTTGTTGGTTATACATTTAAACTCCCATTTTAGTTTTAAGTTCTATACCATAACATTGTAATGTGAAACCGTTTATTTTCCCAAATAAAAAAATAAAATGACAACGTATGCCTTTGATCAAGAGTTGGATTTTACTTTAGTTTTAAACGCAGGAAGGCAAATCTAGCAAAGAAGAGGGTAGCATGTTATAAAAAGTTATATCAAGCCCAACAACTGAGTTATGAACCTTATGAAGCCGGTGAAATGGAACACGTAATTTGTCCTTATTTCTGGTGTTAATATTTTGAATATCACTGTTTTTAGTGTACAAGTGTATATTTTGCCGAATATATTATAAGATGTTGGCTAAAATGAATTGTGATGAGAATACCAATATCTTAAAAAAAAAATCTCTCAGAGAAACTCTGGCACCAACCTGGTAAATTGCTTGAACCGCTAGTTTTTGAAGAACAAGTATATTTTGAATGTCAGCGGCTTTGCCCCACAGCAGAATATCGTAGGACATAACGCTATGAAAATAACTAAAATAGACTAGTCGACCTGTATCAACGTCAGTATATTGTCTTACTTTTCTGACGGCGTAGGTGGCCAAACTGAGCCTACCCGCTAGGCTTGATATATGTGGGCCCCACTGAAGTTTGGCATCTACTGTTATATAAAGACAAATTGCCGAGTCTACAGTTTCAAGCACCTCATTATCTAAGACGATGTTGGGACCTAGATTTCTAACAGTCGGTAAGGCGAATTTTAAACATTTCGTTTTCTTGGCATTGAGAACTAAGTTATTTGTCGTAAACCAATCCGTAACCATTAAGAGTGCAATGTTTAGGTCGTCAAAATCTTGTCTATTCCTGCCTACTTTAAAAAGAAGAGATCTTTAAAAAGAAGTCATCTGCAAACAATACAACGTCACAGATACCCTTTAAAAAGGAGGGTAAGTCATTAATATACACTAAGAATAAGAATGGACCCAGTATTGAGCCTTGAGGTACACCTAATTGAACTAGTAACTCGGAAGACAGCCTTTAGGCTGTGCGTTGTCTGTCAGGGAATGAATGAATTTCAGGTTTGTATTAAGTATATTAGAGTATCCATCAACATACCATTTCACCACCAATTTCTAGTAAACTACTCCACGTCTTGGAATCATTTCCCGTGACAACTAATTCATCATTTTAGTTAAAAGATCATTTCTGGTCGGTAAATAGCTGCAGCAGCTCAGCAGCTGATTGTGAGTGAAATTGAAAGGAACTGCCGCTGAAGACAACTGGAAATGGAAAATATAACGCGATTAACGATACTCATTCATTGTGACGATGTGTGGTGCAAGTTGTAGGGGCACTGCGGACTGAACGTATTAAATAATTAATACATTATATCACGCCTTGTTTCCCTGAAGGGTGAAATTCGAAATCGATTCGAAATCTGGGTGTACCTGTAGTACACCCAGATTTCGCCGGTTATGTTTAAGTCCCATATAATAGAGGGCGAGCCTATTGCCATCAACCGGGCACAAATCCAGACTCCGGGCTGCTACTGAGAAATTCCAGATGGAAGAACCCAATAACGCCTTGCCTGACCCAGGAATCGGACCCAGGACCTCATGATCAGCAGTAGCGCTTGCGACCATGAGACCAACGGAGCAGTTCTTGCAGATATAAAAAACTGATTTTTAGGGTTCCGTACCCGAAGGGTGCCAAACGGAAGGTGTACGTATGTGTATGTTAATAATCAAAGGGGATCCCCATATATGAAACGTGTTTTTTCGGCATTTTTAGCTCGATCTTTATACGGTACGGAACCCTTCGTGTGCGAGTCCGACTCGAACTTGTCTGGTTTATTTAGGGTACCGTAGCCAAATGGATAAAAGGAACTTCGGAACGGAATTCATCATGTCCCCTCCATCGGTCTACTCGTCCAGACGGAAGTCAACAGTTATTTTACTCGGAGACTATAGGTAGCATTATTTCGAAAAAATATGGGAAAGTTGGTTTTATTCTGTGCACTGCTAACCAATGGTGTAGTGAAATTACGATAAAAATAACTTGGGTTGGCACTCTCCATACTTGTAACTGAGGAATAAAAAAAACTATTCACATAAGCGTGTGGGGGATGTTTTCGGTTGCAACCGCAGTAATAACTTTGTTTTTCATCGTTATTTCGAGAAATACTATGAAATACAAACTTATTTTTGTGGTCGATAAAATCGAGACTGTGCCTGTGTAAATATTTATCCTAACTACGGGACCCTTCGCAGACCTCTTTTTTTTTTTTGTTTTTTTTTTTTTTTTGAGGGTGGGAAATCATCAAATAACTTCTCCCGCTCTGGGCGGAGCGGGAGGGTGTGTCAGACTCTCACTGACTAAAACCCACCCGTATTCCTTCCTGTTGCCTGTGTTGCGGGGGCCGCGGTGACCCATAAGTACCTTCCCGCGACTTCGCAGACCTCTGGCGACAATATAAAATATAAAATTGACTACATTAGAGTACATTTCTAGCGATATAGGTATAAATTATCGCGTTTGTTAATACAAATAGCGTGTCCATGTTCTAATAATATGCATGTGTTTCTAAGGAGAAACACGTTTGCTAAAATTTTATTCAGCTGGGTAAGGATAAGGTTCCTTACCCAGCTGAATAGAATTTTAATAGATGAAATAATGATTTCATCTATTAAAATTCTATTCAGCTGGGTATTCCAAGTACCGTGCTGTTATCATTATAACAGTACGCTACTTGGCATAATGAGCCTATAATTTTCCCACGGCTGCGACACAGGCCTCCTCTCTGTGAGAGGGCGTGGGCCGTAATCCACCAGGCGAGCCCAGTGCGGGTTGGTAGATGTCACGATGTCACGTGTTTTAGAATTCTGAGTTCTAGGACATGCCGGTTCCCTCACCATTTTATCCTTTATCGTTTTGAGAGCAGTGGTGATGAAATAATTTAAATTTAAAATATAAAGTGCCTGCCTGAGTCCACACTACGATCTATAACTCGTAAGTCGCAACCGTTTCTACTGGACCACCACTCCTCCTGCACGCCACTTTATTTTCTTTTTTTTTTTTTGGGTGGGAAATTATCAAATAACTTCTCCCGCTCTGGGCGGAGCGGGAGGGGGTGTCAGACTCTTACTGACTAAAACCCACCCGTGTTCCTTCCGTTGCCTGTGTTGCCAGGGTCCTCGGTAACCCTTTACTTACTTACACTGTTAAAGTATTTTCAATTATTAAAAGCGTATAGTTTTTTTAACTTGCACCACGACCCAATTGCATAGGAGTGAATGCATTTTCTTTACAATTTCCGTGTTAATTAACGCGTCCTATTTTACATAAATTTAATGTACCAGAATGTCCTTGCAGTAAAATTCACAAAGTCTACAGAAGCATCATCATCTGCCTTCTTGTGTTCTCATCTCTTACCTGCCTGGGCTTATTTTAATTATTTGTTTATTTTGCTGTACTTTGGACGCATGTTTTTACATCGTCCTCCCATTTAGGTATAAATTCATCATTATTTATACTAATATTTATGTAAAAATATAATTTAAAAGAGTGTCCATGGAATTTCTTGCCCGTTCTTCTCCATGGGTACCTACTACGCTTTGGAATGGGCAACTAGCTTCATATTTCTCTCTTAACTGGCCGACTCCTTGACAGTTAAAAAGTGCCTGTAAATGGTTTAATTGAAATAAATGCATTGAGTTTGAGTCTAACCGGATGCAGCTGAGTACTTTACATGAAGCGACTCGACTGCTGGTCTGGCCTCTAAGACTGGTTGTCAGACTTTCAGGCTACTTCTATAGAGTTTTACAGGATATTAGTGGGTGGTCTGATAAAAAAAAAATTGGGATCGAATGCACGCCCTTCCACTAATATTTCTTAGATACAAACATTTGAAATGTGTTTGCAGAAAGCAGTGGAGCAGTGAACGATACCACCAGGGCCATAGTGGCGAAGGGCTGCCCTCAAGGTGGCGTCCTCTCGCCACTCTTATGGAACCTGGTTGTCGACAGTCTTATTAAAACACTCAACGATAAAGGTTACTTCACCGTAGGCTACGCGGATGAATTAACCATAATAATAAACGGTACCCACGAGAATACCCTGTGCAACCTTATGCGCCAAGCCTTAAAAATAGTAGAGGTTTGGTGCAATAAGCACCAACTATCAGTAAACCCTACAAAAACCGAATTGGTGATTTTCACAAAGAAGAGGAAATTGCCGCTACTACAGCTACCACGATTCTTTGGAACCACCCTAAGCCTATCAACTGAAACCAAATACCTGGGCATTTTCTTGGACAAACAGTTGAATTGGGCAAAACACACCAACTACATCATTACAAAAGCCAGCATATCGCTGTGGCAGTGCAAAAGACTGCTCGGCAGGAACTGGAGAATTAACCCCAAGATTACCCACTGGCTATTCACCACGGTCATCCGGCCAACTATCACATACGGCTCACTAGTCTGGTGGCCCAGGACAGACCTGAGCACAGCCCAAAAAGATCTCGAAAAACTGCAACGGTTTCCTTGTGTAGCAATCACAGGCTGTATGAGAACTACGCCCACCGCCGCCCTACAGGCGATGCTTGGATTGCCGCCATTGCACCTCATCGTGCGAGAGGAGGCGGCCCTGGCCGCCTTTAGGCTTAACATAACAGGAACCCTGAGCAAAGACTCTAGAGTCAAGCACATACGCATAAGGGAGAATGCAATCAAACGAAGACCGATGATGGCATTACCCTGCGACAGAGCCCCAAAACTACACTGTTTCCAAAAGCACCACAACATAATACTTACAGAAGAACGGTGCGACTATTCAGGCCTGTATGAGGTAAGAGTATACACCGATGGATCAAAGACCAACTCCGGAACCGGAGCTGGCGTTTTCTCACACGACCTTAACATAAACATATCCTGCCCGCTGGGATTGTTCAACACCGTCTACCAGGCGGAATGTGTGGGCATTATACAAGCGGCGTATGCCATAGAAGCCAGGAGAGTCACGGACACTCATGTACGTATACTCTCCGACAGCGCCTCAGTTCTCCAATCCCTAGGGAAGAAACATAATTCTTCGAGATTAACAAGAATGTCACAATGCGCTAGAACGTATAACGGTATTGAACCGCAACACAGTGACACTGCAATGGATAAAAGGACACAGCGGATCGCTGGGCAATGACGCAGCTGACGAACTAGCCAGGAGAGCATCCGGCACGTCAGTCTGCGGACCGGAGCGGATCGTGCCTATCCCCTTCAACCAACTACGCAGGTGGCTACAGGAGCTCACCCACACACAAGCGGAGAGCTGGTGGTCCTCGGTACAGGGGTGCAGACAGTCCAAGGAGGCTATGCCATCCTTAGATAGTAAGTTAACCAGGCGCTTGTTACGCCTGGACAGGACCGGCCTGCGCCTGTTCACGGGGACCATCACGGGCCACTGCTCGCTAAACAAACACTTCCACACAATAGGCATAACGGACAGCCCTCTGTGCAGGGCTTGCATGGAGGCAGAGGAAACCGCGCATGTGCTCTTCGAATGCACAGGCGTCACCCACATTAGAACAGAAACCCTCGGGGCACCCAGATCCTACACAGAAATTCTAAACAGATCAGGAGATGTTATCAACTTCTGGAGGGAGGTGGGCTGGTTGGAATAACCACCAAAAACGGCCGCCATGGCCCACGCACAATGGTTCACCTGAAGGACTAAGTGCGGAAACCAAACCCTCTAACATAGAACATAGCAGTGGAGGGGCGTGCAGATTAGACGATCTCTACCATTATCTATTGGCAACAACTCGGGATTTAAAAAAAAATAAGTCGTCTGCCGGCAGGACTGCCGAAAGAAGTGAAAACTTAAGACTTTGGAATATCATACATATACTTACACATATTCATATACATGTAGGTACACAGGCCGCTGCGCGTTGGCAGTCTGCCGCAACACGTTACATGAACAGAAACCAACCTAACATTGTAGTTGAAAAACATGTTCTCCCATACATCGATACTTGTAAGCCCGCTTAGCTGTGATAGTTTTCCTTTTAATTTCATTATATTATGTACTACTGTCATGAATTTTTCCACATCTCCATAAACAATAATTTTGCTGGCAGGAGGGGGACAACAAAAATTAGAACTTTAGTGCTTAGTATTAAAAGTGGTGTTCACAGACCCGTAATATTTTTGAACGGCCTATCCAACGATACCCCACACCATGGGAAAGACGAGAAAAACAATATCAATCCCACATTACGTGCAAGGGATGTACCTATTCAATATTTTGTTTTAGAACGTGATTAATATGTACTTATACCTATGCCAAATTACAGCTGCCTAGTACTAGACAGCTGTAATTTGGCATGGTAAGCGTCTCTGAGCTACAGCGGGGACAGACAAACAGACTGATGGACATGGCGAAACTATAAGGGTTCCTTGTTTACTACGGAACCCTGAAAACGATATTATAAGTAGATCTCCACAAAAACTCTCCTCACCATATTATAATTGATCCGAAAACCACATTTGGGAGACCTCCCGCTGTAGTCGTTCACAGTATCAGCGGTAAACCGTTAAATATGCTCAATGAATGAACGAATATGCTCGTGAATGAACGATTATGATCCGTGAATGAGCGGATTATATCAGAGGTGCATTATAGCTAATGTTGTATTTATTATTATGAGAATGTTCACGGAATGGTGAGTGCTAATGGTTCCGATGTCATTATTTGATGAAAATAATCGGAAGGCAATTCGACATTGAATACAGGGTGATCTATGGTATTAAAAGAGAAAGAAAGAATTTATTATGAAATATTTAAAATCTTATAATGCATATTAACAGCTTTAAGAAATCGAATTAGAGATGTTGTTATTTTAATAGCAATTTCTTGAGTGATAAATTATGAGGAATATACAACAGGAAAATTAAGAAGAAGGTTAAAAAGCCTATTACAGCAGTGACGGATTTCTGAGAGATAAATTAATCTGACTTGTGTGAAATTTTGTGGATTTTATTCCTAATTACTTTGACTTTTAACTGCCTAATTTTATGAAACATTTCTGTGACAAGTTGATGACACTATTCTGTAGCACATTTGTTATAACTTAAATGATTAAGTTTTAATTTGATATGTTAATTTATTTGCATAATGGACAAATTTATAATTATTTGATATTTATGTCCTATTCATAAATATAACCTACCAATTTATATTTATACGCCGTTAAGGCAAAACATCACATATAATTTAATGTAACATCTTGCATGCCACGTGTATACTTATGTTTTAGACAAATAAATGATCTTATCTTATCTTAAAGAAAATAAAAATAATAAAACAAAAAGATAACATAATACTACTAATGCCTAATGGAGTGGAGTAGAGGTGTGTTTATGAGGAGTATATCAGGCATCATTTATACGTTTCTATTTGATGTTTTATGTCCTGTGTTAATCGTTGATTAGGTAATACAATTAAACGTTGTCAGTATTAAGGGCTGAGTTGCTACGGTATCTCAGGATTTTAAATAACAAAAAGAAATTGGTTGTCTGTAAAGTCGGTTTACGGACGATAGTTTTACGTGATAACGAGAGAGAGATGCGTCATAAGCCGAACTCTTAGGCCGGTCGTGCCTCTCTATCGCTAGTTCCGGTCTCACGTGCACGCTCGGCTCAGGTGGAACGTAACACTTTTTTGTGCGTGCTGCCGGCGTTCATCGATTTATAAGACGTTATTACGTCAAAAAAATATCGTAATTACCACTCATTCATAAAAACATTGAAAGTTTTATTGTAACAAATTCGAGCACCGTATACCTACTTATACTCTCGGCTCAAAATGACAATAGAGCACATTATGAGTACGCATCACAGCGAGTAATTGCCGAAACGCTGCGGTCCGCCGCCCTGTGTGAAAGGGGCTTAAGGATTAGCTAACATTAACACCTTTTGGTAAGGTAGGACAATTTTCTGTTGCTTGAAATTTCAAGAGTAGGATGTAACTTAATTTAATCTTAATAATGATTGTTGATACGATGTTTACTCATGTTTTGAAAACAAAAAAAAAATCGGGAATCCTGGGTGTACCATAAGTAACTGCACCTCTGGCTAACCCTTCAGGGATTACAGGCGTGAAATTGTGTTACTTAGTTTAGTAAAGGCTTTCGCAGACAGGCGCGACGCGACACTAGTAGCACAATTCCTATGAAAACTTCATGGAAAGTGTCGCGGCCGCGATAACGCGCCAGTCTGCATGAGCCTTAAGCGTCTAACTAAATTATTACCTACTCGATTTTCAACATTTCATAACCTCAAGAAGGTTGTGAAATATCGAAAACCGAGTGATACGTAAATGACGGGAATTATGGAATTAGATGTATGTTTAATGACTAATTATTAAGGGGTATCGTGTTACCCAGTAACTGGGTAATCCTCCCCCCACCCCATACCCCTTGGTAAGGCTCGTTCCATGTAATGCTCGGTACAGATTAATGAAACGTTACATAAAATGTAGCAGACATTGAAACAAATTCGCATAGTTATTGTGCTACATTTCATATGTTTGGCCGGTTCATTTGTGTAACATTTCATGTTGCGTTGCATAAGTTCGGACGGCTCATTTGTGTAACATTTCATGTTGCAGTGCATGTTTTGTCGGTTCATTTGTGTTACATTTCATGTTGCATTGCATAAGTTTGGACCCTTTCGGCTCATTCTGTAACATTTCATGTTGCATTTCAAATGTTTGACCGGCTCATTTGTGTTACATGTTATGATGCATTGCATAAGTTTGTACGGCTCAATTGTGTTACATTTCATGTTATGTTTCACCAATCTGTACCGGGCATCTCATCCGGCAATCTGCATCCGGTTAGACCGGAGGCCAATCCCAACATATTTGGGAAAAGGCTAAGCTGTTTAATTGTTTATTTCAGTATTTTGTCCAACCAGATAGTTCCTGTCGTACATTGATGTTATCAGTTAGTTAGTTACATTTCATGTTGCATTGCATAGGTTTTTCCGGTTCATTTGTGTTACATTTCATGTTGCATTCCATACGTTTGAACGGCTCATTTCTGTAACATTTTTTTTTTTTTTTTTTTTTTTTTTTTTTTTTTTTTTTTTTTTTTTTTTCATTTCATGTTGCATTGCATAAGTTTGGACGGCTCATTTATGTAACATTTTATGTTGCATTGCATAGGTTTTGCCAGCTCATCTGTGTTAAATTTCACGATGCGTTGCATATGTTTGAACGGCACATTTGTGTTATATTTCATGTTGCATGCATAATTTTGGACAGCTCATTTGTGTTACATTTTATGATGCAATGCATACGTTTGGCCAGCTCATTTGTGTTACATTTTATGATGCATTGCATAAGTTTGGACGGCTCATTTGTGTAACATTTCATGTTGCATTGCATAAGTTTGGACGGCTAATTTGTGTTACATTTCATGGTACGTTTCATCAATCCGTACCGGGCACAAAATATGTGTATTCAGCTGCTTCCGGTTAGACTGGTAGCCGATCCCAACATAGTTGGGAAAAGGCTAAGCAGATTGATTGTTTATTTCAGTATTTTGTCCAACCAGATAGTTCCTGTCGTACATTGAAGTTCTTGATTAACACACCACAAATCCTATACAAAACATTGAAGATAGCCTTACCTTCAAACCTTGGACTCCATCGGAGTATCCTATGGGATTACTGACAGCTTAAGCACTTACAAGGGCGCCCTTGATGGAAATGCACTTCATCTCTTTATTAGTATTTGTATAAGCTTAATCAGGTTAGGTAAACAGAGAAAGTGGAAAGATATGGCTCGTGTCTTGAAGGCACTTACTGATTGATTAATGTCATAACCAGTCAAAGAGATTAATGATACTATTGAGATGCTATCAGAAGAAATGTCTTAGAAAAACTGTGATCCCTTGTCTCAGTGTCGCCATCTAGTATAATATAGCAAAAAAAAGATATACATGGTCAAATTAGATTAGTTAATGAAACTCCGCAGACGTGATGGGTATCGATATTTATACATGATAAAAAAATATTTGTTTTTTTTTTTTGGCTCATCAACCTATGTGGGTCATTGTTATTTATCATTTAACCGCAGTTAGTTTAGTCACTTGAAATATCAGTTAAAAAAAAAGCCTTTTTTTTTTGTGTAGACCCCACAGACCCTGATGGGTTTCGATATATAAACAAGAAAAAAAAAACTTTTCTCAACTCGCACTTTAAGTGACTTAACTACAAGCGGTCGTTGACCCCAAAAAAAATACTAAATGATAAATGATAAATGATTTATTTTCTGTAAATAGGTTTGTACAAACACTTTTACACGTCAATCATATTTTTAAAATAAAGCTAGACGAAGTCGGCGTTTGGTAACCATGAGATAGATTGAGACTTCTTAGAAAAATATTGAATGTATCTAAACTCTCCGTAAGTTATAAAATACTAACGTAAAGAAACCGCAGTTAAGTTCAGTCATGCCGGTTTCCTCACGATATTTTCCTTCACCGTTTTGAGACCAGTGGTCATGAAATAATTTACACAATGTAAAACGCCTGTCTGGGTTCGAACTTACGACCATCACTGCTCACTGCACTGTCCTAGAACCAAAAATTCGAAGGCAAGTGACATCATCAACCCGCACTGGGCCCGCGTGGTGGATTACGGCCCACTCCCTCTCACAGAGAGGTGGCCTGTGTCCCAGCAGTGGGGACATTACAGGCTGATTATGTGTTATGTGTAAGTTCAGTAATTTTATCACTACGAGGTTTGCAATACCATAATGTTACATAAAATCAGCATTTATTTTCTTCGAAAATAATTTGCCTTTGCACACAGTCCTACGCCCTACGTGACAGGTCGCATCCTGTCATTATGCGAGACAGAGCTAAACTGAGCGAGGTGTGACCAGCAGGCTTAGTACGAGAACCGTAGAGAATCGTTTTGTCGGCGAAAGAGTTGACAAAAATGACGTTTCCAGGTACACAGTTGACTGTTTTCTCCTGAGAAGGGTAGACAAGCAATTTCTATTCTACAGTACAGTAGCAATAGAAAGCGTAATTGCATAACACACATAAAATGTTAATTAATCGCAATTGTTTTCATTTTGACAGTTCATCCACGTCCATTGCGTTATTTACGTTGCGGAGCAGACGAATTTTTCAAACTCAACTCAACTCAAACTCAAAGCATTTATTTCAAATAAACCAATTACAGGCACTTTTGAATTGTCAAGGGTTCGGTCAGTCAGTCAGAAAGATGAAGCTAGTTGCCCATTCCAAGGCGTAGTAGGTACCTATGGAGAAGAACGGGCAAGAAACTCCAAGGACACTCTTTTAAATCAACGTATTATGGTTACAAAATATTGTTTACATCATTCATTTTGAAATTATACATGTGAGAACGATGCAAAACGTAAAAGCGTCCGTAATAAAAAGATTACAACAAAAACAAAAGCAATTCAAAAATTAAAGTTAAAATAAGCCGTGGCAGCTAAGAGATGACCAGTCTCTAACCTAAGAAGCCTTGGATTAGCAAAAGTGTGTTAGGCGGCTCCTACACTATAATAAGTTTGCACAATAATTATATTGCGCAAACTTATTGTACTACCTACGACGCTTTGGACTGACCGACACCCTTTTTTTTTTGGGTGGGAAATTTACGCGTGAACGGCTGGACCAAATTCGCTCCAAATATCAGCAAAATAAAAATGTACGATCCAATAGGTTCCTTTTAAATTGAATAAGAAAAACAAGCATTATAATCTATAGAATTTTGGTATCGCAGGCGAGGCCATACAAAAGTTAAACCATATTTCGGGTTATTGGTTTGTCCCCGCCTGCGATAACAAAATTCTATAGATTATACGAGTAATGCTTGTTTTTCTCTTTTCAGTTAGGTATGTGTTTTTCAAGAGGTGTTTTTTCAAGATGATAAACAGCGGTCTCTAATCTGCTATTAATACTAAACCTACTGTGATAACTTGTCAAAGGATCATCGTAGCATTGGTCCTCACATGATCTGACCAAGATTATGTCTGGACTTTAAAAGAGACTTTGACAGACGAATTTTTCAAACCTAAGAAGCAATGGATTATCAAACTCTCGGATTGTGATTCAAAGTGTGTTAGGCGGCTCCTACACTAAAATAAGTTTTCGTAATATTTGTATTGCGCAAACTTATTGTACTACCTACGACGCTTTGGACTGACCGACACCCTTTTTTTTTTTTGGGTGGGAAATTTACGCGTGAACGGCTGGACCAAATTCGCTCCAAATATCAGCAAAATAAAAATGTGCGATCCAATAGGTTCCTTCTATATTGAATAGAAAATTGGCAGACTTGATAAATATAACTAAGTCATCAAACGACACTACATAGAAAAATGAGTAATTAAGTGAACTGAACCATTTAAAAAGAAACCACGGACTTCCGCGAAAATTAAAAATTCTATTTTTTTATAGCGAAACTAAATTATTTGGGAGTCAGATAAATAAGAGGGAACTTAGTAATTGCTCTTAAAACGGTTCTCAACAAAACAAATTATAAGGAACGAAAAGAGTTTTTGAAGAAATTCTATTTTATTTTAAGTAACTGTGAAATAGATTGATGACAAGGGTAGCTTTGTAGGTAAAAGGTTAATCAGATTTTTTACCCGACTGCCCCAGAAGGAGAGTGTTGTTTTTCGAGAGTATGTATGTATGTATGTATGTATGTATGTATGTATGTATGTATGTCTATTTCTTTGTTACGCTCTGTAGCCTAAACGGCTTGATGGATTTTAACATAAGAGGTGTCGTTAGATTCGTCTTCATTGTGGAAGTGACACAGGCTATATAATTTTTATATATTGCATCTGCAAATACAAAAAAAGGGAGGAAAATGTTTTTTTTAAATAAATTACAAAAATATTGATATCAAATAAAAGCTAGTAATGAGTCAATTCCATAAATACATATATATTAACTAAAAAGCTTGAAATAAAATAAATTATTTAAAAAACAAAAAACCCGACTACAAAAACACATACCTAACTGAAAAGAGAAAAACAAGCATTATAATCTATAGCATTTTGGTATCGCAGGCGGGGGGGGGGGGGGGGGGCGGCCTGCGGAATCTGAATGAAAAATTGGTATCGCAGGCCCACCCCGCCTGCGATACCAATTTTTCATTCAGATTCCGATTTTTCAAGAGGTGTTTTGTCAAGATGATGAGCAGCGGTCTCTAATCTGCTATTAACACCAAACCTACTGTGATAACTTGTCAAAGGATCATCGTAGCATTGGTCCTCACATGATCTGACCAAGATTATGTCTGGACTTTAAAAGAGACTTTGACCCTTGAGTTTGTTTCGCCTTTTTTCTCAGGGGTAGTCAGATAGGAAATGACGTATCCATACAGCTTATTTTTTATTTTTTTTATTTGATGTGTAAAGGTAATTCCGATATCCTATTTACAGAATAAACAATTTCATTTCATTGCCTTCTAGTGAGTTTTCAGGAAATAGATGGTAAAAAACGTTCATATGTAGCACTTTGGGTACTCGGACCCACCAACCTCGCTATATGATGCTGAGATGGGAGCCTTTTGGCCTCGTACAGGACTTTTTGTTTTTATTTTAATTTCACTTTGTTTTTGTTTTTTTTTTTATATTTCTATGAGTATTTTTTTTTAGTTTAATATTTGATCTCCTGTGCGAGTCCCAATAAATACTTTTTCTTTCTTTCTTTCTTTCTATCTGAGTTTTGGGTAGTGTGTTATATCTCTCTAGGACACCATGGTGGCGCAACCATGGTCGCGCCGCCAGCAAAATATATACACAGCTCTATGGTGGGTATCTCACAAGGTGTCCGATCGGTTGCGCAACCAATCATAATTTTTTTGGCAGTGCGACCATGGTCCATGGTTGCGCCGCCATGGTGTCCTAGTGAGTTGTGGCCCTTATTCTCATAAGATTTAGACTGTTCACGAAAGAATCAGTAGAAGTCAATTGTCTGATATAATAAAAAGCTCGAAATTATATTCGGGTAAAACAAAATCGATGGGCTTTGACTTGTCATATGCCTTGTAGTTCCAGCAAAATTACTGTGGATTACCATTAGCCCACATTAATTTTTAAAACGCATTTAGTGGCACTGTTTGTTGTTGTACGATGATCCCATCAAATACAGTGGGTCAGTTAATAAGCAAGTGTCGATGTAAACGGTCCTCAATTGAATTCGGTCGCGTAATAACAGAGAAATGATCGCTTGATACGTCCGCGTCTCCCGAGAAATACTTTAATGTTTAAACTGTAGTGATGTACTGTGCTGTCGGTTTATCGATAATTTTATTTGAGTCTGGAGTTAAAGTTCTGCTCTGCGTGATGAAACTATGATGACATCTGCGATGCTTGTTGTAGGTGGGGTACTGTTGTACATTCACAGTGTCTTGTTAGATTACGAGTACGATAAAGAGCCTTTCAAGTTTTTTTTTTATATGCCTTTTTTTGGTGGGAAATTATCGAATAACTTCTGCCGCTCTGGGCGGAGCGCGAGGGTGTGTCAGGCTTTTACTGACTAAAACCCACCCGTGTTCCTTACGTTGCCAGGGGCTTTGGTATCCCTTACGGACTTTCCCGCGACCCCGGCATCCCATCCCATCGGCCCTAGTGGACTCCTTAACTGACGACATCTCTTTGAGGCGCGCGTAGAACACAACACGCCGTCGAACCGGGCCTGGTCCTTATCGGACGGGGAGCTACCCATTGCTCACCGTCCGCAAGCCCGCGCATATGCCTAAGTACATGACATACATTCAAATGACAATAGCTTTAATTTTGACAGTTCTGCAACATTCATTGTGACCAATACACGAGTTTGGTGTCAAAATAGGTGACACTAGGACGTAAGTCATAATGAAAAGGATAATTGCCTTTAGGAGTAGGTACTGTAGTATGCGGGACGTGCTATACTAATAAAATTGTGAGTTCACTCAAGACTGTCTCTGTGACAATTCATCATTTACATCTATCTTCCGATTTTAAATATATATTTTTATTAAGTTGCCAGTATCAACTAGCGGCTAGGATGATGCATTATCATAGAACCTCTACAGTACCTACGTTAACTCAATCAACCTGCCAAATATGAAAGAAAGCAAAGGTTTATTTAGTAGTGCAGTACTTCTTTTTCGTGTGGTTAGTGATTAACCTGATGTCAGGTTTTATGGTTTCTGACATGGCTTCACATGCCATCGAGAAATATCTCTCAGGTTTCCACACGATGGCTTCCTTCACCGTTTTATAAGCAAATCAAAATCAAAAGTCATTTATTCAAACAAGGCTGAGAATCAGCACTTTTCGAACGTCAAAATTACATAATACAGTCTCCCAAATTGCCCGCCCTTCACCACTTCTTAGTGCCTTAGCTGGGAAGAAGAAGTGGCGCAACAAACTCCCCAGCAGCACAGTTGTTCAGTTAGAAAAACTTGATTATATACAATAGTATGCAAAAAGATTTTTTGTGGGGCTCGTGGCTAAGTAATAACAGCCGCTTAAGCTACGCTTGCCGCGGTTGGTCCGTGGATGGGTGACCATCTTTACATACCAAGACCCCTTGTCTCGGAAAGCACATTAAGCCGTTTGTCCCGGCTGTCATTTGTAGATCTTTGACAGTCGTTACGGGTCGTCAGAAGCCCGAAAGTCTGACAACCAGTCTTACCAAGGGGTATCGTGTTACCCAGTAACTGGGTTGTGGAGGTCAGATAGGCAATCGCTCCATGTAAAATACTGGTATTCAGCTGCATCCGGTTAGATTGGAAGCCGACCCCAACATTTTTGGGAAAAGGCTAGGCAGATGATGATGCAAAATAATTTACATTACACAACATAACACATTACATTAAATTATTTGCCATAGGTACATACCTACACACGCATATATATGCACACGCAACTATACCAAATAAGAAAAAAAAAACGATAATTATACAATAAATAAATAAAATCATTTTAATTCGGACAACTAAAAGATCCATAAAATGTTAGTAACAGGTTTGCACTTAAAATACTATTGTTAGGAACTGAAACTAAATACGAATTAGTGAGACGACCACCCAACAACTAGACACAACGAGAAATGTAAAACTATGGTATAAGTCTTCGCACAAATTGCCTTATAATGGCGGAGGAAGTATCTGCCGCCACAGCCTTCAGAATGCTATTGTGACTGCCTCTTATTAAGAACATGAATCACAAAAGACAGAGGTGCGTGTCTTTGATTATTTAGTAGTGGGTTTATTTGTCACGTGCAAAAGATAAGTAAGTTAACTTAAAGACCAATGATAACTTGTAACGTATGTACTCTAACTTCTAAAGCTTTTGAATGTCAATATTTAGTAAGTTAACCGTGACTTTAGACTTACGAAGAAACATTCACAGTTTATATTTTTATACATGAAAATATTTTATGTCGATAACTATTATGTGCCTCGATTGTCCCAACACTAAAAGGGCGGGGGCGAGAGCGCGAAATTGGAGGAAAACTTTCGTAAGGGGAAATGAAATGGGATTGATAAAAATTGGAACCAAGCCGCCTGCGCAGGGACGTACTCAGTCAATGGAAGTAATTGTTTTTGTTTATGTGCTACAGTTGTCGGCTTAATGAATCGCAGATCGTAATTAGTTTCCTATTGGCTTAGCTGAAAACAGTTTATATCCTACATAACATAACATTACTCCTTGTTTCCCCGAAGGGTTGGGCAGAGGTGTATCTACCTGTAGTACACGCACATTTGGCCAGTTATGTTTAAGTCCTATGCAATAGGGGGCGAGCCTATTGCCATCAACCGGGCACAAATCAATACTCCAGGCAGCTACTGAGAAATTCCAGATAGAAAAACCCAAGCTCTCAGCAATAGCGCTTGCAACCACTAGACAAACGACGAAGTCAAATACTAAATTACTATAATACTAAATTACTATAATACTAAATTACTATAATACTAAATTACTATAATACTAAATTACTTTTAATACCAGCATATTATTTTCCGACAGGGCAAAGGCCTATTCTCATACAGAGAAGGCACGAGCATTGATCACTACGCTTGCTCAAGACGGGCTGGCGATGGCGATTTCAGGCTTAGGTATACTTCCCTTCCAGTGTTTTCTTCACCAATATCCAAGATTAAATTGGAAAGTACAAATAAATTTAAATTTACATTGGTACTTGCTTGGATTTGAACCCACAACCACAAGGATCGTGATGGCACAGTGGTTAAGGCGTCGCCTCTCATGCTTGAGTTGGGTTCAAATTACTCGAGGCTCGAGAAGGAGCTCGTGGCTAAGTAAGTACACAGCTGCACGGGTCGATCCATCAGGTTAAGCTACGCTTGCCGCGGTTGGTCCGTGGATGGGTGACCATCTTTAAACACCGAGACTCCGTGCTTCGGAAATTACTTTAAGCCGTTGGTCCCGGCTGTCATTCGTGGATCTTTGACAGTCGTTAGGGGTCGTCAGAAGCCCGAAAGTCAGACAACCAGTCTTACCAAGGGAGGGCTTCTTATCGCATTACCCAGTTATTGGGTTGTGGAGGTCAGATAGGTAGTTGCTCCATGTAAAATACTGGTATTAAGCTGCATCCGGTTAGACTTGCAGCCGACCTCAACATGGTTGAGAAAAGGCTAGGCAGATTGATTCAGCTGCTTTCGGTTAGACTGGCAGCTAACCCCAACATAGTTGGGAGAAGGCCGATGATTTGTATCACTACGCCAAGTGAGTGCAAGAAGATTATCATACATAGTCCCTTAAATTTACGTGAGGTGCTACTGTCATCCACCCTTCGAAATCGATAACTTTTCTAGTCCCGTTCTTTTTATTAATCTTTGGCACAAGAGCTGCACAGTGCGCAAGTGTGGTGAGAGAATCTCATTGGTTTTGTGCATAGTTTTCAGTTAAGTTTGATACGATCTGTTTAAACTAAACAAAAATCTTGAAATCCTGAATCGTCTCTTCTTTAGCTTCTTAATCTTCTGTGTTTAGGGAACCAACTCCATAAATAATTTAAATGATGAAAAACTATTTTTAATACCGACCACGATCGATTTAGACCTATGATTTATACCTTAAGCCTGTGTCGAATAAATATACCTAATTATTTTCATTCCTTCTTTCTTTGTATTTTTTTCATAAACTACTAATATTTTTGTCGATACCAACAATTCCCGAAGACAAAATACGGCCCTGGCTTTTCCGAGGGCTCGAAATTCACTTAGCTTCGTTTGTCGAAGCTTTTCGCCTCTTGAAACTTTTCAATAGCCCGGAATCGAATTCAGGCACCTCCCTGTTCCCCGCCCGCCCCTCTTGCTCCCCCCTGTGCTCCGACTCTATACCTTTGAACACCTGGCACCGGAGTCCATGTATGTACATACACAATATATCTAAAAATTGAGCGCTTGTAGGTAAACATGCGTCGAGTTGGTTATTCGAATTTTCAGTAATGACATTAGGAAATAATATGTTGTGTTTTTCAATGTGATGTGAGCTTGAATTAATTACAATCTTAGGAACTTTTTTATTATAATAATTTAAATATGTTAAATAATATTGTCGAGATTATACTCGAAAATTATTAACTAGATGTAACGGTGTCATACATAATCAGCCTATAATGTTCCCACCGCTGGCACAGGCCTTCTCTCTATGAGAGGGAGTGGGCCGTAATCCACCACGCAGGCCTAGTGCGGGTTGGTAGATGTCACATGTCTTGGAATTTTTGGTTCTAGGACACGCCGGTTTCCTCACGATGTTTTCCTTCACCGTTTTGAGAGCAGTGGTGATGAAATAATTTACACATAGTAAAGCGCCTATCTGGGTTCGTACCTACGACCTACAACTCGTAAGTCACGGCCGTTACCACTGGGCCAGCACTGCTCTACCTACGATGTCATACTTACTACCTATTACAATTTACTATTTGTTACATCAATTCAATAAAAAAAGAAAATTCGTGTGCGGTAAACATGACGAAGAAGGAAAAAAAGCAAACACAAAAGATAACAAGTTGCGGGAAAATATGCGTCACATTGCAGCATTATGCTGAGCTATGGCTAAGCATAATGCTGCGACCCTATGCGAGACTGAGCCCCAGCGCGGATTTTCAGTGACATTGTCTGTACTTCAAACTCAGGTGTCACATACCTGCCGGGGTCGCGGGAAAGCTCGAAAGGGTTACCGAGGCCCCTGGCAACACAGGCAACGGAAGGAACACGGTTGGGTTTTAGTCAGTAAGAGTCTGACACACCCTCCCGCTACGCCCAGCGCAACCAAAAAAAAAAACCGTCACATACGCAGCTTCAAATAGGCCTTCCGAACAGAAGGACTAAATTTTTTCAAACGACGGTCTTGCTACAAAAATATTATCACAAACATCAATAAAAACATCAATACAATGTGCTACTTCAAACGCATAATCCTTGCAATGGTCATTTAACGACAAACTTTTTGCTCCGTTCGTCTCATTGTGCATCACACTTACACAAGTAATACGAGATGCTTGGAATCCTAGACAAAACCGATCTGTGCCCATTGTACTTGTAACATCTCAGCCGCACAGTGGTCACTACTCGATATTACTGGAAAAAAAACTGGCCAAGTGCGTGTCGGACTGCGCACAATCAAGGGTTCCCTAGTTTCGAGTTTATCCCAAAAACAAACTTAACATTGTAGTTGAAAAACATGTTCTCCCATACATCGATATACGTAACTGTCAATTCTCCAATGGTCGACTATTACTCGTTAACTTGTAAAAAAGGCTACTTACTCGTAGCTGTGATAGTTTTCTTGTTAATTTCGTTATATATACTACTGCCGCTGCTGCATTCCGTAAGACTGGAAGCTGACCCCAACGTAGTTGGGAAAAGGCTAGGCAGATGATGATGATACTACTGCCATAAGTTCTTTCATATATCCAAAAATCCAAAAAATAACCATTTATCTGGGAGGGGGGACGATGACGGGACACGACACTTGACTCTAACAATAATTAGTACTTTATCCAACGATACCCTACACCAGGAGATATTTACGAAATGAAATGAAATGAAATGAAATGAAATTGTTTATTCTGTAAATAGGATATGAGAATCACTTTTACACGTCATATTAAAAAATAAGCTAGATGGAGTCGACATTTCCTATCTGACTACCCCTGAGAAGAAATGGCGAAACAAACTTTTAAAGTCCAGACATAATCTTAGTCAGATCATGTGAGGACCATGTAGATCCATGTCTGAAATGGTCTTTTGAGGAAAGAACCACACAAATTTGAGTGGACCTGTCCAGTGAGTGCAAGCACTTGTCAGTAATCGTGTAGCTCAACTCAAAACTTAAGGAGCTCAACGACTCGACGAACAATACCAAGGAAAGGACAATTGGGTTGGCCGCATAAAGAACTCAAAATGCCAGACCATCATTAAAACTAAGAGAAAAAAAAACAAGAAATAAATAAAAATGACCCACATAGTGCTCACATTCACAATAATTAAAGTGCATACGTGCAAAGTTACCCTACAAATTTTTTTTCAAAGATTTTATTTTACAATTTTCTAGTACTAAGAGTCTCTGAGGTAATCCCAGAGACAGACAAACGGACATGGTGAAACTATAAGGGTTCCTACGGAACCCTAAAAAGGTTCTTCGAAAATTTGCGGCATTATTAGTGGTATTAGGTTTTTGTGGGACGTATAAAAGGATTTCGATCACGTTATTAGATCGGCCACGGTTCAAGGGTTTGTTCGCAGGCGTTCGCTGTAAGCTTTTTACTTTCGAGTGCGTCATGGATTATGAGATTGTTTGCTTTATTGAATGTTTGGATGTAGATTTATTTACTTACAAATAGTTTTTTTCGTTTCATCAATGTTACCTATTGAAATATATTTTTTCTTGTTATAGCTTAGTGGCCTTTCAGGTTGGTCTAATTAGCGTGAGGCCATGAGTCGTGGGCCCGATATCCCGATATTCAGCCGTGCCAATATACTGTACGCATCAAATTTAATGGTGCCGATTCCCTTGTTCACAAGCTAAACTAAATTTAAGTTCAGTGCATCTTTTTCTTTCTATTTCGTTAAGAAAAGGACAGAAGATACATTTTAGTTTAGTCCTGTCAAATTAATCAGCGCTTGACGTAAATTGACGTAATTTTAGTAGGCAAGTTTTTAATCACATCTAAACTTGTATGGAGTAGTGACAGGCGCTGATTAATTTGACAGGACTAAACTAAAATTTATCTTCTGCCCTTTTCGTAATGAAATAGAAAGAAAAAGATGCACTGAACTTAAGTTTAGTTTTGTTTGTGAACAAGGGAATCGGCGCCAATGGCGGCTCTGAAGTGCCCTACTCGCTGCGCCATATCCCAACCCTCACCCCCAGTGGCAGCGCAGCGACTCGCCTGATGTTCCGAGCCGCCATAAAGCTAGAATCGGGCTGTAGTACCACTATTGTCGTAACCACACTCCTGTTACAGACTTAGTTTATTTGGAGTATTTTGGAGGAATTAACAGGAATACTAGTGCAACACATATACAAGGTGTCGTTTTGCATCCTCAGCTGCTATGAAAGACATATATAATCAAATAAAATTACGATACCTGCTCAATAATTAATACATACTTGTTTTTTTAGTTATTTAAGTTTGACAGAATTTTAGAATACACCACTTTTACATAACAGAATCACCCCGTGGCGTATGCGGTAGTGTGTGTGTAAGTAAAAGGGCAGTTAGGGGAAGCCCGGGCAAAAAGCATAGTGTGGGTAAGAAGAATAACTGATTTTTCCAAAAATATTTAATAGATAGCGTTATTATACTTTCTCAAGTCATGACACGTGCGACCGGCGACGCCATGATAGTTCAACCAAAACAATACGCGACTGTATCAGTTGTGGAGATTAAAAAAAAGGATTTTCATTGTTTTCTTACAATTTATGTGAAGGTTTGTATACCAATTTATTATATTACCAATCAGTTACCCATGAATAAGTTCTGTTTATTCAATTGCATGTTTATTTAAGTATAATTAGTGATTGCTACCTTTTATTTACCTACTAATAACAATTAACGTCTCGACCTTCTTTCTAAAAGTGACGCATTGGGCAAAACGGATATGGGCAAAATGGATAGGTATCCGTTTTGCCCGTTTAGCTATTTGATTTATTTCTTCTTAAGTATAATATTTAATATATAAACGCAAAATTAATCAGACAGCCTGGTCAGAAGCCACATTAAACAGAGCAGTAGGAGATCTAAGAGATAATGGGCAATCAATTAATTACCGCAAAGAAGTTTACAACTTTACAGAGACACGTGAAGACCGG
Source organism: Atethmia centrago (assembly GCA_905333075.3). NCBI lineage: Eukaryota > Metazoa > Arthropoda > Insecta > Lepidoptera > Noctuidae > Atethmia > Atethmia centrago. The sequence goes on from HG995388.1 coordinate 22,438,392, forward strand.
AAATAAGTAAAAGAAATTAGGGAGGTTTACAGTTGTTTTTAGTCCAGAACAAGAAGAAGATCTGTGTTTAAAAAAAATAGATAGCAAAGCTAAAAATAAAAGATCTCTTGGAAAACCGCAAAACAAAAACCCTAAGATTTTTATTGTTTACTGTGCGCTGACAAATACACTAAACCACACCAACGGAAGATAGAATTCAGTGTAATCAGTGCAAAAGTTGGGTGCATGAAAAATGCACTTCTTATGCGAAGTGTGATCTAAACTAAATCAAGATATCATTTTTGCCCTTGGTGCGTATCCGTTTTGCCCGACCCCTCCGGGCAAAACGGATAATTGATACTTTATGTTAATGCTCATAATTATTACAGAAATTGTTAATTTTTTTTAATTTAAAATAGTGTTTTCGAAAGATGATTAAACATAGTACAAATTAAAAGTACAAGGGGTTCTATCAGTTTGTGGTTTTATTTAAACTTTTCTTTAACATATGCGTCTTGCCCGGGCTTCCCCTACAGTGCGGTATCACACGGGCAGCGCTTTATCATGTATGTCTCACACATACCGATTTCCGAAAATTAGAAAAAAAAAAGATCTACTTATTTTATTATTGAATCGTGTCGAGAATCATTAGCATAGTTTCCTCCTTGAATTTGACGATGGTGCAAAACGACACCTTGTATTTCGTAAACATAAAACAAATACATTTGTATCAAGCTTTAAATATACATTTAGCCCTATGATTAAGTACTCAAATATACAAGCGGCACGTTGCCAACACCGTCGACACTGATTGGCAGCAGCCATAGACGCGTTGACGGCTACAGTTTCCTCTACCATTTTGGCAACATCCACAGGTTACGTCACGTCCTCCGTGCTTCGAAAAGCCTTTGGTCCCGGCTGTCATTCGTAGATTTAGAAGCCCAAAGTCTGACAACCAGTCTTACCAAGGTGTAATACCCAGTTACTGGGTTGTGGAGGTCAGATAGGCAGTCGCTCCATGTAGAATACTGGTATTCAGCTCATATACACGAGCGGCACGCTGTCGACGGCTGCAGTTGCTTCTACCGTTGGAAACGTGCCGTACGTAGGTACATAAGAGAAATTGCAATAAAAAAATTGTTACTCTACTTCATTGTATCTGTAATTGTGGTAAGATCGCGTAATTACAAGTTCAGACATCCGTTTCCATTGACACAAAGACCGAATGTGGAACAAATATCAATGTTTGATCTCAAACAGATTGTGTTTCACAAAGCTGGCCGTCCTGTGTAATGTTACCACCACAGTTTTTTCCTGATGTTTAATACGTCGCTGGTTTAATAGAAATACTATTCAGCAGAAATAAGGAAAGAAAGAAATAAAGAAAAATATTTTATTTGGGACATGCGTACAAAAAGTAAAAAAAAGAGCACATATATATCTAAAATAAAATAAATTATTTAAAAAACAAAAACCCGACTGCAAAAATACATAACTGAAAAGGGAAAAACAAGCATTATAATCTATATAATCCAAAATTATATGTGTAATAAGTGTCATAAGTGTAATGTAATGTAATGTGTGCAATAAGTGTCATTAAAAAAAAGAAAAAAAGAATTTAAAAAACTGTTTTTACCCGACTGCCTCAGGAGGGTAATGTTTTTCGAGAGTATGTATGTATGTATGTATGTCTATTTCTTTCTATTTCTTTGGCACGCTCTTTAGTCTAAACGGTTTAACCTAAAATTTTGGTCTCGCAGGCGGGGACAATCAAAAGTTACACCGTATTTCAGGTTATTCGACTGTCCCCGCCTGCAAGACCGAAATTTTAGGTTAAACCGTTTAGACTAAAGAGCGTGCCAAAGAAATAGAAAGAAATAGACATACATACATACATACTTACATACATACTCTCGAAAAACATTACCCTCCTGAGGCAGTCGGGTAAAAACAATTTTTTAAATTCTTTTTTTTCTTTTTTTTAATGACACTTATTGCAAGAAAATGCATTGGTACTAACAACTAAGTGCAGATTCTACCAAAGAAACTTAACGTGATCAGCACTTCTAACCGGCGCGGGCGTTCAAAAGCTGCCAGAGGTACCGATTCCCTTGTTCACAAACTAGACTAAATTTAAGTTCAGTGCATCTTTTTCTTTCTATTTCACTAAGAAAAGGACAAAAGATAAATTTTAGTTTAGTCCCGTCAAATTAACCAGCGCCTGTCACTACTCCATATAAGTTTAGACGTGATTAAAAACTTGCCTACTAAAATTACGTCAATTTACGTCAAGCGCCGATTAATTTGACAGGACTTAACTAAAATTTATCTTTTGTCCTTTTCGTAATGAAATAGAAAGATGCACTGAACATAAATTTAGTTTAGTTTGTGAACAAGGGAATCGGCACCAATGTCAAATATTCAACAATAGTTTTGACATTGAGATCTCTTGAACGGGCTTGATGTGTTGAAAGCGTTCAGTTTAATTGGTAAGATTCGTTCTTAATCATGAAAGAGAGCTGCTAACACCACTTTTTCGTAATTTTATGAATATTATTTTCCAGTCATCCATCTCAATTCCAAAACACGAGATCAAATGCAATTGAGTTTCCAAACAATTATCCTGAAATGGAGGCTCATATTCCAACACTAAACTGTATTCTAATTACAACAACATCGTCCTGAACATAGCCCTCAAAAATTGTGTCAAATAAAGCAAATAATAACCGCCTCAAAGTATCTAGTTAAAAATAATTTGTTTTTGCATTCATCTCATTCATCTCCCTCCATAAACGAAAATTTGCACCAATTAAAAATAGAAAAATACAATTTATTTCTCTCTAGCACCATATTGGGTGAACGCCTCAAACAAATGTCACTCTTACCATGTAGAGCAAGCATAAATTTACATAAAGTCACGCAATAACGGACCTTACCACACAACAATAAAGCTTCTCTATCAGCACAGCTACATCTGGAACAAGTATTTTTTACACTATTTTGTGTTTTATTGTATTACAAGGTTTATTCGTCGCTAACGAGTCAGCGGGGAGCCTGTGCGAGCAAGAGGTCCGATGCAGAGAGAGCTAGCGATATGTAATATGATTTGTTTTGTTGCATTGTGGTTTCGGTCCGTTCACGATTGTCAAAGTTTTTGTCGCTCTCTTTTGGCTTCGAACCACTGTGCATTGACAACTGTGTTCGTTTATTTATAGTTTGCAAAGTTTTACAAATATTTATAGCATTTAATTGTTCGTACACTTATGGTATTGAACTGAGTTATATGTTAGAACTCAGGATACAATAAATGACAGAAAAGAACTTTAGAAAGTTAATATTTAGTACTTTAAACTTTTATTTTAAGTAATTGTTTAACTCTTATAAAAATTATATATGATAATAAAAAATTAAATAATCATTATTTCGAATAAGCAACACCCGTAAGTAGCGAGTTCGTAAAAAAAAATATAGATCAAAGTCAAAGTGAAATCATTTATTTCAATTTAGACACATAAAACGCACTTTTGAACGTCAAATTTCGATCTTTTACTTATGTAAGTAAACTGAACTATTTTATATTAATGTTAATAATCTGTTTTTAATTTGGTGTAAAAGTTTATGGAGAAAAAGAAAGTTCTATTTTAGAAGTCGGTGTTCAGCAGAACCCAGTCTTCAAAGAAACCGTTTAGTGACATACAAGAATTTTAACTATTAATTTATTTTACACTAGTGGTCAAAGTTGCTGCCGGGGTCGTGGGAAAGTCCGAAAGTGATACCGAGGCCCCTGGCAACACTGGCATCGGAAGGAACACAAGTGGTTCTTAGTCAGTACGAGTCTGACACTAACTAAACTATATTAAAACCCTCCCTTTTGACTTAGCTGCAGTCGGTCAAAATCTGATAATTCTGAACACACAACAAATACTAAACAGTTGCAGAATCGCTGACGTCATTACGCAGGGTAAATGCCACAATTGTTATCCCTACACATTTAAGAGTATTATTTGGGAAGTGATTAGAGCTAATAGCTGTTATGTAGTATTGTTGTATTATTTGATGTTCTGCAAATTGTTATGATGTTTGAAACTACATTTTTCAAGCGGCGAAGTACTAAAAGATGTTTTTGTAAGTATGTGTTTCGAAACGGTCTTTTTTAAAAATGTCAAAGATTATGTTTTAAGTTTGTCTTTTTCACGGTAATCTTTCGAGACTGTGCGGTTTTATAATAGCTAACGTAACGAATATTATCGTGGACGTCCACGTCCACGTCGCGGCAGCACGATAACACAGGGAAGTAAAATGTATGGAAATATATGAAGACGCTTTTAAATTACCGTCCACGGTAACGATATAACGTGCACGTAATTCCATACATTTTATAGACGTTGACGTCCACGATAGAAATTATAAAGTGCACATTTAAGGCAAAATCGTCAGGGTAGTCCGTGAAATAAAAAAAATCTAAATTCGTTTTTTTTAAATTTTCAGGTCAGTATCAAGTTGTATTTTGATCTAAATATGATTCACGGCCGTATCAAAATTATAAAAATCTTAAGTTGAATCTAATTAATTAATTAAAATTAATCTTAATCAACACTCTTAAGTTCAACTCACCATATTGAATGACTAACATGAAATCTTGACATTTGAGGCCAATTTTAACTTAGGAGTTTTCAAAATCAAACTCAAACTCGAAGCATTTAATTCAAATAAAACAATTACAGGCACTTTTGAATTGGGTTCGGTCAGTCAGTCAGAAAGATGAAGATAGTTGCCCATTCCAAAGCGTAGTAGGTACCTATGGAGAAGAACGGGCAAGAAACTCCACGGACACTCTTTTAAATCAACGTATTATGGTTACAAAATATTGTTTACATTATTCATTTTGAAATTATACATGTGAGAACGATGCAAAACGTAAAAGCGTCCGTAATAAAAAAAAAAACAACAAAAAAAAGCAGTTTAAAAATTAAAATTAAAATAAGTTTTTTATTGCTAATTCTCATGATTATAAAAAAAACTTTTACTTCAGACCTAAAGTAATGCACAATTCGTTAGTGGTTAGTAACAGATTCAAAATCAAAATCAAAATTATTTTATTTCACATAAACCTACATGGGCACTTATGAAACGTCAGAAGCTAGGTGCACGGTTCCAATTGGTCGTTTCCTATGGAGAAGAGCCGGCAAGAAACTCCACAGTAGTAACCGTGGCGTTTTAAAATAATTGGCTTTTACAATGTTTTCAAATTACACTGTTAATACTTATGGCAAGAAATGGCGTATGGTAAAAAACGTGGTCTGTGCACATCACGTTTTTTAAACGCACCGTTGACGCGCGTTTGTAGCGATACAGACGCGATACGCACCCGAGTCAGACGCAGCCTGACCTTCTGTAGGATAAAAGCGCGCCGTCGACACACGTTTCTAAAACGTGCGTCAACGGTGCGTTTAAAAAACGTGGTGTGCACAGGCCCTAAAATGTGTAAAAACTTATATAAAAATCGTAGGTCAAAATTGTTTACTTATGTTAGTATAGCCCTTAGTATTATCATTTCATTTCATTACTTTATCGTGATCCTATATCTTACCTTTCCTGCCGGGGTCGCAGGAAGGTACCGAGGCCCCTGGCAACACAGGCAACGGAAGGAATACGGGTGGGTTTTAGTCAGTAAGAGTCTGACACACCCTCCCGCTCTGCCCAGAGCGGGAGAAGTTATTTGATGATTTACAAGCCAAAAAAAAAAAATTACCTTTACCCAGTGCTTTTTTTTTTCGCAAGCCCGCGCCTACGGTGTTTGGAAATCCGCCCGAGATTCCCGACGCCCAGGGCGTCTCCTGCGGCAGCTAGGGGCGAGAGGGCGCGAAACGTGCCTTTCCCTCAACCGTCCCGCCTCCTCCTTCGCGAGCATTACTGCTTCGCAGAAGGAGGTGACGGCTGCCCATGCTCTCTCGCTCCGTACCATGGCCTGAACCAGGGCCGGACGCGAGAGGTCTCTGCCGCCGATCGCCTCCACGAGGACACGGCGGTGCTCTGCTCATGCCGGGCAGACCTCCACCGTATGCTCCACCGTGTCCTCCGAGCGATTCACACAGTGGTGACACCCGGACGTTTCCTCCCGCCTTATCCGACACAGGAACTTCCCGAAGCTGCCGTGTCCGGTGAGGACCTGCGTCAGACGGAAGGTGAGGACGCCGTGGCGCCTCTCTAGCCACTCCTCAAAGAGGGGACTTATCGCCGCAATCGTGGCGTGCCCAGCACTGGGTTGCGACAACCGTACTTTCTATGACGCCATGAGATCCCGCCGGAGCTCCGTCCGCTGTGCCTTTGAGTGTTACGTAAGCGAGAGTAAGGAAGCTGCTTTTTTACGCATGTTGGAAAAAAGCCATCCGTCCCAGCTGCAGCAAACATTCCCGACGCACTGCAACGCCGCGGCAACTGAAACAGCGTCCTGAAAACGTTGTTGTATTGTACTTGCAGGACGTTGTAGGCTCCGCTCGTATATGACACCCACAGGCCGCTCGATTACGAGGACTGACAGAACGCCTTAAGGCGCAGATATATGATTTTAGTGACTTTTAAATCTGTTATTACAACTTTATTTATTGCAAGTAAGTTATGCAAAAAATATATGTTAAACAAGAACGCATAAACATCAATTCTATATGTGAATATTTATGTATTGTAGTAAAATACTTTATAAAATAAATTCAGGAAGTAATTTCTACCCAAAGCATAAAAACGATATTGCTTTCAAACTACTTAAGATATTTCATTATTTTTTATTGTATGAACAGACTATTTTATTATCTATAATCCTATCTGTGATTTTTTTCAAATATTCATATGTTCATTACTAAAAATAAATATTCCCTATGAAACCCAACAGCAGAGCGGCGTGAGCGCGACGCACATTTGTGTGGCCAAGTTCAACGGCAATTACCCGACGCTTAAATAAGCTCGCTTTGACGTCTGCCGTGCAGCAAATCATATTCTAATCAAACATACAACCTGCAAATATAAACATTCATGAAAATTTGAATTTCACGGGCTAGCTTAGCACATCCCCCTTAAAGCACGCATGACGTTGCACAATTTTATAGGTGGCTTCAACAATCACAAAAACCATCGCCAGCTGTCGCATTCTCGCAAAAAACTAACAATATCTTCTAAATAGGCTCTTATTAAGACGTTATCACACGATCAGATTGTTAAGAGTCCAGCAATTTGCCGTGAACAATCGCTTAGGGATCGGGTCGTGAGTTAATCGTAGTGATAACATCTCTACTATTCGTCTTTGTGTGCGTTTAATGCAATAACGAACTATATCAACTGTCATCACGGGGATGTTTAGACTACAGTTACTAATGGCCGATTTTTATAATTTACGGACCGTCGTCGTTGGTTAAAATTAAGGTGTACGAGTACTAGTCGGTCATTCTTCCATACAAACGTAGTATGGTGATTACTCCTCTGTTTGACGGTGTGCGTTCAAAACTAAAAGTTATGTCCGTTTGTCTCGTCATTATCTAGTTCTTTAAGGAAGCAGAATTGTTAAAAAATATTGGTTTGGAAGTTATGAGCGTCGAAACTTTCATAATTCAACACTAATTTTAACTCATCTTTGAGGGTAAATAAATAACTTATGGAGTATGAAAATGACAAAATAGAAACCGTACAGGGACTGATAATTTATTCAGAAGGACAAATAATTTTCTTGAATCTTCACCAATGAGAAAGACCTCATAGCTTTGCATAGTAGAACCCTTAAATATGAAAGTAGCTATCACAGGTAAAGTTATCTTACGAATCTATGTATATACCCAGTTTGGCAATAAAAAAGGCCAATTTAATAAAAAAGGCCAATTTAATAAAAAAGGCCAATTTAATAAAAAGGCCAATTTAATAAAAAAGGCCAATTTAATAAAAAAAAACAATTTAATAAAAAAGACCAATTTAATAAAAAAGACCAATTTAATAAAAAAGGCCAATTTAATAATCATCATCTGCCTAGCCTTTTCCCAACTATGTTGGGGTCGGCTTCCAGTCTAACCGGATGCAGCTGAATACCAATATTTTACACGGAGCGTGCTTAACTTTACGTGCTAGAATGGTATCTATATCTTAATTATTTTTTTCAAGATTTTATTTTATCACTTTATTGGCGTGATTAGCATGCCATGCCAAATTACAAGCTTTCTAGTACCAAGAGTCTCTGAACCCTAAAAATTAAACTTACCTAACAGTAGTTAATTTTATTTCTGCTATCTAGGTCGATAACTTTAAGCTAGAGGCTACACAATTCTAAAAAAGTTTAGTTTCTGCTTTGGAAAAAAATATATCGGTGTAGCTAATGCGCTGCGGTATTTATTTTCTAAATATCGCAGCATTATGCTGAGACAGGAGCCTTTTTGGCGTCGCACAAGTCGTTTTCTTTATTGTTTTTTGTTGTGTAAATTTTGTTAGTTTTAAATGCTTCTTTTTTTTTACTTTTTGTATTTTTTGTGCGTGTTCCAAATAAAATATTTTTCTTTCTTTTCTTCTTTCTTTCTTTCTTTCTTTATTTCTAATCTATCCTTTATGGGATAGTATAAATTAGTCCCTTGATTTAATAGTCTGGCTCCAATTTTTTCACTTAGATTAACATCTCTTAAACGAATTTAATAGATCGCTGCTTGAACTCACGCAGTTCTCATTACAACTACCCTCTCATCTCCTAACTGACACGATACAGGGTGTGTGCCTTCAGTTAATTTAAATTTAAAATCTAATTCCCCTTCAAAGTTTCATATTATATAGTTGATTTGAACAGTTTGCTAGCCCCGGGACATGATCCCGGTAACAGCGTCAAAGCTGGCCCCGCCCCGACCGGGATCGAAACCGGGACCGACCGCTCACCACCCGCTGGCGACATCCCGTCTCTGATATTGTTACTTTAAAGTTTTGTTGACAATGGTTCTGTATGTTGAATTTAAGGTGTACGAACGTAAACGAAGCAAAAGGAGTATGTAACGAGCGTAGCTGATGGCGTTCTATAGTTTCTGCCTGCCCCCATGGGAAGAAGGCGTTTATGTATGTATGTATGGTTCTGTATGTAATTATCTCTCACCACGAGAAATAATTAATTAGACTTTCGACAAAAAAGCAGAAATAATAAGTTTTAAGGGTCACATTGACAATTGCAGTGTCTTTCATTTTGACAATTCGACAATATTCATTGCGTTATTAACGCTGTCAAGCAGACGAACTTTTCAAACATATGAAGCAATGGATTAGAAATTTCTTTAAAAATCCTTTAGGCTGACTCTACCTGTATTCCTGAACTTAAGGGTCGTGTAATTGCCGTTGACCTTGGCTATATAAAATGTGCGTTGTTCTCACGCCGCGCTGCTACCGTTCTGTTTCACAGGGAATATTTTTTTAGTAACGAAAATATGAATATTAGAAAAAAATCACAGATAGGATAATATATAATAAAATCGATTTTTCATACAAAAAAAAAACATGAAGTAGTTTGAAAGTAACTTCGTTTTTTTATGCTTTGGGTAGACATTACTTACTGAATTTATTTCATAAAGTATTTTACTACAATACATAAATATTCATGTATAGAATTGATATGTATGCGTTCTAGTTTAACGTAATTACATTTTTTGCATAACTTACTTGCATTATGTATATGAAGGCGTAATAACAGATTTAAAAGTCACTAAAATCATATATCTGCGCCTTAAACGTAAGTCAATCCGTCTAAAAAAGCTGTCGAAAACTTTCCTTGAGTCCTGTTCCACATTCGTAACCCGGAACCCTAATAAAAATGGAACACACAAAAAAATACAACATAGAGATTGTCACGCGGTGTCCCGCGGTGAAAACGACACGCTTGTTCGTAATAACATGTTCAGTGTTCAACTTGGTGCAACATGTCGCGAGGTCGGCCCACCGCCCGGTGGAACGGCAACTATCTGGAATTAATCACATTTTGCAATTATTTAAGTAATGGCAATTACAGAGAATAATTTTACAATTTCACCATCGCCTCTCATGCACCAGGTTGTGGATTCAAATCCGGGCAAGAGGTACTCATGTTTATCTTGGAGGCTACTGACTTCCGTGAAGGAGAACATGTGGTTAGGTGACGAACCTGGCGTCAGGGGTATGCCGCCCATGTGCCTCTGACTTGGCTTCAGATGCCGTCGAAAATACCTCTCAAGCATGACGGTTCCTGCCGGGGTCGCGGCAAATTCCAGGTTCCGCGGGTTACCGAGGCCCCTGGCTACATAGGCAATGGAAGAAACACGGGTGGGTTTCAGTCAGTAAGAGTCTGACACACCCTCGCGCTACGCCCAGAGCGGAAGAAGTTATTTGATAATTTCCCACACAAAAAAAAATAAAAAAGGCATGGTTTCCTCACGATGTTTTCCTTCACCATCTTTTAACTCCCGACGAAAAAAAAGGGTGTTATATAGAGGGATGTATTGGTTTGATACGGTGATAAAAGAAGAAAGAAAGAAAAAACAAATGAAATGAAATTGTTCATTCTGTAAATAGGATATCGGAATCACTTTTACGCGTCATATTAAAAAAAATAAGCAAGATGAAGTCGACATATCTGACTACTCCTGACAAGAAACGGCGAAACAAACTCACTCAACTCAAACACAAGTCAGGATGATGTTTTTCTCTACTGGCTTCTGCCCGTGACTTCGCCCGCGTGGCACTCGGCAATAGTGTAACTTTCGGCCAGTGAAAGAACTTTCGAAATCGCATTTATACTTCCAGAGATTACCTCAATCAAGTCAGCCTTTCGCAGTCCACTGCTGGACATAGGCCTCTCCCAGGCTGCGCCACTACACTATCCTCCGCTTTCCGCATCCAGTCCGTCCCAGCCACCTTTTTAAGGACGTTGATCCATCTAGCTGGGGGGCGTCCCACTCCAGGACTCGTCTGCTCCACCGGCCATCGGTCCTTCGACAACCATGTCCAGCCCACTGCCACTTCTGCTTGCTGACTCTGCAAGCTACATATGTCGGTAGCTTCAGTTCTTCTCCGGATAATTTCATTCCTGATTTTACCCTTCAAAGAAACTCCGAGCATAGCCTTCCATAGCCTCCTACATCCAAGCTTATAAAATTACAAACTTTATCTCTTTATAATATTATTGTAGATTTGAAAATTATTTTTTAATTTGAAAGAGTTTATACCTACAACACCAAGCACATAAACTGTGCTAACTTACATTTGTTTATTGACTAGTTTTTTAATAATATATTTACTCATGTTGTACATCACTCAAACGTTATTGTTTTGGTGGCGATGGCGTAGCGGCGGGGTGAGCGCACCCGTTGTTGGCTCGCACGCACGATCATTCGATTACTTCTACGAAAAAACACGGGACCTGCATATATGGACAGTGGTGGGAAAGGAGACTGTTCTTAAAGGAATTTAGTTTTGTTTAAAAAAAACTGTTTTGTGCTATAGAGGTATCTTTAAGAAAGAAAGAAAGAAAAGAAGTAAGAGAAGAATTTAAGAAGTAATGACCAGTGACCAAATGGTATTTTTTTCTGAAATGAAAACTATTTGTGATTTTTTTTTGCGAATTGTTTGTTGTCGGACTTATTTCACAAGAGTTATTGACTCGTTTTCCTTATTTATCTTGTTACGTAAACAGTCATTTAATTTCAAGTCAGCTAGAAATTGTAAAGAAGTCGCTGCCCAGATATCATCATTTTTTGTGGTTTTTAGCGCAATGTTGGTACTAACGTCGTCTATAAAACAATCGCCCATCTCCACAGCTTTTTATAGCCAACGCTAAGTGATGTAAAACGGCAAAAATTGCTCGCCAAATCACTGGCGTTTTTTAATAATTGTTTTATGCTCTAACAAATGAGTTTGAAATTGGATCGGGCTCGGAGCGCTTACAAAAATGGATGCTTAATACGATTAGAGTGAGCGGGACACCAATATAGCGAGCGAAGGGGATGGAGGATGCCCGTAGTGTTTGAGAGATTTTTGTTCTCTTTGATAACATTTTGTTATTTAGATGCATTATTCGGTTTTGTTAGTTGTTACGATTCAATTTGGAATTCATTTTAAAGACCCCAAATCATTCTGTGACAAATTGCCGTATTATTCGGTTACTCGGTATTTTCTTTATTTAAATATCTCATGTATTACAATTTTAGATTAGATTCAAACTACAATTTATTTTTGTTTCGTATCGTTGAAATACCTTGGGGTAGTATCTTCATAAATTTAGTTCGTAGATATGCTTCAAAACAGTTTTCCACAAAAAATTGCCTTGCATCTCAACCTCGTTTTGGAGATTATTTTTTGAAAATATTCTATGCATTATGCCAGTTGAAAGAAACGTCTCAAACATCTGTAAAATAGCTATTTTACAGATGTTTGAATATTTTTATTTGTTTTATTAATATTAGCTTATGTTGTCCCATAGCAGAGGGAGACGTTGTATATGTGCATAATAATACCAAGTATTTTTCAGTCCAAAGCACTACATAATCAGCCTATAATGTCCCCACTGCTGGGACACAGGCCTCCGCTCAGTGAGAGGGAGTGGGCCGTAATCCACCACGCGGGCCCAGTGCGGGTTGGTAGATGTCACATGTCTTCGAATTTTTGGTTCTAGGACATGCCGGTTTCCTCACGATGTTTTCCTTCATCGTTTTGAGCAGTGGCGATGAAATAATTTACATAAAGTAAAGCGCCTGTCAGGGTTCGAACCTACGACCTACAACTCGTAAGTCGCGACCGTTACCACTGGGCCACCACCGCTCCAAAGCACTATGAACACAAAATCATAAAACTCTTAAGGAAAATATCGATAATATCTAAATCTAAATATTTTCGAAAAAAACATGACAATTTATAACAGTTTCGTTTATAGCAACAAATACGTAGATAATAAGATAAAAGTGATTTCTTAGAAACAAATTGTGAAGGTGCTAAATAACGCTATTGCCTCCTAACTGCCGAGTCTCAAGGCGTCGGTAATTACCGTCCGCTGGACGCCAGAGTGCTCCGAGAGGTGGACCCGAGGAGGAGGCGCGGAATGGGGCGAGGGGAGGCCCACGAAGATTATATTGTTCCAACTTAATAGGCTTTTTATTGTTTTATATTGTGCTGTAACAACACGGTGGGCTACTGGTTGGGTAACAACTGTATTTGGGTGTCTTTAGGTGAGGTTAGGATTATTATACAGCGACTTATCGTGACTGACTTACTCCTGAGTAGGTTTGTAGGTTAGTAAGGTCTTGTCAAGATTAATACATTAAAGGCTGTCAGACAGATGCGACGGGACAGCGAGACGCGACTCTAGTAGAACAATTTATATGAAAACTTCATGGAAATTGTTCTACCAGAATCGCGTCGGGCCTGTCTGTAGGAGCCTTAAAATGTAGAAATCGTAATTCGTTCCCGTCGGTACGGAATGTTGCCATTTTAAATATTTGTATTTATTTATTCTTTTTTTTCATAATACAACCTCACTGTGTGCTGCGCCGGTCGACGTCATCACGTCAACGCCGGCTATCGCTGAAAACCAGCGCTGGGGCTCTATCTTGCATAGGGCCGCAGCATTATGCTGTCGTTTTGCGTGGATGTGACGCATATTCTCCCCCAAATTGTTTCTTTTTTGTATTTGTGTTCCTTCTTTGCGTCATATTTACTGCAAATAAACGTGTTTTATTTCTTTCATTCTAAATCCCAAACATTTCGCTTAACACACAACAGAAGGGATTTGCGTTGAGATATGCAAATTTTTTTGAGTTTTTATTTCAATATATGTAGGTATATTAAGATTTTATTGTAGCAATGATAGTTTAATAATTGCTACGCTTGGTCCGTGGATGGGTGACCATCTTTACATACCAAGACCCCTCCGTGCCTCGGAAAGCACGTTAAGCCGTTAGTTAGTCCCGGCTGTCATTTGTAGATCTTTGACAGTCGTTTCGGGTCGTCAGAAGCTCGAAAGTCTGATAACCAGTCTTACCAAGGGGTATCGTGTTACCCAGTAACTGGGTTGTGGTGGACAGATAGGCAGTCGCTCCATGTAAAATACTGGTATTCAGCTGTATCCGATAAGACTGGAAGCCGACCCCAACATAGTTGGGAAAACGGCTAGGCAGATGATGATGAATGATAGTTTAATAATTCTCTTAATAATTCTTAATTTAGCTTATTATCATAATGTGCCCCTAATGAAGTGAATGCCGAACTGGAAGCAAGCCCCAAGCTCCTTAACTCTGCAATTGTCTACAAATTAGTCTGTGCTTTTATAAGATTAGAGCGAGATGTTCATTCTTCGTTATAAACAAGATTATTTCACGTTTCGCCCGCTCTGTTTACACTCAATTTATCTCCGTGAAATCATTTTGATTGAACGCCAACTGCTTAACGAAGAAGCATTTTAATTATGTTTGAATACAACAGTCACATTTTAATTTAAGACTTTATTTATACCAATTTTTATAAGAATAAACGCATTCTTTATAAGAGAAGTGAGTGAAACTAATTCTCATGAGCTGATTTTTCTGTAGTTAGGATGAACAAAACTAACATAGTAGTTGAAATACAAGTTCCCTCATACATTCCATTTGAAAATGTAAGTTTGTACGCACAATATTGAGACTTCTTTCCTGTTGTAATCTATATAATACTTTTTTTTTTTCAATATTTTGGGCTCAGTAGTTTCGGATATAAGGGTCAGTTTGCTTATATTTTCTCAAATAATGTTAAAAAAAAATATTTTAAAATTATAACAAAATATATCTGAAATCCTTACAACAAGCCCTTTCATTTGATATGTCACAAGGTACAAACAGCAAAACCTGTTTCTTAAATTTTCTAATTTGCCCCCTAAAAGTGACCCCCGCATTCAAAATTAATTTATTTACGTTACATGTTCGTATTTGAGTCACAGAAATGCATATGTACCAAATTTCAACTTAATCGTTCCAGTAGATCCAGAGCAAATGCTGTGACAGACGTACAGACAGACGGACACACGAGTGATCCTATTAGGGTTCCGTTTTTTCCTTTTGAGGTACGGGACCCTAAAAAAGGCTTTATCTTATCAATATGCTTGCATTTTTTTAATAACATAAATACAATACTTCTAGCTGTAACTTCTCAGTAAGGCGCCGAGTTGTCTAGGGTTGATATTTGCACGTGTATCAAATACCCTGACTACAATAGTCTCTTAAACCCGCTAACCAAAAGGTTTATTTCATTTATAATCCTTTTCACAATTCAAATAATGCAGCCACAAGTATTATAAATAGTTTTCAAACATACTTTTATACATTCAAACGAGATTAGATGGTATGTTCAAGTAGGTAGCACTCGTGAATGAGACCATTCTGTGAGTTTCATCATTATTATGGCAATTCTTCATACAGATATTCCAGGAAATGTTGGTAAACTGCTCATTTGTTAAGCATAGCAGTGAGATTCGTGATAATACGAATCAAAGAATAGTTAAGGCTCATAAGTTTTTTTAAACTATCAGAAACCTCAATGATCAGCTCAAAAGTTTGGTGCTCTGCTCACACAAATTTTTCAAAATTTTACTAATAAAATATTAGTACAACAATTGCAAATTATTGTTATCTTAAGCCACACGGAAATAAGTAATTTTTACCAATTTATTCACATTTACTTATTAAGTATACCTACGAAACAAAAAACTGTTACTACTGAGTACTGTATATTAAAAGCATTTACCTAACACGTGTAACAGCGAAATAGTCGACAAACAGACTTTTTGTATGCAGCGTAATTGACGGCCACGAGCACGACAACAACTGGGCGCTTCACCCTGAGTGCTGTTTGATTCGATTGTGTAATCATTATTGTTTTATTACCTTTGATTTATTATCGATTTCTTCTTTTTTTATGTAATTTTGTTACGTTTTTTAAGGAAATTATTTTTGTGTAGGTAGGTAAGTGCTACCTATATTTTTTCTCTAAAATTAAAAAGTACTCATTTAAGTAGAAGGTTGTGTATGAAAATTAAACAATGTTGTGCTGAACGCTTACGATCAGAATCAGTTAAGCGTATCTTTTTACTGCCAATTCTTGTAATTAAAATTTTACTATCTGACATTATGTCAGATAGTACGAATGTTAATGTCAACTGTCTTCCACAGTCTCCGTCCGAACAACGCAACCTTTTGGAAAAGCTCTTTGATAGCAAATGAATTCTTTGATCTGGCCAGTTGCCATTTAAATAAATGTACATAATACACTACTGCCGTTTATAAGCGGACCTCTATTAGGATTTCCGCAAAAAAAACTATACACAAATTATAGCAACTTATCAACTCCCAACCTATCAATTTAAACGTCACTACTACGCACAAAGTAGTCAAATGATAATAATTTGTACAATAAAACTACGAGTTTGTACGTAAATATATCGATGGCGATTCTAAAAGCACTCTAAATACCATTCGAAACTTTTTTCACCCGAAACAACCCAAAAATTAACATCAGTAATAAGCCCGTATTAAGATATGACCAGTATGTTGAGATCCCTCACCATTCTTCTGTGAACGAATTGTTTGAATGTAAAAAGAATGGTGAAACATAACAAGGGGTCTGATTAAGGTGGTCGTCAATTTTTCAATTCTATTTTTGAGTGGGCAGGTATTAATTTGAGTGAGTGTTATTACGATCTGCGGTGATGGATTGGATGAGTAAGCGAATTTTTGCTTTTGGAGCATTTTAGGTTGGTCCAAATGTTTGGAATAAGTATCAGGTTTAATTGACTTGGGTGTTGGTAGTTGCTTGGTTAACTAGCTTCTTTGTTGATTTGGCCTACATTTTTCTTTTTAGTTTAAAGGTTATTTAACGTATGTTCATAGCAAGATAAACAGCCTTCTTACTAACATGTCGTGTGATGTATGAATAGCGTAACAGAATATAGATGAGAGCTTATGTACTTACAATTGGCCGCAGGTCAGTGACAGCAATGGTGGCCCAATGGTGACGGCCCCGACTTACGAGTTGTACGTCGTCGGTTAGAACACAGGCAAGCGCTTTACTTTGTGTAAATAATTGAATAACCACTGCCTTAAACTTAAAACGTTCAGTGGTTATTAAATTCAACAGGAAAACATCGTGAGGAAACCGGCATGTCCTAGAACCAAAAATTCGAAGACATGTGACATCTATCAATCCGCACAGGACCCGCGTGTTGGATTACACCCGACTCCCTCTCGAAGAGAGGAGGCCTGTGTCCCAGCAGTGGGAACATTATAGGCTGAGTATGATACGCTAGGCCAGTTCAGGTTCAAAGTGTTATCACTGAACCTTGTGGTCGACTCTACCACGGTAATATTATCTATACAGTATTGTAACTCGGCCGTATCTTTGAAATAAATGCCTACAGCCGCGCGGTACGTAAACATGCGATAGGGCTACCCTCCTCCAGCATTTTAATTACATTTGCCTACTTTGTTATTCCATTTAGTTTTGTGATTGTAAATATACTTTTTTATATAAACAAATAAAATACTTTGTGAATTGAATAGGAAGTGTTCAATAAAAGTGCGTGTTGTTTTTTGATTGGTAGATATAATTAAAAAACCATGTTTATGTTTGAATAACAGATCGGTCTTATCTTTGAATAACTTATCGGTATTCACTTTATTTATTAATTCAAACATCTTTTTTTCGGGAGATAAAAGGAAATACTTACCCATTAAAAAAGCACACATTATGTACCTACCTACTAGTAAGTAAAATTATTTTATAGTCTTACCTTTCAGAGTTTCTAGGTAATCTAAAAAAGTTAGGTATCTCTGGATGCGTTATTGACGAATTCATGCAACCAAAAACAGCACAATATGTCCTACTCGTCATATTAAATATTTACTTGAACTTATTTTAGAGAAAAAATCGCGCGGTTGTTGTTTAAAAAACAACACACCGTCTGTTCGTCACTGTGGCACAGTCGCGACTGTCTGCATGCCGAGCGCATGCCGAGATCGAGGGGAGTACGCGTAGCTCGCGCTTCGTCCGTTTGTATGAAATTGGAATACTGTATAGATAATATTACCGTGACTGAACTATGCAGATTTGGAAAAGTATTTAATTTCGACCCTTGATATTTGAATCAGATTACATTTAATGCTTTTCCTTAAACACTTACTAGATTCAGGAGATTTGCGTCTTTATAAAAACTTAAAAGATTTGCTGAGTCATCGCGGACAACCAATTAGTTTCGGTCATAAGTGAGAGTGATCTTATCTTAAATCTCAACGATTACGCGCAATTTTTTATCACTTACGTAAAATGCAAAAAAGTTTGAAGAGGCAGCACGAGCCTATTCTTGGTCATCATAAAAAAAAACCTATTTGTTTGTGTTGATCTGTGGGCTGTAAGGACCAACATAGAGTAGATACTTTATATTTATGCCGTTGCGTGAAGATCTACCAGCGCAGGGGCTCTGTCTCGCATAGGGTCGCAGCATTAGATGTGACGCATAAAATCAAAATTAAAAGTCATTTATTCAAACTAGGTTGAAAATCAGCACTTTTCTAACGTCAAAATTACATAAGACAGTCCCCCAAAATGCTTCCTAGTGATGGGAAGAAGAAGTGGCGTAACAAACTCCCCAGCAGCACAGCTGTCTGTTCAGTTAGAGAAAAAAATGGATTTTATACAATAGTATGCAAAACAATTTACACTACGTGCAACATAAAACATTAAATTATTAGCCATAATGTCAGATAGCACACCACTATAACAAAAAAAAAGAAGATTTTTTTCCCCCAACTTGTTATTTCATATTTGTGTTCTTTTTTGCGTTGTGTTTACCGCAAATAAACGTATTTTATTTTTTTTATCTAAAGCCTACTATACAAAGTACGTTACTTTTTGCTTATAATTTGTTATTTTATCCTGTAGTTTGCCCAACCAAGATAATTGAGGATTTTCCTACACATGCATTTACTTTCCTATCTTCTCCTCAGATGTTTGCTGTTCTTGGTGCATTGCGACTTAGAAGAATCCATGAAATAGCTAGGTGTACTAACTTGGCTTGATAAGCAACGTGTATCAGAAAGCTATGGTCATATTTAAGGTGAATCCGCAGCTGTAGCCCGCGAAATTCATATTTTATAAGTTAGATCTAGTCCATTGGATGACTTTTTCATGAAATCTTGACATTGGGTAACTACCTTAGAGAGATGTATTAATGAATATATAATTACTGATTATAATTCCGTAAATACTCGTACATATCTGTTATAGTCGCGAATCATATTTTGATCAAGATACCACTGACCTGCAAATAGGAAAAAAACGTAAGAAAATTTAAATTTGGCGGGCTACAGCTGTAGATCTACCTTAAAGGTGTGATACAGACTATCAAACTGAACAACTTTCTCCATGGGACCCACATTGTAATCGCGAAAAAAACAAACAGCCGAACAAACAGACCCCTCCGCCCACCCCAGGGCGAAGGACATCCATGAGGATTTTCCACAACGGAACAAAAAAAAAGATCCTGTACTATCGCGGGTGCGCCACAGTAAAGACTATTCCTGCTTGCATCGCTCGGGCGCTATAGTAACGCTCATCAACCAATAGCATCGCCGCGTCACATGAATCGTAAGACCATTAAATGAACTGGTAAAGGGTAATCAGACATCTGTGATCAATAGTGATCTTTGTAGCAGAGCCTGAGAAATTGATTTATCAAAATATTTTTTTTATTGGGCGTCGCGAAAAGGGGCGGTCAACGGATGCGCTCATTGTAAGCACGGGATTTTGTTTTTAAAGTTGGCCGATATGCACACCCGCGATAGTACCTATTGATGTTTTGGATAAGAGAGTAGATAATTTAAAAATTTGATAGTCTGTACTAGAGATTTTTCAGAGACTGTTTTACTGAAACCGGAGCTGAAGTCGAAGTCGGAATCGGAGGCGGGGGTAAAAGAAAGATGTCTTGAAAAACAATAAACTGAGACTTCGAATACAAGCGTGTATAAAAAAAAACTTGTTTGTAAGCGCTCTACTCACCTGCATCGTTGCGTTTCGATGTTCGGTATAACTC
Organism: Atethmia centrago; assembly: GCA_905333075.3. Classification (NCBI taxonomy): domain Eukaryota; kingdom Metazoa; phylum Arthropoda; class Insecta; order Lepidoptera; family Noctuidae; genus Atethmia; species Atethmia centrago. The sequence continues at coordinate 22,458,454 of HG995388.1, forward strand.
CGATTCAAAATGAGCGAAGCCGAAGTCAGAGTCGGAGGTGCAAAATTAATCGAAAGTTCCGACCTTTCGGATTCGGAATCGAAGCTCCGTAAAACTCTGGTTTGTACCACTACCCTTAATTAAGACTACACCTTTTCGACACATGAAATCATAAATGATTTTATTTCTGTAAGTAGTTTTGTACAAACTCTTTTATACGTCAATCGTATTTAAAAAAAAAAAAAAACTAGATGAGGTCGGCGTTTTTCTATCTGACTACTCTAAGAAGAAATGCCGAAACAAACGCAGAGGTCAAAGTTTAGACATAATCTTGGTCAGATCATGTGAATACCATGTAGATTGTTGTCTGATATGGTATTTTAAGGAAAGAACCACACATAATGAGTGGATCTATACAGTCAGTGCACGCATTTGTCAGTAATCGTGCAGCTCAACTCATAACTTAACGAGCAACGATTCGACGAACAATACCAAAGAAAGGATACTTGGGTAGGCCGCATAAATTACTCAAACTGCCAGGTCAAGATTAAAACTAAGTGAGAAAAAATAAAAACTATGACCCACACATCACACTTCACACTCACACGCACAATAATTTAAAAAATATAATACTTTACAAAGTAAATATTAATGTCATGTCATGCTGTGTGTACTTTCATTTAGGTACAAACAGAAATGTAATGGTGCTGGTAGGTATCTCGTAAATGTGTGCACCTTATAGTATGCAAGCGTTAGTGTAACTGGAGCAGTAAACTGAGTTAGGTGAGTTGATGGTGTCCAGCCGAACACTATCGCAGCGGTCAGTTAGTTACTTGTTCCGCGTCTTGTGATTGCATGCCGAGGTAGCACAGAGTAATGAGCGGTGCAGATGCTGCAATAAGACAGATTCCCAAATTTCCAAACCATTATGGGATCGACAAATATTTTGCTTCACTTCCCAACAGATTTGTGAAAACTTATTAATATCTGGAAGCAGATTTCTAACTACTCATTTCACCACTCTGTTTTTGTGCCTACACCCTACAAGGCATTTTTCCAGCTACACGTAGTTAGCTGGAAAAAATCTTCGTAGCTTTCTCGCTCTATTTCTCTATCGTGAATTACTTTTCCGTTTCATTCCTATTTAATTACATAATTAATACTCAACTCACTCTATCAATAAAAGATTCTCCATGGAGTTCCTTGCTCGTTCTTCTCCAAAGGAACTGACTACGGTACTCATCTTTCTGAATAACCAACTCCTTTGGCAATTCAAAAGTGCTTGAAATAAATGCTTTGAGTTTGAGTCAATATCTGAGGGGCTTGTGGCTAAGTAATAAAGCCGCACGGGTCGATCGATCAGGTTAAGCTACACTTTTTTTTTTTTTTGTGAGGTTAATTTTCAAATAACTTCTCCCGCTCTGGGCGGAGCGAGAGGGTGTGTCAGACTCTTACTGACTAAAATAAATAATTTTGCTAATATGTAGATCTAGGTACAGTGTAAGTAATAACAGCCCCACGGGTCGATCGATCAGGTTAAGCTACGCTTGCCGCGCTTGGTCCGTAGATGGACCATCTTTACATATCAAGACCCCTCCGTGCCTCGGAAAGCACGTTAAGCTGTTGGTCCCGGCTGTCATTTGTAGATCTTTGATAGCCGGAACGGGTCGTCAGACGCCCGAAAGTCTGACAACCAGTCTTACCAAGGGGTATCTATTGTGTTACCCAATATGTATCTGGGTTGTGAGGAGTCAGATAGGCAGTCGCTCCATGTAAAATACTCATATTCATCTGAATCCAGTTAGACTGGATACCGACCCCAACATATGTAGTTGGGAAAGGCTAGGCAGATGTTGGTTGTGGGTCAATATCTACAAATAGATCTACCAAATCTGTGATACCTACAACCTCTATCCTTGCTGCTACTCTATGCGTGTGTCCAAGCGACCACGTAACAACACGGTAACTCAATTGCCAGCTGAGATGAGCCGCTGTGTCTTGTGTCTGATGTAGCGAGCACCTGATTGGACCATTGTATACTGCGCCTATTCCAGTTCATTGCTGCCAGGCGGTGACAGGTTATTTAAATTGCAATCCTCTCAGAGATCCATCCTTAATTGAGTTGTGGTTCCAGTGTAGAAATTTGTCTCGTTTCTCTTTGATAGTGTATGACTCAATTTAGGATTAATAACTACAAACACTTAACCAATTGGTGTATATTGTAACTTTATAACCTGGGTTCAATTCCCGGGTCGGGCAAAAGTGTTATGGAATTTTCCACCTGGAATTTCTCAATAGCAGTCCGGAGACTGGATTTGTGCCCGGTTGATGGCAATAGGCTCGCCCCCTATTACATGGGACTTAAACATAACCGGCGAAATGTGGGTGTACTACAGGTACACCTCTGCCTGACCCTTCGGGGAATACAGGCGTGATGTTATGTTATGTGTTATAAGCATTTGAAAATGTTTTTTTTTTATTTATGTTAATATTTAGATAATTTTGATGGCACGGAAGCTCTTTTTTGAGACTCGACCAGCACGGGTTAGACACAAGTATTAATATAACCAGGAACTTGAAAGTTCACCGATTCGGCCCACTTTGCTGCTTCGCCAGAAGCAGAATTGGAGGCGTCCATCGTGCATGGGGGTCTACTCTCTAAGTCTCTAAACATAACAAAAATACGTGCCCTTTTTTATTTTTTCCAAAACTTGTAACTTTCGTCGACAGCGCGATGAAAATTGATGAAGGAAAACATCGTGAGGAAAAACCGGCAAATCCTAGAATCAAAAATTCGAAAACATGTGACACCCACCAACCCGCACCACAGTGGGCCCATACTGAAAATTAGTGGACTTAGGCAACAAAGTTACCATATCGATGCGATTTTTTTTTATATGACGTGTTATAATATTCCTGACAACTTTTATTCTTATAAAATTTCTTCTAAACTTGATAGTTTGTCTTGAAAAAAATTTATTAGATTTTTTTGTATGGAGCGAATCACGTTTAATTTTTTTTCTTCAATTGTACTAATATGTTGGGTGTGTCGCGAGTTGAGTATATGATAGCTAGGGTCTATCTCTATCCACGAAAAAAAAATCAGCGCCGGCCATCTGCGGCAGCGCGAGTAATCATTCGGTAAAAAAATAATAATTTGGAAGAATTTTTTTGTCATTTAAAATAAATTCAAAGCATATTTTTTGTCTCATTTGGCTGTTTTCACCTTCTTTTTAGTTAAATAAATAGTTTTAATAGCGCATACGTACTTAGAACTAGTAATTCTGGTAGAGATTTAGTTATTATTGCATGTTATCGGTACAAATGAGTCATCAATCACAATGCAGGTGCTCTGCATTGTGATTGATGACTCATTTGTTTGTGCGCGCATAACTAATGAGTCATCGAAAAATGCTCGTCTCTGATTGGCTATGTTATTTTTTAACTGCACGTTATCTATTGTTGAATAAATATATCGTAATGTTTCAGGTTATACTAATTTTGTTAATGATAGGTGAAATAATTTAAATTCGTACGGGCAAGTCGTTGATAATTATCTACATAATCAACTGTATGTATATTATTATAGTATAAGTTATCGTACGTATGATCAATATGAAACTGTGAAGTAATTGTAGCCCTGAAAAGGGCTGTTTGTCACATTCCTAACCCTGATGGGCTTTTGTGGGAATAATTTAGAGCCGGATCACATTATTTCTTGTTCCAGAAGTGCTAGTGGGTCCGGCAAATTTTCGGACTCTGCTATGAGGCATTCTTCTTCCTCCATAATTTCACTGTCACTGTTTCATTATTTTAGGCCTTATGTAGGATATGTGGGGATCAGAGCTTATTAGAAGTCCATGGAGGATGTCTTCGTTTGTTGCTATTCTCCCCGTTTTCCGAGTGTGCCTCTCCCTGACGTTTCTGAAGTCCTTATTACGGGCTTCCGAAGCTTCTTCAGATAAGGTACCTAAAACGAATAAGTACATACATTTTAATTTCAAAACGCAATCGAGTCAAATAATACATCAAACTATATTTAGTTTTTACTTACCGATTGGCAAAACACCAAAGTGGTTACAGATGTCTGCACCGTGCATTAGAAGTTTATGTACAATAACTGGCATGTAGTACCACGAATAGTGTTGCACGTACACATCAGCTGTTTCTCTACAGTATCTTCTAAGTTTTTCACAGTCAATGTTTTTGCCTGATGATATGGCTTGTAGAATAACGGAAAATCAGATTTTCGTCAATTCCCGTTATTCTGGAAGATCTTTTGTAATCTTGGAAAAAGCGCCTCGCTGTATTCCCGTCGTTTGTAGTTCTAAAACCCTAAAATGGGAAAACAATACTGTAATATACAATACATAGAGATATAATTCACAAACAACATAAAGAGAGCAAAAATTAAATACATACCTGTTTGACTATATCAATCAGCATTCCAGTTTGCTCACGAAACTCTTGCTGTGTGGTATTTTTTTTAGCTTGTTTCAAAGCCTTATGTTCGCCGCGAGCAGTCCATCGTTGAAAATCCAGATTATAAGATATATGGAGAAGACATTCCATACACCGAATCTTCATATGCAGTGAAGAAATTCCTTGTTTGTAAATTTCTTCACGAAGTGGTTTAGAAGTCAAAGCGTCTAAATTATTCATCTCACTCGGTTTTGCCAAGCAAATGGGACACGTTGCATATGATGGTACTCCAGCAATAATATTGGCCACTTTTCCATCAATCATGGTCATATGCAATTCATGTGATACAATAATATTTCCACACTGTGTAGATATTCGTTCATCAATTTGTTTTTTCATCTCAGACTCTTCAGACTTTATAAAGTCAGCTGTCTCCGAAGTGAAAGTGAACTTCACTGGTCGACAGTACAGAGTTGAGCAAGGTGTGGGGTTCTCCCAAACTAGATTTTCATTCCCAGATGATGGCCTAGTAGACACTAGCCGAAGAGGGACGATGCTTATCATGACTACTGATGAATCATCGAACTCTGTAGCTGTGTTTGACGTTTTCTGTTTATAGTTACTCTGCGACGAAGAACCATCAAGTCCCCATTTCCAGGTCAACTTGAGTTCTTCATTTTAAGACCTATCAACAGTATTTATATCAAGTAATATCCTCTCCACAGTGTGGTCCAATAGCGCTTGCAATTTAATGTGAGCTCCGTTTTCGGTAATCTCCATACTCTCTTGTGGTGGGTAACATCTTTTCTTGGCATTTACAAGCTTTGGATAAGATGGAAAGGCAGCACAGTTTTCTTCTTTCAGAAATTGTCGAAGAGCTAAGTACTTCCATTTCGAGAGCGCAACTGATGTATAAAGAGCTAAACACTTATCTTCAGAGACAGTACTTAAGCTCTGCTTTTTGAATAGTCTCTCTTCTACTTCGGATAGCGCATCTGGATTACTGGAAAGGTATTCGACCACTTTTGCCAGATTCGTTTTGCCGTTGTCTTTCAATTTTGTTATGTACCAGTGCTGCAACTCTTCCTCGGAATTTTCTTCTACTATGGAAGTAGAACGTCTTTTCTTTTGCTTATTACTTAAATCTTCGAACGGTTTTCTGTGCTCCTTTTCTGTAGATGTTCCCGCTTCCGCAGCACTACACAATACTGCAAGAGTAGGAACATGGCAATCTATATCCACAAGCTCAGATAAGGCTGCGTCTGAAAAGCCCATCACACTTCTCAGATCAACACTGTCACAAACAGGCCAGTTGATGTTTTTTTCCAACCACTTGCGATTAATTACACGATTCATAAAAGTTTTTTGATTTCTACTTGACTCTATCCACTTTTATTTAAATTTACACAAAAAAGTCGACAGAACTCCTTGATTCGGTTCTTGTCTTCTTCAGAAACTTCGGTAGTCAAGACAGAAATGATACTTTCATACAGAAACATATGATTTTTCAGATCACCGCCACTTCTTAATTTCACAAAAAGATCTAGGTTGGTACAAAATCCAGCCATAGTTCTAATGTAAATATAAAAATACAAGTATTTCACTGTGTTCACAAACAAGCGACAAGAGCGAAAGCAAAGCAAAGCAAAGCGAAACTAGATGGACCTAATGAATGTCTTTATATTTATAGTTAGTATTAATTACTCAAGTAGTGGACATAACAGTGAGTGAAAATTATTCAGCCAATCAGAGACGAGCATTTTTCGATGACTCATTAGTTATGCGCTTAGCCGAGTGCACAAACAAATGAGTCATCAATCACAAAGCAGGTGCTACCGATAACATGCAATAATAACTAAATCTCTACCAGAATTACTAGTTATAAGTACGTATGCGCTATTAAAACTATTTATTTAACTAAAAAGAAGGTGAAAACAGCCAAATGAGACAAAAAATATGCTTTGAATTTATTTTAAATGACAAAAAAAATCTTCTAAATCATTTTTTTTTTACCGAATGATTACTCGCGCTGCCGCAGATGGCCGGCGCTGATTTTTTTTTCATGGATAGAGAATGACCCTAGCTATCATATACTCACGCCACACACTCAACATATTAGTACAATTGAAGAAAAAAAATTAAACGTGATTCGCTCCATACAAAAAAATCTAATTAATTTTTTTCAAGACAAACTATCAACTTTAGAAGAAATTTTATTAGAATAAAAGTTGTAAGGAATAATATAACACGTCATATAAAAAAAAATCGCATCGATATAGGAACTTTGTTGCCTAAGTCCACTAATTTTCAGTATGGGCCCACTGTGCGCACTGGGCCCGCGTGGTGGATTACGGCCAGCCCTCTCACGGAGAGGAGATCTGAGTCCCAGCAGTGGGAACATTATAGGCTGATCATGTTTATTACGTGGACAAGTCGTGTAATTTCCAATCGGCAAAAATAACGAACTTTCGTACAGAATTTACCCTATTAGGGGATGAATTTTCGAAAATCCTTCCTTAGTGTTCAATTTTGTTGTAATATAAGAAACTCATCTGCCTAGCCTTTTCCCAACTATGTTGGGGTCGGCTTCCAGTCTTACCGGATACAGCTGAATACCAGTATTTTACATGGAGCGACTGCCTATCTGACCTCCACAACCCAGTTACTGGGTAAAATAATACCCCTTGGTAAGACTTCTGACGACCCGTAACGACTGTCAAAGATCTACAAATGACAGCCGGGACCAACGGCTTAACGTGCTTTCCGAGGCACGGAGGGGTCTTGGTATGCAATGATGGTCACCCATCTACGGACCAACCGCGGCAAGTGTAGCTTAACCTGATCGATCGACCCGTGCGGCTGTTATTACTTAGCCACAAGCCCCTCTAGTAGAGAGCAGTGGTGGCCATGTGGTAACGGCCGCGACTTACAAGCTGTAGGTCGTAGGTTCGAACCCCGACAGGCGCTTTACTTTGTGTAAATTATTTCATCACCACTGCTCTCAAAACGGTGAAGGAAAACATCGTGAGGTAACCGGCATGTCCTAGAACTAAAAATTCGAAGACATGTGACATCTACCAACCCGCACTGGGCCCGCGTGGTGGATTACGGCCCACTGCCTCTCACAGAGAGAAGGCCTGTGTCCCAGCAGTGGGAACATTATAGGCTGATTGTGTAAGCCCCTCTAGTACCTAATATAAGAAACTCTGGTGCGAAATTCGTGCGTTTTCTGTCAGTAAATGAATTAATGAATATTTGATTTATTCTGTTCCAAAATCACAAATTTTCTCCAGTCATAAAAAAAACTCTCGTTATATTAACCGAACCGATTTTTGCCGAAAGTTTCGACTCAGTACGTGAACCCCTGCTGCATGATTCACTTACTGACTAATGTTAAGATATTATTTTAATTGTATATAATTGTTTAATTTTATTCGTAATTTTTAATTTAATTTAATTTAGTTTAATTGTATGTTGATTGAAAATAAATACCTAATAATAATAATAAAATATCTCGACTTAGCACACGAGGTTGTTGACATGTGGAATGTTAACTCGGCTGTCATTGTGCCGATTGTCGTTACGGCCAATGGCCTGATGGCTGAAAGCCTCAACCATCATCTCTCGAGGCTCTCGTTAGGCGGCTGGATCAAGTGCCTGATTCAGAAGGCAGTACTCCTCGATACGGCCCGCATCGTGAGGAGGTTTCTGTCTCTGGAGCCCTAACCACCGGTAGCTTGGACCCTGCTCCCGGCACCGGCGGACCACCATGTTTATATTTTTAAATGTTTTTTTACACCTTTTTCAAGAAATATTTAAAAATATGTTTTATATGTAAAAAAATAAATAAACGAAATAATCATTAAACAAAATAAAAAAGTAAAAATCACATATACCTACATGGGCACTTAAGAAACGTCAGAAGCTAAGGTGCACGTTTTCAATTGGCCGTTTTCTATGAAGAAGAGCTGGCAAGAAACTCGACAAACACGGTTACTCTTTTAAAAATAATTGGCTTTTACAATGTTTTCAAAATTGTTTGTTTTCATTAACCCCTTTAAAGGTGAACCGAGTTAAATTTAGAGCTTATTATAAAACATTTCAGTGTAACTGGTAAACCCTTTGAGCAGTCTAAGTGGTAATTAGGTAACGGTAATGAGAACGGCAACAATCACGTCTGAACAAGGTGCCCGTGATGAAATGGATTTGTTCTGAGGACAGCAAATAGATAAAGGATAATTCAGGAGATCAAAGCGTGACAAACACAGGTGTTGTAGGGCGACCAAGAATTGAGGATGGATGGGAATTTCGATACTTCGAATGACTCGAATGACTAAGGCTTTGATTTGGATGTTGAGTGTTATTATTACTTATTATAATTAAATTGTACTGTGTATGTGTGGATTTTATATAAATTTAATCGAAATTAATTTGATTTATTGGACTAGGTCTGACAAATTAATGAATTGTTTATAAACAATTCATTAATTTGTCAGAGTAATAAATTACGTAATGAATTACTTAATCCGTATTCAATTCTTTATCCCCGCGTCCTATTTAAAAGTGATCGTCGCGCGAATACGCGATCATTGCGCTCAGGTGTTACTTTTTGTTCGGAAAACCGGAAGGCGCCCTCTGTCGGCGCGATCACGCGTTCTAGTTCACCGAATGAAAATGTGACATATGAACGCGATGATCACTTTTATATATTAAAAAAAAATGTGTTTATTTCTCACCACAAGCCAAAAAATTAATTAAATATTTTACACAGAAGAAATAGCTGCCTGTGGTAGGTAGTAACACCTGTAATACAGAAATAAATAAATAAAAAAAGAGACCCGGTAAAAAATATAAAAAAAAAATAAACAAAAAAAAATTAAATAAAATATGACCCGGGGATAAAGCATTGAATACAGATTAAGTAATAAATAATTCATACATTTTTCAGACATAGTCCAATACATCAAATTAACACATACAAAATAAAACTTCATTGTAATAAGTAATAAAATACTCAACATTCAAATCATTATAATACGAGTAATACTCATTATCACTCATGTCATTCATAATCAAATCATCAAATCATAAAGCTGACCTCTTTCCATAAATGGGATCATAGGATACACTTCCAGGAAAGTACTTCTGCCAGTCAGTAAAGGAACTTATTAAAGTTTAATCAGGAGAATTTCGAATTCCAATCAACGGATACCAATCTCTTGATATTCCAGCGCTGGCTTCGTTGATGTTTTAAATTATTGCTGTTACGACAAAATTGTTACGTACAAAGTCTTAAAAGATTTGATTATTTGATTCAAAGTCGTATCTGGTCTAAAAGAGGAATTGATGGCGGAACTTGAAAACGTGTGCCTCGTCCCACATTTTCACGTTCTTCCATCAATGCTGTTCCATCAATCTGTTTGCGGCCATTTTGTATGTTACTTGCTTTTCTAAAAATAAATGCGCGGAAATTCAAACTAAATGATTTAATTATAAATTGCAGAATCAATGATGAACAACAATAATTTTTCACGCGCCATTGTGTTCATTTGTTTCTTTTTTATTTAACAACACAACGTTACCTCCTTGATTTCCATGTTTCGAAGTAAAAAGTACGTTCTATTTTTAAATTACACGATAGATATAAGTTTTCATGGCTGCTATACGCGACATATATTAATTTTCCGCCCGCTGCTCACAATATATTTGACCAGTACAGAATTTTTGATTTATCTAGAAGAAGGTTTACAAAATAATGCTCTAAATTTCGAGAATTTTTGAGAAACTGATATTGATTTCTGCAAATTTGTTTATAAAACCTTTTTACACGAAATAAAAAACTTATGTTTTAAAACCAGATGAGTTCGGTGTTTCTTATTCCATCGCTATGAGAAGAAAGAGAGAAATAAATTCAGAGGTGTCAGTCCTAAAGTCCAAGCAAAATCTATGTCAGTCCATTTGAGGACAATGCAGATTAATGTCTGAGATGGTTTTCTGAGGAAAGAACCACATAGATTTAAGTAGACCTGCCCACTCTAGTAGGTGCTGTCAGTTACTAGAGCATAGTCGTCAATTCGTCGAATCGGGACTATCCTTGTTACGTTCGGCCACCGTGTGGTGCCCTTACCGCCCGCTGCGTCCACCATTAATAGATCACGAGCAGCTCGCTATATTAATTAACTCAAGGGTACCTCTGTGGCTCCGTCCCTTTGCCGGACAGTGGACACACCCGCGGCAACTGGACATTGGCAGTTTGCGGCACTGTTGTTTTAAACAATTGCAATTTTTGATTGATTCAAATTGGTAAGCTTTCGATTTATATTTTGCAGGCGATATTTTAGGAAGGATCGCACTACATGGCTCGTAATCATTTTTTACCGACTTAGACCGACTTTTTTATAGACTTAGAAACACTACAAAGTGAAAAATAACTTTAATTTCGGAAGTTGGTGGCAAAACACACTTCGTGTGTTTTTTTTGGAAAATGGTTGTTGTTTTTTTGTAAAAAGTGTTTTTAGTAATCTGCTTCATTGTTGTTACCTAATAATTTGTAAGGAGATTTGGCTAATCTGCCCTGAAGCCCAATAGCGTTAATATGCTATATATACCAATCGATCTCTTCAAGGAGAATATTTCTTATTATGAAGACTTCTCTCGACTGTTAGTACGTTAGGAGCTGCAGAGCTCTTAATGTAATTCAGTGCTATTTAAATTCTGGTAAGTATTTCATCAATTAATTCTTTGTATTCAGCCTACAATGTTCCCACTGCTAGGACACATCAAATAATTAACTTATATTAATTCTGTGCCTTACAAACATAATTTTTAAGCCTATACATGTTAAAACCTATTAAGGTTAAAACGTGACTAACCTAACCTAACCTAACTCCCAATTGACTAACAATAAATTGCCAAAATTCGTGTTCGTATCAAATGTTCTCCTTGGAGAGCTATTTCCATTGGTATATTTCTTTTCGTTGCCCATTCTCCTTTATCGTTCGTTTTGTGATTAGTCCATAATAATAATATTGTTTTGGTTATATTAGAATCAGCTTGTATATAACGCTAACGCTGAACTAAACAAAACTGCCTGATTTGGGTTTGTTCTTTGGTTCCCTGTCGATATTCTGAACACTCTTGCGCAGTCATTTAAGCAGACATTTAAATGGTCAAAGTCAACCTAAAGCGTATTTTGTATACATTTTTGAGTATCGATATTTGTCTCAGTCAATTTATTTATTTTATCTTTAGACCTTTTACACTTACCTACCTAAGTCAAAGCTGCTTTGAGTTGTTTTAAAATCATTTTTTATTTTATTTTATAGGATGATGCTATGATTTAAAATCAAAATCAAAGTCATTTATTCAAACTAGGCTGAAAATCAGCACTTTTCGAACGTCAAAGTTACATAAGACAGTCCCCCAAAAATGCCCGCCCTTCACTAGGTTAGATTAGGAAGGTAATCAAGTGAATGTCGTGTATTCCTGCAAAGTATACCTATAACTTTATTTGATTAATGTAAAATATATATACTGTTGACGTACCTATTTTGTGTGTTAATGTTTTGTGACGGTCAGATAACCAATTAGACGTTAGTATTTTATTGTTAACCTTCTGTGGTAGATAATTTTAAATAAACTAACCAAATAATTAGTTAATTTAGCTCGCTGCCTTTGTTCTAAATAATAAGTAAATACAATTACAAGTTAGAGTTAGAAATAAAATAATACTTACTAGATTCATATGCTTGCATAAAGTATTTGTTATTTTATATCAAGAGTGTTGCCATAGTTTAACTCAGTTTAAAATAGTGCTGCTGGGCCACAACCTTCGGTACCAACCTTCGGGTTTGAAGTTACCTAAGTTTGTTAAATGAATTTGAAGAATTCTAGAAGAAGAACCGGGAAGGGGAAGGAATAAAGAAGTTTTTAAACACAGTCAGAATATTAATGTTAGTAGGTACTTATACAGGTTTCTAATAAATAAATAATATCTAATAATTTTAGGCATATATATAGCAGTGATGGCGTATGAATTGTAGATCGTAGGTTCGAACCCAGACAGGCGCTTTACTTTGTGTAAATTATTTCATCACCATTGCTCTCAAAACGGTGAAGAAAAACATCGTGAGGAAACCGCCATGTCCTAGCACAAAAAAATCGAAGACATGTGACATCTACCAACGCGCACTGGGCCCGCGTGGTGGATTACGGCCCACTCCCTCTTACAGAAAGAAGGCCTATTTCCCAGTAGTGGGAACATTATAGGCTGATTATGTATATCTACTTTAAATATGGCGGCATGCCCGGGTACTCCACATCCATGCTAGCCCTTTAATTCAGAATTATCCGAGACCGCAGCGCGGGTCACAGAGGGATGTGAAGGGTGGAAGGAGGGGGGTGTTCAAAACCAATCAATGTTGGTTAATTGGCGCTTTAATGCTGGCTCATTCAACAATTACAGAGGTCGCTGTCAGCAGCCAGGTGGCGTAGGGATGCGCCGTTGTCGATAAACATGCGAAGAAATACGATGGATGACTGAAGCTGGGTATAAAGAAGAAAGAAAATAAATAATGCTGCTGACAGAATATTTGCTATTTTGTGTCTGAAATCAGGAACCGTGTCGTAACCGTTGAGTTTCTTGCCGGCTCTTCTCCATAGGAAACGACCAATTGGAACCGTGCACCTAGCTTCTGACGTTTCATAAGTGCCCATGTAGGTTTATGTGAAATAAAAATATTTTGATAATGATTTTTGATTTTTGAGGAGACCCTTCGAAGTTCCTAAAATAACAAAATTAAAATCAAAAAATTTCCTACCATTTTTTGCAATTTGCAGGTCTTCGTCAGTTAGATTTGTTCCAAGAACATGTCTGTAAGAGACTTGTTCTTATGGAACAAATCTAACTAAGAGAGATGTATTAAGAGAGATGGATTTTAATGCTTATAAATCTGTAAATACATTTTTGTTATGGTCACCAATCCTATTTTGATCAAGATACAACCTGACTGACCTGCAAATTGAATTTCGCGGGCTACCACTGCGGTTCTACCTTAATATTACACGTACCTACCTAATTGGCAAAAGCCTCCCTAAATGTCTATTTGTATGCCAAATGGCAAAACATGGAGAAAATAACAACTGTAACATCTTGCATACTGTTGTAACCTATGTTTATAAACAAAGATTATTGATTGATTGATTGATTGATTGATTGATTGATTGATTGATTGATTGATTGATTGATTGGTTGATTGATTGATTGATTGATTAATTGATAGATTAAATAATCAGTATAAGCCTGGTTTGCCGATTCGATTGGATTATAGGTTCTGAAATACATGGAGTATTTGTCAAAAGAACAAGAGCTAAAAGATACAGTTCCCGTGTCCACAACAATCACTTCATCTTCACCTTTCTACCAAAATCATCTCAAAATTACATAACATCACGCCAGTATTCCCCGATGAGTTAGGCAGAGTTGTACCTATAGGTAGTACACCCACATTTCGCCAGTTATGTTAGTATAGCCAGTCATATAATAGGGGCGAGCCTATTGCCATCAACCGGGCACAAATCCAGACACCGGGCTGCTACTAAGAAATTCCAGATGGAAAAACTAACAGTTTTCCCGACCCGGGAATCGAACCCAGGACCTCATGCTCAGCAGTGGCGCTTAGGACTCCTAAACAAACGAGACAGTTACTGAAAGTTAGATAACTACCTTGAAACTTAAATTAAAAGTCGCAGTCACCTCCCCTAACTCTAAGCCTATGATCAAATTACTCACATCGACATAACCCACCACTGTCAACAAATTGTTATATGGTCGCACTAGATTAGCGTGTCCCGGACTCGTACCCCCCACTCCTTCACGCTCTTTCGCCCCCTACCTCTCCCCCACACTTATCCCAATCAATCTCCAGGGCAAACTCGCTTAATTTAAGCATCAATTCAGCATTAGCGATCGTTATTATATTATTATTTAGACTTGTTATTGAGCGTTGAATGAGTAAATTCATGTCTGTTACCTCGGAGAGTTTTAATTACTTTTTGGTTCGCGTTAAACGGTTTGTGCTTTCTTCTCTAAGTTATAAATAGGACCTATTAAGGTGGCTTAGTTTTTGGGATGTCAGATAAAAGTACCTAATATAGTGAAATGATAAATGATGATTGATACATGATTTTGTAAGTAGTTTTGTACAAACACTTTTACACGTCAATATTTTTTTTTAAACTAGATGAGGTCGGCGTTTCCTATCTTACTACTCTGAGAAGACCGGCCGAAACAAACTCAGAGGTCACAGTCTCTTTTAAAGTCCAGACATAATCTTGGTCAGATAAATAGTTGAGAGGCTTATTAAATTACAAGTCGCATGCCCGATGGGATTTTCCAATAGAAAAACAACGGACTTCCATACAAACTTTCATCGCCAATTTAACCCCTTCATCCTTGAAGGGGTTAAATTGGCGATGAAAGTTTGATGAAATTTTGCGCAAGAATTTCTTATTCACCCCTGTGAATAAGAAATTCTTGCGCAAAATTTCATGCTTCTAGACCCAGGCTTAGGTTGTGCGTTGTCTGTGAGTGAATGAATAAATATAAGAATTTGATTAACCCTGCCCGGTCCAGCTATCGTCAACGCGAGAATGGTCGAAAACCTTGTTGTTTCATTCAGCGCAAGTGAGAAATACTGCTCACAAGGTTAGCAGTCTTGTATAGTCTTCATTTATTTTCGTTGCTTATACATACATTTACCCCCTTATTTAAAAAAACCTAAAACGCTCTACAAACCTATTTTAGTTAAAATTGTGTTTTGTCTTCTTATTTCAAACTTAAATCATAATTCGTAAGAAATTGATAAGGCCACTCATTATTTATTTTGTAGCATTTGATTTATTTTTACACATCACACACATAAACATGACGCCTTGTTTCCCCGAAGGGTTGGGCAGAGGTGTACCTGTAGTAAGTACACCCACATTTCGCTATATAGATAAGTTTTTAAGTCCCATGAAATAGGGCGCGAACCTATTGCCATCAACTGGGCACACATCCAGACTCCGGGCTGCTACTGAGAAATTCCGGATGGAAAATCCATAACACTTTGCCCAACCCGGGAATCGAACCCAGGACCTCATGCTCAGCAGTAGCGCTTGCGACCGCTAGACCAACGAGGCAGTCGAGGTGATTTATTTTTTGTTATGTATTTTTGTGGTGAATATAAGTATATCTAATTAAATAAATAAATAAATAAACACAGCAAATTCGAACGCGATAAAGTTGAACGAAAAAATGGGTGCGGAAAATTTCATAAAACTTGTTCCAGGAAATACGTGTTTTTGAGTAAGCCTTTCAAGTTTGTGAAATAAATGTTTGTCATTTAGAATTATCATTACATATGCGAGGTTTCTATGAAGACGTTTTCTTTACTTTTACAATTTATGTACATTACTAACGGCCAAAGTTCAGGTGATATTTGTGCAGATTTTTGCAAGCTTATACTGAATCGAGAGGGCATGGGCAGCCGAGAGGGCATGGGCAGCCGTCACCTCCTTCTGCGAAGCAGTAATGCTCGCGAAGGAGGAGGCGGGACGGTTGAGGGAAAGGCACGTTTCACGCCCTCTCGCCCCTAGCCGCCGCAGGAGACGCCCTGGGCGTCGGGAATCTCGGGCGGATTTCCAGCCACCGTAGGCGCGGGCTTGCGGATGGTGAGCAATGGGTAGCTCACCGTCCGGTAAGGACCAGGCCCGGGTCGACGGCGCGTCGTATTCCACGCACGCCTCAAAGAGATGTCGTCAGCACAAAAGTAGGGTTCCACTAGGGCCGATGCCTGCCGGGGTCGCGGGAAGGTACTTATGGGTCACCGAGGCCCCCGCAACACAGGCAACAGGAAGGAATACGGGTGGGTTTTAGTCAGTAAGAGTCTGACACACCCTCCCGCTCCGCCCAGAGCGGGAGAAGTCATTTGATGATTTGCCACCCTCAAAAAAAAAAAAAAGCTTATACTGAATGTGTTTCTCCAGATTTTTTTTTTTTTTGCTTACATAGAGACCTACATACAGTGCACAAGAATAGAATAGAATAAGTACTCTTTATTATGTACACCATATAAAATACAAATATAAATGTAGAAATTTTACATAGGGTGACACAATGGGTGGTCTTATAGCTAAAAGCGATATTTTAAAGACAACCTTTGGATGGATTAGGCGGGAAAGTAGAGCCAATACTGCAGGTAGATACCTATTAATTAAAATTTTAAAGAAACATGTGTACACCGCCATAATCACGTACGAGCGTTTGTGTGAAAAATATGACGTAGTACACCGACTTACTCTTAAGTAGACTAGCTTCTGCGTAAAATTTCGGCCCCCGACCCACCCCGTCGCATCGCATCGCCCTCCTGCGCTATTACATCGTTTTCGGCCCCCGACCCACCCCGTCGCATCGCATCGCCCTCCTGCGATATTACATCGTTTTCGGCCCCCGACCCACCCCGTCGCATCGCATCGCCCTCCTGCGATATTACATCGTTTTCGCTTAGCGTTCGTTCTGACTTTTGTCATTTTGCTCGGCTCCTAAAGGTCATAGCTTGATGTTGTCTTCCTAAGGGATTGGGCTATCAAATGCAAAAAGATTTTTTCGTATCCGACTGATAGTTCCAGAGATTAGGGCGTTCAAACAACAAACAATTTATAACAACACATTTAACAAAAAAACAAATAATTTGAGTTTTATTATAGTAATAGATAATAATTATATTGTTTCAACGAGATGGATTACAGGATCCACTCATACATGCTAAAATAGATTTGGGTCTTAATGAAAAAGCAATGAATCGTCATAATGTAAGTACTTACCTAGGTACGGTCAACAAACACAAGTTGATTAACAATTCAGTTTCTAAATGTGAATTTAGAAATTGCATTGCCCTAATAAAGCCCTAATAAATTATCATGTGTGAATATACTGCAGTTCCAATAATATTACATACATACGTATTGAACTGATAACCTCCTTTTTATGAAGTCGGTAAAAATAGCAGAGTTGTTCGACTTTTGTTGCTGACTATCTACGATCGATAAAATTTAGAAGTCAAGTTCTCAATTGTCTACAAAAATCATGGTAGGTACCCAAATTGAAGACAGATTTTCGCCATTTTTGCGACGACTCATGCCAGAGCGATTGTGTTTGATGGCCCGTGACTTGTCTTGTCGTTGTCATTGTTTGGTCGTTCAACGTCGTTTTCTCTGTGTTGTGATGCATACAGATGTTGTTTCAAACAAAGATTTAAATCATCAGATCAGATACCGCGTTTGAAAATGATCGTGCTACTATTTCGTTAAAAATCGTCATTCTCCTACCCTTATCCCAATTTATTTGTGATCGGCGCAACATGCCCCTTTCTTCCATACTTCTCTATTAGTTGTCATCTCGGTAATCACTTCCTTTCTAGCCATATCATCTTTCACTCAGTCCATTCATCGTGTCTTTCCCTACTCTTATAGTCATCGACATACATACTCAAGACTTTTCTCACGGCATTTTCCTCATTCCTCCGCATCACATGCCCATACCATGACAACCGTTTTCCGCACAACTTTTAAGTCACCGGTGCCACTTTCAGACTTCCTCTTATGTACTCATTTCTTATTCTATCCATTCGTGTCACACCACACATCCCTCTTAGCATTCTCATCTCAGCTGCATGGAATTGTCTTTCATTCATCCCTTTTGTGGCCCAACATTCTGATCCTGAATATTGTCTTGCTCAATCATACTGAACATCGTTTCCATCGTTCCATGCGGGATGTGCGAGCTCACTCTTCTTTGTGGAACCTAAGTAAGGAGAGGGCATATCTAACCATTTAAATCTTTGATTTTAGCCGTTTTCGTCTAACAGAATTTAGACTTGTGCTACTTGCATCCATCAAGAGTGTTAGAACTAGATATAGTGTCACAAGTGCTGTAAATTCAAATTGTTTCTGTAACTCTAACGTGATACGGCCGACAGTGGACTGTCAAGAACTCACAGCGTCGTCTTGCTTCATGCACTTAAGGCGCAGATATATGATTTTAGTGACTTTAAAAACTGTTACTACGCCTCCAAATAACGAAATGTAAGTTATGTAAAAAATGTATGTTAAAACTAGAACATCAATTCTATAAGTGAATATTTAAGTGTTGTAGTAAAATACTTTGTGAAATAAATTCAGGAAGCAATGGTGCCGATTTCCTTGTTCACAAACTTAACTAAATTTAAGTTCAGTGCATCTCTTTCTTTCTATTTGATTAAGAAGAGGACAGAAAAATTTTAGTTTAGTCCTGTCAAATTAATCAGCGCCTGTCATTACTCCATACAAGTTTAGACGTGATTAAAAACTTGCCTACTAAAATTACGTCAACTTACGTCAAGCGGGCGGTGATTAATTTGACAGGACTAAACTGTAATTTATCTTCTGTCCTTTTCTTAATGAAATAGAAAGAAAAAGATGCAATGAACTTAAATTTAGGTTAGTTTGTAAACAAGGGAATCGGCACCAATGTCTACCCAAGGCATAAAAAACGATATTACTTTCAAACTACTTAAGATATTTGATTAATTTTTTTTTTGTATATACATACTATTTTACTGTCTATAATTAATATTATATTTCTGTGATTCTATCAAACATTCTTATTTTCGTTACTAAAAATAAATATTCCCTTTGAAACCGAACGGCAGCGCGGTTGTTCGGTGGACGTCGAAGTAAATGCACGTGTCACGTGTTGGTCCTCCGTCAAGTTTTTAAAAATATTTTAGCTGTGCGCAGCGTGCGCGCCACATAGTTGTAAATTTGTGTTTTGATTAGTGTTTTTGTTTTGCTGTGTGTTCGTGTCGTTAAATAAAATTGCTAGCTGTGCAAAGGTAGGGCGGATAAGGCCTGTGAGCGCTCCTGATCGAGCCTCCGGCGAGCGACCCAATGCACACTTAGGACGATCCTGACCCCGTCCAAGCTAATCTGGTGAGATCTTTCCATGTATTTTAGGGATCTGCTGAACAGTTCAGCTTAAACTATGATACGTGTGTGTCAATTCAATACTCTTTAATATTCTCTAATCATTCAACACTCAAAATTTAGCCGGTGCAGTATAGGGATGATAATATAACTGTTCCAACTAACTAAGGAATTCCCTTTTAATTATAACATTGAACCAAACTCCAAGGAAACTACTGTACCTAAACAAATTTATTATTTGGCGTCTTAAGCTTTACAAAAAGTCACTAGCTAAGCAAATTACCGATTCTTTTGAGAGGTCGTAAATCAAGTAGTTTTGTACCCATCTGCGCCGCGCGTGAAAAAGGTCAGTTGAATTCCAGTAAAAACCCAAAAAAAACCCTACCCTGTATTTTACCCTACCCTGTATGATACACGGTTTGAAAGTATCGGCACTCACTAAAGCTAACAGGTCAAGACTGAGAAGGTACGAGAGAGTTATCATGAGAGACTTGATTAACCACGCTAGGAATAAACCAAAGGAAAAGAAAATGCATGAAATCTTGGACGGAATAACTGTAACCGCATCAAGAAGCACAGGATGTGCTATCTTGCACATGTGCACAGGCGCCACGAACCACACCTGTTACATGCTGCAATGCAGTATAAGGTCAAATCCAAGAAAGTCGGCCGACCTATTTACACCTGGAATGACAACCTAAAGCAGGACATGAAGTACTTCGACATGGAAATCAACTTTTGGATGGACACGGCCGAAGATTGAGATAAGATCAGGAAGGCTGCTAGCGTGATTTACAAGAAATCAGAAACGGATAGTAGCGAGACCTCAGATGAATACATTGGAAACAGCAACGTGCAACACAGCATAGCAGTGACACAGAAAAGAGTCGAGAAAGCAACTGGACCTTTTTTTTTTTTTTTTTCCCGGGGTGGAAAATCCTCATGGATGTCCTCCGCTCTGGGGTAGGCGGAGGGGTCTGTCAGACTCTTAGTGACTAAAAACCACCCCGGTGTTCCCGTCCCACACTTGCACCGGGGATCATGGGATCTAATGCGACTTCCACGATACACGGCTAGTGCCGGCCCGCCTCTGCGGACCACCTCAAGTCTGGGGGGGGTGAGGTGTTTAACCCCCCCCCCCCCCCCCCGATGTCTGAAAGGGGCGCGCGTGGAACACTACGCGCCGCCACCTCGGGTCCAGTGTGATGGGGGCGGCGGACGTCCCCAAGTCCGCCGTCCCTGGACCCATTTAGGGGGGCCGGAAGAGGGCGTTGTCTGCCCTCTGCCGACGCCCGGTGCGCCTGCTGCGGGCCGGGTAAGCGGAAGAGATCTCCCGCTCCCGTTCCGCAGCCTCCTTCTGCGACACGACTGTTTCGCAGAAGGATACCATTTTGTAAATGTACCTTCACCAATACATTTATTATTTACAATAAATGTATTGGTGAAGGTACATTTCCGGAAATTTAGAAACGAGCCAATATAACGCCAGTACACAAAACAGGCTCTAAACATGATGTTGAGAACTACCGCCCTATTTCGATTCTGTCTACCTTGTCTAAGATTTTCGAAAGACTTGTACACTAAGCAATATATCCAGCATTACATAATATTATTCTCACTCAACAACATGGATTTGTTCAAAAAAGATCAACCGTAACTAATTTGTTAACTTTTACAGATTATTTGTTTAATAATATGGATCAACAGGTACAAATAGATGGTGTATATACAGACTTTCGGAAAGCTTTTGATAAGGTGGATCATGACCTGCTTCTCAAAAAACTGGCATATAATGGCATTCGTGGAGATCTGCTCCGTTGGTTTGCATCATATGTGTCAAACAGATCACAAAGAGTTGTGATTAAGGGTTATCAATTCAGTTCCGAAAACGTTACTTTTGGTGTACCTCAGGGCTCTATTTTAGGACCCCTTCTTTTTATTATTTTTATTCATGATATTGGGTGCTGTTTTACGCAATCAAAATTCCTTCTCTATGCGGATGACCTTAAAATTTACAGAACTATATGGAACCATCATGATTGTATGTTACTTCAAGAGGATCTTCATAGATTCTCCAGTTACTGCGTAGAAAATAAAATTCAATTAAGTACATCGAAATGCGTATCTATAACTTTTACAAAAAATAAAAACATTATTAAAAATACACATGTATTAGGCAACGCTGCTCTGCATAAAGTCACATCGGTGAAGGATCTAGGAATACTTCTAGACAATAAGTTACACTTAGATCAGCACATAAAAAAAATTCTTAGTAACACCTACTGTATGTACGGCTTTATTATGAGAACCACCATATACTTTAAGCGTATTGAGAGCTATGTTCATTTATATAAATAACTAGTTAGGTCACAACTCGAATACGCTGTAATAATTTGTAACCCCCTATATCAAAAGTACGTAGACAGCTTAGCAAAGGTACAATTTAGATTTTTGAAAGCCATGCACTATCGTTGTCGAGTTAATATTAGTTCCCCTAGTTCACGTCATAACAAAATTGAGTTATTAAACTTAAAAACTAGACGCCTATTTCTCGAAACTAAGTTTCTCTATGACTTGTGTAATAACAGATATGACTGTATGCATCTTAATAATAAGTTAAGCTATATTGTTCCGAGGACTGTCAATCGGCGAGAGGTGTGCGCTCGTCCGCTTTTCGCAGTCTCTACCTGCCGCACTAACGCTGGTGTTCGCGCACCTCTTCGCCGTATAGCAAAAAATTTCAATGCATTATTTGGTGATTTGGATCTATTCTCACTGTCTGCCAATAGCTTTAGAAGCTCTTTTAAAAAAATAATTAATGTCTCCGATATGTAGAATATGTAAATTAGCTTTAGTTTAATTTAAACTCCTATATTTACTTATTTTTTCATTCCTTTTCTCTTTCAAGTTTCACTCGCATGCAAATACTCGTAGTTCATATAAAAATTGTATTATTTAAGATGTGGATAACGTCGTAAGCTACACATATAAACATACTTTTTAAGTTTTATTATACTAAATTAAGAAATGTGTGTAACTGTTGGTTTTCCCAAAATAAATAAATAAATAAATAAATACCACCGCGTCCCAGGACTCCTCGCTGCCGACCATCGCCTCGACCACGGCCGGCAGCGACAGGTCACTGCCCACTCCTGAGATGAGGGCACGGCGTGGCTCCTCCCAAGCGGCACACTCTGCCAGCGTATGCCGCGCCGTGTCCTCCCGACAGTCGATGCAGTGGTGACACCGGGCGTCCGGCTCCCTGTTTATGCGACACAGGTACTTCCCGAAGCAACCATGCCCCGAGAGCACCTGCGTCACCCGAAACGACAGGGAGCCGTGCCTCTTCCCGAGCCAGGGCTCGAGCACTGGCCGGACCGCTTCGATGGTGGCGAGGCCGGCGGTGAAACGAAATGAAATGAAATGAAATGAAATTGAAATGAAATTGTTTATTCTGTAAATAGGATATGAGAAGCACTTTTAAACGTCATATTAAGAAATAAGCTAGATGGAGTCGACATTTCCTATCTGACTACCCCTGAGAAGAAATGGCGAAACAAACTCAAGGGTCAAAGTCTCTTTTAAAGTCCAGACATAATCTTGGTCAGATCATGTGAGGACCATGTAGATCTATGTATGAAATGGTATTTTGAGGAAAGAACCACACAAATTTGAGTGGACCTGTCCAGTCAGTGCAAGCATTTGTCAGTAATCGTGTAGCTCAACTCAAAACTTAAGGAGCTCAACGACTCGACGAACAATACCAAGGAAAGGACAATTGGGTTGGCCGCATAAAGAACTCAAAATGCCAGACCATCATTAAAATTAAGAGAAAAAAAAAAAACAACAAGAAATAAATAAAAATGACCCACATAGTGCTCACATTCACAATAATTATAGTAATATAATACTTTTCAAGGTACATAAATATTCACTTAATTTTGCTTATAATATTCATCAATGTCAATATGTACATATAGTTAGATATAATGATGATTTTGCATAATTTAAATATCAAATTTTATGGTTTTAGCACAAAGCTTATCAGAGCGAGCAGCTCAATCCCAAGCTTTTTTGTCTTCTAAATAATCTGAAATTTTATAGTACCCTTTTTTACAAAGTTTGGTTTTAATACAGCTTTTAAATCGTTTAATGGGTAAATTTCGAATAGCAATAGGAAGTTTGTTGTAAAAGCGTATACATTGACCCATGAACGAGTTGCCTACTCTGTGGAGGCGAGTGTGAAGTACAGCAAGATTATGTTTATTCCTGGTATTTAAACTGTGGATATCGGACATTTTCTTAAAATTCGATATATTTTTGTGTACATACATAAGATTATCAAATATATATTGAGAGGCTACAGTCAGAATATCTATCTCTTGGACCTAGGTTGTAAATGGCTCGAACAGCCCTTTTTTGTAAAACAAAGACGGTATTAATGTCCGCACAGGTTCCCCAGAGAAGAATCCCATATGACATAAGACTATGAAAATAACTAAAATAAACAATTCTGGCCGTATCTACATCGGTTATCTGTCGAATTTTTTTAACAGCATAGGCGGCCGAACTTAGCCTTCCTGACAATTTTTCTATGTGTGGGCGCCATTGTAATTTAGCGTCAATAGTTATTCCAAGAAAAACTGTCGACTCAACAGGGTCCAACTCTATTCCATTAAGTTGAACATTGGTAGTTAGCTGCCTGACATTTGGCGTTGAAAATTTAATAAGTTTAGTCTTTTTTTCGTTCAGGAGAAGATTATTTACATTAAACCAATGGACAACTTTAGAGAGTGCATCGTTAACATGGTAGGGCGTGAAAGCCTGTCCCGCCATTCCGCCACCAGGGCTGCGCGGAGCTGTGACCGACGCAACTCCGTATGTCGCTGCATCAGCCACTCGCCCCGCGCCCTCGCTTCCTCTCGCCACTGGTACAGTGACGCGAGTACTTTCGCCTCGAGGTCCCAGGGCGGGGATCCGGCCAGTACGCAAGCCGCCTCGAAGGAGATCGTGCGATATCCCCTGATGACTCTGACGGCCATCACTCTCTGCGGCTTTCGCAGGACAGCGATGCTGCCGGCTGTTAGGTCAGCCGCCCAGATCGGGGCCCCATACAGGGCCATCGATCGTACGATCACCACGTAGAGCCGCCTACAGGCGGCGCTCGGGCCCCCCAGATTGGGAAGCAGCGTTGACAACGCCCCAGCCGCGCCCAACAACTTGGGCGCCAACCGCCGGAAGTGGGGGCCAAAATCCCACCGGCTGTCGAGCACCAATCCTAGGTACTTCATGGAGGACTCGACAGCGATTTGAGCACCCCCGACCACGATGTGTGATCCTGGCGGCGGCGCCCGCCGGGGGCCATGAAAGATCATGGCCTCCGACTTATTGAGGGCAACCTCCAGGCCCAGGCGCCGTATGCGGCTCACCACCTGTGAGACCGCAGCCGTCGCCAGCAACGCTGCCTCCCTGTACGAGCTCCCCCGGGCCGTGACTAGTGTGTCGTCTGCATAACACATCAGGTCCACGCCCGGCTGGAGCTCGCCCCGCAGCACCCAGACGTACCCGATGTTCCACAGGAGCGGGCCCACGACCGAGCCCTGTGGAACACCGCACGACATGCGGCGCTGACTTCCGCCATCACGTCCCGTGTAGGTGACACACCTCTCCGCTAAATAAGCCCCAACTATGCGGCGGAGGTAGGAAGGCACCCGATGATAACGCAGTGCCTCCCTAATACAGCTCCAGGGCAGGGTGTTGAAGGCGTTGGAGATGTCCAAGGACACCGCCAACATCACCCCAAGCAACTGGACCTGAGCCAACCTGGCAGCGACGTTGTTAAAAGATGCCCTCCCATAGATAAATTACCCGTCTCTCCACTATTCCATTGCATGCTCAAGGATGCATATCCGGTAGGATCTAATAATCCTTCCTATCCTAAGGGCACGTCTTCCTGACCATTACCGTGCCCCCCGGTCTACTCTTTGATATGCAATGGTCTCTGTAGTCCCATGAAACATGAGGCTCCAGGGACTAGTGCGAATCCTTGGGTTCATTCGAGCAATCGAGTCTGGTTTAACCACGCTGGAGTCGGTGCATTTCATTCATTCATTCATTCCTTTGAAACCGAACGGCGTTTACCCGATCCTTAAGTTTCTGTTGGTTGTTTACTAATTTGCTTTACAGCGAATTTATTTGTTTAGTATTTGTTTTGACAACTTACTGTATATACTCTAGGTATCTACATGTAATTTTACATAATTATATACGTAATTAAAGATGAATGCCTCGTTGGTCTAGTGATCGCAACCGCTACAACCATGAGGTCCTGGGTTCGATTCCCAGGTCGGGTAAAGTGTCATTGGGTTTTTCCATTAGGAATTTCTCAGTAGCAGCCCGGAGTCTGGATTTGTGCCCGGTTGATGGCGAGAGGCTCGCTCCCTATCACATGGGACTTAAATATAACTGATTATATGTGGGTGTACTATAGGTACACTTCTGCCTAACCTTTCGGGGATTACCGGCGTGATGTTATGTAAGTAAATAACCCTCCACAAAATTTCTTTTGAAAAAATCATTTAATCATCTTTTAGCACTCAATTCAACAGGAACAGAGTTTAATACACCATAAGCCGCTTACAAAGTTGTACAAATCTTTTGACTGTTGAGAGTCATTGGCATTGAAAGGGTTAATAATCTTAACATAGTTTAAGTTACTAAAGGACAAACTGATACTGATAACAGATAGATTTTAATAAGTAAAATAACAAAAATTAATTATACTATAATACTTAGAACATATTTCAAGCGAGTAAAATATTAATAGGATGAAACGAATGGAAATATAAATACATAGACAATAGGATATAAAATAATTCCAATGAATAAATTCAATAATAATAATAATAATACAGAAAAATGAATAACAGATATATTTCAATAAGTAAAATATAAAAAATAAATTATAACTTATTACTTAATAATTATACTACATTCATAATAATGAACAATTTTTAATGCGAGTAAAGAAATAAGCAATATTAAATATATTTAAATAAATAATTAGATAGGCCTGCATTTAAAATATTATTAGAATAAGTTAATAAATGGTAATTCTAACTTAATAAAAAGGAAAATGAATAAAGCGCTCCTCCTCTCTCTACTTATTTAAACATTTGTTGTGCCCGACAGGGTCCATAATTGTTTCTATTATTTATTTTTAAATAAATATATTTACCACCTGCAACTGTACATTATGGATTGCAATAAACGGTTTTGATTTGATTTGATAATCTGATAATCGTTCGAAGAAGCGTACCTAATAAGGAAACACCACCTCTGCCTAACCCTTCGGGGATACAAGGCGAGATAATATGTTATAAAGATTACCAGGTAACGTGCAAGTGCAAGGTATTTTGCACGGCAATATGATTTCAATCTAGATCAAAATCAAATCATTAAACAAATTGATTGATACCGGGAACTTGATTAGGGCAATCCATTAGGCAATGTTGTCAGCATAAAAATTGAAAGTCTACGACATAATGGTTAGTTGCAGTATGACAACATTATGAATGCTTTTAAAACATAAAAACACGAAGCGTGCAATTAAAAGTCATTCAATAGTAGGTACAGTGGCGTGCATTCAATCAAGTGAAGAGTTTGTACTAATTGTGAGCGCGTTAAATATTCAGCTCAATCACTATATGGTATCGGTGCATTGGGGCTGACATGCATGCATGAAAAATATTGCTTTGATCCTGCCGTTGTTTGGCTGAGACTTCGATATTTTTGAAGATTGAAAATTAATAAAAAAAAAAGGTCACGCGCGTGTTTGACCAGCAGGCTTAGCATGACACTCTCTATTTCTTCGAAGAATAGACACGGCTCTTTCTATACAAAGTGACATTTCATTTCTCAGTTTTTGACATCTCACCGTAGAAATCCTTCTACAATCTGTCATCTTGTATTTCGTTTCTAACGAACTTTGTCTATGTCCTTTTCTAAGTAGAAGGATTTCTACGGTGGGATGTCAAAAAAGGAGAAATGAAATGTCACTTCGTATGGAAAAAGCCGTGTCTATTCTTCGAAGAAATAGAGAGTGTCATGCTAAGCCTGCTGATGTATGAACGTAAACGAAGCAAAAGGAGTATGTAAGGAGCGTAGCAGGTGGAGTTCTATAGTTTCTGCCTGTCCCCGTGGGAAGAAGGTGTGAGATTATGTATGTATGTATGTATGTGAAAATGAATACCCAGTAATTTTCATGAATAGGTACGGTCTATTGCAGAACAAGACACCTTGCCCGAAATAAATTGGGATAAAAGCAGGAGAATTGTGAAGAAAATGGGCAAATACTACCTACCTACTCAAATTTTTAACTGACTTCCAAAGAGGAGGTTATATGTTTGTCTGTACGTTTTTTTTTTAATTTTTGTTCACCGATTTCTCAGTCATTTCTGTGAACCGATTTTGAGAATTCTATTTTTGTTTGAAAATGATGCTCTTGAAGTGGTCCCATTGTCACCATGTCAGAATCTGATGAGGGGATCTCATGGAAATCGAGGGAAATCCTCAAATTTTATAGGCACGCCTATAGCGATTCTGGCATTTTTATAGTAACTCGTGCATTTCCTGTCGGAAAGCACCATTTGGTTATGTGGTACTGATGATGAAGACCACAAATGAACACGGGGACTACCTAATAAAAATTATAACTACACAAAGTTTGATAGCTAAATTAATACGTCTCTATTCTTGGTAATCGGCATCTAATCTAGATCGTTTCAGCTCCTTTATAATAAACTATTTTGAAAAGTTAAATAATAGATACATAATATTTAAATACCTATTTAAATGGCAAACAAATGAATTGTCTCCATACTGCTATAATTGGATTTCTTGTTAGATCATATCTTATTGATGCTTGTTACATATATACGGGCTTGTGGCTAAGTACTAACAGCCGCACGAGTCGATCGATCAGGTTAAGTTACGCTTGACGCGGTTGGTCCGTGGATGGGTGACCATCTTTACATACCAAGACCCCTCCGTGCCTCGGAAAGCACGTTAAGCCGTTGGTCCCGGCTGTCATTTGTAGATCTTTGATAGTCGTTAAGGGTAGTCAGAAGCTCGAAAGTCTGACAACCAGTCTTACCAAGGGGTATCGTGTTATCTAGTAACTGGGTTGTGGAGGTCAGATAGACAGTCGCTCCATGTAAAATACTGGTATTCAGCTGTATCCGGTAAGACTGGAAGCGGACCCCAACATAGTTGGGAAAAGGCTAGGCAGATAATGATGTCTTATTGATGCTTACCAAATTTTAGTATTTTCATCATCACTAAGTGACGCGCGCTTTACTTCTGATTACCAAGTGTACAAACACGATGTGAATGTGTGTGTAAGCGCAGGAGCTCTCGGTACCGTCCGAGACAATGGTGAAGTCGGAAGTGTGTGTGTGTGCGTGTGTGTGCTATGTGCTGACGCTACTCGTCTTCACGTTTACATTCACAGCGTGTTTGTACACTTGGTTACCACAAGTAAAGCGCGCGTCGCTTCGTGCGGTAAAAACTCGTTCCTACCTAGGTACAACGCCGATTCCCGGCCACCGTAGGCGCGGGTCCAATACGGACCGGGCCCTGGTCGACGGCGCGTTGTGTTCCACGCGTGCCTCAACAACTGAAGGGTTCTGCTAGGGCCGATGCCTGACGGGGTCGCGGGAAAGTCCGAAAGGGATACCGTAGCCTCTGGCAACACACAGGCAACAGAAGGAATACAAGTGGGTTTTAGTCAATAAGAGTCTGACACGCCCTCCCGCTCCGGAGCGGGAGAAGTAATTTGATACAACAAAAACAACAAAGAATCTTGCTTTTGTGCAGTTGAAAAACAATGTGACAGATTCAGCAAATCAAACTTTTATTCTGTTGTAAGCAAGCACAAGTGCACGACACACAGACACTAAGGTAGGTATCTACCTACAACAGACAGAAGTGCCAGGAGAACCTTCTGAGTTACCGTTTGGTAAACACTTACAGCAAGAAGAAGGAAGTAAATTATCTACACAATATAAATTTTAAATCTTTATACATAAATACAAAATAGCTTAGAATAAATTGTATAAATCATAGATACCTATTCTAACCTACAACACGATAACGATTAATGTGGCCAATCACTGGCCTAGATTGTATTGACGACACGAAAACATTATACGATGATACAATTACATACAATGGACTTTTATTTATATAAAATAAAGTAAATAAATACCTAATTAAAAAATAAAAACACGTCATACGAGACACAATGACATCTAGCGTCGAATAGCTGCAACTTAATTTTGCATCAAACAAGTTTTAAGCATAAAACTTAAAATTCACAGTAAATTCAAAAATTAACTAATTAATTATTAAACAAATTAATGTATTTAGGTTTATTTTTTTCTTCCTTCGCACGTTTTCTCAACACATTGACATTGGCAGAATTGTCGACATAGAGAAAAATAGAATAGAATAAAACTTAAAAGTACTTTTTAAAAGAAGTCTTAGCTCATAAGATAAAATTTATACATAATTTTAGAATGGTGTTAAATCTCGTTTTTAAGCTGATCATATCACTACACTGGTGCGGCGCGGCGTGGTGATGAAAAATGATCAGCTTAAAAACGGCACTACTTCACTTTTCAACTGTTTCCGGCCATTACATTAGTAAAAGAGATATTGTTTACATAATTAAATACAAATATATACCTACCAGATAGATGCACTACAGTACTTTAAAGATTATATTTTACATTCTAGTGCAAATAACATTACCTAGTACGCACTCTTACATGCCATCTAGCGGGTAGAACAACCTAAAACAAAATAATATTTAAACACGTAATTTTAGAACCTACCCGACATTATTTCGATATTCTATTATTTCGCATTACATAACATCATAGCACAATAAGTTCAAAGTTGCTCCGTGCTGTTAACACTTTAAAAATGTAGTTAAATTGAACTTCAAACGGCGCCATCTATCCTTCCGTAGCGAGTCTTTTTGATTTCTGCAACGTTCGTTGTTGCTCGTCGCCGATTACTTCCGCTAAAGTTTGTACCGCGACATCCATATCTTCGAGACGGATCTTGCTAAACGTTAGCCGTAAATAGGGACAGGGGGCGTTGGTATCGTATTGGAATGCATGTCCGGGTACTAAAATGAGGCCACGTTGAAACGCTGTTTGGAATACCTGAAAATAAAAAGAATTTAAATACGTAATCAAATTAAAGAAAGAAAAAACACGCTTTTTAAAATAATTCCGTCAAATGCAAAAACCTTTTATTATCTGTATATTTAATCTAAAAACTAATATATAAAATAATTACGTGTTTTAACATTAGTACTATTAAGGCTTCTGCAGACTGAGGCGATATCGCGAGCATGACAGGCAGCAATATGCCTGTCGCCTTTACTAATTGTAGTGCTTATATTATAGATAACTTCGACATACCAAATTATCTCTGGGTAAATATTAATAATAGCCTTTAAAGGGTGGATTTTTGAAACGGGGCAGTAAGGGCAGCTACCATAACAGTTATAGCTACAGGAAAACGGTCTTTGGAGACCGTCCTTAACTTTTTGAGACATTTAGATCTGCATTTACAGATTTTGAAAAAATGTACAGTCATCATAGCAGTGAGACTGCTAATTCAATGTTCCTAACACCTATATCCGAAAATGAGGTGACGAAACAGATATTATCGTTAAAAACTACCAACTCTGTAGGCTTTGATGAACTTAACACCAGAATCATTAAGACATGTGTTAACAAAATAAGTGGGGTGATGACGTATCTCATTAACCTGTCCTTTTCACAAGGAGTCTTTCCTAGTGCTTTAAAAATATCTGTATCTACCGATATTTAAAAAGGGTGAAAAAAGTGACATGAATAATTATCGCGCCATAACACTGATACCCATTTTGTCAAAAATCTATGAGAAATGCATGTATCAAAAATAGTTAACTACTGTGAGAAATTTAATATTATAAAAAAAGAGCAATTCGGCTTCCAGAAACATAAGTTCACATCCTTAGCCATCTTTTCACTGTTGAAAGAAATACTAACCAATATTAACAACAAACAGCTAACGACAGGGCTATTCTCCGATCTGTCAAATGCATTTGATTTGGTTACACATGAAATATTATTACAAAAACTAGAGACTATCGGTATAAGAGGACTACCACTTCAGTGGATATCGTTGTATTTAACTAACAGACAACAGAGAGTCACTGTCACGAAACTTAATGAAAGTTGGGACATGACAGAATATTCGTCTGATTATATAAGTATAAAACGCGGCGTCCCCCAGGGTAGCATATTGGGCCCTATCCTATTTCTACTCTACATAAACGACATTGTTAATGTAACCAATCATAAATGCTTTCTTTTTGCCGATGACATTTCCATAATTGTGACTACCGATAAAAAAATGTAAATCAATTACGGATCATGAAGCGGACATAAATAAAACAATAGACAATTTAATTAACTGGTTAAATAATAATAATTTATCTATTAATCTTAACAAATCAATATATATACAATTTAATCAATCTTATTTAATTTTAAAATGGACATTCCAAAAATTACACAAGTAACACAAACTAAGTTTTTAGGAGTAGTCATTTAGACCGGAAAGCACAGGTTGATACTGTATGTAATGAAATAAATAAATTTGTCTATGCTTTGAGACAAATAAAAAAAGTAACTAACATAAGAACGGCTGTGATGTCATACCGCGCATATGTTGAGTCCTCACTACGGTATGGACTAATGATGTGGGGAAATAGTACTGACCACAATAGAGCATTTGTCGCCCAAAAGAAATGTTTACGAACTCTTTATAAGATTCCCTCTGACCAATCATGTCAACCAATATTTAAAGAGCTTGGTTTGCTACCGTTACCTTCATTATATGTATATGAAGCTTGCATGTTCGTTCAAAAACACAAAGAACTATTTAAAACAGCAGAGGAAGTAAGCTCTCGAAGTCGGCGTGACCAATACAAACTTGTGCTAGATGTGCTGCCTCGATCAGCGAAATATAATAAAAACTCTGTGGCTATGTGTGTACGTCTCTATAATAAATTACCAAATATGTTTAAAACATTAAACTGTAAATTATTTAAAATCCAATTATATAAATGGCTCAATAATAATAATTTCTATTGCATTAATGATTTTTTTAATATGAATTCATAATGTATCTTTAGTAAGTAAGTTTGCATGCTTTAGTATTAAGCAAAACATGTCCGATCTAATGTTTTCCAATAACACCTTTTATACCATGTTTTATGCAAATAAAATATCTTATCTTATCTTATCTTATCTATCAAGAAAACGGACTGTTTTCACAAAACGTTTTTTTGATGCCAATCGATCCCATTTCTTATAAGGATCAAAAAACTCTACTGGACCAACTGAGGTTTGAGTACTAGAAAAATCAGAAATTGCAAAAACTATTCCTATACATTAAGTAGGAAATGAGAATCCAACTTACTTTTTTTTTAACCAAACCTCTATTGGTCTAGTAGAGTTTTTTGATCCCTGTAAGAAACAGGATCAATCGGCACCAATAAAAGTTTTTGTGAAAACTGCCCATTTTATTGCTGACTGTATTTTTTTTTTAATCTGTGAATGCAGATCTAAATGTCTCAAAAAGTTAAGGTCGGTCTTCTAAGACCGTTTTCCTGTAGCTACAACGGTTAAGGTAGCTGCCCTTACTGCCCCGTTTCAAAAATCCATCCTGTATAGTCCGCGCGCAAGTGCTAGTCACCGGCTCGAAGTGTGTGAGCGGTGAGACGGGGGAGATAGACAAAACTACGATTGGCTAACTCAGTCTGCCAATCTTATTAATCGCGCCGTCACCCGTCACACCTCATGCGGTGACTAGCACTTGTGCGCGGACTATAGTCTATATTTGACGTCTAAGGGCCGATTCACAAAAAAACGACAGAAGCCGGCAGCGCCCGTCAGGGACGCGACGCGGGCAGTACCGCTGACAAGACGCGCGTGGCCGCGAGTGGCCACGCCGTGCGTGACCTTTTCGAGCTTTTCAAGCGATACTGATCTTTTAATTACGTAGATAAACTTTAAAATAATTTCACACTTAAAGTGCTCGCCGCGCCTCTGCCGGCCGCTGCTTTCCCGGTGCGAATCGGCCCTAAAACTAATGGGCTGACAACACCAAAAACCGCGGTCACTGTCAGATTGCATAGAAAAGAAAGAGAAGCGCGATGACAAAACGCTTGTAATTGTGTCCCAAATAAAATATTTTTCTTTCTTTCTTTCTTTCTAATTTATTGCAAAATATGAAGCAATTATCTATTTACTCAAAATTAAGTTGAGTAATCGAAAATAAAAACCAACCAAGTTTTGCATTAAAATAAGACGTACTTGTTATTAATTAAATACGTAACGTATGTTGATATTTAATTCAGATATTTTGGATTAGAACTCAAAGTAAGACGTTAGTTTAACGTGTATCGAGATTTTTTTTCAAAACGTGTTTTGGTAACAACCAAGTTCTGAGAAATATGTTCAAAATTAACATATATTTTTTTCCGCTACCACAAACTATACAGATTTGCCAATTTTTTTTCTTAAGAGAAGCCTATTTTGGTCAATTGGGCCTTGTCAGCGCCTTAAGCCGCCAACGACCAGTAGATGAAATCGGTAAAATAAGTTCTAATTTCCTCAATCTTACCATGTTGTGCACATCGTCAATGCCGTGGACTCGCAGCCAGAAGAACAGGCCGGCGTGGGGCATACAGAACTGTGCTAGATTTTCTACGGGCTTGAGAGCCGTGTGCAGTGCGTCGCGGCGGCGTTGGTAGAAGTCGCGTGCGCTGGTGAGGTGGGAGGCGAGGGATTTCCGGCATTGCACCAGTTGGAGGAGGATCACCTGAAACAGGTACGATTCGAAAGGTTTATTTATTTTATTTTAAAAGGTTACAGACTAAAAATAAACGGCATGTATTTAATGCGGCGACAAATTAATCTGAATTTGGGATTAAAAAATAATTAAAGCCGGTAGCAAAAATTTTGCAGTTTAGGTTAGCAGCTACAGCGAAGGATAATTTTAAGTAAAAAGTAGCAGCTTAATAATCAGTTGTTAGCTTTGTTTTAGGTAATTACAGGCATCGAAGTTTTATTTTCGTAACTGAGAGTCACCAACAAAAGAGGGGATCGTTAATGGTCACTGTTCTAACCTTTTTTTTTTTTTTTTTCCCGGGGTTGAAAATCCTCATGGATGTCCTCCGCCCTGGGGTAGGCCGAGGGGTCTGTCAGACTCTTACTGACTAAAAACCACCCCGGTGTTCCCCTCCCACACTTGCACCGGGGATCATGGGATCTAATGCGACTTCCACGATCCCGTTCGTCACGTTTCGTCACGTTCTAACCTAACCTAACCCAAATGATTTAATAACAGTAGATGGTATCATACCAACCACAAACAATTTATTTATTTATAATATTAGTATTATACTGTATGAGTAGTTACTACATTGATTGTGTAAAATAAATAAAAGAATTACATAAGTAACTTTTGTTGATTTAGATTTCAAAATAATTTTTAATCGCTACCAAGTTATTTTTTTAGTAGCAAATAGTTAGTCGCCCTTTAAGTTGTTAGTCGCCAGGAAAATAATTAGCCAAAATAAACTTAGATAATAGATTTTTATAATTATGCTAATTACAAGCTTCGACATGTATATATTTAGTTAAAAGTACATAATATTGCGTTAATCAACTAAAGTTATACCTACAGCGAATTGCAAGGTAAAGAAGCCGTTTGGCATAAGAATCGGAAAAATTAAAATAAAACCGGCCAAGTACATGTCGTACCACGCACAATGAAGTTGGGAAGTTGGGATGAATTTATCCCAAAAACAAACTTAATATCGTAGTTAAATAACATGTTCTCCCATACATCGATATACGTCACGGTCAATTCTCCAACTGCAAATTTAAGTTGGTCGACTATAACTCGTTAATTTGTAAAGCCCACTTAGTCGTGATAGTTTTCCTTTTAATTTCATTATATGTACTATTGTCATGGATTTTTTCACATCTCTATAAACAACCATTAGCTGGCAGGGGGGTGCTGTGTGTGTTAATCACGCCGACAAAATGCTAATTTTTGTTTTAACAAAAACTTATGCAAGTGAATCCTTGAATCGAAAAGTGGTATTCACAGACCCGCAATATTTTTGAACGATACCCCACACGCACACCATGGGCTAGACGAGAAAAAAAAAATATTAATATTTTAGCATTTTGCCGGCGTGATTAATATGTAGGGGAAGTTCGTCCAAAATGACATACGTTTTTCTTTTTTAATCATATATTTTTAATTATTATAGTTATATAATCAGTCTTTGATTTTAATAATCATCTATGGTTCATTAGTGTAAACCTTCGTAAACGTATTATTGAATAGGAACCATAAAAAAAAATATAATTAAAATTAATCACAGCCCAAATTTCAAATGGAAATTCAAACACGCAATACATTATAAACACGCAATTTGTGGAGTACATAATTCCCAGACGAAGTTTTTGGTCTTCTTGGGTACATCAGCACATGATGTATGAGCCCAAAGTGAACAATTGTTGCATCGTAGCCAGCACTCACACATAGGTTTGTACGGGAAAAGAGGTCGTTACAGTAAATGCATGCGCAGTCATCGTCGTCACCGTTCGACGCAGCTGAAAAATCTTCTACATCTGAGTCTTCATCATAACGAGTCTTTTGTACCTGTCTTCTTCTTTTTCCTGACTGCTTTCTGGGATTATAATCATCGTCTGAGTCATCACCGAAAAGCGTTCTTTTCTACCTGTCTCTTGCTTTTTTCTGGTGGATTTTTGGGTTCATTCTTGGCTCTAAGTTCTGCCATGTTATGTGTAGAAGTTAAGTGCCAGTATGACTTGCGAGTTTTCTGCTTTCTTTTACCCCCGAACATATGGTGCTGGTGAAAGGACTTCAATGGGAAATTATAAATTCAAAAATTCTCTCGGATTGATGAACGCGTTAAGCCAAAAAGACGAGTCTCTAAAATTTTTAAATATTCAGCAAATTGCCTTTCTATTCCTGGTGGAAAAGTCATTTTGAATCTTCCTATGCCTTTAGTGTTAGGCGCTAAATCCTTGTTCGTATTTAACGCATGTCTTCTCAGTGTAGCTTGAGGGACACCAAAAGTTTTTGATGCCAGCTGCCATCCCATCCGATTTATCCGGACCGCTTCAATGACATTTTTCATAGATTCTTCTCTCCAAGACTGACGATTAGTTGTTCGGTAGTTGCTATGAATGAGGCCTATGGATGGACAAAACGACACACTGTCGTTTTGCCCCGAATTATCAAAATGTAGGTATGTCATTTAAATGACATACCTACATTTTGATAACCTAGGTTATCAAAACAATAACAAAGTGATAATTTCTTTATATGGCAACATAGGCAACGGAAGGAATACGGGTGGGTTTTAGTCAGTAAGAGTCTGACACCCTCCCGCCCAGAGCGGGAGAAGTTATTTGATAATTCCCCAACCAAAAAAAAAAGACCACACCAAAACAGAATTTGAACTTAAAAAAGAAACACTGAGCAGTTCCTAGGCCACGTGCACTGTCGCACCATGGTCCATACGAACACCATACCCCTAGACTCCCACAACGCCAAACAAAGGCGTTTGTGTTTCGTTTTTAAGTGCATATAACTCATCATAACACGTGATCAACCACCACTTCTCTTTTCCTCACCTGTGCTAAAGTACAGGAATGCAACAGCTCCGCTTGTGTGTGTAGCTCCAGTCTCTCCAGCAGAGGTGTGGGCGCCGTCACCCAGGCGCCACGAAGCCCTGCACTCACCACCTTTGATACGGAGTCGAGCCTCAGCACCCGCCCGCAAGTATCCAGAGACAGGAACGAGGGAATGTGGCGCTGTGGGAAAATGGCGCATATTATGGTGAGTATGAATAGATATGTGACTAAGTGTAAGTAACTTGCAGCGATTGCGCCTCTTGATAAATCATTCAATGACAGCAATTTACGCGCGCTCGAGAATTTAGCACAATTAGCCTATAATGTTCCCACTGCTGGGACACAGGCCGCCTCGAGAGGCAATGAACTGTAATCTACCACGCGGGCCCAGTGCGGGTTGGTAGATGTCACATGTCTTCGAATTTTTGGTTCTGGGATTATGCCGGTTTCCTCGAGATGTTTTCCTTCACCGTTTTGAGAGCAGTGGTGATGAAATTATTTACACAAAGTAAAGTAAGTCATGAGTCACGGCCGTTACCACTGGGCCACCACTGAATCACAATGGCTCTTGACAATCTGTCACATAAGTTTTCGTTTGACAAATTTAGTTCGTTCTCGTTCGTTTTCGTTCGTTTTTTTACGAGTTTTAAGGCGCACTGGGTTTTCAACTCCGTGTTGAGCCGAGCATTGAGAATCCAACAGAGTTCATTCGAACCCGTCAAGACACACTGTTAGTTTTTCAATTTTTTTACAACAATCACAAATCACAAACAATCACCCGTGGATGTAAATTAGAATAGATGCCGAGAGTTTTATCAAACTCACACCAATAATTCTAATTTATACTTATTACAATGAGATAAGAGTTACTTTGCAATGGCATACTAATGGTTATGCGTCATTCTTTGATCGTGAAATGAAACGTAATAATATAAACTTTATTAAGTTAGCTACAAGTACTTGCAATAATAATATTTTTCTTGTTCTTGGATTTTAGAAAATATATATATATCTCTCTCTCTATCCAAGAATTAGAACAATATTCAAGAAATATTTATTTTTATTTTTCAGGCAAACTCGAAGAAACGTGAACGTTAACCGGAAGCTACAAATGACAACGATGAGCGGCCGCTGTGCGACTCTGCATGTGCGACTTTGACAAATGAAACATGAAGGTATTTAGAAATGAATCTAAGTACTTTAACATCACTGTCTCATACCTTCATGGTATATATATGGTTCGAGAACTTCATGTACAGAAAACTATGATATACTCACATCTGTATAATTCAAGAACATGTACGGATCGTCTTCTACGATGAGAAAGTCGTATCTGCAGGCCAGTTCGTAGATTTGTCTCCGTCTGTCTTCGGGCAGAACTGTGCCCGTTGGATTGCTGCCCGTCGGTATTATGTACATCATCTTGGGCATCTTCAGACCTCGCCGCAACCGTTCGCCAAGAACTGCGTCCAAGGTTTCTGGGAGCATGCCGTCCTCGTCTTCTGGAATCCCTATAATTTCTGGTTGGTAGGGTTTGAGCTGGAAGAAAAACATTAGTACTCGTAAATCAAACTGAAAGTTATAAGCTCTGTCTTTAAGGTCGTAGTGTTCCTCTTACTTCAGGAATTACTGAATTCCTGAAGTATCTGTAGTTGTGTTTGTTGTAGTGAGATAATAACCACAGATAACCAGTAACCTCAGATAATTCTCATTTCGCTTTCCTAAAAATACTCGTATTAGGGCCCTCGCCCACAGCGACTTTTTGTAGCGATGCTGTCGCGCGTTTCGTGAACGTGCAACAGCGTCGCTACTAATGCGTGTTAGTCGCATTTGCAACGCGCTACAAAAGCGATGCCATAGTACTACTAACGCGCTACAGCAACGACAAGACAACGTGACTAATGTTGCCTCAACGGAGTCCATCTTACAATTGTAGCGATCGCAGGTATTTTGTGCCGTTACTGAATCGCGTTTGCATCGCGACAGTATCGCGTTTGCATCGCGATTGAATCTGGGCCCGTGGCCGAGGGCACATAGCTAGCGACCGCTTCGCGACTGTATCCATACGGACGCGCGACAGCATCGCATCATACTGCATCGCTACAAAAAGTCGCCGTGGGCGTGGCCTTATTGAACACTCTTAGCTTAATAGCCAAGTTACTGCGACCAACTGTGAAAAAAGTTCAGAAAGTTAAAAAAAACGCACATTTCTTAAAAAAAAGTGTGCATCATCAGAAGCCCAAAATTATTTTAGAGGTTCATTAATTTAAAAACTGCCTCGTTGGTCTAGTGGTCGCAAGCGCTACTGCTGAGCATGAGGTCTTGGGTTCGATTCCCGGGTCGGGCAAAGTGTTATTGGGTTTTTCTATCAGGAATTTCTCAGTAGCAGCCCGGAGTCTGGATTTGTGCCCGGTTGATGGCAATAGGCTCGCCCCGTATTACATGGGACTTAAACATAACTGGCGAAATTGGGTGTACTATAGGGACACCTCTGCCCAACCCTTCGGGGAAACAAGGCGTGATGTTATGTTATTAATTTAAAAACCAGCCAAGTGCGTGTCAAACCACGCAGAATGAAGAGTTCCGTAGTTGGGATGTATTTATCCCAAGAACAAACTTAACATTGTACTTGAAAATGTGTTGTGTTCGTGTTCTCCCATACATTCCAACTGCAAATGTAAGTTGGTCGACTATTACTCGTTAACTTGTAAAGCCTACTTAGCTGTGAAAGTTTTCCTTTTAACTTCGTTATATTAAATGCTATAGGTGCCGATTCCCATGTTCACAAACTAAACTATATTTAAGTTCAGTGCATCTTTTTCTTTCTTCTTCATTAAGAAAAGGACAGAAGATACATTTTAGTTTAGTCCTGTCAAATTAATCAGTGCTTGACGAAAATTGACGTTATTTTAGTAGGCAAGTTTTTAATCACGTCTAAACTTGTATGGAGTAGTGACAGGCGCTGATTAATTTGACAGGACTAAACTAAAATTTATCTTCTGTCCTTTTCTCAATGAAATAGAAAGAA
Source organism: Atethmia centrago (assembly GCA_905333075.3). Classification (NCBI taxonomy): domain Eukaryota; kingdom Metazoa; phylum Arthropoda; class Insecta; order Lepidoptera; family Noctuidae; genus Atethmia; species Atethmia centrago. The sequence goes on from HG995388.1 coordinate 22,498,693, forward strand.
AAAGATGCCCTGAACTTAAATTTAGTTTAGTTTGTGAACAAGGGAATCGGCACCATTGCCTTATTATTCACATACCTAACCAAAAACATCAATTTAGCTGGCAGGGCCCCATTTGACTCAAACAAAAATTAGCACTTTAAAGTATCCCACACTCGCAATGGTGAAACCATTGCGAGTGTGGGATACTAACTACATAATGGGACCCACTTTACTTTTAGAAGCGGTACCCTAAAAAAATATTTTAATATGTTATTTTACCACTATGTCCGCGTGATTAATATGTATACCCATGCCAAATTACAACTTTCTAGTACTAAGAGTCTCTGAGCTAAGCCGAGGACAGACAGACAGACGGACATGGCAAAACTATAAGGGCTCCTTGTTGAATACGGAACGCTAAAAAGCGTACGTCATTAGAAGTCCAGTTAGTTTTTAAACGATCAGTTTTATATTTCCCGAAAGATAATCACGATGCCTCACAGTGCTATGTATTCCGGTGTAGGCGAACTCGGCGGTGATGACGGGGTCCCCGGGTTCCACTAACAGCTCAACGCACTGGTAGATGCCGTGCTGGCCGCCGTTGGTGACCAGGATGTCGCGCGCCAGCTCCGGCGGCCGGTGCACATCCGACTGGAACTCCCGCAGCTCTGATAGTAAGGCCGGGAGACTGGAAGAGTTACATACTCATTAGGTGTTTTGTATAGAAATTTCTGTTACATATTGTAAATCTATTTAATAAATAGTACAACTTTGTGCCCTTTGGCGTCGAGACCCTCGGTCCGTGGGGTCCCAGTGCGCATAAGTTATTTGCGGAAATCGCGAAACGTCTAGTTGATGTAATTACTGGTGACCGAAAAGCTGGCGGCTTTCTCGCGCAACGCATCAGCATTGCAATTCAGCGAGGAAATGCCGCCAGCATCCTCGGTACAAAGCCCTGAGGGCCTTTTTTAAGGTTAACTTAGTATTAATTTAATTTAGTTAATGTTAATAATCATCTTGTAATTTGGTTATGTAAATAAATATATTTTAATAAAACCGGCCAAGTGCGTGTCAGATCACCCACAATGAAGGGTTCCGTAATTGGGATTACTTGGGATGAATTTATCCCAAAAACAAACTTAACATTGTAGTTGTAAAAAATGTTGAAATGAAATGATGATGAAATGATTTTATTCTCGTAGGTTTGTACAAACACTTTAACACGTCAATCATATTGAGAAAATAAAATAAATTATTTAAAAAACAAAAAACCCGACTGCAAAACACATAACTGAAAAGGGAAAAACAAGCATTATAATCTATATAATTTTGGTATCGCAGGCGGGGACAATCAAACGTTACACCATATTTCAGGTTATTCAACTGTCTCCGCCTGCAAGACCAAAATTATATAGATTATAATGCTTGTTTTTCCCTTTTCAGTTATGTGTTTTGCAGTCGGGTTTTTTGTTTTGTAAATAATTTATTTTATTTCAAGCTTTTTAGTTTTATTAATATATATATTTGAAAAGTACTCATTACTAGCTTTTATTTGATACCAATATTGTTGCAATTAATAAAAAAAAAAACCCTTCCCCTCCTTTTTTTTTTGTATTTGCAGATCCAATTTATACATATTATATAGCCTATGTCACTTCCACAATTAAGACGAATCTAAGGACACCTCATATGTTAAAATCCATCAAGCCGTTTAGGCTACAGAGCGTGCCAAAGAAATAGACATACATACATACATACTTACATACATGCATACATACATACATACATACATAAATACATACATACTCTCGAAAAACATTACCCTCCTGAGGCAGTCGGGTAAAAACTAGATGAGCTCGGCGTTTCCTATCTGACTACTCTGAGAAGAAAGGCCGAAACAAACTCAGAGGTCACAGTCTCTTTTAAAGTCCAGACATAATCTTGGTCAGATCATGTGAAGACCATGTAGATTGGTGTCTGAAATGGTCTTTTGAGGAAAGAACCACACAGATTGAGTGGACCTATCCAGTCAGTGCACGCATTTGTCAGTAATCGTGCAGCTCAACTCAGAACTTAAGGAGCTCAATGATTCAACGAACAATACCAAAGAAAGGACATTTGGGTAGGCCGCTTAAATAACTCAAACTGCCAGACCAAGATGAAAACTAACTGAGAGAAATAATAAAAACAATAATCCACATAGTCTTCACATTCACAATAATTAAAAAAATAAATAATACTTCAAAAAGTAAATATTAATCTCATAGTGTATATAAAAAAATCATCAATGTCACACTTAGTATAAAAATAGATTTATTATAAAATTAGTTTGTTGCCTGGGGGTACATTGGAGTAGCTTAATTAATCCCAAGCCTTTTTGTCGTCCAAGTAATATTTAACTTTATAGAAACCTTTTTGACAGAGTTTCTGTTTAATAAATGATTTAAATTTATTGAGGCTCAGTTCTTTAACATGGCTTGGGAGTTTGTTGTAAAAACGTATACTTTGGCACTTAAATGAATTACTAATTTTTTGGAGCCTAGTCTTGGGCACAATAAGTAAGTCTTTGTTTCTAGTATTTATGCTATGAATGTCGCTGTGTCTAGAATATAGATTAATATTCTTTTTGACATAAATCAGGTTCTCATATACATATTGAGATGCGACTTTCATTATGTTTATATCCTTAAATGTATCCCTCAGTAAATGCCTACAACTTAGGTTATAAATTGCTCGAATGGCTTGTTTCTGCAGCACAAATATAGCCTGAATGTCGGCTGCATTTCCCCACTGCAAAATGCCGTACGACATTATACTATGGAAATAACTAAAATATACTAATCGAGCTGTTTCTACATCAGTCAAATGACGGATTTTATACACCGCGTAGGCTGCAGAGCTTAGCCGCTTCGACAATTTGGTTATATGTGGGCCCCACTGTAGCTTTGAGTCCAAAGTAATACCTAAGAACACAGTGGTGTCCACAAGATCCAACTCCGCCCCATTTACTAGTACATTGGTTTTTACCTGCTTAACGTTAGGTGTCAGAAATCTAATACATTTGGTCTTTTTCTCGTTTAAAAGTAAATTATTAACACTAAACCAATCCTCTAACAAAAATTGAAAACATGTTCTCCATACATCGATATACGTGACGGCCAATTCTCCAACTGCAAATTAAAGTTGATCGACTATGATTTTATTGTACCACTTTGTCGTCGTGATTAATATGTATACCTATGCCAAATTACAGATTTCTAGTACTAAGCGTCCCTGAGCTACAGTGGGGTCAGACAGACAGACAGACGCACATGGCGAAACCCCAAAAATTATAGATAGTCAACAGCCCAAAATACTGACAACCAGTCTTACCACGTGGTATCCTGTTACCCAGTAACTGGGTTGTGTCGTTGAGGTCAGACAGGCAGTCGCTCCAAGTAAAATACGTATTTATATTATATTCTTCCATACATCGATTTAAGTCACGATCAATTCTCACAAACGGAAATTGGTGGACTATTACTCGTTAACTTGTAAAGCCTACTTAGCAGTGATAGTTTTCCTTTTAATTTCGTTGCATATACTACTGCCGTATTTTTTTTCATATATACAAAAACAATCATTTAGCTAACATGACTCTAGCAAAAATTAGCACTTTAAAGCATAATATTACGCAAACGGATCTCTGAATCGAAAAATGGTTTTCAATGATCCGCAATATTATTGAACGGCCTATCCAACAATACCCCAGTCCACGGGATAGACGAAAAATATATCCTCCCCACTTTACGTGCAAAAGTAAAGGAGGTACAGTCTTTTTTGCAAGACTTTATTTTACCACTTTGTCTTGTCTTGTCTTGTTTGTGATTAAACCTATGCCAAATTACACCTTTCTAGTAGTCATAGTCTCTGAACCTTGCAGCGGACAAACTTGTTCACTACGGAACCTCAAAAAGATCAAGTTGGGGGAAATATGCATCACATTTGGCAATTCAAAACACTGATGATAACAAAATCGGGGATACAGTTTGATATTGTAGGTACATATCTAACATCCAAAAGTTAATTACACCACTGGATAGCTAAAGGGTCAAAGAAATCGTTACAGTTTTTTTTATGTGCCTATTTGAAAGGTGAACGGCAGATTTCGTACCAATTACTTTTGTTATTGTTTTGTTATAGAATCTGTACCACATATTAAGGCAACTAAGCCATTTATTTTCAAAGTCAAAGTCAAATTATTTATTTCAAATAGGCACATAAAAGGCACTTTTGAACGTCAAAATTAACAAAAAAAAAAAATAGAATTGATCCTAGTTGCCCCTTCCAAAAGGTAGTATCGTATGGAGAAGAATAGGCAAGAAACTCCACAGAAACTCTATTAAATCTTCGTATTATGGTTACAAAATATTGTTTACATCATTCATTTCGATATTATACATGTCAGAACGATGCAAAACGTAAAAGCGTCCGTAATAAAAATATTAACGAAAACAAAAAAAAGCAATTCAAAAATTAAAATAAGTCGTGGCAGCTAAGAGATGACCAGTCTCTACTGACGGCGCCCTTTCACAAATATGACGCGTGGATTAGCACCATTCAACTCAACCATTTTGAAGGGAGCTAAATGATCCAACACACGCGCCACCATCAGCGAGACATTAGAGTGAGCACGACATACTCCCAGCCGCCAGGGCTCATTCAAGTCAATGAAAGACGTATCCAGTAAAAGGCAGCTTTATAGTACATAGTACTCACATAACAAGGTGCTGTGCATTATTATTCTTCGTATTTTAATATTTTGAAATCTTATTGTCTTTCGACCTAATCTGTACACCAGCCATGGTCAAACATGTTGAGCCAAAAACCACCTTGTAACACCTAAAATAAGCATCACACCGTGTTTATTATCTACACATGTTTTTGGAAATAAATGAATCTGAAATGTTTTTTTTTTCTGTCTATTGTTCTGGCTTATCTACTTAACGGCTGGACCGATTTCAACGGGACTTTTACTGATGCTGCAGGGCAGATAGCTGATGTTAGAAAGAGTAACTTAGACTTCTTTTAAAAAAAGCCACGCGGGCGAAGCCGCAACTATTTATATAAACATGACAATGCTTCTGATAGCCACTATAGTAACTTAAATCTGTTTGGTACTGACCCTTGTGATGGCACGTACTGCAGAGCGGCGGCGAGGTTCTTGCCCTCCAGTACGAAGCTGGAGTGGTGCGTGTCCATGGCCAGGCGCGTGAACGGGAACACCTGCTCATTGGGCATGCCTTCCGCCAGCGAGATCATCTCCTTGCCCACCTTGTAGGCAAGAGATGCTGGAAGGAAGATGTTGATTTTTGAAAAAAGAGAAATTTGAACACCGATTTTTTCGTGAATACCGGGCCGATTTTCGTGATTTTTAACCGACGTGTTTTTTCGTAAATCGGCCCAGTAATCACGGAGCAATCGGTGACATAGGTATATGAAAAAAACCCGCAATATCCGTAACCTCCTCCTGTTTTTGAGGACAAATTTTATTTTTCTTTTGGTAGAGGACGCTCGCGAAGTGGCCCATATAAATTTTATTTTTCGTTTGGTAGAGGAAGCTTGCGAAGTGGCCCATATGAATTTTATTTTTCATTCGGTTGAGGAAGCTCGCGAAGTGGCCCATATGAATTGTATTATTCATTTGGTAGAGGAAGCTTGTGAAGTGGCTCATATGAATTTTATTTTTCATTTGGTAGAGGAAGCTTGTGAAGTGGCCCATATGAATTTTATTTTTCATTTGGTTGAGGAAGCTCGCGAAGTAGCTCATATTAATTTTATTATTCATTTGGTAAAGGAAGTTCGTGAAGTGGCCCATATAAATTTGATTTTTCATTTGGTAGAGCAAGCTCGCGAAGTGGCCCATATAAATCTTATTTATCATTTAGTAGAGCAAGCTCGCGAAGTGGCCTATATAAATTTCATTTTTCTTTTGGTTGAGGAAACTTGCGAAGTGGCCCATATAAATTTTATTTTTCTATTGGTAGAGCAAGCTTGCGAAGTGGCCCATATAAATTTTATTTTTCATTTGGTATAAGAAGCTTGCGAAGTGGCCCATATGAATTTTATTTTTCATTTGGTAGAGCAAGCTCGCGAAGTGGCCCATATAAATTTTATTTTTCATTTGGTAAAACAAGCTCGCGAAGTGGCCCATATAAATTTTATTTTCCATTTGGTAGAGCAAGCTCGCGATGTGGCCCATATAAATTTTATTTTTAATTTGGTAAAACAAGCTCGCAAAGTGGCCCATATAAATTTTATTTTTCATTTAGTTGAGGAAGCTCGCGAAGTGGCCCATATAGATTTTATTACCTTTGCTTGGATTGTTTTGGAGTTAGCTTCAATAATTCGTATTTAATCTAGGTACTTTGTGTATTTTGATGATTATAAAACTTCCTGTCACTGTTGTTGAAATAGTTAGAAATGGTATATGAATTTATGTGGGGTAGTACCACAGCATAAAAAGTGAATTTAAAAAATAAAAAATAAATTGTCAAAGGTTCGTCTAGGTCGGAAGATTGACATTAGTTTAGATTAGGATTTCAGTGTTCTACACTTATAAAATTACGTTATTCAAAGAAGTGAAAATATCTTATTGAATTTTCCTTAAATACATTGGGTTAGTTAGGGCCTGCGCCCACTGGTGGCACAACACGGCACGGCATCACTACCATGCAAGCGCATACTGACGGAAACTATGCCGTTGTACCCAGGCATGCCGTGGCGCCCTTAGGAACGCCGAACAGTACTGTCGCGACGTGGTGAAAAAGTAAAAAATGTTTTTTTTTATTTCATTTATTTGGAAAAATAAACGGTTACACATTACAGTATTACACAAAATTTGAGCTACAGAGTGAGTAAATGTATAAACCTACGACATTTTCCACATATTATAAAGACAAATTATAAAACTAATGCGATGTGCGCTTACAATTAGATTGGTACAGATAAATTACATAATGTGTTAATGATAAAACTAAACACTAAATAGGCAAGCAAATAAAAAAAAAAACAAGAAATTTTGAAGGTAGTCTTTTTTTTGGGTGGGATATCATCAAATAACTTCTACCGCTCTGGGTGGAGCGGGAGGGTGTATCAGACTCTTACTGACTAACCCACACGTATTCCTTCCGTTGCCTGTGTTGCCAGGGGCCTCGTTAACCCTTTAGTACCTTCCCGCGACCCCGGCAGCTTCCCGCGACCCCGGCAGACAGTCTAAGAGTCAAAAATATTACGGGGCAATATCCAAAATAGTTCCACGAATAAGGTCTCTAAATTGATCAGCTGTAAAAGCAAAGATGTCAATATTTTGGAAGAGATTATTATATTGACCGACGGCGCGTTGTATTCCAGGCGCGCCTCAAAGAGATGTCGTCAGCACAAAGGTAGGGGTTCACTAGGGCCGATGCCTGCCGGGGTCGCGGGAAGGTAGTTATGGGTCACCGAGGCCCCCGCAACACAGGCAACGGAAGGAATACGGGTGGGTTTTAGTCAGTAAGAGTCTGATTTACCCTTCCGCTCCGCCCAGAGCGGGAGAAATTATTTGATGATTACCCACCCTAAAAAAAAGGGAGGTACTTACCCTAAAAAAAAAATATTTTTCAACATTTTATTTTAGCACTTTGTCGGCGTGATTAACACGTATACTCGTACCTATGCCAAATTACAGCTTTCTAGTACAAAGCGTTTTTGAGCTACAGTGGGGTCAGACAGACGGACGGTAAAAATAAACATTGTCTTTAAAATAATGTCTGGTCTTAAATATTTATGTAGCTTATACCTATTCAGAAGATCACTATAAGATGCATAAGTGCGAAAACAACGGAAATGCATGGCTTTCAAAAACGTACTTTGAACTTTTTCAATCGCATCTGAGTATTTACTATAGAAGGGATTCCATACCGCAACAGCGTACTCTAACTGGGACCTGATTAACGATCTGTTAAGATATAAATATGTATATGGGCGGACAAATTCTGTGGCTGATTACAAAACTGTACATACGGAAGGCATTATTTATAATTTTACCAATATTAACGTCTTGTGATTTTAGAAGCTGTAGCGGAAACTAAACTTTATGTGTGTGGACTATAGTAATTTTATTTAATGTTTTATAATTTTGTTTGGAGTCTAAATTGCGATCGCAGAATAAACAATACTTTGTTTTCGCTCAGAACAAAAACATTTGCAGAGTTTTGATCAGTTGCCTTCTTAATTATATCAGCGTAGATTACGTCATCGGAGATAAGATATATGGAATTGGAATATCATCGTTTGCTCTGCATTTTGTTTGCACCGAGCAAACATGCATGCACGGAGTTGACAGTCAAGGCACACACCTACTCATCCATCAAGAAATAATGATAATATTAGCTTATGAATTACTTGGTAAACATGATGGAAAAAGCGTATGTCCGTGCTTTCTCGTCGACAAACACTTTTTTTTTTGGATGGGAAATCATCAAATAACTTCTCCCGCTCTGGCTGGAGCGGGAGGGTGTGTCAGACTCTTACTGACTCTTACCCACCCGTATTCCTTCCGTTGCCTGTGTTGCGGGGGCCTCGGTGACCCATTAGTACCTTCCCGCGACCCCGGCAGGCATCGGCTCTAGTAGACCCCTACATTTGTGCTGACGACATCTTTTTGAGGCGCGCGTGGAATACAACGCGACGTCGACCCGGGCCTGGTCCTTACCGGACGGTAAGCTACCCATTGCTCACCGTCCGCAAGCCCGCGACTACGGTGGCCGGAAATCCGCCCGGGATTCCCGACGCCCAGGGCGTCTCCTGCGGCAACTAGGGGCTACGATGGGGGGATCTTTTTACCCGAGTGCCCCAGAAGGAGAGTAATGTTTTTCGAGAGTATGTATGTATGTATGTCTATTTCTTTGGCACGCTCTGCAGCATAAACGGCTTGATTTTAGCATATGTCGTTAGATTCGTCTTAAATGTAGGAGTGACATAGGTTATATAATATTCATTTAATACATCTGCAAATACAAAAAAAGGGAGGGAAAGGTTTTTTTTTAAATAAATTACAACAATATTGGTGTCAAATAAAAGCTAGTAGGTCAATGAGTCAATTCCAAATACATATATCTAATTGTTAGCGAGCACATCAATCTCATTTTATGAGCATGTACCTTGTACATATCAAGACATGCTCATTACTATGAAACCCGACTGATTGGAATGTTAATTAGTATGAAACACCATCAGTCGGGTCCCTTTAGATAATATATGTATCTTCTAGAACGAACGGAGCAGGTTTTGACCAGTAACAGGACTGGTTGAAACCACAATAACGCATAGTACATGGAATATTGCACCATGATTACTCATGCAAGCTATATTGCAACATTACATGAGATATTGCACCATAATTACTCATATTTAATTATGTTGCAATAGTACGCGACAAGTCACAGCCTGATCCGTTGGGAAAGTTCTTTTCTACAAGCTCTGTATGGAATAATGCTCGGGGGTACGATATAGGTGCTCCCGCAACTTGTATGTAAGTAGAAAACTACTTAAGGTACACCACTTTGGTTCAATAGTAAATCAAACAGTAGTCATTAGGACTCAGTTAACAACGGTGTGTTATGCATCAGATGTCCATCAGCCCTCAGCTGGCATCTGTTCCCATAGAGTCTTCAGATTATAGGACCTATATTTAGTTAGGGAAAGTAAAGTATTAGTTAGTAGCTTACGTGTATAAATTGTGTTCTCTGTGTTTTACGTGATAGTTTTAGTGATAATAATAAATGATTGTTGGTGACTTTAATTATTGTGTATTGTGTATGCGAATATACCGTCTTTTTAAACCAACCCCTGGCCCTTTTGATTTAGCAAATATTTTACAACGCACCTGAATAGCTTACACTAATAATAAAACTAAAAAGCTTGAAATAAAGCAAATTATTTAAAAAAATAAAAAGCCCGACTGCAAAAACACAACTGAAAAGTGAAAAACAAGCATTATACTCGTAATCTATAGAATTTTGGTATTGCAGGCGGGACAAACTAATGACCTGAAATATGGTGTAACTTGTGATTAACGCTTGCCGAGGTCGGTCCGTGGATGGGTGACCACCCATAACATACCGAGACCCCTGCGTGCCTCGGAAAGCAAGTTAAGCAGTTGGTCTCGGCTGCCATTCTCGTCTTTCATCATTTTCTTCTTCTTTTCATCTTTGACAGTCGTTACGGGTAGTCTGAAGCCATCAGTCATGCCAAGGGGTATCGGAGGGGTAGCCTTTAACTGGGTTGTGGAGGTCAGATAGGCGGTCGCTCCATGTAAAATACTAGTATTCAACTGCATCCGGTTAGATTGGTAGCCGACCTCAACGTAGTTGGGAAAAGGCTAAGCAGATTGTGTTAATCTTATCTAATAAAATATGTTATTTGAATTGGGTATTTAATTTTGATTAAAATATGCCGTTTACATCATATCATTTAAATTAATGCTATTACAGATTCAAAATTACGCGTAAGGTTGACGCGGGCGGCGGGCGCAGCACTCGGCTATGAGGTATGCGATCGCTTTCGATTCCTTTTAAACCCCGGTAGTACGTTCCCGTGGGATATTTTTCGACATCCACGTGGGGGTAGCCGCGGGCAAAAGCTAGTAAACAAACATGTTAACATTACGAATGTCATTAAACACTAGCGTGGGTACTGATTTTCCGCGTATCTGTCCGATAGCAAAATTTCGATGATAACGTACAATTAAGCCCTTCGTTACACGTTTCACTTGCTGCGAAAAACTACGGTTCGTATCGGTCGTCAGTGTTGTATGGATCAGCTTGTTGACAGACACGTTTTATCTACGGCGCGGTTCATACGCCGTGTGTAGGCACGGTCGGCATTGTCGTATGGATCACTATGGAAGCTTCTTTGAATTTACTCAAAATTGAGTTAAAAAAAAATGAAAAAAATGAAAAATGTTTTATTAATTATACAAGTAAAATTTAACAACTAGTGATTGGAGTCTCCTTTTAAGCAAAAAAGCCTGTGTTAGGAGACTCCGCTCTTCCAAAACTTAAAATATTAACATAAAATTACTTGTTTTAAGTGTTATAAAAACAGGCGATTTAAAATAAAAAGAGAAAATTAAAACTAGACAAGAAGCATGCAAATGTGTGAGTGAGAGTAGGGGTGTGTGAATGTGAGTATGAGTGTGTGTGAATGTGACTATGACTATGAAGGTGTGTAAATGTGAAAATGGGGGTGTGTGAGTGTGAATACTAACACTCCTTGTTACTGTGAGTATAAAGGTATGTAAATGTGAATTTGAATGTTGAATGTGAGCATCTGTGTGTTTGAAAGTTAAGTGATAGTGTGAGGGTTTGTTAAATTTAATGTAAAATACAGAGTGAGTGTAAGTGGCAATGAATGAATCAGACTGTATACGACAAGTACGAAAGATGAGGGCAAGTGTAAGGTTTTATTTTATTCCAGTAGCTTCTCCGTGTCATCATAAGTAAGTGGTTTTATCCAATTAGTTACTATTTTTTTACTGTCAGTTAATTGTTTATTGTATATGTAGATCTCTTTGTTAACTCGATTGTAAAGCTGAGCTGAGCGTTTGTCGTATTGAATACGGGCGAGCTTGGTTTTAGTTTTAGGAACTTCAACTATTATATCCTTTCTTCTTTTCAAGGTTAAGCTGGGATCAAAATTAAGAGTTTTATGTTTCCTGAGAATAGTTTTAATTATATATAGTTTGCGAACAGAGTGTAAATTACTTATTTGATAAAGACTTTGTGTAGGGTACCTTAGGTTTTTGAAGTACATTAATTTTATTAGAGCCCGTTGTCCCCGCTCCAGGTCTATGAATTTAGTCTTAGCCGCCCCACCCCAAATGGGGATGCAATATACTAAGACAGACTGGACTATAGCTATGTATATTTCATTGAGTAGATTTCTGGGTTTATTTGTGTTAGTGGTTATTTTATTTGGCACGATATGCCTTAAATTTTTGAAAATCCAACTCAGTTTTCTAATTCTGTTGGTAACTTGTTCGAGATGGGAGTACCAAGATAATCTTTGGTCAACAACAATACCAAGATATTTGGTTTGAGAAACTTTGACTAATGTTGGACATAGGCAGATAATTGGATTGTCACACTCGTGTACCTTTATAATAAAGTCGGGGTTTGGTTGTGTCCTGTGTGATATGCTGAAACATATGTAATTTGTTTTATCTGTGTTAAGTGTAAGTAAGTTATTTGAGAGCCATTTAGCAATTTGAGTCATACCAGCTTCAGCACTTCTAGCAACATCGTCCCAAGACTTCCCAGAAAACACTACTGCAGTATCGTCAGCGTAGGAAAAAACTCTAGCGTTATTTATTTTAAGGTTGCAGAGGTCATTAATATAAAGTAGGAATAATGTAGGGCCTAGCACACTTCCCTGAGGCACGCCGAAAGTGACTTTTGCATCGTTACTAACGTATTCTCCTACCTTAACTCTTTGTTTCCGGTTCGAGAGGTAGTCGGTAAACATTTTAAGTGGAATTCCTCTTATCCCTGACGCTTCTAATTTGTTCAAGAGGACAGGAACAGAGACGGTGTCAAACGCTTTCTTTAGGTCCAGAAAAACCGTCAGACATTTGTTACCACTATCCAGATTACCAGCCACTAGGGAGCTAAGAGCAGTAACTGCATCCTCGGTTGATAATCCCGGCCTGAATCCAAATTGCGAGCTGCTTAAGATGTTAAATTTGTGTAGAAATTTTAAGAGCCTCTTGTTTATAAGCTTTTCAATAATTTTCGATATGGCTGGCAAGATGGATATAGGTCTGTAATTGTTGACATCGTCTCTGTCCCCACCCTTGTGAACAGGAGTGATTATAGATTGCTTAAGTGGTGCAGGGAAGCTGCCCTGTGCAAAGCAAAGATTGACCAAGTGGGTTATTATGGGAACGATATCTTGTCTAATATGTTTTAAAAATCTTGTGGACACGTTGTCCCAGCCGGGTGCACTGTCAGACTTTAGGCTCATCAAGACCCCATCGACTTCTTCGGTATCCGTATCCAAAAGAACAAACGAGTTTATCTGTGTAGACAGTGTTTCAGAATTAAAAGAATTTATGTTGTGTGCTGAAGGTTGAACTTTTTGGGCTAGCTCTTTGCCAATGTTTGCAAAGTAGTTATTAATGAAATTAACAGACTCGGTTGAATTTGATCTCATTTGTAATAATTCAGTGTTATGACTTTTTGTATTATTTGTGTAAGTTAAGGTTTTAATGTTTTGCCACAATAATTTATTATTTGTTACAGAATTAGCTAGTAGGTCTCTTTCAAATTTTCTTTTTAACTTTTTTATTAGGTTATTACAGTAGTTGCGATATCGACGGTAAGTTATTTTTAGGATATTATCAAAAGGGTCGTTACGTGCTTTTTTTTGGAGTTTGTTGCGATTCCTAATGCATCTTAGTAAACCGGCAGTTATCCATGGCTTAACAATACGCTTGCTGTTAGGAATGGCTTTAGTAACAGTGCTTTGATTAATAGAATCAGTTAATTTATATATTAGTAGGTCAGTTAAATGGTCCGGGTCATTACAAAACAGTAGGTCTGCTATTTTATTTTCTCTAATGTGCCGCTCAGGCCCCCGGCTCAATTACGTCATCTCTCCCGCGCATTTCACGGCTCACAAAAAACGATCTCCTGCGAAGCGTGTACAACGCAGCCACTTAACGTAAACAGTTTTGGGTTCGTAGATAAGCAGACCTCCTTTTAAAATATAAACAATACTCGTATGACGAGCATTGTATTTCTAAGCCCATTGTAATAACAGACAATGGCTCACATTGTGTTTCTGATTGTGTGTTATAGATATTTCTGATAAAACAACTGTACCAATTCACACGAAATTTTGCATGTTACATTATGAATAGATAAGTTATCTAACAGAAGCGTTTTTTTTAGAGTCCTACGTAACATTTTCAAATTATTCAAACTCAAACTTCATAGCGCGACCGCAGTGAAAAGAACTGACTTTTCAACTTTTTTTTTACGCGTTGGATCCGTATATTTTTGGTTTGAAACGCTATAGTTAACGAGAATGTCTTCCAGACTATCGAGTAAAATCACCCGCAGACGATATTAGTATTTATTTTAGAGTATAAATAGAACCGCAAACCGCGTGAATTTTGAGCGCGTCGGTTTTTTCTCATAACATTTCTTTGCTCAAAAATAAAATTTTACGATGCGATTTCATGCAATTATTATCTACAACGATGTAATAACAACTCATAAATGAAAATATACCCACTTACCGTTGAATTATCACACACAAACTAAACAAAACCGAAATAACACTAACACATCCACTCGCGATCACAACAAACTAAATGTCACTTTCTATTTAATATTTTTGTAATGTTTTCGACGTATATTTTTAGTTTAAAATCCTTTAGTATAAGAGAATATCTTCCAGACCATCGAGTAGAATCGCCCCCAAAAGATATAAGCACTGTTTTATATTCGATAACTGTACTTTCAAATCGCGCGCCACGAGGGCTCCTATTCGGAGCCATTCGGGACTTCAAAATCAATAGATATTTTAGTTTTACTGGTAATAACTTTAGTTTTTAGCTTAGATAACGATAGAAAGGTAGTGAAGTGGTCGGTGATGGAAGTGTGTAATATAGCAATAGAAGCAGATATTTTCTTTTTATTTATTTTGATCATAAAATGGTCTAAACAGTTGGATTCACGTGTAGGTAAAGTATGTCCAGGTAGTATTCCGAATAGTGATAACATATTTAAATAGTTTACCCTATTTCTGTATTCATGTGGCGGCTCACTGTCTTTGGATTTGAGATTTATGTTAATATCCCCCGCTATAATGATACTTTTATGAGAAGTTAAAGTATTGAGGTGAGTACTAAGAGAGTCTACAAACATTTCCGTGTTTGGGTTGGATGGGGATCGGTACACGCCTAGAATAATATTATTAAGTACTTCCAACTGTAGACATGAAGCATGAGTCAGGTTTATTTCTTTAACTTTAGGTTTTAAGTTTTTTTTTACGTAAAGTACTACACCGTCATTTTGATTTAGTTGACGAGTAGTTGAAAAAGAGAGATAGTTATCAAGTTGAGGTATAGGTTTATTCGTGTGTAGCCTACATTCGGTTAAAATTATGATATCCGTTTCAAATTTTAATGTTGAGTAATCGAAAATAAAAAAAAACAACCAAGTTCTGCATTCAAATAAGACGTTCTTGTTATGAATTAAATACGTAACGTACCTAGTGCCTACGTTGAGACATACTCGTAGGTACAGATATTTTGGATTGAAACTCGAGGTAAAAGGTTAGTTTACCGTTAATTTGTATAGAGATTTTTTTTTCAAAACGCGTTTGGTATCAACCAAGTTCTGAGAAATATGTTCAAAATTAACATTATTTCTTTTCCGCTACCACAAATTGTAATTTTTTTTTTCCTTAAGACGCTGACAACACCTAAACCGCGGTCACTGTCAGATTGCATAGAAAAGAAAGAGAAGCGCGATGACACAACGCTTGTAATTTATTGCAAAATATGAAGCAATTATCTATTTACTCAAAAATGAGTTGAGTAATCGAAAATAAAAAACAACCAAGTTCTGCATTCAAATGAGACGTTATTGTTATTAATTAAATACGTAATGTATGTTGATACTTAATGGAGATATTTTGAATTAGAACTCAAGGTAAGAGGTTAGTTTAACGTTAGTTTGTATCGAGATTTTTTTTAAAACGTGTCAAAATCAAAAACAAAATCAAAAGTCATTTATTCAAACTAGGCTGAGGATTTGCACTTTTCGAACGTCAAAATTACATAAGACAGTCCCCCAAAACCCACCCTTCGCCACTTCCTAGCGCTTTAGCTGGGAAGAAGAAGTGGCCAACAAACTCCCCAGCAGCACAGCTGTCTGTTCAGTTAGAGAAAAAAATGGATTCTATACAATAGTATGCAAAACAATTTACACCCCGTGAAACACAAAACATTAAATTATTAGCCATATGTCAGCTAGCAAACCACTATACCAACAAAAAAAAAAAGAAAAAGACCGAAAACTATTCTCAAGCAGAGATAAAAACGTAAACAGAACATAAAACCTAAAGAAAAGCCTCCAAGTATAAAGGGCATGCCCGCTTACATATATCTACAGCCGTAACAGTCACAAATGATGAACTAGGACTATCAAAGTAAAATAAATAAACAGTTAATTACTAATAACAAAACCAAACAATGGTCAGCAAGACGACCAGTCACCACAAGCAGCACCCGTTCACAAGCATAACGCAAAAATCAGCCATAACCCCCTCGCCATATTTGAGGGAAGGAGGCAACCCGACCCCCGACGCTACCGCAAGCAGTGACATCTAAGGGAGCATGACGAACTTGCTGCCGGTTGTAAGAATAATATAATCAGTTATCGAGGTCGCTAGCTAACCACATATTGCAATACAACTCAACAAAAACATTGTAATGAGAAGATTATGTCAATAATAAACAAAGATAAAATTTAAAATAAATTGACTTAAACAGTCAAATAAAATAAACAATTATAGGTATGACTTGTGTTTTGGTAACAACCAAGTTGTAGGAAATATGTTCAAAATTAACATATATTTTTTATATACAGATTTAGCATTTTTTTTCAAGCCTATTTTGGTCAATTGGGTCTTGTGTCGCGCACACAAAATTACTGGACAAGTCAACACAATCTGTGTCGTTCTTTCATCAAAAGACCATTTCAGTCATCAATCTACATGGTCTTCACATAATCTGACCAAGATTATGTCTGGACTTTAAAAGAGACTGTGACCTCTGAGTTTGTTTCGGCCTTTCTTCTCAGAGTAGTCTTATAGGAAACGCCAGCCTCCAGGGTGATTGCGTTACACACTATTATTAGATGACTGCCTCGTTGGTCTAGTGGTCGCAAGCGCTGCTGCTGAGCATGAGGTCCTGGGTTCGATTCCCGGGTCGGGCAAAGTGTTATTGGTTTTTTTCTATCTGGAATTTCTCAGTAACAACCCGGAGTCTGGAATTGCCCGGTTGATGGCAAAAGGCTCGCCCCCTATTAGATGGGACTTAAACATAACTGGCGAAATGTGGGTGTAGGTACTACAGTTACACCTCTGCCCAACCCTTCAGGGAAACATGGCGTGATGTATGTATGTATGTACTATCATTAAAAATGGGTTTCATTTTGACAGTTCAATAACATTCATTGCGTTATTTGCTTGTTGAGCAGACAAATTTTTCGAACATATGAAGCAATGGATTAGCTATATACTTCGTTTTTCGCTTGTGGGTAGTTGTAACAGTTACACAAAGAAAAACTTGCTCGTAATTGAAATTCAATATATTTTAATAGAAACATTATTTAAAATTATTTATGTTATATTTTAAAAGTTCATAGTCAGTACCTGCTGGTGTAGCGTTATCTCTTCACAATTTTTCTCTTAAAACCTACTACTACTATTCACTTCACTTCATCACTATGGATTCACTTGCAAGCACTCTGACTGAGTTAAAGGAGTTGTTTCACATGAAGATGTCTGCCTTTGAAGAGGAACTACAGAAGGCCCCTCCATCACCTGTCACAACTGCTAGCCTGGCTGCGGAGTTTGCAATGTTCCGGACATTCATCACGCAGGCTCTCAACAGTGTTCAGCAACAGGTGGTGCTACTAGCTCGTAGTGTCGACCAAATTGAGATGCGTGGTCGTAGGAAAATCTTGCTGTTGCATGGTGTTGATGAGGAGGAGAAGGAGGACACCGCCAAGGTGGTCACTGAGGTGATTTGTAGCAAATTACAGCTGAGTGACTTCACTGTTGCAGGCATCACCCGATGTCACAGGATGGGACGTGCCGTAACTAATAAAACCAGGCCTATCCTGTTCAAGCTTGGCAGTCTTGCGGTTCGGGATAAGATTTGGTTTTCCAAAGCCAAATTAAAGGCTACAGGCGTCACCATGTCCGAGTTCCTAACAAAGGGGCGACATGATGTGTTCTTGGCTGCGAGGGAAAGATGCGGTGTCACCAAGAGCTGGACTAAGGCTGGTTGCGTGTATGTCCTTGGTCCAAATGATTCGCGGCACCGGGTTGAGTCCCTCGCTGAATTAGACAAGATTGCGCCGAATCCCAGTGAGCCCGAGCAGAGAAATCCAGTATCGGATGTGCCAGCGTCTGTCCCGGTCGTTGCTGCTGCGAAGACCGCTAGGTTGAAGCGTGCTGCAGCTTTGAAGAAGTGATTTCTTTGTGATGTTTTTTTCCAAGTCCGGGTAATATGTTTTGGTTGTTTTGTTTTACCTTCAGTTAAATTCACATTATAGTTCTAATGTTCTACCTACAATTTTTCACGACTAAAAGTAACGTCAAATTATTGTCTTGTCACTGTCAGTGTCAGTCACCTATGTTAGTTTCATTCGGTGCGTTCCGTTTTTTGTAACGGTGGAATGGCTGACTGAGTGTTTAATTTTTTTTTTTTTATTGTTTTCTTTTTTAATTTTTCTTGAGTTTTGCTCCTGAAATGTTTTACTTTTTATTAAGTTTTTTTTTGTACGTTTGTTACTGGACTGTGTTGTAGGCTTTAATTATTTTGATTCAGTAACGCAACCGGCAGGTGGACTAGTTATACGGTTTATTTTTATCTATTTTATTTTTATTAGTTTATATTTGTATTATTATTATTATATTAGGTAAGTATTTATGTCTATCGATGAAAGCAGTGATAATAGTAGTTTTTTCTCCATAACAAGCAAAGACGACAGTTTCGTTAGTCTTCCTTCTCTTGCAGACAGTCTTGCAGCGCAGTTTTCTGATGTTCCTAAGAATTTTAACGTTATACATATTAACGCTCAGAGTATTCCGGCTCATTTCCACGATATGCTGGCAAGCTTTGACTGTAAGAACGTACATGCTATTCTTATTTCCGAGTCATGGCTTAAACCTTGTCTCCCTTCAACTAGTTACTCTCTTCCCGGCTTCCAGCTTATAAGAAACGACCGGTCGACCGGTGGTGGTGGTGGGGTTGCCATATATCTCCGCACGCATATTCCCTACTCTGTTGTCAATGTGTCAGCACAGCCACCGCCATCAAATGCTGGCGAACATCTCTTCCTTGAAGTCGAACTACATCATTCGAAATTACTTCTTGGCGTCTATTATTGTCCCTCTTTAGGCGTTAATTTCTTTTCATCTTTTGAAAATCTCTTAGAAATGCTGATCCCTTCTTACAGTCATAGTATAATCATGGGTGACTTTAATACTTGTCTTCTGAAAAAAGACCATCGCTCTTCTTCTCTAATTAATATTTTGGCTTCTAGTAATCTTTCCATTCTTCCACTTAGTGCCACTCACCATTTTCCTAACTCTACTCCTTCTCTTCTTGACTTGATTTTTGTCTCTTCTCTTGATCACGTTGCTAAGCATGGCCAGTGTTCAGCCGATGCCTTTTCTTATCATGACCTAATTTTTCTGTCATACAAAATTCGTCCACCTAAGGCTAAAGCTAAGATCCTCATGCAACGCAATTTTGGTGGAATGAACGTTGACAATCTTTGCAAGGATGCCAACAATATAGATTGGTCTGCTCTGATTGTCTCTGAATCAGTCGATGAGCAAGTTAATATTTTTACGGCTAAACTTATTGAGCTTTACGATCATCACGCACCTGTTCGAGCAGTTAAGGTTCGACATTTACCGGCGCCGTGGCTCACAAATGACATTAAAAAGCTAATGTACAAAAAAGTAACGGCAAAATCTAAACTTAGGCGTAGGGCTAATGACGCTAACAGGGAAAGATACCTCTCTATTCGTAATCACTGCAATAAGGTGTGTAGGGATGCTAATCGCCACCACATTCATACTTCAGTCCAAAATGGGGACGCATCCAAAGTTTGGAAATTTCTTAGATCATTGGGGGTCGGTAAAACCCGACAAGAGACAATCACAAAAGATATAGATATTAATGCAATGAACAGTCATTTTACTGCTTCGTCCAATTTTGATAGGACAATAAAATTGAATACACTGAATTATCTTTCTTCACTTCCGACTCCCAGTTATTCTCCATTTTTTTTTGGTCAGTTCTCCGCATGTGATGTTAAGAAGAGCATACTATCGATTACTTCCAATGCAGTAGGAAGTGACTGTATCAGCCGTAATATGTTAGTCCCTGTGCTGGACGTTATCCTTCCCGTCATTTGTCACATCCTCAATTTTTCTGCATCAAGTGGTGTCTTTCCATGCTCATGGAAAGATGCTCAAATAATTCCTTTACCTAAAAAGTCGAATCCCACATCCTTTGCTGAATACCGTCCAATATCCGTTTTACCATTCCTATCCAAAGTCCTTGAACGTTTGATTCACAATCAAATAAGCACTTTCCTCTCTAAAAATAATCTCCTCAACCCCTTCCAGTCTGGCTTCCGTCCTGGTCATAGCACAACTACAGCGCTTCTGAACATTACGGATGATATAAGGTCTGCCATGGAAAGCAGTAATCTAACGGTCTTAGCTTTGCTAGATTTCAGTAATGCTTTTAATACTGTTGATTTTGATGTTTTGCTTGGCATCCTATGCTCCCTTAACATATCTCCATCGGTAATTGACTGGTTTCGTACTTACTTGTTCGGTCGCCGGCAACGTATTTGCATGGGAGAGACCTTGTCTTCCTGGAGTAATACTTCTGCCGGTGTACCTCAGGGTGGCGTTCTATCCCCTTTACTTTTCGCAATTTTTATTAACTCTATCTCTGACGAACTAATTTCTTTCTACCATCTTTATGCAGATGATTTACAAATTTACTCGCGAGCTCCTTTGGGAAATGTGTCCGAGGCTATCTTTACGATTAATCGTGACTTGGCCCGTATATGCGAATGGAGCAAGAGATATGGACTTATGGTCAACCCCATAAAGACGCAGGTTGTGGTGGTGGGCAGTTCTAGGATGATCTCAAGGATCGACTGGACGACTCTTCCCCAAGTTTCTTTTGACAACTCAGTTGTTCCCTTCAGTGAGAAAGTTAAAAACTTAGGAATATTGATTGATAAGAACTTCTCTTGGACTGCCCAGCTACAGGAAGTTAGCCGCAAGCTATATGCATCCGCTGCAGCTTTGAAGAGATTGCGTAATTTTCTACCGACTGCCACCAAGATTGCGCTTGCACAAACGCTTCTTCTACCCATCCTTGACTACGCTGATACCAGCTATCTTGACCTTACCCAAGACCAACTTGATAAACTTGAGCGGCTTCAAAATTTTTGTATAAGGTTCATATTCGGTTTGCGTAAATTTGACCATGTTTCCGAATTTCGTGTGAAGCTCAAGTGGTTACCAATTCGCCTTCGCCGGAATGCTCATATTCTTTCCCTTTTGTATAATGTCCTCTTTTCCCCTTCCACCCCTCTCTATCTCAAGGAACGTTTCCAGTTTCTTGGCGACTCCCACACGAAATTTTTAAGGTCATCAGATAACTTGAAGCTTAAAATGCCTATGCATTCCACAACGTTCGTCGACAAATCCTTTACTGTCCAGGCCACTCGTTTGTGGAATGCTTTGCCAGTTCAAATAAAACGCGCGCAATCGTTACTCGCATTTAAGACGCTGACAACACCTAAACCACCGTCACTGTCAGATTACATAGAAAAGAAAGAGAAGCGCGATGACACAACGCTTGTAATTTATTGCAAAATATGAAGCAATTATCTATTTACTAAAAATTGAGCTGAGTAATCGAAAATAAAAAACAACCAAGTTTTGCATTCAAATAAGACGTTCTTGTTATTATTTAAATATGTAACGTATGTTGATATTTAATACAGTTATTTTGGATTAGAACTCAAGGTAACAGGTTAGTTTAACGTTAGTTTGTATCGAGTTTTTTTTTCAAAACGTGTTTCGGTAACAACCAAGTTATGGGAAGTATGTTCAAAATTAACATATATTTTTTCCGCTACCACAAACTACACAGATTCGGCAATTTTTTTTCTTAAGAGAAGCCTATTTTGGTCAATTGGGTCTTGTCAGCGCCTTAAAAGACTCGTAAAGGAACATTACTTGTCGCTGTGAGCTTGTTCTCGTAACTGTAATTATCTTTAGTCTTCATTTATTTTCGTTGCTTATACATTTAATATGTATGTATTTATGTATATATTATTTAGGATATATATATATATATATATATATCTGTGTATCATTTTAGTATATTGTATTTATTTATTTTTTTACACCAACGACAGCCCCACTTTATGTCCAGGCAAATCACTGTCCATCCTATGGTTGCCTGGAAGAGATCGCAGAAAGCGATAAGGCCGCCCATTGTATACTCGTATTTTGTAGTCTTTGATTTATTTTTTGTCATGTATTTTTTGTGGTGTACAATAAAGTATATATAAATAAATAAATAAATAAATAAATACTTCAAAATCATTCAGATTGTCATTGATAGTGTGTTACACAATTAGGGTCCCTGCCGGGGTCGCGGGAAAGTCCGAAAGGGTCACCGAGGCCCCCGCAACACAGGCAACGGAAGGAACACGGGTGGGTTTTAGTCAGTAAGAGTCTGACACACCCTCCCGCTCCACCCAGAGCGGGAGAAGTTATTTGATAATTTCCCATCTGGAAAAAAAAATAAGAGAGACATCTAGTTTAAAAAAATATGTTTGACGTGTAAAAGTGTTTGTACAAACCTACTTACAGAATAATATCATGTATCATTTATCAATATCATGCTATCATGTATCATTTATCACTATCACAAACAAAAGGGAAAATACGCGTGACATTAAAAATATCTATAGGTATGGTAGGAAAATAAATGTTTTTGTTTATCTTTAAAACGTTGTTATCTATTGAACGAGATTCTTTAATTCCGTAGTGGACAAATTGGTAACTACTTATTTTTTACAATCTTAAAACATTATTTATTTATTTCAGTATTTAATAATATAAGCACACAAATGTACTGAGGCGGACTTATTCCACGGGGATTTTCCAGTAGCAGTAGGCAGTGGTGGCCCAGTGGTAACGATCGCGACCTACGAGTTGTAGGTCGTAGGTTCGAACCCTGACAGGCAATTTACTTCGTGTAAATGATTTCATCACCACTGCTCTCAAAACGGTGAAGGAAAGCGGACCATCTTGAGGAAACCGGCATGTCCAAGAACAAAAAGAAAATTCGAAGACATGTGACATCTACCAACCCGCACTGGGCCCGCGTGGTGGATTATGGCCCACTCCCTCTCACAGAGAGGAGGCCTGTGTCCCAGCAGTGGGAACATTATAGGCTGATTATGCTATGCTATCCTTTGGGTGATGCAGAGACAAACAGTGGTAGGTGCAATAACGAAAATTGTGGAATAAATATTTATTTATATTTATGGATGTACCTACATATATCTATTAAAACTATAAATCTATAATCTGACTGTTGACACTAATAAGCTGAACAAATTGTTTTTTTTTTTTTTTGTTTGTTTGAACGCGCTAATCTCTGGAACTACCAGTCGGATTTGAAAAAATCTTTTTGCATTTGATAGCCCAATTCTTAAGGAAGGACTTCCTTTATCGAACCTCTTTTCAAAATCAAAATCAAAAGTCATTTATTCAAACTAGGCTGAGAAACAGCACTTTTCGAACGTCAAAGATACATAAGACAGTCCCCCAAAATGCCCCACCTTCACCACTTCCTAGTGCTTGAGCTGGGAAAAAGAAGTGGCGGAACAAACTCCCCAGCAGCACACCTGTCTGTTTAGTTATATAAACTTGATTCTATACAAATCGTATGCAAAGTAATTAACATTACGAAACACAAAACATTAAATTAAATTACTTGCCATATGCTTAGAATATAGAAAGAACCAGAAGCCGCGAACACGCCTAATACTGAAGCGTCAAAAACTACTCCTAGAGTAGTTTGACGCGCAGCCGATCAGTTACTCTGTGAACGTCGTATCGCGTAACGTGTTTTACCTGTGTGCAATTTAATTTAATTATGGCGTCTTGTGTCGTTCATACCTGTAAAAATGCAGCGGGGCTAAAAATAAACAGGATGGGATCACATTTCACGTGTAAATAGCGCATTCATATATCGTCTTATTTAATTACTGAATAAATTGTTCAGTAAGTAATTGTCATAGAGAATGATGCATCCATCTTGTTAGTGTTGCCAGTATAAGAGTTTTAATTTTCCCTTCTTTTTATTACCTACTGAGGGCATTTATTCGTTGTAACCAAAGGAAAAGAAATTGCATGAAATCTTGGACGGAAAAACTGTAACCAAACGCATCAAGAACCACAGGATGTGCTATCTTGCACATGTGCACAGGCGCCGCGAACCACATCTGTTACATGCAGCAATGCAGTGTAAGGTCAAATCCAAGAAAGTCGGCCGACCTATTTACACCTGGAATGACAACCTAAAGCAGGACATGAAGTACTTCGACATGGAAATCTACTTTTGGATGGACAAGGCCGAAGATCGAGATAAGATCAGGAAGGCTGCTAGCGTGATTTACAAGAAATCAGAAACGGATAGTAGCGAGACCTCAGATGAAGACATTGGAAACAGCAACGTGCAACACAGCATAGCAGTGACACAGAAAAGAGTCGAGAAAGCAACTGGACCTTTTTTTTATTTTTTTGTTCCGGGGTGGAAAATCCTCATGGATGTCCTCCGCCTTGGGGTAGGCGGAGGGGTCTGTCAGACTCTTACCGACTAAAAACCACCCCGGTGTTCCCCTCCCACACTTGCACTGGGGATCATGGGATCTAATGCGACTTCCACGATCCCCGGCTAGTGCCGGCCCGCCTCTGCGGGCCACCTCAAGTCTGGGGGGGGTGAGGTGTTTAAACCCCCCCCGCGACGTCTGGAAGGGGCGCGCGTGGAACACTACGCGCCGCCACCTTGGGTCCAGTATGATGGGGGGCGGCGGACGTCCCCAAGTCCGCCGTCCCTGGACCCATTTAGGGGGGCCGGAAGAGGGCGTTGTCTGCCCTCTGCCGATGCCCGGTGCGCCTGCTGCCGGCCGGGTGAGTGGAAGAGTTCTCCCGCTCCCGTTCCGCAGCCTCCTTCTGCGACACGACTGTTTCGCAGAAGGATACCACCGCGTCCCAAGACGCCTCACTGCCGACCATCGACTCGACCACGGCCG
This sequence comes from Atethmia centrago, assembly GCA_905333075.3. Classification (NCBI taxonomy): domain Eukaryota; kingdom Metazoa; phylum Arthropoda; class Insecta; order Lepidoptera; family Noctuidae; genus Atethmia; species Atethmia centrago. The sequence continues at coordinate 22,523,871 of HG995388.1, forward strand.
GCAGCGACAGGTCACTGCCCACTCCTGAGATGAGGGCACGGCGCGGCTCCTCCCAAGCGGCACACTCTGCCAGCGTATGCCACGCCGTGTCCTCCCGACAGTCGATGCAGTGGTGACACCGGGCGTCCGGCTCCCTGTTTATGCGACACAGGTACTTTCCGAAGCAACCATGCCCCGAGAGCACCTGCGTCACCCGAAACGACAGGGAGCCGTGCCTCAAGCAACTGGACCTGAGCCAACCTGGTGGCGACGTTGTTAAAAGATCCCTCCCATAGATAAATTACCCGTCTCTCCACTATTCCATTGCTTGCTCAAGGATGCATATCCGGTAGGCTCTAATAATCCTTCCTATCCTAAGGGCACGTCTTCCTGACCATTACTGCGCCCCCCGGTCTACTCTTTGATATGCAATGGTCTCTGTAGTCCCATGAAACATGAGGCTCTAGGGAATCCTTGGGTTCATTCGAGCAATCGATTCTGGTTTAACCACGCTGGGGTCGGTGCATTTCATTCATTCATTCATTCATTCATACTGAGGGCATTTATTCGTTGTAGTGTTAAATTAATAACAACTTAAAAAAAAACCCGACTTGAAAAAGAAAGGTTATCAATGCAACCCGTATATATGATTTTGTTAGAATTGCATAACGTTCATAATATGTTCGACTATTAGGATTTCTAGAGGGGGCGGGTGTATGAAATTATGTATATATGAAAAGACCAATTGTGATTTTATTATTTATATTATCTTACCAATACTCTCAACGTTTACCCCAAAACGGGTTCATAATGTCCGAGCTAGCAACATTACGCGGGTGGGAAGTGAGGCGGGCGCGGGACGCTTGTCTTGATTTTGGACACAGCGTGCGGCTTGCAATGACAGTTGAGCGCGGGTTCTGGTTCGTTCTATATTCTAAGGCCATATGTTAGCTAGCACACGCCAATATACCAACGAAACAATGAAAACTGTACTCAAGCAGATAAAAATTACAACATAAAAACGTAAACAGAACTTAATACCTAAATAAAAGCCTCCAGGCATAAAGGGCGTGCCCGCTTACATAAAGCTATTGCTGTAACTCGAAGTGAGAAATGATAAACTAGCACCATTGTAGTAAAATAAATGAACAATTACTAATAACAATAGGGTATTTTACTATCTACGAGAAAAAATCTATAAATATATTATTGAGATAGTTTAGGCAAAAAGAAGTCGGAAAATGTTAGTTTTAGTTCATAAAATAACAAATTAAATTTTAAGATTCAATTCAACGTTTTCGGGTTTTCTAATCTGTTAAAAAACACCATGAAATAATAGCCGCCATGTTATTACGTCATACGGCTGTGTAAAGTAAAACGATTCAACTGTGAACTTATAGTTAGATAATAGATCAGCGCATTTGTTTACATAGCCAAGTGACGTCATGACCACAGAGCAACATGGCATCCACTGCGTCCAGCGTTTTAGTCAAACTACGTGCGAAATTTGAAAATGTAAAATTTAAATGCATTTTTATGGCACTTATCGATTGAATAAAAATTTTGTGATTTTTATTGGGGCATATTAGCACTATAAAATTAAATTATTATGTAATACATGTTAATCAATAGACTTAATATGTACTAACTAAAGTTACATTTAAAATGTAGTTATTTCAATTAGTTAGTACATATTAAGTCTATTGATTAACATGTGTACATACGTACTTTGGACGAATAGATTGTTTCATGTCAGAGACTTATGTAAATCTTAAAGAATTCACCTAATTGAATATTATAAATATTCACGGTATTAAGTCACTTTATTTTAACATATGACAGGGTTACTGGCCAATTTCATGGTTGTTGATAGAAATATAAAATCATTAAAATTGCAAAAAAAAAGCGACCATGTGCGATTCGGACTCGCACACGAAGGGTTCCGTATCACCTTACAATACAATATTTAAGACCAAGTACCACATATTTTTTCGTTTCTTGAATAAAGCCCCTTTAATTTTTTACTTTATTTATTTTTAAAGAAAGAAAGTATTTTAAGTATTTATTGGGACTCGCACATGAGATCACAAATTAAACTAAAAAAAAACACTCAAAGAAACAAAAAAAAACAAAGTAAAATGAAAATAAAAACAAAAAGTCCTGTACGAGGCCAAAAGGCTCCTATCTCAGCATAATGCTGCGCTACTTAAAAAATAAGTGTCGCAGCGCTGGTATTTTATTATTTGTTGTTATAGCGGCTGTAGTAGTACAAAAAATGTGAAAATTTAAAGTGTCTACATATTGCGGTTCAAAAGCTCTATGACAGACGGACGGACAGCGGAGCCTCAGTAATAGGGTCCCATTGGCACCCTCTGGGTACGGAACCCTAAAAAATGCTGTTGTTTCCGGAAATACTCCCTTCAGAATAGTAAATCTTTGATAACATGCGACACCAACCTACTCAATTATCCACAAGGAAAATAATGAAGTCACAGATAAGTAATCGGATTATCTAAGAGTGAAAACACACGGGCATTGCCGGTGCGTTGCGTCATCGCATCGCTATGAATTCAACGCACCAAGTGCGACACGGGCAATGCGGTGTCGCAATGCAACGACTCTTACTACGACGTCGCAGCCGTTGAGACGCTTGAGCGGTGATGATGCGTCATACTTAAAGTGACCATACGTCCCGTTTTGAACGGGCTGTCCCTTTTCTCGGTCACCTATCCTCTTGTCCCCGGACAAAGCTCCGGGACGCAAAATAGCCCCGTTTTCCAAAACCGAGCGAAATTTCCTCTGAGAAATGTAAATATAATTTAAAAAAATATGTTTCCATTTAATTTAATAATTACTGTCCGAGGAACTTGGCTTTATTATTTTTATTAAACTGGTGAACCGGTGATTGATTGGTATTTTAATTTTTTTTTTAATTAATCTGAATATAATTAATTATAGTGAACATTAATTTATTGTATTAAGTTACACTTTTTATAAATAAAGAACATCTAAAAAGTTGTGTTTATTTTCAATATTGACCTGCTAACTGACGTATATAAACCCAAGTCCCGTTTTGAGTTAAAAAAATAAATGTTCAGTCTAGTCATACTACATACAATCACAGTGACATGACACACGGTGCATTGCGACGACGTGCAACGACGCAACGCACGCTCAACGGACAAGGAGACCAGAGAAACGAAGCGGGGAAGGATGTTATCGTGCGAAGCCGAACGTCAGAGCGGCATAATTACGCCATCGTAGCTTAGCGCAGTGTTGCTTGTACGAAATAAAACTGACACATCCAAAACCGAGACGCTGCGCCGTCGTAGTAAGCGGCGTTGCGTTGCCACACCGCACTCGGTGCGTTGAAATCATAGCGATGCGGCAAGGCTGCGCAGGCGCAACGCCCGTGTGTGCCTTCACTCTAAAGGTGAACGGCAGATTTCGTACAGCTTACTTTTTTTGTTGTTTTGTTATAGAATTTGTACCACATATTAAGGCAACTAAGCCATTTATTTTCATGTAAGTGTACTATCTTTAGAAGTTCGGATTAATTCATAATATTTAAAAAAGATTTTAATAACTACACATAATTTATTCGTAAACTAAACGCAGCTATGTTGGTATTTAAGCTATGCTCGCCATGAGGGTATTACCCGACCTGCCCCGTTCTTAGATGAAGTAATTTACGAATTAATTAATTGTAAATAAAATAAATGTACTTAAAAAAAACTATTAACTGTATTGTTTTATTTACCTACACTTAAAACGCCATCCGGACTTCATCATTATCAAACTGTTGCAGTCAGCTGCTGGACATAGGTATCTCCTAATGCACTCCGCTGAGTAGGTACGATCCTCATCTCAATTTACCTACTTGATAGTAAGTAATAGGTACACTACAAAAATAGCGACAAGCAATCTAGAACATATACTTTATTACCGAAATAATGTTTATGTGCCTATAAGTAACAACCTACATTGATACACTAGTACTTAACCTTAAAAAATAAAGCTGGTTATAACTTTTAAGTCCCAAGTTCTAAAAATCCAAGAATTAAAAAAGGGCTTGTTTATCGTATTAACTACCAATTAAAACAAAAAATATCCCAAAACACGAAATTTTATTAGCTGTACGAAAGTCCCATACAACCCTGTCCCTGCCGTTTGCCTTTCATTTCAAATGATTAATTACAGTGACTGGGCGTGTAAACGTAATTACCACATGATGTCTATCTACACATCGGTGACGTATGCACTGACTTATCTTTGTTGTCGAAATTGTATTGTATTGTATTGTTATTCGCAGAAAGTGTAGGTAATTAAGTATTCAATCCTAAAACTAAATATGCAGTGTGGATTTGATATAATATGTGGTCATATTTAAGGCGCAGATATAATGATTTTAGTGAGTTTTAAATCTGTCATTACGCCGTCATATAATGCAAGTAAATTATGCAAAAAATATATATTAAACTAGAACGCATACACACCATTTATTTATTTCTATATGTGATTTTTTCTATATGTGAATATTTAAGTATTGTAGTAAAATACTGGATGAACTAAATTTAGGAAGTAATGTCTAACCTAAGCATAAAAAAAAAACCGGCCAAGTACATGTTCTCCCTTAAATCGATATATGCCACGGTCAATTCTCCAACTCCAAGTTGGTCGACTATAACTCGTTAACTTGTAAAGCCTACTTAGCCGTGATAGTTTTCCTTTTAATTTAATTATATTATGTACTACTGCCATGATTTTTTTCACATCTCCATAAACAACCATTTAGCTGGCAGGGACGACGACACTTGAATCTAACAAAAAATTGCACTTTAATGCTTAATATTACGCATGTGGATCCATGAATCGGAAAGTGGTGTTTACAACCCTGCAATATTTTGAACGGCCTATCCAACTCGCCGCACACCATGGGGTAGACGAGAAAAAAAATATCATCCCCACATTACGTGCAAGGGGGGTACGCTAAAAAATAGTTTTTCAAGATTTAGCACTTTGTCGAAGTGATTAATATTATATGTATACCTATGCCAAATTACAGCTTTCTAGTACTAAGCGTCTCTGAGCTACAGTAGGGTCAGACAGACGGACATGACGAAACTATACGAGTTCCTTGTTCCTACGGAACCCTAAAAATACATTTTATTGCTAAATCCTGATTGTGCCTTATATCAGATTATATCGATATGGAATCAATGTTAATTCATACTCGTAGCTGGATAAGAAACAGCACAGGTATTTTCCCTGTAGTTTGGTCTTCTGTATTGTATTAAGATCAATCACAATGTAATCGAATCCAGTACAATAACAGCTTCAGAATGCTTTTGGGCTTGCCGCGTTTCTGTAGTGCCTCGGGCATGTTCGCACAGGCTCACACCCATGACTTCTATGCCATGATGCGACTCAAGACAGCCTCACTCTTGCAAAGGGCGCGGTCGGGCTCAAATGGTATTCAGAAGATGTTACATAATAAACTTGACTCACCTTTTCTGCAACACTTCATGAAAATACTGGTGAGGCAAGAATAATGTTAAGATTTATTCTATTCATGTGTGTTTTACTAACATAGTTTATAAGTGTTCTGTAACTAACCCTTGGACCTCTGATGTCCGTTAAATAAATAAATTATTATTAATGTACGAGTAACATCACGCCTTTATTCCCCGAGGGGTTAACCAGAGGTGTACCCGCATTTCGTCAGTTATGTTTAAGTAAGTCCCATGTAATAGGGGGCGAGTCTATTGCCATCAACCGGGCACAAATCCAGATTCCGGGCTGCTACTTAGAAATTGCAAATGGAAAAACCCAATAACACTTTGCCCGATCCGGGAATCGAACCCAGGACCTTATGCGCAGCAGTAGCCGTTGCGACCTCTAACTACTCGACTAAGAGGAATAAACACCTGAGGAATAAATACTTGTTAAATCTATTATTTGAAATAATTTTTATATTTCAATGATTCATTGACTAGATTAACTTGACGTAATTTCATGAATAAAGAATCTAGATTAACTTGGCGTAATTTAATGATAACAGAAATAAGTACAGTATGTAGATCACGCGATCATACAAAGAATATTTCTTCCACGTATTTTTTTAGGTTGGTAAGGCTTAGATTGGTAAGTTTTAATTTTGAAGATAATTTATTATTTTCGGTTTAGTAATGGCTTTATTGATAGTTTTCGGAACTGCTGTTACAGGAACCTTTTCCTCAGGTATATTCTGGGTCGCGGGAAAGTCCGAAAGGGATACCGTGGCCTCTGGCAACGCACAGGCAATGGAAGGAACACGGGTGGGTTTTAGTCAGAAAGAGTCTGACACACCCGCTCCGCCCAGAGCAGAAGAAGTTATTAGATAATTGCCCACCAAAAAATAAGGTATTTATGTTCTAAGTAGGTTCTACTCACTGATTTGTCTTGTTAGTGCTGGTTCTCTCCTCAATGCCCGCGTACTGAGGAACCTGTCATAATCGCGCTCGGTCAGCGGCTTGTATCTGTCGTCGTGGTAACTGTTGTCACTGTAGAACTTGAAGAATTCCTCCACATTCACATCTTTCTGTGAGAACTGTTTCTTCAGAATCAATGTCACTGCGCGGGCTTCGAACAACCTCTTTGTCAGCTCGCTGTTCACCTTCCCGAATTTTGTAGTCACGAACATTTTACGCGAGAATTTTATTCTATTACTTTGATACCTCGTGGTCGATTAATATCGGATTCGCGCCGCAGAATAGGTTCGTACGTTAAGACGGTACTAAGGAAATGTAACCAAATCAGTATTCGCTAATTAAAATGCTTAAGATTACGTCAAATTTCATGATAGCGTGATTATGCGATAGGTAGATAATGAAATACAAAATTGTTTAATTAGGCGGTGCTGTTTGCCAAAACACCCGCTTAACAAACGATCAAGTTCGAGGTCTTAACGAAATTGAATGTTGTGGCAGATTTGTTAAGATATGAAACGTTTTACTTCAATATCAAAAGGTTACCTCCGCTGTCAAAACAAAATAATGTTATTCCAAACACTGATTTGTGCATTGTATGATTTATTTATGAAACAAAGGCCAGCTAATATAAAGTGTAAACCTTACCACATCCGATGACTAAATATCTTTGTATAAATATAAATACCTACAAATACATTGCATTTTTTTTGCGTTTTATATCTGATCTATAGGCCTAAAACATCAAAATAATGATAAGTCAGAGAAACATTTTATATTTGTTTTGAAGCTGACATGCTGGCCATCATTTCGGTATCATCATTGTTCCAAATTTGAATTCACAGATTTGAAAAAAAGAAGAAAATCAGCGTTTGGTCGCTCATAAGGAAGCTTTGAATCAGCATTCAGAGCATCTTTAAGGCAATAGTTATTTGTTAAATTTTGCATAAACGGAGTATCGAAATTGTTTTTCGATACTCCGTGACGTTCAAATTATGGATACTGCACCTAAAGTAGCCGCGCAAGATGTGGAACTTTTTTAGTCTGGACTTAATCAGCGAAACGTAAGTGCAAATCTTTATTTAAGCCGTTCTGCCGTTCAAAGAATTTACCATGGATACTGGCGGCTTCCCGCGCCGTCCAGGAGGACCACGAAACCGGGTCACTGCAGCACGACTAGATCGGTTTTTCTTTATCACAAGCCTGCGTAATCATCACCTGAATTCAGCACAGGTCCAAGAGCAGCTCTGAGAATTTCATGGACTGACTGTTTGCGGTCGAACTTAGAAGGAGACTCGAAGAACGTGGCCTGAAACCTCATAGGCCAGCCAATGTTCCCAAACTGACTCGAGCTCACAGAATGGCGCGCCTACAGTGTGCACGCGAACAGTCGCATTGGACTGGACGTCAATGGAGCCAGGTTCTTTTACGGATGAAACCAGGATTATGTTGTATGGCAATGATGGACGTAGGAAAGTCGACCGAAGCCAGGGAGGACGCTTTCAGCAATGTTGCATTGAAGAGAAGGTGAGTTATGGCGGTGGGTCATGGACAGTCTGTCGCGGAATTTCCACTGAAGGAAAAACTGGCCTTGAGGTTGTGACGGAATTAAATAGCGACCGATACATTCGTCAAGGTGTAGAGGCTCATGTGATGTCATATTCTGAGTTAATGGGCCAGGATTTCATTTTTATGCATAATAATGCAAGGGCGCACACTGCAAGATTTGTTCGAGAATACCTGCATGTAGTATCGCAGTAATGCAATGGCCAGCAAGAAGCCCTGATATGAATCCAATAGAGCACTTATGGGATGAGCTGAAGAGGCATGTACGAACTAACCAACCAGATCTAGAAACTTTACAGGAGCTCAAAACTGCCACCTTGGAAGCATGGGAGAACATTCCACAGCACGTCATAGTGGCATTAATTAATTCCATGTGGTGCGGGCATGACGGCTTTTGTAAATGTTCTTGGAGGTAACGCAAGTTACTAAATAAACGTTTTCTCTATGTAAATCATTGTTTTCTTAAAAAAATCCACGCAATTTTTGACACTGAGAAATGCAAAAAGACGGCTTATTGCAGTGACTGGCTTCAAAACATTTTTTTGTCTTTGATCTCTATCTTTATTTTAAAAGATAGGGATCTTTAAACAAAAAGATGTAGGGTGGCTCTATTCAGGTGCCCGGGAGTGTAAAATAAATAAAAAAGAACATAGGAAATAAGAAACTACTACTTAACAATACATATTATGAGAAATATTGTGGCTCTTTTTTTTTTTTTTTGAGGGTGGGAAATCATCAAATAACTTCTCCCGCTCTGGGCGGAGCGGGAGGGTGTGTCAGACTCTTACTCACTAAAACCCACCCGTCTTCCGGTTGCCTGTGTTGCCAGGAGACTCGGTGAACCATAAGTACCTTCCCGCGACCCCGGCAGGCATCGGCCCTAGTGGACCCCTACATTTGTGCTGACATCTCTTTGAGGCGCGCGTGGAATACGACGCGCCGTCGACCCAGGCTTGGTCCTTGCCGAACGGTGAGCTACCCATTGCTCACCGTCCGCAAGCCCGCGCCTACGGTGGCCGGAAATCCGCCCGGGATTCCCGACACCCAGGGCGTCTCCTGCGGCGGCTAGGGGCGAGAGGGCGCGAAACATGCCTCTGCCTCAACCATCCCGTCTCCACCTTCGCGAGCATTACTGCTTCGCAGAAGGAGGTGACGGCTGCCCATGCCCTCTCGCTCCGTACCATGGCCTGAACCAGGGCCGGACGCGAGAGATCTCTGCCGCCGATCGCCTCCACGAGGACATGGCGGTGCTCTGCCCAAGCCGGCCAGACCTCCACCGTATGCTCCACCGTGTCCTCCGGGCGATCCACGCAGTGGTGACACCTGGACATTTCCTCCCGCCTTATCCGACACAGGAACCTCCCGAAACTGCCGTGTCCGGTGAGGACCTGCATCAGGCGGAAGGTGAGGACGCCGACGCGCCTCTCTAGCCACTCCTTAAAGAGGGGACTTATCGCCGCAATCGTGGCGTGCCCAGCACTGGGTTGCGATAACCGTACTTTCCATGATGCCATGAGATCCCGCCGGAGCTCCGTCCGCTGTGCCGCGATTTCTCGCGGCAATGGACTAACGCCCCGGCGTTTCGCCTCCACGCGCCACTCCCATACGTGCGCGAGGACTTTTGCCTCCAGATCCCATGGCAAAAATTGTCGCTCTGAGCGCACGACACCACGTAATAGATATAGACTTGGTATTTTATTTGCGATCTATTTCAAAATTAAGTGCTAATTTTGATTAAGAAAAACTTACACTGTTTTTACATGTTGATATTATACATATACGGCAAATAAGTAAACAGGACGGTAATCAGCATCCCCCAGACTATGGGTTATTGTACATTCTATTATAAATAAAACACCTACCAAACGTGAGGCTCCAGTCACACAGCAATGGGCCTTATTAGAAGGCTAAAAGTCACCAAAAGGGCAATGCAGAGGGCTTTTTTTTTTTTTTTTTTAGGCTGGGAATCATCAAATAACTTCTCCCGCTCTGGGCGGAGCGGGAGGGTGTGTCAGACTCTTACTGACTAAAACCCACCCGTATTCCTTCCTGTTGCCTGTGTTGCGGGGGCCTCGGTGACCCATAAGTACCTTCCCGCGACCCCGGCAGGCATCGGCCCTAGTGGACCCCTATTTTTGTGCTGACGACATCTCTTTGAGGCGCGCGTGGAATACGACGCGCCGTCGACCCGGGCCTGGTCCTTACCGGACGGTGAGCTACCCATTGCTCACCGTCCGCAAGCCCGCGCCTACGGTGGCCGGAAATCCGCCCGGGATTCCCGACGCCCTGGGCGTCTCCTGCGGCGGCTAGGGACGCAATGCAGAGGGCTATGCTTGGAGTTTCCCTACGTGATTGAATCAGAAATGAAGAGATCCGCAGGCGACCAAGGTTGCCATGGTATGGAGCGAGAGGGAATGGGAAGCCTCCTTCACCTCATCACCTCCTTCTGCGAAGAAGCAATGCTGGCGAAGGAGACGGAACGGGTGAGGGAGAGGCAAACTTCGCGCCCTCACGACCCTAGCCGCCGCAGGAGACGCCCTGGGCGTCGGGAATCCCAGGCGGAATTCCGGCCACCGTAGGCGCGGGCTTGCCGACGTTGAGCAATGTGTAGCTCGCCGTGCGATAAGGACCAGGCCCGGGTCGACGGCGCGTTGTGTTCCACGCGCGCCTCAAAGAGATGTCAGCACAAGTCTAGGGGTCCGCTAGGGCCGATGCCTGCCGGGATCGCACGAAAGTCCGAAAGGGATACCATGGACCCTGGCAACATTACGGGATTCATTGACTAGATTAACTTGGCGTAATTTCGTGAATAAACAGAAATAAATACCTACAGTACGTAGACCACGCGATCGTACAAAGAATATTTCTTCCACGTCTTTTTTCAGGTACTTAAAGTAAGTTTTAATTTTGAAGATAATCTATTATTTTCGGTTTAGTCATGGATTTATTGATCGTTTTCGGAACTGCTGTTAGAGGAACCTTTTCCTCAGGTATGTTCTGGGTCGCAAGAAAGTCCGAAAGGGATACCGTGGCCTCTGGCAACGCACAGGTAACGGAATCTAGGAACATGGTTGGGTTTTAGTCAGTAAGAGTCTGACACACCCTCCTGCTCCCCCCAAAGCGGGAGAATTGTTTTGATAATTTCCTACCCGAAAAAAAAGGCGAACCAAGATTACCGACATAGCCTTCGGGCTATGTCGGCACCTTGGTTGCGACCGCGTACCGGGAGACGTAGTGTTGGAAGGCCTCCTACAAGGTGGACCGATGACCTTGTGAAGGCCGCAGGAATCCATTGGATGCGGGAAGCACAGAACCGGTCGAAGTGGCAGTGCTTGGGGGAGGGCAGTGGACGTCTTTCGTCTGAAATGATGATGATAATATATCTCGTAATAGTTGATCGCTGACTGTTCACTGCACCAGCGAGAACTCTGTCAAACAAGCAACTCATTTTTAGTTGCTAGCTCTACTCGCTTCTCGCTAATCGCCAACGGTGGGTCTGGTGCCGAATCATTTTATACGGGCTATAGCGGATAATGTCATTCCAGCGAAGATTTAGCCCCGTCATATCGGATATATGTGTTCTGTGACTTGAGCATTTTAAATTATCTAAGAACGGAGCCGTTCTTAAGTGACATAAACTAAGGAGGTCTTATAGCTGTAAAATACTGATGTAAAAATAACACTGGCATGACATGACTGACACTTCAAAAGTCATGAATAAAAATAAATATTGACTGACACTAATGACGTTGGTCTTTTTTGTTTCAGAAGAATTACACAGAGTTACAAAATTTAATGTCTTTGGAAAACCTAACAGAAATGTATTATTTGAGCATGGAAATCTGAGATATGGAAAGAAAATAGGTAATACTGACGTTAATCCTCATAATAATTATACGTACTGTAAGATTCACGAAAGATGACTACGGCGCAGAAGGCATATTTTAGGTCCCTTTGGAGGTGCGAGGTGAGGCGCGGGCGGAATGCGTCAAGACCGGAGCGACGCCATTGGTGCGCGCGCGTCTCGTGATAGGCCACTCAGTCGCTATTCGTCTATCGCGGCGTTGACGCGCTCACACTGCTCTCGGGGTACAGTCGAAAAGAAGTGTTTCTTTGTTTTAAATTGTTTTTTATTCGTTAAGTTTCGTTGTTTGTTAAGTTTTTTCTTGAGATTTGTTATTGTGTTGAACTTATTTGCTATTATAAGCCATCACAATGCAGCGAGGAAAAGGCAATGCTTTGAATAGACAGTCGAGAAGTTTGGTGTACAACGTGTTTCAATATTTTTTACAAGATTTTAAAATACTCGAAGCTTACAAAAAAACGGCCGCGGCAACAAAGACGTACAAAGTATCGACAGTACAAAGAATTATAAAAGAAAGTAAATCTTCGCCGTTCTTAGTGGTTTTTCTGGTAAAAAGAGACCGCGCCGTAACCCTGCCTCCGACGTTGACGACTTTGACAAAGGGGTAATTATGAGATGTATCCATAGCTTTCATTTAACTGAAAAAGAATTGCCAACTTTAGAGAAGTTACGAGCAAAATTAAGTCAAGATATTAACTTTAAAGGATCCAAAACAAGTTTGGGTTGATTAATCAAAAGAATTGGATTTAAGTGGAAAAAAAAAAAACAAAATAACCGAAATATTTTAATAGAAACATCAGCTATTCGGTTGTTACGAATCAATTACCTAAAAAAAACTCCAAGAATATCGAAGACAAAATAGACCAATCATTTATACTGATGAATCGTACGTCTATGCTACACATGCAAAACCAATGGGCTGGGCTGACGGTTCTACAGCAGTTCTGAAAAAGCCTATCTCAAAAGGCCAACGTGTCGTAATCGTTCAGAGGCTGGATTTGTGCACAATGTTTTATTAACTTTCAAGTCGGGCACAAAAACAGGAGATTATCTAGACGACATGAATTTTGAAAATTACCAAAAATGGTTTCGAACTCATTTGGTACCCAATCTCCCACCGAACTCCGTTGTTGTGGTAGACAACGCCCCATACCACAACAAAGAATATGGCTCCGACATCTAATTCCCGAAAATCCGACATGCAAGCGTGGCTTACCAAAAATGGAATCAGCTTTGATTCCAATATGTTGAAACCTCAATTGTACGACATAATAAAAAATAACAAATCTCGTTTAAAGAAATACCCAGTAGACAAAATTGCGATGGAAAATGGTTACGATGTTCTCCGTCTCCCACCGTACCATCCGGATTTAAATCCGATAGAAATGGCTTGGGCCTTTATAAAGGGTTACGTGAGTAGCAAAAATGTAAAGTGGAATATTGGCTGCGTTATAGATTTAATTAAAGAAAAAGTGAATCTGATGGGACCAGAGGAATGGAAAAAACTATGTGACAAAGTAAAATCTATAGAAGAAAGCTATATAAAAAGTGACCACATCATGGATGTCCTTACGGAGGAATTAATTATACGTGTGGGAGAATCTGACGAGAGCGAAGATTCGACAGATGTGGTTTTCCTGAATCATCGGAAGATGAAGCGGATGACTTTAATATGGAACCCGGCCCCAGTTCCTCAAGTTCCACGATTCCCTCAAGTTCCATGATAGAGGGAATCATGGAACTTGAGAATAGCGATAGCGACTAAATTTAATGTGTTTTACATATTTATAATATTTTTAGTTCAATTTATTTTAACAAACATTTTAAATTACTTACGTTTGATTTATTTGCATAACCAGCATTTACAACATTACACAAATTATTTAACTAACATTAAAATATTATTTTGTCTTAAGTCTTTTCTTCATGAGTGTACGTGCGCAGACGGCCGCCCTTTGTGGTCATCTTTCGTGAATCGTACTGTAAGTACCTTCAGATATACCTTGATTATAGACTTAACACAAGTTTCTTGAGTGGAAGCAAAGACATGTATCACATTGTGGGACACCAAACGCCACCAGACGTAACATAATATCACGCCGTGTTTCCCCGAAGGGTTGGGCAGAGGTATACCTGTAGCACACTCGCATTTCGCCAGTCATGTTTAAGTCCCATGTAATAGGGGGCGAGCCTATTGCCATCAACCGAGCACAAATCCAGACTCCGGGATGCTACTGAGAAATTCTAGATAGAAAAACCCAATAATACTTTGCCCGATACGGGAAGCGAACCCAAGACCTCATGCGCCCCCAGACGTAAAAATAAAATATTATTCTAAATCAGAAGTGGAGTTAATTTTAAAAAAGAAATATTAATAACAAAACCAATTTTTATTTTAAAGAAAACTAATCACTATCTATTTACAACTAATACGTCCGTCCTGTCCGAAAGCCACCGCAAAAGTGAAGGGCCGTCGGTTGCTTCGATCTGCTACCGGTGCATCGCTCGCCCCACCGCTCACGTGATCCTACGTCACGATGACGCGATGCTAGGCCCCGCCCCCTAGTCTAATTCCTCTAACACTATATTATCCTTTATCTGTGTGCCCCGGTACTTCGTTCTCGCTTAGCGTAATATGATGTTAGCCTATTCCTCAATAGTTGGGCTATAAATCCAAAACGATATTTCATATCCATATTTCGATAGTTCCAGAGATTAGCGCGTTCAAACAAATAAAACAACAAATTCTTCAATCAATCAATCAACTCAGTCTATAACAGTCCACTGCTGGACAAGGCCCCTCCCAGGCTGCGCCACAACACGCCACAACACACGCCGCCTTTCGCATCCAGTCTGTCCCAGCCACCTTTTTAAGGTAATCGGTCCATCTAGCTGGGGGCGTCTCACACTACGCTTGCCGATACGCGGTCTCCACTCCAGGACTCGTCTGCTCCACCGGCCATCGGTCCATCGACAAACATGCAAACAACAAATTCTTCAGCTTAATTGTTATTATTATATTGTTAGTATAGGTCTTACGACTTCCACCATTTGAACGAATACGCGGGCAGAAGCAGTCGATTTATAACTCAGTCAAGAATATACAGATAGTCAAACATGTGATAAATATCATGAAAAAACTGAATATAAATGCGAAAGTGAGTTTGTTTGTTTGTTACGCTTTCACGCTAAAACGCCTGAACGGATTTAGATGAAATTTTGCACATGAGTAGACTATGGGGCCTGGGTTAGGACATAGGTTTATTTTTATATCGATATTCCCATGGGATCGAGACTTAATGCGGGAGAAACCGCGGGGCGCAGCTGGTAATACATAATTCTTTGTTTGATAACATCTGACGCCATTCAGCGTTTGTTTTCTGGAGTTGTTGGTAAATATTTTGGTGTACAAGACAATTTATCTAATGAGGCCCCAAGTACGGATTCTGCTTTCGAATTCCGACTGCTGACTGCTATGTGTCTGATCGGGGATCTTGATCATATACTTAACCCCTCTGATTATCTATAATATTATATATCGCTTACTGACTTCTGTACAATTGTTTTGAAATTCAGTGTAATGCTTTTGAAAAGAAAAGATAACATGAATGTCTGTATTTTTCTCTGTAAAACCATGCTATTTCATAATCTGTGACTTGCTAATAATATGATGTTTATAAACATTTTGGTGTGCAAGACAATTTATCATTACGTTAAAATATTTTGTTGTTTCAGTTATCTACCACCTGTTATCTATGAAAACTGAAAGTCATGGTGTACATATGCAGATTTGGTGGGCACAAACAACAAAGAAGATCACGGATGCCTGTTCTTTTTTCAAAATTATCCTTATTTTATAAAAAAAAAATATACTTTTACGTATCCCGGCGTTGCGTCGGATTTGCGGCGTTGCGGTAGTATGGGCCGAAGCCAAGTGCTACCCCTGGCAATTGGTTCTATTATGAGGAGATGATGGTGGTGAGTGCGTTTTTTCATGGGATTGTGTGCTGATGATGTGGAACAGTAGGCTTCTACGATGTGACTGACTTGCCCTGGAGGCACAGCCGGAGCTGCATCCTCGAATTATTTCTGCATTCTTCCATTTTTGAATTGGGACTGTATGTCCCCTTGGTAATGGATGTGCAATCGGAGAAGGCAACCGCTGCGTCAACGAATGTAACCCGATCTCTAGTGATCTTCTCGTGTATATCAATCACGTGATCCATAGTTTGATCCTCGGTGGTCACCGTCTTGTCGATTTCAATTGGCATACGGCTTTCATTGTCCTTGATCAGGATATGACTGAATTTCAAGTTTGTTTTCCTTATCGCGGGCACTTTTTTTTTTGGGTGGGAAATTATCAAATAACTTCTTCCGCTCTGGGCGGAGTGGGAGGGTATGTCTCTTAGGCTCGTAGACTCTTACTGACTAAAACTCACCCTCCTTCCGTTGCCTGTGTTGCCAGGGGCCTCGGTAACCCTTTTGAACTTCCACGCGATGCGGTCGCGTCTTTGGCGGTACAAATTTGCCGTCCCTGCCGCTGGTCCCGCTTCTTCGAACGAAGGTGCTACGCCTTGCTGAGCGATATCCCATGTGAGCGGAAACGGCTTATCCATATGCATGTGAGCGAAGAAGAGTGCGGGCACAAGTGAGTCGGGCCAGGTTGCTATTGAGCACACATAATTCGAAGCGGCCAGGAGATAGTTCGCTGCTGAGTCGAGCGTATACAGTATAGTTCATATTGTCACAATACAATTTTAATTGGTCAAGGACAGCTAATGAGACACAATTGATTTTCTATTGTTTGACTCTGAATCGGTGTCGCGCGGGGCTTAACAGGTTAAGAATAATGTGAAATTAAAAAAAAGGAGAGGTATTGGAAGAGAAATGAAATGAAGAAAAAAAAGAGATCTTGAAATGAAATTTACTAGGGCTTATATTTTTACCAACAAAAAGTAGGGCGACCATTGTTTTTTTTTTCAAGTAAATTGCAAATTTTGCATGTTGTAGATGCTATTAACACAATAATATTCCCAATTTATTTGTTTACAGCTGAACCTGCTGGAAAGCCTCTCAGCTAGCTTCTGGAATGAATAGTCCATATTCAATAGGAGAGGAGGACAATTCTCCAGATCTATATCTCCTTCACTGGATCGATGCGTCACGAGCTTCCGGCCTGTAGCTATAGCATTCTCATTCTCCGCTATAAACGCTTATACTCTGTGATCTCATCATCCAGATCAGCATCCTTCTCTTTTGTTTTCCTTTTCCAGTTACTCTATCCATTGAGCCCCCGAGTACGGGATTTGCTTTTGAACTCCGACTTCTGACTGCTCTATTGTGTCTGATCGGGAATCTTGATCATATACTTAACCCCTCTGATTCTCCATAATATCGTTTACTGGTTTCTGTACAATTGTTTGGAGATTCATTTTAATGCTTTTGGAAAGAATGTCTGTGTTTTTCTCCGTAAAACCATGCTATTTCATAATCTGTGACTTGCTATGCCTCGGCGTCGATTTCTCGCTGCCAGTGGGTGTGCCAGCAATGCTTGATCTCGGGAATAATCTGCAATAAAAAGTCATAAGTTTCAAGCATCGGTCGTGACGTTTTATACATATTACGTAAAGTGTTCAGACAGTCGAGTATTAGATTAACAAATAGTCTATATTGTTAAACGTCTATGTAAAAAAATGGCTGGGTTGAAAAGTCTGTATAAAAAAACGCCCAGGGGGGTAACCATCACCTCATATAGCAGTATTATTTCAATATTACTTCAGCGTGAGTAAGAGATGGAGCTATAAGTCCTGTATAGCTCCATCACTTTCCCACTGTGAAGTAATACGAGTATTATAATAATACTGCTACAAGAGGTGATGGTTAGCCCCCTGGTAGTTAAATGATTTACATTTACTTATAGATAGCCGAGTATTAGATTAAAAATATTCTGGATTGTTAAACGTTTATGTGTAAGCAAAATATTTAGGTTGAAAAGCTGTATAAAATAAAACGTCCTGAAAGTTAAATGATCTACATTTACTACATAACTCGATCGTGTTACCAGTTGAATGATGAACAATTTATAGAGAATTAAGGGAATTAAATACAAGTTCAAAAACTGAGGTTCTCTTGAATCTAAGACTGCCTTCAAATCGTGTGACAGAAGTTGGTTCCTAAAAAGATGTACCTAACTATCTAAATCATAGACAATAGTGTTGTCCTGTTGTCGTGTTATTGAACATAAATGTGAGTAGGCACGAATATTGCAATCAAATAAAGAAACATACAAGGTAATGGGTATGAATTGTTGACTAGATGCGATTATGGCTTGATATCTTTAAAACTCAATTTAAAAACTTTCAAAGTAGATTTGGTCGACCTAGCTCCTTCTAGATTTGCAAAAGCCTGAGCCAAGTATCCTGATACTTGATGACCATTGCCCACTTTGAAAGGGGCCTCTGATTTTTGAGCCCCTATGAAAGCCTTCTTTTCTTCAATATCCATATACGGATTATCTGATAGAACGATTCTGTTCGCTTGGATATATACTGCAAGCTCGCTTGTTTAATAGTTTCCAGGATCCTGGTCTTTTATGATAGAAAATTTTGATCCAGCAATATGGCTTCCATATCAGATTTGGACTGTGTTGAAAGAAGTGAAGAAGTTGAAGTGTTGAAAAAATAAATTTATTTCTCTTTGTTGTCGCTATTTCGATTGTTTTTGTTTAAGGTCAGAACAGAAGTACGTCGTACCTCATGACTCGTTTGTATTCGTCCATCATCTCATCGACTGGCTCCACTCGACTAGGGTCGTATGTCTTCAGCGCTAAATATGGCGCACCTGCAGACACGGCGTTTGACATCTGTAAACACAAAGTCTAACAAATCACAGGTCAAAGATTGTATTCCTTCCGTTGCCAGGGGCCTCGGTAACCCTTTAGTACCGCGACCCCGGCAGGCATCGGCCCTAGTGGACCCCTACATTTGTGCTGACGACATCTCTTTGAGGCGCGCGTGGAATACAACGCGACGTCGACCCGGGCCTGGTCCTTACCGGACGGTGAGCTACCCATTGCTCACCGTAAAGATGTCATGATGTGCCAGCGGTTAAGACTTCACGTCTCATGGGCGAGGTTATGCATCCAAATCCGGGCAAGTACCGATGTGCCGCACCTTATGCATTCCTTTTTTACTATTTTGGTACGAAACCCTATTATTTTATTTCTGTATTTATTGGCATAATCGGTTGAAAGAAACTGAAAGAGACACATTATAAGTTATATTGTTACTCGTATTACGTCTGGTGTCCCGCAAGGTGTTAACTGCGTTGTTGGTACTCGTACGATTTCAGAAAAAGTTTCTGCGTCGGATGTGAAAATTTAAAAAAATTAAATGATAAATAGCAATAATTGTTATGCTGTATAATAAAGAGTATTCCATCTATCTATGACCATCGAAACAGCTACTCTGGTGCATATTATATTTGGTAAACAAATGGTAAAGCAGTTGGTTTAAGTTTCTAGTGAAAGGTGTTCGCAGTTGTAAAAGTTGGTAGTTTAATGTACAGTCCATATACCTACTGCTTGTTTAGGGCATGCAAATTAATTTTTACATCATACAAAGGTACTTAAATAAAAAGGTACTTACTTTTAGGGCTCCCACACAAAACTGCGAATTCGCATCGCATCGCAAAAATCTGCGAGCTCGATGTCAGTTTTTCATAATAAAATGACAACGAGCTCGCAGATTTTTGCGATGCGATGCGAATTCGCAGTTTTGTGTGGGAGCCCTTAAGGTACTTTTTTTTACTAAGATATACAGAAAAATACCTATGTTCTAATAGGATTTTTAAATAAATACTCGTAAAATTACGATTAATATACATACCTAACAAAACTTAAATCCTAAAATGCTTTTTTTTGAGAACTAACAAAAATCTTGTTTACACATTATCTTTATCAGGATTTAATTGATTCCCGGTAAAAAAATTTTAAGACGTGTCTTCAAAAATTTTGACCGGTAATCAATTAAATCCCCACTTTTGCTCAATATCTTTTTAAAAAGATTGAGCAAAAGTGGTCGAAATGTCCACCACCACCAACGAGGCCTATGAAACTACCTAAATACTACTGAATAGTCAATTAAATGAGGAGTCATTTATATTTAACTATTTTTATAAATCTGTAACCTATTTAAATACTTAGATGGGAGCAGGTGACGTTCTGTAGTTTCTTCCTACCCCCATGGGGTGTAGGGTGGGTGTGAGTTTATTTATGTGTGAATGTAGGTATGTAAATACTTAGGTATAGCTAAATAAAAATTATTGATGCAATTGTTTAAAAAAAAATGAGGTAATCGTTTTCTGCGTCTGCATCGTGGGTATGATTTTAGAAAAACGTCTTTCCATTTTCCAAAGAGCAAAGTTTCTGCGTCGGCTGTGAAAATTTAAAACATGAAAAGCAAGCATTTCATGAGCGATTTAACGCTAAACGAATTTAAAATATCGTTCTGTTTCTGAGCCTTTTGATGACAGACAGCCAATAATAGTTAATAAATCAGTCTTGGGTTGGCTAGGATATCGTTATACAGATTCGATTCGTAACATCCGGCTGTTCATAGATTTTAGAGCCCACTGCTCCAGCTTCTGAACACTCGTTAAAGCTAGCTGCCTTAATAATAGTTAGTTAAACGTGTTTTAGGGGGTGAATAAACCTAAATGTGCTTTACTGGACATCATAGTAGCATCATATTAGTGTCGCTATGCATTCATAGATGGCACTATTAACAAGATAAAGTTTACATCATGACTGCCGCCAACTGCCGCCATCTACCGACCAATAAAGGCAACTAGTTTAGTTGTCTTCAAATGCCGTTAGATGGCGGTAGTTGTTTATTATTCTTGGCGTGTGTAGAAGGCGTAGTGGAGAGAGTTGAATGTAGGTGGCTTCATAGCTTGCGGTAATTCTAACTCAGTCAATACCTACATACTAAAATGTCAATATCGGCTTACCATTTGTCTGTTTGCTTCCATTTCGGCTAGCTTTATATTCAAGTCGTTCTTTAGTCCTTGCATCAGCACGAAGTCTTTCTCCAAAATACCTTGTAGTCCTGCGTTGGAAAAGATCATGCGTATTATAGGATTACCTACATAAAAAATAATGAGTTTGTCGTATCAATTAAATACTATATTAGTCAAAGAAAATAGATTATTTTTATTTATATTGGATTTTCATATCTTTTGCAGATCTCAAATCATTTTTTTTTATTCTCTCTTTAAGTACATGTGTTCTTACACGAAGTTCTTGTTTGTATTTACTGAAATGGCTCAGTTGCAGAACGCTCACTTCGCAAAATGTGTACCTACCGCACATACCTAGGTAGGTACTTAAACTAAAACAATCTCAACCATTGTCAAAAATTACGAATTCCATACGAACTTTCATCCCTGTTAAACGACTTTATGGGATGAATTTTCTAAAATCATTCACTTTTGGTAGGTATTTATGGAACTCTTGTGCAAAATTTCATGCTTCTAGACCCAGCGTTGTCTGTCAGTGAATTAATGACTGAATTTTAAGTTTTTTATTAAGTAAAAGATGACAAAACATAGACCAACTAACCAGCATTTTCCAGCAGTGTATCGAGGTCCGTGAGCGGGAACTCTGCTGTGGAGGGGGACAATAGTTGCGGGGTGGGCAATGGCGACGGTCGTGGATGTGGTGTCGTAGATGAAGCTGTCAATAACAGGGTTAAAGTCATATTATTTCAAATAGGCACATAAAGGGCACTTTTGAACGTCAAAATTTACAAAAAAGTAAAATTGATTCTAGTCGCCCCATTATCTGGTTAGGTCTTGAATTAATTCACTACTGGCCACTCTTTTCCATCCTAAGATGGTTTCCCTGATCGCCAAGCACCAGTTTTGATTCGGATAGGTCTTCGAATGATGCTGTGATGGTGATTTTCTTAAGCTAGCTAATGTTAATGTTCCCACTGGTGGGACGCAGGTCTCTCTGTGAGAGAGAGTTGCCTGTAATCTACTACGCGGGCCCAGTGTGGGTTAGTATTTTCTGGTGGTCAAAGATTGATTGGAGCAGCTGTACCTAGGTGGTAGGTTATTAAGAAATATATTTATATGTTGATAAGGAAAAAAGTTAGTGTTTATAGACAGTTACATAATACAAAATAGTAAGGAATGCGAAAAAAAATGTTGGAGACGTACGTGTTAAAAATTAAGTGGCAACATTCATTAGTTCCTGTTTTTGACACAGAAAAGTGTGTGGCGCTAGACGTATTGAGATAGAATCATTATCAGAAAAAATCACATTTGAATATCTTCCCTCCCCGAAGTCCGAATGTAAAGGAACATAATATTTGCTCTGTAATCATCTAATGTATATGTCGCCGCGGAGATTATTCGGCCGTTAAATAAGATTGATTTCGTAATTATAAGTTTATAATAGTACCTACCATTATTTACAGAAGTTTTATGTTTGTTAATTAATTAGAAAGCTTGGATTTGATTGGTAATGATTTTGACATAGCTGTTAATGTCAAGATCATGACTAATTAAATCTGGT
Source organism: Atethmia centrago (assembly GCA_905333075.3). Taxonomy (NCBI): domain Eukaryota; kingdom Metazoa; phylum Arthropoda; class Insecta; order Lepidoptera; family Noctuidae; genus Atethmia; species Atethmia centrago. Next base: position 22,546,327 of record HG995388.1, read on the forward strand.
AATGTTAGTAAAATCACATTCTGATTATTTTTAAATAACTTTTTATTTTGGAACATTGTTTTGTAAATACTACCTAAAAATTACTCACTTTTTAAAATGCAACGTTTAAACGTTATCTGTTTATTCGGCGGTAAAATACTATGTGATTGACGTTTGTCTCCGGTGGGGCAAACGAGTTAATAAAAGGCGCGGCTCGAGCGCGGAGCTCAGTTGAGCTGCCAATTCTGAAGAAAAAACATTGTGAGTAAAATCTATGCCTGTTTGATTAAAAATTATTGCATTATTCAGTAGTTCTTGTTTTTATTTTTCTTAAATCCTTGAGTCTGTTTGATAGATTAAACGTAAAATCCATTGTTGCTATAGCAGAATCGAAGACCATAATAAGGTCTGCGGTTCTGCGTATTTTTAAAAAAATAACCGCCCGTCTCAACTTCGACATCAGAAGTGGGATACTTACCTATTCTTTCTGTCCGTTTAATTTTTATTTTTCAGACTGCAGCTACCTACATTGAGCAAGTTATTCTGCGTGAAACTATGGATACACCAGACCAGGACGGATCAGCGGCACCGAGCGTACCAACGTGCAACGTGTCCGGACCAGACGCCGCCGGCGATGGCGGATCAACGACAGCTGCCAATGTGGCACTGCTACAACAACATGGCGGTAACGTACCACCTGAGTTTTACTTACATATGATAACGATGATGCAAAATATGAGTGAAAGGCTGTCGAAGCAACGCGATAAAGTTAAAATTACTGATGTATTTTTGCCTTCATATGACCCGGATGGCAACGTCGGGGTCCGCGAGTGGTGTAATCATATTTCTTCGGCTAAGACTAATTATGAGCTCAGTGATTATGATATTCGCATGAAAGTGACTAGCTTACTAAAAGGTCGGGCTAAGATGTGGGCTGATAACTGGCTCGTCACAACGTCCACGTGGGACGAACTGCGTCAAAGTATTATCACTACCTTTGAACCCGAAAATCGCTATTCAAGGGACGTGCTTAGGTTTAAGGAACACAATTACGATCCTACCAAAGACATTGCTGAGTTTTTATCCCGATCGTGGATTTTGTGGAGACGAGTTACTAAAGATAAACTTGACGATAACGATGCGGTGGAAGCGGTGATAGGAACAATTAATGACGAACGCCTTCGGATTGAACTCATGAATGCCAGAGCTACCTCAGTGCCAGAGTTAATTTCCGTTGCCTCATCCATTCGTGTTAAGCGTCCCAATCATCAAAATACCAACCAACCACCACCCAAACGTTTAAAATACGCTATTGATAATAGGAACGTCCCTTATTGTAGCTTTTGTAAGAAGCCGGGCCATGCTTCTCGTGACTGTCGTTATAAAAATACGCCAGTAGTTATAGATAAACAAACAACTGAGAAGACCTCTAGTGCCTCGGTCACGTCGTTACCTAAACAGAGTGACAATAGGCTCTGTTCATTTTGCTCAAAATCTGGTCATACATTTGATACGTGTTATCGTCGGGAAAAACAGATAACCTCTAATGTGAATTCATTTATAAAGAATAAACAGAGTTTAAATACTATGCGTATGCGAGTAGGTGATATTATTATTGATACGGTATTCGATAGTGGCGCGGAGTGCTCTGTGATGCGCGAATCTATTGCAAATAAGTTGCCCGGAAAACGACGACAAGTAGTTAATTATTTACGAGGAATAGGCCCGTTTCCTGTGGTTTCCACGAGTATATTAACAACGGTGTGTGTTATTGACAATATAAACGTAGAGATCGAATTTCATATCCTGTCTGATTACGAAATGACATCAGACGTATTGATAGGTGCAAATCTTTTAAGCGAAACTGGACTAACAGTAATCATAACCCAAAATAGTGCGACTTTGTGCTCCCAACCTCGCGTCTTGCACATGCGATCGACAACCGGTCTATTTGATGATATTAATCATGATTTGAGCAATACATCTGAGGTTGACCAACTGCTAACTCTTCTCAATAAATATTCTGCTATTTTCACTCGGGGTTTTTCACAAACTCGTGTGAATACAGGTCAATTAGAAATACGTTTAAAAAATCCAAATAAGTTTGTGGAACGAAGACCTTATAGGTTAAGCCCAATCGAGCGTGAAAAGGTTAAAGAAATTGTTAGGGAATTAATAGATAATAACATTGTACAAGAGAGCAAGTCCCCATATTCGAGCCCAATTATTCTAGTTAAAAAGAAAAACGGTGACGACCGCATGTGCGTAGACTACAGGGAGTTAAACTCGAACACTGTCCGTGATCATTACCCCCTTCCTTTAATCGCAGACCAAATTGATCAGTTGGCCGGTGGTCAGTACTACACAACCCTAGATATGGCATCTGGTTTTCACCAAATTTTAGTTGCTGCTGATTCTATAGAGAAAACAGCCTTTGTAACCCCAGATGGTCTATTTGAGTACAAAACCATGCCATTCGGGTTGTGTAATGCACCTTCAGTGTATCAGAGATGCATTAATCGTGCCTTAGGTCCTCTTTTGAGTCCGGGTAGTGCAGATGAAGCCCATAATGATAGCGTAGCTCAGGTTTATATAGATGACGTAATCTGTAAATGCCGTGATTTTTCATCCGGTCTCGGATACTTGGAAAGAGTCTTTATAGCATTACGTGAATCAGGATTTTCGATTAACATTGACAAGTGTCTGTTCTTCAAACATTCCATCGAATATCTTGGTAACGTGATAGAAAACGGCCAGGTTCGTCCCAGTCCTAAAAAGGTCGAAGCTTTACTGAAGGCCCCAGTACCAACTAATGTTAAACAGGTTCGCCAATTTAACGGTCTTGCGGGATATTTCCGTCGCTTTATACCCGATTTCGCTCGAACTATGTCTCCCCTCTACGAATTGACTAAACAGGGCGCTAGGTGGCAATGGACTCATTTTCATGAAGAGGCACGTCAAAAGATAATTTATCACCTAACTTCTACACCGGTCCTAACAATATTTCAAGAAGGCGAACCTATTGAACTATTTACCGACGCTAGTAGCCTCGGTTTTGGAGCGATACTCGTTCAGATTATTAACGGACGGCAGCACGTGGTAGCGTACTTCAGTATGCGTACGACGGACATAGAAAGTAGGTACCACTCCTACGAGCTTGAAACACTAGCTGTAGTCCGAGCAATCAAGCATTTCCGGCACTTTCTTTATGGACGCCAGTTTAAGGTAATTACCGACTGCAATGCACTTAAAGCTTCAAAGCACAAAAAGGACTTACTACCCCGCATTCATAGATGGTGGGCCTATCTCCAAAATTTAGAATTTGACATAGAATACAGGAAGGGCGAGCGAATGCAACATGCAGATTACCTGAGCAGAAATCCGGATCCTTTGACAGTCAACGTCTTGACCAATAATCTGGATTGGGTAAATATTGAACAAAGACGTGATAACCACTTGCGGCCCATCATAGATGCTCTGCATAATGGTGATGACGTCCCCGGATACCTCCTCGAAGACAACGTCCTTAAATTTGAGAGGTTAGATGCTATCTTAGGCTTACAAAAACTTATCGTGGTACCAAAGTCTTTCCAATGGAGCCTAATCAATACTTTCCATAGTGCTCTGAAACACCCAGGCTGGGAGAAGACCCTTCACAAAATAAGGGAAACGTATTATTTTGACAAAATGAGCACCACCGTCCGAGACTTTGTCGACAACTGTATTGTGTGCAGAACTTCAAAACAAACGTCTGGAGCTACGCAGGTACAATTGCATCCTATTGCCAAGCCAGTAGTTCCTTTTGAAGTAATACACATGGACATCACAGGTAAATTGGGAACCCCTAATGAGCAAGAGTACGTCGTGGTTACGGTAGACGCCTACACTAAATATGTGTTACTGCGCTACACTAATGACAAAAGTCAACACAGCACTTTGGCGGCTCTGAAGCAGGTCATTCACCTTTTCGGATCTCCAAGGCAAATAATCGTCGACGGCGGTCGCGAGTTTCTAGGAGAATACAAAAACTACTGTGATATGTTTAACATAGAAATACACTCCATAGCACCAGGCGTTAGCAGAGCCAACGGACAAGTCGAGCGGGTGATGGCAACACTGAAGAATGGTCTCATAATGATAAAAAACTATGAGACTCCAGACTGGCACACAGCGCTGGAAAGCTTTCAACTTGCCCTCAACTGCACTGTCCATAGAACCACAGGCATAGCCCCACTCGCACTACTCACTCGACGTCAAAACTGTGTCCCACCAGAGTTACTAAACTTAGTTAACCTGGACAATGCTTCAATTAATATTGAAGCCCTTGAACGCCATGTGCAACAAAAAATGACGCAGGTAGCTAATAAAGATAAAGCAAGGTTTGACAAAGGCCGAGCTAAAATTCACCGGTTTCAGAGAGGCGATTTTGTTTTGATAAAAAACAACCCCAGAAACCAGACTTCTCTTGACCTTAAGTTTAGCGCTCCTTACGAAGTTCACAGGATTCTAGAAAACGACCGCTACCTTCTGAAGAAGGTAGTGGGACACCATGGGCGGCCTCGCAAGGTCGCACACGATCAACTGCGGCGCGCCCCTCTACCTGGAGGGACCACCCAGGCGGCCGTGTCGCCTCCAGACGACCAGCAAGCCGGGCCTTCCAGCATCGGGGCAGCCCTGCAACCGCTAACCACGTCAGATGCGTTGCCGCCCGCAGATTAACGGTGAGAGTTTTCCATATTGATTACTAATAACTACTGATTGTTGTCTTTTCTACAACAAATAACAAAAAGATGCTATTGGCGTGTGGAGCGATCCAATAAGCCAATGAATTTATTTTAACCCTACCAAATGATGCTATTGGCGTGTGGAGCGATCCAATAAGCCAATTTATTTATTTTAACCAAAACCAAAAGATGCTATTGGCGTGTGGAGCCGTCCAATAAGCCACTAATAAGCCTATCCTAAAAGAATTAAAAGTCCCCTGTGTACCACGGCATACAAGACTGCCCAGAGCACAGCATCGACCTATCCCATCATCCTTAAAGCCTCTGTTCTATACAGCATCGACCTGTCATCCACCTATCCTTTCCTTTTACAAATAAATGAAATTCTGTTACTGTTGTCATGTGGAATGAGCAGAAACATTGTTAAGAAAAATAACTAAATCTACTGTTACCATGTGAACTGTTCAATAATGCTTAATGATAGCTATAGATAGCTAAGCTTACTATTTTCATGTGGGATGAGCAGTAGACACCTATTGTGTTATCATAATAAAAATATGATTAACTTGATCTGTAGTCACGTAGAGTGAACAGTAACTACGAATACATTTCCGCTAACCTTTACAAATAGGCTTGTGTGTACTGTGGAAGTGCCTGGCCTCACAATATTTATTTCTCTATTACAGATTACCCAAGAGCGATGCAGAGCACGCATCGCGCATCAGTATGGCCGTGTCGCCGCGGAGATTATTCGGCCGTTAAATAAGATTGATTTCGTAATTATAAGTTTATAATAGTACCTACCATTATTTACAGAAGTTTTATGTTTGTTAATTAATTAGAAAGCTTGGATTTGATTGGTAATGATTTTGACATAGCTGTTAATGTCAAGATCATGACTAATTAAATCTGGTAATGTTAGTAAAATCACATTCTGATTATTTTTAAATAACTTTTTATTTTGGAACATTGTTTTGTAAATACTACCTAAAAATTACTCACTTTTTAAAATGCAACGTTTAAACGTTATCTGTTTATTCGGCGGTAAAATACTATGTGATTGACGTTTGTCTCCGGTGGGGCAAACGAGTTAATAAAAGGCGCGGCTCGAGCGCGGAGCTCAGTTGAGCTGCCAATTCTGAAGAAAAAACATTGTGAGTAAAATCTATGCCTGTTTGATTAAAAATTATTGCATTATTCAGTAGTTCTTGTTTTTATTTTTCTTAAATCCTTGAGTCTGTTTGATAGATTAAACGTAAAATCCATTGTTGCTATAGCAGAATCGAAGACCATAATAAGGTCTGCGGTTCTGCGTATTTTTAAAAAAATAACCGCCCGTCTCAACTTCGACATATGTATAAGTCAGCCTGTGGCATATTCATTAAAATGTACAAGTAGTGTACTCCGTGTCAAAATGAACTGTGTAATCTGTGGTCTATCTGTGACACCTGTCAACAATAAAAAGGCCCGTCATCATGTCGCATCTGCCGTGTTTGATTCCATCCAATAAATCTATCCTAATCAGGGTGATCCCCACGAACTTTCAATAGTACGAACCCATTTGCATGGATTTGTTATGAATTGGCATGGTTTATTGGAAAATAACAACGTCTATTTATTTAAGAACTGCATCATTTGCACCCGGTGCGTATGCCAGTAATACTATTTGTGGGTACCAACCTGCTTATGGCTACTCCTCCAACATTATTTTGTTACGTGAACAGTCAAACGTGGACAGACAGACGGGTGGACAGACGGCGAAGGCTTAGATTAGAGTCAGCGTATCAACAACGTATACCACGTTGTTGTCATCTGACATTATCCTGAGCTGAGGGCCTTTTGGTATTATAAGCATGGTTTTCTTTCACTTTTTTTATAATTTTAAGGTACCTACTTTTTTTGTCAATGCGATTAAACGCATTTTTCTTCCTTTCGTTGTTTAGTCCCGTTTTGACGGTAACTTTATGAAACCCATAAAAAAGAACGTACTGCTGGTAGCGGGGTAGTCGAGGAGGTCCCATGCGGAAGGGCGGCGCGCGCGCAGCGTGTCGGCGGGTGGTGCGACCACGGCGCCCGCGGGCTCCGCAAGCCGCAGCGTGCACACGAAGTCGCAGCATGACAGCAACAGCTCGCACCGATTGTATCGCCTGTACTCACTGACAAACAAACCTTTTATGAATGAAAAGCTCATAAATTCCTCCGGTACTATAAATTTCTACATTTGACAACCATGTATTGGTAGTTAATAAAGGCTTAATTAAGAGAAGAGAATGTTATGAATGAAACATGTTGGAGGCTCTGCCGTGTAAGCTTGGTCCACACAGCGCCGGCTGGTCCAGACCTCCATCTGCGAAGCAGTAACGCTCGCGAAGGAGGAGGCGGGACGGTTGAGGGAAAGGCAAATTTCGCGCCCTCTCGTCCCTAGCCGCAGCTGGACACGCCCTGGGCTTCGGGAATCCCAGGCGGATTTACGGCCACCGCAGTCGCGGGCTTGCGGACGGTAAGCAATGGGTAGCTTGCCGTTCGAAAAGGACCAGGCCCGGGTCGGCGACGCGTTGTGTTCCACACGCACCTCAAAGAGATGTCGTCAGCACAAGTGTAGGGGTCCACTAGGGCCGATGCCTGCCGAGGTCGTGGGAAAGTCTGAAAGGGATGCCGAGGCCCCTGGCAACACAGGCAATGGAAGGAACACGGGTGGGTTATAGTCAGTAAGAGTCTGACACACCCTCCCGCTCCACCCAGAGCGGGAGAAGTTATTTGATAATTTTTACAGTCAAAATGGTTAAGCTAGTTGCCCATTCCATACGAAGTAGGTTCCTATGGAGAAAAAAGGGCCAAGAAACTCTTTGAAATCAAAATATTGCTACAAAATATTGGTTATATTATTCATATTGAAATCGTAGATACATGTGAGAACGGTATAGAAGGAAGTGCGCGGTAAGAGCGTGCATAGTGAAAGAATTGAATTATTAAAATTAGCCTTGCCGGCTAAAAGATGACCAGTCCTTAGTAACGGCGGTGGCGCCCGTTCACGAACATGACGCATGGATCAACACAATTCAGCTCAACCATTTTCAAGGGATCTAAATGATCCAACACACACGCCACCATCAGTGAGCATGACATACCTACTCTCAGCCGCCAGGGCACATTCAAGTCAATGAAGATGTGACCATTTTTTGTGAACCCTTGTAGGTACTTACAGTTATTCGGTACAATCAAGTCATTGTAGAAAATCTTGTGTTGGGAGTTTCAAATCTAATTTAAATAATAAGCAATTAATCATCAAATTATTAACACTTTCGCGGACGCTGAATGCCCATAGACGTCACAACAAAGCTTCTGTGTGTCGTTCATATATAGGTATGTATAGATAAAATAAAACTTACTACAGTGTAACGTTATACGTTGATTATATCTATAATTATTAACTATTTGCAAACCTACTTAATGAATAGTTTACGCTTGCAACTGATATATAAATAACTAAACATTCCAATCAGTTTTATAAAATATTGTGGCGAGCTTCGCGCACGAAACTGGTTTGTTGGTAGGCGTCTCCCCTCTCCATGCGCGTCGTTAAAGTTCGCGCACTTCCAGCGGTCCGTGGAACAATCTCGACCGGCGGCTTGACCTGACACTACGGAGCAGAGTGACCGTGTCTAGCGATCTATTAATTGTACCTGCCACTACCATCTTTACGCAACGAACAACATTTTGAAAAGTTACAAAGTTCAAACGTGTGTGCTACATCTATTAAAATTAAATAATATTTAATTCAGTGTAACCCCAAATCGGGGTTCTTCCGTACCGGAGTTTTTTGGTACCGTCGCTGCGAGGGCTGAGGCTGGTCGACCCTACAAGCTGCCTTAACCGCCGTTGGAAGACCAACCTACCTACTTGGCTGCCACCAGTCACCTACGTTCTGGGAACTACCAGGATAGTGGTTTTTCTTTAGGCGGGCTAGAACTTCACACGCGCTCGATATCGGGAACTCACGTTAACATATTTAAATATTAAATATTTTGTAATCATATTTATATACTTTTAATTAAACAGATGTACCTTGCTTCCAACAATATGTTGTTTTTTTTCTACCTGCAAGGCAACAACGTTACAGTGGCGCCCATACTAGTGGTAGATATCGAGCCGTGTTTAGTTCTCTTCTGCTAGGCATTTTTTTAGTTTCTTGGTGTTGGCTTTCTATGTCAGTAGTGTTAGTGTTTATAACTTGATTACAGGCTGTCAAAGGTGAAATTTTTCTATTCTATCGTATCAAATCTTGAAATATTTTAAATTTAAAAACTGTTAAAAAATAAAATACTACCCACATTTTTTTATTATATTCACGTTTGTTAGCCTGAGTACCTGATTTTGTTATGTTACTGTGTTAACATTTATTTTATTTTTTTTTGTTTTGTGAATTTTGCAACACACACCTCTCGGGTAACTTGTCGTATATTTTCTTAAATTTACAAAAATGTCCTATCCCATAAAATTTTTATCATTACAAAAGGCAGAATTGGAATATGAAGTAGCAGTTCGTGGTGGTGTATGTGCCGATTCTGTAAACGAGCTGCGGAAACAAATTGTTAAATTGATTCCTATCCTACCCTCTGAGGATATTTTAGAATCACATTTAGATCCTAAAGATGACTTAAAAGCGGTCAAAGAGTCCCTGTTAAAGTCTCATAATAACATAATTACCCTTAAATCTAAATTTGAAAAGAATTTGTTCACACGCACCGAAATCTTATTGCACCACGTATATCATAGACTTAATCGAATTAATTACTCAACCAGTGACGTAGCGGAGGTCTATAAAATTTGCTTGTCCAATTTCAATACTCAATACAAAGATATGACCTTACTTAGGCCACAAACTGCTTTGTCTACTCAGGCTCAGGTATCTACTCAAACGGAACCGGTTCCTGAAACAAACCTAGTGAATGTCCCTGTCAGTTGCGAGCGTAGGCTGTTTTCAGAAATAAGCAAACTGAAATACTCCGGAAAAACTTGCGTCCGTGCATTTATTCAGAAGGTGGAAGAGTTTATTTTGAGCAGAGCTATACCTCGTGAACAAATGTTCTCTTTGGCTTTCGAGATATTCACGGACGATGCTCTTCATTGGTTCAGATGTGTTAAAGATCAGGCTAGTACCTGGGATGACATTGTTTCTTTGCTTAGGCAAGATTTTAGCCAAAGTGACTTCGACTACAAATTTTTATCGGAAATAAGATCACGCACTCAGGGTGAACTAGAAAATATAACTATTTACATTTCTATTATGCGTGGCATGTTTTCCCGTTTGGATAGAAAGTTGCCAGAAGAAGATCAATTAGATATATTGTTGCACAACATTCGACCTTGCTATGCAAGTACGCTCGCATCATCTGCGGATATAACCGATATAAGTAGTTTACAAAAATTATGTAGGAACTACGAAAACATACAAACTAAACTTAAACAGTATCGCGAACCGCCTAAAGATAGTGCAGAAACCTTGGCTCCAGAATTCGCATATAAAAACCAGCCTAGCAATAGTAATTCTAGTAATTATAAAAATACTAATTCTAATTATAAATCTAACTACTCTAAAAATACTTTTGAAAATAATAACTACAAAACTAAAAATACTAGTGATACTAATTCAAATTTACACGTCAATGAAATGGCTCATGTATCTCAGGAAAAGAACAAAAATGTATACTGTCCTAGATGTAGATCTAAATCACATTCACTGGGTTCATGTAAACAACCACACTTTCTTATTTGCTTTAAATGCGGAAAGAAAGATGTCAAGTTTCCAGAATGTCCTAATTGTCACTCTAACGCAACAAAAAACTAAGCGGTGAGGGTTGCGGAAACAGTAATAGCACCAATTTCGATAAGAATGACTGGGATAATTGGCTCAAAACTGTCTCAAAATTTTGCTCTTGCTATACTGTTTCTTCAATCCGTAATAATAGTATGGACTACACACGGCCTTATGTTCCAATAAGTATTGGCAGTAAACCTGTTATTGGGTTACTAGACACAGGTTCTGCAGTGACTATAATGGGAAATGACTTCCATAAGAGTTTTATTCCATCTAATTACCAATGGAACATATGTCAATCTACGACATTTGTTGCAGCGGGTGGGCAGAAACTTTCATCTTTAGGATTTATTTCATTACCATTCACTTTAGAAAATCAAACACATAATTTAAATGTCCACATTATTCCGGAAATAAAAAATTCATTAATCTTAGGCATGGACTTTTGGCGTAAATTCGGTTTGTTCCCTAGTCACTTAAACACTGTTCTCTTTTTAAATCCATCAGACGCTCAGTTAGCTGAACTGAAGTCTGATTGCTCAGAACACCTACAGTCGTATGATCATTTATCACAAGACCAGAGGATTACAGCAGATAATATCATATCGCAGTTCCGTGAAATATCATACGAAGTACAAGGTCTTGGTCGTACTTCTCTAATAACGCATACCATTGACACTGGAGAAGCTGCCCCCATTCGTCAAAGGTATTATAGAATGTCTCCAGAGAAGCAACGCATATTAGTGGAGCAACTAGATGAGATGCTGGGAGATGATGTAGTTGAACCTGCTGAGAGCCCATGGTCATCACCAGTACTACTCACACCTAAAAAAACTGGTGAGCTTAGATTTTGCTTAGACAGTAGAAAATTAAACGCCGTCACAAAAAAAGATGCGTATAATTTGCCTTACATCTCTGAGATCCTTGATAATTTACGCGACGCTAAATATTTAACCAGTTTAGATCTATCTAAAAGCTTTTGGCAAATATTGATCAGTGAGCAGGACAGATGCAAGACCGCGTTTTACATACCAACCCGTGGCACTTACCAGTTCAAATCTATGCCATTTGGTCTTACTAATGCACCAGCCACACAACAACGTTTAGTTGACATTTTGTTCTATGGACCAGAATTTGAACATCGCGTTTTTGTATTTGTCGACGATATTATAATAGTGTCTTCTACTTTTGAGCAGCATATTTCTCTACTGCTTCTTGTTTTAAAAAAACTAAAATCTGCTAACTTAACTATAAATTATAAAAAGAGTCAATTTTTCCGAGACAAACTAAAATATTTGGGTTATGTAGTCGATGCTAACGGTTTACATGCTGACCCAGAAAAAATTGATGCAATTAAAAATTATCCTACCCCCGCTAATAGAAAAGAAGTTCGTCGATTCTTGGGCGCAGCTTCTTGGTATCGAAGGTTTATACCAAATTTTAGTTCTTTGGCTTCACCATTGAACAAACTAACCTCACAAAGCAAAAAAGCACCATCGTTTGTATGGTCTAAGGAAGTTGACATAGCTTTTAATAAATTGAAAGAATGCTTAGTTTCTGCTTCGGTACTCTCGTGTCCCGATTATTCAAAACCATTCGAAATTCACACCGATGCGAGTGACTACGGTATTGGTGGTGTGTTGACCCAAAATATTAATGGTGAGGAGAGAGTCATAGCCTACATGAGCAAGTCATTGTCCAATCAAGAACGCAACTATAGTGCTACCGAGCGTGAAGCTCTTGCTGTTCTAATAGCGGTTGAGCATTGGCGCTGTTATGTGGAAAATGGCCAAAAATTTGTTGTCTACACGGACCATTCTGCCCTTAAATGGTTTTTAAAACTAAATAACCCTACAGGTCGATTAGCTCGATGGGGTGTACGACTATCTGCGTATAATTTTGAAATAAGACACCGCCGTGGATCTGAAAACGTAGTTCCAGATTTTCTATCACGTTCTGTACCTATTACCGCTGTTGATAGTCTTCCTATTAATACGCAAACTACTGACGCGTGGTATCTCAACATTTATAATGGTTGCCAGTCTTCTCCTACCTCGTTTCCTAACTATTTAATAAAAAACGGAAAACTGTATAAGTATATGAAAACTATGTGTCCGTTGCGTAGAGAATTTGAATGGAAGGAGGTAGTACCTGCGGAATACCGTAGTACTGCATTGGAAAAGCACCATTCCGAACCTTCTGCAGGGCACTTGGGTGTCTTTAAGACGTATAGACGGCTCGCTTTATGTTATTACTGGCCAGGCATGCACGCGGATGTTCAGAAATTTATTTCAGCTTGCGATGCGTGCATAGCTCATAAGCATCAAAACCATGCCCCTTTAGGCAAAATGGGTGAGCCTAAAGTATGTTCTAGGCCATTCCAAACTATTAGTGTAGATCTAGTCGGACCTTTGCCTCCATCAAGAAAACAAAATTGCTACATATTCGTGATTACGTGCTGTTTTAGTAAATATTGCCTTTTATTTCCAATTAAGCGGGCAACCGCGGAAATTATTACTAGAATCCTTGAGGAGAACGTAATTCTCGTACATGGGATACCCTCTACTATTATACTTGATAACGGAAAACAGTTTGTTAGCGCTACTCTCAAAAGACTGATTACCAAATACAAAATTCCCAATTTACATTTTACTCCAAAATACTCACCTCACATCAACACAGTTGAACGTTATAACAAAACTATTATGACTGCCATTTCTACATTTATTGTAGACGATCAACGTGTCTGGGATCTACTAGTACCAAAGATTCAGTTTGCAGTAAATAGTTCTGTAAACGAAGCAACGGGCTATACTCCGTCATTTCTTGTATACGGACGTGAACTGGTTACTTGTGGTTCACAGCATGTCGACTCGGAAAACGATGAAGACATTGTTTTTGTACCTCGCGATTCGTATGCAGAAAACCTAGGCTATTTATCTTCTATCTTTAACAAGGTGCAAGCAGCGCTTCTCCAGGCACATGCTAGAAACTGCCAGTCTTACAATTTACGTAGGAAAACTGCAGAGTTTAATATAGGTGATGTTGTATGGAAGAGAACTTTCTATCAAAGTGACAAAGATAAATATTTCAATAAGAAGTTGGCTCCTAAATTTATTAAGTGTCAAGTTATTGGAAAAAAATCTCCATTAGTATACGAATTGGCGGATACGTCTGGAAAACCTATCGGGAAATGGCATATTAAAGATATCAAGTTAACTAATTACAAAGACTAAAGCGAAAACTAAATACTTAACTAAACGAGGAAAGTTAATACAAATCGATGATTGCAACTATCTAGCTAACTATGTACATTCATACTGTTGTTAAAACAAATTTAATATATTGTAATCAATTACCAACCCTAACGTACGTATTGCTAAAACCATCTACCAACACATAACCAAATACTAACTGCTATATTATTATTTATTTAAATTCTAGGTATATTCTTACCATATACAAAGACTATTTATAGAATGACGGTCTATCACATCATTAAATTCTGTAGTACTAATTATACTATCGGTCCTACAACCATAGTAAGAAAGCGATCATGGTTCAACCCCATGAATTTCTTTTCCCTATACCAATGGCTCTACACCATAGGTATTCTACAAAGTTTTGTATAGAATATTATCAGTATGGGATTGGTTATGTGTGGACTGCTCTGTACTTACAATGTTACTGCAAAAATTGCATTTGATTCTCGGGAGTGTTTTGTGCAGTATTTAAACCAAGACCCTCTGAATGATAGCATGCGGTAACACATGAGCTAAAGTGTTGCTGCCGATCAAACGATGAAAGAAAAAAAAAGAATGATGAATGTTAGGGATAGGAATGAATGAGTAACGTTAATCAGATGACTTCAGAAGCAGTAGCAGTGGATTTTACTTAGGAAAAATCCTACGCTAAAAAGGGGGATACTGTAACGTTATACGTTGATTATATCTATAATTATTAACTATTTGCAAACCTACTTAATGAATAGTTTACGCTTGCAACTGATATATAAATAACTAAACATTCCAATCAGTTTTATAAAATATTGTGGCGAGCTTCGCGCACGAAACTGGTTTGTTGGTAGGCGTCTCCCCTCTCCATGCGCGTCGTTAAAGTTCGCGCACTTCCAGCGGTCCGTGGAACAATCTCGACCGGCGGCTTGACCTGACACTACGGAGCAGAGTGACCGTGTCTAGCGATCTATTAATTGTACCTGCCACTACCATCTTTACGCAACGAACAACATTTTGAAAAGTTACAAAGTTCAAACGTGTGTGCTACATCTATTAAAATTAAATAATATTTAATTCAGTGTAACCCCAAATCGGGGTTCTTCCGTACCGGAGTTTTTTGGTACCGTCGCTGCGAGGGCTGAGGCTGGTCGACCCTACAAGCTGCCTTAACCGCCGTTGGAAGACCAACCTACCTACTTGGCTGCCACCAGTCACCTACGTTCTGGGAACTACCAGGATAGTGGTTTTTCTTTAGGCGGGCTAGAACTTCACACGCGCTCGATATCGGGAACTCACGTTAACATATTTAAATATTAAATATTTTGTAATCATATTTATATACTTTTAATTAAACAGATGTACCTTGCTTCCAACAATATGTTGTTTTTTTTCTACCTGCAAGGCAACAACGTTACAACAGGAGACAAAAGTTTATTCCTTAGTAAATAATTTAAATGACAATCAGAAAAAGGTTGTAAAATTAGACTTATCCGGCGGCATCCATGCCAGAATATTTTATTTCCTGTCATTCGCACTT
This sequence comes from Atethmia centrago, assembly GCA_905333075.3. Taxonomy (NCBI): domain Eukaryota; kingdom Metazoa; phylum Arthropoda; class Insecta; order Lepidoptera; family Noctuidae; genus Atethmia; species Atethmia centrago. The sequence continues at coordinate 22,561,621 of HG995388.1, forward strand.
TTAAATTACTTATATTTAATGTTTATTTTTAGTAGCGAAATACGAAATTCCAACACGCCTTTCGACGCATCGCCTGCCCGCGCTATTACTTAATTTTCGCTTACCGTTCCGTTAACTATTTTCTTTTTGCTCAGCTGCTAAGTTCGTAGCGTGATGTTAAGTAGCCTCTAAGCTTCCCAAAGAATTGGGCTATCAAATGCAAAAAGATTTTTTCCATATCCGACTGGGGTAGTTCTAGATTAGCTCGATCAAACAAACAAACGAACAAAAAAATAAACTCTTCTGTTTTATTAACAGTATAGATATATTACTAAAAATGGCATGTATATCGTAAGCCATAATACATAATCCTTGTTACTGTATTCTTAGTACTTAATTAGTAACCATCACATTTATTTGAATACTAGCGCGGTAACTGCATAAAGATCTCGGAACAAAATAATATTATTCCAATAGTACCACCGAATAAGCTTTGATCGTGTTTCACCTGCTACAGTAGAAGGTGAATATTTCATAAGGTTAAAAGGGCAGTCATTGATATTTCATCGATGATTTGCCAATTTATCGATCTCCAATTTTGGCGCTCTATATACTCTTTCGCCTTTTCGCCAGTGAAAGATCGTTATGTTTCAGCAGTGCTATTCTGTAACCTTTTCACCGTGAAAACTTAAGTGAAGTGAACGTGGAGTGAACTGTCAGTATCATCCCACCTAATACTAGAGATGGACCAAGGATTACATTTACAATCATAATCGAGATTTTAATAATATTTTTATGCTAATTCTATTGATCATAATCAGTTAACTGATTAAATAAACGCAATCCCATGACCTAACCGCGATGTATTTTGAAGAAGCGATAGTGGATTGACTAGAGTAAAGACTGTGCGACGTTATTCAGCGTTGTTATTAACCCAAGTCTATTCAATAAGAAAAGATAACCAAGTGTGTCAAGTGATCGAGTGCTAAAAGTGTGTCTAGCTGACGGACCATAGAATTATCCCCTCACAAACTATATGGAAACCTAACTAAACGATGTGTGTGTCTGTGTACATAAGCTATTTGAATAAAAAAGTGCGGTTTATTTAATAAGTAGGTACCTTTCTAATATTTAAGTTTAGGTAGGTAAATTTATACCGACCTACGCGTTGCCAATATAAATAATAAAATAATATTCATAAAATCACCGTCATCAATACTATAATAAAATTCAACAGTTCAACTGACACTCGCGCAGCGCGCGCACGGGCCGGCGGGCGGCTAGGCTCACTTCATCCAGCCCAAGTGAAGTGGTGTTGCTATGGCAACGAGAATCGAGTGAAGTGATAAGATCACGACACTCGCGCGTCGCGCTTACCGACTCACTTCACCTAGCTGATTCACTTCGGCGCGGGTGGTTACTATGGTTACGAGAATCGGGTGAAGTGATAAGATCACGAGGCGCAGTTATTAAATATACCTATACTTTCATATGTAGGCACAATGTTTACCAACATTTTGCACAAAGTTTTGTATGGTTTAATGAGTTTTCTGCGGTATCAAGATGAGTTTTTTTTTTATTTGCCGTTTTTTTTTTTTTAAATAAAAACAAACAAGAATTTGGTTTTACCACCTTTATATCAAAATCCAAAATGGCGGCTACAAACATTTTTTATCAAGGGTGTCGTTTTCATGGTTTTCGGGGGTCTTAAAGCCGATAGTGAGGTCAAATCTAAAAAGCAAGATGGCGGCTGCGAAAATGTTCAGATTTTTCATCATGGGTATCGCTTTCATGGTTTTGGAGGGAGTTAAATCCGATAGTGAGGTCAAAATTAAAAAGCATGATGAGTTTCTGACTGAATTTCTGTTTTGCTATTTTATTTTAAAAAAACCTAAATAGTAACGTTTCAACACTTAAATAATCGTTTTTAAATAATATAAAATGATCAATAGAATTAGCATAAAAATATTATTAAAATCTCGATTATGATTATAAATGTAATATTTGGTCACTCCCTAGCATCAGTGGGATGACACTGACAGCTCACTCCACGCGAGTTTTCACGGTGAGATTTTTACAGAATCGACATGCAGATCGCTTGGATTATGTTCTCTTCCCTTTTTTTAAATAGGAAGCGCAAAAGTCAAGTGTAGAATGCTTCCACCAATAAATCATACCGCTACGCCAGTTACCACAGAGACTATTACGATTTTAGGACTTAACCATCCAGAGACTGTTACGATTTTGGGACTGTTACGAATTTGCTCAGTCATGACTTTCAGAGAAAATCTTTTTCCAAGACTGCTCTGTTTGTGCCCGCCCGTATACGGTCACTCAACTCGTCCACCTTACGTTTGCTGACAGACGCGGACGTGAATTGCGACGTAAAAAGGATAATTCAAATCTGTTTTAATCAAACTAAAGGGTCTCTTTACTTTAACCTTAACTACATTAACCTGGCCCTTTCAAAAGTATTTATTTGATACCTAAATTTACCTAAAAAAATGTAATTTTGTCTCTTTTTTTGATCTCCAGACTACATACATAAATTATTATTATACCCCCAAAATTCCCAAAATTTGACACCAGAGAGGTATGTTAAAATTCTTCAAGCCGATTAGGCAAAGCGTCTTAAAGAAATACACATAATGCATACATATACATACATGGGTAATACTCGAACGTGTGCGTTACCCCAGCAAAATAATGTCGAAAATAGTCATTTAAATCTTACAGATAATTAGTTGCCCAGCTTCTGTAATTGTTGCGCACATTTTTAAATTTGTTGCACTTATAGTTTTTTAAAACTGTAAGTGCAACAAATTTATTTATTTTCGACATTATTTTGCTGGGGTAACGCACACTACTCGAACACATTACAAGACCCCTTCCTCCTCTTTCTGGGACATTTGGGTGACAACTTAGTTTTAGCACTTGGAGCGTGGAAATCGGATATCATGGTATGGGCATGTGATGCGAATGAATGAGGAAAATGTCATGTGGAAAGTTTTGAGTATGAATGTGGATGGCTATAAGAGTAGAAGAAGACCAAAGGAACGAAGAATGAACGATGTGAAAGATGATTTGACTAGAAAGGAAGTGACCGAGATGTCGACTATTAGATGATTTTAATATTGATGTCTTAAAACCGAGTATCTACTACTAGGTTACAATTTGAAACTTGCTCTTAAACAGCCAACTCGAATGGCTAGTGGGGCATGTATAGATAATTTTGCGCATAATTTTAAGAAGAGTTGTAAGACAGACGTACTTTTTTTTTTTTTGAGACTGGGAAATCATCAAGTAACTTCTCCCGCTCTGGGCGGAGCGGGAGGGTGTGTCAGACTCTTACTGACTAAAACCCACGCGTATTCCTTCCTATTGCCTATGTTGCGGGGGCTTCGGTGACCCATAAGTACCTTCCCGCGACCCCGGCAGGCATCGGCCCTAGTGGACCCCTACTATATGTGCTGACAAGACAGACGTACTTGCGTTTGCTTTATCAGATCATACAGCACAGCTACTGCAATGTCCAGTTCCCAATGTATATAATATCAAATCCTGGTATATAACTAGAAGAGATTACAGTAAAGATAATATAGAGAAATTTAAAAATAGCATAAACAGTCTCATATTTTCGGAGATGACGATCCCAACGTAGCTTACAATGAATTTATCGACATATTCAAGTTATTTTACGAGTTGTGTTTTCCGTATAAAGAAATGAAAATAAACCTAATCAACAAACCAACATGGCTTTCACGTGGCGTTAAATTATGCAGTAGGAAAAAAGAAAACTCTTGTGGCGATCCAGGTTGAAACCCAACATGACAATAAAAAGAAATTCACTACCTATTCTAGACTATATAATAAAATAATTAATTTGACACAAAAAGCTCAAAATAACCACAAAATACAGCAATCTAAAAATAAATCAAAGACTACATGGCAGGTAATTAATCAGATAAAGTACAGTATCCCTAAACAACGAATTGAGAAACTTAAAGTTGGTAATAAAATTTTATACAAACCTTATGATATCGCTAGTGCTTTTAATGACTTATTCGTTGACAAAATACGTCCGAAAATAGATGTTGACTGTAAGCCGAAAACATGCATCTCGTCCATGAAACATAACTCAATGTTTATGGCATCCAGTACACCACACGATTTGAATAAAATAATAACGTCGCTAAAAATACTAACAGTGTTGGTTTTGATGGAATCGCCACAAAGATACTGAAGTCTGTCTCAACCGCGATATGCGAACATTTAAGCCACATACTGAACCTTATTATTTGTACGGGTTAATATCCAGATGCTTTAAAAACATCTATAATAAAATCCTTATTTAAGAAAGAAGATAAGGAGTTGATGGAATATTATAGACCTATTTCGCTCATACCGGTTATTTCGAAGATCTTTGAGAAATACATTTGCAGGGAATTATATAATTATATGGATAAATATAATATACTTTGCGAAGAACAAAAAGGATTCAAACAGCACAGAACCATCAATATATGTATGACTTTTTGAATCCAATTATGAGTAGCATGGATAAACGATCCCCCATATACGCTATATTTTGCGATATGACCCAGGCGTTCGATTGTGTCCATTATTATATATTACTTAACAAATTAGAAGTCTATGGCATTAGAGGAAACGTGCTCGAACTTATAAAATCTTACCTGGAAAACAGAACACAAATAACAGAAGTTAGCATCATTAACATAGTTACCAAACACGAGGTCTCGAGAACGTAAAATCTCATACGGTGTACCACAAGGAACCGTGATAGGCCCGTTTTTATTTATTACTTATGTTAATGATATGCCCATGTCCCTTGAAGATCCTATAACTAAGTTTGCAGACGATAGCACTATAACAATCCCATGTAAAAGTACAAATACGTATGAAAATGACATAAATAATTCTCTTGACGCGCTAATTAAATGGCTAGACGAAAATTATTTAAATATTAATTTACGTAAGACAAAAATAATGCACTTTAGACAACGTACTCCCGGCGGAACTAATTTCAACATCCATTACAAAAATGACAAAATTGAGGAAGCAGAGGATACCAAATTTTTAGGGTTGCAAATAGATTGCAACTTAAATTGGAAAGCACTGGAGACAGTCTGTGTAAAAAAATTGAGTTCATCCACATATGTGTTATACACGGTGACATTTGAATCACAGTTTTGCTAGAACAAACGTTGTTCAGACCATGGTCTACTACCATTCTTTAGCATCAAATATGTCATTAAAACAAACTAAACTAGGCGTTCTCAAATTAGTCTTATGTTGCTCAAACGTGTTCAAACATTAACCGTAACATCTAAGTACTCATCGCGGTAGCGATATAGCATTAAAAAGATTTATTAGGAATCCACGTGGACTACAAGGATGTCCGGCCAATGCGGGTCGAAATGCAAATAAATCATTAGCCAATGACATGCAATTGCGCGAAATACCGCACCGCCCATTTCTTTTGTTGAACGCCGCGAGCCGCGCGAGCCGTCCCGGCGCACTATGGAAAATCGTAGAACAACTGCTGATTAAAAATGGTTTTTGTCAATGTCGCTACTGGCATGCTTTTTTATTTTACTCAATAGTTTAAGGACCAAACTAGACTATAATATCAAAAAATTATAAATAATAAATGAAATGATTTTTCTACAACACCACAAACTTTATAGTTTTGACGGACGTCCATGTCAGGCCCGTTCACTTCATCACTTTTAAATTGATTTTATTGTTATACGTTACAGGAAAAGGTATAATGTATTATATATTTCTGGAAACCTCGTCTTTTGAAGAATATGAAACAGCTAATATGTATTTAATGTTATGTTAAGGTTCACCTTAAAATAATTGCAAAATAAAATATGGTGAAAAAAAAGTTTTTTTAAAGTTCAACGAGACTTTTGACAGTTACCCACGTTTACCCCTGCTTTACATTTAATGTTGATTTGTAGCCTAACTATCCATAAACATAATCAAATAATAACAGCTGCGGATATTTGCGGGTTTCGGAGTAATTAATAAAAATGTGATAAGAGTCAGAAAACGGAAAACCGCTCGCTATCTATCGCGGTTTGAAATGTTGCTGTTTACATCAATAGTTTGCGGTAAGTTTTGTAATTTATCATTGATATTAGGGCATTTATCTTTTTTGCACTCATGTTGCGTGTGAAAATATTAATCAACAAAATGCACACTACCCTCATATTTCAAATAGTATATAAACAGTGGTTTCATTCCATTGTAAATAACAAAATAGTGGTGAATTAACAGAAGTGTAATTACATTTGTTGACTCTTCAAAATGTCTACTTTCAAGTGTTCTAAACGTGAAATAATACTTTCGTATATCGAAGGAGGAAAATCGTTGGAAGCATTATCAACAGTTTTGCAAGAAAAATATCATGTGTCTGAAGACAACTTATGTTTCATCCTCAGTGATTTTCAAAGACTTTATTATTCCCGCTTTTAATAAACGCTGGAACGAAGCTTCACGGAACAAGGATACATTTTTAATGAAGAACAGTAATTGGTTGGAATCAGAATATTCAATAACTTTACCGGACTCTGAAGACGTTACAACCATCTCCACACCATCTACTTCTTCTGGGAAACGTGGAAGACCGTGCGTATCTTATCCAGACTTGTCAGAATCCAGTAAAAGAAGAAAAAATACAATGTTACTTAATGAATATGGATTTGAACACGTCTATAATGCATATCTTCACGGGTTACGTTCGATAGTAGAAGGAACAGAAGCTAAACTTGTGGAAACATTAAGGTTTGCTGACAGTGAAAATAAGACCTTATTTTCGAGTCTCATAGAAGACGCAAGGCAGACCAAAATGTTAACGGATGAAGAAGCATTGAGCGTATTTATTGACTTGGATTTAACGAAAGCACAATATTTGTACTTGAGAAATTTAACGAACGAACGAAAATGTTTTGTGCTTCCGCCATATTACAAAGTGCAAGAAGTTAAAACTACTTGCTATCCACCGTCTTCAGCCATAGAAATTACAGACACAAGTGCAAAAATAGTAAGACTTCAAGATTTATTAGATCACACTGCAGCTAGAATATTGACAATAGATTCAGTCTATAGGAATGGATTGAATAACTTACTTCTGTATAGTAAATGGGGCTGTGATGGCTCATCCGGTCAAAGCCAGTACAAACAGAAACTGCCAGAAGAGTCTGAACTTATTTCTGATTCGAATTTATTTATCACTTCTTTGGTGCCTATTAAGTTAATTAACGAGCTAACAGGTGATGTTGTCTGGCAAAATCCGGTACCTTCATCTGTTCGTTTTTGCCGGCCTATATTAATAGAATTTTGTAAAGAAACTCCCGAGAAAACTAAAGCCGTTGTGGATGAAATAAAGGGTCAAATAAATTCCTTGAGTCCATCATTAATTAACAAAGAAGGTGAGGGAGTGCAAGTGAAGCATGATCTCTTCCTTACAATGATAGATGGTAAAGTAGCTCAGGTATTAACAGATACGCCTTCGGGTTCCACATGTACAATATGTGAAGCTACTCCACGCCAAATGAACGATTTGACAAAAGTGACAGCTAGGCCTGAAAATAAAGATTCTTATCAATACGGACTGTCTACTTTGCACGCCTGGATTCGTTGTATGGAAATGATTTTACTATAATCTGTCTTTCCAAACATGGTCAACCACAAGTGAAGAAAAGAAACGACTAAAGCAAGAGAAGAAAACCCTGGTACAAAGGCGTTTCCGTGAAGAGCTAGGATTGATCATCGACAAACCAAGACAAGTAAGTGGTAATTCTAATGACGGTAATACTGCCAGAAGATTTTTTCACAATGCAAGCTGCTCTGCTGAAATTACAGGAGTGGATATAAATTTGATTAAACGACTTTACATAATTCTGCAAGCTCTTTCATTGGGTGTAATGATAAATGCTGAAAACTTTGGCAGTTATGCTATGGAGACTGCTAGGATCTATGTGAGCAATTATGAATGGTATTACATGCCATCTTCAGTTCACAAAATTTTGATTCATGGAGAAAGTGTCATAAAGCATTTTGCAGTACTTCCTATTGGTCAACTTTCGGAAGATGCACAAGAATCTCGCAATAAGGTTTATAAAAAAAATCGTCTTCATCATGCTAGAAAATGCTCAAGATCCGCTACAAACGAAGATGTATTTCATACTCTTCTTTATACTTCAGATCCTTACATTACCAGCATTAGAAAACCGTATACTAAAAACGTGAAGGAACTTGATGAAGACACCTTAGATCTTTTGAAAGTGAACGAATTAATTTTAGATCCCGAAGTTCATCAAGTATAAATAACATAACATTTAGTAAACAGTACAATTAATTAATTAATCTGTGTTCGATTTTAATCTTTAAAAAAATGCTTTTTTTATTTTATTTGATTTTTATTTTGATGTACTATATGATATTTGGTTTTTGTAAACATTAAAATAATAGTATTCATTGTTAAGAAATAAACATTGGAGATTTTTTATAATTTTGAATTTGTTTTATTTTTTAATTTATTATTACGAGCGAGCGAAGCATACGAATTCGATGTATTTACGTCACAGGCACGCATCGCGCGTTTTTTGTTAAAATGAGTTCTGGTTATTCGAATGTGGAGTGGTTGGATATGGTGCGTTTTTACGCAATTGCTGGTGACAATCTGGCGGAAGCTAGGCGCATGTACTCTCAACCAGAACATTTAGCGGCGCTGCGCACGCGAGGGATTTTGAACCCGCAGATTCCCACACCTGCTACAATACTGGCAGCTACACAGCGGCTACTGGATCACGGCCAATTCACAGTGCCGAATCATGCCCAAGGACGTGGTATTGGTCCTCAGTACTCAGCCGCATTCGAAGAGCAAATACTTGAGTACTTCGCACGCAACCCACGGAATAGTACCAGAGATGCAGCAAGGCGATTTAATGTCAGTCAATTTTACGTATGGACCCTGCTGAACCGATTGGGAAAACATCCATACCATTTCCGTCGTACGCAAGGACTTTATGACGCTGACCCCCGAGCACGCGTATCTCTGTGTACATGGCTGCAGGATAATCCAGAAGCGAACATTCTGTGGACGGATGAGTCTACCTTCACGCGCGTAGGATTGTTTAATATCCATAATGAACATTATTGGGCGTTTAACAATCCACACGCAATTAAACAACACTCTCACCAAATTCGGTTCAGTGTCAATGTCTGGGCCGGGATTATTAATGACGTGTTAATTGGGCCAGTGATTATCGACGGAAATTTAAATGGTGGTACCTACTTGGACATGCTCACAAGTGTGATACCAAACCTCATGGAAGACGTTCCCATAATTTACCATCGGGCATTGTACTACCAACATGATGGCTGCCCCGCACACTATGCGACTCAAGTACGCATGTACTTGAATAATGAATTTGGTCAAAGGTGGATCGGGAGAGGTGGACCTGTGGCATGGCCAGCCAGAAGCCCCGATTTAACTCCACTAGACTTTTATTTGTGTTCGGAGTTAAAAAGGCTGGTCTACACTGATGAAGTCACAAGTAGGGACCAGCTTAAACAAAAAATTGAAAGTGCGTTCGAAACAGTGAGGAGTGATACAAACATTTTGCAAAAACTAAAAGACTACTTGCAAAAACGTGCCCGTCTGTGTATTGAAGTCAATGGACAACATTTTGAGCAATTACTTCAATACACGTAAGAAGTGTAAATACTGTTATTTATTGTGTAAATACCTAGTTGATTCTAAATTAATCGTTGTAAATAATTTGATTCCAATTTTTTAAATACACCTGAAATACTCGCTGTCTAGTAAATGGCAATTTAGTACCTACATTCTGAACTGTGATGTAAGAAAGTTACTACTCACCAAAATGAATAATTAACTTCAGCTAGAATTTCTGACGGTCCTAAGCCCGATAAGTATGAAGGAAAAATTGGAGTTAATGTTGTCTTGGTGAACACAGAGCTAACCCGGTTTTGTGGTAAGTTTTGATTTTGTCTTGTTGCTGTAATATCCCAATTAATAAATAATACCTAATAATGTCACGTTGGATACAATAGGTACCCGTACCTCGTACCTACAGGAAATAATTAAAATCGTGTAAGAAAGTCCGTAAGTTTGCACCTAGAACGAAATGATAACATTTGAGGTCAGCCACCTCGCCGCGCCGGTACGGTGCGTCGCGACGTGCAATCGTGCATAGCCTTGCCATAAACATCTGTTTTAAAGTAGCCACTTATCAGTGATAAAATAACTACCGAAAGTTAACTTTTAACTTTGGTATTTTCTAGTAAGACATACAAAAATAAGTTCTTACTAAATTTCGTTTATGGAGGTACATTTCCCTGTAGACAATGCTATGTCTCGTGCGTGAGCCGCGCGCCGCAACTACTTTGAGACGCGAGCGGCGCAGTGTCTGTGTTGTAGGGAGTAACGATAATCCCGACTTTTTTAATTACGACTTTTTTTCGAAAACTATTGACGTTTTTTTTTTAATGGTTGCTATAGAATGATAGTAGACCATGGTCTGAACAACTTTTGTTGTAGCAAAACTGTGATTCAAATGTCACCGTGTATAGACTATCCTCCATAGTAGATGTCAAAACACTTCTTACGGCTTACTACGGAATAGTTGAATCGCACGTGCGCTACGGTATCATTTTCTGGGGGAACTCAACTGATCGAGATATAGCTTTTAAGGCCCAGAAAAGATGTCCCCGATCATTGTTAAAACTTAAATCGACAGACAGTTGCGCGCCTTATTTTAAGTTACATACAATCTTGACACTTCCCTGTATCTATATTTTCGAAGTAGCTATGTTTGTCAAGCAAAATCCATCTCGTTTTGAGCGCCTGGCTGTTGTATTCCCAAGGATTAGGCGTGACAACAGCACATTATGTCAGCAGGCTTAGCACGACACTCTCTATTTCTTCGAAGAATAGACACGTCTCTTTATATACAAAGTGACATTTCGTTTCTCAGTTTTTGACATCTCACCGTAGAAATCCTTCTACAATCTGTCATCTTGTCTTTCGTTTCTAACGATCTTTGTCTAGGTCCTTTTTAATGTAGAAAGATTTCTACGGTGGGATGTCAAAAAAGGAGAAACGAAATGTCAGTTTGTATGGAAAGAGGCGTGTCTATTCTTCGAAGAAATAGAGAGTGTCACGCTAAGCCTGCAGGTATCATGTCGAACTACTTTGATGCGTAAGAACGTTTCTTGCATGGCCCCCATTATTTACAATAAATTACCGAGTGGTTGGAAAGCTTTTGTCTGATAGTGGACATTTTGGAAGTTTTAATAAAAACCTCAGTTTCTTCACAAACAGCTTTAATACTCGATTTTAAATCGTTACAATGAAAAAAGATTTATTTTAATCTTGACGCAGCGGTGTACCAGTAAGAGGTGATAAATTTGTCAAAGTGTGCGGGTGTAAGTAAAAAATTACAAAAACGAGTTATAGCACCGCTTGAACGTGCTACTGGGTGATGTCACAAAAACATCAGGCGATGGCGCAGACATCTTCGCCCCCGTTGAAAGACTCCTTTCAACTTCTTCAGTCATCATCCGGTGAAGAGTAGGCAAGGGGCAAATCCGAGTGAGAGGCCTCCTGAAGCAGCCTCTGGTAGTTTTCACGTCTGCGACTCGTGTGACACCGTCGGTCCCAGGGAACAGGCGGCTGACTCGTCCCATTCGCCAGCTAAGTGGTGGGACGTTATCCTCCTGGAGAAGAACTAAATCCCCAACTTGCAGGGATACTGATTTTGTACGCCATTTTGAGCGCTACTGTAGTTCTGCTACATACTCCTTTTGCCAGCGCTGCCAAAAATGTTGATGTATTTGTTCAAGTTTCTTGTAACGTTGAAGGTTGTTCTGGTTCTCGTGCTCAAGCGATGGACCAGGCAATGCATTTAGGGCACGCCCTATCAGAAAGTGACCGGGAGTTAGGAAATGGTAATCGTTAGGGGAAGGGGAGAGTGGGCATAAAGGTCGACTGTTAAGCACAGCTTCCACTTGTGTGAAAAGAGTACATATCTCCTCAAACGTTAAATGATTGTTCCCCATAACGCGCTTTATGTGGTATTTCGCGGATTTAACGCCGGCTTCCCAGATGCCGCCGAAATGTGGAGCATACGTGGGAGAAAACACAAACTTTATACCTTCATTGGTAGCAAAATTAACTACAGGTTCTTGATTAGTTTTAAGAAAATTGCCTATTTCTTTAGCTGCTGCCACAAAGTTGCGGCCATTATCACAAAATACCTCCACTGGCCTGCCTCGACGTGATATGAACCTGCGTAACGTCATAATGAACGCGTCTTTAGACAAATCACTGACGGCTTCCAGATGCACACATTTATACCGGAAACATACAAGCAAACATAAATAGGTTTTGGTTAATCCTGCACCTCGACCCTTTCTATTTAGCGTGAGGAACGGACCAGCGAAGTCAACGCCAACAGCACGAAACGGAAAATCAGGTGTGATGCGTTGTGCAGGTAAGTTTCCCATCATGGGAGTTAATGTTTTGCCTTGTATACGTCTACATCTGACACAGGCATGTACTGTGCGGCGGGCCAAGTGCCTACCGTTCATAGTCCACACAGTCTCTCTTGCACAGGCTAGCAACAACTGAGGCCCCGCATGCATGTTGTGTAAGTGTTCATATATAAAATATAATTTGGTGAGTGGATGAGAGGCGTGTAAAAGTATGGGATGTTTTTGAGTATAGTTGTAATTAGACAATTCTATCCTACCACCGACTATCATTTCCTTATCATCGTCCAAAAAGGGTGAAAGTGACAAGAGTGTCGACTTGCTACTTAATGTTTTATTTTTTAACAAAGTGTTGTACTCTGGAGCAAATGAACTTTGCTGAGCAATTTTACATAAACCAATAAAAGATGATTCTAATTCACTGACTGTGAATTTACCAAATAATCTATCCTTAGGACATTTATGTCTTATGTTGTATATAAATCTATTGACATACGCAAATATTCGTCTCAATTTCAAAAATGATGAAAACTTATCTATTTGTAGAACTCCTGTTCCAGGTTCCTGAACAACAGTGGAACAGGATTTTATCTCAGGTAAGTCTGTTTCATTTATTAATTTATTCAAATGGGGCCAATCAGATTCAGGCTTTATTAGAAAGTTTGGACCTGACCACCACAAATTAAAATTGATGATTTGGTCTGGACTTACGCCTCTTGAGATCAGGTCAGCCGGATTCTGATCAGTCGGCACATAGCGCCACGACGAATTATCGGTAAGTTCATTAATTTCGGCTACCCTATTAGCGACAAACGTTTTTAAACTTGCAGAACTGCCATTCAACCAACTGAGGACAACGCTAGAATCGCACCAGTAAATGATGTGATTGACCTCACATCGCAGAGAACCGACAACTGTCTTGCACAATTTCGCAGCTAATAGAGCAGCGCAAAGTTCCAGACGCGGTATTGTCGTCGGCTTCAACGGCGCCACCTTAGACTTAGCACACAGTAAGTTTACTTTTACATCACTAGTTAAGTTGTGTGATCGCAGGTATACACATGCACCGTAAGCGACTTGGGAAGCATCACTGAAAGTATGTATTTCTATATAAATAGGAGCTTCGCATAGCGTTAAACGCGGGATCTGTAAATCTGATAAAAAACATAAATTGTTAATGAACTTGTTCCAGGATTTTAGAATATCGGAGCTAACTGGCTCATCCCAGTCCTTCTTATTGAGCCACAAGGACTGAAGAATCATTTTAGGTATAATAACACAGGTACTGAGAATTCCAAGAGGATCAAAAATCTTGAATGAAGCAGACAGTATCGATCGCTTGGTAGCTACATCATTTTTATTGGAAACCTCAATTGATATTTGAAGAGTATCGGTTTTGGGGTTCCAATTTAATCCTAAAGTATTAGTAGATTCACTTAAACTAACCTTATCATTTTGATCAATGACTGATGATGATAAAATGCTTGGTAAATTCGATCTGAATTTACGTAGTTTAAACCCGCCAGATCTTAGAATGTCTGACACCTTGCGTTGAATGTTTAGTAACTCGGACTCATTATTGGATCCGGTGACCAAACCGTCGACATAATGGTCGTGTTTAATAATATTACCTATAAGCTCGTCATCGCAATCCTCTGCCAATACTGACAAACACTTGGTGCTCAAGTATGTAGCACTTGCGAGACCATAAGTTACGGTTTTAAGACGCAAAGTTTTGATAGGATGGGACTCGTCACTTCTCCAAAGTATTAATTGTAAATTGCGATCCTTTTCATTTAATCTAACCATCCTAAAGAATTTTTCAATATCAGCTGTCAAAATATATTTATACTGACGAGCTCGAATCAAAATAGAAAAGATTGAATCTTGAACATTGGGGCCGACCAACTGTAGGTCGTTCAGAGAGAAACCTGAGGAAGTTCGTGCCGATCCATCAAAGACAACACGAGTCTTTGTCGTTTCACTATTTTGTTTAAACACTGCATGATGGCAAAGATAATAGGATGGAACGGGATTAATAGTCGGACATTCCTCTAAATGGCCTAGCTCAAAATATTCTTGAATAAAATTTGAATATTGTAACTTTAATTCTGGATTCTTACGGAAACGTTTTTCTAAATACAACAATCGTTTCTTAGCCATTGCGTAAGAATCTCCTAAGCAATCTGGAATATCGATTAGGGGCAGCCTAACACAAAATCTACCCGATTCCAAACGGTAAGTATTACGATAAAAATGGTCTTCACATGCCTGCTCAGTTTTGCTAAAATATTGCTTATCTGGAACTTGCTCCAGTTCCCAAAACTTTGTCAATTGAGAATTTATATTGGAATTATTGCATTCGTCACTATCACTAATTGAAACATAACACGGAACATCTTTAGGTGACGAACGATTCCTTAAACTTGGAGAAATAGGGCCGGCAACGAGCCAACCTAGCTTTGAGCTACGTAGCTTGGGCATGTTATGACCTAATGCTAACTGATCACATCCTAATAGGTCCCAAAATAGGTCCGCACCTATCAAGACGTCTATTGCCGAAGGCTGATTAAATTTAGGATCAGCTAACTGTATGTTTTTTGGAATATTTAATTTACTAATATCTATAGATTGTTTTGGAATAGCACCTGTTAATTTGTTCAATACATAAAATGACTGTATGACACTAAAGTCATTGTAAAGAGAATTTAATCGGGCAACGCAGCTTTTGTTTACATGTTCTGCTAAGTTGTTGCCTATACCAATAACATTTATAGTATTTATAGCACATACCTGCAATGATAACTTGTTCTTTAGTGACTGGCTAATGAATGAGGACTGACTTCCACAGTCTAATAAAGCACGTACTTGAAATTGTTCGTTTGTTTGAGGATTAATAACATTAACCATGGCTGTTGACAAAAGAATGTGATTTTCTATGAAATTATCACTAATTGAATTATTGACTGATATTTCAGTTGAACCGCGATCTGTGTTAGTATTATTGCTGCTGACTGTACTAGCGTTACTCGTACTAGTATTGTTAGAATTAGGTAAGTGCAAGAGTGAGTTGTGTCTACGCTTGCACTCACGACAGGGACCAAACTTGCAATCACGTGCACGATGCCCAGTTCGTAAACAATTGGAGCATAAGTGCAACTTAAATACTTCATCTCGTCGTTCTTGAACACTCTTCGCTTTAAAAGTAGGGCAGTCGTATATCCAGTGGTCACCTTTGCAGATAAGGCACTGTCTAGCGACAGAGCCGGTGTTCTCAACCGTAGATGAAAAGGATTTCGTATTACGAGAATTATTATTGTTATTCTGGCGTGATTGTGTTGGCTTGGGTACATCAGAGTTGTTTTGAAACATAGTTTCTAACACATCAGCGCGATCAGTTAAGAGCTTATTGAAATCCTTTAGAGCGGGGAGATCGGACAAACTATTACGATGTTCTTCCCACTTCATGGCGGTACGACTATCTAATTTTGGCATAAGGATTTTAATAATTATCATGTCAAACAGTTCATCTTGTTTAGCTAAGCTTGACAATGCTCGCAAGTTTTTTGTTACGTGGTCAACTAGAAACCTCAGTGATTTGTCTGATTCACGCTTGTGTTGTTGCTGTGTTGATTCAAAATATAACAATGAATTTAGGTGTTGATTTATAAGTTGGCGCTTGTTATCGTAACGATCGCACAAGAGCTGCCATGCAGTTTCATAGTTAGTTTCACAAATCTCTAAATTAGAAATAATTCGCGCGGCTTCATTTTCGAGATACGATACCAAATAATGGAACTTATGAATAGGCTTGATACGCTCATTATTATGAATAAGCGACAGATAGGTGTCTCGGAACTCAAGCCAGCGGAAATAAGCGCCATCGAATCTTGCAATTTGTATTTGTGGCAATTTAAAATCAACATGATGACATTGAGGTGACTGATCGTGATGACATTGTGATGAATTGTGCAAATCAGATTCGGGAGAAGTATTCTTATACTTATCAAGTTGCTCTTCAGCAATTGCAAGATGTGAAGTAAAGATCTGCTCAATTTCATCACGTTCGTCGATCTCATAGTCCAAATTGTCGCAATTTATTACCTCAATCTGAACCTGTAGTTCATCGAATTTGCTAGACATAGCTCGTATTTTATCAACACTAATTTTTAACTCTTTAACTTGGGTCCTTGTTAATTTTGAAGAGCATACTATATCTAAATATTTTTTAAATTTCGTTAAACGACCTTTTACCGAGCTACGTTTAGCAAACAGTTCCTTCAACTGTTTTACATTACTGTCTTTATCTTCGCTTATAGACATCTTGTTTATTAATAATGAATAGTAGCAACAACAAACGACAAACTAGCACCGAGAACTTTAGAAAAATGATTATAGTTGATTGGATGATCTAAACAGTAATACACTAAAATCAAGTGAAGGAATAAAGTTGTATGTTTGAAATCTTATCTGATACTCCTTCGGCGGCACCCGGGGCCCGAACGCAGCCACGCGGCAACAAGCGCGTCAATAGCGCGGCGGCAGCGCAGCGGCGCGGCACGGCGGCGGCTCGGCGCGGCGAGGCCTCGACGTCACCCGAACTCGGTTAGCGGTAACCGGCAGCGTTAGGCGGTGCCCTGAAATAGTCGGCCGAAAGTATTTGAAATAATGTGAACTAGATTACTGGAATAATGACTTTTTACAAATAATTACGTAGGTAGTTGACACTGAACAATGGATTTTAATTTTACTATTTTAGGATAAGTACTGGTTATTTACTTGAAATAAGCTTTATAATAGCTAAATACTTCTTTAAACTAATGAAATACACAAGTGGAATGTACCAAACAGCGACCCTTCTGAAAGGAAAATAGATTTATGTATTAGGGTAAACTGTAGGAAAGGCACTTAACTGATAGGCGAGGCTGCTGCTTCTGGCTGCACTGGTCCTCGCTGGTGGCTGTGGCACTAATAGGTACACGAGCTGCTCGCAGATGTTGACGGAATCCTCGAACTGGCGTGGCAGGCTGACGGTGAACCTCGACGTCGTAGAAGCTAAGGCTGGGCGCGGCGCCTTATGCTGACCGACCTGGCTGGCTTAGTTGTCTTCTATTATAGTGTTCTTGCGTCTGTAGTCCTCCACGAGGAATCTTTGGTAGATCTCCTTTTGATGAGAATTCTTTGTCTTCGTAGGTACTTGATCCGAATTTTCCAAATGTGTCCTGTCACGGTCGCCAATTTAATGTCTGATAGTGGACATTTTGGAAGTTTTAATAAAAACCTCAGTTTCTTCACAAACAGCTTTAATACTCGATTTTAAATCGTTACAATGAAAAAAGATTTATTTTAATCTTGACGCAGCGGTGTACCAGTAAGAAGTGATAAATTTGTCAAAGTGTGCGGGTGTAAGTAAAAAATTACAAAAACGAGTTATAGCACCGCTTGAACGTGCTACTTGGTGATGTCACAAAAACATCAGGCGATGGCGCAGACAGCTTTAAATACAGCACAATTTAAGAGAAGATTGCGGAAATTTTTGGTAGATAAAACGTACTACAGTGTACGTAACTGAGTTACTATCGGAGAAAAATATTAGTTAATTGGTGACATCTTGATTTTTGAAATTTTGATGTATGAAATTTTTGATTTTTGACATTTTGATCGTTGACATTTAGATTACTGACATTTTGATTTTGGAATTGTAATAATAATGATATTTGTAATAGTAATGACATGATATATAACCTTATGATACTGATCTATATTTTCCTTTTAATACAAACATATATTTTTAATAGCTGATGATTTAAGAATTGTATAATAGTAATTTATAAATTGGTCTAAATAAGTGTAATAATAATGATATAAATAATTTTAAATGTTTGCATGCCGATTGGTAAAATGTGGCTGGGCTAAATGTAATCTTAAGAACTATTATGTATTACCCATATATGTAAAATAAAATTCTGTTCTCTTCTATTCTAGAGAATTTGGAAGAAAAAAATAAATTAATTAAAAAACAAAAAACCCGACTGCAAAAACACATAACTGAAAAAGGAAAAACAAGCATTATAATCTATATAATTTTGGTATCGCAGGCGGGGACAGTCAAAAGTTACACCATATTTCAGGTTATTCGACTGTCCCCGCCTGCAAGACCAAAATTATATAGATTATAATGCTTGTTTTTCCTTTTTCAGTTATGTGTTTTTGCAGTCGGGTTTTTTGTTTTTTAATTAATTTTTTTTTTCAAGCTTTTTAGTTTTATTAACATATATATTTGAAAATTACTCATTACTAGTTTTTATTTGATACCAATATTGTTGCAATTAATTAAAAAAAAACCCTTACCCTCCTTTTTTTTTGTATTTTCTGATGCAATTTATAAATATTATATAGCCTATGTCACTCCCACAATTAAGACGAATCTAAAGACACCTCATATGTTAAAATCCATCAAGCCGTTTAGGCTTTTTTTTTTTTTGAGGGTGGGAAATCATCAAATAACTTCTCCCGCTCTGGGCGGAACGGGAGGGTGTGTCAGACTCTTACTGACTAAAACCCACCCGTATTCCTTCCTGTTGCCTGTGTTGCGGGGGCCTCGGTGACCCATAAGTACCTTCCCGCGACCCCAGCAGGCTTCGGCCCTGGTGGACCCCTACTTTTGTGCTGACGACATCTCTTTGAGGCGCGCGTGGAATACGACGCGCCGTCGACCCGGGCCTGGTCCTTACCGGACGGTGAGCTACCCATTGCTCACCGTCCGCAAGCCCGCGCCTACGGTGGCCGGAAATCCGCCCGGGATTCCCGACGCCCTGGGCGTCTCCTGCGGTGGCTAGGGGCGAGAGGGCGAAACTTGCCTTTCCCTCAACCGTCCCGCCTCCTTCGCGAGCATTACTGCTTCGCAGAAGGAGGTGACGGCTGCCCATGCCCGGCTGCCCGGCTGCCCATGTATGTCTATTTCTTTGGCACGCTCTGTAGCCGTTTACAGAGCGTGCCAAAGAAATAGACATACAACATACATACATACATAAGTACATACATACTCGTACATACTCTCGAAAAACATTACCCTCCTGAGGCAGTCGGGTAAAAAGACATGTTGCGCCGACCCCAAATAAATTGGGATAAGGGCAAAAGAATGAGGATTTGGAGCACCTACTAAAATACAGATATAAATAGCATTACTGACGGTTCATCTTCGAGTCCTTTTTTGTCCCAATCGTCTTGGTTGTCGAGTTGCAGCATCAGTCCACCGGTAGAGCCCTGATACACGCTTGACGCGCGCCGGGATATGACTATCGGCGCGTCTAATATCGATTCCTCATCTTCTTCCTCTTTACGAACTGGACCTGAGAATTCACAGAAATGAGGTAATGAGATTTTGATTCGATCATATTCGGTTTATCATGTTCGGTTTAAACTTAAATTTTCTTTCCCCAAAAACTTTCGTCATGTCCAAAGTGGAATTTGATCAACCTGAAACAGATATCACTGTAGGTATGTCTGGCTTCCCCTACCCCGATGTCTCCATCATTCTAAAAACTTGACCTAAGAAAATGAGAAATAGTTTTCTCACCAGGATGTATGCAATAGGAGCCAAACTCAACCTTCTTGCCGAGCACACCCAGGAACGGAAACTTGATCTTGATGGACTGCAGCAGACATTCCTCGTATAAGTCCCAGATGTGCACCGTCTGTTAACCAGAATTTATCACGTGAACAAATTTCATAGCTCTACAGCTGTTTTTTTTTTAATGAAAATTTACATTTTGGGGCATTTTCGTGTTAATTGTCTTTCTAACGGCATGTTCACACATACATCCAACATAACGAATCGTGGTTTTAATCGGATGGATCAACTTTAAATGGCGTCACTACAATTACTCGTATGTAGAAACTGTTGTGAATTAAATGTTTCTTTTGACGTGAAATCTATGAACGATTTCGACGCATTGGTTGCCATATGGGCAATGCGATGTCACAGTGCAATGCTGCCGTGACTACGGCATCACAGCGTTCTGGTGTAGGGTGTGTCATGTCTTTCTTCGAACGACAATGGAGTTTTATAAAAGAGAATAAACAATACTGCGCTACGCTGCGTTGCCGCTCCGGCGTTACGACGCCTCCACCGTCCCCGCTCCGTCTCCCTGGTCTTCTTCACCGCTACGCGCGTGCTGCGTCGTCGGACGACATCGCAGCGCACCGAGTAGCATACCATGAATATTTGTATGAAATACGATGGAGCGGCAACGCTCAGTCGGTTCGACAGTCATTGCTGCTGCCGTCTCAACGTGATGCTGGCAGAATAGTCGACACCGGTTCAATTGCCAAGAAAAAAAAACTGTATTAGGAAGGTCCACTCCTGCTACTGCAACTAATACAATTGTTGGCTAGTTTGTATGTGTTTACTTTATGTAAATTTTTGTAATGTGCGTTTTGTTTGTGCAGAATAAACAATTTTCCTTTCTTATTTTTTTTTTTCCTTGTAGCTGATTAAGCATTTTCATTAAAAATCCGGGTGAAGCAGTAATATCATCTTCACCATCAACCAATAAACTGTCTCTAAACCACTCTTGATTGTGTTTGCTTAATTTTGTTTCTCGCCAATAATTCTGCCTCGGCATTCTAATTACGTTTTATAAGATTTGTGTGTCATGCTCCGCAACAGAACCACTTTGACAATATTATGTAAAAATTACAGGATAATGTCTATATTTTTGTAACTTAATATCCAACTGTATATTGTTAGTTTCTTGGAAAATATCAATTCGAAGTGGTCATGATGCTAAAGAGCATACTCTCCATCAGAACCACTTTAAAATAATGGTTATTGCACGCTAATTATGGACAGGTCATAATATAAACAAATGTATATTTATTGTAAATCAAGATAACATCTACAATTTTGGATATACTTCCTGATTTTTAGTAACATGTAAATGTTTTATCGGAATGCGCCTGCCATTCATTTCTTAGCAAATAACAAGATCAATAGATACATACATATAATATATTTCTTTACGATAAATAAATTAATAAATTGTATATCAAGGAAATGGGTTCATAAGCTATAAAGATTAAGCAAAAATAGACAAAAATATAATTTGTTTTATTTTTATGTACATAAAAAATAATACATTCAACCATTTTTTAGCGTTTTCTATGATATGTGATTTTATATTTATTTTAAATTCAGTTTTGGTTACTTTGCTTATATTATCATCATAAAAGTACCAGCCTGAACCACTTTTGCAGTGTGACTTATAATGTCCTACGTCACCAGGTAAGCCTGAAATATATACTCCACGACAGAAACGACAGAGTAAGTTTTTTGTTTCAAAACTATTGTTTCTGTTACATCGGTTATATTGGAATAGTCATCATATTCAAAATATATAATATCAGATACCTCGTAAGAGTCTGTAATCGTGCCATTTCTGTGTTACACTGGCGGCATAATCGAGTCTTACTAGATAACATTGAGTTTTCCGATTTTTCTAAGCCAGTCGCTATACCCTCATCTGCCAATGTAACAATATCCAGTGGCAAAATTCGACAATTTCGTTCAGACACATAATCACAACTGGAGCATTGTTTAACGTTTGTCGCACTACAATATTCAGTTATTTAAAGACTTAAATTTTAGTAATATTACACGTGCAGTTGACAACTTGAATATTGCCTCGTATAACTTTTTAGAAAGAGTTTAACAAAATTTCTGTCCTCAATCTTAATACATCTATAGCATGATCGTGATTCGATATGGCTTTTACTAGGGTAGCAAAAGCAGAACTTTTTCCTTCCAATATTTCATGAATACTCCTGTGTTCCTTGTGGGCGACCGCGAATGCGTGGGCCACAGCATCGGAAGAACATGTATTCCGGACAACTACGTGATCTATATTAGCGTGACTTTTATTTCCATTTATTAATATTTGCACATTTTTCTTGTTGACTTTTGGTTTAATTAACTCTATTAAAGATTTACTCTTAACCTACTAAAAAAATCTTTCTTTTTTGTTTTACTCCAATTTACGAGGAAAACTGGCGGAACAAATTACGGCAGTTTTCCTCGTAGCTTGGAGTATTTTGAAATACTGATTCTGAAGCTATGTGTGTCTTCGGGATGACTGCTGTATTTTTTTGTTTTAGTGGTACACTTTTCAATATCTTCAAACCTCTTCTCTTGTTTCCTATAAGTGACACTGACTTGTTATGTCATTATCAAAGTAAGCACACTGAGCTGACTTTATTTCACCAGATAAGTATTCAGTGTGTTTCATAATAAATTCATCTACACGTAATAAACCACTCTGTACAAAAACAGTTGTTGTTTTATATTCTTAAAATAACTTTCTACATTACTGCTGCTGGCTGCATCATTTTTTTCCTTGTAGAAAGGTAACATTAAATTGGTCCAAAGGGGAAGTCTGTAAAATAGTTTTTGCAAGATGCCAACAAAACTCGGGAAATAATAAATACTTTCGTAAATCGTCTCTTCGATATGGTCAGCATATAACTTTCCATTTTGTATCAGAGTATTGAACCAGTACGACCTGTACGATGCATCATCGTTGTAACATGTCACGTCATCATCTTCAATAACTGATTCAGCATGGTTCGGTAAGATGTTTATTTCATCGTCCATTATTTTTGAAATGTGTCTTATGAGACCTAATAATGTTTCTTTAGCCTCTTCGCATTTAGTGTTTTTCGCCATTTTTCGTATAATGATAATATCTGTTTACAGCCACTATAACTAAATTTCTTAATATCTCTTTAGCTTCTTCATAATTTGTGCAACTTTTTAAATGTAACAAAATCATGAGAAAACTTTTTTACGCGTAGATCTACAAATTTAAAACATTCCAGTCCATATAATGTTTTTATAAAATGAGACGAGTCTAAGCGCATAAAACAAGCAGGAATCACGTGGGTTTGTTGTTCAAGGACCTTAAAGCAAAGGCTGACATATTCTCTAGTTGTAACTTGTAGCGAATGTTGTAAATGTTTTCACATGCTCCTATTAAAATTTCCTTTGGTTTGATCATATTTTCGGCCCACATTTTTAACCACATATAAATCCATTTTTTGGGTTGCAGATATCATCTGAGTCAATGGTATTGATGTGTTTTTTAGTTTCAAAACTGCGAAATACAAAAATAAGTGTTTAGAATGATATTGTTGGTTAGATGGATTTGTAGGTGGATATATTTTCTTGAACAAGGATCCTGTGGCGTCAATACTTATAGCTGTGTAATGTGCTTTTGAAATCTTTTGATAAAAATTCCGTTGCAATTCAGTCAGTTGATGGGAGGGGCACAACTCATAACCCACAAAGCAAGAACCACAATTTGGTGAAAATATTTGGAAGTGCTAGTCCTGTTTCTTATATTTTGGAAAGTTTTTAGACAGGGAAGAAATGGAGGTTCTCGTATCCTCATCTGTAAGTTTACTATTTACTAATTTATTTCTGACAACAACAGGATATTGATTTTCTAGTTCAGATGCAAATTTTTGTTTATTGATATTTGTTATTCGAACTTTTATAGGGTAGCAATCAATGATTTACATTAATTATTGAGCAATGAGCGATAACAACAGCGTCTTTTCTTTCAGTGCCAACTGTAAGCTGTTTGCAATATCCTGTGAATTGGCGGGATAATTATCACTCGCTGTATTAATTTTAATAATCCATGTGCATCGATTTGACGTGTACTTCCAAATATACAATCCGTCCATTTATTTATCGGCATCCGTTTCATATTATGATATTTAACGTTAGATTTATTTTTATTGTTTCTAGCATAATAATAAGATTGTGGTTTGTTCCCATTCTTCTAAACTTATTTCAAAAGAAACAAAGTTTTTGTCGTTGTCATTACTACAAGTACTATTGTCACTGCTTCTATCATCAACATTAGAATAGTCACTATAATTGCTTTGACTGGAATTGTCTTGAACACTCATCTGTTTCTTCAGGTTTCTTTCTTCATTTACATTTCCAGCGCCGAAAAAAAAATTAAAATTCCTTTTAGCCCAGAAATACAGAGCATAAGCAGACATTCGCGAACACAATGTTTTACTTAAGTCCTTGTAAACCACACTACACGAGGACGGTAGCTCAGATTCACATTTAAAATGTTCCTGATACTGTATGAAAACACTTTTTTGTTCTTCCAAACTCACAGATAGTCTCTTTCCACGCTTCATGTTATGGTTTTGCAGATCACATACAACAAATTAACCGGTCTACGTTTTCACAAAAAATTAAAAAATTAGGTAGGTAAATGTATTCTTTATTAACACTTAACTACCATCTTCAGATCATCAAGACAAAAAATAATAATGTAAAGCGTGAATCAGATTATACAATATGTAACGAAAACCCTGTTATTCTTTCTACCTTCGTTTTAAGAATGGGTTTACTGAGCGATAAAGCAAGTCATTTATAAAAACTGTTCAACAAAAACAATTAAAATAAATATTTAATTATTAATATTTATAATGTTTACCTCTGCAATTCTGCATGAAGCGATGACGCGAAACCAGAAGTAGATAGAACGTTCCTGCCACTCTCTTTGATCGGTGCCGCCGCATATCTACTTAGTTTTTCTACACAAGTTCGTGACCTTGTCAGCTGTTGGTTATCAGTATCACTTTAACGAATTAATCTTTGAAAATGTTGGTTTACACAGTATTTTTATGCACAATATTGATAATTGTTAAAATTACATTTAATACTTCACTACGTTAAAAAAAACAAATTCGCTACGTCTGTCACATTAAACCTGATGTACCTATTTACATTTGAACGCATTAATGTATTACGATGTCTACTTGACGGCCACGGAGTTGCTGTTCGATATGACCACCTTGTACCTCTACACTTCTTGGCTCATAGTCGGAGGGAAGTAGTGATTGGACACGACGATAGTGAAATGGGTGCTGACCATCTGCTTTAAGTACTCTCCCACTGAGCGTGTACTTCGCGTTGGATCGTGCTCAAACAAGTCCAAGACTTCTGTCTCGAGTCCTCGGTCTGCTTGCGTCAGCTCGATGTTGGTTTCGCCCGTGCACATTGCCGGTATATAACGTATGTGTGTGAAAACGTTGGAATGCCATCGCCGACGGTAATGGTAGACTCGCAAAACGTTGTTGGTAGAGTCTGCGTGCTTCTGCATAATTGCAGTCACATTTCCGAATACACATCAACATATCAAAATATTCTACGTTAGAATAAGACATGGTCAACGTTTACGTAAACAAAACACAAGTCACTCACTACGTAGGTCAACAATAACATCCGTTCGAAAGTAAGCTGCGCGGGAGACTAAGGAAGTGATTCGCAGGATGACGGGTGGTAGGGTAAAGGCTCCTACATACTGGCGCGACTTGTCGCGCGACGCGTCGCGACACAAAGGCACCGCTTGTAGCGCTACACGTGGTGTCTTTGTGTCGCGTCGCGTCGCGCGACAAGTCGCGCCAGTATGTAGAAGCCTTAAAGAGGTAGGGGTACCCACCCGAGGCACGTGCGCCACGGCAGTGTTGGGCGGTATCTTTTATCGCATTAAAGAAAGCCGCCGAACTCGTAGGTTATTTAGCGAAATAAAGATGTACTTGTAAAATCAGATACTCTAAAGATTTTTCTGAATGTATCGATTTTTATAGTTATTAGATTTTGTCCTCTCGACTAGCCAATGCTTAATTTTTTTAAATTATAATTTCATCAATGATGTGCTTGTAGGTAAATGTATACGTTCTTAAAAGGAAGGTTTTTGTTACATATTGTATAATTATTTATACACAAGAATTACTCATTACAGGAAAATAATAGTTGTTCAAACAGATCACACCAGTGAAACGTCCAGGGAACAAATAAAAAAAGCTTTCTATGGAAAATACGAGATGGCAGTGTATTAAATTCCGAGTCTTTTAATGGGTAGCAGTCTGTATGCAAGTTTTAAAACAAAATTAAAAATTAATTAATAATTATAAATTAATTGTAGATGTTGTTATCTTGATATACAATTTATTAACTTATTTGTCGTAAAGAAATATATTATATGTATGTATCTATTAATCTTGTTATTTGCTAAGAAATTCATCGCAGGCGCATTCCGATTAAAAATTTACATGTTACTAAAAATCAGTAAGTATATATCAAAAATTGTAGATGTTATCTTAATATACAATAAATATACTTTTATTTATTACCTGTGCATAATTAGTGTGAAATAACCACGGAATTTTTTTCTATTCCGTGGAAATAACTGTTATTTTAAAGTGGTTCTGCTGGAGAGTATGCTACAGAGAGCATGACCACTTTGAATTGATGTTTTCAAAGAAACTAACAATATACCATTTTTGATATTAAGCTACAAAAATATAATATCATTATCTACATTTTATCCTGTAATTTTTACATAATATAGCCAAAGTGTTTCTGCTGCGGAACATGTCATTGATTTGTCTAGACCAAGCATTTTGAGAGAGTGGCTATTGATCTTTTTTATTTACTTTAATAATAAAGAAATGCAGAGCAGTGATGTCCCAGTGGTAACGGCTGTGACTTACGAGTTGTAAGGTCGTAGGTTCGAACCCAGGCAGGCGCTTTACTTTGTGTAGAATATTTCATCACCACTGCTCTCACAACGGTGAAGGAAAACATCGTGAGGAAACCGGCATGTCCTAGAACCAAAAATTCGAAGACATGTGACATCTACCAACCCGCACTGAGCCCACAAGGTGGATTACAGCCCACTTCCTCTCACCAAGATGAGGCATGTGCCCCAGCAGTGGGAACATGATAGGCTGATGATGCAATAATAAAGAAATAGGACTCACACAATTATTACAATATGCGATGACGAGCTCATGAGCAGCTACAATGACGAGATCAAGAATGGCAGGTGAGGTGGCCGCGACGAGCGTGGCGAAGGGGGCGAGGGCGCTCGGTTGCCACAGTCGCACCGCGCCGTCGCAGCCGCCCGTCGCCACCAAGTGCAACGCCGACACTACGTGGAAACAAGTTACTCCCTGAAATGTAATACTTAATTCTAAAAATACATTCAAGATGTGCTGAACATGATGTCCTGAATTCGATTCTCGGTTGGATACGTGCACCTTTGCCTAACGCTTCGGGGACATGGAAACATGTGACTTCCTGAAATGTAATACTGAATTTGGCCGCAAGTGCTACTGCTGAGCTTGAGGTTCTGGATTTGAGACCCGGTGCCCGTCAAGATGGAGGGACCAAGTCTTGTATATCAAATCAGCCTAAATAAAATTCTAATACTGTAACTCTACTCTTTGCTACCTATGCAATCATTTTAGCTACCTCAATATGTTGTTATACCAAAATCCTTGGTCTCCCTCCATTTTGACGTCAAAAAGGAGGGACCAGATGGATACGCTGGTGGGAGGAGCATGCCACTTAAATACTCATAGTACTTATTACAATAAGAAATATGAAATTTGTTTGTCCCTAACATGAATCGTTTGAGTGGGTCCCTCCATGATGATGATTCAATAATTTGGTCAGACGTGTTAATGGAAATTATTTTGTTGTTTTACGAAGTATTTATATTCTGGTGATATAAAAGAAAGAAAGAAAAGGTATTTATTGGGACTCGCGCAGGAGATCAAAAATTAAAATAAAAAACACTCATACAAAACACAAAAAAAAGCAAAGATAAGTAAAATGAAAAAACAAAAAGTCCTGTACGAGGCCAAAAGTCTCCTATCTCAGCATAATGCTGCGGAACTTAAGGGGCTGACAACACCTAAAGCGCGGTCACTGTTGGACTGCATAAAAAAGAAAGAGAAGCGCGATGACACAACGCTTGTAATTTATTGCAAAATATGAAGCAATTATCTATTTACAAAAAATCTATTGATTGGATGAAAAAATTAAAACACTATTATGCTAATATGTTGCTTCAAGAATAATCTGACAAAATCAGAATGATTACGACATGTATATTAGTATGGTTTTTAATCGTTAAAAGATTTTTTAGAGGTATCTTCGTGATTTTTTTCTATCGTATCAAATTAGTTGTATTATGTTTTCAACACACTATCTACCTATCATATATCCTGAAGAATATCATATATTTTTGTGACTTTATTTACTGCAGAGTTTTTTGTATTATAAAAAATAGGTGGCGCAGCGGTATCTATCCACCTTGATTCCCGGGTGGATAAGAGCGCCTCTACCTAACCCTTCAGTATTTGTGCTTTATCACGCCTACCACACCTTACCTATGTTTGTGGGGTAAAAAACCATGCCATTGTCAGTGTTGATTCTTATGGAAATTCAAGGCGACATTTAATGTCGTTTCAATTCCAAATAAACGTTTTCTTTAAATAAATATGTGGTAGGTGCGCCCGTCCCCTAATCATATGGGACAAGGGCAGGACGATAATGCTGATGAAATATTTAATTTTGGTAGGTATTTACCCTCATAACTTTGAAGACGTAATCGTTCATCTTGCCAGGCACGTGTCTGATGCGCACGCTGCTGGCAGCGTCGTGCGAGCACGTCACTAGAATGACGCCGCCGCGACTAAACGCCACGCGTTTAACCGAGCGCGAGTGCACCCGCCGCCAGCGCGTGATGCTGCAGTACGACGTGTGAGGGGGGGACGGCAACTCCTGGAACCGAGGTTCTAAATGAAACATGAACACGCCTGTAATACCCAAACCGTCTCATTACAAACCGAGTTCTTACTTGAGTCCGAACCCAAACTTTTGACCCACATACAAAGACATATTTTATTTTGAACTTTATTCCGACAATGTGAAGTTCTTAATATAAAATTATCAACTTAGACCCAGGTTTGCCGTCAGTTTTGTAATGAGAACTTTCAACTTTGTCGGAATAAAGGTCGAAATTCTAAAATGGCTCGATGGTTTAAACCTGGATCTAAAGATAAACCTTGTTTTGTAATAAGGCCGAAAGGGTTAGTTTAGTTTAGGTGAGGTGTGCTTAAATTATACCCACACATCGCCAGTTTAGAGGGCGAGCCAGTAACCAGGCACAAATCCAGACTCCGGGCTGCTATTGAGAAATTCCTAATGGAAAAACCCAATGACACTTCGAATTGCATCCAGGACCAAACACAGAAACACGAATATGCCCTTCACAAAGTGGTTTATTAAGGTCAATCTGTTGCTGCTCTAAATTAAAGTACCAGCCTGTAGTTTATGAACAGACAAAGCTGTAATTAAAATGTTTGGAAGCATCAATCATCCCTTATTTCGAATGATATCTAGTAAATAAAAAACGTGGCTTACCATCCAAAAGTAATAATTGATGGAATCGGGCGATTTAGTGTGTAATAGTTGCACCTTTGGCTGGAGGAAATGGACGAGCGTGACGTCACCCCTCTCTGTGCCGAAAGCAAGTTCCGAGGTGTTACACGTGTGTGAAGATGAGGAGTACGCCAAACACTGCCCAGTAAGAAAATGATAAAAAAAATTAAATCCAAAAGTGCACGCCTCACAGACAGAAACGTGTGCGTTTGGATTGAGTGCTTCTTTTTATAAGTTAATTATATTCTTACGAAATCAAGGCAGAATTTAGGAAATAATTGTGAAAACTTCATGGTGAAGATAAAAAAACATGTAAAATCTATGGTGAGAAAGTCGTGGTCAATTAGCTAGAACACTCAATCTGCTAACCTGAGAAAATACTGTAAACTCGTACCTCTAAATATTCTAGACATATGTTTATCATTTTTGTGGAATAATTGTATGGAATTTGTGAAAAATATTCACAAATATTCAATTGATTTTAACGGTTTATTTAGAGCACTCAATCCTCCTATGGTGCAGACGGAGTATTCCAAAAATCTCCAACTTTGGCTAAATAAATTCTTAATTATATTTAGAGTCAATTTGTGAAACAAAAACCTTGACGTAACACTTAATAGTTAAAGAGTAAATAAAAAAAATACTCTCTTTTTAACGTCCCGGTTGAGGGTTCCATGTTGTAACGTTTATTGACTTGACCAGAACTTGTATACAAACGGCGGCCACATCAGAAATTGTGAAAATGATGAGTTTAACACGTTATTTTTTGTGAACGTTTAATTTGAACAATTTCATTCTCCTGCTCTTATCCCAATTTATTTGGGGTCGGCGCAACATGTCGCTTTCTTCCAAAGCTCTCTATTAGTTGTCATCTCCGGTAGTCACACCCTTTCTAGCCATATCATCTATAACACAGTCCTTCCATCGTTTCTTTGGTCTTCCTCTACTCTTATAGCCATCGACATTCATACTCAATTTGAACAATAATCAACTTTATTATATTTCTAAGCGACAAAATTGTGTAGGGTGACCATGCATACAAAAAATTAAAATATATTTTTATACACAAACTTATTTCAATCAACATTGACATTTTCATCGTCGACATTTTCACTTCTGAAGTGCTATGCGAGCCCGCAATTTTAATACATCCTGATCTGTGTCTTTATCAGATAAACGTTTTATGTATTCTGTAACTGAAATATCTTTGAATAAGTCCATTTAGTCCTTAACGTTTTTGTTGGTACAATATCCCAAAGCTAATACGTATATCACAGAGTCTAACACACGCGCTTTTAGCACACGTGTTTGTTAGTTTTATTTTATTTTTACCATTGGCAGAGACGTAATTACACAGGTTACCGATTTTCAAGAATATTACATTTACTTTTGAGTTCGGTATGGTCATTTGCACTTTTCCTCTCCAATTTTCACAAAATGATGGTTATCAGAAATATAGAATCTAAAGGAAATCGTTCATCAGTATCACATTTTGGAGTTTTAGTTCGCATTCGCTTTTTATTAAGCAAATCTTTACAGTTTTTACGTCTTCTTGAGCGTGTGTTAGTAGGTTCTTTTGTTAACTTTGTCCTGACATAAATCACCTAGTACGATTTTCAGCTCTTCATCTAGAAATTCTACATGTATTTTAAGGAACTGATCATGGTCTGGATCTGGTTTTTCTATCATAGTTTAAAAAAAAATAATGTCGTTAAAGTTTTGAAGAAGCTCTCAACAGCTCACGAGGAAGGAGACTTATTTATTGACATAAAAGGCGAACAAAGTAAGTTAGACCACAACGGCAGTTTGTACAATAGTCTCCTTAGAGTGGAAATAAATGGCGGATAGTAATATTTATTTTCATTTGCCAATATATCGCTGCTTTCATTAGATTCGATCATTCGATAATACCACGTAAAAAATATTGTGTTATCCAATTTATTTAACTCATTTTCCTCTGAAATCTCTTCTTATTTATTTATTTAATACTTTAAGCACACAAATGTACAGAGGCGGACTTAAGTCGTAGGCATTTTCTACCAGTCAACCTTTGGGTGATGCAGAGACAAACAGTGGTAAGAGCAATAGCGAAAACTGTGAAATAAATATTTCTTTAAATATAAGCATATACATACATATGCCTATTAAAAAAATTAAATATAATATATGTTAATACCTAATTATACATAAATATAAGACCTAATCAATACACATAAATACACGATTATAGTAAAACAGATAAGACAAACAATGGGAAAACATTACCGTTGTGATGATACTGCCAGCTTCTTACGAATATGCTCGCGAACTTCTTCAAATATAGCTTCTTCATTATCTTCCTTGTTTGTGGTAACGGTTTGATAGGTTACTGAATGATGCTCAGTAGCAAACTGTTCCTTAACTTCAGATTTATTTCAAATTCATCATCATGACATTGCCCCAGACAAATCTTTACAATATCTTGAATGATTTGTTTTACAATATCCTCGCATTTCTTTAGAAGTAAAATGCAGCATAAATAAAAATATTTTACATTTGACTTATCATTAAAACATGTTAAGTTATTTAATGTTTTGATGAAATGGCTACTATCAAGTCTTATGAAGATGCTGGTAAGCTGGTGGCTTCCCCTTCCAAAACTGAAAAAAGATTCTGAATATATTCTTTTAAGCTATTATATGGCGTGCAAGCTTGTGTGCTAGCAGATAATAAGGCAGATGAATCGTCTGTAATTACTTCATAGGGTTATATTTGTGTAAATTTTATGATTATGAGAATATGAGACCACTTGATTCTACTCTTTAATCTTTGAACATTTCTTTCTAATCTTCATTTTTTATAAATTTTTACTTTGGTTATCTGAATTCATAGCTAACGTTTGATCACATGTCATTATTTTTTTTCGTTGTCACTTGAATCTATGATCAGTTACAGATGGATCAGTATTGAGCAGAATATCAGTCATTCGTGATCTTGGTGTACTCTTTGATACATCCCTGTCCTTCCGTGATCATATATATACTATAGTTGCTAAGGCTAAAAAAATGCTCGGCTTTATAATCCACATGTCAAAACCTTTCCGTAATTATAGTAGCATTATTCTACTCTATAACGTACTGGAAAGGAGCTCCTTGGAGTATTATTCCACTATTTTGTCTCCATATTACTCAAGTTATACTAATAATGTTGAATCTTTGCAGGCCCGTTTTGTTAGGTATCTATCTATGTGTGAAGAATGGGATCTGAAAAGCTATACCTGATTACAATGATATGTTAAGGCACTAAGTTGATTAGCTTAAAAGAAAGACGGATCACTTCTGACTTACTGATTCTTCACAAAATTATTAATGGTTCCATAGATGCGCAATTGATAAACTATTTTAACTTTAAGACTAGCCAACGCAACAAGCGACATCATCGTATTTTTCAATTGCCTACATCCACCTTAAACACCACCTTTAATAGACCCTAAAATGTATGGCATGGTTATATAATGAAAGGTCCAACTTGATGGTTTACCTTATCGAAGTATTCTCTATGAGTTTCGTTTCATACAGACGTTTCCTATAACAGTGCGAATATTGTACGCCTATATAGCTCAAATTGTTTAGTTTTTTGTAGTATTCTGGATTCAGGCTTACTGGACACACTTTTTATTTTTCGTCCTGTCTCAATTTTTTTCAGTATGTCAATGTCATTCATACCTGTTATTTGCGCGGTTACTGAAATGCCGATGATTTAGATGTTAGTATTTTTGAAATGTAAAGGACAGTGCTGTTGGTGTGCTTAATATAAATGAACAAAAAAACAAAAAAAGTACATATTTGTGTGTGTCAAATGCATGGTAGTCTGTGTAATGTTTTTTTAATTAATTTATGTATTTCTAATCCATTATTATATTAAAATATTAGCTTTCTGCACTACTTCTCCATATAAACCTTAACGGTGCAAAATTTGATACTCCTCCTTCCACGCAATTTTCGTAAAAAAGGGTGCAAAGTTTTCGCTTCATGTATTAATACGAGGGTGGCACTGAAAATTTCGGGAATCAAGGAAGTGACACAACATTACTATTTAAAAATGTATTTATTGCTTTTCGAAGTATTCTCCGCGAAATTTGACACATTTTTCCATACGATGGAACCAATCATTGAAGCAACCATTCCATTCGGAAGTTGGGGTCTCCAAAATGGCCGTTTTGTAGGCGTCCACAGCTTCTTCAGGTGATGAAAATCTCTGTCCACGCAATTTATTCTTTATTTTAGGGAAAGTATAGAAATCATTAGGGCTTAGGTCGGGGCTGTACGGCGGATGGTCTAATAATTCTATGTTTTCTTGCTCTAAAAACTCTTTTGTTCTGTGATAATGCGGCGGTTGCAGTTCTCTTTACGGAGTTCAGAAACGATCTGCAAACAAATGCTAGCATACCATTCTGCATTAACCGTTCTTTGTCCCTCAAGAGGAATAGTCGTAAAATGGCCGGATTTGGAGACAAACGTGGCCACCATTTTTTCTGCAACACTCCGTGAACGAACAATTTTTGTTGGCTTTTAAACCACTTCGAAAGTCATAATAAATCATCGCTCTTG
Source organism: Atethmia centrago (assembly GCA_905333075.3). Lineage (NCBI taxonomy): Eukaryota > Metazoa > Arthropoda > Insecta > Lepidoptera > Noctuidae > Atethmia > Atethmia centrago. The sequence continues at coordinate 22,596,058 of HG995388.1, forward strand.
AATTTTCTCGAGTCAATTCCTTTTTCTCAACGACTAAACAAGTTTGACAAAACCTTGTGACAAGACCGAGAATCTTTTTTTAAATAAATAAATGGTATTCGATTTTTAAAACCAAGGAGTTTTCAATAAAAAAGATTTTAATATGACAGGAACAGTGGAAATATTCCATTCCCGATACTTTTAGTGCAGCCTTCGTAATATAAATACTGGCGCCGATTCCCTTGTTCACAAACTAAACTAAATTTAAGTTCAGTGCATCTTTTTCTTTCTATTTCATTAAGAAAAGGACAGAAGATAAATATTAGTTTAGTCCTGTCAAATTAATCAGCGCTTGACGTAAATTGACGTAATTTTAGTAGGCAAGTTTTTAATCACGTCTAAACTTGTATGGAGTAGTGACAGGCGCTGATTAATTTGACAGGACTAAACTAAAATTTATCTTCTGTCCTTTTCTTAATGAAATACAAAGAAAAAGATGCACTGAACTTAAATTTAGTTTAGTTTGTGAACAAGGGAATCGGCGCCAGTGTATCCCTTTCCTATTACAAAGTAAATAAATCGTAGAGATAAAAATAGGTACTTACATTACTTATTATCAGTAAGTGGATACACTGAAGATAATTTAACAACACACACTTTAAAAACAATAATTACCGGCCACCAGCCGGTATGCATTTAAGCGGAAATTGCAGAGTTATTTTCAAAACAAATAGCGTAGAGTCATCTCAATTATGTTAAGTATTCTTTTCCTTGAATTTTTATGTATATATATATGTATAATGTAGGTATATATTGTAGTAAATATGTATGTATATATATTTTATGCTTGTAAGCTATTTATGTATTTCTGTACTTATTCTATTTATTTATTTTATTTTTAATATTTTTCGTTATTTTTATTTCCTCTCAGAGCACCTGCCATCTTATCTCTTCACCACCCTTGGTTGACTGATAGAGAATGCCTAAGGCATTAAGTCCTCCTTTGTACTTAATTGTGTGCGAGAAGTTTAAATAAATAAATAAATAAATAATTGCAACGCTCAAATGCACTAGCATAAAATACTGTTGCGTCTAACCGGAATCAAACTATGAATAAAAGTAAATAGTTAGCGCGTAATGACGTTAGACGAAAAATGTGTCCGAAAAAATGATGTCTACACAGCACAATATTGTCGCTTAGAAATAGGTATAATAAAGTTAATTATTGTTAAAATTAAGCGTTCACAAAAAAAGAAAACGTGTTAAACTTTAGTAAAAACATTTTCACAATTTCTGATGTGGCCGCCGTTTGTGTAAAAGTTCTGGTTAAATAAATAAACGCCAAAACATGAAACACTCAAACAGGACGTTGAAAAGAAAGTATTTTTTTATTTTCTCTTTAACTATTAAGTTTTACGTCAAGGTTTTTGTTTCAAAAATTGACTCTCAATTATACTCGTGAAATACAGTAAGAATATTAAGAATTTATTTAGCCAAAGTTGGACAGTTTTGGAACACTCCGTCTGCACCATAGGAGGATTGAGTGCTCTAAATAAACCTTTATAAAACCCAAATAAACCTTTAAAATCAATTGAAAATGAGTGAATAGTTTTCATAAATTCCATACAATTATTCCACATAAAAATGTTAAACATATATCTAGAATATTTTATGTTCTCAGGTTAGCAGATTGAGTGTTCTAGTTAATTGACCACGACTGTCACCATAGATTTCACTTTTTTTATCTGCGAAGATAAAAAGGCGCATGATGTTTTTTCTATTATTTCCAAACTTTTTCCTTGATTTCGTAAAAATATAAATATCTTTTAAAAAGGAGCACTTAATCCACATGCACTCGACAGAAAGAAACATGTTGACGATAAATTTTACGGAAACAAATCTAAGAAAATTCATCAATTTTTGTTAATATCTTTTGAATGGTTATGAGTTTGATAACGAAAATAATCTGAAGGATGAAATAATACTTATAGAATTCTCACACACAATTTATTATCTAGATCTTCATTTAAATTAATCCATTGTGTGTGAGAACGTGCATCGTGACGACAAACGAACCCACATCCCAACGGCAAGCACGACACGTAAGTTTACATTATTGGTAATAAAACGCTGACAACACCTAAACTGCTGTCACTGTCAGACTGCATAGAAAGGAAAGAGAAGCGCGATGACACAACGCATGTAATTTATTGCAAATTTTGAAGCAATTATCTATTTACTCAAAATTGGCATAACCTCCATTAGGCTTCGCTGTAGACGGGTAAAAAGTAGTGAGGAAATAAGCTTCTTACAGTAGGTATATTGGGCAGTCCGGTGATGCAGTAAAGAGGCGTGTGTGACGGCGTGGTCGCGTCGTACATTGTCAAGCTTCGGTCCGATGCGGAAATCACCAGGAATTGCGCGTCCTGGACATAAAAAAGGTTCAATAATATCTACAACTCTATGATATGTTGGTATATTGGCGTGTGCTGGCTAACATATGGCATCTAATTTAATTTAATGTTTTGTGTTTTGTAGTGTTAGTTACTTTACATACGATTTGTATAGAATCTAGTTTACATAACTAATCAGACAGGTGTGTTGCTGGGGAGTTTGTTGCGCCACTTCTTCTTTCCAGCTAAAGCACTAGAAAGTGATGAAGGGCGGGCGTTTTTAGGGGACTGTCTTATGTAATTTTGACATTCTAAAAGTGCTGATTCTCAGCCTAGTGAAATAAATGACTTATAGTGGTCGCTTTTGACAGCGTGGTCGCGTTGTACATTCTCAAGCTGCGTATGCAGAAATCACCAGGAATTGCGTGTCCCGACATTGGAAACGTTCTAGAAAATCTACAACTCTATGATATTATGATTGCTCACACCTACACTGTATAGAGTTTCAAAATCAGTAGTCGCTTAAGCTACGGTTTCCAAAAAGAGTGGTGACATAGCGGCCGTAGTGACGGGTGTCATGAAAATATTGTCAGCGGGGCTTGACTTCACGATGTCAAACTCGCTATCTAGGAAAACACATGAACTTACTTTACACAGATGATTGCTCACACCTACACTGTAAAGAGTTTCAAAATCAGTAGTCGCTTAAGCTACGGCTTCCAAAAAGATTGGTGACATAGCTACCGTAGTGCCGGGTGTCATGAAAATAGTGGCAGCGGGGCTTGACTTCACGATGTCAAACTCGCTATCTAGGAAAACACATGAACTTACACAGATAACGTTTCAGTGACGTCATTCACCGATAAATTGCAGACGCTATATGGCAGCCACTGCGATGGAACCGTAGCTTTATGGAAAACTGACCGACAACGTGACAACACAGTTCTGATACTGGTGATTCTAGATTGGAACTCCTTCCATCCTTTATTTCAGACTAGCTGTGCCCCGTGGCACAGCTTTATTTTTTTTTTTGTGCTTCCTTGTTCCTAACCCAGGTCATGGTCTATCCGTGTACCAAATTTCATCCAAATCCGTTCAGCCGTTTTAGCGTGAAAGCGTAACAAACAAACAAACTCATCGCATTCATAATATTAAGCTAGGGCATGCGTCCTAGCTTAACATTATAAATTGAGAGAGTGTGCGTCTTCCAGGCGAGATTAACATGCTAGTCTCGCCTGGAAGACGCACACTCTCACCTGTTGCATTATTCTCGCAGCTGGAGACGGTAGTAAGCCCATCTTTTTTTCATTATTTCTGGTAGTACGTACCTAAATAAACTATAGAATCACTCACTGGTAGATAAATCGCATCGGTTATCCAGCGGTTCTTGACGCGGCCAGGGAAGCCTGATCTGTGGTAAAACATCTGTAACATGGAATAATTAACCTATGGGTGCAGTATATATAAGTTTATCGCAACGATCACTGAAAATAATAAAGAAAATATTTTTTTTTTTAATAATTAAGACATAGCCTGAGATAAAATGCACACACTAAAAACTATTTTTGTAAAAGGTTCCACTTTCCGTTGCTTGAGTGCAAAGCAGATACCTACAAGCGAAAATGTTGCAATTTTTTTTATCACATCGGGCCTCATTTGTATTATCAGTTGTCTAGGAGTCTAAGGTTACGTGATTCGTCAATCTATAATTGCAAAAAGATTTTAAATGAATTTCTACTTCAGATTAATTATGTTAACACAGAAAAGCTATTAAAAGATAAATGATAATGATAAATGATAATGATAATGATAAATGATAATGATAAATGATAATGATAAATGATAATGATAATGATAAATGATAATGATAAATGATAATGATTTTTTTTTTTTTTGTGATGGGTTTGCTCTTGACCTTAGTCTATGTCAGAGGCGACAGAAACAAAGTCGACGATGGAGCGAGCTTACCCAGAAGAAGCCTGTTCACTCTCACTTTGAAGAGATTAGGGTTATATGCGTTCGGAAACACAGACGCAGGCAGAGAGTTCCATTCCTTTGCTGTGCGCATTATAAAAGAAGTTTGGAAACGCTTAGTGCGAGTTGGTGGGATAGCCACCAGGAAGGGATGCTAAAATGAAGTGCGCCTAGATGACCGATAATAGAAGGGGGCCGGAGGAATGAGGTCGTGGAGTTCTTGGGCACACTCTCCGAAGTACAATCTATAGAAGACCGACAAGCAGGCAACCTTGCGACGATGGGCCAAACTGTGAAGCTTGGCATCCACCAGATTTACGTCGCCAATGAGTCTCTTAGCTCTCCGTTCCACCGAGTCAAGCGCGGCAAGTTGGTATTTAGCCGAGCCATCCCAAAGGTGGCTACAATACTCCATGCAGGATCGGACCTGCGCTTTATAAAGGGTCAAAAGCTGTCCAGGTGTAAAGTATCGCTTCACCTTATTTAGGATGCCCAGTTTCTTGGCCGCAGTTTGGGCTTTGTACTCGATGGTGGCGCCGAAGTTGAGGTTAGATGTCAACTCCGTGCCTAGGAGCTCGAGCCGATCAGTTACAGGAACCGATGTACCCCGAAAAGTAGGAGTCAGGTCGAAACGACTCCTTTTTGCGGTAAAAAGACACGCTTGTGTTTTGGTGGCGTTAAAAGTGACCAGATTATCATCACCCCACTGGGAGACAAGGCTTAACGTCAACTCTGTCCACTCTACCAAGGCCTCTCTCAAGGAACGAACTGCGGCCCCGTTGGTTTTTGCGCTGGACAAGTATCTCTCTGAAACAGTACTGTCGTCCGCGTACCCAACAATACCAGTCTGTAGTAGGTCATTGATGTGCAGCAGGAAAAGAGTTGCAGAGAGAACAGACCCCTGAGGAACACCGGCATCAATAGCCATAAGGTCAGAGGAGCAGCCGTCAACGACTACTTTGATCGACCGTTCACTAAGGAAGTCCGATATCCAGCTACAAAAATCAGCTGGGATGCCATAAGCAGGAAGCTTGCTGAGCAGACCAGCGTGCCAGACCCTGTCGAAAGCCTTCGAGATATCAAGCGATACAGCAAGTGCTTCGCCATGTTTCTCGATGGCTTCGCCCCAGCAGTGCGTGACATACACAAGAAGATCACCAGTTGACCGTCCCCGGCGAAAGCCATATTGACGGTCACTGAGGAGATCATTGTCTTCGAGGTAGGTCAGCAACTTACTGTTCAGTACCCTTTCCATAACTTTGCACAGAATGGAGGTAATGGCGATCGGACGGTAATGGGCAGGGTCAGCACGGTCGCCCTTTTTGGGCACTGGTTGTACATTAGCAAGCTTCCAAGATTTTGGTACCGTGCCTTTTTTAAGAGAGAGGCGGAACAAACGTGTCAACACAGGAGACAGTTCAGGCGCACACTGCCTCAACACTCTCGCCGGAATGCCGTCAGGCCCGCTGGCCTTATTCACGTCTAGACTGCACAATACTCTTCGGACCTCTTAATGTGAACTGCGATCTCCGGCATCGTGGAGTCACAATGAGGTACTGTAGGTGGTTGCTTGAAGCCAGCGTGCAGACGTGAATTGCTTGCAAAGAGAGATGCAAATAAATTTGCTTTCTCTCTTGCGGAGTGGGCCAGCGACCCATCAGGTTTCAGCATTGGAGGTAAAGTGGGACGACAGAAATTCGCTTCGGCCGCCTTAGACAGGGACCAAAACTGTTTACTACCCGGAGGGTGCGATGCCAGCTTGGCCCCAATACGTCTGACATGGCCAAAACGTGCCTCACGTAAAACCCGCTTGCAGGACTTGGCGGCAGTGTTAAAGGCTCTCTTCTTCGCGCGAACCCTACGAGCTCTAACTTTGCGGTCGCGGGCCTTGACCCAGGCTTGGTAGGCAGACTCTTTTCGGGCCTCAGCGTGGGCGCACTCTGCATTATACCAAGGCCGGGATTTATGGCCGATCGGGATGTCGGAGAATGGAATAAAATACTCCATTCCCTGCCGAATAACGTCCGCAACCTCGTCTGCACAGCACGAGGGGTCACCCGAAGAGAAGCACACATGCCGCCATGGATAAGACGCAAAAAAGTGCCGCATCTCATCCCAGTCCGCTGACTCGTATCGCCACACTCGTCTCGTGCCTCTAGGACTCTCATCTGGTGGAGAGCAGGTCGATACGGTTTTCACCAGACAGTGGTCGGACGTTCCCAGCGGGGCTGAGACCGACACTGAATTATTGTCCGGATCAGATGACAGCAGAAGGTCCAAACAATTGGGTGTATGGCCGTCAACATCCGGTACCCGCGTTGCCACATTCACCATCTGGGTTAGATCTAACGTAATAGCAAACTTGCGCGCCTCTAACCCAGCATGGTCAGTTTTCTGGTACGGGAACAACCATCCTTTATGATGGGCGTTGAAGTCCCCCAGAAAAACGAGCTTCGCTGTTGGGTACCGTTGCTGGGCGACGTCAGTCGTCTCCACGAGGAAATTAAAGAGCGCTGTTGTCTCCTGGTCACCGCTGTGCGATCGGTAAACGCCGATGTAGAGAAATTTCTCCACGCCAGAGTCCACAAGTAGCCATATGGCAGAAAAACCCGAGTTCTCAAAGCAACGGAGACGACGACAACAAATGTCATCGCGGACGTACACACAGACCCCAGCTTGCTTCTTGAACTTGTGTTCATGAGAGTAACCCGGGTAGTTGAGGTACGCCACGTCCGACGGGGTTGATATCTTCGTCTCCGTTAGGAAAAACAGGTGCGGCTTCTCGGTCTCAAGGTGGTGATGGACCGGATCGAGATTGGAGTGCAACCCTCTGATGTTAGTGAGGTGCACTTTTAGTGGGAGGAAGTGCAGCCGTTGTTTAACCTTATCTTTCTTTTTTGCTTTTGACATTTTGAGTGGAGTTGTTGGGGAAAGAAGTCGACTTGTCGAGGCGCTGCTCAGAGATCCAAGTGGAACACTAGAATCAACTAAACCTATGGGGAACTCATTTGGAGACTGCGGGGACGCCCAAACCCCCCCGGATATGGCCACCGGGTCCTCCCGTCCAGTCGCCAGCTGGCACGGTGGAGCATACCGGGATTTTTCGCGAGTTGGCGGGGCAGCCTTTGGCACGTGGCTGGCGTGCTACTTGGGCCCCCTACTGACTGCGGTCGGCCAACGGCTGGCACCGTGCTTCGGATCCCGCTACCCTCCACAATGAGTTACCCGGCAAGTTAAGCCCAGAGACCAAGACTGGTTCTGGACAGCGCAACTGACAAATCTCCTACTCCCCCAAAGGCACTGGCACTCCCACACACCGACGGAACACAGCAAGCTGCTTGGCGCCGGACTCCGGTGGGAGGGTGGTAGCGAGCCGGGCGGCTCCTTGCGGAGCCTACCACCGCTAAGTGGGATCGTTCAGCCGTACCACAGGCAAGCCTGTGGTGCCGTTGCCCGGGGTGGACCACTAGGAAGTAGATCCCAAACCCCACCCCAAAAAAATAAATAAATGATAAATGATTTTTTTTCTGTAAGTAGGTTTTTACAAACACTTTTACACGTCAAAACATATTTTTTTAAACTAGATGAGGCCGGCGTTTCCTATCTGACTACTCTGAGAAGAAAGGCCGAAACAAACTCAGAGGTCACGGTCTCTTTTAAAGTCCAGACATAATCTTGGTCAGATCATGTGAAGACCATGTCGATTCGTGTCTGAAATGGTCTTTTGATGAAAGAACCACACAGATTGGGAGAGTATTAGTAAGCCTATCATAAATACAAACACATAACTTGTATCCACACACATTCAGTCACATACACCAATTACATCAACACAACAACTTTCTTTAAACAATTTTTTGTTTATATATTTTGCATATACTTAATAATTTTTAGTTTTACCCACCTTATGATTGGTATTAATGATAGCAATGTATTAATTAAAATACCGAACACCTGCTAAAAGTCTCGAAATATTATGTTCACTATAAAGTACTTAAGTGTGTGATTATTGGAGAACGAGGAAGACTGACTTACCGTGATACAGTTTTTACTAGTACGGAGGTCAGTGTGAATTACTCTCTAACAACCATATATCCGCTCTATAAATTGTCATTCTTAAGGTTGCTAGTGCGCTGTTGGAAATAAATGTATTTTTTTTTAATTTACTACTAATAACTACTCTGAAGATATCCATACAACATTACCTCATAAGAATACAGTAGTCGCATGTCTCCACTGTACACGCCAACGCGGCCGCCGCGAGACACCGCCACATAGCAGAAAGACTGCTCACGCTCCACGCAAACTAACTTCACCAGTGTCTCCCTCTGTCAGACGTTTGGATTTATTTGTTACCATTTAATATACATTCATAATCCTTACTTTTAATTGTGAAAAAGAAGGTACAGATGGGAAAATTCCGATCATCGCCTTGGTAACATTCTATTTTACTTAATTTTAACTTTTTAAATATTTTTTCCAGAACTTAAGTTATGGGTGCAGGTTGCTTTGTTGTTGCATTTAATACTTATTTATTTATTTGTTAACATAGGTAAGGAAATACAGATCTTATGATTGATGAACAGAGCGCTATGTTATGCCAGGAGGCGTAAAAATATGGTGTGCAAATATAGCTGATGATTACAAATTAAAATGAAATAAAAATATATGAAAATCATGCATAATTATGATATTAAATTAGAAAATAAATTGAACAATTACATATTATTAAATACTCAATTATGTCAGACCTAAATGAGGAATAATACACTACGTGCTACTAAACTTACATAATCAGCCTATAATCATTCCAGTGCTGGAACACAGGCCTCCTGTCGGCGAGGAGTGGGCCGTAACCACCGCGCGGGCCCAGTGCGGGTTTTTAGATGCCACATGTCTTCGAATTTTGGTTCTAGTACATTTCGTTTCCTCATGATGTGTTCCTTTACCGTTTTACTAAACTTAATGCCGTTATATTCAAATGATATCCAGGTCATCTTTGAATACAATACAGAATCCTAGTTTGTAACGTACTTTAACATAATTTCATACCTTGCAGTGTTCCAGTCTCTTGACGTCTTGTTCACTAAGAGGTGTCCACACTTCGGCTCTAGTGCTGGTCTTTTTGGCTCCGACAGCCACCAGCCTGTTTATAAGCTGCCTCCACCATACCTTGCCAGTGCTGAAGCTATCCAGTAATTGAAACAGCCTATGTGCATGTGTCGTATACTTATGGTGACCTGCAGTTGCACATTGTAAGATCTCAAAACTTACATTTGGATATAAACTAAAACGTACAACTTTAAAAACTGCTACAATTTACCAAAAATATTATCCAGTGAAGTAACGAATCCGTTCTCGTCGAGCCACAGTGTATCGTGTGGTGGTGGCACAGTTTCTGCAAACTCGATGCCTTCCTCAGCAGCCGCCGCACGCATCACCTCTTCCACGCGCCTTTGACATACGTTCAAGATGTTTGATCAATCGTCCATTTTACCGGGGTCGAGAGAGTTGTGTAGCTCAGCGCTATATTAAACTCACCTGTCAATATCCTGCGCTTTGCTTCTGTCCTTGTTCTTCTTAAAACTTCTCCTCAGTTTGCTAAGCACTGCCGGAGTCATCTTATTCATCAGTACACGAGCCAGGCATTCATCTTCATCGTCACTGTTGGCAGAATAATGAACTTTTTGTAAAGGTTATACTTTTCAAAAACTACGAGGGAGGAACGATAGCCTTTGTTTTTGATAAAAGGAAACTATAGAGTTAAAATCAAAACAAGTACTCACCATGATAAACTCTCATCCGACGCACTCCTCACTGAATAACTTCTCTCTATTATCTCTGAACACTCTTCGAGCAATGATTTCTCTGATTTTATAGACATTTTGTTTAAAGAAATAAAATTTACTCCTATGTTTAGTTTGGTTGTTTGGCAAACAATAGCAACCCATACAGGATGCTATTGTTTTATCAATAAATTGGCGGCAACAGCTCGGGTACGGTTACAGCGCCATCTAACGGTCAAGGACAGTTTTCATGAAAATTCACGCCACCAGTTGGCGCCACTTTGACTAGAGTTCTTCCATTTCGAAATATATTATGACGTTCGTTATTCGTTTCATACATTCGTTCATCATTCAGTCATGAGTCATGACTAAAGAAATGTAGGCGCTGGACCTGACTTGACGTCTCAGTACTGCCAAAAAACCTCAGTACTGCCAAAAAACCTCATTTAATTAACTTGATAAAACTTTCTAGTTCGATAAAGTTGTAACTAGTGTTTTGGCTTTCAAAGATCAGCAACCCGTTTTGCACCGTGGCTTATTTTCCTCCTTATATTTTAGTACTCAATAAATTTCACATTCGCATTTGTCGAGTTTGTTTTCTGATATTGACCAAAAAATCGATAATGGCGCCGATTCCCTTGTTCACAAACTAAACTAAATTTAAGTTCAGTGCATCTTTTTCTTTCTATTTCATTAAGAAAAGGACAGAAGATAAATTTTAGTTTAGTCCTGTCAAATTAATCAGCGCCTGTCACTACTCCATACAAGTTTAGACGTGATTAAAAACTTGCCTACTAAAATTACGTCAATTTACGTCAAGCGCTGATTAATTTGACAGGACTAAACTAAAATTTATCTTCTGTCCTTTTCTTAATGAAATAGAAAGAAAAAGATGCACTGAACTTAAATTTAGTTTAGTTTGTGAACAAGGGAATCGGCGCCAATAATAGATTCTCCACGTATTCTTTTCCATTTCACTGGATATTTTTTCCCAAGTGTTTTGTTTGCTAAGTTTATCGCTACAATTGTTTTATGAAACTTCAAAGAGACACTCATATTTTTGCACAATAAGCAATTTGCTTCTCGTGGTCCTTTGAATGCAATGCACCATGCGACTGGTGTCAAGAAAAACTGGGTCGTTGTTAAGTTATCCTCTTTTATGTAATCATGCAAGCAAGATTGAGCCACAATGTACAATACCTAATTCATTTCTGGCAGGTTCTGATGAAATATAGCATCGTTTGTTATAAATGCGAAGCATGTGTGGTGTGACTATCAATAATAAGCTAAAAAAATACGTAATAAGGCAACGGTGCGGTTTAAAAGAAGATGTAGTAACAAAAATTTGAAAGAGTATGCTTAGATGCTTTGGTCACTTGAGAGGATGAATGAAAGGCGACTAACGAAGGCAGATGTGAGTGGAAATACCGGGAGGGGACGCCTTTAGGACATATAGTGACCTAATTGGGGATGTTCTTCAGAAAGGTCAGGTGCGTAGTACTCGCAACCAGCGTGCGTGTATGACCAGATGTATGGACGTAAACGAAGCAAAATAAACATGTAAGGAGCGTAGAAGTTGGCTTTCTATAGTTTCTGCCTACCCCCATGGGAAGAAAGCGTGACTTTTTGTATTGTTATAAATGAAACACTTTAGTGAACATTGTCTATTTTATTGTATGTATGTATAATAATACTTATAAACTAGTACTGTACTTCTAGAATGTAGCTATACATACACGGAGCGAGCGAGTTATCGTATTCAGTTAAAATATTATTTGTTCTAAACGTTATTAACCACTCAGTCCTTTACTTATAGAAAAAATATATAAATTAATAACCGGTACATAACTATGAAAAGGTGTGGTGACACCATCAGTTTAAAAAAAATCAGGACGTTTTTGTGCATATTGTTAGTTTATCCAAAATTAGTTAGGTTCCCTTTGGTGTCTGTAAATAAAAATAACTATTATAACAGATATTATAGATAAAACTAAGAGATTCTAAAAAAAACGACGGCTCCGAATAATTTTAATTTAAACAAAAGCATTATTACTTACACACAAAACAACGGACGGAAATAACTTCTCGGATTAAACATAATTTAAACAAAAATACGGACATCAAATAACAAAATTATCTGCCTCTTCGGAGCCCAAAAAAACATAATAGGAACTATCAACCACTTTCAACTTAGACAGAAATGTTAAAAATACAGTGGCCGTGAGTTTCAAATTTTGTTTATCTAATTGAATATACCTAGCTATACATTTACACACATAAAACATACTTTGGATCGAAACACCGTATACAGAATAAGGTCTGGATTATATTTCTTGAATTCTGAGAAACACCGAATCACATATCTTCTCAATTTTTTTCAAATAATGTTAAACACTGTTCTAAATTACCCTCTTTTTTCGTATAACTATTTATCAGTAGTCTAGAATAAAAACTTTTGGGAAAACACTGTTCAATCGGCTTTTATTTGCCTCTTCGTAGAGCTTTACAATTGGGACACATTTAAAATTACTATCACATTCCCTATTGCATAAAATATTGTATTTTGGCTGCACTAGGTATGTGGTAAATTCAGCTATTAGATTTCGGGCTCAGTCTTAATCTTAAGTTTCTATTTCAAAATGCAGTTAATACTGATTACATTCTTTCACAAGATCAATAATCGATTTACGACGAAGCCCGAGTAAACAAAAATATTCTCTCTATACTCTATAACGGTAGACTAATTCTACATTTGAATTTGGAATGTTGAGAATCCATACCTAAACCATAACCTCGATTACGACAAATTGCGTAAATACATTAAAATTACCTGCTATTTAACACTATTTAATACTTTATACTCATTACTTAAACAATAAATAGCTTAATATTAAACTATAATTTATTATTGTACGAATGCGTATACATGTATTTTCTCGAATACAGCTCACAATTTTATCGTAAGTAGGAAATAATGTCTCTCACAAGTCGCAATCAATGTCGCCCTAGCGTTGGAGAATGTATAAATACGTATCTACCTGAAGTTGAGATAATCTTTATGTAAATCAAGATCGGAAATTATTTGCATCTTTATCAATAGGGGGCCAGCGATTTTCTTTAGTAAATCCCTGACGCGCCATGACCTACCTAAATTTTCATTCTTCCGTTTCGTATCTTAGAATAACCGTCACTCACGTTATTACCGAAAAAAATCAAACGATATTTACCCTTCGTATACTTTGTTTTTCAAACATACAACTCAACCTAAAAAAATGCACAATTCATGACAGAGTAGCTGCGTGGTCAGTAGACTTGACAGGGCTGTCAGATCACAGAGTGATTCTTGAGCGACACTAGCGCTTGTACCCATCAACCAGACTGAAAAGGGCTGGACATCAAATGAAGATCGCTATAAAACTATTATAATTATGTAGATTTGAGCTATAGACTTCTTTTGATATGCGACACACAAAACAGTGCTTCACAGTAACGCCATTCCCTTAAGGCGGCAAAGAGGGTTCGCAGTCAAATTCCAGATCAGAAGAGACTGTGCAGTCAGAAGATGGTGGCTAAGCGATCAGAAGGGGCTGCGCGGTCAGAAGACGGGGTAATGCGGTCAGTAGACGGGGCTATGCGCGTCGTAGTTGAGCTGCAGGTAGGGCGGGATGGCGGCCGACAGCTCGCTCGCGCGCCGCCGCAGCGCTGCGATACTGTGCCCGCGCCACACTTCCTCCTCCACCGGTTCTCCGCCATTACCTGTTATTAATCAAATCGATATTAGCAAAATGGGCCACATGTCACATATCACGAATATTCCTACCAATTCCGACAACTAAACTGAAACTGTGTATATAGAACTGTATTTAATCCAATCTAATGATGAAGCCACAACTGCCGATGTTGTTAAGTGGGGTATGTATACCGGGACAATCAATGAAAAGTGGATTTAGTATTAATAAACCATAATTATTTCTATAAACGACGCTACTTCTTTTAACACTTTGAAGAACACTAAAGTCCCATCGCCTATGGCGTTGGGCGTCATAACAATAAAACAGCTATGTGTCGCGTTCAGTGTTCTGAACCTGTTAACACCATGACGCGCTCTGTCAGCTCTCCAAGCTGATCCTCTATTCTTTTCGATCCTTCTAAATTTGAAATTACGTTTATCATCTATACTGCCATCAACTTAAAAATAAACGCAGAGGTTGCATAGAAAGCTATGGAGGCTAAAACCTGTACAGTACTCACCGGAGGCGGTGGGCGAGGCGTTGTTGTTGCCGCAGTGTCCCATGTGCGGCGGTGTGGGCGAGCCCTCCAGCGCGCCCTGCTGTTGCTGACTGATGTTGTTGCAGTACGACATCATCGTGTCTCCTGAAAACGTCAACCACACATACTTTCAATCAATATTTATCAACTGTACCATTTGCAACAAAAACCTTCATTTCATTGATAATAAATATGACTCAAACAATATCGTCAGGTCTTTTGAAATCAGTTTTTAAATTAATTTATTACGAAGCTTTCTTCAGCTGCCGCATGGGATGTGATTTTCCACCAGCAAACTTTTCTCAATGTACATTTTGTATAATATAATAATTTATCTACCACTTAAACTTTTTCTACCATAAAAAATACCATTTTGTAGCGTTCTCCCTAAACGAACCCTAACAATCGGATTCAATAGTGAATCGAGCGTTTGTGAATGTGCTGGAATGTAACCTTGTTGTTACTGGTCTCTGCCTAGAATATTCTCTTAATATATGGATGTTACCATTGTGGCCTTCCACAAATTTAAAGCTACATCACTATAGCGGCTATTGTCATTTTGATTGATCCTGGCAATCCTCCCGTACAATTTGAATCTCGCGAAATAGAAGTAGGTTTGGGGCATTTGACCATATGCGGCAGGTTCTTTGTATTCGTCGTGATTATTAATCGTCTTATACGAGTACAAATTTTGGTAGTACTTTAAAAAAATCATAAAACTTGTGTATGTTCAATACTCAATACTCTATTTGCATTCCACAATGTGTACTTAGCTGGTAAGTTAAACTTATATGTGATAATTATGGATTGTCGGGCACAGCAAAACTTTAAATAAATTTGGAGAGAGGAAGCTCTTAAAAACTTAGCTTATCAGTCTTCTGAACTAAATCTAATATTACATTAAGGTTATTTATTTATCGTTAATACTATAATATACTAGCATTTTCTTATTAAAAATTGTTTTAGCTATAAATATATTAATTTTGTCTTCTTTTTTTATTAATTCAGGTAGTTCGTTATATATATTTTATGGACATTACTTATGGACTTGTTAAATGTATTTTTAGCCGAGAAGTTGGAATGTTTAATCTTGACTTCGTGTTTTATATAAAATGTTTGATACTTACGAACAAATTTGCAGGTCTCTAATATGTATATACTGGGGAGGGTTAAAAAATTATAATTTTGGAAGTATGCTTTCCAGCTGTCAGTTTGATCGACCTTTACTAAGATTCTAACTTCTTCTGAAGGGTGACGAATGCTGGTGCATCTGTGCTGTTTCCACATAGTAGGTGGTGAGCGCTGTTTGAAGATTGATGTTTTCTTTATTTCACGGATTCGACTTTCCGTCGTGCGTCGGTAAAATTACCAATTAATGGCTCGCGACTCATTTTTCGATTTGCAAGATCTCATACTTATCCATACTCTGCTAGTCTACTGGAAGGCTATTTAACAGGCCCATAAATTAGTGATCGTTCTGTTGTCGCATACGTATAAGTTTTTAACATACAAAGTCCAAAATAATGGGGACTCTCCTTGGAAATACTTGGTTGCCTGAAACCCTAACTGCCATATAAGAGGTGGATAACTGCATGATGTCTCCTGCCTACTTCTACATTAGCTTCTTCTACTTTTTCTTTCTTTTTTTTTCATTTTTATTTACAATTTTTTATGTAGTATGATTATATGCATACGTAATCAGTCTTTCTGTATCTTAGTTTTACTTACCGAGTGAGTTGAGCGGGTAATGTCCCTGGTAAGGCTGTCCTGAAGCAACGGAGCTAATAGGCAGCGAGGGGTTGAGGTCAGCGGCGAGTTGTGGCAGCCCTCCCGCGCCGAAGCCGCTCATTGACACACCACCTTGCGATAGCTGACCTAGACCTGCAATTAGGAAAGTGTTGAGTCAAATCATGTTTGTCACATTAAGATCGCATTGCCACTGGTTGTTTTGCCGGACACCGTCGCCCGGACGGTGGATGTTCACATTAGACCGGATCTGGCAAGAAAAGTCCTCACCTAAGTCGAAGTCAGCCCTATGTGCCCGATGGACGACGAAAGCATTATTGCGTTGTGGTGGTATTTAAGAAGAAATAGATTAAAACGAAAACATTGGGTACATCCCATTTTAAGAAAAAGATTTTCGCTTGGAACATTTGAAACAATAATGGGTGAACTGATACACTAAGACATCCTGCGAAATTCAACATTTCTAACGTCTTTTTGCAATTTGCAGGTCAGTGTTAGGTCGTATGTCGATCAAAATAAAATTCGCGACCGTAACAAATGTGTATTTACAGAATTATACTCATTAAAATCATCAATAAAACTCTCCGATTTAGAATTGACCTTAAATGCCTTGATTTCATCAAATCAAATCAAATCATTTATTTTTGCTGAATACACTGTTACAATGGTGTTATAAGAATTACATGTTTCAAGTGATTCTACCGTAAGGCATGCAAAAATGTATACAGTCATAGTTATTCATCAATTAATCAAAATAGACATTGGAATAAATAAAATTAGATGAAATAAGCACGATATAGTTATAATAAGTTAAAGTCATAGTGGAGAATAAATTATTTATTAAATAATAAAAATATTTAGATTATTTCAATGTCAATGTCAAAATTAGTTATTAAGAGATACATGCATAATTCATTGAATAATTGATTTTACTTGATGTCACTGTGAGGTCTATAATTTGGCATAATTATCATTGAGGAAGTCATTCAAGTTATAGTAGCATTTATTAACCAGATTTTTTTTTAGACTTTTCTTAAATAGGGCCGTATTCATTGCCCTTATTTCTTTAGGTAATTTATTGAAGATTACAGGAGCCATATGGAACACACTCTTGTACATTAAAGAGGTACATGTTCGGGGTACATAGAGGCGTAGTGCGTCCCGTTGTTGCCTATTGTTTATTACTGATGCTAATTTAAATAGGTTTTTATTGGTTTTCACAAATAATGAGACCTCACAGATATACAGACTTGGGAGAGTCAGAATCTTATACTCCTGGAAAAACGGTTTACAGGTTTCATGAAATAGTTTTTAAATTAGTCAAAGGGTAGTTTGAACTTAGAGAGTTGCATTCTGTAAATACATATTTGTTACGGTCGCGAATCATATTTTCTTTACATACCTGACACTGACCTAGAGGGGCTTGTGGCTAACTAATAACAGCCGCACGGGTCGATCGATCAGGTTAAGCTACGCTTGCCGCGGTTGGTATGTGGATGGGTGCCCATCTTTACATACCAAGACCCCTCCGTGCCTCGGAAAGCACGTTAAGCCGTTGGTCCCGGCTGTCATTTGTAGATCTTTGACAGTCGTTACGGGTCGTCAGAAGCTCGAAAGTCTGACAACCAGTCTTACCAAGGGGTATCGTGTTACCCAGTAACTGGGTTGTGGAGGTCAGATAGGCAGTCGCTCCATGTAAAATACTGGTATTCAGCTGTATCCGGTAAGACTGGAAGCCGACCCCAACATAGTTGGGAAAAGGCTAGGCAGATAATGACCTGACAGTGACTTGCAAATCGCATGAAACGTAAGACAATTTGAATGTCGCGGGCTGCCCTGGCATTTTCGCCTGTTAAGCCACACGCGACACCGATTCGGTGTAAAACAATAGAAAATCAATTGTGTCTCATTAGCTGTCCTTGACCGAGGCGAGTTGTGGGCACACAAACGAATTATCGTGGCACTAAAAGTGTTAAAAGCTACAATTGCTTTTCAAATCCACAATTGAATTTAAGGAAGATATTCATGCATTTTCGCCTTAAAAGCTACAATTGCTTTTCAAATCCACTATTGAATTTAAGGAAGATATTCGTGCATTTTCGCCTTAAAAGCTACAATTGATTTTCAAATCCACGATTGAATTTATGGAAAATATTCATGATCAATCAAGTCGGGGTTACTAGTTTAGGGGGTAGTTATCCATTGAATGACGTATGGCGGTAATGTGAATAGTGTCTAATCGTTTATTGGTGTCGTTTTTTGCCCTTACCAAAGAAGTAAACACAACTTTAATGTATAAACTACGTATCAATAACGGCCAGTATTGCTGCCGAATTCAAATAAAAATTAAAAATATTTTAATTCACATAAACCTACTTGAGCACTTATGAAACGTCAGAAGCTAGGTGCGCGGTTCGAATTAATCGTTTCCTATGCAGAAGACCCTGCAAAAACTGCACGGAAACTGTTTTTAAAATACTTGGTTTTTACAATGTTTTCAAATGACACTGTTAATAGGTATTGGAGGACAGTGTAGGCTTGTCAACAAGTTTACTTAACAAAATAGAAAATGAACTAGCTGATGTCGCAACATTGAAGTTTCTTTATTTTTTCGAATTTACTCACCGGCTGGCATCGACCAGGGTCTGTCGGCAAACACGCCGGGGCCGCAGACGTCGCCTGCGCCGAAGGGTGGCAGGCCGTGTGACGGCAGCAGGGCGCCTGGAGAACGGAACACGTTGGTACTCTTCTTGCGTTTCTTCCACTTCGCACGACGGTTCTGGAACCACACCTGTAGGGAAAAGAACAATTTTTATCGAAACGAAGTTCTTTAACTCGGCTTGCGGTAGTTGACTGGTAGAAATCGACACGTGACGAAAAAGCGATACGCTTCCTCCATGCGACTTTCTGAGAGAGAAAGTGTGAATTTGGCCAAAATGAAAATCCAAGATGGCGGCTGCAAAATTTTTAAAATTGTTCATCAAGTGTGTCATTTTCATGATTTTCGAGGGTGTTAAAGCCGATAGTGACGTTACAATTTAAATCCAAGATGGCGACTGCCAAAATTTACAAATTTTTCATCATGGATATCGTTTCCATGAGTTTCGAGGGTGCTAAAGGTTAAAGTGAGGTCGAAATGTAAATCCAAGATGGCGGCTGCGAAAATTTTATTTTTGATTCGTGAGAAGGAACTTCGTCCCTGACGGACACGTTTTTTATTTATTTAGCACCTCAAACAAAAGATACCCACAATACATGACACAAATAATTGCCAACATCGGGTACCATATTAATTACAATAAAGTTAACAACCATGATAACAAATTTAAATAATTTTTGCTAGATATTGGGTCGAAATGTCGAAAGATGAAATTTTTCACCGCTGGAATTAAAATTACGACTATGGCAATTTAATGAAAAGGCTTTCTTAAATTAAATTAGTAAGGTGCATCCACACCAAAGTTCATTTTTGTAGGGTAACATTTTGCAACATGATAACCAAACATGACAACATTATGTAACTTTCTGTAACTTTTATTTACTTCTTTTTGTTATCCATTGTTACCCATTAATACCTGCAAACGTTGCTCCACAAAAAATAACTTCAGAGTGGATGCACCTAAGCGAGCTGAGCGATGACCGTTTAGCGTAGATGTGACTCCTATTTTCCCTCAACCTGTTCTTTTTTGAGTTTGTGTGCGTCATTTTTACCGAAAATTAAAGTATTTTCTTTCTTATTCTTAATTTCTAAAACTATTTAATTGTATATATTTTTTTACTTTGGTCTCCCAGTCACCCTCATTATCATAATATCATTTATATAAATAAGCGTCAATGATACAGTTTGGGCGGAAGCATATGGAACATTTGCTGTGGTTTCTCAACGATTTCTATATCTTCTCATACCTACAAAAGGTGCAGTTGGTATAAAATATAGTTTAGTACAATTTTCAGTACAAAACAAATACTTCGATCCTCATCATCTGCGTAGCCTTTTCATTTTACATGGAGCGACTGCTTATCTGATCTCCACAACCCAGTTACTGGGTAACACGATACCCCTTGATAAGACTGATTAAAACGAATACTTAGATAGCACGCCTTCAAATTAACACTGGCGTTTCCAGGAAGAATCACACGAACTATACCGTCAAACTCTGTAAGATGTCCCATAACTTACATCACCCTTCGTCGATTATCATTTATCACTCGAAAAGCCCTAAGACCGGCGCGTCCACGTGGGGCTTGTCTCGTGATCGCGCGTCATTTGTCAGCGGCTCTCAAGTTATTGATTCCGATAATACTCGGATGAGCCGAAAATATTTATCATTATTTGCTTTTGTTTGACTTCTGGCGTTAAAAGTTTGCTTTGCTGTAATTAATGTTCTATAGTGCGTTTTTATAATTTCTTATGTGATATAATCATGGACGTCCACGTCCATAATATGAATGAAGATATGTGCAAGTTATCATTAATGGAAATAAAATAAATTAAAAACTCTGTACTCAAATTCTTGTCGTACACACCTGTCGTTGGCACAGTTCCGTTGATTTTTTAAATCGTTTCCACGTGTTTTAGTTTTCGAATGCGTACAGTTGAATTTAGTGAGAAGGTTTTTAATTGCAAAGTTATTGTTCGTCGCTCAACGTTTCACTTCGTCGACGAATACTGCACCGTTTTATTTAGCACCATCGTACAATTTTGTTCCCTGTACTTATTTTTTTCTCGTACACACCTGTCGTATGCACAGTTCCATTGATTTTTGAAATCGTTTCCACTTTTTTTAGTTTCCGAAAGCATACAGTTGAAATTAGTGAGAAGGTTTATAATTGCAAAATCATTGTCCGTCGCTCAACGTTTCACTTCGTCGTCAAATACTGCACCGTTTTATTTTGCAAAATCACACAATTTTGTATTAGCCGTATTCGAACTATGTTTCCACAGTTCCATTGATTTTTGACATCGTTTCCGTTTTTATAATATCTATCGTAATGATATAATCACGGACGTCTACATCGATAAAATGAATGGACATATGTGCACGTTATAACGTTATCATAGATGGAAATTTAAAAACCCTGTACTCAAATTCTTCTCGTACACACCTGTCGTTTGCACAGCTCCGTTGATTTTTTAAATCGTTACCACTTGTTTTAGATCCAAAGCGTCCAGTTGAATTTAGTGAGGTGGTTTTAGTTATTGCTCGTCGCTCAATGTTTCCACTTTATAATATAATTTTGCTTATAGCCGTATTCGAGAGTAATGAATAAGGGTCATAGAAAGATACCTGAAAGTCTCGGAAACTAAGAATACTAGCTTGATGAAATAAATTATGTTTAATAGACAATCACATAAATGAAAGCAATAAAATGTATGTCACTTTATATTCATAAAAAATACTTTTACAATAAAATAACCTATCTCATCTTTATCACAAAAATATAAAAGCAAATTTTTTTCCACCACTTTAAAATTTTCTTGAGTTCTAGTAGTTTGTATTACCCCCATGTTCTGTCATCACTGCGGTTATGCGGTTTGGCAGCATGCCAAACACCAAGTACACCAAATACATTCCTCTGCGAGCGCAACTTTGAACTTTTGAAGCGTGATCGCGAAAGGGTTTCGGTGTCTCACACATCGTCCGAGCTCGTCCCAAATATGCTCAATTGGGTTGAGGTCTGGGCTGCGTGCTGGCCACTCCATACAGTTAATGTTTTAGTCATTCACAATTTCACCAGTATGAGGTCGAGCATTGTTATGCATAAAGATAGCAACCTCTCAGTGTAGGACTACTTCCACGTATATTTCGCTAATTATAGTGCCGTTTTCTATAACCACCAACCAGCTCTGTGCGACACTCTGCAGAAATTCCGGCCCATACAAGTGCGGATCCACCGCCATAGGCCACTTTATCTTATGATGCTTGCTTGCTTGAATCGCTCCCCTTGTCTTCTATACACTCTTGATTTTCCGTCGTTCTTATAAAGAATACATCTTGATTCATCTGAGAACATAACTCTTGACCAATCTTCAATACTCCAATTTAAGTGGTTCCGGGCATATGTTAATCTCGAAATACAATGCCCACGCTCCAGTTTAGGGCCGTTTGCAGGTCATAATGGTTTTAAATTTGCTTCATTCAGCAAGTCGTCGTCTTACAGTCCATGCACTTAGGTTACTTCCACCGAGACATCGGAATTGATTTGTAAGTGCAGTTCCTGTGAGAAAGCGATTTCGAAGCATTGTGAAGACCAAGTATCGATCTTCTCTCTTCACATCTGGCCCTGCCTGTTCCTGGTCTGCGTAGGTTAGAGCCGGTTTCCTCGTAACGTCGGAGAACTCATGCATTCTTCAGGTGTAAGCGGCATTATAACAGCTTGAATAATGAGGATTGAACATCAGAAACGCTGTTACATACCTTTTTATATGACAGAATAAAAAGCAAAACAAAAACTGATGCAGATAATTAATTCGTAGTTCCATTTACAAGTCTATTTTTTTATTTTGTCATTTTTGATAGCATAAATTTAATGTACATTTAATTGGTCAAGGACAGCTAATGAGGCATATTTGATTTTCTATTGTTTGACTCCGAACCGGAGTCGCGCGGGGCTTTACAGGTAATTGTCCAATAAACACATTTTTTTTTATTGAGCTAGCATTCTTAGTTTCCGGTTCTTTCAGGTATCTTTAACATAATCAGCCTATAATATTCCCACTACTGGGACATAGGCCTCCTCTCGGTGAGAGGGAGTGGGCCGTAATCCACCACGCGGTCCCAGTGCGGGTTGGTAGATGTCACATGTCTTCGAATTTTTGGTTCTAGGATATGCCGGTTTCCTCAAGATGTTTTCGTTTACCGTTTTTGAGAGCAGTGGTGATGAAATAATTTACACAAAGTAAAGCGCCTGTCTGGGTTTGAACCTACGACCTACAACTCGTAAGTCGCGGCCGTTACCACTGAGCCACCACTGCTCCCATGTGACCCTAATTCGTCTAGAGTGTATGTATTATTGTTTTAATTAATTAATTGTGTTATTATCTGTGCATAATGTAGTGCATGCTGTGCTTTTCTTTCTGTAATAGGGCGTTTATACTTAATTCATAATACTTACTTTATTGGATTCTATAATGTTGGTAAGTGTTGGTAGGCTTAAAATTAATTAAACAATTGTGGACCCTGTCGGGCACAGCATAGTAGGAGAGAGGAGGAAGAGCGTTTATTTGTGTTTATATTATTTATGTATTTTGTTTATTATATTACTACTTTCTTTCTTCTAACATTTAATTTAAGTATTTAATAATATTTTAAGATCGTATTAAATATTATTTTATACTATAATAACTTTTGCCCATTGAAAGAGTTTAAATTTATTAATAAAACTGTTATCTTTATTTTTTTTTTTTTGGTTCTGGTAACTTGTTGTATAATAAGGTTAAGTTTGCAACATACAAAAAGTAAATGTACACATGATTGAAGGGCCTATTAAATAAATCAGTGTCATCCATCCGCCCTTAATTTATACTCATCTCAATCGCAAGAACCCATATGCAATGTAAAAGATATGCGATGATTCTGGCGAAACGATAAATTGTGTCAAAATCAAAGGCTGATTATCAGCACTTTTTGAACGTCAAAAATATATAAGACAGTTTCCCAAAACGCCCACCCTTCACCACTTCCTAGTGCTTTAGCTGGGAAGAAGAACTGGCGCAAAAACTCCTCAGCAGCACACCAGTCTGTTCAGTTAGAAGAACTTGTTTCTATACAATAGAATGCAAAGTACGAAACAGAAAACATTACATTACATTATTTACCAGCTAGCACACGTCAGTAATGTTGTCGGTTTATTTGAATAAGCTGAAAGTGTTATGGAGGCATGAGGAACAGGGCGTAAAGTTCACTCATCCTCCACAGAAAAGGGAGGATCCTCCGACCAGACGAGTGTCGTGTCTGGTGGGCAACTGCCCGACGATTGATGTCGGGATGTTGTATATATGCTAGTTACGCGGTAAACTGCTTTTTGCGTGACGTAATTTTGATGCGTATTTCGCATGTGGCGATGTAGATTGCCGCCACAGTGTTTCTACTTGATATAAGCTTGATGCACGAGCATCCCATGCATCATGGAAATCATGGAAGTTCGTACCATTACAATTTTTAACAACGAAACAAAAGAACCCCTCGCCACGTGGAAACGTCGACCACATTAAAAATTTAATGTGGTGTGTTGCTGCTTGTTGATAAGCGGGAGCGACAAACTTACATTACGTTCCGTTTTTTTTCCAAAAACAGTTCTATTATAGACGGTGTAGTTGATATAACTGAAAACCTCGTAATCAGCATAGTTATGAACTACTTTTAAAGTGGGACCATCCCTGAATTCGCGAAAAATATTAACTGCTCCATACGTTCTTGCTGCTTAGACCGTTTACCCTATGTAGTGCTTTTAGGACGTTCTACTAATAGGACAAACTGCTAATAGGACGATTTGCTAATACGAGTAGGATATTTTGCTAAAGTGTCGTTTTGATTATGGGTCGTTTTGCTAATTGTCATTGCCATGCCATTTGCGTGTAGTTCTGTTCGATACGGAGGGGCAATTTTTATATGATAAAGATTATTTATCACATAAAAAATTGTTAGCTGAATCATATAGTGCAGATTTTTTCCCCTTGCCCATGTCATTTAGACGTATAGTTTAAGAGCTAGCGCACATTTATCAATTACGTGCAATACAGTAATTATGGCAGACCAGCGACCGTTTCGTTCTATAGACTGCTCAGCGTAATTTGTTTGGGAACCCTAGAATTGTGAGCCAAACTCGCTCTTGGCCGGTTTTTTTGGAAGGAATTACTCTAACGTGGCTTACCGTAAGAGTTGACTGGTAGAAATCATCACGTAACGAAAACGCGTTATGCCTCAAAAGTCAGATTCAAGGTCACAGGTTAAAATTCATCAAAAATATCTGGAAACAGAATAAGGGGCAAATTCTACCCTCCAGACTCCAGACTCCAATTAAGTTCTGTAGTGTTAACACCATCAATGCTGCAAAGTCTTTCTTTTCCAGGAGATTCCATGATTTTGGGACCTGCCTTACCTCCTACTTATTTTGCAATTTTGTGAAAATCTCCTGATTATTTTTTTTCTTAGCAGATGTGTCTCAAGATTACGATATTTTATTTTTTTACTATGGGTTTTTTTAATGAATTCAGTGCCTCTTTTTTACCAAAATTGCACGCTCATTATGACGGCGCTGGACACGAAAAATAGCGCTAATTGAAAAGTTTCAAAGTGGTCGCGAAATGTATCGTTTTAATAACACTAAGTCATGGAAGACCCATCAGTGCTAACAGTCCACTGCGCAATCTGCTTAAATGTAAGGATTTGGGTAGACTATATTGGTATATATACAAAGCGTGAAATTTCTTATTTTAACAAAATATTTCATTCTCAGATCTCAGACACTCGGCAATAATATAGCTTCCCATTAGTGCAAGAACTTTCGGAATCGGCTCAGTATTTCCGAAGATATTATAATACTAGATTTTCTCTCACGTGGTCGAAGTTTGCCGAGTCATATAGACCCGGTAAATGTCGACCACGTGATAGAAATTTTGATATTTTAGGTTTTTCGGCTGTTCCTTTGAGTTCTTCCTATTTTTCTTTTTCCTAAACCACCCCAGTATTGAGACGAATAAAAAAAAATCGGTCCAGCCATTATAGAATTTTTGCGAGGCTATCGCATGGCAATTGATTATTTTATTTATATATTAAGTAAGTATAGATCCATTTTATATAAAATCAATTTAAAATATTACAGTATATTTAAAAACATAAATCAATCAAAATCAAAAGTCATTTATTCAAACTTGGCTGAGAATCAGCACTTCGAAAGTCAAATGCGCATTATTACTAGCCTACCCTTTTCCGCTAAGCTAGCACCGCAACCTTAGTGTTGCGTGCAAGCGAGACAGCAAACGATAGAAAGAGAGAAACATACTCATTTGGCAACTGTCACCGGCAGGACTCTATTATTTATGGTGTCAGCGGTCGGGATGCTAGCTTTGCAAACATTCTGGTTTTCCGGCGTTTTGTTTGTTTTCGACTTCGCGGTAAAACAAATGTACCTTTGGTGGAAATGAAGTTTAAAGGCTTGTGTTACTACATATAAAATCGGGGTTAAGGTAGATTATCTACAACAAATCCTCCTCAAATTCAATTTATTAATACATATTACTAAATGAAAGAAAACTGAATATATTGAGTCTGGATTTGTGCCCGGTTGATGGCAATACACGGAAAAAAAGGATGTCGTAAATTAAGAGAATATCCTTTTGGTCAAGACAAATATTGATTCTTATAAGGAGAAAACAATATATTCTTGAATGAAGTAAAATTTTGTCTTAGTTTTATTGTTTTCTTCGAAGACATTATACTTAAATGAAGAATTATTAAGTTTAATTTAAAGAATTCTTCATTAAAAACTAGATATTTTCTTCAATTAAGATTATTATAGTCTTGAATCAGAAATATTTGTAAAAACCAAGTATTTATTATTCTTAATTTGAGTAAACAGGTTTTCTTGGACTGAGTACATTTAATTATGTTAAGAAAACATTTACTTGGATTGAAACAATTTTTCTGAGAATATTGATAATCTTCGCTGAAGAGATCCTTTTATTCCGTGTAGGCTCGCCACCTATTACATGGGACCTTAAACATTTATTTTGGATAACCAAAATAGGCCTTAGAAACTATAGTGCTATTCTGTAAAAATCCCACCGTGAAAAGGTAAGTGAAGTGAGCTGTCACTACACCTGATGATACCTGATAATCTGATGATGCCTGATGATCTGAAGATGCCTGTTGACCTGATGATAGGGATCACTAGGGATTGACAGCTCATTTCAAGCTCTCAGTGAGATTTTCACAGAAGCTGTAGTGTCATCAATGGTAAGTTATTCACAATTATATTACAGTTCGGCCGTCTGGAGAATTTCACGATTATATTACAGTTCGGCCGGCGAGAGAATGAATTTTCACAATTATACTACAGCAGGCTTAGCATGACGCTTTGTATTTCTTCGAAGAATAGACACGGCTCTTTCGATACAAACATGACATTTCGTTTCTCCATTTTTGACATCTCACTGTAGACATCCTTTTACAATCTGTCATCTTGTCTTTCGTTTTTATCTATCTTTGTCTAGGTCCTTTTTTATGTAGAAGGATTTCTACGGTGGGATGTCAAAAAAGGAGAAACGAAATGTCACTTTGTATAGAAAGAGCCGTGTCTTGTCTTCGAAGAAATAGAAATCGTCATGCTAAGCCTAGAGTCCGGCCGTCGAGAGAATGCATTCCTGACACTTGTCAGTTGGACAATTTCTGGTTGTAATAAGGATCAAATTCGCAAAACACATATTCGTTAGTACGAAACTGACATGAGGTGTCAATAACGCATTCTCTCGACGGCTGGACTGTACCAGTTTAATAAGCCCTTAAGACTTATTAGCTATCGGTCTTCTTGCTAAATATTTGAACTCCTGAAATATTTGAAGTTCTTGATAACACGAGATCTCGAGTCTACATTCATTTAGTATATTCTTACACACTAATCTTCATCCTAAGAAACATATTGAAACACAAAGTTATATAAATTGTAACGTAGAAACAAACCATTTATCTTGGAATACATTTGGTGTGAAGTTGGTACCCATGGGACTGCTGATCCCGGTCGCTCGGCCCAATAACGGTGACCCACGCAAGTTGTGACCGACGATCGGTAGGTAAGCCCAATATCGGTTTACGATTTGGGACATTTTATTTTGATATTTTTTTTTATAAAAATGTTCTGTAACATTTCGGTATTATTATAAGTAGTCGTCCACCATTGTTTGTTTTAACTCGTTCTAATTAGTTCTGCTAATACTGGATCGCATTAGACAAAAATTTTCGGCAAAAAAGATTGGAGTAGTTTTTTGTCGAATTCGATCCAGTGGATGGCGCTTTGTGTTTGTTTAATTGAATTAATTATTTATTTTATTAACGTTTTATGCACAAGCATTTCGGTATTATGATTATAGTCCACCATTGCTTTATTTAAACTCGTTCTAATTAGTTCTGTTAATACTTCATTATTGCAGTAGATTTTGTAGAAAGCGATGTCCAGTGGATTGCGCTTTGTTTTATGTTTGTTCAATTTAATTTATTTTATTACGCGTTTTTATTTGTTTTATTAATGCTTTATGCACAAGTAAATATATACTGTACAAAGGCTTAGA
Organism: Atethmia centrago; assembly: GCA_905333075.3. NCBI lineage: Eukaryota > Metazoa > Arthropoda > Insecta > Lepidoptera > Noctuidae > Atethmia > Atethmia centrago. The sequence goes on from HG995388.1 coordinate 22,624,491, forward strand.
AAGGAGGACACACTAATAATCATTATTACGACCCTGCTGGGTCCAAGCTGAGCACTTTAGAGTGATGTGCTGCGTCCTAAGGGTAGCTACACACTGCCGGGGTCGCGGGAAGGCCGAAAGGGATACCGTGACCTCTGGCAACACAGAGGCAACGGAAGGAACACGGGTGGGCATTAGTCAGTAAGAGCCTGACACACCCTCCCGCTCCGCCCGGAGCGGGAGAAATTATTTATTAAAAAAATAGGGTAGCTACACAACTACAGCAATTTGGCGTCGCAGGTACCTACTTCCTGAAACATCAAAACTGAATGTAACCCTCAAGTAAAATTAGCTTTGCCAGATCTTTTTGAGCCGCTCTTTTTGAATTATGACCGCAACTTACGAGTTGTAGGGCGTAGATACGAACAAGGACAGGCGCTTTACTTTCTGTAAATTATTTCATCACCACTGCTCTCAAAACGGTGAAGGAAAACATCGTATATGCTGATTATGTATGTAAATTATAAATTCTTAGTCAATTATAATGTCAGTTTGGCTTATTAAATAAAATGGCTGAGGAAGCGATAAATTGTAAATTTACTACCGAGAAATTTCTCTTTCATTATATATTTGCTTTGTATTTAATAATTATATAAAATGCAGACGGACTTCTCCAAGTTTCAGAAGCCATTCAGAAAATTCTATCTCGTCCCTGATATACCAAAAATCACCAATTAGCCAGGTGTGCAGACAACTCTCGACCTTCGATTTCTCAACAAACCCATCAATATTGCAAAATACACGTACAAATCTCCATCACAAAATACATTTCAAGTTCGAATTTCCTAATCATAAGTCAAAATAACGCAACATTTCCCTCGACCCGGTCTGTTTGAATGTTAATGCAATACAATGAAATTCATAAAACGGGCGTTGCTTCTAATTGGGCATACGGTATAGTTTCCCAAGCGTGAGCACCTAGTCGTGAGCCCGCAGTTAGCGGGCCGTGTTTGTGTGTCGTGGACTCGTGGCCAGTGCCCGAGAGCGGCTAGCGGACGAGGCTTGCAGCTTTTGCAGGCGAGTGCTGCAAGGTATAGCAGCTAGCGAGAGCGGAAATATTGACTGTGTTTTATGTGGTCAAATAACAAAACATGGTTAAAAGATAAACTTACTATACTTAATTGCTATTGATTTTTAAAAGAAAAGAAACGACATTCAGAAGATTGTTGAATTCTGACGCAACACGACATGACAGTCCCTTGAATTAGATAAAGTCGCCGACACACGTTTTACAGCGATCTTGTTAGCTCATTATTGTATATCAGTTGTAGACAACAGTCTACCACTGATATACTGGAAGACTGTTGACTCGTAGACTGTTGTCTGCTTTTGCCTGGGTGGGGTGAACTGATATTCCAAATATAATGATCTATCAGAAAAATATCTGTTAGAACAATTCTCCGAGAGGACATCTGTAGTATCTGGTTCTAAAGATTGCTGTATTATAATGTGGATATTTTCTCATGGAACTAATTCACCGCCCTTAGATGATCTGATACTACTGGAAGAACAGTTCTTTAAGATGTTGCCATATTCTAACAAAGGGGAGTACAACAGATATTATAGAATGAATGAGATCTGAGGCTACTTATCGTCTGCCTAGCCTTTTTCCAACTATGTTGAGGTCGGCTTCTAGTCTAACCGGACGAGGAGCGACTGCCAATCTGACATCTAAAATCCAGTTACCGTGACAGCCGGGACCAGCGGCTTAACGGGCTCTCCAAGGCGTGGAGGAGTCTTGGTATGTAAAGATGGTCAGCCATCTACGGACCAACCGTTACGTAGCCACAAGCCTCCTCGCGATCTGAGGATACTCTCCTGACTATTCTAACTATAATATTATAAATGCGAAAGTGAGTTTGTTTGTTTGATACGCTTTCACGCTAAAACGGCTGAACAGATTTGGATGAAATTTGGCACATGGGTAGACCATGACCTAGATTAGGACACAAGATACTTTTTATCTCGATATTACCACGGGATCGAGAATAATGCGGGTGAAACCGCGGGGCGCAGCGAGTTAACTATAATAAGTATTTCTCTGACTTTTCAATCTTCGGCAAAGCTCGCTGGTGTATATAGGTACCTACGCAGAGGAATAGATGGGTGCGGGTCGCCATACTTGTTTTCAACAATGAAAGCGGACGCTACTAGATCGTTTCTACCAAAAGAAATAGTTCCACAGTCACTTACTACCGTTCATTGAACACAATTTAATGCCACAGGTACGCACTAAGCAACATTGTATCTGGATCACGCACAAGAAATACAAAAAGTAAAGAGGAGCATTTAAAACTAACAAAATTTACATATTATTCGATTAAAAAATTACAAAAAAAATATAAATAAAATCGACTTGTGCGACGCCAAAACGGCTCCTATCTCAGCACAATACTGCGATATTTAAAAAAAAATTGCGCAGCGTTGGCATTCTGACAGGGCCCGACACAATTTCTTAAAAAAGAATGCTGTTACTTTTAAACTATCATTGTTTAGAACACATTTTCCGAAATAGCTACGAGTCGTAAGATCGTCATATTGATCTTTTATTTTTATATCATCTGTGTTTTATAGCATCTTGAATGCAATAAAAAAATGAGAATTGAGAATTGAGTGTAGTGTCCGTACCACACAGACTCGGCTGTATTCTTGTTTGTCTGTGACTCTGATATTATAATTTCTACTTGGTTGTTGGCGCCAAAAATCTGGGCAACAAAATCAACATGTTACATACGTAAGTAGTTGTGTACTCGTTTAGTCATCTGCACATACCTGCTAGATACACAATTTAACAGACAGACGTGTGAAAAAATGCAAATGTGAAAGAAATCATCTCAAATATATGAATATTGTCTGAACTGAACGTTTCAGTAGATTTAGGTTGTTTTCTAAGAACTGTTTGTTGTTGGACGATAAAATAGAATAGTGACGTCTGACGTCAGAATTGATTACCTTTAATAACTGATGACTGATGAAAATGTGAAATATTTATATGATATATTTATTTACATAACCAAATTACAAGATGATTATTAACATTAACTAAATTAAATTAAAACTAAGTTAAGCTTAAAAAAGGCCCTCGGGGCATTGTACCGAGGATGCTGGCGGCATTTCCTCGCTGAATTGCAATGCTGATGCGTTGCGCGAGAAAGCCGCCAGCTTTTCGGTCACCAGTTACATCAACTAGACGTTTCGCGATTTCCGCAAATAACTTATGCGCACTGGGACCCCACGGACCGAGGGTCTCGACGCCAAAGGGCACAAAGTTGTACTCGCTGCCAAGGCCTCCATATTTAATAACTTTCAGATTTTCGGCATTTTCTGCCGCTGCACCCGCTTTAGAAGTAGTCCGTTGGAGGTGGGACGGTGCCAGTGTGTCTACACAGGTAGCGTCCCACACAAGCATCCGTACCAAACTCCACGGGACCAAAGACACACCATCAGGTCTTTTGCCATCATCTCTGACAATGCCAGTCGGCTCAAGAAGAGCAGGCACATTGATGCTGGCAAGAGACCGGAAAATGTGAAATTATAATAACAAGGTATTTTTTAGCCGAGCTCAAATAAAGGAAGACAATCCTCCTATTTATATGAGTCTAAGTTTCGTAGAAATTAGCGGTGCAGCACCTTCATTGCTCTATCTACCACATAATTAAGACAACGTGCAGTCGGGTGTTTGATTACTAGGGATTGCAATCCGGAAAACGGATCCGGTAATTCGGCGGATCCGGCATCATTAAACGTTTACCAGATCCGATACCAATATACCGGATCCGATGATAGCAATTCTTGGAAAAATAACAGCGCAGTTGAATGAGTAGGTACTTCACGTGATGTGCAAGCTCATTATTGTGATAATTGTGCTATTCATTAGACAGATTCATCAAATCATGATGGTGTCTGTCATAAATATAAGACTTGTTTGTTAGCATTCTCAAATGATTTATTCTTCGTTCGTCCTGAAGTTTTGTCCCAAATTCCAAAAAAGTCTTAGTTTGTCCCATATCACTATTGAAGTTGTGCTTCGTCCCAAATTGCAAGTACTTTAAAGGTAAAGTCGACAAAAAAAAATGTAGGTACTTATTTGAAATTTTTGAACAATAATTCAATAATAAAACAATTCTAAACATCCAAAGGTTGTCTTCAAAAGATCGCTTTTAGTGATAAGACCCTATGTAAAATTTCTACTTTTATATCTGTAATTTTGGTGTACATAATAAAGAGTATTCTATTATATTCTATTCTTAGGTATAAATCATCTTTATTATCCAGTATCACAATCAAAATCATAGAAATGTATAATAAATCAGTTTATCATTACTACAGTTTAAATATACAGAACAGTCAGATCTGTAATAAACAATATTTAAGACATGATAATTTTAATTACTGAAAAATGTACCAGCCAAAAAATAAATGAGAGTATCAAAACAAAAGGTTTAAAAAACAATATTTTTTTGTATTTTTTAAAATAATTAGTTCAGGTTAAATATTTAATAATAAGTAACCCTTTTTTGCCGATTGTACAACAAAGTAAGCGTGGCATATACAAATTAAATATGGGCCGTAGAAGGAATATAAAATAGGACGAAGCGGGAATAAAATAATTAAAATTATATTTTGAGACGAAGGAAGCATATTGTTTGGGACGACCCAGGATTTTTTTATGTAGGACAAAACTCAGTGGGCCAAACGAAGAATAAATCTCTCAAATACTTTAATGTTATTGTGATCTCAATTCTTATCTCAGTAAATTACACAAGGTTAATTATATTAGATTTTATAAAATTACTTAGGGTTACTACATACATTAGGGACGTGTTGGTTTTGTATCTATAGGGCAACTGATTATTTTTTCACGATGACGATATTGGTCCCATGCAGCCATGGAGAAACTTGTTCAGTAGTCTATTATATATACGTGGGACACTCAGAAAGTTTCGCGAAAATTAAAAAAAAAAAATATCATGCGTCTGAACCAGTTTTCGAAACACTTTTTCCAGTCCGCCGCAGACACCTTGCTTACAGCCTGCTTGAATACTGACAGCCCATCTTCCGGCGACGAAAATTGTATCCCTTTGAGCTGATTTTTATTTTCGGGAATAAAAATAAGTCACACGGTGCTAGGTTAGGGCTGTAAGGAGGGTGAACTAGGACTTTGAACGGCGTGCTGTTCAGGAAGTCCCTCGTTTTGAGCGCGGTGTGTGAAGGCGCGTTGTCGTGGTGGAGCAGTAGCCCTTGGAGCCCTGTGTTTAGTCACTTGTTGATCACAACAGAGAAAACTTCTGCCAAGCATTTGGTAGTATACCATTCAGTGTTGATGCTTCTTAGGTTCCGTAAAAGAATTGGCACCAATTAGCCAGTCAAATCGAAAATGCTCGCGATGAAAATCTTCCCCCCGCTTCTAGATCGCTTCACTTTGATAGGCGTTGAAACACCCAAACCGTCTACTGGCGCTTCGTTTCTGGATCGAATTCTTAAATAAATTCAAGACTCATCACCTGTAATGATGTCGTAAACTCGCCGTGACGAGCCTGCTTCAAATTTGTTTATCATATCACGGCACCCAGAAGCCGGGTGGAATCCCGGCTTCTGAGAATCAGTGAGATTGTACGGAACCCAGTTTGAAACTATCCTTCTCACGCGAAGTTGTACGTGTAGAATTCACTTCCCGATCCAACCTGCAGTATGTGCTGAATCTCTTGATACGTAACTCGCCTATTGTCATAAATTAAATTTTCACTGCTAGCACGTTTTCTTCTGTAACAGCCGTCAAAGGGCGACCACTTCTTTCTTCATCCCCCAAAGTTAGTCGACCGCGCTTGAGTTCGTTATACCAACGATACACGGTTGCCTTGGAAGGGCCTTCATTCATGAATACCATTTGAAGTATAACGTACGATTCGTCCGGTTTCAGCGACACTTGAAATCGTAAAAAATCATAGCGCGAAAATTTTCCCGGCGCAGATCCATTTTCAGATGCAGATCCAGGAACGTACCTATTTTTACTTACAAATAATCATATTTTGAAAATAGATTATAGCTGGCCAGTCTCATACATAAAAACTTTTTTTCGCAATACTTTTTGAGGGACCTGGTACATGTGTGCATACCCTTTAGTTATACCTATTTCCTTTAGACGTTGAGTCACCTGGCCAAGGCTATAATGAATGTAGCACGCCAGCCGTGGCGCCTGTCAATTGCGCCAGCGCAGCGGTGCGAGTTCTAACGTGAAGAACAAACAATGTAGTCACGGTAGCAGTGCTGTTGCTACCAGAAGAAGCACTACACACAATAAAGGACGAGCCAGGTAGTAAAGTAGCTCGTGATCATTAAAAAAAAACATGAAAAGGATCATTAAATCCATTTCCATTTAATTCCTATGAATTAAATGGAATTTGTACTTCATCTGTGTATATGAAGCAAAATTATTAATGCTTTACAGGGTCTAAAAAGACCCATCACGAAGATGTCAAGCTGCTGGGACACAAGCCTCCTCTCTGTGAGAGAGAGTGGGCCGTAATCGACCACGCGGGCCCAGTGTGGGTTGGTAGATGTCACATATGTTCGAATTTTTTTTCTAGGACATGACGGTTTCCTCACGATGTTTTCCTTCACCGTTTTGAGAGCAGTGGTAATGAAATAATTTACACAAAAAGCGCCTGTCCGGGTTCGAACCTACGACCTACAACTTGTAAGTCGCGGCCGTTACCACTGGGTCACCACTGCTCTCAATCTAAGCATTATTTACATCAAACTAAGTAACTTTGAGCAAAAATAATTGCTAGGATTTTTTTTTTATTTTAGGTGTGAAAATTCGCTGCGCAATTTAACGCACGCAAAACATTGTGTTTATGGGCGCATGCATTGGTACAGGCATCGTGGGAGTATTTAAAGTTAGGTTATAACAATGTCGACGGCAGCAAAGTAGAAAGAGTCAACTGCACTTTTTACGAAAATCTCTTTTTTATATGTAAAAAAGAGATTTTCGTAAAAAGTGCAGTTGAGTTGAGTTCTATTTTTTGTCTGTTTAATTCTTAATTTTTACTAATATTAAGTCACTTATGTAAAGACAACTACTCATATTTTTCACAAAGTGATGAATTAGACACGGGTATATTACCATTAGTCCGTGTATACATCGGACAATCGGCGCGTTCCCCTGTTGTAACCAAAGATATTTATTTATCAGTCAAATAGCCGTTTTAACATCGGTTTTCGAACTTTGAAACTTTATTTTAGTGCAACAACAATACGTCACGTCGGCGTTATAAATAATGATTATTAAATAAGGAAAATGATTACATACCTTTGATTAAGCAGTGGGACGAACGTCAATAAATATACGTCATTTAATTTTTTCTTTTTTTTCTTCAAAAAGGACAGGTGAGTAGTACCTACTCGCAACCGGCGCACACTGGTCCCGAATGATAAAAAAGTGGACATTAAGAAATTTTTGACAGAAGGTCAACGGATTCGGCTGATTTTTTTTTTGTAGACAGCTGATGCAATTACAAATCACTTTTATAGATTGAGTTTTTGCCAAATAAGCCGTATTTTCAGAGAAAAAAAAATTTCAAATATTTTTTGTATGAAAGAAATCCTAATTTTGTCTTTATCTTCCAAGATTCAAACGTATTCAAAATAAAACTTAGCGCAGCCTGTAGAGGTGCTAATTGCTCACCACTTTGTCATAGACACTCTTCTGCGATTTTGTGCTCCTTTTGAGTTACAGGCACTTTAAATATTTTTTGTATGAAAAAATCCTAATTTTCTCTTTATCTTCCAAGATTCAAACGTATTCAAAATAAAACTTAGCGCAGCTTGTAGAAGAGCTGATTGCTCACCACTTTGTCATAGACACTCTTCTGCGATTTTGTGCTCCTTTTGAGTTACATGCACTTTAAATATTTTTTGTATGAAAAAATCCTAATTTTGTCTTTATCTTCCAAGATTCAAACGTATTCAAAATAAAACTTAAAGCAGCTTGTAGAGATGCTAATTGCTCACTACTTTGTCATAGACACTCTTCTGCGATTTTGTGCTCCTTTTGAGTTACAGGCACTTTAAATATTTTTTGTATAAAAAAATTCTAATTTTGTCTTTATCTTCCAAGATTCAAACGTATTCAAAATAAAACTTAGCGCAGCTTGTAGAGTAACTCTTACAAATATATGAAATTATCAGTATCAAATAAACAAACAAGGAAATCTCAAAACGTGTTCAGACATGTTTATGTACAGGTAAGTTATTGTGTGACTCGTATGTAAATTTTTTTTTGTATAGAGTCATTGCTTAATTACCCTATAAGTGACGATTTCGGCTCTATTTGGTCATCTAGTCGAACGCGTCGAAAACGCTGAATGATGAATAGGTATATAAATTGCAATTAAAAATTCCCTTTGTAGTTTTGCGGTATTTATGTAGGAGCACATCTTAGTATGTTTTATTTTCTCGTGACTCATCCAAATTGCAAGAATATTTGGCTCATTATCTAACTACCCCATTAAGTAATGAGGTAGTTAGGTAATGAGCCATTATCTAACTACCCCATTAAGTAACGGGATAGTTGGGTAATGAGTCATATATCAATAGTATAAGGGCAAGCGGAACCCGTTTTTGTTCATTACGCGTCTTGTGCTCGTAAAAACAACACAATTTTTATCAACTATCACCACATTGTAACTTTTATTTATTTGCCTGTAACATTTTTGTATCAAAATGACTACATTTGTGACTAATTTAGACATTTTTTCTTTTTTGAGTAATAGTGGGTGCCTTAAAAATAGTGATTTACTGTGTCAAACCATTATAAATCGTATTTCAAGTGAAATTCCAAACGAAGAGCTCAGTATTATCAAAAAGTTTTGCCAAAATTATACGTCAAACCTAGCTAGAAGATGGGACAATTCAGGTAGAAACGAAAGATTTGGTGTTAAAAACAAGGAGTGGTTGGAGTCTAAAATTTTGTGGCCAACTTTAACTTATGTGAATTTTCCTATGTTGTTTGATCCAGAATATACCATAGAGGACATTTCAGTAGACGTAGAAGAGCATAATTTATCGTACGAAGAGGAAGCGGGTGCATCTACATCAGAAGCTACCACAAATACTCCCAGAACTAGAAATAAACGACCATTTGAAGATTTAACAAATAAGCAGAAGAAAAGACGTTCTTTGTCTCTTTTGGAGCATTCCGAAGAAGAGCTGTTCTATGCTCTTATTGCTAAACTTAATGAAAACGGGCGCACTGTTTGTTCTAAAGTTATTAAGTGCCTCTCAAATAAGCCAGAAAAGGTGCAAGAAGTAAGTGACTTTTTATATAAAGCTTCTGATAAATCGATTTCCGAGGAAGACACCTTAGCTCTTGCCACAGCATTGAGTTTATCAAAATGGCAATATCTAACTTTGAGGTCCATTTTAAGTACAAATGGCACAGCGGCTTTTCCATCTTACCAGAAGTTACTGTTGAAGAAGAAAGAATGCTATCCAGCAAAAGAAGATATTGTGATATCGGAGTCAGCAGCTAAAATTAAGTTACAGGCAGTTCTAGATTTAACTGCCGAGAAGATTTTGAAAGTGACTGGTTCAAATATTAATGGTGGTGTTTTGAAGCTAGTTAGTAAATGGGGCTGTGACGGAGCTTCTTCACAAAGTTGTTACAAACAAAAACCAACTGGTGACATATTTTCAGAATCTTCTGTATTTATGGTTAGTTTTGTGCCACTTCGCCTTATGAGTGACAACGATGTGATAGTATGGGAAAATCCGCGCCCTTCTTCAACAAACTATTGCAGACCAATTATGTTCGAATTCAAACAAGAAACAAAAGAATATATTCAGCAAGTAGAAGCAACATTACAAGAAGAAATTGAGAACCTTCTACCAACAAAGTTATTTGATGGCGAATTTGAAGTATTTCATGAATTGCATATGACGATGATCGACGGCAAAGTATGCACGGCACTTTCACAGACACAGTCTGCAGCCAATTGCAACATTTGCTTAACAAATCCGAAAGATATGAACAACTTGAACCTCGTTTTTAACAAACCAGAAAACCATGATATGTACAAATATGGTTTATCTTCACTTCACATGTGGTTGCGATGCATGGAATGTATTTTGCACATATCTTACAACTTAGATTTCAAAAAATGGGCGGCTCGGGGTGAGGACAAACTGCTCCGAAAATCAAGAAAAGAGTTAACGCAGCATGAGTTTTTTGTTGTAACTGGCTTAATGATTGATATCGTCAAACAAGGCTTTGGGACAACAAACGATGGCAATACAGCTCGACGGTTTTTCAATGATTACGAAAGGTCAGCTGAGATAACAGGAGTTAATGCTAATTTGATTAAGAGATTTGCTGTAATTTTGCAGGCAATATCTTCTGGGAGAAATGTAGATATTGAAAAATTTAGAATTTATTGCAGAGAAACAGCAGAACTTTACGTCAGCGAGTACTCGTGGTATTACATGCCTTCGAGTGTACATAAACTTTTAGTGCATGGTGCAGATATTTGCCAGCATTTTTCTTTTATTCCAATTGGTATGATGTCCGAAGAAGCCTCAGAAGCAAGAAACAAAGATTTTCGTTCAATCAGAGAAAAGCATACTAGAAAGATAGGCAGAATGCAAACAAATGAAGATATTTTACACCAGTTACTTATCAGCTCCGATCCGTACATTACGAACATAAGACCAAAGTTCACCAAAATTCAAAAGCAGCAGAGGTTTGAAGAAGCCGAAAATCTTCTAAAGGATGACGTTTTACCCAATGAACTCGATTTAGAAGTTGCTGATGAGGAAGAAGTATACTTCGACATTGAGAATAATCCCCCACAAGATCCGCTAGCATAATTCACATTGTAACATACGCACGTTCATGTTAGTTTATTTAAGTTTGTAAGTTTGTAATCTAGTTTATTTAAGTTATTAAGTTTATAGGTACTGAGAAAAAATGCGCTTAAAATTAATTTATGTTCTAGTTTATTTAAATTTGTAAAATAATAGTTTACTTTAGTTATTAAGTTTACAGGTACTGAAAAAAAATGCGCTTTGTTTTATTTTTTGTGTTTGTTTTATTTATTTATTTATTCATATTATGTTGACGACAGCCCTAGCAAAGTATTACATTTGTAAACAAAGACTACCCACTGTTGGGGTAGTCAAATAAAAAGTTGTATTTTACATTTCATATGACTTATTAGGACAAAGTAGGGTAGAACAATATTGTTTATTTTTATTATACCCTGATATTTTATTGTGACAATGACTTGACATTGAATCTTGATCGCACGAACATTGCTCTGTGAATTAACCTGTGAAAATAATTGTAAAAGCGTGTGTTTTGTTGTGGAACTATAATTAAAAGACTGTTAATAGTGCAAGTGCCGTTTATTATTGAAGAAAGTGACCAAAACAGATAAGCACGCCAAGATCCCTGCCCTAAATCAAATACATATTAAGTGATAAAGTATAAAATAAATAAATAAACAAAACATGCATGTAAAGATAAATTAAGCGTTAGGGTTACAGGTAGTTCAAATTTTTTAAGTACGCCTTAATACAATACCTATATTATTATATAGGTTTGTATTTTGACGGTCCTAAGCCCGTTAAAGTACGAAGGAAAAGTTTTAATTGCAATTTATACCTTTTTATCATTCAGCGTTTCCGACGCATTCACTAGCGTTAGATGACCAAATATTGCCCAAATTGTAAGTAATCGGCTAATTAAGCAATGACTCATTACCAAAAAATGCTTATAATCTGAATATGAGTCACACAATAAATTACCTGTACCTGAACATGTCTGTACACGTTTTGAGATATCCAAGTTGTTTATTTGATATATTTAAAATAAGACTTTTTTTAATAGAAAGACATTTATAAGAGTTACTTATTAATGAAGAAAATGTTATTACATCTTAGTCTATCTTTAACAAGATTATTTCTAATCCGCCTGAATTAATTTTTTAACTCTGAAAATACGGCTTATTTAACAAAAAATACATCTTTAAAAGTTACTTTTAATTGTATCAGCTGTCTACAAAAAACTAGTAAAGCTCATCCGACAACGAAAAATTTAAAGTGCCTGTAACTAAAAAGGAGCACAAAATCGCAATTGAGTGTCTATGGCAAAGTGATGAACAATTAACCCCTCTACAAGCTGCGCTAAGTTTTATTTTGAATACGTTTGAATCTTGGAAGATAAAGACAAAATTAGGATTTTTTCATACAAAAAATATTTAAAGTGCATGTAACTCAAAAGGAGCACAAAATCGCAGTTGAGTGTCTATGACAAAGTAGTGAGAAATTAGCCCCTCTACAAGCTGCGCTAAGTTTTATTTTGAATACGTTTGAATCTTGGAAGATAAAGACAAAATTAGGATTTCTTTCATACAAAAAATATTTGAATATTTTTTTTCTCTGAAAATACGGCTTTTTTGGCAAAAACTCAATGTACAAAAGTGATTTGTAATTGCATCAGCTGTCTACAAAAAAAAAATAAGCTGAATCGGTTGACCTTTTGTCAAAAATTTCTTAATGTCCCCTTTTTATCATTTGGGACCAGTGTGCGGCGTGCGTGTATAACCAGATGTATGGACATAAACGAAGCAAAAAGAGTATGTAAGGAGCGTAGCAGGTGGAGTTCTATAGTTTCTGCATACCCCCATGGGAAGAAGGCGTGAGTTTTTGTATGTATTTATGTAATATATACAAAAGAATAGTAGTCATAACCGCCTCAATATTGAAAATTAAACAAGTTTAAGCAATTGGGTTACGAATAACTAATAAGTCCCGCGTAGAAGCGAAAGTGAACTAAATGAGTCAACTACCATATATCCCTTATGGTAGTTGACTCATTTAGTTCATATTTTTAGTTTAGTTCTATTTTTTTATACAAAGTAGTTTAAGACATCTACCGTATTTTATTTAAAAAAAAAAATGTATTACAGCAATGGCCTTAACCATTTTCTTGGTACTTAATGCTCTATTAACTAAATTTTGTAAAATAGAAGAAGATAGCTTTGTTCTTGTATTCTTTATCACAGTTTTGCGTTCAAACCGCTCTCCTGTAAAATCATGATTTTGTAGTTAACCGTATATACTTTGCGGCCGTCGATATATAAAAATAGTTTTCGTAATAAACCTTAAATATCTCCGCAACCAGGTATGGTCCAGTAAAAAAATATATCATAGTAATGGGATGAACAAATGACTCACCTTCGTTACGGCTACTTTGTCTCCTGTTATTGTCAACTGTTTAGAAATATGATTGGAGTTCAATGAATTCTCAATAGTTCCAAACACGCTAAAACTAAAGTTCTTGTTTTAATTAATTATGTCAACGTACGGTAAACATTATATAGCTGCCTTGAGCGTGAAGTACTACGCCGGCACATAGCGTGGTACATAGCCACCGCTCAATACATACGCGCGCACGCGTACACGCCCTGCCAGTGATGGGCTGCCGGTATCGATACAAGAGGCTAAGTGGGTAAGTAATATCGCAGCATTATGCTGAGATAGGAGCCTTTTTGGCCTCGCACAGGTCTTTTTATGTCAAATCGAAAAAAAAAAATTATAAATGTATTTTTTATTTGCTGTTTGTATTTCCTGCGCGTGACCCAATTTTTATTATATTTTTGTTTCTTTCTTTAAGCTTTTATAAATATCTCCAGTGCGCGATAATGTCGCCGCAGGAAAAAATCACCCGTGGGTACGTGGGCTAAGTTCTGGTAGAGTTTTCTTCTGCTGAAAAAGCTGCAGGTATCGCATTGATGAAATAAATTTCCTATACCTATTTAAACAAATATAAAGGATTTTTCCGTTGTTGTTTGAAAGACAATTTAAAAGGGAAACATGTGTCGTTTCTTAGATAGATAGAATACATATTAGATAAAAAATAACTGCAACGCAATAAAATACTCTACAATTCTCATACAAAGGTATGAGAATTGTAGAGTATTTTATTGCGTTGCAGTGCTTTCTAGTGAATAGCATAAGTGTGCTGTTAACAATACAAACGCTGTGAAGTGAGCCAAAGAACGCCCGGAACCCAGCGCTAACGTCACGCAGTGTATGTTGCCGGCGCCCGCGACCTCTAGTGCGAACACAGACATCGTACCATCTATACGTACTTCTGTACTTCAAAAATAGTATTCTTAAAACTTGATCATATTCATTATACAAGTATAATCTCCTACATCGCATTTTTATGTGCTTCCCACATCCTGCACACTTCATTTAAGTTCTGATATCATAACATAACCGACTCAACCTGCCTAGCCTTTTCCCATGTTGGAATCGGCTTCCAATCTTCTCTTGGGGTCGGCTTACAGTATTCCAGGATTCCAGTGCAAGGAACTATTGCCTATCTGGCCTCCACAACCCAGTTACTGGGTAACACGATACCAGCCAGACCAGAAAGTTTGACTGGGACCGACGGCGTAACGTGCTTTTTGAAGCCTCGGTATGTAATGGATAGTCATAACCACAGAACAGAAAAAACCGTTTTTCTGTGGTTATGACCGCCTAATTCCCGTATTCTCACCAACAGCTCCCGTCCCGCCATTATTAGTTTCCCTGTTGGCAACTCGTAAACTTCGAAATCTTAATTTTTAACAGGTTTTTTCAAGTTCGGTGTCTGCCAATATTGTTAGACATCTGTTGATAGGCAACCTGTAAAAGCTCTCTAAGGGCGCTTTCAATTTAGACGGTTGGTGCCGGACTGTTGCAGTCCGGGTATCGTACTGCGCACGGGCGGTTATGATTTTTCATACAAAATGTCTCGACGCAAGGTCGTGCGAGAGCAGTGCGGCGCACGTCCGTTGGCGGAACGGCAACAATGTATATAATACCTGCCTCAGTCGTTGTTCGCTAGTGCGGGTGAACGCATCGTGTTTTCGATGGAAATCACTAAAATTCGATCGGACTGCAGCTGCGTATCTCTTCAAATAAGACGATTCACGTCGTACTGCTGTCGTCCGGCAGCAGTACGGCTCACAGTCGTAATAATTCTGCAACAACCGTGCGGCAGCAGTCCCGGCACCAACCGTCTAAATTGAAAGCGCCCTAAGCTTTACGTATAGGCGTATCGGTATTGTAACTACTAGTTTTTGTTTTGTAAAGAAAGACAGAAAAGTATTTAATTTGGGGCACGCACAAGAAATACAAAAAGTAAAAAGGAGCATTTAAACTAACAAAATTGACATATCTGTTCGATTAAACAAAATACAAAGACAGTAAATAAAAACGACTTGTGCGACGTCAAAAAGGCTTCTATCTCAGCATAATGCTGCGATATTTAAAAAGTTAATACCTAAGCGCTGGTATTTTTGTAGGGTAATGTGTTTTTTTTCCGCTAGTTGACCACCGCTTTACATTAAGGTCTTGCCTAGTGTTAGTAAAAACGGGCATAAGTACAGTTAAAATATATTAACTGGAATCATCGATACAATATCGTGATTAGGGTACACCCTAACCGATGGCCCCACCCGCTTCCGCGCGCTGTGTACCTACCTACGACTGTGTTACCTACGTAAATAATTATACAAATACGTACTTCTTTCTAACTGACTTCAAAAAAGGAAGGACGTTCTGTCTTCGTCTGTATTTTTTCAAATGTATTTTCGTGAATTGTGAACTGATTTCGCAAATTCTGTTTTCATTTGGTAGAAGCTACTTACGACGGTGTTATCTACGTAAATAATTATACAAATATATGCTTATTTTTAAATGACCTTCAAAAAAGGAGGAGGTTCTATGTTCACTTGTTTTTTTTTTTTAATGTATTTTCATCGATAATTTCATGTATTGTGAACTAATGAAAATTATTTTTTGATTTGGTAGAAAATGCTTGCGCGGTGATTTTAAACTACCCAAGCAAAGTTAATAACATGTATAATGTTATTAACTTTGCTTGGGTAGTTTTTGACTTAGCTTTAATAATACGTATTTTATCCACTTAGTCTATGTGGATGATTTTATAATAACTTCATGTCACTGTTATTTACGTAGCAGGTAGTGGTACTTATTCGAATTTGTGTGGGGTAGGTTCCACCACGAAAGTGAAATATAAAAAGTATTTTTTTTTTTTTTGTAATAAGTTTTCAAATAGTCGTCAACTTTATATTAATACGAAAGATACGTTTAAATTTACGTTCTATGCTGGTTGCAATTTCTGTGAATAATTGTGTGTGTTAAGAATTTAAGTGAAAATGTTTGGCTTTCAATGGGGATGAACCCAAATGAAAAAAAAAGAAAAAAATATCACAGAATCGACGGAAAAATAGAGCTGCAATTACACAACACAAATAATTTCAATTTAATTAAATTATATGAATGATGATGTAACAATTTAGTTATGACTAACATAAAAAGTAATTATTCTGACATTATTTAATTTGTATAAAAATATTTAAAATTTGACTGCATGTAGATAATATATAATACAGTGTACCTACCTAATTCAATATTTTGTAACATCCTATAAACCTGTGTTATCTCAAACTTAAATGAATTTGAATTTGCTATCTTGGTTTACAAAACTTCGAAATCGAATTATAGGATTTTTTTTCCACAACGTTAACTGTTTTTTATTTTATTTTTTCCTTTAGGTTTTTTAACTTTGGCAACTCCAATAACCCACAGTGTGATAGTGGAGCCACATCACAAACGATGCCTCGCCTCTTGTCTTTGTTTAATAACACTTGCACTATGGAAGACCTATGCGAGGCCAACGTTAACGCTGTCGAAGTGGCCGAATTCTGGTCGAAGTATATCCTAACTTCGTAACTAATTATATTATAAACGCAAAAGTGAGTTGTTTGTTTGTTACGCTTTCACGCTAAACCGGCTAAACGGATTTGAATGAAATTTGGCACATGGCTGGCACACCATGAGCTGGGTTAGGAACGTTTTATCCCGATATTCCCGAACAATGTTAACAAGTTATAAGCCTGCCCAGTTGCGAGCAACTTGGAACTAGCGCTCGGCTGCCACGGCAACCTTCGCTTCGCTCGCTCGGCTCGCGCGCGGTTGGTCACAGTTCTAACCTAACGTAACCCATTTCACTCAGTTCTTGTTGAGTGGGACAGTTCTTGTTGTTTTCGTATTTTTTTTTTGTTAATATATATATTTAATTACTAATTAATATATAAGTATAACAATTATGTATTAGCTATGTTGAAACTGTATGTTGTACTCCCCGTCACTTGCCCCAAAAGGTTCATTAGAAAACCAGCGTCAGACAGCATCTGTCTGGCTGAAATGAAACTTTTTGGCGCAGCCGTGAGGCACATACCTACCTACTATTGTTGTTAAAACATTATTTTCACCTTTTTCTTCTGTAATTTGTATTTTTTGTTTCACGAACTGTGTCTGTATTATGTATGGTATTGATTTTTTTAATGTTCTTTGCGATGTGAGGTATCTCAATAAAAAGCTTGAGGAGACGGTTGCAAAATTCCAGATGAAAATTAAAAAATATATAAAATACCAAAAAAACCCAACTGCATCTAAAAAGTTCGGAACAAGCTCACTTTTCAAGCAGTCAAATGCAGTTGTTTTTTTTTTGGTAGAGTAATAATAGATAAAAGGATGAAAAAAAAACAAAGTATCAAAAAAGCCAACTGCAACTTTTAAAGTTCGGAACAAGCTCACTTTTCAAGCAGTCTGATGCAGTTGTTTTTTTTTTTGCCGAGTCTAGTAAAAGATTAAACGATGAAAAAAAAACAAAATATAAAAAAAAACCTACTGCATCTTTAAAGTTCGGAACAAGCTCACTTTTCAAGCAGTCTGATGCAGTTAGTTTTGATTTTTTATTTTTTTAGCAGTGTTTTATAAAGTGTCTTTATTCGCAATCGCAACGAAGATGCGGGAATAATAAGTTGGAGACATTTAAATGGTCAACCAAATTAATTAACTTCACTCACCCGTTTATTTTCCTAACTACGAAACAACTCTTCCGCTTTGGATCTTAACAAATAATTATAACTTGAACAAAGTTGAGCGCATTTATGAAAAGTTAATAATTCGTTTTGACGTGATGAAAGTCGACGGCTCTAATCCGTCGGCTTCCGAGCTGTGCGTAAATTGAATGGAGTCGCTCAGAAGCGTTTCATTACGACGCGCAGCGCTTATATTAATGTTAGCCCTTCTTAGGCAGCCGTCGACGTTTGTGGAAAGTTTCGCAATTTTGTTGCAAAGTAAAATGTAGTTTTTTTCCCGGTTAACTAATTATGCTAACTAGTTGTCGCCCACTGGTCATTCGACCCCCTCTACTTACAATCTATACATATAGTACTTGATAATTCCATTACTTATTCCATGCTCAAGTTGTAACATCCGTCACCTATTTATCTTCAATTCATGAGGCCCTGGTAGTGTGTGTCAAACGCATGGTAATGTGTGTAATGTGTTTTATTACATACTCAGCCTATAATACAAGCCTGTCTCCTAAGATACAGGCAATCCCTAGTTTAGGAGACAGGATTAAATTTTTTCTTGATATAGACAATTGTTTTTACCCCTTGTGTCCATTGTTAGTTGACTAAGTCTTAGCATGTAACTAGTATATAACCTGTGTCTATGTATATTTTTGGATTAATATTTTTTTTACTATTATTATTAATGTTCCCACTGCTGGGACACAGGCCTCCGCTCTGTGAGAGGGAGTGAGCCGTAATCTACCACGCGGGCCCAGTGCGGGTTGGTAGATGTCACATGTCTTAGAATTTTTTGGTTCTAGGACGTGCCGGTTTCCTCACGATGTTTGATGTTTTTATGATGTTTTTTTTATTAATTTAATTTAATTCTAATGGATATTAAATAAAAATATTAGCTTTCTGCAGTCCTCCTCTATATAATCTATAGCTGCGCCAAATTTCATACTCCTCCGTCCGCGTAATTTTCGTAAAAAGGAGTACAAAGTTTTCGCTTCAATTATTAATATAATAATTAAAATTATGAAATTATTATATACAAGTGGAGACGACAATACGACCATATATTAAATTATTAATATCTTATTACGTTCCCAGTCCGCATACGAAAATTCAATCAAATATATCCATTTATCCAATAGTTTTGTCTCTATAGCTAGTCAGAGATTGACAAGATCCATAGTCGGCATAGCACTACTATTTGAGATTGTTAGAAAAAACGGGCAAGTGCGTGTCTGACCACGCACTATGAAGGGTAAATAAAGTTTTCGTAGTTGGGATGAATTTATCCCAAGAACAAACTTAACATTAGTTGAAAAACATGTTCCCCTAAACTTTCCAACTGCAAATGTAAGTTTGTTCGCACAATATTGAGTGATTTACCATGTTATTTTAAGGTCATAGACTTCTTATGGTTTTCCTGTAATCTATAAGTATAGAACTATTCTCTGTATTTTTTTTACATTTTAAGCTCAGCAGCTTCGGATATGTGGGGAATGATCAATTTTAATATATTTTCTTTAATAACTTAAAACGAGCATTGAAAGAGCACACATAGGTACAAACATAAACAGCCTATAATGTTCCCACTGCTGGGACACAGGCCTCCTCTCAGTGAGAGGGAGTGGGCCGTAATCCACCACGCGGGCCCAGTGCGGGTTGGTAGATGTCACATGTCTTCGAATTTTTGATTCTAGGACATGCCGGTTTCCTCACGATGTTTTCTTTCACCGTTTTGAGAACAGTGGTGATGAAATAATTTACACAAAGTAAAGCCCCTGTCCGGGTTCGAACCTACGACCTACAACATGTAAGTCGCGGCCGTTACCACTGGGCCACCACTGCATTGAAAGAGCGATTGCAAATATTATAGCGAGTAATTGTTTTTTTTTTTATTGAAAAATAAATCTCCAAAACAAGTCTTTTCACAAGGTCACAAGGTAGCTACAATTTGCATTTTTTTTTTGCTTAATTTTCAAATTTTCCCCCGAAAAGTAAACCCCATATTCAAAATTCATTTATTTACTTTACAGGTTCGTGTTTAGGTCACAGAAATTCATATGTGTACCAAATAGAAGTTAATCGATCGAGTAGATTCGGAGAAAACCGGCTTGACATACGGACAGTTAGACAGACAGACGAAAATAAACCTGTAAGGGCTCCGTTTTTTTCCTTTTCAGGTACGGAACCCTAACAAACTCTTTTTCTAAAACACTCTTTCGGAATTACTTAGTATTGCCAGTATTTCTTTCATTTATTGTCGAATTGTCAGCTCACATTGTATACTTGGAAAGTTTATTATTAATACGTCTTTCTAATAATACATAAATATTTTAAAATTCACAAAATAAAGTGCCTACTAGGCACTCTATTTCGTGTATTTTGTTTTGTTCGGGGTAGACCCCGAACCAAACAAAGACAGCTGCAGACTACCAGGGTATCATAACGACGAGGATCCCTCGGGAGGTTTAATTTAGTTCTTGTGTATCTGTATGAAGCGAGAAGCGCGGTGGTGACGCGCCTGACAATGCGGTACTCGTTCTACTAATGGTGGAGACATTTCTCTAGCTATAGGAATTAGATGATGATGTCAATGTTTTTCTAAATAAAGTTTCAGATAATCCTACTACCGAAACAAACTGTAGTTTTATTTGGTGCTATCATTTAGAAACTAACAAACTTAAAATAATAATTATTATATAAACAAGTATACTTATAAAAAAACAGGGAAATAATCGTATGGCATCAAAAAATCCATCCGCATCGCTGTCAACAGGAAAAGTGCCCAAAAGACTTGCCAGTGGCATTGCCACGTTGTATGGCAATATGCTGAGACTTTGGCCAAAAAATAGGCCAGCCCTCTGGTTACGTGAGGAGTCGACCAACCGCTTGGCGATGACTCGAAAAACTAAGTGGGCACTCGGACCCCATGGCCCTAGTGTTTCAACCCCAAACGGCTCGATAAGGCTAGGCTCATATTAGTCCCAATATGATTGGAATATTTGCACCGATTGAGGTTTTCTGCACTTGCAGCCGCCACCAGCACAGCCCTTAAGACGCTGACAACACCTAAACCGCGGTCACTGTCAGATTGCATAGAAAAGAAAGAGAAGCGCGATGACACAACGCTTGTAACTTATTGCAAAATATGAAGTAATTCACCATTTACTCAAAATTGAGTTGAGTAATCGAAAATAAAAAACAACCAAGTTCTGCATTCAAATAAGACGTTCTAGTTATTAATTAAATACGTAACGTATGTTTATATTTAATGCAGATATTTTGGATTAGAACTCAAGGTAAGAGGTTAGTTCAACGTTAGTTTGCGTCGAGATTTTTTATTCAAAACGTATTTTGGTAACAACCAAATTCTGGGAAATATGTTCAAAATTTACATATATTTTTTCCGCTACCACAAACTATACAGATTTGGGATTTTTTTTCTTAAGAGAATCCTATTTAGGTCTTGTCAGCGCCTTAATGTCCTACTACCTATAGGTATCCATAAATCATTAACATCATACCATATAATTTAATCCTTAGTTAGGATTAAATGATAAGGTGAACACTACAGTTTCAGTTTAGGTTTCATTGGTTAAGAGTTTGTGGGTTTGGGATTTGTGGGTTTAGAACTTGTGTAATTGTGGTTTTGCACTTTTGGATAACTAAGCTTAGGTAGTTGGTGCTGATAGCATAGTGCCAAGTATTTTTTATTTTATTTTATTTTAAAGTCTGGTCGCAATTCCACTGTTAAAGTAGGTTATCCTGAGTAGTTCAAAACAAAAATTAATGGGTTTTAGTTAAATTTGTGTCCGTGTGAGATTTTTGTCCATTTTTACTCACTGGCTGGACCGATTTTGACGGGACTGTCACAGGCAGATAGCTGATGTTATACTTTTTTAAAGCCACGCAGGTGGCAGCTACTTTTATAATATGTAGTTATTTAACAAAACAAAAAAATAAACTTGTAAAACACCAAGGAGACAGACAGACCGCAGAACAATATAATACTCGAAACGGATAATTACAAAACTTTGTAAAACATTTTAAAAGAATGGAATGGAGTGGAGTGTGGTGGAGTTTCTTGCCCATTCTTCTCCATATAAAACTACCTTTTGGAGGGGCAATTAGAATCAATTCTATTTTTTTTTATAAATTTTGACATTCAAAGTTCCTTTTATGTGCCTAATTGAAATAAATAATTTGACTTTGACTTTGGAACCACACAAAAGTTCTCCACAGATAAATAATATACAATCTGCATTCAAAACTTCACATTAGCGATGCATAAACCGAGACACGTATTTAATTGAGCGCGGTAATCCGTATTAATAATAGAACAGCTGGCGACCCCTGGCGTGATACTACAGATTTAAAAGTCAATATACTGGCAGGGATTACGCCAGGGTACGCAGAAGCAGGGGAACACATAATTAGGTGTCGGCCATAGTGCGAGGATTCGTTTAACCAGACTTGTTTAACGAATTGTTGTGTTTACAGTGTATGTTTATTTTAGGAATCGGCTGGGTATTTTTTTTTTGGCGCAGGTATTTTTATATAAGTCGTCTTTATCTCGTCTCCTTAATTTAGTAAAGTTATGTCTAGGTTACCCCCTTAATTATAAACGTTGATTAAAGTTAAGACAAGCTTAACCACAAACAAATAACGTTTAAGCACCGTTTTTGTAAGTTAGACTGGCGTTTTGAAAATACTATTGTTTCCAGCAATAAAACAAAAATATTAAAAAACAAAAATCTGACTACAAAAACATAACTGAAAAGAGAAAAACAAGTATTATAATCTATAGAATTTTGGTACTGAAGTCCAGCACATCCCCCCCCTCTGCGATAACCAAAATTCTACAAACTTCTACAAACCAATACCCTGAATAATATGGATAACGAATGTAGTGTAACTTTTGTTTGTCGCCGCAATACTTTGTTTTATTGCAAGGTTTTTCGTTTTATTAGTACATAATATATATATATTATATTAGCCGTTGGTCCCGGCTGTCATTTGTAGATCTTTGACAGTCGTTACGGGTTGTCAGAAGCTCGAAAGTCTGACAACCAGTCTTACCAAGGGGTATCGTGTTACCCAGTAGCTGGGTTGTGGAGGTCAGATAGGCAGTCGCTCCATGTAAAATACTGGTATTCAGCTGTATCCGGTAAGACTGGAAGCCGACCCCAACATAGTTGGGAAAAGGCTAGGCAGATATATATATAAATGGAATTGACTCATTACTTGATTTTATTTGATATCAATATTGTTGTAATTTATTTTTAAAAAAACCTTCCCTTCCCTTTTTTTGTATTTGCAGATGCAATAGCAGCCTAATAATTAGCCTATGCCACTCCTACAATAAAGACGAATCTAACAACACATCATATGGTAAAATCCATAAAGCCGTCTTGGCTACAGAGCGTACCAAAGAAATAGACATACATACATACATTCATACTCTCGAAAAACATTGCCCTCTTTCTGGGGCATTCGGGTAAAAAACCTTCCCCTCCCTTTTTTGTATTTGCAGAGGCAATATATAAATATTATAAAGCTTAAGCCACTCCTACTTGTACTACTACTAATTGTCGCGGGAAGGTACTAAAGGGTCACCGAGGTCCCTGGCAACACAGGCAACAGGAAGGAATACGGGTGGGTTTTAGTCAGTAAGAGTCTGACACACCCTCCCGCTCCAGAGAGAATTTATTTGATGATTTCCCACCCAAAAAAAAAATGCCACTACTACAGAGCGTGCCAAATAAATAGACATACATACATACATACATACATACTCTTAAAAACATTACCCTTCTTATAGGGTAGTCAAGTAAAAATAGTAAAATTCTGACTGAAGCAAAAATATTGGCATTCTGTTCAAAAAAGGATAAGCAATGAAGAATAGAGATGTATTGAATCTTCACTATTTATCTCCATTCTTTTCCTGGTTTTTACAATTATTTAAAAGCAGTCCCTTCCCAACAAACCATTGCTATAGCAAAAGTAACAAATGATCGCTCATTTCTTATTACTTCTCAAACCACCTGGGAATGAACCGTCCACTGACCCTTACTTAGCAGACCTCGGTGTTGCCACCAAAATTAACTCGCTCGTTGATCCTCAATACAATTTTATTGCAAATGGCCCCAAATAATGCTAAATCACAGCTAAATCCCCATAATATGGGGTGGAACCCGGTTTCGGGGTCTATTTTTTCTGCTAGCAACATTATCTTTTATTGTGATAAGTGTTTATGCGATGCAATTTTTTGTTTTTGTAAATGCGTTATGAATTATGTTGTAGATTATGGAGTTGAAAAGTTTTGAATATAAAGTGGGTGACTTTATGTTCAACTAGCTTTTACCCGCGGTTTCGCCGGCGTGGATGTCCAAAAATAGGCTACAAACTATATGTGTGCCAAATTTCATCCAAATCCGTTCAGCCGTTTTTGCGCCAATCTGGAACATACGTCGAGACAAACGGAAAAAATTCTATCTTATCCTACTAATATTATAAATGCGAAAGTTTGTAAGAATGGATGGATGGATGTTTGTTACTCTTTCACGCAAAAAGTACTAAACGGATTTGGATGAAATTTGGCACACAGATAGTTTATAACCAGGAATAACACATAAGATACTTTTTATCCCGATATACCCACGGGGTCAAAACTTATGCGGGTGAAACCGCGGGGCGCATCTAGTAAACTATATTTTTGCACCTGACTCGTTCTCACACCTCGTAGCAATCACTTTTTTTTTTCAAAAATATTTTGTCAATGTCTGTACATTGAATATTTATGAAAGAAAAAAAAGTTCGTTTTGACTTCGTTACTCTTTTATAATATTATACATGTATGGATACTTTTACAGCTTTACTTATACAGCTTATATAGTAACTTCTGGAGTTCAATAATTTCCTGAATAAGCTTATTTTTATAATACGAGTAATACATTATGATACAAGTGAGCTAAGTATGTTATTACACTCCAAAACATTTTGAGGGATGTAAGTAGCTTTATAAGGCGATAAAAACAAACGCACTTTATTACACTAGTTTGGTAATATTATGTAAAAAGCATGTGTTTTAATACCTTGCATAATGAACCTAAGAGTCACTTTACTAGCAAGTGTGTTGAAAAAATATGTATACACTATGGATTTGAACGATGGAGTTGAGTTGATGAGTTAGTCCTCCGTGCTCAATAAGGCGACACAGCACAAACCTAGCGTGACTTGCCCATTAAAATAACGCCCGATTCTTCGTAACAGAAGTTTGAAAGTTTTGTACTTTTCTGAGCTAGCTCCAAAGTACTCCTGGTCACGCCAACTGGCACGCCAAAGGTTGAGACCTAGATGCTCAAATAAATCATCCCCGAGCACTTGGGTTCTCCTACCACTAAAGCACGGTCAGTAGAAACCTGGGAATAGACATCTGTCAGAAAATTGATGGACTTTGCATCCTTTTGTATTGCATGCTCGAAAGCTCTTCTCCATATCCTCTCTTGTAAACCACCTCTTGACATTCGGTTTCTGAGAGAGTATGACAAAATCCTCTTTCAAAGTCCCAACGAGTTCTGACCCTATCTTTTTAATCATTGCAGACCTCATCGTAACACACGTCGTCCCCTCTTTACGATTTTACTTAAGTAATAGCTTCCAGACCCTGTTAAACTGAAGAAGTCCAGAAACTCATATTTTTACTTCAATCCTTTCATAATGGTATACCCACGGGACAGAGAGTTCTCATGAAAAAATATCCTAGTCGCCAGACGCCCTGTTTTGATCAATAATCAATGCAGGGAACATCTGCCCATTCCCCTCTTCACTCTATTTTGCGGAGGATATATAAAAACGAAGTCATTGGACCCAAACTCTTCACAAAAGTAGTCTCTTCAAGGTCTTGATGTGCTCCGTTTAGGTTATTTGGACATAATAAAAGCAATCATTCTGTCTACCTCTTTCTTGATGGGTAATTTCTGGTGGCTTTATCTAAGCTCATTCACTCTCAGGGAAAAGTCGGAAAAAAAGTCCATGACAGGTCCAAGGTCCATGATAGTGCCAGTCTACTCGCTCTCTCTATCTCTTGCAGTTGGCTTGTTACTATCCCAATACATGCAACTTCTTTATCCCACAAATATAGTGCCACCTCGCACGGGACCACACATTCATTCTCCTCATAGATTACCGTCTTCTTTGACTTCTCTATCAGGTTATATGTTGCAAGCCTGGCCTCTTGATGTTGTTGGAAGTGATGATTGAATTCCGTATTCTTGACAACACATTGGTGTCTACTATTATGTCATTTACGGCTATTACTCTTGCTTCATAATGAGATATACTAGTGAACATGTGGTAGGCGTCACATATCCTACGATCGAATTTAATGACAGGCTTATATTTACTTTGATTATCAAGAAGCAAAACATGTCACTATTTTCTAGTTTCCTAGTTTACATTAATTTTTAACCGACTTCAAAAAAGAGTAGGTTATCAATTCGACGGATTTTTATTTTATTTTAACTGTATGGTTGTTACTCGTAGCTATCCGACACTGAAATGTAAATTAGAGATTGACTTAATCCATTCATAAGTATTATCGATATTTGGATAACTGCGCCACCTGTCGATCGATACGTGTTCCAGGTGTTAATATATTTTATTATGATTACATTGTGGTTAACTAACGCCCCCCTCATTTGTTATGATTCATAATATCATAAAGCTGTTTTGGGAATAGTATGTAAACAGTAGGGGTTAAAATGATTCAAATCAAATAGGTATTTGAAAAGGCGCTATGCCAGCAATGCGCTATGTAAGCATCAAAAAACATCGTGTTTAAGGCGCTGACATGAGGCAAATGGCCAAAATAGGCTTTAAAAAATAATTGCAAATCTGTATAGTTTGTGGTAGCTGAAAAAATACATGTTAATTGTGAACATATTTCTCAGAACTTGGTTGTTACCAAAACACGTTTTGAAAAAAATCTCGATACAAACTAAGGTTAACTAACCTCTTACCTTGAGTTCCAATCCAAAATATCTGTATTAAGTGGCGAAATGTGGGTGTACTACAGGTACACCTCTGCCCAACCCTTCGGGGAAACAAGGCGTGATATTATGTTTTATATATGTTTATGTATATTAAGCAGCAACATAGGTTACGTATATAATTATTAACAAGAACGTCTTATTTGAATGCAGAACTTGGTTATTTTTTATTTTTGATTACTCAACTCAATTTTGAGTAAATAGATAATTGCTTCATATTTTGCAATCGAATACAAGCGTTGTGTCATGTCGCTTCTTTTTCTTTTCTATGGAGTCTGACAGTGACCGCGGTTTAGGTGTTGTCAGCATCTTAAGTGTCCTCTCTCGAAAGCTTTAAAAATAATTACAAACGCAGAAGCTCAAGCTTACTGTATAAATTAGATTGAATTGAAAAGTGTAAGTGAACTTCGGTTGACTTATAGTTTTCAATTTGCAAATTTTCAGTTTGCAAATGAATATAGGTAATTTATTTCAAAACAAATGAGCACAAAATAAATACTTTACGAAAAAGTGTTAAAATGCAAAACAATCAAACATTATACACGTCCTACTGGGCTAAGGGTCGGGTCTTGGTCCCTAAGTTATTGGGTTAATAAATCTTAATATACCGCGCCGCGGCGGGCATGCTAATGTCTCCTAATGTTGCAGGGGCGGCCACGTTTGCCCAATATAATTATATTTTGTAAGGGGTAAAATGTGCACATCGTCCAAATAACAGTTAGTTGTTTGGCGTATTAAAAAAAACATGGTTTTGTTCTAATGTACAAAAAAAAATAAAAATAAAATTATCCATTGATTTAATTTTTATGTTCTTTAGGAATATTTCGTGGGTCGTGGGTTCGAAGATCGAACCCAGGCAGGCGCTTTCATTGTGTAAATAATTTCACCAACACTGCTCTCAAAACGGTGAAGGAAAACATCTTGAGGAAACCGGCATGTCCTGGAACGGAAAATTCGAGGACTTGCGACATCTACCAATCCGCACTGGGCCCACGTGGTAGATTACAGTCCATTCCTTCTCGAAGAGAGGAGGCCTGTGTCCCAGCAGTGGAAACAGTGTAGGCTGATTATGTTGATGCTAGGAATATTTGTAGAAAATCATTCAAAACGGTAATTGTTCAGCTCAATTATTCATCTCAATTATTCAATTAACTAGACGCCACCGAATGACTTTCAGTTAACTATTGCCAAATGGTTAAATAAAATACAACGTAAATGCGATTGCATGCCTAAATAAATATATTCACCACCTAAAATGGTTTACCTGTTACATGTATCCATTATACAATTAACGCAAAATCGCAAGCAAAAACTAAAAAAGTTTTATAAAAAAAGGTTCGGAATAATTAATGATAGAAAAAGATTTCCCATGTAGCGTACCCGGCGACCATTTAACTGTCTAATCGTCGAGAATATCGAATGAGGGGCACGCGTGCCATTTATTTTTATCGATGTCGGTACCCAGTATAGTGTCACAACACTAGGGCTATGCATCTTTTTAATAATGAAGGGATTTGGTAAACAAAATGCGAGACAGTCAGGACTACACAGGACAGAGACATTTTTTATTTATTTTATTTGGTAGCAGAGCGATGTGCGATGTTAATTTTAAAATGAATTTGCAGATTTTGAATTCTGTAAACAATTCTGCGAATGTGAATTTCGCTTTTCTAGTTCGTCCAAACTACAGGTTGAAATTGAAAACTTGCGACAAACTGAAATGGGACATTGTATACATCATTATTAACAACTTTTACTAAGGGACCAAAGCTGTAATCCCAAAAAAAAAATCTGCTTTTCCTACATTTTGATGAGGTATTGCGAACATAAATGTAGGGGACAGCAGTTTTTTTTTTTGGGATTGTAGCTTTGGTCCCTTAGTAAAAGTTGTTCATAATGATGAGTACAATCTCCCATTTCGATGTGTCGCATGTTTTCAATGTCACCCTGTATATTACACTTTTTATTTATTTTTATTTGATTTGGCAGCAGTGCGAAGTTAACTTTAGAATGAATTTGCAGATTTTGAATTCTGTAAGCAATTCTGCGAATGTTAAATTCTCGTAAAATACTTAATAGAAAGAGATAAAATTTGAGAGGTTGTATGTATGTCCCTACACGCATACAACCTCTCAAATTTTACCTCTTTTTCGGAATCGGATTAGGAGTTCAGAAGATTTGGTACCAGGGGGTAGCTGTTTGGGGTAGTTTTCTATGGAGGTAGTAATCTTCGGAACTACTGATACGATTCCGAAAAATCTTTCACTAATGGGAAGCTACAATATTGCCGAGTGTCAAAAGATATATTTTATGTTAAAACAAGAAATTTCATGCGGATGAAGTCGCGGGCAGAAACTAGTAAAGTAAAAAAAAAAATTGAAAAAGTTTGCTAAGCTAAGAATTATGAATCTGTGGCCTCTCACACGTACGGCACAGTGAACAAACGAACGAATAAATTGGAATCTCGAACAATACACGGCAAACAAGAGCGATCGACATACTTACACACCGACGGTACATCAAACGCGTCGACTGGCTAGAGTGACCATACGACACAAGGGTCCCAGAATATTTTGAAATGAACAAATATAACATAACATAACATTGCGCCTTGTTTCCCCGAAGTGTTGAACAGAGGTGTACCTATATTACACCAACATTTCGCCAGTTATGTTTAAGTACCATGTAATAAGGGGCGAGCCTATTGCCTTAAACCGGACACAAATCCAGACTCCGGGCTGTTAGGCTAAGAACTCACGGAGCGGTTTTTACCCGCGCGCGCCGCGTTTGCGGGCCCGCAGCTTCTGTAGGATGTAGATTTATATGCAAAAAGTGAGAGCACATTTCACGACGCGTTTTACACCCGCGGCGCGCGTGGTTGTTTGCGGGTCCCGCGGCACCGGCGGGCAACTTGTAGAATCGCGCGGGCGGCAGTCACCCGCCGCCTTGGCGGGTTGCGCCCGCGTGCGATCGTTTGGCGGGCGACCGCAGTAACTGGCGGGGCGGGGGGTACAGAAATTCGACGCCATTTTGCACTAGTGATCTCTATCCTGAATCAGTGGATGCACCCAGAACCTTTTGGGCCTTTTTTTATTCTTCTTTAAAGTGAGTATAACGCAACAGCTCGTTTCTGGTGTGTCCATGGCGGTCTGGACCTCAACTGTTTAATCACCCGTCTTGCGATCTCAACCGCGACGGCTGCGTGACCGCGCAAATCACCGGTCTCGTGAGTTTAGAAATAAAACCGCAGCTCCATCACCGTGGCGGGCGCGGGTGAAAACCGCTCCGTGAGTTCTTAGCCTTACTGAGAAATCCCTGCATGCAGTAGCGCTTGCGACCACTAGAGCAACGAGGCAATAATTATTGCAACTTATAAGCAGTACCCTAATTGTGTAACACACTATCAATCATAATCTGAATGATTTTGAAGTGTATTGCTAATCTATTGCTTCATATGTCAGAAAAATTAGTCTGTTCAAAAACGTAAATAATGCAATGTATGTTTTTGAACTGTCAAAATGAAAGTCATTGCTACTGTGTATTACGCAATTACCGCACAGGTTCATAGTCTATCTGGGCCCGATATATTTTGTAAAGATGAGCTTAAATCAAGAAGTACACTAACATCTGTTTTCGCTAACACTAAACGGCACCTAAATACAGTAATGCCAAAACAAAAGCGCACTGTTAGATTTTAAACGCTCGGCTCAGCACCGCGTTTAAATCCAAGTGTTACTGGAAACCAGCATTATGGATTTAAAATTTACTACAAAAATTAAGGTGATACATTTTAAATTTAGATGTAGATATGACAATATGTCTATCAACAAAAATTTTATATAGTAAACTTCTTTTTCTCTATAAAAATATCGACTACCCATCATAGCAATACATCCCACCACTATATGTCTATGGCGTTACGTTACACACATACTTTGCTTAATTTTTCTGTCAATTTGATTTAGACAATAACATCCCACCAAAAACATTTTTATGTAAAATGTTGCCAAGATGAGACCACATGGCTCGCACTGTCAAAAAGTTATCAAATCTCATGTAGAGTCAAGCTTCTAGCTCTACATGCCCTAACTCTACAAGCCCTAACTTCACAAACTCTACACCTTAGTCAAAATATGTGGATTGGCCATTTCGCAACATTCACATGGGCGTAAGGTGAAAAATTTATTCACTGCTCAACGAAACGGCCAAGCCACATATTTTGACTAAGGTGAAAAGGTAGGTAGTGCCCTTGTGCTTCGCTTGGCTCGTCTTGGCGGGCGGCACTACCGTTCCCGGCGTGCCCCAGATTTTGGCAGGGTAAATTATTAAATTTACTAGTTATTTAGTTATTTATTACTGATTCTGTATTTTACGACTTTGATATTAGGGTGCAGCTAAAATAATCAATAATGATTATAAATCGCGGTTACGTTCAAGAGTGGAAAGGAACAGTTTGTCAAACGTCACCCATACTATGCTCCAGCGCAAACAGTGTAGAAAGTGACGCAGAGATAAGATCCACATCGTGTATTAAGTAACACGATAGTGTTCACCATTCTCCCGAAATCGGAAATGTCTATCATGGTTCGCCTACCGCTACGCATACAGTATAATATTTTTATGGTAGTGCTAAAATGTCTGACCGGATGATTTCCGACCTCTCTTTGTTCTGATATCATAAAGTTAATAGTGTAAGATATCGATATACTTCTGCATTTGGAAGCTGACTCGTCACTTCCAGAATAATGACTGGCTTTGTTGTTTAACTTGGATAATCGAGTGTTGGTAAAATAATGTGATTTGTTAACGTTTTTAATTACAGGCACGAGATATTATATACAACTTAGATGACACTGAGTGACAAACCAAATAAAATCAAAATTCATTTATTCAAATTAGGCTGAGAATCAGGACCGTTTGAACGTCAAAATTACTTAAGACAGTCCCCCAAAACTCCCGTCCTTCACTACTTCCTAGTGCTTTAGCTAAGAAGAAGTGGTGTAACAAACTCCCAGCAGCATAGCTGTCTGACTTAATTATATACAATAAAATGCAAAGAAATTCAACAACAACAAAGAGACACAAAACTTTAAATAAATTATTTGCCATATTGCAATACAACTCTTTAATAAAACGTTTTAATGATTAGACGAAGGATCTGTTATAAACAGAGGCCTACAGTCCCCACGCATAGTTTCAAAAGTGGTGTACGATGCTAGACGTCTTGCTTCTGCAATTTATTTATACGAGTACGCTACGACTTACGACCGTATGTATGTGTGCATGCATGTGAACCATCGACCAGGAAGTTACTAGCTATTTACGATTTTCACGCTCAATAAATGAACAAAAGACTGTGTAGGTTTGTATCTCTTTTACATACACTGGTAAGAGAGATACATACATTAACAGTTGATCGCTGACTGATCGAGTACTCGTTTGTAGCAGCGACGAGAGCTATCAAAGAGAGTACTCGCTCAGAGACGCTCGCTTGGCAGAATAGTCGCTGAGAGACTCACACTTGGTACAAACGCCTAAAGCGAGTAATCGCTTGTCACTGTCGCGGTCGCTGCTCGTTGCTCACCAATTCTTTTCTTCTTTCTCGTTAATCGCAGGTGGTGGGATAGGTGTTAAAAATATTGACACCCGAGGAACGAAGTTTTGGTCCATCACTGGCAGTGGCCAAAATCGGTTGAAAGATTGTTAGTGTGTTCTTGAAGTGTAAGCGTGTCGGCCAGGTGAGCCTCGCCGTCGGGCTGCAGGGGCGTTTGTCATCTTTCCTATCTTTCTGACATTGACGGCGGCTTCAAATTGGACAAACCAGACAGACGCCACTTTGATCTTATTTATCATCATCCTCTTGTCCTAATTCCAGATTATTGAAGTCAGTGGAGCATATCTTCTTCCATACATATTTTTATGATTTAAAAGATATTAACTATGGTTTTTACTAGCCTGCATCTTCTATAACAGTTGATGCTAGATTGTAAAGTTACGTAGGTTTTCTATTAGATATATAGACAGTAGCATCTTCATAACAGACTTAAACTTGTTTCTTTCCATATATAGAAGTTTTGTGTATTCGGACGCTTGGCTGCATATTTATATAATACAGTGCCGAGTGCGGCCGAAGTCGAGCAAATAGTCAGGGAACTCAACCAGTGTTTGCAATTGACCGGCCGACACTGTAAATAGTTCATGTGTATCTACAGTGTGTTTCTCTGAGTACGGTGAGCTGTCTACAAATTGTTCTTCAAATCTATCAAATTCTAGGATGAACTTGTTTGAAGTTTGTGCTTAGCTCGCCAATCCCGCACACTCATCACTTCCGAAAAATGAGTCGGTTATTTTAAATTTATTAAATGCTTTGGTATTAAAATATTGCTATTACGAGTTTATTTCGTGTCTTTTAGTGATATTATCTTTAACAATAAGTTTTAAGGAAGTTGTTATATATTAACTAAGTCTGATGTCAAAATTCAACTCTGAAGTCCTCAGATACATTCTCAATAGCTGAATTGATTCATACTTGTGGTGGACTGCCAGCCGTCGGCTGATGTTGCAAATAAACTGAACGGTAGTAAAACAAGAGTCGCGTTGAAACACTGAAATGAAATGAAATTAAGACCACCAAAGACAAAATCAGTGAACGATAATTTTCTCTTTATCGAACATTCTTTGATAAAACGCTGTGAACAGACAAAGAGCTTGAAACAATGGGAGTTCATGCACAGTAGCCGGTTGTCTGGCGTGGCCCCGGCCGGAGCGGTGCGGCGGCCACACGGACGCAGCGCGACGGACAGACAAACACATTTGTGTTCGTTTTGTGTGTTTCTCCGGGACCACTTCGCGCCACACTGCGACATTCTTCGTACGCGTTTTATTATTTATTTATTGTGCGTAGCAAAGCATCGACTTTTTTGTCGACTCTACTTTTTTTAAAACTCTGAGGTGTAAAGGTTAGTGATGTTTGTTTTGTACGACGGTTATTCATACATCACGATATTTTTGTTGAAATCCGTCTCACAGGCCAAATGTGTTACCTAGATGAATTACCAATTCTCAGTATTTTTCCAATTCAATGTCAAGTTACGAAACGCCCGTTGCACAAAAAAAAAGAATTGTTGAAAGATGACCGACGGCAGTGTTACCCATATATTAAATCATCTACAATTCTACATTTTACATTTTTTGTCCTTCGATTCGGATCAAGTCCTTGAATCGTTGTAGTAAGTAACCGAGTATTTGTCTATCTTACTCTCTGAATTACACTTCAATCAAATAAGATAGATGAAGGTGAGTGTATTAGTAACTTATTCATAACATGATCCACAAAATGTCTATTATTAAGTAAGAAGTTGAAGTTCCTGAATTCAATAATTAACTTACTAATCTTTCCGTTTGATCTATTCACTTTTTTTTTCCAGACTTCTTTTTTAAATCCAGGTTAATGGGATCCTTCTCCCAATGATTGATGCCTGACATAACAGCTATAAAATTCCGAAAAAAAAAAATATTTCTCATCTTCCGTCAATTCAGACTGAGCAAGGATTAGCGGCAATCGTAACATATGTTTCAGAATATATTGCGAATACAAGTCAAACTTAATTAATTTATACTTTATTAAACCATAAATGCAATCAATGAAGCATGTGTGGTGTGACTATAAATAATAGGCTGAAAAATGATGTGGTAAGGCATCGGTGCGATCTAAAAGAAGATGTAGTGAGAACATTTTAAAAGAGTATGCTTAGATGGTTTGGTCATGTTGAGAGGATGAATGAAAGGAGACTAACAATAGGTATTTACAAGGCAGATGTGAGTAGAAAAGCCGGTAAGGGATGCCCCAGGAAGACATATACTGACCTCATTTGTGATATTCCTCAGGAAGGTTAGGTGCGTAGTACTCGCAACTGGCGTGCATGTATGACCAGATGTATAAACGTAAACAAAGCAAAAGGAGTATGTAAGGAGCATAGCAGGTGGCATACTATTGTTTCTACCTACCCCCATGGGAAGAAGCCGTGAGTTTATATATGTATGTAAACCATAAATAGATACTTTGGGAGGATTCCATCGTCAAGTTAGAGATAAAGATTTAATGCACACTGAAGAAAGAGTTACTAATGTAATGGATTTCATAATCCAATTAGAATCAAATCAATTATCTAATAATAAAAAATATTGACACATGGCATCGTATGATGAAGTCCTACTTAATGTGTTGACCTATCCTTACATAATACTTCGTTTCTAAAATGTCACAACTTCCTAAATCAATTTCAAGACGAACGAAAGCAACAATGCCATCAAGTACAGACCGATATCGATATATTAGAGGATCCAATCAATGAACGGGGCTCCATTCAGTAGCAGCCCAACACATAGTCGATAACAGTTACAATGAATAACGTAACACTAAACTTATTACTGTGACGATAAACAGGCAATTTTCACGGATTACAACTGGCTTCTTGGTGACGAACACACGGATGAAAAAATTTACCAGCTTGTCGAACAACATATCAATCTGCCTAGCCTTTTTCCGACTATGTATATTGGGTTCGGCTTGCAGTGTAACCAGATACAGCTGAATACCAGTATTTTACAAGGAGCAACTGCCTATCTGACCTTCACCACTCAGTTACTCGGTAACACGTTACCCGTTGGTAAGCTTGTCAAACAATAGATCCCAATATGAATTAACGGATCTCATACGTTTGCTTCTTCAGTTTGAGTTTGTCTGGTTTTCTACTTCACTATTTCAAAAATGTGATATAAACTAGAGATATTTTGATCTACTTGAAGTTAGGTTATCGATTCTGTTCGATATTGATATTTCTACAAATTGGGAAGTTCGACGTTGTCTGAAATTTAGCTCAAAGTGCCACATAAACGTTAAGGAATAACCGTTTGGGAAGGTCGTGTAACAAGAATGTCAATCCGCGAGATTAATCGCGGTCTGGACTCGCTGGTGTATAAGCGACTTACGAACTTTTCACAAATAACTTGGGTGTTTCGCGTAAAAATGTCATGAAATAAAACAAAACAAAATAAAACCCTATCCTAACCTAAAACTCAGCTAAACAAAGAAACGAACAATAATACGAACTCTAATAAGATTTTAACAATACTGCCGCATTAGCTATGACTGCAACGAAAGTTTAACAAAAGCTCCTGGTCCCGACAGACCGTGTGTCACCGGTGTTAACGAAATACAAATATTAGTCAACACACGACACAAATTAAGACTAATGTCTAATGTAAAGCATAGTTTAACTTGAAACTAAGTGCTTGAACAAAGTGACAGTGGCTGATTACCTGCAGTTAGTTTGTAATATTAGTAGTCTTTACAATACTCGAGAACTTTAGTGAGCGAAATTTTGTTGTGTCAAATTGTCACACGTCAACACATAACTAAAACATTCTTAGTGGTATCGGCTTAGTCTATAACAGCATCTATAGTAAGGATAGTGGATGCAGCAATGCCTTACCTTTTAAGCCGACAACGAAAAAGGAAGGATAGTCAATGCGACAGTCGTGTGTTTAACACCCAAAAACTACTGTTCCTATTTTAACAAATCAATGTCAATGGTTTTTATTTGAAAAGCTTCTTATTTCGTCACTATGTATATTCCAATTTTTTTTTTACTTTTATGACCCTCTGTTGAATATGTCATAATAAAATTGGTTATAAGCATTAGTTGTTGTAATCTATGTACAATGGAATGCAAATAAAAACATGAATATGAGTTTGCCACTAAATTTAATATGTTTTGACATGTCGCCACATCCGTAGATTGCACCCAAACAGAGGCGGGATGCTAGTTATTGATATATTACGAGTGCTCAAAATAGTGTGTAGTGAGCATTATAAGAAAAACTAGTTCATAAAATGTATGAAAAAATGTCGACATTCAGGTTAACTTAATATAAACATGTTAAAAAAGGACCAAAGGTACCATTACCATGTTCATGTCCATGTGTGTTACTAAAAGTCTGAAAACACGGCTACCGCATAACTGACAGGTATTTTTTAATAAAAAGTTAAGACACGGAGCTTAAGACCCATAAAACTCCAATAAATATGTTTATTCTCCTATGAAGTTTTTACAAAAGTATTTGACAGCCTCGACCACCCATTCATATAGCTTTTAAAAGAGCATAACTTAAAACTTACATTTTTATTCGTGCAACGCGAAGGTTGAATCAGGTAGAAGGTGCCGTGAAATGTATCAGTGTAGTGCAACTTTTGAACTGGACGTGCGAAGAGGGAGTCTCACAAGGTGAACGGTTGGGACCAATTCTTTTTATATTGTGTGTTTTCAGCGGATGTTGGTTAGGGTATAACGGTGTGGAGATTTGTTTTGTGCGGTTTAAAATCACCTGTTGACTGTTATCGGTATGATAAGCATAATAATTTATGTTTAATCGAAAACTCTTTTTCAGTGACTTTATCCTCTACAAACAGAAGGGAACATAATTTTCAAAATATTTTTTTTTAAATGAAACGAATGACTGCATATATTATGGTATAAGAAGCACATGTGACCCTTTGAATGAAATAAAATCATCATCAGTTGGTTGGAATGAAATAAAATCTTTCTTTCTTATTCGCACGGCGCTATGGTTTGAATCACTGACCTGCACTCTACTCTCGGTGAGGCCGATCCTCATGGCGATTTCCTCGCGCATGAAGATGTCAGGATAGTGTGTCTTAGAGAAACATCTCTCCAACTCGTTCAGTTGTGCCGGTGTGAACCTAGACATAAACAAAACAATAATTATTAATGCTATCGACAAAATTAGATTATGACACCGAAAACTGACTTATCAGTGAAGAGGATTTTCAGTCACTTTGGAACATAACTCAATTCTGTTGGTTCTCGACTTGTTATCTTTTAACATCTACCAATACACATACCACAAATAAATTCATTTGAATTTGCTTCTGTTTCCTTACCTCGTCCGATGTCTCTTCTGCTTGGCAGGCTTATCGCTGTCGGAGGCTGATGACGACATGCTGACTGGCACGGTGGCCATGTGCCCTCCACTGTGCTGTTGGTGGATGCCACCTGTACAGAATAACTTATTAGTTAATGCTTTCGGAACTGGACGTCCAAAACTAGGAACAGACACGACTGGAAATAAATAAGGGTTGGTCTACGCCAAGGACACGACTACTACGAGTACTAATTAAATCAATTATTATATACTATAACATAAAATTAATACAATTACAATTTATTATCACACAATTAAAATAAGTATTAAAATTTTCAAATAATGAAAACTGTACCGAGTTTAAAATTGAATTCTGCATGTTATTTATTATGATATTTTTTTATTTAAGTGTACGCATGCTACAAACATTTTGTAAAATTCATATATACATAGACTGCTAAAACATAACCCTCGTTTGATTTTGCCGTTATCTGGTAAAAACTAAAAAGTGTAATGGATTTGTGGAATAATAGGCTTTTTAAGGTTGCGTACCCAAAGGGTTGCAACGGGACACTATTACTAAAGCTCCGCTGTCCGTCCGTCTGTCATAGGGCCGTATCTTTTACAGCGGTAAACACTTGAAATTTGTAGTTTGTGGCCTATGGCATGGCCACTATGAGCACTATAACAACAAATAATAACAATAAAATTGAGTTAAAAATTTAAGGTCCGGTCTTCTTTTTCCTAAAGTATAAGAAAAGTAGTGTTAAATATTGTACGGTGGTACGGAACCCTTCCTGTGCGAGTCCCGAGTCGCACTTAGCTGCTTTTATTTATACATTTTATTTTATAAATGCTTTCGAATCGAAGGTTTTTAATAAACTTTTGTTGGTTAATGGCTAATCGAATGCATATTAGCAGCTGGACTGCAGGGGAAAAGTAAGATGTTATTGCACTTGTGAAATGGATCGCATTAGTACTTTCATCAGAATCGCGTCGCGCCTGTCTGCGGGGGTCTTAATGTGTTTAATGAATATGTTATACATTAATATGTATTTTATTTAACTTATACACATCACAAAAATCTCGATGATTTGACATGTCGCCACATCAGTTGGTCGCACTCGTGCGAAGTACAGACACGCGACTTAGTCTACGTGCTATTTCTCGTATTAACATAAAAAAGATCCTATGACAATACGGCAATACTGGAGTGTGCCATTAGTAAAAGAATTTAAGGAATCGGATCAGTAGTTCCGGAGATTACCACCTCCATAGCAAACTCACAAATGTATAAAATAAGGTATAGATATAAGACAGTGGGAAGTCTCAGCGTGACCTTATGTAAATATAAGCTTATAACTGCATAAAACACACAGGCGCAATTTATTGTGGCAGCGTATTTATACCTTGCAGAGTAAGCAAGCTGAAGTAGCGGTGGACTGGCCATGTTTGTCGAAGGACCGATGGCAGGTGGAGCATACGAGTCCTGGAGTGGGGACCGCGTATCGGCAAACGTAGCGTGGAACGCCCCGAGCTAGATGGACCGACGAACTTAAAAAGGTAGCTGGGACAGTTTGGATGCGGAAGGCGGAGGACAGATTGTTGTGGCGCAGCCTAGGAGAGGCCTATGTCCAGCAGTGGACTGCGATAGGCTGAGTTGATTGATTGATTGTATTTATACCTTGTAAATGTTCGGTGCGTATATTGTGCGCGATGTGCAGACGCGGCCCGAGCGCATGGTGCGACCGGTCGAGGCTCGGCTTGATCTCGTGCGGCTTGCTGTCCTCGGAGCACGAATCTTTGTGACCTGCGGACACGCATGCTTGTAAGGCGCCTTTCTTAAACGAAGTGTGGTGGACAGTGACCATTTAGATGTGACTAGCTATTGCCCGCGTAGATTTCGGAATATCCCATGGGAACGTACTGCCGAGATTAAAAGTACCCTATGTGTTAATCCAGGTACTATGTGTACTAAAGTATATAATCAGCCTATAATGTTCCCACTGCTGGGACACAGGCCTCCTCTCTGTGAGAGGGAGTGGGCCGTAATCCACCACGCGGGCCCAGTGCGGGTTGGTAGATGTCACATGTCTTCGAATTTTTGGTTCTAGGACATGCCGGTTTCCTCACGATGTTTTCCTTCACCGTTTTCAGAGCAATGGTGATTAAATAATTTACACAAAGTAATGCGCCTGTCCGGGTTCGAACCTACGCCTTATAACACGTAAGTCGCGGCCGTTACCACCGGGCTACCACTACTCTAAAGTACTAAAGTACGTGTGCCAAAGTTCATTCAAATTGGTTAAGCCGTCTTTGTGGCAATCCGGAAAATACACCCAGACAAACAGACAAAAATTCTATAAACTAGATTTTCGTCATCAGACTCGTAACAATTACTTTTTTCAAAAATATTTAATGTACAGTTTTAAATTTGGTACTATTTTATTATGCCCACGTGGAAATTATCCCACGGGAGCATGCTACCGGGATAAAGGGTGTCCTATGTATGGATGTACCCAGGTCAAGGCCTATCCGTAGGTATACCTATCATCCAAATCAATTCAGCCGTTAAAGCGTGAAAGACAGACAGACAGATCATAGATACAAATAGTCTTTTATTTTAATTTTTTAAACATGTTTTAAAATCGTCAATTTGAAGTACTCTAGCGCCGCGTAAGATCTACATATTATTATTATTACTTTAAATTGTAAAATTTTAAGTAGGTGGCCCGATTTTAATGAAATAAATACTAAAATAAATAATACCTCAAGATACGAACTCTGTATTTCCAATTCCTTAAATCTCTTACACACAAAAATTCCACTAATTTTATAATCAACCCCTATTTTACCCCCTTGGGAGATGGGGTTTTACTTTTCATATTTGACTACGGTTGAGTTTGTGAAGTTAGGGCTTGTAGAGTTAGAAGCTCGGCTCTACATAAGATTTGATAATTATTTGACAGTGCGAGCCATATGGTCTGGCAACCTTATTCCTACATGAAAATGTTTTTGGTGGGATTATAATTAGAGAATACAATATAGAGTCTCCTAGAGCAATCATAGGTTCTAATTATTATCACAATAGTTCCTTTTTTAACACAGAAAATCATAATACCTACTCTACATGGAACGTTAACATAATTTAAAAAATATGGAAATACTGTCTCACTTTCAGGAATTTCATTTCATTTCACAATTTCATTTTTTTAAGCAGTTTTGAATTTTTTTATTGTAAAATAAAAAAATTAAAGTGAAACTTTTCCATGTTAAAATATTATTTTAGAGTTAACTATTTACTATGCTACATTATAAAAAATAATTACTAAAAGTGAAGAAGCCAACCCCAACATAGTTGGTAAAAGGCTAAGCAGATTGATACAATGGCGCCGATTCCCTTGTTCACAAACTAAACTAAATTTAAGTTCAGTGCATCCTTTTCTTTTTATTTCATTAAGAAAAGGACAGAAGATCAATTTTAGTTTAGTCCTGTCAAATTAATCAGCGCTTGACGTAAATTGACGTAATTTTAGTAGGCAAGTTTTTAATCACGTCTAAACTTGTATGGAGTAGTGACAGGCGTTGATTAATTTGACAGGACTAAACTAAAATTTATCTTCTGTCCTCTTCGTAATGAAATAGAAAGAAAAAGATGCACTGAACTTAAATTTAGTTTAGTTTGTGAACAAGGGAATCGGCGCCATTATTAAGTATTTTATCGAAAAGGAACCAGTGTACATTATATTACTCGTATTAAAACCCATTTAACATACATATAACTAGTACTAGTATTAGTACTAATAACAGCCGCACGGATCGATCGATCAGGTCAAGCTACGCTTGCCGCGGTTGGTCCGTGGAAAGGTGACCATTTTTACATACCAAGACCCCTCCGTGCCTCGGAAAGCACGTCAAGCCGTTGGGCCCTGCTGTTATTTGTAGATCTTTACAGTCGTTACGGGTATTCAGAAGCCCCAAAGTCTGACAACCATTTTTACCAAGGGGTATCGTGTTACCCAGTAACTGGGTTGTGGAGGTCAGATAGGCAGTCGCTCTATGTAAAATACTGGTATTCAGCTGCATCCGGCTAGATGGAAGCCGACCCCAATATTTTTGGGAAAAGGCTGGGCAGATGATGATGATAACGAGTACTACTACATGATAAATGTAACACAATTTTGTGAATTTGCGGAATCAATTGATTTTTTTATTCGAAACCAATTGGGAGAATGTCTACTACTTTAAATTAAGGATAAGAATTAAAAAAAAAAAGCTCGACGAATAGAATGAAATGATTTAATTGGTTTCCGTACGTGGTTGTTGGCAACATGATGCTGCTATGATGGTCCCACAGCACAGGATCATGTTGAGTGGAAGCCTTCTTGTCCCGGTCACTGGCCGATGCCTGCGAGGGACGCGGGAAAGTCCGAAAGGGTTACCGAGGCCCCTGGCAACACAGACAAGGGAAGGAACACGGGTGGGTTTTAGTCAGTAAGAGTCTGACACACCCTCCCGCTCCGCCCAGAGCGGGTGAAGTTATTTGATAATTATAATCA
Source organism: Atethmia centrago (assembly GCA_905333075.3). Lineage (NCBI taxonomy): Eukaryota > Metazoa > Arthropoda > Insecta > Lepidoptera > Noctuidae > Atethmia > Atethmia centrago. Next base: position 22,667,040 of record HG995388.1, read on the forward strand.
GCCTATTATGTTCCCACTGCTGGGACACAGGCCTCCTCTCTGTGAGAGGGAGTGGGCCCTAATCCACCACGCGGGCCCAGTGCGGGTTGGTAGATTTCACATGGCTTCGAATTTTTGAGTCTAGGACATGCCGGTTTCCTCACGATGTTAATGTTAAACTGCCGACTATTAATGTTCTTCGTGGTGAGTATAAATCTGTTTTGGTTTTATTTTTTTATTCGAGTTATCTTTCTTTATTTTATCGTTCTTTATGATCAGATAATAAATTATTCTTAAAGGGGCTTTATGTGGCCATGTGCTGCCACGGGTTTTTCAGTAATTTGACTAATAGAAACTTGTTTCCTATCGACCATATTATACAGTAATAAAAGTGGTTTTGTCGACTTATTTATAGAAAAGCTTAAGAATTAAGAGAATCTAGGCTGCAAGAGTGAGCTCTCAAATTTTAGCACCTTGTCTCGGACAGTTTAGATATTTAAGGCGCTGACAAAACCCAATTGACCAAAATAGGCTTCGCTTAAGCAAAAAAAATGGCAAAGCTGTATAGTTTGTGGTAGCGGAAAAAATATATGTCAATTTTGAACATATTTCCCAGAACAAACTAACGTTACACTAACCTCTTACTTTGAGTTCTAATCCAAAATATCTGTATCAAATATCAACATACGTTACGTATTTAATTAATAACAAGAACGTCTTATTTGAATGCAGAACTTGGTTGTTTTTTATTTTCGATTACTCAACTTAATTTTGAGTAAATAGATAATTACTTCATATTTTGCAATAAATTACAAGCCTTGTGTCATCGCGCTTCTCTTTCTATTCTATGAAATTTGACAGTGACCGCGGTTTAGGTGTTGTCAGCGTCTTAACTATTTCTACAAAAACAGGAGATATTTCTCGACTTATGTAGTTAAGTTTTAGAACTAAGAGAACCTACACAAGAAGAGCGACCTATTTTTTCTTTTGAAATCGTATTAATCTCCCAGGAGATTAATACGATATCTTTGTTTTATTTACACCGTTTGGGGGACAGACAGACATGCATGTCTGTCAGTCAACATCAATCAGATATTTCGAGTAACTACTAAACTACCTACGGTCGAAGACCCCAAAAAAAATACAATAAATTTTTAGCCCTTATTATCAAATGATGCAATGATGACGGAGCAGTGGTGGCCCAGTGGTAACAGCCGCGACTTACGAGTTGTAGGTCATAGGTTCGAACCCAGATAGGCGCTTTACTTTGTGTAAATTATGTCATCACCACTGTTCTCAAAACGGTGAAGGAAATCATCGTGAGGAAACCGGCATGTTCTAAAACCAAAAATTCGAAGACATGTGACATCTACCAACCCGTACTGGGCCCGCGTGGTGGATTACAGCCCACACCCTCTCACAGAGAGGAGGCCTGTGTCCCAGCAGTGGGAACATTATAGGCTGATTATAATTATCAAATAACTTCTCTGGGCGGAGCGGGAGGGTGTGTCAGACTCTTACTGACTAAAACCCACCCGTGTTCCTTCCGTTGTCTGTGTTGCCAGGGGCCTCGGTAACCCTTTCGGACTTTCCCGCGACCCTGGCAGGCATCGGCCTTAGTGGACCCCTACAATTGTGCTGACATCTCTTTGAGGCGCGCGTGGAACATAACGCGCCGCCGACCCAGGCCTGATCCTTATCGGACGGCGAGCTACCCATTGCACACCGTCCGCAAGCCCGCGCCTGTGGTGGCTCCGCCAGGGATTCCCGAGGCCCATGGCATCTCCTGCGGCGGCTAGTGGCATGAGAGCGTGAAATTTGCCTCTCACCCATCCGGCCCCCTCCTTCGCGAATATTACTACTTCGCAGAAGGAGGTGACGGCTGCCCATGCCCTCTCGCTCCGTACCATGGCCGGACGCGAGACATCTCCGCCGCCAATCGCCTCCACGAAGAGGGAACTTATCGCCGCAATTGTGGCGTGCCCAGCACTGGGTTGCGATAATCGCACACCGCATGTCGCCATGAGATCCCGCCGCAGCGGAGTTACGCCCCCGACGTTTTCGCCTCCTCGCGCCACTCCTATACGTGCGCTTTAACCCTTTAACTCTTTTTTTAACCCTTATCGTATCTTTATTGACCTCAAAAAAGTATCGACACCGTAAGTCATCAGACCAGTCAAACCATCGACATTAACGGCAGCACCTTAAAAATATTAGATTCCTATCTAAAAAAACAGGTGAAAGTTAGTTAAAATGGATAATAATTATCAAAGGGACGCATTACCTATAACGTGTGGAGTTCCCCAGGATACATTTTAGGGCCCCTGTTCTTTTTAATCTACATAAATAATATTCATGAAATTAAAGTCCATCGTCATATTACTCTATACGCAGATGACACTTGCTTATTTTACTTCAGATCTTTCATTCATGATTTAATCTGGGGAATTAAATCATGAATGAAAGATCTGAATTAAAATAAGCTCAAGGTTTTAAACAACCGCTTTTCATGATTTCAACATAACTTATTATCGATAACATATTCTATACACCTCCACATGCACCATTAGTTATTAACAATGAGCTTAGAGCAAAAATCTTTCTTCAGCTTACGTCACTAATTGGGTCCCGCCGACACATAGTATGATGTATTCCACACAAATTGCAGCACACCATCTATAACGCTTTAGTAAAACCACGCCTTGTACAGATATGTGGTCCAAATTTGGGTCAGTGCGGCCAAGACGAATCTAGCAAGTCTCCAAGTTGCACAAACCAAATATTTTTTTAACTAGGTACCCATATTTAACACAATTTATGAAGAAACCAACCGGGCCGGGCTTTAACTGGGTCGTGTGTTTGAACCCAACCAGGCGCTTTGCTTTGTGTAAATTAACCACTGTTCTCAATACGGTGAAGGAAATCATCGTGAGGAAACCGGCATGTTCTAGAACCAAAAATTCAAAGACATGTGACATCTACCAACCCGTACTGGGCCCGCGTGGTGGATTACAGGCCACGCCCTCTCGAAGGGAGGAGGCCTGTGTCCCAGCAGTGGGAACATTATAGGCTGATTATGCTTATGCTATGAAGAAACCAAACGTAGCACTCGCTGAAATAGTTTCCAGATAGTTATAGAAATAGTTTCCAGTTTTATCGAAGTTGAGAACTAAGATTGGAAAAAATATATATTTGAAAGAACACAATTCTGTCTGCCCAGCCTTTTCCCAACTATGTTGGGGTCGGCTACCAGTTTAACCGGATGCAGCTGAATACTAGTATTTTACAGTATTTTACATGGAGCTGACTGCCATCAGTATTATTTGGGGTACCGCAAGGGAGCGTTTTGTGTACCTTTATATTTATTTTTTACATAAATGACCTATGAAATCTATTGAATTAGCTCTAACACTATTTGCGGATGATAGCACGATAACAATAGCTTGTAAAAGTATAGATACGTATGAGAGTAAAATTAATAATAGTTTAAAACAGACGGTAAACTAGCTAGACGCAAACAATTTAAAAATAAATTTGTGTAAAACTAATGTTATCCATTTTAGACAACAGACCTCTGGTATTAACTTAAATGTACACGATGATAATGATACCATAGAAGAAGTTGAAACTACAAAATTTCTGGGTATCGAAATAGATAAAAAACTAAATTTGAAATCATAGGTTTATACTTTGTGTAAGAAAACGAGTAAGTCTGCATACGCTCTACACACATTATCAACTATAATAAACACGGATGCTCTTCTTACTGCTTATTATGGGATAGTAGAATCACATTTGCGGTATGGGATCATATTTTAGGGAAACTCTACTGAAAGAGAGACTGCCTTCAAAGTACAAAAAGGATGCATTCGAGCGATGTTTAAACTTAAACCTACTGATAATAGTGAAGTGTACTTTAAAAAATACAACATTTTAACATTACCTTGTCTGTACATATTAGAAGTAGCTGTGTTTGTAACGACAAATCCGAGTCGTTTTAGACGTCTATCAGATGTAGTACCCCGAAATAGTCGCGATAATAGCGTGCTATGTCTAAAGTCAGCCAAGACAGCACTTATGCGCAAAAGTGTCTACTGCGTGGCTCCAGTCATTTATAACAAATTGCCAAAGACATGGAAAGAGCTTTCGCTTTCATTGTTTAAAAAGAGACTCCGATGCTTTTTGGCGAAAGCATATTATAATATTAAGGAGTTCCTAATTGAGAAAGTATTTTTAAGCTAGTTTATATAAATATATTATTTTCTGTACCTAGTTTGAGGTATAATATAACATTTTATAATTGTATTTAATTATTTAGTTATAAGTTGAATGTTTTAAATTTTTTGCATGACTACGTGGTAAACTATGGCTGAACTCTTAATTTTTTTGTCATCATCTCATGTTACCCATATTTGCAAAATAAAATTATCTTTATCTTTATCATCTGACCTCCACAGTCGTTACTGGGTAACATGATAGATATCTCTTGGTAAGACTGGCTGTCAGACTTTTCGGCTTCTGACTACCCGTAACGAGTGTCAAAGATCTACGAATGACAACTGGGACCAACAACGGCTTAACGTACGTAGGTACAGAAGGGTCTCGATATGTAATGGATGGTCCATCCAGCAACGGGCCGCGACAAAAGTAGCTTAACCTTCGATCGACCGGTGCGGCTGTTATCATTTGGCCATGAGTCCCTCAAAGCACAATAAATTATACAACAAAATACCCACAAGTATTAAAAAATACACTCACTCAATGCACAAATGAATAAAAAAATTAAACCCTTTCCAAGTGACACTTAATGTAGTGACGATTGTAACGAACTTCATTTTTATAATTTAGCCAAAGATAAAAATATCAAAGCTGTGAACTCGTAAAGAAATTGCGTCCAACTGTTGGGCGCAAAATGCACGCACACTAGAATAATATAATGACAGCACAATGACGTGGCGCGATTGTAAGATGTAGCTGTCACACACACCAGCATAATAAAGTTGGCCTGTTTGTTTTATTTCTTTTGCAGCTTATCACTCTACCTAGACATATAAGTTATCAAAGAATTTAGCTTAGAAACATTGTTCTCATGTAGGTAACTCTTTAAACCTTTTTAAAACATAGCCGAAATACTTGCTACGAGTAGTATAATGTTAAAGTTACACAGGAGGAGTACTTAATGCAACAAAGACGACGTAGAATCAGAATCAACGTAGAAGGAACAAGACAACAGAAATAGTTTACACAAAATAATACAGCACAAACAACGTAGAATCGGAACAACTGATAATGAGAAACAACAGAAATACTATTACAACGAAATTATCATCATCGAATTTGACACGAAGGGGTTTTTAAGGTTCCAAACTTGAAAAAGTGAACCTTTATGACATCAATTCTAGCATAATGTTGGGTTTCGGTGACGCGCAAACGGCCTGCCAAGGTCAAAGACCAAGAAATATTTTTTTTTTTCAGTTTTATATTTTTTTTAAGTTTATTCACAGATTTATCTTGTTTGATATCATTTAATTACACACACAACACATATAATTTGACATTAACGAGCAGGTGCTCGTTAATGTCAAATTATATGTCATGTAAACTTAATGGGCAATAATATTGTACTAAATTGGGTGAGCTTTAATCCCTCGCTGCACTCAGGTTTATAGTCTTAACTATGTCGCTTTACTCAAGAGTTAACTCTGGACTCCCTCGCTGCGGCCGGGAGCACTGGCATCCTTGCTTACGCTCGTCGCTTTACTCAGGAGTTAACTTTGGACTGCCTCGCTGCGCTCGGGAACTCTTAAATCCTTGCGTGCGCTCAGGATTCAATATAGTGTCCGTGACATCAGGCACTACTTTATCTCCTTAGTGAATAATCTACTAATATTTAAGAATTCTAGAAAATATAGCTAATTTGCAAAAAAAATACCGCTATCCTCCGGCAATCATAACTGTGTCGCAAACCGCTATATTTTTCCTCTAAAATATGGATCAATCTAATAACTCTATTACCCTCAAAATTTTAGCTTTAAAAAACAAGGAGATAAGGCTTCTCTTATCTCAAAATCAAAGGTTGACTGGTAGAAAATGCCTATGGCATTAAGTCCGCCTTTGTACATTTGTGTGCGTAAAGTATTAAATAAATAAATAAATAAAAGTCTTTAATTCAAACTAGGCTGAGAATCAGCACTTTTCGAACGTCAAAATTACTTAAGATAGTCCCCCAAAAAATGCCCGCCCTTCACCACTTCTTAGTGCTTTAGCTGGGAAGAAGTGGCGCAATAAACTCCCCAGCAGCACACCTGTCTGTTTAGTTAGAAAAACTTGGTATTTATTCTCTATCTTAAAATTTGCAAAAAAAGGCCGCTATCGGAGGATAACGGTCAGTCGCATCGACATCTTCAGTATTTTTATCTGATTACCATAGACTCCTTCATCAAACAAATCAGCTTAATTAATGCTAAAGTAGATTTTGAGAAGTTCTCAATTTCAAATTCTCAATTCAGATACCCACAATAATTCATACGCTGCCATGATCTCTCGTTCTTTAAGTTAAACGTAATCATTTTCAACCCAAAGATCTTTTCTCGCCAGGAATACTCTTGACGGTGACCCGTCAATCACGTAGTTGCTTATCCTTTTTTAGTACCCACTGATACTTTTCCGTGAATTTTACCAAAGGGTATCGTGTTACCCAGTAACTGGGTTGTGGAGGTCAGATAGGCAGTCGCTCCATGTAAAATACTGGTATTCAGCGGCTTCCAGTCTAACTGGTTGAATGACTTCACTGTGAATCTTTCGTCCATCAACATCTCAACTTAATTATTCAAAGACTGACAGGTAAGTCATATATAAGTCATTTATTCATGAACAATATTGTATTGTATCTGAAATTACATGGTATAAAAAAAGAAAATTGAATTACATAAGGAAATATTACAACAATGCATAAATATAACATTTATAGGAATTTCGTTATAGATCTTCAACAACATAAAGAAACTTATTCAACAGGAAACTTTTAAGACGCTGACAACACCTAAACCGCGGTCACTGTCAGATTGCATAGAAAAGAAAGAGAAGCGCGATGACATAACGCTTGTAATTTATTGCAAAATATGAAGCAATTATCTATTTACTCAAAATTGAGTTAAGTATTTGAAAATAAAAAACAACCAAGTTCTGCATTGAAATAAGACGTTTTTGTTATTAATTAAATACCTATGTAACGTATGTTGATATTTAATACAGATATTTTGGATTAGAACTCAACGTAAGAGGTTAGTTTAACGTTAGTTTGTATCGAGTTTTTTTTTTCAAAACTTGTTTTGGAAACAACCAAGTTCTGGGAAATAGGTTCAAAATTAACATATATTTTTTCCGCTACCACAAACTATACAGATTTAGCAATTTTTGTTCTTAAGAGAAGCCAATTTTGAACAATTGGGTCTTGTCAGCGCCTTAAGTTGATTTTTATAAGAGCTTTAGTAGATAGCGCTTTTGAAATGTAGAGGCAACTTATTAAATTTTATTTTTTATTTTTTTTATTTTGACGTTGTAATTTTATACATTGACATTAATTGGTCAAGGACAGCTAATGAGACACAATTGATTTTCTAATGTTTGGCTCCACATCGGTGTCGCGCGGGGCTTAACAGGTATCCGATTGATATCTAGGATTGTGCTTCACAATATTCAAATTAGGCTGTCCCTTGTAACGTTTAATGTCTTGTCTACGTGTGCGAGTATGAGACAGCAGAAGAATGACAGATGAGAAGATCTGTCATTCTTCTGCTGTCTCATACTCATGTATATATTTGACCATGTTACTTAGAAGTACAAATACATAAGCTTCGACCTTAACCGGATAGTGCGAATTATTTTAAGACTTAGCCGGATAGTGGACATATTATATGTATGTATAACTCATAATAAATAAATAATTATAATAATATGTACAAGTATATAATTATAATAAATATGCACAAATCGCGTTTGAATTTTTTTTGAAAACACGAAAACACAAAGTTATAACTAATATTTTTTTATAGTATCGCGCCGGCATTGCTGCCAACGAGAGCAGCGGTGGCCCAGTGAGAGCAGTGGTGGCCCAGTGGTAAGTGGTAACGGCCGCGACTTACGAGTTGTAGGACGTAGGTTCGAACCCTGGCTGGCGCTTTACTTTGTGTAAATTATTTCATCACCACTGCTCTCAAAACGGTGAAAGAAAACATCGTGAGGAAACCGAAAGTCCTAGAACCAAAAATTCGAAGACATGTGACATCTACCAACCCGCACTGGGCCCGCGTGGTGGATTACAGCCCACTCCCTCTCACAGAGAGGAGGCCTGTGTCCCAGCAGTGGGAACATTATAGGCTGATTATGTATGTATACTCGTATGTATAAAAAAGGAAAGGAAATAATCACAGGGCATCAAAAAATTCGTCCGCATTGCTGTTAACAGGAAAAGTGCCCAAAAGGCCTATTTTTGGCCCCAGAATCAGCACGTTGTATGTCAATTCATTGACCAAAAAATAGGCCAGCCCTCTGGTCATGTGAGGAGTCGACCAACCGCTCAGCAATGTCTCGTAAAAAAATACTATTTTAAAAACTATTATTATTATTATTATTATTTTAAGACTTAGATTTTTATGTAAATACTAGCTTTTGCCAGCGTCTTCGCCCGCGTGGATTTCGGAAATTATCCCGCGAGAATGTACTACTAGGATAAAAGTATCCTATGTGTTAATCCAGATCCATAATATAAACTATATGTTTGCCAAATTTAAGCAGCTTAAGCCAAATTTAAGTAATTTAAGTAGCTTAACCTTCTAAGCCCCGCGCGACACCGATTCGGAGTGAATCAATTGTGTCTCATTAGCTATCCTTGACCAATTAATTTTAAGTTATAGAAAGTTGCTTAATGTCAGGTTATAGAAAGTTGTTTAATATTATCATGTTGCAAAATGTTGCTCTACAAAAAGTAACTTAGATGTGGATGCCTAGGTATATGTATGTGGATACTTATAAATAATATAATATAATAAAATAATATATAATATTATAGTTAGGACAGGATTACTCGTACTTGTGCTGTCTCGTAGAGAACTGTAAAGTTGATTACACGTTTTAAATGGATCGTAAAAGCAAGTAGGCACATATCATGGGCCCGTATTACCTACATACAATAATATCCTAAAACTCATCTTGTGAAACGTCTCGGTCTGCCATTGCGGCTATAAACGATACCATTTCATAACCTATTACAACTTGAGACACAAGTTTTATGCTTGAAAATTCGCAATTTCTTGGCAAATAGAAAATTCCGAGTATCGCAAAGTCGTTGGGAGGAGCCGACGACCAAACTTTGCCAATTTCATGCATTAACGCTTGTTCTTCGTCTAAATTGGATTTATTAAACGGCGTAGTTTCATTTTTGTATCGTTAGAGCATTTTTAAATAGTTTGCTGAAGAGAACGGATTACACTGCTGCCGATTCTCTTGTTCACAAACGAAACTAAATTTAAGTTCAGCGCATCTTTTTCTTTCTATTTCAATAAGAAAAGGACAGGAGATAAATTTTAGTTTAGTCCTGTCAAATTAATCAGCGCTTGACGTAAATTGACGTAATTTTAGTAGGCAAGTTTTTAATCACGTCTAAACTTGTATGGAGTAGCGACAGGCGCTGATTAATTTGACAGAGTTAAACTAAAATTTATCTTCTGTCCTTTTCTTAATGAAATATAAAGAAAAAGATGCACTGAACTTTTTAGTTTAGTTTGTGAACAAGAGAATCGGCACCATTGTCTATTTCACCGAAGGCAAGTCACCAGTATATAATTTAACAGCTTCATTAAAATTTTGTTAATGTGAATTGGATTTTTTAAATGGCTTGTTTTCATTTTTGTATCGTTAGAGCATTTTTAAATAGTTTGATGAAGAGAACGGATTACATTGTCTATTTCGCCGAAGGCACGTCACCAGTGTATAATTTAACAGCTTCATTAAAATTTTGTTAATGTGAATTGAATTTATTAATCGGCGTAGTTTCATTTTTGTATCGTTAGAGCATTTTTAAATAGTTGGATGAAGAGAACGGATTACATTGTTTATTTCGCCGAGGGCACGTCACCATTATATAATTTAATATAGCTTCATTTAAATCTTTTTAATATGACTACCATGGAGCCATTTATGTGTTTGACAGTCGGTAAAATTAAATTTAATTAAATTCATTTAATTCAGACAAACGTTTTGTCCATAATTGTAGTTTCAATGTCTAAAAACTATGTTAATCATAATTCATAAAAATCAAATTAAAATAAGTCATGTCAAAAAATAAACAGTGTCATCTTGTCACATGAAGTTGGATGAACCTCCCCAGCACTGCAGACTCTGAGCTCTCAGAGATCATCCTTAGGATTCCGTTGGCTCCCCCTCCCCCGAATCCGGCGCATCAGAGAAGCTGTTTTCTTACCCATAATGGCGTAAAAGTTATCGTTTCTTGCGTCAGTAAACATACCTACCCGACGCGCTGCAGTTCTTACGCATAATGGCGTAAAAGTTATCGTTTCTTGCGTCAGTAAACATACATACCCGACGCGCTGCAGTTCTTACGCATAATGGCGTAAAAGTTATCGTTTCTTGCGTCAGTAAACATACCTACCCGACGCGCTGCAGTTCTTACGCATAATGGCGTAAAAGTTATCGTTTCTTGCGTCAGTAAACATACCCGACGCGCTACAGAATCGAGGGAGCCTCACCAATCAATACTAAGGCGTTTGAAATGAAAACGCCTTGTCGGTACGAATATTTCTGTATTTATATTCTTGCACACATACAAACTTGGTATATAGCGATATTTAAAAAACGATTTAATATATTTATTTACATAACCAAATTACAAGATGATTATTAACATTAACTAAATTAAATTAAAACTAAGTTAAGCCTAAAAAAGGCCCTCGAGGCATTGTACCGAGGATGCTGGCGGCATTTCCTCGCTGAATTGCAATGCTAATGCGTTGCGCGAGAAAACCGCCAGCTCTTCGGTCATCAGTTACATCAACTAGACAATTAATTAATAATTCGATTTAATTAGGTACTCAATATAATATAATCTTAGTAGACTTTTTGAAGACAACCTTTAGATTCCGAGGCTCGAAGAGAACTAACTTGCAATTACGCGGCTCACCAAATATATCATGTTTTCCAATCGATTGTGTTAAAAAAACAGTACTTTTACGGTAACTGTCAAATTAGATACTTTTAAAATTTATGACTATCCTGTTACAAAAATCATTTGAAGCAAATCACATACCTACTTTCAATTTTATGTTTATTATTTAATTGGTGACGGTTGATTTTTTATTGTTTGACTCCGAATCGGTGTCGCACGGGGGGCTTAACAGGTTAAAATCACTACAAATCTTATTAATATTTGGAAATCATGACACGTTAAGACTCGTGCAGACTGGGGCGTTAAACTGTCGCGCCCGCGATATCACGCCAGTCTGTACGAGCCTTTATTGTATTGTATTCAAAGCGTAGTAGAACCATAAAGCGCTGGTGTAAAAGTACGTGGCAAAGCTACGGGTTCCGATGAAAATTATGGCAGCAGGGTTTGACTTTACGGTGTCAAAAAACGCTCCCTAGGAAAACACACAACTTACTTTTTTATACGTTTCAGTGACGTCATTCGCTGGTAAGTTGCAGACGCTATGCGGCGGCCATCGCTCTTTAAACCGTAACTTAATGCTACGACTTCCCCAAAATTGTACGAAAATCAATGGAAGCGGATATTGCATACAAGTCATATCCAGGTGCAGAAGTAAGGAAGATTATTTTTTATAGTATGTGTTACATAAGTTACTAATATAATAATAAATAATATAAAAATAATAATAATTAAATAATATAACAATAATATAGTTATTCAAAGAAAAACAAATTATACAAATGAATAAACAGAATTATAAAACATATGTAGGTACAGGTCATCATCATCATCATAGGCCTCCCCCAAGCACCGCCACTACGACCGGTTTTGTGCTTCCTGCATCCAGCGGATTCCTGCGGCCTTCACAAGGTCATCGGTCCACCTTGTAGGAGGCCTTCCAACGCTACGTCTTCCGGTACGCGGTCGCCATTCCAGAACCTTACGGCCCCATCGGCCATCTGTTCTACGAGCAATGTGCCCTGCCCACTGCCACTTAAGTTTGGCAATTCTTCGGGCTATGTCGGTAACCTTGGTTCGCCTGCGGATCTCTTCATTTCTGATTCGATCACGTAGGGAAACTCCAAGCATCTCGTAGCTCTCTCCATTGCCCTTTGAGTGACTTTTAGCCTTTTAATAAGGCCCATTGTAAGCGACCACGTTTCAGTCCCATAGGTCATCACTGGCAACACGCACTGGTCAAAGACTTTCGTCTTGAGACACTGTGGTATGTGGGACGAGAAGATATTGCGTATTGCACAGGTACAGAAACAAAAATAATTTAAAATATTTAAGTACATTTGCAGATAAAATAATACATTTATAATAGATAAGCGAAATGTTAGTAACTATTTCCCGATCCTGACTTTGATTATATGTAACTTAAAAACTTGTTTCCACAATAACAACTTAATGATCTCCTAAAACAGGGCTTCCTCTCTCCTACCCTTTTGCTGTGCCCTACAGGGTAATGTGTGTGCCTAGGGCATAATGATCTTGATTATATAGTTACCACCTAAGTACATACATTAGTAAGGTCCCTGAATTTGAACAGAACTAATGTGATGTTCCATACAATTCTATCACAACCAAATGGCGACGATGCGAAGGGTTTGTTCAAATTCATGGCCCACGTCTTGTGAAAGTAGGTATAATTATTTAGGATACGATGGGACTGGCATACGCTTTGCGTAAAAGCCCCTTAAAATAAATAAAGAAAAGAAAATACACATTATGGTAAAGAAATTAAGATATTGAGTATTGAGAATTGAGATTATTTGTACTGCGTAAATCAGACAACTTCTGGTTTCAATTTAAATGCACACAATCCTACTAATATTATAAATGCGAAAGTAAGGATGGATGGATGGATGTTTGTTACTCTTTCACGCACAAATTACTGAACGGATTTGGATGAAATTTGGCACACAGATAGTTTATAACCAGGAATAACACATAGAATACTTTTTATCCCGATATACCCACGGGGTCAAAACTTATGCGGGTGAAACCGCGGGGCTCATCTAGTCTGTTATAAGTCTGCTTCGCAATTACTTCAGTCTGTAATGGACCTAGAAAACGATTGGTTCGGGATCAACACGGCCAGGTCACGTGGTAAAAAGATGTATCTGTGAAGATTATACAAGGTGTCGTTTTGCATCCTCGTCAAATTCAAGGAGGTAACTATGCTCATGATCCTAGACACGAATCAATAATAAAATAAGTGGATCTTTATTTTTTCTATTTTTTTCTAATTTTCGGAAATCTGCATGTGTGGGACATACATGATAAAACGCGGCCAGTGTGATACCGCACTGTAACACACACACTACCGCATACGCAACGGGGTGATTATGTTATGTGAAAATGGTGTATTCTAAAATACTGTCAAACTTAAATAATAAAAAAAAAAACAAATATGTATGAATTATTGAGCAGGTATCGTAATTTTATTTGATTATATACGAGTATGTCTTTCATAGCAGCCTCCTGAAATTTGACGACGATGCAAAAAAACACCTTGTAGAAAAATGTACGTATATTGTACGAAATAATTCTTCAAAGAGAATACATATTTCGCTTTTTCTTTTTCCAAGAGCAGTAATGTCAGTAATGTGTATCCGATGCTTTCAGGCACAGATAAAAGCTCTGTAACGAACATAATTTGATAAATGAGTTACAAAATTGATGGGGAAAATGTAGCGGTAATTCCCTACAAGAGTTGCAGCGTTTAATGTAGGTAAATCGGTAAAGTATAAGTTTATTTCAATTTACTAATATTATAAACGCGAAAGTTTGTGAGGATGGATGAATGTATGTTACTCTTTCACGCAAAACGACTAAACCGATTTGGATGAAATTTGGCACACCGATAGAAGATAGTTTATGATTTGGGTAACAAACAAACAGGATACTTTTCCTCCCGGTAGTAAGTTGCACACGTACAAGACGGTATTTCTGTTCACGACACGTTGTGCACTATTTCTGTTTTTTTTTTAGGCTTGCATGAATTCACAATAGTATTTCAAGTAATACTATAACTTTTGCAGCTTTTGCTATACATTTTTGTTATTAATTGTTGCCCAGTACCACTTGCCAACTTTGATCCACAAAAAGAAACTGCGGTGTAACAAACTTATGGTGCAACCGCACTATAAGTTTGTTTGTTTCTTTATTACGCTTTCACGCTAAAACGGCTGACCGAATTTGGATGAAATTTAGCTCAAGGGTAGTCCATGACCTGTATTAGGACATAGCATACTCCTCGTGGTATTTTGACAAACTAGGTATTTTTTATTGTTGTTCTGCTATATTATTAAAGGCTATATACCTATACAGGGTGACATGGAAAACATGCGACAAATCGAAATGGGAGATTGTACTCATCACTATGAACAACTTTTACTAAGGGACCAAAGCTACATGCCAAAAAAAAAAACTGCTGTCCCCTACATTTATGTTCGCAATACCTCATCAAAATGTAGGAAAAGCAGATTTTTTTTTTTTGGGATTACAGCTTTGGTCCCTTAGTAAAAGTTGTTAATAATGATGTATACAATGTCCCATTTCAGTTTGTCGCAAGTTTTCAATTTCAACCTGTATAAAGCAAATTAATATCGTACTTGGTATCTAAAGAACTTAAGAAGTACTTTAAAAAAAACGTTAAATCTAAAAACCAGCTGCGACAAAAATGGCTAATATGTTATAAAAACATTTTTTTTTTTTGGTGGGAATTATCAAATAATTTTTCCCGCTCTAGGCGGTGCGAGAGGGTGTGTCAGACTCTTACTGACTAAAACCCACCCGTATTCCTTCCGTTGCCTGTGCTGCCAGGGGCATCGGTAACCCTTTTGTACCTTCCCGCGACCCCGGCAGGCATCGGCCCTAGTGGATCCCTACACTTGTGCTGACATCTCTTTGAGGCGCGCGTGGAACACAACGCGTAGTCTACCCGGACCTGGTCCTTACCGGACGGTGAGCTACTCATTGCTCACCGTCCGCAAGCCCGCGCCTACGGTGGCAGGAAATCCGCCCGGGACTCCCGACGCCGAGGGCGTCTCCTGCGGCGGCTA
This sequence comes from Atethmia centrago, assembly GCA_905333075.3. Lineage (NCBI taxonomy): Eukaryota > Metazoa > Arthropoda > Insecta > Lepidoptera > Noctuidae > Atethmia > Atethmia centrago. The sequence continues at coordinate 22,682,310 of HG995388.1, forward strand.
GGGGCGAGAGGGCGCGAAATTTGACTTTCCCTCAACCATCCCACCTCCTCCTTCACGAGCATTACTGCTTCGCAGCAAGAGGTGACGGCTGCCCATGCCCTCTCGCTCCGTACCATGGCCTGAACCAGGGCCGGACGCAAGAGATCTCTGCCGTCGATCGTCTCCACGAGGACACAGCGGTGTTCTGCCCAAGCCGGGCAGACCTCCACCGTATACAAACAAGACATAAGCTCACATCACAGGCTGAAAAGAAAAATATTCGTATAACCGAAGTCACACGGTAATCTCCAAGATGTATGCCTTAATTATATGATCTGTGACTACGATTACTAAATAAGTTACGATTTTTAAGTTGTAATAAAGTTATTTCTAACTTTCTTTCTTTCGCCAATTAAACACTGGAGAGCAGTGGTGGCCCAGTGGTAACGGCAGCAACTTACAAGTTGTACAGATTATTAGATCTCTGTCAAAGGCTACGCTGCTTAACAAAATTAACGTGCACACGAATCTGACTTAATGGTTTGGGAAAAGTGTATGACTACCATCCAAAAGTGTTGCATTTGAAATCTTCTGTATCCATTTAAATAAAAATGATATGCTGTTCGTTAGTAAGCGCAGCACTTGAGAACGGCTGGATCGATTTGTTTTTTTTTTTTTTTAAGATGTTTATAATAGTCCGAAATGTTTAAAATCGGGAAAAACTGAACGTCCTTTTTTCAATGGCTTTTTTTTTAAATAAAATAGAATACAATATTTATTTGCCAGAAACATGGTATGTTTACACAGGTGTTCTTAAAATTGCAATAGTTAGTGCTACATGTCTCACCGTTTTATCGGTAGGTATCCAAAATCAATTCATAATTACATTAAATTAAGTAATTTTCAATTTACATTTTTTGCATTATAATAATTTTAAATTTGAAATATTATTTCAATTATTATATTATACATACAACACACTTTTGTGCAATAATTTTACCATGTCATTAAATAAAACATTAAGTTTAACATAGTATCACTTAAATAATTACTTACCGCCAGATCTTGAGAAAAAAAATTACTGGGACATTTTACAAAAAACTCGTGAATTGAGTAAAAACATTCCTGCAACAGCCACTTCCGTAGTGCCGAACAAAATTTTTGTAAGGGTAGTATGAAGTCAAGACTATAGCGATCCTGATACCGTCGACGGCGCGTTGTTTTCCACGCACGCCTCAAAGAGATCAGCAGACCTAAAAGGGTCCGCAAGGGCCGATGCCTACCGAGGTCGCGGGAAAGTCCGAAAGGAATACCGTGGCCTCTGGCAACACACAGGCAACGGAAGGAACACGGGTGGGTTTTAGTCAGTAAGAGTTTCACACGCCCGCTCCGCCCAAAGCGGGAGAAGTTCTTTGATCATTTCCCACTCAAATTAAAAAAAATACTATAACGATTCAAGGACAGGTCAATGTCTGTCGGATCAGCTAGTCAATAAATAAAGTAAAATATCACTACCAGCATTAAGTTTAGTAACTCTGTTAACAAAAAAAATATGCAAAACCTTTCACTATGTCTAAAGGTGAATTTAGGGAAGTAAGCCTTGTTTAACAGAAGAAGGTAGAGTAAAAACTTAAAAAATTCAAACTATTTATTTCAGACTGGAACCGTTTATTAAATTAGAACTAGCTACTAGAACTGCTCTCAAAAGAGTGAAGGAAAACATCGTGAGGAAGCCAGCATGTCCTAGAACCAAAAATTCGAAGACATGTGACATCTACCAACCCGCACTGGGCCCGCGTGGTGGATTACGGCCCACTCCCTCTCACTGAGAGGAGGCCTATGTCCCAGCAGTGGAAACATTATAGGCTGATCATGTTACTAGAACTGGCAACTAGTTTCCTCTTTCTGAATGACCGACTCCTTGAAAATTGAAAAGTGTCTGTAACTGGTTTATTTGATAAAAAATGGTTTGAGTTTGAACAATTCGATGAATAGCTAGCCAGTTCAAGTAACATTTTGATTTTGTAGCTGTTTTCCGCTATTCATACAGCGGCATACAGAGAATTAAGCCGCCGATGCGAGGCTGTTATTTCTTTACTGCCTCCATTTCTGGACAGGATCTTCCGATCCGCGTCTCCGTCTGAGATATGAGACAGTAGGTATTTTCGAGAAAGCTACAATCCTTCAAATGTGCTGACTACTCAGCATGGCGCAGCCCTGCCTGATTTGACTGACTAGGAGCTGCTCCGAGCCATATTGCTACCGTGTTTTGCACGACTTCGCTTTCTCAGTGCTAATTTTGAATCTAAAGTTCGAAATTGCATATTTTCACCGAATTATTGTTCAGTGTCTATTGATATCGAGCGTGTGATTTTTACAGTCTTGTGTTATTGACGAATCAAAAGGAAGTATTCGTCACAAATAATACGAATTGAATAAATCATGTCGTATCATAACTTGTCTATTGATTCGTCACTAAGAGCGTGTGATTTTTACAGTCTTGTGTTATTGACGAATCAAAAGGAAGTATTCGTCTCAAATAATACGAATTGAATAAATCATGTCGTATCTTAACTTGTCTATTGATTCGTCACTAAGACCGTGTGATTTTTTATAGACAACAGTCTTGTGTTATTGACAAATCAAAAGGAAGTATTCGTCTCAAATAATACGACTCGAATAAAACAAAATGTCGTATGCACTAATATTATAAACGCGGAAGTAAGTTTATTTGATTGGTTTGTTTTGTTTATTAAGTAATTTTACTTTTACAATGTTTGTAAATATGTGAGCATCATGTACCTATCACATAATTCACTTATCTATCATTGCTTTATTTTTCATTCTTTTTTTACCTATTTTGGTATAGTAATTTTATTCTAGGTGCATCGTCTTCACATATAATTTTAAAAATGTACATATACAAAATTTTGTAAAACATTTTAAAAGAGTAACGGTGGAGTTTCTTGCCCATTCTTCTCCATACGAAACTACTTTTTGGAAGGGGCAACTAGAATCAATTCTATTTTTTTTTTCTTAATTTTGACGTTCAAAAGTGCCTTTTATGTGCCTATTTGAAATAAATAATTTGACTTTGACTTTGACTTTAAGCTTTCACGCTAAAACGGCAGAACGGATTTGTATGAAATTTGGCAAATGGATAGACCATGCATGACCTGTCCAGTCTTGTGTTATTGACGAATCAAAAGGAAGTATTCGTCTCAAATAATACGACTTGTTATATAATATGATTTGTTTGTTCATTAAGCATTCGCGCTTAAACGGCTGAACGAATTGAAATCTGGATGAAATTTAAACCTGGATTAGAACATAAGATAATTGTTATTCTGATATTAAATTCCCACGGGATCTAAACCGCGGGGCACAACTAAAAGCTACGTTATCAGTGAGTAACATAGGGCTGTATTTAATTTTAAAAAAAATTATATGTCAACGAAAATTGCAACAGCGTAACCCAAGGTATCAAAAACATGTAAATTCCTCTTTAAATGATTAGAATCCTTTATTTCAACATCTTATTACAGGCAGCACTGGTTAATAAAATAAACAATCGTTAATAAAGTTGCCTGTGGTAGGAGCGTCTTATATCTATTCATACTACCAATAATATAATTATAATGGTAACCTGTAATACAGGTTTTTTAAAAGCTACTTCAGACACTAGCTCTCGAAGTAGGAGGCGGGACGGTTGAGGGAAAGGCACGTTTCGCGCCCTCTCGCCCCTAGCCGCCGCAGGAGACGCCCTGGGCGTCGGGAATCTCGGGCGGATTTCCAGCCACCGTAGGCGCGGGCTTGCGGACGGTGAGCAATGGGTAGCTCACCACCCGGTAAGGACCAGGCCCGGGTCGACGGCGCGTCGTATTCCACGCGCGCCTCAAAGAGATGTCGACAGCACAAAAGTAGGGGTCCACTAGGGCCGATGCCTGCCGGGGTCGCGGGAAGGTACTTATGGGTCACCGAGGCCCCCGCAACACAGGCAACAGGAAGGAATACGGGTGGGTTTTAGTCAGTAAGAGTCTGACACACCCTCCCGCTCCGCCCAGAGCGGGAGAAGTTATTTGATGATTTCCCACACTCAATAAAAAAAAAAAAAGACACTAGCTCTCACAATGTAAATTTTTATAGTTCAAATCTGTTTAGTGCCACAAAACCATTCTGAGAGAAAATAAATAAACTTATTAATATTTTACTTTATTTTTTTTGTTGTTTGTTTTGTATAGTAGATTATAAATGTATCTTTATGTCTATAGTGTAAGTGTTTTGTATTGTTTATTAGAGTAATAGTATTTTGTAAATTTTGTAGGTGTATATAGGTTCTATACCCATTGTACGCTAGATATTCGTATGCCGCTTTTAGCGGCGTATGTGTCCTGAGAATAACTTTGATAACCAACTTGTACCTACCATATCCGACGAATAAATGTCTTTGTCTTTGTCTTGTTACTATTTACACATAAATTTATATTTTTAAACATTAGAATATAAAAAAAATATATAAATACATAAAAACTCGTCTTTATTTTTATTATTATTATAATATAGATGAAGACTTTGTTTGTTTGGACTCTGGAACTACGATTCGGGATTGAAAACATATTTTTGCATTTGATAGCCCATCTGGATTATATGCTTTTTTTTTTCTTTCTTTATTTGTTTTTAGGTGCGTTTGCGCATAGCGTATGTCAGTCCCATCGTATACTAAACAATTGTACTATCACAAGACGTGGGCCATGAATTTTAACAAACCCTTCGCATCATCATTTGGTTGGAATGGATTATATGCTATTTGACTTCAAGCTACGACCCTTAACAACCGACCAAAAAGAAAAAGTCAGAATGAATACGAAACGAAAATGAAGTAATAGCGCAGGCGGGCGATACGATGCGACGCGGCGGTTCGTGGGATCAAGAAATTTCACACGGACGTGGACATAATCTAGTACATATATCTATATATCTGGCTGGCTCCTCCTAAGATTTTTGCCCTGCCTATTCTTCTCCAGATTTTACTTTCGCAGTCGGGTAGAATTAAACAACAACAACACTGATTTCAGTAAGAATATGGGGGGGATTATTGTCCAGAAAACGGGACGCAGTCCGTTTTCCCAGCCATTTTAGTTTAGCCAATTATTTGTAACCTGTCAAGTCTTGACTAATGAGACACAATTATCTATTGTTACGTTGCTCCCGAAAGTCACAATGCAGATATAGATTGAAGTATTTCATTATTTAGAGCGTTCACAGACGGCTTTGGAACAGTAGAGATGTAATGTGTCAACGCAGACGACGACAATACTAAGGGCAAAATAATCTGACCGATAGTAGGACCTTCAAAAAAGATGCCATGAAACTGAACTGACTTCAGTACCTATGTGTATTCTACCAGTAAAGGTAATTCAGTTCAGTTTTTTCGTCGTAAGCGCGCTCGCACAGGACATACATTTTAAAGGTTGAAACCAGTAACTGACATTAATTTTCAGGCTTCTGACATTGATATTGGCACGACAGCCAGGTCAGTGGATTAATAATTAACGAATCCTGTTAGTAGCATGGGGGTCGATGGATATACTAAGTATATCACGCACTCGGCATACATTTTAAAGGTGGAGGCCAGTAAATGACAGTAATTTTCAGGCTTCTGACATTGATATTGGCACGACAGCCAGGTCAGTGGATTAATAATTAACGAATCCTGTTAGTAGCATGGGGGTCGATGGATATACTAAGTATATCACGCACTCGGCATACATTTTAAAGGCGGAGGCCAGTAAATGACAATAATTTTCAGGCTTCTGACATTGATATTGGCACGACAGCCAGGTCAGTGGATTAATAATTAACGAATCCTGTTAGTAGCATGGGGGTCGATGGATATACTAAGTATATCACGCACTCGGCATACATTTTAAAGGTGGAGGCCAGTAAATGACAGTAATTTTCAGGCTTCTGACATTGATATTGGCACGACAGCCAGGTCAGTGGATTAATAATTAACGAATCCTGTTAGTAGCATGGGGGTCGATGGATATACTAAGTATATCACGCACTCGGCATACATTTTAAAGGCGGAGGCCAGTAAATGACAATAATTTTCAGGCTTCTGACATTGATATTGGCACGACAGCCAGGTCAGTGGATTAATAATTAACGAATCCTGTTAGTAGCATGGGGGTCGATGGATATACTAAGTATATCACGCACTCGGCATACATTTTAAAGGTGGAGGCCAGTAAATGACAGTAATTTTCAGGCTTCTGACATTGATATTGGCACGACAGCCAGGTCAGTGGATTAATAATTAACGAATCCTGTTAGTAGCATGGGGGTCGATGGATATACTAAGTATATCACGCACTCGGCATACATTTTAAAGGCGGAGGCCAGTAAATGACAATAATTTTCAGGCTTCTGACATTGATATTGGCACGACATCCAGGTCAGTGGATTAATAATTAACGAATCCTGTTAGTAGCATGGGGATGGCTATAATAATAATAATAAAATAGTTTATTTCAAAATGGGATTGCAAAGTTTACAATTGTTGCATTTAGATCATTTATACGAGTATGTTCAACTATACAATAATGACGGATGAAGTACTGTTCTCCTAGATAGGCTAGAATTTAGCCTGTGTTAAGGAGAGACAGTGCCGGTCCCCTGATTGGCGGATTATTATATAACTATATTTATATAATAATCCGCTGTTTCGGAATTTAAATTTTAAACGGATGAAGTACTGTTAAAGGCTAAATTCTAGCCTATCTAGGAGAACAGTACTTCATCCGTTTAAAATTTAAATTCCAAAACAGCATCTGGACGTAAGTACAATTACTGCACAACAGTTATCTATAATAAAATAGGATATATACAATATAAGTATATCAATTGAAAACTTGGCCCTGGCAACGTTGCTTGTCCCCAAAATCCCGTACCCCGGGTTTCGGATTTGTGAACAGCGTTAAAGAGGTTTTCTTCGATAACATTGATAGATGTTCGAATCGGCACAGAAGCGTACGAATCGTTGCGAATAGTTGTGCAGGATTTGGAAACCTCCAATTTGTGTTAGGTGTAAAAGTTAAAATAGTAAATTTGTGGCTAAAATACAAGTTACCAGTGTTATTACAATACTATTTCTGATGAAAATCTGAAAGTTATTAAATATGGAGGCCTTGGCAGAGAGTACAACTTTGTGCCCTTTGGCGTCGAGACCGTCGGCGTCGGTCCGTGGGGTCCCAGTGCGCATAAGTTATTTGCGGAAATCGCTAAACGTCTAGTTGATGTAACTGGTGACCGAAAAGCTGGCGGCTTTCTCGCGCAACGCATCAGCATTGCAATTCAGCGAGGAAATGCCGCCTCCTCGGTACAATGCCCCGAGGGCCTTTTTTAGACTTAACTTAGTTTTAATTTAATTTAGTTAATGTTAATAATCATCTTGTAATTTGGTTATGTAAATAAATATATATATACTTATTTCTGATTATTAATAACTAGCAGTCAGCTCGATCCGGCGTCGCTCGAGAGACCAAGTCTGTTTTTGAAGATGTAGAAGAGAGGATGGTAAAATTATTGAATGATTTTCACGTTTCCATTTCTTATCTTAAGAAATAAGAAATAATCTCCATAAGAAAAAATCTACAGTAAACAACCACTTCGTAATGTTCTCGCCACTTGAGTTTTGATATGCTAGTCAAGTCGTCACAGTTGAAGCCATTGCCGCTCTGACTCCACTATTGATATTGTTACATTCCTCGGGCGATTACCTGGTAAAATAATTGAATGATACACAGGCTGGCTTGCAATGAATGAACTGAATTTTAATTTCTTTACAAATAATAGTGTACAGTTTCGTGAATGCCCAGTGGTTAAGGCCTCGCCTCTCTAAATTATAACGGTCGTCATGAAAATCTGTAATTTTCACCAGTATTTGACATGAAGGTGTCAAAAATCTCTCCATATTTGGACAGCCGTTATTGTGTGAACGTTCAAAGCATTAGAAAAACGTGATCTACCAACAGGATTTCCTTCTTAGCCGAAATTAACTTAAAGATTAGGCATTGCAATGGGCAACTCAAAAACACTCAAATATTTCTGCAGCAGCATAAAATTAGCAGAGTCCAGTGTAATTGAAGACACATCAACAGCAGGCTTAGCATGACGCTTTCTATTTCTTCGAAGAGTAGACATAGCTGTTTCTATACAAAGTGACATTTCGTATCTCCATTTTTGACATCGCACCGTAGAAATCCTTCCGCAATCTGTCATTTTGTCTTTCGTTTCTAATGATCTTTGTCTAGGTCCTTTTTTATGTAGACTATTTCAGAAGAAAGTTTCTATACTAAACTGTCAAAATTACACTGACAACTGACAGTTGTGTGAGGTAGTGAAGACAATTTGCATTATCTATTCGACGGCTACAAGGTATATACGGTTAAACCGGTTACCTATCTACAATTAATCATGATTTTACAGGAGAGCGTTTTGAACGCAAAACTATGATAATAAATAGAAAAACAAGGCTATCTTTTCCTATTTTACATAATTTAGTTAATAGGGCATTGTCAAGGAAACGGTGAAGGCCAATATTAATATAATATTTTTTTTTGTTCCAAAATACGGTACTTCGGCACTTTTTGAAAATTGTTTGTCTTTATTTACGTGACTATCAGTAAAAATTGAGAATCAAACAGAAACAAAATCGTATGACAAAACAATGAATTCTGAGTCGAATTATGTAAAAGAGTGAATTTCGTAAAAAGTGCAGTTGACTCTTTCTATTTTGCTGCCGTCGTACTATCTACATGGAACGTCATTTTTCTATTCTTCCGTAGACAAAACAGTGCTCGTGCTAAGCCTGCAGGACGTCTCTTTGTCTGTCTGTCCTTTAGTCCGCTTACTCCGCGGTTTTCATCGACTAGTTCCGATACGATTCTGTAGCGCATCAAGGATTTTCGCCGAGTTCCAAGTACACTGTTATTATTCCACTATGTAAAATGGATGGAGAATGTCCATCGCGCACATCCCTGGTGCAGAGGGTTCGGGCTAGCCCCAGCGGCATCCTGAGGGCATTCGCTTAGAAATTCTTTTGGCAGTAAGTCACGAACTGAGCAATCGAAGTTTGTATTATTTTTACGTGTAGGTATGTTACATCAATTAGAATTTTCGCGATTTCCGCAAATAACTTATGCGCACTGGGACCCCACGGACCGAGGGTCTCGACGCCAAAGGGCACGAAATTGTATACTCTGCCAAGGCCTCCTGGTGACCGAAAAGCTGGCGGCTTTCTCATTGCAATTCAGCGAGGAAATGCCGCCAGCATCCTCGGTACAATGCCCCGAGGGACTTTTTTAGGCTTAACTTAGTTTTAATTTAATTTAGTTATTGTTAGTAATCATCTTGTAATTTGCTCGTGTATGTTGAATTGTATTTTTAACAATTTTGTAAGTACTTACTATGATCCCTCCCTGGTCAAAATAAACGTTATTTGTTTATCATCCACGCCTACAATGCCATGACAGCCAACTGATATCCCTACAGTTCACTTTTTCGTCGCAAATAAGCATTTAAATTACATCCACCCCTAGCTAGGACTGTCAGGAGCAAAAGTTGGGACGGGCTGAGTCTTAGCGCCTCAGTCCCGGCTCACCGGGATTACGGCTGGCTCATAAACACGACTTAATGGAATTGAATCCCGTAAAACAGAACGGTTCGACGGCAGCCCGGGATATTGTGTGCAAACTGTTTTATTGTACTCTTGCTTATCTCCAAGGGGACTGGGGTTTTCTTTTGCCATTTGTTGATATTATCAGAATTTGCCAGGTGTGCAGCTAGTGTAGACTTGAATTCAATTTTTCTCCTTCCTTTTGTTTTTGAACTTATATTGTAGGTATTTTTATTTTTATTTGTATTTCTTATTTGTGTATTTATTTTAATTTGTATTTTTTATTTGTGTATTTATTTTAATTTGTATTTCTTATTTTGCCTTTTATATCTCATTTTATGCTGCGCTGGTTGACATCATCACATCTACGCCGACTGTCGCTGAAAACCAGCACTCATGTGACTCTGTCTCGCATAGAGTCACCTTATGAATCACATATTAATCAGCGATTTTTTATTTATTTAAATGTTTTCTATCAATATTTCAACAAAATTAGGATACTATTGCTATTTCGGGTTAGCTTAAAAAAATTGGGAGAAGGGTTGGAAGACCCATCAATACTTAATGAATAAGAATGAATAGGAATGAATCGAGGTATCTCAACATAATTATAAAACATAGTCCCGCGCATCGTCTGTCTGTCTTAACGCGATAAACTCAAAAACCACCGAAAGGATTTTCATACGGTTTTCACCAATGGTCGGAGTAATTCATGAGGAAGGTTTAACTGTATAATTCATTAAGGTTTTGTGTAAATTGGCTGAAATATGACGATGATTGTTGAAGATGTCGGAAAAAATCATCCCGACTGGGAGCTTTACTGACGTGCTCCGCGTAAACCAATAGAGTTGTAGGAAAACAATGTAGGTATTATGGAATTAATACATTGTCTACCTGTATTAACACAACACACTTTTAATCCCGGCAGTAGGTTCCCGTGGGATATTTTCCGACAACTACGCGGGCAAAAGTTAGCAACAAATATTTTACAGTCTACGAGCCCTTGCGTGATAGCCGAATACGCTATGCCGCTTGTTTTGGGGGGAAAATCAAATGAGAACGAGTATTTGGTATTTAGAGGAAATTCTGCAACTTCTTTTAATGCTAATAGTGGTATATTAAAAACTAAGATACACCTTTATGTCTTTTTTTTTTTGGATGGAAAATCATCAAATAACTTCTCCCGCTCTGGGCGGAGCGGGAGGGTGTGTCAGACTCTTACTGACTAAAACCCACCCGTATTCCTTCCTGTTGCCTGTGTTGCCAGGGGCCTCGGTGACCCATTAGTACCTTCCCGCGACCCCGGCAGGCACACCTTTATGTCTGAACCAATAGGATGTCATTTTGCACAAACTGTACCTACTTCTTGGATTAATAGGTATTATGTAGAGTAAGTGAGTATGGTATAAGATTGAAATCTTTAGATATGCCTTACTTACTGCGTCAAAAGATGGCCGCGCTTATGTTTCGTTTTGACACCTATGAGTATTTGGTATTTAGAGGAAATTCTGCAACTTCTATCAATACTAATGGTAGTATATTAAAAACTAAGATACACCTTTATGTCTGAACCAATAAGGATGTCATTTTGCACAAACTGTACTTCCTGGATTAATAGGTATTATGTAGGCTAGGTAAGTAAGTACGGTATAAGATTTAAATCTTTAGATTCGCCTTACTGCGTCAAAAGATCGCAGAGACTTGAATTGACATGAAAACGATAGATATTCTTTTTGTGTGAGCTCACTCTTCTCAGTACGGACACTTTTTTGCACGACTAAGTACGGTGAGGACAAATCTAATGATTTAAATCACTGTGGAATACTAGTATTACTATTAACCACATAAAATATCCGTGGGCTGGGATACCAGGGGGTACCAGGGGCTGGAAAATAATGACAACTTACCTCCCAAAGCTGTCGCGGTGAGGTTATTGAGCATGGCCTCTAGGGGCCAACCCTGGCCGCCCCCTATGTCGACATCGTCCTCAAGACAGCTGCACAAACCAATGGCTACTGCTGGCACTATAGTCCACTCTCTAGCACTCGCGAACTATCAGCGAATCCGCCACAGCTTAGCAACGGGCATCTTTCCTTAACCAAATCACAAGTCCACTCTTAACGACACGAAAAAATCCGACGACACTCACTCAAAACGTCAAAAAGGACGAAATTCCAGCGAAAACCCGCCTTAATACAAAATAATTAGCGCTATATTAAACCCAATTAGTTTTAATTACGACTCCGTTCAAACTTATTTACACACTTAATTTTTGTTATAAAATTAATATAACCCGTTTAGTATCAATTTGTATAAATTTGCAGTTTGATTGGTTCGCCCTTAAAATGATCGTTTAATGTGGAAACCGACCGTCGACTGGTACAAAAACAGATAGTGCTCACATTGTTGCCGACCCTGCTCCACGGAAAGCTCTACGCGAAGAAATATACCCGTCCTTGTCTAACACCTGCCTAACATCTGAGTATCTCGCTCGTTTTGCAAGCGTGCATCAGTAATGGATGCTTACATTTTGTTTACGTTCGATTTGAACAAACGAATAATCTATTATTTCATTCGTGCACGTATTATTGATACGGACCTTTCCCATTCATACAATATTCATATACCGACATAACTGCTTTTGTCTCGTTCTTACTGCAGCATTCAGTACTTCAGGATCGTGGTTCTGTCTCTATCGCACACGGGTTTTAGATATCGAACGCATTCCTTGCCTCTACACGGAGACCAATCAGAGCACAGAGAAATCACTTTCAAAGCGTCTAGGGTTGGCACCCACGTCGCGATATTGAAATATTATTGCTACAACGAGCGCAGGGCGTTCCGTTCTTTTGTAATGGAAAAAACAAATACAGGCAGTGTGCTCGTGATATAAGTCGCTATAGCTGTGTTGCCGGAGGTAAATAAGAGTACTCGAATGAGATCCGTTGGAAATATTTCAGCTGGGTTGCGTTCGAAAACGTCGCAGTCTGAGTGCGATTTCTTGTAAAAGCGCCTTTAATTTTCGGACGTCGTTGAATAAGGAATGCGGGGGAATGGACACTTGACGAAATGGAAACGGACTGTTTTTATTCTGGCTTTTTGTTTTAGATCCATCGAAGCATTTATTTATTTTCGGTACGATATTTTTTAGGTATTATGATTCCTGGATTCACGCATTTCATTGTGTTTAGTGTAGGTAGGTTCTATGGATAGGTACCATAATTCATGAAATACATTTATTTGGTTTCAGTTTCATCTTATAAAACTCTTTGTATGTAGATATTTGAAATTCTTTTTAAGTCCATATTTAAATAAAACAGCTTCGGAAAGCACGATAAGCCGTTGTTCCCGGCTGTCATTTGTAGATCTTTGACAGTCGTTACGGGTCGTCAGAAGACAACCAGTCTTACCAAGAGGTATCGTGTTTCCTAGTAGCTGGGTTGTGGAGGTCAGATAGGCAGTCGCTCCATGTAGAATGCTGGTATTCAGCTACATCCGGTCAGAATGGAGACCGACCCCAATACCTATAGTTGGGAAAAGGCTAGGCAGATTAATTGATTGATTTAAATAAAACAGCTTGTTTGACTTCGTGCACTTTTGACTTACTGATCTGCAGTAAGTCAAAAGTACACGAATTTGTTGAAATTAATGGAAATTAAGAATATCCATAACAGAAATATATTATTGTTTACTGCAGACAGGCGCGATGCGACGGTGCGACGCTGTTCTGGTAAAACAATTTCCACGAAGTTTTATTAGAATTTGTTCTACTAGATTCACGTCGCGCCTGTCTGTGGGAGCCTTAATACCTAAAGAATACATACCTACATTACACACACAAACAAAACTACTCCATATTAACTTTAATGAAATTCTTTGTACCTACAGAGAAAAGTCGAAGAATTTCATAAAATTTTGTAACGTAAAAGCGGCTTTGTCTAAGGAAAAATTCTTTACATTTTCGACGACTCAAACATAATTTGGTATCTATAACATTTAAGATGGTGTCCTTGTTACAAATAGAACTCGTTTCGGTATATTAGTTAGAAAGACGAAAAAGCTTTTATTTAAAAAAAAAAGTAAAGTAAAGGCTCGTGCAGACTAAGGCGATATCGCGGGCGCAACAGGCATATTGTTGCCTGTGCGCCCGCGATATCGCGCATTCCCTAAACTAGATATAAAATACACATTTCCACAACAAATTTAAATTATGAATACCAATATTTTGTCATCATCTGCCAAGCCTTTATCCCACCTGCCGGGGTCGCGGGAAGGTACTAGTGGGTCACCGAGGCCCCCGTAACACAGGCAACGGAAGGAATGCAGGTGGGTTTTAGTCCGTAAGAGTCTGACACACCCTCCCGCTCCGCCCAGAGCGGGAGAAGTTATTTGATGATTTCCAAACCAAAAAAAAAAAGCCTTTATCCCAACTATATATGTTGGAGTCGGCTTTCTGCTTACCGAATACAGCTGAATATCAATATTTTACATGGAGCCTCTGCCTATCTGACCTCCATAACCCAACTCCATCACCAATATTTTTTTTAAATATTTTTATTTAAAGAATGTCCGTGGATTATTTCATGGCCGTTCTTTTCCATAGGAACTTGCCTGCCTACTACGCTTTGGACTGGGGAACTAGCTTCATATTTCTGTCTGACCGACTCCTAGACAATTCAAAAGTGCCTGTAGGTAATTGGTTTATTTCTAATAAATTCAGCAGTGATGGCCCAGTGGTAACGGCCGCAACTTGCGAGATGTATGTTCACATCCAGACAGGCGCTTTACTTTGTGTAAATGATTTCATCACCACTGCTCTCAAAACGGTGAAGGAAAACATCGTGAGAAAACCGGGATATCCTAGAACAAAAAAATCGAAGACATGTGACATCTACCAACCCGCACTGGGCCCGCGTGCTGGATTACGGCCCACTCCCTCTCACAGAGAGGACACTATATAGGCTGATTATGCATAATAAATGCTTTAAGTTTGAGTTTGACAAATATTATAATGTGGAAAAGCTAAACAACTCCAAAAGTCACATATCTATTCAAAGCTGTCTTTAGTGGATCTTTTACAGTCGTTACGGGTCGTCAGAAGCCCGAAAGTCTGACAACCAGTCTTAGCCGAGTTACTGGGTGACGCAATAGGTACTCTTGGTATTGTTTCACCAATCCCTCGATTGTGGAGGTCAGATAGGCAGTCGCTCCATGTAAAATACTGGTATTCAGCTGTATCCGGTAACACTGGAAGGCGACCCCAACATAGTTGGGAAAAGTCTAGAATAAAAAAATAAAAAATAATAAAAAAGTAAAAAATAATAAAAAAATAATAATAATAAAATCCATTTATTTCAGGTTCTCCCATATTACAATCACAAGTTACGAAAAACGAGATAAATACAAATCACAATATAAAAATAAATAAAAATAAATACAGATAGCAGGCAGATTGATTGATTGATCTATTCAAAACTGGGGCATCGTTCAGAATAATGCTGTGGTGTGTGATTTAACGGATTTTTTTAACTCATACTTCAAGTAACAGCACTACCAGCGGTCGTTGACCCCCAAGAAAAAACATCAATTTTTTTTTTTATCGTGTTTAGATACTGATATCCACCACGTCTCCAGAGTTTCTCTAGCTAACTTAATTAGACCCCACTAACTAGTTTGCTAGTTTTTTTTTTTTACTAATTATATGATACAAAATTACTTTTTTTTTTTTGCTGATTTCGCGTATCTAAGAAAATGGTTGAATCGTGGATTCTCCAACGAGTCGTGCCAAAGTAGCATATTCACGATCGATTGATCAATTTATTACGTTAAAATTATCAACGATATAACAGATCGATACGGACGCTTTTACGTTTTGCATCGTTCTCACATGTATAATTTCAAAATGAATGATGTAAACAATATTTTGTAACCATAATACGTTGATTTAAAAGAGTGTCCTTGGAGTTTCTTGCCCGTTCTTCTCCATAGGTACCTACTACGCTTTGGAATGGGCAACTAGCTTCATCTTTCTGACTGACTGACCGAACCCTTGACAATTCAAAAGTGCCTGTAATTGGTTTATTTGAAATAAATGCTTTGAGTTTTTTTTTTTTTTTTTTTATATAAGTACCTCTTATCTCATTGCAGTAAAGTTTAAATTAGAATGAATACAAATAGTTTGATTAAACTCTCGGCATTGCTACTGCTACTTAATACCCATTACTTAATACTCATTGTTGATGACCCAACAACATGCTGTTAGCTTCTTTTTACCCGACTGCGCGACAGCAAAGACAGAGTTACGTTTTCAACGCGTATAATCTTTTTATTTGTATGCGGGATTCTTTATAACCTCTAAGCAACTGAACGGCTGGTTGGATTTTAATGACTCGTCTGGATCGCGCAATGGATATAGGCTAGGTTTTGTTTTCATAAAATCAAAATGGCGGATCTATTTTAAAGGCGATAGTACTTCTTTGAATCCAGAGCGCAGCGTGGGATTCTGAGTAGAATCTCGAGCGTAGCGAAGGATCCCAAAAGGGAATCCTGAGGGCAGCGCAGGATTCAAAGTACAGCACTCGAGTTTAAAATAGTGTTGTTACCATCCGTTACAGCTGTAGATTTATTTATTTACAGCTTGAGAATTAAACATAGTCTCAGAAAACGGTGTCTCAGGATGTAGTTTTTGAGAAAATTTATTATTTTCTGACATGGGTATTCTTTAGACATACCTAGATGGGCGCGGAGACAGCTCTTTTGATATTTTCGACAATTCAGTGGCAAATTTTGGCTTTGTTTTCAATAGATTCTTAAAAATATCCTCCAGCTGCCGAAGATTATTTCCATCCTCCACGTCTCTTTAAAACAGAAATATCCGCTCCCGAATCTGCTAAGAGAGTGGCAGGCGTTTTCCGGAAACAGTGGCCTGTATACAGCTTCATATCATCGTAATCAGCCTATAATGTTTCCACTGCTGGGACACAGGCCTCCTCTCAGTGAGAAGGAGTGGGCCGTAATCCACCACGAGGGCCCAGTGCGGGTTGGTAGATGTCACATGTCTTCGAATTTTTGGTTCTAGGACATACCGATTGCCTTCACCGTTAACATTTCAGTGTGCCAAAAGTATCTAACCGCTTTTTGCGCAAAAAGTATTTAATCAGCAGAGTAACGCTGCAATATGCAGATGAACTTAATCTACCTAAAAG
Organism: Atethmia centrago; assembly: GCA_905333075.3. Classification (NCBI taxonomy): domain Eukaryota; kingdom Metazoa; phylum Arthropoda; class Insecta; order Lepidoptera; family Noctuidae; genus Atethmia; species Atethmia centrago. The sequence goes on from HG995388.1 coordinate 22,699,173, forward strand.
AGCTCTAAAATAAGAGGAGCTATTAAACAAGCTTGAACGCTTGCAAAACTTGAGCATTCGCTTTGTTTTCGGTCTTCGATAGTATGATCATGTTTTTCACCTTCGCAAGGAATTCAAGTGGCTCCTAATCCGCCTTCACAGGAACACCCGGCTTTTATGTCTTCTCATCAACATCTTACAATACCCGTCTTATCCTTCCTACCTGCGTGAGCGTATTTCTTACGCTCGCTCTAGCGACGCACCCTGTAGATCACAGGAGGGATTTAGATACCTCCTTAAATCTCATCCTCAACTAGCTATTATTCTTATTCCATCTCTGTCCATGCAATAAGATTGTGGAACTCACTAGCCTAGCATTCGAGATTTTAAAAACTGTTTCTCCATTCAAAAATCGTGTAATTTTTTGCATTATACGTGTTTAAGGAACATTTTAAGACTTATACTCATATTAATATTTTTCTCGTCTTGTTTTCACACACTATTGTCTACATTTCTTTTTCATTTCTCCTTTCGCAGGTCTGCTGGAAGACATTTATTTCTTATGAAATAAGCAATACCTTTGTACTAAATTATAATTATGTCGTATCTTTTTGTATTTTACTATTTGTACATAAATAATAAAATTAATAAATAAAGCTCTGGTGTGGGCGCCCCATTACAATTTGGAATCTAGAGTAATTCCTAGAAATACAGTTTCCGTAACAGCGTCAAGTCTTGTTGTTTGTAAGAGAAGAGGATATTATATCGGTGTGTGATGTGAAAATAAATGATAAGAGTGTAGAGCAAGTAAGTTAATTTGTATATTTGGGGAGTCTGTTTACAAGGGATGGAAAGATTGATGAAGATGTGGAAAGGAGAGTAAATGCGGGAAATAAAGTGAATGTTGCTATATGTGCGATGGTGACCAAACATTCGATGCCCAAAGAGGCTCGACTGGCTGCTCATAATGGTGTGCTGGTGCTTACACTTATGTATGGAAGTGAATGTTGGGTGTGGCAAAAGAAGCATGAAAGTAGAGTAAATGCTGTGGAAATGCGTTTCTTGAGAAGTTTTTGTGGTGTGACTATAAATGATAGGCTGCAAAATGATGTGATAAGGCAACGCTGCGGTTTAAAGGAAGATGTCACAAAAACTGAAAAGAGTATGCTTAAACGGTTTGGCCATGTTGAGAGGATGAATGAAAGGTGACTAACAAAAGATATTTACAAGGCAGATGCGAGTGGAAATGCCAGGAGGGGACGCCCCAGAAAGACATATAGTGACCTCATTAATATGTTCTTCAAAAAGGTCAGGTGCGTAGTACTCGCAACCGGCGTGGAAGGAAGATTATTAATATAAACTAGAAATAGGGAAGGGCCGAGAATTTAACCATGAGGCACGCCCATCTTTGCTAGAGGAGACCCCGAGGACGTCACCCCGTTAACGTTTACTGCTGCCTGTTTGATCGATAGAAAAGAACAAGATCAGGAGCTTGTCCACTAATTGCGTAGTGGTGTAATTTACAGATCAGTGTATTGTGGTTAACGCAGTAAAACGCTTTTGAGAAGTCACAGAAAACGCCAATTGAATCCTGAGACTTGCGACTAATGAGTTTTACGCCTGCATCAGTCGTCGACCTACCTTTCGTGAAACCAACCCGGCGACTATGTAAAATCCCATTTGAATTAAAATGTGACAATCTCAAAGTTCCGCGCCGTAGCAATATTCCGCGCCATAGCAACGTTCCGCGCCGTAGCAACGATCCGCGCCGTGGCAAAGTTCCGCGCCGTAGCAACGTTCCGTGCCGTAGCAGCATTCCGCGCCGTGGCAATGTTCCATGCCGTAGCAACGTTCCGCGCCGTAGAAGCGTTCCGCGCCGTAGCAACCTTCCGCGCCGTAGCAACGTTCCGCGCCGTAGCAACGTTCCGCGCCGTAGTAACTTTCCGCGTCATAGAAACGATCCGCGCCGTAGACCTGCTACGAGCTAATCGCCGTTCGTTACAATAATGGATATTATTGCGCTTGTTCTGATTGCTCTGAATAGTACGTTTTTTTTTTGTTCGATTGCTATGAATATGCTTGCTAAATCGGATACATACAGATCAAAATGAAACATCTAACATAGTAAAGTTAAAACCGGCCATGGGTGTGAGTCGGACTTCCAAACTATGTAGAGCTACTACTGTACTATTATGTAGAGCTGATACGTCAGGGGGTCGAACCCTGATATGATATAGCAAAATCAAACACTTTATTAACAGCAAGAACACATAAAATTTATTTGATGTACTACTGTATTGAAATACACAAAAAAAGGATATGTTATAGAACAACGACTTCGAGCAGATGATTTGATGGGTTAATTTTAACAAAAAAAAATGTTAGAATTAATATGCCCCGAGAAGTCTTTGGTCGCAATTAACGCAGTTATCCCAAAAGATAGAACTTGGTTTAGGTTTTTTAGTACATTAAACAAATAACTTAAGCAGAATGAATTAGTAGGTAAAAGAAAAAAATAACTAAGGTATTTTGAATTTAAGATAGTTAACGAAAGTATATTCCTTACGAAGGTTGTACTCCTGGAATGTTCTAACGATAATAGGCACGTCGTAGCGTCGTCGGGGTAAACCTCCCGGATAGCCTCACGGGTGACGTGGCATATCGCTTCCGACGGTGCCTATGCACGCCAGATGATGCCGGTGGCGTAAGAGGCGTGGTCAGTATTCCAGTAACCGGCCAAAAATTTGACTTGTCTTAACCTGACACAAATAACAGGGGTTTTTAAGACCAGGGAACAAGGCGAATGTGTGTGGAAATTAAAGAATTTCCAACCGATGAAACGAATACATCCTGAATGTGAGGAAAAAACTGCACCAGAGATGGGCAAACAATGTAAGTAATTTTATTGCAACCTTTACAGTTCACTGGGTAAGACTTATCAAGATAACTGTTCAGATGGTTTGTACTAGTAAATCATTTTTATAAGATTTCTACATAATAATCTCAATACAATTAAACGTGTCTTCTCTAGAAAATCAATCGACCGACTGCTGTGTAATTTTTTCTGACAGCCAGTTTGGGAGAGTCGTTTTGAATTTTAAAAACATATCAACAAAAATAAATTGCCCGTTAAGCGTGGAAAAAGTATATATCCGCTTCGCGCGCAAAAAGTATTTAATAAGTACCAATAAGACCCTTAGTGTTGCAGTATTATAACTCTATAATACTGCAACACTAAGGGTCCCAATCCGGTACCACCAAAACTATAACTTTTCAGTAACGCACGTTTTCTGTTAAATTTCAAATTCTACAAAATTTCAAACATTCATTCTATTTATTGTGGTTAAAAAGATATCCTGAGACAGATAGACGGCGGCCCCTTTGGTACCCGATGTGTACGGCTCCCTGAAAAAGAAATAAAATAAATTATTTATTGGCATAGCAACATGGCAACACAGGTTACAGAAAAAATGCGAAAACCTGACTCCAGAGCTAAGTTAGAGTAGGTACCTCTATTTCAGGAGCCAGTGACTTCTTTCAATAAGGTTTACAATTAAGCAAGGTTTATGCAGAATTAAGTATAATATCAAAATCAAATCATCTAATTTTATGATATACTAGCTGCTCCACGCGGCTTTACTCGCATTGCTTTTTCTAAAATAAAAGTAAGTTAGTTCTTATAACATCAGCTATCTGCCAGTGAAAGTCCCTTCAAAATCGGTCCAGCCGTTTCGGAGATTAGCCGGAACAAACATACACACAGATAAACAAACATTTTTTAAATTGTTTTTTTTGTTGTGTGTCTATAGTTTCATATGCATTTAATAAAAAGATTTTATTTTGAAATTACAAACAGACACTTTTTATTTATTTATAAATATTAATATTTTATAATTTTATTTATTTGTAGGTATATTGATGATGACAGTATTCCGTAGAACATTTTATTTTTTAAATTCTAATATTTGGATTGTTAATTGTTTGAATAATGGATAAATTTAGAATAATTTGATGTCATGTAATAACCTACCTATTTATATTTATACGCCGTTAAGGCAAAATAAGACTGATATAATTTTGTTGTAACATCTTGCATGCCATGTGTGTGTGTGTAGGTTTTGCACAAATAAATGATCATTATCTTTAAAAAATAATAAAAATACACAGTATTAAAATCAAGTTTGAGAATAAAATTAGAATAGAAGCAAATAAATACTTCACTAAATCAAAAATAAAATTAGAAATAAAATCATAATTTAAATTTAATTTAATTCAGAAACTATCTCAATTAGCTGGGAACTCAGCCACGGATGTGATTACGTCATAGCTCTCAAAGATACTGCCAACACTGCGTCACTGGAACTCTCCCGCTCTGACGTCACTCGCGTAATTGCAACTTATTGCGTTGCTGTACCGCTTGACGGCTAACAACCCGGTTCAATAGTAGAGAGTACGCTTTGAAAAATTTAGGAAAATATACGAAATCAAAAATACACATTCACTCGAGTATTTTTAGGATTGCGTACCTCAAAAGGAAAAAACGGAACCCATATAGGATCACTCATGTGTCTGTCTGTCTGTGCGTCGCCGCGTCGGTTACAGTCAATTTGCTCCGCAAATACTGGAACGATTAAGTTGAAATTTGGTAGTTTCTGTGACCCAAATACGGAGAATAATGTAAATCAATTTATTTTGAATATAGGGCTCACTTTTGGGGGGCAAATACCAAAACTTTTTAAAATTTCTTATTTAAAAAAAAGTTTTGCAAACTGTACCGTGTGAAATGAAATGGCTTGTTGTAAGGATTTAAACATAATATATGGGTTTCTGTGACCCAAATACGGAGAATAACGTTAGTTAATTAATTTTGAATATAGGGCTCACTTTTGGGGGGCAAATTTCAAAACATTTTTAAAATTTCTTATTTTAAAAAAAGTTTTGCAAACTGTACCGTGTGAAATGAAATGGCTTGTTGTAAGGATTCGGGATACTTTTTTTATAATTTAAAAATAAATGCTTAAAGGTTATTAAAGAAAATAGATGAAAATTGACTGTTCGATACTATCTCTGAAACCATTGAGACTAAAATTAAAAAAAAAATGCGACAATATTTCTTTACATATAGATTAAAGGAAAACCTATAAGAAGTCTATGGTCTTAAAATAACATTGTAAATCTCTCAATATTGTGCGTTCAAACTCATATTTGGAGTTGAAATATATGTGGGAACATGTTTTTAACTACATTGTTAAGTTTGTTCTTGGGATAAACTCATTCATCAATTAAGGAACCCTTCATTGTGCGTGGTCCGACATGCACTAGCCAGTTTTTTAATTTTAAATCAAAATATTTTATTTCAAATAAACCTACATGGGCACTTATGAAACGTCAGAAGCTGTTCAGTGCACAGTTCCAATTGGTCGTTTCCTAAGGCGAAGAACCGACAAGAAATTCCACGGTTACTCTTTTAAAAATAATTGGCTTATACAATGTTTTCAAATTAGATACAGTGTTAACAGGTATGGGATGACCGTGTAAGCCTGTCAACAAGTACCAGGTACTTAACAAAATAGAAAATGGTCTACAAATCTAAAGTTCATTAAGCCTACAACGTTCTCACATTCCCAAATCTATAAGAATCAATATAAAATATTAAAAAAATAATAAAAATAGAAACCTTTTTAAACTAAATGACATGATTACCATTACAATTCTAACAAATCTGAATGAATATCCTGCTCACAAAAGTACGAACAAATAGTTGAAATTAAAATTGTAGGCATTTATTTAATGTCAAACAGTCAACATTACAAAACATTAAGTTAATCGCAAGATTAATCAACTGTTGGTTAGAAAATCGACTTGTCATTCCAAAATTAATAAGGGTGAAAATCAAAAGTCATTTATCAGTTCAGTTTGAGAATCGGCACTTTTCGAACATCAAAATTACATAAGACAGTCTCCCAAAACGCTCGTCCTTCACCAATTCCTAGTGCTTTTGCTGGGAAGAAGTGTCGCAATAAACTCCCCAGCAGCAAGTTGAATGGACAGACAGTTTAGAAGACATGAGATGATTTTTTAATAGAGATAGTATATGGTAAAAGAATTTGATAGAATTGACAACAGAGCATAACACGTACTTAACGATAGCGAATCGTGAATTTGTCCGTCCTATATCGATATAAAAATCGTTCTTGAACATAGCAGCACATCTGACACTAAAATGCTGCGCGCTTGAATGCAAAAATTCAAGCGTTAATGATAAAAATAAAATAGATACTTTAATAATAAATAGAGACCTAGGTGAGTGGGAGAACGGTGGGAGGAGGACATTATAGTGACCTTATTAGTGATGTTCTTCAGAAAGGTCAGGTGCGTAGTACTCGTGTATGACCTGATGTATGAACGTAAACGAAGCAAAAGGAGTATGTACATATAAGATCGTAGCAGGTGGCGTTCTATAGTTTCTGCCTACCCGCATGAGAAGAAGGCGTGAGTTTATCTACGTGTAGGTATGTTTTGTCCCACAATTCGTGTGCCTTCTTGCACACAGGTAGCAGTGGGTGCAATAAAATGGCGCTTGGCGAGTAGTACTCCGTCAGAGTAGAGCATTGTGATGAGAGAGCTTGTGACAGTTCGCTTTGATTCGACGCGGGCTGCAAACTCAAGCAATGTTGAGAGCATGTAATGTGCCCGTGCACTGTTTAATATAAATCTCAGTAACAATCAAATGGAATTCCTCCAACTACATAGAAGAATGGTCAGATTTAAATTGACCCCACCAAAAACATTATAATAAAAAGGTGGCCAAGGATTATCGGCGATAAAAGAGTTGAGATCCAAATGAGCGCCAAGTTTTAAGCAGGTGAAAGAAAGTCACATCTCATTGAGTACCATATCTGGGAAAACTCATAACATACATAATCAGCCTATAATGTTCCCACTACTGGGACACAAGCCTCCTCTCTGTGAGAGGGAGTGGGCCGTTATCCACCACGCGGGCCCAGTGCGGGTTTGTAGATGTCACATGTCTTCGAATTTTTGGTTCTAGGACATGCCGGTTTCCTCACGATGTTTTGAGAGCAGTGGTGATAAAATAATTTACACAAAGTAAAGCGCCTGTCTGGGTTCGAACCTACGATCTACAACTCGTTAGTCGCGGCCATTACCACCAAGGATTGTCGGCGCTAAAAGAGTTGAGATCTAAATGAGCGCCAAGTTTTAAGTAGGTAAATGAAAGTCACATCTCAATAAGTACCATATCTGGGAAAACTCATAACATACCAGCTTATAATTGTCCCACTGCTGGGCAAAGGCCTCTTCTCATTCACAGAAGGCACGAGCATTGATACCCACGCTTGCTCAAAACGAGTTGGCGATTTTATAATTAATAGTATAAGTCCAGGTTTCGCGGTTGGTCCGTGAATGGGTGACCATCTTTACATACCAAGACCCGTGCCTCGGAAAGCACGTTAAGCCGTTGGTCCCGGCTGTCATTTGTAGATTTTTGACAGTCGTTACGGGTCGTCAGAAGCCCGAAAGTCTGACAACCAGTCTTAGCAAGGGGTATCGTGTTGCCCAGTAACTGGATTGTGGAGGTCAGATAGGCAGTCGCTCCATGTAAAATACCGGTATTCAGCTGCATCCGGTCAGACTGGTAGCCGACTCCAACATAGTTGGGAAAAGCTAGGCAGTATAAGTCGAGATTTCCTAAAAATGTGTTCCTTCAATGATGTCAGTAATGTCCAAGATAAACTCATAGTCGTGAAAGCTCATATTTGCACTTACAATCTTCCACACCGAAGAGATTAGCTTGAAAGTTAGAAATTGCATGAATTAATACAAGAATCCTGCAAACAAAACGCAGCTAGCTAACCGTGACGGATTAAGTAAACACTTGGGGTTTCACTTAGCGCCACTTAGCGCTGCCCCACCAGATTAACAGTAACGTGTCTTTACTTAAAACTAATGCAATTATAGCGCCAGAGCGAGACGCTGCTATACGAGGGAGAAGGATGAGGACAACATATAGCATGTACTATTTGCCGTTTGATCAGGGATCATTAGAAGTGGCTAAACTTGTTGCCCAATAAGGGTTGATTACAGCAATGAAGCTGAACCGATCAGCAAATCTAAACTACGTTCAGGAGCTGTCAGTGTCAATATTCCCCAATAATGATGACACTGAGGTAGATTGCGGTTTAGGTGTACTGATCGCCTTTAGTTTCATTGGTGTAATTCGCCCTAAGAGATGTGGAATTTAATTGTATTGCAGTTTGTGTATCATTTGGATCAAAGTCAATATTAAAATTAAATTCAAAAACAAAATTACAATAAAAAAACAAAATAAAAATTAAGATTAAAATCAAAATTAAAGTCAAAATTAGATTACAATTAAAACAAAAAATAAATTAAACTATAATTAAAATAAAATTGAACCAAAATCAAATCAAAATTTAATATAATTTAAATTAAATTAAATTTTGATTTGATTTTGGTTCAATTTTTATTTTTATTTTTGGTTAAATTTTTAGATCTTAACTCTTTTGTCGCCGACAATCCTTGGTTACTTTTTCATGTTAATGTTTTTGATGTGATTTATTTAAATCAAAAAATTCAATTCAATCAATTAAAGTCAATATTCAAATTAAATTCAAAAACAAAATTACAATAAAAAAAACAAAATCAAAATTAAGATCAAAATCAAATCAAAATTTAATTTAATTTAAAAAAATTAAATCAAAATGATGTCAAAATGTAATTAAAGTTAAATTAAAACATGATCACAACTTGATACTCTACGTCGATATCAATTCAGATATCTTTCTTCAGCACCAGGCCCGCAGCTATTCCATATTGTAAGTACAAACCTGAAACCATTTTAGAAAACAGGAATCTGAAAATCTATTGGAACTGAACAATAATTACAGACAAAACTATACATTACAATAGACCTGATATCACCGTTCATGACAAAATAAATAAAATAGTTTACTTAGTAAATATAGCTATACTGAACTCACACAACATTCAAACTACAATATAATATAATAAAAACTTAGTAAGTACCAAGACCTCACCATAGAAATAAAAACCCAATGGAAAGCACAGACCGTACATATCGTCCCTGTAGTACTTTCATCTAATAATAATATAAACCGTTTATTTTCTCTTCACAAGTTATGAACTTAATCCTAAAATTTTACAGTAGTGCACGAGGAGCTAACTTTGTGAGAGACTGGAGCCTGAGGTAGGTTTATAAAACCAGGGCCCTGGTGTTCCCTGCATCTACCAGTGTAGTGCCGAAGGCTCTCATACAAAGTCTTAACACTCTACTCATACCTTCTCACACACTTTACATGCTCCAAAAAGCCACCATTCTCAATACCTGTCGCATCACCCGAAAGTTCCTGACTTGTTCTACATTATCATCCACCTTTTCAATTTAAATTTTCCCTTAAACACTTGGTTCCGGCCCGTGTATAAGGTCGTAAACTCTCTCAAAAGAGAATAAAAATAAAGAACTCAATATAATAATAATATTCTTTATTTCAGGCAATTAAGGCCCATAAAAACACAATACATACATAAGTATAAAAACAATAACTATAAACTAAAACATATTTTCTACGTACAACAAACTTAAAACTACTGCACATGAAGTGATGCCGTCGTTTTACGCTGCGAGGTGTCGCGTAGCCGACCGCGGAAACGCCAAAACTCTTCCTTGAGGTAGGTCACCAAATGATAAGTCGGAATGCGCACCACGAACGACTTGAAATTGGTGTTATGGCGCGCCTCCAACTCCTCCACCCTCAAGGTCCAGTTGGTCTTCACCCGTATGTACTCTACGATGTCCTCAATCTTCGTAGAGTGGTGCAAACGGGACACGTACAGCTGCGTCGTCAGTACTGCAGGATGTAGCAGCATGTTAGTACCTGCAGGCGCTGTTCCACACTGGTTGCGATAAGTAGGCTTCCTTTTCTTTTTCTCCACCTTGATGATATTATAATTGTGTAATTAAATTCAGTAGCAATAAATCCATTAGGGGAATCATTCGTCTACTCATATACATTACTTAACATACCTAACAAGTACATAACATACATACACCCCAAACTTTGGTCCTTCGAGCCGGATCAATTTTCAGCAACAAGTAACTACCGTCAAAAACCACAACAGATCATGTGTTGTTCCTCATATCATCCCATAGGTACCCACTTCCCAAATATTAGATTGTCAGTGTGCAAAATACAACGTTAACGTGTCAATCGTTTGAAGATGGCAGAGACAGAATGATGTTTTAACTGTTTTTAGCGCTAAACGCATTTAGTCATATGTGGTGTAAGCGAGTTTAAAATTGACATATTCCAATGCGTATATGAGGCTCGTGGAGACTAAGGCAATATCGCGAACGCGACAGGTATATTGCTGCCTGTCGCGCCCGCGATATCGTGCGAGACACGAATCTTAAAACTTCAAAAATATCATTAGGTCTGGCATTCTAATAGACAAGAAAGAGCGTGAAATCTGTAACAAAACAAAACATTATAATGAACTTATGCAAACACACAATAAAGCAACCAAAACACCATTACAGGGGAGCTTGGCTGGCGGCGCTAAGCGATGATTTTTAATAAAAATATACCCTCGGCTTAATATCGGATATGCTTATGGTATCTATAAAAAATCCACCGAAAAAGCCACAACTTCCGACTCACTGCCACTCAAAATGTTTACTTAACTCTACATTATACAGTCGAAATTCGAACGCAGATTTAACTTCTGCGTCCTTAGTGTTTCGCTCCTAAGAATTCTTATAAAATGCAACCTTAACTAAATAGAATAAAGTTTATTTTGCGGGATCAGTGGTAGTCGTTAGGGCGAATACAGACAATCGTGTGGGGTAACGCATGGTAACACCGAAACCGCGCGTAGTTTATTATAAGTTAATACGCACCCGCCTTAACTCGCCGGAAAGCTTATGGTACACTTTGAGCCACAATAATGAGTGCAGAATATTATTTTAAGCAATATTGGACCGATGACCGACGGCAGAATTTAAGACACCTCCTTATTTGTAATAAAATAGAGTAGTGGTGGCCCAGTGGTAACGGCCGCGACTTACGTATTGTAGGTCGTAGGTTAGAACACAGACAGGCGCTTTACCTACTTTGTGTAAATTATTTTATCATCACTGGTCTTAAAACGGTGAAGGAAAACATCGTGAGGAAACCGGCATGTCCTAGAACCAAAAATTCTCGAAGACATGTGACATCTACCAACCGGCACTGGGCCCGCGTGGTAGATTACGGCCCACACCCTCTAACAGAGAGAAGGCCTGTGTCCCAGCAGTGGAAACATAATAGTTGATTATGTATGTGTGTAAAACCTTATCAAAACAGAAATCAGCATTTGCTATGAGCATACTTAATATTCTGAATGTAGCTCTGTACACACAGACGTCAATATTTAAATCTTAAATGATATTCTCTCAGGATTTCTACAGTTTGCAATCATCTGAACGAATATAAAACTATTAACTCATCTGAACGGCTATAAAACTATAAACCATTATATCTTTCACGTGCTTGTCTGGCATGCTGTGTCATTTTTACGTTACGAACGCCACAAAATGTGTCACCATTTTTCATGCACGACAGTGCACTGCTCGCTCCCCATTTTAGCGTTTCCATTGTAATAAAGTTACACGGTTTTTAACTCGGCGGGCACGGCACTTGCCACTAACACGTCGGTCGGTACTAAGGTACCATACCGGTCTCCCTACACATTCGTCGGCAGATGTTTTGATTTTCCAAAGAAGAGTACTTATCATGCATCAGTAATGCATGTTACTTGTTTTGAACACCCACACGAATAAGTTCGTTGTTCCTTTGTCTAGATACTTTTTTTTTGTGTTGGAAATCATCAAATACCTTCTCCCGCTCGGAGCGGGAGGGTGTGTCAGACTCTTACTGACTAAAACCCACCCGTATTCCTTCCGTTGCCTGTTTTGCCAGGGGCCTCGGTAACCATTTAGTACCTTCCCGCGACCCCGGCAGGCATCGGCCCTAGTGGACCCCTACACTTGTGCTGACGACAACTCTTTAAGGCGCGCGTGGAATACAGCGCGCCGTCGACCCGGGCCTGATCCTTACCGGACGATGAGCTACCCATTGCTCACCGTCCGCAAGCCCGTGCCTACGGTGGCCGGAGATCCACCCGGGATTCCCGACGCCCAGGGTGTCTCCTGCGGCGGCTGGGAGCGAGAGGTCGCGAAATTTGCCTTTCCTTCAATCGTCCCGCCTCCTCTTTCGCGAGCATTACTGCTTCGCAGAAGGAGGTGGCGACTGGCCATGCCCTCTCGCTCCGTACCATGGCCTGAACCAGGGCCGGACGCGAGAGATCTCTGCCGCCGATCGCCTCCACGAGGACACGGCGGTGCTCTGCCCAAGCCGGGCAGACCTCCACCGTATGCTCCACCGTGTCCTCCGGGCGATCCACACAGTGGTAACACCCGGGTGTTTCCACCCGCCTTATCCGACACAGGAACCTCCCGAAGGTGCCGTGTCCGGTAAGGACCTGCGTCAGGCGGAAGGTGAGGACGCCGTAGCGCCTCTCTAGCCACTCTTCAAAGAGGGGACTTATCGCCGCAATTGTGGCGTGCCCAGCATTGGTTTGCCACAACCGTTATGTCTAGATACTTAAGAATAACTTAATTGCCCATTGATAAATGAGAAATGATAATAAATAATAATAATAATAATGGTGCCTCAACACTTGAAATTTTTTAAGCGGTCTCTGCGAGTTGGCTGCGGCTCCTCGTACGCCTTCCAAAGGTCCGAGACCTGAGGGTCCCGAGATATGTCATAGACAAAATAATAATAAAATGTATTCAAAATTAAAAATTGCTAACATACAGTATAAATCTAAGAAATAATGTATGTATTGCAAAGTATGATGCCTGTCAAAATCAAAATCAAAAAGTAATTTATTCAAACTAGGCTGTGAGAATCAGCACTTTTCGAACGTCACAGTTGCTTAAGACGCTGACAACACCTAAACCGCGGTCCCTGTCAGATTGCATAGAACAGAAAGAGAAGCGCGATGACACAACGCTTGTAATTTATTGCAAAATATGAAGTAATTATCTATTTACTCAAAATTGAGTTGAGTAATCGAAAATAAAAAACAACCAAGTTCTGTATTCAAATAAGACGTTCTTGTTATTAATTAAATACGTAACGTATGTTCATATTTGATACAAATATTTTGAATTAGAACTCAATGTAAGAGGTTAGTTTAACGTTAGTTTGTATCGAGATTTTGTTTTCAAAACGTGTTTTGGTAACAACCAAGTTCTGGGAAATATGTTCAAAATTAACATATATTTTTTCCGCTACCACAAACTATACAGATTTGGCAATTTTTTTTCTTAAGAGAAGCCTATTTTTGTCAATTGGGTCTTGTCAGCCCCTTAAGACAGTCTAAAAATGCCCGCCCTTCACCACTTCCTAGTGCTTTAGCTGGGAAGAAGAAGTGGCGCAACAAACTCCGCTAACAGCAGAAGCTGTACTGGGATAAACCTGTATCACAGGTGGCATGAATTCTTACAATAATATATTTATTTACATAACCAAATTACAAGATGATTATTAACATTAACTAAATTAAATTAAAACTAAGTTAAGCTTAAAAAAGGCCCTCGGGGCATTGTACCGAGGATGCTGGCGGCATTTCCTCGCTGAATTGCAATGCTGATGCGTTGCGCGAGAATTACTTTAATTATACGAGAATTCTTACAATTAATTGCTTAACAATATTTAACATACGTTTTAAGAATAGTGACACAGTTAGTTAATTTATTATTTATAATTAACTTAAACACTAATAATTAAGGTCTTAAATATGTAGATAATGCATATAATTATTTATGGAAAATAGTTGTAAGCACTCTGCAGTACTTAGTTACACGATGATGAAAAATAGTTATTTGTTTTGCAAGGCTTCTAAGTTGCTTTTTGGCGCGAGTACTGAAACCTGAGCAAGTGGAGAATTCTAAGATTGAACAACGAGCGAAGCGATTGGTTCAAATATAGGATCCTGAGCATTGCGAGGGTTTCAAAAGTACGAGACGCAGAATAACTTGCCGAGCGAAACACAACTTTTCACTACAGCGAGGAAAATGCTAGGTGCAAGAAAAACAGCTTAAATAATATATCAAATTAGTGTTTATTTATTTTTTAAATTAAAAGTAAAATTACTACAATAATGGTAGTATTGAAACTTGGCTGTGCCCGCGTGGTTGATTAACTAATTTAGAAATTAATTGTTAGTATAGCTATAATATACCTAAGTAATTATAGGTTTTGGAAACTGAATTCCGGGAAAAGCTCGGAAAAACTGCGGGACTTCATTCTTGAACTATTTATAATACCTGTGTACCTACAAATTTGTAGTACGGAACACACTTGTCCGGTTATTTTTTCGGTTTGTGGCCGCTTGAAATTTTCTTCAAAAACGCCAACTGTTTGGAATATTTTTCTATGTATATAATTTTTTGTTTTGATCGTGGCTTTTAACGTCGAGTAAATGCTTCAAAGTGCGCTTAATTTCCTTATTTTATATAGGTCAATGAAGTATGATACCATTATGCATTATAGTCTACGAAAACGTTTTCGCGCCTTTAGAAGACATTCTAAAGGCGCGAAAAACATGCAATGAACAAATTGTACGCTTTTATGAACTTTTCACGTGATTTTTCCAGAAGAAAACTCAATTCGGCATTATGAACAGTCGTTAACACATCGAGTTACCACAAACTGTCATTTTCTCAATCAATTTTGAACATAACCTTTAAAATTTTAAGGTTTAAAATCATTTGGAGAAATTTGACAGCTTGTGGTAACTTCATGTGCTGGCTACTGTACCGCTTGCACTAACTCTTATTAAATAACAGGTATTAAATTTATCTCTTCGTCGCTGCTGGAGTCGCTCATATTTTAAAATTTCTTACGATTTTATCAAAAAACAAACCAGAATGATGGAAAGCGAATTGAATAAGGAAAAGAAAATTTTCAAAAGTTTTTTTATCACGCAGTTGTCATGCTAGCCAGTGCGATTATTCTAAAAATGAGGGTGGCGCTGACATGAAATAAGTATAATTATATTAATGCGTTTTCAGAGGACTGGTGGTACAGAAAATGATTCAAAGATTCAAATTTTAAAAAATATTTTCCCGCTAGCGGATAAAATGCACCTTTGCATTCAGATTTCGAATGATAAACAAAATCTTTTCGAGGTTGTTAGGTGAAAATAATATTTATTTCTGTAAATTGGTTTGAAAAACACTTTTATCTACTCTCATATCATAAAATTCGAATTATAAACTTCAAAACGAGTTTATATTGACATACTTTATAAACACAACACCGAAATTTAATAATAGAATCATAATATAACACTTTTTAGCTAACAAAATAATGTCATAATAATAGATTGTAACAACTAGTGCATAAAAGAAGCCATTTTAACCCGATACGTTTATATCCGACAGTAGATAGTTAATTCAAGGGATAAAATGGCTCGTTTATGCCCGCGTACACTCTGCTTTTCACTTCGGTTGCTAGAAAATGAAACAGGGATAAAGTATACAGGGTGGATTTTTGAGACGGGGCAGTAAGGGCAGGTATCTTAACCGTTGTAGCTACAGGAAAACAGTCTTAGGAGACCGTCCTTAACTTTTTGAGACATTTAGATCTGCATTTTGAAAGAAATGTACAGTCAGCAAGAAAATGGGCAGTTTTCACAAAACTTTTTTGGTGCCAATCGATCCTGTTTCTTACAGGGATCAAAAAATAATGTTAGATCAACTGAGGTTTGAGTACTAGAATAGTCAGAAATTGCAAAAATACTATTCCCATACATTTTGTAGGAAATGAGACTCAAACTTATTTTACAAAAATCCACGCTGTATAACACAGTATTCTTTTTTTTTTTCAACATTTGTTATTTGACTTGGGTACTTCATACTGCCAATTCATGAAAACGTTTCATTGCGTTTTTAAATAATAAATGACAACTTTTTTATCTGGTTTTATTAAATGAACGATAGAAAACACGGAAGTGATACTCTGCGACGTTTTATTGTGCGTAGGGCCTGATTATCTTAGTCTTAGAAAAAAAAAAATACTTTATGCACTAGAGCATAAAAAGCGACTTTATGTCGCCTACGCATAACATAAAGACGAGCTTTTAGAGTATGAGAAGTGAAAAACATTTTTTTAACCAATAAGATACCTACAGGGCAAATCCAAGAAGTTAATATCACCAAGGAGGAGTTTCCATCAATGATTTTTTTTTCTAATGGAATGCATATGCGGGGCGCGCCATTTTTAAAGCATTACAAAAAGTTGTGATTCCAATTTTATTTTATCTGTGGCATCGCCCTCTTTAGCGCATGCGCGGTGATGTGCTGGGGAATAATTATTATAAGCAATAAACTATTTCTATAATATGTAGAGTTGAATATTGTACGGTGGTACGGAACCCTTCGTGTGCGAGTTCGACTCGTACTTGGCCATAGTGAGCAAAGCTATGTTCACTTACATTAAAAATAATATCATGGCAAAATACTACATGCTTTGCGATGCTTTCACAACTAAAAATTTAGAATACTGCACGTAGCTTTAATAAAATGCAGCTGAAGTAACATTTCATAGAGAATGAATTTAAAATGTAGGAACCTAAGTACGTACTAAGTGCAGGTGGGCAGACGAGAGAATGAATCATTTCAGAACGAATACTTCTTCCGCCACGCTTAAATCGCTGCCCCGCATAAAGTTCAGGCACCCAGCCAGTGTGTACAATAGTGCTGTACCTGCTACCTGCCAGGTAAACTTATCCTGTATACTAAAAAACAGCCACATTTCCCGCCAGCGCTATTGCTTCGTTTTCGCTACTTTTTGCTCGGCTCCTAAGGGTCGTAGCGTGATGTTAAATAAACTTATACCTTCCTCAAGAATTGGGCTATCAAATGCAAATAGAACTTTTCAAATCTTCCTGGTAGGTAGTTCAGAAATTATCACGTTCAAACAAAACAAGAAACAAACTCTTCACTTCTTCGGCTTTATTAAATTAGTATAGATTAATAAGACCGCCCATTGTATATTTTGTAGTGTTTGATTTATTTTTTGCTATGTATTTTTGTGGTGTACAATAAAGTATATATAAATAAATAAATAATATATCAAAAACTCCTTCAAAGTCACATAGACTGCCGCACTGAATCCATGTTACTTTAGATCAGGGAATAGGGGCCAAATCGGGCACATTATGAGCCAAAGGCGGGCCATAACTAGGTAAACGTTTTAAAAGAATTGAATTAGGTAAGTACCTTTTTTGTAAAACTTACAATATTTAGTTTGATACATGGCATTGCATTTCCGTGAGATTTTTTTTGCGCGCTGCGCCTCGCTCCTCTCGCCCGAACTCACCCAAGTGCTATCCAAACAGTTCTGATCGCAAGCTCGCAACACATGCTTGTTAATGTAGGTAATTAGGTATAAAACATTGTCAACATTTATTTTCTAATTTTCTTTCCTTTTAAATTGCTGGCGGGCCGCACGCGTACTGAAAGCGCGCCGCATGGTGCGTGCGGGCCGCGGTCTGTGCATCGCTGCTTTACATCGACACGAACTACATAATTCCCTACAAAAAAAAACACCGGCTGAGGAAAAGTCAAACTGGAAAGCTTTTACTAGTCATGTATCGTACATGGCGCGCGTGCATTGCACGGATCAGCACTTTTCCGTCACCTTGCACAAATTGTATTGTAAAACGACAGTACACAATCAGCGTTCATAGTCAGCTGTACTCATTCACGCATATTCATATAGCATTAGTTACGTGGTAGTTACATATAGTCAATAAATCATTATCTTTGGCTATCCGTGACTTATTATTCAAGCTAACAATCAAGGTGTGTGCGACCCATTCAGCAGCGCAGCTTAAATTGTCTGAAATCAAAGTAGGTGTAAATTTGTAGAAATAGAGGCTGAATATCAGGGAAAAGAACTAAGAATGGTTTATTATCTTTACGAATCTTATGGAGAGGAAAATTTTATCATAACTTAATAATATAACATCACGCCTGTTCTTTGAAGGGTTTGGCAGCAAGTGTACCTATAGTAGGTACACCCACATTTCGCCAGTTATGTAATAGGGGGCGAGCCTATTGCCAACAATCAATCAATCAACTCAGCCTATAACAGTCCTCTGCTAGACATAGGCCTCTCCCAGGCTGCGCCACAACACCCTGTCCTCCGCCTTCCGCATCCAGTCTGTCCCAGCCACGTTTTTAAGGTCGTCGGTCCATATAGCTGAGGGGCGTCCCACACTACGCTTACCGATACGCGGTCTCCACTCCAGGACTCGTCTGCTCCACCGGCCATCGGTCCTTCGACACACATGGCCAGCCCACTGCCACTTCAGCTTGCTGACTCTGCAGGCTATGTCGGTAACTACGGTTCTCTTCCGGATAACTTCATTTCTGATCTTATCCTTCAAAGAAACTCCGAGCATAGCCCGCTCCATGGCGCGCTAAGCGACCTTTAATGCCAACAACCGGGCACAAATCCAGACTCCGGACTGCTTCTGAGAAATTCCAGATAAAAAATCCCAATAACACTGCCCGACCCGGAAATCGAGCCCAGGACCTAAACCCACATAACTGGGGAAATGTGGGTGTACTATAGGTATACATGTGGCGTGGGTTCGGGTAATACAGGGTAATGTTCTTGCAGAATAACCTCGAATATCGATATGATTCAGTCAGAATGTGAGTCCTCAATACAACTTGCAGAATCAGCATAATGGACAAATGGAAAATTCAAGGAAGTAGGTAAGTATTATAGGTACAATGCAAATATTTTTTTTATTCTGTAAATAGGATATCAGAATCACTTTTACACGTCATAATAAAAAATAAAAAAAATAAGCTAGATGGAGTCGACATTTCCTATCTGACTACCCATGAAAAGAAATGGTGAAACAAACTCAAGGGTCAAAGTCTCTTTTAAAGTCCAGACATAATCTTGGTCAGATCATGTGAGGACCATGTGGATCCATGTCTGAAATGGTCTTTTGAGGAAAGAACCACACAAATTTTAGTGGACCTGTCCAGTCTGTGCAAGCATTTGTCAGATCGTGTAGCTCAACTCAGAACTTAAGGAGCTCAACGACTCGACGAACAATACCAAGGAAAGGACATTTGGGTAGGCCGCATAAAGTACTCAAAATGCCAGACTCATTAAAAGTAACTGAGAAAAAAAACAAAAATAAATAAATAAATGACACACATAGTGCTCACATAACACATAATCAGCCTATAATGTTCCCACTGCTGGGACACAGGCCTCCTCTCTGTGAGAAGGGGGGGGAGTGGGCCGTAATCCACCACGCGGGCCCAGTGCGGGTTGGAAGATGTCACATGTCTTCGAATTTTTGGTTCTAGGACATGCCGGTTTCCTCACGATGTTTTCCTTCACCGTTTTGAGAGCAGTGGTTAAAATAATTTACACAAAGTAAAGCGCCTGTCTGGGTTCGAACCTACGACCTACAAGGCCACCACTGCTCTACACATAGTGCTCACATAGTGCTCACATTCACAATAATTAAAGTAATATAATACTTTTCAAGGTACATACATATTCACGTAATTTTGTTTATAATATTCATTAATGCCAAATATAATGATGATTTTGCATAATAACATCACTACTTATCCTTTCGTGGAATACAGGCGAGGCGTTATGAAGTTATGTTATTCTCTACGTCTCGATATCGATGCATTGTACTCGGACGCACACCCCTAGTGATGCCGGCGTAAGAGCTAAGCCCTGTTCGCGCTCCCCGGGGAACTAATATATTGTTATTTGTATCTGAAATACCCACTGTGAGTTACTTGCTGTTATTTGCGAGCCGTTTGCTCAACGCTCGATATTTGATACTTACATCACTAGAGATTTGTCGGTTTCGTGTGTTCAGCGATGGTGAGCTTGGAACCCGTGCCTGAATTTCTTTAGAACAGGTCAGTCAGAATGTTTTTATTTGTCTAATTTATTTCTAATACATTGAAACGTCTAGTTGGTGTAACTGGTGACCGAAAAGCTGGGGGCTTTCTCGCGCAACACATCAGCATTGCAATTCAGCGAGGAAATGCCGCCAGCATCCTCGGTACAATGTCCCGAGGGCCTTTTTTAGGTTTAACTTAGTTTTAATTTAATTTAGTTAATGAGATGTCGTCAGCACAAGTTTAGGGATCCACTAGGGCCGATGCCTGCCAGGGTCGCGGGAAGGTACTAAAGGGTTACCGAGGCCCCTGGCAACAAAGGCAACGGAAGGAATACGGGTGGGTTTTAGTCAGTAAGAGTCTCACACACCCTCCCGCTCCGCCCAGAGCGGGAGAAGTTATTTGATGATTTCCCACCCAAAAACAAAAAAAAAGTCTAATGGACTGCTAATATTAGAACCCATGCAGAAGAATAAGTATATAACATGATTATGTTATCAACTTTCACCACTGTCCCAGATACTATCACAGACCCACGCAACGCCAACTGAAACTGAAACATTCGGTAATTCTACGACGAAACTGTAAATTCTAAAGAAAAAACTATAAACTGCGATGCCTC
The DNA here is from genome assembly GCA_905333075.3 of Atethmia centrago. Classification (NCBI taxonomy): domain Eukaryota; kingdom Metazoa; phylum Arthropoda; class Insecta; order Lepidoptera; family Noctuidae; genus Atethmia; species Atethmia centrago. The sequence goes on from HG995388.1 coordinate 22,719,845, forward strand.
GTTGGTCTAGTGGTCACAAGCTACTGCTGAGCATGAGGTCCTCGGTTCGATTCCCAGGTTAGACAAAGTGTTATTGAGGTTTTTGTGGTTGGTGACAATAGAGTCGCCCCCTATTACTTAATGTGGGTGTACTATAGTACACCTCTGCCTAATGCTTTGGGAAAAAAAAATATTTAAAAAATTAAAAAACACGCCTAAGGCAGGCGTGTTTTTTAAATTTTTTTAATATTTTTTTTTGTCCAAAAGTTGTTTACAAAAATTGAACTAAAAAGTGAAAAACAAGCTAAATGATTTTGAACTGAATACCAATTTGTTCATTAAAAACGATATATTTTTTTATAAGTGTTTCTATGGGATACTGAATAGTACCTACTGTTATATATTTTTGTTATGTACTAAGTAAGCTCTAGACGATGATATTATAAGTAGTAAAACAAAAAAAAAAAAAAAAACTTATGTTTCATGAACCATGGCTCCCCCATTATATTGTTTGCAAATTTACCCGGGATAACGCAATGCTTGTAATGATATATTGATATCGGTCAAGCCGTTTAGAAGTTATGGTGGAATAAAGAAACTCACAATCATACATGAACCTTGAAAACATAACACTCCTTTTTTTGGGCAGTCGTGTAATAAAGGCGTGATGTTAAAACTATAAATTCCTTTACAATTCAACTGATAGGTACATAAGCAATCTCAAAGCAGTGCAAAAAACCGTAACAGTTCACAAACTCGTAACCAATGAAAATCCGAAAAACCGACGTACAGCAGATAGCACAGATCGGGGCACAATTTTTCCTAACGCCCCGCAATAAGCCCCATGATCCGCACAGTAAACACCACCCGGAATACAAACTGCTACTAACTAGCCTCGAAACAAACATATTTCAAACTGTATTAACGCCTGATTTATAAAACGGCTTTATACGGAAATGGCGGCGAAAAAATTCCGTATTTCGCAAGCCGGGCTTTTTATGATCTCGTAATGGTGGGAGGATTTAGCCTGAATGATGTATGGAGCGGATGAGCAGGCGTGTTGCGGTCAAAATGTTTAGGTACTGGTTTAACAACTTTTTGGTAAGCAAATCAGTTTGTATCATTCTATACGGTGATCTGAAACACAGGCCATTAAAGCTTAGCTTAGGCACCAGTCTCCCACAGTAAACTAAACCATATCATGTATCGTAAATGTAACAATGTCTGCAATGTTTTTTGTGGTGAGAAAATAAATACTTATTATTATTATTATACGAGCAGGCATTTTTTTTTGTTTTTTTTTTTGGGTGGGAAATTATCAAATAACTTCTCTCGCTCTGGGCGGAGCGGGAGGGTGTGTCAGACTCTTACTGACTAAAACCCCGTATTCCTTCCGTTGCCTGTGTTGTGTGTGTTGTGTTGTGTCGCCTCGGTAACCCTTTTGGACTTTCTCGCGACCCCGATACAAGCAGGTTTAGCACGAGATCCGTAGAGAATGCGTATTGTCGACGGAAGAGTAGACAAAATTTACGTTTCCGTGTACACAGTCGACAGTTTTCTATCGAGAAATATAAACAAGCGATTTCTATTCTTCAGTAGAGTAGAAATAAAAAGCGTTATGCTAAGCCTGCTGGTATCGACATAAAATATAAGGACAGTCAAAAATGATGACAAAGAAGACCAACAAAAGGTTGCTTTGGATAATCTACGAGTATATATAATGCTACGAATATAGATTACGTTTGTTTGTTTATTGTGGCGGCCATCTACATCGCCACATGCGAACTACGCATCAGACTGACGTCATGCAAAATCCTGCATCGCGCAAGCAGAGTTTACCGCGCGACTAACATATATACAACATCCCGACACCAACCGTCGTCGGGCAGTTGCCCACCAGACACGACACCCGTCTGGTCCGAGGATCCTCCCTCTTCTATGGAGGATGAGTGAACTTTACACCCTGTTCCTTATGCCTCTATAGTTTGAACGCGCTAATGCGAACTGGAACTGCCAGTCTCTGGCTGATCTTTGCGTTAAGCTCGTGAACAGGTGCTGCTTGTGGTGACTGGTCGTCTTGCTAACCATGGTTTTATTATTGTTATTAGTAATTAACTGTTTATTTATTTTACTTCGATGGTGATAGTTTATCATTTCTCACTTCGAGTTACAGCTATAGCCTTATGTATATTGGCGTGTGCTAGCTAACATATGGCAAGAAATTTAATTTAATGTTTTGTGTTTCGTAGTGTTAATTACTTTGCATACGATTTGTGTAGAATCAAGTTTATCTAACTAAACAGACAGGTGTGCTGCTGGGGAGGTTGTTGCGCCACTTCTTCTTCCCAGCTAAAGCACTAGGAAGTGGTGAAGGGCGGGCGTTTTTGGGAGACTGTCTTATGTAATTTAGAGGTTCGAAAAGTGCTATGAAAAATGAAAAAAACATGAAAATGTCTCTTTTTTACATCTTCTATCTTTTTACAAGTGATAGCCCAACTTTTGAGGAAGGTTATAGGCTACTGAACATCACGCTACGACCGTTAGGAGCCGAGCAAGGCGGGTGAAACCGCGGGGCACTGCTAGTACGTACTTAGATATTTTGCACACCTGTTAGAGTAGGATGTCTCCCGACATGTAGAGCAGTGGTGGCCCAGTGGTAACGGCCCTGACTTACGAGTTGTAGGTCGTAGTTTTAAACCCACCTGCCAGGGTAGCGGGAAAGTCCGAAAGGGATACCGTGGCCTCTGGCACCGCACAGGCAACGGAAGGAACACGGGCGGGTTTCAGTCAGTAAGAATCTGACACGCACTCCCGTTCCGCCCAGAGCGGGAGAAGTTATTTGATAATTTCCCACCCAGCAGGCGCTTTACTTTGTGTAAATAATTACCTACATCACCACAGCTCTCAAAACGGTAAAGTAAAACATCGTGACCGGCATTTCCTAGAACCAAAATTTCGAAGACATGTGACATCTACCAACCCGCACTGGGCCCGCGTGGTAGATTACAGCCCCCTCCCTCTCGAAGAGTCCTCTCATAGTCTCTTAGACCTCCGGGTCTGTGTCCCAGCAATGAGATCATTATAGGCTGATTATGCTAGGGTAGGATATGGCTTGTGTTATAATATATCACCATGTATTACTCATATTCAAGCAAATAAATGATTTGATTTTTATTTCACCTGCGTCCGGATAATAGAGCCCATGATAACTTTTCTTCCTATCGTTCAATTTGATTACGTCATCATTGATCAATCATCAACAATTAAGCACAAAGAATGCGTTTGTCGAACAAGGGATGTTATTAAATCAGTGACGTCAGTCGCGTGGCGGGCGCGTGCCCCGAGACTACGACGCAGGTGAGGCTTGCGCTGCGCCGCTTGCGCACGTTTCATGTACGAGTACTACAACGTTCCACTGGCGACCTGTGGTTTGTGCCACTGTCCATATTTTTCAAGCGAAAACTTCTTTAGGTGCGTGGAACGATTATGGGAAAATCTTATAGTTCGCGTCATCGACATGCTAATTTTAACAGTATTTCTGTAGGTATAAGTATGACGTGTTGCGCTTGGCCAGCAGTGAAAGCATATTCTGAAATTTTACAATTAATTTGAAAACGTAAAGAAACACTGTTATTTCATATTTTTAAGTTTTCAATTCTGTCGGCAGTATAGGGACTGCCTATTTTTGAATGAAAACTTCTTTGGACGCGTTGAACGATTTTAGGTAGGGGCAAAACTAATAGGTTCGCGTCACCGACATGCTAATGTGTTGTGTTGCGCCAGACTAGCGTCATGAAGCGGCCTGTGTACATACCAAGATTATGTCTGGGGGATAACCATGACCTCTTATAGCAGTATTATTATAATATTACTTTACAATGGGAAAATGATGGAGCTATACAGGACTTACAGCTCCATCTCTTTCTCACGCTGAAGTAATATTGAAATAATACTGCTTTTGGAGGTGATGGTTACCCCCTGGACTTTAAAAGAGACTGACCTCTTTTGTGAGTTTGTTTCGGCCTTTATTCTCAGAGTAGTCAGATAGGAAACGCCGACCTCATCTAGTTTAAAAAAATATTATTGACGTGTAAAAGTGTTTGTACAAACCTACTTACAGAAATAAAATCGTTTATCATTTATACATTTCCAGTATAAGCTGACCTCTCATTGTACGGAAATCCTATACGATGCGAGATCAGCTTATACTTTAAATGTATAGCTTGATATGTAGCAGTGTGTACATGTATACGCATTTAAACACTAATATATTCTTAAACTCGACTGTATCATTTGCTGTTCAAAGTTTTAAGTTTTCACTTCTGTTGCCAGTCCCAATGCCTTGCCTGCCTATTTTTTTTTAATCCTGTACATTTTTTTTTTCGCTTCTAGTCCATATATCCACTCAAAACCTATTATTGGTGCCTGAGGATTGCCTCACCAGTCAGTACTTACTCTTATAAAGCCAATATCCGAGCGCTATGCCCGTTGCGTCCTTTTTAGAGTTCCGTAGTAAACAACGAACCCTTATAGTTTCGCCATGTCCGTCTGTCTGTCTGTCTGTCTGATCCCACTGTAGTTCAGAGACGCTTAGTACTAGAAAACTGTAATTTGGCATAGGTACACATATTAATCACGACGATAAAGTACTAAAATATTTTTCTTTTAGTTTACCTCCATTGCAAGTAGTGTGGGGATGATTTTTTTCTTGTCTAACCCCGTCGTGTGGGGTATCTTTGGATAGGCCGTTTAAAAATATTGCAGGTCTGAACTCTACTTTTCGATTCAAGGATACACTTGCGTAATATTAAGCATTAAAGTGCAAATTGTTAGAGTCAAGCGTCCCCGGCCCCCTGTCAGCTAAATGGTTTTTTATGGAGATGAGAAAAATTTCATGACAGTAGTACATATAATGAAATTAAAAGAAAAACTATCACAGCTAAGTAGGCTTTACAAGTTAACGAGTTATAGTCGACCGACTCAAATTTGCAGTTGGAGAATTGACCGATCCGATTGAGTCGTATCGATGTATGGGAGAACAGGTTTTTCAATTACAATGTTAAGTTTGTTTTTGTAATAAATTCTTCCCAAGTAATCCCAACTACGGAACTCTTCATTGTGCGTGGTTCGACACACAGTTGGCCGGTTTTTTAAACTTTGCTTGACAAAACCACAAACTGGAAAGAGAGAATAGAACTAATACGCTTTATTGTGTACACCATAATACTGGTATTCAATTGCATCTGGTTAGGCTAGAAGCTGACCCTAATACACAGTTACGAAAAATCTGATCGATGTACACCATACGAATTACAGTATTAGATGTAGAAATTTTACATAAGGGTGTCGCAGTGGGCGGTATTACCGCTAAAAGCGATGTTTTTTTTTTTTTTTTTAGGGTGGGAAATCATCAAATAACTTCTCCCGCTCTGGGCGGAGCGGGAGGGTGTGTCAGACTCTTACTGACTAAAACCCACCCGTATTCCTTCTTGTTGCCTGTGTTGCGGGGGCCTCGGTGACCCATAAGTACCTTCCCGCGACCCCGGCAGGCATCGGCCCTAGTGGACCCCTACTTTTGTGCTGACGACATCTCTTTGAGGCGCGCGTGGAATACGACGCGCCGTCGACCCGGGCCTGGTCCTTACCGGACGGTGAGCTACCCATTGCTCACCGTCCGCAAGCCCGCGCCTACGGTGGCCGGAAATCCGCCCGGGATTCCCGACGAAAAGCGATGTTTAAGATAAGCAATATCATATCCTTTCAGATATATGAAAGGAGCAGTGGTGGCCTAATAACTGACTGATTGTTATGTTGTTATACGAATTACAGGTTTAAATATAGAAATTTGACATAGAGTGATACAATGGGCGGTGCTATCGCTAAAACCGATCTTTAAGATACTGCAAAAGCAATATCATATCCTACGATACGATATTGCTTTTGCAGTAGGTATCAAATATATGAAAAAGATCAAAGCGGAATATATCACAATATCATACGGCAAAGGTGCATTTAATAGTCCGTTGATTGATGTTTATTGGCGGGGGGTTGCTACAATTTGACCTACTGCACACTTACAAGAGCTGTCGTGAAAATTATACGGTCGCTCTTAAGCCTCACGTTATAAGCGTCATTTTCAAACAACGTGATGTCATTTTAAAGGCAGTGATCGGGTGGCTTTATTTCATAGGTGCGTTAGTGTAGTCACTGCCGCAGTACAAGTTACGTGCAGTAGTAACAGAAAAATGGATGGAGAGGGAGAGAAAGGCCAAAGAAAAGATGGATGGATTGTGGGAGGAATGATATGAAAGAGACGAGAGTGAATGATAGCGTGACGGCTTGCAGAGGAGAGTGGAAGAAGAGAACGTGTTGCGCCGTGGGACAAGGGCAGGAAGATGATGATGATAATGATCTTTGAGGTTTTTTTTTTGGCTGGGTAATTATCAAATAATTTCTCCCGCTCTGGGCGGAGCGGGAGGGTGTGCCAGACTCTTACTGACTAAAACCCACCCATGTTCCATCCGTTGCCTGTATTGCCAGAGGCCTCGGTATCCCTTACAGACTTTCCCACGACCCAGGCAGACTCCTACTCTTGTGCTGACGACATCTCTTTGAGGCGCGCGTGGGACACAACTCGCCGTCGACCCGGGCCTGGTCCTTGTCGGACGGTGAGCTACCCATTGCTCACCGTCCGCAAGCCCGCATTTACGGTGGCCGGAAATCCGCCCGGGATTCCCGACGCCCAGGGCGTCTTCTGCGGCAGCTAGGGACGAGAGGGCGCGAAATTTGCCTTTCGCTCAACCATCCCGCCTCCTTCTTCGCGGGCATTACTGCTTTGCAGAAGGAGTTAATGGCTGCCCATGCCCTCTCGCTCCGTACCATGGCCTGAACCAGGGTCGGATGCAAGAGATCTCCACCTCCGATCGCCTCCACGAGGACACGGCGGTGCTCTGCACACCTCCACCGTGCCCCGTTTCCTCCCGCCTTATCCGACACAGGAACCTCCCGAAGCTGCCGTGTCTGGTGAGGACCTGCGTCAGGCAGAAGGTGAGGACGCCGTGGCGCCTCTCTAGCCACTCCTCAAAGAGGGGACTCATCGCCGCAATTGTGGCGTGCCCAGCACTGGGTTGCGACAATCGCAATCTTTGAGGATGGTGTTTTGATTCTTAATGCACAAAGTGTAAACAGTTTTAACAGTACCTCTTTACGACATTTTAACTTTCGCACGGACGATTTCGTACTCTGGATTTTCAATGGCAATGCAATTAGCGTTGAGAGTTTAAAATCCAACAGTGTGTTTTTTTGACGAACTGACGGATGCTCTTCATTGGATTCTCAATCCTCAGCCAATCACCGAGCGTTGAAAATCCAGCGTGCGATGGTTCTGTATATAGTCCATGACTGGACGAATATAATCGTGAATACCTCTGTATGCTCGCTAAGTCTCACGGGACTGGCAGATCCATGAGACACATCTTCGCGATAACGCGACGAGAGCGCCATCTACGAGGAACTTTGCACTCGCGCAAAACTAAATAGTTTTGCAGCCATTATTCACCAAAAACCATATATTTTTTGACTCCGTGAGTGGAAATTGATAAACCAAGGACAAATTGTGCATTACCGTATTTTTTTATTCGCGACTGACTTTGGGATCAGCGTCCCACTCAAAGGAATGACCACAATTTGGCAATACAGCCACAGCAGAGCAAAAGGTGAGTCGTATTTGGAACGAGCAGAACTCCGTTCCTGCAGAACTACCTTAAAATTTCCATTTTACAACCAGCGTAATCGCAAAAAGGGATTCGCGTAAAAAGCGTTGCATCACATCAAAACTTTGAGCGATAGAAATAGAAACACAAAACAGACATAAACTTCTGTCTGTTCCTGCTCGGTGTCGTCAATACAGCGTGATGTTAGAGGTTCTCATGAGAACGTTTAATCAGTGCGCATTGCTGACGTAATTTTATTTGACAGTCGTTCTGTTCCGCACTGCATCATACCAAACGCAATATATTAATCCGCCTTTGTAGTTTAATATTGAAGCGACATTGAAGTGCCTGTCTGTCTACCTGTCAACACTCATCTCCGAAATTACAACACCAATACGAATGGAATTTTTAATATTCCCGTTTTATAAGTAGTTGTGTATGGATTTAAAAAGACGTTAAATTGGTATCAGCTCCCAAATTTCTATTTTTTAAATATACCTTGTGACGGTAAATAGACTTTTTATTATGAAACGTCACGCCTGTATTACCCGAAGGGTGAGACAGAGGTGTACCTATAGTACACCCACATTTCGCCAGTTATGTTTAAGTCCCGTGTAATAGGAGGCGAGCCTATTGCCATCAGCCGTGCCCCAATCCAGAATTCGGCTTGCTACTGGGAAATTCCAGATTGTTAACACTTTGCCCGATCCGGGAATCGAACCCAGAACCTCATATTCAGCAGCCTATCGCATACGATCACTAGACCAACGATAATGGTATATATGGTGTTCAGGCTGTCTAAGAAACAAAGACCGTCTCAAAAACAGCGTGGATCACGGCTGCTATTAATCAGCGGTCTCAAGTTGTTAAAGAAAAATATGTCCATCCCTCAAACTGTTGGTCATTGGAGTACCAACATTTAAGTACGGAGCAACACCTTGGGCTCGGGCTCAGGTGGGTCTCGTGGCTAAATGATAACAGCCGCACAGGTCGATCGAAAGTTAAGCTACACTTGCCGCGGTCATGGATGGGTGATCATCCATTACATATTGAGACCCCTCCATGCCTTGAAAAGCACGTTAAGCCATTGGTCCCGTAGCGGGAAAGTCCGAAAGAGATACTGTGGCCTCTAGCAATACACAGGCAACGGAAGGAACACGGGTGGGTTTTAGTCTTCTCTCGCTCCGCCCAGAGCGGGAGAAGTCATTTGATAAATTTCTACCCATCCCGGCTGTCATTTGTAGATCTTTGACAGTCATTACGGGTAGTTAGAAGCCCAAAATTTTGACAACCAGACAATTATACCAAGGGGTATCGGGCTACCCAGTTAGTTACTGGGTTGTGGAGGTCGGATAGGCAGTCGCTCCATGTCTCCATCCGCTTAGAATGGAAGCCGACCATAACATAGTTGGGAAAACGCTAGCCAGATTGATTACGGTTTTATGGGACCACACATGTACGAGAAACTCAATGGTCTACACAAAATACTAAAACTACTACAAAAAATGCAGACTGACTGTAACAAACTGGCTTCTGACACTGAACTACGACATCACAGAAAGTTTCTTAGCTTAAGGCGCTGACAAGATCCAATTGACAAAAATGGGATTCTCTTAAGAAAAAAAAAATGCCAAATCTGTATAGTTTGTGGTAGCGGAAAAAATAAATGTTATATTTGAACATATTTCTCAGAACTTGATTGTTACCAAAACACGTTTTAAAAACAAAATCTCGATACAAACTAACGTTAAACTAACCTCTTACTTTGAGTTCTAATCCAAAATATATGTATAAAATATCAACATACGTTACGTATTTAATTAATAACAAGAACGTCTTATTTGAATGCAGAACTTGGTTGTTTTTTATTTTCGATTACTCAACTCAATTTTGAGTAAATACATAATTACTTCATATTTTGCAATAAATTACAAGCGTTGTGCGTTACTAGCTCTTCTCTTTCTTTTCTATGCAATCTGACAGGGACCGCGGTTTAGGTGTTGTCAGCGTCTTAAGTAAAAACTCACAGTACACACATTGACAATTCACAAATACACCTGCACTCACTAATACACGTAAATGAAATGAAATTGTTTATTCTGTAAATAGGATATCAGAATCACTTTTACACGTCATATTAAAAAAAAATAAAAAAATAAGCTAGATGGAGTCGACATTTCCTATCTGACTACCCCTGAGAAGAAATGGCGAAACAAACTCAAGGGTCAAAGTCTCTTTTAAAGTCCAGACATAATCTTGGTCAGATAAAATAAAATATGGTCGTATAACATACAGACACTCTACCAAACAACACAACTGACATAAATCAAACTACCATGCATAAATGATAATTGATTTTATTTCTGTAACTAGGTTTGTACAAACACTTTTACACATCAATCATGTCATACACTCTTGTTATACCCATTTTCAGTTCGAAAAGTACCTTAATTTTTAATATTTATATAAAATTGTTAACGGAACGAAGAAGCCTGGATCTCACAACACAGGAAATCCTAGTGTGAGATCTAGGAATTTAATCCATTTGAACGAAAACTTAGCGAAATGAATTTATTCTTACTGTTTTTTTTTTGGAAACAACCATGTAGGTAATGAACTTCACCTACAACAAGTCGTTATTCTTATTGTTAGAGTGTTGCTATGTATAGACAAGGCGTGCGAAATGCAAACACAGGACACAATGTTTGAGTTTGATTGGCAGTTAACAAGATAATGGCTGGTTGGTATCGACAGGCTGGGCTACATTCGTCACTATATGTACGGTGACGCCCCGCCGGCGACTGCTCGCCAATTACACAATTTGGTGGTAATTGATAATTCTGTAGCAAGTTTAACTGATGGGTGGACTGATGGGAGGACATTTTCACAGTGGCAGCCTTAACTGATGGGTGGACTGAGGACATTCACAGTAGCAGTTACCTTCACCAAGGTGGAGATAAAAGGTGATGCAAGTATCCAATGAGTTGATAGCATACGATCATAATCAGCCTATAATGTTTCCGCTGCTGGGACACAGGTCACTCACTCCAAAGAGAGGAGTCTTTGGAGTGAGTGGGCTACAGCCGCATGGTAGATTACAATCTACCATGCGGGCCCAGTGCATATGTCTTCGAATTTTTGTTTCTAGGACATGCCAGTTTCCTCACAATTTTTTCCTTCTTCGTTTTGAGGGCAGTGGTGATGAAATGATTTACACAAAGCATGCTTATGGAATAATTTGTTATAGCCTCTTGGCCAGTATCACGGTACATATGAAGTGGATGCAACTAGAGGTGGCTTCAAACAAATGTATCGCTGTAGTCAGTGGGTATCGGATACTTGCATAAATGTGTGCAGCGAACTTAACACAAATTTTTCATAAATTCTAAGTGAATAACAATGAAATACTGTTCATTGGTAAGCGCATCACTTAAGAACGGCTGGACCGATCTCGCTATTTTTCATTTTAAATTGTTCGTTATAGTCCGAACAAGGTTTCTAGGGGAGAAAAAATAGGAGTAGATGCCCGGAAAATTGGGAAAGTCGGGAAAAACTGAAAGTGCTTTTTTCTATACGATTTTTGTATGAACTTAAGACCATATTTAAATTTTGACAGGACAGTGTCTGTCGGGACAGCTAGTTCATAAAAATAATGATCGATGATTCCATCATATCGAGAGAAGAAAATATCAGAACAACATTAGATATAATAATCAGCTGAAGAAACAGGACGTGGGTCTTTTTTTCTCAATTGTGCAACCAGTTCACTTTAAGGAAAGTGAAGCATCATAGGTATATCTAAAAAATAAATTATTTAAAAAACAAAAAACCCGACTTCAAAAACACATAACTAATAAAAAGAGAAAAACAAGCATTCTAATCTATATAATTTTGGTATCGCCGGGGGGCCAAACCAAAGTTACACCATATTTCAGGTTATTGGTTTGTCCTCGCCTGCGATACAAAAATCCTATAGATAGATTATAACGCTCATTTTTCTGATTTCAGTTATGTGTTTTTGCAGTCGGGTTTTTTGTTTTTAAAATAATTTATTTTATTTAAAGTTTTTTACCCGACTGCCTCAGGAGGGTAATGTTTTTCAAGAGTATGTATGTATGTATGTATGTATGTATGTATGTATGTCTATTTCTTTGGCACGCTCTGTAGCCTAAACGGCTTGATGGATTTTAACGTATGAGATGTCCTTAGATTCGTCTTAATTGTGGGAGTGACATAGGCTATATAATATTTATAAATTGCATTTGCAAATACAAAAAAAAAGGAGAGAAAGTTTTTTTTTAAATTAATTGTAACAATATTGGTATCAAATAAAAGCTAGTAATGAGTAATTTTCAAATATACCTATATATTAATAAAACTAAAAACCTTAAAATAAAATAAATTACTTAAAAAACAAAAAACCCGACTGCAAAAACACATAACTGAAAAGGGAAAAACAAGCATTGTAATCTATATAATTTTGGTCTTGCAGGCGGGGACAGTCGAATAACCTGAAATATGGTGTGTTTCTCTTTTCAGTTATGTGTTTTTGCAGTCGGGTTTTTTGTTTTTTAAATAATTTATTTTATTTTAAGCTTTTTAGTTTTATTAATATATAGGTATATTTGAAAATTACTCATTACTAGCTTTTATTTGATACCAATATTGTTTCAATAAATTAAAGAAAAAACTTCCCCTCCTTTTTTTTGTATTTGTAGATGCAATTTTGAGTTTTATTAATGCGTTTATAAGGAATTGACTCATTACTAGCTTTTATTTGATATCAATAGTGTACTTCCCCCTTCCCCTCTCTTTTTTTTTTGTATACGCACATGCATTATATAAATATTATATGTCACTACCACAATTAAGACGAATCTAAGGACACCTTTTCTGTTAAAATCCATCAAACCGTTTAGGCTACAGAGCGTGCCAAAGAAATATACATACATACATACATGATACATACATACATACTCACGCAAAACATGGGTAATGTTTTGCGTGAGTATGTATGTATGTATCATCATTCTGGGGCCATCGGGTAAAAAGAAGACCGATGTAGACTTGGAAGCAGAAGGATCATATTTATAAGGTAAATACTCTCTTTTAACTATTAGTTTACACTGTAGTTTAGCGCCATCGATCACCGTTACACTTTGATTATCACTAAACTTACATTTATTGCTTTTATTTATGACTTGCAAGTTCTACCTTTACAGTTTAAACAAACAACAAGGGCGGGGTGCATACGGCGCAGGCATCCCGCCGCGATAATGACCTTGCAAACATGCGCTACAATAATAAATAGATATTAGGAGATTAACGCTGCAGGCGGCACGTGCCGGCGGGCCGCGGCCGTACGCTGGTAGTTACCGCCCGCCTGTGTAGGACATTATGAATTTTTAGTTGGTTTTCATTAGGGCGGGGTATTGCTTAATAACTGATCGTGGGATGTTTCTCTTAAGGGGACTACAGGACCTGAACGCAAATTTTGTAAGTTTTATAATGCCGTTAAGTAAATTATCCACTGCAGTAAATAAAATCAGAATAATATATGATATTCTTCAGGATATATGCTAGGTAGTTAGTGGGTTTAAAACATAATACAACAAATTTGATACGATAGAAAAAAATCACGAAGATACCTCTAAAAACTTAGGCCGTAGGTATGGCGCGGGATTTTTTTTTTTTGGATGTTAAATCATCAAATAACTTCTCCCGCTCTGGGTGGAGCGGGAGGGTGTGTCAGACTCTTACTGACTAAAACTCACCCGTGTTCCTTCCGTTGCCTGTGTTGCGGGGGCCTCGGTGACCCCTTAGTAACTTCCCGCGACCCCGGCAGGCATCGGCCCTAGTGGACCCCCACATTGTGCTGACGACATCTCTTTGAGGTGCGCGTGGAATACGACGCGCCGTCGACCCGGGCCTGGTCCTTACCGGACGTTGAGCTACCCATTGCTCACCGTCCGCAAGCCCGCGCCTACGGTGGCCGGAAATCCGCCTGGGATTCCCGACGCCCTGGGCGTCTCCTGCGGCAGCTAGGGGCGAGAGGGCGCGAAATTTGCCTTTCCCTTAACCGTCCCGCCTCCTCCTTCGCGAGCAGGCTTAGCACGAGAACAGTAGAGAAACGTTTAGTCGACGGAAAAGTAGACAAAAATGACGTTTCCGGGTAGTCAGTTGACAGTTTTAATAATAATAATATCCTTTATTTCAAGCAACTAAGGCACATTTCTTCCGGTGGGTGTCGTAAAAAGCGACTAAGGGAGAATGGGCAGCAGCCTTCTCTATGTATTTTAACACCATACTTCGATCGCCAACCCGCCTGCCAAGCGTGGCGATTATGGCATGAGTCGGAACACGCACCACAAACGACTTGAAAGTGGTGGTTGGTCTTCACCCGTATGTACGGAGGAATGTAGACAAGCGATTTCTATTCTACACGGAAAAAAGAATCTCTTCAGCAAAGAATATCAATATTCTCAGAAAAATTGTTTCAATCCAAGTAAATATTTTCTCAACGTAAGTAAATGTACTCAGTCCAAGAAAACCTGTTTACTCAAATTAAGAATAATAAATACTTGGTTTTTATTCTTGACTTAAGCAAATATTTTTGATTCAAGACTATATTATTCTTAATTGAAGAAAATATTCTAAGAGAGAAATACACTATGAAGTACCATGAATTTCGGGCTTTACCGCATATTGGGACATAGTCGTCCCAGATTTTTCCAAAAAATCTACACAATAATTATATGTTTTCATTTGCATGTGGGCAAATCATCATTATACAGCTAATTACCGAGAAATACTTACCTATTGATTTTTTGCGTCAAAGGCTGACACCAGCTAAAGCGCGGTCACTGTCGGACTGCATAGAAAAGAAAGAGAAGGGCAATGACACAACGCTGGTAATTTATTGCAAAATGTGAAGCAATTATCTATTTACAAAAAATGTATTGATTGGACAAAAACATTCAAACACTATTATGCTAATATATTGCTTGTGGAATAATCTGACAACAAATCAGAATGATTGCATGTATATTAGTATGGTTTTTACTCGTGAAAAGTAATTTTTAGAGTTATCTTCGTGTTTTTTTTCTATCGTATCAAATTAGTTGTATTATGTTTTCAACACACTATCTACCTAGCATATATCCTGAAGAATATTATATATTTTTCTGATTGTGTTTATTGCAGTGGGCATATACTTTAGGCATTATAAAACTTACAAAATTTGCGTTTTTTAATATTGTAAAATGCACGAGTCAGGAACGAACGAGGCACAAGGTAGGTAGAGTCAACTGCTTTAAGTTATGTATTCATTTTGTTCCTCGTACAACCGTAATATCAAGTACAACGTAGACACAATTTAATCAAAGAAACTTCGATACAATAGCATCTCGAGAGGAATACTCCGCATAGCAGGCGCGTGCCGGGACGATGTCAGAACAAGATGGCCGACGGAGACGACGCAAATTAATTCATCCTTCGACAGAATTGACGACATACGGCAAGGCAACCTGCTTGTGACCGCTAGCTTAGACCCTTGAGTTTGTTTCGCCATTTCTTCTCAGGGGTAGTCAGATAGGAAATGTCGACTCCATCTAGCTTATTTTTGTAGTAAAATGGGACCCTATTACTAAGACTCCGCTGTCTGTCTGTCTGTCCGTCTGTCCGTCTGTCACCAGGCTGTATCTCATGAACCGTGATAGTTAAACAGTTAAAATTTTCACAGATGACCTATTTCTGTTGCCGCTATAACAATAAAAGCTATAAAAAATACAAAAAACAGAATATAATAAATATTTAAGGCTCCCATACAACAGACATGATTTTTTGCCGTTTTATAGAAAATGGTACGGTACCCTTCGTGCGCGAGTCACACTTGGCCGGTTTTTTTTTATTATCACGTGTAAAAATTATTCCGGCATATCTTATTTACAGAATAAACAATTTCATTTTATTTCGTTTAGTAAAGTGGTTGAGCAATGTTTGTGTTTTCAGGCTAGGTGTAGGTATACTGACGATGGCAGAAGATGGATGAAATGGTAAAGCATCTAATTCAATGGTGGCGTGCATTTGCAGAGGTCTTCGAGTAGCCACGGAATGTTAAAGGCTAAAGATTAAGAAGAAGAGAGGCAATTTCTTCATTTTATAAAGTTACATAGCAGTTTAAGCTTCATTTAAATTACTTATTAGCTAATAGGCTAGATGATCGTTGAAGGAAGTATCTTTACTTCTAGCAGGAGCTTCTCAAGCTTGCATCGAAACTCTTGCCATATTTTTCTACACGTCAGAACAAGAAGACTAATACTCGAGTCGCATTAGCGTGGCAAAAGCGGCCATTGACCCACCTACCTACATTTTCTAGCATTATATTTTTCAAAAACTGAAATACGTCTTGAACCAATATCTATCTTGATCTTTAACATGTCCCAATAAAGAAAAACCATACAGAGTTCAATGTGTGGGTTCTAACGGAGAGATACTCGTATTAGGGAAAGGGCATTGACCGCTATTGCTACGCTAAAGCGACTCGGATATGGTCAATATACAGCGGTACTTACCGGTAAGTCGGTAATCACTTCATTTTGATAACCTATATATTTATTTCGCGACAACTTATAATGTACAAGTTGTGCCCCGCAGTTTCACACGCATTAGTCTCGATCCCGTAAAGTTATCGGGACAAAAAGTATCCTATGTCCTAACCCAGGTCATGGTCTACTCATGTGCCAAATTTCATCCAAATCCGTTCAGCAATTTTGGCGTGAAAGTGTAATAAACAAACTTACTTTCGTATCTATAATATTTTCTCTATCAAGATTTTTCTTCCGTAGCGGGCACGTTCACGGCTTTCCACCATTACGTTTCTACCACTGAAAATAGCCCTCGAGCCATTCGCAACCATAGCGACAATCTATCCATCTGAGGGATGTACACGACAATCGCCAAGTGGCGCTCACCGTCCGACAGTACTTGACAATAGATTATTCTGAGTGGACTGGAAATAAACAGTATTTCTGTGTGACATGTTATTAGGAACATGTTGCTTTCCACTTTAGGACTATAAGCGACATTGAGTGGCGCTCGAGAACAGCCTTAGACGAGTGGACAGATTTCATTACAGGTAAGTATGTTTACCGTGCTTCGGAAAGCACGTTACCCGTTGGTCCCGGCTGCCATTCGTAGATCTTTGACAATCGTTACGGGTAGCCAGAAGCCCAAAAGTCACCCGTCTTACCAAGGGATATCGTGTTACCCAGTAACTGGGATACGTGAAGGTCAGATTGACAGTTGCTCCATGTCAAATACTGGTATTCAGCTGCATCAGGATGAACTGTAAGCCGACATAGTTGGAAAAAGGCTAGGCGGATGTGATTTGAAGTATGTTTACTAGGTATTACTAGACATCATAGCAAAGCGACAATCAATGAATCAATCAATCAATCAATCAATGAGAACGAAAATTCAAAAGATACTAAACATTTAATCTCCATCATTCTTACTGCAGAGACCAGTGGTAGCTCAGCAGTAACAGCCACGACTTACTTGTAGATCGTAGGTTCAAACCTTCTAGGTTTGAGCCTACGATCTATAAGGCGCTTTACTTTATGTAGGTAAATTATTTCATCACCACTGCTCTCAAAACTGTGAAGCAAAACATCGTGAGGAAACCAGCATGTCCTAGAACCAAATATTCGAAGACGTGTAACATCTACCAACGCGCACTGAGCCCGCGAGGTGAATTACGGCCCTCTCACCGAGAGGAGACCTGTGTCACGGCAGCGGGAACATTATGCCGATTATGCTATGCATGCTGCAAAAATCTGTTTTTTTGGACAAATTTTACCTGAACTTTGGCCGTTCTTAGTATACTCATAAATTGTAAAAGTAAAGAAAACATCTTTATAGAATCCGCGCACATTGTAATGGAGATTTAACATTTATTTCACTAACTTTTAAGGCATATTCAAAAACACTTTCCTGGAACAAGTTTTATGAAATTTCCGCACACCATTTTTCGTACAATGATATCGCATTCTCACTTGCTTTTTAGTAGTTCTCACTTACGCTGGATGAAACAACAAGCTTTTCGACCATGCTCGCGTTGACGACAGACCGACCGGAAAGGGCCCTCTTAATTAACCCTGGCAGCTCTTGAACGCGGTTTAGATGTGCTGATTGCATTCAGTTTTATTGGTGAAATTCACCCTTAGAGAATGAACGTACTTCGTTGACGTCGTGGTGGGGCTTGCGCGCTCCGAGATTTAGGTCTGTGCCGGGAGAGTTTACTTTGCCGGAACGGGTATAATATGCAGGGTAAGGAGCCAGACCAAAAGAGATACAGAAACCCGCAGAGCAGCATGTGGCGAGCTGTTGGGGCAGTAGCGTCCCCACGGACCCTATCGCCTGGGGGAAGTCTTATTCCTCATCTCTGGCTTGCTTTTATTGGCCAACTAGAGTGAACACTGACGAGGAACAGCTCCCACCTCATTCTTGTCTTTATTGGCCTGCCTAAGTGGCGATTCGCAAGAGCAAACGTGCTCGGAGGAAGTAAGTATTCCAGTAAGTGCTGATATTGACCATATTCCATGCTCTGGAATTGTTCTGATAGCCGTGGTATACCTCTCCAGTCCTCAAGCAGCTCTGGACATGTTCCCTCCTTGTTTCTTCATCACTACAGCGTCAGTTTCCGGGGGCCCATTATTGAGTGTGCAAGTCACCCCTTGCCATTTTGTGTATTGTATGTACAAAAAATTGATCAGGCAGGGGCCATACTCCTTCCTTAGTTTTAGGTAACTAGTCCATTTTAGCCATCCAGATCCATAATCCAATATATTTCTTTCCATATCCTGCAATGGTCCTACACCAACCGGGGGTTGTCCTTGGGTGCACTTGCATAGTGCGTACAGGGATAATTGTCGGTTGGTGCCTCACTTCATTCAAAACGTCTAATGGGCCTCTGCTAGCTATTTAGCTTCGGCCCCTCGTACGACTTCCAAAGGTCCGGGACCCCAGGGACCTGAAAAATATCAAAGACAAATAAATAATAATACTCGTTAGACAGCTGGATCAAGGTGTCTTTCACCAAAAAATCCTCACCTTAGAAAACTTCATGAAAATAAATTTTGAGAACGCCAAAATATAGTCATAAATAGTCACCAGGGTTAAAAAAATAGTCGCATTATAATTCCGAAGCTATAAGTTAGTGAGGATTGTGGGGTGAACATCTCCACACAAGACACCTTTATATCTCTGGAATCCCTTAATGACTATTTTCGAGATTTGGCATAGTGTTACGACTAGTTCTTGACTATTTTTGGAATTGATCCCAAGTCGATAGTCTCAGACGTTTGCTTGCACTGAAGTGAAGATTGTGTGGAGACGTTCGCCCCACAATCCTCACTAACTACTTGCTATAACTTCGGAATCATAATGCCACTATTTTTTAACCTTGGTCACTATTTATGACTATTTTTTTACTATTTTTTGGCGTTCTCAAAATTTATATTCATTAAGTTTTCAAAGGTTAGGATTGTGTGGAGGACACGGATCAAGAATACAATCCAGAAAGCGGTACTTCTGGACACGGCGCGTATTCTTCGGAAGTTCCTCTCTCAGGAGCCCTGACCACCGGTAGCTTGGACCCTGTTCCCAATACCGGTGGGCTACAATATTTTTTTTGTTTTTAAATGTTTTTGAATGCTTTTGTAACAATATTTAAAATGTAGGTAAATGATATAAGTATATAAATGAAATAAAAGAAATAATAATACCAGCCTATTATGTCCCACTGCCGGGCAAAGGCCTCTTATCATACAGAGAAGGCACGAGCATTGATCGACACGCTTACACAAGGCTTGTTAGTAATTACAGACTTGTATTAAGATGCTGACAACACCTAACCGCGGTCACTGTCAGATTGCATAGAAAAGAAAGAGAAGCGCGATGACACAACGCTTGTAATTTATTGCAAAATATGAAGCAATTATCTATTTACTCAAAATTAAGTTGAGTAATCGAAAATAAAAAACAACCAAGTTCTGCATTCAAATAAGAAGTTCTTGTTATTAATTAAATACGTAACGTTTGTTGATATTTATTACAGATATTTTGGTTTGGAACTCAAGGTAAGAGGTTAGTTTAACGTTAGTTTGTAACGATCTTTTTTTTTTCAAATCGTGTTTTGGTAACAACCAAGTTCTTAGAAATATGTTCAAAATTAACATATATTTTTTCCGCTACCACAAACTATATAGATTCGGCAATTTTTTTTCTTTAGAGAAGCCAATTTTGTTCATTTGGGTCTTGTCAGTGCCTTAAGGAGCTCAACGTGGGCGGAGCACCGCCGTGTCCTCGTGGAGGCGATCGGCGGCAGAGACCTCTCGCGTCCGGCCCTGGTTCAGGCCATGGTACGGAGCGAGAGGGCATGGGCAACCGTCACCTCCTTCTGCGAAGCAGTAATGCTCGCGAAGGAGGAGGCGGGACGGTTGAGGGAAAGGCAAGTTTCGCGCCCTCTCGTCCCTAGCCGCCGCAGGAGACGCCCAGGGCGTCGGGAATCCCGGGCGGATTTCCGGCCACCGTAGGCGGCGCGGGCTTGCGGACGGTGAGCAATGGGTAGCTCACCGTCCGGTAAGGACCAGGCTCGGGTCGACGGCGCGTTGTATTCCACGCGCGCCTCAAAGAGATGTCGTCAGCGCATAGGTAGGGGTCCACTAGGGCCGATGCCTGCCGGGGTCGCGGGAAGGTACTTATGGGTCACCGAGGCCCCCGCAACACAGGCAACAGGAAGGAATACGGGTGGGTTTTAGTCAGTAAGAGTCTGACACACCCTTCCGCTCCGCCCAGAGCGGGAGAAGTTATTTGATGATTTCCCACCCTCAAAAAAAAAAAAATAAGACGTTCTTGTTATTAATGAAATTCGTAAAGTATGCTGATATTGATTTTGGATTATAACTCAAGGTAAGAGGTTAGTTTAACGTTAGATTGTATCAACATTTTTATTCAATACGTGTTTTGGTAACTACCAAGTTCTGGGAAATTTGTTCAAAATTAACATATATTTTATTCGCTACCACAAACTATATAGATATTGCAATTTTTTTTTCTAAAGAGAAGCCTATTTTGGTCAATTGGGTCTTTTCAGCACCTTAACAATAAGTCCGGGTTTCCTCACGATGTTTTTCCTTCACCGATGTCACTAATGTCCATGATAAACTCAGAAAGTAACTCATGAATTTGAAAAATAACCCGAATTTGAAATCACAACCTCATGCATGAGAGGCGAGACCTTTAACCACTGGACCATCATGACATTTTTTGACGTCATAACGTCTTATAAATGGATGAACGCTGGCTTCACGCACGAAAAAGTGTCACGTTCCGCCTGAGCCGACCGTGCAAGCGAGAGCGCGGAACTAGCGATAGAGAGGCACGATCGGCTTTAGTGTTCCGGTTGTGACGCATCTCTCTCTCGTTATCACGTAAAATTATTGTCCGTAAACCGAATTTATAGACAACCATTTTTTTATTATTTAATTACTTTGTCTTCTTGACATAACCCGCGGGGTAACGAGTATTTTCTGGCAACACTGAGACGTCAGGCTAGGACCTGTCAAAAGTGTCAAAGCCCCTATATGGTCTTTAGTCGTAACTGAATGATAACGAATGAACGAAACGAATGATGAACGTTATAAAAAAAAAAAAACATTCATTGCGTTATTTACGCTGAGTAGACAATTTTTTTCGAACGTAATAGGGATGATGATTTAATTTTTCTGTTTTTCTTTTGTCCGTCGGGTAGATTATTAAAAATATGGGACACGAATTTTTCGTTTTTTACGTAATCAAACGATTGCGGCGATACATCGAGTTAAAATGTGATGTGACGTCACGCCTTGCTAGATTTTATACTGAATAGTGACGTAGCGAGCTCCCAGTCTCCAACTTTAATGCGTTTTATCTATGTAATTTTTTTATTAATATGACAAAACAAAAAATACGTGTCTAATATTTTTTATTGTCTGACTGACGGACTAAAAAGAATTTACAATTTTTACCCAGGCATCATCCCTATGAAGCAATGGATTAGACACAAAATCATTCAGATTGTGATTGATAGTGTGTTAAGGTACTAAGGAAGTGAGTGTGAAGTGAGCGTGAAGTGAGCTCTAATTCCACCTTGTGCTAGGGATGACACTATTGACAGCTCACTTTAAAAACTTAAACAAACTTAAGTGAAGTGAACGTGGAGTGAATTGTCAGTGTCATTCCACCGGATACTAGGGATGGACCAAGGATTACTATTACAATCATAATCGAGATTTAAATATATTTTTATGCTAATTCTATTGATCATAATCAGTTAACTGATTAAATAAACGCAATGCCATGACCCAATCGCGATGTGTTTTAACTGGTTAAATAAACGCAATCCCATGACCCAACTGCGATGTGTTTTGAAGAAGCGATAGTGGATTGAGTCGACTAAAGCCTGTGCGACGTTATTCAGCGTTGTTATTAACCCAAATCTTTTCAATAACAAGAGATAACCGAGTGTGTCAAGTGATCGAGTGCTAAAAGTGTGCCTGGCTGACGGACCATAGAATTTATCCCCTCACAAACTATGTGGAAACCTAACTACACGATGTGTGTGTCTGTATACATAAGCCATTTGAATAAAAAACGTGCAGGTTATTTTAATAAGTACCTTTCTAATATTTTATTTTAAGTAGGTAAATTTATACCGACCTACGCGTTGCCAGTAATAAAATAATATTCATAAAATCACCGTCATTAATACTGTAACAAAATTCAGCAGTTTAACTGACACTCGCGCAGCGCGCGCACCGGCCGGCGGGCGGCTAGGCTCACTTCACCCAGCCCAAGTGAAGTGATGTTGCTATGGCAACCAGAATCGAGTGAAGTGATAAGATCACGACACTCGCGCGTCGCGCTTACCGACTCACTTCACCTAGCCGGCGCGAGTGGTTACTATGGTTACGAGAATCGGGAGAAGTGATAAGATCACACCGCGCGTTAATAATGTCAAGTTGAGTTTATTTTTTTAATTTGCCATTTTTTATCTTTAAACGCGCGACAAACAAAAATTTGGTTTTACCAAAATCCAAAATGGCGGCTACAAACATTTTTCATCGTTTTCATGGTTTTTGGGGGTGTTACAGCCAATACAGAGGTCAAATCTAAAAAGCAAGATGGCGGCTGCGAAAATGTTCAGATTTTTCATCATGGGTGTCGTTTTCGTGGTTTTCGGGGGTGTTAAAGCCGATAGTTAGGTCAAATCTAAAAACCAAGATGGCGGCTGCGAAAATATTCAGATTTTTCATCATGGGTATCGTTTTCAAGGTTTTCGGGGGTGTTAAATCCGATAGTGGTCAAAATTAAAAAGCAAGTTAAATCCGATAGTGAGGTCAAAATTAAACAGAGTAAGGCGGCTGCGAAAATTACCAATCCTTTTGGAATACCAAATTGAGTTTCTGACTGAATTTCTGTTTTGCTATTTTATTAAAAAAAAACCCTAAATAGTAAGGTTTCAGCGCTTAAATACTAATTTTGAAATAATATAAAATTATCAATAGAATTAGCATAAAAATATTATTAAAATCTCGATTATGATTATAAATGTAATACTTGGCCACTCCCTAGCATCAGTGGGGTGACACTGACAGCTCACTCCACGGGAGTTTTCACGGTGAGATTTTTACAGAATCGACATGCAGGTCTCTGGATTTGTTGCTGGTGACAGAATGAGGTCCGCCATCGAACAGTGACGGATTTTAATGAGACATGTCACGGACCTGACTCGCTAACACATTGCTATTGGATTTGTCTAGGACAATCCAACTTTTTTATTGTTAGATATGTGTATTTCTAGATTTACTTTTATTCATTTAATATTTAAGAAAAACATCATAGGCTCATCATAGGTGGGGGCTTGTGGCTAAGTAATTACAGCCGCACGGGTCAATCGATCAGGTTAAGCTACGCTTACCGCGGTTGGTCTGTAGATGGGTGACCATCTTTACATATCAAGACCCCTCCGTGCCTCGGAAAGCACGTTAAGCCGTTGGTCCCGACTGTCAATCGTGGATATTTGACAGTCGTTACGGGTCGTCAGAAACTCGAAAGTCTGACAACCAGTCTTACCAAGGGGTATCGTATTGCCCAGTAACTGGATTGTGGAGGTCAGATAGGCAGTCGCTTCACATAAAATACAGATATTCAGCTGCATCCGGTAAGGCTGGAAGCCGACCCCGAGCCGAACATAGTTGAGAATAGGCATAGTTAGGAAAAACATCGTGAGGATACTGATGTCCTAGAACCAAAAATTCGAAGACATGTGACATCTACCAACCCATACTGGGCCCACGTGGTGGATTACGGCGCACTCCCTCTCGAAGAGAGGAGGCCTGTGTCCCAGCAGTGGGAACATTATAGTCTGATTATGTTATGTGTACATAATATTTAAAATTGTGTGTAAAATTATCTATACGATAGACCAGTCCTATGCGCATCGCATACAGCGGATTCTCGCTACTTTCACCAGGTCATCGTTCCACCATGTGAAAGCCTAATTGCACTTGTGCAGTAATGGTCTTCTTTGGCAGCATCATGATGATAATGACTATTATTTTACAAACATCTGGACACATCTTATTTATTACATGTCCAAGGCAAAAATGCACATAAAATTATAAAGTTCTGGTAAAAAAATATAAAAAATATCCCAAGACATACAACATACACTATAACTTTTTCTATTTTTTTATCTTAATAAAGATCGAGCAAAACACGCCGGAAAAAAACACGTTTTTTATACGGGGACCCCGTTAATTTCTAACCCTATTTAATTTTTATTATTTTTTGTTATAGCGGCAATAGAAATACACAATTTGTCAAAATGTCAACTTTCTACCTATTACGGTTTATGAGATACAGCCCGAGACAGATGGACGGACAGTGGAGGCTTAGTAATATGGTTCCGTTTGGCACCCTTCGGGTACAGAACCCAAATAACAACGCTTTCATGAATTCCTCTCACAGTACTTCTGACATGACAATAAAATCGTTGTCCATTCATCCGCAAACAGATCGTTTGATGGATTAGAGTCCAAGAGTTAAGTGCGGTCAGAGTGCGCGGTTCTACTGACTCAACAGGCGCAACGATTCGACATATTATGCAACCTGCATAAGCACAATCAGCCTATAATGTTCCCACTGCTGGGACACAGGCCTCCTCTCTGTGAGAGGCAGTGGACCGTAATCCACCACGCGGGCCCAGTGCGGGTTGGTAGATATCACATGTCTTCGAATTTTTGGTTGTAGGACATGCCGGCGTCCTCACAATGTTTTCCTTCACCGTTTTGAGAGCAGTGGTGATGAAATAATTTACACAAAGTAAAGCGCCTGTCTGAGTTCGAACCTACGACCTACAACTCGTAAGTCGCGGCCGTTACCACTGGGCTACACCACGGGTCTACAACCAACCTGCAACCTGTGTTTTGTGCCAATAAAGCACGATGATTCTTGGAAACTGGAAGGTTATATAATGGAAGGTTGTCTTCCTTAAGGTCTATGAAATAAAACTCAATTTTAAATACAAATATTTTCATTAACAACAAATGTAAACATTAATCTCCTGACGGCAGCCTCCCCAACCATAAACGTGAGAACCGCACCCATAAACGAACACCCGAAAACTATTTGTAAGTACCCACATAAAACAAAAAGAAATAGACTTCGTTCTATTGTTCTAGGTATATCGACTCTATGTCATCGTGATAAGGGCTTCTGTATGAATGACCTCCCACGCTTCGGATACTCGACGAAAACTCACGCGCAGTTAGGGTTGCTAGAACCTGAACCTCGCTGGATTGTAGTCAAAACACACACATTTGTATAGACAAACTTCGATAGTATTAATTTTTGGAGCGGATTTCATGAACCCAGACTTTGAACTAGTTCAACTCTCTCTCTCTCTCTCTGTTGATGCATAGTAATATTTGTAAAATATTGAATCAATCAAACTATACATCAGAAGAGTCAGCCATTTTCAGAAAGGTAGATGTCATTGCTTTAGTAAATATAATTTCTATGAATCATCACACGACAATCAAGCAAATAGGTATAGTGGTGGATGCTCTTAGAGCACTTAGCGCATGACTCAAATGCTTTCAACATTTCTCCGGAAAAGGCGTTTGATAAAAATCTGTATGAAATAAGGAATACTGTAAACAAGACGTAAGCCCACTTGATTGTAAGTTGGCATCGCCACTTATCTCCACTACCAGAAGCGTTACCATCCCAGAGGCAAACGTGAACGATCTCATAATTAAACCTACACCCTTGAACGTCGTTGCGCCTTGAAATTAAAACACAGCAACGCTGTTTTCGGCAGAAATATACTCCCACAGTGGTAGTACCCCCCCTTGAAATTAGAATACAGCAACGCTGTTTTCGGCAGAAATATACTCCCCCGGTGGTTTTACAACCCTGACGAGGCCCCTCACAAGGAACTCTGCTACTACTGAGTGACTTCACGATGTTTTACTGTGAACTTGGTGTTTTCCAGCAGACAGCGTCCCCAGCGTGGCAGCCCTGTGTGGCGCGGGCCGGAAGCGCCGCGCGCGCATGCACGGTAGCCGCGAGCTGATACCTCAATTAGCGGGTAAATGTCAAAATTCTATGTGAACTACGCGCCCGCATACAGAGTGTTGTGATCATTTTCAGTGGAAATTTTGTACAAGGTATTTTCTATACGGAGAATTTCAGGTCACTATCGAATTAACACCACGCTTGGTAGACCTGAATGAGAGAATACTGTTATTTGATCATTCGAACACAGCTGCTACTCAGTATTGCTTTGTTGATTCTTTAGAATATTCCTTATTCGCCATTAGAATGGAGTACGCTATACAAGTGGCACCATATCCGTCTTTATTAAATCATCGTCATCTCACGCTGTGCCATAGATTTTGGTTTTGGTTTGGCATACGTTCGTCGAAAATGTTAAATTTCGGCCAATACTGTTACCATTCCTAAATTTTGCAGTTAAATATCGCCGAAGGTCAGTTTTCAGCATCACGCTGTAGCTCCACAAATGAGCAGCGCACGGCCGGCTGTTCACACGTCACGCGGAATATTACACGCCCCGTCCTCCCCTCCTCCGCCCCTCTGCTTACACATGCCTGTCTGTGCGGCCCCTTATATAGGCTTTGCCTCATACTGATACAGTTACAAGTTGCTTCTTACAATGGGATCAAAAGTGTATCTCACATCTAAAAGATTGGTTGGGATCCTTCTGGGGACGACTTAAGCGTGCAACCATGCATGCGGTTCTTGCTTGACACTTATAGAGCCTCTAGAAATGTTTGATAAGAGGTGTGTTAGGAGGTCTAGGAATGTTTTTGTAAGGCCTCGGTGGATGCTACGCGGTGGAATGAGTGGAATTATAATATCAAAAGATTGTTCGTTTGTCATGTCCCAGCTATGGGAACATTATAGGATGGTTAGACCATTATGGTATGCCATCTTCGTTTGAAAATTGTATATTTATTTATTTAATATTTATTTATTTATTTATAGATATATTCATTTAATTATGTATTTAATATTTATTTAATTAAACCGAAAATGTGCAACAATTCTATCATTGGACTCATGGCTAAATGATAACAGCCGCACAGGTCGATTGAAGGTTAAGCTACGCTTGCCGCGGTCGGTTCGTGGATGGCTGACCCCATACCCCATACCCCAGACCCCATACCCCAGACCCCATACCCCATACCCCAGACCCCAGACCCCATACCCCAGACCCCATACCCCAGACCCCATACCCCAGACCCCATACCCCAGACCCCATACCCCAGACCCCATACCCCAGACCCCATACCCCAGACCCCATACCCCAGACCCCATACCCCAGACCCCATACCCCAGACCCCATACCCCAGACCCCATACCCCTCCGTGCCGAAAAAGCACGTTAAGCCTTTGGTCCCGGTTGTCTGTTGTAGATCTTTGACAAACGCTACGGGTGGTCAGAAGTATAAAGACTGACAACCAGTCTTACTGCGTGGTAGTTCTCGTGTTGCACAGTATCTAGGTTGTGGAGGTCAGAGAGGCAGTCGCTCCATGTAAAATACTGCGGGTAGACTGGAAGCCAACCCCATCATTCTCCTGCCCTTATCCCAATTTATTTGTGGTCGGCGCAAAATGACTTTTTCTTTGATACTCCTCTATTAGTCGTCATCTCAGTAGTCACTTCCGTATCTTTCACACAGTCCATCCATCGTTTCATGGAAGCCATCCCCAGCATAGTTGGAAAAGTTTAGGCAGATTGATTTCTATCATCGAGTTCAAAACAAAATATGCACGGAGCACAGGGACTATAGGTGCAATGCCACCATGCATAGCACAGTAAGTCACTAGTTAAACCAAAGATTAGCGCCACATCGCGTCCGCCCCTCGCCTTATAAATCAGAGCCCGTGATTTAATATTAATGATGTTTTAACCTTAGTGATTTATTGACGATGGCCCAAACTTCAAGAGGAGGCGTCTCCCAGTGATTGTTGTTACAAAGAAATAAAAATAATTTGTGTAGGTATTCTTTATTTCGGACACAATCCATAAAGTGTTATTTTTTTTTTTACAGAACTCTGGTTAGTAAGCATGCATTTCATTAAAATTTCATGGCACAGTATTGAGACATGCACCCTGCAAATTTTTTTATACATTACGTTTACAAACTAACTTAATAAAAGGATTCTACAGGAGACAAAAACGAACCCCTTTTAGAAATTGATCCAAGCCCTCACGAATCTGTTAACGTAGTCAATAGATTCTTTGCAACCATAGGACAGAAACTAGCTGAAAATATCCATATCTTGGATACAAATGGAATATCTAAACAAGACCTAAGTGAACAAACATCAAATTCCTTTGTTCTGCTTGACACTGACGAAGAGGAATTACGTTCTATTATAATGAACCTGAAAGATGATTGCGCTGTGGGAATAGATGGTATCTCAAATAGGTTACTAAAGGCTGCAAATAGTGTGTTGACTCCTGTTATTACATAATAATGTAACCTGAGTTTCCACGTGGGAGTATTCCCCAGGCTCTTCAAAACAGCGCTCATACAT
Organism: Atethmia centrago; assembly: GCA_905333075.3. Taxonomy (NCBI): domain Eukaryota; kingdom Metazoa; phylum Arthropoda; class Insecta; order Lepidoptera; family Noctuidae; genus Atethmia; species Atethmia centrago. The sequence continues at coordinate 22,748,709 of HG995388.1, forward strand.
CCTATATTTAAGTCAGGGAATAGAGACAGTGTCAACAACTACCGACCCATTTCAGTCCTTCCAGCGATGTCCAAGATACTGGAAAAGCTGTTAAACAAAAGACTAACCAATTTCTTAAGAACCTTTGATCTGTTGTCGAAAAATCAATTTGGATTTATTCCTGGTCAATCCACAGAAGATGCTCTAAGAACATTGACTGAAACTATTGTTAAATCACTTGACAGTAAATCTAAATGTATCGGAGTATTCTTGGACCTCGCGAAGGCATTTGATACTGTCTCTACTCCCAAACTACTTGCTAGGATGGAAAACATGGGAATACGGGGTGTAGCCTTGGATATGTTCACTAGCTACTTAAATGGAAGAACTCAACGTGTAAAAATTGGCTCGTACGTTAGTGAAGAAGCTCAAATAACATATGGAGTCCCACAGGGAAGTGTACTTGGCCCCCCAATGTTTTTGATGTACATAAATCAACTGTGCAATTTACATCTCCACAATGCTAAAATTATAACCTTTGCAGATGACACGGCAGTATTTTTTCACGGGAGAACTTGGGATGAAGTAGCTGAGATCACAGAAAGTGGCATTAAGCAGATTATACACTGGCTTAATAAAAATACGCTGACAATAAACCTTAATAAAACTAATTATCTCACCTTCTCTATTACAAAATCTGGAGCGCCGGCACCAGATAAAATAAAAATAAGAGCCCACACCTGCTATAGTAACAACAGCAATATGTGCCACTGTACTCAGCTCGATCGAGTTGACAGGCTTAAATATCTAGGTGTCTGGGTTGATGAAAACCTTAACTGGCATCACCATATTGAACTTCTGACAAATAGGATTCGAAAACTAATGCCCATTTTTAAAAAGGTACGCCATTTAGACGATTTAAAAATTCTAAAAATTATTTAATACTCGCTATGTCAATCAGTGTTGGGATACTGCATTTCTGTCTGGGGAGGATCTCACAAGACATCTATTATTAAACTAGAAAGAGCTCAAAGAGCGGCAATCAAGGTCCTTATGTCCAAACCAAGGCTATACCATACGGCAAGACTTTACAAGGAAATTGATGTCCTCACTGTACGCCAATTGTTTATTTTGCGCAATCTTATTTATGCACACACCCATTTACCGACTAACAGCTCTCACATAGATAATAGAACAAGAAAAGACCTTGTATTCAAAACCATTCCACACAAAACAGTTTTTGCAAAAAGATTCCCTTATATTTTTTACTAGATTATATACTAGCTCCCTATATTTACAACAAAATGAGTAAAAATGTGCCGCTAAAGGAAATACGGCATTTTAAATTTAAAAAAGTAGCTACAAACTTGTTAGTTGTATTAAATTACCAGGAAACTGAAAACCTCTTAAGTGTTCCTGGGTAACCTACAACTACCAAGCAAATTATATACGAGTATCTACATGTCACATACATACATATATATCTGCCTACATACATATACACACACCCTAATACACAAGCACACACACGCCTCATACAAACATTCTAATACACGTAAATACATATACACACATCATAATACGCAAGCACACACACCTCTCATACTAACATTCAAATTTTTAATTTTTAATTTCTTTTATTTTTTACTACCTAATTGTAAAGTTAATTAAGTAGAAATACTTAGTTAACTTATTTATTACAATAATAACCGAAATTTGCACAAAACTATTTTTCGAGTAAAAAGATCAACCACGAATCGTTACTGTTACTTATAGCACGGGTACCTACCTAGTTTAAGTGACAGTGTTCATTTTTGTTAACAAAAATTTATTTGAACCAATAAACGTTATTATTATTATTATTATTCTACACCTTGTCAAATAATGTTTTCAATGCTGTTGGATCCTGTTGGAGCTTCAGCGCAACGGAAAAGTGAAAGGAAGCTACAAATTATTTATTCACAGTACATGGACTTTCAAGTATTATAATTATGCTACACAAGCAAATGTTGACATAATAATATTCTTAGCTCACAATAAGTGTAGTTTTTTTTTATAAATGACAGCTGACAACACGCATGGTGTTCCCTCTTGCTATTTTCTTCATGTTTCCACAGAATGGTTCCTCTTCTTCTAAAGAAAAGAAAGAAAATAAAAGAAAAATTGTCTATTCTGCAAAAACAAAGCGCATATTACAAAAAATAATATAAAATACACACATACAAAGTAGCCAAAAGCCTCGCAATCAAGCCATATAAATTTGACAATCCTGGCCATTGCGTGCTTCTCTCTTTCCCTGCGGATAGCCCCTTATGGGGTCATCTTTCTCTGTCGGTCTCCCTAAACCATTGTATTTAGTCTAATCTATATCTATACTAATATTATACATAAAGAGGTAAAATATATTATTATATATAAAGAAGTAAAATTTGTGAGTTTGTATCCCCTACATACAAACTCACAAATTTTAGTAATCTTCGTATATACTGATCCGATTCTGAAAATTATTTCACTAAAGGGAAGCTACATTATTGCCGAGAGTCATAGGATATATCGCCTATCCCTATTCTGCCCTGCTAAGCGTATCAAATTGTTAGTTCTATCTGCCAAATGTACTTTTTACAGGAAAGGCAAAAACGTGTTTTGTTGAATACCGACTATTTATGTTTTTGTGATAGTGTTTGAAGGTATATTATGATTGTTTAGACAAAAACTGTTTTAGTTTTGCTCATAATTAATGTATTCCCTTTCAATAGAAAATTGTTAGTTAATTATGATGTTAATCCTTTGTAACAGGGTGCTAAACGGCGGATAAGACAAACTGGAAACATGAGTTTGAGTTAGGACGTTTTTGTTTTGTAGGGACCTCTATAGAGGCTTGAGGAACAGGGTGTAAAGTTCACTCATCCTCCATAGAAAAGGGAGGATCCTCCGACCAGACGGGTGTCGTGTCTGGTAAGCTACCAGACACGACACCCGTCACGACACACGACGGTTGATGTCGGGATGTTGTATATATTCTAGTTGCGCTATAAACTCTGCTTGCGCGATGCAAATTTTGCGTGAAGTCAGTGTGCTGTGTAATTCGCATTTGGTGATATAGATGGCCGCCACATCACTCCCCTCCGGAGACCGGAGGTTGATAGTGGGCCGCGTCGTGTATCTTGCGATGCTTGCCAGTGCCAGATGTGGTTCCAGTGAGTCGGAATCGGTTGTCGCATAGTTCACGGTGGGTTGGAACTATCTGCGGTGATTCCCCAGCGGGTCGGGATGGCGCTGCGTTATGTTCCAGTGAGTCGGATGTGGTACAGCGCCGGGTTGAGTTGGCCAATGTTGCTGATGAGGCTGAGGGTGATGACCAGGTATGCGCGGTCGCTGCATGCTGAAGGTCAGGAAATCCGTTGAAGCCGTGGGTGCTGGCTGGCTGTGTGACTCGCCGCTCGAGAGCTTGAAGAAGTGATGATGATGACGTCACGCTGAAGTAGTTGCACGAAGGCTGCGCTGACGTTCATATTCGGGGACACCAGTATAGAGGCATGAGGAAAAGGGTGTAAAGTTCACTCATCATCTATAGAAAAGGGAGGGTCCTCCGACCAGACGGCTGTCGTGTCTGGTAAGCTACTGCCCGACGGTTGATGTCGGGATGTTGTATATATGCTAGTTGGATTTTGCGTGACGTCAGTGTGCTGTGTAGTTCGCATGTGGCGATGATGGCCGCCACACCTCAATAGTGTTGCTATAGTGCTAAATAAGCAAAAAAGTAAAAATACCTAAAAATGTCGGATAAGACCTTTATGCTTAGCAAAGCAGTATTAACATTGTCGCATGTGAAAATCAGCAACATTGCATATACGACAATGTTAATAGGCATAGGCGATATGTTATGTTAAAACAAGAAGTCGCAGGCAGAGGCTAGTTTATTCATATCGACGGTTAAAAGGTAATAAGGCATAAGAGACATTTTGGTCAATAAATGAGTTATGAATGCCATCCTACTTAAAAATAGAGATTAAGTAGGATAGCATTCATTACTCATTTTCGACCAAAATGTCGCTTATGCCTTATTACCTTTTAAGTAGGAAGCGGGGAAGAGCATGATATATTATGCTCTTCCCCGCTTCCTCCTATGAGTTACGCCGTCAGACGCGACCCGCTGGTGTCGGCCCCCACTTTTTGTTTATTGCTAATAAGCTATCGTAAGCTATCTACGGGCAAATTGCGTGCGCTGTAGGGGAATGCTCCACTTTTTCTTTACTTCCCTCTGACTTGCGAGTCTCAAAAAATATTAGTTTACTAAATAACGTTATAAAGGCCAATTTTAAAATGTTTTCTTCTACCCCAAAAGTATCGTAATTTTAAGTTAGTCATCACAGTTGGAGATGATGGAACCTAGCGTTAGATTTTCTTGGGCGTTGACAAAATGCGATTTTTTTGCATTTCAAAGTACGCTTTCAATTCAATTTAAAACAACAATTACAATTGGCATTTATGAAACGTCAGAAGCTAGTTGCACGGTTCCAATTGGTCATTGGATATGAGTCGGCAAAAACATCACGGTTACATTTTATATAAAAAATAATTGGGTTTTACAATGTTTTCGAATTACTGTGTTAAAAGGTACGGGAGGACAGCGTAGGCCTGTAAACAACTACCAGGTATTTAACAAAATAGAAAATAGTTTACAAATCTACAGTCCATTAAGCCTACAACGTTCTGCATTCACAAAATCTATAAGAATCTATATAAAATATTAATAAAATAGTAAAAATAAAAACTTAATTAAAACAAATGACATGATTGCCATTACAACTGTAACAAATCTGAAGTAATATCCTGTTCACAAAAGCCACTAACAAATAGCCTGGTACCTGGTACTTAAACAAAAAAGAAAATGGTCTAAAAATATACAGACCATTAAGCCTACAACGTTCTCACATTCACAAAATCTATAAGAATCTGTATAAAATATTAATAAAATAAAAACCTATTTGACTAAACCAAATGACATGATTGCCATCACAATTGTAACAAATCTGAAGTAATATCCTGTTCACAAAAGCCACTAACAAATAGCCAGGTACTTAGAAAATTGGAAATGACCAACAAATCGAAAGTCTACACGGAAGGCCTTTGCTACGCCTCAAATTGTTCGAATATTTATTCCGCGCGGGAATCAAAACTGCGATCAGTACATAGAATGTGATGCCTTCGTTTTACTGACTATATTAAGAAGATTTTTTACTGTTGCTATATGACCAGTAGTACCCACTATCTATGGCCCCAGTTAAGTGGTGCAGTGCTCCGGTTTAACAGCAAACACCTTTTTATTTATCTCGGCAGTTAGCACGCCACGGCGTGACGCTGGAGTGCTAAAAGCCACAATGGCTACGTCGTCTATCACGTCTCCGTGTTTTCAATAAATATTAAATACACGTGACGAACCTTTTATGCGATTTGGAGGGCAAGTTTTGAGGAGCATTTTCTAGTGAAGATAATGATAAAGATAAATTATATATATATTTGTTCAAACATGTGTAACATGATACATGAATATAGTACTTATAGGTATAGATGAAAACAATATTTAAATTAATGTCAGTCAGTGCAAAATATAGTCAATAATTCAATATACAATCTGTAAGTACAAAATGTGTACTGACTCTGATTGTATATTGAATTGCCGGCCGGATGTGACTGCACCCAAAGTCTATAAATCTCACGTCTATTTCTATCGGAACTTGTGTTGCAACACAGTTCCGATAGAAATAAACCTTTCGACTCCTTGGTTATAAAGAAGGATCAATTTTTGAAATACAGTGTGTTGGTAACAGAAAATTGTGATCATATTTAAGGGTGTGGTACAGACCATCAAACTGAACAACTGTCTCCATGGACCCAACGTCATAATCGAGAAAAAATATCAACTGTCCCATACAAAACTTAAATACCTATTCGATCCAAATGTATGGGACGACTGATTTATTTATCTGATCAACTAACCTAAAATATCAACTAACCTACTCGTCCCAAACGTACGGGACGGCTGCTTTATTTGAGAGCGGTTTTGTGCTGGTCTAATAGCACTCTACCTCATCAAAATCGGTTCGATATTAGGAGTCGGTACTCATAGGGTCAAGGTAGGTTTGGAAACGCTAACAAATAGATAGACTTTCGCGATCAGCAGGCTTAGCATGACGCTTTTTATTTCTACAAAGAATATACACAGCTCTTTCTACACAAAGTGGCATTTCGATTCTCAATTTTTGACATCGCGCGTAGAAATTCTTCTACATAAAAAAGTACCTAGACAAAGATCGTTAGAAAGACAAAATGACAGATTGTAGAAGGATTTTTACGGTGCGATGTCAAAAATGGAGAAACGAAATGTCACTTTGAAAGAGTTGTGTCTATTCTTCGTAGAAATAGAAAGCGTCATGCTAAGCCTGCAGGTATATATAGAGAATGTATCAGATACGTGTGGTCTTATCAAAAAATCTTTCTCCATGGGATCAACATGGTATTCGCGACAAAATAATCAGCCGTCCCATACATTTGGATCGAGTAGGTATAAAAGTTTGTGGGTATCGATTTTTTTATAGGGCACTTGATAATGTTTTCGTATATTATTTTAAAAATGTTGAATAATGACATTCTTGAAAATAAATTAGTTTCTTTTTGAATATCGCAACGTTTTCCTTAACGTACCTCTTACCTGAAAATGAGAACGACAAACTCACGTAGTTATGTCGTCACGACGTTCTTACAAACTTAAACATAGCCTTTAATATCAGGGAGAAGTGTCTACTCTTACAACAAACAAACAAATGAAATAAATCAAGAAAGAGAGAGATAGAAGGAAAACTAAGGAAAACTCCAATTGTCACAATTACAGCATTGCATTGCGTGGCGTCTATTATAAATCGACCAGGTTTTGTCTGTGATTCTGCTGTCGTACAAGATTAAATTTACTATGCCGAAAGGAATACTTATCAACAAATTTTTCAGTGTTGTCCTGCAGGCTTAGAATGACACTCTCTATTTCTTCGAAGTATAGACACGGCTCTTTCTATACAAAGTGACATTTCGTTTCTCAGTTTTTGATATCTCACCATAGAAATCCTTCTACAATCTGTCATCATTTCTACGGTGGGATGTCAAAAAAGGAGAAACGAAATGTCTCTTTGTATGGAAAGAACCGTGTCTATTCTTCGAAGAAATAGAGAGTGTCATGCTAAGCCTGCAAGATAGGATTCCCAGGCCGGGCAAAGATTTATTGGGTTTTTTGGTTTTGCCCGTAATCTGGTTTTGTGCCCAGTTGATGGCAATATGCTCGCCCCCTATTACAAGGAACTTAAACATAACTGGCGAAATGTGGGTGTATATATGGTATGCCTCTGCCTAGCTCTTCGGAAAATACAGGCTGATATTATGTTATTTCTTGCAGAATGTCCCTCACATATTGATAATATTATGATTCAGGAAAGAATGTGACTCGTCAATAAAACTTGCATAATCAGCATAATGGACCAACGGAAAGTCAAAAGGTTTATGCCCTTTTGACTAAGTGCACGTAGTTATACCTAATTTAATTGCCTTAATATTGTATTATAACTGTCTTTTCTTTAGTATTGTTCGTCGAGACGTTGAGCTCCTTTTCTTTTTTTTTTGAGGGTGGGAAATCATCAAATAACTTCTCCCGCTCTGGGCGGAGCGGAAGGGTGTGTCAGACTCTTACTGACTAAAACCCACCCGTATTCCTTCCTGTTGCCTGTGTTGCGGGGGCCTCGGTGACCCATAAGTACCTTCCCGCGACCCCGGCAGGCATCGGCCCTAGTGGACCCCTACCTATGCGCTGACGACATCTCTTTGAGGCGCGCGTGGAATACAACGCGCCGTCGACCCGAGCCTGGTCCTTACCGGACGGTGAGCTACCCATTGCTCACCGTCCGCAAGCCCGCGCCGCCTACGGTGGCCGGAAATCCGCCCGGGATTCCCGACGCCCTGGGCGTCTCCTGCGGCGGCTAGGGACGAGAGGGCGCGAAACTTGCCTTTCCCTCAACCGTCCCGCCTCCTCCTTCGCGAGCATTACTGCTTCGCAGAAGGAGGTGACGGTTGCCCATGCCCTCTCGCTCCGTACCATGGCCTGAACCAGGGCCGGACGCGAGAGGTCTCTGCCGCCGATCGCCTCCACGAGGACACGGCGGTGCTCCGCCCACGTTGAGCTCCTTAAGGCACTGACAAGACCCAAATGAAAAAAATTGGCTTCTCTAAAGAAAAAAAATTGCCGAATCTATATAGTTTGTGGTAGCGGAAAAAATATATGTTAATTTTGAACATATTTCTAAGAACTTGGTTGTTACCAAAACACGATTTGAAAAAAAAAAGATCGTTACAAACTAACGTTAAACTAACCTCTTACCTTGAGTTCCAAACCAAAATATCTGTAATAAATATCAACAAACGTTACGTATTTAATTAATAACAAGAACTTCTTATTTGAATGCAGAACTTGGTTGTTTTTTATTTTCGATTACTCAACTTAATTTTGAGCAAATAGATAATTGCTTCATATTTTGCAATAAATTACAGTCTGACAGTGACCGCGGTTTAGGTGTTGTCAGCGTCTTAATTGACTTAATATTGTATTACACATCTCCTTTATTTGGTATTGTTTGACGAGTCGTTGAGCTCCATAAGTCCTGAGTTGAGCTACACGATTACTGACAAATGCACTGACTGGACAGGTCCACTCAAAATCTGTGTGGTTCTCAAAAGACCATTTCAGACACTAATCTAAACACATGATCCAACCAAGATTATGCCATGTTCGGACTTTGAAAGAGACTGACCGCTGAGTTTGTTTTACCATTTCATCTCAGGGGTAGTCAGATAGGTAATGTCGACACCATCTAGCCTATCTTTTGTTTTTTTTTTTTTAATAAGACTTGTAGATAAAAATGATTCGGATATCCTATTTACAGAATAAACAATTTCATTGCATTTATTTTTAAACGTAACTTCGTTCATCAGTATTCTGATCCGGTATTTATGAACAGACAGACGTAGAACACTTATTAGATGTAAAAGAGAACGTATGTTATTTATACCGTTGCTCGCCTTACAGGGCGGCAGATAAACATCACAGAGAGGCGCTAAAACAATAGCTGGTGACAAGGCGGTGATAATTGCATGACGTCACGCGTTAAGCTACGGTTTCCTAGAGGAGTGGTGGCCGCCACATCACATAATCAGCCTATAATGTTCCCACTGCTGGGACACAAGCCTCCTCTCTGAGAGAGGGAGTGGGCCGCAATCCACCAAGCGGGCCCAGTGCGGGTTGGTAAATGTCACATGTTTCTAAATTTTTGGTTCTAACCAAAAATTCGAAGACATGTCGGTTTCCTCACGATCATTTTCTTCACCGTTTTGAGAGCAGTGGTGATGAAATAATTTACACAAAGTTCATGCCATCATCTGCCTGGGTTCGAATTTACCGGCGCAGGCCGCCACATAGCGTCCACAATTTACCGGTGAAGGCCGCCACGTAGCGTCCACAATTTACCGGTGAAGGCCGCCACATAGCGTCCACAATTTACCGGTGAAGGCCGCCACGTAGCGTCCACAATTTACCGGTGAAGGCCGCCACATAGCGTCCACAATTTACCGGTGAAGGCCGCCACATAGCGTCCACAATTTACCGGTGAAGGCCGCCACATAGCGTCTACAATTTACCGGTGAAGGCCGCCACATAGCGTCCACAATTTACCGGTGAAGGCCGCCACATAGCGTCCACAATTTACCGGCGAAGGCCACCACATAGCGTCCACAATTTATCGGCGAAGGCCGCCACATAGCATCCACAATTTATCGGCGAAGGCCGCCACATAGCGTCCACATTTACGGGCGAATGACGTCACTGAAACATTAATAATGAAAGTAAGTTGGTGGAGCTGCATTGACTAACCGCTGGACTAGGCCCTTTAGCGCAGTGATGGGTTGGCTAAGATCAAGAATCATCCCAATAATCCTTTCCTCCAGCATGTGCATTCGCGGCACAAGGCATACATTTAAACCAATAGCCAAGTTATACGGGTTCGACGATGGAGCAGCCCTACCTAGACAAGGCAGATGTGAATGCGGCCGACGAACTGACAAGACGTCGATTGAAAAAAATGCGATGGATAAATGAGCTTGTTTTATTAGTTAATTAATTAATACTTGGACAGTGCTGCAGATATAGATCACTTTGTATTGTATTTCATTAATTAAACAAGCATAATGTTCACGTGTGAACGTAAGTTGGTGTGTTTTCCTAGAGACCGTTTTTTAACACCGTAAAGTTAAACCCTGCTGCCTTCATTTCCATGACAGCCATCACTGCGGCGGCCACTGCTGTTCTAGGAAACCTTGGCTTAAGTCCTCATGGCACTGTGTGTGACTGTTTCTACACTGGTAAGGTGCTATGACAAGGTAAGCTATCTTCCACGATAGATGGAAGGGCTAATGAAAACGACTATGCTGAAGACAAGCAGTATGATAAACTGCTTGCTAATGAGTGTATTTCTCTGTAGTGGAGAATCAACTGGAGCCTAAATCCATGCCAGATGAAAGATACAAGACGAAATACTGCAGGATGAAATCAAATTGAGTCAGGGTGCTCGCACACGTCAGGTTTTTTTTAGAGCCGATTATCGGGCCAATTCAAATTCTATACATACACATACTAGATTTGTAGGACTTGTGCGTTGCACTATTGCTATCGCTACCTTCTATTTTTCTCCTACATAAATCGGTCACGGATTATCGGACGTGGGCGTGCAGCTTCAAGAGTGAGACAAGACTAAAATTCTGTCTACTTTATTTCTTACTATCGGCTCGTCCATCCGCACGGGTATAATTAACTGTTGTGCACAATTTCTGAGTGGGGTAACCTAACAAAAAGTACTAAGCTTGCATTGATAAGGATAGTATTTCATTAATATTATTAAGTACCCTTTGTATATTTTAAGACGCTGGCAACACCTAAACCGCGGTCACTGTCAGATTGCATAGAAAAGAAAGAGGAGCGCGATGACACAACGCTTGTAATTTATTGCATAATATGAATCAATTATCTATTTACTCAAAATTGAGTTGAGTAATCGAAAATAAAAAACAACCAAGTTCTGCATTCAAATAAGACGTTCTTGGTTTTAATTAAATACGTAACGTATGTTGATATTTAATACAGATATTTTGGATTAGATCTCAAGGTAAGAGGTTAGTTTAACGTTAGTTTGTATCGAGATTTTTTTTTTTCAAAACGTGTTTTGGTAACAACCAAGTTCTGAGAAATATGTTCAAAATAAACATATATTTTTTCCGCTACCACAAACTATACAGATATGGCAATTTTTTATCTTAAGAGAAGCCTATTTTGGTCAATTGGGTCTTGTCAGCGCCTTAACATATTTTATAGCCTATTCCCATCTGGAATAATATACCTTTCAAATGGTGAAGAATTATTTAAGTAGGGCCTGTGGTTCCGGAGATTACCCTACACATATACACAAACTCACAAAATTATCTCTCTCTTTATATTATTAATATCTATTAATAAAAATAAATTAAAAAGCGTTTATTCGTAGTAAAATCCAATTAACAAAAAAATTACTTCTGCCAAACTGCAAAGAAGTTTGTTTGCATCATCATCTGCCTAGCCTTTTCCCAACTAATTTGGGGTCGGCTTCTAGTCTTACCGGATACAGCTGAATACCAGTATTTTACATGGAGCGACTGCCTATCTGACCTCCACAACCCAGTTACAGGGTAACACGATACCCCTTGGTAAGACTGGATGTCAGACTTTCGAGGTTCTGACGACCCGTAACGACTGTCAAAGATCTACAAGTAACAGCCGGAACCAACGGCTTAACGTGCTTGCCGAGGCATGAAGGAGTCTTGGTATGTAAAGATGGTCACCCATCCACGGACCAACCGCGGCAAGCGTAGCTTAACCTGATCGATCGACCCGTGCGGCTGTTATTACTTAGCCACAAGCCCCTCAACCCATAAAGCAGTTTGTTTGCAGATGTAGCTCCCATATAAATTTTATATTTTACCTATTATGATTTATTTATTGCACATTGTAAAGCTAGGCCAGCAAGGGCAGCAAGGGCAGCAAGGGCCGGCAAGGGAGGTAACCTAAAAAAATACCACTTTGTCAGTGTGATTAATATGTATAACCATGACAAATTACAACTTTCTAGTACTAAGCGTCTCTGAGCTAAAGCGGAGACAGACAGACAGACGGCGCGCGGAAATTCGAAAGGATTACTGAGACCCCTGGCAACACAGGCAACGGAAGGAACACGGGTGGGTTTTAGCCAGTAAGAGTCTGACACACCCTCCTAACAGAGCGGGAGAAGTTATTTGATATTTCTTTTTTTTTATTAAAAAAAAATACAGACAGACGGACATAACGTAACAACTATAAGGGTTCCTTGTTGATTACGGAACCTTAAAAGAGTTAACTTATGAGTCCATGACCCTTCTAGCTTCTGCATAGATAAACAAAGATCATGGTAGATTGTTGATTGATTGGCCTAGGAAACGCTGGCGTGATGATCTAGAGGAGTTCATGGGAGATTCGCCGGAAAAGGTAACATTCAGGAACGAGTGGAAAACTGTGGGACAATCATCTGGGGTTTGCCCAGCAGTGGGACTATGCAGGTTGAAAATAATGGAAGATTGTTTATTTTTTTTTGAGATTTTACGAATAAACGAAAGGAATCAGCTTACGTGCAAGTAAGGAGGAGACAGCATAGGTATATAGGATATTAATAATCAAAGACATAGCAAGTCAGATCACTGAAACGACACAGCGGCTAATGAATTTTCCGTGTAGCAATAAGTTGAACGACAGTGTACGCTGCCGAGACCCGAGACGCAAATGAAACGTCCTAATCTCAGGGGCATTCATTATGCTATCATCTTTAGGGTGCGCGCGTCCATGATCCTCATATGATTACATATATCATTTTATATCGGTAAGCATTACTTCTTAAAGTCGAGATAATGTAACGGTTTTATTACTTTGAAATAATTAATATTACATCAGTTGATTCACGTAAAATATATTTATTTTGTGTACTTCATAGTACACCAGAAATATACATTACAAAACATAAATTAAACACCGCAAACCAAACAATGGGTGGCCTTATCGCTATCTGCGATCTCTTCCTTGGAAGGAACCGTGATTGCCTAGACACGAATTGGGGTGGACATTGGCGCAAATAAAAAGTATGTAAATACAATTATATTTTATTGGATACACAGAAATATTAATATGCTTTATATTAGATACATCGATATCTATAAATATACTAAAGAGATTTGCTTGCAAACACCGAAATGTAATCAAATTATCCAATCCTATATTGAAGACACGGTAAGATTTTGGATCGCACTGTCATCTCATTTTGTTCTACAGATATATCGAAATTCATAAGAATCAAATGTTGCGTTGTCTCGCTACAGCGATTTAATTTAATAATGGGTACACATATGTGAAACGTAATATGAAATGTAACATACGTTGAATCGAACATGCCGTCCAAATATACACACATAATATATAATGTAGTTAATATGAAAATACAACAACTAACTAGGCGATTTTTTTTCAACGTATGTTACATTTTAACATGCGTTTTGGCAGCAATTTTGACGGATGTCGAAATTCATAAGAATTTAATGTTTCGTTGTCTCGCTACAGGCAGCGGTTTGGTTTAATGATGGCTACACATAAAGTGAAACGTAATCCGAAATGTAACATACGTTAAAACGAACATTGCGGTCCGAATATAATTTAAGTAATGTAACATGAAATACAAGAACTAACTAGGCGATTTTTTTTCAACGTATGTTACATTTTAACACGCGTTTTTGCAGCAATTTTGACGGATGTCAAAATTCATAAGAATTTAATTTTTCGTTGTCTTGCTACTGGCAGCGGTTTGGTTTAATGATGGGTACACATAAAGTGAAACGTAATCCGAAATGTAACATACGTTAAAACGAACATTGCGGTCGGAATATAATATAGGTATGTGATGTAACATGAAATACAACAACTAGGCAAATCTGTTTCAACGTGCGTTACATTTCAAATTGCATTGATATGCAATGCAACTTGAAATGTGACACACGTGTTGAGAGCAATTTGGACGACACGTTGGATTCAGCGTATGTGTACCCACGATGGCATAATACCAGCGCAATTAACAAAAACTGTGGGACGAAACATAAGTTTAATTGGCGTAATACATCTTACTAATGCAATTTTTTTTTTCACAAAAGCGTCACATTGCTTTGTCGCCGCGAAGGATAATGTTCGGTCTTTTGGCAAGTACTTTCTATCTTCAATCAAGAAATAGTGATTTTATTTTATTACTTATTTTGTTGTGCTGCTTACAGTTCAAGCATGTCGCGATGGCCCAGTGGTTAATGTCGTGATGACCCAGTAGGTAGTTAAGGCCGCGCTTCTCATGCATGATTGTTCAAATCGCACAAATAATAATTGAAAGAGGTCTGATAATAATAGTTTTCATGTCTGTTATTTTTCATGTTTATAATAAAGTTGTTTTATTACCTAGTATTCAATTATTTGTGATTTACCTTACCGGTCATTTTATTTTTTGTAAATTTGTGTAGACATTGGTGCCGATTCCCTTGTTCACAAACTAAACTAAATTTAAGTTCAGTGCATCTTTTTCTTTCTATTTCATTAAGAAAAGGACAGAAGATAAATTTTAGTTTAGTTCTGTCAAATTAATCAGCGCCTGTCACTACTCCATACAAGTTTAGACGTGATTAAAAACTTGCCTACTAAAATTACGTCAATTTACGTCAAGCGCTGATTAATTTGACAGGACTAAACTAAAAATGATCTTCTGTCCTTTTCTTAATGAAATAGAAAGAAAAGGATGCACTGAACTTAAATTTAGTTTAGTTTGTGAACAAGGGAATCGGCACCATTGTGACTTAAAACATCGCCTTGGATGAGTGTGTAAAGGTGTTTTAATTGTGCTTTGAATAAATAAAACCGGCCAAGTGCGTCTCGGACAAAGCACAATGAATTGTTCCGTAGTTGGGAAGTTGAGATGAATTTATCCCAAAAACAAATGTAACATTGTAGTTGAAAAACATGTTCTCCCACACATCGATATATGTCACGGTCAAATGTCCAACTGCAAATTTAAGTTGATCGACTATTACTCGTTAACTTGTAAAGCCTACTTAGCTGTGATAGTTTTCTTTTTAATTTCATTATACGTACCTACTACTGCCATTAATTAGTCTCTGAGCTTCATCGGGGACAGACAGACGGACAGGGTGAAACTATAAGGGTTCCTTGTTTACTATGGAACCTTAAAAAATAAATAAATCAGGACAAGTACCAATGTGATTTTCAAATCAAAATAGGTACTTTTAAGTTTACTTCACAGTGGAAAAGAGATAAAGCTATACCCTCTGTATAGCTTCATCTCATTCTCACACTGATGTAAAATAATACTGCTATAAGAGGCGGTGGTTGCCCCCCCTGGTTTCCTCACGATTTTTTTCCTTCACCTATATGAGTGGTGTCCAAGATAAACTTAAAAGTACCTATTTTGATTTGAAAGTCACATTGGTACTTGTTCTGATTTATTTATTTTTGTACTTAGGTATATTGAATATAAGTCTGAAATCACCAACCCGTCTTGAGCAAGCGTGGTGATCAACGCTCCTGGCTTCTTCGTGTGAGAAGCTTTTGCCCGGAACAATAATAGGCTGGTATTATTTATTATTTTTTCAGTATTGGAAAAGTGCCAACCCTAGAACAACGCACGCCCGCGTAGGGCGCGGTCCGCCGGGACCCGCCGGACACGACTCCGCCATTATGACGTCATCAGCGAACAGGGAAGTGACGAAGTATCTACTGTAGGAAGAAACACGGACAGTGAACTGGAAGCGCGGGAGACACGGCTAGGGTGAGGTTTTAGTCAATAAATAAATTCAAAATAAGAATGTTTGTTTTATTTTTGTTACAATTATACTATAAAATATACAATGATATGATTGGTGGAAAAGCCCCATCCATCCCTGTAATACGAGTACAACTAGGTACTTACTACTGATGAATTCCTCGTACATATAAAAAATCGAATTTAGAACATTTCTAATTCGGATAATAATAATAATTATTTATTTATTTCTCAGTTTATGGTACATTGAGATCTTAAATTGAACATTGTTTCACATAAACTACCATTGCTGGTGTAGAAATATTAATTATCAAGCTAGGTACATGCGGATAGAACCAGGTACATTATACAAATATTATATAAAATTATGTTTTGTATTAAGTTTGCAAAAATTCAATAATTTTAGTGACAAATTAAAAGACTGGTTATATTACAAACTTCATTATTTATAATGTCAAAATATTAATATTTAAAAATCAAAAATATAAATCATAACGTCGAAAAAATAAATCATAAAGTCAAAATATAAAAGGAAATGTCAGAATAAAAATTACAATGTCATTGAATTCATAATAATGTCAAAGTACCAATGTCATTATTAAGATCTTATTAACAATGTCAAAAAGTATGATTTAAAAATTCATTGACGGAATAAAAACACATGTCTAAGAGCCAAGCAAACATCTTACATTTAAACTTATTAACTGGTAACATTCTCAGGGCAGGTGGTAATTTATTATACATTTTAATTGTCATACAACTGGCATTTCTACCGTATAATTGCAACCTCTGAGCAGGTACTAGTAATTTTCCGGCATTTTTTTTGTTCAGTCTTTCGGAGACTTCTTCATTCAATTGAAACAAATGCTGGTATTTTTTTACAAATAGACAGACTTCTAAAATCCGGATCGAACTGGATTTTGAATTTGGATCGGATGCAATGCGCAAACACTCTAAAGGCTCGTGCAGACTAGCGCGATATCGCGAGCGCGACAGGCAGCAATATCCTTGTCACGCCCACGATATCGCCCCAGTCTGGGGGAGCCTTAACGCCACGTGCCTAAGTAAAACATGTTGTTCTCAGCATCCTCAGTGCTCGTTATATGCACAAATCAAATCAAATCAAATTATTTTATTCCACTTAAACCTACATGGGCACTTATGAAGAAGCTAGGTGCACCAAGGTTCTTTTAAAAATAATTGTCTTTTACATTTTTTTTTTCAAATTACAGAGTTAATAGGTATGGGAGGACAGTTTAGGTCTATCAAGAAGTACCAGGTACTTAACAAAAAATAAATGGTCTACAAATCTAGTCTATTAAGCCTACAACGTTCTCACATTCACAAAATATTACTGAAACTTTGTAAAATATTAATAAAATAATAAAAACTATGTACATAACCAAATTACATGTTTGCCTTTACAACTGTAACAAGTCATACTGGCTATGGCCAGCGAGGCGATTGTTTAACGAGCTCGCCACAAGTGCGCAACGAAATCGCCTCGAGAGCGCAACGAGATCGCCACGAGTGCGCAACGTGTAAACAATCCCGTCGCCGGAAACACGCTCGCAAATCGCCAGTGTGATAAGGCCTAAATTAGTATCCTGTCCACAGCATCATCATAAACATAATGTCCTCATGACATCCTAGTCATCTTACTAAAACTCGCTATGACCCCTGAGTTACCTTTGATCCTGAGTTTATTTCGCCATTCCTTCTCAGGGGTAGTCAGGTAGGAAATGTTGACTCCATCTACCTTATTTTTAAATATTTTTAGGGTTCCGTACCTCAAAAGAAAAAAACGGTACCCTTATAGGATCACTTTGTCGTCTGTCTGTCTGTCAAGACCCTTTATCTCGGGAACGCGTGGTGGTATCGAGTTGAAATTAAAACCATATACTCAGGTCTACAGTCCCTTGAAGCTGTGAAAAATCATAATTCTAAGTTAACGTAAAAAAAAGATACGGCCGTTTATGCCGCAAAAAAAGTATATTTCGACACTTGGGAATCAAAATTTATAGGGTACTTTCCGTTGACCTAGAACTATGAAATTTGGCAAGTAATATCGTCTTATACTACAAGTACAGGAAATAATCTGAAAACTATACATTTGTAATTACCTAAATCATAAAAAAATATAGTCTTTGTTTAATACCTACAAATTTGTACGGAACCCTTGGTGGGCGAGTCCGATTCGCACTTGTCCGGTTTTTTTTTAATATGACGAATAAAAGTGATTCCGATAACCTATTTACAGAATTCAAAAATTTCATTTCTTTTCATTATGTAGCGAATTTTCACGGCCCGTAGGTATGGGCTGTTCCAAAAGTATATTACGAAAATGTAAGCAAGAGAAGCAGAAAACGTAACTGTGAATGTCAATCTATTCAAACTCAAACTCAAAACAAATTTCAAATAAACAAATTACATAAACCTTTGAATTGTCAAGGGCCGACTCCTTGACAATTCAAAAGTTCCTGTAATTGGAAAGTCAGAAAGATGAAGCTAGTTGCCCATTCCGAAGCAGCAGGTTCCTATGGAGAAGAACGTGCAAGAAACTCCGGTGTTTTGTTTTGATAATTTGAATGCCTGACATTCTAATTTTAGATTACCAAGATGTGTGTTCTGTTTGACAAGGTTAATTTTATAACCTCAATTTTCGTCGACGATTTTTCCTGAAATTTTATAGTGATGGGTATTTAAACAATAATTGTTGGAAATTTGGTGAGATATAGGTAAAGTTGAAACCTTCTAAATAGAGAAGAATGTGTAGGTAACTAATTCCCTGTAGTGAGTGATTCCGTAAGAATTTAACATGAACAAGGTGTGTTTACAATTTCATCAGATAGGTACTTTTTGGAACAGACATTATGTTACATACCTACGTGGAGCAGACATTATGTTACATACCTACGTGGAACAGACATTACCTATGTTACATAACTACGTGCCTACGTGGTGGGATCCATTGTGATTATTCGTTTTTTCATGTTATTGGATGACGAAAAGTCGACGGCCCGTCAGGGAGCCTACTCCCTAAACACTAAATCCGTAGTTTCGGCCAAAGTTACGGACGTTTCCTACTCCGTATCACCTACGGCCATAAGATTACTTCGGAGCCTGAACTGAGAATGAATGACAAAAAGATTTGACAGTTGTCCCTACTCGCAATGTGTTAGTGCCCGTTCGAAAAATTGAATTTGTCACTTGTTTTGACGGATCAACTACTTTCGGACGGGAGCGTATCTTCATTGGCGGACTTAGAGAGTAGTCCGGTGATGTGGAGTAGTTACCGCCGCTGCCGCCGCCTTGGGGTGTCTGCAATACCAGTGACATAACAGATGCGTTTCTAACCTAGAGAAAGAGTTCAAATGTTTCTGGGTGTGCATATATCCCGTGCTCACGATGACCACATCTGTTTACCGCCACTTTTTGTGTCGACAAATAAAACTACTTATAGCAGCCGAGTGCCAGTGATGACAGATTGGAGGATCCCCCCAAATTTGGGAGTTTTTTTTATGTTATGGGGAGAATTGGGGGACCAATATTTTTGGGGGGGTATTTGGAGAGAGAAAATTGCGTGTGGAGAGAATCGGGGGATTTTTATTACCAAAACTGTAATCCGGGAAAAGCCACGGCTCGCCGTGATGATTAAATTGGTAGTTTCAAAATACATTTAGCGCAGCGTTATCAATTACGTTTGTACAGCTTCCGGCTGTTTCTATTTTATAATTTTTATCACTCTTTGACACGAAAGAAAATATTACCAACACAAGTTATTAAAATCTTCAGGCATCCAATTAAATAAATAAATATTACTGAAATAATATAAAATTGTATTTCATTAAAATAAATATTTGTCCATTTGTGGGGGATTTTTTCTTCAAAACCTACATTTTGGGGGGATTTTGGGGAAGGTTTGGGGAGAACGCGAGCCGGTCATCTGGCAACACTGCCGAGTGCTGCAACTCTGCAAGCAGGAATAGTCCTTACGATCATTCTGTACGGACCCGAGATAGTACCTGTAGGTCAAAAGTACTCTGTGCTGTAGGTAATCACCCGTAATCTCACTAAACTTGATGCTTTTGTTTTTCCTACCTAGTTATTAATTTCATAGTTAGCTTGTGGCACAATTATTACATTTATCAGGTATGCGGTGCTAACCTATAACAAATTGTTACAATAACCTTAGATTTCAGTAAAACATTATTTTAATTGTTGGTCGGCGAATAAAGAAAAAATAAAAATAATCCCGTAGGTAATTCTCTAACCCTTTAAACCAAAACAGCAATGAAACACCAAGCGGGTGGCAAAAATAGGTACCTATGTAGTCCTGTGGTTCTAGTCCTTCCCCAGTGAGCTCCTTCACAAAGAGCTAGTCTCTCTGAAAAAGTTTATTGCCAAATTTGATGCAAATAGCGGTGGAATTAATTAAGTATACCATGCCAAAATTTTTAACATTAAAATTAGACTTAAGAAAATTAGAATAAGTAAAATTAGACTAAAACAAAGCAATCGTCTCTCGTGCTGCCATCTGTCGTGACTTTGGTACAACTAATAAATTTATGTCAGCGCCATCTGTTATTTTATGCACGAAACTGTTAGAACCAGACTAGACGATTCTATAGAAGTTCTCCTAGTCGACAATAGATAGCACAAAGTTTAAACTTTGGTCAAATTCTGAAAAAAGAAAATGTTGACTAAAAGAAATTCAGGTTTGAAAGAAAAATCAGTACACCCCAGAATATATTTATTGATATTTATACTGATTCACAGCTTCTCTCCTTTTACAGATTACTATATTTTCGTTTATACATTCGCCCATAGATGGCAGTAATTAAAAGATTGTAAATTGCTTGGTTCATCATTTAGAGTACGCCACCTGTGCTTTCTTACTGAAATCACAAACAAAGAATAAAATAAAATCATGGCTACTCGGGCTGCTACAATCAAATTCAAACTATCGAGTTGGCTTGCTCAAAACGTGGCTACATCAGAAATTCGGACCGTTTCATCATCTGCCTAATCTTTTCCCAACTATGTTGGGGTCGGCTTCCAGTCTAACCGGATGCAGCTGAATACCAGTATTTTACATGGAGCGACTGCCTATCTGACCTCCACAAACCAGTTCAGTTACTGGGTTTAATACCCCTTTTTTTTTGGGTGGGAAATCATCAAATAACTTCTCCCGCTCTGGGCGGAGTGGGAGGGTGAGTCAGACTCTTACTGGCTAAAACCCACCCGTATTCCTTCCTGTTGCCTGTGTTGCCAGGGCCCTCGGTGACCCTTTAGTACCTTCCCGCGACCCTGGCAGGCATCGGCCCTAGTGGACCCCTACATTTGTGCTGACGACATCTCTTTAAAGTGCGCATGCATTACAATGCGCCGTCGACCCGGGCCTGGTCCTTACCGGACGGTGAGCTACCGCAGTGCCCACCGGGATTCCCGACGCCCAGGGCGTCTCCTGCGGCGGCCAGGGGCGAGAGCGCGCGAAATTTGCCTTTCCCTCAACCGTCCCGCCTCCTTCTTCGCGAGCATTACTGCTTCGCAGAAGGAGGTGACGGCTGCCCATGCCCTCTCGCTCCGTAACACAATACCCCTTGGTAAGACTGGTTGTCAGACTTTCGGGCTTCTGACTCCTCGTAACGACTGTCAAAGATCTACAAATGACAGCCGGAACCAACGGCTTAACGTGCTTTCCGAAGCACGGGGTATGTAAAGATGGTCACCCATCCACGGACCAACCACTACAAGCGTATCTTAACCTGATCGATCGACCCGTGCGGCTGTTATTACTTTACTCTATTAGCCACAAGGGCCGCAGACCGCTTATAAGTACATATTTCGGTATAATAAAATATATATAAATTATGTATTTTTCGTGTAGTTACCTACGACAGGTACACCTCTGCCCAACTTTTCGAGGAAACATGGCGCAATGTTATGTTATGTTTTTTTTTGTATATCTGAATCCAAAACCTACAGCGGCCAATGTATGCCAATGCCGAGCTTAAACAAGTTCAATATTTTCACGGCCATTACTTAGGTAGGTACCTTCATTTCTCAACTAGGAAAGGAACCGAAAAATACAGATGTTCTGGGCCTTAAGCTTAAGAATGAAAGTCAGTTTTCAGACAAATCCAATTGATTAGTAGATATTAAACACGTCTTAGAAACTAGTGTTAGTACCTTACCTAATCTATCAGAGGAACAAGATATTAACATTATATATTACTAAACGACAGAGGCATGGCATGTAGACGTATCCAATGTCCCAGTTTGGAATTGTCCCATCTATCTGCTATAGCATTCAGGATGCTGTTGGGGTTACGTGTACGCGTACTCTGCGCATGATAGAGGCACATTGCTTGCGCATGATGGCGGAACATCGTTTGCGCCATGATGGCAGCACATCGCTTGCGCATGATGGCGTGGTTTAAAACTACGAAATAACAGTGACCCTTTTAGCTACAGATATATTTCTATTACAGCATGGTGGGCACGCGAACCCAAAAGATTTTCCTCTACCAGAAATCACTCAACGTGCCTAAAGAAGTGTTCACTTCAAAAATTCGAAAGTAAGTTAGTCGAAAGTTTGACAAGATTCCAAGATTTAGGCAGGAGTCCGGCCCACAGGAGACTGGCCCGGACTCCTGCGTAGAGCCATAAACATGCTGCTGAGGAGTTTGTTGCGCCACTTCGGGTGGCCACTTAGGGCGGGCGTTTTTGGGGGACTGTCTTAAGTAACTTTGATATTCGAAAAGTGCTGATTCTCAGCCTAGTTTGAAGAAATGACTTTTGATTTTGATTTCGTAGACGTAGCAACCGACAATCAGTCTTCCATACATACCTAAATACAAACAGGTGAGCGTGTGTTTAGTGACTCTCGTCTGCGCGTGATCAGAATTCGTCCACGGTTCACGATATTATGGCAACCAGTGAGAACCTCACGTAATAATGTTACGACATGTTGTGTGCTTGCGTCGCGTCAATTACGACTTGTGTGTACTGCATCTTAATACTGCACTAGTTTAATTTATAGCGGAACTACGATTACCTGTACATTTCCGTCATAACAATCACTGGCTCGGTCTATAAGCTACACCGGTTGACGTCATCACGTCAACGCCGCCAGCTGTCACTGAAAATCAGCGCTGTGGCTATGTCTCGCAGTGTCACAGCATTATGCTGAGGCATGACTGTTTTGCGTGGATGTGACCCATATTTTCCCACAACTGGTTCTTTTTACCCGACTGCCTCAGGCGGGTAATGTTTTTCAAGAGTATGTATGTACGAGTATGTATGTATGTCTATTTCTTTGGCACGCTCTGTAGCCTAAACGGCTTGATGGATTTTAACATATGAAGTGTCCTTAGATTCGTCTTAATTGTGGGAGTGACATAGGCTATATAATATTTATAAATTGCATCTGCAAATACAAAAAAGGAGGGGAAGGGTTTTTTTTTAAATTAATTGCAACAATATTGGTATCAAATAAAAGCTAGTAATAAGTGATTTTGAAATATATATGTTATTAAAACTTTATATATGTTAAAAAAGCTTGAAATAAAATAAATTATTTACAATCAAAAGTTACACCATATTTCAGGTTATTCGACTGTCCCCGCCTGCAAGACCAAAATTATATAGATTATAATGCTTGTTTTTCCCTTTTCAGTTATGTGTTTTTGCAGTCGGGTTTTTTGTTTTTTAAACAATTTATTTTATTGCGTGTTTTCTTTTCGTCGTGTTTACCGCAAATAAACGTGCCTATTTTCTTTCTTTTTCCAAAAACTGTTTCTGGGTGGTGCGGGAGGATGTGTCAGACTCTTACTGACTAAAACCCACCCGTATTCCTTCCGTTGTCTGTGTTGCCTGGGGCCTCGGTAACCCTTTCGACTTTCCCGCGACCATCATCATCTGCCTAGCCTTTTCCCAACTATGTTGTGGTCAGCTTCCAGTCTAACCGGTATTTTTACATGGTGCGACTGCCTATCTGACCTCCACAACCCAGTTACTGGGCAACACGATACTCCTTGTTAAGACTGGTTGTCAGAATTTCGGGCTTCTGACGACCCATAACGACTGTCAAAGATCTACAAATGACAGCAGGGACCAACGTGCTTTCCGAGACAAGAAGGGGTCTTGGTATGTAAAGATGATCACCCATCCACATACCAACCGCGGCAAGCGTAGTTTAACCTGATCGATCGACCCGTGCGGCTGTTATTACTTAGCCACAAGCCCCCTACTTACTTTTTGCATGCCAATTGGTAGAATGTACCTGAAATGAAACATTATTTTGTAACAACTCAACATTTCCTATTATATTGACTCAACCCGTACAAAAATTCAGACACCGAGCAACTAACCCAGAAACGCAATTTTTGCAGTTGTGCTTGGAACGAATGTTAATGGCAAAATTCAATTTTAACAATGGTGTCCTGAGATCACTCCCTGGGTCAGGCAGTGACCCAGGGAGTGATCTCAGGACACCATTTTCAAACAATCGCGCTTGTAACCACTACACCAGCGCGACAATCTACGGCCTACCCTACAAACTGGTGTATTTCACATCACGCCTGTAGAGGCCGCAGTGGTGTACCTATAGTTCAACATTTCGCCGGTTATGTTTAAGTCCTATTGCCATCGACCAGGCACGAATCCAGATTTCAGGCTGCTACTGAGAAATTCGAGATGGGAAAACCCAATAACACGGGACCTCATAGCAGAAGCGCCTGCGTGTAATAAAACCGTACCTAATTACGATTTTTTAATGCAGAAAATTTAAATGTCTAAATGATGTAGCTCAGAGGCAAGTTTATAGTCCAATTATCGAGTTCACAAAATTGCGCGTTTTGCGCAAATGTCGGAGATTCTTCAGAGATTGCGAAAGTGGTGCACGCACTCGCACGTAGACCGTGTCAAGGGCTTAGCTTCGTAAATATGGTCATAAGTCGGTTTGAGCATCGACTCACCTACAGATTGCCCAGGATACTTTGATCCGTCATGGTGACGCTACTCACTAAGAACAATGTTAATTATTTTGCATACTATTGTATAGAACCAATATGTAGCCGTTTGTATCTAAGTAAAATTACGATTTACGAAATTAGTGTTTTAATTATTTAAAATTAAATTGATTAATTGTTATACTAAGAGTGAATGAAGATGAACCTACTTTGTAACTTTTTTCATGACGAACTAAAATTGTAAATGTTCCCGCAGACTGGATATCGTGGGCGCGACAGGCATATTGCTGCAAGGAAGTAGGTTAGAATTCAATTTAATAATAGAAATATAAACTAAATTATTATGTAGTCTTTACACAAAGACATGGCGCACAAAATGCGACATGCAACTGAGACAGGTCGGCGACTAGACGTAAAGACATGCTGCGGCCGGCAATTTTCATATTTTGTTTAAACCTCCGCACACTTGGCGTCGAGTTGCAGAGTCGCAATGACAGGCTAGTCGCATGCTCTCGCTACTTTTCACAGCGACTAGACACACGCAGCACGCGCACACCCGACGACAGTCGCATGCGCTAGGTCAGCATCAGTCTTGCTGTGGGCGCTGAGTAAGGTGCACATGTGTTTGTATTGCAAATCTTAACATGGATACGTTCGATGTCGATGTTTTCAAATCGGACGTTGAATCGCGTCGAATACTCAAAGAAAATGATCGCTGCCTAGATGACGTCTGTCGAAACTACTCGCAGACGCCTACGACAGCTCAGCGTCAAGTCGCAGCGACAAAAGGCAAACGACAACTCTGCCTCTTTTGGCAGGGACTCAACAAGACGCACAGTTTGCGCTGGCACTTAAGAACGAATGTTGGTAGATCTACACCGGGAAATGTGTCCATGACCCACCATGTGTACCTACACTGTGAACGCTGCAACTCAGTCAATAACGATTCCTACATAGAAACACCTCTTACATGTATTGTAGTAAGCCCACCCTAGACAGAAAGCGGTGCCTAGAGTTGTTTACCAACTAAATCGGAACACTGCAAACATTTTAAGTTATTTACAGAAAGTAATTGGCACCACTCTCACTTGACCGGTTTCAAACTAAACGTACAGTCACGTACATAACCTTACAGTTACGGAAAATTCAAAAGCGTTTTTCTTCTGAACAAAAAAAATCGCAACTTTAAGAAAAGTCGTATTCCAAAGGTTTCGATAATCCTATGTTCGTAAAACCATAAACTATCTATCAATACACACACAAACATAATATCACGCCTTGTTTCCCCGAAGGGTTGGGCAGAGGTGTACCTACCTGTAGTACCCCCACATTTCGCCAGTTGAGTTTGTTTGTTTATCTATCAATACTTTGGGAGAAAATCGCTTTTGACTGTTGCGCAAAGCTCCATTTACACCAGGGATGCAGACTTATAGAGAATAGGGGCCACTCGGGCACATTAGAAGCCAAAGGAGAATAACTAGGTAAACGGTTTAAAAGAATTGAATTAGGTAGCTTTTTTTTGTAAAACTTACAATATTTAGTTTGATGCATGGCATTGCATTGCCGTGACAATTTTTTTGAGCGCGGCGCCCCGCACCTCTCGCCCGACCTAGTGCTACCCGAATAGTTCCGATCGCAAGCTCGCAACAAATTCCGCCTGACGCAGGTCCTCACCGGACACGGCAGCTTCGGGAGGTTCCTGTGTCAGATAAGGCGGGAGGAAACGCCCGGGTGTCACCACTTTGTGGATCGCCCGAAAGACACGGTGGAACATACGGTGCTGCCAAATATTTCATTGAACGTCAATTTGATTGAACGTCTTCTAAAGATTTTTTTAAAACTTCTTTCATTCGTTCGTACTTGTAGAGTTGAATGCAATTTTATACTTTCTACTTAACTAATAGATACTTACCTACGTTTAATTAGTACATACAGGTGTATACAGGTGTAGACACATAGTTATTAGTTATGTAGGTAACTGCTTACAAAGTTTATTTATGTGAAAGGTAGTCTCGATTCATGGTTAAATTTAAATTATGAAGTTATTATCAGTACATATCACAGACAAACGCACGCCTTCGTCCCATAGGGGTAGGCAGAAACTATAGAACGCCACCTGCTACGCTCCTTACATACTCCTTTTGCTTCGTTTACGTTCATACATCTGGTCATACACGCACGCCGGTTGCGAGTACTACGCATCTGGACCTTTTTGAAGAACATCACCAATGAGGTCACTATAAGTATGTCTTCCTGGGGCGTCCCCTCACGGCGTTTCCACTCACATCTGCCTTAACGCCTTTACCTTAATTGCCTTTCATTCATCCTCTCAACATGATTAAACCATCTAAGCATACTCTTTTCAATTTTTTTAGGGTTGGATCTAGTATCGTTTGGCAAGAGTTGGGGGGTAAAAGGGGCTAAAGTTGGTAGAGGTTGGGTCCCCGATTATAACGCTACCACTCTTATTAAAAGGTAATACATATTTTTCGAGAAATTAATAAAAAATGTTTCTAACCTGAAAACAGATATGAAGCGTTAAAATGAGTGATTGACAACCAAATCTGCCCCAGTATCTGTAGTCAGTTTCCAGTAACAGTATCCAGTATCCAGTATCCAGTACCAGTACTTGTAATCAGTCATGTCGGGCAAAATCGATAAAACGGAACGTAAACAAAATAACATGTAGGTATGCCATTTTGCGTCATGTGTCCACTGTCATTCGTTTTAGATCATTCCGTTTCTCGAGTTGCGTGAATTTGTTCTCTGCGTTTGTACTCCCACTGATCGTATGTGCGTACAAAAGGCAATGTTTTTTTTTTTTCGGGGGTAGATGTTAAAAAAGTATAGACGTAGTTCAAATTCGGAATTTTATTTAAAATATTAGTTATTAAAAATACTGATTAAGTTTACATCAGTACTTAGTCTAAAATAGTTCTACAACAAGTACTCACGTTTGTGGCACATTTATGTGACATAGACGTACGTTATAATCACCGCCTGCCCGCTAATCAACTGCACTATATAATTTACACATTGTCAGCACTACACATCACAGAATGTCTCAATTTGCTGAAGTCCTAGCTGCACAGAAGACCCTTGAGGACAACTTTTTGAGGAAGATGGGTGAGCTAGAAGCACAGATCCAGTGTGCCGGTCCTGCCAAGGACACAGTGGCAAAGATTGCTGATGAGTTCCGCAGTTTTAGAGAGCTCATATTTTCTATGCTTGGTCTGCTCCGAAGTCAGATCAGTGAGTGTGCCAAACAAGTTGATGGTTTAGAGACCAGGCACCGGCGGAAAGCATTGGTTTTCCAAGGGCTTGCTGAAGTGGAGAATGAAGACAGCACAGCAGCAATTTTGCAGGTCCTCCATACCAAACTTGCCCTCAAGGATCTCGTAGTGTCCTCAATTAAAGCCTGTCACAGACTTGGAGCCCTTAGCAAGGAGCATCCCAGACCAATTCTGGTAAAGTTCGCCAGTGTGGACATCAAGGCCGTGGTTTGGAAGGCGAAGACAGGCTTAAAAGGGTCCAAAATAGCAGTGAAGGAGTTCTTGACCAGGACCAGGCAAGCTGTCTTCGGAAAGGCGCGCGAGCATTTTAGTATGCGGTCGTGTTGGACTCAAGACGGCGTCATTTACATAAAGGTCTCTGATGGAAGTCGGCACAAGGTTACTTCCATAGACGAGCTGAAGCCCTTAATAGCGAAGTATCCGAAGGCGCCAGGCGCGACTCCATCAACAAGATGAAGAAGTAGCGACGCAGCCGGGAGCCTGAAATAGACAATAACTAAATATTAAAGGAGAATTTTTGATGGTTTGATAATCTTTCTAATTTGTAGTTTCATATACTTGTAATCTTTACTTACCGTTTTGTAGTTGTCCCGTCTTAGTTATCATTATTTTGTTTTGTGCCCAACTGTTTACATATTCTGTTTCAATTTCTATCGAGGTGTATCGGTTTTTCGATACCCTCAACAGTGTTTATTTAGCTAGTTCGAGTGAAAAATGTTTAGAATAGTAAATGTCAGTTTGTCAGCTTGTCAAATTGACGTTGATAATATTAATTGATGTTGACGTTTCATGAATACGTTCTGAAATACTAAACATCCTATGATCTCGTCAGTGCTATTCGCTCACACAAATATAACTAACGTTACGTTTCATGATGAGCTTCATTCGCTCAATCTGCAGTTGGGTATGCCACTTTTGATTTTTATTTTATTTTTTTTCTCTCTTATATTATTGGTAAATACGATTTTCGCTTTGTTTCCAGTAAAGTGGGCAAAAATGTTAATTCATGCTATTGTAAGTGTATGTCAGGCTATTGTATGTGTATGTAATTTTGTCCTTTTGTTAAATTGCTATTAGTGTTAGTGTTGGCTGGCGGGTGGTGCAGTGTCTCTGTGTTTATAAATAGTATAATTAATTATATATTTATTTCAATATATTAACTACGTACTTATATTTATGTCAGACAATGAATCTTATTTTTCTGCTAACGAATCTACTGCCTCTTCAAGTGATGAAAGCTTTTGTTCATTCAGCGACACCCTTGGTGACTTTTTACAACACAATTTCATGGATAAGTCTAATCGGTTGGTGAATGTGTGTCACATTAACGCTCAAAGTGTTCCAAGCCACTACAGCGAGCTGTACGACGCGTTTAATAACAGCAACGTTCACGCTATCCTGATCTCCGAAACCTGGCTCAAACCGCATCTCTTGTCCACTACTTACCCTCTTACTGGTTTCGTTCTTATACGGAATGATCGGATTGATAAAGGTGGGGGTGGTGTGGCCTAATACCTTCGCAGTGACTTTTCTTATAAAATACTTGCTACTTCCTCTTCACATTATTCTGCTTCTGCCGAGTTTATTTCCCTTGAAGTGTGTGTCAAAGGAGCCAAAACCATTATTGGTGTTGTCTATTGTCCTCCTACTGTTGATTATTTCACTGAATTCGAATCAGTACTTGAATCTTTGGGTTCGGAGTATGCACATCACATTATCATGGGTGATTTCAACACAAACCTCCTTGCCCACAACTCCCCTCGATCCCGTAAGCTCGTCCATCTTATCGAGTCAGCTAGTCTGCACGTCTTGCCGCTCCAGCCTACTCATCATAACACTGTCGGCGATGATACCTGGCTCGATCTGATCCTTACTTCGAATCCTTCCCTCGTTTCCAACCATGGTCAACATGACGCTCCTGGCTTTTCTCATCACGACATGATTTTCCTTTCATATATCCTGAAACCTCCCAAACCTAAACCCAAGGTTCTGTACAGGCGTTGTTTTGCGCGGATGAATGTCGAGAAGCTCAAGGGGGATACATCTGTGGTCGATTGGGAGCCTATGATGGAAGCCGCATCAGTTGACGACAAAGTTGCCATCTTCAATGATATTGTAGTAAACCTTTATAACATCCATGCTCCTGTCAGAAAAGTAAAGTTGAAACGCCCACCTGCGCCATGGATGACAAGAGGGATACAGATGGCAATGCGACGTAGGGACCGCGCGTTTCGTAAATTTAAGAGGGATCGTACTGATGAGAACTGGACGTTATTCAAGGCTGCAAGAAATAGATGCAATCAGATGATACGCAATGCTAAACGCCGCCATATTCTGGATACTATCACTTCTTCCTCTTCTGCTGATATTTGGAAATTTCTTGGAACTCTTGGTATCGGCAAACCGCAACACTTAGACCTTCCTAGTTCAATTGATTTAGACGATCTCAACCGTCATTTCTCCACTGTTTCTACCATAGATCGTCTAACCAAGCAACAAACTCTGTCTTTAATATCTGGTCTAACGCGTCCTCGTATTAATCCCTTCAGTTTCATTCCAGTTGAACCGGGAGAGATCGGAAAGATCATTCTCTCTATCAAATCGAAAGCGGTGGGATGTGACAATATCACCCGTGGTATGGTCGTAACTATTCTGGATCATCTCCTACCCGCGATTACCCACATTGTAAATTTTTCCCTGTACACCGGAGTATTCCCTTCCCTGTGGCGCAAAGCCTATGTTCGTCCACTACCTAAAGTATCTAATCCCTCTATTCCTACCGACTTCCGTCCAATTTCTATACTTCCCTTCCTATCGAAAGTGCTCGAGGCCTGTGTCCACAAACAATTCTCCAATTTTGTTCATCGTAATTTACTAATTAGCCCATTTCAATCTGGGTTCAGGCCTGGGCATAGTACTGTTTCCGCTCTACTTAAAGTGACTGGCGATATAAGGGCAGGACTGGAGGAGACCAAAGTTACTACTCTAGTCTTGGTCGACTTCTCGAATGCCTTTAATACCGTCAGTCACGACATCCTGTTAGCTATTCTTTCCTATATTATGGTCTCTCCAGAAGCACTGGAATGGTTCTCCTCTTACCTTCAGGAACGTCAACAGGCCGTTCATGTTGGGGATTCTTCGTCATGCTGGTGTGATTTGGAGGCTGGCGTTCCTCAAGGCGGTATTCTTTCTCCTCTTCTATTTTCTATTTTTATTAATCTTATAACTTCTGAGCTTCAGTGTGCGTATCATCTGTATGCAGATGACTTGCAGTTGTACTGTCAAGGGAGGGTTGACGAAATACCTGACGCTATCGACAAGTTAAATGGGGACTTGACAGCCATTAAAACCTGGTCTGATAAATTTGGTGTTGCAGTAAACCCTAACAAGTGTCAGGCGATCATCATTGGGAGTCATCGTAGTATTAGTAGGGTGGATGGTTCAACCTTGCCACCAGTTCTCTTCAATGGTATGATCGTTCCATTTAGCACTGACGTCAAAGACCTAGGCTTGCACATCGATTGTACCCTGA
Source organism: Atethmia centrago (assembly GCA_905333075.3). Lineage (NCBI taxonomy): Eukaryota > Metazoa > Arthropoda > Insecta > Lepidoptera > Noctuidae > Atethmia > Atethmia centrago. Next base: position 22,780,498 of record HG995388.1, read on the forward strand.
ACTGGCGTACGCAAGTCACTAGGGTGAGCCAGAGGGTTACAGGAACGCTGCGGGCTCTATACCGACTAAAACATTTATTACCATCAAATACCAAGACAATGCTTGTGCAGTCCTTAATTTTCCCTATTATCGATTATGGTGATGTGTGCTACTACGACCTGAATGCGGATCTCCTCGACAAACTTGACCGTCTTCTCAATAACTGCATTCGATTCATTTTCAATCTGCGTAAATATGATCATGTCTCTGCGCATCGGTCGCTTCTAAAGTGGTTGCCCATACGTCAGCGCAGAGAGCAAAGGGCGCTGACCACATTGTTTTCATTTCTTGACTCGCCCTCTTCCCCTAGTTATCTGGCCCCCCACTTTCAGTACATTTGCGCGAACCACAGTAGAAACCTACGTTCATCACACAATCGTCTTCTTCAATGTCCCACTCACCGCACTGACTTCATTCACTCTTCCTTCTTCGTTCAGTCTATCTCTCTGTGGAATGCGCTCCCCCAGGAAATCAGGATGGCCACCAACCGATTATCCTTTAAAGTCAAAGTTCGCGAGCATATTCGTAAGAAGCTGGCAGTATCATCACAATGGTAATGTTTTCCCATTGTTTGTCTCATCTGTTTTAGTATATTCGTGTATTTATGTGTATTTATTAGGTGTTATATTTATGTATAATTAGGTATATATTTAAAGTTTTTAATAGGTATATGTATGTATATCCTTATATTTAAATAAATATTTATTCCATAGTTTTCGCTATTGCACCTACCACTGTTTGTCTCTGCATCACCCAAAGGTTGACTGGTAGAAAATGCCTACGGCATTAAGTCCGCCTCTGTACATTTGTGTGCTTAAAGTATTAAATAAATAAAAAAAATAAAAATGTTTCTACTGGAACTAGGAGAACTTAGGATGCAAGAGCGAGCGAAGCGAGCCCGGGACTTGGGGCACCCCGACTCGGACAGGTTAGGTTCGAGGTTATTTTTTTTTAAACCCTTGCGGGCCTCATACTACGCTTTTTAAGCGACTAAGTGTTTTGAAGTTAGTTTACAATAATTTGTTTTTCTCAAGAACGGTGCGTTAACTTTTCATGGGAGTGATGCCAGGGGTAGGGGGCACCACCCCCTAACCTTCCCCCCACTCCCACCCCCCTTCTCCTGCCAAACGATACTAGATTTTTACCTTTTTTTATTACTTTTATTATTATTATTTTTATGTTATTGCTAATTACTAAATGTGTTATATGTATAACCACGATGTAAAATCTAAATATTTGCACGGCTGAACTTTCGAATGTACCGATCTTAAGAACTTATGTTAGCTAAAAATAAAAATAAAAATTAACATTAATTAATTTGTAGTGGTTAGAACGATTAGTTTCATCATATTATATCTCTTAAAAGCTAATTGTAAACACTACACACAACACGTTACCTAATCTAACATAATTCCTCGTTCGACATGTCAGCTGTCATATTTACGTTTTGTTCATCATAGACAACATACGAGGAATTATTGTCTATACCATGATTAGCACATTATATATATTATTAACAACAATTACCTATTTACTATATTTATAACACACAAAATATCTATGGACATATTGCAATATATATTACAATTATTATTACATACATTTATTTATACTCCACATCGTAAAGTATGTACCCCGTCACACTTCACATTCATTCAATAAATTTTGTGGTGCTCCAGTTCCACAGATCATCTATTTCTCTCCTCTACATGTAAGGCAGAATACATATAATGGCGCCGGATGGCTTTTACCAGCAGTGATCACCGTGTTAGTGGTTCAGCAGCTTCAATATCATCAGGATTGTGCCCAAATATAGCAGTTCGTCGTGGACGTGGTACTGTCACTCTTATTCGACCTTTTCGGTGATGCCAGTAACTTCGTAATAAAACTAGATGGCGCCACTTGCTGCGGCGTCACATATGCTTAATAATATTTAATAGCGGCTTGAGCAGCATCTGCAAATTAATGTGTTATCCAAAAAGAGTGCTTGGAATGGCCGACGATTAATTATAGATGCCGAATTCTGGCTAAGATGGCAGTCAGACTGCCTCGTTGGTCAGAGGCCGCAAGCACTACTGCTGAGCATGTGGTTCCTTTTATGTGCCTATTTGAAATAAATAATTTGACTTTGACTTAGGTTCGATTACCAGGTAGGGTAGTGTTATTAGGTCTTCTTATCAGAAATTTCTCAGTTGCCAGCCCTTTGTACCCCGTTGATGGCAATAGGCTCGCCCCCTATTACATGGGACTTAAAGATAACTGGCAAAAGTGGGTGTACCATAGGTACACCTCTGCCTAAACCATTCTGGTTAAGATGGCTGTGGAAAGATGTCAGTCGCATGCTCACCTCGTCAAACCTACGAAGAGTAACTTGATTGATGAGAAAAACGGTTCACTTCACATACTTATGTGCTAATTGCCATAATTTATTCTCCCGAATTCAAAGATTCTTAAAGGATCTGACTCCTTTAATAAAGATTGGTCCTTGGCAGCTCTTGACAGAGAGAGGTGGAAAGGGAATAGGGAGGCCTTTCATCATCATCATCACTATGTTGGGGTCGGCTTCCAGTCTTACCGGATACAGCTGATTATCAGTATTTTACATGGAGCGACTGCCTATCTGACCTCCACAACCCAGTTACTGGGTAACACGATACCCCTTGGAAAGACTTGTTGTCAGACTTTCGGACTTCTGACGACCCTTAACGACTGTCAAAGATCTGCAAATGACAGCCGGGACCAACGGCTTAACGTGCTTTCCGAGGCACGGAGGGGTCTTGTTGTGTAAAGATGGTCACCCATAAATGAAAATAAAGTTCTGATAATTTCAACTACCTACATGAACACACCTAAAGTCGAATTATTCATTCACTGGAGTAATCAATAAAATGGTCATATTTATTGTGATGGTGATCGTTTTGTTTAATCGATTTATATAAGTGTAAAATAAATGTCCTGGGTTCGATTCCCGGGTCGGGCAAAAGTGTTATTGGATTTTTCCATCTGGTATTTCTCAGTAGCAGCCTGGAGTCTGGAATTGTGCCCGGTTGATGCCAATAGGCTCGCCCCCTATTACATGGGACTTAAACATAACTGGCGAAATGTGGGTGAACAACTACAGGTACACCTCTGCCCAACCCTTCGGGGAAACAAGGCGAATGTTATGTTATGTGTTACCTATGTTATGTAAAATAAATGTATAATAATAAGTGTAAAAGTGTAGAATATAATAAATACTATAAATACGAGGGTGACACTGAAAGTTCTTAGAAAATCAAAAACTGAACAAATTAGCAAGTTATTAGTTTTATTATATCTTTTCAAAATAGTGTCCATTTACATCAATACATCGCTGCATCAGATGGAACCACTGAGAAAAGCACTTTACCCACTCGTCCTTAGGGGTCTCTTCGACGGCATTTTGAAACGCAGCCACTGCTTCCTCGGCGTCCATAAAACGTTTTCCTCGAAGTTATTCTATTATTTTCGGAAATAAATAAAAATCGCAAGGTAATTAATTAATTCCACGTCTGACGTCGCCAAGTAGTCGATTGTTTGCTTGGCGGTGTGCGACGAGGCGTTGTCGTGGTGAAGGAGGATCCTACTGCGAGGTTGTTTCTCCCGAACTTTTTCCAAGACAAGTAGCTAACAATTGTTAGTGTACCACTCTAAAGTAACTGTTTTTCGATCCTCTAAAACAGTTATTGCGTAATGACCTGTCCTTCCGAAGAGCGAGGCCACCATCTTTTTTCCCACGCTTCGACGTCTCTTCACTTTAGTTGGCAACACCCAGACAGCAGACTGTCTCTTAGTTTCAGGATCATATCAATAAATCCAGCTTTCGTCACCCGTAAGTATGTCGAACACAGCATTTGAGTCACTCTTTTGTCAGTCTCTATCATACGCTGCACAACACTGATGTTATCTTCAGTCGTTGCCGTAGAAGGCCGTCCCTCACGCAGATCATCGGTGAGATAAGTGTGATCATCTCACGTTTGAACTCATTAAAACAGTTGTAAACAGTGGCACAAGATGGGGCTTCATCGTGAAAGGCCAATCATAGTCTATCATAAATTTCTTGTTGACTTAAATGACACCGAAAGTCATAAAAAATCATTATACGAAAATTATCACGCGTATTCATGCTGAAGTGACACAGACAATTTTCAATTTGCCGCCATCGTAAACAAATGACAAATTAATAAAATACATACACAATAATATTGGCAAAGAGTTCCATTTTCAAAATTTGGACTGTTTTTTTTTATTATATCGTTTACAAGTGGCCAGTTCTAAAAACTTTCAGTGTCGCCCTCGTATGACCATTTTATTACACAAAGAGAGCAGTGGTGGCCAGTGGTAACGGCCGCGACTTACCGAGTTGTAGGTCGTAGGTTCAAACCCCGCCAGGCGCTTTACTTTGTGTAAATTATTTCATCACCACTGTCCTCAAAACGGTAAAGGAAAACAGCGTAAGGAACCCGGTCTATGTCCTAGAACTAAAAATTCGAAGACATGTGACATCTACCAACCCGTACTGGGCCCGCGTTGTGGATAACGGCCCGGGGCCACTACCTCTCACTGAGAGGAGGCCAGTGTCCCAGCAGTGGGAACATTATAGGCTGATTATTTTATGTATGTGTATTACATAAAGTGACAGCTAGCATATGTCAGTTCATCGTTTACCACAAAGTCAAAGTCAAAGTCAAACTATTTATTTCAAATAGGCACATAAAACGCACTTTTGGACGTCAAAATTCACAAAAAAAAAATAGAATTGGTTCTAGTTGCCACTTCCAAAAGGTAGTTTCGTATGGAGAAGAATGGGCAAGAAACTCCACCGTTACTCTTTTAAAAGGTTTTACAAAATTTTGTATAGGTACGTTTCAAAATTATATTATTATGTGAAGACGATGCACCTAGAATAAAATTACTATACCAAAATAGGTAAAAAAGAATGAAAAATAAAGCAATGACAGATAAATTAATTATGTGATAGCTAATTGCGTTAATTGTGTGAAAGTTTGTAAATATGTGAGCATCAGCTCACATATTTACAAACTTTGTAAAAGTATACGTTTTCCTAAAAATAATAAATTAAATAATAGGTCAGTGTGTGAGTTAAAGTAATCACAGAATTTACGAGTAAATTCAAGATTAATTTATTATTTGTATCAAATAATAAATTGTACAATTAAAATAGCAACCAGTTTGATTTTGTCTAGACTCTAGATTGTCCTATGGAGCTGGACCAGCATGTTTCCAAGCATTCTTATCTTGGATATAATCTTCTAATTTGTAATATGCTTGTTTACAAAGTGTACTTTAACATGAGTTTTAAAACACAAATTACACTTCTTCACGAAATCCCCCATGAGCCCCCATCCGACTTTAGAGCATCTAGAACAGGGATTCCCAAACTATTTTGGGCAAGAGACCCCTTTTCCAAAATGAACTGATATCTCAGACCCCATAGCCAAATGTTTTCATCTTGTACGAACTTGTACACGCTTATCGACTTGTTGAGTTTTTAAAAGTACAACAATGATACTTCCTACTAAAATATGAGTCGTTCTTATTATATCTAGTTGGTACAATTAACACAACTTATACAGTATCTTGAAAGTTTCAAATAAAAACTTGTGTTCATTAATAGGGGTCGATTTTTAGTCCTCGTCGACCCCCAAATTCAGTTTTCGTTTATGTCGACCCCTGGGAAACCGATTTCAACCCCAAGAGTCGATATCGACCCCTTTGGGAATCCCTGAACTAGAAGGTAATCCAAGTAGGTTCAGATGGTATGTAATTACTACACCTCGCTAATACAGCAGACCTATTCTGTAATAATCCAAGTAGGTTCAGATGGTATGTAATTACTACGCCTCCCTACTACAGCATACCTATTCTGTAATAATCCACCGTGAACACTTAGGTAGAGTGAGGCTGAAGTGAACTGTTAATAGTGTCAAGAACATACTAACATGCGTTGAAGTAGTTAATTACATACCTTACCTTAACGCGTGACGCAACATTGATACGGTTTTAACTAACTATTAGTTAACTGTATCAATGTTGCGTCACGCATCATTATAGCACAGGTGTGACCAAGGCTTTCATGGCCCCCGGCAAGAAAGTACACGCCATTGAGGCTCTTATAACTACCTACCTTTGGAGGCAAGGAGAGAGGATTTGTTACGACGGAATTAGAGAAAAAAACTGGCCAAGTGCGTGTCGGACCACGCACATTGAAGAGTTCCTTAGTTGGGAAGTTGGGATGAATTTCTCCCAAAAACAAACTTAAGAGGCCGACAACCACCACCACTAGGGCCGATGCCTGCCGGGGTCGCGGGAAGGTACTTATGGGTCACCAAGGCCCCCGCAACACAGGCAACAGGAATGAATACGGGTGGGTTTTAGTCAGTAGGAGTCTGACACACCCTACCGCCCCGCCCAGAGCGGGAGAAATTATTTGATGATTTCCCACCCTCAAAAAAAAAAAGAGGCCGACAACAGCTAAAGCGCGGTCACTGTCGGACTGCATAGAAAAGAAAGAGAAGCGCGATGACACAACGCTGGTAATTTATTGCAAAATATGAAGCAATTGTCGATTTACAAAAAAGCTATAGATTGTATAAAAAAAATAAAACACTATTATGCTAATATGTTGCTTGTAGAATAATCTGACAAAAAATCAGAATTATTGCATGTATGTATATTACGAGTAGTAAGGTAATCGTTAGTAATCGTTAAAGAAATTTTTAGAGGTACCTATCTTCGTGATTTTCTTCTATCGTATCAAATTAGTTATATTATGTTTTCAACACACTATTTACCTAGCATATATCCTTAAGAGTACCATATATTTTTCTGATTTTATTTACTGCAGTGGATCATATACTTTAAGGCATTATAAAACTTATAAAACTTGCGTTTAGGTCATGTAGTCCCCTTAAGGCGCTGACAAGACCCAATTGACCAAAATAGGCTTCTCTTAAGAAAAAAAATTGCCAAATCTGTATAGTTTGTGGTAGCGGAAAAAATATAGGTTAATTTTGAACATATTTATCAGAACTTGGTTGTTACCAAAACACGTTTTGAAAAAAATCTCGATACAAACTAACGTTAAACTAACCTCTTACCTTGAGTTCTAATCCAAAATATCTGCATTAAATATCAACATACGCTACGTATTTAATTAATAACAAGAACGTCTTATTTGAATGCAGAACTTGGTTGTTTTTTATTTTCTATTACTCAACTCATTTTGAGTACCTAAATAGATAATTGCTTCATATTTTGCAATAAATTACAAGCGTTGTGTCATCGCGCTTCTCTTTCTTTTCTATGCAACCTGACAGTGACCGCGGTTTAGCTGTTGTCAGCGTCTTAACATTGTAGTTGAAAAAAATGTTCTCCCATACATCGACAAAATTATGCCACGGTCAATTCTCCAACTACAAATTTAAGTTGTTCGACTATAAATAAAAAAAATAAAAATGATTTAATTCAGACACCAGTCCATAGATTGTTAGTAATAAATTAGTAACAATTAGTGCTTATCTGCTATGTTAGTAATGTTAGTAGATAACCCTCACCTTCACTAGGTGCCTTTGGATGAGGCAGTCTAGTCTCGCAACAATCATTTTCACTATGACTCGTTAACCTGTAACGCCTACTTAGCTGTGATAGTTTTCCTTTTAATTTCATTATATGTACTACTGCCATGATTTTTTTCACATCTCCATAAATAACGATTTTAAAGGTGGCAGGGGGGGAGGACACTTGACTCTAACAAAAATTAGCACTTTAATGCTTAATATTACGGACCTGCAATATTTTCGAACGGCCTATCCAACAATACCCCACACCATGGGGTAGAAGAGAAAAAAATATATCATCACCATAGTACGCAAACATTTTTTTTTCAATATTTTATTTTAGCACTTTGTCGGCGTGATTAATATGTATACCTATGCCAAATTACAGCTTTCTAGTACTAAGCGTCTCTGAGCATCAGTGGGTTAGACAGAAATACAGACAGACGAACATGGCGAAACTATAAGGGTTCCTTGTTTACTACGGAACCCTAAAAACGGTAAAAAATCATGTCTGTTGTATGGGAGCCCCTTTTAAATATTTATTTTATTCTGTTTTTAGTATGTGTTGTTACAGCGGCAACATAAATACATCATATGTGAAAATTTCAACTGTCTAACTATCACGGTTCATGAGATACAGCCTGGTGACAGACGGAATTTCCACCGTATATGCCCCTGGGTTCTGAATTGAGAATTTGAAGTTAAGAACTTATCAAACTCCACTTTAGTATTACTTAAGGTGATTCCTATAATGTACATTTCACATTTCTCAGTTTTTTTTTTGCAAAAAGGCTTTCACCTTAATTATTGCTAGAGTTCGGCAAGTTCTCATCTTCAAATTTTCAAATTCAGAAACCGAGTAACATAGTCTAAGGCTGAGATCTATAAACGTTACTTAGCACATACTTAAGCTAAGCATTATTCCTATCACTATCAAACTACAAGTGTAATAGAGACTCAAAGCAAGAGCTAAATAACGTTTATAGATCTTGGCCTTACCAATTCTCTCCTCAATGATTTTATTCAATTTAACAACGTCATCATTAGCTTGGCGGTCACGACAGAACACCTAAACACGTTACACTCACACATCTACAGCTTAAGTTACTGTGACATACACAGACATACAACATGCGTTCACGCAACGAAGCTTTATGGCCTGTCAAGAATGGGTTCCACAGACAACTTGTAATCTTAAAAAGGTAATACGTCAAGAGGCACCAAAAAATCCTAATGCGTTTTCCGAGACCTTTTCACTAGGTACTTATTTCACGCACAGCTGCGTAAAGTGCCTTGTGTACAATCTTTTAAACAAAGCTACAACCTAAAACTATAGGAATTGCTGCAGGCTTTGCACGAGAACCATACAGAAGCGTTTTGTTGACGGAAGAGTAGACAAAAAGTACATTTCCGTGCGTTCCAAGAGACCAGCGGTGGCCCAGTGGTAACGGCCTCGACTTACCGAGTTGTAGGTCGTAGGTTCGAACCCAGACAGGCGCTTTACTTTGTGTAAATTATTTCATCACCACTGCTCTCAAAACGGTGAAGGAAAACGGCATGTCCTAGAACCCAAAATTCGAAAACATGTGACATCTACCAACCCGCACTGGACCCGCGTGGTGGATTACGGCCCATTTCCTCTCACGGAGAGAAGGCCTGTGTCCCAGCAGTGGGAACATTTTAGGCTGATTTATGTACATTTCCGTGCAGACAGTAGACATTTTCGGTAGACAAGCGATTTATATTCCATAGTAAAGCAGGAATAGAAAGCGTCATGCTAATAAGTGCTTTAGTGGTCATTATAGCAATAGATAAGTTTTCCACATGGACATGATGCTTAAATCTACGCAAAACGTGGACCTTACTTGCAGTGAGTGCTACGCTATTATCTTATCCCTAGTTCACGTTTACACCGATCTGCTTATAAATTACGATGCCTCAAACACGGATACGACGTAGATGACCGATAGATCGAAAATCTCAACTACATAGAACGTGTTCTCCATTCTTTCATTCAAGCTTCTTGGCTGGTGACGTCAGACGCGCGCCGGGGTTATGCAACGAAGGCGTGCCGAAGAAAGTGGTGAGCCCATGTGTTTATTCATAAGTGGCCGCCAGCCGACCAGCGAGCACTCGGACATAGTAAATAATCTTACAACACACTTAATAATATCACATTTCTCTTCCGAGGGCCGCTGATGGGTTGTACAAGCCGTCACGCTTGTGTGCAAGGAGGAGAAATGTATACCATCGTGGAACGATAGTTCGGTTCTATGTTTTGTAATAGTACAACTTTTTTCAAAATGGAACTCTTTGCCAATATTATTGTGTATGTATTTTATTCATTTGTCATTTGTTTACGATTTGGCGGCAAATTGAAAATTGTCTGTGTCACGTCAGCATAAATTTAACGCGAGAAAATTTTCGTACAATGATTTTTTATGACTTTGATGTCATTTAAGTCAACAAGAAAGTTATCATAACTTTCTTGTTGACTTAGACTTCGATTTGCCTTTCACGATGAAGCCCCATCTTGTGCCACTGTTTACAACTGGTTTAATGAGTTTAAACGTGGTTGCACTAATCTCACCGATGATCTGTGTGAGGGACGGCCTTCCTTGGCGACGACTGAAGATAACATCAGTGTTGTGCGGCGTATGATAGAGACTGACAAAAGAGTGACTATCAGCAGATTTGGACAAGCTTAGGCATCGGTATGAGTCAAGTGCACAAAATCCTCCATGAACATTTAGCGGTCAGGAACCTTTGTGCCCGGTGGATACCTCATAATTTAACAGACGCCCAAAAACTCCGTTTGGTGTCGTGAAATGGTTCAAAGATTTAACGGAGGTGACTCAAATGCTGTGTTCGACATACTTACGGGTGACGAAAGCTGGATTTATTGTTATGACCCTGAAACTAAGAGACAGTCTGCTGTCTGGGTGTTTCCTTCCGAGGAGTTGACAACTAAAGTGAAGAGAGGTCGAAACGTCGGAAAAAAGGTGGTGGCCTCGTTCTTCGGAAGGACAGGACATTGTCACGCAACAATTGTTTTAGAGGATAGAAAAACAATTGTTTGCCACTTGTCTTGGAAAAAGTTTGGGAGAAACGACCTCGCAGTAGGATCAAAAGAGAGGAGAAGAGGTACTAAAGGGTCACCGAGGCCCCTGGCAACACAGGCAACGAATACGGGTGGGTTTTAGTCAGTAAGAGTCTGACACAACCTCCCGCTCCGTCCAGAGCGGGAGAAGTTATTTGATGATTTCCTACCCAAAAAAAAAAAGGGGGCCAGCCATCACCTCTTATAGCAGTATTAATATAATATTACTTCACAGTGGGAAAGTGATGGAGCTGTACAGGACTTGCTCCATCTCTTTCTCACGCTGAAGTAATATTGGATTGAGTAGTTATACTGCTATATGAGGGGATGGTTGCCCCCCAGACCGCACTATGGAGTGGGCTATGCTCGGAGTTTCTTTGAAGAATAAAATCAGGATTGAAACTATTCGGAAAAGAACCGGAGTTACCGACATAGCCTGCAGAGTAAGCATACTGAAGTAGCAGTGGGCTGGCCATATTTATCGAAGGACCGATGGCCGATGGAGCAGATGAGTCCCGGACTGGAGACTGCGTATCGGCAAGCGTAGTGTGGGACACCCCTTTCCTAGATAGACCAACGATCGTAAGAAGGTGGCTGGGTCAGACTGGATATGGAAGGTGAATGATAGGGTTTTGTGGCTCAGCCTGGGTGAGGCCTATGTCCAACAGTGGACTGCGATAGGCTGAGTTGATACCACGCTGAGTGACCTTAAATTTATGGACCAGCCCAACTATCAGTGTCCACGTTTCGGCACCGTATGTCATAACGGGCAGGAATGCTTCCTGCATTGGTTGAAGATAGTCTTCAATTACTGCGAGAGAGAGGCGACAAAAAGACTTAACAGAGTTTTCCAAACGCTGCCCAGCCCAACTGGATCCTCTTGTCGGCTTCTTTCCCAAATTTGTGTCTACCAACCCGGTCAATCATGGAGTCTTATAATAATTTCGGTAGCTTTTTGAAAACAGTGAATCTTACAACAGTTATTGTGTTAAAGCCGACGAAACGAAATGTTGCCATTTTAAATATTATATTATATTTACATAAACATGTAGAACTAGGTATTTTTTTTTATTCTAATTTTCTTATTATAATATCACTGTATGCTGCACCGGTCGACGTCATCGCGTCAACGCCGGCTGTCGCCGCAGCGCTGTGGCTCTGTCTCACATAATTATGCTACGGCTACATTGTCGCGATAACGCAAACTCCACATCGCGCGCTCTCTGTTGTACAGCGAGACGTCGACCGGTGTTCGAGAGAGAGCGCGAATAGGTCGCAGCATTATGCAGAATATACTGAGCGATGGCCGTTTTGCGTGGATGTGACGCATATTTTCCCCCAACTTGTTATTTTTCGGGTTCCATAGTAAACAAGGAACCCTTATAGTTTCACCATGTCCGTCTGTCTATCTGTCTGTCTGACCCGCTGTTGCTCAGAGACGCTTAGTACTAGAAATCTATAATTTGGCATAGGTATACATATTAATCACGCCGACAAAGTGCTGAAATAAAATCTTGAAAAAAAAATGTTTTTAAGTTGTGTAAAATGTTTTTAATGTAAATATCATCATCTGCGGGATTTTTTTTTTTTTTTCTCGACTACCCCATGTGATGGGGTATCGTTGGATAGGCCGTTCAAAAATATTGTGGGTCTGTAAACACCACTTTTCAATTCAAGGATCCGCTTGCGTAATATTAGGCATTAAAATGCTAATTTTTAGGTATTTATTTATATTACAGTTTATGTACACACATATTCGCAGACAAGAAGAAAGGAACCGCCGCACTATGGGACCAAACAGTATTTTCCACCTCAAAAATGGTTTTGTCGAAAGTCGTAAATCCATAGATTGTTTTATGGTTTTATACTCTCAAAAGATGGAACTTACGAATAAATTACAAAATATAAAAAAATATAAAGTTTTACGTTTATAAAATGAACCTCAAACATTGGCCATAAATATTTTCATGCCAATTAAATTACCGTTAAGGGAGTTCAACACATAATTATTCGGAAGTTTTCCAAGGAAACATATTAGTGTTATACATCATTAGATAGCTTAGAATATACACTTTGCAACCACGTTCAGTTTTTGTAAAAAAAATATTTTTATTTAATTTTTTAATATTTTTTTAGTGAAGTAAAGAAAATTTAGTTTTTGTTAATTTCAATTGGAGTTTTCGTTGTTGCCGAAAGCAGCCGGTGTCAAGTTAATTACTCTATTAGAGACCTTATCTACTCAGTAATATGAGGATTTAAAAAAAACTTGCGCGTTTTTTGCGCCAGAGGTGATTTTGAAGCAATAATGTCAATCGGGGAAAAATCCTCGAAAATTACGGTTCTTCTTTTTTATTATGAAATATTATATTTAGTTATTATCCTTTGATGTCTATATTGTTTTTTTCTATTTCTATGATAAAAACATACATTTGCAAATTAAAAAACTGCTATTATATTTCAAAGAATCTTCCCATGGCAATTTTGTTTGGGGTGGTCACCTTAACCACAAGTATGATAAACTATATTGCTGCGGAAGTTCTATTTATCTGTTGTGGTAAATAATTACAATCAGTACTGATTACACTATTTCGATGAGAACTGTTATAATCAATTGTCCCATGGTTTTTGCACAAGGCACTAAAATGTTAGTCCTTTAAATACCCGTGTATGTTCAGCATACGATTCATCAAAGTGTTCAGATACTTCTTTTCAATAACAATTAACGCATAAAAAACATTATTATCTAACAATGAGTGAATTCGTTTGTATTCGACGCGATCTTTGTGATCAAATAATAAAAGGGAAAAGTACTTCAGACCTCAAAAAATATTTATTGGAAAATTTTCAACTATCGGAAACTGACGTTAATACTGTAATAGAGAGTATTCAAAAAAATCTAACATCGAGTTGCAACCAGAAATGGACCAAAGCTCAAAGAAAGCCGGACTGGTTCGAGAGCCTATACTCAAATTGGTTAAATGGTGAGTTTAAAGTATCATTGAATTCTTGCAGTACCTCAACCACTGTAAATTCTGGTTTGAATACTTCTGGTGAACGTGGAAGACCAACAAAACAATATGACGAGTGCTCGGAAAACACAAAGAAACGAAAAAATATGGAGCTGGTCCAGGAGTATGGAATGGGACATGTCCGTAACGCTTATGTGCAAGGTTTAAGATCCATGGGGGAAAATGACGAAGCGTCGATTGTGACTATTATCAGAAATAAGGAAAAAGAAGAGAAAAAAGTTATTCTACAAAACATACTCAACCCAGATAACGCACTTTCCTTTACAAAAGAGGAAGCATTGAGTATATGCATTGAAACTGATTTAACCAAAGCACAATATGCGTACCTAAGAAAAAGGCTCGTTGATAAGAATTTAAGTTCTGTATTGCCTTCGTATCAAACACTAAGTGAAGCAGAAAAGGCTTGCTATCCGCCTGCATCCAGCATTACGGTGACAAATATAAGCGCAAAAATCAACCTGCAAGATCTCTTAGACCATACAGTCTGCCGTATTATAAGGATAAAGTCAGGATCGACTTACAATCGTCTCAAGCTTTTCACTAAATGGGGATGTGATGGATCCTCCGGGCAAAGTGAGTATAAACAAACTCTACCGGAAGAAAACGAACAAATATCGGACGCTAATTTGTTTATAGTGTCCCTTGTACCACTGCGACTAGTAGACGAAGAAACTTCTACGGTCATATGGAAAAACCCTACTTGCTCATCTGTTAGATATTGCAGACCAATTTCATTAGAATTTGCAAAAGAAACTCCCGAAAAAACTACAGCGGTTGTCAGTGAAATTGAAGCCAAAATTAATCAATTGATTCCAACTCTTGTGTCAATAGAAGACAAAGTCATCGAAGTTAAACATCAACTGTTTATGACAATGATTGATGGGAAAGTTGCTCAAGTGTTGACAAACACATCATCCAGTGCTACCTGCACTGTTTGTGGAGCAACTCCCAGACAAATGAATGATCTTTTAAAAGTTACAACGAGAGTTGAAAATGAAAATGCGTTTAAATACGGATTGTCGACGCTACACGCATGGATAAGATTTATGGAAATGATGCTCCATATTTCTTACAATTTAGGTTTTGAGAAGTGGTCTGCAACAACTCCAGAAAACAAGCAACTTAAAGAAGACAAGAAAAAATTTGTCCAAAAACGTTTCCGAGAAGTGCTTGGCTTGCATATTGATAAACCACGTCAAGGTTCCGGTAATAGCAATGACGGTAATACGGCAAGGAGATTTTTCCAAAATTACCAATGTTCTGCAGAGATAACCGGAATTGATGAAGAATTAATCAAGAGACTATATGTAATTCTTCAAACTATGTCATCGGGATTTCCTATAAACGCAGAAAAATTTGGTCAGTATACATTGGTAACCGCGCAATTATATGTAAGCAAATATAACTGGTACTACATAACATCTTCGGTCCATAAAGTACTTATACATGGTGCTAAAATAATAGAGCATTATGCAGTTTTGCCTATAGGACAATTATCCGAAGATGCCCAGGAAGCTCGAAATAAAGATTATAAGAAATATAGGTTACATCACGCTAGGAAGTGTTCCAGATCAGCAACAAACGAAGACGTTCTGCATATTTTGTTATATACATCTGATCCTTATATATCTAGCTTAAATAAACCAAGTTTTCTAATATCCAAAGAATTATTTGACGAAGCTAAAGAATTGTTGGAAATAGAAAGTGATGAGTAGGATAAGTTTAAGTAATAATTTTTTTTTGTCATGTAACTGTTTGTTTAATAATAATAATTTAGTTTTAAACTTATTTTAAGCATAAGTGTAACTTTTATTGCTATTTTAATATAACTGTATGATTTTTTGTATGAAATTTCGTATAACTTTATCTTTGTCATTTTTTTTCGGAAAAAATATTTTTTTTAGAATGATGATGTTTGATTTCTTTTATTGCCTAGATATTCACAAATACGTGAAAAAAAAATCAAGGAGATAAATCACAAAACAACAGAGTTATCGATTTTTGAGATGGAAAATACCGGTTGGTCCCATAGTGCGCCGGCAGAGATCTCTCGCGTCCGGCCCTGGTTCAGGCCATGGTACGGAGCGAGAGGGCATGGGCAGCCGTCACCTCCTTCTGCGAAGCAGTAATGCTCGCGAAGGAGGAGGCGGGACGCTTGAGGGAAAGGCAAATTTCGCGCCCTCTCGCCCCTAGCCGCCGCAGGAGACGCTCTGGGCGTCGGGAATCCCGGGCGGATTTCCAACCACCGTAGGCACGGCGACGGCGCGTTGTATTCCACGCGCGCCTCAAAGAGATGTCGTCAGCACAAATGTAAATGCCGGGGTCGCGGGAAGGTACTAAAGGGTCACCGAGGCCCCTGGCAACACAGGCAACGGAAGGAATACGGGTGGGTTTTAGTCAGTAAGAGTCTGACACACCCTCCCGCTCCGCCCAGAGCGGGAGAAGTTATTTGATGATTTCCAATCCAAAAAAAAAAAAAAGAAAGTAAAAGAAAAATAGGTACAAAGGTGATGCTTATTTCTAAAAAAATCTCTTCCAGCATACCTGAGATAGGACAGTAGACAAAGAGATGTAGAATTGTAGACACCGTGTGTAAGAGTAGAAGAGAAAACAAAATACATAAAAACAAAAAAAAACTATTCACTAATTTAATTATACAATAAGAACATATACTTACATGAATACATACTTCTTCTGCTTCTTCTTTCTTCTTTGTTAGAGTTAAGTGTCGTCGTCGTCGTCCCTGCCAGCTAAATGGCTGTTCATGGAGATGTGAAAAAACTAATGGCAGTAGTACATATAATGCAATTAAAATTAAAACTAACGAGTAATAGTGGATCAACTTTGCAGTTGAAGAATTGATTGTAGCATATATCCATGTATGGGAGAACACGTTTTTCAACTACAATGTTATGTTTGTTTTTGGGATAGATTCATACCAACTTCCCAACATTTGTGTTCCTTCTTTGCGTCATATTTACCGCAAATAAACGTAATTTCTCTAATATTCGATCTTCGCAACGTATTTCGAAATGGTAAAAATGCTCATTCCAAAACTAAATATTACAAAATGCAAATATAAGTGATTGATTTTGATGTGAAACTACGTAAGTTACGAATCAAATGGAAGCAATTATATCGTCTTACACTGAGCGAATAATTAAATGTAAATCTCACATTATTAATCACATTCACGTCTCAATGCAAATTAGATGAACTCAACTTTCCTCGCAAGCAGTTGAGAGTGGCGGTCAATGCCGTGACGTATCGTGTGATATTGACCTCTACGTCTGGTCCTCAGCCATGAGAGTAACCAAATTAATTCATTAATAAAGATGGCGAAATGGTGATCGTATTTTGGGAGTTCCGCAAACGCGTCAGCAAACAAATGGTGATTTGGAGACAGTTTATAATCTTGTCTATTAGAAAAGCATATTTTGAACAGGAAATTGTTTGAAGAAGATCGAAATAAAAGGATTGAAATATAATATCACGCTTGTATTCCCCGAAGATATAGGCAGTCAAATATAAGGCCCTCAGTTTATAGATGGCACTTATTAATCCATAAGATAGTTTTTTAGAAATTTTCTCATTCTTACATACATGCATACTTAACTACTTAAAATAAGGCAGATAACATTTGTATTCTAAAAGGATTTAACGTCTTCTTACTTCCCTCGGATACAGTACTTAAACTATTGACCTAAGAAAGTAACATAAAATGTTCTTAATACATCCTGGGTTATAAACGAGAAAGTTTCCGTAAAAGCTTGTGAACATATCTTTTGACGAACACATTTTGTAAAGATTTATGGCAAAAAATACGTCCAGTCTACTGCCTTCTGTAATAACGAATTTGATGTGACTTAATTAGTATTAAGACGGGCTGGTGTCCGTAAATCCACGTCCAAGCGCGTATTTTGAGTACGGGTGGGGAAATGATCATTCAATCCACTCCAGCTCCTCAAAAAAGGCCAGCGACGCCTGTTACTCATAATCTCACGCAGGGTACCTGGATTTCCGGAGTACTTTGTCCTTTTTTTTGTGGGAAATTATCAAATAACTTCTCCCGGTCTGGGCTGAGCGGGAGGATGTGTCAGACTCTTACTGACTAAAACCCACCCGTGTTCCTTCTGTTGCCTGTGGCCTTGGTAACCCTTTCGAACTTTCTCGCGACCCCGGCAGGCATCGGCCCTAGTGGACCCCTACACTTGTGCTGACAACATCTCCTTGAGGCGCGCGTGGAACACAACGCGCCGTCGACCCGGGCCTGGTCCTTATCGGACGGCGAGCTACCCATTTCTCACCGTGCAAGTACTTTGGCCCTAGAGGCTTCTACATACTGGCGCGACTTGTCGCGCGACGCGACGCGACACAAAGACACCGCTTGTAGCGCTACACGCGGTGCCTTTGTGTCGCGACGCGTCGCGCGACAAGTCGCGCCAGTATGTAGGAGCCTTTATGCTGAGATAGGAGCGTTTTTTATTTATTTTCTTTGTTGTTTCTTGTTTATTCAAACAAATAAGTAAATTTTGTTAATTTTAAATGCTCTTTTTTTTACTTTTTGTATTTCTTGTGGGTGTCCCAAGTAAAATAATTTTCTTTTTTTCTTTCTTTCAATCGATTAAGCAATCCATATACAGGGCCAAATTAAATTAGTTGGCGAAACTCCGCAGACGTGAGATGGATACCGATACCTGAACACGATAAAACAAAAATAACTGTTTTTCCTAACTCATCTTCAAAGCGGTCGTTGAACCCAAAAACTATAAATATAATTAAATGATATTTTGAAGTGAAAACTTCTTTATTTATTTTTGGCAGGGGAAAATCATATTTATTTATGGGTTCGTATCAACGACATGCAAATGTTAACAGTATTTCTGTAAATATGACGTGTTGCGCTTGGCCAGCAGTGAGAGCATATTAAGTTTTATGATAATTTTAAATGTCGATAGGTACTAGAATTAATTTACAAAATTTAAATAAAACCACTGTAATTTCATAGTTTTAAGTTTTAATTTTTGTCGGCAGTCTCCATGACGGCATTTGATTTTTTTTTTATTTTTCATCTTTAGATAACGATACCCATCACGCGGAGTTTGGCTAGCTAACTTATGTGACCTTGTATTTGGCAAGCCATCACTTCTCTAAAAGGGCTTGCATGATATTCATAAGACTCATACTGGGGGCCAACCATGACCTGTTTTAGCAGTATTATTATAATATTACTTCACAGTGGGAAAGTGATGGAGCTGTACAGGACTTATAGCTCCATCTCTTTCTCACGCTGAAGTAATATTGAAATAATACTGCTATAAGAGGTGATGGTTGGCCCCCTGTTACCATTTTGAGCTTTTGACACAAAGAAGTGAAACAATAAACCACTTCAGACGCTGACAACACCTAAACCGCGGTCACTGTCAGATTGCATATAAAAGAAAGAGAAGCGCGATGACACAACGCTTGTAATGTATTGCAAAATATGAAGCAATTATCTATTTACTCAAAATTGAGTTGAGTAATCGAAAATAAAAAATGAACCAAGTATTGCATTCAAATAAGACGTTCTTGTTATTAATTAAATACGTACCGTACTTATGTTGATATTTAATACAGATATTTTGGATTGGAACTCAAGGTAAGAGGTTAGTTTAACGTTAGTTTGTATCGATGTTTTTTTTTCATAGCGTATTTTGGTAACAACCAAGTTCTGAGAAATATGTTCAAAATTAACATATATTTTTTGCGCTACCACAAACTATACAGATTTGGCAATTTTTTTTTTTCTTAAGACAAGCCTATTTTGGTCATTTGCCTCTTGTCAGCGCCTTAAGTACCTACCTATCCCTTAACCAAGTTCAGTTCCAACTCGTTAAGGTACGCTTTGTCTAACATCAGTAAGTACGACAAAGTGAATAGAAATATAAATATTCTGTCCACGACTTTCACGGATCTGTCGGACCGCCCGTATGTACAAATTGTTAAGAAAACCATGATCTCGAAGGAGCTAAGTGCATTGCGTCAGAATTTCACCGACATAACGATGTAGGAACTCACAGAAGACCCACTTCTTTTCTTACTGACAGATTACTAGACAAAGTTTGACCCTACCAAATGGATTTGAATGGATTACTTTGAATGATTGTATAGAATAGTTAATTGATTGCAAGAAAATTTACGTATTCTAATTATCGTATATTGTGTTATATATATGTATATATATTTATTGACGTGTAAAAGTGTCTGTACAAACCTACTTACGGAAAATAAACTCATTTCATTTAATTTCATGGTTTTTTGTTTACCTTTACTTAACTACCCCAACTAACAGAGTAAGATAACTTTAGACCACACTTTTCTGACACATGCTTTATAATTGATTACACGCATAAGTAGGCGACAAACAGCCCCGCGCGTCTCCTATTCGGTGTCAAACAATAGAAAATCAATTGTGTCTCATTAGCTGTCCTTGGCCGATTAACCTCACGCCTGTATCACCCAAAAGGGTAGGCACAGGTGAATCTATACAAACATCCGCAGGTACACCCACAATTTGGCAGTATGTTTACCTATGTCTATTTGGGTCTATGCCTATTGCCATTCATTATTCTCCTGCCCATAACCCAATTTATATGGGGTCGGTGCAACATGTCCCTTTCTTCCATACTTCTCTATTAGTCGAAAAAGAAACTAGATAAGCTCGGCATGTGACGAGAGAGCTGTCAAGTTACCGACTAAACGTAATACCTACCTGTCACTTCAGTCATCATTATACGTTACAGTTGTACTCTTCAATTTAGCAACTTTATAATTCGTTGACATTTAGAGAACCTGTCTTTTGGGCTCTTTACATTATGCAGATTACAAAATATTATAGTATTATTATAGATCTAACAAAAAAATTGTGCAGTAGCAGTTACATCTGCCATCTGTGTTAAGTTTAACATAGGTACAAAAATAAAAGAGGACACTATCGTAAAAATCAAAAATAAATTTTATTTGGATATAAGTTACAACTTTTTTTTTTAAAGAAAGTTTCATCTTTACAAACCCTTTTTATGATTTGTTTACCTTTGCTTAATTACCTAAACCAATGGAGTATACTGTTCTATACAATACCTTCGACCCAAATGTATGGGACAGTTGATTATTTTTTCGCGACTACGGTGTTGGTCCCACGGAGAAAGTTCCTCAATTTCATGATCTGTACCACACCCTTAAATATGACCACAACTTTCTCATAAATGCATTTTTATGGAAAAAAAAATAACTCGACTGTTCCTTAAGTCAGGCAATTGTTATCACTAATTTTTCAAACATGTTATCAAAAGAGTTTTGACAAAAATTTAGAACACGGTTGTAGTTTTAAATGCTTCTTTTTTTTACTTTTTGTATTTCTTGTGCGTGTTCCAAATAAAATATTTCTTCTTTTCTTTCTTTCTTGATTTTCTTTCTTTTTTCCTTTATTTCTTTCTTTCATTCTTTTCCTTCTTTTATTAAAATCTATACCAATATTTAAAGAGGTATTTGTTTGTTTGTAAGTTTGTATGTAGAAGGTCATCTCTGGACCTTCCAGTCGGATTTGAAAAAATATTTTTGCATTTGATAGCCCAATTCCTGAGGATGGTTATAGGCTATTTAACATCACGCTACGACCCTTAGGAGGCGAGCAAAAATAATAAACGTCAGAAAGAACGTTAAGCGAAAAAGAAGTATAAACGCGGGTGGGCGATGCGATGCGACGCAGTGTGTCGGGGGAACAAGAAATTTCACGCGGATGAGGTCCCGGGCAGGAACTAGTTAAATATAAAAAAATGTCGTATCAATCTCGGCCTTTGCTCGACGAAGTGCCAGCCCGCGCCTTAGCTGAACCCGTAGCTTTAAATTCCCCTGATAATAATAATTATCCAGTTCTGATCCAGCCTGTCCCACCTTGCTGTCCTCCACCCAGCGACGCCCTAAGCCGAGGTTCGTACCCCACAAGAAATTCGCCCCTGGCTGGAGGCTTTGAGTCCGCTTAAGGCAGTCACAGGATAGTCCGGCTAAGTAGTCACGACCTCTCAAGGTCAACTACGAGATGTCATTAAAATATATATATATATATCAATATGCAATTATGCGTTAAAAAGTTGCATCAGTGGTGCGTCGAGTACGGAGGAGCCCGAATAGCGTCCTAAGGTTGATTGGCGAGAGAACCGATACTGTTCTGCTGCACTGAACTCCATGTGTTGCGAGACCGATGAGCCTACTGTGCATGGATGTTTTTAGTGTTATTTTTATTTACTAACATTAGTTATAAGCAAAATTCTTGTTACTAACCTTGCCTTGCCTATGGACTTTTTTGTCTGAAAATAAAATAAAATATTTTTATTTTTAATACTCCGCCAAAACTTTATGTTAAGTGGGTCTTCTAACACTGAACGTTGTGACGACATGCTACCCACGCATGTGACGCTAACGATCCCGCCACACATCGCCATGTAACTCAATTTTACCAAGAAAGTTATGACATTTTCACACTTTTACATTTTATTTCATCATTATTTGTTTTATAATTCTTACCTATTCAACCAAAGCCCTAATGAATCAGGAGACATAAAACTTTGCTTAACCGCGCTTGCGTTTAGTGTAAAAAGTATCTCCCAAGTCCAGTAGATGTTTTGATAAAATTGAGTATTACAGAATTTTAATATATTTAGCTTAGGAGCTATCCTGCCGAGTGCATGTTTAAGATAGTACGTTCCCTCCGAGTCCAGTTTAAGGCGCTGACAAGACGCAAATGACCAAAATAGGCTTGTATTTAGAAAAAAAATGCCAAATCTATAGTTTGTAGTGACGGAAAAATATATGTTAATTTTGAACATATTTCCCAGCACTTGGTTGTCACCAAAACACGTTTTGAAAAAAAATCTCGATACAAACTAACGTTAAACTAACCTCTTACCTTGAGTTCTAATCCAAAATATCTGTATTAAATATCAACATACGTTACGTATTTAATTAATAACAAGAACGTCTTATTTGAATGCAGAACTTGATTGTTTTTTATTTTCGATTACTCAACTCAATTTTGAGTAAATCGATAATTGCTTCATATTTTGCAATAAATTACAAGCGTTGTGTCATCGCGCTTCTCTTTCTTTTCTATGCAATCTGACAGTGACCGCGGTTTAGGTGTTTTCAGCGTCTTTGCACTCCTTTGAAATCGTTTAGGCGGACCACCCATATGCGGGCTGTGGACTGCGAACCTGTTAACAATATTAATTATATGCATATTTAAATGCCTTGTTGGTCTAGCGGTCGCCAGCGCTACTGCTGAGCATGAGGTCCTGGGTTCGATTCCCGGGTCGGGCAAAATGTTATTGGGTTTTTCCATCTGGGATTTCTCAGTAGCAGCACGGAGTCTGATTATGTGCCAGGTTGATGGCCATAGGCTCACCCCCTATTACATGGGCCTTAAATATAACTGGCGAAATGTGGGTGTACCTCTGCCTAACCCTTCGGGGAAACAGCGTGACGTTATGTTATGCATAGGTAAACTGAATGAATGAATGAATGAAATGCACCGACCCCAGCGTGGTTAAACCAGACTCGATTACTCGAATGAACTGAAGGATTCGCACTTGTCCCTGGAGCCTCCAGCAGGCTTAGCATGACACTCTCTATTTCTTCGAAGAGTAGACACGGCTCTTTCTATACAAAGTGACATTTCGTTTCTCAGTTTTTGACATCTCACCGTAGAAATCCTTTTACAATCTGTCATCTTGTCTTTCGTTTCTAATGATCTTTGTCTAGGTCTTTTTTTATGTAGAAAGATTTCTACGGTGGGATGTCAAAAAAAGAGAAACGAAATTTCACTTTGTATGGAAAGAACCTTGTCTATTCTTCGAAGAAATAAAGAGGGTCATGCTAAGCCTGCTGGAGTATGTTATGCATAGGATAACTGACCATTTATTTTTTTAACTCAAAACGGAACATGGGTTTATAACATTGAAAATAAACACAACTTTTTCTTGATTTATAAAAAGTGTAACTTAATACAATTAATGTTCACTATAATTATATTTGGAGCAGTGGTGGCCCAGTGGTAACGGCAGCGACTACGAATTGTATGTCGTATGTTCGAACCCAGCCAGGCGCTTTACTTTGTGTAAATTATTTCATCACCACTGCTCCCAAAACGGTGAAGGAAAGCATCGTGGGGAAACCGGCATGTTCTAGAACCAAAAATTCGAAGATATATGTGACATCTACCAACCCGCACTGGGCCCGCGTGGTGGATAACGGCCCACTCCCTCTCACAGAGAGGAGGCCTGTGTCTCAGCAGTGGAAACATTATAGGCTGATTATGTATAATTATATTCAGATTAATTATAATTATTTTTATTATAGCAAATTGTAAAAACACAAATCAATCACCGGTTCACCAGCTTAATAAAAATAATAAAGCAAAGTTCCTCTAACAGTAATTATTAAATTATATGCAACATATTTTTTTTAAATTATGTTTATGTTTGTCAGAGGAATTTTCGCGCGGTTTCGGAAAACGGGACTATTTTGCGTCCCGGAGCTTTGTCCGGGGATAACGGGACAGGTGACCGAGAAAAGGAACAGTCCCGTTCAAAACGGGACGTACGGTCACTTTATGCATAGGTAAGTAGATTATTAATAAGTTTGGCGTAAGGTTAAACAAAACAAACTAAGGAGAAGAGAAGATCAATTTTAAGAAGATGCAAGAATTTTTACTTCCGAATTAACGAATTTCATTAATTTAATACATATTCTATTTCACGTTCGTTTTCACAATCAATAAAATGTGGTTTCATTCACATCCCTTTTGATGTCCCGTGACCGTCCTTCATTGCTCCATACACGACTCAAGGAAGGTGCGTAGAGTTGCATCTATCTTGTATAACTCCAGCACCCTCATGAGCCATGTATGTGGCACCGAGTCGTAGGCCTTCTTGTAATCAATCCAGCAAGTCGACAGATCCTTACGGGAACGACGAACCTGTTGGCTAATGGCCATGTCGATAAGAAGTAGCTCCTTAGTACCGTGGGACCCGTTCCTACAACCATTTTGATTGGCAGACATAATCGAATTATTGTCAATGTGAGTATTAATTTTCGCTCTCAAAATGGATGTAAGAAGTTTATAGACCGTCGACAAACATGTGATCGGTCTATAATTCTTGGGTTCCGCGGGACTACCTGACTTATGGAGCAGGTGGGTAATGCCTGTTGTTAGAAACTGCGGTAGCGACCCAGCCTCTAAGGATGACTGGAACTAAGAAGCCGGCAAGTGTGTGAACTAGTTAGCCATTTCAGCCAAAAGTTGTGCAGTCCGCTAGTCCGTCCGGTCCCGTTGATTTCCAATTCGGTAACGGACGGACCGTTCTGGCTATGTCTGATGGCGCAATGACTACAACTTACTTATTATTATTATTAACCACTGGGCCATCGCCACCGTCACCACCTGTAATTGAATTTGTAAAAAAAGCATTTTTTACTTGCTAGGCAAGTAGTAGCAAGAGTAGAGTTGTGCTTTTTCGCATTTAACTGCTTTGACGAATTGACGCATACGTGAAGGTAAGCAGGCTGCGAACCTATTGCGCATAGGTAGGTACGTCAACCAGAAAAACTGGCCAATTGCGAGTCGGACTCGCACTCGAAGAGTTCCGTATTAAGATCGAGATAAAACCGCCAAAAAAAACATGTTTCTTGTATGGAGGTCCATTTTATTATTAACTTTATTTGATTTTTATTGTTTTTTGTTATAGCGGGAATAGAAATACATAATCTGTAGAAATTTTAACTGTGTACCTATTACGGTTCAAGAGATAATGGCGCCGATTCCCTTGTTCACAAACTAAACTAAATTTAAGTTCAGTGCATCCTTTTCTTTTTATTTCATTAAGAAAAGGACAGAAGATCAATTTTAGCTTAGTCCTGTCAAATTAATCAGCGCTTGACGTAAATTAACGTAATTTTAGTAGGCAAGTTTTTAATCACGTCTAAACTTGTATGGAGTAGTGACAGGCGCTGATTAATTTGACAGGACTAAACTAAAATTTATCTTCTGTCCTCTTCGTAATTAAATAGAAAGAAAAAGATGCACTGAACTTAAATTTAGTTTAGTTTGTGAACAAGGGAATCGGCGCCATTACCAAAAATAAAATAACTTACATAACTCATTAACGCTGGGAAGGTATGAAGATACCTTCCCAGATACAGCCCGCTGACAGACAGACGGACGGACAGCAGAGGCTTAGTAACAGGGTTCCGTTTGGCACCCTTCAGATACGGAACCCTAAAAAAAGATGATTAAATGTATCAGCTGCTGCACCTCAGGGTTATTTTATCTTCTTTTCTAATGACGTGACGCAAAAAATATAACTTTACCCTAATTAAACATGTAGATTGATTGCGTCCATTATCATAAAACACATGTCTTAGCTACCTGAGCTCTCAGCCATCACTCAGGAACAACACCCCTGGTACAGGAAACATAAAAACTTACCCGACATCAAATAAATTAGGTAGACACTAAAAAAATTATCATGTAACTTGTAGGCGCGGGGTCACAGGGACGGATTACAGCAGCGATTGAGGGGTAAACGTTGCTTTAAGTTAAGTAATGATTAGCGACTGTTTAACCATACATTTTTGACGTTTAAACGTCTCTTAAGCTTTATAAGCTTAATAAAGAGGTGTTGAGTTATAACTTATACCTAAGCTATAAACAGTATCAGTGGCGATTTTAAATAAACCCAGACGTTAAACAGCTACTCATGTGTCTCTAAATTTCTCTTCTTAGTTCATCATCATCGTCATTCCAGCCGCAAGACGTCCACTGCTGGACATAGGCCTCCCTCAAGCAGCGCCACTTCTTCCGGTTCTGTGCTTCTCGCATCCAGCGGATTCCTGCGGCTCTTCTTAGGTACCTCCTCGTAGCATTCGTAAACGCCAATAGACTGCAAACCAAAGTTAGTTAAGTTAGTTCTACCAAACAACTTCAAAAATGTAGCTTCTAAATTGGCCCTGTTAATAAAAATAATAATTAATCATTTATTTTGAACCAAACACTTGTACACGTTTTATAAGCCCACCAAACATTTGGTTTAAACAATTTAACTAAACATCAAAAGGCCTATGCACACCACGTTTTTAAAACGCGCCGTGGACGCGCGTTTTAGAAACGTGCGTCGACGGCGTGCTTTTATCCTACAAAAGGTCTACAGGCTGCGTCTGACTCGCGTGCGTATCGCGTCTGTATCGCTACAAACGCGCGTCAACGGCGCGTTTAAAAAACGTGGTGTGCACAGGCCCTAAGAGGGTAGATACAGATAGTTTTTAAATGGACGGTAAGATTATTTCAGTTTATTAGTTCAGTTGGGTGTCCCTCAAACTATTAATTATTATATGTGATATTTTTTTAGTTACGACCATTTCATTCAGCAGTTAAGCCTTTAATTTCTTCGCCTTGTGTTCGTCTGCTAATTACACAATTATCCCTTCTTAACCAGTCAGTACAGTGTAGGGTTCAAATAATTATTGGTTCTTTTGCCATAGTAATTTTCCGGAAAGTAGCTACTATAGCAGACCTTTTATGAAATCTAAACATTCCATTGTCAAAATCGCAAAATATTATGTCCATAGAACTTTCACCAGCCCATAAAGATCAGCTGTCAATAAAATCAAAATATATTTTACCAAAAGAGAAAAGTTTTGCTTGACTCGTCAGTTCACCATAGTGTCGGGTAAAAGTTGGTCTAAAGTCTAGAGCACGATAAATTACATGCATTTAATAATTAATTAATTATGTGCGTACTAATGTGCGCTCATAAGTCAAGAAACAAATTTTGTGAAGTCCATCTTAAAGCTCTGATTCACGCATTAATTATTAGTTAACGAATGCGGCCCTGGCGAGTGATAGTTAAGTTGCATTCAAGTTACGGAGGCTTGGAGTCAGTGTTCGCGCGCCGGTCGAGGTGATAACACGCTACTTACAATTAACTTAAAACTTTTTTATTTTCCCAAAAGTTAAGAAGAGACGGAGTGTGATGTTGAACCATTTTTGTATTTCGAAAAATGTGATTCAGTCAACGAACCGGTTCGGTTTTTGAATTGTTTTTTTTTTTTCTTTATTTGGGATTATTCAAGTGTACGAACTATAAAGGAGGTTTTATTTGGAATTTAAGTGACGGTGTTTTTATAAGGTAAGTTTTTTTAAATATTTTTTTGACCGTCTAACTATACTGAAGAATGTATTTTTCTAATCGTAAAAAAGAACAAGTAGCGGTTTCTGTAGGCTTCTCTGTAAAAGCAAATAAGAAATATTAGAGAAGCCTAGAGGAACGGCTGAATTCTAATTCTCAATCACAAGTATCCAGACTTTTGTAGACCTACAATCTTACTCAAAAGCGTTCCTAAAACGAATCGGCTAAATAATTAAAATACTACTTATATTTAGGAGAAAAAAATCAACTTAGGTATTGAACTTAGCGGTTCAAGTTATATTTAAAATACTTATGAGCTTTTTGTATTTGTATTATTAGCTAATAGGTTTTTTGTATTGTAATATGAATAAAGTATCACAGGCGATACTTTACAAAGAAAAGAAAATCGTATTTAAATACCTGAATTCTAAGAACTATCTACAGATACCTTTTGCAAAATGCATGGATATTTAAATACTTTAGGACACATTTATTTTGAGGAAAAAACAAGATTTTGTCCCATTTAGCAACGAGAAAAGGATACGAAACAAAAGGAGTATGTAAGGATCGTAACAGCGGCATTTTGTAGTTTCAGCCTAGGTCCACAGGAACAAGACGAGAGTTTATGTATGTGTGTATACTCGTAGCAACGCAAGTCGGACTCGCGTACGAAGGGTTCTGTACCATTATCTATAACAAACAGTGAGCACAGTGAGTAGAGCAGTGGTAGCACAATGGTAACGGCCGCGACTTACAAGTTGTAGGTCGTAGGTTCGAACCCAGACAGGCGCTTTACTTTGTGTAAATTATTTCATCGCCACTGCTCTCAAAACGGTGAAGGAAAACATCGTGAGGAAACCCGGCCAAGAACCAAAAATTTGAAGACATGTGACATCTACCAACCCGCACTGGGCCCGCGTAGTGGATTACGGCCCACTCCCTCTCACAGAGAGGAGGCCTGTGTCCCAGCAGTGGGTACATTATAGGCTGATTATGTATCTAGAAAAACAGCAAAAAAAAAAAAATGTCTGTTGTATGGGAGCCCCCTTAAATATGTATTTTATTCTGTTTTTTTTTAGAATTTGTTGTTATAGCGCCAACAGAAATACATCATCTGTGAAAATTTCAACTGTCTAACTATCACGGTTCATGAGATACAGCCTGGTGACAGATGGACAGTGGAGTCTTAGTAATAGGGTCCCGTTTTACCCTTTGGGTACGGAACCCTAAAAATGGCCTTAAGTAACATTTCTTCATGATTTAATTCCTCTAAATTTATTTTAGAGCACAGTTCCCAATTTTTCACTTCTAAATCAAATCTTGATTATGACTGGTACCCGGAACAATAAGTTAAATTAGTTTTCTATGAACAGTTCTTTATTATAGTAACTCAAAGTTGGACACTCCGCTAACAGGTCGCTAACCGGCGCACTTACCCTACCTATTATAATTTGTACATTTTACCCTACCTGTGGTAATTTGTGCCGATACGAGAGAAGAAGACCCTAGTTTATTTTTAGAAATTCAGAACTAAAATAATAAATGTAGGTACCTACATAAATAACAACTTATACCTAATTAATTAATAAAAATAACAAAATTATTATGTTAGGTTTCGCTAGTAAATGTTATGACGTCCGAAATGAGACACGTTCATCTCTCGGTGACAGGTTACTTTCTCTCTCATTTCAAGGGCGTAAAGCTGCCTATAAAATATACGACAACACGCACGTTTTGTATGAGCCCGTTGCAACCACAAATAACTAGGAATTGTACATTATTCACTAAGGGGATAAAGCAGTGTCTTATGTCACGGGCGCTATTATTACTCACCCATAAAGAATCCACATATTTTTTTTGTGAATCTATTTATTTAGGTAATACACATTGTTATTACTTATTATTACACTAAAACTTAATATCTATATTAAGTAGCATGATTTAATTATTATGTTCGGCGACGGCAACTTAAAACTAGTAGTAGTTAGTGAACTCTTTGGTCGAGCCGTACTTTAATTATAGAAAAAAGGTTTTATTTTTTTGGAAAAGTTTTTATACGGATTATTTAGTTGAAGTTCCAAATTCAAATCATATTATTGACCAGCAGATTATAATGAAATTCAGTACAATATTACTGCCCTGCTGGACTGTCATTTTAATGGCCTAGGCGGCCATTAAAATGACTTTTTTATAGATTTGCTTGACATATATATATTTTTTTAAATTTATGTATTATTATTATTATTATTTTATTTATTTACATTACCGAGCAGGTGGTGTTAATTATTGCTTAGTCTTTACCACTTGGAAAACATATTTTGAGTTCCTTTATGGTACAGTTGCTTGCAAATCAAGTTACAACAAACAAATTTTCTCTTTCGATTTTGAACTTAACCATCAACATTTTAAGGTTTAAAATCATTTGGAAAAATTTGACAGTATCGTATAACCTGATGTGCTGTTGATTGTACAAGATAAAGATGACAATAGACGGAAAGACGGAACGTTTTTCAATAGACAACGCGTTCATGGCAAACTAAATATCTATAATACCAGCGTATTATGTCCCACTGCTGGGCAAAGGCCTCTTCTCGTACAGAGAAGGCACGAGCATTGATCTCCACGCTTGCTCAAGAAGGGTTGGTGATGTCAAAATTATATAAGTACTAGCTGCACCCCGCGGTTCCACCCGCATAAGTCTCATTCCCTTATGAATTGGGATAAAAAGTACTCTATATCCAAACCTAGGTCATGGTTTACCCATATGCCAAATTTCATCCAAATCCGTTCAGCCGTTTTAGCGTCAAAGTATCTCAAACTCACTTTCGCATTTATAAAATTAGGATAAGGCCATGTTTCTACACGAGGTTTGCCTCCACCGATGTCATTAATGTCTAAGATAAACAACTACCTACATATCACAGAATTTCTAAATTTTTCTAATATTCTTCAAAATCTCAAATTCCTGGTACTTTCTCAAAGCTATTTTGTCCATATATAAAGTGTTTAAGATCTTTTAAAACTGTATATTTTATAATAGCATTAACATTATAAATATTAAATTGTCTGAGAGTTAATGGGTTTCTTTAGATTCGTAAAAAATAAAAAATAAAATAAAACAGTCGATATCGCTCTTAGTCGTAACGATAATGGCAAATAACGATTTCTTATTAGTAGTTATTACTTAAATAGAAAGTCTCTGAGATGAGAGTCTTGGACATGAAGATCTTTGCTTTTCTCACGACGGCAACACTCCATGATATCTTTAAGTATTCTGTGGCTGCTTATCGCCTATAGATACTGCTGAACTTTCGAACCAACAATCAAGTACTTACCACCAAGAAAGGCAAATTTTGCGCCCTCTCGCCCCTAGCCGCCGCAGGAGACGCCCTGGGCGTCGGGAATCCCGGGCAGATTTCCGGCCACCGTAGGCGCGGGCTTGCGGACGGTGAGCAATGGGTAGGTCACCGTCCGGTAAGGACCAGGCCCGGGTCGACGGCGCGTTGTATTCCGCGCGCGCCTCAAAGAGATGTCGTCAGCACAAGTGTAGGGGTCCACTAGGGCCGATGCCTGCCGGGGTCGCGGGAAGGTACAAAAGGGTTACCGAGGCCCCTGGCAACACAGGCAACGGAAGGAATACGGGTGGGTTTTAGTCAGTAAGAGTCTGACACACCCTCCCGCTCCGCCCAGAGCGGGAGAAGTTATTTCATGGAACAAAAAAAAAGTACTTACTACCTTGAAGAGTGCATAATATAAAAGTGTGTTTAGTCAATAGATATAAATTTTATAAAGACGTTGTATTTGGGAATAAAGTGGGTAATCTTCGGTACAGCCGATCCGATTCCGACAATTATTTTACTAATCGAAAGCTTAGATTGACTACTGTCATCCTAAAATCCTTGTACTATATAGCTAAATATATACTATAAATTATATTACATTATACAGGGTGACATTGAAAACATGCGACAAATCGAAATGGGAGATTGTACTCATCATTATGAACAACTTTTACTAAGGGACCAAAGCTACAATCCCAAAAAAAAAAACTGCTGTCCCCTACATTTATGTTCGCAATACCTCATCAAAATGTAGGAAAAGCAGATTTTTTTTTCTGGGATTACAGCTTTGGTCCCTTAGTAAAAGTTGTTAATAATGATGTATACAATGTCCCATTTCAGTTTGTCGCAAGTTTTCAATTTCAACCTGTAAATGCGAAAGTGAGATTGTTTGTTTGTTTGTTACGATTTCACGCAAAAACGGCTGCACGGATTTGTATGAAATTTGGCACATGGGTAAACTCTGACCTGGGTTAGGACATACGATAGCATACTTTTATCCAGAATTTTTTTCAAATAACAAAACATAACTGTATCAATATTCACCAGAACAAGTTACTATCTCGGAGTTCTCACTAATAGAAACGTTCTTATAAACTCGCTAGATTATAAGAACTATAATAATAATAATATTATTATTATATAACATTGCTATATGCATGTCCTGTATCAAAACTAATATCACCTATTTGTTTATAAATTCATTGAAAACTTTCATAAATATTATTATTATTCTTTCTTCACGGAAGACTAGCTCTTCTTAATATTCAATACATCGGCATTTCCTATTA
Source organism: Atethmia centrago (assembly GCA_905333075.3). Lineage (NCBI taxonomy): Eukaryota > Metazoa > Arthropoda > Insecta > Lepidoptera > Noctuidae > Atethmia > Atethmia centrago. The sequence goes on from HG995388.1 coordinate 22,813,116, forward strand.
ATATAGTCGCGGCTGGCGAGCTCCACTTTGGTACTCGGATTCCGGAATCAAACGCGACCAAACCAGAATAGCCGACATCATAAATCTCAAGATAAATCCTTGTTCAATAAACTGTGCTTGTTACTGGTAGAAATCACTGCAGTCTCTGTTAATCCATCCAAGTAAGTATTGTTAAACGATATTTTTAGGTAAAAGATTACAGTCAAAGATGTGAATTCGTCAAAAAAAAATTGCTTCCAACTGTTGGCCGCAAAATGCACGCACACTAGAATAACACAATGACAGCACAATGATGTGGCGCGACTGTAAGACGCACCTAGCTGTCACGCACACCAGCGTAAATAAGTTGGCCTGTTTGTTATAGTTATTTTGCAGCGCGACACCCTTCCAGACGTACAAATAATCAGGTATTAGAAACCCGAACTATTCCTGTAAAAATCTCACCGTGAAAACTTACATAATCAGCCTATAATGTTCCCACTGCTGGGACACAGGCCTCCTCTCTGTGAGAGGGAAAACTTAGGTGCTGTCAATTGTCAATCCAGCATCAGATGGAATGACAGTTCTGCTCACTTCACTAACTCAGTTCAGCTCACTTTGGTAAGCAACGGGTAACCCACCGTCCGGTAAGGACCAGGGGGGTAAGGTAGGGGTCCACTGGGGCCGATGCCTGCCGGGGCCACGGGAAGGTACTAAAGGGTTACCGATGCCCCTGGCAACACAGGCAACGGAAGGAATACGGGTGGGTTTTAGTCAGTAAGAGTCTGACACACCCTCCCGCTCCGCCCAGAGCGAGAGAAGTTATTTGATGATTTCCCACCCAAAAAAAAAAACTCACTTCACTTAGGCTTTCGCGGTGATATTTTCACAGAATAGATCCACTGATAATGTTAACAGTGCTAAGATGGTGCTAGAATAGAATAGAAATACTCTTTATTATGTACAACATAAAAGTTACAGATATAAATGTAGAAATTTTACATAGGGTGACACAATGGGCGGTCTTATCGCTAAAAGCGATCTTTTAAAGACAACCTTTGGATGGATTATGGGGAAAGGAGAGACAATACTGCAGGTACACCGTGGTTTACCATTTACATATATACAATAAATACATAATAACTATATAATTATTCAGTAATAAATCATAAAACTAGTTAAGAACCAAAATAGGTGAAAAGAACAAAGAAAATAAAAAAATATGTTTAAGGAAAGAGATAGTGTTTTGTAGAAACTAACTATTGATAGCAAAGCAATATATATGGTTGATAGTGATAAAAAACATAACATACCCACTTAGGACATAAAACTGGCAGAAACTAGGAGGGACCTATGTCCGATATAGAAGTGTGCCATAAACTGCAAAAAAATATATTGCATCAATATCATTATACGCAAATGTGTTTTTAACAGTTGAAAGTGACTTAGGATATAAGACTGGCAGAAACTAGGAGGGACCTATGTCCGATATTGAATTGTGCCATAAACTGCGAATAAATTATATTGCATCAATATCATTATATGCAAATGTGTTTTTAACAGTTGAAAGTGTACTTAGGATATACGACTGGCAGAAATTAGGAGGGACCTATGTCCGATATTGAAGTGTGCCATAAACTGCGAATAAATTGTATTGCATCAATATCATTATATGCAAATGTATTTATAACAGCTGAAAGTGTGAAACTTGCCGAATAATGTTTAAATAATAAAGGTTTGCCAATAAAGACAGACTGTAGCAGAATGATTAGGGGTAACTATACAAATTGATGTAACTGACATAAATTGTTCTGAACTCTGTGGCAATTTCGCTACTGAAAATTTTCCGAAGTGATTTAGCTAGCCAGAGAGTCTACGAGTATTTTTCACTGCGATTAAACAGAAAATTCATACTGTATATATTCTGACCGCAATATTCTGACAATATAACTTTTGGTTCCGGACTCAAGACTTTCATTGAATGTTATTCTGGCATTCTTCACAAGTTTATATCATCGTTGGCCATACCTACGTCAACACGCATCAAGTAGCCGACACAACCATGTCTCATTGATCTCCGGTTACCTTGTAAGGGCAAATCTGACACTTTTACTGAACCTGACGTAACCCAAGAATGCTGAACTTCACAACAATGTGGGCAGGTGTCACCATACTACCTGTCGTAAACGCCCATCACTTTCTCACATTAAGAAAGTTGTCACCGAAGATTGGGCCGCCCAATATGCTAAACTAGAGAAATCCGGAAACGATATGGCTATGGTAACTAATTAAACGTTCTTTAATCACTCGGTAAGGTTGAATCTACCTTTGATCTGGCTATAATTAACGAGTTATATAAGGCTGGGTATTGTAGTTTTTGTTTCGATTAAAAAGAGCCTGCGGAGATTGGATACGATGTAATTGTAAACGCTCTAATTGAAAACAGAGTAGAATTGAATAGTTGTTAAGATATTCAATAGGTAGTAGGAGGAAAATAAATGAGATCTAAACGAGCACAACTGCTGAAGGCACAAGATATATTTTACTTTGTCTTTGGAATGCTAGCACCTGTGTTGACTCAGCAGATGCCCTTGGCGGTGGGAAGGCCACCTGCTTGTTTGCTATCCAAAAACATTACAACAAAACAAATTATTGAAATCTTTTTGACGTTGGCCGTTTCCAAATTGTGTTCAAACTTTATCAAAACAGAGAAACATGTCTGAACTCGACTGACCATTAATTTTAACTTATCCATCATGCGGAGGAATGAGGAAAATGTCGTGAGGAAAGTCTTGAGTATGAATGTCGATGGCTATAAGAGTAGAGGAAGACCAAAGAAACGATGGATGGACTGTGTGAAAGATGATATGGCTAGAAAGGGGGTGAATACCGAGATGACAACTAATAGAGAATGTGCGCCATGTTGCGCCGACCCCAAATAAATTGGGATAAAGGCAGGAGAATGATGATCTTCCACCACTTGACCATTTGACATAACCATTAATTGTACCTTCTTCTTCATCAGTTATTACCGAGGAGGTTGATATAACCGTCACTTACATAAGCCCTCCATAGCCCAGTACATAAATAGCAGCAATTTCTCAATAAACGGGTCATTTCTAAGCTCATTAACCAGTTATGGTGTAAAAATGTAAATACATCGGCTCGCGCATGCGCGGTCGCGTGCGACTCGCGCGCCGAACATCTAGCGCAGTGGGCCGGTGGTTTTCATTGCACACACGTTTTACATTCGTTGTTTTGTGAGAATTAACATCTGATTTAAATAGATTTGGAGGGAAATGGATATGCAACTGTTGGATTACGACGGTGAATTATAGGTTATAACGTTGTAATGGTTTGTGGCGAAAGAGAAGTGCTAAGTGCTAATTAATGGTCTTCTAACTGAACAGACAGGTGTGCTGCTGGGGAATTTGTTTGCTCCATTCTTCATCCCAGCTAAAGCACTAGTAAGTGGTGAAGGGCGGGCGTTTTAGGGGACCGTCTTATGTAATTTTAACTAAAACGTGCTGATTTTCAGCCTAGTTTAAATAATTGAATTTTGTTTTTCATTTCTTGTGTCAGGTGATGATGCCTAGCTTAGAAAAATAAGGTGAAGTGCTTGTCTTCAGTTACCAGTCTGTTATATATTGCATCCTAAAATCTAAGTTCATTATGCTAAACTAGAATAATCATAGCATGTTGTAGAAAAGGCTAACTTCAGAATTCTTTAACGTCCATTTTTCGATTAAATCTTACTCTTACTTGTTGAGCCAAACTTAACTGTGACCACGGATAGAACATGGAATATGTATTTGGCAGAATCAAAAATATCCACTCTTTCCAGGCCCAAAATTAACCACCTAGTGAAGTCTGTAATTCTAAGTACTATGGTACTTTTAAGTACTATGGTACTTTTAAGTACTATGGTACTTCTAAGTACTATAGTATTTCTAAGTGCTATAGTAATTTTAAGTACTATAATAGTAAACATTTATTTCTCTTCCACAAAGGCGCCTTAAAAATAAATAAAATAAAAGAAATACTATGGTACTTCTAAGTGAGGGGCTTGTGGCGAAGTAATAACAGCCGCACGAGTCGATCGATCAGGTTAAGCTACGCTTGCCGCGGTTGGTCCGTAGATGGGTGACCATCTTTACATACCAAGACCCCTACGTGCCTCGGAAAGCACGTTAAGCCGTTGGTCCCCGATGTCAATCGGGGATCTTTGACAGTCGTTACGGGTCGTCAGAAGCTCGAAAGTTTGATATCCAGTCTTAACAAGGGTGGGTATCGTGTTACCCAGTAACTGGGTTGTGGAGGTCAGATAGGCGGTCGCTCTATGTAAAATACTGGTATTCAGCTGTATCCGGTAAGACAGGAAGCCCACCCCAACATAGTTGGGAAAAGGCAGATGATGATGATGATGATGGTACTTCTAAGTACTATGGTACTTACAATTAATAAGGTGGTGGTTAATTTAGTGGGTTATCTGCTTCTCATTTTAGACGGCAAATTATTGTATCCCTTCATCCTTAAATAATTGTAACTCTTTACTTAAAATGCCTTGTTTGTCGCCACCTAACGAATGAATATATGTATGTAAATATACACAATATTTACTTATATTCACTCGTTACCGTGCCGTATGCCGTGTGACAGCGGGCACGGCGTGTGAATGCCGCGGGGACGTCGACCGGCGCTTTTCCGCGCACTATCTAGACCGATCGGAACAATTTCACTTAATCACATAACTATTTCATCTGGCTTGCTATCTACGGAACCGTTTAGTAAATCCGGGAACATTGTTGCTAATTTTTTTTTATTGTATCACGGTTGAAAATAGAAATAAAGGAAAATATTTTTGAGTAACGCAGAATTAATAAAACTTATTTATTAGACATCAAAATCACCCAAACGCCTCCTGCCGGAGGCTCTACGCGGGGGTCGTGCGGTCCATGGCCCTCTACGGGGCTCCTGTATGGGCGCGCTCTCTGGCGCTGCGGCCAGCCCGCCGGTTGAGCGCGGCCCAAAGGGTCATGGCCATCCGGATGGTCCGAGGATACCGCACGGTCTCCTGTGAGGCAGCGAGCCACCTTGCCGGATTGCCGCCATGGGATCTGGAGGCAAAAGTCCTCGCGCACGTATGGGAGTGGCGCGAGGAGGCGAAACGCCGGGGCGTAAGTCCGCTGCCGCGAGAAATCGCGGCCCAGCGGACGGAGCTCCGGCGGGATCTCATGGCGTCATGGAAAGTACGGTTGTCGCAACCCAGTGCTGGGCACGCCACGATTGCGGCGATAAGTCCCCTCTTTGAGGAGTGGCTGGAGAGGCGCCACTGCGTCCTCACCTTCCGCCTGACGCAGATCCTCACCGGACACGGCAGCTTCGGGAGGTTCCTGTGTCGGATAAGGCGGGAAGAAACGTCCGGGTGTCACCACTGTGTGGATCGCCCGGAGGACACGGTGGAGCATACGGTGGAGGTCTCCCGGCTTGGGCAGAGCACCGCCGTGTCCTCGTGGAGGCGATCGGCGGCAGAGACCTCTCGCGTCCGGCCCTGGTTCAGGCCATGGTACGGAGCGAGAGGGCATGGGCAGCCGTCACCTCCTTCTGCGAAGCAGTAATGCTCGCGAAGGAGGAGGCGGGACGGTTGAGGGAAAGGCACGTTTCGCGCCCTCTCGCCCCTAGCCGCCGCAGGAGACGCCCTGGGCGTCGGGAATCTCGGGCGGATTTCCAGCCACCGGCTTGCGGACGGTGAGCAATGGGTAGCTCACCGTCCGGTAAGGACCAGGCCCGGGTCGACGGCGCGTCGTATTCCACGCGCGCCTCAAAGAGATGTCGTCAGCACAAAAGTAGGGGTCCACTAGGGCCGATGCCTGCCGGGGTCGCGGGAAGGTACTTATGGGTCACCGAGGCCCCCGCAACACAGGCAACAGGAAGGAATACGGGTGGGTTTTAGTCAGTAAGAGTCTGACACACCCTCCCGCTCCGCCCAGAGCGGGAGAAGTTATTTGATGATTTCCCACCCTCAAAAAAAAAAAAAAAGACATCAAAATCAAACCTGCTGATGCAGGAACGATGACTATCCTACATGTATCTGAAATTCCGAATTCAAATCTAAAACTGCGATAAAAAATTACTTTGTATGGTAAAGTCGGTCCCAAACTAATTGTAAAAGCTAAAGATGAGATCATACCCCATTTGAAGCTGGATTTGAAAGTAGGAAAGAAAGAAAATGCATTTATTGGTATTACAGCAAACAAACGATACTCTAGAGATATAATACGGGTTAGATGTGAACTAGAGTTCAATGCATTTTTCGATTCAATCTCGTAAGCTGTGGCCCATAGATATCGATTTAACCAAATTGTGTCGAAAATGGGGCAAAAGAAAGCAATAATTTTGATGAAAACAAATTTAATAGTTTTAGATTTGTGAACGAATAAAGTAATAAAAGTAGTCTAGGGAAAAAAAGAAATAAGTTTGGGGCAATTTAGGAAATTTATTCTATTGATGTTTGAGAGGATTAGAAAAGTGTATTCGATAAATTCTTGCCTGTTATTAAAGATGTTTCAGGGGCTTGTGGCTAAGTAAGAACAGCCGCACGGGTCAATCGATCAGGTTAAGCTACGCTTACCGCGGTTGGTCCGTAGATAGGTGACCATCTTTACATACCAAGACCCCTCCGTGCCTCGGAAAGCACGTTAAGCAATTGCTAATTCGTGGATCTTTGACAGTCGTTGCGGGTCGTCAGAAGCCCGAAAGTCTGACAAACCAGTCTTACCAAGGGGTATCGTAATACCCAATAACTGGGTTGTGGAGGTCAGATAGGCAGTCGCTCCATGTAAAATACTGGTATTCAGCTGCATCCGGTTCCGATCGATTGGAAGCCGATCCCAACGTAGTTGGGAAAAGGCTCGGCTGATAATGTTGCTGATGATAAAAGATGTTTGAACTGACTGAGCGTGAGGAGGTAAGCAGTACTGATAAGACGCAAGTAAGAAAAAAAAAGTATATGAACTGCTTCTAACAGCCAGTTGAGAAGTAAGTAGTACACTGTCTTGTAACATGCCTTACAAGTAAAATTATATTATGTTATATCAAAATATATGTGTCTAGTAGTAAGAATGAGTACCAGTTCTTTAGTCTCTGCACAATATACGAGAAAGGCTAGTCCTTCACTAGTCAATTAATTAGTGAAATAGACTAAAAATAATAATATTTTATAAAATTCCAACCGAAAAGTCTCGTGAATTTGAACCAAATCTCAATATTGTTCGCGAACGGAAACAATTACCTACAACAGCACAAAAACAATAGTTGCGGAGCGACGACAATTCTTTACTCACTATTACCGAAATTCCGCGTTTCGTTTATTTTTCATTTTGTTGTATTTTTCAACTTTCGCCGAAAACCCGTCGAGGTAACGCGGTCAACGACTTTCTTCTCGCGTAACGTTAACCGATGCGTTTACGTTATCTTTTGTTTTGTGCCGTCATACTAATTATTGGATTACGCAAACTTAGATGTAATAGCTGTTTATTGTTTTTTTTTTAGTTTACCGTCTTATTTGTTGAGTAATTTAGTTTTATTAACTCGATGCAGACTTATTAGAAAATCTGCGTTAAAAAGACTTATTAGACTGTGTTGAAGAGATTAATTAATCACAAGTGTTAATATTACTATCATTTTTTATTTACGAATTTTATTTAACAATTTTTTTAATTAAGAATAATTCATTAATTTGTTCAAAAATATACAGACATTTAAATAATATGGTGATGCACTATAATAAACTTTATTCTATCAGTCTGATATTAAAAATCTTTGACTGAACTATACATAATAATCCATATTTCCAACAGTGGTGTTCCCCTGTTGTAGGCGACACTTAGAAATTAACTTTGTTTGATACACATCTGTATCACAATCAATCTCAGAGATATAATAAAATAATATTAAAAGCCTGCAATGTCCCACTGCAGGGAAGACGCCCCTCTACTGTCTTTCCACTTCTCCCTGTTTTAAACGGGTATGGATCAGTTCTTGTTGAAGGAGACCAGCTCATTCCGCCATCTACGTCCGTGCGTGCCGCGTTGAACTTACTATAACTACGTACTGAAGTATAAACCTGTTTTCTGAATGCATCTGATGAGAAAATGTGCTTTTTGTGGTGTTATTCAACAATTAACCAACAAACTACCATTACTAATTAGTAATTAAGCGCTAATGCTGTGTTAATTTGCGCTTAGAAGTAAATAGTCGGGACCTAAGCGTCGAAAAAGTGAATGCGCTTAATTTTTGGCACATTCTTGAGATCTACAGCGCTTTGAATATGCGAGCCTGAAAGCTTTTTTATCAAAATCAAAGGTCATTTATTCAAACTAGGCTGAGAATCAGCTCTTTTCGAACGTCAATATTACATAAGACATCCTCCAAAACGCCGGCCCTTCACCACTTCCTAGTGCATTATTGCTGGGAAGAAGTGGCGCAACAAACTTCCCAGCAGCACATTAATTAGGATTTGTTCGTCCATCATCATGATCATTTCAGCCGAAAGACGTCCAATACTGGACATATGCGTCGCCGAAGCATCGCCACATCTATCGACTCTGTGCTTCTTACATCCAACGGATTCCTGCAGTCTTCACAAGGGCATCAGTCCAACTTGTGGGAGGCCTTCCAACGATACGCCTTCCGGTATGCGGTCGCCACTCGAGAAGCTTTTGACCCCATCGGCCATCTGTTCTATGATGTTGCTGAAACGTGGTCGCTCACAATGGGCCTCATTAGAAGGCTGAAAGTCACCCAAAGGGCAATGGAGAGAGCTATGCTTGGAGTTTCCATACGTCATCGAATCAGAAATGAAGAGTTCCGCATGAGAACCAAGGTAACCAATATAGCCAGAAGAACTGCTAAAGTGGCAGTAGAATTTATAATAAATATATTATATAAATTATATATATATAATATGTAAGTTATATTATTAGTTAAAACAAATCGATCGAAAAGTACTACGATTCTAATCTCCATAATAGAATTAAAGTTAAATTTTACGAACATGGAATTAACTCGACTTCCCTCATCGAAGGATATTGCCAGTGCATAAACTGTCGATCGTCGTTTTCCTAAGTGTGGCAACACTGGCTTTCACACGGTTCAGCGCATGCGCTGATTGGCACAATTGTAACATAATCGACCGGGAAACGAACGGAACTAGACGTGTAAGACTCTTAATTGTTACACTAACGTATTTAATAAGGTGCTAATCTTTATTTAATAAGTCATGGATACTTGATAATCCTTTTATGTCTATACCTACATTATCAATTATTAATTCTCCGTCTATGGGCGTTTCTATAATTTGTATCGTGACGATATTATCATGGACGTCCATGGCATTACCTACACACAGGGAACTAAAATTTATGGAAATCCTATATGAATACACTTTTAAATTTCCGTCCACGATAACGTTCGTTATAACGTGCACGTATTTCTATATATTATATTTTATGGACGTGGACGTGGCTCTCCACGATAATATCGTCTCGAACACAGGGAAGTAAAATTTATGAAAATCCTATAGGTACGAATACACTTTTAATATTTCCGTCCACGATAACGTTAGTTATAACGTGCACGTATTTCCATATATTATATTTTATGGACGTGGACGTGGATCTCCACGATAATATCGTCTCGAACACAGGGAAGTAAAATATATGGAAATCCTATACGAATACACTTTTAAATTTCCGTCCACGATAACGTTAGTTATAACGTGCACGTATTTCCATATATTATATTTTATGGACGCGGACGTGGATCTCCACGAGAATACGCGAGCATAACAAATATGAATTCTGTAAATACATATTTGTTATGATCGCGAATTATATTTTGATCAAGATACAACTTGACACTGACCTGCAAATTGAAAAAAACGTAAGATAATTTGAATTTCTGCGGATCCGTTTTAAGCAATACTTAAGAAATGACTCATTAAGCTTTAGTCGACATGGCTCGACATTGCGAGTAGAATATTAAGATGGTGTTTGTTACCCACAAGCTTCGGCGACACGCTGACACGAATCAATAAAGACCACGCAGCTTGTACAAGTAATCAGTTGCATCTCATTCATTTGTCTAATCAACAAGGCAAATGCAGGACCTAATACATTCTATCAAGATCATGGCAGCCCACGCCAAGATGCAAAACGCTTAACAATTAAGCGTTGCGTGAATCTTAAAGCTTTATAGGCGAAACAGTGACACTACGCACGTTTATAAAGACATACGTGGTAGACACTCAGAAAGTATTGAGAAAATTTAAAATAATATTCTATATGTAAATATTTTTTTATTAAATCTTCTCAAAGTACTCTCCACTAGCCTCTATACAAAGTTTCTTGCGGCTGAACCAGTTTTCGAAACACTTTTTCCAGTCCGCCGCAGACACCTCGTTTTCAGCCTGCTCGAACGCTGACAGCGCATCTTCCGGCGACGAAAATTGTATCTGTTTGAGCAGATTTTTTAATTTCGGGAATAATAAGAAGTCACACGGTGCTTGGTCAGGGCTGTAAGGAGGATGACTCAGGAGTTTGTCCGGCGTGCTGTCCAGGAAGTCCCTCGTTTTGAGCGCGGTGTGCGAAGGCGCTTTGTCGTGGTGGAGCTGTAGCCCGCGGAGCCCTGTGTTTATTCGCTTGTTGCTCACAACAGAGAAAACTTCTACCAAGCATTTAGTAGTGTACAATTCAGCTTTGATGCTTCTTTGGTTCCGTAAAGGAATTGACACCAAGTACATACACATAAACTCACTCACTTTTTTCTCATAGGGGTAGAGAGAAACTACAGAAAGCCACCTGCTACAATCCTTACATATTCCTTTTGCTTAGTTTACTTACATACATCTGGTCATACACGCACGCCGGTGCGAGTACTACGCACCGGACCTTTCTGAAGAAAGGTCCACCAATAAGTTATGTCCTTCTAGGACGTCCCCTCCTGCGGGCCTTTTTTTTTTGGGTGGGAAATCATCAAATAACTTTTCCCGCTCTGGGCGGAGCGGGATGGTGTGTCAGACTCTTACTGACTAAAACCCACCCGTATTCCTTCAGTTGCCCGTGTTGCCAGGGGCCTCGGTAACCCTTTGGTACCTTCCCGCGACCCCGGCAGGCATCGGCCACAGTGGACCCTACGCTTGTAGCGTGATGCTTTCTATTCCTACTTTACTGTAGAATAGAAATCGCTTGTCTACCTAAAATGTTCTACTGTCTACGCAGAGTCGTCATTTTTTTCTACTCTTCCGTCGACGCCACCAGGCTTAGCACGGGAACCGTACATAAGAGTTTTGCTAGTCTACGGTTGCCCTGCTAAGCCTGCTGGCGTTTCCACACTAAATTGTGATTTAGGGTCGGTGCGATCGACTTTCGATGTTATAAATATGCAATGGATTATCTGTGAAGGATGCATTATTAATGTGGCTTAATAGTTTTATTCATTCCTGATTTCTCCCCATTATTTCATTGAATTTGTAACGACGGATTCCTTTTGGAATTGGCATAAAGGTAATCCTCTTGTGTGTGTTTAAAAAAATAACATAATGTTACGTCTGTATTCCCCGAAGGGTTAGCAGAGGTGTACCTACCTATGGTACACCCACATTTCGCCAGCTATGTATAGGTCCCATGTAATAGGGGACGAGCTTTTTGCCACCAACAGGACCAAAATCGGACGCAAATCAAGACTTTTATCCGAAGTATGGATTTGTGCCAGTAATAACTGAGAAATTCCAGATGTTTCCATCTGGAATTTCTCAGTTCAAGCAAAGTGCAAAGTGCAAAGTCTTATTGGGTTTTCACCCAATAACACTTTGCCTGACCCGGGAATCGAACCCATGACCTCATGCTCAGCAGTAATGCTTGCGACTAACGACAGTTTTTTTTATAAAACTGTGCCTGTTATTTTAATATATTCTGGTGTCTTACGACTTCCACACGAATGAAGTCGCGGGTAAAAGCTTGTTTATAAATAAATGTGAGAACGATGTAAAAAGACGTGCACGTAATTACCAAGCTTAAACAAAAAGTCGTTTATGCTTTGGTTTTGTAGATGATGTTAAGCGCAGTTTAGTCATATATGAGTATAAGTTTATCGCTTTGGACCATCGCCATAGCATTCAAACGAATGCATAGCGATAGAGTATTACAAGGCCACTCTACCATACTATCCACCTCCATACGAAGCAATTACTCGAGGTTGACTCATACAAACACAAGGCAAGAATAACAAACAACGACGCTCTATAATTTTCTTTAGTTCCCCTGCTGGCTTGATACTACTTTAAGTCACAGGGTGTGGACGAAAAGCTCAAAAACCCAGCCAAGTGTGTGGCGGACCACGCACCATGAAGGGTTTCAGGTAACAGCTCAATAGTACTAAGAGCTTTTGAGCTAAGCCGCGGACAGACAGACAGACAACCCAAGAGACGAACATGGCGAAACTATAAGGGTTCCTTGTTAACTACGGTACCCTAAAAATGTCTTCACTCGTCTTCAAGGTACTCACTTGACCAAAAACGTCATTTCAAAAGTTTGTCATTCACTTTCAGTTCTGTTTATTTAACTTATCGGGTCTTGTTCGAAACATTTGTTCTGAGCATAACCAGCAACTACTGCATCCCTCAGTGATAGCAGAAGTCTGCAGAACGATGACACCTGTTAAACCCCGCGCGACACCGATTCGTAGTCAAACAATAGAAAATCAATTGTGTCTCATTAGCTGTCCTTGACCAATTAAACAACAAACAATGTATAAGCTGGCTTATGAAAACTTTTCGTGGCTACGATTAGAAGCTCGTCGAACATCTTCGATTTCTGTTCTTCCAACTTTGTCCGGCACCTGACACCCTGACGTGACCTATATGGATTGCAATCAATCAGGAGCCTTTCTGCAAGCACAATCTTGCGAAATGGGGGAATTGACCCAACCGACACCCAGCACAAGTGCGTCCGAAGTGTACGACCTGCACTTCTGAGGACCTAAAAACTTCACTACCTACTGGACCCAATTCATTTCACATAATAAAATATTGTTACTTTGCCATCGACTCGAAAAGAAGACGATTCTTAGACATCGAATCACCTTTTACAATTTCAAAATAGCTAGCTAGCAGCTAAAACTGCTCAGACAATTGATCTATTAAAAGCTCTCGTACTTCCTTGGTAGATACCGCGAATAATAAAGAGTAATAGTTTGAATACCGCCTTTGAAAACAAGCCCACACCGTGAAGGACTCGCCATTGTTAGCACAGCCCGCTTTAACAACGGAACGAATGGCCTCCGCAGATCCAGATTAGTCAGAGATTTGTTTGATGTGGCAACTGGATTCTGTCAGTGAGATCTTTTATGGCTAACATATAAGAGATAACATCAAGCCTTGTTACCCCGAAGGGTTGGGCAGAGATGTACTTATAGTACACCAATATTTCGCCAGTTATGTTTTTAAGTCCCATGTAATAAGGGGCGAGCCTATTGCCATCAACCGGGCACAAATCCAGACTCCAGGCTGCTAATGAGAAATTCCAGATAGAAAAACCCAGTAACAATAATATAAGAGATACTAAAGAATAATCTGCAAATAATGTGTTAGTAGGGAGAAAAAGGCAGAAAAAATTGGGTTGTGGAGGATAGATAGCATCATCCGGTAAGACTGGAAGTCGCTGGATGATGGAGAAGAGTCAAGGCAGGTGGTGATGATGATCGATATTGATAGGACAAGCAGAAGGGTCTTCCTTTGCTACTGTTTCATGAAAAGTAATACACTTTACACTATGCCAAACTCTTTGATCGTGCTTCGAAAAATAGAACATGTGCGTTCGACGTCGTTTCATTTTCAAGTGGGTAAGACGGATGTCACAAATTCTGAGACAGTCTCGTGATAAATCTGTTCAACCGTAACTTTGAAGGTTAACTACTACATTACTATAATGGGTTATGTACAATTAAGATTGTGATTAGGACAAGGATTACAAAAATGTAGTACACCTACGTACACGTTAAGTATATAAATTGACATAAATAACGTAGGAAATTAGTAAGCTATTTGTGTTTCCTGATTGAAACCTGTTTTTGTCGATTCGTAATATTAGTAACATATATTAATAATCCTCCAGAACGAATTTCGGCCATGGCGACCATTCTGAGCAGAGACCTGTGTCTGCGTACAAGTGTGTGCGCAGACACAGGTGCACTATATTAATATAGTCTCATGTTGGAGCCCATACAAAACAAATTCACCAGATTTTTGTACATGAAGCTTTACGGTGTCTATCCCTTCTATCCGTTAATGTACCCAACCTTATTCGTTATCGGTATGGTCGGGTACAACAAACTCGAGACAAGGAGGGACTTAGCTTCAAAACTTCAAATTATTATGTGGTAAGATCTATAGATCCGGTGTTTTGAAGATTTGTCTGAATGTGCCTAACAATTACGTATCGTGGCGCCGGAAGCCACAGTTACTAGCAGTGCCACGCGCACGAACCAACTAGCTCAACAAAGCGCCACTGACGCGCGCCTTACACGCACTGAATGACACGGCTGACAGGATCGATTTATTTTCCTGCTCTCTGAATGAATTCACAAAAACAATATTGAATGTGTTATGTTATTTAAGATAGTTTAATTAAGGACCACGCTACCGCATTAGGAATTTCCTGTAATGATAGCAGTGTTTGTGATAAATAAATAAATATTTTCCCTCACTCTAATAGCCCGATGGGACGGCAATCTGATACGACTGGAGATCCGACGCAGGACCAACTGCGCACCGTGACACGGGGTTATCACACCACCAATTTCCCATCTAGTATGGTCCATGTATCCATGGTTGTAAGAAAACACAGGAGCCCAAACTCAGAAGTCGCGCTTGCGATCAGATACCAACGGACAGTCAAGTAACAAAAACGTACTATTTGACAACTCCCAGCTTCAAAGATGGGGGCGAGGGTAAACTGTAGGATCGCGTGTTGTGATGTAATTTAACTTGAGAAAAGCCTAGATATATCCAGACAATTGAAAGTGATTAAAAAGTGGTGTGGAAATCGGTTGTAATGGCATCGGTATAATGTGATGCAGAAGAATGAGGCAAATGTCGTGAGGAAAGTTTTAAGTATGAATGTCGATGGCTACAAGAGTAGGGGAAGACCAAATAAACGATGGATAGACTATGTGAAAGATGATATGGCAAAAAAAGGGGTGACTACCGAGTTGACGACTATTAGAGAAGTATAGAAGAAAGGGACATGCCAAACAAACCCTTGAATATGATTTATTTGTAGAGATTTCAATTTCTGTTACAGTAGCTAGTTACGTTGGTGTTAATAACCTAATAACACATTTTCACGCGGGAAATGAGCTACCCGTGCAACCATTATAACTTAAACTTTCCTTTCAGACTAAAATAACTTCCTGAGAGCTCTAATTATTTGGTTGAGCTCTTTGAGCAATATCCACTGACATATGATTTATTTTCTTTAATCATTATAACGTTAAGTAACTTTAAACAAAATCCGGTTAGTTTCGATAATTATGTGTAAACTGTTCGAGGTAAGTATTGTATAACGGAAAAGGCGTGTCTCTAGATATTATTAAATGTTATGATTATATCCGCATAATATTTGAACTTAGTATAGCACAATACGCAGGTAGGGACACACCTTACAATATATTAATTTCGATATTTTACTTAATGTAGTGTCTCTAGATATTAGTATACGTTCTGTTGTCATATATACCTCATAATATTTGAACTTAAGTTGTTAAGTACAACACGCTACGCAGGTAGGGACACACCTTACAAGGTATCACTTTCGATATTTTACTTAAATGTAGTGTCTATAGATATTAGTATACGTTCTGTTGTCATATATACCTCATAATATTTGAACTTAAGTTGTTAAGTACAACACGCTACGCAGGTAGGGACACACCTTACAAGGTATCACTTTCGATATTTTACTTAAATGTAGTGTCTATAGATATTAGTATACGTTCTGTTGTCATATATACCTCATAATATTTGAACTTAAGTTGTTAAGTACAACACGCTACGCAGGTAGGGCCACACCTTACAATGTATCACTTTCGATATTTTACTTAAATGTAGTGTCTATAGATATTAGTATACGTTCTGTTGTCATATATACCTCATAATATTTGAACTTAAGTTGTTAAGTACAACACGCTACGCAGGTAGGGACACACCTTACAATGTATCACTTTCGATATTTTACTTAAATGTAGTGTCTATAGATATTAGTACACGTTCTGTTGTCATATATCCCTCATAGTATTTGAACTTAAGTTGTTATGTACAACACGCTACGCAGGTAGGGACACACCTTACAATGTATTAATTTCGATATTTTACTTAATGTAGTGTCTCTAGATATTAGTAAACGTTCTGTTGTCATAAATATCCCTCATAATATTTGAACTTAAGTTGTTAAGTACAACACGCTACGCAGGTAGGGACACACCTTACAATGTATTACTGTCGACATTTTCCGTGAAATGTAGTTTCATACACATACTTAGTGCAGTAGGAAACTTTAAGCTTTTGCAGTTATCACGAAGTCGCACGATTTTCATAAATGTGGTATGGTCTGTTCCACAAGTATCTAAGGATAGTGTAAAAAAACCGGCCAAGTGGATGTCGGACCACACACAATGAAGGGTTTCATCATCATTTCAGCCGAAAGACGTCCACTGCTGGACATAGGCCTCCCCCAAAATGGGGGAGGCTTATGTCCAGCAAGCGTTGCCATAATCGCGACGCTTGGCAGGCGGGTTGGCGATCGCAGTATGGTGTTAAAATGCATAGAGAACGCTGCTGCCCATTCTCTAGTAGTCTAGTCCCTTAGTCGCCTTTTACGACACCCACGGGAAGAAATGGGATGGTGCTATTCTTTACGTCCGGCCCCACACGGACAGGGTTTCATAGTTGGGATGAATTTATCCCAAGAACAAACTTAACATTGAAGTTTAAATTTTCTCCCATACATTCCAACTGCAAATTTAAGTTGGTTGACTATTACTCGTTAACTTGTATAGCCTACTTAGCTGTGATAGTTTTCGTTTTAACTTCGTTATATATGATATTGCCGTGAATTGTTTCACATATTCTAAAACTGAGTTTGACGATACCAAAACCTTGCACTTAAAAGCTTATAGATCGCAAACGGATCCCTAAATCGAAAAATGCTTCTCACACACTCGCAATATTTTTGAACGGCCTTTCCAACGATACCCCACCAAATGGGAAAAACGAGAAAGAAACCATCACCACTTTACGAGGAGAGGTGCCCAAAAAAAAATTTCTTTCTTTCTTTCTTTCTAGATTTTATTTTACCACTTTATCGGCGTGATCAATATGTACACCCATTTTTTATTTTTTTTGGTGGGAAATCTTCAAATAACTTCTCCCGCTCTGGGCGGAGCAGAAGGGTGTGTCAGACTCTTACTGACTAAAACCCACCCGTATTTTTTCCGTTGCCTGTGTTGCGGGGGCCTCATACCCATGCCAAATTATAGCTTTCTCGTACTCTCTCTCTCTCGTAGTCTCTGAGCTAAGCCGTAAATACTGCGCAACTGCGAACTGCGGAACCCTAAAAACCGTTTTCTCCCTAAAGGGATTTAGTAAAACATTCATCTGCATTTAGAAGGTTTCAACTTTATATATCTCACCACTTTTCCTAACAATTATTGTTTCAATAACATTATTAAAAATTGTATAGGTACTATTTGTATATTGTATAATAGTGTATCGACAAAATTAACATCAATTGTCAAATGAAAAATATCTTTGGTGAATTAAAATTAGAATATCAGATTTAAGTATTTTAATTATCTAATCAAATCACTGAATTTGTAAGTGGCACTATAAATTGCAACCACAGGTACGTTAATTACAGATAGGTACACTTACTTATAAATGAATGCCATGAAATATTTCACAATATCATCCTTCCCTACGTTCGAAGTACCTTATAGACACCGCTTCTGGCCAGAAGATAATCATAGCCAGATGTTAGCCATACAGGCCACGGTTGCTAGTCGTGCACCTGATAAAATCTTTGATGTCCTTCAACGCAAATTCGCAGAGAGAATTGCTTTTAACTGCAGCCCTCTCACCATTCATTAAGTACCATATGAACTAGATCACTATATGAACTGAGATTTAATTAGTTTAAAGGTGTATGCAAAACGGAACAGGTGTGGTTCTGATACCAACACATCCTGCACTTAACTTATTACCTACTTGTTGAATAACTTCAAAATACTCAAACTACTGCCACGCCCAATGGTCCACCTGAAGGATTAAGTGGGGAAACCAAACCCTATAACGAAGAATACTCAAACTATGGATTGTACATTTGTCTAGACTAGGAAGTGGTAAAGGGCGGGCGTTTTTGGGGGACTGTCTTATGTAACTTTGACGTTCGAAAAGTGCTGATTCTCAGCCTAGTTTGAATAAATGACTTTTGATTTTGATTTTAATTTTCTAACTCTCAAAATATAGTTAAGGCCTCGTCTCTTATGCTCGATGTTGTGGGTTAAAATCCGGGGAAATACCAATGTGACTTTTTCAATCCAAATCTACTTTCTGCATAATCAACCATCTATCATGTTTCCACTGCTGCTGGGACACAGGCCTCTCTTCGAGAGGGAGTGGACTGAAATCTACCACGCGGGCCCAGTGCGGGTTAATAGATGTCACATATCTTCGCAAGAATCCGGTATTACCTGTCGAGATGATTTATTAGCAAAGCAAAAAACCAAATGACTTTGCAGTTCGCCTTCACGTAAAGTTGGATCTCTTACAGGTTCTCTCTGTTAGAAATAGACCCTCCATTTAAGCTCCAGCTAAGACCAAGTTATAACTCAGTAAGACAGAAAATGGTTTTTTAGCGAATACTAAATCTCTACGCGGCGTTCGTGTATGACCAGCCAGTCTATGCTACAATAATCTCAACGTGAAAACGTAGGAGAAGTGAGCTTGAAGTGAGCTCATTCCACCTGATGTTTTTTTGGCTGTTTTATTGGCCTATTTTGTTGTATAAGATACCTAATATTTTTTTTATTGTTTTCATTTTCGACAGCATCTGCTCCCACCTCATGTGAGCAAATAACATTACTGACAGATCTCTTTAAGCTCACTTCACCTAAATCTTCACGGCGAGTTTTTCACAGAATAAATTGGCAGATGTATGAACGTAAACGAAGCAAAAGGAATATGTAAGGATAGAAACAGGTGGAGTTCTGTAGTTTCTGCCTACCCCCATGGGAAGAAGGCATAAGTTTATGTATGTATAAATGTAAATCTCTTTGTTAACTATTCGAGACTCCATCAGCATACGCGGCCGAACCAGTAGGCCGTGGGTTACAATTTATAGTATTTATTTACAACATCATTACTGCCTCGGCATCCACCTTATCATCTGCCCACTGCGCGACATAAGGTAAGGTTACACTGTTGGGTAAGAACGAGCACCCACGCGAGGCACTTTGTTAACATAATGCTATTGCAATCACACCTATTGTATTTTAATTCTGACAGTCCCTGATAGCTTTTGTGGCAGTTGATTTGTTTGTACTCAACAATTTCAACCGACCTTGGGTCTTGAACTGATCTTGGGTAAAAGATTTAGGATAAGGCTGAGGTGTTCCTGGAGCACAGTTCTTAAAGTTGAATTATTAATTCACTGGACTTCATTCATTCATCTGACATGTCATGTCATGTGCATCTGTCAATTTGTGTAATACAATGGATATATTTATTGTAATGGTGATTGTTTAGTTTAATCGATTTAGATAAGTGTAAAATAAATGTATAAGAATAAGTGTAAAAGTCTAGAATACAATAAATATGACCATTTTATTACACAAAGTGACAGCTAATGTCAGATTACTCCAGTGAATTAATAAGTCGACTTTAGAGGTCTGAAACAGCTAAGAGCACACTGCCTTTAGAACAGGGATGCACAGACTTAGAGAGAATAGGAGCCACTCGGATACATTGTATGAGCCAAAGGCGGGCCTGGCCCCGCCTTTGGCTTATAATGAAGGTATAATGAACGATGTTTATTATTATTATTTTTAGACATACTTTTTTGACATTATATTTTCACTATTTGACATTATATACCTACAATTTATATTTCAGATTTAATATTATTAATATGATTTTACATGGATTCTTGTGTACGTTGTGAATGTGAGAACGTTGTAGGCTTAATAGACTAGATCTTTTGTAGACCGTTTTCTTTTCTCTTTTTTTTGTTAAGTACTTCTCGACAGGCCTACACTGTCTTCCCATATGTACCTAATTTGTGTAATTTGAAAACATTGTAAAAGCCAATTATTTTTAAAAGAGTAACCGTGGAGTTTCTTGCCGGCTCTTCTCCATAGGAAACGACCAAATGGAACCGTGCACCTAGCTTCTGACGTTTCTTAAGTGCCCATGTAGGTTTATGTGAAATAAAAATATTTTGATTTTGGATTGAATGCGCGCAAAAAAAAACTAGGTAAACGTGTGGCGGCCATCTAGATCGCCACATGCGAACTACTATAGCTTATACATATACAACATCCCGACATCAATCGTCGGGCAGTTGCCCACCAGACACGACACCCGTCTGGTCGGAGGATCCTCCCTTTTCTATGGAGGATGAGTGAACTTTACACCCTGTTCCTCATGCCTCTATAAACGTTTTAAAAGAATTTAATTATGTACCTTTTTTTTTGTAAAACTTACAATATTTAGTTTGACGCATGGCATTGCATTGCCGTGCCAATTAAAAAAAAAAAACGCCCGAACTCACTCAGGTTTTACCCGAATAGATCCGATCACAAGCTCGCAATACATGCTTGATAATGTAGGTAATTAGGTATACAACGCTGTCAACATTTATCTTATAATTTTCCGCATTTTTTTTTATTTGTTGACGGGCCGCACGCGTACCGACGGAGGGCCGCGGTCTTTGCATCGCTGCTTTAGAAGCTCATTTGGTCATGATTGCGGGTTTTATATGTACAACTACCTATAGTTACCAGTCTAAATCGCATTATTGACCGTGAGTTCTACTATTTACGCACACTTCCTCTCAACCCACAGTTGGATATAAACGTTATCTTGTCGTGCCATTTTCTCCGGACATAAGCGACGTCGATCTTTGATTGTCTGCTGCTATACTCGTATCATCATCATGTTGTTTCTATGTTCTCGCATTGTATGTACTAGGCTATATTTGGAGCTCTAGGCTAAGTAATAACAGCCGAACGGGTCGACCCATCAGGGTATCTAAGGTTGCCGGGGTTATTCCGTGGATGGGTGACCATCTTTACTTACCGAGACTCCTCCGTGCCTCGGAAAGCACGTTAAGCCGTTGGCCCTGGCTGTCATTATGTGGATCTTTGGCAGTCGTTTAGGTCGTCAGAAGCCCGAAAGTCTGACAGCCAGTTTTACCAAGGGGTATCGTATTACCCCGTAACTGGGTTGTGGAGGTCAGATAGGCAGTCGCTCCATGTAAATTACTGGTATTCAGGTACGTCTAGACTGGAAGGCGACCTCAACATAGTTGGGAAAAGGCTAGGTAGATTGATTGATAATGTGCCTTTTTATCACCAAAACCACTTTACCTATATTTATAAATAATCCAGTCTTGGAATCATACAAATAATGTCATAATCAGCCTATAATGTAGCCACTGCTGGGACACAGGCCTTCTCTCTTCGAGAGGAAGTGTAATCTACCACGCAGGCCCAGTGCGGGTTGGTAGATGTCACATGTCTTTGAATTTTGGATTCTAGGACATGCCGGTTTCCTCACGATGTTTTCCTTCACCGTTTTGAAAGCAGTGGTGATGGAATTATTTACACAAAGTAATGCGCCTGCCCGGGATCGAAGTTCGAACTTACGACCTACAATTCTTAAGTCTGGGGGCAGTTACCACTGGGCCACCACTGCTCATGCAAATAATATCGAAGTAAATACGCGCGTGTCACAGATAACCATTATGTTCGTGACCGAAGAATTTATGACAAGCAATGTGTGCAACTTCATACGTACCGGCTATAGGTACCTACTAGCTCCTTATTTGGCACCTGAGATGAAACCAGTTGTTGTGGGTCGAGTCACTTGCAAGCGAAAACCGGCCAAGTGCGTGTCGGATTACGCACAATGAAGGGTTCCGTAGCTGGGATGAATTTATCCCAATAACAAAAGTAACATTGTCGTTGAAAAACATGTTCCCCCATACATTCCAACTGCAAATGTAAGTTTGTACGCACAATTTTTTGTGATTTTCTATATTATTTTAAGACCATAGACGTCTTATAAGTTTTCCTGTAATCCATAAGTCAAAACTATTTTCAGTATTTTTTTCTTAATTTTAGGTTCAGCCGTTTCGGAGATAAGGATGGAAATGGTCAATTTGCATCAATTTCCTTAAATAACTATAAAACTATTTATTTTAAATATATATTTGAAACCTTCACAACAAACCCTTACATTTGATATATCACATGGTACAGTTGGCAAACCTTTTTTTTTTAATTTCTTATGTGCCCCCCATTAGTGACCTCATATTCAAAACTCATTTATTTACGTTACACGTCACTGTTTGGGTCACAGAAATTCATAAGTGTACCAAATTACAACTTAATAGGTTCAGTAGATTCGGAGCAAATCGGCTGTGACCGACAGACAGACAGACATCCAAGACAGACATACAAGTGATCCTTTAATGGGTTCCGTTTTTTTTCCTTAAAAATTTCATTTGATATCAATAATATAATATTATGTAACTTTCGACTTTTGTATTAATTTATAATTCATCAATAGAATATAGGTACGGAACCCCAAAAATTACGTTAAAGCCTAGTAATGTTTTTGGAGATACTCCTAGATACTAGAATCACATAATCCGCTTAGATTGTAGGTATATTCAAACTAAAATGTCGATTCACAAACTTTCTGATCATAAAATCAGATTTGTAAGAGCCGAGACTGACAGTAAAATTTTACTGAAATTAATGCTTAATAGAACTCGAAAATAATAAAACTTTATCGATTTCTTTGATGGCATTAAAAGTCATGGCTTCAGGCTCGAGGTATATTGCTGCCTGACTCGCCAACGATACTAGTCTACACGAGCCTTTTAGTTATTGTGAATGTGAGCACTATGTGGGTCATTTTTATTTATTTCTTGTTGTTTTTTTTTCTCTTAGTTTTAATGATGGTCTGGCATTTTAAGTACTTTATGCGGCCAACCCAATTGTCTTTTCCTTGGTATTGTTCGTCGAGTCGTTGAGCTCCTTAAGTTTTGAGTTGAGCTACACGATTACTGACAAATGCTTGCACTGACTGGACAGGTCCACTCAAATGTGTGTGGTTCTTTCCTCAAAAGACCATTTCAGACATGGATCTACATGGTCCTCACATGATCTGACCAAGATTATGTCTGGACTTTAAAAGAGACTTTGACCCTTGAGTTTGTTTCGCCATTTCTTCTCAGGGGTATTCAGATAGGAAATGTCGACTCCATCTAGCTTATTTTTTAATATCACGTGTAAAAGTGATTCTCATATCCTATTTACAGAATAAACAATTTCATTTCATTTTATTTCCTTTAAACTGCAATAAATTGTTCTATTCATCGTCAAAACTATCGTAAAACGTATTTACGTTTTACGATAGTTTTGACGACATCTTAGCAATTCAGTCCGCTATATATTATATACTCGTATGTATACACTTAAAAGATTATTTATTAGTCTGCCTCATTGGTTGCAAGCGCTACTGCTGAGCACGAGGTCCTGGGTTCGATTCCCAGGTCGGGCAGTGTTATTGGGTTTTTCTATCTGGAATTTCTCAGTAGCAGCCCGGAGTCTGGATTTGTGCCCGGCTGATGGCAATAGGCTCGCCCCCTGTTACATGGGACTTAAACATAACTGGCGAAATGTGGGTGTACTACAGGTACACCTCTGCCCAACCCTTCGGGGAAACAAGGCGTGATGTTATGTGTGTTATTCGTTTGCACTTTACAGTCTGCATCTACATTTTAATTTTTGAAGTGTATATTTCTTTAGGCGCATTGAGCGATTTTTGTTAGGGGAAAATCTTATGGTTCGCGTCACCGACATGCTTAATGTTAACAGTATAATGAGTATGACGTTTTGCGCTTGACCAGCAGTTGAATTATATATACAAGGTGTCGTTTTTCATCCTCGTCAAATTCAAGAAGGTAACTATGCTAATGATTCTCGACACGAATCAATAATAAAATAAGTAGATCTTTATTTTTCTTTTTCTAAATTTCGGAAATCGGCATGTGTGAGACGGGACACGTATGATAAAACGCGACCCGTGTGATACCGCACTGTAACTACCCTTTTACACACACTATCGCATACGCAACGGTGTGATTATGTTATGTGGAAGTGGTGTATTCTAAAATACTGTCAAACTTAAATAACTAAAAAGGCAAGTATGTATTAATTATTTAGCAGGTATCGTAATTTTATTTGATTATATATATGTCTTTCATAGCAGCCTCCTGAAATTTGACGTGGATGCAAAACGACACCTTGTATAAATTCATAACTTTAATTTAGAAATATTTTTTTTTAAACACTAATTCATTGTAGAATTTGAAAATTAACAAAAAAACACTGTTATTCCATAGTTTTAAGTTTTCGCTTCTGTCAGCGGTCGCCATGTTTTTTTTTAAGAACGTCGTGAGTCCGTTGAATATGCGCAAAAATAAAGTAACGTTTCTCTTTTGTTCGCAGGTAAATCATCAGAAACCAGTTGTATGGTAGAGTTATCATAGTTAAGATGAAGTGAAGAATGAAGCTCAAGGTAGGTAAGTGAGAGTTAAACATTTAAGTTAAGGGTCGGGTAATCGCCCTTGACCTTGGGCATACGCGCCACGCTCATGCCGCACCGCCGCGTGCCTTTTGGTTCTGAGACTGTTCACATCGCCGGCGAATACACGTATGCCGCAGCGACAAGAGAATCAAAGAGAGTACTCGCTTAGCGACACTCGCTTGGCGGGCAGAATACGCGCTGAGAGACTCACGCTTGGTACATTTACGCATGCCAGCGAGTAATCAGTCGTCGTAGTCGCGCACTCGCTGCTCATTGCTCGCCAACTCGTTTTTAATTACTTAAATATGACATTATTATTAGTATTTCTAAGTTATTGCTTTTAATATTAAATGTGTACTTCATGCTTTATGTATAACCAAGATGTAAAATCTAAATATTTGCACGGCTCGAATGCCGAATATAGTGAAACCCATAGATCCTAAGAACTTATGTCAGCTACCTATATTCCTGCAAATAAATATATCATTCATTCATTCATACTTGCTAGCTTTACTCTCCTCTCGTTGTTCGCCGGCCGCTTGGTACACCTGAGACTGGCTTTAGATCTGTTTTCTAAATTACAAGACCGTTTTGTCCAGTCGTTAATCTCAGTGTCGTTCGCAGAAGGTGAACCGTACTCTTGAATAACTTACATAATAAAAAATAACTTCACGCCTTCAATACCCGAACGGTTAGACAGAGGTGTATTCGTAGTAGGTACACCCACATTTCACCGGTTGTGTTTAAAGGTCGGGTAATCACCGCTGACCTTGGCCAAACAAACGCGCGTCGCGCTCACGCCGTGCCGCCGCCACCGCCGCGCCCTTCGGTTTCATAGGGAATATTTATTTTTAGTAACGGAAATATGAATATATGATAAAAATCACAAGTAGAATTATAGATGATATAATAGTCTGTTCTTACTAAAAAAATCATGAAAATATCTTAAGTAGTTTGAAAGTAATATCGTTTTTTGTGTTTTGGGTAGACATTATTTCCTGAATTTATTTCATAATATATTTTACTACAATACTTAAATATTCACATATAGAATTGATGTGTATGCGTTCTTGTTTAACAAACATTTTTTGCATAACTTACTTGCATTTTATGAAGGCGTAATAAATAACAGATTTAAAAGTCACTAAAATCATATATCTGCGCCTTAATACAAATTCTTCATGAAACCGTATCAATTTGTGGTGTAATCGTTACTGTACTAAATTGCAAAGTCAACAGTAAAGTAAGCGAATAACAGATATGTCACTAAAATCATATCCTTACTAGGACGTTACACATAAATTCTATGTGTGAAAATTTAAGCATTTATATGGCCAAGGTCAACGGCGATTGACCGACCCTTAAGCCATAATAAGGGGGCGAGCCTATTGCCATCAACCGGACACAACGGACTCCGGCTGATCAATTTCAGATGGAAAAACCAAATAACACTAACCCTCTTGATAAATTTGTTTAAAATGTACAAAAGATACAATGACATGACACTGTTTTGAAGGGACTTAAATATGACTATTTTGCAACAAAGGCTGGCAGAATATTGTATGTCAAAGTTATTAAATTAGTTAGTGGTTATTTTCTCTTGTAATTACTGTCACGCCTGTTATCTCCAAAAAGTGGGTAATGATAATTACGTCCATTGCAAATTCGCAATAGTTTATTCTGCCAGCCAGCACCGTGCGACATTACCTAATGACATACTTACTGCTTTTTTTTTTTGGTGGGAAATTATCAAATAACTTCTCCCGCTGTGGGCGGAGCGGGAGGTTGTGTGAGACTCTTACTGACTAAAACCCACCCGTATTCCTTCCGTTGCCTGTGTTGCAAGGGGCCTCGGTAACCGTTTTGAACTTCCACGAGACCCCGGCAGGGAGATAAACCCCCTTGACCCCATAGTGACAGACTGCTCAAATTCAGGTGAATTGATATGGGACCCAACTCACCCAACCCCAAATTATTTTATTAAAAATTATGTGGGGTCCTGAAAATTAAATAAATAATAAACGATATACAGATACTAATATAATAGGTATACATATACAATAATGTAGCTAAAAAAAAACTGTTTTTAAAGTCAATCAAAAAACTAAACAATATGAGAGAATCAAAAGGTAAAGATATTACAAAGTACGGCCAGCTTTATTGATCATTTACTCGGATTTTTAGGCATTTGATTACAAAAGAGGATTCATTAGATAGTTGAGCCTTGCAACACGACTTGCCGTAACGTTCTGTGACTGTCACTGAACCTTTACGGCAACTCGTGTGTATACTTTGTCACATACATACATACATCCGTTTCCGTTGTACAGTAATTGCTTGGCAAATGGTAAGGCTTTTGATTACAAGAGGGGTTTAATAAGATAGTTTGAGCCACAACCTTTTTGTTTACTTTGTAAGTCCACATAATTCAACACTTTCCTTCGGCCATTTTGTCACAGAACGTTACGGTAAGTCGTGTCTACTTATAGTCGTATATACTTTGTCACATACAGTTCCGTTGTACAGTAATTGCTTGGCAAATGGGTGTCGCGACCAGAGCCAAGAGTCTTCACTCACTGTCGGCTTTTCTAATACTTAACGTAGATAGTGCAAGTGCCAACTTAATTTACATAATGCAGTTGAATTCAAATGGCAGAGGCATAATTTATAGCTTAATATAACTTTTAGGATATTGCTAGTGGACACTTTTGTTTGTTTAAGACCTTTTCTTTTGTACCCATATTCGCAAATTAATAAATGATTATGATTATGAAGAAATTCGCCCCTACCTGGAGGCTATGAGTCCGCTTAAGGCAGCCACCAGATTGACCAGTTAAGGCGCTGACAAGACCCAATTGACCAAAATAGGCTTCTCTTAAGAAAAAAAAAATGCCGAATCTGTACAGTTTGTGGTAGCGGAAAAAATATATGTTAATTTTGAACATATTTCATAGAACTTGGTTGTTACCAAAACAAGTTTTGAAAAAATATCTCGATATAAAATAACGTTAAACTAACCTCTTACCTTGAGTTCCAATCCAAAATATCTGTATTAAATATCAACATACGTTACGTATTTAATTAATAACAAGAACGTCTTATTTTAATGCAGAACTTGGTTGTTTTTTATTTTCGATTACTCAACTCAATTTTGAGTAAATAGATAATTGCTTCATATTTTACAATAAATTACAAGCGTTGTGTCATCGCGCTTCTCTTTCTTTTCTTTGCAATCTGACTGTGACCGCGGTTTAGGTGTTGTCAGCGTCTTAAGTAGTCACTACCTCTCAAGGTCAACTACGACATGCCACACACAAAAAATATTTACTGAAACTGATCTTCTCAACACTTGTCTAAAGCGTCATATATGTGTTATTCATGCAGTGAACAAACGTGTGCCGGATGCTGGGGCATCCTAGATTTCTAATGAGGGAAACTGTGTTTAATTTTATACGCTTTTTATTAAAACTTGTAATGTTACGTTCTTGCTTTGTTTTGTAGATACAGCTTTAGAACACTGTAAGGAAAATGCTAACATTTCGTTCGCTGAATGATTTACTTCTTATCACGTAATTCTCGAAAAGTTACCTAGTCAAAATTGTATGTTTAACACACCGACATTTCGCCAGTTATTTTTACGTCCCATGTCATAGGGGGCGAGCCTATTGCCATAATCCGGACATAAATCCAGACTCCGGGCTGCTACTTAGAAATTCCTGATGAAAAAAACCAATAACACTTTTCCCGACCTGGGAATCGAACCCAGAACCTCATGCTCTCGCGCTTGTGACCACTTGACCAACGTGATATATATACTCAGTGATTTTCTTCAATGTAATCATTTCTGGTAATTGCAGCTTGATGTGATGTGATTACCAGAAAAATGGCTACCATTCTTGGAACACTATGTAGAGTTTGAAATACTAACAACTGCAATTTAGACTAACAGCGTAGGTATCTATTTCGTCGCCATTAATAACATTCTATGTTGCTTACTCACTGACCAAAAATCCTTAGCTATTACGATTTAATCAAATAGTAACCCTAGAATGCGACAAATTATGATTTACTAGATGCGCCCCGCGGTTTCACCCACATAAGTTTTGACCCCGTGGGTATATCGGGATAAAAAGTATCCTATGTGTTATTCCTGGTTATAAACTCTCTGTGTGCCAAATTTCATCTAAATCCGTTCAGTACTTTTTGCGTGAAAGAGTAACAAACATCCATCCATCCTTACAAACTTTCGCATTTATAATATTAGTAGGATAATCTCTGTGAGTCATCTGGGAACTGCTATGAATATTTCAATAATAGAGAATTAACTCTGTCTCAAAATGTTGTTGACTGCTGTACTTATCAGTCATTTGACAGATGGTTTTTAGGGTTCCGTACTTCAAAAGGGATAATATGTAACAAGGTACTGTTTGCAAAACTTTTGACGTGATAACGGCTTTTAGATCGATGAACGCCGGCTGCACGCACGAAAAAGCATGACTCATTGTCACGTTTCGCCTGAGCCAAGCGTGCGAGCGAGAGCGCGGAACTAGCGATAGAGAGGCACGATCGGCCTAAGCGTTCGGCCGATCGTTGTGACGCATCTCACTCTCGATATCACGTAAAATCGACTTTAGAGACGACCAATTGTTTATTAAGTTTTCTTGTTTGCCCCCCAAAAGTGACTCTCATATTCAAAATTCGTAATTAGTAGGATAAAGTAGAAAAAAAATGTGTATGATTCAACTTAATCGGTCCCGTAGACTCGGAGCAAATTAGCTGTGACAGACAG
This sequence comes from Atethmia centrago, assembly GCA_905333075.3. Classification (NCBI taxonomy): domain Eukaryota; kingdom Metazoa; phylum Arthropoda; class Insecta; order Lepidoptera; family Noctuidae; genus Atethmia; species Atethmia centrago. Next base: position 22,842,815 of record HG995388.1, read on the forward strand.
ACATTTTTTCTTTCATTCGGACATACGGAACCCTATTAACTAGGCAATCCAAAAACCCAAGAGAAATAGTCGAATTAAATATTGCAAAAAACTATTTTATCAAAGATCAAATCATAATATCAAATATATCTACCTATTACAGATAAATAAAATTAGAGTGTCTGTTTGTAATATTAAAATAACCGCTTGTTACTACCTAAATGCATATGGATGTATACACGGTACATATACCAAAATAACACTTTTTTTTCAATTTTTGTCTGTCTGTCTGTTTGTTCCGGCTAATCTCCGAAACGGCTGGACTGATTTTGACGGGACTTTCTCTGGCAGATAACTGATGTTATAAGGAGTAACTTAGGCTAATTTTATTTTAGAAAAATCCACGCGGGTGAAGCCGCGGGCAGCAGCTAGTGATATAATATATATGTATCTATTTCACACAAACCTACACGGGCCTAAGTTCAGAAGTTATGTGCACGGGATATCTAGAATTGAATAGAATAATCTAAAATATAAATGTAGAAATTTTACATAGGGTGACACAATGGATGGATTAGGGGGGAAAGGAGAGACAATACTTTAGGTAAAAACCTTTTTTTTGGTTGGGAAATCATCAAATAAACTTCTCCCGCTCTGGGCGGAGCGGGAGGATGTGTCAGACTCTTACTGACTAAACGCTCTTACAGACTGAGGCGATATCGCGGGCGCGACAGGCATCTTTCTGCCTGTCACGCCGCAATATCGCCCCAGTCTGTAATAGCCTTAAAACCCACCCGTGTTCCTTCCGTTGCCTGTGTTGCCAGGGGCCACGGTAACCCTTTGGCCCTTTCCTTCCCGCGACCCACGTATTGGTACCTACATCTTAGTGTTAGTGTTAGTGTTAACTAACACTAAAATAAAGAAAATAAGAAAGAAAATACATTTAATTAGCACATACTATAAGGCACACAATATAAAACACAGCAGACAAACAAAAAATATATATATAAAAAATCAAATAAAAAGTGTAAAGCACGATATAATAAATTAGCAGGAACGTGTGCCTCACGGCTGCGCCAAAAAGCCCAGTTCAGCTAAAATGCCAGACAACTAGTGCCTGACGCTGATTTTCAACTGGACCTGAAGTGTGAGGTGTAAATCAGTTTTATACTGCAACGTGTGTATGCATTAACTTAAATAAAATAAACTTTTGTCAGATAAAAATAATAAGTAAGAATAGTGTTTAAGATGTATACGAAATTACTAACAAATTGGACCTTATAATCTGTAAAATAAATTATTTGATTTGATTTGTAAAGAGGTTACATATCTTACATACCTATAGTATACAGGCATTCCATGTTACCTTCCATTCAAAGCGACAAACGCAATGAAGAAATGCGAAACAGGAACTGCTAACAGACTCGTAAGAAATACAAGATATCGTGTATCATCCGCTCGGATTACCAAATCGAGCCTATTACCCAACGAAGTAAGCCTATGAGCGTTCAAACAACTTTCACTGTCATAATCAATACCTAATAATAGCATTCGAAATTTAAAAATATTTGCCATAGATTGTGGACGTTCGGTCGAAAAGCTTTCACCGGTCAGTCGGCGGTATAATAGGGTTGTCTCTGCTTAGATTGGTATCTATTGGTTTTAATCCAAAGAGGAAAATATGCTGACGTAGGTAGATTTTGGAGAGGGCTATGCTTGGAGTTTCCCTACGTGATCGAATCAGAAATGAAGAGATCCGCAGGCGAACCAAGGTTACCGACATAGCCCGAAGAATTGCCAAACTTAAGTGGCAGTGGGCAGGGCACATTGCTCGCAGAACAGACGGCCGATGGGGCCGAAAGGTTCTGGAATGGCGACCGCGTACCGGAAGACGTAGCGTTGGAAGGCCTCCTACGAGGTGGACCGATGACCTTGTGAAGGCCGCAGGAATCCACTGGATACGGGAAGCACAAAACCGGTCGAAGTGGCGGTGCTTGGGGGAGGCCTATGTCCAGTAGTGGACGTCTTTCGGCTGAAATGATGATGATGATGATGAGGTAGATTTTAATCTTGAGCTCGTGTTAGTTATTCACGGAAAGTTACAGCTATGAGTTAAGGCTCGTGCAGACTGGGGCGATATCGCGGGCATGACAGGCATATTTCTGCCTGTCGCACCCGCGATATCGCGCTAGACTGCACGAGCCTTAACGGTGCATATTATAAATAAATTAGCTTCTACCCGCGACTTCTCCACGTGTAATTTCTTGTTTTATCACAAAATATATCATATAGCATCGCATTGCCCGCCCGCGATTTTACATCGTTTTCACTTAGCATTCTTTCTCTGATTTGTTTCTTTTTACTCGGTTCATAAGGGTTGTAGCGTTTTATAGCCTATACTTAATCTTCCTCAAAAATTGGGCTATCAAATGCAAAAAAAATAAATAACCGATTTGCACTTCCAGAGATTAGCGCGTTCAAACAAACAATCTCTTTAGTTTTACTATTTTAGTATAGATCTGTACAAATAAGCTATTTTTATGTAAGGTCGTATTTTAGTCCTAAATGTTGTACTTTTGCGATAAGATACGATAAAAATCATGAGGCTCTCTTCGATCCTCCATAATAATGAGATACTTAAGAAGCGTGTAAAAGAAAATAATACTTTTCATATTGATTGGTAACTCGTAGCAGCCCTATCGGTCATGTCCGACAAGTGCATCGACCTGAAAGAATTAAAGGGAGCGAGTGTTTACTTAGGAACTTTGTTCGAGAGGAGAAAGTTTACATAAATTAGCCAGTATTATCCTTTAACACTAGCCGTTATGCAGATGCAGGTACATGAATATTCTCAGTATGAAGCCAAGATTGTAATACGTACACAACCATTTTGCGAAACTAGGCTGAATGGATGTTTGTCTTTGCATGACATTAGGATGTCAGAGAAAGAAAACGCTTATTTCGAATTTTGTAACCGATTTGTTTTGTTTGAACATAATTCTAACGTTCTAACTGTATGTTATCAAATCATTCACTCACGGAATGATGGTCAGTATCATTCTTCTGTTGTTCACAAGGTTAACCAATTCGTCTCGCGATAAGTAAATAGATTTTGCCTCACTTTCATATATTTCCATGACATACAGCAAATCAGCACACAGCGAACAGTACACGTCTATGTAAGTTGTGCAAATTGGTTCATTTTTTGGGGTTCCGTACCTCTAAAGGATAAACACGGAACCCATATAGGATCACTCGTGTGTCTGTCCGACTGTCCGTCTGTCTGTGGACGTGTATAGTAAATAAATTAATTATTAATATGAGGGAAACTTTTGGGGGGCTAATTCGTTATTTTTTTTAAGTTTTGCAAACTGTGCCGCGTGACACATCAAATGAAAGGGCTTGTTGTGTTAAAATATTTTTTTAAATATATTGTTTTATAGGTATTTCAGAAAATTAATGAAAATTGACCATTTTCTCCGAAACTACTGAGCCATAAACCTACAACAAGTCTATGGTGTTAAAATAACTTGGTAAATATCTCAATATTGTGCGAACAAACTTACATTTGCAGTTAGATTGTATGGGGGAACATGCTTTTCAACTACAATGTTAAATTTGTTCTTGGGATAAATTCATCCCAACTACGACACCCTTCATTGTGAGTAATCCGACACGCACTTGGCCGGTTTTTTTATTGTTCTCCTTTGTCTCTAAGATTCATATATGTCAATGTCATGCATACATATATATGATTCATACGTTAATTGCATGGGTTACTAAAATGCCTATTTCCCTTGGTCACGGCATCACGCTAAGACGGCTGAACGGATTTTGATGAAATTTGGCACATGGGTAGGCCATGACCTTAATTAGGACATAGGATACTTTTTATCCCGATTTTCCCAAGGGATCGAGACTTATGCGGGTGAAACCGCGGGGCACAGCTAGTCATAAATAAATAGCGATGAATCTTCATCAGTTCACGCCGACGACGTGAGTGAAGGTAGAACTGTCAAAGTTCACAGAATGAATGAGTCTGCATTGTTTCGGTCGCGTCGTGTCGTGAGAAATATGAACAGCTGTGTTGAGTCAAGGTTATGTCTCTGTTTACGTAAAGAAATAATACTTTTATGTAATTTAAGGTGACTGAACTTTTTGCTGGCACGTAATTTACTGAGTAAGTAACAGTTCTCATAAGTGTTATTTTCAAGAATGGGGCTCGTGGCTGAATACAGTCGCACAGGTCGATCGAAGGTTCTACGATTGCCGCGTCCGGTTCGTGGATGGGTGATCATTCATTACATATCGAACGAGAACCCTCCGTGCCTCTGGAGCGGTGAAAAGAGGAGAGGAGCGAACGTATAGGTCCCAATATTAACCAATATAAAATTTTATATCCGGAGCGGAGCGGAGTTTAGATTCTATTGGTTACATAAAATAACATAATCAGCCTATAATGTTCCCACTGCTGGGACACAGGCCTCCTCTCTGTGAGAGGGAGTGGGCCGTAATCCACCACGCGGGCCCAGTGCGGGTTGGTAGATGTCACATGTCTTCGATTTTTGGTTCTATGCCGTTTTCCTCACGATGTTTTCCTTCACCGTTTTGAGAGCAGTGGTGATGAAATAAATTACACAAAGTAAAGCGCCTGTCTGGGTAAGAACCTACGACCTACAACTCGTAAGTCGCGGCTGTTACCACTAAGCCACCACTGCTCTATTTATTCTATTCTGTTCTTCGCTCCAGTGGTCAGGCAACCTAAGCCAATGGCTTAGGTTGCCTGACCAGGGCCTCAAGGCTGCTATTACAATAGTGTCATAATGGTCTGTTCCGATCCTCAGTAATGACGCCATTATATTAGTAGATTACCAAACTTGTCAAAATCAACAATTATAAAATCAATAATAGACCATTCTGACACTATTGTAATAGCAGACTTGAGGCCCAGCAGGCTTAGCATGACACTCTCTATTTCTTCGAAGAATAGACACGGCTCTTTCCATACAAAGTGACATTTCGTTTCTCCTTTTTTGACATCCCACCGTAGAGATCTTTCTACATAAAAAAGGACCTAGACAAAGATCGTTAGAAACGAAATACAAGATGACAGATTGTAGAAGGATTTCTACGGTGAGATGTCAAAAACTGAGGAACGAAATGTCACTTTGTATAGAAAGAGCCGTGTCTATTCTTCGAAGAAATAGACAGTGTCATGCTAAGCCTGCTGCTGTCATTGGTAGATCTTTGACAGACGTTACGGGTAGTCAGAAGTCCAACAGACTGACAACTAGTCTTACCAAGGGGGTAAGACTGGTTGTCAAACTTTTGGACTTCTTCATCAAACGCATGTTTGATAACGAAAATCAATAGAGTTCATCCGAAGGATAAAGGAAAACTTAAAGAAGAAGATTTAGATCAATCCATTGTGTGTGACGACGTGAATCGTGACGACAAACAGACACACTTCCCAACAGAAAGCACGGGTAGTGCTTTACATAAATAGTAACCCAGCATAGCAAATTTGTTACAGGTAGTAAGAAGTCCAAAAGTTTCAAAAGATAGAAGACTATTCAAAAGATATCAACAAAAGTCGAAGATATTTCTTAGATTTTGTTCCATAAAATGTATAAGTAGTCAATATGTTTCTGTCAGCGAGGCGTGCACTTTTGGATTATCCAAATTAATTTATTTATTATGGCTGCTAAACGAAACCAACTTGCGGTCATCTAGCGACAGTGCAAGGGTCAGTGACCTCACTTTCATTGCCAATGGCGAACACTTTCCACTAATTTCGCGTAACCCTGTCATCTGGTGTTTTACAAATTCATTATTTATGCTAACATTATAAAATTGGTCTTGATTTAATTTAACTAATTCGCTATTTTGGTCTCGTGTTGTAGTAGCTATAGAAATCGGGGCTTTTACGATATTTCTATATTTTTTTAATACTTTTTGTAGGTTGCGTTTTTTTTTAATATCAATAAGATAACAATTGTTCGGAGATACTAACAATCATCATTATTCTCAATTGTTACTTTTAGCTTTACTTACTTCATCAGAGATGATTGCATTGTCCCATATCCTATTAAAATTAAGTGTGCAATAAGCAGTTAGTGCAATACCCATTTTTAACATACCGACATTAAAATGTGTTCAAAAACATTAACTTTCCTCAATTACGTAACAGAAATTCAAATTTAATAGAACCAAATTGTTACTAGAAAGTAAACGCACTCAAAATTCTACCAATCTAATTTAAAACGACAAGTCTACGAAATAATAATCTAATTTGTCCAATCGCACAATTTACTTGTTCACGGTAAGGTGGTTGGCGAAGCAAACCATGTCAACAATATCATAGAATCATAGTCACGGTCGTTTCCCATGAAACGACAGTGTATCATCGACAACTTTCTTTGACACCCATCTTGCTATTGTGGTCAATAATAAAGCTATTGTTATGGAATCCGATAAATTAATAGATGTCACTTTCTATCCGAGTCTTTCTTTCCGAGCTTACCTTTGACATTACTAATGTCCGAGTGACATTACCGAGTCTTTCTTTTCGACCCTATATTTCACATTAATCGGAGAAGGAAAAATTTCGTGCAGAAACCTAGACTTTTTATTTTGGTTGGGAACTTTTGAAGATGTAGTGAAAAAAATTGAAAATAATATGCTTAGATGGTTTGCTAATGTTGGGAGGATGAAAAGTAAAGGCGACTAACAAAAGGTAATAACAAGGCAGATGTGAGTGGAAACGCCAGGAGGGGAGGCCTGATTGGGAATTATTCAAATAACTTCTCCCGCTCTGGGCGGAGCTGGGTGTGTCAGACTCTTACTAACTAAAACCCACCAGTGTTCCTTCCGCCTCCTGTGTTGCCAGGAGCCTCGGTAACCCTTTCCGCGACCCCGTCAGACATCGGCCCTAGTGGACCGCTACACTTGTGCTGACATCTCTTTTAGGCGCGCGTGGAACACAACGCGCCGTCGACCCGGACCTGGTTATCAGTCGGCGAGCTACCCATTGCTCACCGTCTCCAAGCACGCGCCTACGGTGGCCGGAAATCCCTCACCCGTCCCGCCTCCTCCTTCGCGAGCATTATTGCTTCGCAGAAGGAGGTGACGCCTGCCCATGCCCTCTCGCTCCGTACCATGGCCTGAACCAGGGCCGGACGCGAGAGATCTCCGCCGCCGATTGCCTCCACGAGGACATAATTATAGTTTATTTCCCACAACAATTACAATATAAAGGTGTTTCAATCATTGGAGGTACAAAGGTTTGTGGGAGTCAGGAATCCAAACTAGGATACGCTGTGCTATGGACTCCTGGCCCCCCTCGCCGAGATTTGGATTATGATAATTGCAGAACGTAGGACATGTAGAAAATAATAACAAGAAAAGCTACTAATTAGCGAGACATGAGGACATGGCGGTGGGAAACGTGGACTTATAGTTAATCTAGGTCTAAAATAGCCAAGCCATCTTGAGCAAGCGTGGTGATCAATGATCGTGCCTTCTGTGTATGAGAAGAGGCTTTTATACTGCGGAAAAAAATAGGCTGGTGTTATTATTTACACTTTCTATCCGATTTACATAGATTCGTTGTGCTTTTGTGAATGAAGTTCTTAAGACCTTTTGATATTTTAGTTGTTTTTTCTATACTTTCACTTGTATTTTGCAAATCTTGTTGTATTGATTTAAAGCGCTTTGAACATTCGCTTTAAAAGGAATTTATATTACGTAAGTGATACACAAGAACCACGCCGATTGGGCCGACTTTAGGCATTGTTTGACAGGTCATCGCTGTCTCTGTCATATTATTATCATATTATTATTATAAGAGTGACTTTATGTATTAATTATTATAAGAGCTGTGTTAAATGTGTGTGTTAAGACGCTGACAACACCCAAACCGCGGTCACTGTCAGATTGCAAAGAAAAAGAAGAGAAGCGCAATAACACAACGCTTGTAATTGATTGTAAAATATGAAGCAGTTATCTATTTACTCAAAATTGAGTTGAGTTATCGAAAATAAAAAACAACCAAGTTCTGCATTCTAAGACGTTCTTGATATTAATTAAGTACGTAATGTATGTTGATATTTATTACAGATATTTTGGATTAGAACTCAAGGTAAGAGGTTAGTTTAACGTTAGTTTGTATCGAATTTTTTTTTCTAAACGTGTTTTGGTAACAACCAAGTTCAGGGAAATATGTTCAAAATTAACATATATTTTTTCCGCTATCACAAACTACACAGATTTGGCAAATTTTTTTTCTTAAGAGAGAAGTCAAAGCGCCCTAATTTTGGTGTACAATAAAGTATATTCTATCTATCTGATAAGAGCATGATCTCTAACTAAAATAAATAGAAAATTTTTTTTGGGAATAACTATAAATAGCGTTTTAATTGGTTATAACCGTTTACCTTTTTACCTGTACTGGTGCCTACCACCTGTCACTTAACAGTAGAAGTTTACCCTGCCATTTGTTTTTTTCTGAAGCTATTAGTATTACTGTCATAATGTCTCATGTTCCAGCTCACATAGTTTTAATAGAGCTATTTTAATTAAACGTAGACTTATGTCACCGTATTGGATGTACGTGGTAATCTCTGGAAGAGTCCTTCCAGAGAATTTTCGAAAATTCTTTAACTGGCAGAATACTATACTATTGTCGAGTGCCGTGTTTTATAGTTCATTTGACTACCACGCGGGCGAAGTCCCGGGCAGAAGCTAGGCAAATAATTATTATTATTTTCCTAGCAGTCATGGTAAAGGGCAGTACGATTATTTACTGATCGGTCTACTTAATACACTTGTTAACCTTTGCAAGTAACCGTTCGATGCAAGGCCTCCGTTTGTGTGCCAACTAACTACCAATTGTTTTTTGTGCTTCATTGTAATGTGTTACTGCTGCCTGCTAATTGGATTTCCTAACTGTTTTGTCTGAGTATGACGGCTGATTGGGTTGTGTGAGTCTTTGTTAACGTTACTCAAAAGTTTAACATTTAACTTTGATACACATACCTCAGAAAAAGATATTTTGGATTTTATAACAGACTGCGGACACACGGCTGTGAAGGTTGAAAAACTTTCACAATATAAAGAAACGGCATTTTCATCTTTCAAAATTACCACCGAACAAGATCAGGAGACCACCTTCCTTGACGCAGAGTTCTGGCCTCGTGGTGTGGAGTATAGAAGATTTAGAGTGAAACGCGTTTATACAGATCGGATTAAGCCTCCCGCGCTTAAAAGTAATGAAAATTAACCTAGTCTCTTTTAACTGCCGATCTATAAAGCGATCATGTAACCATGTCACAGACATTTGTAAAACTCACGAAATAGTTGCCCTTCAAGAACATTGGCTGCTACCTGATGAGTTAGGGTACCTTAATAATATTCACCCTGACTTTTCATACCACGGAGTATCGGCAGTGGACACGAGCGCGGGTGTGTTAAAAGGAAGGCCGTATGGAGGCGTTGCAATTCTATGGAAGAAATCTTTGTTTGTCAACGTTACACCGATCGACACTGGCTCAACGCGCGTGGCGGCCGTGTGTATGCAGCTCGACGGCGGACGGAGTTTCGTCGTAATGTCGGTATACATGCCTACTGAGGGCGCGGACAACCTGCCTCTGTTTACGGAATGCCTAGGTGTGATCAGTGCGGTTATGGAAGTGAACGATATAGAGAGTGTTTTTGTGCTCGGTGATTTTAATGCTGACGTCTCGCGCTCAAGCAGTCTATTCGGGTGTAAGCTGATGGAGTTCTGCCATGATCTGGGCTGGGTTTGTGCGGATCTTGCAATGCTTGGTTTGTCCTCAGATTCTTTTACATATTTAAGTGATGCGCATGGCACCTCAAGCTGGCTCGATCATTGCTTAGCTACCTCAGCAGGGTTGACTGTAATTGATAATGTCCAGATTTTAAACGATGTTTACTACTCAGACCATTTCCCATTAGTAATTAGTTGCAATATCGATGCTATTATGCCTAAAATTAATAAATCACATTGTCAGAAAAATAATAAGGTAATTTGGGGTTCTAGAACTTTTGAACAGAAATGTAATTATGCAAAATTATGTGATAAGTATTTCAACTCTTGTGATTGGCCTAGTATTCCTTGCCAAGGTGTCTCATGCCAAAGTAATGATCACTTTCAACTGATTGATCAGTTTTATTCCCAAGTAGTTAAGAGTATATGTAAAGCTGCTAAATACTCGTATCAGGGCAAAACCTGTAACACCAAAAACACGGTTGTTGGTTGGAACTACCATGTTAAAGATTGTCACACAATAGCTAGACAGTATTATCAATTATGGATATTTTATGGACGCCCTACTCAGGGAAGGATTTATGATGACATGATTCACAGTAAAAAAGTTTTCAAAAATAAGTTAAAATGGTGCCAGTTAAATGAAAATAAAATAAAAATGGATATTGTAGCTACACACAGATACAATAAAGACTTCGGAAACTTCTGGAAAGAAACTAATAAATTAAATTATAAATCTAGTCTCCCTTTGTCCATAAATGGTGATCAGAATCCTGTTAATATTGCAAATATGTTTGTAAATAAATTTAATCCGCCCCCTCCGCCACCTTCGACCACTACTGCCAGCTGTTCGAACGTGTCGCGCTCGGCCCATGGCGGCGCGGGGACGCCGCCGCCGCCGCGCGCGTCGCTGGCGTCGCTGCCGGCGGCGAGCGCGACGGAGGTGACGCCGTCCGCTGAACTTAGTGGGTTACACGTCACAGCTGAGGATGTATTTCAATGTGTTAAAGATATGAAGCGTGGCAAGTCCCCGGGCCACGATGGACTCAGTGTCGAACACGTTTTGTTTGCACCTGTTTTGGTATTTGATAAAATTGCTTCCTTATTTAATTCTTGTATTGACCACAGTTACTTACCTCAAGACTTTATGAAAACCACCGTTGTACCCATAGTAAAAAACAGAACCGGTGATGTGTCCAGTCTGTCTAATTACCGCCCAATATCACTAGCAACCATATTATCAAAAATTTTCGAAAACCTGATTATGAAACACCTAAATGAAACGAACATTCCGCTTAATAACGCACAGTTTGGGTTTCGTCGGGGCCTGTCCACTGACCTAGCTATATTTGCTCTAAAAAATACTATTTATAAATACATTAGTAGAAATACAACAGTATACGCATGTTTTTTAGACCTCAGCCGAGCTTTTGATACAATTAATTATAATATACTCTGGAACAAGCTGAGACAAACCCATGTGCCGAATAAAATAGTAGACCTGTTTGAATATTGGTATAACAACCAAAGTAACCAAGTCAGATGGGATAACGCCTTTTCGGAGACGTATAGGTTGACCAGTGGCGTGAGACAGGGTGGCTTGACTTCCCCGGTGCTGTTTAACCTATATGTCAACGACCTGATCGAGGAACTGAGCAGCACTAGAGTCGGATGTCATATTGGTGGTGAATGTTTAAATAACCTCAGTTATGCAGACGACATGGTTCTGCTCAGCCCCTCGGTCAACGGCCTCAGAAAACTCATAGCCCTTTGCGAGAATTATGCAGCTCGACACCAATTAAGCTATAATGTTAAAAAGACAGAAGTAATGATTTTTAAACATGGCAACGGTCCTAATAAGGTCTTGCCAATTACCTTGTGTGGCTCAAAACTAAAAGTAGTTAGTCAATTTAAGTATCTCGGACACATCATAACGGAAAACTTAAAAGATGACGATGACCTGGAGAGGCAAAGACGTAGCATTGCATGTAGAAGTAACATGCTAAATAGGCGTTTCTTCCATTGCTCGAAGCAAGTAAAAATAACTCTGTTCCAGGCATACTGTCAATCGTTCTACACCAGTCAACTTTGGTACAAATATACGAAGAGTGCATACAACACTCTTCGTGTACAATATAATAACGCATTTCGGGTCATGCTCAACCTGCCCTGGCGGTGTAGTGCGACTGAGATGTTTGCTGAGAACAGAGTAACCGACTTTTTTGAGCTCATGGGGAAGCTCAGGACGTCGTTCTTTTCGCGTGTGGTGGCAAGTAAAAATAGTATTGTCAAAGCTGTTTTTCATACTGTGCATTTACTGAGGGAGACAAAATAAATGTACTCAACAATGTTACGGGGTACATTTGTTTCGGCTTCCTTGGTGTGAAATAGTGGGCTATTTCTATTGTTGTTTTTCTTTACTGTTTATTTTTATGTTCACTTGTTTAGTATAACTTTTGTTTTTAGGATAAGTTTTCAATTTTAATTTTATGGGTGCTAATGCCTGAAATAAACAATTATTATTATTATTATTATTATTATTATTAACGCATATGATCAACCTTACTTTTTATGCAAATCGTCAAAAGTAATTCACAATGATGATAACTAAAAGTTTAGTGCGGTATTGGTTTGGCACGAATTTTGTGTACGACGAAATTTTATGTGCTATTTATTAAATAAATAATAATTAATCTCAAGAACGTCTTGCACAGTATACTCGTATACCTAGAAGTGATGCAATTTTATATGAAATTGGTACAGTCGCCTGCAAATCAAGTTAACACAAACTGTTAAATTTCTCTAAATATTGATGGTACATGCTTATAAGACAAGGCTTAAAGCTCTGCTTAATGCAAAGCGAAACTTTAAAGTTGACCGTACAAAATATTTTTCGAGATTTCATAAGACTCCGCGACATCTGTATGAAAAATGTCCATGAGATCGTTTTCTCAATAACTTTCTCCGATGATTAATGCTGGAGAAAACGTCCCGATATGGATAGTCGACTTTTGGCAATTCATGCAGGTTCCACTTGAGGAATTTCACATTCGAGATATTTTTACCGCGTAAACCTTACTGCCATAACATGATTAACATCTTAATATGCCATAAGAGAGTATGAACGAGCCATTAATATGTGAATGACATATTAATCTTACTCTGACTGTTAAGAGAAAAATACATTACACTCTGTATCACGTACTCTTTGAAAGCATAATTTCCATAATAAAAGAAAACATAACGGTAATAAAAAAAAATAAGTTAAAAAAATAAAAAAATCTTACATAAGTTAAAAAAATAATGTCAACCAACCTAATCCGACAAGTTATTCCGCAGCATAATACATTCACAGAACGCTTAACATTTTACAAACGTATCTGATAAACATAAGTAAATAAAATTCACTTTTTACTATGTCTGAGACTCGGCCGTTTTCACTTTCGCCGAAACTCGTCGAACGGCCTGCCGCATGAGCTATGTGTGCGTTGACATCCACCTGTCACTTGCACCCGTCACGTTTCCTAGTGTGCGTGAGTAATAATGCGAGGATAGCTAAAGGCGCTGACAAGAGGCAAATGACCCAAAATAGGCTTGTTTGAAGACAAAAAATTGCCAAATCTAGTTTGTGCTCTATATTCCTCAGAACATGGTTGTTACCAGAACAAAAAGTTGGTTGCTACAAAAACACGTTTTGAAAAAAAATCTCGATACCAACTAACGTTAAACTAACCTCTTACCTTAAGTTCCAATCCAAAATATCTGTTTAAATATCAACATACGTTACGTACTCGTATTTAATTAGATAATAACAAGAACGTCTTATTTGAATGCAGAACTTGGTTGTTTTTATTTTCGATTACTCAACTCAATTTTGAGTAAATAGATAATTGCTTCATATTTTGCAATAAATTACAAGCGCTGTGTCATCGTGCTTCTCTTTCTTTTCTATGGAGTCTGACAGTGACCGCAGTTTAGGTGTTGTCAGCGTCTTAAGTGATGCTTCAATGATAAACAAAACACAACTTAATAGTTGTAATTTTATGGTGATTTTGACATTTAAAAGTGTGTCAGCCAGTCAGGTAATTATCCCGCGCAAATCAAGAGGCCTGTGGCTAAATAGAATCCATGACACATCACAAGTCACAGCACAAGTAAAGGAAAGAGAATAGAATAGAATACTATTTAATATGTACACCATAAAAATTACAGATTACAAAATTACAAATTACAGATTACAAAATTACAAATGTTGAAATTTTACAAGGGGTTACACAATGGGCGGTCTTATCGCTAAAAGCGATCTTTTACAGACAACCTTTGGATGTATTTAAGGAAGAAGGACACACAATACTGCAGGTAGTCAGTAGTGTACCATTTACATATACAACAAATACATACATACAAGAAGCATAAACTTATCTGCATAAATGTATATACATATACAATAATAAACATGAAAAAAATAATAAAAATTAAAAAGCTACAGTTGCAGTTCGAGAATTGACCGTGACGTATATAGATGCATCAAAGAACATACACAGAAGTTATCGCAAGCATACACGGTATATCGATGCATGGGAAAAGATACACACACACACAGAAGTTTGTTTTTGGGATAAATTCATCCTAACTAAGGAACCCTTTGTTTGTTGATTGAGCGTGATCCGACACGCACTTGGCCGGTTTTTTATGAGTGTATCTAAAGTTAGTTTTAATCCCAGAGACTAATTTGACATTTCAAATTATTGTTGTTTGGTTTTTTACAATGGAGTTTGACATTTGCACCTGTCAATTTAGTCTCCGAGATTAAAAAACAGACCATAAATGCCAGCAGCCGACTATTTCTGTTCTGTGCTCGATCAATAATTTCATTTCATTTTGTATTCTGTGATCTGTACATATTTTTTCTTTATTACTCGAATTAACTTATATGTTTGTATGTAAATACGTTTTTCTGTGACAAACAAACCTTTCTTTTTTTTCTTTCTTTGTTTTCTGGCTTTAGCATATTCCAGGAAAGAAAGGTGCCTTCTGAATTGAGTTCAGCAATCTCTACTAGATGTGACAATAACAGTTTCCATACAAGTTAATTAATGCTATTGCGTTTGCTCGAACCAGAGCTTATTATCTTTTAAAAGTCACGTGATACACCATTTGTGCATAAGAACTTAGGAATCCGGATTCTGGCGTTCAACGGGCGGTTCAACTAGCTGTGCCCCGCGGTTTCTCCCGCCTCGCTGGGCTCCTAAGGGTCATAGCGTGATGATATTAATAGCCTGTAACCTTCCTTAATAATTGGGCTACCAAGTGCAATACGATTTTTCAAATCCAACGGGTAGTTCCAGAGATAAGAGCGTACAAACAAACAAACTTTTCAGCTTTATTGTATTAGTAGCTATAGATTACCCACGAACCCGTTCACTTCCAGTTGTTACGTAATTGCATCGTTATGCAGACACATCACTACGCGGAGAGAAATGACCACCTTTTGACCTTGTTCGAAGCGTGTGGTCGTTGACATGTGAACTTGATTTATTATTGAGACACCGCACTTGTTGTCGTGGTAGAGTGAGATTTCACGGTGCTTCTGGCTGTAAGAATAGAAGATCAAAGAAACATTGTGTGAAAGATGATATTGCTAGAATGGTGGTAAATACTGAGATAACGGACATAGGAAGAAGTAGACGCGAAGCACCGACCTAAAATGAATTGTTTGCAGGGCAGGAGAAGGGTAATCCTGCTCACATTGTTATAACTGCAAATAAAACGCAGGTGACTAAATCACTTTTACACGATCCAAACAAGTACATGTAATACCTTAATACGTACCTATATTAAACTACTGCTGTAAATTACTGCCTTGTAGGTCTAGTGGTCGTAAGGGTTACTGCTAAGATCCTGGGTTCGATTCCCGGGTCGGGTAAAGTGGGTTTTTCTATTTGAAATATCTCAATAGCAGCCTGGAATCTAAATGTTTGCCCGGTTGATGGCAATAGGCTATTTATTTAAAGAAAACTTAGACAGAAATTACAAAATATTTTAACAGGCTAATTTAGGTAGCCGAACATCTGTAGCCGAACTAGGCAGAACCAGTATTTCGGCTATCAGCGCCTAACCCCTCGAGTATAACATATTTATGCCATTAACATTTCAATAGTATCTAAATATACTTTACAGATATAGAGAAAAAAAAGTAATAGAATAAATTGAGTTGCATCTCTGTTTAACTCTTCAGGGAATATAGGTGTGAAGTTTTGTTAAGCTGTTGTAAACGATTCTAAATTACGAAAGTCATTTACATAAAGACCGTTCACTATGAAACGACAATAAAAATAATATATTACGATTCCGAACACTAGGAAGCACAAATGCGGAACCCGATGCAACCAGAAACCATGCAATTTAGCTAAATATCTACCTACACTGACAAGTAGGAAGCAAGCGATTTGTGAACTTTGCAAATATTTACTTAGCGTAACTTAAATTGGCTTAACTTTCCAAGCTAGGTTAGAAATCAAGACAGAGCATCAAGGTAAAGTAAGTTTTCCTCTTCAAACCACGCAGTTCACAAAAGTCTCAACCTCTTAACATATTCCGGATCAGTAGTAAGCTGGACTATGTGGATCGCCTGGAGGACACGGTGGAGCATACGGTGGAGGTATGCCCGGCTTGGGCAGAGCACCACAGTGTTCTCGTGGAGGCGATCGGCGGCAGAGATCTCTCGCGTCCGGCCCTGGTTCAGGCCATGAAACGGAGCGAGAGGGCATGGGCAGCTGTCACCTCCTTCTGCGAAGCAGTAATGCTCGCGAAGGAGGAGGCGGGACGGTTGAGGGAAAGGCAAATTTCGCGCCCTCTCGCCCCTAGCCGCCGCAGGAGACGCCCTGGGCGTCGAGAATCCCGGGCGGATTTCCGGCCACCGTAGGCGCGGGCTTGCGGACGGCGAGCAATGGTTAGCTCGCCGTCCGATAAGGACCAGGCCCGGGTCAACGGCGCGTTGTATTCCACGCGCGCCTCAGAGATGTCAGCACAAGTGTAGGGGTCCACTAGGGACGATGCCTGCCGGGGTCGCGTGGAAATTCGAAAGGATTACCGAGGCCCCTGGCAACACAGGCAACGGAAGTAATACGGGTGGGTTTTAGTCAGTAAGAGTCTGACACACCCTCCCGCGCCGCCCAGCGGGAGAAGTTATTTGATAATTTCCCACCCAAAAAAAAAAAGTAGTAAGCTGGTCATTATGTAGTACCAGGATAAAATCAGTGAAACAAGTCGTAAATATTATAAGACAAAACCTTCATTCGAAAGTTATGAGATCATTAACATTTTTCTTCTGCCCCAGTCTAAACGAATACTGCTTCGTTTATGAAACTTGCTTGCTTATAACCGTAGAATGATGAGAGCAATTTTAAACTTCTGTATCGCATGATCCTGGAATATTCTACTACTTTCTAATATTAGTGTAGAAGACGTGAAAAGATTGGGAGTAACGTACAATCTTTGAAGAAAGAAAAAAAAGAAAAGAAAAATTTATTTGACCCAGGTTAAATAAAGCACACAATATTCACAAAAAAAAAAACAGAAAAAAGATCTGGGTGTGGCTGTGTCGTGGTCACGGCCGTGTGTTTTACGTGAATACGTGTACGTAACAGGTAATATTTTCTTTGTAACGATTTCTTTGACCCTTTAGCTATCAATTGGTGTAATTAACTCTTGGATGTAGATGATAGTTAAGTGGCTGCAACATCAAACTGTATCCCTCGAGTTCGTTATTCTCAGTTTTCTGAATTGCCTCCCTCTCTCACGTCAAAACTTTGAAACAGGGCCTCAAGTCTGCTATTACAATAGTGTCAGAATGGTCTATAATTGATTTTATAATTGTTGATTTTGACAAGTTTGGTAATCTACTAATATAATGGCGTCATTAATGAGGATCGGAACAGACCATTCTGACACTATTGTAATAGCAGACTTGAGGCCCAGTGCAGACAACTAGTGCCTGACGCTGGTTGTCAACTGGAAGAAATCCCGGCGAATATATTTGAATGGCACATACCTGCCATTCACAGAAATTCCGTCCAAGCCATCTTTGTATGAAAAAAATTAACCATTTAAAATTTTCTTCTTCACCCACAATGCACACTCCCGTTTAATATGTGTTTCCTGAGAAAGCAACGGACAAGGAAAGTGGGCGTCCAAGAAAAGTGACACCGGTATTCACGTATTTTGTCGAGACTATCTACTCTCTTTTCCGCTAGAAAACCTGCCTCATCTCGCAGCTGTTAAGATATGCAGAATTACTATCATTTCACTTATTCTTAAAGATCTAAATCAAATCAAATGTTTTTATTATTGCCATAGGTTATACAGACAGATTTCAGGTAAATTACAGATCCATTATGTCCTGCCTAGTCGGCGTACAATAATAAATTATGTCAACATGCGGTATAAAAAATGTATGTATTGAAAATTTGGTGACTGATTGTAGTACATAAGTACTAATTTATTATTAAGAAAATCTTGGATTATGTAGTAAGGGTTGTCAATTAAAAAAATAAGCAATTTATAGCATAGTGGAAGTTCTTTAGTGTTTAAAATGTCTACAGGTATTTTATTATAAATTCTAGATGCCATTCCAAAAACACTTTTGCCCTTGCACTTTTGAAGAGCAGTTCTATGTGGTATACTAGATATTTTAAGTGTATATCTTTTAGATTTTAGTTCACCCAATAGATTTTATTTATTTTAACAAATACTGTAACTTCATAGATATAAGCTGATGGAAAGGTCAAAATTTAAAACTGTTTAAATATGGATCGAAAGATTCAGGAACAAAGATACCAGTAATTGCGCGAACGCACGCGACCAAACCAACCAAATCTAACTGTGTTTTACTTGGGGGAGACTGCTTGCTTTACACTTATTAGCTCAAGGGGGTTACCATCACCTCTTATAGCAGTATTATTTCAATATTACTTCAGCGTGAGAAAGAGATGGAGCTATAAGTCCTGTATAGCTCCATCACTTTCCCATTGTTAAGTAATATTATAATAATACTGCTATAAGAGGTGATGGTTATCCCCCAGGTTAGTTGTTTAATTCAGGTTGAATATCTTCTGATGACCATAATTGTCTTGATTCAACCTTTTTCAGTAGTGCTTCTTTCAGCGCAACAACTGAATAGGCAACTTCTTCTTTTGAGTTCCACTTGTCGATATTGTAGTCATCTGTAGCATCTTAGTATTCGTTTAAAGTATATAACATTTATCTTGTTTGTACGTTCTAATTTACCTTTTTAACACTTTTCCAAACGTTAACTAGTGCATGTGCATACTCACAAACCATGAGTCGGTGCATTAGTTACGCTTTACGTAGAAACCGGTTCGGGTCAGTAAAAACCAGTTGCTAACCAGTTTCGTCCAGTTCCAACTGGACCGGCCACTCTTCCTGTCATTTCACTTATTTTTTGTGAAACTAGCCGCATGCCACTTATGGCCCCTGTCTATGGATAACTAAGGTAATAAGAAATTCATTATGATCCTTATCGTCATAGCAATTACGCTTGTTTTCGTTTTTCCCGTCGTTAAACTTAAATTTGTCGTAAGCGATGTTGAAAGTGGTCGCGTTGCGTTTATTTGCGTTTTATGGATGTGGTCTTAATTTCTTCCTCCTTATACGAGACTTTCATTTAGATTTTGTCAGTAGCAAATTATTTTCAATTAATTATTTACTTTGTCGAGTTTATCTAAGAGATTCACATATAATATGTTTATGCTGCTAATTGCCTTGTGAGATATGTTTCGGCAAAGGAAACAGTTTTCGCGATAAGCTCATTTCTCCGTGGAGAAACTTTCATTTTGATACTTTCTTTTATAAAATCCGTTTCAACGTCGTGATAATTATTTATCTACTTTGTATTAGATCGTCTATCAATAATTTTATTCAGTAGATAAACTTAGTTTCCAACCACTTACAAAAATTATGTTCGCGAGAAGAACCGTCTTGCTTCCCAAATAGATGTAGAAAGTACCTGCTGAAATGCCAAAACACAAGAAAACAGCAAAAATAGAATAGAAGATGTACAACATACAACGCTCTACTAACCCGGAAGAATCAGTACGCTTCGCTTAACCAACGAGATAGTTCAAACAGCTTTACATTGTAACTTAAATTGTGTCTTATCTCGTAATTCGTAGAGTTTTGAATTGAATAACTTTCTGATAAAACGAGGAAATCAAAATCAATTGCAGACTGATTAATGGTTTTAGCAGCGAAGTGAAAATAAGTAGGATAAATGACAGCTGAAATGTTACAGACCTAGTGGTTGGAAATACTTAATCTTCGTTTTAAACATTTTCTTAAACGTGGGATACGTATAGTAGAGTATCTACTCCTTACCTATATTCATTATACAAGGTAAGGAGTACTCTAGTATCAATGGATAAAGCCATATAAAGTAAAAATAATACAGTTCTGTTTCATTCAATAACTTTGTCCAATTTCCGAATGTATCCCAGCGGGATAATTGCATACATAATCAGCCTATAATGTTCCCACTGCTGGGACACAGGCCTCCTCTCTGTGAAAGGGAGTGGGCCGTAATCCACCACGCGGGCCCAGTGCGGGTTGGTAGATGTCAAATATCTTAGAATTTTTGATTCTAGGACATGCCGGTTTCCTCACGATGTTTTCCTTCACCGTTTTGAGAGCAGTGCTGATGAAATAATTTACACAAAGTAAAGCGCCTGTCCAGGTTCGAACCTACAACTCGTAACTCGCGGGTTTGTTTTGTTAATTGCATAGCACACACACAAAATGCCAATTGATCCCAATGCTTTTAATTTCGACAGTTAAAGTTACGTTCATTGCTATTGTTATTTGCGTTGTTGACTAGTCGATTTTTTGAAACCTATGAAAGAATGGGAATTTCCTTTAAAACCCTCGACTTGTGATTGAAAGTGCGCAATAAGGGTGCAGTATCTCCCCTGGCCCTCGCATGCTTTTGTTGCTCCTACACCTGAGACGAATGATATGTCTTCATTTTATCAATAAGGGAAAACCTCTGCTCTAAGTCTGAACTTACCCAAGCCCGCGGAAACATTGCATAGTCAGAATTTGCATCCACTTCAACAAACATGTAAGCTACAAATTGATGATACACATTACACAATCCTGAAACCCGTTCATCAATTAACGATCTATTGTATAAGCAATTAACTAATAATCCAATTATGGCCACGTATGTGTTCAGTGAGCAGAAAAACCGCAAGCGCATTGACCGAGCAATTTATTGAAATTATACTAAATGTATAACGTGTTATGTTTGGGCCAACTAATTATTCAGGCCTGTATTCCCGGAGGGTTTGGCAGAGGTGTACCTATAGTACACCCCAATTCACCAATTATTTTGTAATAGGGCGCGAGCTAATGGCCAACCAGGACAAATCCAGACTCCGGACTGCTAATGAGAAATTCCATCAGAGTTGAACAGCAGTAGCGCTTGATGATGAGTACAATGACCCCTTAAGAGGATGCCCATGAATTGAATTTCACCCTGTATAGCAATATACCTAGAGATTTTTATAGATTGCAGTGGCACTCGTATCTAAAGTGATTTCATTACTTCGTCTACGGTAAAATTGCTTTAAGAAAGCCGCTCTACTTGAAATTAGTCTCTCATGGTCCGTGGACGAGTCATTCGAAAGTTTGAAATTATCGCCATAATAGGATGAATATTTGGTACCTACAGATATACTGCTCATTTTTACTATATGTATATCTTGCTTTCAGCTTCTGTACGCTGGACTGCTGATACCAGCTAACGTGAAGCGTAAAACGTAACTTTGACGTTCGAAAAGTGCTGATTTTCAGCCTAGTTTGAATAAATGACTTTTGATTTTGATTTTAACCCTGTGACTTTAACGCCTTCAACATTAAAGGAAAGCTACAGAGCAGTTCGAACTAAATGTACTACATTCTTAAACATACTTGTAGATGGAAGTGAACCAGAACTACAGTAGGAATGTATGAGCAGTTTCCGTTTAATATTAGCTACTGGTTTAATATCCGCGATGCAAATGCACACTTGCGAGCCCGCCGCCTTGTACTTCTAGCCGGTACTAAGTTTCACGCAGCACAAACGTGAGCTATCGACTGGACCTGTCGCTGTGGCCTAGTTTCTATTTAGATTGTGGAGCCACGATTTCAGTTCAGAATATTATTCGACAATTTACTGCATATACAACACTATTGGTTATTAATCTCAAGATCGCAAAGGCCAAAGCTACGTAGTAAAACGATTGAACTTCGACGGCCATGTCTTGCAAAAATAAGGATGTGGTCAAAAAGCAGATAAATGTAATATATCAAAAATACTCGATTCGTAAAGTCACAATTTAACAGTATATCAAAAACGTGAATAAATCTAAAATTTAAAGACAATAAAGTAGCTTTGACACCATATTATGATTACAGAGTATCGCAATAACGGTGACATGACGATGTTTTGTCTAATCCTTTGGACCATTTGGTCTCTAGGAAAGAGATGAACAATCTTTCCACCATCAGAAGTAATCACTTCAGCTTATCATAAAACCAGTAGCTTAGTACTATATATACCATTTGGCAGATTATGTAGTAGATAATTGGTACCAGTTCTACGACCAAGATTCTGATTGGAACCTAACGATTAACTAAGTCCTTGTACTTAACAGAGACTTGAGACATTCTCCATTTGATTTATATACTCGATCAGATGACATTTGTGTTGATACCGATACTACGACGTCGCGTGGCCATTTATTAGTACAAATATTGTCCTTTACTATTGAGTAACATGCCCTATATTTGTCGATTTCTTGCGTCATAATGATCGAATCAACTTACGAGATTTCATGTGTGTAAATGAGGTAAGAGTTGATTTATTGACATGAAATTAAACCATTTGGAAATCTTCAAATACAGGTCTTTCAAAATTTATTTAACTAGCTTTATTTTTCTTTCTTAATATTTCCTTTAATATGTCATCATTACGTATAGTCATCATTGCGTGTTCCAAATCTTGACTGGTTGATTTCTATAATTGAGTTAATTGTTTGTTAATTAATTAATTTAATTTTCAAGACATGCTACACTTAATGACATAATCCGCCGGTCTCTTGCCAGCATCAATGTGCCTGCTCTTCTTGAGCCGACTGGCATTGTCAGAGATGATGGCAAAAGACCTGATGGTGTGTCTTTAGTCCCGTGGAGTTTGGGACGGATGCTTGTGTGGGACGCTACCTGTGTAGACACACTGGCACCGTCCCACCTCCAACGGACTACTTCTAAAGCGGGCAGCGGCAGAAAATGCCGAAAATCTGAAAGTTATTAAATATGGAGGCCTTGGCAGAGAGTACAACTTTGTGCCCTTTGGCGTCGAGACCCTCGGTCCTTGGGGTCCCAGTGCGCATAAGTTATTTGCGGAAATCGCGAAACGTCTAGTTGATGTAACTGGTGACCGAAAAGCTGGCGGCTTTCTCGCGCAACGCATCAGCATTGCAATTCAGCGAGGAAATGCCGCCAGCATCCTCGGTACAATGCCCCGAGGGCCTTTTTTAAGCTTAACTTAGTTTTAATTTAATTTAGTTAAAGTTAATAATAATCTTGTAATTTGGTTATGTAAATAAATATAATACATTGTTTGTATGTATGGGAGATGAAGATTAGACCACCGTAATAATCATAAGCCACATGGCACTTTAATTACAATACCGCTAAAGTAATTATTATATCAGAGGTGTGCAAGAGCATCGAGGTGTAAACATTATCAATTATCGACGATGAAGAGAAGGTTGCTCTCGATCTGTTAGTCTGATCGTTAATTAATTCACTACAATTTTACAATGGATATGATGATATGGCTAGAGAGATGACAACTAATAGAGAAATATTTAAGAAAAGACATAATGCGCCGACCACAAATAAATTGCAAGTGAATGATGAATGGATCACCAATATTAATGAACCCTCTTGTGACGTGCGAGGTAGTAGCGTAGCACATTATATATAAACACATTGCTACTGGCAATGTGTTTCATTTTGACAGTTCAACAACATTCATTGCGATATTTACGTTGTTGAGCAAACTAATTTTTCGAACATTTGAAGCAATGGATTAGCAATGTACTTTAAAATCATTCATAGTCTGTTGCGCAATTAGGCATGACGCTTTCTATTTCTACTCTACTGTAGAATAGAAATCGCTTGTCTACATTGCTCGGTAGAAAACTGTCAACTGTATGCACGGAAACGTCATTTTTGTCTACTTCTCTTCCGTCGACAAAACGCTTATCTACGCTTCTCCTGCTAAGCCTACTAAGCTAAGGTAATAAAGGCCTAAGGTTTTGGAATACGTAACCTCCGATTGTCATAAGCTTTTCCGTAAGATTTTCAGAAACTCATTTGAGAACGTTCTGCACATCAATGGTTCACCCAGTCGTTCATGAAATCACAATATTGTTCAGTATATGTCCACGTCTCGATGTTGTTTGGCTGGTGTTTACCGACGCATCGGGTGACATGTCTGTAGGAAGCCTGAGCTCCGGTGTCTCCACCGTAATATGAACTCTTATAATCTCTTGCTGGCTACTGTACATAGTTTCATCATTGTTATTATGTATTTTGACTGTTTCGTGTCTATAAAATGTCTCATCGTTTTTCTTTTCGCAGGACGTAAAGATTTGGAGTACACTTATATTATTAGTGTACTTCAAATCTTTACGTCTGTTTTGGAACAAGCAACTAGCTTCAACTTTCTGATTAACTGACTGACTCCTTAACAATTCAAAAGTGCCTGTAAATGGTGTAAAATGAAATAAATGCTTTAGAGTTTGAATTTAATGTATATGTACGTGTTATTATAGTTTCATTCGAGATGCAAAAAATAAAGATAGGTATCATTATAGGCGTGTACCTGCATGGAGCCGTTGGTACTTCTTGACAGGCATCCCATACCAGCCTATTAACACTGAGATTTGAAAACATTGTAAAAGCCAATTATTTTTACAATAGTAACGTGGAGTTCTTGCCGGCTCTTCTGCATAGGCAACGACCAATTTGAACCGTGCACCTAGCTTCT
Source organism: Atethmia centrago (assembly GCA_905333075.3). NCBI lineage: Eukaryota > Metazoa > Arthropoda > Insecta > Lepidoptera > Noctuidae > Atethmia > Atethmia centrago. Next base: position 22,867,696 of record HG995388.1, read on the forward strand.
GACGTTTCATAAGTGCCCAGGTAGGTTTAGATACTTGTGTGAAATCAAATATTTTGATATTGTTTTTGATTTTGTTGGGTTGCTGTAATATAGATTGATGCTGCTGCTATCTCCTTGATACCTTTCAAACCCAAGGCAAGGCAACCCAAGGCTAGTGGTAGCATAAGCGAGCAATGGGTAGCTCACCGTCCGGTAAGGACCAGGCGCGGGTCGACGGCGCGTTGTATTCCACGCGCGCCTCAAAAGAGTCAGCACAAGTTTAGGGGCCCATTAAGGCCGATGCCTGCTGGGGTCACGGGAAGGTACTAAAGTGTTACCGAGGCCACTGGCAACACGGAAGGAATACGAGTGGGTTTTAGTCAGTAAGAGTCTGACGCACCCTCCCGCTCCGCCCAGAGCGGGAGAAGTTATTTGATGATTTCCCACCCAAAAAAAAAAAGCGGTAGCATAAGAATGTATTAATTGTCGAGTGTAGCAACTTTCGACTTAATACTTTCATCTATCATGAAAAAACAATCAACATAACAATGCGACTAACAATCACATAGCTATTTAAATACTATTATATAACTATATTTAAAGTAATTTAAACTATGCATCTACCGTTCTCGTCTGGCAAATAAAGTTACACTGCCCACCAAAAAAAGACCTACAGTCGAAAACTAACAAGTCACTTTCACTGAGGCAAATTATACCAAACAAAGAGAGTTCTGTCCGTCCGTCTGTAGTCGATTGTTTGCTATTGTTAGCCGTGGGTTGAGCACAGGTGGCGTAATATAGGTCAGAAGAGGTATACGTCTTTATGGCTGATAGCGCAATATTCGTGGAAAATTCCATGCAAATAATATATATAATCTGTGTTTTGTTATCATTTTTATGGGAAATAGTTTACAGAGGAGAGGAATGACATAATGTAATCAATTGGTCTAGTTCATTCAGTCTTCATGCTGGTGGAAATCCAGAGTAGACCAGGTATGCTGTCTAATTCTCTCTTTGATCGAGCTGCAGTATATAATATTCAAGATGATATATTGTAAAAACTGTGAGTTTCCATAAAAGTAACGCAATATTTTCTGTGTCACATTAATTTGCAAAATAAGGAAGACCAAAGATAATTCGCTTTGACCAATAATATTGATGTCGACACAGACAACAAAACATATAGTAATCACCATTCTTGCCGCATGTAAATTGTCTTGCAATGACAATTAAACACACATAGACACACAAATAATGGCATGAGGCATAACGACATAATTTACGTAAAAAGACATTAAATAATAAAATAGTGACTGAGTATAAAATTACGTAAAACCGAACGCACAGAAGTGGGTAAACGACGATACTCGTTCCGTTCCACGCAACGCAACCAAATGCCCGAGATATGCAACCGCGCATGTCATGTACGTGGCCCGCAGAGTACGTGTGTTATTGCCTGTTTATTCTGTTTTTTGCTGTAAAAAAAAATTAGATTATAATCACTTGTAAATTAAATTCCACGACCGGATAATGTACTGGTCTACGAATCTGCAAGTTAAGTTCTTTATTATGCGATAACAAATAATATTTTCTAATTGTTTATAGAACTAAAAGAAATACTTGTACGTAGGAATGTTTAAATTATGCAAATGTAGTTTATTTTTAATTTTTTTTTTTATATAATCAATCAAATAACAATGTTAATATTAAATAAACACTTGACTTATGCTAGTTAACAAAACAGATAGGTGTTGCAACCAGCACGCTTAATAAGTTATAACATAACTTGTATTAAAGGCAGTGGTAAAAGCCTACACATACAGCAGTTTCACAAAAGAATTCCAGGCAGAACAAGTGTTAAACAAAAGCGAAAGTTAGCAAAAACATTATTGCAGAATTCAGAAATTACAAATTATTTGTTTGACATTTGAGTTATTCGTGTTTGTATGCGTGTGTGTATGTGCTTATGTTAGTAGTTACTTTAACACGATTTCGAATCTATCATCAAACATTCGAATTCCAAGGATACTGGGTTATTTAATCTCGAATCATCTCCGGATACAATTCTCGATGATCTGCCGATAACCACCGGTTATATCCATAGTACCCACTAACCACTGTATCCCGCAATCCAATGTGTATTTGTAGAGTGGCCAGTGATCATTGTCGTGACTGACGGCTCTCGTGACGGTAACGATTGCACAAATGAACGAGCGCAGTTCATCGCCTCCCAGCTCTTGTACAATCGAAGCCACGTTTTTTGAAAAAAAAAACAAACATGAATCTATAAAGTGTGGGTGACGACTAACAAATAATTCATCATTTTCCTTCACAATATATTTGCGGTTTGCGCAACATTTGTCTTTGTCTTCCATAGGGACTTCCCTATTAGTTTTCATCTCGGTAGTCTCTCCCCTTTTCTAGCTATATCATCGTTCACAAAGTCCATCCATCGTTTCTTTGGTCTTCCCCTACTCTTATATCCATCCACATAATGTATGGAAGAAAAAGATGTTGCTGACCTCAAATAAATTGGGAAAGGTGAAGAAAATGATGACGTTAATAGTGTTACCGACATAGCCCGAAGAATAGCCAAACTTAAGTGGCAGTGGGCAGGGCACATTCCTCGCAGAACAGATGGCCAATGGGGCTGAAAGGTTCTGGAGTACCGGAAGACGTAGCGTTGGAAGGCCTCCTACAAGGTGGACCGATGACCTTGTGAAGGCCACTGGATGCGGGAAGCACAAAACTGGTCGAAGTGGCGGTGCTTGGGGAAGGCCTATGCCCAGCAGTGGACGTCTTTCGGCTGAAATGATGATGATAGAGTGTGGTGTGGGTTATACTAGATCAGTATCTCGCTTAGAAAAGGCTGAAAGTTATTATTTAGGAGTGCGTTTTCTACGACTGGCTGACAGCATTGTTCTATCACCTATTTTACCTGCTAACAAAAATTGTGGTCCACTATTTGTGAAAAGAATGCCCTAAATACATTCTGTTTTTTAGGGTTCCGTACCCGAAAGGGTCCAAACGGACCCCTATTGCTGTCACTCACGTGTCCGTCTGTCCGTCGTCTGTCACACAGGTTTGACAACCAAACGGTTGGAGCCCAACTCTTTAAATTTTTACAATATAAGTATCTTATTGATCCAAAGCCATACAAATTGTCATAAAATATTTTTAAATGATTTTAAGGAGTGCTACCACACAAGTAAAGAGGTGCGCGAAAAAAAATGTTACCTACACCATCGAACGGAGTATCGTTGTTTAGAGCCTGTTGATTAAATAAATAATATAAGTATATTTTGTTTTAAAAAATATTGAAAAACAAAGGAATAAGAAGCCACCAAAGTCAGCATTTTTTACAAAATTTTGTTCCATTCAATTTTTTAACTTCCCATTGACCTATGAACTTTAAATTTGGTGATAATGTTTATTATGACGTATATTTTACTAATAAATACCAATATATTGAAAGTTCTTATTTTTTCTTTGAAATTCCCTTACACGAAGAAATCTATAACCAAGCTCTAGAGATTCCTCACAAAAAGTGTTACTAAGGTCAATATCTACTGCTTATGAATAATTCTGCCATTCGGACGGCATAGATTCTACATTTAGTAAGGAGCCCTAAACGTGCGAATTAGGACACGCATTTGGCGGATTTTTCTCTTGAGCGACAAGAGTCCTTTAATAAGACCTTGTGATGAAGACGACGGTTACAGATACTGCAGAAAATATTTCAGCTATATCTAAAAAACAGAAAATATTGATTTCAAATAAATTCTCGCTAGCCACTTCCTCCGCGCCTCACACTGTACCGAGCGGATGCTTCGACGCACAAGAAAATGCATTGATAATGTACGACGCAACATCTAACAGTCGATTGCACGCCAACTCGAGTGAACGAACTGTTGACAAATGGAAAATAACTACATTCCTCGCGACGTGACTGCAATACGTGTGGGGTGCACATAGACACTTCCATCCTGAGCCAATGAGAGGCTGTCATGCCTTGACTTTGTTCCTAGAAGAAGAAAGAGGTGTACGAAAGTATTTACACAGCGGAAGTGTATGGGCATTGCGGTGAAGAACGTAGATCTTAAATAGCAGAAAGTTACTCCAAAAGGTAACCTTTTTTCCAGTTTCTAATGTACCTCTACTTGGTATACCAAAATTAAGTATGCCTATTGAGACCGTACCATACCGACTCCTTGGCAATTCAAAGGTGCCTGTAATTGATTTAATTAAAATACATGCTTTGAGTTTGAGTTTAAATAACACAGATCGTTGTAAACGAAGTGTTTTTAAATGCTTGCTTGGATCAGTCGCACTTCCAAACCGTCTTTTATTACCCGACTGCAAGGAAAGCTTATGTTTTATTAAGCTGTAATTCATCCACGTAGGACTCCTAACCGCACCAAAAAAAATATGACACCAGCGATGTAGACAATCTCACCATTAGTTGAGATAATATTAATAGCTATAACCCGTGAATAGACCATCGTGAGATAGATCACACGTAAAATAAGATCATGTTTAGTAAATTACACGCAAATTATAGAAAAATCTTAAGTGATGTGCACACACGTTAGCAATTTATGACGGGTTATAATAATAATGTATCGAGTATCAATAGTTATAATTATGATAACATGGACTGTAATAATGACTGAAATAAAAGATATTATTGTTATAATCGTGAGGAAACCGGCATGAAGACATGTGACATCTACAACTCGCACCGGGCCCGCGTGGTAGAATACAGCCCACTCCCTCTCGAAGACAGGAGGCCTGTGTCCCAGGCAGTGGGGACATTATAGGCTGATTGATCTAGCTACTTACTAGGTAAAATACAACATTTTCTTCGTACCCATATTATTATGGCAACTAATAATGCACTACTATTATTTAACTTACCGTATAATATTAGTTTTGCAAGTAAAACTATAAAACTCAGCTTTTCCTCTCCGATGTTGTGGTGAAACGGTCATTACGAGAAACCGCCGACTTTCACTAAGCAACCAATATATTAATGGTAGGGCGATCATGGTGACAATGTTTGTAATGTGATCGACGCGTGTTGGCTGTTGGCTTTTGGCCACAAAATATTGTCGAAGCTGCCAAGAATTTACCTTCCGAACAAATTGCCACGGTCTTTACATGCACCCCTTTATTTATAACATTGCTTAAAAGTGAGTAATGATTAGTGACTGTTTAAGAGTCAGGTAATCGCCGTTGACCTTGGCCGTACAAATGCCCGCGCGAACGCTGCACCGCCCGCCGCCGTTCGGTTTCTTAGGGAATATTTATTTTTAGTAACGAAAATAAGAATATTTGAAAGAAATCACAGATAAAAAAATAGTTGCTGACATATGGCTAATAATTTAATGATTTGTGTTGCCCGTAGTGTAAATTATTTTGCTTTGTATAGAATACATTTTTTTCTAACTGAACAGACAGCTGTGTTCCTGGGGAGCTTGTTGCGCCCCTTCTTCCTCCCAGCTAGGAAGTGGAGAAGTGTGGGCGTTTTGGAGGACTGTCTTATGTAATTTTGACGTTCGAAAAGTGCCGATTCTCAGCCTAGTTTGAATAAATGACTTTTGATTTTGATTTTGATTACTTCCTGAATTTATTTCATAAAGTATTTTACTACAACACTTAAATATTCAATAATAGAATTAATGTGTACGCGTTTGAGTTTAACACACATTTTTCGCATAACTTACTTGCACTATATGAAGGCGTAATATTAGATTTAAAAGTCACTAAAATCATATATTTGCGCCTTAACCATTTATTTTAAAGGGGGTGACTATCGAGATGACGATTAATAGAGAAGTATGGAAGAATAAAATAAATTATTTAAAAAAACAAAAATCCGACTGCAAAAACACATAACTGAAAAAGGAAAAACAAGCATTATAATCTATAGAATTTTGGTCTTGCAGGTATTGCAAGCAAACAAACGAATAACCTGAAATATGGTGTAACTTTTGATTGTCCCGACCTGTGATTCCAAAATTCTATAGATGTAATGTAATGCTTGATTTTCCCTTTTCAGGTATGTGTTTTTGCAGTCGGATATTTGTTTTTTTAAATAATTTATTTTATTCTTCCATACTTCTCTATTAATCGTCATCTCGGTAGTCACCCCCTTTCTAGCCCTATCATCTTTCACACAGTCCATCCATCGTTTTTGGTCTTCCCCTACTCTTATAGCCAGTGGCGTGAAGTGGTTCTCCAACGACTCCTCTGACAAACCGATATAGTACAGAGATACTATGCAGCAAAACCGGACAAGTGCGAGTTGAACTCGCGTCGTGAGGGATCCGTACAAAGAATATGTTATCTACCATGGTTTTTATCCCAAGATAATGATTTATCCCAAGAACAAACTCAACATTGTAGTTGAAAAACATGCATGCATTCCAACTGCAAATGAAAGTTTGTACGCACAATATTGAGAGATTTACCATGTTATTTTATCACCATAGACTTCTTATAGGTTTTCATGTAATCTATAAATAAGGAATTATTATCTTCTTTGTTTTTTTTTTGGATCTGGAGCCACCGAAGTTAAGTTCTCAGTTGAGCTACACGATTACTGACCTTAAGTTCTGAGTTGAGCTACACGATTACTGACAAATGCTTGCACTGGCTGGACAGGTCCACTCAAATTTGTGTGGTTCTTTTCTCAGAAGACAATTTCAGACATTGATCTACAATTCTACATGGTCCTCACATGATCTGACCAAGATTATGTCTGGGCTTTAAAAGAGACTTTGACTCTTGAGTTTGTTTCACCATTTCTTCTCAGGGGTAGTCAGATAGGAAATGTCAACTCCATGTAGCTTATTTTTTAATTCTTTTTAATATGACGTGTAAAAGTGATTCAGATTTACAGAATAAACAATTTCATTTCATTTCGAATACTTTACATGGATTTTATGTATTCGTTCACTACCACACATTCCGTGACATGGAGAAGTGAGCGTGTTTAACGCTTACATTCTGTTTCATTATTTCTTATAGACATTAGTAAATTTGAAACGCTTGATTGTAAACCACTAATGTATCTGGTTGTCTGTTTGATTACCTGAAACCGATAGATACTACACATACCATCGGCAGCCTTGTTCCACCCAATGCAGAGTGTAGGCTTCACTCGCATAGACCAGGGAAGCATGGCAGAATAGGGAGGCCTGTTCTGCCATGCTTCCCTGGTCTGTGCGAGTCTTCCCCGCGATCTTCTGTAGGTCGTCCAACCACCTGGCTATTGGTTTCTCGTCGCCTGCCAACGGTCTTTCTACCGTTTTTTGGCACACATACTCGTACAAGGTGTAATTGCAATAACCAAAAACCTCTTATGAGATAAACCACAAAAAAAAGAGTTTTATCACAAAATTACGTTCTGAAAGATAAATCAGCCGACGCATCGCATTATGTAGTAATTTGGTAGTTGTAATTACGTTTATTTTAAATTATATACATTTATTTTTACCTTTTTTATATAAAATTTAATTTCTTATAAACTAACGTTTATTCTGGTATACAATTTACGTAATAATATTAATGTAGTAAGGAAAAATGTACAGTTAATTCTGGGCGTTTTTTGTAGTTTTATGGTTTTTAACGGGATTTTATTTATAGATATTCAAATCAAATCATTTATTTTTGCAAACATGGGTAATTGGTATATAGATGTTTTCTTAAAAAAGTAGTCCTCCATATTCTACCGTCTCATGGGCATGCAAATACATATTTCAAAGTTCTGAGACCACTATGAACTAAACCACTATTTAAGAGAATATTTCTTAAATAGTGGTTTAGTTCATAGTGGTCTCAGAATTTTAATTACATATATTTCATTTTGTTTGCTTATCAAATTCAAGTTCAATCCACGAGTTTCAAAACGTGCCATTGCGAATTCGTCGTTCGGAATTTTGGCTTTATATAAATAGATAAGAAAAATGGGAAAAGGGAGACCGCTATAAACTAAACTAATAACTATTCTCCACCACTTAATAAGTAAAAGTTGTCGAAGTCTTTCCGTTTCTCAGAATAATAACGCCAAAGTTGGCCATTTAATGCATAAATCACGGTCAAAATGTAATAGACCTCTTAAGAGGTTATTGTACTCATCATTAAGAACAACTTTTACTATGGCACCAAACCTGAAATCGCGAAAAAAATGATCAGCTGTTCCCTACATTCATGTTCGCATAACTCGTCAAAATGCAGGGAACAGCAGTTTTTTTTTTAAGTTTAATGGATCCCTTAAGAGGTTTTCAGTTATTGCAATTACACCTTGTATATGCCCTTAGTAAAATCACCAAAACTTTCACCATAAGTAAGTGCTTACCTACTTGGTAAAAACCGTTGTTGTTTTATGAAAACGGACATACAGACAGACGGACGCACTTTCTCGTAGATACATATAACATATAATGCAGGTACCAATTAGCATCGAGACGAGGAAAGTACATTAGCTACAATACGACACGTTCAATTACCTGCGCCGGAGTGAGATGCGGTGCAAGCTACACGCTTGTAGCGAGCGATACATTGCAGCGATGTCGATCAGAGTGTCTAGAAGGACCTAGAAGTCAATAATTCCCTCCGCGCTCCCTCTGAACATCAGGACGGCGACCAGTCGGTTGTCTTTTAAACTGAAGGCACGTGGAAATATACGTAAGAAGTTCTCAGAAACATCCCAGCGCTGATATTTTGCTGGATTCGTTTTCTCATCTACTGATCGTTATTTCTCCTGACAAAGTTTATTCTGTTTATATGTATGTATCTACGTATCTATTCTTGTATTGTATATGAAGTTATTTTCGTGTTATCTATCCCTTACGTTTCACCTGCCATGTGACTTCTCTGCATCACCTAAGGTTGACTGGTAGATAATGCCTCAGGCATTAAGTCCGCCTTTGTACGGTATTTTTTTTTACTTGTGCATAAAGTTATAATAAATAAATAATAAATAAATAAATAAATAATTCATATATAATTGTAATAGAGAATATTTACTACACAACACACACATAACTCACATAACACTCAACACACTTCACACAAATCACACATTATCCATTCATTCTTCATTCATTAATATCATATTTCGACATAACTGGCGAAATGTGGGTGTACTGTAGGTACATCTCTGCCTAAGCCTTCAGGGAATAAAGGGGGCCTACCATCACCTCTTATAACAGTATTATTTCAATATTACTTCAGCGTGAGAATGAGATGGAGCTATAAGCTCTATCTATATAGCTCCATCACTTTCCCACTGTAAAGTAATATTATAATAATACTGCGAGGTGATGGTTGCCCCCAGGCGTGACGTTCTGTGTGCAACTGAAAAGTTTTAGTTGCTTATACGAGTACTATTGGTCCATTGCTTTGGAACGAACAAAAATAAAGAAATAATATTACTAAGCACGGTTGAGAAAACGCAATGAAATCAGAAAAGAAAGGAGAAGGTAAGTAGTTCATTTTCCAATTGATAGTTATGTCAGAGATCGGATATTCGGATGCATATTTACCTAAAGTTAATTTTTGCTATAAAAGTATGGAAGCGGCTTCTTAAAAATCTTTTTTTTTTAAAGAGGCCACGAACAACGGGAATGCATAACTAGTCCGGTGTATAGTATGGAAGCGACTTCTACAAAAATAATTATTTAAAAAAAAACCCGGGATTATTGGATTGCATGTTTATTTAAAATTAATGTTTCTACCTACTTTACATCTTAATATTAGGTAGGTACATATGCATCCAATTACATATGTAGTCAGAAAAACATAAAATTTGTCGATTCGGGAATGGCGGGCGGGATTTTTACGATTGATACAAAAGTGCATTCCATATAAGCTAACATTTGAAAGTAAGTTATATACATTCGATTCTATAATCAGAAACCTAAATTTGTATTCCCAGAGCCGCGGGATTTTGCGATACAAATGCGCATTTCATATTAGCCAACATCTCAACTTTAGGTGAATATGCATCCGAATATCCGATCTCTAGTTATGATATTACCAGCACTTGTAAAATCACAAACATCATCTGCCTAGCGTTCTCCCAACTAAGTTGGGGTCGGCTTCCAGTCTTACCGGATGCAGCTGCATACCAGTATTTTACATGGAGCGACTATCTGAACTCCACAACCCAGTTACTGGATAACACGAAACCCCTTGGCAAGGGCTTGGCAAGAAAACTCACAAACACAGTCCTATATTTAATAGACACCCATTTCCAGTTGAGAAATGATCATTACTTCAACCCGCTGCCGCTGCCGCTACCACTTATGTCTTGCGCCACAATAGTAATCAAGTGAGCCTTTCCACTTTATACTAAAGAAAAGATATTAGATTAATACACTGCGTTGTGAAATTACATAGAAACCCACGCCTTGTAAGTTACTGCTTATCTTATACGAATTCGATTAGTAGTGAGCTAGTAATGGAAGAGAACATTGGATAGGTTTATTGACGTTTTCCCAGCTTTAGTAGGTAATCTCTTGAAGCAATCCCTTGTCTAACATCGTCGAAAAGTGCTGATTCTCAGCCTAGTTTGAATAAATGACTTTTGATTTTGATTTTGTCCATTATTCTCTTGCCCTTATCCCAATTTATTTGGGGTCATGTCTATTTTACCCTAAATGAAAAAGAGGAGTATTATAAGCAGAGATCGGATATTCGGATGCATATTTACCTAAAGTTAAATTTTAGCTGTAAAAGTATGGAAGCGGCTTCTTAAAATATTTTTATTTGTAAAAAAAAAAACACGGGATGCCAGGAACACCGGGAATGCATAGCTAGTCGAGTGTATAATAAAGAAGCGACTTCTAAAATATGTATATGTAGGGTGTAAGAGGAGGGGTGGTGTGTTTTAGTTAAAATAAACAAAAAACACCCGAACGCATGGCAAGCACAGCGACGAATGCAATTATTGTAATTAAATAAACTAAGAGAACTATTTGTCGGGGAAGCTACTTGCGCATAAGCAGGTATAATTTGCCGTCCCACTCACAAACTCGCAAAATGCCTATCGTCGTTTTCTATTAATATAATGGTGCTAACATATACTGTTTTTTTCGCTATGTGGAGAGGACAGAAATTTAACAGAATTTCACTAAGCACAATCATTTTTAACTATTTGTTTCAATAGGTACCTACATCAATTATTCTAAATATATGTAGTCCGTTATCTTATATTAACGTTGTTTGCTATGGCAGTTTGGTATTTACCTACCTACTTACTTACTATATTAGGTACCTAGGTAGATAATATGCATCCGCTTATATAGTCAGGAAAGACACATAATTTGTCGATTCCAGAATCGCGCCAACCATATAAGCCAACATTTGAAAGTAAGTTATATGTAGATTATAATAATAATTTGATTCAATAGTCAGAAACCTTGTTGATCCCGGAACCGCGGGATTTTTTCGATACAAAAGCGCGTTCCACATTCGCCAACATCTCAACTTTAGGTGAATATGCATCCGAATATCCGATCTCTAATTATAGTGTATCTGTACCTCTGTCTGTGGCATCATAGCTCCTGAATGAATGAACCGATTTTGATCATAAAAAATCTTCCAAACTTCTCTAGAGTCGTCATCTCGGTAGGCAGCGTAGTCACCCCCTATCTAGACATATCATATTTTGAGGCAACGTAATCTATTGAAATTGTCAGCTTCAGTGCATTAATTCAACAAACGTCAGAATGAGAGCTCACTTGGCCAGAGTTTTTACGGCAAGATTTTTACAGAATTCACCGGCTGGTTTAGTTGAATACATAATCAACACAATCGATAGATAGCAATAAACGCATCTTCTTCTTCGCTACTTTAAAATAAAAATAAACGCTATTTTAAAATAAACGCTACTTTAAAATAAACGCTACTTTAAAATAAACGCTACTTTAAAATAAACGCTACTTTAAAATTAATTACACCGTTATCGATAAAATACTATAACTGAAAATAGAAAGGGCATATAAAAATCATATTTTGCATAATGATTGCATACAATAATTATCACGCATTCTGTATTAAACATAAAACTGTAATATTATGTACGATAATTAGGCATTTCTTAAGACATTACATAAGGCAAACGCAGTTTATTACATATAGGCATATAGATCAGTGACCATAGCTGTTACACAAATGTATGTACATTTGTGTAACAGCTTTCAAGGTTTCCCACTGAAGTGTTGCAGTATTGTTTTAATCAGCGCAAAAGATTATAGGCTGGCTATATCGATGGACGATATCAAGAGTAGTGGCCCAGTGGTAACGGCCTCGACTTAGGATTTCAGGTTGTAGGTTCGAAGACAGACAGACGCTTTACTTTGTGTGAATTATTTAATCACCACTGCTCTCAAAACGGTGAAGGAAAACATCTTGAGGAAACCGGCATGTCCTAGAACCAAAAATTCGAAGACATGTGACATCTACCAAACCGCACTGGGCCCGCGTGGTAGATTACAGCCCACTCCCTCTCAAAGTGAGGAGGCCTGTGTCCCAGCAGTGGGAACATAATAGGCTGATTATGCTTATGCTACACGATAGGCTTATGCAACTTCTAAAAAAAAAAAGTTAATGTACAATATTTACGTTATAATATGACTGCCTCGTCTAGTGGTCGCAAGTACCTACTACTGCTGAGCATGATCTCTGGGTTCGATTCCCGGCCGGACAGTGTTATTGGGTTTTCTATATGGAATTTGAACTCAGTAGCAGCCCGGAGTCTAGATTTGTGCCCGGTTGAAGGTAAAAGACTCGCCCCACGAAATGGGACTTAAACATAACTGGCGAAATGTGGGTGTACTATAGGTATGTACGCCTCTGCCTAGAAATGAAATGAAATTGTTTATTCTGTAATAGGATATTAGAACCACTTTTACACGTCATATTAAAAAAAAATAAGCTAGATGGATTCGACATTTCCTATCTGAATACCCCTGAGAAGAAATGGCGAAACAAACTCAAGAGTCAAAGTCTTTTTTAAAGTCCAGACATAATCTTTGTCAGATCATGTGAGGACCATGTAGATCCATGTCTGAAATGGTATTTTGAGGAACGAGAGAGAATATAGGCGAGTTGTTATGTTACCTTCAATTTCTGGCAGCCACAGGCAGCGCCAGGAGGCTCAATGACGCCCAATATTTGAGTGATTGAGTCCAAAAACCCGTGTTATACTTGATCCTATTTTGATGATAAGTGCCTATACGGTAGCGCCTCTTAAGCCATTCATTCATACTTTATACATCTGACTCGTCCTAAACTCGGAATTTAAGGAGAAAGGTCACGAAATTCAATTTTTTTTACGTTTTTTGCAAAAAATATGTACCTATTTACAGTATTATAATCATCATCATCTGCCTAGCCTTTTCCCCAACTATGTTGGGGTCAGCTTCCAGTCTTACCGGATACAGCTGAATACCAGTATTTTACATGGAACGACTGCCTATCTGACCTCCACAACCCAGTTACTGGGTAACACGATAAGTACCGCTTGGTAAGACTGGTTGTCAGACTTTCGAGCTTCTGACGACCCGTAACGACTGTCAAAGATCTACAAATGACAGCCGGGACCAACGGCTTAACGTGCTTTCCGAAGCACGGAGGGGTCTTGGTATGTAAAGATGGTCACCCATCCACGGACCAACCGCGGCAAGCGTAGCTTAACCTGATCGATCGACCCGTGCGGCTGTTATTATTTAGCCACAAGCCCCTCAGTATTATAATCTTAATAGCATCAAATGTTATGATTTCATGAAATAGTCTTTCAATAGGTAGTGCCATTTGGACTTAGAGAGTCAAACAAAAGTTACACCATATTTCAGGTTATTGGTTTCCCGCCTGCGATACCAAAATTCTATAGATTATAATGCTTGTTTTTCTCTTTTCAGTTATGAGTTTTTGCAGTCGAGTTTTTTGTTTTTTAAATAATTTCTTTTATTTTAAGCTTTTTAGTTTTATTAATATATATATTTACAAATTACTCATTACTAGCTTTTATTTGATACCAATATTGTTGCACTTAATTAAAAAAAAAAACTTCCCCTCCTTTTTTTGTATTTGCAGATGCAATTTATAAATATTATATAGCCTATGTCACTCCCACAATTAAGACGAATCTAGGGACACCTCATATGTTAAAATCCATCAAGCCGTTTAGGCTACAGAGCTTGCCAAAGAAATAGACATACATACATACATACATACATACATACATACATACATACATACATACATACATATATACATACATACATACATACATACTCTCGAAAAACATTACCCTCCTGCAGGCTTTGCATGACACTCTCTATTTCTTCGAAGAATAGACACGGCTCTTTCCATACAAAGTGACATTTCGTTTCTCCGTTTTTGACATCCCACCGTAGAGATCTTTCTACATAAAAAAGGACCTAGACAAATATCGTTAGAAACGAAATACAAGATGACAGATTGTAGAAGGATTTCTACGGTGAGATGTCAAAAACTGAGAAACGAAATGTCACTTTGTATAGAAGTGTCTATTCTTCGAAGAAATAGAGAGTGTCATGCTAAGCCTGCTGAGGCATTCGGGTAAAAAGGTCGCAATACACACTACGTCATTCGTTAAGTAGTCAGTGACATCGCACAAAAGTTCTCCTGCTCCAAACTATACGGTCGTGGGTAAAAGTGCTGCAACTTGAAATCGTTTAAAAATCATTATAAATTATGTGGATCTAAGAGAGAAGATAAAAGTAAGGGCTATTGTTGCATCATTATTACGAGACAGTGCACACCATGGCATATGTAACAAAGATCATATTGCGCAAGCGCCGCGAAGATTCACACATGCCTGCCTGGTTGCATGGGGCACGGAATTACGGCTTGTGGCCTAACGTTACGTGCGTATGACCAGCTATATGACCTAATATTCAAGCCACAGACTAACCTTAGCACTTCGTTAGTTGGAGGCCGAAAACGCGTTGGTCAACGTTTTGTTTGAATTCTAATGTGCTGTGGCGAGTGTGTGTGTAGTTATTGTGACAGTTTATGGGATGGCTCACGCTTGGAAATGTTTTCCAAAGACGTGTAGTCATTATCTACGGAGGATAGTTATTCACAATGTCGACTTGTACTTATTTAGTTTCGATATACGTACATATGCACCAGGGCCTTTTGCGGACTTCGTCCTGACGAATCCTGTCACTCATTTTTTAAAAAGCTAGGTCCTGTTAACACTTCCTGCACTTTACATATACGCAGTCTGTAACTTTGGGTATAGTAATAAGGGATTATTCAAAAAAGCTTATTAAGTAATCCCTCATCCAAGGGATCCAAACAGACTTGTAACAGAGGATACTCCTAAATCAGCCAAGTATGCTAAAAACTGCCTTGTGATGTGTGTACGGATTTACAACAAAATCCCGAAAGAATTGAAATGTATAAATAATGCAAATTCATTTAAAAACAAGCTGTATAAATGGCTGAATGGACATAATTTCTATGACATTAATGATTTCTTTGCTATAAAATTATAATATTATATCTATCTATCTAATTATTTGAATGGCTTATTTACTAACTACAATTTTTTTTTTTTTTTGGACCTAAAGGTTTTGCATGTAATTGACATATTCTTTGTAGCTAAACATGTGGACATTGTACTTAAATAAGACTAACACCATGATACCATGTTTAAGGCAAATAAAGACTTATCTTGTCTTATGGATATTAAAATAATAATAAAAATCATTTAATTCAAGTAACAAGACTCTTAGTGTTAGTAACAAAGTACTTACAAACTATGTTAGCAAAACATTAACACAAACAATATGTGACATCACTGCTGCAAGGTCACAGGCCCAGCCGATACCCTGCAGCAGTGGTTCACAACCGCACAATCTAGCCTGCTTGCTACCATAGACAGGATGCTGTTGGTGCTGCCCCGCACCCTACTAACCAGGCATGCGCACCGCTTCCGCATCACAGTGTAGAAGCTATCAACGCGAGCTTCAGCAAACATCCCTGATGCGCTGCAGTATCGAGGCAATCCCATCAGCACCCTGAATGCGTCATTGTATTGAACGCGAAGGGCGCTGTATGATTTCTGAGTATAATGAGCCCACAGACTGCAAGAGTAAAAAGACGTGCAGTAAGCACTAATAAATTAGCTTCATATAATTATCCAACAATTCTTGAAGCAACGAAATTGAGTTTGGGTTAGGAATGTCAGGATACAGTTGACGAGTTTGACAACACCCGAAAAATCTTACTATGAAAACGTAGGTGAAGTGAGCAGAGATTTCGTGTGACCGAATAGATCACATCAGAATAATAACATAATCCTTTCGAATTCCCAAACCATGGACACGGATTCTTCTTACGGCCTCACTTCAACTAAATTGTGTCAAGAGATACTATCGAATGACTCGCTAATGTTTGTTTGTCGAGACTTTTTCTCATACTATTGCTCAATAATTAAGTGCTCCGTGTAACGCATTGTTCACACAAAAAGTCCCAGACGTAATAACCATCTTGACCTGTACATAATGCCTTTGGATGATAGCTGGACTACAGTATTCACTGTACGTCTATCAGTCTGAGAATGAAAGAAAACTTATTAAAGTTGCGTAAAATTACGAAAGTTATGTAGTTAAAGTAGACTAGAACATTTTTTTCAAAGATTTCCAGTATAGACTGCTCTTCTTCTACACACCTGTTTTAATTATTTAACCTCTATAAAATACATGTGTACTTACATTAATTTTCTTTTGATTTCAGATGGCGCACCGCACCGTGCACCGCCTGGCCTGCCTTGTGACACTCCTGGCTGTGACATCAACAGCGAAGAAGGATCAATCGAGATGGTCTCGTCAGATCAGCACGTATACATCAGACATCAGCGACTGGGTGCCGCTGTCCGGCCCTATCGAGAAGGATGAACCACTACCACCAATCAAGAGACAGGCTATCGCAGAACCTAGAATACTGACAGAACCCTTCTCAGGACTCACAAGACCAACAACAGGTTTCGGCCCAGATTCCTTCCCATCAAGAAATTATTACAACGCACCCACGAATAGACAGCTATACTTGCAATCCGTGCCGTCTGCTCCACAGAATTATCTGACAGACCAAGGATTCGGTCAAGGCATTCGATTCGGTCTATCACAACCTAACTTTCCCCTGAGCCAAGGATTCGTAGCTCCCCCATTCGGTTTTGATAGCATCCAGCCGCAAAAGCCCAGATCACAGGGCATACTTAACCCAGTCAGCTTCATGCAAGCGTTACCAGGTTCTGCTCAAGCAAAACCTTTCCTGAGTCATGGACAGAAATCCAAATCAGAGCCAAAACTGGTTGATGGGTACCGAGCTGAGAACGTGAGCAGCGATTTCGGTTTTAATGTGATGAAGAAACCACAGTCTTTACAGAAGATCAAATTTGATACTATTGATAAACCATTGAGACCAGAAACATTGTCACCCAACTCGAAAAATGAGAGGGAAGAAGTTCAACTATTATACGTTCCGTTGGAGTCACTAAACAGAGGTCAATTCAATTTCAGAAGTCCTTTGACAACTTCTCAGTTGGTAAATACGGAATTATATTCTCAGGCAAACTCAAGACCCAACCCTCTAAAACAGACTTTTATAAACGACTACCAGAGGCCAGCTGTTAAACCACTTGAACCTGTATCGGGGCACAACTACTTTTCGGAGTTCAACTCGCAATTAAAAGACGTCGACCAAGTGCCAAAATACTCGACGATTACGACTCCTTTCGCAACGCAACCTCCAACGACTCCAAAACCGAAGAAGTTAAAGCCGCACCAACCACCGCTAGCTATTTTCATGACTAAAGAAGTCAGTAAAAACAGTCAAGTTAAAGTTGGGGACGTTCTATCTTCTTTAAAGAACGCTGATACTATTGCCGTCTTGGATTCAGTCAATCCATTGAATGCACCCAAAGTTTTCATTGGACCGTCTACTTTAGCACCACCTGAAAACTTTGTAAAATTTGAGCTACCCTACTTATCGAACATAGAAAATAGCGACAAGAAATTGAAACAGTTACCATTCTTTGTAGCACCTTTGAGTTATCACACTCCAAATGGTTTCGCAAAAATTCCTTTCCCGTCTCCTCATGTGGGATCAGTCGTTATTAATTCTCAAATCCGAGACTCATCACAAACACCTCCACAAGTGGGATATAATCAGAACTACTATGCAGTAACTCAACCGCCGTACAAACCAGAAAAACCTGTAACACAAAAGCCAACGTTCAGTTACTACAGCACTTCCGCACCTAAACCAAATCCCGTGCCAAATTACCAGTCCAATTACTATTCGTTTGAGCCGCAGACTGTTTCATCTATCAGACCACCTAAACTAACTGAGACGGCACCAGCCCCTCCTAAAACAGGTTCATACTTCATTAACAATATGGGTCCTCAATACAACTCACAAGAGTACAACTTCCAGCCACAAAACAATTATAAGTCTTCGGAACTGATCGATCAGTATAACTTCCAGAGAAAACCTGATCATACGACTACACTACGGACGACTACCACTACAACGACAACGACTAAACCGCCTTCTACTTACCCGAGTCAATTGCTCGAGACTCACAACCCGTACTCGATCAACCAAGCGTTCCACTTTAGCACTCCGTTAGACTACCACAGCTACTTCGATGACGTCAAACAACCTTACCCCACCCCTGGTGCAGTGGGCCATTCATCGCCACCACCATCGCCGTCTCCCACGCCATCTTCGTCATCATCACCAACTCCGGCCAGCCCTTCGAGTACTGAAGCACAACCAGAACAAATAATTACCCAAAAACCAAAGTATCACCAGCAATCATCACCGAGCTACCTCCAAAACTATACTCCTGAAATACATTACGATTCTGACCAAAATTTAAAATACCCCGTCTTCAATCCTACTGACTATTTTGATAAAACTGAGCTAACTTCTCAACAGACTCAGCCAAGTAGCCCTGTTGATACGGATAAAAAATTCCCAACTAACAATAATTATAACCAGGAAGTGGCTACACCAGTAAAAAATAATTACAAACAAGATGTGACTGCCCCAGTAAGAAATAATTACAATACTGATATTACTGCTCCAGAGAGAAACAATTATAATACAGGAATTAATGCACCAGTTAACAACAATTACAACACAGACATCGATACTCAAGTTAACACATACAAGACAGAATATAATCAAAACGTTGAGACTCAGTCCTCTGTAGAACAAGACGTTCCGTCGGATCATCCAACTGACGCGAACAATCCGCCGACCGTTTCTGACATAGATACACCGCCCAAGTACAACAGCGACGAGTACAATGCATATCAAACTAATTTAGATGCCGCGGAAGCTAATCCTACTTCGTCGTCTACAACAACGACATCTACTACTCGTAGAACCCCACAGAGAAATAGAGGTCGTCCTCGATATACCACCACCCCTCGATCGGAGTCTTACGAATCTACTGCCAAAGTTGTAGTAACAAGGCGGCCTTTGAGAGAAAGAAGACCACTTCCATCCAGGCCCCGATATGAACCTAACAAAATCACTACTGAAAAACCAAGCAGGAAGCCCTTAGATTCTAGCGAGAGCACAACTAAATCTTCAAGGCAAAGGACAAGAGGGCGCATTCAATATAAACCTTCACAAAATGGAGATATATACGATAGAAGAGTCAAGACTCACAATACCAAGGAAGAAGATCTTGCCTACCAGAGGGATGTGTTGCACCAGAACTATCCAGTAACGCTAATGGAACGTATGAGTACTGTAGACATTGAAGCTATGACTGAACCCACCCCTAAACAAACCTCGGAAAGAGTTGAAGAGCCAATTACTGAAAATGATACGGAAAATGCTTACACAAACGAAAAAGCGTCTATTACCCAACACTTCTCGAATACTGAGTCAAAGGAAGAATCTGCTTTGCCAACATTTACCGCAAGAAGTACTTTGCCAGCAGAAACTTCCTATGTGCCGAATTTACCATCTACCCGCCAAGAATACTTCTATCAGTCTAGGAGCAGTATTGCACCAGTTGAATCATCTGCTTATGAAGAGACAAGTCCTGAGAAAGAGGAAGATATCTACGTCAAGCAAACAACCCCGGTATCTAATCTAGAATATGCAGAAATTAGCTCATACGCTACTGAAACTCCTGCTAGCCCTGCTACAGAGCAAAGTGTAAGTTATTCAATCAGCAATGAGTTTGCTACCGTCAAGCAAGATGAAGAACTCGCTACAGACCCTGAAACTGAAGATATTAAAATAGAAAACCAAGAACAACAGGAGAACGAAGAAGAAGAGAATGTTGTTCAAACTACACCATCATACAACCGAGTGCGTGTGCGTCCTGGAGTCATCAGACAATATCATCAAGCTTCAACCGAATCATCCAGAAACAAAGAAAGGAGGAGACCTGCTCAACCAGTTACTTATAGACCAGCTTTCGACAGAAGACGAACAACCATGAGGATAGAAGAAATCGAAGCTGACTTAAAGACAAAGCAAGTACATGCTAGGCCCGAAGTAACAGAAATCAGGCACCCTGTCTACAAACCTGAACCTACTACAGAATCTTCTGTGACATCACCGTCAACAACTGACAGTGCCAATAAACGTGGACACTTCCGCCGTAGGAGACCATCATACTCCTACACGACTACATCGACTGAGTCATCCAGCCCTAAACGTATGTATGAGGTAAAGAACAAGTTTAGAGGACGAAGACCTACTGAGAAACCCACAGACAAGCCAGATGCACAAACAGAAGCACCCACTTCGACCACTAGAAGTCAGCTTCATACCAGATACAATCATAGACCCAGACTGTCTGAAAGATACAACAAGAAACCCGAAAGCGAAGAAACAGAAGATCAAGATTCAAACTTTTCTATCAACAGACCGAAATACACGGAGCCCGAATCAGATCAGTGGTCACCTAAAATTTCAACCGATTCTTTTAAACCGTACAATCCCAACGACATAGTAGATGAGCAGAAAATTGCAACAACTGAACGTAGATCAGACAAAGACAGTGAACTAGACATCATTACTGCGAGAAATGAGTTTGAAGATATTCTACTAACTGTGACCCCAGCAACTAATAATAGAGCTAATAAGAAAATTCCTGAAATTCCCCCAACTTTAGAAGCTTTGGTAGAACAGAGCAAAGTGACCAGAACCGACTCGACCGACTCCATGTCCACCTTCGAAAGTATGTTGGAAGAAGTTATGAAGAGTTTAGAGGAGCAAGACCAGGATGAATACACCAAGAATGTCATGAAACACAAAGGCGGTGAGATTGGTGAAATTCCGCCGGAGAGAATAATATCTTCTGGAGACACCTACGTACAGAAGTCGACTACACCGACAGAAGAAATCACGACTGAGCAAACTACGGCCGATGACTCTTCTCTTGTAACCGAGGTAAGAATTAGAATATGTTTTTATGGTGTAGTACTTAATGTAGATGTAATGGAGAGTAATAGCCCCCCTCAACCCACAAACTGTCTGTGACCAAAAAAAACAAGTTATTGCAAAGAAGAGGTAGCGATTTCGTACGGTGAAATATTTCACATTACTAACACAATATTCTTTCTCATTCTAGGATGATCAAGACCGCAAGGGCCACCGTCGTGGATTCTGGAAAAAAGTCAAAGTGCGCCCTGCGACCACCGAATCCATTGAATTCGCTGAATCGCAATACTACACTCACACAGTCAACCGCCTCGGAGAGCCTCTGAAGCTATCCAAAAACGTTCATGACAAAACTGAAAAAATTGAGAAACCAAAAGTTACAACCTACAAACCAAGCTATAATTTCATTAAAGACCTGTTTTCTAGCGATGACGAGGATAACATTGATGTAATACCTACTGTGGATATACCTAAGCTTACTAGCAAAGCTTCAGAAAAAGATGAAACTCTTATTACTGAAGAAAGTAAGCAGACAACTATTTATGTAGAAAAAGAAACGCAAACCGATACAGCGATAAGTCCTGGAGATTTAGATTTAGGAACAGGCTCGCCTGACCCAACCATTGACGACATGTATTTAACTACTCCCACGGAACCAACGACAACTAGCAAGCCTGCAACAGTCAACAGACCCGATGCTGGATTTAGTTTCATGGATTATTTATTTGGAACATCGGAGGACAACAATAAACAGGTTGATAGCGAAATTGAAGCCAAGTTTACTGAAGCCGAAATTCAAATAACTACAGAGTCGCCTAAACCTAAAATCGTTACCACAGAAAGTGCTTTCATTCCTGATGAAATAACAGCTGCGTCAATAAGCGATGAAAACACGGAGGCTATTACAGCTTTTACCGACATCAAAAAGTTAAATAGTACAGATGAGAGTCAAACAGAGAGTCTTGCTGGTGTTACGGAAATATCAGTAGTCAAAGTAGAGAGTTCCTCTGTTTCATCATTTATGAATCCAGCTAATGTAGTCAGCACTTCAATGTCCACAGAAGTATCACATGAAACGGAAATATGCTTTAGAGGAAAGTGCATCAAAACTAGCAAAGATATCCTATAAGTCCCAAGTGATCTGAAAACATGGTGCTATTGACTTGTGTTCAAAGTAGTGAATTTGTGAAAGGACATTAATTGACTCGAGTAGCTAAGTTTAAGTTTAGTGCGTCAGCAAAATTTTATAACCTTTTATGAAATATTTATTAGTATTTTCGTGGATTAGGTATTTGGTGCGGTGAAATCTTGTAAATAGTATTTTGAGAGGCTCTTTACTTGGTTCCACCTAAGTAATCATTAATTTTAATGAATTAGGCTTAACTTTCTTTTACTTTTAAGGTCTGTGGCCACATGCTTTAAGAGTTCTATGTAATATATTTTTACGTAGTTATTAATTATTAATGTTTTAACAATTTCTTTAACTACGTACTCTACCTTTATTGTAAATATGACTGAACATTTTTATATCTAACCATTATTTTTAAGACTTTCTTGTTAATTACTATTTATTTTCTTAGTTTAATTGACTAGGTACTTTAAGTTCTTCTCCACACTTGAAGAAAATGCCTTTGGGCATTTTCAAAATCATGGGAAAATCAAAGACACTACTTGTATTCTATCCCACCCAAATAATAACAATCTTGCTTATTTGATAGATATAGTATAATAGCTATCTGTTAAATAGCCACTGAAAATATTGTAACTGTATTAAAAGTAAAATAAAAGTATTACCAATACCTTGTCATGTTATTTCTACTATCCGGCCCCTCATTCGGACATGCCCTACTGCCCGATTACCGATTTATTAACACTGGAGTATTCTGGCATGTGCTAGCTGTCATTTTGTGTAATAATATGGTCACATTTTTGTATTCTAGACTTTTACATATAATATTATACATTTATTTTACACTTATTTAAATCGATTAAACTAAACGATCACCATTCCAATAAATATTATAATAAGCTTACCTTTAGCTATTCATCAGATATTTTTTTTGAGAGAGTGTTTCCTTATTCAACTCGTTATTCAGAAAAGTAATAGGTAAAAATCTAGTATCGTTTGGCAGGAGAAGGGGGGTGGGGATGGGAGAGGAGGTTGGGGGGTGGTGCACCTTGCCCCCTGGCACCACTCCCATGAAAAGGTAACGCACCGTTCTTGAGAAAAACAAATTATTGTAACCTAACCTCAAAACTCTTAGTCGCTTAAAAAGCCGTAGTATGAGCCCAGCTTCGCGGGGGAGATTGGGGGAGGGGTGCTCCCTGCCCCCTGGCACCACTCCCATGAAAAAGTAACGCACCGTTCTTGAGAAAAACAAATTATTGTAGCCTAACCTCAAAACACTTAAAGTCGATTAAAAGGCGTAGTATGAGGCCCGCTTCGCGGGCCTCTAGGGTTTAAAAAAAAATAACCTCGAAGGGGATAGCGGGGTCTGAGTTCGCTGGCTCCGCTCGCTCACTAGACCCCGCCATCCCCTTCGAACCTAACCTGTCCGAGTCGGGGTGCCCCAAGTCCCGAGCTCGCTTCGCTCGCTCTTGCATCCTAAGTTCTCCTAGTAACAGTAGTAACATTGCCTTTTGTACACATATACGATCAGTGGAAGTACAAACAGAGAAAAAATTCACTCAACTCGAGGAGAAACGGAACGATCGAAAACAAATGACAGTGACACATGACGCAAATGGCATACCTGTTTTATTGTTTACATTCCGTGTTATCGAATTTGCCCGACATTTTATACCATGGACTGACTACAAATACTGATACTGGATACTGACTACAGATGCTGGGGCAGATTTGGTTGTCAATCGCCCATTTTAAACGTTTCGTTTTTCGCTTCTTATCGGATTTGAGGTTAGAAACATTTTTTTATTAATATCTCGAAAAATATGCATTACCTTTTAATAAGAGTGGTAACGTTATAATCGGGGACCCAAACCCTATCAACTTTAGCCCCTTTTACCCCCCAACTCCTGCCAAACGATACTAGATCCAACCCAAGTAATATTATGTCCAGATATAATGTCGAACCACTAGCATACGAGGGCGGCACTGAAAATTTCGGGAATCACGGAAGTGACACAACATTACTATTTAAAAATGTATTTATTGCTTTTCGAAGTATTCTCCGCGAAATTTGACACATTTTTCTATACGATGGAACCAATCATTGAAGCAACCATTTCATTCGGAAGTTGGGGTCTCCAAAATGGCCGTTTTGTAGGCGTCCACAGCTTCTTCAGGTGATGAAAATTTCTGTCCACGCAATTTATTCTTTATTTTAGGAAAAGTATAGAAATCATTAGGGCTTAGGTCGGGGCTGTACGGCGGATGGTCTAATAATTCTATGTTTTCTTGCTCTAAAAACTCTTTTGTTCTGTGCGCGGTGTGAGAACTCGCATTGTCGTGATGGAGGATGATGCGGCGGTTGCAGTTCTCTTTACGGAGTTCAGAAACGACCTGTGGCAAACAAATGCTAGCATACCATTCTGCATTAACCGTTCTTTATCCGTCAAGAGGAATAGTCGTAACATGGCCGGTTTTGGAGACAAACGTGGCCACCATTTTTTTGCAACACTCCGTGAACGAACAATTTTTGTTAAAACGAGTTAAAAATGAGTTAAAACTCATTTTCGAACACCCAAACTCGTGACTGGTTTTTTGTTTCGGGTTCGTACGCGTATATCCAGGATTCGTCACCTGATACGATGTTGTATACAGCATTTGAGGATCCTGCGTGGAATCTTTCGAGAGTTCTGACGCACCAAGTAACACGAGCCGCTTTTTGCTCTTCACAGAGCGAATGCGGTATCCATCGGGAAAACAACTTTTTTACACCTAATTGTTCATGCAAGATTATTTGTATTTGACTCATGCCAATGTCTAAAGTTGCCTGAATTTTGCGGTATGTCACATGTCGATCTTCCTCAATCAGCTTACGCACAGCGTCAACGTTCTCTTGGGTGACTGCAGTTTTTGGACGACCTTGACGGGGATCATCACTGAGCTTGACACGTCCACGTTGAAATTTAGCAAACCAGCGATAAATTGTGGTTTTGGATGGGGCTTCATCACCAAATGCAGAAATCATCCGGTCAACACACTGTTTTTGTGTTAAACCACTTCGAAAGTCATAATAAATCATCGCTCTTGAATTTTCTCGAGTCAATTCCATTTTCTTAACGACTAAACAAGTTTGACAAAACCTTTTGACAAGACCGAGAATCTTTTTTTAAATAAATAAATGGTATTCGATTTTTAAAACCATGGAGTTTTCAATTAGATTGATTTCAATTAGAAGATTTTAATATGACAGGAATAGTGGAAATATTCCATTCCCGATACTTTTAGTGCAGCCCTCGTAGTACCTAAATGTAATGATTATGATGTATTCTAAGCTTCGCGTAAGTTTTCAGTTTACATTATAGTGAATACAAACTATGTATAATATAGACAGTGATACCTAATACTTAACACCTCTGATAGCATAGCACCTAAATTAAAAACTATCTGGCATAGATCTGCGCAGGTAATCTTTCCGTTTGTTGAGGGTAGTGCCATGGTGTCATCGCCACTGTCGTCATTGATATTACATTGGCTACATAGAAGCACACGCTCGTAACCCATAGACGTCAAAAACAGAAATAGTCACCGTAGCCGAAAACGGCATGGGAATATAATTTAGGGGATGAATAACAAAACGTGCTTGTTCACTTTGAAACAAAACGTTATTATTTGACATTGACATTTAATCATTTATTTCGAGTTTGACAGTTTGTTTGCAAGAAAGCATCTGGGTTGTTCTACGAGGTTATAAAATTATCGTTACAACAAAAATAAACAAGATATAAACCTGAAAATGGACATCGAAATGAAAATTAAAGACGACATGAAAGCTTTAGGTTGCAATTCCGACCTAAAAGTATCACTCGCATACAATCTGTACATACACTTGGTGGACGATAAGTTGATGTACGACACGGAGTACTGTTACAACAAGGATATAGATACTCTTTACATCGTCGCCCGGCCGAAGAAGAACGAGAAACTCAACATATACGTGCCTATTCCAACATATGACGAAATCAGCGTTGATTTCATCAACAAAATACAAGAGAATCTATGTACAGTTGAGACGGGACCGACCGTTAACCTAGCATTCATCGAGTATGACTTCACGACGGTAATATACACTTTTACGAAGGGTATAGTAGATCGGCCGCCTGCCGATAAAGTTTCGCAACTGCGAATAAGGGAAGGAAGACGAAATTTCATTGATAATGAACTGAGAAAAAGTAGGAATCAGATTTTAAACGACGCTCTCAACGGAGGAGTTGTGGATGATGATGACTGTCAAGTTCTGGATTGAAAGCGGTTACAAACATTATTGGAACTTATTTATATTGGTATGAAGGACCAAAGTCTTGTACTTGATGTCCGCAGAGCACTGCCGCCAAGTATTAAAAGTAAGTAGTGTTTGCTGTTACACGGCAAAATATTATAGGTTGCTAAAATAATGTTAGTTGTAAGTGTCACTAGTGGCAATATCAGGCAACTTGGCTTAAGTGATTTACCACACATTGTGCCATGTATTCTGTACATTTTGTGTTCTGTATTGTGTACATTTGCAAAATAAAAAGCTAAGGTCTACTATTGCATGCATAGCACAACAAACCCAGTAATCTATGTCAGAATTTAAAACATCAGTTTGTTTCCATAATGTGGAACAAGAATTATATGAATATTAAATCTATTACTCACCGGCCAATAAAAGAATGCGTTCCTGACAACTGTCAGCTGCATATAAAAGAAAATGTGTTTTACGAATTAAACTTTAAAATTCCCGGTGTTGGGAACTCTCTCGGTGACCGAAATGTAGCTTTGCACATAATCACCTTTTTGAGGAGGTTTATTTTCTGTCAGAATGCTGCTAATTGTTTCTGGAATAAATGTATTATTACTAAAAGCCTGACATGTGAAATGTTCAAATATCTCCCTATCTGTTGCTGCAGTAGAAAGGAACATGTATGTCTTATGTTCAACATGTCAAATAAAATATTAAGAATATATATGAAAATAATTGAAGAATATTTTTATGCTAAGACAGAAGAGATATTTAGTAACTTCATTCTTGAGGTAACTATAGCTCACATAGGCAGATCATGTCTATGTGAATACGAGAATGTCCAACACAGATTAGTTTTTGTAACAACTAATAACGCTAATAACTTCCTGTAATTTCTTTATATTGAAATGGGAATATTGAGTGATGTTAAATAATAATATACTTATGTACCGACACTACAATCAGTCTTACCAAGGGCTATCGTGTTACCTAGGGCCAGTAGCTGGGTTGTGGAGGTCAGATAGGCAGTTGCTCCATTTAAAATACTGGTATTCAGCTTCATCCGGTTAGACTGGAAGCAGACCCCAACATAGTTGGGAAACGGCTAGGCCGATTGATAGTTATGTACCACATGCTACTTTGAAGAACATCATGATCTTCCTCCCCTTGTCCCATGTCATGTGGGATCAGGGCAACACATTTTATTTTCTATTCTCCCCTGTCAACCGTCACACTATCGTTCACTCCCTTCTCTTTCATATCATTCCTCACACAATCCATCCTTCTTTACTTTGGCCTTCCTCTCCTGTTCCATCCATCAACATTTATATTCATCACTCTCATCACATACCAAGCCAAACGATTTCCTTTCAACTTTTCTGTCACTGGTGCCACTTTCAAACTTCCCCTATCCTATCATTTATTCCTTTATGCATTTTCGTCACTCCACACATCCATCTCAACATTCTCATCAGTGCTGCATGCAATCTGACACGACGACACGGTTGGCGTAATGGCTGAGCGATCGACTGCTACGCAGCGTGTCGCGGGTTCGATCCCCGCACGGAACAAGTATTTGTATGATCTGCAAGTAATTGTTCTGGGTCTGGGTGTTTGTGTTTGTGAGTTTCTATGAAATAAAAAAAGAAAAAATCTTTTTCATCCGCCTTCTTCACGGCCCAGCATTCCGATCCGATAACTTGAAAGGCACCTGTGAGTCGCAAGTTGTTCCTGACCGGTCGCCATTTCATCCATCCTGAGTTGAACTGGCGCATTTACAAGTACTCTGTTTTGGTCTGACTTAATCTCAGGCCAATGGCCTCCACTCTTTCCGACCACACCTCTAAGCCGCTCTCGGCAACCAGCACACTGTCATCGGCGAACAGCATACACCAGGAACAGGGAGCCTCTTCCAGGATATCCGACGTAAGAGCGTTACTTTGAAGAACAAGATGTATATTATATTGCCACAGATCTATCTATGGTTATTGTTTAACATGGAAGTATGTGTTGTTACATTATAGGACATAAATAAATGACTAATGTTTTTTAACCCTTTGACCGACACGTCAAAAAAGCAAAAAAGTGCCCACGGCCGCGGCGCCAAGCTACGAATTATTCCTTAAAATCTGTCATGTAGTTGTGACCGTGGCGTGCTGGACACATTTTGGTCTGTCATCTATACATGACTGGGCGGCGGCGGTGGCGGGCAAAAGGTTAAAGACTTTTAACTATTCCTACCTGCTCTATTAAAGGAGGATAACGTTTTTACTACATATAAGTTTCTGTAACATTCCATCACAATATGAATTAGTTTGGTACATACCAAAACTCATAAGCAATTATTAATAATAAATATGCAAGAGTTCTGAGAACTGAAACATCAACATTCTTTAGTATTGTCATCAAGAGTTAAAGAGTTGTTTTAAGTTCTTGATGATAATTATTACTGGATGCACTTAATAGGTGTGACCTTTGAGAATATTTGAATTTAATAGTATGTATTTGATTAAGAGCTGAATGTCATTTTAACAACGTTTTGGAAGTAAGGTTGACTGTATCATGAATTTTGTATGAACCATTTTAGTATCAAACTGAGTTGCACATAGTGCGATCATGCTGTTCACAATTTAATCATAGCTGTAATAAAATATATTTTTAATTATAATAGTATGGCCTCCATTGCCATCCAGCATTAGGGTATGGTAGGCAAAATGAAAAAAAAAAATAATTGAAAATGAAATGTATCAAAATGTGTAGGTATTTTAACAACAAGCCTTCCTAGGCAAGGCTATTGAGTTAAGAGTACCTACTCATGATTATGTACCTACTGTATTTTAATACTGAAAATAATAATAAGGATTAAGCATTAGGTTTTTATTATGGGTGAAATCCAAAGAAACTTTGTTTGTCTTTGATTCAGACAGAAGTCGCATTGAATTTACCTAAATTGTAGTAAACAACGGTTAGGCAGCGGTATACATTATAGTGTGTTCTAATATAGAATTAAGTATGTATACTAAATCAAATGTAGACACAATATGTAATGTTAAGATTTGATACCTACATTTTGAGTAAAACTTGTGAATGAATGAAACATATTTTTTTTATTAATAAGCTAAGATTAGGCTATAAAGTTATGATTTATTTATTACCACTTACATATTGAAATATGTTTTGTGAAATGTAAGCTGTATCTATTGTATTAATTAATTATTTTACTGATATTCAATAAATACTGGATGGCACAAATTATATTGATTTTTATTTCAATTGACCCCATCCCCCATTGGACTGCCTCGTTGGTCTAGCGGTCATAAGCGCTACTGCTGAGCATGAGCTCCTTGGTTCGATTCCCGAGTCAGGCAGTGTTATTGGGTTTTCCATCTGGAATTTCTCATTAGCAGCCCGGGGTTTAGATTTGTTCCTGGTTTATTACAATAGAATCGCCCCCTGTTACATTGGACTTAAACATAAAACGTAAAAAAATACATATTTAAATTAAAAAAGGAGTGAACATTCCATTAACAGAGATTTATGGATTTTGGTTGTTGTTGGTCAAGTTAAGAAAGGAAAGATTACTGTAGGGCACGGCATAGAAATGTTAAAGTAATTTTAACGTTCAAGTAAATTATATTGTATTATTCATGTTGATTATGTGATAGGTATTATAATTATTGTTCGTTAATTGTTAGGGTGATAAATGGATAACGTATTGTGAATATTAAACTCTGATTTGACACATTGGTACCTTTTATTCTGAGAAAGAGGAGAGAGAAACCTACCATATCGCAAATCGGGTTATGATAGGAACGATACATCGGGTCAGGTTAGGAAGAGGGTTACGTTCGGAACAAATATTTTTTTTTTTCAAGTTCCTAACCTAACCCGCGACCGGGTTAGGATTTCGGGTCAGGTTCGGAATAATCCTTTCTGCTTACACCCGTGGGAAAGGGCGCGAGTTTATTTGAGTGCATTTTGAACAGCATAAAATGCAGAAAGGCTATTTGCTGAGATATAAAAAAATGCAAATCTCTGACTAGTTCATAGTTATCTGTGGCATGGCGCCCCATTCTGACTAGTATATAGTTATCTGTGGCCCCATTACATTTACAACAATAATATTGGGTTGGCAATACCAGTAATTTTCACGAGTGTTTCAAAAAATTACGTTTTTTAGTTTTCTTGTAGATAGAAACGAATACAAAATAAACAAGTGTTAATTGTGTAGTGTATAAAGTAATCAGTGCTATTATGTGGTTATAATGTTGTTTTAGTATTTCAAACGAGATTTTAAAAACTACTGTGCATTCTGGATATTTGTGCGTAAAAGACAGACAGAGCAGAAATATGGTAAGTATTAAACATTTTCTCGAGATTTCTAGATGCATAAGACCTAAATGAAATGTTACAACTTTATTCATCCAAATTCAAGTTTGAATAGGTACCTAGTAAATACTATTGACCGAAAGATGTCGCTGCTGCCATCTATTGGCGAATAACTGAACTATTAAGAGTGCACATTAAAGTAAATCGTGTCTCCAAGTTGCCGCTAGATGACAATGAGTTTTATTATGTAGCAGTTTTATAATGATATCATTCAATAAAATACTTTCTCAATAAAATCGATGATCGAATGCTATCAAAAGGTAAGGTGAATGACTATCGTTTTTAGATTATTTTAGAATACAAGTCTGCTATAAAACTCTTTTATTTTAGTTATTTGTATGGTTGCAATAGTTTTACTTGGACAACAAACTACAATCATGTCATTATAATAATTTTCACTTTATTTGCTACGTTACGAAACTGGTTGATAATTTCAACACAGCGTTCATCTGTCAGGATGGCCGAGCGGTCTAAGGCGCCAGACTCAAGGTTTCCTTGCTCACTGATAGTGAGTCCGAGTTGTTCTGGTCCTCTCTGAGGGCGTGGGTTCGAATCCCACTTCTGACAAAACCTTTTGCATTTTTTTTTCATGCTTTTATTTTTGCACTAGCAAAGCATGTCGATTTTTCAGGAATTTTCAAACTCCAAAAAAAGAAACAACCAACTAAACAAGTTTCGTAACTATAATTTCGCACAGAGCAAAAGGTACTTTCCCGTACCGGGAATCGAACCCGAGCCTCCTGGGTGAAAGCCAGGTATCCTAGCCACTAGACCATACGGGAGATGGTAGCAATGTTGAAATACTGGTTTTTATATTTTTATTAATGATAGTCTTGCTGTTGTAGACACGATTTGAATTTATCTTATTGCCAACCACCATAAGGTACAATTTAGATAATAACAGCGTCTCAACTATTTTTATAATCTGTGTCTATGGCAAATCGTGTAATCATGTTCCTTGTGTGTACACATACAAGAATAAAACTTGTGCAAATAATATTTTTGCGCATAAGTGCAGTTCTACTACTATGCAGACACAGCTGAGTTTGATCACGCCTGTTTCTCGCGAGATTCGCGAATCCGCCGAAGGAGAAGACGGTATTCTATTTTATTATCGAAGAGCACGCGGGGCCCTACAACTTCTTACGCTGCAATTCACTTTTGCGAAAACCACCTCGCGTACACTGCCCTAGAAACCAATCGTGCGAGAAAAAGTCGTAGTCTGCGCCCTAAGGGAGAGCGCGCACTAAGACTTGAGATTCCGCTGCGATTTTAATTAATTAAGTATGTAATTAAATCGTATTGCGCACTAGGCCTAAAACTATAGTCTTTAATTATATGCCTTTGATTTGATAATTAAAATGCTTTCCTTTCAAGCAAAGGAAATAAAATATGAAGAAAAACAATCAAATGTTTTTCACGGGGTGATTTTTCAGATTACTTGGTTAATTTTTTAATCAGTTTAATAAGTTTGGCTTTCATTAATTATTATTTATGTCTTTCTATATTCTTTAGTAACATTTCCTGTTGCCACTTTAAATATTATATTTATATAAACATTTAGAACGAAGTATTGTATTTATTTTA
This sequence comes from Atethmia centrago, assembly GCA_905333075.3. Taxonomy (NCBI): domain Eukaryota; kingdom Metazoa; phylum Arthropoda; class Insecta; order Lepidoptera; family Noctuidae; genus Atethmia; species Atethmia centrago. The sequence continues at coordinate 22,900,542 of HG995388.1, forward strand.
TTTCTTATTTTGTTATTTTTAACTCACTAAATCAGGGATTCCCAAACTATTTTGGGCAAGAGACCCCCTTTTCCGACATGAACTGAAACCTCAGACCCCCATAGCCAAATTGTTTCATCTTGTAGGAACTTGTGCACGTTTATCGAGTTGTTGACTTATTTAAAAGTACAACTATACTATACTTTCTACTAAAATATTAGTCATTCTTATATCAAGTTGAAAACGTAACACAACACAGTATCTTGAAAGTTTAAAATGTTACTTAATAGGGTTTTACTTATGTTAATTAATAGGGGTTGATATTTAGACCTCCTTGACCCCCAAAATCATTTTTCATTTATGTCGACCCCTGGGAAACCGATTTCGACCCCGAGGGGTCTATATCGACCACTTTGGGAATCCCTGCACTAAATGTTGCACTGGTTGACGTCATCACGTCAACGCAGGCTGTCGCTGAAAACCAGCGCCGAGGGTCGCAGCATTACACTGAGCGATGGCCGTTTGGCGTGGATGTGAAGCACATTTTGCCCCAACTTGTTATTTTGTTTGTGTTCTTTTTGCGTTATGTGTACCGCAAATAAACGTATTTTCTTTCTTTATTTCTTTACACACACACATAGTTGATTGTTTTTACATTCTCTAAGTTTTTAACATCAACATTTTAATGGAGGACCTCCTCAGCAGATTTTCCAAAGAATCTTGCATGCTCTTAAACGCTCCTGCTGTATAATGCTGTCTGTCAATATCATTGTTTAGCTTTGCGTACATTGATTGCTTTAATAATAATTATATTATATTAAGTAATTATTTTCCACAAAATATAATTTTTGCTAATTTCATTGCTAACTATGCTTAATTTGTAAAATTAAATGCCGCTTGCAATCTTGCTTGCTTGCTGCTAAGCTTTCTTGTTTTACTGTCCTACAGACATTTTTTTTTTCTTAGAGCTTCTTTGTCACTGTAATCACAAAATAACAAGATTTTTATTTTGTCCTCGTATTACTTTTGATCAACTGTTTAATATTAACGAAGTTTATACTGAATTAAAAAGGCTATTTGTTCCAATATAGCTGATCTCGCATTTTATAGGATTTCCGTAAAATGAGAGGTCAGCTTATACTGGAAATGTATAGCTTGATATGTAGCCAAAACGTACACCTAAGTTGTTATGTATGTACACACGTACATACATAACAACTTAGGTGTACCTGTTTTTTTTTTTTAGTTAATTTGCTAGTTTTAGCGTGTAATTGATTCTAACATTAAAAGCACACTAGCGCGATATCGCGGGCGCGACAAGCAGCAATATGCCTGTTGACCCCCCGATATCGCCCAGTCTGCACGAGCCTTCAATCTCCTGTAGATTGAAGGCTCGTGCAGAGGTACCACAATGTAGCGTTTAATAACGCGACTCCTTTAGTAAATTACACGCAAATGTAAAAATCACGTTAGCAATTTATGACCAAACATATAATAATAATTAATTAGTGACCGACCGAAGCTTTGTTTTCGTTTTCGGCCACATAATAATGGTATTTCTCAACTATACCACTATTTCGCACATTCCAACATGGCCTCCGTGGCGCAATTGGCTAGCGCGTTCGGCTGTTAACCGAAAGGTTGGTGGTTCAAGCCCACCCGGGGGCGGCGACTTTTTGGGCTTTTATATGAATTGTTTTTTTGCATTGGGATCTATTTTTGACTCCTTTTAGATAATAAATTCAATAAGTGACAAAAATTTTACAGGAGAGACAAAAATGCGCGTGAAACTGTGAATGCGTTGGTACGATTGGATATTTCTTTTCATAGATGTCATAGAACTTAATGTCGTATAGGTACCATTATATGGAACTGAATCTTGCTTGAAAATTTTAATGGTGGAAAAAATATATTTTCAAAAAAGTGGAGTTATTATTGTATACCTTTGAGATACAGAACTGAAAACTGATGTCAAAATGCATCGAAGAATTCACTCCTAGCATGAAATTTTGACATCTAAAATACCAACCCGCACTAGGCACGCGTGGTGGATTACGGCCCACTCCCTCTGACGGAGAGGAGGCCTGTGTCCCAGCAGTGGGAACATTATAGGCTGATTATGTTATGATATTTGATCCAGTCGGAGTCTGGATTTGTGCCCGGTTGATGGCAATAGGCTCGCCCCCTATTACATGGGACTTAAAAACAAAACTGGCAAAATGTAGGTGTATTACAGGTACACCTCTGCCCAACCCTACGGGGAAACAAGGTGTGATGTTTATGTTATTTTATTCAGTTTGGTACCTACCTATTATTTTAATTAGCATCACGTACTACTGATGCCTATCATAACAATTATCAATTGTGCTTAAAAATACTGTGTAAACCAAGATTTTAAAGATTAATTCGTTAAAGTGATACTGATAAACAACAGCTGACAAGTTCACGAACTTGTGTAGAAAAATAGGTAAATAATCGGCGGCGCGGCGGCACCGATCAAAGAGAGGGCGGGAACGTTCTATCTACTTTTGGTTTCGCGTCATCGCTTCATGCAGAATTGCAGAGGTAACAAATCGATTAAACATTACAAATACCTATTAATAATTAAATATTTATTTTAATTTTTTTTATTAAACAGTTTTTTTATAAATGGCTTGCTTTATCGCTTAGTAAACCGATTCTTAAAACGTAGGTAGAAGGAACAACAGGGTTTTTGTTACATATTGTATATATTTATATTTTCGGCTTGATACCTACCAATTACTTGTTTTCACGACTATTGTGTTCAATAAGGATGACAGTTCAACATTCGTTTATCTCTAAATCGATTCGTTTTTTTGTACAATTTTCTGATTACTTATTAGGCACCTACTTATCAAAAACATCAGTAATAGCTTCATTATTGATACTGATGATTAATTGAGTTATATTTAAATCTACAGCAGCCAATTAAGGATTATGAGTAATTTAGATTTCTATGTGCTCTACTCTAACATAGAACATAGAAATGTTCTATGTTAGAGGGTTTGGTTTCCGCAAATAGTCCTTCAGGTGGACCATTGTGCGTGAGCCATGGCGGCCGTTTTTGGTGGTAATTCCAACCAGCTCACCTCCCTCCAGAACAAGATCACATCTCCTGGTCTGTTTAGAATCTCTGTGTAGGATCTGGGTGCCCCGAGGGTTTCTGTTCTAATGTGGGTGACGCCTGTGCATTCGAAGAGCACATGCGCAACGGTTTCCTTTGCCTCCATGCAAGCCCTGCACAGAGGGCTGTCCGTTATGCCTATTGTGTGGAATTGGAAATATGTGTAATTTAGATTTTGTGTCATTATTTCCATTTTTAGGGTTCCGTACGTACGAATGAAAATACGGAACCCTTATAAGATCACTTGTCGTCTGGCTGTTTGTCTGTCCGTTCGTCTGTCCGTCTATCACAGCCAAACTTGGTACTCATATTAATTTTATTGGATATGATTTAAAGATTCATAAGTACCTGTTGTACCTAATTGTTGTACCTAAGTAACTGTTTTAACCGGTAATATAGGTATATATTACCGGTTAAAACAGCTTCACCTTTCTGACTGACCGACCCACTTTTTTTTGGGTGTGAAATTATCAAATGACTTCTCGCCGCTCCACTGGGTGGAGCGGGAGTGTGTGTCAGGCTCTTACTGACTAATATCCACACGTGCTCCTTCCGTTGCCTGTGTTGCCAGGGGCCTCGGTAACCCTTTCGAATCTTCCCGCGGCAGGCATCGGCCCTAGTGGACCCCTACACTTGTGCTGACATCTCTTTGAGGCGCGCGTGGAACACAACGCGCCGTCGACCCGGGCTTGGTCCTTACCGGACGGTGAGCTACCCATTGCTCACCTTCCGCAATCCCACGCCTTCGGTGGCCGGAGCTCCGCCCGGGATTCCCGACGCCCAGAGCGTCTCCTGCGGCGGCTAGGGGCGAGAGGGTGCGAAATTTGCCTTTCCCTCAACCGTCCCGCCTCCTTCTTCGCGAGCAATACTGCTTCGCAGAAGGAGGTGACGGCTGCCCATGCCCTCTCGCTCCGTACCGTGGCCTGAACCAGGGCCGGATGCGAGAGATCTCTGCCGCCTCCACGAGGACACGGCGGTGCTCTGCCCAAGTTGGCCAGACTGGAGGTCTGCCCTACTTGGGTACCGTATGCTCCACCGTTTCCTCCGGGCGATCCACAGAGTGGTGGACACAGAAACCTTCCGAAGCTGCCGTGTCCGGTGAGGACCTGCGTCAGGCGGAAGGTGAGGACGCCGTGGCGCCTCTCTAGCCACTCCTCAAAGAGGGGACTTATCGCCGCAATTGTGGCGTGCCCATGATCGACCCCTTGACATTTCAAAAGTGCCTGCATTTGGTTTATTTGAAATAAATGGTTTGAGTTTGAGTTATTCGGAAGTAACAATGAATTTTTTATCAAATTCCGAAAGATGAAAATGGTTACTACGGGTAATACTTAGAAAATAGACATATGCTATCGTGGACTTTTTGTTGAACATTTTAAGATGTACAATCCTGTAGGACATACATTTTATGTATCTCATACGGTTTACGCGGCCCACGCCAGAAAAGCTCCCAGTCGGCATGATTTTTTCCGACATCTTCAACATTTATCGTCATATTTCAGACAACTTACACAAAACCTTGATGAATTATACACCTAAACTTTCATGAATCACTCCGTCCATTGCTGAAAACTGTTTGAGAATCCGTTCGGTAATTTTTGAGTTTATCGCGTTCAGACAGACAGACGCGGCGCGGGACTATGTTTTAAAATATCTATGAGAATTAATTTATTATTTTGTACGATATTCTGTGTATTTTATCTATGGGCCTTAATTGCCTGAAAATAAAGCTATTATTATTTTTAAAATGTCTTTGACATATCTCGGGACCTTTGAGGTCCCCGTCCTTTGGAAGGCGTACTAGCGGCCGATGACGCCATCTCGCAGAGTCCTCTTATTAGACGATTTTAAATGGAATTTATTACGTCTACACGTTCCAGGAACTGATTGACACCAGTAGTGATGGCCAAACATGTAGCCGAATTTTGGGCCGAGTCCATTTAGTTACATAAGTAGGTATATATTTTTTAGATTATCGATACGCTAAGAAGAACTTAATTAATTATTCAACATTAAGTTGTTATTTAAACGTGCCAGATGTTGCTAAAAATAATCGCCCTCTAATAAATTGAAATGTTAAAAATGTGTGAATGTCTGATGCAATTTGTTTTGCTAATTAAGTGAGCATATCTCCAATGTTTAATCTCATCCTTCGATTTGTTTTTCAGACAGTAAAATAACTAATAATCCCAACATAATTATAACAAATTTGTCCTCATCACCGTATCCAGCGACAGCGACTCAGACAAATTTGGTCTTGAAACCCGCCACACTTTGTATACAAGGCTATATGTACGTTCCAGTATAAGCTGACCTCTCATTGTACGAAAATCCTATAAAATACGAGGTCAGCTTGTACTGGAATATTATAGCTTGATATGTATGTAGTCGTGTGTACACAAGAGCTGATCGGCATCATTTTATGTGTAGGTTTATGTTATAATAGATATATGTATCCAGATAGGCTCTAATAAATACTAATTTCTTCATTTTCAAGCCCAGTTTTTATCAGTATTTGTAATTGTAGGCGTGTATGAATACCATTTAAACATTGTTGATGTGGGTGGAGAGTATGGTGATTTAAAAATTCATAATACTACAAAATATATACGTATCTCGCTACAAATACATTAACTTACGATCAGTTCCATAATTTGAGCTATGTTCTCAGTGGGGATATAGCTCAGTGGTAGAGCATTCGACTGCAGATCGAGAGGTCCCCGGTTCAAACCCGGGTGTCCCCTTAAACTCACCTTTTGGTTTTTTTTTTCTATGAAGTAATATTTCTAATTTCAATAGTAGGAACTCTAAATTATTAGCGACTCTCCAAATAAGTCGCTTAATAAAACATAGATCAATGTAGATCATTGTCCCTGTATTTAAAGAATTATGAAAAATTTAAGTGTTTTTTGAAACATTTTTTATTAGAATTCACATTACTTACATGAAAAGTTCATAAAAGCACTGTTTGCGAAGGCAATGTTAGATTCAGTTAGGAAACTTACCTAGTCAATATAATTTTAGTAGGTAGGAGGTACATACCCTACGTTGCTAAATTTCAAAATAAGTAGGTACTGTACTAATCAGGCCACGCGATAGTTAATTTTTAAGTCACATTACCTATTCTTATGATGTGTTTTAATAGTTATTTATGCAACTGTTGTATAATAAGTGTTCTATAAAAGGTTCTGAAACCATAGGGTATTTACAGTGTTGTAAGAACTATGTAAATTCATAGAACCTTTCTGGTAATAATTGGTTATATCAAAGCTTGTATCACTCACTTTTGTAAACAACAACGTAAAAAAAATGGCGGGCTACGACGTGAATTCGAATAATTTAAAAGTTTTTTTTTAAATTACGGCGCTGTGGTAGTGAAACGCGCGTGCATGACAATGTCCTTTTTTTTTTAAAGAGTTGCGTTGCAAATTTAGTACAACATTATATCACTCGTTTGGATGATATTATGGTTATTTTAATGTTGGCAATAAGCTAACTATAGAGAGGATTTATAGCATGGTGTAGATAAAACCTCTAATAAAACTAGAATTTCTTTTAAAAACGCTGAACCCGGGTTATTTTATCTCCACTCGTTTTAGAAGTGGGCAATCCTTGATTGTCAAACACCCAGTAGAAAAGGCTTAAGAAAATCCTTATAATTTTCGACTAAACATCTTGTAGCAGTCGTGGCCGAGTGGTTAAGGCGTCTGACTCGAAATCAGATTCCCTCTGGGAGCGTAGGTTCGAATCCTACCGGCTGCGGATCTTTTTACCTATTTTACAGTCAATTTTGTTTCTAATATTATGGTTAAATATCCGAAAAAATAGGGTATTTGACTACTATCAAAGAAATACATGAGTTAATACTTGTTTTAAATATTGTTAATAAAAGAGACGGTTTATGAAAAAGCGTAAAATCTGTGTTGTGACGTCAGATGCTAGAAGTGCTGCTTCTGTTAAGCATAGACTTGGCTTAACTTTTATCTAAGTTTCGAAAAATCAAATAAAAAAATAACTGTCAAACACCATATCTTCGTTATTAAGTGCATTACTTTCAATGACTTTTTAGGCCAAAGAATACAAAATAATGTTATGTAATCTAAAAGAATATTAGACTCTTGAGCACTAACAAAATCTAGGGTTTAACAAACACTATTTGTTAAACCCTAGATTATAAATATGAAATTAGAGATCCTTAAAATATAAAAAAAAACTACTTTGGAACCGAGGAAGCCGCCTTAGTTCCAAAGTGGTTTTTATATTTTGCCTATCCAGGCAGGCATAATTTATTTCAATTCGTTATCTGACCTCAGAAGTATGAAGTAAATTTTTTTCCACACCCAATCCGATTCATAACAAACACAGTTTTACTTTGATTGATAATAATTTTTGTCTCTTGAAATCCTATGAAAGGTGCCACTCATTTGCTACAACAAAGTTGTCTCTAGTTGCCGCATGGGCGCCACTAGTTTCTAACTTGTTCCTGAGTTGTCCGCTAGATGGCACTTTACATTCGAGGCCTTTTTCTGAATCGCGGAAGATTCTCCGTAACTGAACGAACTCCCCGGTAATTCCACTTGCCAAATCATACTTACCTGACGTAGGGAAAACCGTGATCACGAAAGCGGTTCTCCCAGGGCGGGGTTTTAGGGTTGACTCTTGCGATTATCCCTAATGTGAATAACACAAATACGAACGTGTCATTTTTGGAAGTGCCATAAATTCTCCACATGGTAAAGCTCAACAGGTCATTTATGCAACTGTGATGTGCTTAGCGTTGCCAGACGTCCCAATTTTGGTGGAACGTCCCGATTTTTAGCCCAAAATTTATTGTCCCGCGCGGGACAGGCTCCGGACAGTCTCGCTTTTCGGGGATTACTCGAGGGTGCGTTTGTTATTAGACTAGTAAAGTAACCTATTTTCATTAAAATACATTTTCTATGGCTGTCTATCAAATCATGTAAACTTTAAGTATTTGAAACGCAAATAAAAGGACAAGTTGTAAAAATATAAAAACTGCTGAATAGTTACGGTTTTTTTATTACCTATGTCCTGCTTTCGACGAAAGGATCTCGCTTTTTTTACTCAAAAGGTTTAAAAATCCCGCTTTGCCCGAAAAAAAATCTGTCAACGCTGGATGTGCTTGACACTGCTAGGCAATATCTTGCAGCATCTTATCTCTCTGCTCGACAAATCTTTATCAAAATTATCAAACAGAGTTGTCTGTTCCATACTTTAGTTATTCGATAATTTGCCCCATAAGTAAGCACTCCGTTCCGCACACGTTGTGCTCTACCAGTGCATTGGTGAGACCGTGGGAAATCGCCAAGGACTAATATGCATTTCTGAGATGATTTCATGAGAATAGTGGTTAGACTGGACGCCGACCCCAACATAGTTGGAAAAAGGCTAGGCAGATTGAATACTCACGATACGGGAATGTATGCCCATCACCTTCTAATTTAAATTATAGAAGTATCTTTCAGAATAAAAGATGGTCGCTGTGCTACTTTCGAAATGATATCTAGCTGCTTAAATTGTGTTTATTTGCGTTTTGTTTAATTGGTTTTTTATATTAAATTCCCAATACATCTTATTAAGATTGTAATTATATTAAATTTCTTTAGTTTTATAAATTCCTTTATACAAAATAGTTTTTGTTAGGGTTCCGTACGTCCTCGTGAAAAACGGATCCCTTATAGGATCACGCGTGTGTCTGTCTGTCTGTCTGTCACAGCACTCGCAGATAATTATTTGCTCTGCATCTACTGTATCGAATTTGGTACACATATGGACTTCCGTGACCCAAACACGAACGTGTAACATAATAGATGAATTTTGAATATGGGGTGCACGTTAGGGGGAAATATGATGGTGATGGTGATGAGCAATGGGTAGCACGCCGTCCGATAAGGACCAGGCCCGGGTCGACGGCGCGTTGTGTTCCACGCGCGCCTCAAAGAGATGTCAGCACAAGTGTAGGGGTCCACTAGGGCCGATGTCTGCCGGGGTCGCGTGGAAGTTCGAAAGGGTTACCGAGGCCCCTGGCAACACAGGCAACGGAAGGAATACGGGTGGGTTTTAGTCAGTAAGAGTCTGACACACCCTCCCGCTCCGCCCAGAGCGGGAGAAGTTATTTGTTAATTTCCCACCCAAAAAAATGGGAAAAGATAGAACATTTAATAAAATAGTTTTGTAAACTGTACCGTGTGACACATATAATACAAATGAAAGAGTGTGTTGTAAGTATTTCAGATACATATATATTTTTTTAATCATTTTAAAATAAATACTTTAAAGTTATTTAAGAAAATAGATGAAAATTTACCCTTATCTCCGAAACTACTGAGCCTAAAATTTTGAAAAAAATACAGAAAATAGATCTTTACTTAAAGATTACAGGAAAACCTATGGTCTTAAAATAAAATGGTAGATCTCTCAATATTATAATATGAATACAAACTTACATTTTGCAGTTGGAGTACATTCTGCCGGGGTCGCGGGAAGGTACTAATGGGTCACCGAGGCCCCCGCAACACAGGCAACAGGAAGGAATACGGGTGGGTTTTAGTCAGTAAGAGTCTGACACACCCTCCCGCGCCGCCCAGAGCGGGAGAAGTTATTTGATGTATTCACATACAAAAAAAAAAAAAGTTGGAGTACATGGGAGAACTAGCTTTTCAACTAAGTACAATGTTAACTTTATGCTTGAATTCATCCCAACCAAGGAACCCTTCATTGTCCGTAGTCCGACACGCACTTGCCGGTTGTTTTTAAGAACGAGGCTTTCGTAACGTTTTTCCATTACCAAGTTTATGAAGGAATTCTTCAGCACTTTTCGCGTTTTAATAACAGCGTTTAGTAAATTATCTGCAAGGTCGATATCGTTAATTAAAGGCAACATCGTTTACTTCAGTAACTTATAACACAGGATCACTTTGGTCGGTGTTCCAACGAAACACCGTCGTGTTTGATCTCAACTACGAAAATAAAATAAATTGATAAATAAATAAAATCGATAATTAAACGGGTAAGTAGTTATAAAATCATATTTTTTCACCCTAACGCGTTCTTGGTGTACCTACGATTGTTTTTAATGATTAATTAGATTTATTCCTGGCGCTGCAGTCTCGACATAACGCGATCGCTTTACGACCGAATTCGACGAAAACATCACGTGTTCGTCAAGCAATTTTGACCGTCTAGAATTCGCCGTCGCAAAGTCCTAATGGACTAATGGATGGATGGAGTCTAATAGTCCCCATTAGGATTTTCCGACGGCGAATTCGGTCGTACAGCCATCGCTATTGATGTCGAGACTGCAGCTCCTGACTACCAAAAGCTTTGCTCTATGTAAAATACTGTAATAATAAGGTTCTGTAAAAATCTCACCGTGAAAACCTAGATGATGGGTTCACATTATTGACAGAGCTATCAATAGTGTATGTGTATCAGGTGGCATGGCTGCTCACTGCAAGCTGACTCCACCTTCAATTTCTTTTTTCCTCGGGAAATCCTCATGGATACCCTCCGTCTGGGAAGAAACGGATGGTTATGTCGGACTCCTACCGACTAAAACCCCCACTGTTCTTTCTAGTACCATGAGTCGGGAGCCCGGGAGATACTTGTACATTCGCAGCGCCCCCGACTGGTATCAGCCCATTACCGAGTGCGGCCGATCGCACGAGCGCACGTTCTCCCATCCCCAGCACGCCTCCCCCCTCAAAGATGTGGCACGCATTAATGTACATCTTTAAGCCTAACTGCTTGAGCGACGAGACCTCCTCCTGACCCTTGCTCGACGAAGTGCCAGCCCGCGCCGTAGCTGAGCCCGTAGCTTTAAATTCCCCTGATAATAATAATTATCCAGTTATGATCCAGCCTGTCCCACCTTGATGTCCTCCCCCCAGCGACACCCTAAGCCGAGGTTCGTACTCAACACCCCGGTGCCCTTAGCGTGCAGTCGCTTAGTAATATAAGAACTTCGCCCCTGGCTGGTGGTTTTGAGTTCGCTTAAGGCAGCCACAGTATCCTGTGGCTCCGTGGTCCGGTGACCACGACCTCTCAAGGTCAACTAAGAGATGACATTAAAAAAAAGGCGACGAGACAGCCCCAATATGGCCGCCCAAGCTCATTTCACCTAGGTGTTCACGGTGAGATTTTTACAGAATAAGTCGTGTGAAAATACTAGGCAGATGATGATTCCTGATACCAAGTGTTTTTTAAAAGGTTTGTTAATTTTTATACCTAGTTAGAAGACAACCTATGTCTTGTTATTTTCTTGGTGACGATATTTTTTTTTCTGTGGAAATAATATTCATCAAAGTTTATTTTAAAAAAAATCAGGCAAAACCCATATTACCTACATAAAACTCAATTAAAATTCACAATACTGCAACATAATAGAATAAAATGTCAATGCAAATAAAAATAACCGATTGAATATGTAAGAAACAAATTATAAAGGTCACAGAATTTAAATTTAAAGTCAAATGTTATTGACATACGAGTAAATGCATGAGTAGGTACCAATTAAACATGTAAACACAGAATTGTTATTAAATTTTATTGAAAAAAATATAAAACAAAGTTGTTACTTGGTCCTAAAAATATAAACACAGCGTAGGTTTTACCAAAGCCTATAAATTAAATTAAAGAATATACCAAACACAAAAAGAAGAATGTGGCCCATGAGGGGATCGAACCCGCGACCTTCGCGTTATTAGCACGACGCTCTAACCAACTGAGCTAATGGGCCGTTGTGTGGAACGTTGAAATAGACCATTAGGTTCATATTACATCTGTAAAATATTGCTGTTGAGTATATTTCTGATTCACTTCATACTGAATAGATGTTATTTAGATATTTGTTTATCTCTATTTATAGCATCTGTGACGTAGTCCATAAGTACGATACGATACATGATGTAAACCCTAATAACACGATGTAAACATTATGTATTTATTAACTAATTATTAAAACTTTATGCACAAGTATAAATAAAATACCGTGCAAAGGCAGACTTAATGCATGGGGCATTTTCTACCAGTCAACCTTAGGGTGATGCAGAGACAAAACATGGCAGGTGCAACATAAGGGATAGATAACACGAAAATAACTATACAATACTAGAATTAATACGTCGATACATACATATAAACAGAAAAAACTAATTAAAATACAAAAAATAAAAAACAAAAATATGTAATAAATATCCTGCAAGACTAATTTATTATTCCTCCAATGAGAAGCGGTTATTGCATAATCTTGCTCGCTTGCATAATCGAAATTTGATTAGCAAGATTATGCAATAAAACCATCTAAATTAGATTATCAAGATTATGCAATAAAACGATTTGCAGTAAAAACTGTCCCTTACTAGATTTGAAATGGGACAGCCGATTTCGCCAGTGTTGTTTAAGTCCCATGTAATAGGGGGCAGCCAAAATGTTGGTGTACAATGGGGTATCAGAGGCATCATCATCTCTTTGGGTTCTGCCTAACCCGCTGAGGATTCCAGTCATGATGTTGTGTGTGAAAAGCCACATATATCACAGAAGTTGCTTTCCGATGGTTTGAAGGACCAAATCCTAACCTACAAAAATCTTATAGTGCCAATCAATCGTCTTAAAACAGCTTTATTCTCTAGACAAATCGTTTTATTCTATGAATGAGTATCTAAACTTTAAGTATTGACACTGACATTTGCTTGACTTTCTTAATATAATAATTATGATATAAGTACCAATTGTATTAGTTTATTAAATAATTTTCCATGCTACGAGTAGTTTTCGCGATTGTTTTACACTATAGAAAACTCGATCATCCTTAATGTATGTGCCACAATTATTTTTTCATTTCAAATTAAATTTCATTTATAAAATACCTTAATATATAGAAAATCATTCTTCTGCCATTCTAGTTAAAAATGCTGTGGCAGCCGCTAAACCTCACAGACGTATGTCCTGTCAACACTCAACTGTCCGCTTGCTCCGACTTCGCCTTCGTCTACTTGAACCTAATAGTTCGATTGTACGGAGATTCCCACGACAGGAGAGTGCAGCAGTGCCATGGAAAAGAACAGAGTATTGAGGAGACTGTAGAGAGGAAGAAGGAAGAGTATGACTTTATAGTGGTGGGGGCCGGCGCGGCCGGCTGTGTGGTGGCCAACAGACTGTCTGCTGTTCGCAAGTGGAAGGTATGTTGGATATAAAAAAATGAAATAAAACCTTTTTATTTCAGACTTCTTTAAAATCCATAGTGTTAGTACAATAGAACTTAAATGGTAGTGGTAGATGTAAAAAGAGCGTTATTTTTTAATATGGGTACCCAATGCTGGATGTAGCGCGAGTCCAGCCTATCCGCTATAACAGCCAGGATGCTGTTGGTGCTGGCGCGCAGTCTGCAGAGCGCCGCGGCGCATCGCTTGCGAAGCACGGCATGAAAACCGTCAACGTGCGCATCCGCGAACATGCCCGACGCACTGCACCAGCGCGGCAGCCCCAACAGCGCCCTGAACACATTGTTATATTGGACTCGCAGAGCGCTGAAGGATCTTTGCGGATACTGAGCCCACAGGCAGCATGTGTATAGTGAAGTACAGTGCGCTCTAAAAAGTGTTAATTTGACTTGAGCATTACATCGCTTAAACCTGTGGGCAATCATATTCGGTCTGACCGTCAGCGCCCTACGTTCCCTGTCCATGTCCTCATCATCACGAAGATTTTCAGTGACTATGTGCCCAAGATATTTAAAGCAAGAGACCAATTTCATAGGGGTTCCATTCAAGAAAACTGGCGGGATCTGATCTGGTGATTTAGTACTTGCCTTAAATGTCATGAGCTCACTTTTTGTCGCACTATATTTCAGACCATGGCTGGGTCTATAGGGTTGCCAACTTTTTGTACAAGAAATAAAGTACCTATATTATGGTCAAAGTGGGAAAAACGACAGTATTTCGGAAAAATAAACGGTATTTCGGAAAAATAAACAATATTTCGGAAAACTAAACAGTATTTCGGAAAAATAAACAGTATTTCAGAAAAATAAACAGTATTTCTATAAAATAAACAGTATCTCGGAAAATAACTACTAAAAATATCATGATCCTCAGAAGATATACATATACTTCTTTAAGAAGATATAACTCCTTCGAACGGCACAATAAACTACACGATTGAATCTTGCAATAATCGCCAAATTTGGCAAATAATCATTCAATTTAGATACTGTGGTGTATGTATTAGATAATCCTTTCATTGAAAATTCTTAATTTTTCAATTATGGTTACTCGTATAATTCTATTAAAATCCTAAACGCCTTATCTAAGTCGAGTTTGAGGCTTCAGCAGCCACCAATTAATAGCTAAAAACTTAAATACTCATACCAAGTAGGTACGGCATTATCTTGTATACAGTCAATGCTTGCGTTGAAATAATAATTAACTTAATTATCATCGATTATGCTCATATATATAATCGATTGTTTCCCCTGTAAGGTATATTTTCCCCACTTATATAACGAATCTTCAAACCAGCTTTCATTTACGACTAATTTCATGAACCAGGTAGTCCTTTTTTTTTGTACACGGCACGGTTTCTTTACTGAACGGCGTATAAACCGCGCCGTAGAAAAAATGTGTCTGTCACCACGCTTCATTATTGATCCATACAACACAGACGACCGTGCCTACACACGGCGTATAACCCGCGCCATAGTAAAAACGTGTCTCTCAACAAGCTTCCATAGTGATCCTTACAGCACTGACGACCGTGCTAACACACGGCGTATAAACCATGCCGTAGAAAAAACGTGTCTCTCAACAAGCTTCCAGAGTGATCCTTACAGCACTGACGACCGTGGTAACACACGGCGTATAAACCATGCCGTAGAAAAAACGTGTCTCTCAACAAGCTTCCAGAGTGATCCTTACAGCACTGACGACCGTGCTAACACACGGCGTATAAACCATGCCGTAGAAAAAACGTGTCTTTCAACAAGCTTCCAGAGTGATCCTTACAGCACTGACGACCGTGCTAACACACGGCGTATAAACCATGCCGTAGAAAAAACGTGTCTCTCAACAAGCTTCCAGAGTGATCCTTACAGCACTGACGACCGTGCTAACACACGGCGTATAAACCATGCCGTAGAAAAAACGTGTCTCTCAACAAGCTTCCAGAGAGATCCTTACAGCACTGACGACCGTGCTATGCTAACACACGGCGTATAAACCATGCCGTAGAAAAAACGTGTCTCTCAACAAGCTTCCATAGTGATCCTTACAGCACTGACGACCGTGCTAACACACGGCGTATAAACCATGCCGTAGAAAAAACGTGTCTCTCAACAAGCTTCCATAGTGATCCTTACAGCACTGACGACCGTGCTAACACACGGCGTATAAACCACGCCGCCGCGCCGTAGAAAAAACGTGTCTCTCAACAAGCTTCCATAGTGATCCGTACAACACTGACGACCGTGCCTACACACGGCGTATAAATTGTAGTTTTTCACGGCAATAAAAACGTGTGTGAACAAAGGGCCTTACGCGATAATTATTTTACAACAAATTTGTAATTTTTAAATTCAGCCTGCCCCTGGTGATTGAACACCGATTTCCAAAATAATCATTACAATGTCTAATAACATTACTTACGTAATTATTTAAGTAGGTATAGTAAATACGAAACCAAATTCATTACATAATCTGTAAAGCACTTTTATCTTAAAGTATGGTGTTCCATGAGTTTTTTGGGCTTGTGGCTAAGTAATAACAGCCGCACGGGTCGATCGATCAGGTTAAGCTACGCTTACCGCGGTTGGTCCGTGGATGGGTGACCATCTTTACATACCAAGACCCCTCCGTGCCTCGGAAAGCACGTTAAGCCGTTGGTCCCGGCTGTCATTTGTAGATCTTTGATAGTCGTTACGGGTCGTCAGAAGCTCGAAAGTCTGACAACCAGTCTTACCTAGGGGTATCGTGTTACCCAGTAACTGGGTTCTGGAGGTCAGATAGGCAGTCGCTCCATGTAAAATACTGGTATTCAGCTATATTCGGTAAGACTGAAAGCCGACCCCAACATAGTTGGGAAAAAGGCTAGGCAGATGATGATGGTGTTCCATGAGTTTCCAACTTTCCACGTGGGTTCCATAACCATAAATTAAGCTATACAAAAAGGTTTTATTCATCTTCAAATACTGTCCATAATTGATGAATAAGTTATATAGCAGACATCTAATAAGGTGACAGAGAAATAATAAATAAAAAGAAAACATCTTACAATTATTTCAATAAATGGCCAGTGCCTGCCTAAGTTTTAAATGCAAACTGTCAATTTGAAATTCTAGTTGTTTTTTTTTATATTTATCTGTGCTCAAATAATGAATTAATAAGTACACAGGTTTTAGTCAATTGCCAAACTAAGCTCAAATAAGCGTCCGATCTGTATCTAAAGTACCTACATCTTCTAAATCCAGGTGCTACTGTTAGAAGCAGGCATGGAGCAGCCAGACGTGACCCTAGTTCCTGCCTTTTCGACCGCTCTGATTGGCTCCAACATCGACTGGGCTTACACCACGGAACCTAATGGAAAGAGTTGCTTGGCGCGACAGGGACAACGCTGCGGATGGCCTAGGTAACCAGCGATTTATGGAAATAAAATCACGCTGTTGGATTTTCAACGTTCGACGCTGAGCTGAACGTTGAAACTTCAACAGTTCGCTTTTATTTGGGCACCCATTCAGATGTCGACTACTGTTAGTAAAATCGGACATTTGATCATCATCGATTTTTCATTTTGCTGAGTTTTTCTCCAAAGAAAGAACTTACTAAATAGGTACGAATTCAAATCAATCAATCAATCAATCAACTCATCGCAGCCCACTGCTGGACCAAAGGCTGCGCCACAACACCTTTTATTATTTATTTATTTAATACTTTAAGCACACAAATGTACAGAGGCGGACTTAATGCCGTAGGCATTTTCTACCACTCAACCTTTGAGTGATGCAGAGCACAAACAGTGGTAGGTAATAGCGAAAACTGTGAAATTAAAATTTATTTAAATTTAATTATATACATACATATACCTATTAAAAACTTCAAATATACACATAAATACACGAATATACTAAAACAGATAAGACAAACAATGGGAAAATATTACCGTTGTGATGATACTGCCAGCTTCTTACGAATATGCTCGCGAACTTCCTTTTCCTCCGCCTTCCGCATCCTGTCTGTCCCAGCCACCATTTTAAGGACCTCGGTCCATTTATCTGGACCGACGTCCCACACTCGACTTGCTGACACGCGGTCTCCACTCCAGGATTCATCTGCTCCACCGGCCATTGTATCGGTCCTTCGTCGAACATGGCCTACCCACTGCCACTTCAACTTGCTTGCTTGAATTAAAACATATAGTCGAAAGTTAATATAACTCGTATCTGTTTGATAATAGTCAACAAAAAATATCCTATGACATTCGAAGTAGGGACTGTCAAGCGCTCGTAAAATCTTAGCTCCTCGAAGATGTCTTAGCAAACCAACGCCGATTCATTCACATTGCTTGCTTTTCGTTTAATAACTTTGATTATTGCAATCAGCTCAGTACTAAGAAGTGATATAACGAGACCATCTACGATTTAGTAATATCTTGATATAAAAGAGTGTCCTTGGATTTTGGAATTAACTTTAACTTTCTGCCTAACTGACTGACAACAAAAGTGCCTGTAAATGGTTTAATTGAAATAAGTGCTTTGACTTGAGTTGAGTATCCGTTAAACCGATTGATTTCAATCATTTAAAGTTTTTTGATAACTAATTAGATTTAAAGTCGATCAAGAACTGTAGTAGTTACTGCAATTACTCACAAATTACATCTATCAATGAAAATCAAAAGTCATTAATTTAAACTAGGCTGAGAATCAGCACTTTTCGTCCAAGTTACATAAGACAGTCCCACAAAAACGTTCCCCTTTACCATCTATGTTGGCGATGCACATTTGGTAGCTGATAAAATCCATCTTTTGGCGTACAAGTCTTAAAATTTTCTTTAAATCACATCTATGTACCTGAAAGCCATTTACGTAAATAAAAGTATATCTCCCATAATCATCTTCCTACCCTTTTTTTTTGGGTGGGAAATCATCAAATAACTTCTCCCGTTCTGGGCGGAGCGGGAGGGTGTGTCAGACTCTTACTGACTAAAACCCACCCGTATTCCTTTCGTTGCCTGTGTTGCCAGGAGCCTCAGTGACCCTTTAGTACCTTCCCGCGCCCCCGGCAGGCATCAGCCCTAGTGGACCCCTACATTTGTGCTGACGACATCTCTTTGAGGCGCGCGTGGAATACAACGCGCCGTCGACCCGGGCCTGGTCCTAACCGGACGGTGAGCTACCCATTGCTCACCGTCCGCAAGCCTGCGCCTACGGTGGCCGGAAATCCACCCGGGATTCCCGACGCCCAGGGCGTCTCCTGCGGCGGCTAGGGGCGAATGGCGCGAAATTTGCCTTTCCCTCAACCGTCCTGCCCATGTCCTCTCGCTCCGTACCATGGCCTGAACCAAGCCGGACGCAAGAGATCTCTGCCGCCGATCGCCTCCCCGAGGACACGGCGGTGCTCTGCCCAAGCCGGGCAGACCTCCACCGTATGCTCCACCGTGTCCTCCGGGCGATCAACACAGTGGTGACACCCGGGCGTTTCCTCCCGCCTTATCCGACACAGGAACCTCCCGAAACTGCCGTGTCCGGTGAGAACCTGCGTCAGGCGGAAGGTGAGGACGCCGTGGCGCCTCTCTAGCCACTCCTCAAAGAGGGGACTTATCGCCGCAATCGTGGCGTGCCCAGCACTGGGTTGCGATAACCGTACTTTCCATGACGCCATGAGATCCCGCCGGAGCTTCGTCCGCTGTGCCGCGGTTTCTCGCGGCAACGGACTTGTGCCCCGGCGTTTCGCCTCCTCGCGCCACTCCCATACGTGCGCGAGGACTTTTGCCTCCAGATCCCATGGCGATCTTCCTACCCTTGTCACTTGTGGTTAGGGTTACCATCTGACCGGATAAAGCCGGTCTAGACCGGATTTTTGTCATACTTGCATGTCCTCCCGCCCGCTCAAGCAATGGGTGCCGCACGCACTGAGCCCGGAAGTTCCGGAACGCAAGCAAGAACGACAGAGTCACTCAATCGAGCAAAATTTCATCCCTTTAAATGTACGAGAGCTTTTTCAGAAACACAATATTACCGCAGCTGACCAAACGAAGATAAATAGCAAAATAAAACAAATGTACGAAGAATGTATCATTTACCTTATAACCATAAACCTTTGGATAACACCCATAGAATCCTTAAAATGCTTCGAATGGATGTGTTTAAAGAAGGATCTGCAATTTGAAAAAATCACAGATGCTCTAGTGTTTTTGAGGGACAATGGAATTCCTGTAGATGACGCAAAACTATTTGAACAGTTCTGCCTGCTTAAGAATTTTCTGAACACAAAGCAGAGTGATTTTTATAAGGAGCTCGCTGAAAAGCAATGGTGTATCTTTTTTAATACAATTAAATAAAAACGTACTATGATTTTTACGCCAACCCGCCTGCCAAGCGTGGCGATTATGGCAAACCCCCCCCAATATTGGGGGAGGCCTATGTCCAGCAGTGGACGTCTTTCGGCTGGAATGATGATTTTTATTTAATACAGGTGCGTGACCGGACTTTTTTTTTTAAATCAGGATTTTTAGACACGTCAGACAGGATTTTTAGGCCTGGTAACCCTACTTGTGGTCGGTGCAACACGTGTTCTTCTTCCATTCTCTCCTGTCAACCATCACGCTATTTATATTTCTATTATTCACTCCCATAAATGGATAAATTCTATCAACCAAATCTTCCAATAAATTACTCCAGATAATCGATAGAACCGCATCATAATACCCTTACTGTGACCCACGAGTGCGATTACGTTTAATACAGACTTTAGTGTTGTTACTATGAACTATATTACGAAATTTCGAGATGGCCAACCCTAATACTGCTGCTGCCACTGACTATAAAGTTACAGTCGATCGCTAACCATTGCCCGCGTCATTCGCGTCACTTTATAATCACTTTAATCTTAGTTATTGTTTATAAGCCGTGTTAAGTTGTATTAACTTTATTTTTAAATTCATTGTGTAATACTGGAGAACATTTAATTTCATAACTCATACCTCAACAAAAGTCATATACCCCGATAACCATAATCGATTGGGATCACCCATTGCAATCGCATTCTTACCCAATATTTATTCGTTATCAACAAGCACCTGATAGCCGTTCGCGGATTGAGTCAAATTGACACGCGGCGCCAGCCCTTCCCTGTTATCAGTAAACACGTAGCACACGTTTCGCTAATCTTATCATCTACTAAGTACTAGTCATAGATGTTACTATGATATTTTACTACGTCCGATTACCCTTTAGGTCTGTTATTGCTAAGCGGTGATTGGTTATCATAGACAGTATTTTGCAGGCTTCTATGAGTCTTATGACTATATTGAGCTGTTGACTTCTTTGCTAATAATAGTCTTCTACAGTCATCAATAATTATTTAATAATCTGGGGGCAACCACCGCCTCTTATAGCAGTATTATTTTCATATTACATCACTATGGGAAAGAGATGGAGCTATATCCCCTGTATAGCTTCGTCTCATACTCGCATGTAATATTAAAATAATAGGTACTGCTATAAGAGGCGGTGTGGTTGGCCCCCTGAAATGGCTTAGTATGTATTTTAAACGACGATAAGAAACCGGTGTTATCCATTCCTTAAATTTGTTACT
This sequence comes from Atethmia centrago, assembly GCA_905333075.3. NCBI lineage: Eukaryota > Metazoa > Arthropoda > Insecta > Lepidoptera > Noctuidae > Atethmia > Atethmia centrago. The sequence continues at coordinate 22,921,488 of HG995388.1, forward strand.
AACAGCTGTTACGAAGTAATTGATAACAATGTTCTTATTGGCAACAATTTCGAAAAGCTCATTTTCTTTTGCTCATTCTTGAAAATTAATTCGAAAGACCGATGGCCGTTGGAGTAGACGAGTCCTGGAGTGGAGACCGCGTATCGGCAAGCGTAGTGTGGGTCGCCCTCCAGCTAGATAGACCGACGACCTTAAAAAGGTAGCTGGTACAGACTGGATGCGGAAGGCGGAGGAAAAGGTGTTGTGTCGCAGCCTGGGAGAGGCCTATGTCCAGCAGTGGACTGTTATAGGCTGAGTTGATTGATTCTTAAAAATGTTCATTTTGAATCATTTAACACTCTTTCATCATTCTGTTCATCAAGTTATAACAACGGTGGGTAAGTTATCTTCTTTATTATTTACTGAGGGGATTTAACCTATATCGCTATAAGGTTCTTTTTTTCTTGGTCCAAATTGAAATTAACGCCCCATCTTGTTTTAAACATGTCACAAAACAATTTCTTGCACAAAGGTTTGCCAAAAGCGCCCCCATGTCAATGTCATTTGAATGTAACAGGATATGTCTGCCATCTGTCATTTATCAACGACAGCTTGTATAGCGTCCAAAGTTTAACTTTTATTTCGGTAGACTTCTTGTAAAGCACAAAAGCGCGTTTTCTTCAGTTCCATCATCGGTGACTAGTCGTTCATAGATGGCGCTGTGCGTTGTCGCTGTATCTTGCTATGGTTCTGCGTCAGGAGTTTCGTTATGGTGTTTCAGTTTAGGTAACTGATTATAGTAACTCGTTGTAACATGTGTGTGTGAGTAATAACGAGCAAAAAGAGTATTTTTTAATCTCGAATGTGCCTAATCATGATGATATGAGATTTGGAAAACGATTTTCGTAGGGAAACCAGGTAAATAGACTGTTACTGAATGTAAGGGTCTGCCCACACATATCAGGGTTGGTGGGTTGTGGGCCATTGAAAGTATGAGGATAGAGCTTTAGGCTAAACTGAATTTCAGGATTATGAGCATCGATAGGTATACCTACGAGGTAAGACTGAGCTTTCTGAGGAGAAACTGAATTGATTATCGTTTTGTTCAAATCGAGCGAGACTGCTTCGTCAATCTATCAAACTATTTGGATTTAATTGTATTTATCAAATTACTGAACATTGTATTGTACACTTTTCAGACAAAATTGTTTCAATTTTAAACCCTGGTTTCGTTGCCAACGCCGTCTGACTTGCACATTTTTGCGATAAATGGGTTATAATAACAGTGGCATTCCAATATCTCCATGCGCTATGTTTAATGACATTCAAAATAGGTGACTGATAAAGTACGATATCTTTCTGAGAAGATACCAAGTTTGCGTAATATTTCTCAACATACATATTTTTTATTAATTAATTAGGTATATTTGTTTTTTATGCACATATTATTTTAATACTGTCTTAAAAAAAAGGCTATTTTCAACTTATTTTTCTGAAATAGCATGTGATCCATCTGGACCTTGATATACTAACTTAAGTATTGAATTTATCTGACACACCTTCCCGCTCCGTCCAGAGCGGGAAAAGGTATTTGATAATTTCCCCCTCAAAAAAAGACAGAGCAAAAAAAAAGTATTGAATTTATACTTATTACAGCTGCAACTATAAAAATTTAAAATGCAGTGAATGGGTTATTGGGTTCATGTTCAACTGAACTTTCAAAGTCATCTTCAATGTAGGCAAACGTTGCAGGACATTGTTGTGGCACCATGTTCTTGAGTTGCTGTACATAAGTTGCTGGTCTATGAACCGCATACCGCATGTGTGTGTAACTTTTTACTGCAACGCCTTGTTAACTTATTAACGTGAGTACCTAGTTTTACCCAATCAAACTCCTGTGTAATTGAGTTCGACCTAATCCCTGCTCTGATACTGCCTTGGACATATATACTTAAACTCACGCCTTCTTTTCCATGGGGGTAGGCAGAAACTATAGAACGCCGCCTGCTATGATCCTTAGATACTCCTTTTGCTTCGTTTACGTTCAACTCGTCATACACGAGTACGACATAAATTATGCGAGTACTACGCACTTAACGCACCTGACCTTTCTGAAGAACATCACCAATAAGGTCCCTACCTATATTTCCTTCTAGGGCATCAACGAAACATTATATTAATTTCTATCAATCTATTATTTTATTGTTATTTTTTGACTTATTGATCTAACCACAAATGTAATATTTCTAATTAATTCTATCAATCTATTGTTTTATTGTTATTATTTTATATTATAAGGTGTTGGTCATATTATTTAAATTATATGTCGAAGCACTAAAAAAAAATGTAAATTTATTATATTATAAATTGTTGATGTAATTTATGAAATTCAAATTTAATTTATTGAGTGTATGTATAACCGAGTGTGTGTGTGTAACTGTGTAATTTTGTGTGTAAATTCAGATACAAGTTACTTGTTTATGAATAAATGACTATGACTATAGTAAATAAATATAATGTTTTGTTCTTCGGAGAGGTGTGAAAGAATTATCTTTCACTGAATCCCCCGTTAATAAGATCTAATCCTGATTTGTATAGATCTAAGGAGAATTTTTGTCACTTTAATAACAGAATATCATAAACAATACTTCTAGAGGCAAAGTGATGGGTGGCTCGAGCTCCATTAACTCCATGGCGTACATCCGAGGGAACCGCCTGGACTACGACACCTGGGCTGCCATGGGGAACGATGGCTGGAGCTACGATGATGTGAGAGAAGCAGTCTCTAATGCACCCTGCTTCTTGCACTGTTACTAAATACTTGATTTGATTTTTGTTTTTCTTGAAAGCAATACATTTGTAAGAAATTGGATGAGTCAATTGAAAACTAAAATGGTAGCACACAGATTTGAAATGATCAATTTTATACACTATTTCGATTACACTGGGAACTAAACATAACAGGCGAAATGTGGGTGTACTATAGGAACATCTTCTAACAACCCTTCGGGAAATACTATATTTACATATACAATTTTTTTTTTTTGCTTGCAATAAATGTATGACTTTGAAAACAGTCTTGACATTACGTTATATTATGTGTAGATGTTATTTGACTACAGGAACATAGTATGCACTGAAAACGACTACCACACACTCTCAAAAATATGCACAGAATACACGCAGCACATTGCACTTATGATATGAACGAAATGAACTCTAAACTAATCAATCCGATATTCCTAACATAGGTGCTGCCATACTTCAAGAAATCTGAGAAAAACCTGAACATCGAAGGTCTGAACCGCAAATACCACGGCGTTAATGGAGAGCAGTCTATTTCCAGATTCCCTTACATTGACGGACCCTCTATCATGATGACTGATGCGTTTCACGAAAGAGGACTGCCTATAGCAGACTATAATGGAGCCCACCAACTGGCCACGATGCAAGCGCAAGCAATAGCACAAGATGGAGAGCGAGTGTCCACTAACAACGCATTCATACAACCTATCAGATACAAAAGGAAGAACCTAACCGTTAAAAGCAAATCTGAAGTATTCAAAATACTGATAAATAAACAAAAGGTTGCTTACGGTGTCAAATATATTCAAGATGATCAAGTTCACACAGCTTACGCTAAGAAAGAAGTTATAGTAAGCGGCGGTAGTATAAACTCTCCGAAATTACTCATGTTGTCTGGCGTGGGCCCTAAGGATCATTTGTCCAAGTTGAATATTCGCGTTAAGAAAGATTTAGCTGTTGGAGAGAACTTACACGATCACATTACTTTCAATGGTATTATAATAGCTCTGCCCAATAAAACAACAACTCGGGTTGGAAACGAAGAAGTTCTACAAGAAGTATGTGACTACAGTCAAATGAAGCTCAAACAAGGACCACTGTCTTCAAATGGACCGGTCAATTCTATAGCATTTATAAAGACTGATCCTGATTTACCTGCACCTGATATTCAGTACCAAGTAGATCATGCATTCATGAATGAATATATTCGTGAACCAGAAATCTATGACGAGATAACAATATTCCCTACAGCTTTCTACGATGCTTTGCTTCCGAGAACTATGAATTTGGTTCCGAATAGTAGAGGAAAAATGTTATTGAATCCTAAGAACCCACATGGCAAGCCATTATTGTACGCTAACTATTTTGAAGACCCAACTGATCTTATACCCATAGTCAAAGGAGTAAGGTTCCTTCTTAGTTTGGAGAATACAAAAGCGTTTAGAGATCACGGTGCATACTTTGAGAAGACACCGTTAAAGGCTTGTAGAGACTATGCGTGGGGTACTGATGAATACATAGTGTGTTTAGCTAGATATTATACTTCGACTACCTATCACCCTGTAGGAACTTGTAAAATGGGCCCTAAGTCGGACAAAAAAGCTGTTGTAGACCCAAGATTGCGGGTGTATGGTATATCGGGCTTGAGAGTTATCGACTCTTCTATAATGCCTGTCGTGAACCGTGGAAACACTAATGCACCATCTATAATGATTGGAGAACGGGGCGTGGCTTTAGTAATCGAAGACTGGTTGAAGAAGCCATGTTAAGTTATAAATAAGATAGTGTTTAATCTATTGCATAATATATGGCATTACTTGTATCATTTCATAGGTTTGTGTATACTTGCAAATGACCCAGTTTCGACTAAATGAATCATTTGTTCTGATTATATCGTCACATTCTTAACGTGTATCTATGTTAAGCGTAACTTATTACGAAATTGTTAAACTAATGTGTTTTGTTTATTTTAATCTGGGAGGTGTGTGTAGTCAGGGTATTTAGTTGTGTTAAAAATAACAAATCATTTTTATCATAACAATATATTTTATTCTAATTAAATTTCATCTTTCTCATATTCACATTACAAAAGTATAAAATCCAACAATATATCTCCTCACGAACTTCTCAAGTACTTATTTTAAGTAGACATTTTTTTCACCAACTTCTTGCAAATCGTACAGTACGCCACCATGGCATTATCAACAATATTTACTAGGTATTGGCAATTTACAATCATCACTTTTTCTTTTGTACATTTTTTTGGCAGAACTGCCCCAAGTTTATATATTACAACAGACAAATCTACAATAAGTTACAATTCAAACTTTACAAGTTAGAAAGAACTGGAATTTACTACAGTAAGATCACTCGGTTAATGTTTAGGTAAGTACAATACAAAATCCTCTAACAGACGTAATTGTAACTACTAGACAAAAGATGGCGCTAAACGCCGGAGCCGCAGCCAACATGGCTGATAAGGCAAACGAACCTAATAACGGTCGTGTAATATTTTTTTTTTCCAAGAACATGATGTTTCGACGTTTTCGACGTTTTCACTTCTCGGGCAGCTTAATAACGGGGGTCTGAGAATAGCCCCAGTTCATCTCACAGTGCTCGATGAGATCTCTCTCGGAGTCTGTCAATGAAGAGAAGTCGAACTCCTGACTGTCGCTGAAGGGGTCTGTGTACGGGTAGTGTACGAGCACGCAACTAAAGTCCATAGAAGATCCGCAGCAGCCGAGCAGCTTCCGCAATTTAGTTTCGGAGTCAACCTGTAGACAAAACAGAAAAAAATGTTAATACAATTGTTCGTTTATCTTAACCAAATAGTTCTGCTATAGACTTTTCCGATACGCATGACTAACAACTTTGTTCTGGGGAAATAATTAGCTCAAACAATTCGAATACAATAAATAGGTTATTATTTCATGATCCTGAAACTACGTCAACAATGTTTATGTCGATTAAAACCTCAGTAATTCAATGAGGAAAATGTGCAAACAAAGTTGCTCAACATTAATGCAACGATTAAAAACAGGTTTGGAGAGTGTAGTATGGAGGGACAGTTATGATATTTACCTTAATAACGTAGATGTCGTTCTCGACGCAGAAGGCTTGGAGAAGCACTTCTTGCATGTGCGTTGCACTGTCTCCGGGGGGCGCCTCCGCGGTCACACAGAAGAGGGACCGGTTGCTGTTTTTTGACAGGTACTGGATGGCAGGGAGGAGGCCGACAGTCAGCCGTTTCTCCACACATGCTCGTCGAAGCACCGTTTTGATACATTGACTTATTGGGCTGCGAAAAAAAAAGAAATTATTAGACACTTTGAAAACTTAAAAGTTCGATAAATACTGTGGAGGATTCGACTAAAGGTTAGATTATTTTTGAATCCTAATGATTCAGATTACATTTAACACTGAAACTATTTTAATTTTCTTGAATATTTTAATAAGTGTTTAATTTCAACTACTAGTAATAAAATCTAATCTTGTAAATAAACTGGTTAATTAGTTAATGTTGCAAAACCACAATCACCAAAATGAGAATCATCAATTTCTAATTTTACCAAGAAAATTGTTATTACCGATTCAAAAAGTTATAAAATTATATATTAGATAATATTGCACAATATTAATAATTACCTTTTGGCAGCCATGCCGCTGAACGTTTCAGCTTTTACTGGAACAACTGTATCCTTGTACATTATGTTGGACAGCTTAATGCTCTTCAATTCGAACTCGACACGAATTTTAGACACTGTGTATTCCTTGTCAGGAATTGTCACAAAACACTTCACTTAAATCCAAAAAATCCTTAGGTATTATGCAATCCAATAGAGTTCACAAACTGTTGCAGTTGAACCTATCGGAAGTTTATGTCACAATGATTTCACAACTTTGCCAGTCAAACTTGCGTGGTATCGCTCTGAATGCTCTGTGCAGAATGTGGTTTCACGACGTCGCGAACCTCCTTTTATAGATATTACCACGCATGCGCACCATTTTGCCAGTGTGCGTGTAGCGCTCGGCCGATATTGACGGAGATTCTTCGAAAATTGCTAGTAATTTTCTTGGTGTGCAAATATTGTTGAAGTGTGTGTTCAGACAGGCGTGTCTATACGAGGGGTGAGTTCTGTGTGCATTGCTCGTACTCTGTACAAACTTGTGGCTGCCCGGGTCGTAACGTGTTCGTAAATTTGCCACCGCAAAGAGAACCGCTCTGCTCCCCGCTATGTTTGAAATATGGGCGTCGGAGGGGAAAATTGACTGATATTAAGATTCATTAGTAGTAAAGGTTATCAAGTGCAAAGTGTTTGTGTGTGAGCGTTTTATCCGCCGCGTTCGGAATTCCCGATAGCTTGGGTTTTATTTGTTGCAGGAAACACGGCTTATTGCGATCGTTTCGTGTAATTTGGGTTTGTGATAGCGGATACTGAAATTTTACACGGTTTATCGGTCAGTCCTAGCTCCGGAATTATCTAAGTATCGTTACATGTACCTGATTGATGTAATTAAGCATTCAACATTAACCCTAGTATACACTTGTTATCTTATCTGAAAGATTGTAATTGTGTATTGCTGATAATTGAGTTACAATAGGTAAGTAGTCTGATACTTATGCAATGTTGCGTGCCTAGCAATTGTTATGAAAATTTCATGACTATCTCTGAAAGGAGGGCGCAAACAACAACTTTACGTATCTCTACTAAGGCATCTTTTTCAGCATCATTCAGTTTAGATGTTATCAATAATTTTCAAATCACGATGTTCTCCGCAGTAACATTGAAGTCCTCATTTCTTTTTGTTACACTTCTGCAACGCAGATGTCAATCTTCATTTACGGTTGTTTTTCAAAAACAATGTCACATGCTGTCCTCATTTCTTCAACCTTCACTATCTTGTCTAATCTATAAATAACATTTGTGTTATGTTTATTATTGTATTTCCATTTTCCATAAATATGTATTTGTTCTAAACACTGCGATGTTCTTTCACTGACGTAGGAAAAACGGACTCCCGACCGACGTCACGGAATTTAAACTGGTTTTGATTAATTTCAAATTGCTCGGTTATCATATGACACTGATGTCGCACGTCGCACGCGTCCACAAATCTATTTAGGACGTAGGTATATTTACAATATCGGAAAGTGTTGAATTAATTAATTGAATGATTGATAATAAATATATTGTCGACGCTGAGGTTAACCGTAGCTATAGTATCCGTATTCTCTAGCGAAGGTCGTGTAATGTTACCTGTCCATGCTAAGTTGTTCCATTGCTTTGGGGTATTTAACTTAATGTCATCCTAATAATATGTTTTTAAGTTTATTATTTACCTTAACATTTTCCTCTATTTTGTCACTAAAAATAAGCATTGTGATTAAAACTTGCAAAGCTATTTTAGGAAAACATTACCGATAATACGAATTGTTTTATTGAAAAACCCTAAATTAAATTGATTGATTATGTATAAATTTTAATCCGCATATTATCAGTTTGTTTTGGACGATAAGAAAGACTGACTCATAGTGAATTCCTTGCAATAAAGCGATAATTTGTCAAGGCACGTGGCTTTTTTCGACCTTTGTGAATGACGTAACGGTACAGATATTAACGAGACTACAAAATATTTGACCAGGAATGTCTTTGTGCTTTCCTCTGTACTTTACGACATCAATATGAAGAGATATTCCAAATTCAATCTCTTATTTAAAACTCTTTGGTCCAAAGGCACACTTGGTCCAAATTCAAATGTTTGTTTTATGATACTTTTGTAGAAACTCTAATTCGTTCATATTATATTTTGTTCAAGAATGTTCATTAACAAATTATTTACTGACGCCTTAACCTAAATCCAACGACTTTTCAGCGAAATTAACAAAATCTCCTTCAGATGCGATTGAACTCTTCTACTTTTATACGTCTTAAACTCAATATAGAATGTTAAACCTTCACCGGTGTCACTCGTTCATTGACTTAACGTTCGTTTTACAATTTCAGACAAGGCCCTTCACATCTGCTAACATCCCACTTAAATCTTCGTTCATATATATACGAGTTTTTAATAATTAGCAAAATTGTCTCGTTATGTCAAAACTGATAGACTGATTTCTATTCCATGAGTAAGCTCGTGGCAACTGACTGATGACCTATTTATCAATAAGAAGTTTTGAGTTCGAAGTCAAACCGTCTTTAAACCGCTATGTCATGCATTGTATAATCTTAATCACGCACGAACGTTGACCCTTGTTTGTTTATGGTCTTTGTAATCTGTATTGTGTTTGAATGTCACAAGTCTCCGGCATGTGGTTTTAATGTTTGCATTACTACCTTATCTCGTTTTAATAATGTATATTTACTTAAAGATACGACACTTACGATACACAACCAATTAGTGAGATAGAATCAGAAAATTTTGAGGTTATCATCAAGCAAACATCGGAAAAATGGCGCGTAAATACCATAGACATTCCTTTTTTTTTGTGGGCGAAGTTTCTTTTTAAAAAAATCTAAATATTTTGTAAAGTAGGTAGCTCTGTTTTGATGATTGTGAGGGACAATCCCAATAATGACAAGGACAGTTAAATATAACTCGTTATCAATTATTGTTTCGTGTTCATTGTTTTGTATGTCTTTGTCATAGTGTTATGTTGTTTGCGGTTTCAATATTTATCCTGAATGGCCAACACTACTGTATTATTTTGTAATATTGAATGCTTTATTTTAACCTTCGAGGCATTACACCTCATTGCGCAATCTTTTGGGCTATGTGTTCAAGGAATAGATGTGTGTTCCTTTGGCACTCTTTGGGTACGAAACTCTAAAAATGGTAGCAATATAGGATAGCGATATCCAAAATTGACATAAAATGTAGATACGAGTACTTACGTATTCTATCATCAATATTCAATACCCTCCGAAAATTACATAACTTTGCTTTTTTTTTATTTAAATGGCATCTCTCAGTTCAACCTAGGAGGTTGTCGTCTGCTTAACCGGATTTTGGGTGGGTGCCTCGATAAATTATGGCCTCCAGCCAGGGCAGGAACTTGTAAACTACGGGACTACACGCTAAGGGCACCCTGTGGGGTACGGACCTCGGCTTAGGACGTCACTGGGGGAGGACAGCAAGGGACAGGCTTTTTTTTTTGGGTGGAAAATTATCAAATAATTACTCCCGCTCTGGGCGGAGCGGAAGGGTGTGTCAGACTCTTACTGACTAACACCCACCCGTGTCCCTTCCGTTGCCTGTGTGGCAACACAGGCAACGGGGGCCTCGGTAACCCTTTTATTTATTTATTTATATATACTTTATTGTACGATACAAAAATACATGACAAAAAATAATACCTAATAATAATAATAATAATACCTATATAATAATATCTTTTGTACCTTCCCGCGACCCCGGCAGGAAAGGACAGGCTGGATCATAACTTTGCAAGCGATGCCGAGCTCTTCCACCTTTGTGTTATTTTTATCATATACTTGTACATCTTGTAGGTATTTTTTAAGATTATTATATAAAATAAGTTACAATAAAGTGGTCAAATAAAATTTAAAAAACTGCGATTTGCATACTATTATGTATAGGACGAGGACCACATTTTTATTATCTGTGGGCAGTTGACGTCAGTTGCAGACGGCACTAGCTGAATGATGTGTTTCACCTTTCGAATTATGCAAAAAATAAAGAGTTGGATCGTGTGTTCAGTTAGATACGACTTTAAATTGTATTTCAAGGAGGAAAATTACTTTATTTTCCTGTTCAACCAAAATGTTCGAAAGTTGGTAATTTTCCTCTCGAACGAAGAATTGTTTTAAAATCGTTCATTCACCTTTAATGTTTGGGATAAAAATAAGTAGCTTTAACTTAATGCAACAGTTGCTATTCACCATAGTTATTGTCCTGCCCTTATCCATATTTATTTGTGGACGGTGCAACATGTTGTTTTCTTCCATACTCCTCTAGCCATCTCGGTAGTTACCCCCCTTCTAGCCATATCATCTTTCACACAGTCCATCCATCGTTACTTAGGTCTTCCTCTACAGGAGGCAAATGGGAGACAAAACAGGGGCAATTTTATGAGGTAAAACATGGCGGAAAAACGCGCGCGAATTTCCGTCCCGTTTCACAGCACAAATTTGACCATAAAGGTCCGCGCAGACTGCCATATTGCTGCCTGTCGCGCCCGCGATATCACGCTAGTCTGCACAAGCCTTTAGCCTCCTCCTTATTAAGGGTCGGGAAATCACCGTTGACCTTGGCCATACAAGTGCACGTCGCGCTCACGCCGCGCCGACGTTCGGTTGCATAGGGAATATTTATTTTTAGTAAAGAAAATATGAATATTTGAAAAACTCACAGATAGAATTATAGATAATAAAATAGTCTGTTCATAAAAAAATATCTCGAAAATATCTTAAGTAGTTTGAAAGTAATATCGTTTTTTATTCTTTGGGTAGACAATGGCGCCGATTCCCTTGTTCACAAACTAAACTAAATTTAAGTTCAGTGCATCTTTTTCTTTCCATTTCATTAAGAAAAGGACAGAAGATAAATATTAGTTTAGTCCTGTCAAACTAATCAGCGCTTGACGTAAATTGACGTAATTTTAGTAGGCAAGTTTTTAATCACGTCTAAACTTGTATGGAGTAGTGACAGGCGCTGATTAATTTGACAGGACTAAACTAAAATTTATCTTCTGTCCTTTTCTTACTGAAGTTGGAAATTGTAAATAAAAATAACAAGAAAAGTTACTAATTTAACAAAATAAAAAAATATAAATAAAAGTGCGTGTGTATGTTTGTAAGTGTGGGTGTGAAGTGGAAGTGGAAAGTGTCGTGTATGTGGTGTGGTGTTGTATGTGAGTGTTTGTGTGAGAGAGTGTAAGATAGTGTAGTGTGTGTGTGTACGTGTAAAGATGGGTGTGTTTAGGAATTTTTAAACGCTAGACTAGGATAAGATAGTAAGCAGTTTTTCCGTTTCTTCATAATCTTGTTCTAAAAGCCACTGTGTAAGCTTCTTTTTACATTCTACCCTAGGCAAATCAACAATTGCAAGAATTTTGTTAATTTTGTTATATAGTCTGCTTGCTTTGAAATTGAAGAAATTATGGGCAAAAGATGTTTTTACATTTCCCATTTATGCCGATCTCGCATTGTATAGGATTTCCTTAAAATGAGAGGTCAGCTTATACTACTTACGTGTATGTTATACGTGTGTACTAGTGGTCATTTTATTTATCAACATTGCGCTTTCCTGGCACAAATGTGTCATAATATTTTATCTCTTCATTATTTCTCGTAACATGTTTATAAACATGTGAAAAACCCAGTCCGCGGTGAGCATGATAACAACAAACATATTAGAGTAACATAAAAAACAAAATAATGAGTTATTTGCGCCGTCCACATGCACAACAGAGTCAAAGGTTATCGACTGATCAAAACATTGGACTTGTGAGTTAATCTGCCTAGGCATTCCTCAACTATGTTGGGGTAAGCTGCCTGTCTAGCATGGAGCGATTGCCTATCTGACCTCCACATCCCAGTTACTGGGTACCACCCAATCCCACCAACCCGTTTTCTCTCCTTTCTCCCCTAATCCATCCAAAGGTTGTCTTTAAAAGATCGCTTTTAGCGATAAGACCGCCCATTGTAAAATTTCCCTATGTAAAATGTCCAAGTACATTTTTATCTGTAATTTTTATGGTGTACATAATAAAGAGTATTCTATTCTATTCTATTCTATTCTATTCTATTCTATTCTTTACCACATACCCCTTGATAAGACTGGTTGTCAGACTTATGGGCTTCTGACTACCCGTTACGACTATCAAAGATCTACGAATGACAGCCAGAACCAACGGCTTAACGTGCTTTCCGTGGCACAGGGGGGCTCGATATGTAATGGATGGTGACCCATCCACAAACCGATCGCGGCAAGCGTAGCTTAACCTTCAATCGACTCGTGCGGCTGGTATTATTTACCCACGAGCCCCTAGCCCTAGGACTTGATGAGTCTAGGTGCTTAAAGAAGTTTATTTTATCCATAACTTTGCAACTAACTTCAATCTACAAGCTCCATAGGGGTAACAAGGTCCTGCCGGGGTCGCGGGAAGGTACTAATGGGTCACCGAGGCCCCCGCAACACAGGCAACGGATGGAATACGGGTGGGTTTTAGTCAGTAAGAGTCTGACACACCCTCCCGCTCCGCCCTGAGCGGGAGAAGTTATTTAATGATTTCCCACCCAAAACAAAAAAAAGGGGTAACAAGGTAACTTCAATCATCTACAAGCGTGCAGCATCTTTGTCTGCATTAATGTGGAATCAAAGAATATAAAATACAGCGAAAATGCGTGCTTAACAAAATAATCAATTTTAATTCCTTAAGGCAACAGTAAAAATCGCTTGTAAATGCGCCCAATTTTAAGATCCTCGTCCTTAATGTGAAGCTGTAAACGTTCACCATTTTATCTACAATTATCATCTTCTTTATTGGGTCGAAGAAGCACGTCTTCTTCCTTTATACATCTATCATCTGTTTATCAGCCATCATCTTAGTTTTCTCTCTCTTCAAAATCAAAAGCCATTTATTCAAATAAGTCTGAGAATCAGCACCAGTTGAACGTCAAATTTACATAAGACAATCCCCCAAAACACCCGCCTTTCACCACTTCCTAGTGCTTTAGCTGGGAAGAAGAAGTGGCGCAACAAACTGCCCATCAGCACAGCTGTCTGTTTAGTTAGAAGAACTTGATTTTATACAATGGTATGAAAGTAATAAACATTACAAAAACAAGCACAAAATATTACAATAAATTATAGACGATACGATGTCAGCTGCATACGGCAATATACCAACAAACAAAACACTTTTTACAAAAAAAAAAACTGACTTCCAAAAAAACACTACAAAGTGAAAAATAACTTTAATTTCGGAAGTCGGAATCTTTGGATTTGCATTTTAGTTTTTTTGCCACCGACTTCCGAAATTAAAGATATTTTTCACTTTGTAGTGTTTTTTTGGAAGTCGTGTAGTGTTTTTTAATTTTCACTTTTTAGTGGGTCAGTTTGTAATTTATCGAAGTTACAATAGCCTAGTGTCAACAGCTCATCACCTTTTACAAAATATTGCTTTTCTTGAGACAGGGACGGTAATTTTTGACGAGTTCTCCTGGTAAGAACCAGGAGAACTGTCACTCACAATACAATTAAAAAAAATCAAAATTCTAAATGTTTATTTGCAAGAAAACATAGTTAACAAGGGAAGATCTTACAGCCTTAAAGTCATTGTATTCTGCCTGCAAGCAAGCATGCAAATTGTTTATGTTTAAATGTCATAAGTTCATAATTATTATGAACAGTTCATAAGCATTGTGAAGAGCATAAATGGCTCAGCAACCATGTTAAGACGCTGACAACACCTAAACCGCGGTCACTGTCATATTGCATAGAAAAGAAAGAGAAGCGCGACGACAAAACGCTTGTAATTTATTGCAAAATAAGAAGTAATTATCTATTTACTCAGAATTGAGTTGAGTAATCGAAAATAAAAAACAACCAAGTTCTGCATTAGAATAAGACGTACTTCTTATTAATTAAATACGTAATTTATGTTGATATTTAATATAGATATTTTGTATTAGAACTCAAGGTAAGAGGTTAGTTTAACGTTAGTTTGTATCGAGATTTTTTTTTCAAAACGTGTTTTGGTGACAACCAAGTTCTGGGAAATATGTTCAAAATTAACATATATTTTTTCCGCTCCCACAAACTATACAGATTTGGCAATTTTCTTTCTTAAGAGAAGCCTATTTTGGTCAATTGGGTCTTGTCAGCGCCTTAAAGTATTTATTCGAATCGCAACTCGTTAATTAAATACTTTTTATTAAGTAGTTCCAGTGGCCATCTGTCGTCTTCATCCTCAATTCCACTCCACCAAATTGTGCTTACCGAGAGCAAATGCACAAGTTACTATAAAAAATACCTAAATCGCTATAGGTGTGCCTTTAAAATTTGAGGAATTCCCTCGATTTTCATGGGATCCCGTCATCAGATTATGACTTGGTGACAATTGTACCACCTCGGGAGCATATCCTTTCAAACAATTTCTTTTTTTTAAATCGTTCCACTACTGACGAAGAAATCGGCGAACATACATAAAAAAGAAACATGTCGAATTGATAACATTCTCCTTTTGGAAGACGGTTAAAAACCATTCTTACCACACGGAAAAAAAGGATCTCTTCAACGAAGAATATCAATATTCTCAGAAAAAATGTATCAATCCAAGTAAATATTTTCTTAACGTAAGTAAATGTACTCAGTCCAAGAAAACCTGTTTACTCAAATTAAGAATAATAAATACTTGGTTTTTATTCTTGACTTAAGCAAATATTTTTGATTCAAGACTATAATAATCTTAATTGAAGAAAATATTCTAAGAGAGAAATAATATTCTTAAAATTAAACTTAATAATTCTTCATTTAAGTATAATGTCTTCGAAGAAGACAATAAAACTAAGACAAAATTTTACTTTATTCAAAAATTGTTTCCCCATACGACCCCATAGACCAAAAGGATATTGTCTTAATTTAAGACATCCTTTTTTTCCGTGCACCGTTTCTTTGGTCTTTCCCTACCCGTATTTCCATTCGACAATATGTTCTACGAAACAGCATTATAGGTTCTTACCTAATTAGACCTTTAAGAAGTTAACAACATAATAATCAAACCAAAGAAACCATAATTAGACTTTCGTAACGATATAACCTTTCAAGAATCTATTAGCGGATTTGTGAACAACATTCAAATTGTTCTCATTAATTAAGAAGTTACGTCTACATTGCAATAAAGCTTCTGGAATGAAAATAAATACCTAATGTAGAAGTTGTTTACCGTACCCTCCCTGTGAAATACAAAAGAAATATTCCATGTTGGTTTTCTCAATTTTCTTGTTATTCTTTTGGTTTTAGACTTTCTCAGAATCTTGCTAACTTGATTAGGTGTTTAGTGGTATTTAGAACTGACTTAGTAAACACTGCGCAGTATATAATCTTATTACATAGCTAGTAAATATGTACTTAATCCTTTTTGCTAAGACTATGCTTATACTTTACTTGTTCATCATAAATTAGCTTTTTGAAGACGTCCACTGCTTGCTTTAGATCTGCAATAACCACTTCATCACAATCATCATCTGCCTAGCCAACTATGTTAGGGTCGACTTCAAGTCTTACCGGATGCAGCTGAATACCAGTATTTTACATGGAGCGACTCTCTTTCTGTCCTCCACAATCCAGTTACTAGGTAACACGATACCCATCGGTAAGACTGCTTCATCACAATACATGGTCAAATAATTAGGTGATTTCAGTCATTTGTTTAACTCCAATCGCCTTTAAGTATTAATCGTAGCGCAATAATTATTACGCTTTACAACACATAGTCGAATGTTAGCTGCGTACATGGCGCCCAGTCGAACAACAAGTACAAACATAACAAATGTAAAGTTTTCAATAAAGTAATACAACTGCGCCGTATAGCAACCTGAGTCTGTTTTGAATGTAAATATAGAAAAGGGTTACCCTTTAAACGAAGTCGTTTTCGTCCCACAATATTACATAGGGTCTTATAATAACGGTAACCCGTTGAATCGCTAAGTTTCTTTCAGTTACTTTTAATTATGGTTTGGCAGTTGAGTTCGGCCTACCCAAAGGTAATTCTTTGGTATTGTATTTTATAATTGCATATCACATGTGTGAGCACTGTACCTACTGGAAAGCTACCATTTACTGGGTACGTCTTTAATTGACTTAGATGTGCCCTGGCGGCTGAGAGTATGTCATGCTCATTCAAATGTCTCGCTATTGGTGGCGTGTGTGTTAGATCATTCAAAGTTCCCTTCAAAATGGTTGAGCTGAATGGTGCTGATCCATGCATCATGTTCGTGAACGGGCCCCATCAGTAGGGACTGATTATTGCTTAGCTGTCACGGCATATTTTAATTTTTCAATTGTTTTCTGTTACGGACACTTTTAACGTGCACGTCTTTCTAAATTCCAATTTAAAAGAGGGTCCGTGGAGTGTCTTGCCTGTTCTTATCCATAGGAACCTACTACGCTTTGGAATGCCTAGCTTCATAGTTCTGACTGACCGACCCCTTGATAATACAAAAGTGCCTGTATTTTGTTTATTTGAAATACACGCTTTGAGTTTGAGTTTGATTTTCGGTCGAATCGTTGAGCTCCTTTTGTTCTGAGCTGAACTTTACGGTTACTGACAAATGCGTACAGTGATTGGAGAGGTCCACTGAAATCTGTGTGGCTCTTTCCTCAAAAATACGACTTCATACCTCTACATGATCCTCAAATGATCTGACCAAAACAATGTCTGGACTTTAAAAGAGACTGTGGCCTCTGCGTTTGATTTCATCTCAGAGTATTTAATTGTTTTTTCTCAGAGTTGTAGTTTTTAAACATTAAAGACGTGTATTTTTTTTTAAAGTAAATAATCATCATTTATCATTATATATACCTGCGGCAATTTGCAGCATCAGAAGTGTATAAATAAATGTGCCAAAAGAATTGAGTATATTTATGGCACATTTATTTATGCACAGTGTCTTATTTTGTCAAACAAAGTAAATCTACCATCAGCTGAAACATTAAGCTACGACTCAACTTGATCGGTCAGTGACTCGTAGTACGATAAGTCATAGACAAGCGCATGCCACCTCTGACCTTCATGATCATCGATTGCTTCCCTCGTGTAACAGGGTCAAGGGCTCAGAACCTCGACCGATCGCTAATCGCGTATGGTTCGAGAAATTCCGTAAAACTATAACATTACACATATTGACTGAACTTTTTTGTTCGTGGAACAGGGTGATTCAGTGTTCTGGCTAGCTGTGTACTTATCATTTTATAAAATCAAATTGTCTATGATTATGAGAAAGTTAGAAGTATATACAGGTTTATGACTGTGACAAAAGATTTCATGGAAACTCAAGGGATTTCGTCGAAAACCTGTAATAGGTCGAAGATGCCATGTAATGACAACTAAACAAGAATAACATAAATTCAGAATGTCAATGACAGCTCTTCTATCGCCCACGACCACGACTGCCATAACAAAACTTTGACATTACTCCAGTATCCTAAACTTACATAACAATTCTTAGAAGATGCAGACATAAAACATAAGACTTCCCTTCGAGTCGCAACAGCCAAGGTTTACTGAAGTATGCTGTAATCATTCGGCAGGCGGACGGGACCGTTTCTACGACATAACGAGTGTAAGCTTTATTTTGAGAGGAAAACGATCCGCTTTCGAACGAACGTCCTTCTGAGAAAATCTTACGGAAAAGTCCCTCAGTTTTCTTATTCGGGATTGCAAGGCGAGTAAAACTTTTTCTCTCAGGGGAAGCCAAAAAAATGAAGACTGTTTTTCTTTACAAACAGCTTATATGACATGAAAAAATAAGTTTTTTTTTAATGCAAATCACTGCTGCATTTCTAAGGCCGCCAAAGGAGTTTACTAAAGAAATGTATATTTTCAGAAAATGGTTTGTTATTCTTCTCGGCGCCATTTATTTTTGTTTTTTTTTCAAACGGAACAACATGGAAGGTTATCGTTCGTTATTTAAATCGATTTCAGTTCATTGAGTCTGTGGATCCAAATAAAAGTACCTACTCTGGGGTGGATCAGCAGTGTTTGCCCCCGAAATTAAAATTTTCATACGTTTTTTGCCTATTTCAGGCCAGGGTCTGGTTGTATCTTGATAAAAATATGATTCGCGACCATAACAAATATGTATTTACAGAATTATACTTATTAAAATCATTAATACATCTCTCCAAGTTAGATTTGTTCCATAAAAGATTTGTTCTCATGGAACAATCTAACTAAGGTTCGATTTTTAATCCCAGAGACTAATTTGACATTTCAAAAGATTGATGTTCGTTTTTTTAAATTTGTTGTTTGACATTTGCATGTGTCAATTTAGTCTCCGAGATTAAAAAAACAGACTTTCAGAGAGACATATTAAAGCTTTTAACGATTATAATTCTGTAAACACATGTTATGGTCGCGAGTGGTTATCTACTTCCTCACTCGCATGTTTTGCCATTCCTAGCCTTTTCCCAAAGGTCGGCGCCTAGTCTAACCCGACCCAGTATTTGACATGGAGCGTCTGCCTATCTGACTACCACAACCCATTTACTAAGTAACACGATACCGCTTGGTAAGACCGGTTGTCAGACTTTTGGGCTTTTAACTATCCATAACGACTGTCATTACTGTCAATCAAAGATCTACGAATGACAGCCGGTACTAACGGTCTCGGAATTCTCGGGAATGGATAGTTACCCATCCACGAACCGACAAGCGTAGCTTAACCTTCGATCGACCCGTGTAGCTTTTACTATTAAGCCACGAGCCCCTCGTATGTTTTGATGTTTACAAATTGCATCGGATCGTGTATCGAGATATACCTGGTACCTAATCGATTCTAATCGAACGAGTGCTCGATTAGCAAGTTTCCCGGTAGTAACACTGCGCCATTTAGTTCGAACTTGAGCTGTCATTGTGTGGTTCTTTCATCAAAAGACCATTTCAGACACCAATCGACGTGGTCTTTACATGATCTGACCAAGATTATGTCTGGACTTTAAAAGAGACTGACCTCTGAGTTTGTTTCGGTCTTTCTTCTCAGAGTAGTCAGATAGGAAAAGCCGACCTCATCTAGTTTAAAAAAAATATGATTGACGTGTAAAAGTGTTTGTAGGTACAACCTACTTACAGAAATAAAATATTTTTTCATTATCATTCGATCTTCACTTGTTTTCACTATTAGAGAAGTTAAGTGGAACCAATATGGAAAATAGATTATATGGAAAGTCTAGTTATTGTATTCTTTTGGTATTCCATGCATTTTGGAACAGTGCGGGTGTCTTATTTTCTTTCTAATTCTGAAGCTATTCAAATTGTCACATTTATAAAATTAAAGCAAATAGGATTTTTTATATATAGTTACAGAATGCGGGCCTTGGGGCAAGTAATAATAGCCACAGGGGTCGATCGATCAGGTTAAGCTACGCTTGCCGCGGTGAGTCCGTGACTGGGTGACCATATTTACATACCAAGACCCTCCGTGCCACGGAGACGTTAAGCCGTTGTAATGACAGCCGGGATGTCATTCGAGGATCTTTGACAGTCGTTGCGGGTCGTCAGAAGCCCGAAAGTCTCACAACTAGTCTTACCAAGGGTATCGTATTACCCAGTAACTGGGTTGTGGAGGTCAGATAGGCAGTCGCTCCATGTAAAATACTGGTATTCAGTTGGATCCGGTTAGACTGGAGCCAACCAAAATATAGTTGGGAAAAGGCTACGCAGATGATGATGACAAATAATTAGAAAATATACAATAATATAGCTCATATTTGGTCTAAAACTTTAAATGTGGTTTCTTTAGACTCTGCACCTTAAGTGAGTGTTGTGGTTGAGTGGTTGAGGGAAGGCAAATTTCGCGCCCCTCGCCCCTAGCCGCCGCAGGAGACGCTCTGGACGTCGGGAATCCCGGGCGGATTTCCGGCCACCGTAGGCGCGGGCTTGCGGACGGTAAGCAATGGGTAGCTCACCGTCCGGTAAGGACCAGGCCCGGGTCGACGGCGCGTTGTATACCACGCGCGCCTTAAAGGGATGTCGTCAGCACAAATGCCTGCCGGGGTCGCGGGATGGTACTAAAGGGTCACCGAGGCCCCTGGCAACACAGGCAACAGGAAGGAATACGGGTGGGTTTTAGTAGAGAAATGATTTGATGATTTCCCACCCAAAAAAAAAGAGTTAGTGACAGTCTCTTAGCAAAAGCTTTGGTTTCCTAGGAAAGCATAATCAGCCTATAATGTTCCCACTGCTGGGACACAGACCTGACCAGAGTTGGGCATAGTCTACCACGCGTGCCCAGTGCGGGTTGGCGGATGTCACATGTCTTCGAATATTTGTGTCTAGGTCATGCCGGTTTTCTCACGATGCTTTCCTTCACCATTTTGAGAGAAGTGGTGATGAAATAATTTACACAGAGTAAAGTGCCAGCTTGAGTTTGAACCCATGAACTACTCGTAAGTCGCGGCCGTTACCACTGGGCCACCGCTGCTCTCTCCCCCTTCTAGGAAAACGGTTTCGTCATATTAAAACGGCTCTCAATCAATCATTCATTTTCACCAGTTTCGACAATCTGTCATTTTCACCAGTATTTGACATTAAGATGTCAAAAACCTCACCGATTTCTTAGGACCCAAAGCTTTACGGAATCGCTTTTCCCACGGTGTTCCTGATAGCACGGAAATGCCACCTTCCAACCTCCTTTGTCGAAAGGTCGCTAATTAGGAAAAAAACCGGCAAAGTGCGTGTCAAACCACGCACAATGAAGGGTCCCGTAGTTGAGATTACCTGGGACGAATTTATTCCAAAACCAAACTTAACCTTGTAGTTCAAAAACCTGTTCTCCCATACATCGATATATGCCACGGTCAATTCTCTAACTGCAAATTTAAGTTGGTCGACTATAACTCGTTAACTTGTAAATCCTACTTAGCCGTGATTATTTTCCTTTTAATTTCATTATATGTACTACTGCCATGATTTTTTTCACATCTTCATAAACAACCATTTAGCTGGAAGGCAAATTTTTTCAAGATTTTATTTTAGCACTTTGTTCGGTGTAATTAATATATACACCTATGCCAAATCTTTCTAGTACTAAGCGTCTCTGAGCTACAGTGGGGTCAGACAGGCAGACAGACGGACATGGCGATACTATAAGGGTTCCTTGTTTACTACGTACCCCAAAAAACATGTGGGTACATAGGTATAGGACACGTTTCTTTAGTCGCGGAAATTTCCTATACTATAGTGAGTGGGTTTTAACACTCAAGTGCTTAGAATAACAGCCGCACGGGTCGATTCATCAGGTTAAGCTACACTAGCCGCGGTTGGTCCGTGGATGGGTGACCATCTTTAGGTACATACCAAGACCCCTCCGTGCCTCGGAAAGCACGTTAAGCCGTTGGTCCCGGCTGTCATTTGTAGATCTTTGACAGTCGTTACGGGTCGTCACAAGCTCGAAAATCTTACAACCAGTCTTACCAAGGAGTATCATGTAACTGTACCCAGTAACTGGGTTGTGGAGGTCAGATAGGCAGTCGCTCCATATAAAATACTGGTATTCAGCTGTATCCGGTAAGACTGGAAGCCGACCCCAACATAGTTAGGAAAAGGCTAGGCAGATCATGATGTGCTTAGAAATTCTACTCCAGACAGATGCACAAGGAAAAGTTATGATTAAGGAAATGGAAAGTAGTATTTATGATGGTTTTACCTCTGTGGCGGCAACTACGTCGTCACATGCGAACTACGCATCACACTGACGTCACGCAAAATCCTGCATCGCGCAAGCAGACATTACCGTGCCACTAGCATATATAAATATACTCGTTCAACATCCCGACATCAACCGTCGGGCAGTTGCCCACCAGACACGACACCCGTCTGGTCGGAGGATCCTCCCTTTTCTATGGAGGATGAGTGAACTTTACACCCTGTTCCTCATGCCTCTATACCTCCATGATTTATTTATTTGTTTGCTGGGGACACTTAACTGTTTACGGAAATATAATTATATCAATTTAGATCTAGTAGATAGTAGATGGGGATCAAATTGAAAGTTGTTTGTGTGAATAAAAAACTAATTGATTCTAAAACATACTTGTAAATGATTTAATAATGCCCTCGGTGAGTCCAAGGATCGCCTCTCCCGAAGAATTTGCTCTTGTTTAAGGCTCCTACATATTGGCGCGACTTGTCGCGCGACGCGTCGCGACACAAAGGCACCGCTTGTAGCGCTACACGCGGTGTCTTTGTGTCGCGTCGCGTCGCGCGACAAGTCGCGCCAGTATGTAGGAGCCTTTATTCTACAACACTTGTTTAAACACCATCTCTCTCCTTCGACATATTTTTATCTTCTTTGCTCTTTGCACCTGTTTTGTTCTTAACACTAGTTTTATGATTATTATTGAATATATTATATAGATCATTTTAATATGTTTTATGTATGTATGTATTTATTGTATATATGTACATAAATGGTACACCATAGACTACCTGCATATTATCTCTTCTTTCCCCCCTAATCTATCCAAAGGTTGTCTTTAAAAGATTGCTTTTAGCGATAAGACCGCCCATTGTGTCACCCTTTTTTTTTGTTTTTGGAAGGGAAATCTTCAAATAACTCCTCCCGCTCTGGGCGGAGCGGGAGGGTGTGTCAGACTCTTACTGACTAAAACCCACCCGTATTCCTTCCGTGCCGGACGGTGAGCTACCCGTTGCTCACCGTCCGCAAGCCCGCGCTTACGGCGGCGGAAATCCGCCCGGGATTCCCGACGCCCAGGGCGTCTCCTGCGGCGGCTAGGGGCGAGAGGGCGCGATATTTGCCTTTCCCTCAACCGGCCCGCCTCCTCCTCCGCGAGCATTACTGCTTCGCAGAAGGAGGTGACGGCTGCCCAGAGCTCCACCGTATGCTCCACCGTGTCCTCCAGGCGATCCACACAGTGGTGACACCCGGGCGTTTCCTCCCGCCTTTTCCGACACAGGAACCTCCCGAAGCTGCCGTGTCCGGTGAGGACGCCGTGGCGCCTCTCTAGCCACTCTTCTCAAAGATGGGCTCTATCGCCGCAATCGTGGCGTGCCCAGCACCGGGTTGCGACAACCGTACTCTCCATGTCGCCATGAGGTCCCGCCGGAGCTCCGTCCGCTGTGCCGCGATTTCTCACGGCAGCGGAGTTACGCCCCGGCGTTTCGCCTCCTCGCGCCACTCCCATACGTGCGCGAGGACTTTTGCCTCCAGATCCCATGGCGGCAATCCGGCAAGGAGGCTCGCTGCCTCACAGGAGACCGTGCGGTATCTCCGGAATTGTGTCACCCTATGTAAAATTTCTACATTTATATCTGTAATTTTTATGCTGTACATAATAAAGAGGATTCTGTTCTATTATATGTTATTGGGATTTGATTTCCGCACTTAGTTCTTCAGTAGACCGTTGTACGTGGGTCATGGTTGCCGTCGCGTCGGGTCATTCCAACCAGCCCCCGGTGGTGATCTCTTAGTCCGTTCAGAATATCTGCAAAAGATCTGGGTGACCCGATGGTTACTGTTCTAATTTAGGTGACGCCTGTGCATTCAAAGAGCACTTGCGCAACGGTTTCCTCAGACTCCATGCATGCTCTACACAGAGGACTCTCTTGTTCATTAAATTGGGTATCCTTTTCTCGTAAGTTTATGTTTTCCTGTAATATTTACCCAGAATTTGCGAGGTCAAAACATTATTTTTGTAGTAATAACTTCTAGCTAGTTTGTCAAAACACATTTAAATTCACAACAGTGGAAAGAAGATGACCTCAAAACTAAATATATTTCTATGAAAGCAAAATTGGGTCAAGATGCAAAACTAAGAACGCTAAACAGGATAAATTTAGGTGGAAAAGGTAGCGAAAACAATAACAAATCAGTAGTAGCAACTGTTTACAAACACATCGTGATTTGCATTATCTTGGTCTGTGACCCCGATACAGAATGATAATTCGACACTAGTGACACTGATTAAAAGACATGTGCGCCGCTTTGCAAACAAACTTTTGTGACTAGGCATTTTTACAATGTTGTTTTGACGAAGGAGTGTGTGTATTAGGGGCTCATGTCGCGGGAAGGTACCAAAGGGTTACCGAGGCCCCTGGCAACACAGGCAATGGAAGGAATACGGGTGGGTTTTAGTCAGTAAGAGTCTGACACACCCTCCCGCTCCGCCCAGAGCGGGAGAAGTTATTTGATGATTTCCCACCCAAAAAAAAAAAGGGGCTCATGGCTAAATAAGCATGGAGATCGAAGATTAAGCTACGCTTGCCACGGTTGGTTCGTGGATGGGTCATCATCTCTCATATATCGAGATCACTCCGTGCCTCGGAAAGCACGTTAAGCCATTGATCCCGGTTGTCGTTCGTAGATCTTTTACAATCGGGTAGTCAGAATCCTGGTATTCAGCTGCATCTGGTTATACTGGAAGCCGAGCCCAATATAATTGAGAAAAAGCTTGGCAAAACGATTGTTTTTAAGGAGACTAAAAAACGATAGCTATGATTGGGTGGACACAGATGACCTCGCCGATATTGAAAGCAGCTCAAGTTCAGTAGACACTGAGAGAGAGATGTCAATGTAACCATATAAACCAGTGTTCTTTTGTAATAAAGGCAGTATTGTATCAGCATTCGTTGTGTCATTTACTCATAATATCCCTCATCCGTACATGGCGACCGTGACAGTAAAATAAACGCGAGTAGCGAATGTTTACATTTCTTTGACCAAAACGGGACAAGTGTTGTCACAATGTATTGTAATGAGACCAATCTACTACCGGGACTTAGAGCGACCACTATTCTATTTTGTGGATCACAAAATGGGTACAACTAACTCGAAAGAAGAAGTTCTAGTTCCAAAAACGCAGCAGGAGGAAGCAACAGCGCTGACATCAGGCAGCTGACGGTACATGCCAGCACGACTAACATCGTCTTAATTGTGGTGCTCCTTATAGCATCGTTGGCGTTTTTGTATGGCGTCTTCAGAATCTATAAAAACTGCCACCAGAAATGGATGGGTAATTAGATCAGGAAGGACAGACTACGATATTCTATATGAAGACGTAGAGCTGAGGTAGAAAAGGAAATGCGGACGATTACCAGAGGCTACAAAAGAACACTGGTTTATCCCTTTATAAGGCACAGAAAACTGCTAAGGGTATGGAAATAAAAAATTGATAAATATGATAACTAGGACCTCTTTATTAAGAATATGAGTTTTTTTTTAAATGTTTTTTTTAAACATGGTGTCCATTATTTGGCCAGAGCCTTACTAGGGCTTATGGAATTCGGCAAAGCATGGAACCACACACAAGGTTATTGCTAACAAACTGTCAAATCACAGAGTACAAAAACTGAATTTGACTGACGTTTCATTCAGCCGCAAAAATTTAAAAAGTATGGTGTCCAAAATATGGACAGAGCCTTATAAAGGGTTAAATATATTGACATCTCCCTCTCAACACGTTTCACTTTAAAATAATCTAATTGGCTACAAGTAAGATTTAAAATTTCACGATAGTACATATCATAAATTCATAACATCACGGTTGTTTCCCCGAAGGGTTGGGCAGAGGTGTACCTATAGTACACCCACATTTCGCCAGTTATGTTTTAAGTCCCATGTAATAGGGGGCGAGCCTATTGCCATCAACCGGGCACAAATCCAGACTACGATAGTAATAGGGTTTAACGCTTTTGAATGAGCACTTGAGAATTCCGATAACTGCGCGTGTAGCTATAATACAGACGACAACACTTCAAATCAAGTTGCTGCATATAACGCATCTTATGTAGGTCTAGAAAATGAGGAGGGGCTTGTGGCTAAGTAATAACAGCCGCACGGGTCGATCGGTCAGGTTAAGGCTACGCTTGCCGCGGTTGGTCCGTGGATGGGTGACCATCTTTACATGTAACTATAGAGGCATGAGGAACAGGGTGTAAAGTTCACTCATCCTCCATAGAAAAGGGAGGATCCTCCGACCAGACGGGTGTCGTGTCTGGTGGGCAACTTATCGACGGTTGATGTCGGGATGTTGTATATATGCTAGTTGCGCGGTAAACTCTGCTTGCACGATGCAGGATTTTGCGCGACGACTGGATAACGACTCCAACATAGTTGGGAAAAGGCTAGGCAGATGATGATGTAGGTCTAGAAAATGTGGAGTCTGGCAATTCTGAGATTAGGTGGAGCGATGATCTTCGCAGGGCGGTTGTTGGCAGCAGCTGGATGAGAGTTGCCGAGAATTGAGTTGAATGGCGGTCAATTGCAGCAGTGGACTGCTGTAAGCTGAAGATGATGATGATAATGGCATGATGCTTAACAAATCATTGAAGTATAAAGCTACAACGGTCATCAAAAAAATCGGCCCACCTGCAGTTTTACCGCAAATCAGGTTTTTTCTTTAGCGAAACAAAACAAAATGGTTTAGTACTGATATTTTTAATTTGACTTGTTTATTTACACCAACTTTAGCACAATATAAGATTATAACAAAAAAATGTAATTATATTATAAAAATAATAAGTTTAAACTGTTTTTGATTAATCTTAAACACGCTCTAATTTTTCAGTCTTACTAAACCTGACCTAATCAAGGTGTTGATGGTCTCTTGATGGATTCGGTTCTATTTTTCCCTGATAGCGGTTTCCAAGTCTCCTAGGGATGTAGGGGCTGGATTACAGGATCGAACCTTTTGTTTTAGGGTATCCCACATGTGTTCTATAGGGTTAAGATCAGGGCTTCTCGCTGGCCACGGCAGAACCTCTTCAAAATAATCGGTGACAATGCGCGCTACGTGTGGCCGTGCATTATCATGCATTACCTAATTCAAAAAAATCTCCAATATAGCCGGCATATGGCACCAGAGCACCACATGGTCTTCCAAGATCTCTGTGATGTACTATGTATAACTGACTGTTTCTCTTATGCAACACTGGGCATAACGTTCACCTGGCCGTCGCATAACATAACGGCGTCCATCAGAACCGTATAAATTCATCCGGCTCTCACCACTGGAACGTCCCAGCTACCATAGTAGCCCAGAAAAACACTTTCACGACGCGTCCGGCTACCATGGTAGCCTGGACGCTTGACTGCAAACTAAGCGATTTCGTGCCGCAATCACACTGTACGGCTTTTAAATGATTTTACGAGATGGCGCTGTATTAAATTCCGCTTCTTTACGTATGCAACACTCGGTATCAGACCAAAGAGAACATTTAAAAAAAAAAAGATTTCGTCGTTCAGTTGGCTGTCATTGACATAATGAAAACATGCTCCTTTTTATTTTTTTAACTTATTTAATTAGAATATAGTGAATAATCCAGTGTACGAGTGTTATATTCCATAAGAAACCTCTTTAAACAAGGTTTACGAATATCTACAAGTGTCCAAGGTTGTGAATGTGTTGTGTTGTGATAAAATCGTCAGGAAAAATATGGCGCATGGCGACACGCTGTGCTTCGGCATTTTCGTATTAATTACGTAAGTTTTACTAAATAATGTAATAGATTAGTGCTTATTTTAAGGACATATGTTCATAATTAGTATTTAAAGACGTTCACACCGTTAAAATACTACAAAAATAGTTACGATTAACCTGATTTACTTCGTCCCGCCGGACATTTTTTTATCAAATTTGTGAGGGAATGGGGGATTGTTTTGATTTACTGTGTTACTCTGAATAAACCAATTAAGGGCTTAAGGGTATCAAAAAATGCTTAGATAGTCTAGTTTAATTATAAATAGGACCTTACTGACCCAAACCAAAAAATTCTGAACAAAAATTCTGCAAGAACAAATATTTTACGGAAATTCACACACGTTCTCAAGTTTAACTTTTTTTTACGGTACTTTGGGCTATGAAGGCGTAATTAAGTTTTAACACCTATTGATTAAGTATACTTTCAGCTATACACATGATTTTTTATTAAGGAATAGCTACAGTAGTTTTCTAGTTATTACGTTTTATGCAGGACATTTGTTATAGGCGGTATCAAATTGGTGAGGGAATGGGGTGTGTGTTTTGGTTTACTGTGCTACTCTGAACAAACCAGGGTATAGACATATGGGTATGAAAAGAAAGCTTAGATAGTCTAGTTTAATTATAAATAGGTTTTACTGACCCAAACCAAAAAATTCTGAACAAAAATTCTGCAAGAACAAATATTTTACGGAAATTTCAACACGCGTTCTCAAGTTTAACATTTTTTTACGGTACTTTGGGCTATGAAGTCGTAATTTAGTTTTAACACCTATTGATTCTGCATAGTTTCAGCTATACACTTGATTTTTTATTAAGGTATAGCTGCAGTAGTTTTCTAGTTATTACGCTTTATGTTGGAGATGACCGACGCGGAAACCGCGCGTGCGCGCTCGTGAGAGTTGGGACGCGTCGGAGGGTAGTTAGGTGCAAAACTGGGACGTACGAGTGGCTCATCGCTTAAAAGAAGTGATTCCCATTGGCTGATTTTGCGCATATTGAACTATGGCTTGTCGATGAGCTGTAGTCAATTGTAGCCCTGTTGCTGGCTTGTGTGGTCTTAAATTCTGCTCACGTAGTCTCCTCCTTACAGTACTGTCACTTATAGCCACACCCCGATCTTCACGTAAGTGACGCTGGAGATCAAAGCAAGAAAGGTGTCGATTTCGTAAAGCTGATACCACTATAAAGTGGTCATCCCTTTGAGTTGTCACTCTTTGTCTTCCAGATCCAGATCTTCTTCGATACTGCCCAGTCTCCAGAATCCTTTGGTAAACTCGCCGAACTGCAGAACAGCTGAGATTTAAGGCTTCTACAGACTGGGGCGATATCGCGAGCGTGACAGGCATATTGCTGCCTGTCGCGCCCGCGATATCGCCCCAGTTTAACTTCCTAGCCACGACCCGTTGACTTTTAACTTACGAGCGCATCGAACGTGGATATCAGCGAGTGTTTTGATAATGATAACCAAGGCATACATATCGCAAATAATCACTTTTATAGAAATAAAGATAATGCTAATGATTATAAGATAATGCTTTTCCTCAACAATTACTCAGAAAATGGGCTTAGTTATGTAATCTAGAAGTAGAAAGATAATAGCACAATGAATGTCTAGCGGAATATAAAGGTCGAGAATTGTCCTTTTGAACTTTGTAACTACATATTATCACGACTGAGATACGTAACAAGTCTCGTGCAGTTTAATTACCGTCACACATTATGTTCGGCTAAGAGGGTATTTTATTAAATAACGCGTTATATACTATAAATCATGCTCAAATTCAAATAATTTATTTTCTCTCCACAAACAATGCCAAGATAAATATTTAAAACAAGCTTAAAAACTACGCGACAAAGTATGTGAGAGACTGGTGTCTGCACTAGGAAGACCTGTATATCAGATCACCAGGGTCCCACCAGACGGAGTGTAAACATAATTAGTTATACAGAGTGAAGGAGCTGACCATAACAATATAAATCTTATGTAAATCAATGAAAAAACCCAATGACAAAAACCAAATCAAAGTGAAAAAGCTATAAAACATAACAATAGAGAATAGTGGAAAATGGATTTTAGTCGAAAAACTTGCACTACTGGACATCACACCAACCGATCCTGTGGTTATTTGCCCTAAAGCATTTTAGAACTCCATAAAATCCTATTTGATTTTCCTCGTAGCTATCGTGAATGAAAATACCCGTAGGTATGTTTCTGATATCAAAACAGTAGTCCAGAAATAGTTACATTGCCTTACAATGAATCACTTGTCTGACTCTCTCCGTCCACAATCTATGTCAAACAGTTTGTCCCTCCGCATCACGACACACCTCTTTTATCTTATCTGATAAGCTTTCCCAATCTAAACTGAACCTTGACGTGAGAAAAATAAAATTGAAGTTTCTTTCAACGGTGTTAACTACGCCATAGTATAGTGATGGAGTGCTGACTAATATTGGAGAGCTTTGATAACTAATGCACTTATGTAAGGTCAAAGAACTAGATCATACTCGGTACAACAGGTTTAGCCATGATAATGAACGTATTTCCATTATCAGGGATAACATTGTGGAAAGTTTGTTCATGGAACCTGGGAGTCCTTGTCTGCCTTTTTCCATACAAGTAGAGGTCGAAATCTAAGCGTCTGAATTGTTTTGCACTAAAGTCGCCACCTGTCGGCTGACAGGTGGCGATGCATTCACCTAAAACTGTAGCACCTGATAGACTTATAGCCGTTTTAAGGAGCTATCGACTAGGCATCATGAATCATTGGATTGATTGGGTCCAAAGACATTAAAGACAAGGCAAGTCTTAACAGTTATTCTATTTTAATTATAAGTCGTCATCAATTCACCATCTTGTTTCTTCTATTACACATGGACTTTTTAAGGGTCGGGTAATCGCCGTTGACCTTGGCAATACAAATTCGCGTCGTACTCACATCGCGTTGCCGCGTTTTTAGGTTACATAGGGAATATTTATTTTTAGTAACAAAAATATGAATATTAGTAAAAATCACAGATTGAATTACAGATAATAAAATAGTCTGTACATACAAATGCTATTTATGCTTTGGGTAGATCTTACTTCCTAAATTTATTTCATAAAGTATTTTACTACAATACTTAAATATTCACATAAAGAATTGATGTGTATTCGTTCTAGTTTAATACACATTTTTTTGCATAACTTACCTTCACTACATGAAGCCGTAATAACAGAATTAAAAGTCACCAAAATCTGCGCCTTAACGCGAAGAATCCCCTTGATGAAAGTCAGCCATGTTTTGTTTTTTTTTTTTATTTGCTGTTTTAGCAACTCTAACTTTAATAACTTACTTACTATAACTCTATCTTTAATTTCATCAGCCTTTCACTGATATCGATTATTGCTATCTAAATGAGTGTTTTTACGATAACTTTGGCTCGCATTACTAGCCGGTACCTAATTGTTTTGATTTTAATCCTCATCCGAATTAAAGTCTTCTATATGTTATTATCCATTCCAGACCACGTTTTTCCCCATTTTACATAAAGTGTCACTAACCTAAATATGACTAATATCATCTCCCACGTCAATTCGTAGCGTATCGTTATCAAAATCAATTGATAAAGTCTTCATCTCCGGTTACTCATCCATTCGCAATTCTCTAAGACTTACCAAGCACGATCTTTATCGACACAATCAATCAGAATTATTATAGATTACATATAAGTCACACAACCTCTTGCAAAATGTAACGTTTGAATATTATTGTGTCATCATCATCATTTCAGCCGAAAGACGCCCACTGCTGGACATAGGCCTCCCCCCAAGCACCGCCACTTCGATCGGTTCTGTGCTTCCCGCATCCAGCGGATTCCTGCGGCCTTTACAAGGTTATCAGTCCAACTTGTAGGAGGCCTTCAAACGCTACGTCTTCCGGTACACGGTCGCCACTCTAGAACCTTACGGCCCCATCGGCCATCTGTTCTGCGAGGAATGTGCCCTGCCCACTGCCACTTAAGTTTGGCAATTCTTCTGGCTATGTCGGTAATCTTGGTTCGCCTGCGGATCTTTTCATTTCTGATTTGATCACGTAGGAATATTATTGTGTAACTTATTTATAAGACCAGTAATACTTACCTTCAATAACATCATACATTTGTCCAGACCATCCGTACTTATGTGTCATCGAACTACAAACTCGAATCGCCTGTCCCTATGTTACGAAGAACAGTGCTTCTATTTTCATAATGCCTTTTGCAATTGATAGTCAATTCAGAAGTACTTAGTTCTGAATTCAAATTAATAGACACGGTAATAATTGATGGCCATGGAA
The DNA here is from genome assembly GCA_905333075.3 of Atethmia centrago. Taxonomy (NCBI): domain Eukaryota; kingdom Metazoa; phylum Arthropoda; class Insecta; order Lepidoptera; family Noctuidae; genus Atethmia; species Atethmia centrago. Next base: position 22,953,776 of record HG995388.1, read on the forward strand.
ATTAGCATTCGTTTGTATTCGGAAACGTGATGATTGCCGAGAGAGATAAAGGAAATAGAAGCACTGTACGCACGTCCTGCATTTCTCGACACAGCAAAATATGAAACTAGCTACTAAACTTTTTCAAGACCATATTATGGCTAGCATTACCGACAAGAAGGACCAAGATATACTGGACATTCTCTGAACAGTTGGCTTAAGAGGCCGACAACACCTAAAGCGCGGTCACTGTCGGACTGCATAGAAAAGAAAGAGAAGCGCGATGACAGAACGCTGGTAATTTATTGCAAAATATGAAGCAATTATCGATTTACAAAAAAGCTATAGATTGTATAAAAAAAATAAAACACTATTATGCTAATATGTTGCTTGTAGAATAATCTGACAAAAAATCAGAATGATTGCATGTATATTAGTATGGTTTTTAATCGTTAAAAGACATTTTTAGAGGTATCTTCGTGATTTTTTTCTATCGTATCAAATCAGTTGTATTATGTTTTCAACACACTATCTACCTAGCATATATCCTGAAGAATATCATATATTTTTCTGATTTTGTTTACTGCAGTGGATCTTATACTTTTAGGCATTATAAAACTTACGAAATTTGCGTTTAGGTCCTGTAGTCCTCTTAAGCATTTTGATAGAAGTGTACTAAATGACGTGGTTGTTGAATACTGGGCCGCTACCGCGCCGCCCGCCAGACAAAGTCGCGTTGGAACTTATGATGAAACCATCCGTCGTCCTGACTCCTGACAGCATATGGTGCACTGATATAAATGTTGAATAAACAATGATGAAATTGTTGAACAAAATTTGTACGAGAGCTAAAAATATCTTTAGAGTAAATTGTATTTGAATTGCGCAAATGCTATTGTCAACACGACTTATGGCATACCTATACCTATGTCTGAATGTGGTAGTAGAAATAAAACAGAGTAATTACAACTAAACCAATACAGCGAAACATGAACGTAACTATGAATGATCTGTACTTAAGGCGCTGACAAGACGCAATTGACCAAAATAGGCTTGTCTTAAGAAAAAAAATTGCCATATCTGTACAGTTTGTCGTAGCGGAAAAAATATATGTTAATTTTGAACATATTTCCCAGAACTTGGTTGTTACCAAAACACGTTTTGGAAAAAAATCTCGATACAAACTAACGTTAAACTAACGTCTTACCTTGAGTTCTAATCCATAATATCTGTATTAAATATCAACATACGGTACAGTTTTTCATTAATAACAAGAGCGTCTTATTTGAATGCAGATCTTGGTTGTTTTTTTATTTTCGAGTACTCAATTCAATTTTGAGTAAATAGATAACTGCTTCATATTTTGCAATAAATTACAAGCGTTGTGTCATCGCGCTTCTCTTTCTTTTCTATGCAGTCTGACAGTGACCGCGGTTTAGGTGTTGTCAGCGTCTTAAGGATCGGATAGTCGCCGTTGACCTTGGCCTTATAAAGGAGCGTCGCGCTCACGCCGCGCCGCCGCGCGCCTTTCGGTTTCATAGGGAACATTTATTTTTAGTGAGGAAAAATGAATACCATTTGAAAAAAATCACAGATAGAGTAGATAATAAAATAGTCTGCTCATACAAAAAAAAATCATGAAAATATCATAAGTAGTTTGAAAGCAATATGGTTTTTTTATGCTTTGGGTAGACATTATTAGGAAAATATGAATATTAGAAAAGTCACAAATTTAATTATAGAGAGTAAAATAGTCTGTTCAACTAAAAAAAAACTGTATACATGTATCTGAGCGTGACGGTCGGTTTTCCCCCATCCCAAAAGTGCCCAACGTGCCTTAAGAAATTTTCACTTCAAAATTCATGAAAATATCTTCAGTAGTTTAAAAGTAATACCGTTTTTTATGCTTTGTGTAGACATTACTTCCTGAATTTATTTCATAAAGTATTTGACTACAAAACTTAAATGTTCACATATATAATTGATGTGTATGCGTTCTAGTTTAAAAAACATTTTTTGCATAACTTACTTGCATTATATGAAGGCGTAATAACAGATTTAAAAGTCACTCAAATCATATCTCTGCGCCTTAATACAGATTCTTCACGAAACCGTTTCTATTTGTGGTCTAATCATTACTGTACTAACTTGCAAAGTCAATTGTAAAGTAAGCGAATAATGGATTGCTGGGTTTGTGTGAGCACGATGTAATCTTGCCATAAAATGCTCGGAATTTAATGATTCATTCGCAGATTTCAGACCTTCAGGACACTTTCAAATGCTAACGAACGCAAGTCTTGTTAATATTCCATCAGTTAATGCTTTCCAAATAACTCTGGCAAATGCAGAGAATGTTATAAAAACCACAAGATTGCGAATCGTAGGTGAACTACGTCAATGGTCGTACGAAACTCGTTGAAACAGGGTCATGGCGCGGGCGACGGCTCGGGCGGGGCGACGCGTGCGCAGGTGGTGTCACGTTTGCATTTTTTTAACTCTTTTCCTCACGTGTTTTGTAATACATTAAGCGGATTTCCTTGCGTGTTACTTTCTAGTGAGTCACGGATTTAGATGTATTTCAAGACTTCGCAAACGACACAAAGTTAGTTCTTATTGACAGGTCAATTGATTTCTTGAATCCTTTTGCTCTACATTCTGTAGTTTTATCGAGCCAATGATTAAAGGATTCTTTGACCTGCAGAGTTTGTATACAGTGACAAATGCTGTGGGTTTTTTAATACAGTATTAGCATATTTGTAAGGACTTTGCTAAATTATTTGTGCTGCTTCTTGCTTGCCGTCAATTATAGTCAGGGTCAACAACCTCTCACTTATTGGAACTCTTACAATTTGAACTTTGGCCACACTATTTTTGGGTCCAAAGTTTGAAAAACGATATTTCAAAATATCTGTTTCTCTAAAGAAATCATTATTTGTGCTGCTTCTTGCTTGCCGTCAATCATAGTCAGGGTCAACAACCTCTCACTTATTGGAACTCTTACAATTTAAACTTTGGCCACACTATTTTTGGGTCCAAATTTTGAAAAACGATATTTCAAAATGTATGTTTCTCAAATCTGATACTGCATTTTTTTATCCGGCTAGGTGGGAGAAGTTACTTTCCGAGGTTACCATGGCAAGGCCACCAATCATTATTATTCTTTGGGGGATTCCATGTTTTGTAAAGTTTAAAGTAGTAATAAGAACTGTCAAATATACTTTGAGTAAAGAATCTAGTAGATATAAAACACCAAGTAAAACATTAGCTATGTGTGCCTACCTGTATGAAATGAAATAAAATTGTTTATTCTGTAAATATTACTGTATTCTAGAACTTACTGTAAATATTACTGTATTCTAAAATACTGTCAAACTTAAATAACTAAAAAAACAAGTATGTATTAATTATTGAGCAGGTATCGTGATTTACTTGCATTTGAAAGCGTAATAAGTTAATAACAGATTTAAAAGTCACTAAAATCATACATTTATGTATATCTGCTTAAGAAGCTGACAACAGCTAAGGTCATCGGACTGCATAGAAAAGAAAGAGAAGTGCGATGACACAACGCTGGTAATTGATTGCAAAATATGAGGCGATTATCTATTTACAAAAAAACTATTAATTGCATACAAAAATTAAAACACTATTATGCTAATATGTTGCTTGTAGAATAATCTGACAAAAAAACCGTATGATTGCATGCATATTAGTAGATATGGTTTTTAATCGTTAAAATAAATTTTTAGAGGTATTTTCGTGATTTTTTTCTATCGTATTAAATTTGTTGTATTATGTTTTCAACACACTATCTACCTAGCATATATCCTAAAGAATTTCATATATTTTTCTAGTTTTGTGTACTGTAGTGGATCATATACTTTTAGGCATTATAAAACTTGCGTTTAGCTCCTGTAGTCCCCTTAAGAGCTGCTAACCATGTGAGAAACAACAATAGCACATAAAGTTTCATAATAATCAAAGGACAATAACCGTTAGCAAGTACCAGGATAATCCCACGGTTAAGGCCGTCAGTCATGACATTAAACAATGAGGCGGCGGCGGCGTACCTATGAGTCACTGGTCGCTTCACTGTAGATAATTGTAAAGGCTCCTACATACTGGCGCGACTTGTCGCGCGACGCGTCGCGACACAAAGGCACCGCTTGTAGCGCTACACGCGGTGCCTTTGTGTCGCGTCGCGTCGCGCGACAAGTCGCGCCAGTATGTAGGAGCCTTAATGCGCTGGTATTACCCGGGATAGAAGGGACAGTCCAAACTCGGAGAGCGGAAATAGTGGGTGCTATTTATTTCTGTTGTCAATTGATAAATTATTTGTATTATGAACTGTGTAATCTATAACAAGCTGACTATAGGTACGTATGAGAGAAAATGGGAGAAGGCGCTGACTCCTGTTACATACAGGTTTTTATCTAGTTTGGGATTCAGAGGCTTCATAAGTTTCTGTAACCTCATATTATGTCAATAAAGATTATTTATTTATTTATATATACCTACTTTATCGTACACCACAAAAATACATAACAAAAAATGCTATCTCTTCCAGGTCCAACCAACCCTTGGTTAAAGTTTTGAAAAACTGTTTCGAAATTATAGTATACTTTTGACAATCTTAAATTATTATTATTTTAGTTAAACAAAAAAACATATTCTGTCAACAACAATAAATCTTAAAGTTACAACTTATAAGAGACCATTTCAGTATTCAGTGTTACGTTTTTTTACTCTTTTAAAACATTAATAATTAACTTCTTAAAGTTTTCATCAGCATCCATATTATGAACATAAAAAATCCCTAAGAAACTTAAGCTAAATCTAGTCTTCTTAAAAGTTAAGAAAAAATCTCAAGTCGCGCTACCGCCCAGCGGCGACCAAAAGCCAGAAAAATTCAAACCCGGACTACAAATGAAACCCCGCTCGGACGCTCCCCGGACGCACGCCTTCTAAACTAGGACAAATCCGGGGAAACCCGGACGGATGGCAACCCTACTTCCAGGCAACCAAGATTATATTATTATTAGGATTTCATGTCAGGAAAAAAAATAATTGAACAAATAATCGAAATGTATTACACAACTGATACCGAACCACCAAAAAAAAATTGCGCATTGGTTAATTTTTTTTCCTGTATGTAATTTATATCAGTTACTATAGCGTGCCATTAACCTACACAGTTTGTCTATAAAAGATCGCTTTTAGCGAAAATCCCGCCCCTTGTGTTCACCTTATGTAAAATTTCTACATTTATATCTGTTATTCGTATGCTGTTCATAATAAAGAGTATTCTATTCTATTCTATTCTATTCTATTCTATTCTATTGCTATTGTTACTTCAATAATCGAGAGGATAGCGATAGAGGAGCTCGTGGCTAACCAATTTGGATCTTTGAACATTGGCAGCTTGTTGAGTTCATTGTATTCTATTTAAAATCACATGGTTTGAAAATATTTGTTTACCAACTCTATTTGGGTTTTCAAACCATTAGGATTTTTTATACGATCTCTAAAAATATCTCGTTTCACACATAAACACGTTGAATTAATTAGCAGTTTAATTTTACCAATTTATTTGTTAAATAACACCGGAGGGGCTTGTGGCTAAATAATAACAGCCGCACGGGTCAATCGATCAGGTTAAGCTACACTTGCTGGGGTTGGTCAGTGGATGGGTGACCATCTTTACATACCGAGACTACTCCGTGCCTCGGAAAGCACGTTAAGCCATTGGTTCTGGCTGCCATTCGTGGATCTTTGACAGTCGTTCCGGGTCGTCAGAAGCCCGAAATTCTAACAACCAGTCTTACCAAGGGGTATATATTACCCAGGTACTTGTGTGCTCGTAAGATACCAGGGTATTCAGCTGCATCCGGTTCACTGGAAGCTCACCCCACCCATAGTTGGGAAAAGGCTTGGCAGATGATGATGTAACTGCGAAAATCCTTGTAGTTGCTGTAATTAAAGCTTGACGAAATCCACATGAACCTAACACTGAGCACGCTCGTAACATGACTTTATGCATGACGACTCGAACAGTAATTCTGTGAACAATAGTGCCGATTCCCTTGTTCACAAACTAAACTAAATTTAAGTTCAGTGCATCTTTTTCTATCTGTTTCATTAAGAAAAGGACAGAAGATAAATGTTAGTTTAGTCCTGTCAAATTAATCAGCGCTTGACGTAAATTGACGTAATTTTAGTAGGCAAGTTTTTAATCTTGTCTAAACTTGTATGGTAGTAGTGACAGGCGGTGATTAATTTGACAGGACTAAACTAAAATTTAGTTTAGTTTGTGAACAAGGGAATCGGCACCATTATCAATTTTAAACATTTGTCTTATCAGTAACTTATTGATATTATAATTATTTATTATTGACATTGGCGCCGATTCCCTTGTTCACAAACTAAACTAAATTTAAGTTCAGTGCATCTTTTTTTTTCTATTTCATTAAGAAGAGGACAGAAGAAATTTTAGTTTAGTCCTGTCAAATTAATTACCGCCTGTCACTACTCTATACAAATTTAGACGTGATTAAAAACTTAGAGAAACTATAACAACAACAATTGTAACATCTTGTAACACGTAACACACTGTTGTAACCTGTTCCCAAATAAAGACTATTGATTGATTGATTGAGCCCTGATTTAGGCTCAATCAATCAGTCAATCGTCTTTATTTCACTTCAGTTTACAGTTCAATTCACATTTCAGATCACAGCTGGACATAGGACGCCTTTTTATTAATCCCCTCATTTATTTGCCATTGTTCTACATCCTTCTTAGAATATATGTATACAGGGTGTCCAAGAACCTGGCGTCCAACTGGATTCCCACGATGCCCCAAGTTCTAACAGTACTCAGAAAAATATTTTAAAAAATCCACCCCATGTACTTACAGAATTATACTGATTTCAAAAAAAAAAGGGGAAATGAGCACCCTGTGACATACTTTTGAATGCTGTGACTGCTAATGCTGATAATTTCGATATTTCTTGGAGGTTTTGTAATCTAGGGTATTGCTGTGTCTAAATAGAATGTAAAAATAAAGTACTTATTGTACCATTTTAAAATAAAATATTATTTTAACTAAAGGTGATATGGAAAACTATTGAATTTCGCAACTTTGACCGACTGTAGTGTAAAAAAAATGTACCAAAATAGTATGGCAAGTGACGTCAAATTTTGACGCGTTTATTCCTCTTTTTAAAAAGGTATAATACTTACACATTAATTTGAAAAAAAAAATTTTTCATAATATTTTGAAATCAGAGTACTGTTAGAACTTGGGGCATCGTGGGAATCCAGTTGGACGCCAGGTTCTTGGACACCCTGTATATCAATTTACGCCACGGGACACTGCTCGCTAAACAAACATTTCCACACAATATTCACAACAGTCCTCTGTGCAGAGCATTCATCAGATTCGTATTGACTTAAACCCACCCGTGTCCCTTCCGTTGCCTGTGTTGCCAAGGGCCTTGGTAAGCTTTTCGGACTTTCTTGCGACCCCGACAGGCATCGGCCGTAGTGGACCCCTACACTTGTGCTGACATCTCTTTGAGGCGCGCGTGGAACACAACGCGCCTTCGACCCCGGCCTGGTATTCATGGGAGCTGAGGAATGCGACGCGCATGTGCTCCTTGAATGCACAGGCGTCAGCCAAATTAGAACAGAAACCCTCGGATCACCCAGATATTTTGCTGACGTTTTTAAAAGACTAGGAGCCCAAATCTGCTTCTGGAGGGAGATGGGGTGGTTAGAATGACCATCGTTCGCCGCTATGGCCCATTTATAATGGCCCACTTGAAGAACTAAGTGCGAACTAAACGAATCCCAATAACATAGAACATCAATTTAAGTTCCTAGTGTTAATTTTTAACTGTGAAAGGTGACTCAGACGTTTAAACTGTAGACAGAAACGGTTCAACGTGCAAAAACAAGTTTTAAAAAAATTTAAAAATCTGCATATCACTTTTACAAACAAATCACCGTGACTTGTTATTTTGTTTGGATTAGCATTAGATGAAGTATTAAAGCCCACTTATGTACTAATATCATGAATTCATGACTGTTAGCAAGTCTGCTGAAGTTGCTAAAGTTATACAGTATGTATTTTACTAAAAGTTTTGTGCGAATATTTTATAAAGAGACGGTTAGGTCCCAATATTCAGAGGTGGACGCTTAGAGGCTGCAAAAGTACTGCGAAGGTTTTCATTTCGGCACGTGTTTCTTTCTATAGATCTCTTTTGCCTATCTTTTGCTCTCTTGTTGGAGAAGTCAAATTACAGTTTCTCTAGGGATGATTTTGTTCTCAAATTAAAATTTATATATTTGCCAAAATTTAGTTTTAAAACGTTTGATCTTAAAACAATAATGACCCCTTTATGCAAATATTTAATTTTATCTTGGTAGAATGCTATTATTATTTATTTTTATTTTTTTTACCGGTCAAGTGACTGTTGGACCGCGCATAATGAAGGGTTCCGTAGTTGGAATCAATTTATCCCAAAAACAAACTTGACATTGTAGTTGAAAAAAATGTTCTCCCATACACATCTCGCTCAATTCTCCAACTGCAAATGTAAGTTTGTTACCGCAAAAAAGTATTTTTTTATGTTTGTGCAAATTTTCCTTTTTTCCTTGTGCTGTGAGACCTTGCTTCTTTCCAAATTGTATGTTTCTAGGTCAATGCGAAGCTATATGCGCTATATGTTTTGATTTATTTGTGAGTGTCAGAATATGTCGCATAAATGACCGTATTTTTTTATTACGTCGACTTAGAAGCTTGATTTTTTTGAGCTCCTAGGTTGTGTAGACCTACGTATTTGATATTTATTTCATCTTAATAACTCTACACGTTCCTGAGAAAAAGGGTCTTGACAGACTGACAGACAGACGGACAACGAAGTGATCCTATAAGGGATCTGTTTTTTCTTTTTGAGGTACGAAACCCTAAAAATACGGGAACAACAAATAATAGCTCATGGATTAGGATTTTAAAGGAACAAATTAATAAATTTCTCATGCTGAAACAAAGGCTTAGTTCAGCAGCTGATGCTAATATTTGACCCAATTGTAACTGATTTACTTTTAAGCATAAGTGTATGTAGCAAAAACAGATTGTGTAACATGTTTATTCATTTTGGTCTAATAAAATAAAAAATATTATGAATACATGTCAAAGTTATACCTATGTCAGTTCAAGAGATACTGTTGTAATTTTGCAAAACGTGAAAATTTTCTCGTTTCTATGCAAATATAGTACTTACTAATTCCATGTTTCTATGACTCATCTCTGTTTCTGTCTCTTAAGATACAGGTTTACCTAGTTTAAGGGTTATAATATTCATATTCATTTATTTGCGTTCCACAAGGTAAAACAAGATGTTAACAAAAGGCAAAAGGCTCAATGGTGCCGATTCCCTTGTTCACAAACTAAACTAAATTTAAGTTCAGTGCATCTTTTTCTTTCTATTTCATTAAGAAAAGGACAGAAGATAAATTTTAGTTTAGTCCTGTCAAATTAATCAGGGCTTAACGAAAATTGACGTAATTTTGGTAGGCAAGTTTTTAATCGCGTCTAAACTTGTATGGAGTAGTGACAGGCGCTGATTAATTTGACAGGACTAAACTAAAATTTATCTTCTGTCTTCTTAATGAAATACAAAGAAAAAGATGCACTGAACTTAAATTTAGTTTAGTTTGTGAACAAGGGAATCGGTACCATTACTTGAGTACAGATTTTAACATAGAACTAAATGTATACAATGTACAGCATTTCATAGTGAATCACCTAGGTTCCCATCTGTATTTTGATGGCAAATAAATTTATTATTTATTTTTATTTTATTTTTATCTTGTCTATACCAGACAGAACACTAAATAAATCGTATAAACGTCGGGATGCGTCATATAAAAATTATTTTTGTATAATTATAAATGTCGAACGCCATCAGTAACAATAATCAATTCATATTTTTTTTATAAAAACACGCAATCACTGGCATAAATTCCTCGAAACATTTAGCTTTTTGACATTTGGATGCCTTATAAAAACAAACAATTTTATATAAATAAAATTAATAGCCGCCGTCCGCGCCATCGGCATCGCGCCACAAGTTTTGACGTCAACTGGCCTGTTTTTTTTTACTAGTTTAATCACCTCATGCAAAAAGTTTTGACTACATTTTTATTAAATAAAAAAGCAATCAATAATTTATGTATCCTTTGGAAGCATACATTTTATCAGATACCTAACCTTATTTGTGTACCTAATAATAAAATACTAGAATGACGTTAAAGAGGTTATCTTTAACGTCATTCTAGTATTGTATTATTATCTTCATTGCTAGAAACGATATTTTTAGTAGTACTTTAAAATAATACGAATTATAGGGCCGTTGGACAGTCTGTTTTATCAAGTTTTGTATGTTTATTAGAAAAAAAGAAAGAAAATACGTTCTTATAACTAGTTTAGGTATAGGTAAATAGTGCCAGCCATTCCCTAGAACTGTTCCGCTGTCCGTATTCCAAGGTAACACACGTTAAGAATTAATTATTATCTCTCAGTACTACTCAGTAGTAAATATCCTCATACATTTTCCGCTTCTGTGCGCTAGTTCGCAGTAATTCTAATTATACAATGATTCGTGTATTTCTGGCCGAACGTTACTCGCACCCTAATTTTACTCAGTAAACAATAGGTACCTACATGATAAATATACAATCTTAATCAATATTATTGTATCAAATTAAAAATATAAATTCATAAACAATTTCACTAATTTATTATAACTCTTATTGGTATTTCTATAATTTGCATGCTAGCTTATTTAATTATGTATCTTATGGGAGAAATAAAAATATTATTATTATTATTTTTGTTTCTATATTTGTTTTCCTCGGTCTAGCCGGGTAGAACTGATGGCACGGGCCTAAGTCAAGTGTCCAGCATTGGGGTAAAGTGTGGGATTAATATTATAAGTAGACTGCATAGTAGACAAACCTATATTTGAGTAAGAGTATTTGTGCAAGTTGTCCCGCTCACACTTAAGAAATTTTCTAACTAAGCCTGCATGTGTTAAGAATCACTGCCTTCTGCAGCAGGTGGTAGGTGGTAGATGGCAGGTTAAGGGAACTAAGGGACTTATGAAGCTGTTTAGGTAAATTGTAGAATAATAATAAATATTATTATTATTTCGTTTATTATTTTTTTTTACATAAAAAATATATTTTTAAATATTTCTTGAAAAAGGTAAACATTTAAAAATATAAAAAATAGTGGTCCGCCGGTGTCGGGAGCAGGGTCCAAGCTACCGGTGGTTAGGGCTCCAGAGACAGGAACCTCCTCACAATGCGGGCCGTATCGAGGAGTACTGCCTTCTGAATCAGGCCCTTGACCCAGCCGCCTAACGAGACCCTCAAGAGATGTTGGCCGAGGCTTTATTATTATTATTATTATTAAAATTAAATTAGCTAGCGCAACTGTGATGGATATCGTTATCTAAACACAAAAAAAAAACAAAGAAAATGTTTTATTTTTTATTGTGTGACTTTTATTTTCTCTTCTACTCTTACACACGGTGTCTACATCTCTTTATCTTTTTCCTATCGCAGGTGTGCTGAAAAAGATTTCTTTAGAAATAAACATCACTTTGGACGTATTTTTCTGTTCCTTTCTTCTTGTCTGTTTATCTGGTTATACAAATATAAGTACTTATAATATTATAATGAGAAAACATTTGAATTTTTGTTTGTAATGGAAAAACTCAATAACTACTTACCTGATTTTAAACATTCTTTCACCTATAGAAAGCTACATTATCAGCGAGTAAGATGGGCTGTATTTTTTTTTATGAAGATCCCTACTAAAATTACAATAATGTAACCCAAGGTATGAAAAAATTGCCTATAAAAGTCATTATCTGGCGTGCGCTGCGAAAACTATTAATGATACATAAAATAATGTACTACACGTTTATAGTACTCCTCATTACCCACAAAAAAGTCCACGAGGATAACATAGTTAAGTCACAATAACCGTTTTTTGTTCAAATTAGTTAATCAAAACACGGGTAGAATCGAAAGACGTCGATGACATTCGTATCATGATACCCAACTAAAAAGTTCTATAATCAAGGTTAATTATTTATCTACATGTATCTCTTTAAATTATTCAAATCAGTATTTTCGTTTAGAAGTTACGACGGGTATAAAATGCTAAAAGTGCTTGTCCACATCACTTGTGGAACGGTGCATTGACGTGACGTGCTAATGCACGGTACGGTAACGTCGCCGCTGAACGACGCGTCGGACGTCGTCAGAAGCGGTACGGTAGCGGTAGTGGCGATCGCTTCGCGGGAAGGTACTGAAAGGATTACCGAGGCCCCTGGCAACACAGGCAACGAAAGGAATACGGGTGGGTTTTAGTCAGTAAGAGTCGCCGTTCCTTGTGAGCGAACAGCCCTACGCTTAATCTATTGGTTACCTACACATTTCATTTTTTGTGGATTTTTTGTGGTTTTTTGGGGTTTTACTACTTTTAATCCCGGTAGGTCCCCGTGGGATATTTTCCGACATCCACACGGGCGAAGCTGCGGCCAAAAACTAGTATAAATGGTTAAATAAATAAATATAAATAAGATTGCAACCTTATCATTCTCCTGCCCTTATTCCAATTTATTTGTGTTCGCCGCAACATGTCCCTTTCTTCCATACTCCTCTATTAGTCGTCATCTCGGTAGTCACCTCCTTTCTAGCAATATCATCTTTCACACAGTCCATCCATCGTTTCTTTGGTATTCCCCTAATCTTATAGCCATCAACATTCATACTCAAGACTTTCCTCACGACACTTTCCTCATTCTTCCGCATCATATATCAATAAGATTGCGTCCTATGTTATTTAATTTAGAGTGACCTACCGAGTATTATTGCTTTTGATTGTCGAAATTCGAGAGTGCAGTGCATGTGTATTATCATATGACAGATGTATTCTAGTTACTAAATACGGATAATAATATGAAGTGCTAACTCTTCATATTATTCAATTAAGACAACCTAATTATAACGCCCGACATAATCCATATCCACCCACGTGCACGCTGACCACGTTTTGATTAAAGTCTGATCAATTCAGCACGTGCCTACTCCAGCACATCACTGCACAATGTTGCTAATCCTTTTCCCAAATAGATAGCTTAGCACGTTGAAACTATTGATAGTCTGATGATATTTAGGAACCTAACATCCGCGTAATGTTTTTACATAATTAATTATTTGCAGTCTTTTTTTTTTTTTTTTTTTAGGGTGGGAAATCATCAAATAACTTCTCCCGCTCTGGGCGGAGCGGGAGGGTGTGTCAGACTCTTACTGACTAAAACCCACCCGTATTCCTTCCTGTTGCCTGTGTTGCGGGGGCCTCGGTGACCCATAAGTACCTTCCCGCGACCCCGGCAGGCATCGGCCCTAGTGGACCCCTATTTTTGTGCTGACGACATCTCTTTGAGGCGCGCGTGGAATACGACGCGCCGTCGACCCGGGCCTGGTCCTTACCGGACGGTGAGCTACCCATTGCTCACCGTCCGCAAGCCCGCGCCTACGGTGGCCGGAAATCCGCCCGGGATTCCCGACGCCCTGGGCGTCTCCTGCGGCGGCTAGGGGCGAGAGGGCGCGAAACTTGCCTTTCCCTCAACCGTCCCGCCTCCTCCTTTGCGAGCATTACTGCTTCGCAGAAGGAGGTGACGGCTGCCCATGCCCTCTCGCTCCGTACCATGGCCTGAACCAGGGCCGGACGCGAGAGGTCTCTGCCGCCGATCGCCTCCACGAGGACACGGCGGTGCTCTGCCCAAGCCGGGCAGACCTCCACCGTATGCTCCACCGTGTCCTCCAGGTGATCCACACAGTGGTGACACCCGGACGTTTCCTCCCGCCTTATCCGACACAGGAACCTCCCGAAGCTGCCGTGTCCGGTGAGGACCTGCGTCACGCGGAAGGTGAGGACGCCGTGGCGCCTCTCCAGCCACTCCTCAAAGAGGGGACTTATCGCCGCAATCGTGGCGTGCCCAGCACTGGGTTGCAACAACCGTACTTTCCATGACGCCATGAGATCCCGCCGGAGCTCCGTCCGCTGTGCCGCGATTTCTCGCGGCAGCGGGCTTACGCCCCGGCGTTTCGCCTCCTCGCGCCACTCCCATACGTGCGCGAGAATTATTTGCAGTCTAACCTCTGAATTTTAATTTCGCCAGTTATGTTAAAGACGCTGACAACACCTAAACCACGGTCACTGTCACATTGCATAGCAAAGAAAGAGAAACGCGATGACACAACGCTTGTAATTTACTGCAAAATATGAAGCAATTATCTATATACTCAAAATTGAGTTGAGTAATCGAAAATAAAAAACAACCAAGTTCTGCATTCAGATAAGACGTTCTTGTTATTAATTAAATACGTAACGTATGTTGATATTTCATGCAGGTATTTTGCATTAGAACTCAAGGCAAGAGGTTAGTTTAATTTTAGTTTGTATCTAGATTTTTTTATCAAAACGTGTTTTGGTAATAACCAAGTTCTGGAAAATATGTTCAAAATTAACATATATTTTTTCCACTACCACAAACTATTTGATTTGGCATTTTTTTTTCTTAAGAGAAGCCTATTTTAGTCAATTTGATCTTGTCAGTGCCTTAAGTGCGAAAATTTTGCCTTCCAAGTCATTGAAAATATTATATCTTATTTTTAATTTAGCTTTTAATACATTTATTGTAAGCGACCACTCGCCCGTCGCCGGCCGTCGCTTACAATGGGCCTTATTAAAAGGCTGAATGTCACTCAAAGTGCAATGGAGAGGGCTATGCTTGGAGTTTCCCTACGTGATCGAATCAGAAACGAAGAGATCCGCAGGCGAACCAAGGTTACCGACATAGCCCGAAGAATTGCCAAACTTAACTGGCAGTGGGCAGGGCACATTGCTCGTAGAACAGATGGCTGATGGGGCCGAAAAGTTCTGAAGTGGCCACCGCGTACCGGAAGACGTAGCGTTGGAAGGCTTCTTACAAGGTGGACCGATGACCTTGTGAAGGCCGCAGGAATCCGCTGGATGCGGGAAGCACAAAACCGGTCGAAGTGGCGGTGCTTGGGGGAGGCCTATGTCCAGCAGTGGACGTCTTTCGGCTGAAATGATGATGATGATGATGGCATTTATTATTGTCTTCTTTTTACCGTGACTGATACAGCTATAGCTATATGTAAGCGGGCACGCCTTTTATGCTTGGAGGCTTTTATTTGGGCATTAAGTTCTGTTTACGTTTTATCTCTGCTTGAGAATTAATAGTTTTCGGTGTTTTCCTTTTATTATTTTTTTTGTTGGTATAGTGGTGTGCTAGCTGACGTATGGCTAATATTTTAAGGTTTTATGTTGCACGTAAGTAAATTGTTTTGCATACTGTTGTATAGAATCCATTTTTTTTTCCCTCTAACTGAACAGACAGGTGTGCTGCTGGGGAGTTTGTTGACCACTTTTTCTTCCCAGCTAAAGCACTAGGAAGTGGTGAAGGGTGGGCGTTTTGGGGGACTGTCTTATGTAATTTTGACGTTCGAAAAGTGCTGATTCTCAGCCTAGTTTGAATAAATGACTTTTGATTTTGATTTTGATTGATTTTAAATGTTTGATGTAAATTGTTGGCCTGAATCACAGGTTTTCATAACCCTAGATCGAGTAGATCGGGCAGGGGGTAACCATCACCTCTTATAGCAGTATTACTTTAATATTACTTCAGCGTGAGAAAGAGATGGAGCTATAAGTCCTGTATAGCTCCATCACTTTCCCACTGTGAGGTAATATTATAATAATACTGCTATAAGAGGTGATGGTTACCCCCCAGGTCTACATTACAGTTAGAATACAATTTTCCTCGGTTGTAATTAATGTAAATCATAATTTTACTACTTTATACCTGAATAAATTTTATTTATTTTTTATTAATTTAAAAGGCTATTACGTGGGACTTAAGACGCTGACAACACCTAAACCGCGGTCACTGTCAGATTGCATAGAAAAGAAAGAGAAGCGCGACGACAAAACGCTTGTAATTTATTGCAAAATATGAAGTAATTATCTATTTACTCAGAATTGAGTTGAGTAATCGAAAATAAAAAACAACCAAGTTCTGCATTAGAATAAGACGTACTTGTTATTAATTAAATACGTAATTTATGTTGATATTTAATACAGATATTTTGGATTAGAACTCAAGATAAGAGGTTAGTTTAACGTTAGTTTGTATCGAGATTTTTCTTTAAAAACGTGTTTTGGTAACAACCAAGTTCTGGGAAATATGTTCAAAATTAACATATATTTTTTCCGCTACCACAAACTATACAGATTTGTCATTTTTTTTTTCTTAAGAGAGGCCTATTTTGGTCAATTGGGTCTTGTCAGCGCCTTAAGGCTCGTGCAGACTGTCGCGATATCGCGGGCGCGACAAGCGCGAAACTTTCGATGAACTTTTGATAGAAATTGTGCTACTAGTATCGCGTCGCGCCTGTCTGCGGGATGCCTTTAAACATAACAGGCGAAATGTGGTAAAAATACTATAGATAATAATAACCTCTGTTTTGACTCTCATACTGTCTCTGTAATTTTAAGTTAATTATATGTATTGTAGCGACAAATAGACTTTTAAGAATAACTTAAATGTCGAAAGGTTAAGACTGCGAATAATTAATTATGTAAACGCGTTACATTACTCGAATGTCCTTCCTCGAGTTCCTAAATATCATCAGACTCTCCCCGAAACCGGACATAAATACCTTCGGGAATTACAAGTGCTTTCGAGTATTCTAAATTTCATTCAACAAAGCCATATTTACATGTACCTATCCACCAGTCGTCTCCGTCCTTCAGAGTAATACGTTACGTCACAAATACGCGTTGCAAGCCTGGTTTCATTCATACGTTTCACTTTCATTCGGCAGCTCCGGGTATGGCTCGGAGGTCATCGGTCCGCCATCGAATACTGGCGATGTTGCACGATCTACTACGACAAGACATAATTTGTCGTATCTTTCTATGAAAGCCTTGACCAGGCCCGTGACATGTGTCGTGTTCTAGTGCAGCAGTCTTACAGATGTGAATACTTCGTGACTAGACACAGACTATAGACGATCCGACTTTGTGTTAGCTATTGCGGAAGGCTAGCTCCGGTTTTGTAATAGACGCGTCTTGAATTTCGAATTACGAATGCGATTTTGTAAACAAGCCTTGCCTTGTTTTGTATTATATGCCAGGATGTAGTTGATTATTTGTTTGATTTTGGAACACCGGGTTTAATAAGTAATTCAATTGTTTCATTATTCTTCCTTGAGGTAAATGTTGTGCGATTGGAGAGGTCAATAAACTGCTATACGTTGATGATGAGCGTCCTCCTCTGTTGCTATGGTGCTACATATGTGAATCCACTTTTTGATTTGTCCTATAAATGCGACACCAAAACTAATAAAAACCATCCAAGTTCGATGTAGTTCTAAACAATAATCAGCTAGAAAAAGATGTTATTGTTTTATTCTTTATATTCTTTTTTTTTAATTATGGTAAGAAAACATTATCTGTCTCCTTAAGGCGCTGACAAGACCCAATTGACCAAAATAGGCTTCTCTTAAGAAAGAAAATTGCCAAATCTGTATAGTTTGTGGTAACGGAAAAAATATATGTTAATTTTGAACATATTTCCCAGAACTTGGTTGTCACCAAAACACGTTTTGAAAAAAAAATCTCGATACAAACTAACGTTAAACTAACCTCTTACCTTGAGTTCTAATCCAAAATATCTGTAATAAATATCAACATACATTACGTATTTAATTAATAACAAGTACGTCTTATTCTAATGCAGAACTTGGTTGTTTTTTATTTTCGATTACTCAACTCAATTCTGAGTAAATAGATAATTACTTCATATTTTGCAATAAATTACAAGCGTTTTGTCGTCGCGCTTCTCTTTCTTTTCTATGCAATCTGACAGTGACCGCGGTTTAGGTGTTGTCAGCGTCTTAAACATATTTTTTTATTTTCTTTATTCTGTACACTTGCTTATGTTCTTAACACTTGTTTCATGATTATTATTGAATATACGTATTTTATGGATAATTTTAATATGTCTTGTGTATGTATGTATCTATTGTATTTAAGCAAATGGTACACCACAGACTACCTGCAGTATTGATATGTCTGATATTCATTTTGATATCGTTACTAAGTTAATTAATGAAATATACAAACTTTTTAAAAAGAAAAAAATTGATTCTTGGCGTAACTTTTGCTTATCAATTTCACCGAATACTCACCCTACGATTGTCTGGCGCAACATTCGTAGATTTAGGTCCATTAATAACAACTCTTCTCATATTCCTGTTTCTTTAGCCAGTGAATTTTTGGATAAATTAGCTCCGCCTTGGGTTCCTGAGGCTATTTGTACTAATAATAGCCTGTCTCGCGTATCCGATAACCAAGACACTCATACGACGCTAGATCTTCCATTCACTCTCACTGAATTAAAGGTTGTTATTCATAAGACTAATGATTCTGCACCAGGCATGGATGGCATCCCGTATTTCTTTTTTTCCAATTTAAATGATGACGTCCTCAGCTATTATTTAGAACTTATTAATTCTATTCTGTATACAGGGAACGTCCCTGTTGAATGGAAACGTCAAAAGGTGTTGCTATCTCTCCTTTCCCCCAAATCCATCCAAAGGTTGTCTTTAAACGATCGCTTTTAGCGATAAGACCGCCCATTGCCCTATGTAAAATTTCTACATTTGTATCTGTAATTTTTATGGTGTAGATAATAAAGAATATTCTATTCTATTATATTCAGTGACTCATAAATTCATGTATTATGTGCAAAGTCAGCTTCGATTATCAAAAGCCTCGAAAAGTTCTGATGATTCTTTCACAAACAAAACTCTCCAATAACACAGCGTTCTAGAAATCCTATACCTTTTCAATTGAAAACACATTTTAGATAAACAACCTACGCAAACAAAAATTTAATTGTGTAGAAAAAGTACGCGACTGATATTCTATCAGCAATTTACCTAGAAACGTGTAATTGTTTCATTCAATTAACATCAGCGGTTTGGGAGCGAAGTGTCAGGTTCTCGGATTTCCCGGTGCTATCTGCTTTATAGTGAATCCGTTATCTCCGGTGGATGGTCGTGTCCATCGCCGATGTCCCGAGCTAGCACCGCGTCCGCCTGATTGCTCGTCGCCTACTGTTCGGATTGAATTACATGATCCACCCACTTCAGTGTAAAGTCCATCATTCCTGTTGTTGTTTGTTGATTAATGTTGGGTTTACTCTAGACTTGGGTAGACTTGGGTCCACTAGGGCCGATGGCTGCCGGGGTCGCGGGAATGGTAACACAGGCAATGGAAGGAACACGGATGGGTTTTAGTCAGTAAGAGTGATACACCCTCCCGCTCCGCCCAGAGCGGGAGAAGTTATTTGATAATTACCCAGCCAAAAAAAAAAAAACTGGTAGATGTTTTAGAACTCTACTTATAATAATATATCTTTATTTTTCTCTTCACAAAAGATCACATATTTATAAACATAGAGACAAGAATTATAGCGTTAAAAATGGGATACCCTATGTGACGGATCACCAGGCTCATAATTCTCCTTCCCCTTATTCCAATTTGTTTGTGGTCGGCGCAACAAGTCCCTTTCTTCCATACTTCTCTATTAGTTGTCATCTCGGTAGTCATCCCCTTTCTAGCCATATCATCTCTCACACAGTCCATCCATCGTTTATTTGGTCTTGCCCTACTCTTATAGCTATCGACATTCATACTCAAGACTTTCCTCGCGACATTTTCCTCATTCCTCCGCATCACATGCCCATACCATGACAACCGATTTCCGCACAACTTTTCAGTCACCGGTGTCACTTTCAGACTTCCTCTTATGTACTCATTTCTTATTCTATCCATTCGTGTCACACCACACATCCCACTTAGCATTCTCATCTCAGCTACATGCAATTGCCTTTGATTCATCCCTTTTGTGGCCCAACATTCTGATCCATACAAGACAGCAGGTCTTACCATTGTTTTATATATCTTCCCCCTAAGTTTAAGGGGAATGCGGGAGTCGCAGATTGTTCCCGTGACCTGCTGCCATTTCATCTATCCACTGTTAACTCTATGCTTAACCGTCCGATCTACTTCGCCATCGCTTTGCACGAGTGAACCGTGATACCGAAAGTCAGAACAGACTGGAAGAAGCTCGCCATCAAGAACTGGAGAGACCACCGAAATTTCAGATTCAATTTAGGTTCTGCTGATGTCCAAGCCAATATTCTTCAACTTCTGTGGTCTCAGGTCCATCTTCACCGACAAGAACAATGTCATCGGCGAACATCATGCACCAGGGTGCCTCTTCCTGTATGTCCGACGTCAGAACGTCCATAATCAACAGGAAGAGGTAAGGACTTAATGCCGACCCTTGGTGTAAGCCTACAGCCACACTGAACCCTTCGGTATTGCCAGCAGCCGACCGGACGTAATTACAAGATTGGTTCTCATCCCGATTTATACCAATCATGTAGAATGTGTATAGAGACATTCCTTACCAATGTACTCCAGTTTTAGGGTTCTGTACCTCAAAAGGAAAAACCGGAACGCTTATAGGATCACTCGTGTGTCTGTCTGTTAGAACAGCCAATTAGCTCCGAATCTACTGGACCGATTTAGTTATAAATTTGGTACACATATGAGTTTCTGTGGCCCAAATACGGACGTGTAACGTAATTAAGTGAATTTTGAATATGGAGTCACTTATGAGGGCAAATTAAAAAGTTTTGCAAAGTGTACCGTACCGCGTGACGTATCAAATGAATGGGATTGTTATAAGAATTTCAGATATAAATATATTATTTAAATTTTAAAATGAATACTTAAAAGTTATTTAAGAAAATATATGACATTAACATCTCCGAAACTACTGAGCCTAAAATTAAAAAAAAAAAACCTGAGAGGTGTCAAGGGACGCCCGGATGGAACGAAGTTCCTTTCGATTAATTAGTGAAGGAATTGTAATAAAATTTTATTTTATTTGAAAGAAAGAAAGAAAGAAATCACTCAATACTTATTGTGCCTACAAACTTACATTTGAAGTTGGAATGTATGGGGAACTTGTTTTTCAACTACAATAATAAGTTTGTTCTTGAGATAAATTCAACCCAACTACAGAACCTTTAATTGCGCGACATGCACTTGGCCGGTTTTTCTTCTTTTCATATCGATGATACAAGAAAGAAAGAAATACATTTATTTGCGGTAAACATGACGCAAGGAAGGAACACAAATACAAAAAGGAAACAATTTGGGGGAGAATATGCGTCACGTCCACGCAAAACGGTCGCGCTCAGCATAATGCTGCGACCCTATGCGAGACAGAGCCCCAGCGCTGGTTTTCAGCGATAGCCGGCAACGTTCATCTAGATTACGTTGGCCACATTGATCGCAGTTTCAGTAGCGTTCATTACGTCCTCCAATGTGCAGGAATACGGACACTTTGGAGACCAGTGAGCCAGCTTCTGGTCAGGAGCACCACACTCGCACTGGGCGTCGGAAGGACCTTCCTACCTATTATATGCCCCATTTTCCCGGATTCTGTTTACAGCAGCCTACTTTGGGTCTTGAATTAATTGAGCTCTTTCCATGTAGACCCCTTTTTTTTTTTGGTGGGAAATCATCAAATAACTTCTCCCGCTCTGGGCGGAGCGGGAGGGTGTGTCAGACTCTTACTGACTAAAACCCACCCGTATTCCTTCCTGTTGCCTGTGTTGCCAGGTGCCTAGGTGACCGTGCGCGTGGAATACGACGCACCGTCGACCCGGGCCTGGTCCTTACCGGACGGTGAGCTACCCATTGCTCACCGTCCGCAAGCCCGCGCCTACGGTGGCTGGAAATCCGCCCGAGATTCCCGACGCACAGGGCGTCTCCTGCGGCGGCTAGGGGCGAGAGGGCGCGAAGCGTGCCTTTCCCTCAACCGTCCCGCCTCCTCCTTCGCGAGCATTACTGCTTCGCAGAAGAAGGTGACGGCTGCCCATGCCCTCTCGCTCCGTATCATGGCCTGAACCAGGGCCGGACGCGAGAGGTCTCTGCCGCCGATCGCCTCCACGAGGACACGGCGGTGCTCTGCCCAAGCTGGGCAGACCTCCACCGTATGCTCCACCGTGTCCTCCGGGATGTAGACCCCTGCAGGTTGCGTACGAGTCGTCTTCTTGCAAAACACCTTTCCAATGTGCACCAGAAAAATACCAAATCAAATAAAATCAAATTAAGTAACTAAACTTTAACGGACAGTTGTTTTTTTTCTTTTATTCTTATTTTTTTTTAAAAGGCTTTTAACAGACATATATAAAAAAAACTAAATTCTTAACCCTCTGTCACTGAGGTGCCATTTTTGTTTAAATTATGCTGAGGAATAGACTGACAGATGTATAGTTTATTTACTATATTTATTACTGTAGGGATATACACTTCTCATCAGAAAAATCGAAACACCTTGCAAGTTTATGCTTTAAAGGATTATCAGAAAAATGTGTATATATACGAATATATGTCAAATGTCGTTTAATGGTGAATAATATGAGGTTTTCAAATCATAATGTTAATGTTCTAAATTCAAATTAAATTTTCATAGGTTTCGTATTTTATTTAACAAGTCATTTTTTCCCTGTATGGAGTATGAAGGAAATTGATTAAACAACACACGTAAATGAAAAAAAAGCTAAGAAACGTTTATTTAATAACTTGTATTCCCTCCCCGAGCTCTTATCACTGCTTCCATACGGTTCTTCATCGATCGCATGAGAGTCACGATCAAATGTTGTGGCATTCCATTCCATTCCTCTTGGGTTGCATTTTGCAGCTGGCTAAGTGTTTCTGTGATCTCTTGCACGAATTCGTCTCTTTAATTCATCCCATAGATGTTCAATCGGATTCATGTCCGGGCTTCTTGCTGGCAATTCCATAATGCCAGGCAGACGTGGCCCTGACACAAAGAATAGCTCTGTCTTACCGTCGGCGCTGATTCCTCCCCAAACCTTCCACGAACCGCAACCATAGTTGACCTTTTTTTCAATGCAGAATTGTGCAAAGCGTTCTCCATGTCTTCTGTAACCTTATTCCTTCCGTCGTTACCATACAGCATAATTTTACACTCATCAGAAAAGAGGACTTTGTTCCACTGGATGTATGACCAATTAAGGTGCTCACGTGCAAAGTTAAGGCGCGCTATTCTATAGTCTGTAGTTCACTTCGGCCCATTTGCTGGCTTGTGCGGTACCAGTCCACGTTCCTTCAACCTTCTTCTAATTGTAGAGTCACTTACAGCCACCCTACGTACAACATGAAGCTGCTGCTGCAGTTGAAAAGCGATTTCGTAAAGAAGTTGTTACAATAAATCGATCATCTCGCTCAGAAGTGACCCGATTCCTGCCAGATCCTGAACGGCGCGTGAACAAACCAGTCTCCCGATAGAGTTTGTAGACTCTGTGAACAGACGACAAGCTTAGATGCAATCTTTCAGCCACAACACGCTTCCAGCAATGCCACCACTAGGGCGAATTATTCCGATCTGTCACCCCGCTTTGTCCCCTTAGGGTGACAGATAGGAAAAAAAAGTTTGATCTGTCCCCCTGTTAGCAATGAGGGGACAGTTCGAACTTTATTCACTCCTTAAGACGCTGACAACACCTAAACCGCGGTCACTGTCAAATTCCATAGAAAAGAAAGAGAAGCGCGATGACACAACGCTTGTAATTTATTGCAAAATATGAAGTAATTATCTATTTACTCAAACATGAGTTGAGTAATCGAAAATCAAAAACAACCAAGTTCTGCATTCAAATAAGACGTTCTTGTTATTAATTAAATACGTAACGTATGTTGATATTTGATACAGATATTTTGGATTAGAACTCAAAGTAAGAGGTTAGTTTAACGTTAGTTTGTATCGAGATTTTGTTTTCAAAACGTGTTTTGGTAACAACCAAGTTTTGGGAAATATGTTCAAAATTGACATATATTTTTTCTGCTACCACAAACTATACAGATTTGGCAATATGTTTTCTTAAGCGAAGCCTATTTTGGTCAATTGGGTCTTGTCAGCGCCTTAACGGTTTCATCTGTCCCCCTATCACTGACAGGGGGACAGATGAAACTTTTTATTCCTGTTTGTCCCCCACAGAATTTAATATATTAGTTCTTAAAACTAATGCCACACATACTGCAACATTACATTAAATTAAAGACTAGTGGTATAGGTAACCTAACCTAACCTAACCTAACCTCAAAACACTTGTCGATTAAAAGGCGTAGTATGAGGCCCGCTTCGCGGGCCTCTAGGGTTTAAAAAAAAATAACCTCGAAGGGGATGGCGGGGTCTGAGTTCGCTCGCTCCGCTCGCTCACTAGACCCCGCCATCCCCTTCGAACCTAACCTATCCGAGTCGGGGTGCCCCAAGTCCCGAGCTCGCTACGCTCGCTCTTGCATTCTAAATTCTCCTAGAAATTCCTAAATTCTTGCATCCTAAATTCTGTGGGGGACAAACAGGAATAAAAAGTTAAGGAGTGAATAAAGTTCGAATTGTCCCCTCGTTGCTAACAGGGGACAGATCAAACTTTTTTTTCCTATCTGTCACCCTAAGGGAACAAAGCGGGGTGACAGATCGGAATAATCTACTTGGGCGGCTTCTACGGGCGAAGTATCTATATGTTTTAGAAAAAA
The DNA here is from genome assembly GCA_905333075.3 of Atethmia centrago. Taxonomy (NCBI): domain Eukaryota; kingdom Metazoa; phylum Arthropoda; class Insecta; order Lepidoptera; family Noctuidae; genus Atethmia; species Atethmia centrago. Next base: position 22,978,575 of record HG995388.1, read on the forward strand.
AACTTTTTCAGACGTCCCAAAGTACACACATAGTATACAGAACACAGAGCAAAAAGTTTTACGATAAGCGTAAATTTTTAGTTTTCAAAGGTGAAATGTACTCCAACTCTAAACACACATTCAAACAAAATGCCAGCTATACAATTATGTGATTTTTTTAATGGAATGGAAAATCTTTTGTATTAAATTAGGACAGAAACCATAAAAACGGAAGTGTTTCGATTTTTCTGATGAGAATTGTATTTTAAAAGTTATTGTTATATTGTAAGAGTAATTGGTTTAAAGGAAGATGTAGTGACAAAAATTGAAAAGAGTATGCTTAGATGGTTTGGTCATGTTGAGAGGATGAATGAAAGGCGACTAACAAAAGGTATTTACAAGGCAGATGTGAGTGGAAATGCCAGGGGACGCCCCAGAAAGACATATAATGACCTCATTAATGATGTTCTTCAAAAAGATCAGGTGCGTAGTACTCGCAACCGGCGTGCGTGAATAACCAGTTGTATGAACGTAAACGAAGCAAAAGGAGTATGTAAGGAGCGTAGCAGGTGGTGTTCTATAGTTTCTGCTTACCCCCATGGGAAGAAGGCGTGAGTTTATGTATGTATGTATGTATTATTATAGTAATACAGAATAAAACAGAAGTTTGTAAATTTATTATTACAATACATTGTATTGCTTATGATATCAAGGAACTTTTGGCACAACCGTTATTTAATAACATCAAGAAATATTACAAAACAAAACTTGTTCAAGCTTTCTAAAGGCTTTAAACAATGGGAAAAAATAAAAATAAAAGAAAATCATTAAAGAAGTTTTGTTACAATACAGTCTCAAAATCATGTCCCAAAATATGCTGAAGAGTCATCAGTAATCTTGCTCTCACTAGATGGTCAGTTGGTTGTTGCCAGTTACATTACAATCCAGCTAAAAAATAATGATACAGATACAATCAATTATAGGGCCATCAATTGATTATTTTTAATGATTAAATTAAAAATAATCAATTACATACTCGTATTATCACTATTTAGCTGATGTGTAGACTATAGGACGCTATGAGAATAATACTATTTTTATTCTTTTTTTATTTTAATTTTTATTTATTTTGTTTTTGTTTTTTTTTTTGTTTCTGTGAGTGTTTTTTAGTTTGATTTGTGATCTTCTGTGCGAGTCCCAATAAATACTTTTCTTTCTTTCTTTCTTTTTATATGGGAATATAATAATTTTACTGACAATACGACTACACGAGCGAGGGTGAGTAGGTCGTAGGTTCGAACCCTGACAGGCGCTTTACTTTGTGTAAATTATTTCATCGCCACTGCTCTCAAAAAGGTGAAGGAAAACATCGTGACTGTGAGGAAACCGGCATGTCCTAGAACCAAAAATTCGGAGACATGTGACATCTACCAACCCGCACTGGGCCCGCGTGGTGGATTAAGGCCCGCTCCGTCTCACCGAGAGGAGGCCTGTGTCCCAGCAGTGGGAACATTATAGGCTGATTATGTATGTGTGTACACGACCCATTACTTATTACTGACCTTACGTATCACGGACACCAGACAGCTGTAACTCGACCAGTACGTACGTTCTCGTCGCAGCACTGTCGAGAAAGGGGCACTGGTGTAGGAACTTAGGAAGGTAGCGAGCGCCGTAGAACGATTTACGGAAAAATGGCGGCGTAGCAATCAAAAGTCGAAGTCGCGGTGTCTGACGGACGTAACTTCAGCGGAAGAGGGTTATTTTAAACGTTATTCATATAAGAGTCAAGTTTCAACTATTTTTCCCTCAAGAATTCTGTTACACTATGCCAAAAAACTTTGAAGCCTTTTTTTTAATAACGATAGCGGCAATTCTTTCCAACTTCTAGGGATTTTATCATGAAGCCATGTATGTAATAAACACTTGCGCATAAAGGCCTGCGCAGACGGAGGACTTTTGTCCGCGGACTATTTTGTCCGCGACGATAAAACGTATGGAAATATATGCAATAACGCACACGTAGGACAAACAGACTGTCAGGATTTCCATACGTTTTATCGTCGCGGACACATTGTCCGCGGACAGAAGTCCCTTGTCTGCGCAGGCCTTAACGGATTGTCACTTCAATTACGTACAACCACATCGATCGGCAAGACCTTTAAAACGATTTGGGTTCAACTTAACAAAAACACCAGCTTCTAGTGTATAATATTGTGTTGGTTTAATAGAGTTTTTTGATCACTGTAAGAAACAGGATCGATTGGCACCAAAAAATAGTTTTGTGAAAACTACCCATTTTCTTGCTGACTCTACATTATTTTCAAAATCTGTGAATGCAGATCTAAATGTCTCAAAAAGTTAAGGACGGTCTCCTAAGACCGTTTTCCTGTAGCTACAACGGTTAAGGTAGCTGCCGTTACTGCCCCGTCTCAAAAATCCACCCTGAATACATATAATATATTTTTAAATCTTTATATAATTTATTATAGGTGGGATTCTGCTACACAGTAGTAAACAGTAATCTGACAAAAATCTTTGCTGTTCAAGCAGCTGATGATGTCCTATAGCCCCCCTATAGCCTTCACTGAGAAAGAGAAAGTTGTGACCTACACTTTCATACAATCCCAGTTGAGCATGTGTTCCCCAAACGTTTAGACACAACAACATTGCACCTTATCTCTTATCGTATCGAGCAAAATGTGTTACGATGAGTGTTATTGATTTTTTTATATAACAATTGCGACACAGCTGAATGAGAGTAACACGACACCGCAATGATTTGAACAACCATCGACGTCACAGTGGCCTCCCACTAAATAACTGTTGTCAAAACAAATGATGATAAGTATCTGATAGTATTGTTAGTTGTTTTTAGCGAAAATAATTGAATTTGTATGGTATCTCGGCACTCTTAATAACATCTTTGTTTAAGGCGCTGACAAGAGCCAATTGACCAAAATAGGCTTCTCTTAAGAATAAAAATTTCCAAATCTGTATAGTTTGTGGTAGCGGAAAAAATATATGTTAATTTTGAACATATTTCCCAGAACTTGGTTGTTACCAAAACACGTTTTGAAAAAAATCTCGTTACAAACTAAATAAACTAACCGTCTTACCTTGAGTTCTAATCCAAAATATCTCTATTAAAAATCAACATACGTTACGTATTTAATTAATAACAAGAACGTCTTATTTGAATGCAGAACTTGGTTGTTTTTATTTTCGATTACTAAACTCAATTTTGAGTAAATAGATAATTGCTTTATATTTTGCAATAAATTACAAGCGTTGTGTCATCGCGCTTCTCATTCTTTTCTATGCAATCTGACAGTGACCGCGGTTTAGGTGATGTCAGCGTCTTAATGCTCGCGTCGCAAATATTAGGAATTTAGTACGTACCTATGTACACATAATTAGGTGCGTTTAGATCAAGGATTGATTTTGTGTTAATCTTAGTATTACCTGAGGCCAAAGAACTGAAAGAACTCGAAATTAAGACCTTAATTAAAACCAAGACATAACTCAACTTTTAAACGTGGCCGAAATCCATAGCAGTGAGGAAACAGGGAAGAAGTGTAATGAAATGTTAAACCCTTTTGAGATCGTAGGTAAGTGACGAAGCCAATGGACGTCAAACTGATGGTTCGATCTAAAAAAAGAATCGTATACCGTTCTGAACTTACGCAGCGGATCTTCACCAATAAATAAGTATTGTTGAAGACGTAAGTACTCTGGTCAAAAGTTACCTATAATTTTTATTTTTCTTAATAATACCAGTTATTTAGTAGACACAGTTTTCCTGTTAGCCAAATACGTCTTTAGTTTTTCCAAAACCTACTATTTCCTTCGTATCAAGTATGAATGCTAATACACCTCTTTGCAAGACATGATCAGAATCATTAAGGAGTCCTTCAGTACTGAGTATATATTATGTATTCTAATGAATACTAGGACCATATATATGTTGACAATACAGAGTTACGAGTATGTTGCATTCCCAGAAGCTTTGCCAATGTATGAATGAAGGTGTTTATTAATATGTTAATTTGATTGGAAGGTAAAACCCGCGGCTTCTAAAATTTCCCAGTAGACTTAGTAGAATGATTGTTTGTTAACAAATAAACGATCTGCGTCAAGTCATTGAACGAATAATTTACGTAGATTCATATTCAAGGTACTTGGAATTGATCTGAATCTGTAAAACACTTATTAGTGACAACTTCTACCCATATTTTTTGTAGAGGTCATCTATTTCTTTTCTCCATATATACTTTCCTTATTTATGGAAAAAAACTTTCCTAAGAAGTCTCACTTTCTTTCGCAATAACTTTTATTTACGCTTATTAAATGGTTCAATTCTGATCCTCCGCATCGATACATTTTTGGTCTTTTTATCCGACTGCCCCAGAAGGAGGGTAATGTTTTTCGAGAGTATGTACGTATGTATGTATGGTATGTATGTCTATTTCTTTGGCACGCTCTGTAGCCTAAACGGCTTGATGGATTTTAACATAAGAGGTGTCGTTAGATTCATCTGAATTGTGGGAGTGACATAGGCTAAATAATTTTTATATATTGCATCTGCAAATACAAAAAAAAGGAGCGAAACGATTTTTTAAAATAAATTACAACAATATTGATATCAAATAAAAGCTGGTAATGAGTCAATTCCATATTTATATATTAATAAAAAAGCTTGAAATAAAACAAATACCAAAATTCTATCATTATAATGCTTGTTTTTCTCTTTTCAGTTATGTGTTTTTGCAGTCGGGTTTTTTGTTTTTTAAATAATTTGTTTTTTTACATTGACTATTTTGGTCTTCTTACCCAACTCTAGGCTTTTAACCAGACAATGACTACTTCTTACATAGACAAGAATCCTTTTTTCCATTTCCCGATGCACCTGTGCTTAGAAAAGTTCACAGCTCTTATAATGTCCGACGTTTTCAGTTTCCAAAATGTCGATCTTTTATGAACCAATTTGGATCTTTGATCGTTGGCAGCTTGTTGAGTTCATTGTATTCTATTTTAAGTCACATGGTTTGAAAATGTTTTTGTTTACCAACTCTATTTGGGTTTTCAAACCATTAGGATTTTTATACGATCTCTAAAAATATCTCGTTTCACACATAAAAACGTTGAATTAAATTGACAGTTTAATTTTACCAATTTATTTGTAAAATAACACCGGAGGGGCTTGTGGCTAAATAATAACAGCCGCACGGGTCAATCGATCAGGTTAAGCTACACTTGCCGCGGTCAGTCCGTAGAAGGGTGACCATCTTTATACCGAGACTATTCCGTGTCTCGGAAAGCACATTAAGCCATAGGTCACGGCTGTCAATCGGGGATCTTTGACAGTCGTTACGGGTCGTCAGAAGCACGAAAGTCGCTCTATGTATAATACTGGTAGTATTATACATAGAGCAAATACATACATAGAGCTTGACGTAAATTGACGTAATTTTAGTAGGCAAGTTTTTAATCGCGTCTAAACTTGTATAGAGTAGTGACAGGCGCTGATTAATTTGACAGGACTAAACTAAAATTTATCTTCTGTCCTTTTCTTAATGAAATAGAAAGAAAAAGATGCACTGAACTTAAATTTAGTTTAGTTTGTGAACAAGGGAATCGGTGCCTGTAGCTGCTTATAAACTAGAAAAAACTACTAAAATTTAAACAAGTGAATACAGCTATAATGTATTAATCAATCTATAATGTTCCCACTGCTGCGACACAGGCCTCCTCTCTATGAGAGGGAATGGGCCATAATCCACCACGCGAACCCAGTGCGGCTTGGCAGATGTCACATGTCTTCGAATGTTTGGTTCTAGGACATGCCGGTTTGTTCACGATGTTTTCCGTCACCGTTTTGAGAGCAGTTGTGATAATATAATTAAACACAAAGTAAATCGCGTGTCTGGGTTCGAACCTAGGACCTAACTCGTAAGTGGCAGCCGTTACCACTGGGCCACCACTGCTCTAAATAATAAACACTAATATTATCTTCTATGAAATCTGGGTAACTACAGTTTTGAGCCGCTTGGGGTCGAAACGCTCGGGTCATGGGGCCCGAGTGCGCGTCTCTTTTTCAAGGAAATTTCTCGCCGACTGAGCGACACTTCACGTGACCAGAGCGCTTGCTCGTTCTTTGGCCAAAGAATTAGCATTGCTATTCAACGTGGCAAAGCTGCCATAACAGACATGATTGTTTTGCCGTTTTTATAGATAATGGCACGGAACCCTTCGTGCGCGAGTCCGACTCGCAATTAGCCGGTTTTTTGTATTTATTTGTATATTGAGTTAGTCTAGTATAAATAGTTAGAAGCGTCATATCTTGGTTATATTAGTTTCAATAATATAATAATAGAATACAATAAAAGAGTGACGCATATTACCGATACCCAGACATGTAATGGGTCCATAATGTTATTCAATGACGTTGTCTCCAGTCCCCGCGTAAACTGGACCGAAGTTTTTTTATTCGGACGTACGAGTATATCAACCTGTCAATAAAATATCTCGTAATACCGGTTCCAACGGATCTAACACACGCGTCGGATAATTATGTATACGCGTCATTCATCTGGCAGGCTGTACGTAAGTGTTGCCTTTGCCTTTATTTGGACAATTTATATTGCAATGTCCTCGTGACTCGTGACATCCACGATTTAGGTATTTGGATATCAAAATTGCGTTCGTTCCGGCAGTCTTTCGTAGATTTTGGAAAGCGAGCATTCTATCTATGGCCTCAGGAAACTAATATTAAAACTAATAGAAAATGTGATCACATTACGATAGTGGAAACAATTACAATACTGTGCGAATTAATGTGAACACGTGTTATAATTATGAAAAATTAGCACGTATTAGTTAAAACAAAGAAATTAACAAAAAATAATATAATTTAAATTAGGTTATTATGTAATATGTCCTGCCTTGGCCTTTATGACTTCTTCAACGCGTTTTGGCATAGAATCAACCAGTTTTTTACATGTTTCTAATATAATTTACTGGTCTCGAAACCACACCTGAAAACAAAATTGATTGAAGCTGTAAAGCTTCAATCACTTTTGTTTTCGTAGTACAGTCAATTTTACGAAGTCTAGCTTTTACAATCGTCCACAGATTCTCAATGGGATTAAGATCCGGTGAGTTTACTGGCCAATCAAGACATGATATTTTTTTTCTTTAAAGAATTTCATCATAACCTTCAACACGTGGCACGAAGCTGAATCTTGCTGAAAGATGTCTTGACCGTTGACATCAGCTTTTCTTAATTTGATTTCTAATCTCTGTTCTAGCATCTCTTTGTACTTCTGTGAGTTCATCATGCCTTCAATCGGCACAAGAGATCCGTACCATTACAAGAAAAGAGCTAATTTGAAAAATGAAATTGAAAAATTTCGACCTATCTGACCAATCTGACTGTACTAGCTATCGTACAGTAGTGTGCGAATTAATGTGAACACGTGTCAAAAAAGCTAATTTGAAAAATGTATTTTTTTTAAATATAATTTAAAAAAATTGCATTTTTCAAATTAGCTTTTTTGACACGTGTTCCCATTAATTCGCACACTACTGTACGATAGCTAGTACAGTCACGACACTTACATGTATACACTTAACAACTTTTAAAAGTTATTTTCTCCTACTGTGTTGATTGTAATTTTATGTCGTAACGAACATAGTATTTTGGAACCCATGCTATTATGAAATATGTCTTACCTCAATGTTGCAGTCGTTATTCCACGGAAAAATCGCTTTTGTGTTTTGCTAAGTGTATACATATTATTGCTCGTGACTGTACCCCTCTCGCTCTCTTCCTGGCTATGGATGAATTATATATTATTTGCAAGAATATAAGTAGCTAACAAAAGTTCTTGAGTTTCACTATATTTGGCATTTCAGCCATGCAAATATTTTGATTTTACATCTTTGATATATTTGTAGATCTTTGACAGTCGTTACGGGTAGTCAGAAGCCCAAAAGTCTGTGAACCAGTCTTACCAAGTGGTATTGTATTACCCAGTAACTAGGTTGTGGAGATCAGATAGGCAGTCGCTCCATATAAAATACTGGTATTCAGTAAGATTAGACTGGAAGCCGACTCCAACATAGTTCGGAAAATTCTAGGCAGATTGATTGCGTTTATCACACTAAATATTTTATTTTTATTTTATTTATTATGGGACAGTAAAAATACTCATTCCTCTTAAATTTAAGGGGAAGATATATAAAACAATGGTAAGACCTGCTGTCTTGTATGGATCAGAATGTTGGGCCACAAAAGGGATGAATGAAAGGCAATTGCATGCAGCTGAGATGAGAATGCTAAGAGCGATGTGTGGTGTGACACGAATGGATAGAATAAGAAATGAGTACATAAGAGGAAGTCTGAAAGTGGCACCGGTGACTGAAAAGTTGTGCGGAAATCGGTTGTCTTGGTATGGGCATGTGACGCGGAGGAATGAGGAAAATATCGTAAGGAAACTCTTGAGTATGAATGTTGATGGCTACAAGAGTAGGGGAAGACCAAAGAAAAGATGGATGGACTGTGTGAAGGATGAAATGGCTAGAAAGGGGGTGACTACCGAGATGACAACTAATAGAGAAGTATGGAAGAAAGGGACATGTTGCGCCGAACACAAATAAATTGGGATAAGGGCAGGAGAATAATGATGAAGATGGGGCAATAAACAGCTACAATATGAAATTATTACAAATAACAATAATTTAGGTTCTTAAGTAGTATTAACTGCCTGTCACTACTCCATACAAGTTTAGACGTGATTAAAAACTTGCCTACTAAAATTACGTCAATTTCCGTCAAGCGCTGATTAATTTGACAGGACTAAACTAAAATTTATCTTCTGTCCTTTTCTTAATGAAATAGAAAGAAAAAGATGCACTGAACTTAAATTTAGTTTAGTTTGTGGACAAGGGAATCGGCACCTTTATCAATAATTAAGTTTACGCATATGACCATGTGCATCGATAACTCTTCAAAATGTTATTGAAGACTTGATGATTAAAGTTGATAACAGTACTGAAATTCCAGACGGTGTAATAATATTATTTGTTTTGATAGTTCCGTTGAGAATTCCAACTGAACTACCGAAAATTCTGTTCCTAGATAGGGCCTAGATAGGCTACTTTTGTACGAAATCGCAGATACTTTTTTGCCAGAGTTGGTGGAAAACTATCACAGATTCACAGTTAATTAGGCTTTACGAATTAACGAGTAATAGTCGACCAACTTACATTTGACCGTGACATAATATATTGATGTATGGGAAAACGTGTTTTTCAACTACAATCTACATTTTTTTTTTTTTTTTTTTTTAAGTAATGCAAATTTATTGGTAATATCTACATCATTTAAAAACTAACAAACTTAAAATAATAATAATTATATGTACAATTATAAAAAAGGGAGGGCAAAATATCAAAGGGCGTCAAAAAATTCGTCCGCATCGCTGTCAACAGGAAAAGTACCCAAAAGGCTGGCAGCATTACCACGTTGTATGGCAATGCTGATTCTTTGGCCAAAAAATAGACCAGCCCTCTGGTCACGTGAGGAGTCGACCAACCGCTTGGCGATGTCTCTAAAAACTAAGTGGGCACTCGGACCCCATGGCCCTAGTGTTTCAACCCCAAACGGCTCGAACATATAAGTCCCAAAAAGATTTGAGTACTTGCGCCGTTTGAGGTTTTCCGCACCTGCAGCAGCCGCCCCAGCACAGCCCGCCGTGCTAGGAAGATGGGATGGCGCAAGGGTGTCGACACACGTGGCATCCCACACCAAAGGCCTACCTACCTTCCAAGGCATTATGGTCATTCCGTCTGGTCTCTTCCCATCGTCGCGTGCCAAACCATTAGGTTCTAAGACAGCGGGCACCCCGACGGTGCCAAGAGCGCGACGGATGATGTCGTTGATACTGGCGTGCCGTGCTATCCGCCCTGCGCTTTTACTGCAGGATAGACCATGGTGTCCGAGGCAGTCGACACCTTCACCGCATTGGCAGCGATGCGGAGCTACGCAAGGAGCGCCCAGACGCAGACAAGTAGCGAGCCGGAAGGTGGTGTCACCCAGCATAGTGCCTATGTTGGGTGACGGTAGCGCCTGAAGCCAGAGGCCCGACTCCCACTCACCCACAGCCAGCAGGCGGGCACGCTCAGCAGTATTGGTGGACGTATTAATAAGATTATTCCGTACCAACCTGCAGAGCGGCTCGTCCCACTGTCTCTGGGAAGATGTTCCAGGCGTTCACTGCGTCGGTCAAGCACGGCACTTCAGAGTCAACCAGGGAGGGGGCTAAAATTTCCCTGGTTAGCTTTTCAGTGCTGTGGACAGAGGACAGGAACGCCGGTAAGCTAATATTAGTAATTTTACGGACACCGAGGCCACCAAAACGAATGGGTAGTGTGGCTTGCAACCACGCTCGGTCGTCCAAGGCCACATTTAAAATGGAAGTTAATGTATTGCGAATAATTTGGTCAATTTTGTCCAAGAGGTGTGACTGCTTCCATAAGGGGGAAGAACGTAGAAAATATATAAAATTTGGGCCAAAACAACAGTATCTAATCAGGGTGAATGCCGAATGTAAATTAATTTTGGAGAGTCTGTCTGAAATGTCGTTGAAGTTTTTGATTTTTTCGTCGATAAAAAAAGAAAAACTGTCTTCTAAAACTGGGGAACCTAGGAGGTGCAGTGAACTTTTTTCTAAAATTTTGATTTGTGGGGTTATTTCATTAAATTTCTCTATAATATCATTTATTTACATAACCAAATTACAAGATGATTATTAACATTAACTAAATTAAATTAAAACTAAGTTAGGCTTAAAAAAGGCCCTCGGGGCATTGTACCGAGGATGCTGGCGGCATTTCCTCGCTGAATTGCAATGCTGATGCGTTGCGCGAGAAAGCCGCCAGCTTTTCGGTCACCAGTTACATCAACTAGACGTTTCGCGATTTCCGCAAATAACTTATGCGCACTGGGACCCCACGGACCGAGGGTCTCGACGCCAAAGGGCACAAAGTTGTACTCTCTGCCAAGGCCTCCATATTTAATAACTTTCAGATTTTCGGCATTTTCTGCCGCTGCACCCGCTTTAGAAGTAGTCCGTTGGAGGTGGGACGGTGCCAGTGTGTCTACACAGGTAGCGTCCCACACAAGCATCCGTCCCAAACTCCACGGGACCAAAGACACACCATCAGGTCTTTTGCCATCATCTCTGACAATGCCAGTCGGCTCAAGAAGAGCAGGCACATTGATGCTGGCAAGAGACCGGCGGATTATGTCATTAAGTGTTGCATGTCTTGAAAAGCGGCCTGCACTTTTTTGACAACAAAGTCCGTGGTGACCCAGTCGGTCCACGTCCGTGCCACAAGGGCATGTGTGTGGAGTGCATACCGTGACCCCAAGCCGCAGACCAGTCGCCAGACGAAGCGAGGTCGGATCCAGGAAGGTACCGGTATATGGAGAAGGATGGGCATGTAGCCAATGACCGGCCTCTCTGGTTCCGACCGCCAAAAGTCTTGCGCGATCCGGACCTGAACTGCGGCTCAGAATCGATTTGTATGTTAAATCGCAATAAATATCGTCCCAGCTCCTCTGAGATTTTAGGTTGTCTGGAAATTCTTTACCCGGGCAAGCAATTTGAAAAGCATTCTTGGCATCCTCCAAGCCCGCAGTCTCATAGTTTGTGGGCAAAGCCCTTAGGACATTACCTATGAGACGTGACGTGCTATGGGTGGACGACAAAAAGGCTGGGGAAGCAACACTCGAAATTTTGCGGATTCCTAAACCGCCAAACCGAATAGGGAGGGATGCTTGTAACCAAGATGGTTCATTGAGCTGAATATTTAAAATCGTTTCTAAACTAGTTTTGACTAAATCGTCTATTGGTGAAAGCAAATTTGGATGTTTCCAAAAAGGGCTACAGCGAAGCACATAAGTAAATTTAGGGACAAAAAGGCAAAACTTTAGAATTATAAGAGCATAATGAGGACTGATTTCGAGTAAACAATTTGCGTGACTTTGGAATTTAGAAATAGTGTTAGTAATGTAATCAGGAAAAGATTCTTCAAAGATGGGAGAACCCAGGAGGCAAAGTGACTTTCTGTCTACTATTTTGATATTCGGTGCCAGAAAATTTAATTTGGATTTTAAATTATCCAAACCGTAAGAAGTTTTTTGAATGAAGAGTTCACATTTGCTAAAATTTAATTCTAAACCAATATTTTCGAAATTTGTTTTAATATCTGATAAGTCAGATAGCACAGTGTCCACATCGCCTCCCAGGGTTCCGTCATCCAAATACCAAACGTTAAATTTTGATTTTAAATTTTGAATAATCGGATTTATAGCCAAGCTAAAAATTGCTGGCCCGAGGGGATCGCCCTGCTGACAGCCGACCTCCGAAGAAAGTTCATGGGAACGGTAAATTAATTTTGAAGGTTCTGCGTAGCAGGTAAGCAGGTATTGATAGAGTTCCGGAATTTTGTTCTTAACTTCTGTCAGCATGGCATCCCTGTTTACTGAATTGAAAGCATTTTTGACGTCAATTTTGACTACAATTTCGCAATCATCATACGAAAGGTAGGTTCTTAAGGCATGGACGGCTGCCTCACACCCACCTTTCGTGCCAAATCCTAATTGTATAGGTTCGAAAACAGACTGTAATTTAGATTTGATATGTCTCACCGCAATTTTGGATGCCAAACGTCTTAAAGTTGACCCCACAGCAATGGGTCTCACCCCTCCGTCCTTTTTAGTTAGGGCGATCAAATTAGCACCAAATAAAAGTGAGGCAATATCAGCGTTGATTTTGCCTGAAAACATAAAATTTATTAATTTTGTAATAGAGCAAATAAGCTGCACACCTGCATCACCCACAGAATAAGAAGTTAAATCTTTTAAATGTTGGGGTGAGATTCCGTCCAGGCCGGCCGCTGAACCGGTTTTAAAAGAAATTATTGCGTCAATAACGTCTTTGCCTTCGATTTCGAGGCAGGCCTGGTCTGCTGTAGGAGAGTCGAAAAAATACGGGATCACGGGAGCCGGGGGATGTTTCGAATGCAAAGCCGAAAGGGTATCAGGAGTATCAGGCGACAACACGTCGTTAGTAAAAAGAAGACGTGCGGCGCCTTTGAGATCCCCGTCGGCAATTTTGCCTTCAATTAATTTAATTCTAGATAATGTTCCCCTCTTGGGAGAATCAAAAGGTGAAGATGTTTTTGTTAAACAGTTATTTTTGATTTTTTGGGTTAGAGAAATAGTAGCCTCATCTTTTTTGACATGCAAAGTGGTATACGAAAAAAGGAAGAGATTATGCCAGTCTACAATTTGGTTGCTCTCCACACATTTTTTAATCAAGCCTGAAAGGTGGTTTGCGACGGAGATCCTGGCGCCGCGCGGGACTCGTTTGATAACAGGCACATTATTTTTTAGGTAACTAAGGTACAAATGGAATGGGGTAGAATTTGGACTGTCGGAAACAGGTGCCGGTAAAGAAACTGGGTCTAAATTTAGAGCAGGGCCGTTCTGGCTAATACAAAGACGATGTTTTTTTGAAATATGAATGTTAAGACCCCTTTTTGATTGAAAAGATCTATCGCAATGTAAACAAATGTAATTTTGATTTAACGTGCCATCACCGGATTGGGTTGCGGTATGCATCCACTTACCAGAAAACAACACTTGAATAGAGAAAAACACTCAACTAAACACAAAATAGAAATTATCACTAAAATATAACTATTTTAAAGTCTTTCAGAAGCGTTGACGTCGGACGTCAGGACGACACGCCATAACGTTGCCAAGGAGGACCGCAACGTCTGAAACAAAAATATATTTTATTATTTGTTCAAAATTGGGAGCTGCCTACACTTTGGCACAGCAGTTAAGCCTTGATTAACAAGAAAAAGATCAAATTTGGACATCTAGGGCCACGTAAAATATGTAAATTTAAATAAATATGAGCTGTGAAAAAGTGACAGACAGTGACGTGACAGATCACGTTCATTTCTCTAGGGTCAATTGTCTGTCGGTAATGTCAGAAAGGTAAATTTCACATTTAGATGGGTTAAGGTCCAGGCCAATAGATTTAAATTGCTGTTTGAGGAATTTTAAGTCTTTCAAATACAATACTACAATACAATACTACAATCTTAAGTTTGTTTTTGAGAAAATTCTTCCCAACTAGGGAACCCTTCATTGTGCGTCGTCTGACACGCACTTGGCCGGTTTTTTATACATTGAAGTTGCTGCAAACATAAACTTATTAAAGTTTTACCGTGCACCTAAATCATCGACCAAATCATCGTCTGCCGTCGGTCGGCTTCCAGTCTTACCGGACACAGCTGAATACCAGTGTTTTACATGGAGCGACTGCCTATCTGACCTCCACAACCCAGCTACTGGGTAACACGATACCCCTTGGTAAGACTGGTTGTCAGACTTTCGAGTTTCTGACGACCCGTAACGACTGTCAAAGACCTACAAATGACAGCCGGGACCAACAGCTTAACGTGCTTTCCGAGGCACGGAGGGGTCTTGGTATGTAAAGATGGTCACCCATCCACGGATCAACCGCGACAAGCGTAGCTTAACCTGATCGATCGACCCGTGCGGCTGTTATTACTTAGCCACTATAAATCATCGACCACATAAAGTTCTTAATTAAAATGAAACAACATGAAAAATAACAACGAGGATATTTAGCGAAATATTTATCTATCGGGGTGAGTGCGCAGCGAGCTCGCCGGGAGTTCGCTACGTGATCGCCTCGAGTACGCAACGTGTTCGCCACGTTTTCACAATATTTTACACTCGCTTGTCTCGCTCTCTCTTGACGTAAGTGTTCACGTCAACCGCTCTCGTTCCGCAAACGCGGCGAACTCGTTGCGCACTCGTGGCGAACACGTGGCGACCTCGTTAAACAATCACCTCGCTGGAAACACTGTTTTAAGGCCCTTACTAAAACAAATGAGCAAACATCGGTGACCGATCTGACCTGACCGACCTTAAAACAGAACTGGTAGAGGAATATGACTTAGATTGATACAGGTTGTTCCTAAAAGTATAATTATTTTGTCCCGCCTTGTTTCGCCGAAGGGTTGGGCAGAGGTGTACCTGTAGTACACCCACATTTCGCCAGTTATGTTTAAGTTCCATTGTAATAGGGGCGAGCCTTTTGCCATCAACCGGGCACAAATCCGAACTCCGGGCTGCGAAATTCCAGACAGAAAAACCCAATAACACTTTGCCCGACCCGGGAATCGAACCCAGGACCTCATGCTCAGCAGTAGCGCTTGCAACCACTAGACCAGCGAGGCAGTAATACTTTATTTGCCTTTATTTTTGTTTGTTAAGATATTGTTAGATTAGTTGAAACCCAAAACGCCGTTAATCATTGCAACACATTGCGGTCATTTACGCCGCCGGCCTCTAAACAATTTTATTATTGTGGCGAGCAGTGACCGTGTGATTGAACTTGGACAAGGCCGCGGCTGCGCGCGCGCATGCCACGGCGCGCCGGCGCGGGCGCGGCGCGGCGGTGCTGTACCAACCGACCGACCTACTACAACTGCTGTGACGCAATACCGAGTAACTGTGGAGACTTGTCTTGGACCTACGTTAATTTATTCATTCAGTTCTGGCTCGGAAAAGTGTCAATGGGTATTTCAGCAAGAACTTCTTAAATTTTAGTAGGTTGGTACTAGTAGGGTGTATTTTCATTAATTTTTCGTCATTCAAAACTAAGCTAAGCCTTCCAAAAAATAACAAAAGTTCGGGTACTCCCGTCCCGCATCAAAAATCCCAAAAGAAGGAAAATATGGAAATCTGCAACAGGTGCACATGGAATCTGACATTATTATTGCATACAAGCACTGCTCTTTGAGCATTAAGGCTCCTACATACTGGCGCGACTTGTCGCGCGACGCGACGCGACACAAAGGCACCGCTTGTAGCGCTACAAGCGGTGCCTTTGTGTCGCGACGCGTCGCGCGACAAGTCGCGCCAGTATGTAGGAGCCTTTAAAACATATGACAATCATCCATCTTCACAGACCAAACAGCCCACGGATGATAAATCACGCCTCTCTTATGCTACGGCTACATTGTCGCGATAAAGCGAACTACAGTTCGCGCTCTCTCTCTCGCACACCCCTTGATGTCTCACTGTTAGACAGAGAGCGCGCTAACTGTAGTTCGCGTTATCTTCCCAGCTAAAGCAGTAGGAAGTGGTGAAGGGCGGGCGTTTTGGGGGACTGTCTTATGTAATTTTGACGTTCGAAAACTGCTGATTCTCAGCTTAATTTGAACGGACACAAAATGTGACTGAAATTTGATTTTAGTGACTTAAATCTGTTATTAGTATAACGCCTTCATAATTATAATGCAAGTAAATTATACAAAAAATGTATGTTGAACTAGAACCAATGCACATCAATTCTATATGTAAATATTTAAGTATTGTAGTAATATACTTTATGAAATAAATTCAGGAAGTAAAGTCTACCCAAAGCATAAAAAACGATATTACTTTCAAACTACTTAAGATATTTTCACGTTTTTTTTTATGAACAAACTATAATATAAACTATAATTCTATCTGTGTTTTTTTTTCCAAATATTCATATTTTCGTTACTAAAAATAAATATTCCCTGTGAAACCGAACGGCGCTGCGGCGCGACGTGAGCGCGACACCTGTTTGTATGGACAAGGTCAACGGCGATTACTCGACCCTATAATATGAGTGGATATTATCTCATACTAATTCCATGTTTTTTTTTTGCGTGGGAAATTATCAAATAACTTCTCCCGTTCTGGGCGGAGCGGGATGTTGTGTCCGACTCTTACTGACTAAAACCCACCCGTGTTCCTTCCGTTGCCTGTGTTGCCAGAGGCCTCGGTATCCCTTTCGGACTTTCCCAGGACCCCGGCTGGATACTAATTCCATGTTGACAACTTATAAAGTTAAAGAGGCTCGTCTCTGCAAGCAACCAACCAGCATGCGCGACGTATCATCTACATAAAAAACCTCCATTAAACGACCATGTGTCTAGCCACTAGACTGATAATATTGATGATGATCATACACCTTATTATGGGATGTAAACACCAACATTATGCTCAGTGATGTAACGTTATCTTATCTTGTTCTAATTTTAACTCTCTGATGTCAGTAAACATTGCTCATCAAATGACGCAAAATAATTAATTGAACTGGTACTTACAGTTTTGCAAAAGGTGGATTTATAATTTATTTCTGATTTTAAGGTAGGTACATTAAGATCTTAATATTAATAAACAGCTTCACATAAACTACCGTTGCCGGTGTAGAAATATTAAAATTGAAGTACAATAAATATCATTACAAATTGTTGAAGTTTTGGATTGCCATGCAATTCGAATTCCTGCTCTACAAATGTAGTCTCTGGCAAGGTGCAAGTAATTTATTTCTGCTTCTGCTATTAACTCTTTTAGAAATGTGTTTGATACAATGGGAACATATGCGAATACCTTTTTGTAAATAAACAAATTTCAAATGTGTAAAAGCGTATTCATTTATGACGATACTCAAAATGTTCGTCTGGCGCATCGTGGAAACGCCACGCTAATTTTAACCACGGCACAAGCTGCCATTATGACTTTGACCTACTGCTGAGTAAGGGCCTGTTCCCTTTAGTGCCATGCTTCCCTGGTCTGTGCGAGTCTCATCCAGGTCTTTCCCTCTATTGGCTTGCCAATACGAGCCAAAACTCTCTCTTGTGAAAACCACCGGAAAACTCAATAAAGGTGTGTTGGAAAATCACCAACATCAATCATACAATGGTGCCGATTCCCTTGTTCACAAACTAAACTAAATTTAAGTTCAGTGCATCTTTTTCTTTCTATTTCATTAAGAAAAGGACAGAAGATAAATTTTAGTTTAGTCCTGTCAGATTAATCAGCGCCTGTCACTACTCTATACAAGTTTAGACGTGATTAAAAACTTGCCTACTAAAATTACGTCAATTTACGTCAACCGCTGATTAATTTGACAGGACTAAACTAAAATGTATCTTCTGTCCTTTTCTTATTGAAATAGAAAGAAAAAGATGCACTGAACTTAAATTTAGTTCAGTTTGTGAACAAGGGAATCGGCGCCACTAGCTGAGTAAAATCAAAGAGAAATTCTCTTATCGAAATCATTTTCTTTTCCCGAGAATTTCTTAACAATGTTATTTACGATTCTCCGACGAAAACAATATTAAAACGACACACCCATGTTATGCGCCGGCCTTATACCTATATCGCTGACGGCGCATCAACGGTGGAAACGTACCATCATGACCCACATACAAAGAATTGGCAAACTGACGGAAACGCTGACGGTGCGGCACGTGTAAGCGACGCGCGGCGCGGTGGCCTACGTGACCATCAAGCTCGTTCATTCCGATTCCTACTTCGAATCTGAACACTAGATTTTCGTTCTAATTTTAAGTAAAGTTTGTAATACTTATTTTAATTAAAGCATTATAATAAATTTCGGTTTTTTTTGAGTCCTCCGACAGCGTTCGACATAATTGGCGCAGTCGGTAGGATACTCGCGGGCCGGTTCGCGATATAGATTCCCGAATATTGAAATTAGGCGAGCCGCCCGGGTGGCCTTAGGCACCTCTAACGAGTATCCCGAATCGTCGAAGAGCTGCGGAGATCCAGACATTGATACTGCTCAGGAGAAGCCGAGATGTACAAGTAAGTGCACGAGAATCTTTCTAGTGTCGCTTTCCCTTACCCTTAACCCTTGATACTTTATTTCAAGATTTTTACCCTAGGAATTTAGGGACCCGCGAGACTGTTTCTTATAGGCAGTCGAGACGGGAAGATTTAGTGGATAGTAATAGGAACATAGATATAAACATAGATAGTATAATGGCACACGACCCCGATGGCATTTTGAAGGCCATTCGCCTGGTCCCGGAATTTGATGGGAACCCCCATATCTTAACTCGATTTATTAGAATTTGCGATAAGTTAGTGGATGCGTATATACGTGAAGGTCCTGAGCATGACTTAAACAATTTATCCTTGATTAGTGGCATATTAAATAAAGTAACAGGCAATGCTGCTCGAACTGTTAACTCTAACGGTATCCCCGAGAACTGGAATGGCATCAGAAGCGTGTTAATAAATAACTTTGCTGATCGTAGGGATGAAACCACCCTCTATAATGACCTCTCGTTGCAGACACAGGGTAATGATACGCCGCAAGAACTTTATGATAGGTGCCAAACCTTATTTAGCACTATCATGACATATATTACACTTCATGAAACGTTGACTACGACTATTAACGCTAAGCGCGATTTGTATAAAAAGTTAACAATGCAGGCCTTTGTGCGCGGGCTCAAGGAACCTTTAGGTTCGCGCATACGATGCATGCGACCAGATTCTATTGAGACAGCATTAGAGTACGTACAAGGGGAATTGAATGTAATGTATCTGCAACAGAGAAACGACAGTTTACCTAAACTCACTAACACTCATCCCAAGTCTGCAACCCAGCCTAACCAGTCACCCATGCATGCAGGCTTCCACAGTCCACGCAATAATAACGCTATGCCCGTACCTAACCCGGTCATGCCCGCTTATATGCAACCACGCATGATGCAACCACAGCCACCAAATAACTATAGATTTAATGCAGGTTTTAATACTTTTAATGCACCCTATAATCAGCCCCGTATGCCTTCGCATACGCAACGAATGTTTGGCGCCCCACCTCCAAACTACAATCCGCGAGGTAACACGTTCGGTATGGCTCCAAGACCCCCATCACAAAATCAAGGGGCCAAGCCCATGAGTGGTGTGAGCAATTTCGTTGCTAAGCCACTACCTCCTACTCGTAGTAATTGGGATTGGTCTAGGCAAGGCAATCCGCCACCCATTAATTACTTCAGAACGCGCGATGTAAATGTCAACGAATGTTCAAGTTTCGAAGACTTCTCCTACCCTGAGTATTATGGGTATGAGCAGGAGCCTAACTACTACGAAAATTATTATCCTATGGATTACTACGGCAATTATCCATGCGTATACGATGGCATTCCGCAGACTGAGGTGTCGACTGACATGACAAATGACGGTAGCACTCAAGTAAGAGAACAGCCCCAGCCTTTCACCAGCGAGGAGGATTTTCAGGGGGCCACGAAATCAAAAAGATTAAAATAGAATTAAACCTTCAAACACAGCGACAGTTACCATACGTTCATATTGCTAACCCTAACCTAAACCTATTAATAGACACCGGCGCTAATCAATCCTTCATAAGCCCGGATGCTGTGGAGAGATATTTTGCACATTTACCATTGAACCATGATCCATTCGAGGTCACGAACGTACATGCAACAAGTAGACATAGTCACTCCATTAATATACCATGCTTCTCCGAATTCAGTGATCCAGAGCCTGTAAAACTATTTGTGTATAAATTTCATAATCATTTTGATGGTCTTATAGGATTCGACCTACTTGCAAAATGGCATGCTAAATTGGACCTTAAAGAATTGACGTTGACCACGAAATCCGCAGTAAATCGTATTAAAATATACAACTCCAGCAACTTAAATTTGTATGAAAATATCATCCCGGCACACAGCAAAAAACTACTAAGATTACCAATTAACGCACAGGACGGACAAGTTTTAGTTAACGAACAGATAATTTGTAACTGTATTATTCATGAATGCCTAACAACTGTTTTAAGTAACCGTGGTATAGTAGAAGTTGAGAACCCAACTCCTAATGATATGATATTCTCATTAGACCATCCGGCACAGGCATCAGTGTTTAATATTGAGTACACTCATTCGACACAATCTTCGCCCCGTGTAAAGGAAATTATATCAAAGTTGCGCACTGATCATTTAAATTTAGAAGAGAAGGCCAATCTGGAATCACTGTGCGCTAAATATGCTAACATTTTTTATATCGAAGGGGAACCATTAGCTTTCACCAATAAAGTAAAGCATTGCATTAGAACTACCGATGAAAACCCCGTATATACCAAAAGTTACAGATACCCATTTATTCATAGGGAAGAAGTTACTAGCCAAATATCAAACATGTTAGAACAAGGGATAATTAGGCCATCGGAATCAGCATGGAGCTCACCCATTTGGGTAGTACCAAAAAAAGTTGACGCTTCAGGAAAGCAAAAGTGGCGTCTCGTCATCGACTTCCGTAAACTAAACGAGAAGACGATCGACGACAAGTACCCAATACCGAATATTAATGACGTACTCGATAAATTAGGAAAATGCCAATATTTTACAACCCTTGATTTGGCTTCAGGATTTTTCCAAGTTGAAATGCACCCCAACGACATTCCCAAGACCGCTTTCAATGTAGAACATGGGCATTTCGAATTCTTACGAATGCCCATGGGACTTAAGAATGCACCCTCTACGTTCCAGCGTGTAATGGACAATGTCCTCAGAGGACTCCAGAATGTTATCTGTCTTGTATACTTAGACGATATTATCGTATTCAGCACGTCATTACAGGAGCATATGGATAACCTAGAGAAAGTCTTCCAAAGGCTGAGTGAATCCAACTTCAAAATTCAGCTAGATAAATCGGAATTTTTAAAATTGGAAACCGCCTACCTTGGTCACGTAATAAGCAGTGAAGGCATCAAACCTAACCCCGATAAGATAGCAGCCGTAGAAAAATATCCCCTACCGGAAACCCCTAAACAGATAAAGCAATTTTTAGGACTTTTAGGATATTACAGGAAGTTTATTCCCGACTTCGCCCGGATTACAAAACCCCTAACACAGTGTCTAAAGAAAGGGAAAAAAATTACATTTGACCCCGACTACATTAACAGCTTTGAGAAATGCAAGACGTTACTGACTAATGACCCTATCCTGAGGTACCCTGATTTCACAAAAGAATTCGTACTGACGACTGATGCCTCCAACTATGCAATAGGCGCGGTGCTATCACAAGGACCCATAGGATCAGATAGACCCGTATCGTACGCCTCACGTACTCTCAATGAAAGCGAAATTAACTACAGTACGATAGAGAAGGAACTATTAGCGATTGTCTGGGCCACTAAATACTTTCGGCCATATCTTTTTGGGCGTAAATTCAAAATCGTGACGGATCATAAACCACTACAGTGGGTTATGAACATTAAAGAACCAAACTCAAGGTTAACTCGATGGCGGCTAAAATTAAGCGAGTACGATTTTACAGTCGTTTATAAAAAGGGCAAAAACAACACTAATGCCGACGCCCTATCCCGCATCGAGCTAAACAATGAGGAGACTAACTCGATGATAGCCAATCCGACTGTCAAACCCCCAACCTTAGATAACTCAAATACCCTCACCGCACATACCGACAATGAAAACCCTATACTAGAAATACCTATCACTGACGATCCACTCAACAAATTTCATCGTCAATTATGTTTGACCATTGTAGGGGACATTAAAAGACGACCGACAGTGACTAAACCCTTCGACACTCACCTCCGAACATCTGTGCAGCTATCCGAGTCAAACCTAGAGGAAGATCTAGTTAATGCAATAAAAGAATATGTTAACCCTAAAATTAAAACAGCCCTCCTAATAAATCCGCCTTTAAGCATGTACAAAATTGTGCCCATTTTACAGGAAAAATTCAGGAATTCAGCCATGAATCTAGTAATAGCCAAAACGGAAATTGAAAATGTCAAGGAGTACCTTAGACAACAAGAAATTATCCGTCATTACCACAATGGGAAAACCAACCATCGTGGTATTAACGAGTGTTACTTGGCTTTATCACGTAGGTATTACTGGCCAAAAATGAGGGAACATATTTCTAAATATATCAATGACTGTACCATATGTGGACAGGCAAAATACGATAGGAACCCTGTCAGACCGATGTTCAATATAGTTCCACCAGCCACAAAACCGTTCGAAATTGTCCATATGGACTTATTTACAGCACAAAATGAAAAGTATGTAACTTTTATAGATGTATTTTCTAAGTACGGACAGGCATATAACCTTAAAGATGGTACCGCACTAAGCGTTATACAAGCACTACTAACATTCAGCACTCATCACGGCTTGCCACTCACCATTATAACCGATCAGGGTACAGAATTCACAAACCAAATGTTTTCGGAGTTCTGTAAAACACATAAAATAACTCATCATAAAACATTGGCTCATGCGCCGAATGATAACGGCAACATCGAGAGATTCCACCTAACCTTGCTAGAACATTTGCGCATCCTAAAACTACAGCATCGGGACGAATCTGTCATTAACCTAATGCCATATGCTTTGATAGGGTATAACAGCTCAGTCCACAGTTTCACGAAATGTAGGCCATACGATATTATTTTAGGACATACAGATCCAAGAGATCCATTAGATATTGACCTAACAGAACATCTGCTACAGCAATACACAAATTCACATAGGGAACAAATGAAGAAAGTCTACGAGCTAATTAATGAAACATCTCTCTCTAATAGAACTGCAATAATGGATAATAGGAACAAAGGTCGTGAATCAGATGTAGAATATCAGCCACAACAGCAGATATTCGTCACAAACCCAAGTGCTAGCCGTCAAAAGCTCGCACCGAGATACACTCAGGATACGGTTCTGGCAGATCTCCCAATTCACATATACACCTCTAAGAAACGTGGTCCAATAGCAAAATCGAGACTTAAACGAGTCCCTAACAGTGCCAAATTGTTACAGGATTCCACTACTGATGTTGGTCCTGCACCTGATACAGGCGCAGGAGATAAAACTTGAGGGACTCAACGATGGACCAGGGATTCTACCTTTTAAATTAGGACCTATGAGACTTACAACTCATTACCATACATTTTTACAATACATTGAACTTAAAGATATAAATAATAAAATTAGCTCCGTACGAACACAACTAATCGAAATCAAAGACACCCTAGATAACTATACTTATGCCCTGTACGAGTTACAGATTGATCATTTAACAAGTAAATTAAACAAGGCTTCGCTTCAACTAAGTAGCTTAGAGCCTAACCGCCCCAAAAGAGGTCTTATGGACGGTCTAGGATCCGTAGTAAAAAGCATAACAGGAAATCTGGACTATACGGATGCCATGAGGTACAATGATGCCATTAAAATTCTCAAGGATAATCAGGATAAAGTAATTGCTGAACAAAACCATCATATCAGTCTCAGCAAAGACTGGATGGGCCACCATACCGAAATTATAACCAAAATTGTTGAAAATCAGTCCCGAATTAACAACACTCTGCATGACTTACTGGACAAACAAAAGTATGCTCAATACAGTCTATTAAAATTTGCGAAGTTCGCGCAAATCCTAGGTATAGTTAGCGATAATGTAGATAAGTTACTAGATGAGTTACATAGAATTGAAGATGCAATAGCCTTCAGTCGTGCTGGAAGCACGCACCATTCTATGATAAAGTTAGAGACAATGACTAGTATGTTAGGAAAACTTAGTAGTATTTACGATAAGGACCAGCTGTTAGATCTGGAAGCTAGGGAATATTATAACGTCATAAAGCCAGGATCATTTTATAACGGTCAACATATTATCATAGCATTTCAATTCCCTATCCTATCTCCCTTTAAATATACTCTATATAGACTAGCTATAGTACCGAACGAAAGAAAGCAGATCATAGTTCCCCCTTACCCCTTTATAGCTATCACTAGAAACTTTCACGTGTACATAGAGGCTGAATGCCCGAAGTTAACCGAGCAGTACTTATGCGAAGAAAAACTCAATCATCAGTTAAGATCGCAACCAGATTGTATACAACGTATAATAGATGGCAAAACGACGGATGACTCCTGCGTGAAGACAACCATTTCACTCTCAAGACAAGCCATGGATAAGCTGGACGACCGCCACTACGTAGTCGTCTTCCCAAAACCTACGAAACTGCAACTCACCTGTGAACGAGATGAATTTAACACATTAACCGGCAGCTTCCTGGTTACCATCCCACGTAACTGTCTGCTACGAACACATGAATTCACCATAGTTAACATCAATGATCGAGTGAATGGTCAGCCAGTGAAGATAACCGAAATTACTACAAAATTGTATGAAGATCACGTACCTCAACGCCCGCTCCAGATAAACTCTATCAACCTAAGAAACCTACATAACTTACAAGATGAGATTAATCTTCAAACACCTGTGCAACTGGAAAGTCTGGAGACGCCATCACTCTACCATACAACCATACCATTCTACGTAATCTTATTTGGTGCACTTTTACTAACTACCATCATAGTATTGCGTCACCGCTGCAACGCCTGGAGACTCAAGCCACCTGCAGAGCAATCATTACCCAACGTTGCTGCTGCAAATCAAGATCATCCTTATGAAGTTCCAGAACCATCTCAACGCCAAGGAAAAACTCAGATGCCAGCAACATTTTCACTAAACGTCTTAAAATAGTTGCTGAGCTACGGGGGGAGGTGTTATGCGCCGGCCTTATACCTATATCGCTGACGGCGCATCAACGGTGGAAACGTACCATCATGACCCACATACAAAGAATTGGCAAACTGACGGAAACGCTGACGGTGCGGCACGTGTAAGCGACGCGCGGCGCGGTGGCCTACGTGACCATCAAGCTCGTTCATTCCGATTCCTACTTCGAATCTGAACACTAGATTTTCGTTCTAATTTTAAGTAAAGTTTGTAATACTTATTTTAATTAAAGCATTATAATAAATTTCGGTTTTTTTTGAGTCCTCCGACAGCGTTCGACATAATTCCCACTACGCAAAACAGTAAATGTTATCGTGATCTATTTGTCCAATTTCGTGATCTGCGCCGTAGCACCTCAATGTTCGTCAAGTGCGCCTGACTGATCTAACGAGGTTCTATTACCTATGACGTTGTTCTCATATCATGACGTGTGCTGGAAGAAACCTCTTCAACTTATATTTTCCTAGTACATTAAACATTACTCGTTCTTTTCCTATAAGGGTTTTCAGTGGAATGCTATGGGTCTGATGTAAATCAATGGAAATTGTTTGTAAACGTTTTATTTACTTGTAATTGATTGACTATATTATGTGCATAAGTGATTGATACTGTAATCTCCAAGAACTTTGTGATTATGCATAAATGAATTGAAATAATTCATTTCAATTGAATTTTTTTAAACACGTTCTAATGTGTTTTAGAGTTTTCCATTGTAGTGAATTATTTTAGCAGGAAACGGTTGGCGTTTTTGGGGTCAGTGGAGACAGTCAGTTATATGTTTTTTTTCTGAAAAATTGACTTTAATAATGTAAAGTCAAATTTGCCCTATGTCGCTTAGTAAATTTTGCCTTTCAAGCGTCGCAATACAATATATCTTATAATTATTTTCACATCGTTCTTGACCAAGTTACTTCTCAGATGTGTGTAGAGAGGTATGCAATGTGAGTGTGACCTAGAAACAGTGTTGCCAGACGCCGAAGGCGTGTCCTCGTACAAATATGGTCTGAAATCTCGTATTTTGTCAACACAACCTCGTACATACCATTTATTTAATAAATTGCTTTAAATCTATTGATTTTCTTGTCAACTATCTCATAACCAAGCACTCTACAAAGCAGTTTCATCAAAAAGTACTACAGAGCAGTTTATACAAGTTATTCAAACACACCTTACACCCCGCTCTGGACAATCTAGTGTCCATGGTCGCAAGTAGCAGGTAGCAGGCAACCGGAATTTAGCTTTGGATAGTGTATGTAGTATCCGAACTGTGCCTACTATAGTGGACGTGGAGTAGAGTGGAATTAACATAAACATATTTTCTACGTTAACTTAAAACAATACAAGTAAAATGAATGAAATGAAACCTTTCGTATGTACACACCATTCATTCATTTCGTATAGTCAGAGGCGCGTTCCAAAATATGACTTGTATCAACGAATCTCGTACAAAATCGTACGAGGATGGATGTAAGCTCGTACCTCGTACCAAGACCACTAAATCTCGTACATGTACGAGAAACCTCGTATGGATGGCAACGCTGCCTAGAAACACCATTTCTTTTGCTTACTTTTATTATTATGATTTTTGATGCAATCTTGCGCAATAATACATTCAAACCAAAAATAATACACACAAGACATAAAATAACATCACGCCTCTATTCTCCGAAGGGTTAGGCAGAGATGTACCTATAGTACACCCACATCTAGCCAGTTATGTAATAGGGGGTGAGCCTATCGTCATCATCATCATCATCTGCCAGCCTTTTCCCAACTACTTTGGGGTCGGCTTCCGGTCTTACCGGATGCAGCTGAATACCAGTATTTTACATGGAGCGACTGCCTATGTGACCTGACCTCCACAACCCAGTTACTGGGTAACACGATACCCCTTGGTAAAACTGCTTGTCAGAATTTGGGCTTCTGTTGACCCGTAACGACTGTCAAAGATCCACGAATGGCAATCGGGACCAACGGCTTAACGTGCTTTCCGAGGCACGGAGGGGTCTTGGTATGTAAATATGGTCACCCACCCATCCACGGACCAACCGCGGCAAGCGTAGCTTAACCTGATCGAGTGACCCGTGCGACTGTTATTATTTAGCCACAAGCCCCACATCGTCATCAACCGGGCACAAATCCAGATTCCGGGTTGCTACTGAGAAATTCCAGATGGAAAAACCCAATAACACATTGCCCGACCCGGGAATCGAACCCAGAACCTCATGCTCAGCAGTAGCGCTTGCGACCGCTAGACCAACGAGGATTTATGGAACAGTAAAATGGCTCGAAATAGCACTGTTGACATTGTATAGTGTAAATGTCCTGCCTGAGGGACAGCGAACTGGCAAACTTAATATTGAATAAACTGCAATTTGCGCACCAGATGTAAAGCTTATCGCGAAATGAAATGAAATGAAATTGTTTATTCTGTAAATAGGATATGAGAATCACTTTTGCACGTCATATTAAAAAATAAGCTAGATGGAGTCGACATTTCCTATCTGACTACCCCTGAGAAGAAATGGCGAAACAAACTCAAGGGTCAAAGTCTCTTTTAAAGTCCAGACATAATCTGTGTCAGATCATGTGAGGACCATGTAGATCCATGTCTGAAATGGTCTTTTGAGGAAAGTACCACACAAATTTGAGTGGACCTGTCCAGTCAGTGCAAGCATTTGTCATTAATCGTGTAGCTCAACTCAAAACATAAGGAGCTCAACGACTCGACGAACAATACCAAGGAAAGGACAATTGGGTTGGCCGCGTAAAGTACTCAAAATGCCAGACCATCATTAAAACTAAGAGAAAAAAAAAACAACAAGAAATAAATAAAAATGACCCACATAGTGCTCACATTCACAATAATTAAAGTTAGTTAATCTCCTCCCAGATATCTGTGGCCACATTTATCTAGACCACAGATATCTATGATTTAGACATTGCTCGATATACAAATATCTAATTACCGTGTTTTTTTTGCATCGCTTCTTAAGGCGCAGATAAATGATTTTAGTGACTTTTAAATCTGTAATTACGCCATCATATAATGCAAGTAAGTTATGCAAAAGATATATGTTAAACTACGAGTACAACGCATACACATCAATATTCTACAAGTGAATATTTAAGTAATACTTGTAGTAAAATAGTTTATGAAATAAATTCAGGAAGTAATGACTACCCAAAGCATAAAAAACGATATTACTTTCAAACTACTTTAGATATTTTCATGTTTTTTTTGTATGAACAGACTATTTTATTACCTATAATTCTATCTGTGATTTTTTTCAATTATTCATGTTTTCGTTACTAAAAATAAATATTCCCTATGAAACCAAAAAGCGCGGGCGCCGCGGCGCGCGGTGTGAGCGCAAGGCGCATTTGTATGTCCAAGGTCAACGGCGATTAAGAAGTAAACGATGGGCGTTTCCAGGATTCAGTGGAGTTAGCTCAATTTTTTTTTACGCCGTTTTATCTTGAGTTGAGGTATTGTGTTTATTAGGAGAACAGGATCATCATCAAAGGCAGTCTTGTTCACCCACTGCTGAGGATAGGACTCCTCCCATGTGTTTGTGCCATGCTTCCCTGGTCTGTGCGAGTCTCATCCAGGTCTTACCTGCGATCTTCTGTAGGTCATCCACTCACCTGGCTACTACTTTTCGGCAACCATTTCGTTAGGGCTCAGCTCCACCTGCAGCAGGCTTAGCACGAGCACCATTTTGTCTACGGAAAAATAGACAAAAATGACGTTCCGTGTAGAAAGTACGACGACAGCAAATTAGAAAGAGTCAACTGCTGTTTTTACGAAATTCACTCTTTTACATAATTTGACTCAGAATTATTTTTTTTACATACGATTTTTTTTCTGTTTGTTTCTCAATTACTACTGATATTAAGTAACGTTTATAAAGAGAGTGTCGCAGTACCGTATTATGAAACAAAAAAAAATAGTAATATTGGCCTTCACCATTTCCTTCATCATTCGCTAAATGATGTAAAATAGGAGAAAATAGCCTTGTTCTTCTATTAATTATCATAGCGTTCAAAACGCTCTCATAAACCGTAAAGGTATACCTTGTGGCCGTCGAGTAGAAAAACGCAAATTGTCTTCACTACATTAGACAACTGTCAGCAGGCTTAGCATGACACTCTCTATTTCTTCGAAGAATAGACACGGCTCTTTCCATACAAAGATTCAAGAAAAATTCTCTTGACATTTCGTAATGCTAAGCCTGCTGGAACAGGATACCTTTAAGAAAACCCGTAGTACAAACTACCCTTTACAAACATCTATTACAATATTCCACACTTCCTTAGCAGACTGTCTCGCTATTAATCAGAATGCCTGACGTCACAGCAGCTGCCTCTAGATACAAGTTCATTTACAATACCAATTGCTAGCGTCACTTGTTTCTATAATTTATTGCAAAGGTGGTACGCACGAACGAAAAAAACATGGTGAACACGAACATCGAACACGGATAATTTGTTTCGTACATGTAGACGTACATTAGCAAAGCGAACACGGACACAGTTCTCAGCACAGACTTGTGTTCGCGCTCAACCGTCCCGCTCTCTTTAGTAGCCATGGATTCGCCGTTGGAAATGTTCGACAGTGAAATAGTGATTCACGAAATATTGTTTCCAAAATAGGATCCTAGGTAGTGGGAAACAGTTTTGTGCAAAAGCGAAAACAAATTTGACTCAAAGTCACAATTTTTGTTTTGTGAGTTAAGTCACAATTAATGTTTTTTACATTAATTTTGACTTAAATCACAAAAATAATTGTGGACGAACAATGTTGCATCAAATTTACCCGAACACAGAAAAACGAAATTGGATCGACACGAACGTATTTGACGAACATAATGTTTGATGTTTATTAGTGGTACGCCCATGCCAACAAAGTGTTCGATGTTCGTGTTCACCATATTCTTGTTCGTTCGTGCGTCTTAAGGTTATTCAATTTTTGTTCTGTGACGAATGTATAATAGGGTTTACCTGTGTCTAATTAGTTATTCACATTACAACATAACAATATCACACCTGAATTCCTGGATGGGGTTAGCACTAGGTGCAAATAAGGACTAATATGTAGTAACAGAAGGCAAGCCTATTGCCAGCAAATAGGCACAAATTCTGATTATTTTTTAATGTAAAAACCCAAAGACACTACCCCACCCGAAGATCGAAACTTAAGGTGTTATGTAAAAAATAAATCATAGCAAACTGGGCGGGCAAAAGAAAGTGTCACTCAATTACTTCCACATGCAAAAATAAAACAACATAAGAACGCCAAACAAAAAAAAAGTTAAAAATAAATTAAGCTATGTATCAAAAATATTTTCAACCAGTGTTCAATTACCTAAAGGTGCATCCACACATAAGTTACTTTGTGTAGCGCAACATTTTGCAACATGTTATCCATTGAGTTAAGTAACTTTCTATAACTTTTTAGTAAATTTACTTAAAAATTTTTGTTGCCCACGAACAATTATTTTTGCAAACGTTGCTGCACAAAAAATAACCTCGGTGTGGATGCACCTTTGTACGAACATTTTGAATACCATTTTTGGAATGAAATTACTTAGGATTTTATAATTACAGAAGAAAATATAATAAAGTAGAGGTATTTTCGGAATTAAATTCTATCGAGTAAATTTAATCCAATTGCGTTTTAGTATTAGTCAAATAGTCAAATAAACATATAATAGCGTAGAGTCATCTCAATTATGTATCTCTTTTCCTTGAATTTGTATGTATATATATATATGTATAATGTAGGTATATATTGTAGTAAATATGTATGTATTTGTATTTTATGCTTGTAACCTATTTATGTATTTCTTTACTTATTCTATTTATAATCTATTATGTTATCTTTAATATTTTTCGTTATTTTTATTTCCTCTCAGAGCACCTGCCATCTTATCTCTTCACCACCCTTGGTTGACTGGTAGAGAATGCCTAAGGCATTAAGTCCGCCTTTGTACTTAATTGTGTGCGAGAAGTTTAAATAAATAAATAAATAATATCCAAAAATTAAATCCATACATGCTGTAATAGTGAAATAAATGGTTACGAAAAATCCCCCAATTTATTTTGGAGCAGAGTCTCAAGGCGCTCCGCTCTCAACATTCTCGCTTATGATCAGTAGACCAACATGGTAGTCAAATGATGCTTATAATCAACACTTTTGAATGAACATATTTAATACTTCCTTGTTGGTCTAGTCAATAGACCAACGAGGAATGATTATTTTTTTTTTTTTTAAATGGCTGTTTTGTAGTTATCCCTCGAGGATTTGTACTACTTCACCGGGCTTCGGTGGGGCCAGAAGGGCCTCTCACCTATCTAAAAAATAAATAATAAGGTAGCACAGCTAAGGGTGTCGCATAGTGGGACTCAAACCTAGGCTTAGGGCGCTACCGGTTACTGAGCAAGTAGGGACTTGACGAATCTGTGAGTTATTATTAGGGACATTGATTATGTTATCTTGCACCGCGCGGCTTCAACGGACGGGGTAATTATTAAGTACTTTCAGTAAGAATTATGAAGTAGACTGCACACATTGATTGCAAGCGCTACTACTGAATATGAGGCCCTGAGGTTCAATTCCTGGGTCAGTCGAAAGTGTTTTTCCATTTGGAATTTCTCAGTAGCAGCCCGGGAGTCAGAATTTGTGCCCGTTGATGGCAATATAATATGCATGTAATTGTTTTTTGTTGCTCAAAAAAAATATGAAACCAACAATTTTCTACAATTCAAATGACAGTTTCTGTCGCGGGCATGATGTGACGTCATTTACTACAAAATTTCTTTGTTTACATTTGTTTGTAGCCCCAAATCATATAAATTAAATTATTTGCTGTGCCTTTATTCAAGCCGAAATCTTTGCTAAGAATAGTTTTTATATATCATAGTTTCTTTCGTCACTTCCGGCACTGTCGAAGACGACGCGTTTTGAGTTTGCGTTCCGTTCCACCAAAAAAACGCAACATAAATTAATGAATTGTAAAATAAGTAATGCATTATTTTTTTTTAAAAGAAGAGTAATTTGTTTCTTGACTCCTACATAATGTATATTTAAATAATGGATAAGTTTTGAATTATTTGCATATTCCCTATAGCCTCACCCCTTATTACATGGGACTTAAACATATCTGGGGAAATGTGAATGCATCTCTGCCTAACACTTTTGGGAAAGCAGGCGTAATGTGATGTTATACTTAGTACTCCATTTTCTCCCCAGCAACAATGCTGAAAGAAGCAGCGTCGCTGATACTGAGGCACACAGTAACATCTCGCAGACACCTGACTCCTGAGCTGGCACTGAGGCTGATCACTCCTGACTGTCCGCTGTGGAGGGCTACGGAGGAACAAGTGCCATTTAAGGACCCCTTCTGGGCCTTCTACTGGCCAGGGGGACAGGCTACTGCAAGGTAAGGACGTTTTACTTGTAACTTGTCGACTTCAAACACTGGCATTAATTTTAAGTGAAATCTTCTACTTAAGGCGCAGATATATGATTTTAGTGACTTTTAAATCCGTTATTACGCCTTCTTATAAAGTTATAATGCAAGTAAGTTATGCAAAAAATGTAGGTATGCTAAACTAGAACGCACACATCAATTCGATATGTGAATATTTAAGTATTGTAGTAAAATACTTTATGAAATAAATTCACGAAGTAATGTCTACCCAAAGAATAAAAACGATATTACTTCCAAACTAGATAAGGTATTTTCTTGATTTTTTTTGTATGAACACACTATTTTATTATCTATAATTCTATCTTTGATTGTTTTCAAATATTCATATTTTCTTTACTAAAAATGAATATTCGATATGAAACCGAACGGCGCGGCGGCGTGAGCGTGACGTACAATTGTATGGTAAACGTTTACGCTGATTATCCGACCCTTAAGGCGCTGACAAGACTTAATTGACCAAAATAGGCTTCGCTTAAGTAATAAAATTGGCAAATCGGTATAGTTTGTGGTAGCAGAAAAAATATATGTTAATTTTGAACATATTTCCCAGAACTTGGTTGTTACCAAAACACGTTTTGAAAAAAAAATCTCGATACAAACTATCGTTAAACTAACCTCTTACCTTGAGTTCTAATCCAAAATATATTTATTAAATATCAACATACGTTACGTATTTAATTAATAACAAGAACGTCTTTTTTGAATGCAGAACTTGGTTGTTTTTTATTTAATCTAAGTCTTAATAAAGATCTTAACTTATTTTTTTCTCCGCAAGTTTGCTCTCAACACATCTGACACTGGTAAAATAGTCGACATCAGCATCATTTCTATAGAGACAAATAGAATAGATCATTCATTGCCGACCTCATCTAGTTTAAAAAAATATGTTTGATGTGTAAAAGTGTTTGTAAAAACCTACTTACAGAAATAAAATCATTTATCATTCATTCATTATTTTATTCGGTCGGCGACAGGCAACGGACAGCCTTAACCTCTGGGCCTAAAAGTACAATTTTGTACAAGAGTTCCATAGATGTGTACCTAACGAAAATTCATCCCTTGGAGTTGCAAGTTTGTATGGAAGTTCGTCATTTTTGTCGATGGGAGATCCCTTCGGGCACAGAGTTTGTAGTATTTAAGACGCTGACAACACCTAAACCGCGGTCACTGTCAGATTGCATAGAAAAGAAAGAGAAGCGCGACGACAAAACGCTTGTAATTTATTGCAAAATATGAAGTAATTATCTATTTACTCAGAATTGAGTTGAGTAATCGAAAATAAAAAACAACTAAGTTCTGCATTAGGATAAGAGGTACTTGTTATTAATTAAATACGTAATTTATGTTGATATTTAATACAGATATTTTGGATTAGAACTCAAAGTAAGAGGTTAGTTTAACGTTAGTTTGCTTCGAGATTTTTTTTCAAAACATGTTTTGGTGACAACCAAGTTCTGGGAAATATGTTCAAAATTAACATATATTTTTTTCGCTACCACAAACTACACAGATTTGGCAATTTTTTTTTCTTAAGAGAAGCCTATTTTGGTCAATTGGGTCTTGTCAGCGCCTTAACTAAATAATACCAGCGGGGTAACACACTATCAGTAGCAGTGGGTTTCATTTTGACAGTTCAACAACATTCATTGCGTTATTTAGCAGACAATTTTTTCGAACACATGAAGCAATGGATTAGCAATATACTTCAAAATCATTCTGATTGTGATCGATAGTCAGTGTTGCCAACACCTTTAGTCAGTAGCCAAACATTTTGCAAAAAGTTGCTAGATTGTTAGATTTTTTTACTCAAAAGAGTTTCTAGAAGTAGCTAAATGCTACAAAATCAAAATTGCCAAATTATTACTATCATGTTTTAAATAAAACTCGGGAGACTTAAAAGTAATTATTTTTATAATTTAAATATAAACTTGGTAGGTAATTAAAAACAATGCAATAAAGTTTTTAAAAAAAATTGGCTACAAGTTTTATTAAATTGTAGCTGTCTGACTCCGAAAAATAGCTAGATCTAGCTTTAAAGTTGCGTTGGCAACTTTGTTGATAGTTTGGTACGCCATACAGCAGAACATCCAAAAGATTTACATCTCGTTCCCCATTACAAATATTGATAAAAGTAAATTCATCTGTTTGTCCTCGTTTTATTTTTCTTAGGTTCAATTCTATTCAGTGGCGTAGTGTGGGGGGGCAGAGGGGGCCATGGCCCCGGGTGGCGGCGGCGTCAGGTCATCCTAACTGTATTGTCACCAGAGGACTACATAGGTCCTGTACAGTCGCAAGCACATCATGTACCACCAATTGTCAAATTTCTCCAAATGATTAAAGGCTCCTACATACTGGCGCGACTTGTCGCGACACAAAGGCACCGCTTGTAGCGCTACATGCGGTGTCTCTGTGTCGCGTCGCGTCGCGCGACAAGTCGCGCCGGTATGTAGGAGCCTTCAACCATCAAATGTTGATGTTTAATTTCATAACGGAATGAGAAAATATACGTATTTACGAATAATTTCAAGACACTGTGTCAAATGGAAGTTGTTCAAAATAGATTTGACGTAAAAAAATAGGAAGATATACCTACTAGGTATACATTAGTATTCCATATCATGTGAAGTTAACTATGCTATAATATAAATATACTATACCTATAGGTATAGTATATTTATATTTTATATTATTACACACTATTACTATTATAATACTTATTTATTTTATTATTATTACGAATAAAGGCTCCTACCTGAGGCGATATCGCGAGCGCGACAGCCATATTGCTGCCTGTCGCGCTCGCGATATCGAAAGAAAGGCACATTTTTGGCGACGAAAGTAGGGATGTTGGTTTATCGAACGAAGACAATTTTAATGATTCCGGCCCGTTGGGTTTATTGAAGTTTATTTTTTAATTCAAACTTCAAGTTTGCAGTCCTAACCTAATCTTACATTTCATTTTGTCATCATTTCTTTTTGTAATAATCCTTAGTTGCGAAAAAGTTGGGGGGGGGGAGGCAAATTTAGGATTTGGCTCGGGCGGCAGAATTTCACGCTACGCCACTGATTCTATTATGTCCGCTTTGGTAAATCTAAACTAGGAAATGTACAGTCGCCAGCAGATCAAGTTACCACAACCTGTCAAATTTCTCCAAATGATTTTAAACCTTAAAATATTGACGGTGATGAAATAATTTACACAAAGTAAAGCGTCTGTCCCTGGTTCGAACGTACGCCCTACAACTCGAAGGTCGCGGCCGTTACCACTGGGCCACAACTGCTCTCAGTGATGGGGACTCGCTTCGACACAATTCAGTATAAAATCTAGCAAGGCGTGACGTCACGTTTTAACTCAATGTATGGCCGTAATCCATTGATTACGTCAAAAAAGAATAAATACGTGTCCAATATTTTTTAACAATCTACCCGACGGACAAAAAAAATAAGTCATCAGTAATGCGTAACACCATATAAAATGACAATTTATCGCAATGGGTTTTATCCCTTGCCTGAGCCAGACCGCGCCGCTGAGCCTCAATCAACTCAGCCTATAACGGTCCACTGCTGGACATGGGCCTCTCCGAGGCTGCGCCACAACACCCTGTCCTCCGCCTTCCGCATACAGTCTGTCGCAGCCACCTTTTTACTGTCGTCGGTCCATCTAGCTGGGGGGCGTCCCACACTACGCTTGCCTATACGTGGGCTCCACTCCAGAACTCGTCTGCTCCATCGGCATTCGGTCCATCGACAAACATGGCCAGCCCACTGCCACTTCAGCTTGCTTACTCTGCAGGCTTCGGCAGTAACTCCGGTTCTCTTCCGGATAATTTCATTTCTGATCTTATCCTTCAAAGAAACTCCGAGCATAAAAACTCCGGGTGCACTGAGCGACCTTGAATTTGTGGATCAGCTCGACTATGTGTCCGCTGAGCCTGTAAGCTTTTTAATTCGTCTCCTAACAATATTAATCCGTTCCAGCCTGTCCCTTGGACAACAAGGTCCCCCAGCGACGACCTAAGCCGAGGTCCGTACCCCACAGTGGGTGCCCTTAGCGTATAGTCACTTAGATTATAAGTTGCTGCCCTGGCTGGAGGCCTTAATTTATTGAGGCACCCACAGGCAAGTCCGGTTAAGGCGCTGACAACACCTAAACCGCGGTCACTGTCGGATTGCATAGATAAGAAAGAGAAGCGCGATGACACAACGCTTGTAATTTATTGCAAAATATGAAGAAATTATCTATTTACTCAAAATTGGGTTGAGTAATCAAAAATAAAAAACAACCAAGTTCTGCATTCAAATATGACGTTCTTGTTATTAATTAAATACGTAACGTATGTTGATATTTAATGCAGATATTTTGGATTAGAACTCAAGGTAAAAGGTTAGTTTAACGTTAATTTATATCGAGTTTTTTTTTTTCAAAAAGTGTTTTGGTAACAACCAAGTTCTGGGAAATATGTTCAAAATTAACATATATTTTTTCCGCTACCAGAAACTATACAGATTTAGCAATTTTTTTTCTTAAGAGAAGCCTATTTTGGTCCATTGGGTCTTGTCAGCGCCTTAAGCAGACGATAACTTCTTAAGCTGACCTGCGAAATGCCATGTAGAAAAAGCCGGTTAAGTGCGTGTGTCAGTCCACGCACAATGAAGGGTGCCGTAGTTGGGAAGTTGGGATGAATTTATCCCAAAAACAAATTAAACATTGTAGTTGAAAAAACTGTTCTCCCATCATCGGCCTTGCCTTTTCCCAGCTACGTTGGGGTCGGCTTCCAGTCTCACCGGATGCAGCTGAATACCAGTATTTTACATGGAGCTACTGCCTGTTTGACCTCCACAACCCAGTTACTGGGTAACACGATACCCCTTGGTAAGACTGGTTGTCATACTTTCGGGCTTCTGACGACCCGTAACAACTGTCAATGGTCTACAAATGACAGCTGGGACCAACAGCTTAACGTGCTTTCCGAGGCACGGAGCGGTCTTGGTATATAAAGATGGTCACCCATGCACGGACCAACCGCGGCAAGCGTAGCTTAACCTTATCGACCGACCCGTGCGCCTGTTATTACTAGGCCACAAGCCCCTAAAAAAATATGTTCTCCCATAAAGAGACATAAACATAGGTAGTTGGAGAATTAAATGATAAATGATAAATGATTTTATTTCTGTAAGTAGGTTTTTACAAACACTTTTACACGTCAAAACATATTTTTTTAAACTAGATGAGGCCGGCGCACAGTGGAACGAATGTATGGGAGCGGTTGGACGTAGACATGTCCGAAAAATAAGAGTAAAATTATGACAAACTAATGATGCCATCTTATTCGATTACTTAATGCCTTCATAAATTGTGGTGATGAATTTCTTCATAACTCCCATATTTCGGGAGTAATTTGAGAAAATGTGAAATTTTACTATGAAAATGAGTGTATCGAGCTCTCTCCCTCCTGATTCCGGGCTTGTTTCAAGTAGCGGTCTCTAATATCGTAATGCTATTACTAAGAGCTATATTTAATACTAAGACACATAGTGCGCCAAATGTGCACTTTCTGGGATAAAAGGAAATGAAAATTTAAAAAAAAAAACGTTTTTTCCCCATTTGTATTTACTTTAAACCGCAGACAGACTTATTAAGAGGTCTATAAATATATTATATATATACAGAAATATATATTAACAAAAATATTCACAAGAACTGATGAGAGTATGACTTTTAAGTAAGTTGATAATAAATTACCTAGTTTCATTAAAAGTACAATAAATAATTAAGATGTAAGCTCTAATTTACTAAGTTACACATTTTAAAACAATAACATCATTTAATTATCTTCGTCATCATCATCATCATCAATTAATTCAAATTCAGAATCGATGTCCGCTAAATCATTTATGTTAACAAATTCGATATCACTTTTCTCAGAATCCGTAAGCTCATAAAATTCCTTAAAAGAAGATTTTTTTACAAACTTATTTCCTTTTGGACGGATACTTGTAACAAGTGGATCAGAAGACAGTAAAAGATTGTGCATAATATCTTCATTGCATGAGATACTGCTATGCTTTCGAGAATGCCCCTCTCTATATTTTCTAAAATCTTTATTTCTAGCCTCAGATGCCTCTTCGGATAGAAAACCAATGAGCACAATTGACATGTTCTGAACTATGTCTGGCCCATGCATTAAAATTTTATGAAGTGAAGAAGGCATATAATACCATGGGTATAACTCCACGTAAAGCTTAGCAGTATCAAAGCAGAACTCTCGGAATTTAGTTACGTTGATCTTCTCTCCTGATGAAATACACTGCAAGATCACACAGATTTTTCTTAAAAGCATAGCATCTATTCCGGTCAGTTCAGCAGATTTAGTGTAGTTTTCAAAAAATCTCCTTGCCGAGTTGCCATTGTTGGTGGATCCACTGCCTTGTTTCACAACATCGAGAAGTAAGCCCGTTTCTCTTCTTACAGCCTCTTGAACTCTTTTCTTCCTGTCATCAACTTGCCTTTTTGCTATATCACCCCTTACTTGCCATGATTTTATGTCTAATTTGTAGGAAATGTGTAATAAGCATTCCATTGAGCGAATCCAAGCGTGAAGGGTGCTTAAGCTATATTTATACATGTCCTCGTTTGCGTGTTTATCTTTGATTAACTCTAAATTATTCATTTCTTTAGGACAAGCCTTGCATATGTCACACACTGAAGCTGCTGTATTGGATATAATGGAATGAATTTTACCATCAATCATTGTCAACAGCAGTTGGTGTTTGACACTAATTCCATCAGTGATGGTGGATGGAGTTAAGGCTTCAATCTCTGCTTCGATTTCAGCCATCTCTCTCTGCACATTTTCTTTGGTTTCCTTTATAAACTTAAACAATATTGGCCGGCAAAATGAAGTGGAAGATGGTCGCTCGTTTTCCCAAATTGTTACACCTTTTGAGACGAGCCGCAGTGGTACAAGACTAATCATAAAATTACTAGCAAGATCGATTTGCTCATCTTCACTCGTCCTTTGATGATAAATGCTTTGGCTAGATGATCCGTCAAAACCCCATTTGCTGGTCAATACGAGCTGTTGATTGGGATCAACAGGGGTTTCTAACGACCTAATAAGTCTTCTTGAGGTTAAATCCATCAAGGCTTGTAATTTGATTTTTGCAGAGCTCTCTGTAACTGTGAGATCTTCTTTGGCCGGATAGCACTTAATTTTTTCTTTAACCAACATGTAGTAACTCGGGTATTGAAGAGCTCCTTCTTGAGTGTTGAAATCCCGAAGAGTGTTATAGCGCCATTTCGATAAGTTCATCGATACATAAAGAGCCAATGCCTTCAAAGGGGATATTTCCCGTACCTGAATTGATTTACCTTCAATGAAGGCTTTGATTTTTGAGGCCTCTTCTGGATTCTCCGTCAAGTATTTCATAACATAAGCTGTATCGCTTTGTCCTGCCTTTTGAAGCGCCCTTTCGGCCGAAAACATAATTTCAGCGCTGCTACTGCTGCATGAAAGACTATCTTCAGTGCGTCTTCTTTTTTGCCGGTTACTAAGGTCCTCAAAAGATTTACGAGGACTAGGATGTGTACAAGTTGAAGCATCAGATTTAGCAGGAGAAATTATGGGCTCGATGACGTCACTTATATTTTCTGTAGAAGGTTCCATATTTTCATTCTGTAATTCCGGCCATTGAATTGCAGCCTGTAGCCAAATCTCATGTTTCTTCCGAAACTTATCTGTGCTTCTTCCAGACTGTGTCCATTTTGCATAAATGCGGTAGCAAAATCGACGACACCAGTCTTTTAAACTTGTTTCAGCACTTTCACATAACTGAACACAACTGTTATCTTTTAAAACACTGAACAAATAGTTAAAGTCGCGTAAATCTTTATGTGCGCGTGCGCATAAAGCAACGTGAATATCAAGATTTGTATTAAAATTTGGAAAATACATTGCGAGATTAGCTTGGATACAACGAGGTGTAAATCAACACTGATTTTAAAGTTACTAATAGTGACCTATTTATATAAAATCCAGGTATCCCAGGTATCCTTTGTTAAATATTGCAAGGTAATTAGTTATTGTGATAATTAGTAAATGATGCATGCTAAATTAGTGTATTAAGAGCCATTTAGTAATTAAATAATAGCAATGTTCTTATCAGTAATCATTAGTGCATCAGTTTTATATGTAAACCTTAAGTCCCTAATTATATATCCTAATTAGCTTATATCTTCTCTAATTGGCTGCTCAGAAATGTTATTGTAATAAGGTAAACCTTTAGAAAAACGGTTTTAATCAACAAAATAAACAAAAAATAAAAAAATTGTGTTATAAAATAAACATCACTCTTTATCCCAGAAAGTGCACATTTGGCGCACTATGTGTCTTAGTATTAAATATAGCTCTTAGTATTAGCATTATGATATTAGAGACCGCTACTTGAAACAAGCCCGGAATCAGGAGGGAGAGAGCTCGATACACTCATTTTCATAGTAAAATTTCACATTTTCTCAAATTACTCCCGAAATATGGGAGTTATGAAGAAATTCATCACCACAAGTTATGAAGGCATTAAGTAATCGAATAAGATGGCATCATTAGTTTGGCATAATTTTACTCTTTTTTTTCGGACATGTCTACGTCCAACCGCTCCCATACATTCGTTCCACTGTGCGGCGTTTCCTATCTGACTACTCTGAGAAGAAAGGCCGAAACAAACTCAGAGGTCACCGTCTCTTTTAAAGTCCAGACATAATCTTGGTCAGATCATGTGAAGACCATGTCGATTGGTGTCTGAAATGGTCTTTTGATGAAAGAACCACACAGATTGAGTGGACCTGTCCAGTCAGTGCACGCATTTGTCAGTCGTTGTGCAGCTCAACTCATAACTAAAGGAGCTCAACGATTCAACGAACAATACCAAAGAAAGGACATTTGGCTAGGCCGCAAAAAATACTCAAAACTGCCAGACCATATTAAAAACTAACTGAGAATAAAACAAAATTAAACAATGATCCACATAGTCTTCACATTTACAATAATTAAAACAATATAATACTACACAGAGTAAATATTCATGTCATTGCATAAATAAAATTCATCAATGTCAATGTGTATATTCGGACATAATCTTGGTCAGATCATTTGAGGACCATGTAGGTTTGTGTCCGAAATGGTCTTTTGAGGAAAGACCACACAGATTTGAGTGGACCTGTCCAGTCAGTGCACGCATTTGTCA
Source organism: Atethmia centrago (assembly GCA_905333075.3). Classification (NCBI taxonomy): domain Eukaryota; kingdom Metazoa; phylum Arthropoda; class Insecta; order Lepidoptera; family Noctuidae; genus Atethmia; species Atethmia centrago. The sequence continues at coordinate 23,020,839 of HG995388.1, forward strand.
GTTGTCATGCAGCTCAACTCAAAACTTAAGGAGCTCAATGATTTGACGAACAATACCAAAGAAAAGACATTTGGGTAGGCCGCATAAAGTACTCAAACTGCCAGACCATCATTAAAAGTAAGAGACAAAAAAAAAAAAAAAAAAACAAACAATGACCCACATAGTCCTCACATTCCTAATAATTAAAATAATATAATATAATACTATACAAAGTAAATATTCATGTCATTGTTTATATAGAATGTTATATAGAATAAGAAAATATAAATAGCTAGCAAAATAAAAAGAGTAAAAAAACAACATTCACTGTAAGTTTATTGGAGCAGCTCAATCCCAAGCCTTTTTGTCCTCAATATAATCTTTAACAGTATAAAAGGCTTTTAGGCACAGTTTCTGTTTTATAAAACATTTGAATTTATTAAGGCTTAGTTCTTGAATGTGGCTAGGAATTTTATTATAAAAACGTATACATTGGCATCTAAAATTGATCGTGGCATCGATATATGCCACGATTAATTCTCCAACTGCAAATTTAAGTTGGTCGACTATTACTCGTTAACTTGTAAAACCCACTTAGCAGTGATAGTTTTGCTTTTAATGTCATTATAATTATTTACTACTGCCATGATTTTTCACATCTCCATACACATATTTTTAAACGGCCTATCCAGCTATACCACACACACATCGGATAGCCGAGAAAAAAAAAAAACATCCCAACATTACGTGCAAGAGAGACACCCTAAAGATTTTTTTTTTAGGATATTATTTTTATTATGTACTCCTATGCCAAATTACAGCTTTATAGTACTAAGCGTCTGCAGCGTTGAGCTATGAATGAATGAATGAATGATATATTTATTTGCAAGAATATAGGTAGCTGACATAAGTTCACAGCTACAGCGCGGACAGACAGACAGACAGATAGACATGGCTAAACTATAGGGGTTCCTTGTTTACTACGGAACCCTAAAAAATGGGTTTTATCTTGACAGGTCACCCATGTCCATTGCGTTATTAAAATTAACGTTGTTGAGCAGACGAATTTTTCAAACCTATGAACCACGGGATTATCGATATCGTTCAAAACTCTCGGATCGTGATTGAAAATGTGTTACGGAATTAGGGTGCAGCTTATACTGGTCGCTGGGACCTACTGGATGCGGAAGGAATTGGGAATTAGGGTGCAGCTTATACTGGTCGCTGGGACCGACTAGATGCGGAAGGAATTGGGAATTAGGGTGCAGCTTATACTGGTCGCTGGGACCGACTGGATGCGGAAGGAATTGGGAATTAGGGTGCAGCTTATACTGGTCGCTGGGACCGACTGGATGCGGAAGGAATTGGGAATTAGGGTGCAGCTTATACTGGTCGCTGGGACCGACTGGATGCGGAAGGAATTGGGAATTAGGGTGCAGCTTATACTGGTCGCTGGGACCGACTGGATACGGAAGGAATTAGGAATTAGGGTGCAGCTTATACTGGTCGCTGGGACCGACTGGATGCGGAAGGAATTAGGGTGCAGCTTATACTGGTCGCTGGGACCGACTGGATGCGGAAGGAATTAGGAATTAGGGTGCAGCTTATACTGGTCGCTGGGACCGACTGGATGCGGAAGGAATTAGGAATTAGGGTGCAGCTTATACTGGTCGCTGGGACCGACTGGATGCGGAAGGAATTAGGAATTAGGGTGCAGCTTATACTGGTCGCTGGGACCGACTGGATACGGAAGGAATTAGGAATTAGGGTGCAGCTTATACTGGTCGCTGGGACCGACTGGATGCGGAAGGCGGAGGATAGGGTGTTGTGGCGCAGCCTGGGATAGGCCTATGTCCAGCAGTGACGCAAAATACGCGCATGGACATAGAGTTGCGGACACCAGTCCGTATTACCTATTACCTATGTCCAGCAGTGGACTGTTATAGGCTGAGTTGATTGATTGATTGATTGATTGATTATACTGGTTTTGTTACCACTGGCGTGCGACCTGGGGGGTAACCATCACCTCTTAAAGCAGTATTATTATAATATTACTTTACAGTGGGAAAGTGATGGAGCTATACAGTACTTATAGCTCCATCTCTTTCTCACGCTAAAGTAATATTGAAATAATACTGCTATAAGAGGTGATGGTTACCCCCCTGGGCCTCAAGTCTGCTATTACAATAGTGTCAGAATGGTCTATCATTGATTTTATAATTGTTGATTTTGACAAGTTTGGTAATCTACTAATATAATTGCGTCATTAATGAGGATCGGAACAGACCATTCTGACACTATTGTAATAGCAGACTTGAGGCCTTGCTATAAGGTGATGATGTGGACAGCATCATGCTAAACCAACTGCGCTCTTGTTAAAGCAATATATTCAAACAAACATTGGTACCGATTCCGTTATTCACAAACTAAACTCAATTTAACTTCAGTGCATATTTTTTTTTGTATTTCATTAAAGAAGAGGACAGAAGATACATTTTAGTTTAGTCCTGTCAAATTAATCAGCACCATACAAGTTTAGACTTGATTAAAAACTTGCCTACTAAAATTACGTCAATTTACGTCAAGCGCTGATTAATTTGACAGGACTAAACTAAAATTTATCTTCTGTCCTTTTCTTAATGAATTAGAAAGAAAAAGATGCACTGCACTTAAATTTTGTTTAGTTTGTGAACAAGGGAATCGGCATCATTGTCCAACTTTCTTTTAAAAAGCTAAGTTTCACAGCTTTTAATGAAACAGCCCGTTTCTCAGAAGTATGAGTCACTGTTGCATTAGGTATCCTAAAAACTCCTGGGTGAGTCACGATTCGCTGTCCTTTTCGGGAATAGCTCTATCCCGCTCTAGCTTTACTCCTGAACTGACAAGGACGAGGGGAGTGGGGGACGAATGGGGTTCATCGGGAGGCTCGACTCCCGGGAAGGATGAGGAATTGAGGATGACTCATTTTGGAACTGAAATTATTTGTTTTTCGTGTAAGGTTCCTGTTGAATTCTGAATCAAGTGCATCTGGTTAGACTAAACGCCTATCTCAGCTGTTTCGCCATAGTAAAATTGGTTTGGTGCTGAAAAAATAATTCTTTATCAACTTATTGTTAAGTTTAGTGAAATGAACCCTTGGCTTTACACAGGTAATCGGTTGCATACAAATTAGGATCAAAATCAAAAGCCATTTAATCAAATTAGGCTGAGTATCAGCACTTTTTAAACGTCAAAATAACATAAGGGTGCGTTTCCACTGACGCGGAGTTGTGTGGATTGGAGAGGAGCGGACCGTGAATAGCCCAACCACAATGACAGTGCTCGAAATCTCGGAGTGGAGATTTCGAATACTCCACCCAGCTCCGCGTCAGTGGATACGCACCCTAAGACAGTCCCCCAAAATGTCCGTGAAAGATATTGAGTTTACAATTGAGATATCAATTAAATCCAAGAGATATGTACCTACCCTGATATTACCCGCATACTTACCTTGAGTAAAGAAGAAGGTAAATTTTCCTTGACTGCTATGGCAACAAAACAAGATTCTTTAAAGGGAAAACCAATGGTCAAAGACGTTCCTTGCGTACATTACATACACATGGGTAAACAACTCGTTATTATTAGTTCATTACATAGAAATATAAGAAAAACAAACTTCTTTCTTATATCTATGGTTCATTAAGTTAATTAGGACAGTGGATAAAAATTACGTAAGTACGTACTTTGGGGGAATATTAAGGCGCTGACAAGACCCAATTGACAAAAATAGGCTTTTCTTAAGAAAAAAATTGCCAAATCTGTATAGTTTGTAGTAGCGGAAAAAAAAATGTTAATTTTGAACATATTTCCCAGAACTTGGTTGTTACCAAAACACGTTTTGAAAAAAAACATCGATACAAACTAACGTTAAACTTACCTCTTGAGTTCTAATCCAAAATATCTGTAGGTATTAATATCAAATACGTTACGTATTTAAATAATAACAAGAACGTCTTATTTTAATGCAGAACTTGATTGTTTTTTAGTTTCAATTACTCAACTTCATTTTGAGTAAATCGATAATTGCTTCATATTTTGCAATAAATTACAAGCGTTGTGTCATCGCGCTTTTCTTTCTTTTCTATGCAATCTGACAGTGACCGTGGTTTAGGCGTTGTCAGCATCTTAAACTGTCATTGGAATATTTCTGGTTTCCCCTGATCAAGAATATGATATGTTTATTATTCTCTATGATATTTTTTTATTGATATCATCACCCTTCTTTTTAACTCTACAATTATCTGTACTATGTCAATACGAACCAATGTTCAAATTAAATATTAATCTTTTGTCCTCATTCTCATCGTACAGGAAAACGCGATAAGAGCAAAACCCGAGCTCTAGACATGATATGGGCAACACTGAACAGTGCGCGGGAGTTTACCTCGCCTCAAAGTATTGATAATGTAGGTACGCATAAACGGGGGAATTACGCACAGTTGAATAAACTGAAGTGGAGGAATGTTGATAAATAGTACGTAATGTAGGAATAAGTTAGCCTTATCATCTTGGCCCTGTAGAAAGCTGTTGTTAGACTTGGACTTGTACTGTCTTACTAAATATCGAAGAGGTAATTATTTTTATTATAGGCATGGTCTTTTTTTTGGGTGGGAAAGTCATCAAATAACTTCAGGGTGTGTCAAACTCTTACTGACTAAAACCCACCCGTATTCCTTCCGTTGCCTGTGTTACCAGGGGCCTTGGTAACCCTTTAGTACCTTCCCGCATCCCCGGCAGACATCGGCCCTAGTGGACCCCTACACTTGTGCTGAAGACATCTCTTTGAGGCGCGCGTGGAATACAACGCGCCGTCGACCCGGGCCTTACCGGACGGTGAGCTACCCATTGCTCACCGTCTGCAAGCCCGCGCCTTCGGTGGCCATGGGCATGATCTGAAGTAAAGGTTTTGTTATTATTATTTCGCTTAAGTATTTAAGAGCGTTTACGCCGTACGGCATTTCATACAAATTTTCAAGTCCTTATTTTTCGAAATGACTGAACCGATTTTAATGAAACTTCACACAATAAGCAGGATACATAGGTCTACTCTCTAAGTCCGTCAATGAAGATGGGATGTCCGAAAATACTTGGTCCGTCAAAACAAGTGACAAATTCAATTTTTCTGACGGGCAAACACACGTCGGGATTAGGGACAACTGTCAAATCGTGTTCTCATTAATTCTTAGTTCGGGCCCTGAACTAAATGTGTGTCCGTAAGTGATACTGAGTAAGAATAGCCCGTAACTTCGGCCGAGTAGACCCCAAGGGCACGAAGACGATGGTGATCTACAACCACAGTATCAAAATTAGCAGTAAATCTGAAACGTAACAAGCCTGGGAAAATTATTGTAAAGGATGACTAATTCCTTACTCTGTGCCTCTGTGGTACTCTCAAGCTCCAGTCGTTGTTTATTTGTTTTTGTCTTACATCCTGCAGTGTGGGTAATCTCTCCAGGGACTTTATGAGCAGTTCCGTTGGTTACAAGGGGAATTTTGTACACTCGGCAACATTACTCGGCGCATAGTTGATGTAGGTACAATGTGGGGAAGACCGACGAATTTAGGTCACTAGATTCATGTTCACATACTGTACTGCTAATAAAGATATTATTATCTGCGTCTTCGAGCTGGCCGGCTCTGAGTGACATAGTTTTTTGTTAGCGAGAATCTGTCCGACTTTTTTTTTCGTCCATGGTCTGGTGGTTGCAAGCAACTGTTGACCATGGATTTTGATCGTTTGAGTGTATCAAACGGTCAAAATCCATGGTCAAGGTTGGGCAAAGAGGATTGGGTGTTTCTTTAAACAGTATGGAGTCTGAATTTGTGCCCGCTGCTGGGGAGTTTGTTGCGGCACTTCTTCCCAGCTAAGCACTAGGAAGTGGTGAAGGGTGGGCGTTTTGGGGGATTGTCTTATGTGATGACGTTCGAAAAGTGCTGATTCTCAGCCTAGTTTGAATGAATGACTTTTGCTTTTGATTTTGAATGGTTTACCCTCTAGCCCCCTATTATATAGGACTTAATCATAACTGACACTGACCTCCGTGCCTCGGAAAGCACGTTAAGCAGTTAGTCCCGGCTGTCATTCGTATATCTTCGACGGTCGGATAGCTAGATGCCTAAAATTCTGACAAGCAGTCTTACCAAGGAGTATCGTATTACCCAGTAACTGGGTAGTGGAGATAGGCGATCGCTTCATGTAGAATACTGGTATTCAGCTGGTTCTGGTTAGTCTGGGAGCCGCGCCCAACATACTTGAAAAAATACTAGGCACGATTGATTGACACTGACCTTCGGGATATTCAGTCATTAAATATGGTTATATGTATAAACATATACCTAACCATATTTAATCTACTTGACTGCCTCGATGGTCTAGTGGTCGTAAGCGCTACTGCTGAACTTGAGGTCGTGGGGTTCGATTCCCGGGTCGGGCAAAGTGTTATTCGGTTTTTCCATATGGAATATCTCAGTAGCAGCCCCGAGTCTGGATTTGTGCCCGGTTGATGGCAATAGGCTCACCTCCTATTCATCATAATCAGCCTATAATGTTCCCACTGCTGGGCCACAGGCCTCATCTCTTCAAGAGGGAGGGGGCTGTAATCTACCACGCAGGGCCAGTGCAGGTTGATAGATGTCACATGTCTTCGAATTTTTGGTTCTAGGACATGCCGGTTTCCTCACAATGTTTTCCTTCACCGTTTTGAGAGCAGTGGTGATGAAATTATTTACACAAAGTAAAGCGCCTGCCTGGATTCGAACCCACGAACTACAACTCGTAAGTCGGGGCCGATACCACTGGGCCACTACTGCTCCACCTCCTATTATATGAGACTTAAACATAACTGGCGAAATGTGTACTACAGGTACACCTCTGCCCAACCCTTCAGAGAAACAAGGCGTAATGTTATTTTATGTAATTTAATCTAAAGCTAATAATCTACATATGATTTCATAGTTAAGGCGCTGACAAGACCCAATTGACCAAAATAGGGTTCGCTTAAGAAAAAAAAACTGCCAAATCTGTATAGTTTGGGGTAGCGGAAAAAATATATGTTAATTTAAAACATATTTCCCAGAACTTGGTTGTTACCAAAACACGTTTTGAAATCAAAATCTCGATACAAACTAACGTTAAACTAACCTCTTACTTTGAGTTCTAATCCAAAATATCTGTATCAAATATCAACATACTTTACGTATTTAATTAATAACAAGAACGTCTTATTTGAATGCAGAACTTGGTTGTTTTTTATTTTCGATTACTCAACCCAGTTTTGAGTAAATAGATAATTACTTCATATTTTGCAATAAATTACAAGCGTTGTGTCATCGCGCTTCTCTTTCTTTTCTATGGAATTTGACAGTGACCGCGGTTTAGGTGTTGTCAGCGTCTTAACTGGTGAGCAGTCATTTGGTCACGGCACACTTTGCACACGGCAGCCTTTTCATTTAACATTTATACTATTGCTATGAATCATTTTAATTTCTATGTCGACTACCATTCCTGGTATAACAAACATTCGTGGATATGAGTATGCGGCATAATGATTTATTAGGAGTAACTTATATAGCAACAACTAACGTCTGTGCGCGACCTTAGGTCTTTTCAAAATAAGAAGTGATTTCCATAATATAAATACACGTAGTAAACATGAAATTTATTAACAAAAACAAGCAAATCATTTGTTATCAACAATATCCGCTTTTATAACAAGTTGCCAAAGTCTGTTACAGAACTTAGCGATGAAAAGTTAAAAATCCACATCAAACGTGTCCATGTTAAAAACGGATATTATAAGATTAAAGACTACGTTGAAGACAAGGAAGTTTGGCAATAATTCCTTCTGCACATGTGGCTTCCCTGTGTTTTTCCATAAACGGCATAACTATGTAAATGTCTATTAACTGCTCCCAAATTACGATATTTAATTTTTGTTTTTTCATACATACTTCCTTGACATATCATTATTTGACTATAATGTCACCTACAATTTTGATATCAAACTATTTATTCTTTTTAGCTTTTGTGAACAGGATATTTATTAATTAAGACTCGTTACAGTTGTAATGGTAAACATGTCATTTGTGTTGGCGATTGCCGCGCTCTCTTGACAAAGTTAAGAGTGACATCACCGGAGCGGCATGGTAGCCCGCGTCGACGCGAGGTGCATGCGCTGCTGTTTCCCGAGCCGGGTGTAAACATCGATAAGAAGGGTCAAAATTCAGCATGGGAACATAAACAAGAGCAGCGTTGCGACCATTGTTATAATAAGACTATATGAGTGGACTTTTCTGAGACCTTTGTAAGAGGCAGTCGTTTCTTATTTTAAATATAACCATTGTTTTTATTAAATTGTTTAAAGCGATTATATTGCTATAATACTCATATAAAGTTGTTTCAGTCAATAATTAGTGATCTAAGCACATATAAAGTTAATATCAGAAGTGGAAAGCGATACCCACACACGGCTATGGGTAAACAAAGTAAGCGTGATAAACGCCTAAAACTAAAAAAAAAAATCACACACGTTCAAGCTCAAGTTCTAGCAGCAGTAGTAGTGCCAAGACTCCGTCGCCTCCGCCGAAACACAGGAAACAGGTATCACGTAAGGCTGATACCTCAACTGTGAGTACAAATAACACTTTGAATAACATTATACCCGAGTTCGATCCGCTGAGAGACGATGTGAACGCTTGGTTTAGTATTATCAGGTCCTACGCTCAAACTTTTACATGGACTGATGAAATGACCCGTTATCAAGCTCTCAACAAATGAAAGGGTTCCGCAAAAGCGTGGTATGACTCACTGTTACGATCGGATAGTCATTAGCCTGGGTGAAAATGGAAGAACTGGACGCGTATGTTGGCTTCTAGTTTTCCAATCCGTTGGAATATGTACGATCCTTTAAAAGATATTATACATAAAAAGCCGTTAGAAAATCAGTCTCTTTAAGAGTTTTATTTAGAACAAAAATGTAAAATAGATCGTTTATCTTTGGAATTTTCGGAAAAAGATATTATTTCTATTATTGTGGTAATATAGGAGACAGTGGTAAGCGAATAATTTTGTAACGTGCGACTGTTTAGCTAGTTTCCTGCATGGTCGAACGTATACATCAAAAAGCGCGAAACAGATTGCAACCACACGCGATGGCCAGGCAAAACTGATCAGTCAGAATAGTCAGTCTGCGACCTCGTGGTCGCAGACTGACTATTCTGACTGATGATGTCGATGATTCTGCTGATGTCGTCATCAGCGACTGTGCCCTCAGCAAACGTAGTGGGTCGCTTCTGCTTGCAATAATCAAAACGTAGGTCAGGCACAAGGCCGAAGGAAATAAAGATGTTTTTAAGAAATATACTGCCCTCGGTGGCAAAGTTTACAGAAGGACAACCCAAGGTCGCCGGTAGATGGTCCCAAAGAAATGCATTTGGCAAATAATTAAATGTAATCATGAGGACCTCGGGCATTTCTCTGTTGATAAAACAGTAGAACGAGTAAGCCATCAGTATTGGTTTCCAATAATGTGACATGCCATAAAGAAGTATATTAAAACTGCATTAAATTGCATATATTTACGACTAAGGCCAAAAATAAATATTTATTGGCCATCGTAGATGCTTTTACAAAATTTGGGTTAATTTTGGCGGTTCGAACCACCATATCTTCCCGTGTAATTAAAGAATTAGAAACGAATTCTAAGACATTCGAAAATCCTCAAAGAATCAGTACAGACGCCAAGGCATACTTCACTTCGAATAATTTTACACAGTATTGTACGAATAAAAACATACGTTTACATACGATTGCAACCGCTATGACTCGCTTTAATGGCCAGGTTGAACATTTTAACAAACATATTCTAGAAGCATTAAAAGCAATAGGTGCTAACGATACAGACGATAGGTGGGATCAGTACATAAAAGCCTTACAACAAGGTATGAATAGTACAGTTCACACGACAACAAAAACAATTCCTAGTGAAGGTTTTCTCGGTTATAGATTACGCACTGATAGTGATAGTTTGGCTCCGGAGATTAGCAACGGGCATAGGCTGGATGTAAGTGAATTGCGTAAGAGGGCAGACATGTATTAAGTCCAACGCGGAATCACAAAAACAGCGATTTGATAGGAACCGTACAAAAGCACGAGTTTACGTCAAAGGAGTACCAAATCACTCATTAAAATACAAAGCCAGACAAATGACGGGCAAAGTCGGAAGTCGTTATCTGTTTACAAAGGCCCCTTTCAAGTGAAGAAGGTATTGGGGAATGATAAGATATGAGGTGATGGATGTAAAAAGCAGTGAAAGGAGCACTAAAAAGTATTCAGGCGTCACTGCTGCTGAAACCATGAAACCATGGATATATGTTGATGATTGGGAGATGAATTAAACATAAGTTCTAACTTAAACCATTTCTGCCCGAGTTGGCGATGAAGGTAATATAAAATTTACCGTAGACGTACGAGTCAAGATAAATGCTTTAGGTAATTATAGATGTTCCATGTTGTAAATCACACATTAAAAGCCGAGTGGCAGGTTCAAATAGAGAATGAACTTGGAACGCTCAAGTGTGGAAAGGCCCTTTGAGTGCAAGTGGTTCTGGGTCGAACTTGGTACGCTTAAGTGTGACTAGAGTGGTAGGTTCAAATAGAACTTAAACCATTTCTGCCCGTGTTGGCGATGAAGGTAATTTAAAATTTATCGTAAGCATATGTACGAGTCAAGATAAATGCTTTAAGTAATTATAGATGTTCCATGTTGTAAATCACAAATTAAAAGCCGAGTGGTAGGTTCAAATAAAGAACGAACTTGGAACGCTCAAGTGTGGAAAGACCCTTTGAGTGCAAGTGGTTCTGGGACGAACTTGGTACGTTTAAGTGTGATTAGAGTGGTAGGTTCAAATAGAGAACGAACTTGGAACGCTCAAGTATGGAAAGGCCCTTTGAGTGCAAGTGGTTCTGGGACGAACTTGGTACGCTTAAGTGTGGCTAAAGGCCCTTTGAGTGCAAGTGGTTCTGGGACGAACTTGGTACGCTTAAGTGTGGCTAAAGGTCCTTTGAGTGCAAGTGGTTCTAGGACGAACTTGGTACGCTTAAGTGTGGCTAAAAGCCCTTTAAGTGCAAGTCGAAATGAGACGAACTTAATAGATTTTATAGATGATTCATATTGTAAATAACACATTAAAGGCCGAGCGGTAGGTTCAAATGCATAACGAATTTGGAAATCTCAAGTGTGGAAAGTCCCTTTGAGTGCAAGTTGTTCTGGAACGAACTTGGTACGCTTAAGTGTGGCTAAAGGCCCTTTGAGTGCAAGTGGTTCTGGGACGAACTTGGTACGCTTAAGTGTGGCTAAAGGCCCTTTGAGCGGAAGTGACGATAAGACCAACTTGGTACGCTTAAGTGAGGCTATAGGCCCTTTGAGTGCAAGTGGTCAATTCCGATTTATATACAATGTCGCTTTCGGCGCACATGATTTACTATTATTGAAGCCTACCCTCGGATCACATATGAAATATTGTGTACTGAAAGATAACAGTTATAATTAGAGAACATTGGATACAAAATCAATGCATGTGCAACTGGCAAACGGATAAATTATTAATAAATTGTGTTTCAGCACTTTATCTGAACTCGTGGGGTACCTGATGGGACAGGCACCTGGTAGGACGGCCGTGTTGGCGATTGCCGCGCTCTCTTGACAAAGTTAAGAGTGACATCACCGGAGCGGCATGGTGGCCCGCGTCGACGCGAGGTGCATGCGCTGCTGTTTCCCGAGCCGGGTGTAAACATCGATAAGAAGGGTCAAAATTCAGCATGGGAACATAAACAAGAGCAGCGTTGCGACCATTGTTATAATAAGACTATATGAGTGGACTTTTCTGAGACCTTTGTAAGAGGCAGTCGTTTCTTATTTTAAATATAACCATTGTTTTTATTAAATTGTTTAAAGCGATTATATTGCTATAATACTCATATAAAGTTGTTTCAGTCAATAATTAGTGATCTAAGCACATATAAAGTTAATATTTGGTTTAAATAGGTTTTTATTTTTATTATTTTATTTATATTTTACTTAGATTTAAGTATAGATCTTTTTTTTTTTGTTATTTACCTGGTACTCCTTGATAGGCCTACACTGTCCTCCTATACCTATTAACACTGTAATTTGAAAACATTCTAAAAGCCAATTATTTTTAAAAGAGGAACCGTGGAGATTTTTGCCGGCTCTTCTCTTGATTTTTTTCTTTTTGCTCGGCTCAGATTCGTAGTGTGATATCTAACCTTGAACCTTGAACCTTGAATTTTCTACCTACCTTTAACCTTTCCCAAGAATTGGGCTACAAAATGAAAAAATATTTTTTGTAATCCAACTGGCAGTTCCAGACATCATCGCGCATCATCTTTCGATTCTACCCGTGTTTTGATTGATGAATTTAAACAAAAATCGGCCGAGTGCGTGTCGGACTTCGCACAATGAAGGGTTCTGTTCTGTAAGTTGGTCGACTATTGTTCGTAAACTTTTTTTTATTTATTTATTTAACATTTATACAAAAGAACACAGGATTACATAATTAGATAGCAACCAAAAACCACTAAGGTTTAAACTTGTGCTATCATGAGTCTATCTCAATATCATAAAATACAATGAAGCATTTTATATGTACGCGTTATTGTCGATACAATTAATAACATCTTTACATATTTAATAGTTACAAACATTTTATATGTACGCGTTATTGTCGATACAATTAATAACATCTTTACATATTTAATAGTTACAAACATTTTATATGTACGCGTTATTGTCGATACAATTAATAACATCTTTACATATTTGATAGTTACAAACATTTTATATGTACGCGTTATTGTCGATACAATTAATAACATCTTTACATATTTAATAGTTACAAACATTTTATATGTACGCGTTATTGTCGATACAATTAATAACATCTTTACATATTTAATAGTTACAAACATTTTATATGTACGCGTTATTGTCGATACAATTAATAACATCTTTACATATTTGATAGTTACAAACATTTTATATGTACGCGTTATTGTCGATACAATTAATAACATCTTTACATATTTAATAGTTACAAACATTTTATATGTACGCGTTATTGTCGATACAATTAATAACATCTTTACATATTTAATAGTTACAAACATTTTATATGTACGCGTTATTGTCGATACAATTAATAACATCTTTACATATTTGATAGTTACAAACATTTTATATGTACGCGTTATTGAAGATACAACTATTAACATCTTCAGGTGTTTAAATAGGTAGTTACAGTCATTCCTACATATTACTGCTTAAGTTTACATTTAATATTTTTAAGTGTAATACACTTGTTTATTTCTGAGGGTAGACTATTAAGAAGTCTCGGTATAATATAACCGTAAAGCCCACTTAGCTGTGATAGTTTACCTTTTAATTTCATTGTACGTACTACTGCCATGTTTTTTTTTCACATCTCCATAAACAACCATTTAGCTAACAGGGGTGGGGGGGATAGCTAACAGGGGGAGGGGGACACTCATCGAAAAATGGTGTTCACAGACCCGCATTATTTTTTAGCTTCGTACATGTAGTAGGTACATTGTTTTCGCAGCGCACGCCAAATAATGACTTTTATAGGCAAATTTCTTATACCATGGGTTACATTATTGTAATTTTCGTAGGGATCTCTATTTTCTTTTAAATGAAATATAGCCCATGTTACTCACTGATAATGTAGCTTTGTAAAGGTGAAAGAATTTTTAAAATCAGTTAAGTCGTTTTTGAGTTTATCCATTACAAACAAACAAACTCTTTACCATCGGCATATATACCTACTACAATCTATTGTCAAATTGATGATCCTATCTTCTCTTTTTAAGGTTCCGTATCCGAAGGGTGCCAAACAAAACCCTATTACTAAGCCTCCACTGTCCGTCGGTCCGTCCGTCTGTCTGTCAACAGGCATAAAGCCTCATGAACGGAAATAGGTAGACAATTGAAATGTTCACCCGCTTTATCAATATTTTGACAACCAGTCTATTTGTAAATCTGTTGATTTAATGTAGATAATATTTTTGCATAATAAATAGTACATATTTACCTTCCACCCACATTTCATCAGTTACGTGCTGAAGATTGCTGTTGCTGATGGAAAACCCAACACTTTGTCCGACCTGGAAATCGAACCCAGGACCATATGGCCAGCCGTCGCGAGATCATATTGTATTCAATCAATCAAGTGTCAAACGCAGCAAATTATGATTTTTCATTCACAACGAACAAAGATATACCTAATTTGGAAAATCACGAATGATTTTTAATTTTCCCATTGAACATGAAAAACCCAGCGATAGATCTCTAAAGCACATGCTCATATTTGTTTTTGTAATATCGATTGATGAGAAAACCGATACTTTGTATGCGCGTAACCATTGAAAGAATGCTTGGAGTGGAATTTCAATAAGCTGCGTTGAAACGTGAACCTTAAAGTGTTAGGCATAAATATTATTATAATTTTAAACTTGTGATAGTTGAGTCTTTAATTTATCAATATCGTTTAAATACAAGCTTGCTATGCTAACTACGACCTTAATTCTATAGTTTTAAAGATTGGTTTAGAGACAAAATTTTGGGTGACAGTGACTCATGCGAAGGGTTTTTCTGGTCCATTCATAGTGCAGACATTGGCGCCGATTCCCTTGTTCACAAACTAAACTAAAATTAAGTTCAGTGTATCTTTTTCATTCTATTTCATTAAGAAAAGGACAGAAGATAAATTTTAGTTTAGTCCTGTCAAATTAATCAGCGCTTGACGTAAATTAACGTAATTTTAGTAGGCAAGTTTTTAATCACGTCTAAACTTGTATGGAGTAGTGACAGGCGCTGATTAATTTGACAGGACTAAACTAAAATTTATCTTCTGTCCTTTGCTTAATGAAATAGAAAGAAAAAGATGCACTGAACTTAAATTTAGGTTAGTTTGTGAACAAGGGAATCGGCACCATTGTCTACATTCATGTTTACTTGGAATCGCCTTGACTTGCATGTACCTACTTGATTTCTTTGAAGTTTTTAACAGCCGTACCCGCTACTTTAAAGTAGGTAGATAATTGTTTATGAAATTTACAATAAAGTAAATCTAATAATAATAGGCCTATCTAATTATTTATTTATGTATTTAAAATAGGTACGGCAACAATAAATATTTTTTACATTGATCAATCAAAGTTATAGGTACTTATAAGTTCTCTTATACCTATAACTTTGATTACAGTTGTTACCAATTACAGTTGTATAATACAGGATATTTACATACTTAATTAAAGCAACATCTTTTAAAATGATTGTGGTCTCTTGTGACCACAACCTGAACGGACTTATCCGTATTAGTTAATGACATACAATCACCAATTGTAGAGTGATAAAAATTTGGCACTGATTTGACCTATCAGCTCAACTTGTGTGAATAATAGAACAAAAGGACGTAGCACCCTTACAACGATTGTGACTCGTAAATACATTAGGTAGATAAGTAGCTAAGTTATGAATATTGTTGCAGAGTGAAAGAACATGGATAAAAATGTTAATATATATATTTTTTTGTAGGTATAGTTAAACAATTTCACGAATTCCTGTTGGTTATTGCAATTTGAACCTTATATTGTATAACGCCATTACAGCAACAAGACAGGACTTCGTGAAATAGTTTAAAGGCTCCTACATACTGGCGCGACTTGTCGCGCGACGCGTCGCGACACAAAGGCACCGCTTGTAGCGCTACACGCGGTGTCTTTGTGTCGCGTCGCGTCGCGCGACAAGTCGCGCCAGTATGTAGGAGCCTTAACTATAGTAGTTAAGCAATCCGTCAAAATTCCGTAGATAATCAATCAAACTGGATCTACCAGTAATAAATGTATCATTAACATAATTCCGACAGTTTTCGGGTTTTGATAATACCACCTATTGTGTAACCACTTGTACAATTTCTACATTTATATCTGTAGTTTTTATGGTGTACAGAATAAAGAGTATTCTATCTTTCTATTTATTCCTATCATCTGCACTTATTAGAATGATTTTACTAAAACTATGTACAAAGTTTTTATTATCCTTTTGGATCAAAATAGATAATTCGTTCTCTTTTATCGATGTCTTCGCAAACATTATGGTATACCTACACTGATTCACAAAAGCCTCAAAATGGCCAAACCGTGAGCTCTTCATAAATCGATTTATTTCTTTTTAGTTTGTATTTTCCATTGTTCGTAAATGCATAACAATGCGCTAGATAACAAAATAACAATATTATAGATATTTAGGAGGGCCCAAAATTCCATATATTTGGGCAACAAAACCTCAGGTAAAACATTCTAACGACCTCGACTATAGATAAGACCTAAAGGAAGAAAGCCCATTGAGAATATTAAACCGCATTGCACGTGGAAAAGAGACAGAAACGTACCAATACGATCCATATGTTCAAGCGAGACAAAACATTATAGGCAGCATGAATGAAGGGAGATAGCACTAATTTTCCTGGTTAAAAGACAAGGATAGAACACAATGAGTCACTCGGAAGAATTTTTCAGGATGGAAGTGCGGTGAGTCATATTTCGGAGTACGGTAATGTTAGGAATAGTTGATTTACAAAATTGGGGCATCCGATAGCGAACTAGATTTCCTATGATAAGGATAACAGAAGCTTCGTCAGAAGCTCGAAAGTCTGACAACCAATCTTACCAAGGGGTATCGTGTTACCCAGTAGCTGGGTTGTGGAGGTCAGATAGGCAGTCGCTCCATGTAAAATACTGGTATTCAGCTGTATCCGGTAAGATTGGAAGCCGACCCCAACATATTTGGGAAAAGGCTAGGCAGATGATGAAGGATAACATAGTATCCACTACAATAAATACATAATCGAGAGTATGACATGGTTTGGTTATGTTGAGAGGATGAATGAAAGGCGACTAACAAAATGTATTTACAAGGCAGATGTGAGTGGAAACTCCGAGAGGACGGGACGCGTCTCACGTAATATTAGTAAAACACATCTTCTAATGTACAAAGAAAAGGATAATAAACGTATCATTGAAATCCTTAGAACGGCCTTTCCTTCAATTGCTACATAAATGAACGAATGGCAATGTCACATTAGTTCTTCAATTAATAACTGTAAATAACTCTCTGAAAGTGTCTGATAATCACAATCTGATGATTGAATGATTTTGAAGTATATTGCTAATTCATTGCTTCATATGTCCGAAAAAATTGTCTGCTCATCAATGTAGATCACGCAA
Organism: Atethmia centrago; assembly: GCA_905333075.3. NCBI lineage: Eukaryota > Metazoa > Arthropoda > Insecta > Lepidoptera > Noctuidae > Atethmia > Atethmia centrago. The sequence continues at coordinate 23,038,180 of HG995388.1, forward strand.
TGAATGATGTTGAACTGGCAAAATGAAACATTGCTACTGTAGCTGTACCATGAGTTTATACAGCCAACACTCGCTAGCATCTCCGTAAATGATATAATTCTAAATTATTACTGTGCCCAGCCTCTTTATCTTAGTATTGTTGGTGAATTTTAAAAAATACCTGCATATCTATGAAACATGAAGAGAGACAGTTGAAAGAAAGTACACGCAGGAAATATTTTAAAAGCAAAATAATACCACAACTTAATATTGTTCAACATATTCCTCAATGGCGCCGAATCCCTTGTTCACAAACTGAACTAAATTTAAGTTCAGTGTATCCTTTTCTTTCTATTTCATTAAGAAAAGGACAGAAGATCAATTTTAGTTTAGTCCTGTCAAATTAATCAGCGCTTGACGTAAATTGACGTAATTTTAGTAGGCAAGTTTTTAATCACGCCTAAACTTGTATGGAGTAGTGACAGGCGCTGATTAATTTGACAGGACTAAACAAAAAACTAAAATTTATGTTCTGTCCTCTTCTTAATGAAATAGAAAGAAAAAGATGCACTGAACTTAAATTTAGTTCAGTTTGTGAACAAGGGAATCGGCGCCATTATCAAGCAGTGCGGATTTTGAACAGGTTGCCATTGGACTTAAAAACTATAATTTATTAATTTAAGTCGAGAAATGTCTGTATTCGATGGATGATGACCATATCCACGTTTTAAAAAATCCATATTTAGTATATTTTCCATAGCATGTTAATGAATTATTTTTTATTTATTTTTTTTTTGTTATTAGCTATGATTTTATCATTTTAATTATTTCAAACACAGTGTGAATTGTTCCTGAATAAATAAAATTGAATACGTTATTATTAATATATGAAATATTGTATTGAAATAATTAAAATTCGTTCCATGATCACCATATTATATTTCGATAGGTAAGAAACCTCACGTAATTTATTCGATAGTCACTAACGTTTTTCAACTGTCGCCATACAAAACTGCCGCACCATGAGTCACTAATTTGACAAAAGCTATCGAAAAATACGCTGGCGATAGTAGTTACGTAGTTCACTAGCATTTTGAGGCGAAACATAATTATAATGTTTACATTAAAATTATATACGTTTTTGAGTCTATTAAAGTCAAAATAATGTCTGGAAAAGCTTAATTAGCATGAAATAATGTTAGTGGCCGCTGAATTTGAAGACCAACGGCGTGAACAACGTGAACTTCAAGCCAAAATGAGAATTAATGTTGGATAGCAATTAGAAAATAAATGAAGAAATGAGAGAAAGTTTATTAAACTTTACAGACTCTCCGAACTAATAACAAATAACGCTACCGATGTTAACACTAGTTTTACACTTTTTTGTTTTGCTCAATTTTTATTCATTTTTATTATTTTCTCTTCATTTATTTTTTAAATTAACGTATGAAATGGCTGTAGCTCTTTGATTTCTTATATATGTTCCGTCATATAGGTACAAATTAATTAACTGCTTATTTTAAGATTGTTCACCTAGTAGGTAATACCAAGAAAATGCTGTCATCATCATCTGCCCAGCCTTTTCCCAACTATGTTGGGGTCGGCTTCCAGGCTTACCGGATACAGCTGAATACTAGTATTTTACATGGAGCGACTGCCTATCTGACCTCCACAACCCAGTTACTGGGTAACACGATACCCCTTGGTAAGACTGGTTGTCAGACTTTCGAGCTTCTGATGACCCGTAACGACTGTCAAAGATCTACAAATGACGGCCGGGACCAACGGCTTAACGTGCTTTCCGAGGCACGGAGTGGTCTTGGTATGTAAAGATGGTCACCCATCCACGGACCAACCGCGGCAAGCGTAGCTTAACCTGATCAATCGACCCGTGCGGCTGTTATTACTTAGCCACAAGCCCCCATAGCAACAAGAAAATGCTGTATTTACCTATAATTGTTTGTTACATTTAGTTACTTATTAAAAATTTCTGTAGTGTTTATGAATGTTGGTAAATCTAAATAAATAAATAATGGACAGATTAGCCGAAAATAAACACTGCCCACTTTCTTGCTGACTGTACATTTTTTCCAAAATAAACACTGCCCACTTTCTTGCTGATTGTACATTTTTTCCAAAATAAACACTGTCCACTTTCTTGCTGACTGTACATTTTTTTCAAAATCTGTGCATGCAGATCATAATATCTAAAAAAGTTAAGGACAGTCTCCGAAGACCATTTTCTTGTAGAGAGAACGATTAAGGTACCTGCCTTTACATCTCAAAAATCCACCCTGTAGTTATAGACCAATGATTCATTCACTGCCACTGTCAAGTACGTCATTACGTCTCAGGTTGATAACTCTTTAGAACATCGCCACTTATGGCACATGTGTGAACAGCGAGGTACCATCCAGGACAATACTACGAATCCGATTAGATTAGATAAGCTGAATTATATCAGACTTGATGCGCCCCACGGTTTCACCCGCATAAGTTTTGACCCCGTGGTTATATCGGGATGAAAGGTATCCTATGTGTTATTCCTGGTTATAAACTATCTGTGTGCCAAATGTCATCCAAATCCGTTCAGTACTTTTTGCGTGAAAGAGTAACAAACATCCATCCATCCATCCTTACAAACTTTCGCATTTATGATACTCGTAGGGTTAGTAGGAAGTAGGATAACAGTGCTCATCTTGGCTTTGCATTTAGATAGATTTGAAAACTGGTGTACTGGTGTGTATACGAGTATTAGGAGGATGAATAATTTGTTGATAAATATCACCCGTCTCTCCACTATTCCATTGCTTGCTCAAGGATGCATATCCCGTAGGCTCTAATAATCCTTCCTATCCTAAGGGCACGTCTTCCTGACTATTATCGGCCCCCCGGTCTACTCTTTGATATGCAATGGTGTCTGTAGTCCCATGAAACATGAGGCTCCAGGGACTAGTGCGAATCCTTGGGTTCATTCGAGCAATCGAGTCTGGTTTAACCACGCTGGGGTCGGTGCATTTCATTCATTCATACAATCATCATGAATCCTGCTCTTACCCGAATTCATCTTCTACAATAGCTCCGTTAGTCTCAGGCTGCTTACTGCTCTTTTCTGAATCACGGTCTACTTAAAGTCATCAGTCAATCTACTACAACAGTAGGTAGATATTTATTTTATTACAAGCCGTTTGCTCGATGGGTTCCCATCGACAAAAAACCGGCCAAGTGGGTGTCGGAGCACGCTCAATGAAGGGTTCCGAAGTTGGGATGAATTTATCGCAAGAACAAACTTAATGTTCTAGTAGAAAAACATGTTCCCTCAACTGCAAATGTAAGTTTGTACGCACAAATTTAAGAGATTTAACATGTTATTTTAGAACCATAGACTTCGTATAGGTTTTCCTGTAATCTATAAGTAGTTACCTATACTCTGTATTTTTTTTTTCAAAATTTTAGCCTCCGTAGTTTCGGAGATAAGGGGAGTGGTCAATTTTTGTCTGTTTTCTTAGATAACTCAAAGTTTTTATTTTAAAATTACAAAAAAAAACAAAATTTCGGACCCTCACAACAAGCCCTTTCATTTGATTGTCACACAGTAGGTAGTAGGTAGGTACCTACAGTTTGCATTTTTTTATTATTTTTCTGATTTGGCTGTGAAAGTGACTTTCATAATCAAAAATCATTTATTTACGTTACACTTCCGTGTTTGGGTTCACAGAAATTCATATGTGTACCAAATTTCAACTTAATCGGTGCAGTAGATTCGGAGCAAATTGGCTTGACAGACGGACATACAGACAGACAGACACAAGACTACACGAGAGATCCTATAAGGTTTCCGTATTTTCCTTTTGAGGTTCGGAACCCTAAAAATTACGAACTTCCGTAGAAACATTTAACTCCTTTAGGGGATGATTTTCCAAAAACCCTTAGTGCTCCAAAAGGACCTGTGTTACAAAAGGAACTCATGGTTACTTTTAGACCCAACGTTTTAGGCCGTGCGTTGTCCTGTCTGTCAGTGAACGAATGAATTTAAGATTTTTATTAAGTAGACATTTAATATTTTAGCAGAAGACATTCAATAATTCTATAGCTGATATAAGTTTAAGTAAACACTACATAATCTATTGTATAACAACACTAACTGACTCATTACTTCATTACAAACTCACTCGTTTCCCTATCGTAATGCCTGTACGTCGCTACCGTAGCTGCTGGCACAACAAACAGCTGCCCTGCGGGGTTCAAGCAAGATGATTCAACCCCGAGGTGACTCACTCTTACTCGAGGTCGCGACCTCAAGCGGCGCGGTCGTGTCCTTGACCCGGAGTGCCAGACGTACGGTCGCGGGTTCGGCGTGAACGGCCCTGGTAAGGTCTGTCAGACACGTGGGTCAAATAGAGAGGATTCGTTGTTGCTATGCTTAAACTCAAAACATTAATTTATTTCTATTTACAGGCAATTTTGAATTGTCTAGGAGTCGATCAGTCAGAAAGATGAAGCTTGCCCATTCCAAAGCGTAGCAGGTTCCTATGGAGAAGAATGGGCAAGAAACTTCATGGATACTCTATGTTGCTGTATATAGAGGTGACCTAAAAATCTGTTGCTAATTGTCAAAGTCAATACAAGGGAGGATATTAGATTTTTTTATTAATGTTTAAGGTACTTACTATTAAACCACTGTGTGGCTATAAATGATAGGGTGAAAAGTGATGTGGTAAGGCAACGGTGTGGTTTAAAAGAACGATTTAGTGACATAAATTTAAAAGTACGCTGATATGGTTTGGTCATGTTGAGAGGTTGAATGAAGGGTGACTAACAAAAGGTATTTACAAGGCAGATGTGAGTGGAAACGCCGCGCCGCCGGGAGGGGTCGCCTCAGGAAGACATATTGAGCAGTCAATGGCAATTTTGAGCAGCGGTGCCCCAGTGGTAGCGACCGCGACTTGTACGAATTGTAGGTCGCAGGTTCGACCCTGACAGACGCTTTACTTTGTGTACATTCTTTAATCACCACTGCTCTCAAAACGGTGAAGGAAAACATCGTGAGGAAACCGGCATGTACCATCCCGCACTGGGCCGGCATGGTGGTTTACGGCCCACTCACACAGGCCGCCTCTCAGTGAGAGGAGGCCTGTGTCCCACCAGTGGGAACATTATAGGCTGATTTTGCTAAGCGAACAAAAATGTAGGGAACAGCTGATTTATTTTTCGCGGCTTTGGGTTTGGTCCCATAGTAAAAATTGTTCATAATGACGTACAACGACCCCTTAAGAAGATGCCCATGAATTCAATTTCACCAATTTCATATATATAATGAATTGTCACCCATCCCCTATCCCACCGCGGCAAGCGTAGCTTAATCATCGATCGACCAGTGCGGCTGTAATAAGCTAGCCACGAGCCCCTTGGAAAGTGGAAACATTACACACTACCTACACACAAACTGCAAGTAATATTGTACGAGGGTTTACGTGTTTGCTTGGATTACCTACTGACGCATCAAAAACTTTAATCAGCTAATCCATTTTAAGTCTAAAGCAAATTACCCCAAAACAAATAAAGATTTAATCAGAATCACATAACTGGTAGAAACATTTACATTCACAGAAACTATAACAAATCCCTGGAACGCAAACATTCCGTGAAATTCTCAGAAAACTCAGCCGCAGTATTAAATCTGTTTTCGCAGAACCTCCCCCCCATGGGGGTGGTGACAGTCACCCGTCCCCCCTAAAGGGAGGATTCTTAGTATTACTGGATTAGTCTGAAGCTGAACACTACAAAATTCTAAATGTCTTTCTAGGAATTTCGCAAACTCTTAATGTTAGCTCAGGGTTGGAAATGTGCCAGAGATATGGCTGATGGCCTGCCCACACTTACTTGGAACCAGCTCGTATAGACAATCTACCATCGTAGATATTAATGAAGCTTGTTTTAGTGCCTTGCATCCACAGTCTGATAGAAAAAAAAAATCTGGGATGAAAGGGGCACATGGGCCGAGAGAGATAGTCAGACATTTCTTCATAATTGGAATTCCAGTAGTAATGTATTTATGATCTAATTTGGAATGCTGTTGGTGCAACTTGAAATAACTTGTTACTAATGAACAAGTTATTTCAAGTTGCACTACACAAAAATGATTCACTATGGATTTTCTTTTATGACCTATTAATTCTGAATTGATAATGAAATTTGCCTTTATGTCCAGAAAATATTTCTTGTATTAAGAACTTAGACCACTTTTCCCCTATCTAGACCACTATCCCCTTTAACCCGAGCCTGAAAACACGGAGTGTGTTTTGGTGGGAAAACTACCTACGTTTTTCCGCCGAAACAAACTCCATGTTTTTTGATGGTACAGACTTTTTCCAATACATTCATCAACTTGTTCAAAATTTCCTTCATTGGATTTCTGTGTAGCTTTTTGGTAATCATTAGCGGCTTTTCTAAGAACCCCAAAACCCCCAATTTTGCTTCTAGTTCCAGTAATTGTCAAATTGTTAACACGGTTTCTGATTCGAAGAACTTGAAAAGTATGCATCATTAGAATCGAACTGTGAAGTTGTTAATTGCCAAAAACTTGCTAAAAGTCGTTAAACTGCTTCCGCGAACAATTAATTCTGCTCTGAATCTATTGGTTTCTCTTATTTTTTATTGATAAGTGATAAATGATTTTATTTCTGCAAGTAGGTTTGTACAAACACTTTTACACGTCAATCATATTTTTTTAAACTAGATTAGGTCGGTGTTTCCTATAATTCCAGTTAAATCACGATTTTTTGTAACGGCGTATGCTGCGGCGTATTTTATTTGTGTGACCATAATATCCAATTGTTAGTGAATTTTGTCATATGTAAATACAATTCTAGTGTACTTGCACATAACACACCTGTTTCATCAAATTAGTTAATTCATGCGATCATTGTTTCCCGCCTCATTACAATGTTACACAACGCAGTAGCCGATAATGATTTGTTTGTCTTTCCGTTTTGTCGCAATTAGGAATTGTGTTTTACAATTTTATTTTTTTGCGTAAAGATTACAGGGTCAAATTAAATTAGCTAACGTAACTTGACGGGTCGTAGTCGTAGACTTGATGGGTGTCGATTTCTATAAATGAACAAGTTTTGATAATTTTTTGCTCTCAGTCAGTGTAGTATTTCACTAAGACCTTTCATTGAACTTTGAAGACCTTTCCTAAAAGTCTTCTTTAAACTCGAGATTTGCCAGCGGGGCTATGGAGCGCAGTATCCTAGGATTCCCAAAGAACCTATGTAGTTATTGTTTCCTGAAATAAATCCGGTTGTCCGTTGCATTTGATGAGTTGAAATCACACATACACTGCAGAATTTATTCGCATACCTGTAATTTTACCGGCATCGTTCCTTAATGTTGCTAAAAACGCAAACCTATTCAAGAGCTTCTAGCGCCATCTAGTTATCGGACACGCCAATAAAACAGCCTTGAAACACGGTGTTGTAGTGGTAGTTACGAATAAAGTTAGTAGATGGCGCTGATTATGATAAAGGATACGCCTCTACTTTTATTTATTTTCAAAATAAATTTTATGATTATTGATACTTTAACTGAAAAGAAATAAAGCATCTTTTAATATAATTAACATGCTATTTGTTACAGATTTCCTATTCAAAAGCTTCTAGCGCCATCTAGTTATCGACCACGCTAATAGAGCAGCCTTGAAACACGGTGTTGTAGTGGTAGTTACGAATGGATATAGTAGATGGCGCTGTTTATAATAAAGGAAATGTCTACCTACTTTTGATTATTTTCAAAATAAATTTTATGATTAATTATTGATACTTTTACTGAAAAGAAATAAAGCATCTTTTAATATTTCACATGTTGTTTGTTACAGATTCATCCTAGACAACGGCGATTTGTTCGAGAACCGTAAAGTTCTGGACGTCGGCTGTGGCTGCGGAGCGGGAAGCATAGCTGCAGCTAAAATGAGCGCCAAGAGAGTGGTAGCCAACGACATTGACGACTGTAAGTTTTCCTGGTCTTACCTAATATTTACCTAATACTAGTTAGTATTCAAATTTGATTAACTTAATTTAGATTTAAACTGCCTCACGTGCAAATGCTATAGATATAGATGTAAAAAGTTTTATCCAAGAATAAGATTTCTGCTTTAACAAACATGAGAAATTGCGTGAAGAAACTTGACCTGAAATATAAATACAAGAATTCAAAAAGTTTGGAGATGCCGGGGATCGAACCCGGGGCCTTTCACATGCAAAGCGAACGCTCTACCACTGAGCTACATCCCCACTTGAAATCTCTGTGAAAATTACCGTTCACGTTTACAGTTGCCGTTACCGCTACAGAAATGAATGCCAAACTAAATGACGTCACTATGGAGACAAGTACTACAAACTTCGTCGGCGACCGCTGTACAGAATTTGATACAATTCTGATTGGTGATATGTTTTATGATGAAGAATTCGCTAATCTACTGTTTGAATGGCTTTATACACTTAATGAAGATGGAAAGACTGTAAGTTTTCATTTCGTTAACCGACTTCAAAAAAAGAAGGAGGTTTTTATTACTGGGCCAATTTACATCATTCTTTTTCATTTGGTACAGGAAGCTCACGAAACGGTATTTACTTTGCTAGGGAAGTTTTTGAGGTATCTTCAATTACCTGTTTTTTTTTCAATTAGTGTATATTGATTTTCTCGACATCTTATTCATTTTCGTTAAACATTCAAGGGTCACTACATCTTACAGAGAGGAAGTCTGTGTTCCAGCAGTAGTCCGGAACGTTCAGTCCTACTGGTCTCAAAACGGTACCTACAGGAAAACATCGTCAGGAAACCGGCATGTCCTAGAACCATAAATTCGAAGACATGTGACATCTACCAACCCACACTTTGCCCGCGTGGTAGATTACAGCCCAGTCACTCTTACAGAGAGGAGGCCTGTGTCCCAGCAGTGCGAACATTATAGGCTGATTAGGATAGCGCGAGCGTCATACGGTAGGTTTTGCAGGTTCAATACAACAGCTTGTATACTTACAAGCTGTTGTTTTGAACCTGCAAAACATTTCAGGAGGTTGTTATGAAACTCGTAAATAATCGTATAACAATACGATACCAAGTCAATAATCAATAATACTTTTTATTTTAGATTTTGAAATTTTATCTTTTCTTTTTATTTATATTTTTTTTATTTTTTTTTTTTTTTCTGATTCGGTTCGAGAATCACTAACATAATTACCTCCTAAAATGTTTTGCAGGTCCAAAACAACATCTTGTATAATTTTTCACCCGCGGAGAGCATACTGTAAACGAGCATGCTACTAGCAAACAAGCATGGCAACCTTTTTCGGATCTGATTTCCCACATGTATAATCTTGAATTTTAGTGCTATATCTACCCATGTATAACATTTATTTAAATAAGTTAGCTATTTAGGATAATAGTCGTCCCTTAAACCAACGTATTTTGTTAGTAATGTAACTTATTGACCAAGAATCTTGTAGTCCTGTCCCTTACATTAAATTGACCTCTACGTTGGGTCAAAACTATTAATGAAAAAATAGTGTAAAAGACTTGTTGAAAAAAATTATAAAAAATACAGTGTAGTAAAAATACAAATTATAAAAATACAAAACCCGGACAGGCGCTTTACTATGTGTAAATTACTTCATCACCGCTGCTCTCAAAACGGTGAAGGAAAACATCATGAGGAAACCAGCATGTCCTAGAACCAAAAATTCGAAGATATGTGACATCTACCAACCCGCACTGGGCCCGCGTGGTGGATTACGGCCCACTCCCTCTCACAGAAAAGAGGCCTGTGTCCCAGTAGTGGGAACACAAAAATACACATGAAAATATATTAGAACCGTGTGTGTTTTTTATGTGTCGCTTACATTACAATACATTACGTACATTGTAATAGCCAATGGTTCCGATTCCCTTGTTCACAAACTAAGCTAAATTTAAGTTCAGTGCATCTTTTTCTTTCAATTTCATTAAGAAAAGGACAGAAGATAAATTTTAGTTTAGTCCTGTCAAATTAATCTGCGCTTGACGTAAATTGACGTAATTTTAGGAGGCAAGTTTTTAATCACGTCTAAACTTGTATGGAGTTTGATTAATTTGACAGGACTATACTAAAATGTATCTTCTGTCCTTTTCTTAATGATATATAAAGAAAAAGATGCACTGAACTTAAATATTTAGTTTAGTTTGTGAACAAGGGAATCGGCACCAATTTCTATTAGTTGGAATAAAACAATTTTTATTTCACTTAATATGTTTATTATAATCAAATTAATAAAAAAAATGGTAACAATGTTACCTATTTATACTTACTTTGAATTCTTATTCAAATAAAAGAGTAGCTGCAAATAATCATAATTTAATAGAACCTATAAGGCATTATTAATCAAATTAAATTAAATAATTTTACTTCTACCGCTTTGTGAGCCTTCAGCTGTCTTATTCGTCCGTTTGATTCAAATTGTCAATCACTTTAGCGGAATATGGTAGAGTTAAATAATCTTGATGAAATCTACATAGCATTCACGCACAATTTTTATAATCTTTGTATTTTGCCAACGATATTGGCAGCCTGGTGTTATACAAAGGTCTTATGGTTAAAAGTTCTATGCAATTGTTGTCCACTGTTATATCAGGCGAGTCTGCTAGTGTTGACAGCACACTAACAGATGTTGTACTCTTAACCTTACCCTTTCCCGTCCCATTTCCTTTTCCCTTCCCACTTTTCGTTCTACGTTCTGAATTACTCCCTATCTTTTTGGCTGCCAATTCTCCATTTATTTTGATGACATAAACAACCGCTTCCTCCTTCATAACGTGTTTAGTCCAAATGGTTTTAAGGTCTTTTTTCTTTATCGTAGCTATTCAAATTTTCGTAACTTGCAAGTCCTTCGTCTTTTGTGGAAACAGTTTATCTGTAACGGGGTCCCAGTCAATAAAATCCTTGTGCTCCATAACGCTTCCGACGTAAGGACGATGATTCTTTCTAGCACATTCCATGTAACTAGGCCGTTGCGTGTAACTCCAAACAGTCAACTTTCGCACTTCTCGTTCAATCATTTCGACAGTCTTGGATATTGACAAAAAAAAATGCAATATTGCCAGCATTTTCCTATTACGATTTTGTCCAGTGCAAGATTCGCAATACAGGATAACTTTTCTTATTCCTCTATCAGACATCTTTCAGATACTTGAAAAGGCAGGACCCTATCTCTTTTGACCCTCGTTTTCCGTCACATTCACCCCAAACATAGCAAAACTCGTTTTGAGCAGAGCTTTCATAAATCGTAAAGTTATACACAGTGTATTTACTGCTATAGAATAACAAAAGATTGTTACCATAAGGCGTATTTAAAATCTTTTTCTCAAATATGCATTGAAATATTGTCATTATTTTCGAAAAAAGAACACGCGAAATATCTTTACGGACAAAGAAAATTAAATCCATGGCTGGAGCGTTTTTTGAATTTGGAACATTACAACGCTCCAGCAATGTTGTATGAAACGGCGTGCTGGGGTTATTAAATACTCTTTGATTGTATCTCTTTTATCGTTCTTGGCATACCAAAGTAAGTCTCTTAGTATAAATTGCGTTCACGTGGCTGAATAGATAAATGCGTTTGCCGCTCTTTCGACACGGGTGATAAATAAAAAATAGCGGCAAAGCTGAAAATTCATCTTGATTTGTTATTTACATAAGTACTTAATAAATATAAAGGACAATGTCCAAATTGGCCCTGTGCAATAAAGAGTATCAGATTAAACGATAATTAATCGCCTATTTTATTATTTAAGTTGCAAATACTTCTGTATCACGGACTAGCTGTATTCCAAAATGTACTTTTAATAGAATTTAACGCGACTAATAACATTAGATCGCCATCTTCGCATAATGTCATGTCGTGTCAGAAGTGAAATAGGGATGTCCAATCAATTATAATCGATTGATTGAATTATTAATCGATCGATTGTGTTTTCTTTTCTAAAGTGTATTTTTAAAAACCTAATAAGAATACTTTATGTATGCAGTCATACTCTGTAATTGTATCGTTGGGCGCAGAACTATAGGTTGCTGCGCCCATGTTATGACCATTATTTGGTACCTAAGTTATGCGAGGTATCAAAATAATGTCAACCCCCCTGCACAGTTTTTAGACACTATTTTAATTCGTAATTTAGACGAAGAACAATAAACGTAAAATTAAAATCTGTGTTTTATTTCTTATTCAATTTCAATTATAAATATTGTAGGACTGTAGGTTTTAAAAAATCACTTAGTACCATCTAAAATTGGTAAAGCTAAAGCTAAAAATAGGATACCCTATGCACACCGTTCAGGCGTATAGGTACGCTGTTTCTACTCATCTCATTCCAAAACGAATGCTAAGAATTCAGTTACCTACCTATGTTAATTAGTTTAAATGCATTTTAATTTTGCACTTGCATCCACTTTTTAGAAAAACAACTGCATAGGTACCTAATTATATAGGTAGGTATTATGAAATTACCTACCTTTCAGTTTCTTAAAAATCACTCAGAGCTATGAAAAATCGTAGGTACCTACATTTATTATTCGTTGTTATGGTTAGATTATAACCTCAAAATCTGATACTTGTTTTGAAATATACCTTTTTTGCAGCTAGTCCGCTACAAATACAAGATCTTTTAAGAATCTACTAATGATAGAGAATACAATACATAATTATCCGATGCTCTTGGCTCCAGGGCCAACAATGTATGGACGCAGAGCAATGTCCTTTAATCATTAAAATGAGTTCCAACGGTTCAGAGAGTGAAATGGAGACTGATTGTACTCCACCAGATTTAAGATCAGAAGCCAAATTGGCAATGGAAAACCTGCTTCCAGCGAAGTCAAAAATATTAATTAAATTAAATGTATAATATAAAAAGTATTAAAGTTTTATTTTCCTGCATTATTATGCGAAATTAGTATTAGTGAAGTCCTCGCCTACGGCTCTGCCATCAAACTCATACTCGAGCTGCAATTGCCTATTTCACGGCCTTTGCAACAATGTACTTAATTGTAAATCAAAGCTTCCAACTAGAGTGTCCTTGTTTACAGAATAGTTTTGATGACTACTAAATATTTCATAAGTAGCATCTTTTTCTTCCATGTCTCTTCTTTAATCTTTTCCTTGTCCTTTTCTGTTTGTTGTGTATTTGGGCCTAATTCGCGTTTTGTACACGTTTATATTTACGCTTATACGACCAATCTTAAAATACTAACTGAAAATGTAAAACGTTAAGACGCTGACAACACCTAAACCGCGGTCACTGTCAAATTCCATAGAAAAGAAAGAGAAGCGCGATGACACAACGCTTGTAATTCATTGCAAAATATGAAGTAATTATCTATTTACTCAAAATTGAGTTGAGTAATCGAAAATAAAAAACAACCAAGTTCTGCATTAAAATAAGACGTTTTTGTTATTAATTAAATACGTAACGTATGTTGATATTTGATAGAGATATTTTGGATTAGAACTCAAAGTAAGAGGTTAGTTTAACGTTAGTTTGTATCGAGATTTTGTTTTCAAAACGTGTTTTGGTAACAACCAAGTTCTGGGAAATATGGTCAAAAATAACATATATTTTTTCCACTACCACAAACTATACAGATTTGGCAATTTTTTTTCTTAAGCGAAGCCTATTTTGGTCAATTGGGTCTTGTCAGCGCCTTAACTTGATTATTATAAAACATTAATTTGTTAGTTGGGTAGCCAGTAATATCGATTACAATTTATATTACAATCGCTTCGGGCCACCACTGCTCTCCTCTCTCACTGTACTTGCATGTGTGGTCTGAAATAAAAAATAAGTAAGTACCTACTTATATGAAATTGCAGTTTTTTTTCAAAATAAAATATACAAGGTGACGTTTTGTATCCTCGTCAAATTTCAGGAGTTACTCAATAATTAATACATACTGTTTATTTACTGTTTTTTTGTTATTTAAGTGACCTTGTCAATTTTTAAAAATAAGCTGAGAATTTTTTTCATTAGTAATGTGTATTACATTGTTAAGATAGATTTTTAAATGAAAAGGACTTTTCTATTCCGACTTCTAATACGAGTATACATAGTTAGGTATAACTTTAACTTTAATGTAACAATTGAATAATTTGAATCAATTGACTTTTGAATGATTCTATTTGACTGCATACTAATGAATATTCTGGACACAATTTAATCTATTTTGACTATAATATACTTATACAATAATATCTTGACATCAATTATTATTTATTTGTTTTGTATTTTGTAATGAAATTTAGAATGACTATATGTAAAATGCAGTTAAATGTAATTTTTTATACCTACAAAATTTGTACGCCGTTATTGGCAAAACATGGACGCACACAACATCTATTAATTCAATATCTTGTATGTCTGATTAGTCAGTTTATGTAAACGCATGTTTGACAAATAAATTATCTTTATCTTTAAGTTTGACAGTATTTTAGAATACACCACTTTCACAGAACAGAATCACCCCGTTGCGTATGCGGTAGTGTGTGCGTAAAAGGGCAGTTACAGTGCGGTATCACACGGGCCGTGTTTTAACGTCATCGTCAGTGTCCCACACAATTTCCGAAAACTAGAAAAAGAATAAAAAAAAGATCTACTTATTTTATTATTGATTCGTGTCATTAGCATAGTCACCTCCTTGAATTTGACGAGGATGCAAAACGACAACTTGTATAGTAGAATCATCTCAACACCTCTCCCTTAAATTTGGGTATATGTAAGTATATTTATTGTATAGTTATATATGTTATAGTAAATATGTCATGTATGTTTACTAGTTAATAACCTATTTATGTACTTGTGTACCTATTTTATTTATAATTCGTTATGATATAATTTTAATAAACAATCCTCATTGTTCCTCTCAAACAGAGCACCTGCCATCAATTCTCTTCAACACCCTTGGTTGACAGTTAGAGAATGCCTAAGGCATTAAGTCCGCCTTTGTACCTTTTTTTGCTTCTTCTGCTACAGGTCCTGATAGGCGACCCAGGTCGGCACGGACTGACAACCAGGCGGAAACACTGCATGACACAACTAGCAGAGTACCAGCTGCCGCAACACAGCTGTATGGAGAACAACGGGTTCACGCATAGCACCGTGTGGCAACTCAATAAATGAACACAAGTTGAGGAAATAACTTATTTTATTTACTGTCAACACCTAAAGCTCGGTCACTGTCGGACTGCATAGAAAAGAAAGAGAAGCGCGATGACACAACGCTGGTAATTTATTGCAAAATATGAAGCAATTTATTATGGATTTACAAAAAAGCTATAGATTGTAAAAAAAAATAAAACTATTATGCTAATATGTTGCTTGTAGAATAATCTGACAAAAATTAGAATGATTGTATGTATATTAGTATGGTTTTTAATCGTTAAAAGATTTTTTTTGAGGTATCTCGTGATTTTTTTCTATCGTATCAAATTATTTATATTGTTTTCAACACACTGTCTACCTAGCATATATCCTTAGGAATATCATATATTTTTCTGATCTTGTTTACTGCAGTTGATACTTTAAGGTATTATAAAACTTATAAAAGTTACGTTTAGGTCTTGTGGTCCCCTTAACTGTTCTTTCTTTCGTATCGAAGAACGTTTCAAGTCCGTTCATGACACACATAATAGATACCTAAGGTCATCGGAAAACTTGAGACTAGAGATGCTGATGCATTCCACCAGTTTCTATGATAAATCTTTTACACTTCACGCAGTACGGTTGTGGAATGCCTTGTCCGTGTCGAGGGCGTACGTAAGGCGTGCTCAATCTTTGTCTATTTTTTAAATTATGGTAAAAAAAAAACAATTGTGCCGATTCCCTTGTTCACAAACTAAACTAAATTTAAGTTCAGCTCATCTTTTTCTTTCTATTTCATTAAGAAAAGGACAGAAGATAAATTTTAGTTCAGTCCTGTCAAATTAATCAGCGCCTGTCACTAATCCATATAAGTTTAGACGTGATTAAAAACTTGCCTACTAAAATTACGTCAGTTTACGTCAAACGCTGATTAATTTGACAGGACTAGAGTAAAATTTATCTTCTGTCCTTTTCTTAATGAAATAGAAAGAAAAAGAGGCACTGAACTTAAATTTAGTTTAGTTTGTGAACAAGGGAATCGGCACCACAATCTCTCTACTTATACATATTTTTGCTTTATTCTTTGCACTTGTTTTTGTTCTTTTAACTAGTTTCATGATTATTATTGAACATACCTATACAGGGTGACATTGAAAACATGCGACAAATCGAAATGGGAGATTGTACTCATCATTATGAACAACTTTTACTAAGGGACCAAAGCTACAATCCCAAAAAAAAAAACTGCTGTCCCCTACATTTATGTTCGCAATACCTCATCAAAATGTAGGAAAAGCAGATTTTTTTTTTGGGATTACAGCTTTGGTCCCTTAGTAAAAGTTGTTCATAATGATGAGTACAATCTCCCATTTCGATTTGTCGCATGTTTTCAATTTCAACCTGTATAGATAATTTTAATATGCCTTGTGTATGTATGTGTTTATTGTATTTATTATGTAAATGGTACACCACAGACCACCTGCACTATGGTCTCTCATTTCCCCCTAATCCATCTAAAGGTTGTCTTTAGAAGATTGTGTCACCCTATGTAAAATTTCTACATTTATATCTATATTTTATGGTGTACATAATAAAGAGTATTCTATTCTATCCAAGATAAGTTAGTTGTTAGGCTTCCGTACCCAAAAGGTACCAAAGGGACCTTTTAGGCTCCGCTGTCCGTCTTTCTGTCACAGGTTTGTATATTTTGAACCGTAATAGGTATACACTTGAAATGTGCACAGAATGGGCCGCTATAACAACAAATAATAAAAAATATGCAGGTAGTGTTAAATTTTGTACGGTCAGTACGGCGCGGCGGTAAGGAACACTACGTGTGTGTGCGAGTCCGACACGCACTTGGCATCTTTTTTTTTACGAAAGATTAGCAAGCAAAGCAAGGAACATATTTACTCTAGGGAGAAGAATGAAAACTACGAACAAATAAAATGGTACGGTTTTTGGCGCCTCCTGGTGGATGCCCTCGAAAACTCGCGAAAGCGGGATATTCAAAATCGCATTTCTTTGAGATACTTAATATAAGCCTGTCCACGAAAGCAGAACTGGGAAACTGTAACCGATGTTAAATTATTGTGCAATTGCACAGGTTACAATTTTCCAGCTCCGCTTTGGTGGTCAAGTAGCCTTATTGATGAAATTAACATAAAAAGGTAAATACAAGAAAATGTATTCTTGCTTGTAGAAAACTGAACAACAAAATCATAAGTTAGTGGTTGATTTTTAAAAGTCAAAGACTACTCAACGTCGTTAATGGTGAGGATAACACTTAACGTTGCAAAAAGAGAATTCACAAGAAATAACATCTAAAGTAATAGGAGAAAATGTATTCTTGCTTGTAGAAAACTTTGAACAACAAAATCATAAGTTAGTGGTTGATTTGTAAAAGTCAAAGACTACTAAACATCGTTAATGGTGAGGATAACACTTAACGTTGCAAAAAGAAATTCACAAGAAATAACATCTAAAGTAAATAATTACGTTCCTAGATTATCATGCGCTCACGCCGGCAGACATTTTTCTTGTGAACTGGGGCTGCCAGGGGGGTAACCATCACCTCTTATAGCAGTATTATTTCAATATTACTTCAGCGAGAGAAAGAGATGGAGCTATAATTCCTGTATAGCTCCATCATTTTCCCACTGTAAAGTAATATTATAATAATACTGCTAAAGAGGTGATGGTAACCCCCCAGGTGTATTTAACAAAATCTTACCCACTAAGTTTTATTAAATTAATTTTAGAAAATAAGTAGCCTCCGCGCTCTGCCCGATGCGTTGCAGTAAATTAAATTAATTATTTATTTCTGTATTGGCTTGATTGGATAACTTTTTTGTCTATTTATAAGTACAAACTTAGGCTATACGAGCGTATATCTATTATATTATACATACATTATATTTTTATTTATCCAATTTTAATAATATTAACATTGATTACATTAACCGAAATAATAAATCGGCTAACTTGTTGGTTAACAAAAATGTTGATAAAACTACCAAATGGTAGCTTTTAACATTTATGAACCTTTTTAGTTTATGTTATGTTGCCATCCTTGAAATCGTCATTATTGAAGACCGAAGTTTTTAGGTCTCACATAATAGAGGAGAACATGGCAACATAGGTCTAGCCCCCGTAGGCATTCCTAAGTTCACCCAATGAGACGACCCCGCCTGAAGCAAAAGCTCCCAGCAGACAGGCGTGACGCGACACTAGTAGCACAATTTTTATGATAACTTCATGGGAAGTATCGTGCTGCGCGTACCTAATATTATCTATAAATTACCGTGCTTTAAATCGGTAACATGATTGATAAAGAAAACGTTGATCACTTTATCACATTAAACGTGTCAATTTATTGATTTAATTTGACGTCGTTGCGTTGTATAATACGACAAGCAGCAGGCCTAGCATGACACTCTATTTCTTCGAAGAATAGACACGGCTCTTTCCATACAAAGTGACATTTCGTTTCTCCTTTTTTGACATCCCGCCGTAGAAATCTTTTTACATTAAAAAGGACCTAGACAAAGATCTTTAGAAACGGAAGACAAGATGAAAGATTGTAGAGGGATTTCTACGGTGAGATGTCAAAAACTGAGAAACGAAATGTCACTTTGTATATAAAGAGCCGTGTCTATTCTTCGAAGAAATAGAGTGTCATGCTAAGCCTGCTGGTGTACTCGTACATATCGAAGTTCCCTAATCGTTGTACCCCACAAGGGTAGAAAGAAAATTAAATGATCTGGAAGATTATTTCTACAAGTTTTGCATTCAGTACGGACCAGGCGATGACTACGGGCAGTTGCAGGAATGTAGGTGTCAAGGTATCAATAAAATAAGTACAACACAATATCTAAGAAACTTATATAATTATCAAATTAATAACAACAATACGTTACGCTTTCTACAAGGCACATTAACTTAAGTCGTTGTCTGAAGTCGTTGATAATTGAGGCACATTAATCGGCATCTACATAATCAACAATAAACTTTAGTAAATTAAGGCAATTATTTTCATTATTACCGGACGAAAACCTTAAATATAATACAAATTCTATGAAAATATATTTAAGTACAAAACCATTATGGATTATTTACATTCCTACGATATTATCTTACAATTAAAAAATCTTAAATCTACAATTTGTATTTTCAGAAATAATTTAAAACAACGCCATCTAGCGGCTAGTGGCGGTACTTCTGAGAAAGTATCAAGACCAAAGTGCGTAGATTTACATTATAACAAGATTACAGTTGGTAATTATGCATAGTGTTCGCATAGATGCCGTGTTTTGATCGGGCTGTTCTTCCGGAGTAGTGGGAGTAGGTGTCCATGTCCATGGTAGCGTGGGGGTGCATGATTAGGACTGGCTGTAGGGCGAGAGACTTCCTTGAGCCGGACACAGATGTCGCGTCGGTGACGTACCCGTTGTTCACTTCACCTGCAAGGGAAGACAAGCCACATTGTGTAAATTGATGCGCAAACGGTACAAAAGAAAGTGTTTGTTCGCCGTATTTGGTAATACGAGTTGGTCACGATATCGACAAGTTTGAACGGTTTTGTGACTGGTAAGTATAAGGCTCATGAAAAGCGACAAAGAGAGTTATAAATTCGAATTATTAATTCACTGGAGTAGGTAATCTGATTTTTGTTAGCTGTCACATTGTATAATAAAATGGTCATATTTATTGTATTCTAGACTTTTACACTTATTATTATATTTTACACTTACTTAGATCGATAAAACTAAACAATCACCATTACAATAAATATGACCATTTTATAACACAAAGTGACACCTAGCACATGTCAGATTTCTCCATTAAATTAATAATTCGACTTTAGAGGGAGGGTTCGTGCATGTAGTAAGAAGTGAATCAAATTAATTAGTAGGTTCCTATATATATGTCAATTAATAAATTGTATTTATTTTGTTACAAATCATATTAATCTGCTACAGGCTACAAACTGGATAAATTGGCCCAAACTTAAACGTAGGTATTTATAACAGAGTTATCTGTTATTTTAAGTTGACCATGAAATAATGCAAATCAACAAAACATACATTCTACAAAATTGTTAGGAAACATTTAAAAAGAATTCGACGATAATGAAAATACGCGTAATCCCTGAACACTTGTCCTACTATTAATTTTAAACCATGGAAATTCTGTCAACGTAGGTACTAACGGACAAGGCATTACTGTTGACTTCAAAGTTCAAACAACCCACGTACTGATAGGTCCTACTTAAGACACAATAACATTTACCCACACCTTAAGTTTACAAGATCCGCAAGGTCCTCTAACACGCCTCCACTTCAACAATGATCGGACAGAAGGTTCAATCCTCAAAAGTTTACAGCAAAATGGTAGGTACTGAGACCAAAAAATGTCCTTGACAGTAGTTACGGGTAGGTCGCCAGAAGCCTGAAAGTCTGGCAAGCTGGTTACCAGTTTTACAAAGTAACTTAACTAACATTTATCTTCTGACATTTTTTTATATTTAATTTATTTTTTATACTTTATTTTATATTTTGACTAGTGACCCGCCCCTGCTTCACACGGTTCTTATGACTTGACAAAACATCAAGATTTCTTCATTAAGGCTCCTACATACTGGCGCGACTTGTCGCGCGACGCGACGCGACACAAAGACACCGCGTGTAGCGCTACAAGCGGTGTCTTCGTGTCGCGACGCGTCGCGCGACAAGTCGCGCCAGTATGTAGGAGCCTTTATAGTAAGTTTAATACTAATATAGTGGGGTCGTGGCTAAATAATAAAAGCCGCACAGGTCAATTCAAGGTTAAACCACGCTTGCCGCGGTCGGTTCGTGGGTGGGTCCATAACATATCGAGACACCTCCGTGCCTAGGAAAGCACGTTAAGCCGTTGGTCCTGGCTGTCATTCGTAGACATTTGACAGTCGTTACGGGTAGTCAGAACTCCAAAAGTCTGACAACCAGTCTTAGCAAGGGGTATCTTGTTACCCAGAAACTGGGTTGTGAAAGTCAGACAGACAGTCGCTCCATGTAAAATACTGGTATTCAGCTTCATCTAGTTAGACTGGAAGCCGATACCAACTAAGTTGGTATCGGCATTAAGTAACCCTGCTTAAGTACCTAGGTACTTCCCCTCACTAGCTTAATGAACATGTTGGGTACTTGAATGCCTATCGTGCCTCTCACGTAATAGATAAGTGCCACTTATTTGACGTCAAAACCTCGTATAGCAAAATCAGCCACGTAACGTACTATAACGTTCCCATTGCTGGGCCACAGGCCTCTTTTCACAGAGAGGACACTTCGTCTGGTGTTGATAAGATGGACGTTTCGAACGCGCATGCATTTTAGTTCATACAAGCCGGGTGCGATTGGATTTTTCATCGGCAAAAATGTCGAACTTCCATACAAAATTCCCTATTTACCCCTAGGGGATGTTTTCATAAATCGGTCCCTGGTTCTTACTTTTGTTAAGAAACCATGTAATTTTCAATATTTACCCAGTGGCTGTCTGTCAGTGTCTAATTAAATTAAGATTTTTGTTTATGTAAGTAGATAATAATGTGTATCTGTGATTCTAGTGATTGTGTGTAGTGGGTATTCTGTCACAATCTACTGCATGGTTCGTGAGGTAACTGTGTCGGGAGGTGATAGCATATTCATGAGATTGGTTCAGTCGCCGTCGTATGCGACACACATAATCTCAGGTATGCGACGATTTGTGGAGACTAGCAAGTTGTATGTGGACTGATTTGTGTGTAAGTATTTTTAAAAGAGTACCTAGGTAACCGTAGAGTTTCTTGCCGGCTCTTCTCCATAGGAAACGGCCAATTGGAACCGTGCACCTAGCTTCTGACATTTCAATAGTGCCCATATAGGTTTTACGTGAAATAAAATATTTTGCATTTGAATTTAGAACAATGCTTGCTCTGGCTGGTCGCTACAAATCTTCGACCAGGGACAATGGTGCCGATTCTCTTGGCACAAGTGCCTCTAAACTAGACTAAAAATTACCAAAATTTCGTTTATTTCCCATTCTGAAATTGTAAAGTGACACAACTTTAACTACACTCGTATTTTAGTTTGACAGCACTAGGATGGCACTGAGTTCTTAATTTAGTGAAAATGACAATTTTGCTATTCTGAATATGACGTTTTTCACCTAATATTTAGATTATAAAACTAATTCAGACTATTTTTAATCGCGATGAAAATGGTGTGGAAACATCTTTTTTTTTCTTTTGTTTTGCTTATATCTCGATAACGGTGTGTCCTATCGCAAAAATAATGAAAATTTTATCTATGAAACCCGTAAACCCCTAAAACCCAACATGTAGGTTATAATTTTCCATACAAAAAGTGAAACATAATCATTTTCCATATAAAACTCGTTGATGCTGCCCTCCTTGCGCGCCTCCGGCTCTAAAAACATTCTCGAGGTAGGGCAAACAAGTAGGTACCACGCGGAGTCGCGATTGTCAAACTTGATTTTAGTTGTGTCAAAATAGTTTTTAAATTTAGAGAAAATTATTTGCAAAATAACTATCAAGATTCTTATAGCCAAAAGTAAGAAATTTTAGTAATAGTTTAGTTCGGTGTACAAGAGAATCGGCAACATTAATTCTTAATAACCTATTTTAAGTCCGGAGTCCTGGATTTGTGCCCTGTTGATGGCAATAGGCTCGTCCCGTGTTACATGGCGAAATCTGGGTATACAACACACCGTGGGTGCACCTCTGTCAACCCTTTGGGGAATACGGGCGTGATGTTATATGTTAATTTTATTTTTTATTTTCTCAGAGTTCCTAAGACAAAATTACTTTTTTAAAACGAAACAGAAAACTGTCCCCAATCGTCTCACCAGAACCCTTTTAACCAAAGACAACAGCACGATTTCTAAACATGCAACACTTTCACACAAGTGCTACAATTCCCATACAAATTCGGTACTTCTCGTGTATTTTCCCATTGTTTACAAACAATAATGACATCTCCAAATTCATGCACTTTCTCTGTCGCTTACATTGTGCGTGTGATGTAATTAGGGTTGATGTGCGCGCGCGCAATGTTTGATTTTGATAATTGTGTTATTTCAACTGAGTGCGTTGCATAACCTTCGTGATTGTATCCTCTAAAAGCTGATGTACATTCAACTTTAAGTAATTGAAAGGCACTTGTGAGTAAAGCAATGTTCACTTGTATCTGTCCAATGCTTCAACTATCTCTCTGATCCATGATCTCTCTCTTTGGACGAGTAAATACTTGTAGCAAGAATTAATTCAACTTTTCGCTCCTCTTTCATCATTTTACGCATTTTGTCACGCTCTTTCCCACTTACTCCTTTTCCACTTTTTTTTTCATGTAGTTATATTGTGAATAATACCTACATTTTTAGGTTACGTTAATACCTGACTCGTATAGTACATTTATGACTTTACCTACCACATTGAAAACCCTAATTTATTATTCTTGGTTAGGGGAACTGTGTATGTACCGCTCGTTAATACTTGGTAGATAGGTGACTTTCAGTTTAAGTGTGACTTTCTTAGTTAACAGGAAGGAAGCCGTTAAAACCATCGTAAACCGAGTGAATTATGAAGGAAGTATCGACGAGCAGTAAAATAACTTTTAATTGCTCCTGCACGGTGCTTTATTAGCCCATAGCATTAAGGCTCCAGCAGAAAGGCGTGACGCAACGCTGCGACGCGATTCTGCTAGAACAATTTCTATGAAGATTTCATAGGAATTTTTCTACTACAGTCACGTCAGCGTCGCGCTGTCACGTCGTGCCTGTCCGCGGGAGTCTTTAGTCTATGTTCGTAGTTATGGTTTTATGACTTTACTACTCTCAGATCAGTGTGATACGGAAATAATTACAAATTATGTAGCTTATATAGGTACGTTAAGACTTCTTTCTAAATGAAAGTCATTCTCATTTCAGTATTATTCCTTTACCAACAAGCAATATCCTAGCATGTAATCCACCCCGAGGTTTGCAGAATCTCCTTGCTAGCAATTACGCACACACAACTCAACTGTCCGTTTTCCAGCAGTGCCACCCCTAGTAGCACGGTAACACACAGACACACAGCATCGGTCACACCGTTTCGCACTGAGCCCACAGCAATCAGGCTGGAAACTTGGATAATATCGCGTTTGTTGCGCAATTGTGATTGTAATGTTTATGTCAGGCTGGGCTTTGTTTTATGTGGTAGTGTTAGCTTTTGAAGACGTTGTCCTTCTGATTAAGACCTAGCGAAACTAGTTTAGGCCCAATTATAACGTCGCTTATAGCGAGTGGCATCTGTTCTGTAAGCATTTACTTATTGCAAACAGGTGATAAGTGACTGTCAAGGAAATTGCAACAAGCTGCAGCGACCCCTGCACTGTCTCCTGCCTGCCGGGGTCGCGGGAAGGTACTTATGGGTCACCGAGGCCCCCGCAACACAGGCAACAGGAAGGAATACGGGTGGGTTTTAGTCAGTAAGAGTCTGACACACCCTCCCGCTCCGCCCAAAGCGGGAAAAGTTATTTGATGATGTCCCACCCTCAAAAAAAAAAAACAAAAAAAAAAAAAAAAGCACTGTCTTCTAAACATGGTTTACCAGCTGCGCCCCACGGTTTCACCTGCAGAAATCTTATTAGAATGTAGGGATAAAAAGTATCCAAGTCATGATTTACCCATGTGCCAATTTTTTTCCAAATCCGTTCAGCCGATTTAGCGTGCAAGCGAAAAAACAGACACACTTTCGCATTTACAATATTAGTGAGGCTGAGGATGACAATATGGGATTCCAGGCCTTTCTGTTCTGGAGGGACCTATGGCCTAGGATACCAGGGCATCGTTTCATCAAAGATTATGGAACAAACGGGCAGCAGCAGCATAGCAGATTCATAATCATCATCATAATTCAGCTGACACAGGTCTCCTCCAAGCATCGCCACACAGGTCTTATGCCTCCCGCATCGGATTCTTGCGATCTGCATGCATCGGTCATCGATCCTTTTCACGCAGGCATGAGAGAGGCCGATGATCGGCGGATGTACGGGGAGTACTACACCACTTTTCAGCAGTAGTTTATAGTAGCTTTTTCAGTAATACCAAATTAGATGGCTGATGGGCCATCTAACCTGGAGTACTGAGCCCGTAATAAGTTCCAAAGACGCATTACTTTCCGAGTTTATCTTGGACATTACTGACATATACAACCAGCCTATAATGTTCCCACTGCTGGGAGACAGGCCTCCTCTCAGTGAGAGGGAGTGGGCCGTAATCCACCACGCGGGCCCAGTGCGGGTTGGTAGATGTCACATGTCATCGATTTTTTGGTTCTAGGACATGCCTTTTTGGTTTCCTCACGATGTTTTCCTTCACCGTTTTGAGAGCAGTGGTGGTGAAATAATTTACACAAAGTAAAGCGCCTGTCAGGGTTTGAACCTACGACGTACAACTCGTAAGTCGCGGCCACCACTGCTCAGAACTGCTCAGCATTACTGACATAGATGAAGGAAAAACATCTTGAGGAAACCAGGGGGGCAACCATCACCTCTTAGAAGTATTATTTCAATATTACTTCAGCGTGAGAAAGAGATGGAGCTATAAGTCCTGTACAGCTCCATCACTTTCCCACTCTGAAATAATATTATAATAATACTGCTATAAGAGGTCATGGTTCCCCCCCTGCACTTATAGTTAATATAATTCTGAAATCACCAACCCGTCTTGAGCAAGCGTGGTGATCAATGCTCGTACCTTCTCTGCATGAGAAGAGGCCTTTTGCCCAGTGGGACATAATAGGCTGGTATTATTTTTACCTTTGTAAAGTGAGGGCGGTGGGTAGCCGCTGTCGGGCTGCAGCCTCACGTGGCGGGTGGCCAGGATGAACGCCAGCGCAGACAGCACGATTCCGTCCAGACAGCCTATCACCGCCAGCAGGTACGCCCAGCGGACGTGGCACCGACCTGAAGAGGAGAAACAATAACTTGAGTATAAATTAAATTCTATTAATGTTCCCCTTAAGAGCTATATTTGTGTAGGTACAATAATTAAATTCATGAATACAATTTTCTAAATCAATTCAATTTTTTTACTATCTTTTGCGACATGACGCAAGCATTTGACTACGTAAATCATGAATTCATGACATTCTAATAAAAAAACTTGATACTTATGGAATAAGGGGTAGGTAATGTACTTAATGTAATCCAATCTTGTTTAGACAATAGAAAGCAAAATACTGAAATAACTAGAATCAATATAGCTACTAAAAAAGAAGAGAATATGTTTCAGATGAGCGTCACGTTAGCTTTGCTGTTCCACAAGGTAGTATATTGGGACCTCCTCTCTTTGCTTTATATATCAATGACTTGCCAAAGTCAACTTCACATCCCATGACGCTATTCGCAGATGATAGTACAGTGACAATTGCTAATAATAATAATGACATGACCCAATATAAACTTGACATTTACAACTCTTTGACTAATTAAAACTAAGATCATGCATTTTAGCCAGCGTTTGACAAGAAATAATTTGGACATAAATATTGATAATAAAACCGTTGAAAGTGTTAATACAACTAAATTCCTTGGACTAATCATAGACAAGAGACTGGACTGGAAATTACATATAGAGAATCTCTGTAAAAAAAATTGTAGTTCGTCTTTTGCATGCGCAGACGCAGCTAAGCCATGGTAGGCCGCAATTAGGGTATCTACATTCAGGACTGCAGCTAGGATTCCCTAGCTACAGTCCTGAATGTAGATAACCTCTCACTTAAGATACGGCATATTCTTTTGGGAAAATTCTACTTATTTCAACATCGCGTTCAAAGCCCAAAGAGATGCATTAGGTCAATGTTTAGGTTGAAGACTGATGATACTTGTAAAACGTATTTTATAAGATATTAACTTTGCCTTGGCTGTATATCCTCGAAACTGTTATGTTTGTTAAAGCGAATCCCAAATTATTTCCACGTTTACAGGACGCTGTCCCACGTAATAGACGGGATGTGAGCATAATTCGCATATATACTGCTAAAACTGCACTCATGCGCAAAAGTGTCATCTGCATGGCTCCAACTATATTTAACAAGCTACCCATTGGGTAGCTTATTAAATATAGTTGGGTAGTACCCAAGCGTTGGACGGAGCTAAGTATCAATGCGTACAAACGTCAGTTGATAGTGTTTTTATCGCAAAAGGCTTACTATAGTGTGTCTGAATTTTTTGCCGATAACTTGTTTGACATTAATTTTATCTATTGATTATAAGTAGTAATGTGACTAAAATATTTGTACGCCAATAAGGCTAAACATGATTGGACTTTAATGTAACTAAATAACATCTTGCATGCTCTTGTATGTGTATACCATGATTATATAAATAAATGGATTTTATCTTATCTTATCTAACTTAAATTATCCTATTGAATGGCATTTGAGGCCAAATCTAACTGAGAGAGTTGTATTGACCATATTCTTTTAACACATATTGGTTATAGTCGCGAATCATATTTTGTTCTACATACAATCTGACACTGACGTGCGAATGGCAAAAAAAAGGAACATCAGTCTTTTTTTTTTGTGTGGGATATCATCAAATAACTGCTCCCGCTCTGGACGGAGCGGGAGGGTGTGTCAGACTCTTGCTGACTAAAACCCACCCGTATTCCTTCCGTTGCCTGTGTTGCCAGGGGCCTCGGTAACCCTTTTGTACCTTCCCGCGACCCCGGCAGGCATCGGCCCTAGTGGACCCCTACACTTGTGTTGACGACATCTCTTTGAGGCGCGCGTAGAATACAACGCGCCGACGACCCGGGCCTGGTCCTTGCCGGACGGTGAGCTACCCATTTCTCACCGTCCGCAAACCCGCGCCTACGGTGGCCGAGGAACATCCCTCTAAGTTAGATTTGTTCCATTGAATGACTTTTTCAGAAAATCATGACATGGGGAACAAAGCTTAGAGAAATGTATTAAAGCTGTATACATTTTGTTGACATCTCGACCAAGGTTGCGTCAGGTGTCCAAGTGTAGGTAATTAATACTCGTAAAGCCGAGAGTCCTTCGTTCGGTGCATCCTGGACCAGGTCTAATACAAACTGTTGTTGACTGGCTCAGTAGTTCTTTACAACACTGTAAACAACTGTCGTAACTCCAGCTCGTGCCAACAAGAGAGATTAAAACTCATCGAGACGCTGATTGATTCTGATTATATTGAACATCAGGGTTAATATTATTGTTCGTGATCATGAGAGACTGTGGTTTTTGGATGCTGCTCTACTGATCATAGCAACTTTGTTTGTATGTTGATATGTTATGATGCAAGCTTATCTAGATCACCAAGAACATTAATAGATCGTTAGGCGTCAAGAGGCGTCAAGACCATTACATTGATATTGAATTAAAAGAATCAAATCTAATGGTTAATCTTTCAGAATATTTTATAGATTTGAACAAACTATTCGATTTGATAGGACGACAGACGGTCGAAGGTCAGTCACTATCACATTCATCTTCTGACTATATTTTATATTTATATTTTATATTTAATTTATTTTATATTTAATTTATTTTTTATACCTACTTTATTTTTATATTTTTAATTTATATTTCGACTAGACCCGCCCCTGCTTTACACGGTTCTTATGACTTGACAAAACATCGAGATTTCTTCATAATATTATGTAACTTTAATACTAATATAGTGGGGTCGTGGCTAAATAATAAAAGCCGTACAGGTCAACTCAAGGTTAAACCACGCTTGCCGCGGTCGGTTCGTGGATGGGTGACCATCCCTAACATATCGAGACCCCTCCGTGCCTCGGAAAGCACGTTAAGCCGTTGGTCCCGGCTGTCATTCGTAGATCTTTGACAGTCGTTACGGGTAGTCAGAAGTCCAAAACTCTGACTACCAGTCTTACCAAGGGGTATCGTGGTACCCAGTAACTGGGTTGTGGAGGTCAGATAGGCAGTCGCTCCATATAAAATCCTGGTATTCAGCTGTATCCGGTAAGACTGGAAGCCGACCCCCAACGAAGTTGGGGAATGATGAGATTGTGGATGTAAGTTAATGTATTATACACGTAACACAGGGTGTTGTGGCGCAACATGGGACAGGCCTATGTCCAGCAGTGGACTGCGATAGGCTGATTTAATTTGAGAGAGAGTTCAGGAACTATATGGTGAAATGGTATCGCAGGCGGGGACAAACAAAAGTTACCCATATTTCAGGTTATTGGTTTTTTGTTTTATTTCAAGCATTTTAGTTTTATAAATATATATATATTTAATTGACTCATTACTAGCTTTGATTTGATATTAATATTGTTATAATTTATTTAAAAAAACCTTCCCCCCCCTTTTTCGTATTTACAGATGCAATATATAAATATTATATAACCTATGTCACTCCCACAATGAAGACGAATCTAACGACACCTTTTATGTTAAAATCCATCAAGCCGTTTAGGCTACAGAGCGTGCAAAAGAAATAGACATACATACATACATACATACTCTCGAAAAACATTACCTTCCTTCTGGGGCAGTCGGGTAAAAACAACACAGCCGCACAGACAGACACGAAAAGCAACAATAATTTATAATAATACGAGTATGTATTATTATAAATTATGTATAAGATCATTCTACATAGAATGGCTGTGATATATTGCAATATTTATGTAACTGGGCCGAGCTAGGTGTCCATTTAATTCAGGTTTAGACAATTTTACACAAGATATCAACATATTTCGTGTCGATATTAAAAAGACGAAGTTACTCGTACATTTAAATTTATACGCTGCCATTCAAAACTCAAAGATTTGTTGAAAATCAGAAGTGAGAACGTAATGAAACATTGTTTAAAGTTTTAAACTCAAGGTTTGCTCCAAACGTTTTGTAAGATTACATTGTTGTAATGATGTAACATGCTCGTATTAGAAACGAAATAGTATCTCAAGTTCAAGCCAATTTGGGCCGTATTAGGGACCAAACTGGCTGTTAATAATACCTCATCATCATTTCAGCGGAATGATACCCACTGCTGGACATACGCCAAGCACCGCCACTTTGACCGGTTCTGTGATTCTCGCATCCAGCGGATTCCTGCGGCTTTTACGTCAAGGTTATGGGTGCAACTTGAGACCTTCCAACGCTACGTCTTCCGGTATGCGGTCACCACTCCAAAACCTTTCAGCCCCATCGGCCATCTGTTCTGAGAGCAATATGCCCTGCCCACTGCCACTTAAGTTTGTTAAATTTCTTCGGGCTATGTCTGTTAATACCTAGACCTACCATGTGGCACACCACTAAGCCTATACAATCAATAGCATTGACGACTACTTGGATGTAATTCCATACAACAATTTTGCAGGCTTGCAGCAGAGCTCGTATCCAGAGTTGAAGATCTAAGCTCTTGCACAAGAAATGCAAAATATCACAAGCTTTGAGTTTTTGGGTTGTTATGGTTCATCTGAGCCCCATGGTCTGTTGGTTAGCAGTTGATAGATTACTTACACCACACTGATGAGGAAGGCTGGTTTGCTTAAATCAAGGCATATATAGTTATCCCTGTTGTATTTGGTTCCATATTTGCAGAGATCAGAAAATTGGCCTGGTAACCGAAACTTATGTTAATATGGGTACTATAATGATACCTCACCTATATTGTACTGGTCTGCCGTGGGCCCGCAAGTCTCCTGCACGGCGGTCTCGCTCCATCCAGCCGGGTAGACCGCCACGCCGGCCACCATACTCAGCGCTGGAATTGAAAAAGATAAAAATTTATTATACGATTTCAAGACGAAAAGCCTATATCATAAAAACAATCTTCTAAATTGAATGGCAAAAGGGTTATTGACCACACTTATCGACGTGGAATCGGCTCGATGATCCACGCAATAAAATTGAAAAAGAAGTCGCCTCGTTTCGGTTCGGACAACGCGACGCAACACCGATTGGAAACGAATACGCATCGTGACGCACTTCCGATCGCCGCAGTGACCGAAGTGTGGGTGATACGTGATCAGCTCAAGCCGATTCTGCGTCGATAAGTGCGGCTACTATTATTTGCCATGAAACCTGCTTTATAATTTTCCTGATAACAGCTATAACAACTACCAGCGAACGCCTAGTCATTATGCCAAACTACGACAGTTGCGAAAAGACACTTAAAACTAAGTGGTTTCCTAATCCTAAATATATGATGCACTATCTTAAGGAAACGCCCACTTCCGTGCAAGTTAATGATGGTCAGTAAAATACAAACAAATGAGCATAAATCTTAAAAGTCTAAACTAAAGGTTTGTTAGGTTAGGTTAATACTTAATACCAGCTCAAACGTTAACACATCACTTGCAGGCTTAGCATGACGCTTTCTATTTCTTCGAAGAATAGACACGGCTCTTTCTATACAAAGTGACATTTCGTTTCTCCTTTTTTGACATCCCACCGTAGAAATCCTTCTACATAAAAAATGACAAAGACAAAGATCGTTAGAAACGAAAGACAAAATGACAGATTTTAGAAGGATTTCTACGGTGAGATGTCAAAAATGGAGAAACGAAATGTCACTTTGTATAGAAAGAGCCGTGTCTATTCTTCAAAGAAATTGAGAGTGTCATGCTAATCCTGTTGATGGCGGTGTATTTCTTCAGACAGGAGGCCTGAGTCGCATTATGAGTTGATTGTCATGGTATGAACATATAATGCGGAGGCGTCAGAAAAATGTCGTGAGGAAAGTTTTGAGTATGAATGTGGATGGCTATAAGAGCAGGGGAAGACCAAAGAAACGATAGATGGACTGTGTGAAAGATGATACGGCCAGAAAGGGAATGACTACCGAGGTGACGACTATGAAAGAAAAAAATGTTGCTCCGACCCATTATCTTATTAGTTGGTTGTATGCATATAATGCAGAGGAGTGAGAAAAATGCCGTGAGGAAAGTTTGGAGTATGAATGTGGATGGCTATAAGATGGCTATCACGCCCTTTCTGGCCGTATCACGGCCAGAAAGGGCGTGACTACCGAGATGACAATAGAGAGGTACCTATAGAAGAAAAAAACATGTTACTCCGACCCCATATAAATTGGTTTATGGGCAAGAGTATGGTGATGATCTTATGTCTTATCGAACGAAGCCAGCAAATAAGATCATAATTCACTTTTTTCTCACGACGAAATAAAAACAGAATCAGTTATTTTGTTTTGCTCGCATAACAGGTGTAATTGTAACGAGAGCCGCAAAGTAAGCAGATCGAATTGAAACGGAAACCAACCGGCTGCGGTGGGAACTACAGGCAGTAAATACATTGTATTGTATTGTGTAGAGGTACGTTATTATTGTATTGTATTGTTTGGATAGCTCAAGGTATTGAGACGCAGGTGCCGCTACTTCCCATTCTGCAATAAGAGGCTGTTGAAGAATTTGAGAACTTATTGGCTGATTGAAAATGAATTCTTTGGAATTCTTTGTTGTAATGAGACTTGTGATGTGATATCTATTAAGCTCATGGTGCAGGAGAAATTCAATGAGAAGAACAACTTCTGTAGGTAGGTATAGAGGATGGATTTAATTTTAATGTATTTTTAATTTGATTTAAATTTATTTAAATTGTGTTTTGATTTTGGTTTAAGTAATTTTGTTTCTAATTTAATCTAATTTTTCTTTTTTAATTCTAATGTAATTTTGACTTATATTTTTAATTTGATGTTAATCTCAATTTTGAATTCGTTTTAATTTTATAATTATTATGATTTTGTTTTTGAAATTGATTCTAATTTTGATCTTAATATTGACTTTTATTTTATTTTTATTTTCTTGGGTTTTTGATTGGAATACTGTTTTCTTTTTGTTTTTTATTCTACTAACATATTCTTCTAAATTTTTATACTAATACAATATGGATTTGTTTTTTTCCGAAATAAATAATTGAATTGAAAAAAATAGAGGTGTAGGTGTATTGAAGGAGAGTAAGATTTCACGCCCCTAAGATTTTGTAATACCATGCATGAACAAAGTTCAAAGCAAGGATCATGTTCGATGCCATTAACATTCTCAGAAACAAGATCATAACTCTCATCACTAGTCTACACTCGCGAGCAACCAAATCGACTCAAGCCTTGTCGGCGCACACATACATTGATACAACTAAAATTATGAATGGAAATTATTAAAATGATATGTCATTCGAAAGCTTAAGATGTCAGCTTTAATTAGATATCATTATTATTGAAATCCATCCATCATTTTTGAAATAAATGATGTCTGAACGCAAGAGTAGGAAAAACGGAAATTTAGGAAAAAGGGTATGTGTCTCGTATTTGACAAATTAAACAAAAATTTTAAAAATAAAATTAATTTATAAATCAGTATTTCGTATTGCCCCTCTAGCCCTAATTACATCCCGCAGTCTGTTTTTCATGGACCTTATCAATTTTTTGACATTTTCTTGAGGAATGCCGTCCCACTCCTCTAATAATGCTGTCTTTAGCTCGTCTACGCTTGAAGGGACTGGATTTCTGGCCCGAACTCTTCTTTTAAGCTCGTCCCATAAGTGCTTGATGGGATTCATGTCAGGACTGAGCGCAGGCCAGTCCATCGTGCGTAATTCGACCTCTTGCAGAAACTGTCGAGTGACTCGTGCCGTGTGGCACCGGGCATTGTCGTGCATTAACACGAAGTCTTCACCGTACAAACCCTGAGTAGGGCACAACATGATCCAGTAGAATGTCGGTGATGTACCGATCAGCTGTTAGCCCGCCTCCTCGGCCGCCCCCAGGCACGAAAACAAGTTCGGTTCTCTAAAGAGATACCAGCCCACATCATGCAGGAACCGCCGCCATATGCCACTGTTTCAGCGAAACAACATTAGGCAAATCGTTCCTCCGGACGCCTGTAGACTCGGCCTCTCCTGTCACTGCCATGCAGACACATTCTGCACTCATCAGTAAACAGGACCGATCGCCATTGCGCAACGCTCCAATTGAGATGCTCTCGAGCAAATTGAAGGCGCGCTTGTCGGTGGCCTGCAGTCAATTTAGGGCCCGTCTCAGGTCTTTTTGGCGTCAAGTTGGCTTCCTCCAAGCGTCTTCTCACTGTCCACTCGCTGACAGCCACTTTTCGTACACGTCTCAGTTCTTGCTGCTTAACCCTTGTTGCAACAAGGCAACAACTTGAGCGGCTTCTTCTGGTGTGGTATCCATGGGTTAGCGAAAACAAGGATTACAATTTACGGAGATGTGTACCGGTCAACTTGTAACAAGCAACTGATAAGATAAACCGGAAGTGGGGGGGTTTTATTGCGGGAGCAGGTAGCGCAAGTCGTGGATTCCTAAAGAGGTAATTTACGCTGACGGCCAATTAAAATGTGTCAATAAATCAGCGCTTAGTTTTTTTTTTAAGGTATTGATGTTAATTGAAAGCCTAATTCTTCAGCTTTCGAATGACATATCACTTTTGTAATTATCATTTATCGTTTTAGGAAAATCAATGTATATGTGCGCCGTCTAGGCTTGAGTCGATTTGGTTGCTCGCGAGTGTAGTTAAACGCCTGTAATCCCCGAAGGGATAGGCAGAGATAAACCTAGAAGTATACCGTGGGCAAAGAACACATACCCTGACGGGACCGTGGGTGTCTTGTCATTTAACGAAGTTTTTAAATGTGAAAGTTTACGGTTACTTGACAGTCTCCAAGTTATAGGAACTGCTCAGTGTTTCCTTTTAAGTTCTTAGTATTAATTAGTACAGTAGAGTTAGAAATTGAGTCTGTAACAATAAACTGTGTAGGAGCTATTTCTCTCGTTTAGCCGTATCCCAAGCCTGCGCCCACGGCTGTATATCTGACACTATGTATGTCACTAAGAGTATGTCTGATAACGATCCTATGTACCTACCCACAGATATGTGTGATATAGTCTTTGGTGTGATAACACGATACCATTGCTTAAGTCGAATTATTATTTCACTGGAGAAATCTGACACGCGTTAGCTGTCACTTTGTGTAATAAAATGGTCATATTTATTGTAACGGTGATCGTTTAGTTTAATCGATTTATATAAGTGTCAAATAAATGTATAATAATAAGTGTAAAAGTCTAGAATACAATAAATAAGACCATTTTATTACACAAAGTGACAGCTAACATCAGCTAGCATCATGTTGAGATAGGAGCCTTTTTGCCTCGCACAGGTTTTCTATTTTGTTTTGTTTTCACTGATAAGTTATTTTTTTTATGTTTTTATGCTTTTGTTAGTGTTATGTCCTTTTTCTTTTACTGTTGTATTTCCTGTGCGTGTCCCAAATAAATATTTTTTCTTTCTTTCTTTCTTTCTTTCTTTTTAACACATGTCAGATTACTTCAGTGAATTAATAATTCGACTTAAGCAATGGTATCGTGATATCAGTTTCACTCGCGTATGTAAATTGTTGTTATGTAGGTGCAAGTAAGAAGCTAGGTAGGTGCATACATCAAGATATGCAAAGGTGTGGAAATTCCAGATACCTACCCACTTTAGCTTACCGTGCATTTAATGCGTAAGACTAGAAAGTTAGTCAACGTGCGTTGTTTTAGCGAATATCGAATGCGTAAGCGCAATTACCTAAATAAGCTTGTTTTTCAAAACTCCTTTATTTTTGGGCTTACTGAAAGGGTGCTATAGACGGTTGATATATGACCAGAAGTAGTACGTTACAAATCAAGTAGCAGCTGAGCTACTGCCCACAATTTTAGTTTCCTCTACTTATTCCCCGGAAATATTACAAATCGGCTTATTGGTTGATTCGCACGAATTTACTCGCCCGAATCGGGCGAATCGACACTTTTAAATATTATGATTTTTTTGTGTAGGCGGTTCCCACGAAGTTTCTTTTATTAGTGGGCGAATTGACAACTCCAGAAATACGTATTAAGGCTCGTGCAGACTGACTCGATATCGCGGGCGCGACAGGCAACGCGACGCGCAGCGCGATTTTTCCATTAAGTTTTCATAGATTTTGTGCTACTAGTGTCACGTCGCGCCTGTCTGTGGGAACCTTTAAGCAATTGGCACATTTAGAATTTTATGCAATAAAGTTATGAAAGAAATATACTAGAAACTACATTTACCAATGATTTTTGTACTACTATTGTTGAAATATTAAAGAAAATATTTTGTGTGCCAATTGCTTAATACGTATTAATTCTGGAGTTGTCGATTCGCCCACAAATAAATCAAGTTCGTGCAAAGCGGAAAAAGAGCATCGATTCGCCCGCGAATCAAGCAATAAGCCTACAAAATATATTCTGCTAAATATTTATGTTTAGTCACATAAATATTCATCACAACGTTTACAATATATCCCGTAGTAGCAAAAACTAAATCCGTACACCATTCCACTTCCAGTACTACCAACATTGCAACATATCCAATTAACAGGCGTAGCAAAATAATCAAAATTAAAAAAGCAAATCGTTCCGGTTCCGTTACGCAGTAGGTACTTAGTCATTACGTTTCGAATAAGGAATTAGCAGATGCTTGTCATTAAGTTTCCCTTCATTAGGCCAGTGTGAAACTAAGGCTGCGTTCACACTCGACAGAGCGTGAACCGACCGTTCGCGCCAGTGCTTCTTGACTTTCGATGACGATTATAATTTTTACTCTGTGCTGTCAGTTGTCACCGGTAAAGGGAAACGCGGGAAATTGGAGCTGCGTGGTGATGATAATATTATTATAGCTGATTGCGTAACAGTGTTGATTTCATTTTCGTAACATTAATTATCTTGGTTTTCTTGTTTGCGGACGCGGTGGGGGCTCCGGTGCTGAGGTAGGTCTGGCTAGATAGTAAAACAGAGATATGAAATACATATCATCAACTTATAAAAAAACCCGTGTAGGTTGCATAGAAAAGTACCTACTACGTGCTAGGTCGTTGCCTTGCGTTTAACATTGTCACAGAACTCGGGTTCACAGACGTGACGCTATGGTGATTTGTGGATCAAAGAATAGTGATTTTCTATGCAATTAAAAAAATATCAGCCGTCACGGGACGTCCGGCAGATTTGAAACATCGATTTTGATGGTTATTGAAAGAGAAAAATGAAATACATTTTTCACCTCATCACCTCAAACAAGCAGGTTTTGCTGTTGTTTAAGACAGTGAGCAAAATTCGATTTGTTGCGAGCAGTGAGCGTAAGACAAAGTAACTTTTTAATTATTATTTTTTTAATGCCGAGAACAGTAATGGGTCTACTCACAAAATTCGAAAGATTTGAACTTCACTTTGTTCTGTCACTTTCACTTCGATACGAAAAAAGTGAGAGATAGAAACAAGTCGATTCGAAGTTCGATTTTCAAATAACTATCTGACATGACGGGGCATAAGA
Source organism: Atethmia centrago (assembly GCA_905333075.3). Lineage (NCBI taxonomy): Eukaryota > Metazoa > Arthropoda > Insecta > Lepidoptera > Noctuidae > Atethmia > Atethmia centrago. The sequence continues at coordinate 23,075,713 of HG995388.1, forward strand.
GAGCCTCATGCCGTCTGGCATCACAGCATACGAGTCGGTTTTACTCCTAAGGCGCGCCTATAGATAGTTCACATCAAAAACTATTTAGGAAAACCGAGACTGCCAGTCATGGCTCGCATTAAATAAGTTTGTAAGACAAGATAAGTGATTCGTGAATTTGAATAGCACATCAGGTTATACGAAACTGTCAAATTTCTCCAAATGATTTTAAACTTTAAAATGTTGACGGTTAAGTTTAAAATCGAATAAGAAAATTTGGCAGTGCGTGCTAACTTGATGTGCTGGCGACAATACCTACTTATCGAAAAGTTAACTATAATTATCACGCGTATGAACCAATAGTGCTATTCTGTAAAATCTCACCATGAAAACTTAGGTGAAGTGAGAAACGTGGCAACACTGGCAACGGAGTGAACAGGGGTGGGTTTTAGTCCGACACACCCTCCCGCTCCGCCCAGAGCGGGAGAAGTTATTTGATAATTTCAGATCCAAAAAAAAAAAAGATGTGAAGTGAGAGATCAATAGTGTCAATCCCAAACATCACATACATAGAATGAGAGCTCACTTCACCTTAGTTTTCACGGTGAGATTTTAATAGAATAGATATTGGTCAAAATTATATTGTTATTCGATTATTTAAAATCATGAACGTAGTGTAAATGCTTTGGAAATGCGTTCCTTGCGAGGCATGTGTGGGTGTGACTATAAAACATAGGCCGAAAAATGATGCGATAAGGCAACGGTGCATTTTGAAAGAAGATGTAGTGACAAAAATCGAAAAGAGTATTCTTAGATGGTTTGGTCATGTTGAGAGGATGAATGAAAGGCGACTAACAAGGCAGATGTGAGTGGCAACGCCGGAAGGGGGCGCCCCAGAAAGACATATATGTAGTGACCTCATTGGTGACGTTATTCAAAAAGTTCAGGTGCGTAGTAGGACTCGCAACCAGCGTGCGTGTATGACGAGACGTATGAACGTAAACGAAGCTAATGGTAGGTAAGGAGCGTAGTAGGTGGCGTTCTATAGTTTCTGCCTACCCCCATAGGAAGATTAAGGCGTGAGGTTATAAGTTTAAAGTAACGTAATGTCAATAAATTTTAAGATTTAGATGCTAGAGATTTTTGCTAAGACCAATAGGTAGATGCAAACGAAAAACATGAAAAGACACCATTTTCTATTTGTCGTTTCTTTTGCGATAGCATCATCATCTGCCTAGCCTTTTTTCCAACTATGTTGTGGTCGGCTTCAAGTCTAGCCAGGTACAGCTGAATACCAGTATTTTACATGGAGCGACTGCAACGAATTAGGGTTTTGCTGCCAGCACTGAGACGTCAGGTCAGGACCTGTCAAAAGTGATAAAGCGCCTATATGAATGAAACGAATGATGAACATTGGTGCCATTTCCCTTGTTCACAAACTAAACTAATTTAAGTTCAGTGCATCTTTTTCTTTCTATTTCATTAAGAAAAGGACAGAAGATACATTTTAGTTTAGTCCTGACAAATGAATCAGCACCTGTCACTACTCTATACAAGTTTAGACGTGATTAAAAACTTGCCTACTAAAATTACGTCAATTTACGTCAAGCGCTGATTAATTTGACAGGACTAAACTAAAATGTATCTTCTGTCCTTTTCTTAATGAAATGGAAAGAAAAAGATGCACTGAACTTAAATTTAGTTTAGTTTGTGAACAAGGGAATCGGCGCCATTATCATATTTTTTATATTCATCGTCGAAATGGATGACCTCTTGTCAAAGTGGCGCCAACTGGTGGAGTGAATTTTCACGAAAACCCTCATTGCTCAGTAATTATTTCAGTAATGTCAGACCAGCAGGGTATGTGCATAACACAGGGTTTAATTTTGACAGTTCAACAGCATTCATTGCCTTATTTACATTGTTGAGCAGAGAAATTTTTCGAACATATGAAGCAACAGATTAGCAATATACTTCAAAATCATTCAGATTGTTATTGATAGTGTATGACGCAATTAGGGTGCAGAACAGAATTAAGTTAAGCTAAGATTTAGCAATAATCAAAAGGGTTCTAGACAAAGTCCCAGACATTCTTATAGACAACCAGTCTATTCCGTAAAAATCTCACCGTGAAAATGGCGAAGTGATCTGTCATCCCAAATAACGCGCGCGCGCGGGATTGACAGCCTACCTCACTTCAAACTCACTTCACCAAGGAACCCTTAGTTTACAGACTCTTAGTACTAGAAAGCTGTAATTTGGCATGGGTTTACATATTAATCACTAGTCTTGAAAAAAAAAAGTGTTTTAGGGTACGTTTCTTGCACGTAAAGTGGAATGTTTTTTTTTTCTCGTCGAATCCCATAGATATCGTCATCATATCGTTAGATAGGCCGTTCAAAAATATTGCTGTTTTGTGAGAACAATTTTGTTTGCTTAATATTAGAAGGATTATTTCTAATATTTCTTCAGCTTTGCTAGCGTTGAGGTGCTAATTTTTGTTTTGTTAGAGTCAAGTGTATGTGTCCCCCCGCCAGCTAAATGGTTGTTTATGGAAATGTGAAAAATATCATGGCAGTAGTACACATATAATTAAATTAAAAGGAAAACTATCACAGATAAGTAGGCTTTACAAGTTATCGAGTAATAGTCGATCGGAGAATTGACTGTGGCCCATATCGATGTATGGGAGAGCATGTTTTTGAACTACAATGTTAAGTTTCTTTATGGGATAAATTCATCCTAACTTCCCAACTACGCAACCCTTCATTGTGCGTGGTTTGACACGTACTTGGCCGGTTTTTTTACAGATTAGGTTGGCAGGTTTAGCATTATCTGTGCCACGACCCACGAATCCCACGACACATCGTTGCACACGACACAGTCGTCGTATCAGCCACTGTTTCCCACAGCGATCCTTCAAGCGTGACGCAACAGCGTACTACTCGTATACTAAGAACATTAACAGCAGTAATTACTCGTATAGTATCCAGTCGTCAGCCGCATATGTAACGCTTTTGCAACCATTATCACATTATGTGCATCTAACACGTGACATAATGTTAGCAAAGGTCATATGGAGTGCCTAATTAGCTACAGGTATTTAATAATAACGTGTTTTGCAATTCCTTCGACGGAGAATCTTAAGCTGATGATAGAAGGTGATTAGTTTTAGAGTCGTATATCATTATGGAATAGTAATTGCTTCTAATTATATAAACGACAGAAATAGCAAGTCAGATGGACCTCAAATTAAACCAAGAAGCAGCTTATGTTACCTCAAAAAACAAGAACGACAAAGAAAATAACAAACAAACTATGGTACTCAACCTTATCTCGGAGCACTGTGATTGGCCAATTCACGGTCCGCTCCTCTCCACTCCACCCAGCTCCGCGTTAGTGGGAATACGAGTGACAGAGAGTTTCTATTCTCCCATTTTGAGGCATTTTGTGGAGAGAATGGCCAAGTGAGAAAGTTGTACTTTACTTGGTCATCTTCTGTGCAAAATGCTTCAAACTCAAATAATAATAATATTATCTTACTAACACTAGCTATAGTTAAATGACACAGCGGTTCGCTAGGCAACGATGTAGCCAGAAGGGGGTCGAGCATGGCATCAGTGGGACCTGAACCCATCGTGCCACTCCCCTTCGGGCTTACGCACTCTGGTAAGGAAACGCACCAGAGATAAACATCTCAAACTATGGTCGGACCAAGGTGAGTGCAGGCAGACCAAGGAAGCACTCCCTACAATTGATGGTCGCCTCACGAAACGGGTTCTCCGACTAACTAAACTACACCTGCGCACTGTTACAGCAGCTATAACAGGCCACGGGTCATTTAACATACATCTCTTTGTCATAGGAGTCACAGACAGTCCGCTGTGCAGGGCCTGCATGAGGGACGACGAGACAGCAGCACATGTGCTACTAATCTGCTCGGTGGTCGCCACATACAGGGCAAAACACTTCGGTAACCCAGGTACCCTCCGTGAGATTGTCAGTAACACCAAAGCGTTGCTGGCCTTCCTTGAGGAGCTGGGGTGGATCGGATAATTGATTTCCCACCCGTACGCAAAATACGCGCATTGACGTGGAGTTGCGGACACCAGCCCGTTTTACCTATTACCTATTATTACCTAACACTAGCTATAAGACTAACATTATGGATCAATGAAGTCATAATAAATAAATTTTGCATTTGATTTAATCCTTACCCGCTAGCGAACCTTCAGCAATAGGATAAAGAAGAATTACTTAAGTATTGAAACAGTGACGAAAACAAACCTGTAATATGAAGCAATTTCACACGTAGACTTAAAAATAACTTCATCTTACAGAACATTACGAAATCACCTCGTATCACACTCGTTAAATCTAGGTAATAAAATAATTTTAACTGAATACTGCAAGTCACTGCTTTCAACCTCTATTGTGAATGACTGTAACACCTTCGCCGGTGCAAACTATAAAAAATAAAACGAAAAGTGCAAAGGTGAAGTGGCGAACGTAGCCGTAACGTAACCGATTGTGTAACGGAACTGTTAAAATAAACTGAACTCTGACTTATTAGATGAGCAAGAACTTAGAAAATTATTACTGAATATGGTTCTCTTAATAACTGCATTAACGGTTATTGTGGACATTTATTTTACGCAGACTATGAGAGTCTTCTGTTGGACATAAACCTGTTCCAAATTGCGCTTTAAGGAGCAGATAAATGATTTTAGTGACTTTTAAATCTGATAATACGTCTTTGTATAGTGCAAGTAAGTTATGCAAAAAATGTAAGTATGTTAAACTAGAACGTGTACACATCAATTGTATCTGTGAATATTTAAGTATTGTAGTAAAATACCTACTTCATGAAATAAATTCAGGAAGTAAGGTCTACGCAATGCATAAAAGACGACATTACTTTCAAACTACTTCAGATATTTTCATGATTTTTTTTATATGAACAGATTATTTTATTATCTATAATTCTATCTGTGATTTTTTTCAAATATTCATATTTTTGTTACTAAAAATAAATATTCCCTATGTAAACGAACGGCGGCGCGGCGTGAGCACGACGCCAAGGTCATTTGGCCAAAGTCATTATGGCCAAGGTCAACGGCGATTACCCGACCCTTATCACCGGTTCTCCACCAGCATCAAGTCTACTCCTGCTACCATCTGCGGTCCTCACTCCATATAACCTAGCCGGCGAGCAACCTATGCTAATGGCAAAGTATCAGCTTTAATCACCATTTTTGGCAAAATTTGATGATTTTTGATTATTATGTGGCGGCATCTACATAGCCACATGTGAACTACGCAACATACTGACGTCACGCAAAATCCTGCATCGCGCAAGCAAAGTTTACCGCGCAACTAGCATATACAACAACATCCCGACATCAACCGTCGGGCAGTTGCCCACCAGACACGACACCCGTCTGGTCGGAGGATCCTCCCTTTTCTATGGAGGATGAGTGAACTTTACACCCTGTTCCTCATGCCTCTATAATTACATATCAACGCACGACAAGAGTAGGCTACTTTAACCTGTGAGGTAATGGCGTAACACACTTAACCTGTGAGGTAATGGCGTAACACACTTAAAATGGCAATCTCTTTAATTTTTCAACAATATTCATTGCGTCATTTACGTTGTTGACCAGACGGATATTTCAAACATATAATAATAATAATAATAATGTTTATTTCCAGTAAAATGATTACAAGGTTACAAGTACAGTAATATGATACAACATAAACTGCATTAAGTATTATCTCCTGGCACCCAAACTAGGTTTATAGCCTGTGACTTGGGGACCAGTAATTCCTTAAGGGTAGATAGTTGATCAAAAGTTACAATAAAACTGTTTTCACCAGTAACATGAGCATGAAGCAATGAATTAGCAATTTCCTTTAAAATACTTAGGATTGTGATTGAAAGTGTGGGGTGAAGTGGGGTCATCATCATCATTCATCATTTCAGCCGAAAGACGTCCACTGCTGGACATAGGCCCCCCCAAGCACCGCCACTTCGACCGGTTTTGTGCTTCCCGCATCCAGGGGATTCCTGCGGCCTTCACAAGGTCATCGGTCCACCTTGTAGGAGGCCTTCCAACGCTACGCCTTCCGGTACGCGGTCGCCACTCCAGACAGAACCTTTCGGCACCATCGGCCATCTGTTCGGCGAGCAATGTGCCCTGCCCATTGCCACCTAAGTTTGGCAATTCTTTGGGCTATGTCGGTAACTTTGGTTCGCCTGCGGATCTCTTCGTTTCTGATTCGATCACGTAGGGAAACTCCAAGCATAGCCCTCTCCATTGCCCTTTGAGAGACTTTTAGCCTTTTAATAAGGCCCGTTGTAAGCGACCACGTTTTAGTGCCATAGGTCATCACTGGCAACACGCACTGGTCAAAGACTTTCGTCTTGAGACACTGCAGTATGTGGGACGAGAAGATATTGCGTAGCTTCCCGAACGCTGCCCAGCCGAGTCGGATTCGACGATTGACCTCTTTCTCGAAGTTGGACCGTTTGTCTGGACTGAACAGTTTGTCCTAGATAAACATACTCGTCCACAACTTCGAGCGTAGCGTCTCCGATTTTCATGAGAGTGGGTGTAACATGGGCATTTGACATGATCTTTGTCTTGTCCATGATCATTTTAAGACCCACTCTTTCGGAAGCTCTACTGAGGTCATCAAGCATTGTACTGAGGTCCTACATAGTCTCAGCCTTGACAACTATATCGTCGGCAAACCGAAGGTGATTGATGTACTCGCCATTGATGTTGATGCCTGGCCCATTCCAGTCCAGAACCTTGAAGACATCCTCCAGTGCAGCGGTGAACAGTTTCGGAGAGATAACGTCTCCCTGCCTCACACCTCGCTGCAGAAGGATAGGTTTCGAGGTCTGGTCCTGGAGTCGGACTAACAAAGTGGGGTTTTCGTACAGACACTTAAGCACCTCGAAGTGGGGTGCGGGAATGTAATCTACTTTACTTTTGCACCTCCATTCAGTCCAAACGTAACAACGATACTTTTAGCATACAAGCAAAATCAAAATATTTTATTTCACATAAACCTACAGGGGCATTTATGAAACGTCAGAAGCTAGGTGCACGGTTCCAATTGGTCATTTCCTATGGAGAAGAGCCGGCAAGAAACTCCACGGTTACTCTTTTAAAAATAATTGGCTCCAAAGTATTCAAATTACAGTGTTAATGTCAACTGTCAATAAGTACATAACAAAATATAAGCGCACTAACATTTCGTTGCAGATTTCTAGTTTTCTAAAGAGCATGACAACTTTGCAAGTAGGTAAGTACTACATTTTAGATTACCTCTCTTAAAGCAGCTATTTATATAAAACTACCCACCTCGTGTACCGGAGAAACTTTAATTACAGCTTGCAGTTAATGTCGATGGTTATAAAGTGGAGACCGTTGACAAATTATGTTCGCTTTCCAACTGGATTAACTATAGTGACGGAAGAAACTGAAAGGCTGTTTGTGTGTCACTGAAGCCACTGAAGTTACTTATTTATTTGTTAACATAGGTAAGGAAATACAGATCTTCTGATTGATGAACAGAGCGCTATGTTATGCCAGGAGGCGTACAAATATGGGGTGCAAATCTAGCTGAGGATTACAAATTAAAATTAAGGCGCTGACAAGACCCAATTGACCAAAATAGGCTTCTCTTAAGAAAGAAAATTGCCAAATCTGTATAGTTTGTGGTAGCGGAAAAAATATATGTTAATTTTTAACATATTTCCCAGAACCTGGTTGTCACCAAAACACGTTTTGAAAAAAAAATCTCGATACAAACTAACGTTAAACTAACCTCTTACCTTGAGTTCTAATCCAAAATATCTGTATTAAATATCAACATAAATTACGTATTTAATTAATAACAAGTACGTCTTATTCTAATGCAGAACTTGGTTGTTTTTTATTTTCGATTACTCAACTCAATTCTGAGTAAATAGATAATTACTTCATATTTTGCAATAAAATACAAGCGTTTTGTCGTCGCGCTTCTTTCTTTTCTATGCAATCTGACAGTGACCGCGGTTTAGGTGTTGTCAGCGTCTTAACTAGAAATATTTGAAAATCGTGCATAATTATAATTTTAGTAAGTTAGAAAATAAATTGAACAATTACATATTATTTAATACTCTAATTATGTCCGACCTACATGAGGAATTATTGTTATGTCAAAAATCTATGTTAAAATAATGAAAATGTCAAAATTATTTAATGTCAATATTAATAGTTGTAACTCTAAATTGATTCGTCATTCAGGTATTCGTCGTAAAATTTCATTATTTTATGGCGTCTGGAATTTTTTAAATCCGTGGACACTTTTTGTGTACTAATAAAAAAAAAATAAAAAAAATATTTTTATTTAGACAAAGTCCATTTGGTTAGTACAACACACAACTTAGAAACTAGTGTTAGTACTTATATCTACCCGAAGAACAAAAACAAAACAATTATTAATTATGCGCCACAGTGCCATGTAGGCGCATCCAATGACCCAGTATGGGACTGTCCAACCTGTCAGCTATAGTTTTCAGGATGCTGTTGGGGCTGACGCGTACCCAGCGCATGATGGAGGCGCATCACTTGCGCATGATGGCATGAAAGCCATCAATGCCGTTTGCCGTCACTAATGCAGTTTTACATTTATAATTACTTAAAGAATGTTTGTACTGACTACGAATTGGAACATTTCTTACAACATTACATACCACATAATATAACATTATGCCTGTATTCCCCTAAGGGTTAGGCAGAGGTGTACCTGTACCTACAGTACAACCAGTTTCGCCAGTTATGTTAAGAGTCCCAGCAGGCTTAGCACGAGCACCGTTATGTCTACGGAAGAATAGACAAAAATGACGTTCCGTGTAGAAATTACGACGACAGCAAAGTAGAAAGAGTCAACTGCACTTTTTACGAAATTCATTCTTTTACATAATTCGACTCAGAATTCGTTGTCGATTTTGTTCTGTTTGATTTTTTGATTGTTTTTGTTCTTTTTGATTCTCAATTTTTACTGATACTTTAAGTCACGTACTTATATAAAAACAACTACAACAATTTTTCTCAGTGTCGAAGTAGCGTATGTTGGAACAAAAACATATTATAGTAATATTGGCCTTCACCATTTCCTTGGTAATGGTGCCGATTCCCTTGTTCACAAACTAAACTAAAGGAGAAGGGAAGGACTCCATAGTCTCCTGGGCCCAGGTGTTAACTAAATCATACTAGCCTTATTAGTAAGAGGACATAATAACAAGGCCTCACTGAAAGTTTGGTGAAATTTGGCTATCCAGGAATCAAGTTATATGAAGTATAGTAAAATTGAGGTTACATTAATAACATTGTAGTTTTTTGGTGTTATTTGCGAAATATTTTTGAATGGCTTCGCTTGTGTAATGGTTTTATGCATGGAGTTCAAGAAGAGAGTCTTCAACTGTAACGTGTCGAAGATCTGACACGTTTGGTACGCCTTGGACAATCGCTACAGTCGAAGACAAGTCTCTACATCCAATATCCTGAACTTAGAAGCAGTAGGTACCTTTTAAAAAAGGGAGAAGAGAAAGTAAAATAAAACACCAATATACATATTATATGTATAAAATATTCATTATTCATCTTCAATAACTATGAGAATGTTACATAAGTTTTGTGCAGGAATACGATATTTTCTTGGTATTTTGCCCAACATATATTATGCACATTACATAGGCAAAGCAGCCTACAGTCCTTCTACCTTCAATACAATTACAATAAAAGCCTAACATTGAATGAATCACGAGCAGACTCATTGCGAAGACAGGCAGCGGACACAGACACTGGAATGCCCAACTTGGGTTGGTGCTTTAATCGGACGTCTTCCAAGAACCACATCTTGGGCCAAGTTCCAACACGCTGGGCATACATAGTTCTTACTGGTTACCTGAAATAAGTTAACTATTTAAATCATGTTTAACCATAAACAAGCTTCATTACATCCTAATGCATGTTCAACCAAATCGCTACGTCCCGGCCAAGACCGAAATTGTCCCAATAACTGTCAATACCTCAAAGCACCTAAGTCTGGGACCGAATCGGTCCCATCGGGATTGGATCGTTACCGTTTATGAGTAAATCGGTCAAACAGGGCATTCCATAGATTCGTATGGCTAATTAGCTATTAAGTATTGTTTTAATATATTATTATGCTATCCAACAAAGAGACAGCCGACAAACATGACACTGGTGACCGTAAACAGTAGGTACATAACTCTGGTTTTGCTCGCTTGATAGGCTAAAATCTCGACTTGAATATGTACTTACAGGCTGAGATGCACGCCACTGACGAATAACTGATAAATCGCCTCAACGCCCAAGACTCTTCTGCCAATAAGAGTTACTGCGACCATTCGCAATGGTACAATTCACACAGTGATCCATGTCAATATCCGATCGATAGGCGTAATCAGTTGTCCAAAATAGGGAGTCAGGTAATTCAAAGTAGCAAGATCCGTCGAATAGTCCTTTATAATATGGAAAGCCGAGGTCGTGGAGTTATACATGGAAAATACGTGCGCACTCAGAATGAAAGAAAACAAACGCTTGCCGATTATTTCTGCCTGTGATCTGTCAGTCGGTGACTAGTATTGCCAACTGAAAAAAAATAAAAGGAACTCGATTCGCTATGAATCGATTCCACGAAAAGATTGATAAGCACTTGTCACTCGATTTTCATACATATTTTGAGATTTTACCGATTATTGATATCGATTACTAAGAATTCAGGCATCTATTTAATCGATTATTTAGTTTCATAACTTAATTTAACTTTTCTCGCTTCCTAGATAGAAACATGGTACTGTATTTTGTGATTTCCTTTAGAAAAATATAACGGTTTTTTTAATACACATTTCAACTAGTTAACTGCTGGGCCCAGAATTTCCCATCTCCTTTAAGTTCAGTGCATCTTTTTCTTTCTGTTTCATTAAGAAAAGGACAGAAGACAAATTTTAGTTTAGTCCTGTCAAATTAATCATCGCTTGACGTAAATTGACGTAATTTTAGTAGGCAAGTTTTTAATCACGTCTAAACTTGTATGGAGTAGTGACAGGCGCTGATTAATTTGACAAGACTAAACTAAAATTTATCTTCTGTCCTTTTCTTAATGAAATAGAAGGAAAAATATGCACTGAACTTAAATTTAGTTTAGTTTGTGAACAAGGGAATCGGCACCAATGTCCTATTAACTAAATGATGTAAAATAGGAGAAGATAGCCTTGTTCTTCTATTAATCATCACAGTTTTGCGTTCAAAACGCTCTCCTGTAAAATCATGATTTTGTAGATAACCGTATATACTTTGTGGCCGTCGAGTAGAAAAACGCAAATTGTCTTCACTACCTTAGACAACTGTCAGTTGTCAGTGTGATTTTGACAGTTTGGTATAGAAAGTTTCTTCTGAAATAGTCTACATAAAAAAGGACCTAGACAAAGATCGGTAGAAACGAAAGACAAAATGACAGATTGTAGAAGGATTTCTACGGTGAGATGTCAAAAATGGAGAAACGAAATGTCACTTTGTATAGAAAGAGCCGTGTCTATTCTTCGAAGAAATAGAGAGTGTCATGCTAAGCCTGCAGGTAATAGGAGGCGAGCCTACGAGTATTCCCATCAACCAGGCACAGATCCAGTCTCAGGGTGGGACAGAAGTTATTACATATTATTGAATGTTTGAACTATAGTTCCGTATTTATCAAAGATGGAATCGAAAGATCATCAGGACCTCTGCAACGATACTACATGGGAAGAAACAGCCAGGCAGACGCGGGAGTAGGCTGGCCACGTCGTACGAATGCACCCGGAGAGATGGGCAAAAATCGGCACTCACTGGACGCCTGAGTCCATCGCCGCGGTCCACTTCAACGGCAATGTCCTCCACATTGCCGTTGAAGTGGACCGCGGCGATGGTGGTGTGACGATCTAATCATGTTTGCGGGGCCAACATGGCCAAAGATCGCACCAAAGAGGAAGGTAAAAAGCGGAGGCCTTTGCCCAGACTAGATAAGCTAACAAAAAAACGAAAACTAGCTCCTTTAGCTTGTTTCACTCTTCGGAAAATTAAAGTTCAGAGGCCAACAGAAGCTAAAATAGCCACCTATTGTAGATTTTATCAATTCTATCCAAGTCAACAGACGAAGTAGCGGCATGCGTCTATAACTTTGCAAGCTCATAGTGCTTGTAAATGAGTAAGTTGTCAGTTAGCTACCGGCTTTCTAGTCCACTTTCGATGTTATTGACTTGCGGTCACTTAACTTGTTTAGACTACTCTCGGTAACTAACTTAGCGTCGTTCAGTTAATGAAGCGTTGGGTGGTTTAATGAAAACTAGAGAAAGGTTTGAAGACAATACAATACATACCTTTGCTAATTTCTCAATTATTTGCGGAACAAAGAAAGTTATCATCTGCCTAGCCTTTTCCCAACTATGTTTTGGTCGGTTTCCAGTCTTACCGGATTCAGCTGAATACCATTATATATTATAGAGCGACTGCCTGTCTGACCTCCACAACCCAATGTCAGAATTTCGGACTTCTCACTACCCGTAACGACTGTCAAAGATCTACAAACGACAGCCGGGACCAATGACTTCACGTGCCTTCCGAGGCACGGAGGTGTCTCGATATGTTAACTGATTGCGGGAAGCGTAGCTTAACCTTCGATCGACCCGTGCGCCTGGTGTTACTTAGCCACGAGCCCTTCAAGACAATAAAATACATGACTTTGCCTATTTCTCATTTACCTACAGAGCAAAGTATGGCAAAATGCTACGTATGTAAGTACTCACACCAATGTAGGCCGATCATTCACTTTGAGTAAAGTAAGCTCAGTTTCTCTTCGCGTTAAAATGTTGTTCTGTAAAGTCGACCAAAGTCGATCAACCTCAGACTGTGCTGCTGGGTGTTTGTTGCGCCAGTTCTTCCCAGCTAAATCACTAGGAAGTAGTTTGAGGGACTGTCTTATATAATTTTGACATTCAAAGCGTGCTAATTTGTATAAATGCTTTGATTACGATTTTAAAACTCAGAATAAGTCGCTTGGATTCGACCATGACATCATTTAAATCAGTTAGCTTCATTTCCAATTTTAAAAATCTAGATTTCTGCATTCATTTTAATATTGTTACAAATATTGTGTCATCAATTTACATAAATACGTGTCTTCTTACAAAATTCCTTCCTGGAATTATGACACGTTTCTAAGTTTTAATAAAACATGAATGATGATTTTAAATGGGAAATATTTAACTGATCCTCTAAATACTTATTGAGCTTGTAATGATGCACAGTTTTTAAATAATTGAGCCTCTTTTTAACTTTCTCGTCTTTTCACACAGTTGGTCGCAGTAATTAAGCTGGGACCAAACGGGTTAGGTTAGGTTACTACTACGTCGACTGCCAGGAGGACACGGAGCGGCATATTCTGACAGAGTGTGCCGCGCCGTGCCCTCATCTCAGGAGTAGGTCCTGCGCTGCCAGCCGTGGCCGACTCCATGGTCGGCAGCGAGGAGTCCTGGGACGCGGTGGTATCCTTCTGCGAAACAGTCGTGTCGCAGAAGGCGGCTGCGGAAAGGGAGCGGGAGATCTCTTCCACTCACCCTGCCCGCAGCAGGCGCACCGGGCGTCGGAGGAGGGCGGACAACGCCCTCTTCCAGCCCCCCTAAATGGGTCCAGGGGCGAAATCCACACAGCAGGACTCGAGGTGGCGGCGCGTACTGTTCCACGCGCGCCCCTATTCGACGTCGCGGGGGAGTCTTACACTTCATTTCCCCCCGGGAGCCTGAGGTGGCCCGCAATGGCGTGCGTGCAATCAGCCGGGGATCGCGGAAGTCGCACTAGATCCCATGATCCCCGGTGCAAGTGTGGGAGGGGAACACCTTGGTGGTTTCTAGTCAGTAAGAATCTGACAGAACCCTCCGCCCGGGAAAAAAAAAAGAAGTTAAAACTGAGACCAACCGCGTCCTACATCCATGTTGGTCGTAGTTACTTGGATATTTAGTATTTTTAGTACTCCAAACTAGGAATCATTAGATTATATTAGTGTTCAATAATATATTTCAGAAAAGAAAATGGGATTTAAGGCTCCTACATACTGGCGCGACTTGTCGCGCGACGCGACGCGACACAAAGACACCGCGTGTAGCGCTACAAGCGGTGCCTTTGTGTCGCGACGCGTCGCGCGACAAGTCGCGCCTGTATGTAGGAGCCTTTATTCGAATAAATACAACTCGTTTCTAAGTCTTAATAAAACATAATTGATTTGAAATCAATCGCGTTCCATGTCGGTAGTAAGTACCTATACACGATTGATTTTTTTACTTTGGAACTAGTGTGACTTATTGCTAACCCGGAACTATCGGCCATCACTGAGCATGCATAAATGACATTGTGCAGACTTAACTTTATGTACACAAAACATCACACCTGTATTTCCCGAAAGGTTAGGCAGAGGTGTGCCTATAGTACACCCACACTCCGCCAGTTATGTTTAAGTCCCATGTAATAGGGCGGGGGGAACCCCCGGGTCACTAATGTTTGACAGAAAACGAATGTCAAATGATCATTTTAAAAATAACAATTAAAAACTAATCATTTGACAAAGACATTACTTTATAAGTAATAATTTGACAAAACACAGATTTCGCAAATATTTCAAATGTTAAAATATAATTCCAAAAATATTCATTTGACCAAGTATCTACTTCGTTTGTCAAATTTGCGATTTTACTAAATTACAGTAGATAAATTGATACTTAAACACTGATCAAATTTTGAAAACATAAAATTACATGCTTGCAATTTTCATCTGGGACATCATTTATAGGCAAGTACTAATTTCATACAAATACTGATACCATTTGATTGATAGTCAATTTAAAAAAAAATACACGCTGCCCTAACCTAGTAAAATGGGTAGAATTCGGTTCTGGCGTCATTCGTTGTGGTCGCAGTTCTAAGCTAACCTAAACCTAGTTATTTCTGTTCAATTGACCTACCCTACTCACGACTTATGACTTATGCCATTTCTTACCGTGGGTGTCGTAAAAGGCGACTAAGGGACTGGAATGGGCAGCAGCGTTCTCTATGCATTTTAACACCGTAAAGGCTCCTACATACTGGCGCGACGCGACACAAAGACACCGCGTGTAGCGCTACAAGCGGTGCCTTTGTGTCGCGACGCGTCGCGCGACAAGTCGCGCCAGTATGTAGGAGCCTTAATGCGATCGCCAACTTGCCTGCCAAGCGTGGCGATCAAATTATACGACGATTATAAAAAGATTAGTTTGTCAAATGATGTTTTCGGTTTGTAAAGTGATAAATTTACGGCATTATTGGTTTTTTGTCAAATGACAGGACACCAACAGGGGCCGACTCTATTGCCATCATCCGGGCACAAATCCAGACTTCGGGCTACTACTGAGAAATTCCAGATGGAAAAACCCTATAGCACTTTGCCTGACCCGGGAATAGATCCCAGGACCAGTGACCAACGAGGCAGATTTGCTTTCTGACCTGCATAACCCGACCACTCTTGCCCTCTTCTTCTTTGTAAGAGGGGTCAGGTGATGCGTTCTAGTGTGATTTGCTGCTATCCCAGAACTATCGGCCATCACTGAGCATGCATGAATGACATTGTGCAGACTTAACTCTAGGTACAGTCCGATTCAAACTTTATGGCAGCTCGGAACATGAGGCGCGTGGCTACGCAGTAACGAATTCATGTGTCAGCGGGGGTGAGGGGTGGGGTACTGCGCAGCGAGTAGCGCACTTCAGAGCAGCCGTAAAGTTACCCGCGGTTATTTCAAACGTCTTTTGAGCGTTACATAAAGCGCGCCTTTTTGAGGTTGCGGTTTCGACAGGTAAATTATTTCGGCGATGGTTGACTACCGATTCGACATTTGCACCGGATATGCTTGAAATCATAACGGTAGCAACGAAGCTGTAGGTAGCAGAAATCTAACACAAATCTTCAATTTAATTCAAAATACTTTATTTCACAAAACCGAGCTAGCTTCTGACGTCAGAAGCTAGGAGCACGGTCCCAAATGGGTCGTTTCCTTTTCCTATGGAGAAGTCACGACCACACGAAACTCCACGGTTACTCTTTTAAAAATAATTCGCTTTTACTGTTCTTTCAAATTACCGTGTTTTAAATTAAGGCGCAGATATATGATTTTAGTGACTTTTGAATTCTGTTATTACGCCTTCAAATAATGCAAGTAAGTTATGTAAAAGAAATATGTTATAAACTAGAACGCGTACACATCAATTATATATGTGAATATTTAAGTATTGTAGTAAAATACTTTATGAAATAAATTCAGGAAGTAATGTCTACACAAAGCATAAAAAACGGTATTACTTTTAAACTACTGAAGATATTTTCATGAATTTTGAAGTGAAAATTTCTTAAGGCACGTTGGGCACTTTTGGGATGGGGGAAAACCGACCGTCACGCTCAGATACATTTATACAGTTTTTTTTTTGTATTAACAGAGTTGAACAGACTATTATACTATATAACGAAAATATAAATATTAGAAAAATCACAAATTGAATTATAGATAGTAAATCTATAATTAAATTTGTGATTTTTCTAATATTTATATTTTCGTTACTAAATATTCCTTTAGAAAACGAACGGCGGCGCGACGCGTATTTGTATGGCCAAGGTCAACGGCGTTTACCCAACCCTTAATAGACATGGGAGAACAGTGTAGGCCTGTAAACAAGTACCAGTTAACAAAATAGGAAATGGCCTTCCTTAAAATATCCCATGCTGTCAAATGGTATACCAAACCAAGTAGGTACGAGTCAAGTCAATGACTTGAATGACAACGCTAAAACCGGCGGATACTTAAACCACAATTATTTATGTGATATTATTGACATTAGTAATGCATTTGGTATTTGGTAAGCATGGCGCAACTTGCAAGAGACCTAAGCAGGTCCTATCTACGGGGTCAAATGAAATAAGCTAGCAAAACTCTGCAGGTGCGATGGGGAAAATTTTTTTTGGGGTCAACGTCCGCTGTTGGTGTTGTTACTTGAAGTATTTGAGTTGAGAAAATCTGTCTTATTTTGTTTTATCGTGCTTAGATATCGATATCCATCCCGTGTGTAAGTTTACATAAAAAAACGGATTTTTTAAACTGATATTTCAAGCTGTTACTCTGACGGCGGACTTAAAAAAAATAAATAAAAAAAAACATTTTTTAATTTTATCTTGTTTAGATATCGATACCCATCACGTCTGCGGAGTTTCGCTAGCTAATTCAATTTGACCGTGAATACCTGCTAATATTTTATAAAGGTAAGATTTGTGAATTTGTATGTAGGAGGTAATCTTCGGACAATGATTTTACTAGGGGCCGATTCACACCGGAACGGCCGAAGCCGGCCGAAGCCGGCAGCGGCCGGCAGCGACGCGACGAAGCTGCGCGTGCCCTCCCGACACCACGCGCCTAGTCTCCTCTTGACCAGTTTAGTTTCTACATTCAGCAAGCGGCGCCGCGATCGGCCTCGTGTCGCCGCGAGCGGCCTCGCGTCGCCGCCGGCAGTACCGCTGTCAAGACGTGCTTGGCCGCGGGCGTACGGAAAAAAAGGATCTCTTCAGCGAAGAATATCAATATTCCCAGAAAAATTGTTTCAATCCAAGTAAATATTTTCTTATCGTAAGTAAATGTACTCAGTCCAAGAAAACCTGTTTACTTAAATTAAGAATAATAAATACTTGGTTTTTATTCTTGACTTAAGCAAATATTTTTGATTTAAGACTATAATAATCTTAATTGAAGAAAATATCATTAATATTCTTAAAATTAAACTTATTAATTCTTCATTTTAAGTATAAATGTCTTCTAAGAAGACAATAAAACTAAGACAAAATTTTACTTCATTCAAGAATATATTGTTTTCCCCTTATTATATATGAATCAATATTTGTCTTGACCAAAAGGATATTGTCTTAATTTAAGACAACCTTTTTTTCCGCGCGGCCGCGCTACCTTTTCGAGCTTTTCAAGAGATACTGGTCTTTTAACTAAGTAGATAAAGTTTAAAATTATTTCACACTGAAAGTGCTCGCCGCGCCTCTGTCGGCCGCTGCTTTCCCGGTGTGAATCAGCCCTTATGGGAAGGGTTGCCATCCGTCCGGGTATCCCCGGATTTGTCCTAGTTTATAGAGCATCCGGGCGGGGGTTTCATTTGTAGTCTGGGTTTGACTTTTTCTAGTTTTTGGTCGCCTCTGGGCGGCAGCGCGACTCGCGCGCCGCGCTGATAACCTACTTGTGGCCCCCGCGAATACTGAAATGGGCTCATACAAGTTGTAACTTTAAGATTTTTTTTTTGTTGACAGAGTATGTTTTTTTGTTTAACTAAAATAATAATAATTTAAGATTGTGAAAAGTATACTACTATTCTGAAAAGGTTTCTCAAAACTGTAAGAAGATTCTGTGTTGTCACTGATTAAGTTGTTTGAAAATATATAAATAAACTATTTGAACTATTTTTTATTATACTAACTAAATTAAAAAAAAAAACTGTTGACGTGTCCGGGTTCTGGGCTCCAAAATCCAGGGTTTTACGCTTTTTGTCCTGCAGGGCTAACATGACAAGCGCGAGAACGCTCTCTTTCTCGATTTGTCGAAATTTGTCTACGATTCTGACGTCATCCGAATGCCTAACATGACCGCTAAGCGTGAGTAAACTCGAGAAAGGCACTTTGACAGTTCTTTATCTCGCGACGAGAAACCGATGTAGCAAATTATTAAAAACAAATCATTTTTATTTTAGCAACATCGGCTCATTCGATAAATTTTACGCATGGAATTAGTATGTAGTGATTTTACATCCACCTCTATTAATTTATGTTGTAATTTTTTGTGTAACCGACCTTTTTTATTAAAATTTAATATTTGTCTATGGCATGCCGAAATTAAAATACAAAATGACGGAAACGAAAATGAGTGAGCCATTTTTGTTAGGGGAAAAACCTGTGGGTTCGCGTCACCAATATATTAACCGCGTCACCGACAGACTAACCACGTCACCGACATCCTAGCCGCGTCACCGACATATGAACAGCATCCCTTGAATATGCAATCTGCGTCACCAACATGCTAACTGAGTCACCGACATGCTCAATGCGTCATCAATATGCTCAATGCGTCACCAACACGCTAACCGAGTCACCGATATGCTAACCGAGTCACCGACATGCTCAACGCGTCTTCAATATGCTCAATGCATCACCAACACGCTAACCGAGTCACCGACATGCTCAATGCGTCATCAATATGCTCAATGCGTCACCAACACGCTAACCGAGTCACCGACATGCTAACAGCGTGCCCTACCTGCTAGCAGCGTGCCCGACGTGCTGGTAGAGTCAACGACATGCTAACAGCGTCACCGAAATGCTAGCAGATTTACGAAATGCCAATCGACTTACGCCGTGATAACCGCGTCACCGACATTCTGAAAGCACTTGTTGACATGCAATTTGCGTCACCAACATGCACACCGCGTCACCGACATCCTAACCACGTCACCGACATGCAGACTGCGGCACCAACATGCTACCCAAGTCACCGACATGCTAATGTAACGTGTGCATCAGACTGGCGTCGCGGAGCGGCCTGTGTACGTACATGTATACGCATATAAATACTTATATATGTTATTCCAAAGTTTTAAGTTTTCATTTCTGTCACCAGTCCCCATGAATGCCATATTTTTTTGTATTATAATTTTGTCTACTCTTCTCGTCGTCAAAATCGAGGACGACTAAATGACAGCAGAATCGAAGATTATCTCGTGTTGAATTGTCAAAATACGAGATAACTTAGGTGCCATGTTAGGGTTTGTCGAGAAAATATCGAGTTTGACAGAACGAGTCGAGTATTTTGTATGGCAGCGCTGTCAGAAAACGAGAAAATTGACAGAAATAGACAAAAATTACTCACGCGAGAGTGAGTAATTGTCGCGTGTGTCATGTTAGCCCTGCTGGTTGCAAAATTTTAGAGATGGCAACCCTACTTATGGGAATACCGTGTGTCATAATGATATTTTATGTTAAAATCAAGAAATTTCACGTCGACAAAGTCGCGGGAAGGACCTAGTATCCGATAAAGTACAATAGGTTAAGTTAATCAGCAAGTAAGCATGTGGTCCACGGAAGTAGTTATCAGGGCCAACGCACTGTCATTCCCAGATTGCCTACTCTGCCAGTCACCCCGTTAGCTAAAATGAGCGTGAAGACACAGATGCACACAAAACGGTCGTGTTTACATTCAGATGCGTACGCGCATGTCTTCGGCTAAATGGGGAAACCGCTAGCCAATCAGACGCGTAGCAGCATAGCAATGACTCAAACTGAGAGAATTTTAATGAAATTCTTTTACAGAAATATGCATTTAAGTTACTAAATACGTGTTAGGAAACTGCGATAGTTTGAAATGAAATTCTTTATCATTAGATTGTGACATACGCTTTCTAGTTTTGTTTCGCTTGATACCACTGGAGTAACGGCTCCCGCAGATATAGATAAAATTAAAACACTATTATGCTAATATGTTGCTTGTAGAATAATCTGAAAACATCAAAATGATTTCATGTATATTAGTAAAGTTTTTAATCGTTAAAAGAAATTTTTAGAGTTATCTTCGTGATTTTTTCTATCGTATCAAATTAGTTGTATTATGTTTTCTACCTAGCATATATCCTGAAGAATCATCATTCTCCTGCCCCAATTTATTTGTGGTCGGCGCAACATGTCCCTTTCTTCCATACTTCTCTATTAGTTGTCATCTCGGCAGTCACCCCCTTTCTAGCCATATCATCTTTCACACAGTCCATCCATCGTTCCTTTTGTCTTCCCGTACTCTTATAGCAATCGACATTCATACTCAAGACTTTCTTCACGGCATTATCCTCATTCTCCTTCATCACCATGACAATCAACTCATAAGATAACCACTCCCGTTACTTACTCATTTCTTATTGTATCCATTCGTGTCACACCACACATACCTCTTAGCATTCTCATCTCAGCTGCATTCGCGTCCGGCCCTGGTTCAGGCCATGGTACGGAGCGAGAGGGCATGGGCAGCCGTCACCTCCTTCTGCGAAGCAGTAATGCTCGTGAAGGAGGAGGCGGGACGGTTGAAGGAAAGGCACGTTTCGCGCCCTCTCGCCCCTAGCCGCCGCAGGAGACGCCCTGGGCGTCGGGAATCTCGGGCGGATTTCCAGCCACCGTAGGCGCGGGCTTGCGGACGGTGAGCAATGGGTCGCTCACCGTCCGGTAAGGACTAGGCTCGGGTCGACGCGTCGTATTCCACGCGCGCCTCAAAGAGATGTCGTCAGCACAAAAGTAGGGGTCCACTAGGGCCGATGCCTGCCGGGGTCGCGGGAAGGTACTTATGGGTCACCGAGGCCCCCGCAACACAGGCAACAGGAAGGAATACGGGTGGGTTTTAGTCAGTAAGAGTCTGACACACCCTCCCGCTCCGCCCAGAGCGGGAGAAGTTATTTGATGATTTCCCACCCTCAAAAAAAAAAAAAATCTCAGCTGTATGCAATTGCCTTTCATTCATCCCATTTGTGGCGCAACATTCTGATCCATACAATATAGCAGGCCTAACCATTGTTTTATATATCTTCCCCTTGAGTTTAAGGGGAATGCGGGAGTCGCAGACTGTTCCCGTGACCTGCTGCCATTTCATCCATCCAGTGTCAAAAAAGAAGAAGAAAAGAAGCGATGGCAAAGTAGATCGGACCGGAGATCGTTAAGCATAGAGTGCTTAACCGTCCAATCTACTTCGCCATCGCTTTGCACGAGTGAACCGAGATACCGAAAGTCAGAACAGACTGGGAGTAGCGCGCCACCAAGCGCTATGGCTCCAGAACTGGAGAGACCGCCGAAATCGCAGAACATATATTCAGTTTTGGTTCTGCTAATTTTCAAGCCAACATTGTTCAGCTTCTGTTGCCAATCTGGATCTCAGGTCCATCTTAACCGACACGAACAATGTTATTGGCGAACTGCATGCACCAGGGTGCCTCTTCCTGTATGTCTGACGTCAGCACGTCCATATATCCTGAAGAATGTCATATATTTTCTGATTTTGTTTACTGCAGTGGAATGATCCACTGCAGTAAACAAAATCAGAAAAATATATACTATAATATGTTTTCAGGCATTATAAAACTTGCGTTTAGCTCCTGTAGTCACCTTAAGAAGTAACTTAGGCTACTTTAATTACACGACTGCCCAAAAAAAGGAGTGTTATGTTTTCAGGGTATGTTTGTGAGTTTCTTTATTCCACCATAACTCCTAAACGGCTTAACCGATATTAATGTATGTGGTCTAACGAGACCACATAACGACGGTTCTTTACAGGTCCCCCGACCTCGCTGAAAAGATTGGTATTCAGTTCAAAATCGTTTAGCTTGTTTTTAATTATTTAGTTCAATTTTTGTAATTCACTTTTTGACAAGTGTTTTTTTATTTTTTTTTTAGCCTACTTTTTTTTTTTAAGAGAAGCGACGCGGGCGAAGCCACGGACAGCAGCTAGTTGCTAATATGTTTGAAGCGGTGGTGTTAGTCCTGACATACCGGAAATAAGTTTTCTTACTTATAAATTCCAATAAACGATGATGATCCAACATCTTAGTCACCGTCGGCGCTGGCTCGTGTTGAGTTGGCCAATCATTAGGTTGAAAAATTAATTAATTTAAACGTTTAAAAATTTTGCCCGGTTGGTGGCAATAGGTTCGCCCCCTATTACATGGGACTTAAACATAACTGGCGAAATGTGGGTGTACTACAGGTACACCTCTGCCCAACCCTTCGGAGAAACAAGGCGTGATGTTATGGTATGTTATGTTTAAAAGTTTTACTAGTAGTGGTTATTAAGTAAATCTTCAGCACCCTTTTTTTTTGGTTGTGAATTATCAAATAACTTCTCCCGCTCTGGGCGGAGCGGGAGGGTGTGTCAGACTCTTATTACTGACTAAAACCCACCCGTGTCCCTTCCGTTGCCTGTGTTGTCAGGGGCCTCGGTAACCCTTTTGTACCTTCCCGCGACCCCGGCAGGCTTCCCGAGACCCCGGCATACTGCCAGTCTTTTTACACGTGCAGTCTCTGGGTCAGGTATTCACTGAGGGCATACAGCGCCTTGCGTGTCCAGTATAATAATGTATTCAGGATGCTGTTGGGTCTACCACGCTTTTGTAGCGCTTCCGGGATGTTCACCGAGGCCAGGGTTGATGGTTTTCATGCCATTATACGGAAACGGTGCGCTTCCATTCTCGGTAGAGTGCGTGCTAGCTCCCACAGTATCCTGAGTGTTTTTTTGTGATAGGTGGGACAGCCCCATGCTGGCTCACTGGATACGGCTGCACACGTAGGTGTCAGTCGTTTTAATTTTGTATTTAGTGTAGTTTTACTAACATTAGGTTAAGATTTTTACTAACATAGTATGGATTTTATCTGAAATAAATATTTACATATATTGCGTAATTCACTTTCAATCACAGTCTGAATGATTTTGAAGTATATTGCTAATTCATTGCTTCATATGTTCGAAGAATTTGTGTGCTCAACAAGGAAAATATCGCAATGAATGTTGTTGAACTGTCAAAATGAAACTCATTGCTACTGAAGTGTGTTACGCGATTACCGCGCTAGTTGGGTCACAGATACGAGACCGCTTAGGCTGAGGCTACATTAGACCGCGATTCGACCTGCGACACATAAGCGATTAAAACAAATAAATTAATGCTCGCGTATATGGCTACACCGTACATCAAATATTGCTAGCGATCAGTGGCGTGCCTAGGGTTTCAAAATAACGCAAGCCCAATAAAATTTTAACCGATTTCAAAAAAAGAAAGTTCATTTTTCGACTGAGTATGTAGGTATCTACGTATGTATCATCGCAATCATCGCGCGCGAACTTTTAAATAGTTCGGGTTTGATATTGATTCTCTATCGAGCATTTTAGTCAGGCATGCCGGGGCTTTTGGGCTTATATGAAGGTACCGCCACTGCTAGCGATCTTTGATTTCATTAAGCGATCGGAACAACATTACTGTCATCACGGCATCGGCTACATCAACATATCAGCAGGCTTAGCATGACACTCTATTTCTTCGAAGAATAGAGACACGGCTCTTTCTATACAAAGTGACATTTCTATTCTCAGTTTTGACATCTCACCGCAGAAATCCTTCTACAATCTGTCATTTTGTCTTTCGTTTCTAACGATCTTTGTCTAGGTCCTTTTTTATGAAGAAAGATTTCTACGGTGGGATGTCAAAAAAGGAGAAACGAAATGTCACTTTGTATGGAAAGAGCCGTGTCTATTCTTCGAAGAAATAGAGAGTGTCATGCTAAGCCTGTAGCTAAATTAGCCGCATGAATCGCTCATGCTAATTCGTTGCTGTAGCCACGTCATCGCCGAATATCCGCCGGATTTTCGACTATAATGCGCCATACCATGTTTATCTTGTTTTGCCCTTTTATTCGCACCGCAAATCGCTGCCTACTGTAGCCTCAGCCTTAATTACATCCATACTATAATATTATTTATAAATGCGAAAGTAGGTAATTGTAACTGTCCGTCTGTCTGTGTCTGTCCTTTTCACGTCTTTACGGCTGAACGGATTACGATGTGAGACAGGTAGACCATGACGTGGGTTTGGATATATAGGATAGGTACTTTTTGTCCCGGTAATACGTTCCCGTGGGATAATTTTCGACCTCCACGCGGGCGTAGCGGCGCGGCGGACAAAATCTTGTTCATACTTAATATCCGAAGAAAAAACCAGTTGCGAGACCAGACTGCCTCATCCAAAGGCACCTGGTGGAGGTGGCTTGGGTTTAGCACAGTAAAGCAACTCAGAGTTATCTACTAACATTACTAACATGGAGCGCCATGGAGCGGGCTATGCTCGGAGTTTCTTTGAAGGATAAGATCAGAAATGAAGTTATCCGGAAGAGAACCGGAGTTACCGACATAGCCTGCAGAGTCAGCAAGCTGAAGTGGCAGTGGGCTGGCCATGTGTGTCGAAGAACCGATGGCCGGTGTAGCAGACGAGTCCTGGAGTGGAGACCGCGTATCGGCAAGCGTAGAGTGGGACGCCCCCCAGCTAGATGGACCGATGACCTTAAAAAGGTGGCTGGGACAGACTGGATGCGGAAGGCGGAGGACAGGGTGTTGTGGCGCAGTCTGGGAGAGGCCTATGTCCAGCAGTGGACTGTTATAGGCTGAGTTGATTGATTGATTACTAACATAGCAGATAAGCACTAATTGTTACTAACTTATTACTAACAATATATGGAATGAGGTCTGAATGAAATAATTTTATTATTTTTTTATTTTATTGTATATGCAAGAGTACCTAACTCTGTCTGTCTGTTTTCAGGCCTACAACATCAAACCGATCGTTATAAAAATTGACAGATAGATACCCTGAGACTTAAAAAGGCTACTTTTCATTCTGGATCGCAGACGAATTCGCGGACAACAGCTAGTTGTTAAAATACCTCAGCGCCACCTCTCTCTTTATCTCGCTCGCACACTAGTCACGGTGACGCGAGCAAGCGAGACAGGGCGGCAGGGAGAGGGCTCCAAGGCACCGATAGTTTAGGTAATTTCTTTTTACGTTGAAAGTAATGGTAATAAAAAAATCATAGTATTTGTTTTATATTTAGTTCAGTTATTAATGTTATTATAAAAAGTTTCATGATCTAATTTGAAGTATTTTTTTGATAATGGTGCCGATTCCCTTGTTCACAAACTAAACTAAATTTAAGTTCATTGCATCTTTTTCTTTCTATTTCATTAAGAAAAGGACAGAAGATAAATTTTAGTTTAGTCCTGTCAAATTAATCAGCGCTTGACGTAAATTGACGTACTTAATTTTAGTAGGCAAGTTTTTAATCACGTCTAAACTTGTATGGAGTAGTGACAGGCGCAGATTAATTTGACAGGACTAAAAAAAAAATCTTCTTCTTAATTAAATACAAAGAAAAAGATGCACAGGACTTAAATTTAGTTTAGCTTGTGAACAAGCGAATCGGCACCACTAGCTTTTGGTACTTATTTTATGGAATCGTGGTTTCAACTTTATTTATTTATTTATTAAAACTTTATGCACAAGTAAAAACAAAATAGTATTCAAAGGCGGACTTAATGCCTGAGGCATTTTCTACCAGTCAACCATAGGGTGATGCAGAGAAGACACATGGCAGGTGCAACTTAAGGGATAGATAACACGAAAATAACTATACAATACAAGAATAGATACGTAGATACATACATTAAACTTTGTCAGGAGAAATAATGATCGGTAGTGGAGAAATAACGATCAGTAGAGGAGAAAACGAATCCAGCAAAATATCAGCGCTGGGATGTTTCTGCCAGCTTCTTACATAGACAATGTTCACTTGCCTTCAGTTTAAAAGACAACCGACTGGTCGCCTTTACCATTTATTATATTCCAAAATTAATGCTGCAGTATTTTAGGATCATGCTAAGCAATTTGGGGTATTTTAGACTCATAAGAAAGCCTTCACGAATGCCGACAGCGAGGCGTGGAGTCATTCGTTTGCTGTATGAATTATCTTTGCAAACATCGTGCCGATCCCTACGTGAAAAGATCTTATCTCTCGTCATTATCTTCCATGAGATCTTGTAAATCATACATTTTACTAAATTGAGCGCGTCTACTCTAAATTACGTGAACGGACGCGTTTACGTGCCGCACGCGTTACATCGCGTGACAATCTAAAAGATCAAGTTAGCGTTTATTTTTATAGTTAACTGTATCTCTAAATGACTGGCCTTAGGAGGCTTTCGATAACAATCGAAAAATTTCACATATCTAGAGATATCGACCTTGGTAATTTTGTAAGTCACCAATGATGATTGTGACTTTGCATAAAAACATGAGTTAAAAGCGCGTGCAAAATGAAATTAAGTATTATATTCGTGTCGGTAAACTAAGGGGTTCGTGGCTCGTTCCGTACGGTTCGTGAGCCGTACGGGACGATCGAAGGTTAAGCTATGTTAGCCGCGGTCAGTTCGTGGATGGGTGAGCGTCCGTAACATATCGAGCTCCGACCTCTCCGTGCTTCGGAAAGCACGTTAAGCCGTTGGTCCCGGCTGTTATTCGTAGATCTGAGGGAGTCTGAAGCCCAAAAGTCTAACAAACAGTCTTAGTATCACAGGGTGTCGTGGTACTTAGCTGTGGAAGTCAGATAGGCAGTCACATAATCAGCCAATAATGTTCCCACTGCTGGGACACAGGCCTCCTCTCTGTGAGAGGGAGTGGACCGTTATCCACCACGCGGGCCCAGTGCGGGTTGGTTGATGTCATATGTCTTCGAAATTTTTAGTTCTAGGA
Organism: Atethmia centrago; assembly: GCA_905333075.3. Taxonomy (NCBI): domain Eukaryota; kingdom Metazoa; phylum Arthropoda; class Insecta; order Lepidoptera; family Noctuidae; genus Atethmia; species Atethmia centrago. The sequence goes on from HG995388.1 coordinate 23,103,183, forward strand.
CATGCCGGTTTCCTCACGATGTTTTCCTTCACCGTTTTGAGAGCAGTGTTGATGAAATAATTTACACAAAGTAAAGCGCCTGTCTGGGTTTGAATATACACTCGTAAGTCGCGGCCGTTACCACTGAGCCACCACTGCTCTAGGCTCTGCTCTGATAGGCAGTCGCTCCATGTAAAATACTGGTATTCTCAAAATCAAAAGTCATTTATTCAAACTAGGCTGATCAGCAGTTTTCGAACGTCAAAATTACATAAGATAGTCTCCCAAAAACGCCCGCCCTTCACCACTTCCTAGTGCTTTAGCTGGGAAGACGAAGTGGAGCAACAAACTCCCCAGCAGCACAGCTGTCTGTTTAGTTATATACACTTGATTCTATACAAATTGTTTGCAAAGTAATTAAAACTACGAAACACAAAACATTAAATTAAATTACTTGCCATAGGTTAGTTAGCACACGCCAATATACCAACAAAACAATTAAAATACTAAAAGCCAAATCCAACATTCTTGGGAAAAGCTATGCGTATTTTGTTCGTGTCAGCAAAATCAGAGAGCAATAAAACAGACTGGGCTAATAAACACCATCTTACGGTAAAAAACGTTAATAATCAAGGGTGTTCTTGTTCAAGAAACAAAAGTTTAAGAGGCTGAAAACACCTAAAGCGCGCTCACTGTCGGACTGCATAGAAAAGAAAGAGAAGAGCGATGACACAGCGCTGGTATTTTTTTGCAAAATATGAAGCAATTATCTATTTCCAAAAATCTATTGATTGGATAAAAAAATCAAAACTCTATTATGCTAATATGTTGCTTGTAGAATAATCTGACAAACAATCAGAATAATAGCACGTACATGTATATTAGTATGATTTTTAATAGCTAAAAGAAATTTTTACAGGTATCTTCGTGATTTTTTCTATCGTATCAAATTAGTTGTATTATGTTTTCAACACACTATCTACCTAGCATTTATCCTGAAGAATATCATATATTTTTCTGATTTAGTTTACTGCAGTGGATCATATACTTTTAGGCTTTATAAAACTTAAACCCACACACGCACATGACATACGAATCACGCCATCAATACCCAGCGAGGAGGTAACATCGTGATAACTCCTATTATGATGCCCGTGAGAAACGATGCACTCCTGATGAGTGACTACCAGACGGCTGCATGCCCCATTACCGACATGAACTAACTCTTCCGTATCAACACTTTCTAATGTAGGCTTACATGCCACTTACGACGCTACTCAAACATTAACAACAAGCGGTAACATTGGTATTGCATCCTTCACAACAGTGAAGGATGCAATACCAATGTTACTTACGGAACCGTAATATTAAGATTTATAGCGCTGCTTTTGTTAGAGTCAAGTGTCCCCCCCTGTCAGCTAAATGGTAGTTTTTAGATATTATGTGAAAAAATAAAAATCATGGCAGTAGCTTAACGAAATTTAAAGGAAAACTATCACAGCTAAGTAGGCTTTACAAGTTAACGAGTATGAGTCGACCAACTTACATTTGCAGTTGGAGATATCGATGTATGGGAGAACATGTTTTTCCAACAATGTTAAGTTGGTTTTTGGGATAAAGTCATTTTAACTACGGCACCGTTTATTGTGCGTGGTCCGACACACATTTGGCCGGTTTTTTAAATACTTTTTCACTAAACATTATCATTAATGTTTACTAAAAGTGCCGTCCTGTCAACGTCAGTCAAGCGCCAAAACATCGCTGTAGCATGAGAGGTACAGCCCGATTTATGACGGCTCGGAACATGAGGCGAGTCGCTGCGCAGGGGTAACGGGTGCAAGTTTAAATCAAGCTGTATATTGGGAAAATTGGGGCCTAAAATAATACCAACAAATAATACGTGTGTCTATGACGCAAAAGCTTATCGTGTTCACGTTTTAAAATGCGAAATATTCCTGAACTGCATCGGTATTATTTTTAACCTATCAACAGACGTGCGACACTTAGGCGCCATCTCCATGGATGAGAGAATCGCGGCGATTGTCATACTGGGCCTTCAAATTATCGCCGCGTCGATTTCGCCGTGTGGAGATTGATTCATTAGAGTTTCTATTGAACTTGATGGCGCGGCGAGACTATTGCCTCGATTTTCACGCCCGTGGAGTTGGCGCCTTTTTTTTTTTGGGTGGGAAATCATCAAATAACTTCTCCCGCTCTGGGCGGAGCCGGACGGTGTCTCAGACTCTTACTGACTAAAACCCACCCGTATTCCTTCCGTTGCCTGTGTTGCCAGGGGCCTCGGTAACCCTTTGGTACCTACCCGCGACCCCGGCAGGCATCGGCTCTAGTGGACCCCTACGCTTGTGCTGCCGACATCTCTTTGAGGCGCGCGTGGAATATAACGTGCCGTCGACCCGGGCCTGGTCCTTACCGGACGGTGAGCTACCCATTGCTCACCGTCCGCAAACCCGCGCCTACGGTGGCCGGAAATCAGCCCGGGATTCCCGACGCCCAGGGTGTCTCCTGCTAGGGGCGAGAGGGCGCGAAATTTGCCTTTCCCTCAACCGTCCCGCCTCCTCCTTCGCGAGCATTACTGCTTTGCAAAAGGAGGTGTCGGCTGCCCATGCCCTCTCGCTCCGTACCATGGCTTGAACCAGGGCCGGACGCGAGAGATCTCTGTCGCCGATCGCCTGGAGATGGCGCCTTAAGGATGAACCCATGAATAGGCCGGCCCTGATGCAGCAGCAGTCCGATAGCAGTCTATCTACAGATTAAAATTTAATAACGATAGTTAGTTAATTATTAAAGTAACCAGTTATAAAAACTTCACTAACATACAGCAGCGAAACAACAGATATTATCGACGTAATTAAAACGTTGAAGAAACTTTGAGAAGCCACGTCTTTGTCAAATGTTCGACGTTACATCATTTTCTCATTGAACTGGGTCTGCGTGGCTCAACCGCAAATATTTTAACAATGAATGGATCACTTCATGGGAATGTTACAACAGACCTTATAATGATGTGTGGTGGAGTGTGTGACACAAATTTCGCATCGTTGACTACTACGGAAAATTCTGATTTGTAGAGTTGCGGGGTAGAAGTAGGTTTCATTTTGACAGTTCAACACATTCTGAAACATTTCTCCGACATTCGTTTCGCCGTTGAACGGTTCACCGACACAACGATTCACTTTTCATTTTTTCACCGATAGAACGTTTCAACGGCGAACGATTCGCCGAAAGAACCTTTCATATAGCGAAGGATAATGTTGGGTTAGGTTAGGTTAGAACGACTCACCGTCCGCGTACAGGCCCATAGTGCTGCTAGACGAGGTGGGTAAGATGTTTGAGCGTATAATCGCTGCCCGCCTCGTCAGCCACTTGTGCGGAGAGGGGCCTGACCTGGCCGAGAGCCAGTTCGGCTTTCGGCACGGGCGCTCCACCATCCACGCTATATCGCGGGTGAGAGTCCTGGCGGAGGAAGCGGTGTCCCGGGGCGGGGTGATGTTGGCGGTTATCTGCGTTATCATCGGGTGCCTTCCTACCTCCGCCGCATAGTTGGGGCTTATTTAGCAGAGAGGTGTGTCACCTACACGGGACGTGATGGCGGAAGCCAGCGCCGCATGTCGTGCGGTGTTCCACAGGGCTCGGTCGTGGGCCCGCTCCTGTGGAACATCGGGTACGACTGGGTGCTGCGCGGCGAGCTCCAGCCGGGCGTGGACCTGACGTGTTATGCAGACGACACACTGGTCACGGCCCGGGGGAGCTCGTACAGGGAGGCAGCGTTGCTGGCGACGGCTGCGGTCTCACAGGTGGTGAGCCGCATACGGCGCCTGGGCCTGGAGGTTGCCCTCAATAAGTCGGAGGCCATGATCTTTCATGGCCCCCGGCGGGCGCCGCCGCCGGGATCACACATCGTGGTCGGGGGGGCTCAAATCGCTGTCGAGTCCACCATGAAGTACCTAGGATTGGTGCTCGACAGCCGGTGGGATTTTGGCCCCCACTTCCGGCGACTGGCGCCCAAGTTGTTGGGCGCGGCTGGGGCGTTGTCAACGCTGCTTCCCAATCTGGGGGGCCCGAGCGCCGCCTGTAGGCGGCTCTACGTGGGGATCGTGCGATCGATGGCCCTGTATGGGGCCCCGATCTGGGCGGCTGACCTGACGGCCGGCAGCATCGCTGTCCTGCGAAAGCCGCAGAGAGCGATGGCCGTCAGAGTCATCAGGGGATATCGCACGATCTCCTTCGAGGCGGCTTGCGTACTGGCCGGATCCCCGCCCTGGGACCTCGAGGCGAAAGTACTCGCGTCGCTGTACCAGTGGCGCGAGGAAGCGAGGGCGCGGGGCGAGTGGCTTATGCAGCGACATATGGAGCTGCGTCGGTCACAGCTCCGCGCAGCCCTGGTGGCGGAATGGCGGGACAGGCTTACACGCCCTACCGCCGGCCTCGCCACCATCGAGGCGGTCCGGCCAGTGCTCGAGCCCTGGCTCGGGAGGAGGCACGGCTCCCTGTCGTTTCGGGTGACGCAGGTGCTCTCGGGGCATGGTTGCTTCGGGAAGTACCTGTGTCGCATAAACAGGGAGCCGGACGCCCGGTGTCACCACTGCATCGACTGTCGGGAGGACACGGCGCGGCATACGCTGGCAGAGTGTGCCGCTTGGGAGGAGCCACGCCGTGCCCTCATCTCAGGAGTGGGCAGTGACCTGTCGCTGCCGGCCGTGGTCGAGGCGATGGTCGGCAGCGACGAGTCCTGGGACGCGGTGGTATCCTTCTGCGAAACAGTCGTGTCGCAGAAGGAGGCTGCGGAACGGGAGCGGGAGATCTCTTCCGCTCACCCGGCCCACAGCAGGCGCACCGGGCGTCGGCAGAGGGCAGACAACGCCCTCTTCCGGCCCCCCTAAATGGGTCCAGGGACGGCGGACTTGGGGACGTCCGCCGCCCCCCATCACACTGGACCCGAGGTGGCGGCGCGTAGTGTTCCACGCGCGCCCCTTTCAGACGTCGCGGGGGGGGTTTAAACACCTCACCCCCCCCAGAGTTGAGGTGGCCCGCAGAGGCGGGCCGGCACTAGCTGGGGATCGTGGAAGTCGCATTAGATCCCATGATCCCCGGTGCAAGTGTGGGACGGGAACACCGGGGTGGTTTTTAGTCAGTAAGAGTCTGACAGACCCCTCCGCCTACCCCAGGGCGGAGGACATCCATGAGGATTCTCCACCCCGGCAACAAAAAAAAAAAAAAAAGGTTAGGTTAGAACAGTGACCATTAACGCCAGATCCTCTCTATTACTCTCGTCGAAGTGACGCATACGAAAGGTTCTGTCGGCAACATTATAGGCTGATTATGTAAGAATGCTAAGGTGCGGATTAATTAAATTAATTTATTCACTGGCAGACAATGCACTGCCTAAACCAAACACAAGAGTTCCTTATGTAACGAATGTGAGCAGTAAGCCATCTCCACGGACGAGATAATCCCGGCGATAGGCTTGTTTCACAGCTGATCAGGAGACCCGTACAGGCCGTCCGTACACGGGAGACCCGTACAAGTAGCGTCCGTAGAGCTCTGGGGGTCTACTCCCTAAGCACTAAATCCGTAGTTTAGGCCGTAGTTATGTGCGTTTCCTGCTCCGTATCAACTACGGACATAGGATTACTTCGGGCCGTCTGTACACGGGAGACCCCTAGGTACAAGTAGCGCCCGCAGAGCTCTGGGGGTCTACTCCCTAAGCACTAAATCCGTAGTTTCGGCCGTAGTTACGTGCGTATCCTACTCCGTATCAACTACGGACATAAGACTACTTCGGAGCCCGAACTGAGAATGAATGACAACATGATTTGACAGTTGTCCTTACTCGCGATGTGTTTGTGCCCGTTCGAAAAATTGAATTTGTCACTTGTTTTGATGGAACAGCTACTTTCGGACGGGCCCGTATCTCCGTTGACGGATTTAGAGAGTAGTCTCCCTGCAACGAGGGAGTCCGGGCGCGGGACGCGGGTGGCGTTGTAAGGGATCTACCCGGAGCGGGTCGCGTACGGACCAATCCGCGTCGCTGGGAAACAATCTTCTAGCGCCTCACATGTGTCTCAATTCCGGGAGCCCGTACGGGTCTCCCGGATAGCTGTGCAACCAGCTTTAGTCACGCTATTCCTTCAAATTATCGCCGTGTGGAGATTGATTCATAGAGATTCTATTGAATTTGATGGCACGGCGGGCGAGACTATCGCCGAATTTCCTCGCCCGTGGAGATGGTGCCGAAAATTCCACCCCTGTAGGGGTTAAATATGATGAAAGTTTGTATGGAACTTCGTCATTTTGCCTATGGAAAATACCTTCGGGCACACGGCTTCTCAATGAATAACTTGGTAGGGAAGAACTTGGTCCTGTTAACCAAATTGCCATTACAAACAAAATAACGTAAAATGAAGAAATATACGTCAACAAACACGGATGTATTTGATGAATTGTTGAACATAAAGACACAATAACATCATCTTCCCGCAGTTCATATGCAAATATGAACTGCGGGAAGATGTTGTTGAAGAGTGTCGTAAATGTGAAAGTTTGTAATAAGTAATAACTCAGCAGCCTATGGCACATGAAAGAATTATCGCTCATCATTGTCTTTTTACCCGACTGCCCCAGAAGGAGGGTAATGTTTTTCGAGAGTATGTATGTCTATTTCTTTGGCACGCTCTGTAGCATAAACGGCTTGATGGATTTTAACATAAGAGGTGTCGTTAGATTCGTCTTAATTGTGGGAGTGACATAGGCTATCATATGTAAATATTGCATCTGCAAATACAAGAAAAGGAAGGGGAAGGTTTTAAAAAATAAATTGCAACAATATTGATTTCAAATAAATTAAGTATTCATGGCAAATCACTCAAATTCGCAACAATTGTTCCAAAAAATGACGCGAGAATGATGTTTAAACGTATTTTTAAAAGAAACTACATTTAAATTTGAACATGAAAAATATCATGAACATCATTATATGGTCTACTTGTACGTGGCTGGACCACTTTTTTCGACTTTTATACAAAATATAGCAGAAAAATAAAGTTGAAAAAAATATTTCTTTCAAAAAAATACTATAACTAATAATAAAGTAATGTATTTTTCCTATTAATTAGCAAACCAAAAGAAATGTAAGAATATACATTATTCTTCAGCTATCCTTAAAATAAAATCAAAATTTTATTTAATCATAATACAATATCTTCAATAAGTAAATCAACGGCGGTAAATAAACTATATTTTCGAGAGCGCAGAAGTGATGAATCTATTGGTTACGAGGCTTTTAGCTACTTTGTTTATTATGTGTGTATTTTAAGTAAATTTTTGCAATGTGCGTTTTATTTGTGCAGAATAAACAATTTTTCTTTCTTCTTTCTTTCTTTCTTTCTATTAAAGAGCGTTTACGCCATCCGTGCGCTGTTTGCCTCAAACACAGTACTTTTCGAACAAGTTAATATCCATCAAACATTATTTTAAAAACATAATACATATTAATTAAAAATCATTTCAGGAAATGAAGTTGTCTAAATAGTTAGTAAGGATTTTTTTAGAGTATTTGTGAATTCTATCAAGATTACTGAACTGAGGTTTTCTTAATTTCACTTCGAGCGTCAATTTCGAAGCTCAAAATAATTATCACTGAAAAACCTAACAAACAATGTTTTTATCTAACTGCAAATATCCTTAGGAAAATAGTTAGAAGTCTAGTAAAAAGGAATGCTCGTTTTAGGTTACCTACATGAGCAATTAAAACCCAAACAATGCGAAATTATCATGAAATTTTGGTTGATAAAATGTTTTTTTTCAACAATATATCTTACTAATTTAATATAAGAATAGTTTACTCTAATAGAAGAAAATTAAATTGCACGTTTTAAAGAAGATGTTCTTTAAAACTTGCAATTTAAAATTTCAACTAAATTAGTTCTACTTATATTTTTTTTAGAAATAAGCTGCTATAAAACTACGTGCAAATCGTCTCAAAAGTTAGTCCGCAAGTGCTGTGACTAGGGTCGCGGGAAGGTACTGGGGTCGCGGGAAGGTACTAATGGGTCACCGAGCCCCACGCAACACAGGCAACGGAAGGAATACGGGTGGGTTTTAGTCAGTAAGATTCTGACACACCCTCCCGCTCCACCCAGAGCGGGAGAAGTTATTTGATGATTTCGCATCCACAAAAAAAAAGTGCTGTGACTGACACGAATGGTTTAGCGCCACAAAAACTGAACTTTTATAGTCAACCTGACTTCAATTTTTTCACGCATTCTCACAATGATATAAGAAATTGACAAAAGAGGGTGTTCTTCATGCACGGAGCTTTAAATCAACCCATTTTGGGGTGAAAAGGGGGAAAAATTTTGTATGAATCTCATTCCTTCAGTTTAGAAATTTGAAACTTGGCATAAATACTTATCTAGGTAAATAATAAAGATCGTAATTATTCATTTTCCGAACTACCCTACAAAGTAGTAGTAGTAGATCGTAATCACTTATGATTATGGTAATACCGTATTTTTATACCCGGTAATAAGGAACAGGTTATGGGCTCAAATCCGGTTTTAAATATTATCATTTTTTACTTTTTTACAGTACAGATAAATATTATTATAATTATAGCGGTAACGTGTTTTCCAAATAATGTTTAAATTATGATGATGATAATTATTAACTTTTATTTACTTGGAAACTCCAACAAAATAAAAGTCATTCTATTCAAGAAAAAAAGCAAAACATGGTAGGTATTTGGTATCTAATAGATTTTTAGTCAGATAATTTTATTTAAGGGTACCTCAAAAGGAAAAAACGGAGCTCTTGTAGGATCACTCGTGTGTGTCCGTCTGTCACAGCCAATTTGCTCCGAATCTACTGGACCAATTATGTGTAAATTTGGTACACATATGAATTTCTGTGACCCAAACACGGAGTGTAACGTAAATAAATGAATTTTGAACATCACTCATGGGGGCAAACTAGAAAAAAAAGTTTTGCAAACTGTACCGTGTGACACATTAAATGAAAGGACTTTTGTAAGGATTTCAGATACTTATATTTTTTTATGAATTTAAAATAAATACTTTTAAAGTTATTTAAGAAAATATATGAATATTTACCATTCTCCCCTTTTATTCCGAAATTACGAGGCCTAAATTAAAAAAAAAATGCAGAAAATAGTTCTTTACCTGAATGAAGTCTACGGTTTTAAAATAGCATAAGAAATCACTCAATATTGTGCGTACCTACAAACTTACATTTGCAGTTGGAATGTATGGGACATGTTTTTTCTTGGGATAAAAAATATGGTTCATTATATATTCAGTGTACGGAACCCTGACAACGCGAGTTCAAGTCACACTTCTCCGGTTTATTTTTTTCGCAATCTTTTGTATAGCCAAATAACGTAAGCCGGAACCCACATCCGTTATTACTAATCATAGATCATATCAATCAATCATAGATCGTAATCATTAATACTAATGAATGATTACGATCTTTATTATTTTCATGGGTTGGTGGAGGCTCTGATGTTCGAAGGCCAAAGGTAAAGTACGGAATCCACGCCGACGAAGAGCTAGTAATACTAGGAGGGGCACACGCGCATCAATAAGATAAGGCGGATATCGTTAGCAAAATCCGTAATGCAAAGTAGGTAAATAGGTAGAACCTGCTGAAATTATAAAAAAAATCGGTCAAGTGCGAGTCGGAGTCGCGCACGAAGGGTTCCGTACCATTATCTATAAAAACGGTAAAAAAATCATGTTTGTTGTCTGGGGCTCCCCATACAAGAAACATGATTTTTCCCCTTAAATATTTATTTTTATGTTTGCTGTTTTTTAGTATTTGTATTTTAGCGGCAACAGCAATAGCTCATAATCTGTGAAAATTTCAACTGTAACTGTCACGGTTCATGAGATACAGCCTGGTGACAGACGGGCAGACAGACACATAGACGGACAGCGGAGTCAGAGTAAAAAGATAACTTATGTTCTATGTAGAAAGTTCCTATTGTGGTAAAAAAAACACTATCTCTCTCCTTAAGACGCTGACAACACCTAAACCGCGGTCACTGTCAGATTGCATAGAAATGAAAAGGAAGCGCGATGCCACAACGCTTGTAATTTATTGCAAAATGTGAAGCAATTATCTATTTACTCAAAATTTAGTTGAGTAATCGAAAATAAAAACAACCAAGTTCTGCATTCAAATAATACGTTCTTGTTATTAATTAAATACGGAACGTATATATTGATATTTAATGCAGATATTTTGGATTAGAACTCAAGGTAAGAGGTTAGTTTAACGTTAGTTTTTATTGAGATTCTTTTTCAAAACGTGTTTTGGTAACAACCAAGTTCTGGGAAATATTTTCAAAATTAACATATATTTTTTCCGCTACCACAAACTATACAGATTTGGCAATTTGTTTTTGTTAAGAGAAGCCTATTTTGGTCAATTGGGTCTTGTCAGCGCCTTAAACATATTTTTTATTTTCTTTGTTCATTGCACCTGTTTCTAGTTTTATGAGTATTATTGAATTTTTTATAGAGATAATTTTAATATGTTTTATGTAGGTATATATTTATTGTATATTTGTAAATGGTACACCACAGACTACCTGCAGTATTTTCTATCCTTTCCCCCAAACCCATCCAAAAGTTGTCTTTAAAAGATCGCTTTTAGCGATAAGACCGCCCATTGTGTCACCTTATGTAAATTTTCTACATTTATATTTGTGATTTTTATGGTGTACATAATAAAGAGTATTCTATTCTATTATATTATATTATATGGGTTGTTTTAAAATTAAACGTCGATTCGATACGGAAATTTTAACAAGGTTTCTATGTCACAAAATTGCTGTTTTCAAGCATTTGCAAATTCCTCAGGCGTAGGCAAATGTGCTCGAACTCTAGCAATTCTGTCCTGGTCAATATTCAGACTCTTTCTTTTACACGCTATGTCCTTCTCCAATTCTCCCCTATACTTCATCAGTTCCGCTCGCACCGTCTCCGCCTGTCTCATCTGACCAGTCAGGGTCTCGGCTGTCTCTTTGATAAACTTAGCTTCTCCCATCAAGGCATACTGCGCCTCATCTCTACAGTTTTCTACATTGGGCCGGGAGTAATTCCTGCTTTTTAACCTCGTGTTCGACAGTTTGTCTCGGTCGTCTACTTTTCTCAACGATTCCTTCAGAAAATCAATAAGTTTTTCTACATTAGCAATAGTTTGCAAATTATCTTTCAAGTTTTCTTCTAACTTCACACATAACTGTTCTGTGGCAGCGACAGATTCTCCAAGCGCATGATTAGTCCTATCAGCTTGTATTTTCATATCTTGGGCACCTTTCACAATTACATTCATCAATTGCCCTCGCAATTCTGCAGACTGCTCTCCGACTTCCTCACAGTTTTTGATGCTTTCTGCGCAAAAGTGTTCCCAGTATTCCAAGGTGGTTGCATTTTCAGGCCACCGAGCCACACCTGGATGATGGAGTATTAGATTCGATTCCGGCGTCAAATGCGAATTTATGATATCTTGCTTTAACGTTATCATCTTGTCGCCCCAGTCAAACTCAAGACTGGATTTGGCAGCTTTGTTATTGGCCATCTGTTTCTCAACCCTCGCCAGAGTCTCCTGGAACACTCGTCTTATTTCTGCAGCAATGGCCACCTCTTTTATTAATTCTTGTTCCGCATCGTCCCTTACCAAATCCGGTTCATATCTGAATGTGCGTAGTTCCAAACATTCTCTCGAAATAGATTCAGGCAACATCAAAATTCTAGAAGCACCCTTTAGTTTAGCTCTATAATCATCTAAATTCTTAATTTCTTCAGTTATAGCATTTATGGCCTTGGCAGCTTTTTTTTTCCAATGAGACAAGGTTTTAACTCTTTCTTTCAGCTTTGTATTAGTGTCAGACTGCTTGTTATCCATGCCCTGAAAAGCTTTTTGCAGATTAGATTTAATGGATGCTTCTAATGCTTTTGCTTTGTCGGTGGCTCTTGGGGTTAAAGTATATTGGTTATTCTGTCTCCATTCTCCAGTAGAGTATCGAGTGATGGAGTACTTGTCGACGACAGGCCTGACGCCGGTCATACCGGCTTGAGGCGTCCAGTCCACTTGACCTGGCGCCCACGGCCCGATGGGGCCCATACCGAGTATGTCGCCGCTTGTACTGTCCGTGGGTTGCGGGAGGTACATAGGCGGTGCATCCGGAGGGTAGTATTTCTTTTCTGGTGGTAGTATTAAACCGGGAACATAGGTGGATGTATTTGTGTTCTCAGGCGCACGTTGCTCACCCGCTTCCAGGTAATTCCGCTGTCCCGTGTCACGAGCACTACTTGTTGGACAAATAAAAGGGCAATCTAACATAGCGTTCCTGTCGTTTGGATTAGACATTTTCACGAGAATTTACAGACAGCTGTATCAAGAAACTAAATAATATCAAATTAAACCTAAGAAAATCAGTTACTCGAGCAAAAAACTACATTCTATTGACATATTAAAATATTATTTTATCATTGAAGTTGTCATAATTACATATGGCCAGGAATGTTATTCGCCTATGTTCCAAACTTTTTGACAACCACCTGTAAATGTCATCGAGGCGCTAAATTCTCTTTGTAGCACTTTACGCTATTCCATCATTGTTATTTAGTAATAAAATAGATTTTCTAAACAAGTCTGCAGACTATTGCATAGCAGACTGTTGCTTGTGCTTGTGCCTGACCTGAAAACTAACGAACCCATACCTAATACGTTAAATTCGAAAGTAACTCTAGTCTGTTTGTCCGTAGGTATGTATGTATGTATGTTACGTTTTTTACGGCTAAACCACTGAACGGATTTCGACAAAATTTGGAAAGGAGATAATGCTTCCCTGGGGAAGGACTTAGGCTACGTTTTTTTAAAAAAATATCCTATTGGGGTGAAATACGGAATGAAAGTTGGTATGGTAAACCCAGTATTTGTTAAGTAAAGCATATTCAAATTAAAATTTATGCTTTTGGCAAGAAATAAGGAGACCTTATTGTAAATCATCCCCCAAGGGGTAAAATATGTCGCGGGAAGGTACTAAAGGGTCACCGAGGCCCCTGGCAACACAGACAACAGGAAGGAATACGGGTGGGTTTTAGTCAGTAAGAGTCTGACACACCCTCCCGCTCCGCCCAGAGCGGGAGAAGTTATTTGATGATTTCCCACCAAAAAAAAGAGGGTAAAATATGAGATGTTTTTTAAATTCACATGTAATATTGATATTTTTGTGTACATATTTTAAAGAGGTTTATGGTATTGGTAATGTGGCCATATTCCGTAAATTGAGCTAAAATTAAGTCCTTATTTCATTAAAATCGGTTTACTTGTAGGTCAAAAGCTATTACAACATAGTAATAAAAATAATTTGACTAATATGTCGGTACAGTGTAAGTAATAACAGCCGCACGGGTCGATCGATCAGGTTAAGCTACGCTTGCCGCGCTTGGTCTGTGGATGGGTTAACATCTTTACATACCGAGACTCCTCCGTGCATCGGAAAGCAATTTAAGTCGTTGGTCCCGGCTGTCATTTGTAGACCTTTGACAGTTGTTACGGGTCGTCAGAAGCCCGAAAGTCTGACAACCAGTATCGTGACCCAGAACCAAGGGGTATCGTGTTATCCAGTAACTGTTGTTGAGGTCAGATAGGCAGTCGCTCCATGTGAAATACATGTAGGTACAGTGTATACAACAAGAGCGTGACCAGCATAATTTTAATTTTCGACTCCTATTTACGCCTAAACCATTGTATAGATTTCAATCATCATCATCATAATCAGCCTATAATGTTCCCACTGCTGGGACACAGGCCTCTTCTCTGTGAGAGGGAGTGGGCCGTAATCCACCACGTGGGCCCAGTGCGGATTGGTAGATGTCACATGTCTTCGAATTTTTGGTTCTAGGACATGGCGGTTTCCTCACGATGTTTTCCTTCACCGTTTTGAGAGCAGTGGTGATGAAATTTTTTACACAAAGTAAAGCCCATGCCTGGGTTTGTACCTAAGACTTACAACTTGTAAGTCGGTCTTGTAAGTCGTATTTTACATGGAGCGACTGCCTATCTGATCTCCACAACCCAGTTACTGGGTAATACGATACCCCTTGGTAAGACCCGTTGTCAGACTTTTTGGGCTTCTGACGATCCTTAACGACTGTCAAAGAACCACGAATGACAGCCGGGACCAGCGGCTTAAATTGCTTTCCGACGCACGGAGGAGTCTCGGTATGTAGGTAAAGATCCCAAGACCAGACCCATCCACGGGTGGAACTTGATGGATCGAACCATGTGTTGTTATTACTTAGCGACGAGTTCCTCTCAATCCACGCTGATAAAGCTATGCGCTGTATGTACAGTCAACGTTCAGAAGTCCACTTACACCGCTATGACCATTATCGCCTGCGCTATACGGGCAACAAGATGCCAATGTGTAGTGTTGTCTTATAGAAGAAGCTCATAAGTACAACTAATATTGCTATTCCTTAGTTTTGTGAGATTGCTAGTCGACTTCTGACTCTTACTGTACCTACTATTACAGCGCTGTACGTAAGTAGAAGTATAGTACGCGTCAAACTTGATGGCGGCTCACCGGTCACCATCACCTCTTATAGCAGTATTATTATAATATTACTTCACAATGAGAAAGTGATGGAGCTATACAGGACTTGTAGCTCCATCTCTTTCTCACGCTGAAGTAATATTGAAATAATACTGCTATAAGAGGTGATGGTTACCCCCCTGAAGTGCGCTACTCGCTGCGCAGTACCCCACCCCTCACACCCGCTGACACATGAATTCGTTACTGCGCAGTGACTCGCCTCATGTTTCGAGCTGCCATAAAGTTTTAAGGCTCGTGCAGACTGGCCCGATACCACGGGCGCGACACGCAACGCAACACTTTCCATGAAGTTTTCCTAGAAATTGTGCTACTTAGTGTCGCGTAGCGCCTGTCTGTGAGAGCTTTAAATCGGGCTGTACTACATTATTCCCAGTGCAAGAGAGAAAACTATCGGTTCAAAGAGCAATTTTAATTTATAAGTAACTTTTATTAAACCAATAGATCCCAATCTTTCTCTAACGGTGTGACCAACGGTTCTGCTATAAAAGATGTGTGTAATTTTAGCAGTATCTTTGATCAAATTATGGGATTCACTATATTCTCGACGGCGCGATGGGAGAACACTTGCTTCATACAAAAGGTCAGTATAACGTACTCATTGTTCTTCGGTTCTCATTGCTCGTGGGATGCTGCATTGTTCAGTAAAGATAACTAAGACATGCATGGTTTTTATTTGAAGAAGGTTCCTTCGCTCAATAGGTTCCGTTTCCGTATTTTTTCATTGTCCTTCAGTACCTGCCGAACGCTATTGGACTACCAAGGTGTTACATCACCAGTGTTACCACAAAATCGAACAATAGGAATTATTTTATGTGAATACATCAGCATGCTGTGCTGGCAACACTGTCAACTGTCACCCTAATGTAGACGAGCCTTAATGTCGAATTAATCATTCACTGGAGTGAACTGACATGTGCTAGCTGTCACTTTGTGTAAAAAAACCAGCCAAGTGCGTGTCGGACCACGCACAATGAAGGGTTTCGAAGTTGGGATTACTTGGGATGAATTTATTCCGAAAACAAACTTAACATTGTAGTTGAATAACATGTTCTCTTGCTAATTTTTGTTAGAGTTAAGTGCCCCCCCCCCCCCTGCCAGCTAAATGGTTATTTATGGAGATGTGAAAAAAAAAATGGCAGTAGTACATATAATGAAAGTAAATGGAAAACTATCACAGCTAACTAGGCTTTACAAGTTAACGAGTAATAGTCGCCCAACTTAAATTTGCAGTTAAAGACTTGATCGTGACGTGTGAACTATATCGATGTCATACATCGATATAGTTCACACGTTAGCACTTTAATGCTTAATATTACGCAAGTGGATCCTGGCAATATTTTTGAACGGCCTATCCAACGATACCCCACATTATGGGGGGAGGGACCCTAAAAATAATCATTTTTAAGATTTTATTTTAGCACTTTGCAACCCTAATAAAATGTTCATATTTATTGTATTCTAAACTTTTAAACTTATTATTATACATTTATTTTACACTTAAGTATATAAATCGATTAACTAAACGACCACCATTACAACTTATTTTATTACTATGCTGTCCTGTCTGTCAACGGACTGTATCTCATGAACCGTAATAGGTAGGCAATTGAAATTTTCACAGATTGTCCATTTGTACAAAAAACGCGTTTTTTCGGCATTTTTTTGCCAAATATTGTACGATGGAGTCCGACTTGCACTTGTTTTTATATATATAGTAGCTGCGCCCCGCGGTTTCACCCGCATAAGTCTCGATCCCGTGGAAATATCTTGATAAAAAGAATTCCAGGTCAGGGTCTCCCATGCGCCAAACGTTCAGCCGTTTTAGCGTGAAAGCGAAACAAACAAACGAACTTTCGGATTTATAAATATTACTTAGGATAGTTAGGATTAGGATTATTATTACTGTAAAGTCTGTTGGCGTATTATCTTGTTTGTAAATAAAGGTTTAACTTTAAGTGTTGTTTAAAATTTACATTTACGAAATGTTATACTGGTTGCTTGTTGCACAATGCGCACTCCGAGTAGATTATGTGCAAAACAATATTAAAGAGTGAAAGCTTGTGGCATATCGTCGGTGATATTCCGAAACCGCGGAACTAACAGTGTTTAACCTTTTGACCGCCACAGTCATGTATAGATGACAAACCAAAATGTGCCCAGCACGCCACGATCACGACTACAGGACAGATTTATATGGAATAATTCGTAGCTTGGCGCCGAGGGCACGTTTTTGTATTTTTGACGTGCCGGTCAAAGGGTTAAAACCGCGTAAGGTAGGTGCAGTGAATTTTACAGGAACGAGGGAAAACGTAATATTTACTAAACCACTTGACTTTCTATTGTTTAAACTTTTATATTGATAAATTCTTCTTAATATTGCAGGCATTAGTTATGTAAAATATATATTAGTGAATTAGAAAATCCGAAATCTCGATTTTGCTACTTTTGTAAATACGCGGTTTTAAACACTGTTAGTTCCGCGGTTTCAGAATATCACCAACGATATAGCACTTCGTCACGATGCTTATGTCTGAAATGAGGTACGACTACCTCCTTACGTCATCATCATCTGCGTAGACATTACAACTATGTTGGGGTCAGCTTCCAGTGTAACTGGTTCCAGCTGAATACCAGTACTTTACATGAAGCGACTGCCTATGTGACCTCCACAAACTAGTTACTGGGTAATACGATACCCCTTGGTAAGACTGGTTGTCAGACTTTCGGGCTTCTGGCGACCCGTAACGACTGATAAAGATCTACGAATGACAGCCGGGACCAAAGGCTTAAGGTGCTTGTCGAGGCACGGAGGGGTCTCACAAAGATGGTCATCCATCCACGGACTAACAGCGGCAAGCATAGCATAACCTGCTCGATCGATCTTTGCGGCTGCTATTATTTAGCCTCAAGCCCCTCGACAACCATCTCAACTTCAACGACTACCTACTACTTATTTAAGCACTTTAATATATTTATTGCCTCTATAAATTCAAAGCCTGCTCACCGAGACGGCGAAAATTCGACGTTAAAACATATGATTAAATATTTGAAACGTAGTGTATGGAAAATTTAAAAGTTAGACATACAGTGTATAATATTAATTAGTATATTTGGGTGCCACGAGTAAAATCGCGTTTATCCAAAAAAATCTACAGTTAAATATTCGAAATAACATCAAAGCATACAAAATATTCGAATTAATTTCAAAACAAAAAATGATCTAAATAATATTTAAAAAAAATTAAGCAAACAAGTCAAAACTTAGAAAACATGACAAATTCAGAATCCAGCTAATTCTGACGCAGAGGGGTAGTGAGAGCGAACCATCCCACATCGATCCCGGTCTATGTTTAGAGTCTTCCTCTTTGCTGCTATCGCTTCTTCCAAGACAGCCCTTTTTTGCATCAAGTCCCGTCTCAGTCTCTCAGCATTGTTCAGTTGACCAAGAAGTGACGTCACTGTCTCATGAATCTTCTTAACTTCGTCTATCAAACCTAAATGTGGCTGGTCTCTAACAGCTTCTCCATGAGGTCTCCAATTGTTTCTATTGTCAAGTCTGGTTTGAGCTAACTTCATCGCTGCATCCATTTTTCGAACAGACTGGTTCAGGTCTTCTATCAGAGCTTCCATATCAGCAGTTCTTCGCAGTGTGGTTTTCAAATTTTCCTCTAGTTTTGTACACAATTCTGTAGTAATAGCTACAGTTTCAGCTAATGCCATGTCAGTTCTGTCGGCTTGGTTTCGCAGCTTCCTACCATTGTTCACTAAAATGGCGTTTAAGCTACCTCTTAAGTCGGATGACTTTTGTCTTGCTGCTTCACAGTGTTGTACATTTTCTCGACAAAAATACTCCCAATATTCCAATGGTGCGGTAAAATCACCGAATCTCGTCGAGCCAGGTCTGAACATTATGGTATTAGATTTTCCGTTGAGACTTAAATTAATAGTTTCCGTATCATAGGCCATAGTTTTATCACACCAATCATATTCTATCCTGTGCTTCGCTGCTTTGTTTATTGCCATTTGTTCTTCTATACTGTCGAGTGTATTTTTCAAAGTAGCTCTGACTTCTTTTACAAGTTTCGTTTCTTTGATCAACTCCTGCTCTGCCAGGTCTGCCACCAAATCTGGTTTAAATCGATTCGAACGAAGTTCTAAACACTCTTTGGAAATCGATTCAGGTAACATTAATACTCTGGCAGCGCCTTTTAACCGTTGTCTATCGATTTCAAGCATTTCTACTTCTTGGGTTATTTCCTTGCAAGCTTTCTCTACCTCAATTTTCCATCTGAATATATCTCTTGCCTTTTGCTTTAACCTTTTATTATTCTCCAACTGCTGTTTATCAATATTTCCAAATGCTTGCATCATAGAAGTCTTAGCGTTGTAATCTACGATGTTTGACTCATTTATTACTGCAGGGTCTAAAACACACTCATTATGTTTTCTCCATTCGCCGAGAGAATATCTACTTATAGAATACTTATTAACATCCGGTCTTGTACCAGTCATCGTTCCTAGCGGAGTCCAGTCTACTTTACCATCGTGGCCTGGTTTTAAATTCGGCAGGTGCTCACCATCTCCTCTAGATGGTGATGGTTGCATTATATCTGGTTCAGACGTTTCCTGTGGAGCTTCAGTAGGTTGGAGATCACGTGGGATACTCTTCTCTTGCACAGCTATACGGGCTTCTTTAATTTTCTCCAAAGCTTTTTCGGGAGACTGTTGAGATTTTTTATAAGCTATCAATTCCCTTTTCGTCGGGCAAACATCTTCATCGGGAAAACCAGCGGTTACACTCATCATGATGTAAACTAATATAAGGACATGGTTAAAAAAAACTAATTTATAAGAAAAATCATAGAAAACTCAGAACGCGTGTGGCAAAATGTCTTTTGTCTTAAACGTCATAAAACAATTCTATCATTCAAAATCTAGTTGTAATTTAATAGTGTAGTGATCACTTGTTACAAGGCATGGCCTTTACTTTTCTACAGAAACTTTTTGGATAATTTGTACACGTTACACAAACTGATCAGATTGAGCATAACCAGATGCCCTACCCTAATGGAAAGCGTAGTCGCGCGAAGACACGATCGACACGAACGTTTATATGAATTATTACCCCTTGTCCTAATTTATGCGATCGTCGCAATTTTCGGGAAAAACCGACGCCGACAGAGGTCACATTCCGGTTTTTTGAACAAATGATCAAAACGATCGCTTATATTAGGATACGCTTTTATGTTTGTTTGCATGACTTTTTAAAGTTTTAGTAGGCGTCTCTGTCGTGGTTGAGTTTTATTTATTTACTAGATCTGTCCCGCGGCTTCGCCCGCGTGGAGGTTTTTTTTTTCTTACATAAGAACCTTCGTCCGACAATAAGAAACAACAAAAAATAATTTGCGAAATCGGTCCAGCCGTTCACGCGTGACGCCGTGAGCCCATGACCAAGGGAAATACAATATGTAACAAAAACCCTGTTGTTCCTTCTACCTACGTTTTAAGAATCGGTTTACATAGCGATAAAGCAAGTCATTTATAAAAAACTGCTCAATAAAAAAAAATAAAATAAATATTTAATTATTAATATTTGTAATGTTTAATCGATTTGTTACCTCTGCAATTCTGCATGAAGCGATGCCGCGATGACGCGAAACCAGAAGTAGATAGAACGTTCCCGCCCTCTCTTTGATCGGCGCCGCCGCGCCGCCGATTATCTACCTATTTTTCTACCCAAGTTCGTGACCTTGTCAGCTGTTGTTTATCAGTATCACTTTAACGAATTAATCTTTGAAAATCTTGGTTTACACAGTATTTTTAAGCACAATTGATAATTGTTAAAACTACGTTTAACACTTCACTACGTTAAAAAAAAACAAATTCGCCACATCTGTCACATAAAACCTGATGTACCTATTCACATTTTAATACATTAATTTATTATGATATCTACTTGACGGCCACGGAGTTGCTGTTCGATATGACCACCTTGTACCTCTACACTTCTTGGCTCATAGTCGGAGGGAAGTAGTGATTGGACACGACAATAGTGAAATGGGTGCTGGCCATCTTCTTTGAGTACTCTCCTAACGCACATATGATTTACTCAGAGTTCGTGTCCCACTGAGCGTGTACTTCGCGTTGGATCGTGCTCAAACAAGTCCAAGACTTCTGTCTCGAGTCCTCGGTGTGCCTGCGTCAGCTCGATGTCAGGTCTCGCCCGTGCACATTGCCGGTATTGTACGTCCGTATGTGCAAACGTTGGAATGCCATCGCCGACGGTAATGATAGCAAAACGTTCTTGGTAGTTCGTGCTTCTGCATAATTGCAGTCACATTTCCGAAGACACATCAACATATTCTACGTTAGATTATGACATTGTCAACGTTTACGTAAACAAAACACAATTCACTCACTACGTAGGTCAACAATAACATCCATTCTGAAGTAAGGTGCGCGGGAGACTAAGGAAGTTATTCGCAGGGAGACGGGTGGCGGGGCGGCGGGGCGGCGGGGTAGATAGGCACGTGGTACCGACCCGCCGACATGCCCGGCGGGAGCTTTTGTTGGCATCTTTTGTCACATTCAAAGAAAGTAGCGAGCTAGTAGGCTATTTAGCGAAATAAAGATGTACTTGTAAAATTAGATACTGTAAACATTTTTTTGAATGTGTCGATTTTAATAGTTATTTGATTTCGACCTCTCGGCTAGCCAATGCTTAATTTTTTTTTATTATAATTTCATCAATGTTCTGCTTATAGGTAAATGTATACGTTCCTAAAAGGAACAACAGGGTTTTTGTTACATATTGTAGAGAATCATTTTTATAATATTATATAGATTTATTTATTTATTTAAACTTATTACACACAAAAGCGGAGTTTTAGTTTTTACCTACTTTTTTATTACAATTATATTGGGGTTAGGGATCATTCAGGGTAGCTAATAAATGGAATTTGGTACTTATGATTTGTTAAGCAGACTATTTTTTAAATCTTACTCTTTCAACAGTAGGTATGGTTTCACCAAAGGACGTTATACGACAAACGCCGATGTCACCTTATTAAAACACATTTACACCGTGGGAAGAGGCTCAGGACGCCATTGGAATCTTTTGTGACCTCTCCAAGGCATTTGATTGCGTATATCATGAATACTCTTAAAAAACTTGAGAACTTGAGCAATGCGGGCTAGGTAAACTTGCACTCAGTTTAGTGAAATCTAAAACTGAATGAACGAAATTTGAATCTTGTATAAAACGCACACTATGCAGGCAATCGTACAATAATCTGGGGAATCACATAACTGATATAAATGCTTGGCTCAACGCTGTTCCAGCACCCTAATTACGTAACACACTTTCACAATCACAATCCAAGGGTTTGGAGCAAATTCCTAATCCATTGCTTCTTAGGTTTGATTTTTTTATTAGCTCAACAACGTAAATAACGCAATGAACGTGGCTGAACTGCCAAAATAAATGGCATTGTGATCGATTTCCTTTTTATAAACTAATCGATTAGCTGCTGAAGATTGTAAAAACTATTGAATTTTATAAATTGAACCTCCTAGTAAGTATTGTTTATTTGCACACATGTGCGAGTACTATGTACAGTAGGTACACACAGCTTTACAAATCCAGTTTAAGCTGATCTCGCATTGTGTAGAATTTCAGTACAATGAGAGGCCAGCTTATACTGGTAACATATAGCTTGATATGTAGCTGTGTGTCCACAAAGCTACCGTTTACGCGGCGTAATCAACAAGAAGAAACTGCCTTCCCTAGTGACATCAAAACAGTGTGTACTGGGAGGGGTTTTTTCACTGATGTGTATCGGTTGGGTGAGGCAGGGGGGATTGAGCTCACCACGACTTTTTAATCTGTACCTACATTAATCGGCTGAACGTTCAGTTTAGCAAGACTAATATCGGTTGTCATATATATAGATGGAGTGTCGTAGTGGTAGATGGTGTGAGGGGCTTGTGATCGATCAGGATCGCTTGCCGCGGTTGGTCCGTGGATGGGTGACTATCTTTACATACCAACACCCCTCCGTGCCTCGGAAAGCACGTTAAGCCGTTGGTCCCGGCTGTCATTTGTAGATATTTGACAGTCGTTACGGGTCGTCAGAAGCTCGAAAGTCCCAGTCTTATCGAACGTAGATCGCTGTCGCTGTCACCTTAATTCGATACTGCTATTTCGGGCCTAAATTAATATATTTCCTTCGCGCTTCCCATTTATGGAAGCACACTCACCTTTTAGGCAAAATTGACCAAATTATCCATTTTAAATGTGGCCATGGACGACCGAGCTTGGGCACAAGCTACTCTTTCCATTCGTATGGGAGGCCTCGGCGTCCGCAAAATTTCTAGTATTAGTTTACCGGCTTTCATATCCGGTCCACGGCACTGAAAAATGAATCAGGAAAATACTAGCCTCCACGCTGATTGATTTTGAGGTGCCGTTCTTCACCGAAGCTATGGATGCCTGGAGACTCACATGTCCGAACACAGACCTACCCGATAATCCATCTTCCCGGAGACAGTGGGATGAGCCACTCTGCACAACAACTACAACTACACAATTGTTCTGAGAACAATTTACTCAACACGTCTGCTACTACCGTGGAGCGTGCGCGCCTGCTGGCTGTACTTTGAGATTGAGTTTGAGGAGTTTACAAGTAGGTAGTATTTAAAACAGTCAGTGAAACATAATTGTTTTATTAAAATTTTTGGGGTTTATGTATGAATAATTATAGATTAAGTACCAATGTATTTTCAGACCTTTTATAAGATACCAAACACAACACATTAGACTTAAAAAATCGGTATCACTAAGTCCGCTTATAAGCCGCCATGTCCGCGGAACAACATGTCATTCCACATTCGCCATGTTGTTCCGCGTCGTACTTATATAAGTACGACGAGAAGTTTAGGAACAGATGAAAATATAAACATATATAGCCTGCTAAAATCATAACCCTCCCTTGGCTTTGCCGTATTCGGGTAATAAGAGCACCAATGCAATGAGGGCACCAAATTGTAATACCACGTTTTAAATACCATTAAATCAATTTTTATTCAAAAAATCTAGAATAAATATATTTAAATTAACATTAACGCATGGAAAACTAAAGTAACTAAAATACATGTCTAATATTCAGAATCCCGCTAATTCTGACGCAGAGGGGTAGTGAGAGCGAACCATCCCACATCGATCCCGGTCTATGTTTAGAGACTTCCTCTTTGCTGCTATCGCTTCTTCCAAGACGGCCCTTTTTTGCATCAAGTCCCGTCTCAATCTCTCAGCATTGTTTAGTTGACTAAGAAGTGACGTCACTGTCTCATGAATCTTCCTTACTTCTTCTATCAAACCTAAATGTGGCTGGTCTCTAACAGATTCTCCATGAGGTCTCCAATTGTTTCTATTGTCAAGTCTGGTTTGAGCTAACTTCATTGCGGCGTCTGTTTTTCTAACAGACTGTTTCAGGTTTTCTATCAAATTATCCATATCAGCAGTTCTTTGCAGTGTAGTTCTCAAAGTTTCCTCCAGTTTTGTGCATAATTCTGTAGTAATAGCTACAGTTTCAGCTAATGCCATGTCAGTTCTGTCGGCTTGGTTACGCAACTTCCTACCATTGTTTACTAAAATGGCGTTTAAGCTACCTCTTAAGTCGGCTGACTTTTGTCGAGCTGTTTCACAGTTTTGAACATTTTCTCGACAAAAATACTCCCAATATTCTAATGGTGCGGTCGAGTCACCGAATTTCGTCGAGCCAGGTCTGAACATTAAGGTATTAGATTTTGGGTTGAGACCTAAATTTGTAGCTTCTGCATTATAGGCCATAGTTTTATCACACCAATCATATTCTATCTTGTGCTTCGCTGCTTTGTTTATTGCCATTTGTTTTTCTATAGTATCGAGTGTATTTTTCAAAGTAGCTCTAGCTTCTTGAACAAGTTTCATTTCTTGGGTCAACTCCTGCTCTGCAATGTCTGCCACTAAATCTGATTTAAATCGATATGAACGAAGGTCTAAACATTCTTTGCAAATCGATTCAGGTAACATTATTACCCTGGCAGCACCTTTTAACCGTTGTCTATCGATTTCAAGCATTTCTACTTCTTGGGTTATTTCCTTGCAAGCCTTCTCTACCTCTACTTTCCATCTAAATATATCTTTTGCCTTTTGCCTTAACCTTTTATTATTCTCCAACTGCTGTTTATCAATATTTCCAAATGCTTGCATCATAGAAGTCTTAGCGTTGTAATCTACGATGTTAGACTCATTTATTACTTCAAGGTCTAAAATACGCTCGTTATGTTTCCTCCATTCGCCGAGAGAGTATCTACTTATAGAATACTTATTAACATCCGGTCTTGTACCGGTCATCGTTCCTAGCGGTGTCCAGTCTACTTTACCGTCGGGACCAGGTTTTAAATTCGGAAGGTACTGAAAATGATCTCTTCCCGATGGTAATAGTGGTAGACCTTTTTTAGGCGCTTCCTGTGGAGTTTCAGTAGATTGCACATCACGTGGGATGGTCTTCTCTTGCACAACAATTTGGGCTTCTTTAATTTCCTCAAAGCTTTTGCGGGAGTCTTTTGAGCTTTCTTAAAAGCTATCAGTTCTCTTCTCGTTGGGCAAATATCGTCGTCAGGATAACCAACGGCTGAAGTCATGGTTGCTGTTAAAAATATATTACTTACACAAAACTTATTTATAATAAGAAAACTTAGGAAAAATAATAGAAAAATAATAATACAGTTATAAATATCGTAATAATATCGCGATTAGCGAAATGACTTTAGTTTCTGTCATAAACGTCATAAAACAATACCTAATTAAAAAAATAGTTTCATAAATTATAATAGTACGTTTACTATTACTTGACGCGAGACGCGATTGGTAGCACTGAATTTTACAGTCATGTGATTGGCAGTTCTTTTTGTAAGTCGCTATTTTGAACTCTATTATAACGATCAATATGCAGTGCTACCAAACGCGTCATGCATCAAGTTATAGTGAACGCACTATAGTGAAAAGTTCAGCTTTTTTTCAGAAACTTCTTGGATAATTTGTAAATGTAACGCACACGGGTAATTCGAAGCATTCTTTGAAACCAGTGCTAGTTTGAAACTTAGCCCTGGTAAAATGGAGTAGAAACTGTTTTAACCATTTGTTTATAAGCTATCCAATCGGAATATAATTCGCGTCCAGAGTTGAAGACATTTCTCACAATAAGTTTTTTGTTGAAAGGCCAAAAGTGCTATTTAACTCAAAAACAATCTAGTTTCGACCTCTATAATGGTCAAAGTTGCAAACTGGCTCTAGTTACTACCTAATTACCACTGATATTAACACTTACTTACATTAATTTGTTATTTTACAGGTGGGAACCCAAAGTAACATTGTTTACAGGCATAAGGAACAGGGTGTAAAGTTCTCTCAGCCACCATAGGAAAGGGAGGACCCTCCGACCAGATGAGTGTCGTGTCTGGTGGGCAACAGTCAGGCTGTTGATGTCGTGACGTTGTATATGCTAGTTGCGCGGTAAACTCTGCTTGCGCGATGCAGGATTTTCGTGACGTCTCCGGAGACCGCAGGTCGATAGTGGGCTGAGTCATGCATCTTGCGATGCTTGCCAGGGCCAGATGTGGTTCCGGTGAGTCCGAACCTATTATCGCATAGTTCACGGTGTGTCGGAACTGTCTGCGGTGGTTCCCTAGTGAGACGGGGTGGCGCTGCATTATGCTCCAGTGAGTTGGTTGAGTTGGATGTGGTACAGCGCCGGGTTGAGGCTGACTACAGGCGTCGACCAGGAGAGGCTTGAAGAGCTCTGCTTGTTGACCGGCCGAAAGTGCTGTGTGCTGTATCAAGGTTGCTGATGAGGCTGTAGGTGATGACCAGGTATGTGCGGCCGCTGCATGTTGGTGGTCAGGATACCCGTTGAAGCCGTGGGTGCTGACTGGCTTTATGACTCGCCGTTCGAGAGCTTGAGGAAGCGATGATATCAGACGTCACGCTGAAGTAAATGCATGAAAGCTGCGCTGACCTACATATTCAGGGTCACCAGTATAGAGGCATGAGGAACAGGGTGTAAAGTTTACTCATCCTCCATAGAAACGGGAGGATCCTCCGACCAGACGGGTGTCGTGTTGTGTATGCTAGTTGCGCGGTACACTCTGCTTGCGCGATACAGGATTTTCGTGAAGTCACTGTGTTGCGTAGTTTTGCATATGGCGATGTAGATGCCGCCACAATTGTTAAAACCAATTTCCAAACTCAGAGACGTCACCCAAAAACCAATCAAACGCCACCACCAACAAAATTGAATTGTATTAATGTTTGTTTTGGGTTGTTTTTGATTTTTTACTTGCAACACCTTTTAAGAAATGCATCGAATTACCAACCATCCTGTGTATATGGTGGATAAGTGGATTGAAGCATGTGGGTGAGATGTAACGCACCATGTCAGATCATTTGGGTACCTAATAGAAACGAACCACACCTCTTTCATTAGATTTTTTTACCAAATTAGTATTAAATTGCTACTATGACTAAGTATGTATATGTCGCAGCCATCTGGTTAAATTAGCCAGCTAATTGGACGCCTAGGCCGTTCATTAAACGCCGGCACCTAATTAAATAGTTGAAGGACAACTAAAACTGTGGCCAACCACGCGCGAGCCGAAGTGGTAGCAGTAACTAAGCCAGGGCACCCCGATCAAATGGGTTAGGTTAGGTTAGAACTGTGACCAACCGCGCGTGAGCCGAGCGATCGAAGCGAGCGGTGCCGCGGCAGCGGCCGGCGAGCGCTACTTCTAACGGTAAGGCTGTTAACTAAACGGCTAATTAAGCTAGTTGGCTGCGACATAGATATAATTATATATATTTATTTTTCTCTCTTTCTACCTATTCTCTTATATTTTCACCGTAATCGGCGACAGTGACACAGGCTAATTTTCATTCCTTTCATGCTCTTTGATGACTTGCAAAACCAAATTTGGTCTTGAAACCCAGTTACACCGTGTACTGAAGAGCTGATCAGCATCGTTGTATGTTATATGTCTAGGTCTTCAAGACGATTTGTTTCTAAGCATTCAGTAACTTTGTGGATAAGAATAAGTACGATGTCGTTAACATACTAGTACCTACACAAAGTTGATGTACCTACTACTTAAGTCCAGTCTGGACGACTTTCTAACAGCCGCTTTTACTGCAATCAGCTGGTTTCAAGTTAGGTACCTAATTCAAATGATTAACGTGATCCCACCACTCCCGTTAGCCGTGTTTGAGAAAGGAAACGCAAAGTAACCGAAGGATGTACGATGAAAGTCGGTTATTTAATAAGCCAAACATTTCATAAGACGATTATTGGAGAAAAGGATGGACGGAAAATTATAGCAAGGTTGCGGAATCCTATTGATCCCGTATTTAAAAGCTGATAACACTTTGTTGGCTCACTACCACACCAAGGGTCAGTTTTTCGAGCGTAAATTATCGAAAATGAACGCGACAAATTGTCAAGCACGCGAAAACTGCTGTGATTGGATGAATGATTTAGAAACGGCCAATCGCAGCAGTTTACGCGCGCTTGAAAATTTTGCTCATTAACCTTGCGATCATTTTCGTTCGAGAAAATGGCCCCGTCCCTCGTGCCTCGTCACTGACGAGTCGTCAGGACTGCAGCAGGCTACGCTTCACTTTCACAGCCTTTCCCGCCAATCGCAGTAGCTGACAGCTGTTGCCAGCACTCTGACAGGTAACAAGGTACAAGGTTCTTTTGGCGCGTGGCCAAAATCAGAACTAACGCCACCATTTTGTTTTTTCAAGGTATTTCCAAAAACAATTGTAAAAATGTGTACCAACAGCTCCTGTTAACTTCATTCGAGGGCCAAAATATCCTTGTAGCAGTGTACATGTTTCTATAATCTATTAATTAAATAGGATAGATACAAGGGGTAGATAGGTAGGTACCTACCTATTTAGTTCTGTACTATAAATGGAAAATTAAAACCGTGTCTACTATAGTCAGACTTTTAATTAGCTGCAGTAAAATGACAATGGTGCCGATTCCCTTGTTCACAAACTAAACTAAATTTAAGTTCAGTGCATCTTTTTCTTTCTATTTCAATAAGAAAAGGACAGAAGATACATTTTAGTTTAGTCCTGTCAAATTAATCAGCGGTTGACGTAAATTGACGTAATTTTAGTAGGCAAGTTTTTAATCGCGTCTAAACTTGTATAGAGTAGTGACAGGCGCTGATTAATCTGACAGGACGAAACTAAAATGTATTTTCTGTCCTTTTCTTATTGAAATAGAAAGAAAAAGATGCACTGAACTTAAATTTAGTTAGTTTGTGAACAAGGGAATCGGCGCCATTATTTACTGTAATTTCGCTAAAAAATCTAAGTTATTGACCAAATGACAGTAAGAAGTGTCATTTTACTGTATCTAAAAAACTCCTAGTGTAAACGAAATGTATAAGGACCTATGAGCCATGCACATTAAGTACACTCGTGATGTACACTCCAGCTATCGTAACCTATCTAATAACTCTATATTTCTGCTTTTACTTAGAAAATGCCGGTAAAAAACAAAATATATATTTTGGATAGCCGGTGAGATGAGAGGTATGGAAAATGATTGCGACATAATTTCCGAACAGTAACACCAATTATCTATCTGTCAAACGAACTTTCTTGCGCGTTCGTCGATGTTTATCGTTATCGATCTCGTAATCGATTCGCAATAATCATCGGATTATTCGATACGGGACAAAGTGAAAACAGTTTCTCAATTTAGAGGCGAATCGAATTTAAACCCTTTCACGTGATCGATAGGAAGTAGTCGCTAGGTAGTAGGGTACGGTGCAGAAAAAGTCTGTGGAAAGAGCAAGTTGAATTCTTAAAAAATGTTTCTGGTTTCGTAATATCCATGTAATAACTAACTTGTTAATTTTCAAATGTAGCTAGATGGACTATATTGGTTTTCCAATATAGTCCATCTAGCTACAGCATCGGTCACTAAAAATATTAACAAATCGCGAAAAAGTTGGGTTGAAAGTGAAGTTAGATTAGGGTCGCTGCACCAATTACCTACCGTACCTAGGTACGTCTATTTATAACTACAATAAACGTAATAATTTCCATAATCAAATTTTTGGGTATCACTGATCTATTTTTCCGAAAATTCTAACTATAATACTGATTTACGGATATCGTTTTCCTACCTAATTAGGCAAGCAAACCTAAGTAGGCAATTATGAATGTAGAAGACAACGGTTCAATTACTAATCACTGATATTGTTTCCGATGCACTTAGCGTAAGTAATCAATGGCGCCGATTCCCTTGTT
This sequence comes from Atethmia centrago, assembly GCA_905333075.3. NCBI lineage: Eukaryota > Metazoa > Arthropoda > Insecta > Lepidoptera > Noctuidae > Atethmia > Atethmia centrago. Next base: position 23,133,194 of record HG995388.1, read on the forward strand.
CACAAACTAAATTAAATTTAAGTTCAGTGCATCTTTTTCATTCTATTTCATTAAGAAAAGGACAGTTAATCAGCGCTTGACGTAATTTTAGTAGGCAAGTTTTTAATCACGTCTAAACTTGTATGGAGTAGTGACAGGCGCTGATTAATTTGACAGGACTAAACTAAAATTTATCTTCTGTCCTTTTCTTAATGAAATAGAAAGAAAAAGATGCACTAAACTTTAGTTTACTTTGTGATCAAGGGAATCGGCACCAATGTCCAATTAAGAAAAACTGATGAGCAAAGTTCTCGCGATGTCAAATAATAATAATACTTGCAAACCTGTCAAACTTGAATTGCTGCTGACTGATGCTGCAGTAATGCCGTGTGATCGGGATAGCTTTTACCTACCAATTACCAATATTGTACCAATTTGTAGTGTACAGTCTAAAGAGATAAGCGGATATCTATTAAAATTCAATGTAAAGTGCCAGATTTTTTATTTCTAGTGTACAAGTAATGTAAACATATTGTGCAAAAAGTACGTAAACTCATAATTTCACTAGATTGTACTAAGTTTAGATTGAATTCAATGAATTTAAAGAAAACAAGTGCTTAAACTTAAAAAAAAGTTAGAGAAGAAAATAAAGTCAGGGTGACGTAACCAATTAGTGGCACTAGTAAAAAAATAACACAAATCTTTTTAATGATAGATTTAGATACCAATTTATGATTATTAAGCGCATCACAAATCCGTAAAATAACTACCTATTCGTATGAATAAGTGTGGTTATAAAAACCTGCAATTTTTCTCTAACGCCGCTTGTTGGTACTTTATGGCGTGGAACTTTAATGTCCGTCATTATTATATCACAGACAATCGTACTCAACTTTTACTTTTTATGATGCCAAATTGGACCGAGCTGCAAAATCATTGTACGTGCGTAGTATTTTATTTATACCTTTATAGTTATAATGGTAGTTACGCAATTTTCTCTGGTAGGTACCCAATGGCAGAATAATCACTCTTATCTGGATCAGTATGATTGAAGTTATTGGAAAGGTAGCCTTGATTTGAACTTGCATGTTACGATATTTTAAGGCCATTTTCGGTTTAATATGGTTGCTTTAATAAATTTAAGAATTTATCTTAGAGTATCTTTAAATCGAGTGAATTTCATCGATGAATAAACGTTGAAATCTATTTGGCCCGTTAAGGACTTAATGTTGGCCTGATGGTGGTCTTTGGATGATCTAATTCTGGTCCGTTCCTGGCATTGGGGTGAGAACGGTAGATAAGTTAAAGTACGGGCAAAGTTAAGATGATTCTTGTGGTTTATCTTAGCCGTTTTGAATATTCCATATGGAATGGTCCCTGTCCCAAATTACTATTTATTTGTTCAATCTATCGCTAGACGAGAAAGGAGAAATATACCTATAACATTAAGAAATGTAGCGATTTCCCAGCTACCAATTAACACATCGCAGAAATCTAGTCCGCCGCTCCTCGTACATATTCTATAGCATTTTTTTCCGGTCACGTAGCGGTTCACGAGTAGTGAACTCGCAACTTGATGAGGTCAGACATACATGGGGCTTCGTTCGCAATTGTGCGATATTATGTTAACACCGGTCGTCCGCATCAATGACTACTTATAAAGGCTTTACAGCTTTGTAAAGCCCATAAAAAGACAAATTCGATTTTGTGGCTCACATCACTGGCACGTGTATCGTCAATATTTTGGGTATTCAAATTGATCTTTCTAGCACTGCTCTAGATTTATTTTCCGAAGTATTTCATTTGATACACGATTTCACTTATGAAATCTGTTGCATTGAAATTCACAAGCATTTTTTTTAGGACAAATTTTGCTTTTCATCAATCATATGTTATATAATGTGGCACATCAATTTAAATTCATAAACATGGAATTAGGTTACAAAGACCGGTAAAACTTCTACTCAAATAGACAGTGTGATACGTCTTTAACATATTACAGGTTGCGCTTCATTTTTGTGCAAAATTTTTGTTGCATGACAAAGGCGTTTTACCGGTTTCGTTGTCCACACTTCGTTATTTCTCGTACTGTTTTGGATAAATTGGCGTTGTCTAATTCAATTTGTTCTAGTGAACGCTCTCTGGTAATTGTAATATGGAATTTGACTACTTAATTGAATCCGTATCGATAAGACCCAAATCTGAATAGAAACGAAACTAAGATATATCAGCAACCAAGATTTAGAAGTTTCGATTCAGGGAGGCTGAACTGTTAATCCACATTTCTATGCTGTCAATTACAACAGTTCTGGATTCCTTCATCTATTGCTATACTTACAACAACGACTTCATCGAAGCGTCCTTTTTTCCGTAAGAAATAGGTGAGCACGTGATCAAAATTCCATAAAGTGCCTATTTCATAAGGTGTGTCAAAATCCTGTATGTTTAAGCAATTTAGATGCACCTATGCGCAGAAATATTTCAGAGCTGTGCCCTTAGCTAGCCACTGCCACTGATAAGTTACGTAACAAGTTGGTAAGTCTTAACACTCTATGCCTTAATGTAACCCTGCGAAAATCCAATTCAACTCCTACAATATGCATGTCCATATTTTATTTTATTGTTGGGAGAGGCAAGTTTCGCGCCCTCTCGCCCCTAGCCGCCGCAGGAGACGCCCCGGGCGTCGGGAATCCCGGGCGGATTTCCGGCCACCGTAGGCGCGGGCTTGCGGACGGTGAGCAATGGGTAGCTCACCGTCCGGTAAGGACCAGGCCCGGGTCGACGGCGCGTCGTATTCCACGCGCGCCTCAAAGAGATGTCGTCAGCACATATGTAGGGGTCCACTAGGGCCGATGCCTGCCGGGGTCGCGGGCAGGTACTAATGGGTCACCGAGGCCCCCGCAACACAGGCAACAGGAAGGAATACGGGTGGGTTTTAGTCAGTAAGAGTCTGACACACCCTCCCGCTCCGCCCAGAGCGGGAGAAGTTATTTGATGATTTCCCATCCAAAAAAAAAAAAAAGTACGCAAGATCAGTTCTAGACATATATTGGTTTCGATAAAGGCTACTTAACATTTAGAAAATGTTCTTTAATCCAATAAAATAAAACGGTAAGATTAAGTAATTACATCTTAAAGTAAACTCAAGGATTTTCGCACATTCAACACTATTGGTATTCAAATGAACCCAAAGATGCGGTTTTTACTCGCGTACGGTTCCTTTTCAAGATAGGCAAGTCGTACTCATTGGATTTAAGTAAAAGTAAGCTTTACCTGTAACTAGATTATATTTGCTTAGTCGGTGATACTCGATATCTTCTAAGAATCCGACGTTATTAAAACGATGCCTTTAAGTTTAATCCAACTCATTATGACTAAGCTGGGAAGATTATAAAATCAGTTTCCCGTTGTGTATGACTAAAGACTCAATCTTTTCAAGATTTCAAAAAGTTTTTTTGAAGTTTTAATAGGTAAGTACATTTTTTATTTATGAGATAATTTCATCATTTCCTGATTTTTGAAGTAATGATCGCATTGAAGTGATCGTTTGATTTCCTTCACAAAGTTATAAATAAGTATTAACAACTTCCATTACATCTACGGTTTAATTGAATCAAATCAAACAAATCATGAAATCACCATGAGATATGGTCACATGGTATTTTTCATTTTCTAATATCCACTGTTCAACAAATCTATAAATCCATTGTCCAATGTCCTCAGTTGTTATTCACGTCAACTTTGGCATTTTAAACGCCTTTCATTTTTGCCGTTAGCAGGTAACTCCTGGATAAAGAGATTGTTGGAATCCACCACCTGTCCCGTACCGGATGTTTGGTGCTTTGCTTAGTACACACCTGTATGGGCTACACATATACTGCTGTATATCACCTACGTCTGTTCCGCTTAAGACTTGTTCAACGACCAACTCAGAGCAAGGTCAATTGAAGTCGACTATATGTATGCAAAACTTTCACTCAGGACAATTTATGACCTATTCTGAAGTCGATAAAAATGACACTTTATGGGTCTGGTGTGCCAGTTTCCTCCTTTTTAACTGGTTTTTAACGTTTGAAATGCACTCCAATGTTGTTTCTTTGTTTTTTAAAGATGGAGGTTAGTAAGAATTTTAGTTAAATAAGAGTATTGAGGAGTTAGTAATCAAACCTTAGAGCTAGACATGTTTTAACCCATATTATGTTTTCCCATTAGAACTCACCAGACAACAGCTGCAGCCAGCCACAGATATGAAACACCGTCGTCGATTGACAAAAGAAGAATAACAACATTGCACAGATCGTAAACAGGGCCAGGGCGACCGCTATGCCTACTAACACAGTCGCAATCTTAAACACGAGCCCATTTATCGATAGGAAATCTTCGAGTCTTCCTTTACAGTCCTCCTGAGCCTCATCCGCTCTGCATATCTGCCACAACCCGAACTTTCTCGGGTATTCTGTCTCTAAATCACCAATCCACTCTGGGGTCACAAAAGCCACAACGCTTATAATGGCATAGCAAATGGTGAATATCGCCCAAAGCACACCGATAGCTTTCGAATTGCGGACATAGTTGGTCGCGTATAAATGTGATGAATCCACGTACTCGATTTTTGAACCCATCTTGTTGATATCCGGTTGTTTACTTAACTTTTTTCAAACACTACACAAAAAACAAATCACACGTTATTGATAACACATTTTTCGAATATGGTTCTTGTGCAACAGTTCTTAAGGCTTGTCTGTTTGCGTAGCACTGGTTCCATTCATGTCTCAAAGGAAAAGTATTATTGCAAAGTACTCGAGGACGCGAGAAACACGACACGGAACGGATGAAACACGAGTTGGCACAACCTCTCGCCGCGCGCCATTCGGTTAAGTGAGTCAGAGTGGGGATAAGTAATGAAGCTGCAAGCTTGACCTATCGCTTTCGAGTTGTAGTAACTTTATTTTTGTTTTTACTGTTATTTGTCTTATTTACATCTGAAATGAATGCTGATAAAATTCAATAACCATAATAAGTAAATAAAAACTTCATGCAATTGTGTTTTATAAAGTTTTCAAACTACAAACACTTGTATAAAATATAGATACTCTACGCGACATCTAGGCTGTGGAATGGAATAACAAAAGCGTCAAGTAGTCACGACATCTATTGTAAAAGTTAATAACTAACCACCTGTTAGGCTACCTTCTACCCTGTGAATCACAGGGTAGAAGGTAGTTATAAGTTAGGTGGAAGGTATTGTTACTAAAATTTATCATAGGCTGTGATACATTTTAGCATTTTACTGTTTACAGTAACGTTACCTCAACCTAAATGTAATAAAATAGTATAATTAACATGTTCTTATTTTAATAGAAGTAAAGAAAATAAGCTATAATAGGCAACTTAGCCGGATTCGAAAATCACGATAAAAAAAAAACTAAACGAGTAATTTAAAATTTTACATGTCCAACAAGTAGGCCTTTTACCCTAATTTAGGTACTTTAAAACCTCATTTCAAGCCAACCTTTCAACTGTAGCCTTCAACCTTAGAATTTTTCGTTTCACGTATTGATCAGCGCTCCAAACCTTCCAAACAACTTCTAATAAATTATGAAGGCTTTTCTTTCAGCTTTTAAAGGCTCCTACATACTGGCGCGACGCGACACAAAGACACCGCGTGTAGCGCTACAAGCGGTGCCTTTGTGTCGCGACGCGTCGCGCGACACGACGCGCCAGTATGTCGGAGCCTTCATCCTAAAATGAAAACAAATAAACCTTTATAAACCTATTCGCAAAGTCCATGCGTATTCGTAACGATTTGACATAGGATGCATTTAGAAAGAGACACATTCTTCGTTTACTCATGAGAAAAAAAGAAACAGGAAATACGAGTGCTTGACATTTGTCATGACATGTGTCAGCTGGAACGCGAATGCAAATGCAACTTTTTGTGTACCTACCAATTTCTACATTGTTCGATTATTCAGTTTTGTGCATTTATCAAGTTATTACATTATTTCAGTGATAAATAATGATCTTTATGTTGTATACTTTTTGTGTTTGTGTAAAATAGCGATGTGATAGTGTAAAATTAAGAAGTTACTGGCGCATTTTGCAATGTCGGCTAAAGACAAGTGGGTTCGCCGGTTCTTAGTTGACGAAACAGCAAAACACAAGAATGGATTTACTATTTACAAAATTACTTCAGTGGTAAATATTCCGGCATATATCGTAGGAATGATAAGATCTATATTATTATACCGTAGGTCATAGTAAAACCTGATTCTAATCGTATGGAATCAAGATTTTACTAATAAGTAGCTACTTTTACTTTTTACATTGATTTAATAACTAGGCCAAGCTCTCTTTAAAACGTTTATGATAAATAAGTGGATATATTTGTTTATATAGGAATTGGGAGAGTGGAACATAGCAGAAGTCAATGTATTTTAAATTATTAATATTTTTATAAATAATGAAATGGTACGGAAATGATTCATAAATTGCACAATATTTGCATGGCTCCCTTTCTAGTTGGGTAACTTTCTAGCAATCACAAATCTCCAAAGAAGAAAAAAGCTTGCATTTATTCAATGAAATAGAAAAGAACCATAAATCACCATAATTATTTTGAAAAATCTATATCTGATTATACTGACACCTTTATAATAATGTAATCAATTCCTCTCATTAATTTTACTTGATTGATTAGTAGAAGCATATCACTATACAGACTTACGAAGCTTCCGTGATGGTGATGAGAATGTCAACATCAATAATGATTAATTTACTGCACGGTTTGATGCAAATATTCCACACTTCACACCACTCCTCTTTCTATTTATTGCAGCTTCAAAATTACCTATGATAGCAAGAGGATGGCTATTATAACTTTATTGTTCTCAGATATCTTTATAGGCCTATATGTCTTACCAAGGGATAATTTGTTACCCAGTCACTGGGCCAGATGGAGGTCAGATAGGCAGTTGCTTCAAGTAAAATATAGGTATTGAGCTGCATCTGGTAAAATTGGATGACAAAATTGGACCCCAACATAGTTGGGAAAAAGCTAGGTAGAAGGTAGATCTCTTTAAAGAACTATGTATGTACCACACAACTTCTGTCTAAAATGATTAAAGAGACTCAAATTCAGCGAAGGAGATGTAAAGTCACAATTTTTTTATTTTTATCAAATTGAATACCAACTACAATATATATAGGTATAAAATATTTGAATCACAACATCATTCTTTCACAGTTGCATGAAATTGCTATACCACCTCGTCCTCCTGTAATGGTAGATGTAAGTAGATGAATAAATGAACATGGCAAATTGACGTACTGTGTCACTTTCATAAACAATACATTTCCCTGACTGTATTTGAAAGGGCAGCAATGGAAGTCTTAATGTTATAATTCCAGCTGTTTCCCTTACAGTCTCTGGAAGCGTAGCAATGGAAGTCTTAATACATATTTTGTTATAATTCCAGCTGTTCCTCTTACAGTCTCCGGAAGCCCTGACGGTGATTTCCGTGTGGAAGCGGTACAGTGATGTACAGCGACTCCATAAGAGCATGCGGTCCCTGCATGCGGGGTTGCATCTTCGAGGAACCTTCCCATCGCTGCCCCGATACAGTTTCTTTAAAAGATTTCAGCAGGAGGTCAGTTTTCTCTCTCTAATTTAATAACTTATATAATTAATCAATTATTAAAAATAATAATATAATATCCAAACTAAACTAAAACAATTAACAAACTAAAAAAAAGTTTTTTTTTTACATTGGTTTCCAAACCTTTTTATTATTGATTCTATTGAAGTGTTAATGTCAGAAATCAGAATTGTAACTTTTCACTCTTTTTAAATTGGTTTCATGAGGAAACAAGATAAACCACTTTATAAAAGTAAGGACAAACAAAATATAATCAGTAAAATGTGTAATTTACCTTAAATTGGGAATGGAAATATGACTAAAATCATCCATACTAACAATGTACCTAAACGCGCAAACAACTTTGTCCTGTCTGTCTGACAGTTCCCTGTTCACGACTTAATGGCTGAACGGATTTGGATGTTTGGCACTTAGGTAGACTAGACCTGAGTTAGGATACGGGTGAAGGCGCGGCCCCAAGCTATTAAGTAATATTTTTACAATGCTATGTTCCAGGTGATCACGGAGAGAGCGAAAACAATAAAGTTTCTGTTGGAGTTCATTGCTGAACATCGTCTGCTCTTCACTAGCACAGACTTTGTCAATTTTCTACAGGTTTGTACATCAACTATTTACAAATATTTTAATAGATGAAGTAGGATTTTCTATGCTTATTTAATACCATAACGCACCTGTATCACGGCCGACGCCAAAGCGACTAGCTTTTATCGATTTTTTCGCTCAAGAAGCGAAAAAAAAATCAAAATTAAAAGTCATTGATTCAAACTATGCTGAGGATCAGCACTTTTCGAACGTCAAAATTACATAAGACAGCCCCCCAAAACGACGGCCTTTCACCACTTCCTAGTGCTTTAGCTGGGAAGAAGATGTGGCGCAACAAACTGCCCAGCAGCACACCTGTCTGTTTAGTTAGAAAAAGATTGTAGGTCCCGTATTAATACGTGATCATTGACTGTGACAAGGCCTAAGTATTAAAGAGAATACTCGCTCAGTGACGCTTGCTTTGCGGGCATAACACTCGCTGAGAGACTCACGCTTGGTACATACCAGGGATGTTGCGGATACAGATTTTTTAACTTGTGGCTGCGGATTTTTGGTGGCTCACAGCCGCGGATGCTGATCACAATCTTTTATAAGGGATCCGTTAAGAGGCCGACAGCACCTAAAGTGCTGTCACTGTCGGACTGCATAGAAAAGAAAGAGAAGCGCGATGACACAACGCTAGTAATTTATTGCAAAATATGAAGCAATTATCGATTTACAAAAAAGCTATAGATTGTATAAAAAAAATAAAACACTATTATGCTAATATGTTGCTTGTAAAATAATCTGACAAAAAATCAGAATAAGTGCTTGGATGTTAGTATGGTTTTTAATCGTTAAAAGAAATTTTTAGAGGTATCTTCGTGATTTTTTCTATCGTATAAAATTAGTTATATTATGTTTTCAACACACTATCTACCTAGCATATATCCTTAAGAATATCAATTTTTTTTTCTGATTTTGTTTACTGCAGTGGATCATATACTTTAAGGCATTATAAAAACTTATAAATGTTGCGTTTAGGTCCTGTAGAAATTCGACAATTCTGACTTTTTTTTGCAAATTCCAACGCTGTTTCATTGTAAGTTGATCATAATTCAATTCGTGGCAATTATAATAAAATAAATACTAAATTATAATCATAGAAGTCGAAGTCAATATAGCTCTCGAAATTCTTTGTGTTTGATGGTTATAAAATTATTTCGTGCAAATGTGACTATATCGTCACATTTTTACGAAATAGTCTAGCTACTCTATCAAGCTATATTAATAATTTATTTATATTTTGTTGATTATGATTTTACTTATATTTACTTTACCCTTTTGTAACACATCTCACCTACCTCAATGCGGATACGGATGCAGATGTCTCAATAAATGCGGCAGCTCCGCAATTGTGGATGCGGATGCGAATATCCGCAAAATCTCTGGTACGCATACCAGCGAGTAATCGCTCGACGCCGTCGCGCACTCGCTACCTCTACTCGCTTCTCGTTAGTCGCCGGCAGTGGGACCTGAGTGGAGACTGCAACATGGTTAAAACTACGAGTATGACGGCATCAGTTCCAGCCACCTTTTTAAGGTCGTTGGTCCATTTAGCTAGAGGGCGTACCACACTACGCTTGCCGATACGCGGTCTCCACTCCAGGACTCGTCTGCTTCACCGGCCATCGGTCCTTCGACAAACATGGCCAGCCCACTGCATTGCCACTTCAGCTTGCAATGATGCGTGTGGAGATATAAAATTTCTAGCAGTGGATTGCTATGAACTGATGACGATACCAACCGTTTCAGACCGGCTACCCGGAGCCGGAGCCTCAAGCGGGTGGTGTGATCAACGCCATCAGATCATCTCTTCACCTGCCCATCGAAGAGACGCCGCCGCTCGAGTACCAGACCGACGACGATGACGCGGCCAGCCCTGCACACACTGGTAAGTGGCAACGATGTACCATAGAATATAAATAAATAAATAAAAATTAAATACAGACGTTAAATACAGATTTTCTTAAATCGATGTCAAGTTCACCCATGATTTGTGCCTGAACTAGGTAATCCTGTGTTTCAGGCGATTGGAGGTAACATTAATTGATTAAATAATCACATATCTTATTTGTACATATATGTAAAAAGGTGTATAAAATTATAGTATCTTAAATTATCCAATAAAAAAAGCATGTTTTGTACTTTTTTGAGGGAAAACTATATCTTTCCGTCTCCTTTTAGTAAATTCAGTGCTGTATGGAAGTGATGCGTGTTGTTTTACTACAGTGCTCATACATTAAGGTGCCGTAACTCCTCAAACCTCGGAAAGCGGGTTAAGCTGTTTGTCCAGGCTGTCATTTGCAAATCTTGTACAGTAGTTACGGGGAGTCAGATGCGCGAAAGTCTAATAACCAGTTAGGGGTATGTATCGTGTTACCCAGTCAGTCGGGTGTGGAGGTCAGATGGGAACGCGTTCCATGTAAAATACTGGTATTCAGCAGCATCCAGTTAGACTCGAAGCCAACCGCAACTTAGTTGGGAAAAGGCTTTATATTCGATTTTTCGAACCTAGAAAAAATGAAGCCACAGTAAAAAAAAAGTTAATAAAAAAATTCTCAAAGATGGAGAGTATGAGTTTTAAAGTCTATGCTAAACAGAGACAGCACTACTAGCATCTGACGTCATAGTAACTTGCCATAGACAAGGAAATAAGAATAGTGTAGCTTTCTATAGGTGAAAGGTTTTTACTAATCGCTTAAGTATTATTATTATAATTAGTTTATCTATCACAAACATACGAAAAAAAAAAACTTTTAATCTTTATTTATCTATATTATTATATTATTTTACTAATATTAAAATGAGGAAAGATTTTTTGTTTGTTTGTTTGTTTGTTTGTACCGAATAAGCTCTGAAACTATTATACCGATTTTAACCGTTTTTTCACCGATAGAAAGCTAAATTATCAGGAAGTACCATAGGCCGTATTTTATTTAAAAAAAAATAGAGATCCCTACGAAAATTACAATAACGTAACACAAGGTACTTATCAAAAATTTGCCTATAAAAGTCACTATTTAGCGTGCGCTGCGAAAACTATTAATAATACATAAAAATACTATACCCACAAAAAAACAGCGGAGCATATGTATAACTATCATAGTTAAGTCACAATAACCGTTTTTGTTCAAATTAGTCAATCAAAACACGGGTAAAATCGAAAGATGATGCGCGATGATCTCTGGAACTGCCAATCGGGTTTGAATGATTCTTTTTGCATTTTATAGCCCAATTCTTGAGAACGGTAAAAGGCTATTTACTATCGCGCTACGACCCTTGGGAGACAAAAAGAAAAAGAATCAGAAAGAACACTAAGCGAAAACGAAGTAATGGGAATAATAAAAAGTAAAAAAAAAAAAACTAGCTGACTATGGACTGATGTCTGAATTAAATGAAATTTCACGCGGATGAAGTCGCTTGCTGAAGCTAGTTTATTTATATAAAGTCTTACCAACTAAACACATACACAGCATTAACCCAAAGTCTTTTCATAATTATGGATCTCGCATGTATCTAAATTATATAAAAACCCGGCACTATCAATTATTAGCGTACTAGAACGTTATAGGTACATAATAATACTAAGTAGATTGTACAACTAGTGCATAAAAGAGGCCATTTTACCCGAGCTGCAGGCGAGGGTGGATAGGTAAGTCGAGGGGTGAAATGGCTCGTTTATGCCCGAGTTATACAACTATGCTTTTCACTTCGATCGCGAGAAAATGAAACTGGCATAAAGTTTATAACACTGTTCCATTGTTTTAGTTTAATCACTTTTCACTGTCCAAAAATGTTGCAACATTGAAGAAAGAGCTGATTTTCGCCACGAAACTTTTTATGACTGTCATTAGACTTGGGTACTTCATACTGTCAAGTCATAAAAACGTTTCTTTGCGTTTTTAAATAATACCTATATGACAGGTTTTTCTCTGGTTTGATCAAATTAACGATATAAAACACAGAACTGATATAAATTAAAGCAAATTAATTAAAATAACCACCTCTCTCCCTTGGATTTGTATGTATGTATATTTATAATATATTATAGTAAATATGTATGTATGTGTATTATAAGTTTATAACCTATTATAATATCATTTATTTACATAACCAAATTACAAGATGATTATTAACATTAACTAAATTAAATTAAAACTAAGTTAGGCTTAAAAAAGGCCCTCGGGGCATTGTACCGAGGATGCTGGCGGCATTTCCTCGCTGAATTGCAATGCTGATGCGTTGCGCGAGAAAGCCGCCAGCTTTTCGGTCATAACCTATTTATGTACTTGTGTACCTATTTTATTTATAATTCATTATGATATAATTTTAATAAAGAATTCTCATTGTTCCTCTCAAACAGAGCACCTGCCATCAAATCTCTTCCTGCCTCAATCCACCCTTGGTTGACTGGTAGAGAATGCTTATGGCATTAAGTCCGCTTTTGTACCTTATTGTGTGTAAAAAGTTTAAATAAATAAATAATACTTTTTCCACTTTGTGTATTTGGACGATGTTATCATAACTTCCTGTCACTGTTATTTACATAGTAAGTAGGTAGTGAATTTGTGAACCACAGCAAAAAACACTTTTAAATCGATGAACGCCGGCTGAACTCGTGCGTGCCGAAAAGTGTCACGTTCCGCCTGAGCCAAGCGTGCAAGCGAGAGCGCGATAGAGAGGCACGATCGGCCTAAGCGTTCGGCTTGTGACGCAACTCTCTCTCGTTATCACGTAAAATTATCGACTGTAAACCGACTTTACAGACAATCAATTTTTTTTTTTTTATGTTTTTGTCATTGACTTAGGGTCTACATTGCAATGATTTGTGCTTGCTGGTGAAGTACGCAAAGGCAATTGCGGTGGTAGAGGTCCATGGGTCGGTGACACTACAAGAGTGACAAAAAAACTGTCACTTCTTAGCTTCACAAGCTTGTAAACATCTGTATATATGTATCTGCGTAACGGTCACGAAGGTTCAGGGGGGTAACCATCACCTCTTATAGCAGTATTATTTCAATATTACTTTAGCGTGAGAAAGAGATGGAGCTATAAGTCCTGTATAGCGCCATCACTTTCCCACTGTGAAGTAATATTATAGTAATACTGCTATAACAGGTGATGGTTACCCCCCTGTGCTTTTTCCTCATCCTCAAAGTGCCCAACGTGCCTCAAGAAATGTTCACTTGAAAATATTAGACATTTCAACCTTTGGCAATTTATATGCAGTCCATGCACAGGCAGGGGACACGGTCAAAGTAATAATATTATGGTCAGTTATGGTATACGATGTGAATTTCACAAAACAATAAATATTGAAAAAATAAATCCTACTAATATTATAAATGCGAAAGGTAAGGATGGATGGATGGATGTTTGTTACTCATCACGCAAAAAGTACTGAACGGATTTGAATGAAATTTGGCACACAGATAGTTTATAACCAGGAATAACACATAGGATACTTTTTATCCCGATATACTCACGGGGTCAAAACTTACGCTGGTGAAACCGCGGGGCGCATCTAGTAATTAATAAAATTAAAAAACACACCTAAGGTAGGCGTGTTTTTTTAATTTTTTTAATTATTTATTTAGTCATAAAGTGAATTACAAAAATTGAACTAAAAAAATAAAAACAAGCTAAACGATTTTGAACTGAATACGAATCTTTTCAGAAGTTTTTCTGTAGGATATTGAATAGTACCTACTGTTATATTTATTTAATTTCTTTTGTTATGTTATTAGTGAACGAATGCATATTGAATACATATATTTTTGTTATGTACTAAGCAAGCTCTAGAATGATGATGATAGTATAAGTACCTAGTCAAATTTTTATGAAAAAAGAAAACGTTTTTTTCATGAACCATGGCTAATGCTTAAATGTTTATCCTTTGTTACCCGGGATAACGCAACGCTTCTAACGATATCACATACATACATACATTGGTATCGGTTAAGCCGTTTAGAAGTTATGGTGGAATAAAGAAACTCACATACATACATGAACCCTGAAAACATAACACTCCTTTTTTTGGGCAGTCGTGTAAAAACAACACTGAGTTCATATAAAACTAACTTATGGCTGCGACTTCGTCTGCATTTAAAAAATATCCTATCCTCGTAAGGCCCAACCCAAATTTAGGTCGATATATATTTTTATGATTAGATATATAATTTAAATGATTTTAAATAGTGTCTCGGGCCGGAGTGTCAAAATTTTTTTGTCATTAAATTAGGTCGTTGGGCCTTACGAGGCTATGACATTGCAATACTGTAGCTTCCCATTAGTGAAAGAATTTTCTGAATCGGACCAGTAGTTACGAAGATACCCCCTTTCTTACAAAATCACAAATTTTACTCCTTTATAATATTATGCATAATCAGCCTATAATGTTCCCACTGCTGGGATTCAGGCCTCCTCTCTTCGAGTGGGAGTGGGCTGTAATCCAACACGCGGGCTCAGTGCGGGTTGGTAGATGTCACATGACTTCGAATTTTTGGTTCTAGGACATACCGGTTTCCCCACGATGTTTTCCTTCACCGTTTTGAGAGTAGTGGTGATGAAATTATTTACACAAAGTAAAGCGCCTGCCTGGGTTCCAGTGGCGGTACCTTCATATAAGCCCAAAAGCCCCGGCATGCCTTACTAAAATGCTCGATAGAGAATTTATTGTACCTAACCAGTAGTTTATGAGAAAATTGCGATGATACATACGTAGATACGTAGGTACCTACATACTCAGTCGAAAACTGAACTTTCTGTTTTTGAAATCGGTTAAAATTTTATTGGGCTTGCGTTATTTTGAAACCCTAGGCACGCCACTGCTGGGTTCGTACCCACGATCTACGACACGTAAGTCGGGGCCTTTGCCACTGGGTCACCACTGCTCTAATATTATAGTACCTATAGATCATCTAGCCATGCATAATCTATGATTCTTTATCTTAATTTGTTCCACTCCTAAACAAAACATAGTCTTATAATATACAGGTCATTCAAATGAATCAGTCACCATAAGTTGATTAGTTTTTAATGTCATCTTAATTACAAGTAATTAATCCAAAATTAAGTTTAACGACACAATTTTACGAGTCAGTCAAGACCGACGCAATCATAGGTAATCCTAATAAGTTTAATTAACAATTGTTCATAATAACTTACTAATTAAGGTGATGACAAGAGGCAAATGACCAAAGCCGGCTTGTCTTAAAAATACGGGCAATTCTGTATCGGTTGTGGTAGCGGAAAAAATATATGTTAATCTAGAACATATTTCACAGAACTTGGTTGTTACCAAAACACGTTTAGTTATAAAAATCTCGATACGAATTAACGGTAAACTAACCTTTTACCTTGAGTTCCAATCCAAAATATCTGTATTACTTAATACCAACGTACGTTGCTATTTAATTAATAACAAGAAAATCTTATTTGAATGTAGAACTTGGTCGTTTTTTATTTTCGATTACTCGACTCAGTTTTGAGTAAAAAGATAATTGCTTCATATTTTGCTTCTATTTCTTTTCTATGCAGTCCGACAGTGACCGCGCTTTATCTGTTGTCAGCGTCGTAACATTAGCATTCGTAATACAAGCCATGTGCCCGAAGGGATTACCCTTCGGCGAAAATTACTAACTTCATTCAAACTTTTATCCCCTGTTTAACCCCTTTCGAGGAAGATTTTTCAAAAATCCTTTAGTGCTCACTTTCGTTATACAGGATATGTTTAAAAGGAGTGCGGATATTTTAGTAGGTAATCAGGTGTATAAAACTGGACAACTTTCCCCAAGGAACATTGGTCGATATTTTAAAATTGAAAACGGACTTTTCATACAAAGTGACTGGTCACGTGACTTATTTTTGTATGAGAAGTTGAATTTTATTTTTAAGACTTTGACCTATGTTCTTTGGGGAAAGTTGTTCAGTTTTATGCACCTGACTACCTTCTAAAATATCTGCACTCCTTTTAAACTTAACCTGTACATAATAGCTTGTGAAAAATTTCAAGATTAAATCAACGGAGTAATCTGACATGTGCTAGCTGTCACTTTGTGTAATAAAACTGGTCATATTTATTGTATTCTAGACTTTTACATTTATACATTTATTTTACACTTATCATCACCTGCCTGATGATTAAACTAAACGATCACCATTACAATAAATATGACCATTTTATTACAAAAAGTGACAGGTAGCACATGTCAGTTTACTTCAGTGAATTAATAATTCGACTTTAGACCTAGTGGATTATGCTGTGCATTCTTTCAGTGAATGAATGAATGAATAATATAAAGTTTTATGAACTAGATTTTGCACGTAAAGCACCTAATCACAAAACCATACGATTTCAGCACGCGCCGCCACTGAGTCCTCGCACACTTCCTTCACGAGTCGCGACGAAACCGACTTCATCTCGCAGATACCCATCTACGAAGCCGCAGAAGTTGAGATACGACACTCACCCAAAAAGGTCTCGCTCGCAGACAGCTTCGAATCCATCAACTCCATAGAAAGCATAGACAGCGACCTTTACGAGGAACTCAATAAACTCACAGTGAGCAAAAAGCCTAGTGTCAAAACAAAATCAGTGTTGCCAGACTTAATAAACTTCGATGCACCGTCAACGTCAAAATTCGATGATTACCACACTATGCGCAAAAAGGTGGAATCAGATACAGTGTCTTTAAATTCAAATGCTTGTTCGTCGACTTTGTGCGAGGTCGACTCGAGACGGAGTAGTTCGCGGGTGTCGTTGTACAGTAAAAGTGTGTCTCTGTCTAACGCGGAGTGTAAGACGAAGACGGAGGATAGTTATGTGTTTGAGGCGGGCTATATGCTGAATTTGGCGGCGAGGTGCGAAGATATGGGGGATTATCAGCGAGCCTTTGAGTGTTACAAGTCTGGTATTGAGAAGATGCTTATTGGAGTTCAAAGTGAGTATCACACGCCTTTACAAGTAGTTTCCTAGGAGAGCTTATAATATACAAGCTTCTGCCCGCGACTTCGTCCGCGTAAAATTTCTTGATCCCCGATGCACCCCGTCGCATCGCATCGCCTGCCCGCGCTTTGTTTTAGCTTAGCGTTCTTTCTGACTTTTTTTTGTTTTTGCTCGGCTCCTTAGGGTCCTAGCGTGATGTTAATTAACCTATAACCTTCCTCAAGAATTGGACTATCAAATGCAAACAGAATGTTTGATGTGTAGGAAGGGACGGAAGTGTGTAGACAGAAAGTGACAGCTTGAGCATAGAATAAATAAGTACTTTTAATAGCATGGAATTAGTAAGTACTTTATAATAGCATGGAATTAGTGTACTCATGGAATTAGGAACTACTATATAGATTGTGAAGAGCAATGCAGAGCTATGCTTAGAGTTTCCCTACGTGATCGAATCAGAAATGAAGAGATCCGCAGCCAAGGTTACCGACATAGCCCTAAGAATTGCCAAACTTAAGTGGCAGTGGGCAGGGCACATTGCTCGCAGTACAGATGTCCGATGGGCCCGAAAGGTTCTTGAGTGGCGACCGCGTACCGGAAGACGTAGCGTTGGAAGGCCTCCTACAAGGTGGACCGATGACCTTGTGAAGGCCGCAGGAATCTGCTGGATGCGGGAAGCACAAAACGGTCGACGTGGCGGTGCTTGGTCCGCCTATGTCCAGCAGTGGACGTCTTTCGGCTGAAATGATGAATGACATAGACTGTAAATAGGGTAGGGTCAAAATTCGACAGTGGGGGACCACTTGTAATGAATAATTATTCGAATAAATATTTCAATATAATTATAGCTTTTAAATTCTGAGGTTAATTTCTGTCGCTGTTCAGTTGCTTATTACCAAGGTGAGATGTCAGATGTACACATCATATGCGGCTACTGTATGGCTCGCTCGATTTTTTTTCTAAATCC
Source organism: Atethmia centrago (assembly GCA_905333075.3). NCBI lineage: Eukaryota > Metazoa > Arthropoda > Insecta > Lepidoptera > Noctuidae > Atethmia > Atethmia centrago. Next base: position 23,151,327 of record HG995388.1, read on the forward strand.
GTCTGGTAATTCCACAGATTAGCGCGTTCAAACAAACAAACCCAAAAAAAAAAACAAATAAACTCTTCAGCTTTATTAATAGTTTCGATGTACGAGGTGTGATCAAAAAGTAAGGTGACTTTTTATTTTTATAAAAAAATATATATTTATTCATCAATATTTATTTTGTCCCCTTCAAAGCAACCCCCGTCAGATACAATACACTTGTGCCAACGCTTTTTCCAATCCTCAAAGCACTTCTGATAAGCACTTTTGGTATAGCCTTCAGCTCATCCAGCGATGCGGTCTTTCTGTCCTCAATCATTGCAAAACGCCGTCCTTTCATGGGTTTCGGGAACAGGAAGAAGTCAAAGGGGGCTAAATCCGGTGAATACGGTGGCTGTGGCATGATTACGGTGTTGTTCCTGGCCAAAAAATTACGAACAAGCAATGACGTGTGAGCTGGCGCATTATCGTGGTGATTTTAACCATGACTGATTTTTCCACAATTCCGGGCGTTTTTTTTCGTATCGCTTCACGCAAACGGCGCATAACCTCAAGGTAATACTCCATATTAACTGTACGACCTTGTGGTAAGAACCGATGATGCGGAAAGAATCATGTTTTTCGACAGTAGAAAATCGCCGAGCACGCAAAACACTTCTAACCTTACTGCCTCTCGCAAACAAACAGATGTTCAAGACAAGTTTACCAACATAGCAAAAAAAAAAAAAGAAGATCGAACGGACGTAGCTCGCGGAATTTGAAAAGTCACCTTATTTTTTTATCACACCTTGTATTTGTATTGCGCATGTTAAATAACTGTGTAAGCTATGTTTGCACATTAGTTACAGGGACGGATTTAAAGTTGTGGCGGCCCTGGGGCAACCAAGAAGTGGAGGCCACGAAAAATTTGTGAAACAGATAAAAAAAAACAATTCAAAGAAGGAACCTTACGAAGTTATGATTGTGGACTCTTTTTTTTTTTGAAGGACACAAACGAAGTATTTTATACATATAAAAATCAATGAAAAATCTAATTGTGGAGGCCCCTTCTTTGTGGAGGCCCGGGGGCAGTGCCCCTGTTGCCCTGCCCTAAATCCGGCCCTGATTAGTTATACATCTCTGCTTACACTCTTGAGTAAAATGAGCCGTAAAGTAAGCAATCATCTGTAATACACAATCATCTTACTAACATAATCAGCCTATAATGTTCCCACTGCTGGGACACAGGCCTCCTCTCTGTGAGAGGGAGTGGGCCGTAATCCACCACGCGGGGGCTGCGGGTTGGTTAATGTCACATGTCTTAGAATTTTTGGTTCTAGGACTCCTCACGATGTTTTCCTTTACCGTTTTGAGAGCAGTGGTGATGCAATTATTTACACAAAGTAAAGCGCCTGCCTGGGTTCGAACCCACGACCTACAACTTGTAAGTCGGGGCTAATAAATGATAAATGATTTTATTTCTGTAAGTAGGTTTTTACAAACACTTTTACACGTCAAACATATTTTTTTAAACTAGATGAGTTCGGCGTTTCCTATCTGACTATTCTGAGAAGAAAGGCCGAAACAAACTCAGAGGTCACAGTCTCTTTTAAAGTCCAGACATAATCTTGGTCAGATCACGTGAAGACCATGTCGATTGGTGTCTGAAATGGTCTTTTGATGAAAGAACCACACAGATTGAGTGGACCTGTCCAGTCAGTGCACGCATTTGTCAGTAGTTGTGCAGCTCAACTCGGAACTAAAGGAGCTCAACGATTCAACGAACAATACCAAAGAAAGGACATTTGGCTAGGCCGCAAAAAATACTCAAACTGCCAGACCATGTTAAAAACTAACTGAGAATAAAACAAAATTAAACAATGACCCACACAGTTTTCACATTTACAATAATTAAAATAATATAATACTACACAGAGTAAATATTCATGTCATTGCATAAATAAAATTCATCAATGTCAATGTGTATATCCGGACATAATCTTGGTCAGATCATTTGAGGACCATGTAGGTAGGTGTCCGAAATGGTCTTTTGAGGAAAGAACCACACAGATTTGAGTGGACCTGTCCAGTGTTACCACTGGACCTTCACTGCCTACTACACACTTAGGGCCTTATCACACTGGACATTTGCGAGCGTGTTACCAGCGCGGTTGTTGTAATCCACCACCCGCGCTCAGTGCGGGTTGGTAGATGTCACATTTTAAAATTGTAGATAATAAAATCTCTCTGTAATTTTTTTTTTCAAATATTCATATTTTCGTTACCAAAAATAATATATTTCCTATGAAACCGAACGACCGCGCGGCCGTGAGCGCGACGCATATTTTTATGGCCAAGGTCAACGGCGATTACCCGACCCTTAAGTAGTATATTCATAATTTACATATTTCGTTGTAATATAAGTGATATAAATCATATTAGGTAATAATATTTGATAGCCACATTATAATTAGGTCGAAGAACTGTAAAGATGAGAGGTAAAATAAATATTAAATAAATTACAAATCCACTCCTCATTTATTACGTAGACACATAAATCCATACTCGAATATAAAATATGAATTGGTTTTATTATCAAATGCAGTGAAGAGATTGACGTAATGCTGGCTACTTTGAGCCTGAGCTGGCCTCTTACTTTGAGTTCTAATCCAAAATATCTGTATCAAATATCAACATACGTTACGTATTTAATTAATAACAAGAACGTCTTATTTAAATGCAGAACTTGGTTGTTTTTTATGTTCGATTACTCAACTCCGTTTTGAGTAAATAGATAATTACTTCATATTTTGCAATAAATTACAAGCGTTGTGTCATCGCGCTTCTCTTTCTTTTCTACGCAATCTGACAATGACCGCGGTTTAGGTGTTGTCAGCGTCTTAATGTTAAATGTTAGTTCATAAAATAACAATATAAATTTTAAAATTCAATTCAACGTTTTCAGTTTTTCTGATCTGTTAAAAAAACACCATGAAATAGTAGCCGCCATGTTATTACGTCATACAACTATGTAAACTAAAACGTGTCAACTGTCAACTGATAGTTATATAATAGATCAGCGCATTTGTTTACATAGCCAAGTGACGTCACGATCACAGAGCAACATGGCGTCCACTGCGTCCAGCGTTTTCGTCAAACTACGTGCGAAATTTGAAAATGTAAAAGTTAAATGCATTTTTATGGCACTAATTATCGATTGAATAAAAATTTTGTGATTTTTTTTTTGGGCATATTGGCACTATAGGATTTAATTAAGACATTTTTCAAAAATGGGTGTAAGACCCTATTACATAATGCCTTTTCAGTAAATGTTTTTACGGTCAGGTTTTAAATCAACTCCAGTTTATCCGCGAACATAAACTGTTTTATGAGAAGTTTGAAACTTATATGCGAGATTACAATGTTAGTAGCAAGGTTGTGATAAGCTGGCGTCCACGCTTATTATCGACTCGACCCAGTAATGCGCTAGCCGGCGTCGCGATAACATACGTACGTACCTGTAATCGTTGTTTACTTACGCGAATTCGGAAGAAAATAATAATTATTTCGAGAAAAGTTTGCTATTCCTATGTGAAAATGTAAAGAAAATATTTTGTTTTGGGTCCAATTCCGTAATGATGTGATTTTTTTGCCGACAAATGCACAGAAAAAACTTTGATTTATTCATCATCAAAAGTTGGTGTTAGTGTCGGTTTAGAAAGTGCAGAATGAAAATGCATCGTGTAAATAGACTTGATCATTATGATCGTATTAAAGTGTTGTTTTCGCTGTAATAATTGTTTAAACTAAAATTAAGTTCAGTGCATCTTTTTCTTTCTATTTCATTAAGAAAAGGACAGAAGATAAATTTTAGTTTAGATCTGTCAAATTAATCAGCGCCTGTCACTACTCTGTACAAGTTTAGACGTGATTAAAAACTTGCCTACTAAAATTACGTCAATTTACGTCAAGCGCTGATTAATTTGACAGGACTAAACTAAAATGTATCTTCTGTCCTTTTCTTAATGAAATAGAAAGAAAAAGATGCACTGAACTTAATTTTAGTTTAGTTTGTGAACAAGGGAATCGGCGCCATTGTTAACTCACCATACAGTAGCTTAAAAGTACTCATATGTACAGTAAGCGACATAAGTCTACAGTCTTCATTCATAAATCTCTTCTCTTTGGATAGTGTTACTTCACCAGCTTTTCTCGCTGATGGTACCAAAAAAAACGTTTCGTTTTCTTATTAAAGCCTAAATCGTTTCGTTTTCTTATTTAAGCCTAAATTGTCCAAATTTAGGCTTAAATAAGAAAACGAAACGTTTTTTTTTTTAAATTGGTACCATCAGCGAGAAAAGCTGGTGAAGTAACACTATCCAAAATTTGTTTTATTCATCATCAAAACTTGTTTTTATTGTCGGTTTAGAAAGAGCAGAGTTTAAATGCATCGTGTAAATGAGTTCACATAAAATAAGACAAGACCTTGAGATATAAGACCTCTTTAGTGAAGTGAGTGATATGAAAAGTGAAATTCCCAGAAACTAAATATTTTGTGAAGTGGTGAAAATGGACTTCTTGCATTTGTGTAACTATCTGAGGGCATACGATAATTGTGTCGGTATTGAGGCGACTAAAGATGTTCACCCAGTTCACTGTGAATTTGGTTAGTATATAGTGACATTCATCTTTGGAGGGGCTTGTGGCTAAGTAATAACAGCCGCACGGGTCGATCGATCAGGTTAAGCTACGCTTGCCGCGGTTGGTCCGTGGATGGGTGACCATCTTTACATACCACGACCCCTCCGTGCCTCGGAAAGCACGTTAAGCCGTTGGTCCCGGCTGTCATTAGCAGATCTTTGACAGTCGTTACGGGTCGTCAGAAGCCCGAAAGTCTGACAACCAGTCTTATTACCAAGGGGTATCGTGTTGCCCAGTAACTGGGTTGTGGATGTCAGATAGGCAGTCGCTCCATGTAAAATACTGGTATTCAGCTGTATCCAGTAAGACTGGAAGCCGACCCCAATATGGTTGGGAAAAGGCTAGGCAGATGATGTTGGGGTCGGCTTCCTACCAGATGCAACTGAATACCAGTATTTTACATGGAGCGACTGTCCATTGTATTTAGTAACATTATACCAATATTATAAAAAGTACTGCCTCGTTGGTCTAGTGGTCGCAAGCGCTTCGCTGAGCATGAGGTCCTGGGTTCGATTCCCGGGTCGGGTGAAGTGTTATTGGGTTTTTTTTTTTTTTTTATTCAAAATTTGTTCTGACAATAACATACATAAAGTCTGCCAAACTGCAAAACAGTTTGTCGGCAGTAGTTCTCGTCTACCAATAGTTTACAAATTTTCAAAATTAATATGCTATAACTTAATTGTGCTAAGTAAAATATGAAGTAAATACCTACAGTTCAGATAAAAAATCTCACATTTTAAACAAAAAATAAAAACATTTTCTATGGACACAATGAGAGATAATGTTTTTGTAGAACTCTTTTAAGTTGATCCTTAGACTTGACATGCGATATAAGTTTGGGGGGTAGCTCATTCGCTAACGTTGGTACTATGTACCTTCTTGTGCGCTTACCAAAGTAGTTAGTTACCTTTGGAACAGCAAGTGTCTTCTTCTTAGATAAACGAGTTTGGTACATATGCTTACGTTCCTCTTTGTGGTCTTGATTATTAAATTGTTCAGTCAAGATATTTAACTTACTTTTAAGATGGATCGGGAGTACTTTACAAATTTTGAACAGTTTTTCATAATTTTTATTTAATGTTATCTTATTCTTTCTATCTATAAGTAGTTTCAGTAGTCTTATCTGCAAGATTTTAATTTTATTTAAGTGTGTAGGGAATGTAAGTCCATATCCACCCAAGCCATAGCTAATAATTGAATCAGCCAGTGCGTAATACAAGGTATACAGTACTTTCCTGCTGACAACATATTTAAGATATTGCAGTTTACCCAAGATGGAGCGCAGCTTATTACAAACGTTATTAACATGCAGATTCCATGTGAATGTGTTATCAATGACTAGTCCTATGTATTTATAAGAGGTAACTGTTTCTAAACATAAACACTGACAGAATTGCATGTTGCTATGCAGACATTCGTACGAATGACCTTTTACTTGCACTGACAAACTACTTTTATTTTTATGATACGGCGAGTGAATAAGCATGCACTTAGTTTTACTTATATTCATAATAATTCCATTATCATGTGCCCACTGAACTACATTATCAAAATCGCTTTGTATAGCTTGCTGTATGAGGTCGATATTCTTATGGCTATAAACCAAGCAAGTATCATCAGCGTACATAAATGCCTTACATTTCTTTAATACATTAGGCATACTATTGACGTGCATTATGTATCCTAATGGGCCATGTACTGAACCGGTCGGAACTCCGAATTTAATGTCACCTCGTACACTTTCTGTTCCACTGACACAGACTCTGAGTGATCTGTTCTCCAGATACTTGCTAAACCATACGTTTATGAGGCCCCTTATGCCACATTCATTCATAGCCTGCAACAAGCCGTCGTGGTTTCTGCTGCGGCGCTCCGCTAGGCTTTTACCTCTACCAAAATAACCTTATCAATTAATTAATCTTAAAACCAATGTTTGTTTGATTGATTTAGGAAACGTCTGCCAAAGATAAGAGTGTCCACTTTTTGGGTGCGGCGCGAAGGAGTGGCTGGAAGAGCGTCGTTTTCATTCAAGTTTTTAATTATATAGCTCAAACAACACACTTGCTCGAAAAGTGGAACTTTTAGCACCGCATTTACTTTCAAAATTTAACACGCGTGTCGGCTCCTTTACGCCCCCGCTTTCGCTCGGCCTGTAACCCGCTTGGAGTGCAGTGAGAAACTAGAGTACATTTTGGTGCAAGTATGCAATACTTGCACCAAAATGTACTATTGTGTGAAACCGAAGTAATTTGTACGACTCGTCTGCCCTTACCTGTAACTTTCCAAGGTAAAGGGTAAGGTATCCCTTAGTTTGTATTGTCATAGTTGCCACAAAACGGTGGACAGACGTTTTAATGCCAACGAAGCTGTGTACCTACTTGGATAATTATAACAGCGAATATAATCAAAATCAACAGTCATTTCTTCAAACTAGGCTGAGAATCAGCACTTTTCGAACGTCAAAATTACATAAGACAGTCCCCCAAAACGCCCACCCTTTGCCACTTCCTAGTGCTTTAGTTGGGAAGAATTGGCGCAACAAACTCCACAGTAGCACAGCTGTCTGTTTAGTTAGGAAAACTGGATTCTATACAAAATAATAATAATAATAATAATATAATAATAACCATCAAGCCTTGTTTCCCCGAAGGGTTGGGCAGAGGTGTACCTGTAGTTGTTCACCCACATTTCGCTGGTTATGTTTTTAAATCCCATGTAATAGGGGGCGAGCCTATTGCCATCAACCGGGCACAAATCGAGACACCGGGCTGCTACCGAGGAATTCCAGATGAAAAACCCAATAACACTTCACCCGACCCGGGAATCGAACCCAGTACCTCATGCTCAGCGAAGCGCTTGCGACCACTAGACCAACGAGGCAGTACTTTTTATAATATTGGTATAATGTTACTAAATACAATGGACAGTCGCTCCATGTAAAATACTGGTATTCAGCTGTATCCAGTAAGACTGGAAGCATCAGTTGCATCCGGTAGGAAGCCGACCCCAACATCATCTGCCTAGCCTTTTCCCAACCATGTTGGGGTCGGCTTCCCTCCCTTCGGGGAAACAAGGCTTGATGGTATGTTATGTTATGTTATGTTTGTATGTTACGAGGGCGGGTCAATAAGTCCGTGACTTTTTGAATTTCTGACCTCTTTACTGAAACAGCAACACTGCTCCTGTCAACAGGCATCTGTCAGTTGACTCCTGTCAAAATTTAAACTTGCTGCGTCAGTTAGTTTGTGTTTGACAGCTATTTTTATCAGACTACTCACTAATTTGAGGAGAAAATGGAAAAAAAGTGAATTTCGTGTGCTTATTAAGGATTATTTCTTGCGAAAAAAAACCATTACCGAGACCAAGGCTAAGCTTGATAAATACTATGGGGACTCTGCACCATCGATTTCAATGGTAAAAAAGTGGTTTACTGAATTTCGTTGTGGCCGTACAAGCACTGAAGATGCCGAACGTCCTGGACGCCCAGTTGAGGTCTCTACACCCGAAACAATCGAAAAAATTCACGATATGGTGTTGGCCGACCGAAGATTGAAAGTGCGAGAGATTGTGGAAGCCGTAGGGATCTCGCATGGCTCAGTGGTTTCAATTTTGAATGATCACTTGGGCATGAGAAAGCTTTCCGCAAGATGGGTGCCGCGTTTGCTCACAGTCGACCACAAACGCAATCGTGTAACAACTTCACAGGAAGGTTTGGCGTTGTTTAATCGCAATATGGAGGAGTTTTTGCGCCGTTTTGTAACCGTGGACGAAACATGGATCCATCACAACACACCAGAGACCAAACAACAGTCAAAACAGTGGGTTTCTAAGGGTGAATCGGCGCCGAAGAAGGCCAAGGTGGGTTTGTCAGCCAATAAAGTTATGGCGACTGTTTTTTGGGATGCACGCGGGATAATCCACATTGACTACCTTCAAAAGGGAAGAACAATCAATGGGGAATATTATGCCAATTTATTGGACCGATTCAATGACGATTTGAAAAAAAACCGACCTCATTTGGCCAAGAAAAAAGTTCTTTTCCACCAAGACAATGCAAGGGTGCACACATGTGCAGTTGCCATGGCAAAAATCCATGAATTGGGCTATGAATTGCTCCCTCATCCGCCCTATTCTCCAGATTTGGCTCCGAGCGACTACTTCTTGTTCCCAAACCTGAAGAAATGGCTTGGTGGAAAAAGATTTGACTCCAATGATGAAGTCATCTCGCAAACAAAGGCCTATTTTGAGGACCTCGACAAATCATTTTTTTTGGAAGGGATAAAAAAATTGGAGAAGCGTTGGACAAAGTGTATAGAGCTCAAGGGAGACTACGTTGAAAAATAAAATTATTTTTTTATCAAAAAATCTGTGTTTTATTCCAAAAGTCACGGACTTATTGACCCGCCCTCGTATAAAGAGAAAATATTTGATTTTGTGTGTAATGGATAAACTCAAAAACTACTTAACTGATTTAAAACAATATTTTACCAATATAAAGCTACATTATCAGCGAGTAACATGGGCTGTATTTTATTTAAAAAAAAAAAATAGAGATCCCTACGAAAACAATAATAATGTAAACTAAGGTATAAAAAAATGCCTATAATAGTCATTATTTGGCGTGCGCTGCCAAAACTGTTGATGATATATAAAGTAATGTACTACATGTTTATAGTACTCATCTTTACCCACAAAAAAGTCCGCGAGGCTATATGTCTACCTATTACAGTTAAGTCACAACAACAGTTTTTTGTTCAAATTAGTCAATCAAAACACGGGTAGAATCGAAAGATACATTCATATGATGATAATGGCGCCGATTCCCTTGTTCACAAATAAAACTAAACTTAAGTGCAGTGCATCTTTTTCTTTCTATTTCATTAAGAAAAGGACAGAAGTTACATTTTAGTTCAGTCCTGTCAAATTAATCAGCGCCTGTCACTACTCCATACAAGTTTAGACGTGATTAAAAACTTGCCTACTAAAATTACGTCAATTTACGTCAAGCGCTGATTAATTTGACAGGACTAAACTAAAATTTATCTTCTGTCCTTTTCTTGACGAAATAGAAAGAAAAAGATGCACTGAACTTAAATTTGGTTTAGTTTGTTAACAAGGGAATCGGCACCATTAATCAACTAAATAGTTCCATAATCAAGGTTGTGTTTATGTACACACGGCTACACATCAAGCTATACATTTCCATTTTACGCTGACCTCGCATTGTACAAAAATCCTATACAATGCGAGATCAGCTTATACTGGAAATGTATAGCTTGATGTGTAGCCGTGTGTACTGTATGTAAATTCCGCTTTAAATTGTTCGAATCGGACCTATCGTTGATAAGTTACGCCGGGTATAAAAATGCTAAAAGTAAGAAAAATGCCGCGGTGTGAGCGAACAGCCTACAGTCTATTAGTTACCTACACATTTTATTGTTTGTGGTTCAAAGGCTCCTGCATACTGAGGCGATATCGCGGGCGCAACAGGTAGCAATAAGCCTGTCGCGCCCGCGATATCGCCCCAGTCTGTAAAAGCCTTAACGCATATGACTTAATCCTGGTAGTACGTTCCCGTGGGTTATTCCGACGGCCACGCGGGCGACGCCGCAGGCAAAAGCTATTATATTATAATTACGTGCCTGTTTTCCCCAAAGAGTAAGGAAAAGGTGATCGCACATTTCGCCAGTTATGTTTAAGTCCCATGTAATAGGGGGCGAGCTTATTGCCACGACCCGGGCACAAATTCTGACGCCGGGTTTTTATTTTTTTGGGTGGGAATGTATCAAATAACTTCTCCCGCTCTGGGCGGAGCGAAGGGTGTCTCCGACTCTTACTGACTAAAACCCACCCGTATTCCTTCCGGTGCCTGTGTTGCCAGGGGCTTCGGGAACCCTTTTGGACTTCCACGCGACCCCGGCAGGCATCGGCCCTAGTGGACCCCTACACTTGTGCTGACATCTCTTTGAGGCGCGCGTGGAATACAACGCACCGTCGACCCGGGCCTGGTCGTTGGTGACTCCGGGCTGTATAGGCTTTTATTTAGGTATTAAGTTCTGTTTACGATTTTAGTGATTATTTCTGCTGGAGTATAGTTTTAGATGTTTTGGTACGTGTGCTAGCTGACATATTATGGCATATAATTTAATTAAATGTTTTGTGCTGCGTAATGTAAATTATTTTGCATATTTTGTATAGAATCCAGTTTTCCTAACTAAACAGACAGCTGTGCTACTGTGGAGTTTGTTGCGCCAATTCTTCCCAACTAAAGCACTAGGAAGTGGCAAAGGGTGGGCGTTTTGGGGGATTGTTTTATGTAATTTTGACGTTCGAAAAGTGCTGATTCTCAGCCTAGTTTGAAGAAATGACTGTTGATTTTGATTATATTCGCTGTTATAATTATCCAAGTAGGTACACAGCTTTGTTGGCATTAAAACGTCTGTCCACCGTTTTGTGGCAACTATGACAATACAAACTAAGGGATACCTTACCCTTTACCTTGGAAAGTTACAGGTAAGGGTAGACGAGTCGTACAAATTACTTCGGTTTCACACAATAGTACATTTTGGTGCAAGTATTGCATACTTGCACCAAAATGTACTCTAGTTTCTCACTGCACTCCAGGCGGGTTACAGGCCGAGCGAAAGCGGGGGCGTAAAGGAGCCGACACGCGTGTTAAATTTTGAAAGTAAATGCGGTGCTAAAAGTTCCACTTTTCGAGCAAGTGTGTTGTTTGAGCTATATAATTAAAAACTTGAATGAAAACGACGCTCTTCTAGCCACTCCTTCGCGCCGCACCCAAAAAGTGGACGTACTCGGCTAATTCCGCAAAATTCTTTCAAACAATCTTATCTTTGGCAGACGTTTCCTAAATCAATCAAACAAACATTGGTTTTAAGGTTAATTAATTGATAAGGTTATTTTGGTAGAGGTAAAGCCTAGCGCAGCGTACCAAGTACCACTGCTCTCAAAACTGTGAAGGAAAACGTCGTGAGGAAGCCGGCATGTCCTAGAACCAAAAAAAAATTTGAAGGCATTTGACATCTACCAACCCGCACTGGGCCCGCGTTTAGTTTACGGCCCACTCCCTCTCGATGAGAGGAGGCCTGTGTCCCAGCAGTGGGAACATTATAGGCTGATTATGCAAAGCCTAGCGCGCACTGCCGTGCGTTTTTCTAACACATAATCTGTGAAGTATGGAATGTCTCAGAAGTGCGCGCATTGCGGTGAGAAATACGCATGCGGTTTATTCAGAGTAGGCCGCCCGGACCGTTTGGGTACTTTTATGTGCAACAATAAATATGTGCAGATAGTTAATCTTGTAAGGTATTTCATTACGACAACGTCGTCACTTTAGTTGAGTGAAGCTGGAATGGAAAAACATGCCTTTTTTCACAGCCAGTGTGCGGACTCGTGACTGCGTTATATTATCGTGCGGCAGTGGGCAGAACTAACGCACCGCAGTGCGTGCTCAGCCTTATGTCCCAATATTCAGTCTTAGGATTCGTTCACATTCTAGCGTTCGGTGTGTTCGGAAAGTGCACGCGGTACAGCAGTGTTAATGCGCCGCTCCACAGCAGCCCACGGCTGAGCATGTACTTAATTTCTAATTTAAGATAATTATATACAATTTATGCAATTTGACGACATACTAACTTATTTAAATATACCCGTTTTGAACTGTAATTCGTAATTATGTATTTTGACACATTTTTTTTAATTTTTTGTTACCTACTCGTTTACTTCTTTAATTAATGTCTGCATGCCTAATCTAATTGTAGGATCACATATTTTTTTTATACCTTATGTCATGTACCTACAATCTATGCAAATAAATAAACTTCACTTTGTATGTCAATGTATGCGAGATCATCCACCGACCCAAGTCCACGCTACGCACGAATGTGTAGCTGACAAACAAAAGAACAGCGCAGCTAACGTGACAAACGCTCCGTGCACGTCCTACATAGTATTGGGGAGTTCGTTGCGCCACTTATTTCCAGTTAAAACACTAGGGAGAGGTGAAAGGCTGCCGTTTTGGGGGACTTTCTTATGTAATTTTGAAGATCAAAAAGTGCTGATCCTCAGCCTTACTTTAATATTGGGCACGCCACAATTGCGGTGTAACTCCCCTCTTTGAGGACTAGCTAGAGAGGCGCCACGGCGTCCTCACCTTCCGCCTGATACGGTGGAGGTCTGCCCGGCTTGGGCAGAGCACCGCCGTGTCCTCGTGGAAGTGATCGGCGGCCGAGACCTCTTGTGTCCGGCCCTGGTCCAAGCCATCGTACGGAGCGAGAGGGCATGGAAGCCGTCACCTCCTTTTGCGAAGCAGTAATGCTCGGGAAGGAGGAGGCGGGACGGGTGAGGTCGAGGCAAAATTACGCCCCTAGCCACCGCAGGCGACACCCTGGGCGTCGGGAATCCCAGGCCGATTCCCGGCCAATGTAGGCGCGGGCTTGCGGACGGTCGAGCAGTGTAACGTTCGAGGAACACGCACGCTGGTCAGACACTGATGTGAACAAGCCCTAACGTCCTGAAATCGTGAAATCTTATCAACTTTTCTAATTTATTGAACAATAAAAAGGTGTTAATCATATCACACAACTGCTCGCAGTTGGATAACATTATGGATTTTATTGAGTTGCTTATCTTTTTTTATTATTACACGCTTAGTCATTAAAACAAAATATAACAAGTTTTTCGTAGATATTCTATATTGTGTCCAAATACAGCAGTGGTGGCCCAGTGGTAACGGCCGCGAGTTGTAGGTCGTATGTTCGAACCCGGACAGGCGCTTTACTTTGTGTAAATTATTTCATCACCACTGCTCTCAAAACGTTGAAGGAAAACATCGTGAAGAAACCGGCATGTCCTAGAACCAAAACATTCGAAGACATGTGCCATCTACCAACCCGCACTGGGCCCGCGTGGTGGATTATGGCCCACTCCCTCTTACAGAGAGGAGGCCTGTGTCCCAACAGTGGGAACATTATAAAAAAAAAAAAAAAAATGAAAAAGTGTTTATTCATAGAAATATTCATTACAGTGAACACATATTACCTCTGCCAAACTGCGAAGCAGTTTGTTGGCAGACGTAGCTCCTTTTTTGTTTTTTACATAATTTTATATTTTTTATTTTAATTTTTGACACTTTTTCACATAAAGGTAAACTACTATTCCTTCATTTCTTAAATTTAAAAAGACATACAATTTTCGTTTTAGATATTCTCTTCAGTGAGGCTTTGACAAAAAATATTAAAGAGGTACTTATGTATTTTATTTTTAAAGGCAGTTTTTGTGATACAACTGTTTATATCGACTGGAAGGTTATTAAAAATAGTTGGGACTAAAAAACTTCTACACCTTCGACCATAATAATTATTATTACAAGTGGGCACAACAAACCTTCTCATATTATTGTTCCTTTGAGATCTTGTGCGTATAATGTAGCTTTTAAATTCATTGCTACCATACTGTTCCAAAGCTACTGACAACACTACCCTCTCATGAACCGGCAGCATTTTACATTCCAAAAATAATTCTTCCTAATCACTACTTTTACAACGGCTATGCTGTGATGATGAGCTCACAGTATAGAATAGTTTGCACAGAGGAACTATTTAAACTGCTTTATGTACGATAGAACAATAGCAGATTGATTTTAATCGAGTGTATGATTGATGCCTCAGCTAGTGACATCGTCGCATCTCCCTGTTTCATAAAAGTCTCCAATGTACGAGATATGTATGCCAAGTATCATTTATAGCTGTGCAAAGATCTTTTGGCGCGTGGCCAAAATCGGAACTAACGGCGCCATTTTAGTTTTTCAATACATTCCAGAAAACAATTGCATAAATGTTTTCCAACAGCGCCCACTGTCAACGTCATTGGAGACCCAAAAAACACTTTTTCGTCCCATCTATTCGAAAAGAGGCGAAGGGTTCCTCGATAACTGCGAGCAAAATGGGTCATTCCGGCGCACTTAATAACAGTAAAATGAGTTTTGAATTTTATTCGTTTTTTCATTAATTTTTGTCAAAATATTACGGACAATTTTAATTTGATATTAATATAAATTTCTAATTTGGCTATGTAAATATAAATATTCGTCACTACTAAAAGCATCACTTATTTATTTGTCTCATAGAGGGGGATGGTAAGCAGAGTGTGCCACACGGTACCAAAATTATTTAACCTTAAGCGACGTACTTTGAATCACTCGCTACGCTCGGGATTCTACTCTAGAATCCTTCGCTTCGCTCTAGATTCAAACAATCGCTCTTGCCCTCTATATTATTGCTGTAGTAATAGTCTCCCTATATCAGCGACCGAGCCATCCGGCTTTGGGCAATAAGGCACCATCTTCACGGACGAGAGAATCGCAGCGATAGTTATGCTGTGCCTTCAAATAATCGCCGTGTGGAGATTGATTCATAGAATTTCTATTCAATTTTATGGCACGGCGAGACTCGCCGCGTCTCTCTCGTCCGTGGAGATAGCCCCTAAGGGATGAGAAAAGATTGTTTGAACTAATTTTGTATCAACTTGTCAACCTAAAACCTAACGCCCTGGAAGGACTTGACACGAGACTATGTGAATAATGAAGCATGGACAAGCGTTGATAGAGTGTCGGGTTTGGGTCGCTCCGTAAGAAATTCGGTTTTAATTTACTATTGTATTTTTTGTTATAATTTATAGGTTTTTTTTTTATTCCTTTATTGGGATTTATTTTGTGTCCGTAGCTGTGTCACAGCTGGCTCTATCAGAATACCAGTGCTGCGGTATTTGCTTTTTTTCTTTAATGTCGCAGCACCATGCTTTTTTTGGGTGGGAAATTATCAAATACGAGTAACTTCTCCCGCTCTGGGCGGAGCGGGACTGTCAGACTCTTATTGACTAAAACCCACCCGTGTTCCTTCCGTTGCCTTAGATAGCTTTTTGGCCTGGCACAGGTCTTTTTTATTTTCACTATTTCGTTAGTTTTAATGTCTTTTTTATTGTTATAAGATACGATTTTTGGTGAAATTAGTCCTGTTTGTGTACTAAGTCCATAGTACAACACGGCAAATTGACGTCTTTTGTTAATTTGATGAACGATTAATCGAACAAACATGTCAATTTTGTTCGTTTTAAATGCGTTCGTTTTTTCTTGTAGTGTCCCAAATAAAATATGTTTCTTTCTTTCTAATATTTGCTAGGTATGTTATGATTATGAATGATGTGGCAAATCTAATTTTGTAATATCTACAAAAGTAATAGTATTCATCAATGCGCCAGACCATGATGTTATCATAAGATTGTGCTGAACTATTCATTCAACGTGTTGTTTTAAGAAATGCTTCGCCTTATCATAATACCATGAACTACGACTGATATCAAACTAATACATTACAAGTGAGCCGGAACAAAGAGTTGAAGCTTTAAATAGCGCCCGCTTCATCAACCTTGTTGAAACTCCCCAATATGCTTCGATAATAGGGAATGTATTTATTTTTACTTAATTGATATAACACAATAATATAAAACCCAAATAAAATATTAAAAGTCAAATTCGACTACTGCTTGTTGCTCAAAATCATTAATCGGTCAAGGACAGCTAATGACACACAATTGATTTTCCATTGTTTGGCTCCGATTGGATACGCACAGGGTCTTCACACTACGTCAATTTTCAAACGTTCGTTACTGTCGCGGCCATTGTGTGACGTCGTTATTCAGGATACTGCTTTGTTTACATCTCTTTTAGCCCCAAATTATATAAATAAATTATGTTTGCGCTTTATTCAAGCAGAAATCGCACTTATTTAGGGAGATTTCAAGCAGTTTTCTTGGAATAGATGTTTATGTAAATGGCTTTATATGTCACTTCGGCATTGTCGAAGACGACGCGTTTCGAGTTAAAATAATAATGATTTTTATTTCTGTAAGTAGGTTTGTACAAAAACTTTTACACGTCAATCATATTTTAAAAACTAGATGAGGTCGGTGTTTCCTATCTGACTACTCTGAGAGGAAAGGCCGAAACAAACTCAGAGGTCACAGTCTCTTTTAAAGTCCACACATAGCAAGACTATGTGTGGACTTTAAAAGAGACTGTGACCTTCAGATTTGTTTACGTTCCGTTCTACCAAAAAAATTATGAATTGTAAAATAAGTAGTGCAATAAAGTTAAAAAAAAAAATGCAATTTGTTTGTTGACTCATATACCCAAATACAATGTTTTTTTTTGCCCATTCCCGATTAAATACAGTATGGTTCACAAAATAAATTGTTATTTATATCACTTTCAGGCGACACGGACCCACAGAGGCGAGCTTTAATTAAGGAGAAGACTAACAAGTACCTGTCGTACGCTGAGGAGATCTACAAGAATCATCTGTGTGATACTGAACAGAGTGTGAGTATTAATGTCGTCCCCACCACGCCACGAGTTCAGATATTCCATAGCACATCGATTTTTGTCCACTCCAATGTTAACTTGGGGTCGCCGTAATATATTTTACACTTCCATGAACCCGAACGAAAAGGTACTGAATGATTTAGCAACAACCGCGCCATTAAACAAACGAATTGACAGAACTGTCAATTCGTTTCTTTAATCAGTTCTCTCATATCAGCTGTCACTTAATCATTAACTCCCTTTTCGTCCATAATCATCCCTCACTAAAGTGGAATTAATAATTCACTGAAGTAATCTGACGTGTGCTAGCTGTCACGTTATTTACACTGAGTCCCACAATAGGGTCTTACACCCATTTTTGAAAAGCGTCTTAATTCAATTCTATAGTGCTAATATGCCCCAAAAAAAAATCACCAATTTTTGTTCAATCGATAAGTGCCAACAAATGCGCTGATCTTTTGTATGATAATTGACACGTTTTTGTTTACTAGCCGTATGACGTAATAACATGGCGGCTACTATTTCATGGTGTTTTTTAACAGATAAGAAAAACTGAAAACGTTGAATTGAATTTTAAAATTTATTTTGTTATTTTATGAACTAAAACTAACATTTTCCGACTCCTTTTTGCCTAAACTGTTTCAATAATACATTTATAGATTTTTTCTCGTATATAGTAAAATACCCTATTACAATAAATGTGACCAATTCATTACACAAAGTGACAGTTTGCACATGTCAGATTACTCCAGTGAATTAATAATTCGACTTTAGCGAAACGAATTGAAAATGGCAGCGCTTGTCGTCTTCTCACATATCAGCTGACATTAATCATTCATTCCCTTTTCGTTCATAATCATCCCTCATCAAAGTGGAATTATTAATTCATTGGAGCAATCTGACTTGTGGTAGCTGTCACTTTGTATAATAAAATGGTCATATTTATTGTATTCTTTTTTTTTTAGGATAACTCCTAGATAACTCCAGTGAATTAATTATTCAACTTTAGATAAATGAATTGAAAATGCCAGAGCGCTAATCATGCTCTCTCATATCAGTTGTCACTTAATTATTCATTCCCTTTTGGTTCATAATCATCAAAGTCAAAGTCAAAACATTTATTTCAAATAGGCACATAAAAGGCACTTAAAATCAATAGAAGTCATTCTAGTCGCCCCTTCCAAGAGGTAGTTTCGTATGGAGAAGAATGGACATGTAACTCCACAGTTACTTCTTCTTTTCTTCTTTCTTCATCTTTTAAAATGTTTTACAATATTTTTTATACATTAATTATAAAATTACCTGACGATGCACCTAGAATAAAATGACTATAGGTACCACAATAGATGAAAAAAAAATAGCAATGACAGATAAATTAATTATGTGATAGATACATAGTGCTCACATATTGACAAACATTGTAAAAAAAGACGATTTTCATAAAATTTTAACAAGTATTAGGTGAGATAAAGTAGCCCCTTCACACAATTCATTCACCTTCCCTGTAGTCTCTTCCGCTCCTTCGCGATTCATCAACATTTGTTTTAATCACTCATTTTAGGGTTCCGTAGTAAACAAGGAACCCTTATAGTTTCGCCATGTCCGTCTGTCTGTCTGTCCCCGCTATAGCTCAGAGACGCTTCGTACTAGACAGCTGTAATTTGGCATAAGTTTACATATTAATCACGCCGACAAAGTGCTAAAATAAAATCTTGAAAAAAATTGTAGGGTTTTATTTGTTTATCATTCCCACATAACGTGCAAGGGTTACCTCCCTTGCACATAAATATTTTTTCCCATGGTGTGGAGTATCGTTGGATAGGCCGCTCAAAAATATTGGGGGTCGAATCTGAACACCGTTTTTCAATTTAGGAATTCGTTTACGTAATATGAGGCATGCCTTTTAAGTTCTGTCGTTTCCATATTTCCCGGCAATTTTGAATTTGGAACTGTTCTATATTCGAATGTGTTTAAATTTTGAATCTCAAAACAGTTGAAGGTATTAGGATTAATGCTATTGTTTAGTCACAGCGTCGATTGGAATCTGTCAGGTTACGTACGAAAATGAATCTTTCTAAGGAAAATTTTCGTGCAATAATTTTCTACAACTTTAGAAGAGGACTGACACGGCTTCAGTGTTTTCAACAGCTAACATCTTTGTTCAGTGATGAAGCCCCATGTCTGCGGACTGTCGAACGCTGGTATTTAGAATTCCAGCGTGGACATACTACACGGAAAAAAAGGATGTCTTAAATTAAGTTAATATCCTCGGGACAAGCTCACGAACCGCGGTGCGGTGCGTGGTCAACTTGCAGTTCCTGCGGTTACGGCTCGTCGTCCGCGCGCTTACGTCTCTTCGTACCCGAGCTTACGTCTCTTCGTACCCGAGCTTACGTCTCTTCGTAGCCGAGCTTACGTCTCTTCGTACCCGAGCTTACGTCTCTTCGTACCCGAGCTTACGTCTCTTCGTACCCGAGCTTACGTCTCTTCGTACCCGAGCTTACGTCTCTTCGTCCACCCTTGCCCCCCTCAAACTGATCTGGTGCCAGCCAGGTCAACCCGCGGCCGGCGAGCCGTATGCGCGACGTATCGGAGCTGCTGATCCGCTTTGATCACGTGCTTACGTTAGGTTGACGCCTGTTTGACGGCGAGGCGAAAGGCGATACGGTGACGATCCCTTTCCGAGTTGATATGTGTGCTATGGACCTTTATTGTAATTAACTCAACATCTATTTCAGTTGTTACCAGACCACGATGAAAACCTCCGACCCCTTCACTGTCCCATACCGATCTCAATGCTGAAGCGTCCGTACGAAGAACTGTCGCTATACAGAGTACTGGATATTCTGGGCTCTAGTATCATGTTAGTGCTACATCGACGGGAACAGGCGTATTATGCTATGAAGGTAAGTTTGTTATAAACATTATACATTAATGATATAGCGTCCGTACGTAAGAAACAAAGAAAAATACGTTTATTTGTCACAGAAATATGTTTGTGCATACAGAAAGAGCTGCTTGTGGTGACTGGTCGTCTTGCTGACCATTGTTTTGTTTTTTTATTAGTAATTAACTGTTTGCTTATTTTACTTTGATAGTCCTAGTTCATCATTAGTGACTGTTACAGCCTTTTTTGGGTATTAAGGGGACTACAGGACCTAAAATTGTATAAGTTTTATAATGCCTTAAAGTATATGATCTACTGCAGTAAACAAAATCTGAAAAATATATGATATTCTTAAGGATATATGCTAGGTAGATAGTGTGTTGAAACATAATATAACTAATTTGATACGATAGAACCATTCCAACCAATCCATTTTTTTCTCTAACTGAACAGACAGCTGTGTTGCTGGGGAGTTTGTTGGCAACTTCTTCTCCCCAGCTAAAGCACTAGGAAGTGGTGAAGGGTGGGCGTTTTTGGGGCTGTCTTATGTAATTTTGACGTTTGACGAAAAGTGCTGATTCTCAGCCTAGTTTGAATAAATGACTTTTGATGTTGGTCTAAAGTAGGTAAAGAAAAAAATAAAACGAAATAGTTGCCGCTATACAGAGTGTGTCCCACTGTCTGTATAGCGGATACTCGGCACCTGTATCGTGTTAGTGCTGCATCGACGGGAGGATGCGTGTTATGCTGTGAAGATACCCGTAACATGTTTATACGTCAATTCATTGAATCATAAGGGCAGTTTCCGTAATTGAAAATGTTAAAATTTTGTCGCAACCTCATCTCAGCAACACTCAATGTCAAAAACTGGTCGAAAATGTTGGGAAATCCTAACTAATATTATAAATGCGAAAGTGAGTTTGTTTGTTACGTTTTCACGCTAATACGGCTGAATGGATGTGGATAAAATTTGGCACATGGGTAGGCCATGACCTGGTTCAAGACAGGCTACTTTTTATCCTGGAACGCAGACGAAGTCTCGAGCAATACCTCGTTAGATTTTTTTTTGACAGATTGAGACTGAGATTAGAATGCAAACGTTCTTAAAAATACGGGAAGAGCCCCCCCTCAGGTATGTTTCCACGTGCGTAGGTAAAAACTGCATATATCAGCAAAATAACAGTAATTTATTTTATTTTAATCCCAAAATAAAGCTTGTTCAGGGAATAGGAGTAAAAAACGACCATATAACCCAGTACAAAATAAAATCACTTTTTTCACGTGTTGTTTGCTGTAGATTATATTTGTTTAAACTTTCTGAACACTGTCTCAAAAAGTATGCAACAAATACTGATTGTAATCCCACAAATTCAGTATTGTCATAGGCTTACAAGAAATCGTTTAAGAGTTAAGCCATTTTTGCCAACAAATAGTGACAGATGCAACAAACTATATAATTACTAGCTGTTGCCCGCGACTTCGTCTGCGATCCAGGACAAATAGTAGCCTATGTCCTTACCCAGGTCATCGTTTATCCGTGTGCGAAATTTCATCCAAATCCGTTCAGCCGCTTTTGCGTGATCGAATAATGAAGCTGTTCATTATTCGATCACGCAAAAACGGCTGAATCGAATAATGAACAGCTCCTGTCGCTCAGCGACAAACTAGTGGAGCGAGCACTCAGTGGCGGTGTGAACAGTCAGCGATTAACTATTAATATATCCTACATGTCCATGCTGCTCGCCAACTCGTTTTCAGTTGCTAGCTCTACTCGTTACTCGTTGCTCGCCGGCGACGAACTAGTGGAGCGCGTACTCGCTCCACTAGTTTATCGCTGAGCGACAAGGGCTATCAAAGATAATACTCGCTCAGCGATACTTGCTCAGTGATGCTCGCTTGGCGATCAGAACTCACGCCGAGAGACCAACCAGCGGTCGAGCGAGTGGTGCGAGTAATCACCCGTCGCACTCGGACACTCACTGATAGTCCAGCGACAAAACTATCGGAACTACACACTCGCTGCTCGCCAACTCGTTTTCAGATGCTAGCTCTACTCGCTACTCGTTAATCGCCGGCGATAGGACTGCCTAAGAATGTTGATGATGATGAATATTATGTCAGTAGGTTACACATACACGCTGTCTCATAGATAAAGACAGCTTATCCGGTAGATTCCGCTTCTCGGCCGACTGCCTTATGTTGATAAAAAGATAAGACGGAATGTGCTCTTAAACAGTGGGTCAATGTCTTATGATGGGATTAAAAAGTATGAGGTTACAATGTGTAATTATTGTTGTCATTGTTATTTAACTTCCAGTAGAGTCTGACACACCCTCCCGCTCCGCCCAGAGCGGGAGAAGTTATTTGATAATTTCAGTGGCGTGCAGTGGTTCTCCACGGAGGGTAGGCCACGCATATTGACACCGAAAAAAAAAAAACTAATTTGTGCAACATCACAGCGTCGCTCTACATATGATGACCCTCAAAGTAGTCATTATTGATTAGTAGTCTTTAATTGAAAAAAAAAAAAACATTGAAAATAATCCTGTAAAATCAAAAATACAAAACTCACCACATTATTCAAGGTTCATACTATTTTGCCGAGGAATGAAAATTATGCAAATCAATATATCCCTCACTTCACTTAAGTACTGGAAGTATTAAACAAAATGCACGGACACAAACTAATTTATTTGTGTGTTCCCCCACACAGCCAGTTGTATGTTGCATAATTTTGAGGATCGAAATGACGAGTACGAGATGAATTATCATATTTTTGTATTAATTATCGTAATTCGGGCATACATCTACCCTTAGACACAACTTGAACCTTATCATTAAACGACAGTTGCGAAAACTTACTGCTTTAAACTTCTAACAAACACACATTATCGGCGCAAACTTCACAACAGAACACCATTCTTAGGTAAATAAACAAATAATAACACGACAAATAATATTTACACTACTTTACGTTTCAAAACGAATTACTTAAAACTAATAAGATATAAAAAAGCAAAACATTCAAAATCGGATATAAATATAAATTGCGTGTCACATGAAACAAGAAGCCTTGTCGATAAAAAAACACTACCAATTAAAATTGTATCTCTGTCATACCGTGTTCTTCCACAAAAGGGACTACCATATTTTGCCGGATTATACAGTCCAGGGTTGCCAAAACTTATTTTCCTAACTCCAAACAACCAAGCGAAATTTCCCAAATATGAGAAGAAAAATAAAAAATTACGAAGTTTTTGATTATTTTTATAGGGCTTTTGCTATTCCTTACAATTTATAATTTTTTTGGAAGGTATATATTCGACAATACCACCCTGGTTTTTTAATTGTCTCTAGTAGTCATTAAGGAAACTCCCCCGCAATTCGGGGAATTGTCCAAAAATTGGGAACCCTGGTATTCAATACTTTTCATTCATTAAATCTTGACTTTACACACAGCCAATGGGTGGCGAGCTGTTGCCGCAGGAGTTACGCCCATAATTTAAACCATGGCACTATTGTGTGCCGTTCATACACACGAAAATATACACCAGTGTGCGTAAATTTATAAATGGGATTTAGGCCAGCCGAGTGCCTGCCTAATATTCCTAATAAATAGTGTGTGCTCCGTCGAACTGTGAGTTACGTCACATGGTGGTTGCGACAAGTTGCTATAAGTGTTATAACAGGAGTGTTACTTCATTTTAATATTTTGTATTATTGTATTACATAGTTAAAATAAATGCATTTGGCGTTGCTGTTTGTTGTTGTAGGCTATGCCGAATTGCCTCTATGGACGACAACCAATGGATAATTTCCCACACAAAAAAAAAAAGAAAAAAAAGGGGTCTATGCCATCAATTTTTTACAGAAAATAAAGTGATGGCCAAATGCTTCGCTATCATTACCAAAATAATCCTTCTTATTCTAAAGTCAAATTATTAATACACTGGAGTAAGCTGACATGTGCCATCTGTCACTTTGTGTAATAAAATGGTCATATTTATTGTAATGGTGATTGTTTAGTTTAATCGATTTATGTAAGTGTAAAAGTCTAGAATACAATAAATACATTAAATATGACCATTTTATTACACAAAGTGACAGCTAGCACATGTCAGATTACTCCAGTGAATTAATAATTCGACTTTGAATCATATCTTTTCATCCACAGGTCATCCAGAAAGTCCCAAACAACTTGACAGAATTCGACGAATTCTTCCTCCAACGAACAAACGAAACACGGCAACCAGTGTTGCCAACCGTTATACCATATATGGTCCCTCTTCAAGCATACATAGAGACCAACAACTTAATATTTCTAATACTATCATACGCACCGGGGAAGAAACTATTCGAGTACATCAAGAACTATACAAAATCATTACCAACAACGCCTGCAAGGGAAGTGAACTTAGAAAATGTGTTCACAGAACCGAAGAACAAAAATGTTGAACAGAATGATAATGTTGGTAATACCAGTAGTACCAACATGTTGGAGAATGTTGAGCCATCCAACAATAATGAGAATCTATCAGTGAATGAATTAGTGTTGAACTCTCAGAGGCTGTTGTTGACAGTTGATAAGGTGCTGTGCGAGGTACCCGAGGCAGTGACTGATAAGCAGACTGATAAGGTTGACAACGCTTGTGATACTCCTACTTTTAAAAGGGTGAGTTGTTTTTGTAGTATTTGTAATTTGAAAACACTTCAAGTGAAGATTTCATTGAAAGTTAAGCTAGATATAGATTGCACACCTGTTGCAACACGTTCCGCACTCGTGGCGATTTCGTTAAACAATGGCCTCGCTGGAACAACGCTCGCAAATCTCCAGTGTGATAAGGCCCTAAGTGTGTAGTAGGCAGTGAAGGCCCAGTGGTAACAGCCCCGCCTTACAAGTTGTAGGTCGTGGGTCTAATTTGAGGGATTACATACATGCCTACATTATTATATTCGGTTTTAATTCCAATTAATTCGCCTATTTATGACATTTCAGCCAGCACTCCGCGGTCGTGACGTATTGCCTCCGTCGGCTCTGTGCAAGTGGGGCGCGGAGATACTGACCGCTATTGAAAGCTTACACAACAGCGGAGTTATTTGCAGGTAAGACTGAGTTCTATGATACTGACCCAATAGTCGGGGTGTCGCTACGCCCCCTGAAAGTTCCTGAAGCAGAACCTTCTGATCAAGGTTCTGCTGAATGTCGGGCTTCTAAAAACTAGTAAAAGAATCAATTAGGTTGAGGTTTTGGTATGAATGTTTTACCATGGAAAGGATAAACCCCTGTTTACCCTTTCTATGGTAAAAATTCAAACTAAAAAAAAATATCTGCGGAGTTTTGCTAACTAATTTATTTTGACCCTTCAAATT
The DNA here is from genome assembly GCA_905333075.3 of Atethmia centrago. NCBI lineage: Eukaryota > Metazoa > Arthropoda > Insecta > Lepidoptera > Noctuidae > Atethmia > Atethmia centrago. The sequence continues at coordinate 23,176,649 of HG995388.1, forward strand.
AAATTAGTTAGCCAAACTCTGCTGATAATTTTTGGTGATCAACAACGGCTGCACGCTGGTAGTAGTTAATTGAATTTACTCGTATGTGTTGAGAAAATCAGGTATTTTTGTAAAAACTGATTTTCCAAATAACTACATTACCTACGGTTACAGGCCCCAAAAAAAATATTTATGTGAAAACTTAGCTCCGTTGAGCGATTTTTGGTAGGGGCAAAACTTATAGGTTCGCGTCACCGACATGCTAATATGACGCTTTGCGCCAGACTGGCGTCACGCAGCGGCCGTGGTCGCGAAAAAATAATCAACTGTTCCCTAAATTTATGTTCGCTTAACTCGTCAAAATGTAGGGAACAGCAGATTATTTTTTTCGCGATTTCAGTTTTAGTCCCATAGTAAAAGTTGTTCAAATGTTGAGTACAATGACCCCTTAAGAGGATGCCCATAAATTCAATTTCACCCTGTATAAGACTCTCTACATTTTTACCATTGAAAATAATTATTGAAGTAAACGTTTTATATTATTATAATCTCTTCCTTTTCAGAGACCTTAACCCCTCAAATATTCTCCTAGGCGACCGGGGACAGATCATCCTAACATACTTCATCCACTACCCAGGCACGGACATGAGACTATCCAAACTTCGGAAATCACACACAAATACAATCAACATGTATATAGCGCCCGAAGTATACGTCAATACGTTGGACGAGAGCATGGAGCTGGACCGAGTGGGTGACTATTGGAGCTTCGGAGCGGTGCTGTATGAGCTCATGTGTGGAGTGGTGAGCTATTAAATTATGGCGCTGACAAGACCCAATTGACCAAAATTGGTTTCTCTTAAGAAAAAAAATTGCCAAATCTGTATAGTTTGTGGTAGCGGAAAAGATATATGTTAATTTTGAACATATTTCCCAGAACTTGGTTGTTACCAAAACACGTTTTGAAAAATAATCTCTATACAAACTAACGTTAAACTAACCTCTTACCTTGAGTTCTAATCCAAAATATCTGTATTAAATATCAGCATACGTTACGTACTTAATTAATAACAAGAACGTCCTATTTGAATGCAGAACTTGGTTGTTTTTTTATTTTCGAATATTTTGAATAAATATATAATTGCTTCATATTTTGCAATAAATTTTATAGTTTAAAGAAAGAAGTTTATAGTTTAAAGAAGTTTAGTAAAGAAAGAGAAGCGCAATGACACAACGCATAAGCGTTGTGTCATCGCGCTTCTCTTTCTTTTCTATGCAATCTGACAGTGTCCGCGATTTAGGTGTTTTCAGCGTCTTAAATTAAATATTTGTTTATTTATGGCAAATAGGCCCACTTGTTAGTAACATTTCTCTTAAAAACTAGGTATTGTTAGTAAACAAACACAGAAATAAAAAGGTTAGCTGTGGGGTCTTCTCCCAGCACCTCCACAGCGTGTAACAACCAAGTCGTACTTTTCTATTAACATACTTAGGATGCTGTTAGAACAAGACCGCTCTCTCTATTATTATTATTTATTTATTTATCATAAACAAAGTTTATAAAAACCTTTAAATAAGGACTATGCCCCGCAAAACCGTTTTTACGGTTTGTCTGCGGGTACAGAACAAACAGTTTTACTAAAAAAGGTTTATTAGTGCGGACACCTTATTTACACTTCTTGCACTTCCAAAGAAACCAATAATATTATCTAATCTTATATGTATCAAATGACTTATATCTTACAAAACACTTAAGCACTTATTTGCTCTCCCTCAACAGTCTGCAAAACACTCTCCTAAGAACAAAGAACTGCTTAAGTAATTTGGTAAATTTACCTTTTATTTCCTGGCTTCATAAATCAGTAGGCAATTGGTTGAGAAGGTACGGTATTCTTGACAAGATGGAACTTGTTTTTATGCGCATTATGGCGTAAAAATCTTCGGTATGCGCAAACGCGAACATACCCTTTCCCTTTCTGCCTGCATACCCTTTCCGTTTCTTTCTTTTGGTCTTTTTTCTCAGAGTAGTCAGATAGGAAACGCCGAGCTCATCTAGTTTTTTTTTTTCTAAATATGATTGACGTGTAAAAGTGTTTGTACAAACCTACTTACAGAAAATAAAATCATTTCATTTCATTACCGGACGCACTACAATAGCGCGGCAGTCCCAACAGCATCCTGAAGCAGTTATTATATTGAATAAGCTTTTTGTTATTATATTACATAACATAAAACACATACATAAACTCACGCCTTCTTCCCATGCGGGTAGGCAGAAACTATAGAACGCCACCTGCTACGCTCCTTACACACTCCTTTTGTTAGAAAGTGTTTGTACAAACCTACTTACATAAGTAAACATTTTTATCATTTTAAATTATGGTTGACGTGTAAAAGTGTTTGTACAAACCTACTTACAGAAATAAAAATCTTTATCATTTTAAAATATGGTTGGCGTGTAAAAGTGTTAGTACAAATCTACTTACAGAAATAAAATCATTTATCATTTGTCACCCCATGTGAGAATGGGCTAAATTGACCGATATCAAACATTTCTTTTTTTTTTTCAGCCACTGTCCCACTACCACCGCAGTGTGTTCACGTCGCACACGCTGCTACAGCTGCCGGACGGACTGCCGGTAGAGATGCAGTCTCTTCTCACGCAGGTAAAAATAAAAAAAAAGAAAAAGCAGGTAGAAATACTCTTTGCATATTTTTTTTTTATAAATGTATCTTTATTTCTCCAAACTAACATAATGTAAATGCATTGATTAAAAATAATAGAAGAAAACAAGTCGATCGATCAGGTTAAGCTACGCTTGTCGCGGTTGGTCCGTGGATGGGTGACCATCTTTACATACCAAGACCCCTCCGTGCCTCTGAAAGCACATTAAGCCGTTGGTCCCGGCTGTCATTTGTAGATCTTTGACAGTCGTTACGGGTCGTCAGAAACCCGAAAGTCTGACAGCCAGTCTTACCAAGGGGTATCGTGTAACCCAGTAACTGGATTGTGGAGGTCCGATAGGCAGTCGCTCCATGTAAAATACTGGTGTTCAGCTGCATCCAGTTAGACTGCCGACTAAGCCGACACCAACTTAGTTGGGAAAAGGCTAGGTAGATGATGATGATGATCTTTATTTCTCCAAAAATGTATTTACATTATTTAGTTCTAAATAATGTAAATGCATTGATTAAAAATAATAGAAAAAATTAAGATTAATAGAAAAAAAAATCTTATGCACAATGAATATGTTTTTTTTTTAACAACTAATTCTTTATTTCTCCGAAAATGCATTTACGTTATTTAGATCTAAAAAATGGCTTAAGCTTAGTCTTCAAGAGTGAAAAACCCAGACTTCTAAACCAGGTTTATGTACCTGTATCTTGGAAGCCAGTGTTTCTTCAAAGTGATGATTATATAGAAAATAGGACGCACATTATACACAAAAATACATTAGGGCTATTTAAAAAGCAAAAAAAAAAACTAAAAGAAAAAACAATTACATTAATGAAAGTGGTGTGAATGTCTCTAGTGCGAGATTCGTGTGAGTGCGTGATTGAGGGTGTGTGTATGTTTGTAAAAGAGTGTGTGTGACTGTGAGTGTAAATATGAGTGAGTACGTCAATTATAAAACGAACACTGTCAATATACTGTCTGATAAGGCACTAATTTAGGGGTATTTTTATTATCAGTGGTGACGGTAAAAGTTCCCAGATCAAAAAGGAGTGTGTAAGGATCGTAGCAGGTGGCGTTCTGTAGTTTCTGTATACCTCCATGGAAAGAAGGCGTGAGTTTATATATACAAGGTGTCGTTTTGCATCCTCGTCAAATTCAAGGACCTCCTTGAAATTAAGAAACCAAACCTACGAGTTACCTAACTATGCTAATGATTCTCGACACGAATCAATAATAAAATAAGTAGGTCTTTTTTTTCTAATTTCCGGAAATCGGCATGTGTGGGACGCATGTTAAAACGCGGCCCGTGTGATACCGCACTATAACTGCCCTGTTACACACACACTACCGCATACGCAACCCGTTGCGTGTGATTCTGTTCTGTGAAAGTGGCGTATTCTAAAATACTGTCAAACTTAAATCTTAACTAAAAAGACAAGTATGTATTCATTATTGAGCAGGTATCGTAATTTTATTTGATTACATATGTCTTTCATAGCAGCCTCCTGAAATTTGACGAGGATGCAAAACTACACCTTGTATATAAGGGTATTTGTTCAGTAGTTAGCTGAGGTGATACCGTCAATCAAACACAATTGAGTTTCTCTGTAATACAACATTTGTTTGTTATTTACATGTTTATTTAACACTAATTACGAAATATAACATTCAATGAACTGTAAAAACCTTACCTGTAATAAAAGAAACGATATTTAATGCTATTAATTACAATAACAATTTCTCCTAACAAACAAGTACGAAATGTATTATTACCCACAAACTGCACGTCTAGAATGTATGTATGTATGTATGAATGTCATATCATTATTTGCGTTCCATAATCTTAACAGGATCTTACAATGGCTTAAAGTTAAGGAACAATTCGGATCCTGCAGGGCACAGCAAAAGTAAAAAATATATTCTATAAAATAAAAATAAAATAGGAAACAATTATCAAATTTTTGATATTAGGAGTTATTAACATTAATTAAACAAATTGACTGCACCGTTTTTTTTTTTGCCTGTGCTTAAATTAAAAAGTTAATTTGCATAGACGATACATGTATTCTCTATGCAAATACACGTAAAACATGTTCTACGTGTTTTTCGTAAACAACAGCAAGCTTCGGTAATAAAGTGAGTGTTGGCTTCTTGCCCTCAGTTCAATTATTTGTATGATATTGGTCTAATATTTCAGCCTAGCATTCGCCAACGTCCATACTACGTTGAATACACCGGTTCTCGTCCGATCACCGAAGTTAAGCAACATCGGGCGCGGTCAGTACTTGGATGGGTGACCGCCTGGGAACACCGCGTGACGTTGGCTTTTGCATATTTTTCTTTTGTGAATATTTATTTACCAAAAAAAGAGACAAACTTTTATCTTAACTATTATTCTTAAGAAGTAAAGTAATCTGCTAGCTGATTGTTTACATAATCAGCCTATAATGTTCCCACTGTTGGGACACAGGCCTCATCTCTGTGAGAGGGAGTGGGCCGTAATCCACCACGCGGGCCCAGTGCGAGTTGGTAAATGATTTGTTTATATATTTGTAAAAGGTAACCTCTGACTATAAAAAATATTTCATGAAAAGCGTCGAAAAAGCAGTTAATCCGCGCGAAAAGATTCCCCATTCAAGATTCGGTAAAGCTAGACCTGAGCCCACCTTGCAGCGACGGTGTTAAAAGATGGCCCTCCCATAGATAAATAACCACTATTCCATTGCTCACTCTAGGATGCTTACTAATCCTTCCTATCCTAAGGGCACGTCTTCCTGACCATTACCGCGCCCCCCGGTCTACTCTTTGATAAGCAATGGTCTCTGTAGTCCCATGAAACATGAGGCTCCAGGGACTAGTGTGTATCCTTGTGTTCATTCGAGCAATCGAGTCTGGTTTAACCACGCCATTTACAACCTAGGTCCAAGAGATTCCCTTCGAGAAAAATTCAAAGAAATAGATATTCTGACTGTAGCCTCTCAATATATATTTGATAATCTTATGTATGTAGGTACATACAAATATTTCAAATTTTAAGAAAATGTCCGATATCCACAGTTTAAATACCAGGAATAAACATAATCTTGCTGTACTTCACACTCGCCTCCACAGAGTAGGCAACTCGTTCATGGGTCAATGTATACGCTTTTACAACAAACTTCCTATTGCTATTCGAAATTTACCCATTAAACGATTTAAAAGCTGTATTAAAACCAAACTTTGTAAAAAGGGTACTATAAAATTTCAGATTATTTAGAAGACAAAAAAGCTTGGGATTGAGCTGCTCGCTCTGATAAGCTTTGTGCTAAAACCATAAAACTTGACATTTAAATTATGCAAAATCATCGTTATATACAACCATATATACATATTGACATTGATGAATATTATAAGCAAAATTAAGTGAATATTTATGTACATTGAAAAGTATTATATTACTTTAATTATTGTGAATGTGAGCACTATGTGGGTCATTTTTATTTATTTCTTGTTGTTTTTTTTTCTCTTACTTTTAATGATGGTCTGGCATTTTGAGTACTTTATGCGGCCAACCCAAATGTCTTTCCTTGGTATTGTTCGTCGAGTCGTTGAGCTCCTTAAGTTTTGAGTTGAGCTACACGATTACTGACAAATGCTTGCATTGACTGGACAGGTCCACTCAAATTTGTGTGGTTCTTTCCTCAAAGGACCATTTCAGCCATGGATCTACATGGTCCTTACATGATCTGACCAAGATTATGTCTGGACTTTAAAAGAGACTTTGACCCTTGAGTTTGTTTCGCCATTTCTTCTCAGGGGTAGTCAGATAGGAAATGTCGACTCCATCTAGCTTATTTTTTAATATGACGTGTAAAAGTGATTCTCATATCCTATTTACAGAATAAACAATTTCATTTCATTTCACGCTGGGGTCGGTGCATTTCATTCATTCTTTCATTCATTGAGAGATTGATTTACCAAGTGCCTTATATATTTTATGTTAAAACGCGGACGAAGTCGCGGGAAAAAGCTATTATCGAATAATTACCAAGCATATTGATAAAATAAATCGTATCAGTGCAAAATATCGATCTCAAAGACCAAACGAAATCAGACAATAGTGTTATTATTAAATTAATTGTAATCAGCACTTATTACGTGTAAAAGTGCACCTGCTTGTAATCAGTTATTCATAATAAATAATATTTTTTTATTTTTAAACAAAGGAGAGTTTTTTTATAAATCATTGTGCGGTAACTGTATCAATAGGATATTCAAAGACAATTCATTTATTTCAGATAAGCACATTTGAACGTCAAAATTGACATGATTTTTATTTTATTGATTCTATCGAATTATTATTTCATTGGAGTAAGCTGACATGTGCCAGCTGTCACTTTGTGTAATAAAATGGTCATATTTATTGTAATGGTGATCGTTTAGTTTAATCGGTTTATCATCATCATTCTCCTGTCCTTATCCCAATTTATTTGTGGTCGGTGCAACATGTTGCTTTCTTCCATACTTCCCTATTAGTTGTCATCTCGGTAGTCACCCCCTTTCTAGCCATATCATCTTTCACACAGTCCATCCATCGTTTCTTTGGCCTTCCTCTACTCTTATAGCCATCGACATTCATACTCAAGACTTTCCTCACGACATTTTCCTCATTCCTCCGCATCACATGCCCATACCATGACAACCGATTTCCGCACAAGTTTTCAGTCACCGGTGTCACTTTCAGACTTCCTCTTATGTACTCATTTCTTATTCTATCCATTCGTGTCACACCACACATACCTATTAGCATTCTCATCTCAGCTGCATGCAATTTTATTGCCTTTCATTCATCCCTTTTGTGGCCCAACATTCTGATCCATACAAGACAGCAGGTCTTACCATTGTTTTATATATCTTTCCCATAAGTCGCAGATTGTTCCCGTGACCTGCTGCCATTTCATCCATCCAGTGTTAATTCTATGCTTAATCGGTTTATATAAGTGTGAAACAAATCTATAATAATAAGTGTATAAGTCTAGAATATTATATTTCTACTTTTACCCTTCCAAAAGGTAGTATCGTATGGAGAAGAATGGACAAGAAACTCCATAGTTAAACCTTTAAACTGTTTTACAATATTTTGTATACATTACTTACTTATATGTGAAGACGATATACATACCTAGAATAAAATTTACTAAACTACAATAGGTGGAAAGTATTAAAAAATTGACCTGCTGTCTTGTATGTGTGTTGTCTTATAATGGGCCACAAAAGGGATGAATGAAAGGCAATTGCATGCAGCTGAGATGAGAATGCTAAGAGCGATGTGTGGTGTGACACGAATGGGTAGAATAAGAAATGAGTACATAAGAGGAAGTCTGAAAGTGGCACCGGTGACTGAAAAGTTGTGCGGAAATCGGTTGTCATGGTATGGGCATGTGACGCGGAGGAATGAGGAAAATATCGTGACGAAACTCTTGAGTATTAGTGTCGATGGCTATAAGAGTAGGGGAAGACCAAAGAAACGATGGATGGACTGTGTGAAAGATGATATGGCTAGAAAGGGGGTGATTACCTAGATAAAAATTAATAGAGAAGTATGGAAGAAAGGGACATTTTGCGCCGACCGCAAATAAATTGGGATAAGGGAAAGAGAGTGATGATGACAGATAAATTAGTTGATGGATACATGGTGGTCACATTTTGCACGCCTCACAACGCTTCAGCGTGTGAGAGTGGAAGGTTCAGAGAAGTTTCAAAACTAGACATTTGTTATTATATGATTAATATATTTTTAGATAGATAGGCTTGATATATATATCAAATAATGCAATTAAAAAATTAGCTGTAGTGCTTCCCGTCTGTTTGACGTCACGATTCACGTCGTCACACGACACGTCAAGAAAACTTATAGAAGATTTAGATGAATCCATTGTGGGTTAATCTAAATCTTCTTTCTATAATTTTTCTTTCATTTTTCGGATGAGTCCTATTGATTTTTTATAACCGTTCAAAAGATGTCAAAAATCGATGAATTTTCTTACATTTTTTTTTTCCGAAAGTTTATCGTCAACACGTTTCTGTCTGTGGGGGCGTGCACTTTTGGATTGTCCAAATTTCCAAATATTGCTAACGTAGACGATTTTTCCAAAAGCTCTAATCACCCGGTGCGGTATTTCGACAAATAACACATCGGCCCATTAGCTCAGTTGGTTAGAGCGTCGTGCTAATAACGCGAAGGTCGCGGGTTCGATCCCCTCATGGGCCACATATCTCTTTTTGTGTTTTTATGATTGTGTGAAAACATCAAACGTTTTTGTAAAATTATGTTTGATATTTTGCCTCAGTTTAGACAAGATTTTGCCATTTTAGTTGCCGTTGAAACGTGGTTTGTCTAAATACTATTGTTTGTATGGAATAGGAGATGTGTAAATCGTCTTCATCTTTTGCATGAATATTATTCTATGAAGGAAGTAAAGAGATTTTTACACGATTCATGAGTAATGAAAATGGATTAATGCCTATTGCTGCCTATACGGTTAACATAAACTTTATTATTCTCTTTTTTTGTTCATTTGAGACTACATCTAAAATTATTTTTTTGGCATTTTAATAAGTGTAATGAAAATGGGAGAAGAAGCTGACTCCTGACATACAGGTTTTTTTTACCTAGTTTGGAATTCAGAGGCTTCATATGATTCTGTAACTAATACATAAACTCACGCCTTCTTCCCATGGGGGTAGGCAGAAATTATAGAACGCCACCTGCTACGCTCCTTACATACTCCTTTTGCTTCGTTAACGTTCATACATCTGCAGGCTTAGCATGACATTCTCTATTTCCTCGAAGAATAGACACGAATCTTTCTATACAAAGTGACAATTCGTTTCCCCTTTTTTGACATCCCACCGTAGAAATCCTTCTACATAAAAAAGGACGTAGACAAAGATCGTTAGAAACGAAAGACAAGGTGACAGATTGTAGAAGGATTTGCGGATGCGGTGTGTGTAAATCGTCGGAATATTTTAGGAAAATTTTATTTTAGGCCTAAAATATTCACACACCCTAATAATTATATAGTGCTGCATTTACTTTCCAGTAATTTGGTCCTGACCCAAATAATTAAGATGTACCACAACTGATCTCAACAAAATATTTTTTATATTTACTTAATTAATGTTAATAGTGTATTTAAAATTTTAAAATGATTGATTGTTCATTTCTTTCCTAATTTTATTTTTATTTTAAAATTTATTTTAATTTTATTTTTTTTCTGTACCCGACAGGGTCCGTAATTGTACCTTAGCTCTAAGCCTACCAGCTGCTAACACCTTTAAAACATTATGGAATGCGATTAAAGATATGAATATGAACATACATTAACATTTTATTTTTCATAATTTTAACATTTTTTTTTTTTTTCAATTTCCAGCTCCTGACCTACGAGCCCTCAGAACGTTTAGGCGCTGGCAAAGACGGGATCGAAGAGATAAAGCGCCATCCATACTTCAAACACATAGACTGGCAGTACATATACGACAGCTGGACTGTGCCCGACTAGCTGTGACGTCACAGGGTGGCTGTAGACTTTGTAGTGAGAGTGTTGTGAGTTTTATGTGGCTTCTGGACGTAGTGGTCCTCAAACTACAATCAGACAGGTCCTTAGGTACAGTGCTTGTATTTTCTTAATGGTGCCGATTCCCTTATCCACAAACTAAACTAAATTTAAGTTCAGTGCATCTTTTTCTTTCTATTTCATTAAGAAAAGGACAGAAGATACATTTTAGTTTAGTCCTGTCAAATTAATCTGCGCCTGTCACGACTCCATACAAGTTTAGACGTGATTAAAAACTTGCCTACTAAAATTACGTCAATTTACGTCAAGCGCTGATTTTGACAGGACTAAACTAAAATTTATCTTCTGTCCTTTTCTTAATGAAATAGAAAGAAAAGATATACTGAAATTAAATTTAATTTCGTTTGTGAACAAGGGAATCGGCACCATTGTCTCTCGGCGACTTCGTGTTTCGTCAGTCGTTGGAATTCTAACAGTTGCCTTTTGCACTTGATGCAGGCCGGACGCTTTCAATCGACTTAGAAGTATACAGAGCTTGGATTATGGATATGGGGCAATAAGGACAGGTACCTTAACCATTATCGCTACAAGAAAACGGTCTTAGGAGACTGTCCGTAACTTTTTGAGATATTTTGATCTGAATTTACAAATAAAATTATAATGCGTCGTTTGAGGTTTAATTTTTTTGTTTATTTTGGGCCAGTATATCCATCGTAAAAAAGACTACTTTTTTACGATGGATAGACTGGACCAAAATAAACAAACGAAATGAGACTCTCTAACTATAGAGAGTCTCATTTCCTACGAAATGTATGGGAAAAGTTTTTAGTAGTAGTACTCAAACCTCAGTTGGTCCAATAATAAAAATCTTATAAGAAACGGGATCGATTGGCATCAAGAAAAGTTTTTGTGAAAACTGCACATTATCTTGCTGGCTGCACATTTTTTTCATAAATGCAGATCAAAATGTCTCAAAAAGTTACGGACAGTCTCCTAAGACCGTTTTCTGTAGCTAGAACGATTAAGGTTGACCCCTTGCTGCCCTGTCTCAAAAATCCACCCTGTATACTTCCAAGTCAATTGAGTGTTTTACTTATCTAATAATTGATGATATTGATATTATATTATTACGATTTGATATTTATTCATCTTAATCAATGTTAAAGATCGTAAATATTTCGAATTCTATCTTTCAAAGGGGATGGAATGTGGTGGTTAAATTTTTAGAGGATTCTATGAAGAGTCGCGGGCAAAGTGCTAGTAGTCTATAATAATAATAATAAAAAAATAGTATATTCAAACGGTGAAGAAAACATCGTGAGGAAACACCACAGGACATCTACCGACCCGCACAGGGTCCGCGTGGTTGATTATGTTATGGCCCACTCCCTCTCACAAAGATGGGGCTTGGGTCCCAGCGAAACAGCAGAAACGTACAAAACCTACATCTTTTGTACTTTTCTGCTGTTTGCTGTTACCGTGTCAGTATAAGAGCTACATATATTAATAGTTGATCGCACACTGCCGGCGAGAACTCTCTCTCCTATAGTTTGTCGCGGCAACAAGAGCTACAGAAAAACGACAACTTGTTGCTAGGTCGCTTTTACTAATCGTCGGCGGTGGGAAAGGTGCCTTAGACACCAAAGATATTCAAACATGGCCTTTGCCCAGCTGTGGGCAATGTGGCCAATAAGGCTATGAGAAAAAATATATAGGCAGTCATGGGGACTGCCGACAGCAGTGAAAACTTATCGCTCAACGCGCCTAAAGAAGTTTTCAATAAAATAATGAGTATCTAAAACACAGTTTAAACAATACACTGTATACACAAATTAAACTTTTCACGTGGTCAATTTAACTTCACTTACTGCTACTACAGCATGTTGGCGCGGGCATGTCGGTGACGCGAACCCATAAGTTTTCTCCCGCCAAAAATCGCTCAATGCGCCTAAATAAGTTTCCATTAAAAAAAAAACATGCTACACTGAATTAGGTATTGTGTTTAAAATGTAGAATTAATTGCTGACATTTTTCCAATATGTTCAAAAGCCACGATAATTATCTCGGTGTCACATTAGAATATATTATGTATTAGATCTGTATAGTACAACCAATATTCCTATATTTATCTGATAACGAAAAATGTGACATATACTATAGTTCAGCCTAAAATTAATTGTTCAATAAAGTCCATAAGTTTATTTTAGATTTTTTTGTAAATTTTACATTACTTTATTGTCAGTTTTTAAATGTAATTTATTCTTTATTACCCGTTATTTTTTATTTTTTTTTGTTATTTTAAATTCTATAAAAAATTAATACATATAATTAATAATTACTTATTAGATAAATCAAAATAATTCCAGAAAATAATCCGGGGCGAAATGAAGGAAATTTACAAAATAACATCACGCTTGTATCCCCCGAAGGGATATGCAAAGTTGCATAGTACTTCCACATTTCGCCAGTTGTTATAAATATCATGTAATAGGGATTCCATTGAAAAATGTGTGAAAATATCTCTGCGGAGCTTATAAACTTAGTGTGATATCATAGACCGTAAGTCATATAAATGTAGGACTAAATATATTTGTAGACACATAGTCTTCACGTTATGTAGTGGAATAATCACATTGTATTGTATTTTTTTATCACTTGTAACTTCACCTGTGTCCTGACCGAAAGCGATTATCGCGCGGATACGCGGCTACGCGATCGTTTATTTAAAAATCAAAATCAAGAGTCATTTATTCAAACTAGGCTGAGAATCAGCTCTTTTCGAACGACAAAGTTACATAAGACAGTCCCCCAAAAACACCCGCCCTTCACCACTTCCTAGTGCTTTAGCTAGGAAGAAGAAGTGGCGCAACAAACTGTTCAGCAGCACACCTGTCTGTTTAGTTACATAAACTTGATTCTATACAAATCGTATGCAAAGTAATTAACATTACGAAACACAAAACATTAAATTACTTGCCGTTAGCTAGCACACGTCAATATACCAACAATTTGAACGTGAAGGATTCGTCGTGACGTCATAATTCGTCATAAACGATCGCGTATCCGCACGACAGTCGCTTTCTCTTAGAACACGGCCTTACACCAAGAATTCATCACAATTTGAGGACAATATAAATCGCAGTATTACAATGTTGGATGGAAGTTTGATGATTCGATCCAAATAATGTATGAAATTTATTAATTGTACACTTTTGCAAAGCGTTAAAAAATATGTACCTATACTTATTTTAATTTTAATGCATTGACAAAAAAATCTCACTTTAATTATGTTTTTAGTTTAGAAGTTCGAATATTTGAGTGTGTTTATGATGATTATATGTGACAATCCGCGGCTAAAGGTACCTTATGGACGTTTATAGTTTCGAAGATATTGAATGTTTTGTAAATTTTGCAAGAAATATAGATATTGTTTTTATTGCTTTGTTCGAGGTGACTGAACTTAAAATGTCTGTTTCTCAAAATTGCACAATTTCGAATATAATTTAAAAAAAATTATATCTCCGTAACAAAACATCGTAGGAGGTTGATCTTTTTTGATATCTACAGCGTATTAATCGCAGATTACTAGCGTATGCATAACTCCATATCGACCACAAGGTACCTTTAGCCGCGGATTGTCACATATTATTATGTACTTTTATGTTTAAATCGTGTGTCTAGTCTGTGTGTTGATTATCTTATGGTTACTTAAGAGTATTATTCACTATATTTATTTATATTTTAAGTAGATTTTAGTACAAATATATAATTCTATGTGTAGTTTAGTATGACCGTATTTATGTAAGTTGTATTTTTGAAGACAGAAGTATGTAATTGTTTATTTTAATTTTTAGTTGTTTTTACACAGAAAATACAGTTGTTTACTTTCAGGTCGCGTCCTAACCAAAACAATCGTCTCGCGAACATAGGATTGTCTCGTACATTTTTTCGGCGAACCCAAACGCTTGGTCGCGCCGACAGATGGCGCTTTCCGGTTTTTCTGAATAAATGACATTTGGACGTGACGATCGCGTATTCGCGGAAACGATAATTTTGGGTAGGACGCGGAGACAAACTGTAAGTAGAAGTACTTTACAAAAGTACTATGCTTGCCACGGAAGAGGAACAATTGTTTTTTTTTTTATTAAACAAACGGCTATGCACAAAAATCGCAAAAATCATGGGGATTTTGACGTGATAACGTCTTATAAATCGATGAACGCCGGCTGCACGCACGAAAAAGCATGACTCATTGTCACGTTCCGCCTGAGCCGAGCTTGCAAGCGAGAGCGTGGAACTAGCGATAGAGAGGCCCGATCGGCCTAAGCGTTCGGCTTGTGACACATCTCTCTCTCTCGCTATCTATTACCGTCCGTAAACCGACTTTACAGACAACCAATTTTTTTTCTTACTGGACATTATGTTGTGAAAAGTTCATGTTTAAATAAATGAGTATTATTACGCATGTTTACCAGTTAAGAATAAGTTGAGAAGTCAGAACCCAGCCATGTCTTATTCATTACACGTGTTACCAATATTGCTAAAACCTTTTCAATACATAAAAAGAAAGAATTCTTAAGTTTTAAATACAACTTCTTAAATTCTTGAATTATCACGTAATCTACGAAAAGAAAGAAAAACTTTTATTTGGCACAGACAGTAACTTAACCCTTCTTGGAACGTAGAACTACGCGAGCCACAATGGCTTTTTAATTGTTTCTGTAATTACCGGCTTACAAAAGGTGACACAAAAAACACATTTGATCAAATTCAAAACTAACATAATTTAAAATATCGACGTCAAATAGATTAATTTGGCTAATTATTTTCCAGGCGACTAACAACTTAAAGGGCGACTAACTATTTGCTACTAAAAAAATAAAATGGGTAGCAAAAATAATAGGTTGGCAGCTACAGTGGCGCCGATTCCCTTGTTCAAAAACTAAACTAAATTTAAGTTCAATGCATCCTTTTCTTTCTATTTCATTAAGAAAAGGACAGAAGATACATTTTAGTTTAGTCCTGTCACATTAATCAGCGCTTGACGTAAATTGACGTAATTTTAGTAGGCAAGTTTTTAATCACGTCTAAACTTGTATAGAGTAGTGACAGGCACTGATTAATTTGACACGACTATACTAAAATTTATCTTCTGTCGTTTTCTTAATGAAATAGAAAGAAAAAGATGCACTGAACTTAAATTTAATGTAGTTTGTGAACAAGGGAATCGGCACCATTGAAGTGGCATTTTAAGTATAAAATCATTTGGGTTAGGTTAGGTTAGAACAGTGACCACTAACGCGCGAAGGCGAGCGTCAGATCCCCTCGGTTGTTGGTGACTCTCAGTTACCAAAACAAAAACTCGATGCTAGTTTAAATTAAAACAAAGCTAACAATTGATTATTAAGCTGCTACTTTATACTTAAATTGCTACTTCACTGTAGCTGCCAACCTATTATTTTTGCTACCCATTTTAATTATTTTTAAAACCCTAAATCAGGTTAGTTTGTCGCCGCGTTAAATACATGCCTATTCATTTCAGCGACAATGCCAGACAGATGCTATCTGACAGTGATTACAGTAGATAATACTATAAAAATACCTTTTCCTAATCCAACTGGAAAATTTTATCAGATCTTTGTATGGTGAAAATAAAGCTGAAAGTACATACAGGGTCAAATTGAATTAGCTGATGGTATATATTTCTAAACATGAAAAAATTAAAATGACAATGATTTGATGATATTGTTTTCAACGACCGCTGTTGTTACTGGAAGTATGAGTTCAGAAAACCTGTTTTATTTTAATTTTATTGTGTTTACCCATCACGTCTGTGAGCAATGGGTAGCTCACCGTCCGGTAAGGACCAGGCCCGGGTCGACGGCGCGTTTTATTCCACGCGCGCCTCAAAGAGATGTCGTCAGCACAAGTGTAGGGGTCCACTAGGGCCGATGCCTGCCGGGGTCGCGGGAAGGTACTTATGGGTCACCGAGGCCCCCGCAACACAGGCAACAGGAAGGAATACGGGTGGGTTTTAGTCAGTAAGAGTTTGACACACCCTCCCGCTCCGCCCAGAGCGGAAGAAGTTATTTGATGATTTCTGAACCAAAAAAAAAAACCCATCACGTCTGTGAAGTTTTTTTAAAAAATAACAGATTTTTTTAAACTGATATTTCAAGTGTTTAGACTACCGGTGGTTAAAAACCCAAAACAAAACTCACCAAATTAATTTATTTTTGTTTTATCATGTGTAGATGAGCAGTGGAAAGTCCGAAAAGGTTACCGTGGCCTCTGGCAACGTACAGGAACCTATCAAGCTTTAACTGAAGAGTAGTGGGGGCGTAGTGGTAACGTCCGCGACTTATGAGTTGTAGGTCGTAGGTTTGAACCCAAACAGGCGCTTTACTTTGTGTAAATTTTTTCATCACCACTTCTCTCAAAACGGGAAAACATCGTGAGAAAACCGAACCAAAAATTTGAGTTACAATACAATATTGCCATTCCAGGCAAAAATTACTGAACGAGAGGCTTTTGTTATAGGTTGGTTTTTAACGTACATAATTATATATACATGGAATTTGATCATTATCGACATCACAGAAACATCTCTCGATTGAATCGAAGATTTTTGAACTCGCGTAGGTGCTTCATCTTGCCGTAATCCACGTCCTAGATAAAAGCGATTGTCGCGCGAAAACGCGATCGTCGCGTTCTGATTTACCGAAAAAAAAAACGACATAATATGAAATATGAACGCGACGATCGCTTATTTACACTACTTACGCAACGATCGCCCCTGGTTAGGACGCGGCCTTATTATTCGCCTCAATTACATAACAGTAGGACGAGGTAATATTTTATTTTTTTGTACAATTGTAAATTCAAAATTGTATGATCTCATTTTCGGCTTCATGTATTATTCAGACCAAATTGATGCATTTTATTTTTAAATTTAATAAAGATCCGTTTAATTTACGTTGTGAGTGTGATATTTAATAGGATTATCTCTAAATAGAATTTGTATGATAAAATAAATGAATACGAGTAAGTTGTCTTTTCATTCTCATAAATTTTTGAATCAATTTTAATTTCTTCCCTGAATATGGATGTTCACAAAGAAGTCGGTGGACTAACTCCACAGTAGGTACTGCAGAACCAACTGGTGAACTTCAGGACCGCGGGACCAAGTCATGATTAAGAATGTTGAAAAGCATAAAATATAATTAGTACAATAATTGCTTGGTCAATGTACATCAATGAAGTACTATCTTCGAAATAAGACCGTCAATTGTACCGCCGCTGAATCCACAAATTAGTGGATAGTAAAGTATAGGTCCAAAAGGATTATGGCATGAAAGGAATTTTGTTTTTGTACAGTTTGTATTCACTAGATGGCGCGTTACAATTACGTCACGTTTCTGAATCGCGGTGTTAAGATTGTCCGCAGTTGAACGACCCTCGCGCCTTTCTGTGAAGAATTCATACTTACCTGGCATAGGGGATACCGTGATCAAACAGGCGGTTCCCCCAGGGCGAGACCTTCCCATTGCACTGCGGTTGGGTTGACCCCTGCGATTATCCCTAATGTGGATAACTCGGATGCGTAATTTTTGGTAGTGGGGACTGCGTACGCGCCGTCCCCTCAGAATCCCCATGATTAAGTTGGATAGATAAGGCTCCTACATACTGGCGCGACATGTCGCGCGACGCGTCGCGACACAAAGGCACCGCTTGTAGCGCTACACGCGGTGTCTTTGTGTTGCGTCGCGTCGCGCGACAAGTCGCTCCAGTATGTAGGAGCCTATAATCTTATTGGTTGAACTATTGAAAATCATAATAATCCATACCAACCACTGCCAACCAGGCAAGGATCATCATGTAAACTCATATCCTCACACTATTATTTTTTTGCACATCTTGTATTATGGCTCGTACAGACTGGACACTTTCCACGAAGTTTTAGTAATTGTGCTACTAGTGCCGCGGCGACGGCGTGCCTGTTTGCGGGGGGAGCCATAACACAAACCGTAATTTTGCATTAATTATGTACGCCGTTAAACGAGAGTCAGTTTCCCGAACGAAAATTGTCACAAGATTAAAGACAAATTAAACTGCTGTTATTGGTTGAATGAATTATCATGAGCAAATTGCAGCAGTTTACGCGCGGTTGATAATTTGTTACATTAATTTTGCGATAGTTTTCGTTTGAGAAACTGGCCGTTAGTCTATCCAGACGTCAGGTTGGCGGGCCACTTTGATAATGCTATAACGTAAAAAGTATTGTACTGATTTTTTGTGCTATTTAATTAACATTCAAAGTCTTGACTTGGTCCCGCGGTCCTGATGTTCACGCCTAAACAACAAGAACTTATAAAGCTGAAATTGTGATACATAGCGACAGTGGGCGCACCTGGCAGGCATGATCATTTTCTTCTCAGCTTGTTGATGGCAAATAGTTTGAAAAGAAGTTAATAGCCTGCCGTATGGGAAGGGTGAAACCAGAAAACGACCTACGTCATTCGGTGCACAAGCATGGTTAGAGTTACAATAGAGACTATCAAAAAGTAAGGTAAGATGCAATGGTAGATAGTGGTGCCGATTCCGTTTTTCACAAACTAAACTAAATTTAAGTTCAGTGCATATCTTTCTTTCTATTTCATTAAGAAAAGGACAGAAAATAAATTTTAGTTTAGTCCTGTCAAATTAATCAGCGCTTGACGTAAATTGACGTAATTTTAGTAGGCAAGTTTTTAATCACGTCTAAACTTGTATGGAGTAGTGACAGGCGCTGATTAATTTGACAGGACTAAACTAAAATGTATCTTCTGTCCTTTTCTTAATGAAATAGAAGGAAAAAGATGCACTGAACCTAAATTTAGTTTAGTTTGTGAACCAGGGAATCGGCACCAATATTAAATCAAAGGACGCTTCACACGCGATCATAATCGGTAATCAGTGGTGCCGATTCCCTTGTTCACAAACTAAACTAAATTTAAGTTCAGTGCATTTCTTTCTTTCTATTTCATTAAGAAGAGGGCAGAAGATAAATTTTAGTTTAGTCCTGTCAAATTAATCAGCGCCTGTCACTACTCCATACAAGTTTAGACGTGATTAAAAACTTGCCTACTAAAATTACGTCAAGCAGTGATTAATTTGACAGGACTAAACTATAATTTATCTTCTGTCCTTTTCTTAATGAAATAGAAAGAAAAAGATGCACTGAACATAAATTTAGGTTAGTTTGTGAACAAGGGAATCGGCGCCATTATCTAAAAGCAATTGTATGGAAAAGATCTATCTGTACCTATCTGATTAAGTACCTACCTTCCGATGCTCAGATTTATGGCCAAAGAGGATGTTAGAAGTAATTTTCATGTCTACGCTTGGAAAACAGACGGAGTGAATCGGACGAAACTTTAAAATGGATTTAAACGTTGAAATAATATAGTTTGTTGCCAAAAAGGACTCTATTATTGTTTACTTTTTAATAACTAACGAATAACTTTCGTTGTTGGCAGCAAATGTGTGAATTAATAATATCAAACAACAGGGGTCTTTGTAACTAGAAAAGGGTTAGCATATAATTAAGCGTCTTGTCATTTCCCGTTACATTAACAATCGAAAAACATTAAGTAAATCTCCTTTTGGGTTCTGCTGCAATTGGGTAAAAAAGACGTATATTGTTGGCAGCAGATACATTATTGTATCATGCAGTGTCGATAACAAACGATGATTGAGCAAAAGAACAATTGCGTGCAGCTTAATTCTTCAACAAAAGCCGTGTAATTTTGTGTTCACACAGTAATTGTTTAACAATTATCAAACAGTCAGATTATTTCTCTTTTAAAGTATCTGCTTACATCTTCACATTATATAATCACGGAGGTAGCCATTAGAGAGGTAATTAACAGTATTTGCAAAATTATTAGTTTCTAACTTGAAAATTATCGACGCCTTATTGTGCGTTCGGTCACGTATGTTGACGGAAGTGAATAAGTACCTACCCGACTACGTGAGTGACAGTAACTGGTTTCTATTCTAGGCGCAATTGTGACTCATTGGCCTGATAGCTAAGGAATGTTAGAAAAGTGATTGGCTTCGATTAATTTGCTAATTATAAAGGTACCGCGTTATCATTGTAGTTATGTAGGTGTTCAAGAGTTTATTTCGTTCTAGATTAACGCCATCTAGCGGCGAGTAGCTACATTAAGGAAACGCAAGCTTTCAACTGTTTGAAACAATGCAGTAAGTATCAAACTAGGTAAAGTATGTCGTTTTAATGCCATCACTAATTATGTTCGGTAAATCTATACATTATAAATTGTTTACTTGAATAAATATTTTGCGCGCCTAGATGTCGCTAGTTGTCCAAATAGAATCTTTGTACAAAAATATATTTTGTTTAAATTGAATGCAAGTAGTATGACACTATTCTTTATAAAAAGAGCTAAAGGCCGTCATCATTCCACAATTACAATACATGAATTGGGAAACAATAGAAAAGTTCAGCAGGTGTTACATAACGTGCGATGATAAAATATCAAGATTCTGCGCGAGCTTTCGGGCCACTCAACTATGCACTGCACATACCTCTCGAGGCCACAGCATTTCTTCTAAGGTGATCAACTCAGCATTAACATAAACATGCCATTTTAACCACTATTCTCTGAGTCATAAAACTCAAAATATCTGCCATAAAAAGTCTCATTCATTTCGTTACCCGTTAAATAAATATAAATCTTAAGCAACCTTCTCGTAATATCAATTTCCTATAGCAATCTCATGTCAACACTTCAAGAAAATAAATACGGGCACAAAAACGTTCTGAATCTTAATACCGAAGAATAAGATTGCTTTTACTGTGTTTAGATTAGGAAACAAGCGTATTAGCCGGTTCTACAAGAACGTATACTCTATGTAGCTTATTTACGACAGCTGACGACCATTCAAACTCGTTTGTGTAATATCTCGATCTTCGGAGAATGCAACACGCCGATTGGCTCAGACAGTCGCACCGTCGACGAAGGAACGCTCGTTTGTTGTGCGCATGCGCGGTCGCCGAAGTGAACGTTTCTAAATTTGAAAAAAAGTAGACTCGAGTGAGTGTAATATCGATTTAAATTGTTAAATTAATTGATTATTTGAAGGATTTGTTGTGAAATAACGAGTTTGAGTCGACTCAGTGAATATTGGAAAGGAAAGGAATTTCATAACGTGGAAACGGGTTCGCATCCCATGATCGTTTGTTATGGATTTTGTATTATTTTTATAATTATCTACGTTTGAATGCTAGTTGTTTACGTCGGACACCGTTGATGTTTGCTTGAAGAATATCGAAATTCTTACTGGATTCCAATTGAAAAGGTGAGTTTCAATATGAACACTACTTCATAAAAATAAAATGTTAGAAAGTGCAACTCATTAGAATTATGGAAGTAATTCGAAAGTGTTTTAATTAGACTTCTTTGCTAACTAATTACTGCATGTATATATTTTTAATTTTTTAATAAAATAATGCCTACCTTCGAATTAATGTGTTGGTAAACATAACATTCTCATAATTAACTCAATTATACGCTATGAAGGTCGAGTTTAAACGATTATTTTATTTGTTAAACCTATTTTATGGCTAACTACGAACACAAAAAGTTAATAGGTACTTAGGTAAACCAAACTGCAGCATGGTCAATTTTAGTTCTATATTTAAATGACAGGCACATTTGAAGTTCAAAAGAGAAACGTATTGGCCATGAATTTTGATGAATAATACAGGATACGACATTATTATTTTAAAGTTGCGACAGGTAGTGTGCACATTTTACTAAAAATTAATTAAAACAAAGTGAAGGACTGTTGAGTAATATTTGTAACTAATGCATGTAGTGAAATGATGAATTATTTAAAATAAAATATTGGCATTTAAACCTTGAAAATTGGTTGTAGTTATTTTACATGGTACCAAACTACAGAAATGACCAATTAAATAGGTACGCAATTGGATTTTACATATTTTTTTAATTGTTGGGATTAGGTAAGCTTTTTAGAGTAGAGTAGGTACCTACGTGGGTGAATGAACTGAAATACATGAATATTTTCAGAAAAGTAAAATAAAAGCGCACTTAATCAACTAAGTACTTGTTTATTCGTGTCACGCAACACCTTTCGAAATACCTATAAAATGCCTGTTTTCAATTTATTTGACAGATCCCAGTATTCATGGAATATTTCAATTCTGAGAATAAACTGCATAAAAAATAACATCATTGTCGATGCTTTACGAAGTTTACTACACCGAGCCGGTCATAATTCTTGTTATTCGATGAAGCAGATATAAAATTTAAGAGCAAATCGCGTGATAATTGATGATCGATTGAAGAGCATCCATATCAAACATGCGTGCAGAATGTATAACGTGTTGAACAGCGAAAGAGATACCTACCTATCTTTAAAATATTGTTATTGAAATGCCGAGTTCAGTAAAAATTGCATGTGATTATGTTTTATTGAAAATTACCTTTGATTTAGTGGTTTAGCATCTAAGCTGGGGCGCCCGGGGCTCAAGCTTTTAACCTAATGGCAAATGGCGCTACGTCTTCGACCATTGGGCCTCAAAATCAGGAGAAATCTTCTAGAAATCATTCGAAGCTGTTAGTTAATGTCATGAAAACAAGAAAGAATAGAAATTCTCTTGTTTAGTTTGGTGTACAAGTTGTAAATTCCAACTTTCCCATTATCATTCTCTTGTTTTCCAATATAAGGCGATATCGCGCCAGTCTGCACGAGCCTTTATTTGTGGTCGGCGCAAAATGTCTTTTTCCTCCCTACTTCTCTATTAGTCGTCATTTCGGTAGTCACCCCCTTTCTAGCCATATCATCTTTCACACAGTCCATCTATCGTGTCTTTGGTCTTCCTCTGCTCTTAACATATTAATACTCTCCCAGCAAATACCTATAGCTATACCAATTATTTAATTAATGCTAATGTTACTTTGTTGCTCACTCCCAGCCGAACCTCTGCGCCTTTAATTGATCTCCTTTCTGAGTATCCGTCACAGGGTAAAGCCATAGCCCAAATTCATTATCCTACTATCCTACTAATATTATAAATGCGAAAGTTTGTAAGTATGGATGGATGGATGTTTGTTACTCTTCCACGCAAAAAGTACTGAACGGATTTGGATGAAATTTGGCACACATATAGTTTATAACCAGGAACAACACATAGGATACTTCTTATCCCGATATACCCACGGGGTCAAAACTTATGCGGGTGAAACCGCAGGGCGCATCTAGTATATTTAATATGAGGATCTCCCCCCTATTACATGGGACTTAAATATAACTAGCGAAATGTGTGTGTATCTAAGTGCACCTCTGCCTAATATAGTATATAAGCGTGATGTTAAGTAATATTATTTAATTATGAGTTTAGCAAAATACTTAAACTTTTTGCTTCACATATTTGCCTTCAAGCGGTTAAAGAACACAGTCTTTTTAGTTTTTTAAGCCAGTAAGTATAAAAACTTGCTCAGAAACCCAGTTTTTTAAACGTTTGGCTTTATAAGGTACCTGCGAGTCCTGCGACCTGTGGAGCATTACGTAATTATCACAAATAATAATGTGAGTCATGCATTATTGATATAATAATGTGTTCCATTATCCATACATTTGTGCAAATATATGTTTACGTGTTGGTCGTGTGTCTCAATGTGACTACTGACTGAGATTGTCATGACTCGATTTTTAATACGTTTTAGTACTATAGTTTTATTAAGCAATGATGTTAAAGTGATTTTATATTTCTCCAAACACAAAGCGTAGGTTTATCTACACAAACTAGAATTGTGATGAGGATGCTCCGGAAGTAACTAGAGGGGCAACTGGGTAACACACATAAAATTACAATTGTGATGAGGATGCTCCGGAAGTAACTAGAGGGGCAACTGGGTAACACACATAAAATTACAATTGTTATGAGGATGCTCCGGAAGTAACTAGAGGGGCAACTGTGTAACACACATAAAATTACAATTGATCGCAATTTTCATTTTGACAGTTCACCCACGTCCATTGCGTTATTTACATTGTCGAGCTGATGATATTTTTAAACTTATGAAGCAATGGATTAGCAAAATGCTTCAAAACTCTCAGATTGTGATTGATGGTGATTGTTACGCAATTAGGGTGCTGGTTGCTATGCGATGCCCGTTCAAAATACTACAGTCGAAGAAAAACTTTTTGGAGAAGTTTACCTAATAACTTTTTACTCGACTTTAAACTTCGATCAATATCGAAGACTGTAAATACGGTTTTGTTTTCCTTTATTCATTTTCTGTGCGATTTTATTATGTCATTTAAAATCCAACCTAGAAAACAATAAAAAAAAAAATGTTTATAAATATCTCAAACTTATAAAAGCATTAAAATCTTATTCACCAAGATCGCAAAATTATCCCTTGAAACATTCACTCTGATTCTCTTTCCTGTCACCATAGTAACTAAAAACAATAAACACCACTTTTTAGATAGAGACATGTGTAAATTTTGTTATTTTCCAAAGTTTAACCACTTTCCCTTATGTAACTAACTAGTATATGTAAATCGGAGTCGCGTTAATCTTCTCCGCCACACCTTGTGCGTCGATGAGATGATATCACATGCCTACCTGCCTGCTTGCCTCTTGGGTACCGTACTGGAAATCGGAACTCATTAACATTGCGAAAATTGACGCTAATATAACTTCGAAAACGTAATCTTTTTCGTTTTATATTAGGCTAGTAGCGTATAAACAAGAACTCCATTTCCATTAAGAATAACCAGCAAGTTTTGATTATTTTCGTAGCTCCACCTGTATGTAGAACTGAGTCTTAAAATAAAACAATGGAATTCACTGGATTCATTTCATATGTGGGTCAAAACAAAAACTTTTATAAAATACTATGAAATATGGAATCGTAAGTACGGAACCATTACTCAATGTATGCCTTTATTATGGTTGAAGATGTGACATTAGGCAATCTATTACGAAAAAGCCATTTGTATGCAAGAGCTGAGCTTAGGGCCAGCTACATCTCATAATAAATTGTTTATTGTAGTTTCTTAGAAATCGTTGAAAATTATGAGGGACGTAAAGGCTCCTACATACTGGCGCGACTTGTCGCGCGACGCGACGCGACACAAAGACACCGCGTGTAGCGCTACACGCGGTGTCTTTGTGTCGCGTCGCGTCGCGCGACAAGTCGCGCCAGTATGTAGAAGCCTTTAAATAATACGAATACGAATCTTAAAGCGATCCATGCAGTAGAATCATGATACCAGTAATTGCGGTTTGTTGGTACGTGACTTTGTTCAAATTATATAATAATTGCCTATTGCAGTAGATATTTGCAGTCTTCAGTTGGATGTTGAACATATTTGTCCTAAAAAGAGTTTATTTTATTTTATTTATTTGGGAAGACCAACAATTATACAGTGAGGATTCCATAATTATAAAATTCGTGTATTTATGTGTATTTATTAAGACTTATATTTATGTATAATTAGGTATATATATATATTTAAAGTTTTTAATAGGTATATGTGTGTATATCCTTATATTTAAATAAATATTTATTCCACAGTTTTCGCTATTGCCTGTTTGTCTCTGCATCACCCAAAGGTTGACTGGTAGAAAATGCCTACGCCATTAAGTCCGCCTCTGTACATTTGTGTGCTTAAAGTATTAAATAAATAAATAAATAAAATAAAATTAAGTCTAAGGATGGTACAATCCACTACGTTTCCACGGATTACAAAAACCAGTTTCAATATTATTAATTAACAATATTAAATCAAATTAAAAAAAAACACATAAACCATAAATAAAAAGAATTAAACTAGACATTAAGATGATTAGGTAATCAGTTACATTATATTCATCATCAACATTCCATATTTTTAGGTTGTCGTTATGGGCTTTTTTAAACTTATGACGAGTATATTAATGAAGCTAGGCAAGTCAATTAGGCATACATGTAGTTACGTAATAAAACACTAGTTAAACTCTACTAAAACTTGAAAATTTAATACGTATCATGAGAGCTGAAAAATGGCAATATTTCTTCCCGTATTCCGTTTCTACATATAGTCCCTACGCATATGGAGATTTACTTATTCTCTAAGCACGAAATCCGTAGTTACGGCCAATTCCTACTCCGTATCACCTACGGACATAAAATTAGTTTGGGGCCCGACTTAAGAATGAAGACACCACGATTTGACTGTTACCCCTATGTGTTTTTGCCGGTCCAACAAAGTTAAATAATCGGGAGTAAGTTTCACTCCGAAGTCTCGAACTACTTTCGGACGGGTCCGCTACTTCGTCTACTTAGAGAGTAGGCCCCCAGATCTGCATACCCTGCCCTCTGCTTACCTCTGAGAATAAAAGAATGAAAGTACCGTGTGAAGAAAATGTTTGCACCTATTGGTATTTTATTTGTCTTGCCATATGCTAAGAAATCGAAAGTAAGTAAAGAAAACGCTCTAAATTTTTCAACTTGTTAAATTCCGTTTGCGCAATAATTAGCAGTGTTCTGTGATTTCTCTTTTCTTCAAACATTCCAATATCAATAAGGAATCGAGCTCAGTTGATTACCATTGCTGCCGTTCTTCCTATAAGCTTTCAATTACATGGATATGTAATTAAAACCAGCATATTCCTAAATAATAAATTACCTTTTATCGTTTAATATGATAATCAGAGATATATCATCGGGCTATTTCACACTATTTTCCAAGAACTAAAAATAAAGGCTTTTTCATAGGATTTCAAGAAAATATTTTTAATTCTTAACTCTTGCTGGAAATTATACATAAATAACGCAGTATCTCTCGCTCGAGACTGTCCTAAAGATTTACCTTACTTGGCCACCCTAATCAAATTACCACAAACTGTCAAATTTTCTCATTCGATTTTGAACTTAACCACCAACATTTTAAGATTTTTAGAGGCATTTGGAGAAATTTGACAGTTGCTGATCTCAGCCTAATTCTAATTCATTTTGACTGTATCCCAAATATTCTCTAAAGGCTCGTCCCTTATTAAGGGACTTAAACATAACTGGCGAAATGTCGGTTTACTATAGGTAAATCTCTGCCTAACCTTTTGGGAATTACGTGATGTTATGTCATGTTTATGTTTATCATAATAATTCGATAAGTTATTGTATGATGTATAATTATTATGAAATTCTCGAATTGCATAAAGAAGTGTCAGTTGTTGTGAAGCCAATCGATTGTTTTTATTTATGAATACAGAAGAATATTCACAAGCATTCAACCTATCTCCCATAGACGGTCAATTAGTGATTGTTGATTGTCAAAGAAAAAGCGCGGAACACGATATGTAGCCCCCACAATGAATAAACTTCGAGAAAAAGCGATAGGCAATAACCTTTGCTTGAATATACATGAATTAAATAACTATTATTATCTGTGGGCCGTGACTACCTGTGTAATTAATGTTTACATATCTGTCTGAAGACAACACTTTGACGTAGAAATAAAATTGCGTTGTTTGTTAATAAAAGAGTAGGGGAAGACCAAAGAAACGATGGATGGACTGTGTGAAACATGATATGGCTAGAAAGGGGGTGACTACCGATACCGGGATAACGACTAATAGAGAAGTTTGGAAGAAAACGACATGTTGCGTGGACTCCAAATGAATTGGGATGAGGGCAGGAGAGTGATGAGTATTGTTAGTTATTTCGGTTCCAGGACACTTTCAAAGTAAACTCAACCAATCTCCTCAAGATATTGACAGAGAAGAGTTTAGGGTTGAATGCGCGCGTCTAAGGGTGTTCGTAGGTACAACAGACTGCAAAAGAGAGCGTATTGATTCCGGCCCATTACGTTTATTGAAGTTTATTTTTAATTCAAACTTTTTGTTTGAAGTACTTTTTTTGTTGTTCTGGGGTGGAAAATCCTCATGGATTTCATTCGCCCTGGAGCAGTCAAAGTTGTTATTACATATGCCATGCAGCATCACAGCCATAAGTAGGGTACGCCTGGACTCCAAGCCTAGGAGTGTGTATTGTTTTAGAAGTTGTGCGTACGATAGTTTTGAACGGTAGCATTTATAGTGAATGGAGCGTAGAAATTTTTTTTGGACTACTTCAAGCCTTTGCTTGTATTTATCATATAGAGGACACCATATTGGGGCTGCGTATTCCAATTGGGAGCGTATTAAGGTTGTATACAAAATTATAAACGTATGCGGTCGTTTGAAATCAATTGAGGATCGCATAACGAAACCATACATACTATAGGCTTTGTTAATAACATTATTAACAATGTGGAGGTTGAAATGCAATTTTGAGTCAAGTGTAACTCCTAAATCACGAATATGGTCAACTTTTTTAAGAGTAGTGCCTTGTAAAGTGTAACAGTATTTAGTTAGGTTTTTATTTTTTGTGAATGATATTACATTGCACTTAGGTAAGCTAAGGTGAAGTTTACTATGTGAACAATAATTGGAAAGTCTATTGAGGTCTTCCTGAAGCAGCAAGTAGTCTTGTGTTTTTTTGCACGCCTTGTAGATTTTAATGTCGTCGGCAAACATTAAGAAATGGGAGTTAATAAAGCAGCGTTTTATGTCGTTCACGAACAAAATGAAAAGCATAGGGCCCAAAATGGAGCCCTGGGGCACCCCAGAAGTAACGACAACGGAATCCGATTCAAAGCCGTTGATAGCCACTTTTTGGATTCTGTTGTAAATGTAGGACATGAACCACCGCAATAAATTACCCCGAATGCCATTATAGGCGATCTTGTCCAGAAGCAGCTTGTGGTCCACCTTGTCAAATGCTTTTTGAAAGTCGGTGTACACAGCATCACTATGCGCCGCGACCTCGGGTCCTGCTGTGGGGGGGCGACGGATGTCCCCGAGTCTGTCGCCCCTAGTTTGAAGTCCTAACCTAACCTTTTTTTTGGATGGGAAATCATCAAATAACTTCTTCCGCTCTGGGCGGAGCGGGAGGGTGTGTCAGACTCTTACTGACTAAAACCCACCCGTATTCCTTCCGTTGCCTGTGTTGCGGGGGCCTCGGTGACCCATTAGTACCTTCCCGCGACCCCGGCAGGACGTTAATAACTATTTAAAGTGCAAATAATTATGAAATCTAGTACCTCTCTCTCTTACTCTTCCTGGCTATGAATGAATGATATATTTATTTGCAAGAATATAGATAGCTAACATAAATTCTTATGATCTTTGACTTTCACTATATATACATTTTACATCTTGGTTATACATGCATGCTCATGTATCCCACAATGGTGGTGAGGTCAGCCTTCCTGGTCTTTCTCTTCCACTTCGCTCTATCCTCAACATCATCTTCAGATACCTGACACTCTATCATGTCCTTAAGCACTACCGCCTTCCACCTTGTTTTGGTTTGCGTTGGCTTGTTTGGTTGTTCTGCCTCTCTGATACTTAGGTAACAGAGAGGTAGACCCAAAACAATGTGAAAACATAGGTTATTTCTAATGTATTGTACTAGTACCTACATTAAAAATAGAAACCGATAGTTGTTAATGGAACGGTGTTGGTGGTTACTAAGGAACAACCGCTCATTTTAAATTGTAAATAATCCCTCGCCAAGAGTGCCAGTCTTGTCCAGTCAGTGGCACTCTTGGCGTAGCGTGGTTTCAATGCTAGTTTCTAGTTCTAGGTTTTTTTAATTCATATGTACCTTCCGGGTTGGTCCGGGCTGTCATTTGTAGATCATTGACAGTTGTTACGGGTCGTCAGAAGCTCGAAAGTCTGACAACCAGTCTTATCAAGGGGTATTGTATTACCCGGTAACTGCGTTGTGAAGGTCAGATAGGCAGTCGCTACTGGTATTCAGGTGCATCCAGTTAGACCGGAAGTCGACCAAAACATAGTTGGGATAGGCTAGGTAGATGATGATGTATGCGCCTCAAAGAGATGTCAGCACAAGTGTAGGGGTCCACTAGGGCCGATGCCTGCCGGGGTCGCGTGGAAGTCCAAAAGGCTTACCTAGGCCCCTGGCAACACAGGCAACAGAAGGAATACGGGTGGGTTTTAGTCAGTAAGAGTATGACACACCCTTCCTCTCCGCCCAGAGCGGGAGAAGTTATTTGATAATTTCCCAACCAAAAAAAAAAAAGATGATGATATACCTTCCGAGTGTATCTTGGACATTACTGACTTCGGTGAAGGATAACATCGTGAAAAAACGTGGACTTTTTTTTAATATAAGTCTGAAATCACCAACCCGTCTTGAGCAACCGTGGTGATCAGTGGTCGTACATTCTCTGTGCGAGCCTGGTATTATTTTAAACAGTGCACAATTTTACCAGCCAGGGTTATTTAGGAGAATTCACATGTGGTCTATTTCGTGGAAAAAAAATCGTGGTGATTTTTGGATTGGTCCTTTTAGTAATAGGCCATTTATTTATTAGAATATTGTTAAGGCTCTTGCAGACTGGGGCGATATCGCGCTATTATGTAGGACCCATAGAAATACAAAAAAACAGTTATTTTCTATATCTATGGCACGGCCCTTTACAGAGTTGTTACATAGGGTACGGTGACCATTATTGCATTATATTGCGGACAATTACAATAATAATTTGTTTAGTTGCTTTTATGCATTCATCTAAGTGATTTAACTTGATAATAATGTAAATAAATAAAATATTATTATAACGTGTGTGTACACGTTGTAATAACATTTTGATGAGATCATAAGTTAGACCTTTAAGGCTCCTACATACTGGCGCGACTTGTCGCGCGACGCGACAGGACACAAAGACACCGCATGTAGCGCTACAAGCGGTGCCTTTGTGTCGCGACGCGTCGCGCGACAAGTCGCGCCAGTATGTAGGAGCCTTGAATCATCTTCGTAAACAGATACGCATCTATTTCCGGTTGGCAGTGTCGGCACGACATCACAAGAACACGGACTATAACTACAAACCTAACGCAAACGTAACGTTACTATAAGCGTATCAAGGCTCCTACATACTGGCGCGACTTGTCGCGCGACGCGACGCGACATAAAGACACCGCATGTATAAATGCCGGCATTTAACTTGAGCTCTCGGCGGAGTGGTGGGGATTTATGTGCTCGTCGTATTGTCTTAGGAGTAAGGTCCAAAATCGCTTAAAGTAATTAAGGATCAGAGCTAAAGATAAATGCCGGCATTTATAGCGCTACAAGCGGTGCCTTTGTGTCGCGAAGAGTCGCGCGACAAGTCGCGCCAGTATGTAGGAGCCTTTACAGTATTTCGGAATTTTTAACAGTTAAAAATCTATGACAGAATATTGACATGCCAATAAAAAACATTGCTTGTATAAATTGACATTAGCATCGTATATTGACATAGTCTAATTATTGTATTCAGTTTGTGACATTTTATTATGTATTATTATTGTGTTTCTCTTTTTATTGACATTTATTTCATTGCTATGTTTTATTAATTAATTTTTATTATGCTTTTCTTAATAATTCTTTTTTAGGCCAGGTTTATTCTTTAATTTAATGATTTAAACATGACATTTGTACGCCCTCTGGCATAACATAGCGCACTCTTTATTACTTATAACATCATTAATGTACCTGTGTTAAACAAATGAATTAATTACTTATGACTTAACTAATTATAATCTAGATAAATGAATACGTACGTACTTTTGTAAAACATTTTTCACGATAGATTCAATTAATTAGAATCTATTTTCCAGACAACAACAAAAAAATAACTCTTTCACTTAAGGCGCAGATATATATATAATTTTAGTGACATTTAAATCTGTTATTATTACGCCTTCAAATAATGCAAGTAAGTTATGCAAAAAATGTAGAACTTAAACTAGAACGCGTACACAGTACTCGTAAAATACTTTACATAATGTCTACCCAAAGCATAAAAAACGACATTACTTTCCAACTACTTGAGATGAACTACTTTGTGATTTTTTTTCAAATATTCGTATTTTCGTTATTAAGATTAAATCCGAACGGCAGGCCGCGGCAGCGCGGCGGGCGTGGTGAGCGCCACGCGCATTTCTATGGCCAAGGTCAACGGCGTTTATCCGACCCTTAAACCTTCGGAACGTAGATCTATGCGATATAAAAGGTTAAATGTGCGACCTCGATGCACCATTACAACTATGTATTTAATTTACTTTTGATGAACGGGCGCGAGCCACACAGAAGGGACGTGTGACGAGGAAGAGACGCAGACGCGGCAATAGTATGCAGATGGATAAGCGACGCGCCTACATCTTGTCCTTTCCATATATGTTTTTTGTCAGATCGAGTTAATACACTTTGTAGGTATGTAAAACGGGCTGGTGTCCGCAACAGAACGTCAATGCACGTATTTTGCGAAAGGGCCGCCGCATATCTGCGTCCCGTCCTCGTCTCACGTCCTTTCTGTGTGGAACGCGCCAAGAATGAAACAAAAAGGTTTAATTACTTAGAAAAAAGTCTCGGAACTAACAGTCCACATTACAGCTGCCAACAAGCCTGTGGCTGTACGTAACTTTCCTGCGTTATTTAAAAAGTGAACGCGGAAAACGCCTAGCATACTAAACTAAGTGCTATGTATGTTAGTACTAATTATAGTAAATACCTCCTCGTATGGTAACTTTGTCCAGGAAGCACTTGTAGGCGTTATGTGATTAGAGCAATCACTGTAATTTTCTGTCGTCGAAAAAAATCGGTCTGAACTTTAAATTCG
The DNA here is from genome assembly GCA_905333075.3 of Atethmia centrago. Classification (NCBI taxonomy): domain Eukaryota; kingdom Metazoa; phylum Arthropoda; class Insecta; order Lepidoptera; family Noctuidae; genus Atethmia; species Atethmia centrago. The sequence goes on from HG995388.1 coordinate 23,209,616, forward strand.
TTCTCTGTAACCCCCCAGGTACGCATGGTCGATTTTTCACGCGACGATTTTTATAGCGCATTGGATTTTCAAGTCTCCCAGCGTGTAAAAAAACTCTGTTGGATTTTCAACTCTCGGCGCTAACCAGAGCGTTGAAAATCCAGTGCGTGAAAATAATTGCCGCGATAAAAATTCGCTTATTCGAACTATTTAGTTGCTCCGCCGCGCCGCGCTGTTTGTTTCATAGCAAATATTTATTTTCAGTAACGAAAATATGAATATTTGAAAAAAATCACAGATAGAATTATAGATAATAAAATAGTCTGTTCATACAAAAAAAAAAAAAACTTGAAAATATCTTAAATAGTTATATCGTTTTTTTATGCTTTGTGTAGACATTACTTCTTGAATTTATTTCATAAAGTACTCTACTTACTACAATACTTAAATATTCACATATAGAAATGATGTGTATGCGTTCTAGTTTCATATACATTTTTTGCATAACTTGCAACTATACGAAGGCGTATGAAGGTAAGTAATAAGTAATAACATATTTAAAAGTCATTAAAATCATATATCTGCGCCTTAAGAGCTGATGAAAAAGGGAATCTATATGAGCTTTTTAACGACGATGATATAGAATGGAAACCCTGCCAACTTACTCTGTTTTATCAATGATTTTGATTAGACTAACGTAATAGCAAAGCCAACAAACTATTGAATTCTAGGACGTGGCCAGCAAAAAACTCAATAATAATAACAAGTTATATTGTGCAACTAGGTACTATGTACCTATTCTGTTGCTTTCTCACCGAGCTGGCTACTCGAAACAAGTGCAACAATACCCTGCTGTGAGTTACGACCATTATGATTGAAGATGTGTGCCTCTGATAACGACGAGTTTATTGCGAGTTGTTTTAGAATAGTGTTACTTTTGTTTGTTGGGACTTTAGAAGTGTTTGTGTTACGGCCGTTTGAAGGTTGATGGCGATCTCATGACTTGAAAGTTGCTGTGTAACATTGAATAATAACTTATCTTCAATGACATGGTGCCGCTTCAAATGAGTTGTATCATAATACCCAATTGCAAGTTCGTTATAAATGAAGGGGATAGATACTTAAGTATACTCTGTTTTAGTACTTAATAAGACTAAATAAGAATAGGTCTTGCTGTTGTAAAGGGATTAGGTAGTCGCCAAGGACGTAGAGAGAATGACGGCCTTAGGATAGCCAGGATGCGCCACTTGCTGGACTGGACTGGACAGGGTATCAACCTGAACGACGAGTACATCTCACATCTTCGCTACGTCGATGATATCGTCATAATGGCAGAGACGCTGGAACAGTTAGACCAAATGCTGCACAGCCTAAATGGAGCCTCTCGGCGCGGGGCGGCGGGTTGGCCTCGGCATAAATTTGGACAAGATAAAAGTTATGTACAATTCGCACGTCTTGCCGAGTCCAATCCACACCGAAGGGTTGCTTCTCGAAGTTGTGAAGGACTGTATCCTACCTAGGACAAGTCATCCAGGTCGACTTTAAGAAAGAAACCGACAGAAGGATCCAGTTGGGTTGGGCAGCGTTTGGAAAACTTCTTCAAGTCTTCTCGTCGCCTATCCCACAGTGTCTGAAGACTAAGGTCTTCCACCAGTGCATCCTGTCCGTCATGACTTACGGTATAGAAATGTGGTTAGTGATAGTCGGCCTGGTCCACAAATTCAAAGTCTCCCAGCGCGCTATGGAACGGGCTATGCTCGGAGTACCTTTGAAGGATAAAATCAGAAATTAAAGTATCCGAAAAAGAACCGGAGTTACATAGCTTGCAGAGTAAGCAAACTGAAATGGCAGTGGGCTGGCCATGTTTGTCAAAAGACCGATGGCTGATGGAGTAGACGACTCCTGGAGTGGAAACTGCGTATCGGCAAGCGTAGTGTGGGACGCCCCGGTGTTGTGGCGCAGCCTGAGTGAGGCCTGTCTTCAGCAGTGGATTGCGATAGGCTGATTTGATTGATTGATTGATGCGCTTTGCACCCCACAGAAACAATAGACAGTTAATTGTGTATCATTAGTTAAAGCTTAGCATAAGCATAACAGCCTAAAATGTTTCCACTGCTGGGACACAGGCCTCCTCTCGGTTACAAGCAGTAGGCTTTAATCCATCACGCGGGCGGGTTGGTAGATGTCACGTGCCTTCGAATTTTTGGTTCTAGGACATACCGGATCTCTCACGATGTTTTCCTTCACCGTTTTGAGAGCAGTAGTGATGAAATAATTTACACAAAGTAAAGCTCCTGTCTGGGTTCGCACCTACGACCTACAACTCGTAAGTTGCGGACTTGGGGCCATTACCACCACTGCTCTTCAGTTAAAGGCTCCTACATACTGGCGCGACTTGTCGCGCGACGCGACGCGACACAAAGACACCGCGTGTAGCGCTACAAGCGGTGCCTTTGTGTCGCGACGCGTCGCGCGACAAGTCGCGCCCGTATGTAGGAGCCTTAAAGCTTGATAGTTTCAAATTATGAGTTACTTCTTTTGGTCTCTAAAGACCAGTTTCTCGAACCAAATTTACCGAATATAGAATTATATCAAAATTACCCGTAAACTGCTGCGATTGGTTGAATGGATTACCAACAGCCAATCACAGCAGTTTACGCGCGCTTGACAATTAGTCACATTCATTTTACGATAACTTTGGTTGTAGGAGTAACTGGCCCTAAGTCACTTCTTTTGGTCTCTCTATCCCAAACGGGCAGACATACATTACAAAGCTTCATCGTGGTTCATCACAGCGCGATCTTCTTCGTCCTCGACAGTAAATATCAGTTATTTAAAATAATGACCATTATAACTTATTATCCGTTTAAAAGTTGCAAAAGTTAACCGCACAGTTTACGTGTTATTACGGTGACTGAAGACAGATTAACCCGTCAAGAAAACTCGCGTACCTCTACGGTGATTTGAACTCGACTATAATGTTTTTATAGCGCAAATGTCAAGAAAATTGTGAAATGTCGCACATACATAAGAGTTTTCACATATTAGGGTAGAACTTGGTAATACGCCCTAAGTGACAAAACGCCCCACCACTCAAACACTCACACTAACAAAGCCACGCCGCTCGTAACTAGACGCGCGGGGAGCCACTAGTAGCCGCACAACATGGCCGACGTGTGCACGTAGTTTGCGATGTCCGTTTAAAAAATATTGCAAAATCTGGTTTTATTGGCGTGAAACAATTTGTGGTGAGTCTCCAAGAAATTCATATATATTGATACTTTTATATTTTGTGTTAAAATGACCCACACTATCGTAAAATAGATAAAATTACCTTTCTCTTTTTATTTTTTCGAACGTTATAACCTTGAATCTTGTGTTTTGATCTCAGTGGGGCATATTAAAAATCGAATTTGACAATAAGCCCCTAAGCTAGTTGTTTAAAACGCCCTAATATTTGAACTCTGTTAAAGTACCTTGTTGCGTGATATTATTACAGATAATGTCTCGGAAGTATGAAAGAAGGACACTACGAGCATCATGGAGTGCGGACGACTTAGACAAAGCCATGCATAGTGTCCTAAGCAAAGTAATGGGTGTTAATGAGGCATCCAGAAACTTTGGCATACCGTCTCGGACTTTAAGAAGACACATTTTATCAGGAAAATCAAAGAGCCCTCTAGGACGAAAACCAGTATTTTCGGTAGAGCATGAAAAAAAACTGGTTGCCCATATAAAGAAATTGGAAAAAGTTGGATTTGCCCCTGACAGAAAAGATGTAAAAGAAATGGCATTTCAATTAGCTAAGAAACTTACAATTAAAAACCCATTTTCAGCAAGTTCTGAATCAGCTGGAAATGTATGGTTTTCGGGGTTCATGGCTCGTAACTCAGAATTAAGTCAAAGAAAATCAGAAGGCTTGTCACTTGCTCGAGCTTATGGAGTTAATAGAAAAGATGTACAGGATTTTTTTGATTTACTAGCTAAAATCTACGAAGAAAATGATTTTGCAAATCACCCCGAAGATATTTTCAACATGGACGAGTCCGGCATACAGGTGAACAACAAGCCAGGAAAAGTAATTGCCACAAAGGGAGCCAAAGACGTCTACACGCTCACTAGCTCTGAAAAGGGTGAAAACGTAACGGTGATTGCTTGTTGTAATGCTCAAGGTAACTTTCTTCCCCCTGTTTTAATCTATAAGGGTACTTACAGCAAACCACAATTTTCCGAAGGTCTTCCTCCAGGATCACAGGTTTTCATGAACAAAAAATCTTCTTACATAAATACAGATCTCTTCATGCAATGGTTTGAAGAAGTGTTTCTGCGTCACAAGAGTCCTCGAAAAACATTGTTAATATTAGATGGTCACAGCTCGCACAGTAACAATATTCGCCTACTGGAAGTGGCTAAAGAAAATGGTGTTATTCTTTTGTGTCTACCAAGTCACACTACGCATGCTCTGCAGCCTCTTGATAGAGCCTTTTTTAGGCCATTGAAGGTGTACTTTGCCCAGGAAGCTAAGACTTGGATGGTTAGGAACAAGGAGAAGAAGTTGACACGCTATGACGTGTCTAAGTTAATCGGACGAGCTTGGGGCAAAGCTGCTACTGTTTCCAATGGTGTGTCAGCTTTAAAATCATGTGGAATTTATCCTTTTGATCCGAGTGCCATTCCTGATCACTATTTTTCACTATCTGATTCGCTGCGAGACCAAAATTTAGTTATTGAAGATGAGGATGGGACGTCAAGAGAGTCTCTGTCATTACTTCATGAATATGACGGTAGTGAGCTAATTGCCTTTGATACAATTCATTCATCACCGCAGCAGGTCATAAATGATTTAGAGCCCAGGACATTAGGATCACCACCTGTCGTTGTGAATGAGTTCCAATCTGAGCCAGGTCCTTCAGGACTACATCTAATTAATCCAAATTACGAAGATAGTTTGATGGAAGTAGTAACTGAACATTCATTGCCTGTGCAAGATGCACCTGTGGCAGAAGAGTTTGACCAAATGAATATCATATTGCCAAAAACACCACAAAAGTATCCGATACAATGTCGTATCGAGAGTGAGGCGTGTCTGACTATTGCGAAGTCTAATCTTATTGACTTGATTGAACAAACCCCTGAAAAACAAATAGGATCTACTGAGTCTGAAGCAACACCATCCAAAGTTTTGAATGAAATCCATCCAGTGCCTAAACTTCCTGTAGTATTGTCTAAGAGAAAACAAACAGCTGTTATTTTAACTTCTGATGAAAATATACAGAAACGGAAAGTAATTGCTGATAAGAAGAAACCAGCAGCTGAAAAATTAAAGCAGGCTAAGATCACAAAAAGAATTAAAGCAGTGAAAGAAAAATATGGTGTAAAAAAGAAACAAAATGGACAAAAACAAAATAGAAAGAAGGCAAAGAAAGGTCCTGTCAGAAATAAGAAAAAAGTAAGCTGGTCATCGTCTTCTGAAAGCAATGATGAAAACGAGGTTAGGGTAGATACTTCTGAAGAAGAAATCTCAGACGAACATGATGACGTTAACAGATGCGTTGAATGCACGGAAAATTATTATGACACACAATCCACTGAAGATTGGATTCAATGCCCGTCTTGTTTAACATGGTTGCATGAGTTTTGCACTATGTATAACCCAATGTGTAATCGTTGTGGACGCAAAGCCAAAAAGGAAGCTGTTAAAAAAAATAGAGTGTAAGTTTTTATTGTTTAATTTTAAGATGATTGCCAAATGAAAACTTATAAGACTGATTGAATCTCAAACTGAAGCCGAATGTTATGTTATGTTATTGTGTTGATTACCGATGGTAGTTTACCTATTATTTTGTTTTTCTTTTAATAATCTATTAAGTTGATATAAGTACAAATTAAGTTTTATTCAAATGTTTATGTAAAAAGTCTGATTTGATAAAGAGACTGACTAAGTGCGTCATATTATTTTAATTTCGATTTAAGAGTTAGTTTGTGCCAAAATGATTGTTAATATATTTAAAAATATAAAAAAATATATGATTAATACACTGGGGCATTTTATAATAAGAATGAGTCGTATTAGCCACCAGCCACATTACAAAACGCCCCACCTTAGATTTAAAAAAAATATTAATATTATTTTATCCTTAGTTCCTATTAAGATTACCACTTGTGCCATTATTGTCAAAAGACTAAATATTGTTCCAAAATAAAAAGTTTGATTATATCTTGTAAGATTTTTTTTAAATTACGATTTAAAAAAAAGTAGGGCGTAATACCAAGTCTTACCCTAGTGTAGCGGAACTTAAACGAGGGGCTAATTAGCAAGTCATTTACTCTAGCGACAAAGATTACACAAGCTTGAGCAGTTTACCCGCTCAGGCGCTCATTTTGACGGTAACCGCATAGTGAGGAAGTGCAGAAGTCAAGTTAGCTACGCAACTACGGTTAGGGTGCTCGCACACGTCAGACTTTTTGTAGAGCCGATTATCGGGCCGATACAAATTCTGTACATTTATACTAGCGACTTTTTGTAAGACGTTTGAGTTGCACTATTGCTATCAGCAGGCTTATCATGACATTGTATTTCTTCGAAGAATAGACACGGTTCTTTCTATACAAAGTGACATTTCGTTTCTCAGTTTTTGACATCTCACCGTCTCCTTCTACAATCTGTCATCTTGTCTTTCGTTTCTAACGATCTTTGTCTAGGTCCTTTTTTATGTAAAAGGATTTCTATCCTTCTACATAAAAAAGGACCTAGACCGGTGGGATGTCAAAAAAGGAGAATCGAAATGTCACTTTGTATGGAAAGAGCCGTGTCTATTCATGGAAGAAATTGAGAGTGTCATGCTAAGCCTGTAGTACGTTCTATTTTTGTCCTACAAAAATCGGTCACCGATTACACCGGGTCTACAGCATTTTTGCGCACGGGTTATACGTACCTTATTTTTATTGCTTTTATACCTGGAAATAAGAATAAGAACAAAAAATATTTCTGAATTTGCTTTTATGAGTAAAAAATGGAAACATTTAAATCAATAAAAATACATAAACAATAGACATAGAGATTATTTGTTAAATTATACCGAATACCCATTTATGATTCATTCTTACAATAGAAGTTTTAAAATAGAGTCCAAATGTTTAAAAATGAACAGTTTTACTTTTCCTGTCACACATAATCAACCTATAATGTTCTCACTGCTGAGACACAGGCCTCCTCTCTGCGAGAGGGAGTGGGCCGTAATCTACCACGCGGGCCCAGTGTCGGTTGGTAGATGTCACATGTCTTCGAATTTTCGGTTCTAGGACATGTTTTTTTTTTGTAGGACATGTTTCCTCACGATGTTTTCCTTCACCGTTTTTTGAGAGCAGTGGTGATTAAATGGTCCCGTCATGTTCAGTAGAATACCGTCCAGAATGTATCTGCAAGAGTTACATGACACATGTGGAGCCCATTTTTGTCTTGATTTTTAAAAGGTAGGTGTAGGTAGATGGAAGTAAGCTTGATAGGTACGCCTTGCAAATTTTTAAATTTGTACTTATCATACTTTTTCTCTGTCACTTTAATAAATTCGCCGCAAATATAGCAAAACGAGTCAGCGTCTCGTTTACAACTTCTCGAAGCCTTTTTGTACAGCGAAAAAAAATGAAACGCGTTAAGGCTCCTACATACTGGCGCGACTTGTCGCGCGACGCGTCGCGACACAAAGGCACCGCTTGTAGCGCTACACGCGGTGTCTTTGTGTCGCGTCGCGTCGCGCGACAAGTCGCGCCAGTATTTAGGAGCCTTTATTCCTCTGTAATATGCAAACACATACTGTCATACCCAACGCAAGACGCAAGAAACACTATCCCCCGCCCTCTTACCTCTCTTTCGACAGCAATAACGCGCAAAGACCGACATTAACTGGACGCGAAAATCAAAAATGGTCAAATCGCTATAACTTCTTAAAAAACAAATGTTTTCGATTTGTAATCGCACTTTTTTTATATATATTTGCTTATATAATCAGAATACATTAAGTAAAACCCATGCGCAATTTTTTAATTTTTTTTTGTTGACTGGTGAATTATCGGACGTGGCCCATTTTGAAATTAGAAAAATCTTAAATACTAAAATTAGCAATTAACTAAAATTAGCTAGCGAAACTCCGCAGACGTGATGGGTATGGATATCGAAACAATCAAAATGAAAGAGATTGATGATTTTTGACGCAACGACTGCTTGTAGTATAGTTACTGGAAGTATGAATTGAGAAAATCTGTTTTTTTTTAAATCGTATCGTGTTTTGATATGGATACTATTGGATACCCATCACGTCTGTGAAATTTACACAAAAAAAACTGGTTTTTGAAACTGATATTTCAAGTGGTTACACTACCAGCGGTTGATGACCCAAAAAAAACCTCATCAAATTAATTTCCTTTTAGATATCGATACCCATCACGTCTGCGGAGTTTCGCTAGCTATCTTAATTTGACCTTGTATACGGACCAATTCGGACGGATGGTTACCCTAAAGCCTAAACGCACCGCCATCGCTATAGCTGGTATCGACATCACCATCTAAATACTAAATTTAGTTTCCTAGAAGAGTACTGGCCGCTACATAGTGTCCGCCATTTGCCATCGAATGACGTCACTGAAACGTTAGCTATCTATGTAAGTTGGTGTGTTTTCCTAGAGAGCGTTTTTTGACACCGTGTCTAACTCAAACTCCGCTACCAACATTTTCATGACAGCCGACACCGCGGCCGTTATGAGGCGGCCACCGCTATTCTAAGAAACCCGGATAGCGTAACTTTACATCAAAGACAGTAAACTTGGAGCTCGCTTGATTTAGTCGGGTTCCTGACTTCATGAGGCGTATTGTTAAGCGATGAGATCATTAATTCGTTAACCCAGAAGCAAGGCCATCTCTTACTGATCATTATCCATCGATAATTGCATATTTTCGTATCATTTGATAACCTAAGTACAACGCTACAACCTTTTTTTTGGCGCGTGGCCGTAATCGGAACAAACGATCTTATTTTTTCAATACAAATAACAAAACAACTGCACAAAATGAAAATGACAGGGGAGGGCCCCTGTCATTTTCATTCGAGCGCCCAAAGATGCCTGTACTGTAACAGAGTAGAATTGCCCTTCTGTATCTGACAATTTCTGGCGCGGGAGTCCGCCATTTTTTGTAGCGCGGCGCATGCGCGGTGACGCAACTCGCCGGTATGCACGGAACAGGTTTGCGACCGCCAGCTAGTCCGGACATTGGGAGTGCGTCGTATACCGTAGGCGTCCGAACGTGCTTAGAACTTCGGACTGCTTAGACAAAAAATATTTACTTAAAAAATTGTTATACGATACTACATCGCGTATCTTTGATGTTACACCATGACAACTGTCAAATTCAATTTTAATAGGGTTTCCATATTGCGCAATATTAGTCCGGACATTCCTGTTTGCAATAAATATACATTTAGTTGTATTTAATCATGAGGAAAGTTAGTAATGTAATAATGTAAATAATTAATCTGTCTATTGATATTAATGTTATTTATTAAATAGGTATCAATAAAATATAGTTGAAAGATTTTCTGTTACTCCACATTTTGACACTTAATATATTTTTAGTACCTAGTAGGTAAAAAGTTTTGATAAAAACACGAAAATAAACAAATTCAAACTCAAAGCATTTATTTAATTGAAATTTGAAACCAATTACAGGCACTTTTGAATTGTCAAGGGGTCGGTCAGTCAGAAAGATGAAGCTAGTTGCCCATTCCAAAGCATAGTAGGTTCCTTTATACAAGCACGGGCAAGAAACTCCACGGACACTCTTTTAAATGAAAATATTGCTACAATTAAAATACAATCTGCTTAATAAATACGACATTGGTGCCGATTCCCTTGTTCACAAACTAAAGTAAATTTAAGTTCAGTGCATCTTTTTCTTTCTATTTCATTAAGAAAAGGACAGAAGATGAATTTTAGTTTAGGTCTGTCAAATTAATCAGCGCCTGTCATTACTCCATACAAGTTTAGACGTGATTAAAAACATGCCTACTAAATTTACGTCAATTTACGTCAAGCGCTGATTAATTTGACAAGGTGAACAAGGGAATCGACACCATTATTATTATTTGTGCTTAGTGCCTACTAAGTTGACAGACACACACAACACAAGCCGTAAATGCAAGGCAACATTTTTTTCCTTGTAGGATTTAGCAATACGACATAGAATGTCGAGTAATGGCGCACATAGTAAATGGAATTGTGTCAGCATTTTAATTAACCGAGTTTTTTTACGTTCACAGGCTCGATACTAATAAAGAGAATATAATGGCTTAGAATTTTGCAACATTTAACTATTTATTTAATCTAATGGAGTTTTTAATGGTTTTATGTAATTCATGAAACATTTAAATTTTTTGTTCATAAGTTGCTTTACGCCGCTTTACTTTAGAGATGACCACTAACAGAGAAGTATGTAAGAAAAAAAATACACGACTGCCCTGCTAAAAATCGAACTAAAAAGCATAAACAACTGTATTTGTTAATATGTATATACAAAGCGAAAGGTTACTCTTTTACTCGCTGACTAAACAGATAAATAAAGTTGTCATTGCAGTCCAGGGACTGTTCTGTGGAACACTTTTTAATCTAAGGGGACAGAATCTAATTCGACTAAAATGTAAATTTTACACACACTCCTTTTTTGTGCAGCCGTGTAAATAGTCATGTTACGCCGACCCCAAATAAATTGGGATAATGGCAGGAGAATGATGAAGCAGCTTTAAGCCCAGTTTCTGAGTAATTCTGAGTTCCTCAGATAAACTGTCCATAAAGATTATTTGGACAATAATCCGACTGTTCAGAAGAGCTGTGTCAAAATATCGAACCCATAGCATTAGCGGATAGACAAACTTGGGATAAAAATACCTCAGAAACCGGATTCGTTTTCTTCATCTATCTTCATGTTAGCTTCACCTTCATACAAAATATCAGCGAATTGATGTAGACAATATGCTATGAAACTCAAACCAGAAGCATTTATTTCAATTTAACCATTTACAGGCAATTTACAATTATTAAAGAGTTGGTCAGAATATAATATAATATGGATATATAATATGAAGCTAGTTGCCCATTCCAGCATTACTATGGTACCAATGAAGAAGAAGGGGCAAGAAACGTTTCCATTCTATATAATGAACATAACTCAAAAAGGCGCCAAGAACATGGCCTTTAAGTTTTTTTTTCATTCGTTATTAATAGCTAATTAATAATCATGTTACAGTTTTATCGCCGACAAGTTGACACGTTCCGTTTTCTTGTTGTTGATCACTTGACAACGTTTTTTTGTCATGTTTTTTGTTTCGGCATTTAATTAAGCGAGCTACCTGCCTATACATTATCTTATCAGTTACGCACGAAGCTGGTTCAATAACTGAGAAAAATATATACGAATCACATTTTTATCAAGTTTTACATGGCCAAGGACCAGTTTTTCGAAAAAATTAAAGCAATATTAATGTGACAAATTGTCAAAAGCGGGTAAACTTGTATGATGGATGATTCATTCTTAATGATTTTTCAACAGCCCATCGCAGCAGCTTGACAATTTTATACAATTTTCGTTCGAGAAACAGTCGGCCTTTTTTATAAAAAAATCATCGTGAATATTTAGGCGAAGTGAGTTGTCAATAGTGTTAATCCCTAGCATCAGGTGGAATGGCAGCTAACTTCATCTCGCTTAAGTTTTCACGGTGAGATTTTTACAGAATAGACTGGCTGGCCCTAAATGGTTTTACATATTATTTAATACAAAAAAGAAAGCAAAAGAGTTTGAATATCTATTTGAATATCTTAGTACCATTTCCGGCGTCAAAGTCAAGTACTTACAAGTAGGTGCTTTTTGCTTCTCAGTGCACATCTTAGCCCGTGACCTAACACACACATACAGACAAGGCTGCCAACATAACAGCCATTACAGACTAATTACACTTGTTGAGTAACATCTGCCCTATAAGGCCCGTAAGTTATACATCAAGCGACCTTCTGATGGTCTATGGTGTTTTTATAACGGAATCGTGTCTATGGCATCCTGCTGAGTTATATCAATGTCGTGGCTGTAAATGTAAACGTTTTATATAACACTTCGTTTCGTTCTACGATTATTCGAATCTTTCTTCCTATACCAATAACCAAACAAAGTTTTGAGTATTATAATAATAGTAGATTATGGACCAAGGGGATAAAGCAGTGTCTTATTTCGTAGACGCCGTATTGAACCCCGAGCGCAACGAAGGATTCTAGTGTTAACGAATCCTGAGTGCAGCGAGGGATTCCAGCTCGCCCAAGACGAGGGCATCTTTATCCCCGAGGAGAATACTTTACTTTTCACACCATCTATGAGACAATAAAAAGCAATAGCACTAGAATCAAAGTATTTATTAAAATTGCAATTACAGTTAGTAGACCTATTCATTGTTTAAATTAGTGGAGCGTAGAGCTTGGTACTTTTCGACAATTTTTACGTACTCTCCACGGACTACGAATGACCGTTCTTTCTCCGAACTTGTATCTGGCAGATTTACCAGCAACAAATAATTATCTGAATGTTTTTCGATATCTTCGATTTTAATGTTTAAACATTCATCTCTACGACAAGCGCCATTTACACTAGACCAACGAGGCATTAATGAAGGGGAAGGTTGGGGTAAAAACACCTGATATGTTACCTTTTTGTCCTGTCTTTCATTGCCTACATCAATTTCGGGCATATTACCTTACAAATGTCTTTATAAGTCTGAAATCGCCAACCCGTCTTGAGCAAGTGCAGTGATCAATGCTCGTGCCTTCTTTGTATGAGAAGAGGCCTTTGCCCAGCATTGGGACAATAATAGGCTAGTAATATACTTCGCAGATGTCGTTATCATAACTCGTTAAATCTGTGAATTGAAGCGAGGTTAATGAGGTTTTCTAAACGCATGTACACGAACTATAGGAAATAATAAACTGTTGACGAGTGACACATATGTCAATTATACGTTATTATCAGATCAACACTATTAGAATGGGAATACAAATATAATGATTTAAATACTTGAAATGGTACATGATGTTTTTTTTAAGATTTGGTGCGAATGAGATATGGACCCAAAAAATCTGAAGAAAAGTAAAAGAAAACATGACTGCAGGTAAATATCTGCAGTAAATAAACGAAGTTGGGTTATATTCTTCTCAAGCTCATGTGTGAGCATCATTCAAGTGCCAACCTGAATTTAAAACAAGATTTGACTGATTTTTATGATATCTCCAAATCTTGAATCGATATTCATGCTTGAGCAGCGTTCTAGACTACGTACAAATACCTTTGGTCTAATCCTAATTTCTAATGGCATAAACTAACACTTGTTTTAGCTCAGGTGCTTCCCAAGGTTTATTCATAACCTCTACGCCCTTTGCTCATTTGCAAACTCAAGACTGGTTACCCATGGTAGGACGAGTCATTTCCGCGGCTTGTAGGAAATCAAGTTTTCCAAGTATAAAGTTACGAGTACCTATACAGGGTGAACGCATTTGCCTATATATACAGTACAACATTTTTCAATCGTTTCTTACGACACCGAAATAGCTTGCACCTGCACTGAACTGATTGGCCTGTATAATTTATTCCATTATGGGCCTGTTTCTTATTTTCCGCACTATTCAACTAAAGCTAACGGTCGCAGTGAAGGCTGTCATAAAAATGATGACACCCGGTTTTGACTATACGGTGTCAAAAAGCTCTCGCTAGAATAACACACCAACTTACTTTCATGAATAAAGTTTCAGTGATGTCATTAGACGGTAAATTGCGGATATATATATATCTAATGAAACCGTAGCATAACAGATAAACTCAAAAATAGAACCGAATTCGGATGACACAATCTGTCAGCAGAGTTTAAAAATGGAACTGATGATGACGGAGATGATGAAACGTTATTCAGAATTATTTGTCACAAATTCTTGTGTCCATAAGTAATTCTCAAGATATAGGAAGTACACAATCTCAAGATTGAATTGCACGACTGACAGGCAATCTCGACTGAACATTATAAATTCATTTACGCAGAGGTCACGTAATGTCGTCCGGTGACGACGGCCGTGACCGTTTACTTGCGTTTAAGGGCAGTTTCATTACTCATGGATTCATTTGGTTCCTATGCGAAAAGTAACTGCTTGTTTGGTGGCTCAAGTTTAGAGAAAAAATTTAGAAAGAGTCTAAAGTGCGTTTACTATAACTTGACGCGTGACGCGATTGGCAGCACTGGATTTTGCAGTCTTGTGATGATTCTGAAACATTTCTCCAACATTCGTTTCGCCGTTGAACGGATCACCGACAGAACGATTCACTTTTCATTTTTTCAACGATAGAACGTTTCAACGGCGAACGATTCGCCGACAGAACCTTTCATATTCGTCACTTTCGATGGGAGTAATAGAGGGGATCATTAATGGTCAGTGTTCTAACCTAACCTAACCCAACATCATCCTTCGCTATTTGAAAGGTTCTGTCGGCGAAACATCCATAGGTGAAACGTTCTATCGACGAATCTCTCAAAAACGAAACGTCCTGTCGGTGATCAGTCCAAAGGAGAAATTACTGTCAGAGAACGGTTTCAGACCCCATGTGATTGGTAGTTCTGTTCGTCAGTCGCCATTTTGAACTCTATTAATATTGAAACTAAGACTGCACTATTCAGTGCAACCGATCGCGTTACACGTCAAGTTATAGTGAACACACTATAGACGCCCTTTTTACTTCAGCATCTGAATAACTCACAGAATAACTGTCAACTTATGTCAAATATTCCGTTCTAACAATACAATAAAATACTTTAAAGGCTCTTGAAAAAACTAATAGCTTTTAATTCTTCGGAAACCCAAGACTATGAAATTGTCGCGGGAAGGTACTTATGGGTCACCGAGGCCCCCGCAACACAGGCAACAGGAAGGAATACGGGTGGGTTTTAGTCAGTAAGAGTCTGACACACCCTCCCGCTCCGCCCAGAGCGGGAGAAGTTATTTGATGATTTCCCACCCTCAAAAAAAAAAGACTATGAAATTCGTCTTGGCCTTGACGCATATTTTCAACACATATCCGTAAAATTCCAGAAGCATGGTAACTCTTCGCAAGAAATAAAGTACCTATGTTTATATTAAGTATTGCTAAATACACGATACTTGAAACACCGTGATGTTTATAAAATAACCAGCACGTTATTGTTGCAGGTGACTCGATCCATAATATGTGTTGTAGCGGCATACTGTGTAACTAAGTGGTTACTAAAATGAACTTCCTAACTTGGGTACTGACTCAGGCTTGCAAATAGGTAAGGAAAACATTGGAAAAGATATGTGAAGACTTTCAAATAATGAAGATACTTGCATGTTGCATGCAAATCCATAAGGCGCTTAAATCTGTTATTACACATTCAAATAACAAGCTACAGCCGCTGAAACAGAACTGAAAATATAAAAGTTAACGCAATTTATTTATGGCTTACAAAGGGTTGCATTAATTTAGTAAAATCACACAGAAAATCTAAACTGCCTAAGTCAGGGTCCTCTAACTTTAGAGCTCGCTTAGCTCGCTATTGTATTATTTTATTAAAATCACAATTACAGCTTAACCTAGTATCCCAGTATCGCTTTGATCGCTCTTAATGTTCTTAGCAGAATCACAACCACTGCATAACCTAGTATTCGAGTCAGAGTGCTCGAAGGGCCCCCTTTGTGACTAGCTACGCCACTAAGACAGAGTCACTTTCGCATTTATAATATTAATATTGGGTATATTAAATCAAAATCAAAAGTCATTTATCCTCATACACCCCTAACGTGCCTCGGAAAGCCCGTTAAGCCGTCGGACTCGACTGTCATTCTGTCACCAGTCTGACCAAGGGGTATCGTATTACTGAGTTACTGGGTTGTGGAGGTCAGATAGGCAGTCTCTTCATGTAAAATACTGGTATTCCGCTGCATCCTACACTGGAAGCCGATCCCAGCTTAGTTGCGAAAAGGCTAGGAAGATTGATTGGTGTGTTAACAATTACCCGGCTGATCTAACTGCTGTACATCACATCAGAATTCATTCCCCACCATGAAACCTTGAGTCTATAGTGTCAATTGCTTCATTCACATAGGACCTCCATGAGACCAGTTGTGCATTTATCAACGAACATCAAAATGCGGTCAGCCTTGGCCAATGTGTACTCGAGGCATTAGAACCATCAGCATGTTCCTATTGATTGCGGTAACCGATTGACAAAACGTACCTGCGACACAAATACCTATTTTAAAACTTAGGCAATAATAACATGTAGTGCCTACTACGGTGACCACACGCACTAGTTTTGAAGGACATGCGTTTACATGATGTGACATGTGACGTAATACATTGAGGATGCTGTTCATTACATGTCTTTGAAGAGTTTTTGCTACTTCTAAAAAAGTTTTGACGTTTTTGCTCAATTTGGATCGTAATCGGTTAATAATGGTGCCATTTTAAAAATTTAAGTTACTTATATAACTTGAAGATGTTTTAACTAGTATACGGGCGTGATACAATTCTCTTTGGTGTGATATGATAAATAAACAATTTACGTGGTAGATAAACATTATATAAGTAGTTATTTTCCATTAGTTATCTAAATACATGTATTTACCATGAAATCACCATAGTTTTGCATAACAAAATTGTATAAACCCGTTGAATTATGTAGTTTACATAAAAAACCTATTTTAAACCTGATAATTTTACCCGACAGTATAAAAAATAATTCGAGATATTTTCATTTACTTGCGTTTGCGTCATCAAGATCTCGAAGATTACTTTTCGAGATATACCTATAAGCAAGGTTGTTAATGGAATTCAAGCAAAAACAAACTGATCGTGTATGTAACACATTATGTAGTAGATTGAGAATCATTTCATCTACGACGCAACTTAGCATGTGGGTGTTAGAACGACGTGGAATTAAGACCATAGAGTATGGGCTCGTAATTGAGACGCTTAGCGACAAAAACTGATAGGAGCGAAATAATCACAACTGCTTATTAATTTTTGCTTATTAAGTTGAGATGTTAATAATGACAGGATACTTAGAACATGAGAATTTTAGAATAAATATTGAGTAGATAAATCGCCAAGCAATTGAGCATGCCTGGTGATTAATGCTAATGCCTACTCTGTATGAGAAAAAGCCTTTACCATTAATTGTGACAATATAAGCACGATATAATGATTGTTTTAGGTAGACAAATAAATAAGTCATTTACATGTGATGATTGCCGTGAAATGCCGGAGATGCCACAAAGAATCTCGATCCAAAATTGGCAGATGGCATACTAATCTCTACTGGAATTTAGTTTAAATACGAGATTGATGTTTCTTGATTTGGCGAGTTTTGAATAGCATTCGGCTTAATATTAATGGAATTTCCTGTTGCGGTGAGAACGACGGTGAAGGACGATTTGGATGTTTGCAAATGTTTATCCAAATGGAGACGAACGATTTGTATCTAATTAACATTCTGAGAAGCTGCAAGGCAATTCAATTCGTAATATTGGTGTTATTTAGCATAATCAACCTATAATGCGACCATGCATCATGTTCGTGAACGAGCGCCGTCAGTAGTAACTGGTCATCTCTTAGCTACCACGGCTTACTTTAATTTAATTTAATTTTGGAATTGTTTTTTTTTTGTGTTAATCTTTCTATTACGGATTGCATCGTTCTCACATGTATAATATCAAAATGAATGTTGTAAACAATATTTTGGAACCATATGTTGATTTAAAAGAGTGTCCGTGGAGTTTCTTGCCCGTTCTTCTCCATAGGTCCCTACTAAGCTTTGGAATGGGCAAGTAGCTTCATCTTTCTGACTGACCGACCCCTTGACAATGCAAAAGTCTGTAATTGGTTTATTTGAAATAAATACTGTGAGTTGGAGTTAGAATGTTACCACTGCTGGGTCACAGGCCTCCTCTCTATTAAAGGAAGTGGGCATAATCCACCACGCGGGCCCGTGTGGGTTGGTGTATATGTCATATGTCTTCGATTTTTTAGTTCTAGGACGTGTTATTTATAATTCGGCAATTCTAAGCCTTGCTACTCTTGCTAGGTACACATAGCGGATTTTAATGTATTGTACCTTTGTCTAGAGCACAAGGGTTCTCTCTTTTTCTGCCAAACAAAGGTAACTGGCAGAACGGGTCCCTTAGCATTTCCTTTTTTGAATCACCTCTATTTTTTTTTCATCGCGAATGGATACTGCATGGAGAACGCGTCTAATATCTAGTTCGCACTGAATACAGCGAATACTCAGCTTTTAAATATGGTGGCGTTCGAAAATGGCGCGAAACTGATATGGAAACTCGATTACGACAAAATTGGATTTATATTCGTAATTTAACGCATTAGAACAGTGTTTTTCTGAATTATACGTTGCATTAGGAACTTAAATAAGGCGGATAATATTCATTCCTTTATTATTATTGGCGTAGGTATCATGTCTGAGTAGAATGTCTTACCTATATTGACAAAGCATTTAAAATTTTAAGCACACTACAATTTTCGTCACATCATATAAATATAATCATGAAATTAGCGGCAAAACATGCAATTCTAAGTATATTTAGTAGACTTCCAGCTAATCCAGGACAAATAATTGAATGTAATGTTTTCTTACAGAAATAACGTTACCCTCGTTTTTTTTAAACCTCAAGGAACTTCCTGATTAAAACTTTCTTGTTTGTGTAACCTTTTTGGTATGTAATTGGTAGTTATTAAGTACATTATACACCAGTTCATGAGTAAGTGCCGGGGTCGCGGCTCTTGTATAAGGGTGCGGCCGTGGATCGCAGCAATGACCTACTGGCGTGTCGCAAGTCTGTCTGTGTAAGAGATTTTTCCTCAAAACATTTTTGCAATTCAAAACAAGTAACTAATAGGCATTTTAATAGACACGCACACCTAAGTTGTGCAATCTTGTAATTTCCATATAAATCGGAATATTTGAAACACGGTCTACCAACGTACCAACGCTGTATGACTTATGCTTATTCAGAAACGTGTTCGGGTAAAATTGCTTTTAGAATGTTTTCTATAGGCCCCACGAAACTAAAGATTAGTGTTTCGGTTAGATGATCCTCATCTTTAAAATTGTCTTTGTAAAAACTTCACCAGTTGTTGACTACGGCCATCCAGTATAGTAACAACTGCCAACCCTCATGCTTAGTGCGGAATTCACCAATGAAACAGAACGCAATCAGAACTTCTACACCACGTTAAAGAGCTATCAGTGTCAATATTCCACAACATAGACACTGACAGCTCTTGAACGCGGTTTAAATGTGCTAAATGCGTTCAGTTTCAGGTGAAATTCGCCCTTAGGCGAAGAAGCACAAAATCCAATCGTAATCTCAGTTTATCAATCAAATATCAATAACAAGTACAAAATTAAAAAAAAAGAAAATCTGTTACGATTAAACAAACCTGCATAGTGCATCCTAACAACGATAACTAGTAGAAACAATGTATCGTCCGTACTTTCTAGCCAATAATCGCGTTTAAAACAAAAGAATCGCCATCAAAAGAAGATGGCGACTGTTAGCATAATTATTAGCTAGTGAAAGTGTCAGTTACGTGCTTTGAGTGTTGTATCACTATCGGCAGGATTGCCGAGTAGATCGTAAAGAGAAAATACATTGATAAGTCATAAGTATTGATGTTGTTTGGATTCAATTATTTGCAAGACAATAATATGTTACCGGCCAGAAATTGTCTCATTGTAGGGTAAATGTAGCTAGATACATCCTTTATTCGGTTCACATAAAAGAGACAGCACAACATACAAAAGCACGATAAAATAATAACAAATTACATTAGCATTAAGAAAATACCTACAAGATTACAATTATATACAAAAAAAGACATATTTTGTAGACACTATTGCCTATGCCACACTTTAAACAAAAAAGACTAACAAGAAGGAACAAAAATACCACCCGAATATATGCAACACATATTGTTGTACAACAATCTAGGTATATTATGAAGTAAACATTTTTAACTAATACATATAGAACAACAACAAACGAAGTAATCGGAATTTGAAGGCAATTCAGCTAATTTTAGGTTATGTCACTAATAAATTAAACATTTACCAAGTTAAGTTACAATGAACATGCTTAAACTGCATTCCAAGACCTGCTAAAGCCTTTGGTAAATCGATAAATAAATTACTTCGTTTCATATTTCATTCTTGTACGAAACTAAAGTTTGAAAATTATCCTACAAATAGTTTGTTATTGTCACCCTAACTTTTTAAAGGGCTGCGAAATCTAATAGCTCATTTTGACTTTCTTATCACCAGCCTCGGTAGCGCAGTAGGCAGCGCGTAAGTCTCATAATCTTAAGGTCGTGAGTTCGATCCTCACCCGGGGCAAATATTTTTGGCATTTTCCCTAATACTTTTTATGCCTTGACTCGTAACTTTTCTCAACCAACGAACCCATGGAACCTGTTTGCCACTAGTTCTGTTGCAACCATCGATCTACACGCACCTGGCGTTCATTGCGAAATGTTAACGCGTATGCAAATCCCATCAGCTTAAACAATGAAATGTCTTTACCAAGCCAGCCCACGTCGGTACCATAGTATCTGTGATTGTTTACATTCATAAATAGTAATAAGACTTGCAATTAAGTCGCTACGCAATTTCGCAACTTGTACCTACATTCCGCTACCACAATGCGTGCGACATTTCACAAATAGATTGCTGTCAAGATTAAAAATAACGCCATCTATTGACAAGTAGGAGTACTATTCATAAATCTAAATTTTAATTTTGCAATGTCTACATAATTATTTCCTTCATACAAAATATAATGTAATCGTGTCTTATGTTCTGTAATAATAATGTCTATTTTATAGCCGTAATAAGCATAATAATAGCAAAATTGTAATATAAAAAAAAAAAATCTACAAAAAAATCAACCGACTTCAAAAAAATACACTAAAAAGTGAAAAATAACTTTAATTTCGGAAGTCGGTGCTTTTGGTGCTGTATTTTCTTTTTTTTTTGCCACCGACTTCCGAAATTAAAGTTAATAAGCCCAAACACGGCTAGGATACCTACATTGTTTTATTACGGAGTTCCGGTGCCTACCTTCCGGCTTCATCATCAGATCAGTTTGATGGCACCATTTTGATCAGAACAATTTATTTAAAGCTTCGTTATAGTCGCTTAACTATATTAATCGAGATATCTTATCACCACCCGTGAAATAGGTACGTAGCATTGAGGAGTTCCAGTGGTCATCTGTGGTCTTCTTCACCAGTTCCACATTACCAGATGATACTTTCTGAATGAAAATGATGATGAAAATACAAAAATCGCTATATGTATGCCTATAATATTTGAGGAGTACCCTCAATTCCTCATGGGACCCATCATCAGAACTGGGTTATGATAAAAACGGGACCAATAAAAATTAATTTTCCATATCAGTTTATGCACGACGGAGTTCCGAGGTAACCAAACATAAAAAAAAAAATACAACCGAATTGTGAACCTCCTCCTTTTTATGAAGTCGGTTAATAATAGCAAAACATAAATTTATTTTTTGTTTTTTTTTTCAGTTACGATCTTACTGGAGCGCATCTAAGAAGGATGTAAGTGCAAATTTTGTTTAGTCCGTAATTGTTAAAACGTTTTATTGTTTATTTTACCTCATTTCGTTATCTAAGCTAACAACCAAAGCGAATACCGTTAGCTTATCGATAGGCCATCTTTAACGAATTTAAAAGCGGATGGAGTTTACCTCTTTTGTAATAGGTACACAATTACCAATTTTGCTTTACAGCATATTTTAAGACTTGCAGCGCTTATGTTAGAGCGTGAAGGGTGGTTTTCGTGTATTTTTGTTGTACTTGGGGTGTTTTGAGCAACGAGTGCCACCAACTCGCACTCGCTTATACGCAAACGAGTAAGGTTAAATTAATGGCAATTATTATTTATTAGTACCTAGTCAAATAATCTTGTTGGAATGTCAACAACTCCTGTTTGTTTGTATTTTATTAAACACTATTGTACACCTCCTAAAACAAAAAGTATGTCTAAACATATTACACATAAAAAACGTATGTATTTATTTATGATACAATATGTTTATTATGTTAACTATGTGTGTTTATTGAAAGTTGTATACACACATATGTGTATTTATCTGGAAACAAAAGATTCTTTTTCATATTTATTTACTTAAAAATAATTTTCATCGACACTACATTACTACAATGTAGTGTCGATGAAAATTATTTTTTAATTCAACAGTAGTTAAGGTCAAGCCAAGCATGATGGCTGATTTAAATACACTAATGATAGCCACAATGCGTTGGGATTAAAGATCATAATCGTAGAGTTAATAACTAATTTTTTTTAATGTTTACTGCTTACAATTGTAACCTTAACCTTATTGACCTTTGTGGTGTAGGCAGAAGCTTAACCCAAAACGTCTCACCATAAAAAATCTTTACGAAATATTGTTTGCTTGCTCTTCTAATGTTTTTTTTTATTGTAGATGTAATTATCTAGGCCAACTTTATATACGGAGGTCAAGACTTCCTTGCGTTCTGGTACCTAATAGATAGCACATAAAAATTGCGAAATTTTATGATTTTAAATAAATTCTCTAGCTATAAAAGCAGAACAAACACACTTTCGCATTTAAATCTCGCTTGTCTAATGTTATGAATAAAATCTAGGATTTTAATTGTTGTTGAACCTGTTATTTTCTCATCTTGAACACAAAGAAGTGAAATAGATCAAATATGAGTAATATTTCGCAATGTTACGACTTACTTACAAACTTATTGTTGGCGGCACATTGAAAGCATACCGTGAGAATTCCCAGCCCCTGATTGGTCAACATTGATAGTAAAAAGGGCTTCTGGTAAACGATTACTGTTGTCGACTGCAATTTGTATTGCGTTAATCGTTGAGTTAACTGGAGTTATTTGATTGCTTCATTCAATCTTGTGAGTTCAGGGGCCGTGCTACGACGTGTTAGAGCCTTAATTGTTCTAGTGCAAGAGACTGGTAAAGCTTCGTGCTTTACCAGCAGGCTTAGCATGACACTCTCTATTTCTGTGAAGAATAGACACGGCTCTTTCCATGCAAAGTAATTTTTCTTTTTGACATCCCACCGTAGAAATCTTTCTACATAAAAAAGGACCTAGACAAAGATCGTTAAAATCGAAAGACAAGATGACAGATTGTAGAAGGATTTCTACGGTGAGATGTCAAAAACTGAGAAACGAAATGTCACTTTGTATAGAAAGAGCCGTGTCTATTCTTCGAAGAAATAGAGTGTCATGCTAAGCCTGCAGGCGTATGGCACCTCTTCTTTTTGCACTAGAGTAGGTAATTAAATTATAGTTTCATCAATTCGTAATACGGCTCCTACTGTTCTAATTCCTGTATTTGTGCTTATTATTACATCAAGATTTATCGGATCTATCTAAATAACTCTTAAAATAAACAGGTTATCTAAGTTTAAGCCAGCACATTCCACATAATTCCTTAATCTCCCGACAACGCGGTCTATCTACATTCCAAACAAAAGCTAGATAAGTGTAATATCAATATGTTTACGAGGTAGTCACGGCTGCTGTCCGACATTGGGCAGTGCGTGACAAAAACTGCATGCCCAATGCATTACCGACAATACATACAGATTACGTGATGTTTTATTTAACATCGAGCTAATAATTTCCCTAACTGAGCTAGACAAGGACATTCCGTAAATGTTTCAGACTAGGCAGTTCAGTTGAGTACATATGTTACTGTAATATTTAAACAGGGCGTTAAAACGCTTGAACTAAATTAGAAACGTTAACTTATTCTCACAGAAACTCCTTCAACGAACCTACTTGAGATTTTGGTTATCATAATAATTAGATAGACAAACAGTCCGTCACTATCTAACTATAAAGGCTCGTGCAGACTGGCGCGTTATCGCGGGCGCGACAGGCAGCACGATACTTTTTATGCTAGCTTAGTTGTTTACGTTATTGTGCATGCTGTGGTCTCCTATAAGTGAAGGAGTACATCTACTTAATACCTGATGTTGCCCTTTATTTATGTGTCATGTATTGTACATCTTTTGCTGGAGATCCTCAATCAATAAAAAATAAGTGAAGTTATCATAGAAATTATGCTACCAGTGTCGCGTCGCGCCTGTCTGCACGAGCCTTAAAACGCCGTCAATGTTTACAATCAATCAATGTCAGTGCCAATTCAACGTTAACAAAAATACTTTCTCTATCTTCGTATTAGTTGCTAGGGTGTAAAACGATACCCATTAATCATTAAAAACCTTTGCACAAGCTTTTAACTGTGTACAAACTTTTACTTATACTCGTAAGTAAATCAAAACTCTTACATAAATCACGCCATATCAGTATTTTTGGATCAAATTACGCCATAGTTGTACCAGACACCTTTCATAAATATGATTTCGTTGGAACCCACAAACTCGATGTAGCCGGTGATGATTTTTTAGCGAAATCACCATTTCACCAGCGACCAGAAAAGTGTGTTCTTTTTGCGCTGTTTTTCAAAGAAATCGCGACATTTTTGATGCTATCAAAACCAGTTATTACTGTAAAATTACGAATTTAAACCTGCGTGTGGTTTCTAAATTATTAAATTAAAGTGAATGATGTGCGTACAGCAGCAGAAGTGACGATTCTTTGAAGTGTCCGCAACCAGTTCAATGGGAAAAGAAAGCAAGTGATTGTTACTGTGATGTAAAAATGTTGCTTAAAATGAACCTGTCATCAGGAATTATGTTCTAGAACGATGCTCAAGTTTGTTAATGTCCTTGAAAACGGTCAGATTTTAGCTGCATTCAATTATTACAAGATTTACGCATCATCGCTTTAAAACATGGGTCTACTAAGACACGAGACTGTAAACAGTCAATGCTTCTTTCCAATAACAATTTGTCCCATTTGCCACAGCAATAACAGTTCCATCAATCTTCAGCCAACTGGAATACTCACATGTTATATATCACATATTCTATCATCGGTGATCGGTTGTGTCATTGACGACCTCTTACGTATGTAGGTGCAACCTTGTAGTTAGTGGGTTATGCTGCGTCTGCGTGGGATGATCATTGTTTGCAATTAAGCACCCGCCTCCTCTTACTAATCTGTTCGGAGATGTGAAAACAAAATATTTTTGGGTTGACGACCTTGGTTTATTAATCCTACGGAGTTTATAATTATTACATAACTTGGCGCTATACGAGCCTATATTTTTTGTTGTCTTTGGGCTGAAATGATGACGACACGAGCTTCTAAAAAAGAAAAAACTATAATATGGAGGTATGTTTGATACCGAAATATCTATTTTGTAGCCAAATACCAAAACCAAAACAAACCACAACACAAAGAAACTCAAATTCTCTCAATAATCTCTCATTGATAAAAGTTCCTGCGAAATTTTGTGTGTCCATTGCAAAGGACGCCGACAGTTCAGTGTACACCTGTACTTTCCTTCTTACGCAAGTATCAAGTAACCGCTGACCGATTACGTTTTATGGGCGTTTTGTTATGGCCGTAATTTTTATCTTCAAGATTCTTTCACGGTTCGAATCGGGAACAAAGATGAAATACGCGGAAATGACTATAAATACCGTGAATTATTAGACCTAGAATGTTAATGGCTACCAATTATTCATTACTTTCAGAATATGGCTGCAAACTCCGCATTCTTTATTAGTTAGTTTTAGACGAAAGCGTATTAAGTAACTAGATAATACTGCAGGATCATGTTGTAAATATTTTCTTTTTAAATCTAGTTGGTTAGACATTGTGAAAGTTTGTGCGGTAACACCCAGACAAATAAAGAAAATAATACAAATAAATTATTTGCCTCATTGGGGACATGGTTTGAGGCCTCCGCTTCTAAATAAGACGATCGTATCGTGTTTAATAATTGGGCTTTCTAGTAGAGCAATTTGAGTCCGATATTATAAAAAAAAAAATGGTAAGGGGCTTGTGGCTAAATAATAACAGCCGCACGGGTCGATCGTCAGGTTAAGCTACGCTTGCCTTGGTTGGTCAGTGGATGGGTGACCATCTTTACATACCAAGACCCCTCCGTGCCGGAAAGCACGTTAAGCCGTTAGTCCCGACTGTCATTTGGAGATCTTTACAGACGTTACGGGTAGTCAGAAGCCCGAAAGTTTGACAACAAGGAGTATCGTGTTACCCAGCAACTGGGTTGTGGAGGTCAGATAGGCAGTCGCTCCATGTAAAATACTGGTATTCAGTTGCATCCGGTTAGACTGGAAGCCGACCCCAACATAGTTGGGAAAAGGCAGATTATGATGATGATTATAAAAATAAAATGGCGAAAATCATCATCATCATTCTCCTGCCCTTATCCCAATTTATTTTCGGTCGGCGCAACATGTCGCTTTCTTCCATACTTCTCTATTAGTTGTCATCTCGGTAGTCACCCCCTTTCTAGCCATATCATCTTTCACACAGTCCATCTATCGTTTCTTTGGTCTTTCTCTGCTCTTATAGCCACCGACATTCATACTCAAGACTTTCCTCACGACATTTTCCTCATTCCTCCGCATCACATGCCCATACCATGACAACCGATTTTCGCACAACTTTTCAGTCACCGGTGCCACATTCAGACTTCCTCTTATGTACTCATTTCTTATTCTATCCATTCGTGTCACACCACACATCGCTCTTAGCATTCTCATCTCAGCTGCAAATAAAATGGCGAAAATATTTCTCATAAATGGCTTCGGGGATTACAGGCGTGATGTTATATTATTATATCAATAACAGAAAATTATAAGCTCTTCCAAGCAATTTAAGGATTCAGAGAAAAAGGAACTTATAAATAGTTGATCACGTAAATGAACAAAACGCTTGTTTAAACCTATAACAAATCCAGCAATTTACCGCAAAGGGACAGCTTGATTGGTTAACGCAATATATTGGCTTAAATTTCTCGCAATAACACAGCATTTCATCTATTTGCATAGAAGTAATGGATGCAAACTATACTGAACTCACAATTCAACAATACACCAAGTTCATTGATTGTTATTAAAAAATATGCGTATGATTATGAGAGAAAGTCCGTGAATGGCCTCAACTAATAGAGAGAACTCTTTCATCCAAGGCTTGCTAATAAAAACATCATTATTATTTGAAAAAACAAAACTAGTGTTTGGAAATCAACAATAAACCTGACTTGATACTTTGACTTAGACAAGTGTTTATAGGGCATTGTTTAAAGGTACCGTCGCTTCGTGAACGGTCCTTCAATAATATGATTGAAAGACTTATGAATTATCATACTTCATATAATATTACTGTTCTGTCCTTAAATTCGTCATAAATATTTATGTAATTTTGTAACATGTGGGTTCTATCTAATAATCTATGCTGCACTGTGTCAATGCCAGATTCATAATCAATATCTTCTCTAAATCACGTGGCAGTGTTATAAACCTCGATATTCATTGTGAATGAGAAGTGACTGTTACTTATTGAAACTTTGCTTGATAAGTGACAGTGATAAGTTGATAACTGATAACCAATATTAAGTATCAGTAATTGGGCTCGCCCCTATAACATGGGGCTTAAACATAAATTGTGAAATGTGGGTGTACTATTGGTACACCTCTGCCAACTGTTCGGGGATTACAGTCGTGATCGTATGTCTTATGATATATTATATGTTTATATGTAGGCTATGATTGGAAACAACGCACTCAGCACTCACTTGACTTCAGTTACTATAACCAGCGGTTACAATTCCGCAAGATAAAGTGACCATGAAGATACTACATATATATACATATAAAAATCGAAAGTGTCAGAATGACAGACAAGTGGGCGGCGCACTCTCTTCATGTTACAAGATAGGATTTACATTTTTCATACGTATGGGCGCGGTTGAATGTCTTATGCATGCCCGTCGCATATTACCCGCTAATGCGGTGTACGTAATCATTATTTATGATTTTTTATTAAGGAACAGGTGAAAAGAAAACTTGTACTTTTCTGAATATTGACTTCCACTTGGACAAAGCGATATAGAATTCAGAAAATTCTTTATAGCTTTGCCTAAAATCTGTAGACTTTCTTTCTTTAATAAGTAAGTAATGAGTTAATTTAATGCGAAAGTATTAAGAAATTAGCTATCCGAGTTAGTTTAAAGATTTACGTAGCAATAAATGTGTACGCGGATGGTTTATGAATTTATGATATCTAGTTATTATTTATAAATAAGAAATGCCAGTAATAAAATGTATTTTAACGAGCAACGTCTTAAATTGTTCTTTTATTAGAAAATACAGTATATTATTTAAAAAAATATTAATTTTATATTTCCTTCCTCAACATTATAACAACAACCAATATTTTATTTAATAGCGAAACCAACAACATCTTACAAGAATCACAGGTTGTAAAAACATCGAATCATTGTCACTGACTTTCACATATTTACCGCAGATTCTAATCGTTCAGTGTTGCCACAACAAAGCCTTTAGATACGATCGGGGACAATTTTGTGTAATTA
Source organism: Atethmia centrago (assembly GCA_905333075.3). Classification (NCBI taxonomy): domain Eukaryota; kingdom Metazoa; phylum Arthropoda; class Insecta; order Lepidoptera; family Noctuidae; genus Atethmia; species Atethmia centrago. The sequence goes on from HG995388.1 coordinate 23,238,274, forward strand.
GATCTGTTCAGCCATTGTTAATTAGTGTGCACTTATTACAGGGCAAGTGATACAGTTAGCAGATAACGGTCTGAAAGGTGAGTGTCGCGAGATTTTAATTACCGCTTGTAACACTGAGAAAACTTGATACAAGAATGTCGTTTATCTATTGAAGGTTGTGTGAGAACAGTGAAATTATTCAAGAATACTCAGCCGTTCTTAATCATTGCTTATGCAAAAATATTGCTTAAGAACAATTTGCGTGTCCACTAATGCGCGTAACATTCAAAATTTCAACATTAGGTAATGCTAAGTAATAACAGCAAGTACCGCAATTCTCACAATGTTAATTGACAAAAAGACGTAAAATAAACTTCACTTTCGTCTATAATTTCTATATAAACATAAAACATGCAAACAAAATGCTTTCTTCGATTTTTGTGAGCGCTTTTCGTTGCGTCCGGCAATCTCACGTACGTGCCACTTCGCAACCACCGTCGCGCTTTCCAATCGCGAATTTGAATGTAGAAGACCAAAAATTAAAATTAATATTCGCGCCATCTATTGTCGAGTAGGTAGTCTTAAACTGGCAGTAGCCTGATTATTTTTATGAAAAATAAAGGAAAACAATATACATACATACATACGTACATAATCAGCCTACAATGTTCCCACTGCTGGGACACAGGCCTCCTCTCTTCGAGAGGAAGTGGGCCGTAATCCACCACGCGGGCCCAGTGCGGGTTGGTAGATGTCACATGCATGTCTTCGAATTTTTGGTTCTAGGACATTCCGGTTTCCTCACGATGTTTTCCTTCACCGTTTTGAGAGCAGTGGTGATTAAATTATTTACACAAAGTGAGTTTAGAAGTGCTTTAAAGACAACATTTACTGGTCAAAAGAACTGTTACTGGTACTTACTTTGTAAAGTATTCAATAACAGTTATATTCATCAGGTTCATTTATCACGAGTAATTCCCATGTACTCGCATAGCTGCGCGTTTCGTTACGTCAAGCCAGCGAAAGTGTTTGTCCTACTGTTCAGAAGGTACATATTGATAAGTACTTATTTATTCGTACCTGCACCATGGAATTTCTCTCATTGGTATGTCCGTACTAGGTTAGGTTATGAAGAATACGAGATGAGATTCCACCAGTTTTTTTTTTTAAACGTCGTGTAACTTATGAAAAAACTTTGTTTCCATATAAAAATCCACATACAACTTTCAATAAATACATAAATAGATATTGACTAAATATACAATATCACATTTCCATTACACAAACAACGTCGAATAGGTACCCAGTTCTGCCAATGGAGCAGCGAATTAGGTAATCGAATCGGTAATCTTAGGGAACGGAGTCTCGTGGACACCTGTTTTTTTTTATATAAGTCTAACATTAAAGTTCTTGGCTGTCTTAGTAGATTATTAGCAATATTTATTGAAACTTTTAGCAATAGGATATTGCTTTGGTCTACAATTTTATTTTAGACGGCGAAGTTGCTTCAGCATTGTGAAGATCGCTTGCTCGATTTAAATGAAGCAATTCAGACAGTTTTAACACTTACATTTTAATGTTCGTTAACCTTTATATCGTAACAGAAATTTTTATGTTTAAGTATATGTATAATATCAGTAAAGTGCATAAAAAAGATATTATTATCTTCCATTTTTTTATTATAATCACTGTGTGTTAGTAAATTCTTGCTGTGCTTAGCAGTTTAAAAAATTGAGACTTTAATTTTATTACTGTAGATAAGTACTTAACAGTCACTAACGAGATACAATATAATTTTTTATTGTTTTTGAACTGCTTGTACACGTTCTTACAATTACTAATTAAAGAACCAATTGCAATGGTATCCATGGCCAAGTTAAAATTTCAGTCATGCTTAAAGCGAATACCCATAATAGCCATTAGCTATTTGCCTTTTCTGGAAATAGAAAGAAAGAAAATACGTTAATTTGTAGTAAGACATGACGCCAAGAAAAAACAAAGGCACAAAAAAGAAAAAGTTGGGGGAAAATATGCATCACATGCACGCAAAACGGTCATCGCTCAGCATAATGCTGTGATTCTACGAGAGACAGAGCCACAGCGTTGGTTTTCAGCGACAGACGGCATTGACGAAAATGAAGAACTACTCTGAGCGAATGCTGTTAATTCAAGTCAAATACTGGAAAGTTCATAGGAATATTTTTTTATTTATAACCACTTAAATTTGTTTTAACATGTGGGAACCCAATACAAAAATGTAGTCCCAATTTAATTTAATTTATACTCGTGAGTACTCACAAGTCACACAAAGGACAATATGTTAAGTGTCACCCTCTGGAATTCTGCCAAAGAGGAAGCAAAGATATCCAAACGCAGTCAGACGCTGTTGAGTACGGTAATAATATGTAGGGTACTCGTACGTTGGGATAAGATGATATGGACCAAAATGTCTGCCATTTTATTCTGCCCTGACGGTCAGGGCAGAATACGGCGCAGAACACAGTGTTGCCAGCATAAAAAATACGTATTGGGTTCATTTAGATACACGCGCTTTCCTTCGCGCAATAGTGCGGGATAATATTGTTCACTCACGCAATAATACTATTTCTGTCTCATTCGCGCAATCCCGCCCCTCCACTCACATCGCCCTTTCTTCGCCTTAGGCTGAGGTGTCAGTTTATTTTGGAAAAGGGGTCTCTTGCCCAAAATAGTTTGGGAATCTCTGGTCTAAATGGACCCATTGCCAAATTAGCCGGGAATCGTACGGTCTTACCCCACCATACTCTATACCCATAGCATGGCAAGTAGCAACCTTATAAATTTTATATTAAAAGCTCCCAGTCATGCAAAACAGTGACTCAAACATACAAAAATTATTGCTAGTTGTAGCCAAGAAATAAAATCAGTTAAACGTTAAAGTATTACCTATTACTGTTTCTACAACGTGCTGAGTTTCAAAACATATTGTGAAAAGCCGCTTAAAATAACAAGCCATGGTCAAGTGTGAACTGTAAAGAGTAATTAAACCGACTTGACCAACTCGATTACAACTCGAAATGATTACGTGTATAAATTGTAAATCGATATAAAATTTGGCAATCGAATGAATTGAATTATTTTTGTGTCTAAATAGAGATGCTGTTTTGCGTAACTTGACAGTAGAATTCGATCGTTCTTTGTTTTAAATTTATTCATTTGACCTATACTAATATTATTAAGAGGTAAAATTTGTGAGTTTGTATGTAGGGAGGGGGTAATCTTCGGAACTACTGAACCGATTTCTAAATTCTTGCAGCTGCAGTACTGCCGAGTTTCATAGGATATATTTTATGTATAAAACACGCGGACGAAGTCGCGGGCAGAAGTCAGCATCCCTTGGGCAGTCGGCCTCAAAAAGAAACATATATTGGTGCCGATTCCCTTGTTCACAAACTAAACTAAAGTTCAGTGCATCTTTTTCTTTCTATTTCATTAAGAAAAGGACAGAAGATAAATTTTAGTTTAATCCTGTCAAATTAATCAGCGCTTGACGTAAATTGACGTAATTTTAGTAGGAAAGTTTTTAATCACGTCTAAACTTGTATGGAGTAGTGACAGGCGCTGAACTAAACTAAAATTAATCTTCTGTCCTTTTCATAATGAAATACAAAGAAAATGATGCACTGACTTTAAATTTAGTTTAGTTTGTGAACAAGGAAATCGGCACCAATGACAAGAATTTACTGAATTGTTTACAATCTTTGTTCCTTATTGTTGCATTAATGTAGCCACAAAACATATATATATTATTTTATAACACATTCAGTATTATGGAAAACAAATTGAAACAATCAAATTCTTGTCGATCCAGCTTTTGACGGCTAACTGTACATCAAAGACCGAGATGCTTATCAACACAAATACTAGCTGACTGAAACTATTTCATTTTTTTTAGGGTTCCGGTAAAACAGAACCTTTTTATAATCAGTTTTTTTCCGCCTGTCACAGTGGTTTTTCTCGAGATCCATGCAGCGTAGGAATTTGAATTTTGGTATAATCGTCAAGGTAGTTAGGTAGGATAGGTAGTTTAGGTACACCAGTCCATAGACCATAACTGTTGTTTTTTTTATGTGTCTCATATTTCCTCTCGCTTTCTGTGCGAGTGATTACGTGAAGAGGGACGGAAGTGTGGAACAGTAAGTGACAGTTTATAATAGCATAGGATAAGTAAGTACTTTTTAATAGCATGAAACTAGTGTACTCGTGGAATTATAATGACATTTTTGCCAGACCGAAGCCTTTGCTGTAAATGTTTTTTTCTTATTGATCACATGATTTCTAGCTGCGTATAAGTATTACCAAAAGAAAGGCCCACTCTTCTACAACGTTCTGAAAAAAAAAAAACATTATAGTCCTGATAGTTTTTTTTTGTTTTTTTTTTTATTGAGCACTATGCGAAGTGATTGAAAAAACAAAAATTGGTCGTAACTTTTGAACCGTAAAAAATTGTACCAACATTCTCAGGGTTAAAAAGTTTGGAAATGACCTTGCCCACGCCCCTATTTGATTTGATCCATACTTCCAGGGGCACCCTGTATAGATTGTAAGTAGAGGGAGTCGAATTTCGACCAGTGGGCGACCACTAATAAAGAATACAATTATTCGAATAAATATTTCAGTAAGTATTTAGCTTTTTAAATTTTGAGAGATTTTTTAAAGGTGAGATGTCAGATGTTAGACATCATAATTATGCGACTACTGTAAGGCTCGCTCGTTGTGTTCCTACTAGGGCTTTCAGTCTCGATGCATTACTGAGTCCCGGGAAAAAAAAACGAGACTCGATGCGGTCTCGAAATTCCCGGAGAAAACGAGACTTTCGAGACCATTTCAAAACTAGGATTTTTAGTTATAGGTTATGCAAATAGACATTCAAAACAACATATTTCAATGAAGTAGGTACTTTATTAACAAACGCGAATTAAAAATTAAAGATTTATTGTACTTTTTTTCATTTTTATAATGGGCACGTAAAAAACAAAGGGCATTTAGTGTAGTTTCTGACAGAGAAGATCTAATTTTATTGCAAAAGTAACCCGCGTTGGAAAAAGCTCTCCCTGCTTCTACGCTAGTGGGGGGGATTGATATTAAATAGTTGTAGCAATAATTTAGGTATTTCCCTCTGTCGCCCCCATTTTCAAAGAAAGCTTTTTCTACGTGAAGGGTTGTTTGCAAATCCTTTGTTTAACAAATTTTGAAGCTCATATTCCATTCTCGAATCTTTAACTTCAATACCGTCAACTCTCTGAAAGAAATCCGTCACCTTAGCTTTTTTTTTTCGGGTGGTTTATAAGCTCCATCTTTACTCGTGCATTTGCTTGTTGAAGGTGTGCATGCGATATAATCAGATGATGAAGCAAGTTGTACTTCTTCCTTAGACAATATCATGTTATGCGTACTCTTAAGATGTTTATGAAGACCACTTGTATTCCCTCCTAAAGTCCTTAATATTCTGTGGCATGTTTTGCATTTAGCAGAAGCATTATCATTGGCTCGCAAAAAATAGCACCATACCGAAGACTTACCATGCATTTTAGCAATTACATCGCAATAAGACATGCTTTTGTCTAAAAAAATAAAAAAAGCCCATTACCACAGACAAAAACGATAAAAAAAGCCCACCAGAATACGTCCACTCGGCCACAATATAACCTCAAAATAGCAAAAAAACAATATTGTGTCAAATAGCATGTAAAATTGATGGTTAATTGATAAAAAAAAAAAAAATTAAAACGCTGTCATGCCATAGAATTAATGCGAAAACTTAAGTAGGTACAACATAAAACGCCACAACTCGATGAAAATATTTAGTTGATAACTTATGCTTTTTACATGTATAACATACCTTTTAATATATCTTCTAACGAACACATGGCAGCTAATAACTTCACACTTTCATAATGTTTATAATGTTCATAATGTTGTTCGTCAACAAGGTTATTCAATCTCCACAGATAACTAAGCTTTACAGTGTTGCCATTGCCATATAAATGTAACCATAATAAAAAAATACTATTGGTTTAGTAATTATTTAATACTGTTAATTATGTGACTCCAGTCTCAAAAGTCTCGTTATTCCCGAGACCGAAACTGTTAGTCTCGAGTCTCGAAAATATCAAAAAATCGTCGAGACTCTCGAAATTTTCGAGACCGAGACTCCCGGGATGAAAGCCCTAGTTCCTACTATTTAAACGAAGGAGAATCTTTTCAAATTAATCACTTTTATTTATTTAAACTTTACGCCTTTTCGGTAAAAACTATGAATAAATGAAGCATATAATTAGATCGTCCACATTGCAGTTACAAGAGCCCATCTTGGTAAATGAGAGACAGTTTCATCATTAATACCAAGCGAAGAATCATACCTACTTGACATTCTTCATCTTTGACTTAATATCGATTTGGTAAGACATTCTCAATTAATGTACGTGAAATAAAATTAAAACTTACTGCTGAGACAACCTACTAAGTATTTCGAATTGTCTATACAAGGTGTCGTTTTGCATCCTCGTCAAATTTCAGGAGGCTGTTATGAAAGACATATATAATCAAATAAAATTATGATACCTGCTCAATAATTAATACATACTTGTTGTTTTACTTATTTAAGTCTGACAGTATACTAGAAAACACCACTTTCACAGAACAGAATTTCCCCTTTGCGTATGCGGTAGTGTGTGTGTAAAAGGGCAGTTACAGTGCGGTATCACACGGGCCGATTTCCGAAAACCAGAAAAAACCCTGCTTATTTTATTATTGATTCGTGTCGAGAATCATTAGCATAGTTACCTCCTTGAATTTGACGAGGATGCAACACGTCACCTTGTAGAGAATAGAATACAATAGAATACCCTTTATTATCATCATCATCTACATAGCCTTTTCCAACAACGTTGGGATCGGCTTCCAGTCTAACCAGATGCAGCTGAATACCAGTTAACTCCACAACTAGGTAACACAATACCCCTTGGTAAGACTGGTTGTCAGACTTTCGGGCTTCTGACGACCCGTAACGACTGTCAAATATCTACAAATAACAGCCGCGGCCAACGGCTTAACGTGCTTTCCAAGGCTCGGAGTGGTCTTGGTATGTAAAGATGGTCACCCATCCACGGACCAACTGTGGCAACCGTAGTTTAACCTGATCGATTGACCTGTGCGGCTGTTGTTACTTAGCCACAAGCCTATGCTCCAATACTCGCTATGCTTCTATAGTAATATTTTGTACCCCAAATTAATATGAATGTAGAAATTTATTAGAAAATTAGAGACCTCCTTATGAGCTTATGACTGATACAAGAGTGGGGACATCGATGAGCAAACAGTGAACATGAAATCAGGGGGCCAACCATCACCTCATATAGCAGGTATTATTTCAATATTACTTCAGCGGGAGACAGAGATGGAGCTATAAGTCCTATACAGCTCCATCACTTTCCCACTGTGAAGTAATAATATAATAATACTGCTATAAGAGGCCGTGGTTGCCCGCCAGCACATGATTCTAAAACCGCCGTATTTTTGTCGGTTATTAGTTTATTACTTATAATGCAAAAATTGCGGTTTCATACAATAGTGCAATACCTACACGGTCAAAATGTATGGAATACCACTAAATAAACTTTTAAGTTTATCTAAGGGAATAACAGATTTTTTTTTTAACGGACGAAAAGTTTTAAACTCTGTTGGGTCTAGAATCATGCTGTATTCATGGTAACATCGCATCGACTATCCTACACCCTGTATTTGCCCCAAATGAATACCTATGTGCACCTTAGTGACTTTACCGCTGACGACGGTACCGCTGTAATGAGCCCTCAGGGTTTCATCAAAGAAGGTCAAATTAACAAATCCGTTAGATCTTTCCCACCTTAAACAGACATCCCTACAATATAACTAACGGAAATAACAGTTCCTTCTTGTTACAACTGCGAAAAATTATGCAAAATTCATCTTTAGCTAGACAACTTAAGAAAGAAACAAAACGCAAAGTTAATGTTGTAATCGGACCTTATTGTCACATAAACTTCACGACAATTTAATCCTTATTGCGACGTGATAAGGTTCAATGCAAATGTATTGATAAAGTTGTATTCTAAGTAACCGTGAAGGCGGCATTGCTCTGAGGCAAATCACTTTGTCACGACAATTTCAAGCTTTATACCGAAGATTTTACACTATTTCTGATTAATGTTTATTTAATTTTATGATTTATGTATTAGTTGCACACTTTAGTCTGCTACTACTGTTCACAACAATTCTTGCTACAATTAAGTTTCCCCAAACCCCCAAAGATGGTTCCTTGGTAGAACTCCACACTATAATATTTGATAAATTAACAATTACCGCTACTCGTCACTAGATGCCGTTACGTAAGCGTATTACAAACATAACTATTTTTACTTTATTTATTAATTATATTATTTCAAATATTTATTTTAAAACATTTATGAATATTTATTTTTATAATATTATATTTGGGAGGGGCAAATTAACACAATTATTTCCGTAATAATATTTTGTAATGTCCTCGGACATTACAAAATATTACTGACCGCTAGATGGCGGTAGTGCACTCGCCACTTACGTGCGATCAGCAATCAGTTGGTGATCGTTGCGTTATTTTTATTTTATAGATTAAAGATTAGTCAGAATAATAATACAGTAGCACTAACGACGAAATTACAGTTATAAAATATTTTATGAAGAAATTATTATTCGCTAGTTAAGATTGACCAAGATAGAACAATATGAAAGTTGATTAAAGATTACAAAACCGTTAAGTAATCTGTGTAATAACGAAACAATGGGGGCAGAATATTTTCCGGTTACAAAAATTAAACAGTAAAAATGCCAAAAGAGCACTTCCGATACCGGGAATCGAACCCGAGCCTCCTGGGTGAGAGCCAGGTATCCTAGCCACTAGACCATATCGGATATTGAGGAATTTTGTGAAATTGACGTTTAAGAGCTCGTATTTTCGTTTACGGCTATTTTTCTTTTTACTTTTATTTAGCAGTCCCCACGGTCAGCCACTCTCAAGAAAAACAAGCCAATCAAAAAGTTAAAAAGTAGTTTTTGTCACATACATTAAAATGCTTATGCATATACAATTCATGTATAACACAACTAGTTATTTACACTAGGTACTAAATTAAATGACTAATTAGAACTAACTATACAAATAAATACAGAAACAAAAGTATTTTTGTCATCAAGCAATTAGACATCCCCTCACCTGACTTCCAAAACTCACTAGGTACCTACACTAAACATTTACATAGCATCGTCGTTTACATAACGGTAACATTTGGACATGCATGTCATTGTTCTGTTGCGACTTGAGAACTTACTACACAATGCTTACTATGAGCTAATATGGGATGAGAAAACGTAGTAACTACAGATTTCTCTCAGTTGTAAGTGTAATGGGTCCTTAGCTCGCAGATTATGGGGACTACAGCAGCTAAACGCAAGTTTTATAAGTTTTATAATACCTCAAAGTATATGATCCACTGCAGTAAACAAAATTAGGAAAATATATAATATTCTTCAGGATATATGCTAGATAGATAGTGTTTTGAAAACATAATACAACTAATTTGATACGATAGAAAAAAATCACGAAGATACCTCTCAACATTTCTTTTAACGATTAAAAACCATACTAATATACATGCAATCGTTCCTAATTTTTGTCAGATTATTCTACAAGCAACATATTAGCATAATAGTGATTTAATATTGTTATCCGATCAATAGACTATATGTAAATTAAATAGTTTCTTCATATTTTACAATAAATTACCAGCGTTGTGTCATTCTTCTCTTTCTTTTCTATGCAGTCCGACAGTGACCGCGCTTTAGCTGTTGCCAAGTCCGTAAAATATCTGCAGGCTTAGCACGAGCACCGTTTTGTCGACGGACGAGTAGACAAACAAAAACCACGTTTCCGTGTTCCGTGTAGACAGTAGAACATTTTCGGTAGACAAGCGATTCCTATTCTTCAGGAGAATAGAAATAGAAAGTGTCATGGAAAATACTGACCTCATCTATCTATTCTTCTGCCCGTGTTGTCTTCATATAGTTTCAAAAAATATGTTTGATGTGTAAAAGACTCTATAAAAACCTACATAAAATCAAAATTAAAAGTCATTTATTCAAACTAGGCTGAGAATCAGCACTTTTCGAACAAAATTACATAAGACAGTCCCCCAAAAACGCCCGCCCTTCACCACTTCCTAGTGCTTTAGCTGGGATCAATAAGTGGCGCAACAAACTCCCCAGCAGCACACCTGTCTGTTTAGTTAGAAAAACTGAGACTTAAAGAAATAAATCTCATTTATCAACATTTATTTTTAATGTGCCGCAGTTAATCCCAGAGTGGTGAACAAGTGAACATTCTTCATACATCGCATCGAACTGAGACTCCTCAAAGATTTTACGAAATTTTCTACTACAGCCGAGGATTACAGTCCTTGCCCGGAACTTAGACATCAGGATATTACCGTCCTACTTCCATGTTGTACGACCGTGACTGCCACAACGGCAGTTATCCATGCCATGGACTCACGAAAGGAAGAAAAATTGTAGGGGTCGTTATTATCGTATACGTCATACAGTGAAGAGGACAACACGAGGTAGGGGAGAGTGGGGTAAGAAGGGGTCCTTAAGGTTTGATGGTAAATAAAATTGACCGTAATGAGTTTTATTAATTTGTTTTATTCTTATAATCTTCTTTGATAATCAGTCTTCATTGTTAACGAGTATTTGGCAGTCTAATCAACATAATAAATCTAAAAAAAATCAAAAATTAAAAATACACCCTCATCCCCATCATGCCCCACCCCTAGGGTAAGATGGGGTACCCCGTGGGTAAGATGGGGTACCAATAACGGGGCAAGATGGGACACGCAGCAAACGACCATTTACTGTTCACAATGTTCACAAGTGAACACGGTATCTGCATCTTCGTCGTCCAAACCTGCACAGCTGCAGTGAGCCCATGTGCCGCATGCTGAACAAGCAGCCCAGCCTTCATTCGAGTCCAAATATAGGCCTTTACAATACAAACAAGGTGTATTTTCAATATCGCTGTCACCATTCTCGTTTAATGATCTATTCTTAGCCTCTTGTTTCTTCTTTGTTACTCTTTTCTTCTTAGTTGCTGGGTCTTTTTCAGATTTTTTAAGTTCCCTCAACTCTTTTTTTCGCTGTTTATCCTCTTCCGCTTGTTTCTTTTTCTTAATGGTTTCTTCTAACTCATTCTTATACGGCGAAGATGTGATCACCGCAGTTTTCCCTCGTTTTCTATTTACGCGAGATGTTTTTGTAGTTGCTGGATAGGGAAATTATTTGCTGCGGACTTACAACACCAAATATTGATTGCTGCGGAGTTCGTGGTCTTTCGTGTAGATCGGGGTTATCGGGCCAGTAAGAACATCCTGGTTCAGGGATTGACATTGTATTAGGTAGCACAGTAGGTGCAGTAACCAGATTAGGATAGTGACGTACTCGCAGAAATACTAGCGGCAGCATCAAGTCTCGACAATGTTTCTGTTTCCACTGTTACTGGCGTCACTGCTGCACCCGTCAAAGTTGCCACAACAGAAATGGCTTCAGATATAATTGGCGCATTCTGATTATTTGTTGCTGGTTCTGTGGATGACGATTCCATTATCAACGAATTATTATCGCTTGCAGGTCCGTCAGATACATTAAGCGGAATATCTGTCATCAAAGACGGAGCAAAGTCGCTCTCAGAGAATACTGTTGGATCATATGGCCAAATCCCACATTTCTTAAAACCATTGACAGCTGTTGCCATCGTAGACGCTTGTATGAACGCCTTTCCAAAAATTTCAGCTACTTGTCGGACAGTAACAGTCATTCCTGGGTTGCTGCGAAGCCACGCAGTGATTTGGTGATCGTAGTAGGTGCTTAACGGTCTCATGTAAGCAACGTCTGCAACCTGAAGACGGTGAGTGGTATGTGGTGGGAAACATAAAATGATAACGCCATGAGTGCGTGCTTCATTTATGAGATCAATGTTCTTCGTATGAGTACTATGTCCATCCAATAATAACAAAACAGGAAGCTCAGGTGTTACTCCGCTAAATTCGACGAACTTTTTAAACCATTCTAGGAAAAGCTCTGTAGTCATCCAGCCCGAATCACTGCAAACTCCCCAAGCTCCGGGGGCAGCATTAATCATAAGTTGCGGATCCATTCTTTTTCTAGGATATACCATCATGGGTGGCATAAAATTACCACTAGCACTAAAACAGATTTCTACTGTAATGGTCGTACCTCGTTCAGCAGATGTTATGGCTCCCACTTGCTTTCTGCCCTTTCTTGCGATAATTTTTGATTTGGTTTTTGGCACAACTGAAATACCAGTTTCATCGCAGTTGTATATACGATCAGGTGTTAGATGATGTTCATCGTAAACATTGCCCAAAAAATTGAAAAACTGGTCTACCACCTGTTTATTGAAACCAGCAGCACGTGCAGCTGAGGTACTTTCAGGCTGTCTAATAGACAGTTCTGGGTGCCTTTTTAAAAATCCTAATGCCCAGTCTTTCCCGGCTTCTTCCTTTTCATTGTTAAACGGATGACGTTTGTTATTTTTTACCGCTAGTCTATAGACTAAACCTCTTAAGTCTTTCATTGTCAGTCCATAAAGCCTGCTCTCCATATCTATTATGTATTTACATAGCTCGATCTCTTCATTATCAGTAAAAACTTGTTCTTTTGGGCCTAACGGTACCTTAAATTTAACAGTCATTGGATCATTCTTATCTAAACTTTCTCGAGCAAGCTTCACTTTTCTTTCTAAAGTTGTCTGTGGGACAGAAAATGATTTTGCTGCAAGCTTGTAACCCATTTTTCCATCAACCACATTTTTCACAGCATCTTTCATACTTTCTTCTGACCAATCCCCTCTACTTGTTCTTTTTTTATAATTTCTCACCATTCTAGAACAAATAAAAAGTAAATTTAGACATTTATATGCCGCTTGCAAACGCTAAGGGGCAAGATGGGGTAGGTACCCCATCTTGCCCCTTAACACCTACCCCATCTTGCCCCGGCATGCCAAATCAAATTATAAAAATTACTGAATAAAACCAATACGGAGCACAGAGAAAACAAGTTCTTACCTGTTAGTGTAGTTATTGTCACATTTGATACCATTTAAATCAATTCCGAGGTGTTATTATTTACGGAAATTACACGCCCTATATAGTATAGAAAAATCACTAGCTATTTGGCAAAAAAAGTTTTTTCCAGAAAACAAATAAAACGCGTGGTGTCTTTGTCCGCTCACTTCGATGACTGATTGCCGCAATGGCGGCGCTACATCAGGTGCTAAAACGATCCTGATTGGCTAATTCGTTCGCGCTCAAGATCGGTCACCCCGTCTTGCCCCCCACCCCGTCTTGCCCCACTCTCCCCTACACACTATCCAAGACCTTACTAATACGAGTACACGAACAAACAATACAATACCAAACAGAATCGAAGTACACAACAAACAGGGGTTACTGCTGATGACCACTTTCACTACATTCCTACAGTTGATCACGGGTACCATAACCACGTCGCGAATGATCGCGGTAACCATTAGTATTAGTAAGTAACGAACCCTCAGGCGATGACAGGGGAAATATGAGTTGGATTGCAGAATTAATTAGGTAGATAAAGTCGAATTATTATTTCGCTGGAGTAATTTGACATGTGGTAGCTGTCACTTTGTGCAATAAAATGGTCATATTTATTGTATTCTAGACTTTTACACTTATTAATATACATTTATTTTATACTTATATAAATTGATTAAACTAAACGATCACCATTACAATAAATATGATAATTGATGATGCCTACACGATAAATCTAATAATTGATGGACATGGAAATTAGCATTCGTTTGTATTCGGAAATGGGATGATTGCCGAGAGACATTAGGAAAACAAAAGCACTGTACAGTTCGTTTTTTAATCCCAGATAGTAATTTGACATTTCACCTTTGTTTTTTCAATCTGGAGTTTGACATGACATAATACGTTGATTTAAAAGAGTGTCTGTGGAGTTTCTTGCCCGTTCTTCTCCATAGGTACCTACTTCGCTTTGGAATGGCAACTAGCATCATCTTTCTGACTGACGGACCGACCCCTTGACAATTCAAAAGGGCCTGTAATTGGTTTATTTGAAATAAATGCTTTGAGTTTGAGTTTGACATTTGCACCTGTCAAATTACTAACTACGATGTAGTTAGTAATTTGACAGGTGCAACTGTGGTGGTGCAAATTAAAAAATAAACGTTACTCGGCTTTTTTGTCTGAGGAGACTGACAAGATAAATTCTTTGGGATGACTCTAGTTGATCAATACCATTGGCAGTATTGATACAATAAAATCATCGTCATTTTGTTTGTTAAACACATTATTACGTTAATGAGTTATTATTTACTGTATTATTGTTGTACAATACGTGACCATAGCTAGAGGGGCAAACAGAGCTACTTATAACAGCTCAGAGGTAATTTAGATGATTGGTCCACAGTTAAACATTGCAATTGTGTGTGAATCACGAAATAAATCCAACGTTCGCTCAATCTTGAGGTATCGAATGCATCGTTACGAAGACTTGACAGGAGCGACCGTAGGTATACTATAGCTATCCTTGGTCATACCAGACTTTATGAAGGAGTAGAAGCCATAGATGGCTCTTAAGTCTGAAAACATCTATTCTATGAAGCAGACGATTAGCAGGGTACATTCATGGGCATTCCAGAAACCAATGACCAAAATTACAGTCTCATGAAAGTCGCCGTAATCATTAGAGATTGAAGTTTGTACTCAAACCGTTATTTTCAACAACAATAGTTCGAGTCAACAACAACACTGGAGGACCGAGAAAGCGTATTTAGGTACAAAGCTTGAGAAGGGCCTGTAGTAAGACAGAAAAAAAGCATAGAACTAGGTATGGTCTTGGCAAAACATTTACAGGATAACAAACAAACCATCAAAAACACCAATCAACCTATTACGCCTAGCCAATCTAGCTATTCATCTGTGGCGGTCAACAGCCTAGCTATAGAAAACAAAAGTGATTATATTAATAAACAAGAGCGGACTGTTGTTGTGGAGAAAGTTAAGAGCTCCTCCGACTGTGACGACCAGATAATCGACCTTCATGTAGGGATGGCACTCGGACATATGGAGAGGAATGGACAGTAAAATATGGTTGAATGAATTGTAACGAAGAGAACTGTAGATGGATGAGTGGCAACAAGGAAATTAAGTGTCTTGAAGTAGATTATTTTCGTTATGAAGACGATGTAACTTACTGGAAATTAACTTCTAGATACATTTACTATCTAGACACTACAAACACTTAAGTAAAAATATAATGGATATAGGACGAGACGTGAAGAAATTGTGATACATTGTAGACTAGAGTACAATTTCTTTTAAATCCGTAAAACGCATACTAGTTCTAATGGTAACAGCTTTGTCAACCCTAATCGTAGAAGACACAGCATTCTGATACTGCCAAAATGTTGACAGACTAAATCCAACCTTAAAACTGACAAGTTAAGCCTTGAATCACTTACATCTAGGCAACACTTTGTAGTTGAGAATGAAAATGGCAAGTTGCACGCAACCATCACGTTGATTGGCTTCAATTTGAAGCTGTTTGTACACCTGTCCATGTACAAATTATGTATAATTATGATGAAATAGATATATTTCATTAGGAATCTCGGATAGCTAAATAGTTAGAACTTTTCAAGTCCATCCTTAAAGTTTTTGCTAATCACTGATTTAAGATATTCTATTAGTGGCTATCGCCTTCCTAATATAATATTCTGCCGTAATCGTCGCTTCACCTAACCGTTAGGTGAAGCGACGCGACGATCATAGCAGAAAGGTAGCAGCTAGATGAAAGAAGCTTAGGATTGAGTTAAATAGTGTACGATACGAGAGGTCTCTGTCAAGCGGTTGACTGGCATTCACGAATAATGATGATGATGGTGGCAACCAGTGGCATTCTGTTTGGTTGGATGAATTTGTGAACAAGATCATCATTTTCCTGCCCATGTCTCATGTTATTTGGGGTCGGCGCAACACGTTATCTTTTTCCATCCTCCCCTGTCAGCCGTCATGCTATCATTCACTCCCTTCTCTTTCATATCATTCCTCACACAATCCATCCATCTTTTCTTTGGCCTTCCTCTCCCTCTTCACCCAGCAAAATTCATATTCATCACTCTTGTAGTCAAATGCGTTTCATCCCTCCTCATCACATGCCCATACCAAGCCAAACGATTTCCTTTCAACTTTTCTGTCACTGGCGCCACTTTCAAGCTGCCCCTTATATGTATATTCATGGATAAAGTAAGATTATCCATTTTCGTCACTCCACACATCCATCTCAACATTCTGATCTCCTTTGCATGCACTCTTTTTTTGTCAGTCTTCTTCAAGGCCCAGCATTCCGATCTATGGATCGGAACAACATCGCAGTACAACAGGCCTTATCACGGACTTGTAAATTTTCCCCTTTAACTTGAGGGGTATCCGTGTTTGTGAACAAGATATAAATATTATATTGCTATTTATTTACTAACATCGTCAATTTCCATTGGATTTACGCAATATTGTATCAATTTGAGACACCATTTGTTAGAGATTATTGTAATGAAAGGAAGTCGATATCCTGCAGATAATGAGTGTACATTGAGTTTAAGTAATCTTGTGTTTGGATCTATGATCTCTTTTGACCTAATTTACTAATGTTAGCCAGGCTGCAGTTGCTTACTATTTATTATTGTTAATTATCATTATGATTTCATTTTATTATTATAAGTTATAACAGAAAATATGATTACCAAAACAAAAGGCACTTTACGTCATTTGAAATAATCCTTTTCATAGTTAAGCCAATTAATCAGCCTAGCCGTTTACCAACTATGTATTTTGGGGTCGGCTTCCGGCATTTACATGTAGCGACTGTATTCATAGCCTATGTATAAATAGTAGACTCTGTCACAAGGGACCAAAATAATGTATTGAGGGCGAGACCGATTGTTTCTCTACGCTTAGGATTCTGCTGTAGAATCCTTCGCTTCGCTCTGGATTCAAAGTACGTCGCTCGAGGTTAAATAATTTTGGTACCGTGTGGTACACTCTGCTTTTCATCCCCCTCTATGAGAAAAATAAATAAGAGATACTTTAAGTAGTGACGGATATTTATATTTACATAACCAAATTACAAATTTATATTAATATCAAATTAAAATTGTCTGTAATATTTTGACAATAAGTAATTAAAAAACGAATAATTAGTACCCGCGTATTTTTTTTTAATTTGGTTAACTAATGCCGCGTTTTTTTACTACCGGCCAGGACTTTATCGAAGCGAATTGCAAAAGTTTTCTAAATTCAAAAGTAATTTCGGCACTGTTATTAAGTGCGCCGGAATGACTCATTTTTCCTCGCACTTATCGAGGAACCCTTCGCCTCTTTTCGAATGAATGGGATGAAAATGGCATTTGCATTAGAAGAGACAAGATTCCTTTCAACCGTATATCACAAGCCATTTTATTTTGACACACTTTTTGTTATAAATTAATAAAATTATATTTGAGTGGTGACTTTCTACGAAAGTGCTAGAACCAGTTCGTGTAACGAAATTGATCTTATTTACCGATTCGATCGTTCAACGTGTAATGTAACTTGATTACTGCAATCATACCCTCGTTACCCAATTGTTTTTATCAACATCGGCACTTGTTTTCTTTGCAAATTGTTTTTGTACACATTCATCGCTATGAATTCTTTTCCGTATTAGTTCGAGGTTGTCTATCATTCCTTAGATTATTGTCATCAATTTAATTATAAGTCATCATAGCCATTATGAATAGGAGTCCACTGCATGAAATGGGTCTCTTCTACCGCTCTCCTTTTAACTTGATCCTCGGCTAATTTCCAGCCACTCTGAGAACACCGTCACTCCTAATGTCGAATTATTAATTAACTTGAGTGATCTGAGATTTGTTAGCTTCACTTTTTGTAATAAAATGTTCATATTTACTGTAATGGTGATCGTTTAGTTTAGTTTAACGTGGACAGTGACAGTCGGACTGGTCCACAAATTCAAGGTCGCTTAGCGCGTTATGGAGCGAGCTATGCTCGGGAGTTTCTTTGAAGGATAAGATCAGAAATGAAGTTATCCGGAAGAGAACCGGAGTTTCCGACATAGCCTGCAGAATAAGCAAGCTGAAGTGGCAGTGGGCTGGCCATGTTTGTCGAAGAGCCAATAGCCGGTGGAGCAAACGAGTCCTCGAGTGGAGATCGCGTATCGGCAAGCGTAGCTTGGGACGACCCCCTGCTAGGTGGACCGCCGACCTTAAAAAGGTGGCTGGGACAGACTGGATGCGGATAGCGGAGGACAGGGTGTTGTGGCGCAGCCAGGGAGAGGAGAGGCCTATGTCCAGCAGTGTACCGTTATAGGCTGAGTTCATTGATTTTTGATTTCATCGTTTAATTTAACTAATTCATATAAGTGTAAAATAAATACATAATAATAAGTGTAAAAGTCCAGAATACAATAAATATGACAATTTTACTACACAAAGTGACAGCTAGCACATGTCAGATTACTCCAGTGAATTAATAATTCGACTAGAATTTATGTGTACGCGTTCTAGTTAGACATACAATTTTTTTTTGCATAACTTACTTGCATTATTTATAGGCGTAATAACAGATTTAAAAGTCACTAAAATCATTTATCTGCGCCTTAAGTAGCGCGTTCGTTTTAGGGCGCTGGAGGAAATATGAATACTTAGGTGGTCTGTGGCGTCCTTCCCTACATTTGCTGATTCGCGGTCTCCACCGTAGTCCCCAACAATCATCGGTCTTACGCACGATGGTCGTACGGCTAATGTGGCCAGCTCATTGCCATTTCAGCTTTTGTATTGTGTGGGTTATCTACACCATTGCTTGAAAGCACTATCGTCTCGCTTAGAAACTTTAAATGTCTAAAGAGGCAGTTAGAGAGAATGTTTTTCGCTAATGGTAGTCGGTTCTCCGATTCTCCTTTTGTGGTATGCAAAAGTTGTTCCTTCTAACACTTTTTTATTTTTTTTTTGGATGGGAAATTATCAAATAGTTGCGAGGGCGTGTCCCTTGCTGACTAAAACCCACCCGTGTTCCTTCCGTTGCCTGTGTGATTGCCAGAGACCACGGTATCACTTTCCCGCGACCCCGACAGGTATCGGCCCTAGCGGACCCCTACACTTGTGCTGACATCTCTTTGAGGCGCGCGTGGAACAATGCGCCGTAGACCAGGGCCTGGTCCTTATCGGACGGTGAGCTACCCATTGCTCACCGCCCGCAAGCCCGCGCCTACGGTGGCTGGGAATCGGCCTGTGATTCCCGACGCACAGGCCGTCTCCTGTGGTTCTTTCTAACCCTGACTTCACCTTTCTTGCATTACTTAACCAGTGTTACTTTTAACCCACGATATTCATTTGAAATAGTTAGCGAATTCGCAGAGTATAGAAGCTAGTCACGGTTGGCTACCGGCGTGTACACAATGGCACTACGTGGTTGATGGTTGTTTCCTTGAGACCAACATCCTACGTATTGTTTGAAGTATGAGTGAGCGGCCATTATCTTCTCAATGTTGGCAGAATGTGTGGGTGTGTGTAATTATAGACATAGGGGCCAATACGCAAGAAAAAAAAGCATAGGCAGTCGTCATGGGGACTGCAAACAGAAGTGAAACTTATGGCTCAACTCGCCTAAAGAATTTTTCTCTACAATAAAATAATGATTATCTACTTATCATAACATCACGCTTCGTTTCCCGGAAGGGTCGGGCAGAGGTGTACCTGTATTACACCCACATTTCGCCAGTTATGTTTAAGTCCCTCCCATGTAATAGGGGGCGAGCCTATTGCCATCAGCCGGGCACAAATCCAGACTCCGGGCTGCTACTGAGAAATTCACATTATGATTATCTAAAACACAATTTAAACAATGCTCAGTTTATACGAATTAAACTTTTCACGTGGTCAATTTAACTTCACTTACTACTACTACAGCATGTCGGCGCGGGCATGTCGGTGACGCGAACCTATAAGTTAGTCCCCTACCAAAAAACGCTCAATGCGCCTAAAGAAGATTTCACAATTGGTGTGATCAATGTATAATAATATGCACTGTTTCAATTACATAAATAAAGCTTTCCTCTGAGCTTGCAGCCATGTATTATTTGAAATCTGGCCTAGCGGCCTCTGAATTAAATTAATAATATAATTATTACTATGGACAGTTCGGCATTAATATCTAATTTCATTATTCACTCATTAAGGGTCGGGTAATCGCCGTTGACCTTGGCCGTTCAAATGTGTGTCGGGTTTACGATGCGTCGCCGCGTGCCGTTCAGTTTTATAGGGAATATTTATTTTTAGTAAGGAAAATATGAATATTGGAAAAAAAATCACAGATAGAATTATAGAAAATAAAATATTCTATTTATACAAAACAAAATTATGAAAATATCTTAAGTAGTTTGAAAGTAATATCGTTTTTTATGCTTTGAATAGACATTACTTTCTGATTTTATTGCAAAAAGTATTTTACTACAATAGGTACGTAAATATTCACATAAAGAATTGATGTCTATGTGTTCTAGTACAACATATATTTTTTTGCATAACTTACTTGCATTATTTGGACGTGTAATAACAGATTTAAAAGTCACTAAAATCATATATCTGCGCCTTAATATCTGTTTTGTTCTCAAGAAGACAGCAAATAAATGTGGTTATCTGTAGAAGGCAAATAAAAGTGGAGGCACAAATCCAGTCTTGACTACTAGACTTTACCATTCCTGGTGATGTATCTACTTAATTGGTCAAGGACAGCTAATGAGACACAATATTGATTTTTTATTGTTTGACTCCGAATCGGTGTCGCGCGGGGCTTAATTATAATTTAGGTTGTATCAAAGTTTTCTCGAATACTTACTTATCAATTAGGTACTTCTAACAGTTTCTTCTTGTGATGTGTGCCCTAATATATTTTTTTTAATTTTTTTTTTTGCCACTTATATTTAAGTCCGACGTAATTATAATAGCTAGGGGGCGAGCCTATTGCCATCTACCGGGCTCAAATCCAGACTCCGGGCTGCTACTGAGGAATTCCGAATGGAAAACTCAATAATACTGCCCGACCCGGGAATCGAACCTAGGGTCTTATGCAGCAGTAGTGCTTGCGGCCGCTAAACCAACGAGGCAGTCATAATTTTATTAATATGTTTTTTCTTTTGTTACAGATAAACACAACAAATCTTGATCACCAGAGAAAAAGAAGAAAAAAATAACAGACCTAAAATGAGATAGAAAAAAAATTTTATTCCAACAATGATTAGGACGTTCTAAATTCAAAAGTGATGAAGTGAGTGCGTCACAAAAACAAGATGGCGTCGTTATTAAGTGTAGTGTTAGTATTAGTGTATTGTTGTGTCAGTGTGTATGGACATGTAGCCCTGACCTTCCCTCCGGCCAGGAGGTACGACTTGGATTTTCTGGATAATTCCAGAACGAAGCCGCCATGTGGGATGCCTAAAGGTAATTTCAACTTATTTGTTAACGGTTTTATCGCCAATGTGCGCTTTTATAATTTCTAATGAGAAGTTAATTATCGTGGACGACCACGTCCACTTCACAGCATCACGATAACACAGTGCACGCACAATGTGACTGAGTCAGCCTTTGCATTGTCCTAATTATTTTGGGGCTATCCCGCCTATACGACGGCAAAACAGGCTGACATTTGACGCTAAAGGCTTGTCCGTGACTTACGGTGACTTCGTGAGCTCTTAAATTCGAAGCTATCGTTTCTCGCAGTCTCACGACTGCGAAAAATGAACTTGTGGCGAGTGTACGAGTAAAGGCTTCTACATACTGGCGCGACTTGTCGCGCGACGCGTCGCGACACAAAGGCACCGTTTGTAGCGCTACAAACGGTGCCTTTGTGTCGCGTCGCGTCGCGCGACAAGTCGCGCCAATATGTAGGAGCCTTAATGGTACTAGACTACTCCCGAGCCTCCGACTAATGGTATTAGAAGGAACATTGGGGTTTTAGTCGACGTAACACTCCGTTCTTCCCAGACGGAGGGTGGTATTCACGAAAATTTCCCCCACGGAAAAAAAGGTATACTTACGTACCTACTGAATGTACTTATCGAAATCCTAATGTTAGGTACCTACTGGAACATTCACTAAATGAAAAGAGCCTGCGCCCAATGGGTTTTGCTTGATTAGCAGTTGTATTGCAATTAAGAGGCTGACAACAGCTAAAGCGCGGTCACTG
Organism: Atethmia centrago; assembly: GCA_905333075.3. NCBI lineage: Eukaryota > Metazoa > Arthropoda > Insecta > Lepidoptera > Noctuidae > Atethmia > Atethmia centrago. Next base: position 23,260,683 of record HG995388.1, read on the forward strand.
TCGGACTGCATAGAAAAGAAAGAGAAGCGCGATGACACAACGCTGGTAATTTATAGCAAAATATGAAGCAATTATCTTTTTACAAAAAATCTATTGATTGGATGAAAAAATTAAAACACTATTATGCTAATATGTTGCTTCAAGAATATTCTGACAAAATCAGAATGATTACGACATGTATATTACTATAGTTTTTAATCGTTAAAAGAAATGTTTGGAGGTATCTTCGTGATATTTTTCTACCGTATCAAATTAGTTGTAAGTAGGTATTACCTAGCATATATCCTGAAGAATATCATTATATTTTTCTGATTTTGTTTACTGCAGTGGATCATAAATACTTTTAGGTATTATACAACTTATAAAACGTGCGTTTAGCTCCTGTAGTCCCCTTAAACTGTCAAAATGAAACTCATTGCCACTGCTAGTGATAGTGTATTACGAAATTGCTCCGCTCGAATACAACCGAGCTGATTGGCAATTTTTTGCACAAATATAGAAAATAGTCAGATATCTAAAAATACCAATATAATATATAATATTGTAAATCTAGCGTAAAAAACATGAAAAAAAAATCACTTACACCAGACGGCATGTCTCAACCGTAATTAGTAAATTAGACACACGGTCTAGTCGGTCTGACAGGCCGAAATTCAGAACCAGATGAAAACGAGTCTGTTTACAAACAGATGACCTCGGGGTCGTTGACCTCGGCTGAGTAATCCTCGTTTTACATTGTTGCGAATCTTATATTGTGCTGTAATCTTATATTGAGGTAGGCTTCTTGCTGGACGAATTGTTATCTAAAATGTTGGTGGCTAACTCCCGAAATCTTCAAATCTTGAACTGAACTTGACTCGAATTTATTTCAAAACGCTAAAAATATCAATAAACACGATACGATTTAAAATTTTAAGTCTTTGTACAGGATGTCAACTTGGGGCCAGTTTCTCGAAAATTATCGCAAAATAATATGAATAATAGTCAATCGCGCGTAAACTGCTATGACTGGTTGAATGATTTATCAAAGGCCAATCACAGCAGTTTACGCGCGCTTAACAATTTGTCACATTAATTTTGCGATAATGTTCGTTCGAGAAATAAAAAAAATCAAAAGTCATTTATTCTAACTAGGCTGAAAATCAGCACTTTTCGAACGTCAAAGTTACATAAGACAGTCCCCCAAAAATACCCGCCCTTCACCACTTCCTAGTGCTTTAAGCTGGGAAGAAGAAGTGGCGCAACAAACTCCCCAGCAGCACATCATTCTGTGACTGTCTGTTTAGTTATATAAACTTGATTCTATACAAATCGTATGCAAAGTAATTAACATTACGAAACACAAAACATTAGATTAAATTACACACTTGCCATACGTTAGCTAGCACGCGCCAGTATACCAACAAAACAATGAACAAACTGTACACAAGCAAATTAAAATTACAACATAAAAAACGTAAATAGAACTTAACTAAATAAAAACCTCCAGGCATAAACGACGTGACGGTTTACATAAAAGGCTATTGCTGTAGCTCGAAGTGAGAAATGATAAACTAGCACCATCGAAGTAAAATAAGTAAACAATTAATGTCAAAAGTAGTATTTGTGAGATAGTATTGAATCAAGAGAAATTAGAATTCGTCGATAAAACTGTTTTCCTGGGGATTACGCTCGACTCAAGGCTTCAATGGGGGCCTCATTTAACTTCTCTTGCAGGACGGCTAAGTTCAGCAGAATATGCTGTGAGAAAAATCCGTCAATTTACTGATGTAGATACCGCACGGCTAGTATATTTTAGTTACTTTCATAGTATTATGTCGTACGGTATTTTACTATGGGGACGGGCTGCAGACATCGAGTCTATTTTTATTCTGCAGAAAAGAGCCATCAGAGCCATATATGGCCTCCGCAGGTGCGACTCTCTAAGGGAACTGTTTAAAGAAATTAACATCATGACGGTACCTTGTCAATATATCTATGAAAACATCATGTACGTAAGGAAAAATCTACATCTTTTTAGTAAAAGAGTTCACCTCTTTTACTAAAAAGATGTAGATTTTTCCTAGACACAATTATATCACTAGAAATAGGGACCAATTAGTTCAACCAGGTTTCAGGCTGGCTAAAGTAGACTCATCTTTCATGGGGTACTGTTTAAAATGTTACAATAAAATACCTCCCCACATACTTCAACTGAATGAAACAAAATTTAAATCTAGTATAAAACGCACACTATGTAGCCAAGCATATTATAAATTGGGGGATTACATTGCTGATAATAATGCTTGGCTCAACGCTGGTCCTGCTCCACAAGGGCGCATAAACTGATTGATCAGGTATTGAAAATAGTGTTGGAGCTGCTGAAGATTTGAAAAACTCTCTTTGCATTGTATAAATTCAATCTCTTAGTATTCTATAACTGCACAGCACATTGTTATGTGTGTACTATGTACTATAAAGCTGCCATTTACTGGATACGTCTTTCATTGACTTGAATGTGCCCTGGTGGCTGGGAGTATGTCGTGCTCACTCTAATGTCTCGCTGATGGTGGCGCGTGTGTTGGATCATTTAGCTCCCTTCAAAATGGTTGAGCTGAATGGTGCTGATCCACGCGTCATGTTCGTGAACGGGCGCCGTCAGTAGAGACTGGTCATCTCTTAGCTGCCACGGCTTATTTTAACTTTAATGTTTGAATTGCTTTTGTTTTTGTTGTAATCTTTTTATTACGGACGCTTTTACGTTTTGCATTGTTCTCACATGTATAATTTCAAAACGAATGATGTAAACAATATTTTGTAACCATAATACGTTGATTTAAAAGAGTGTCCTTGGAGTTTCTTGCCCGTTCTTCTCCATAGGTACCTACTACGCTTTGGAATGGGCAAGTAGCTTCATCTTTCTGACTGACTGACCGAACCCTTGACAATTCAAAAGTGCCTGTAATTGGTTTATTTGAAATAAATGCTTTGAGTTTGAGTTTGATTACTAATAACAATTAAAACTATGAAAACTGAAACATGAGAAACTGGCCCTTGTGCTCATACATGCGAATGGCACGCCTCAACGGCAAAGGCAAGTTCTGTAGCCACCGACACGTGTCGACGGCCGCCGTCGACGCGTCGGCGGGTGCAGTTGCCGTTGCTGTTGACGCGTGCCGCTCGTGTATATGAGCACTTTAGTCATACCTGCCTGCAACCGTTATATCTTGGGGTAGAATGGAAGATAGTATAACGGGAAGAATCACCCCCTAAACTCAAAAAAAATAGAGTGGAGAATAACGAATAGGGTGCTATTCGTTATTCTCCACCCTCTATTTTTTTTACCCGACTGTGGCGAAGCTCAAAAGCAGAGTAGGTACCATTTGACCGATTTTATTTGTTTGCTGTGCTTTTCGTTTTGTTGATTTATATTTTGTTTTTGTATCAAAATGACATAGGTAGGTACAGTCGCCAGCACATTAAGTTACCACAAACTGTCAAAATTTTGAACTTAACCGTCAACATTTTAAGGTTCTAAATCATTTGGAGAAATTTGACAGTTTGTGGTTATTGCAGACTGTATCTACGTACTTACTTTACGGCTAAGCATTAGGTGGGTACTGGCAACACGGACTAGGTCGTAGGTACCTATTACGCTTTGGAATGAGCTTCATATTTCAAACTGACAGACTCCTTGACAATTCAAAAGTGTTTAATTGAAATAAATGTTTTGAGATTGAGTTTGAGTTTGAGGTAATCATAAAGATCATAATATCCCACTGCTGGGACACAGGCCTCCTCTCTGTAAGAGGGAGTGGGCCGTAATCCACCACGCGAGCCCAGTGCGGGTTGGTAGATGTCACATGTCTTCGAATTTTTGGTTCTAGGGCATGCCGGTTTCCTCACGATGTTTTCCTTCACCATTTTGAGAGCGCAGGTTGCGTGACTGTCCCAACATCATTCATGATCATTCTGTAGTTCTGTACTCGATAGCTGCCCGGGCAGAAAGTCCGCTTGTGTGGGCGTTAGCAGATCGGACAAGATCTGTTTTAGTTATTAAGTACTAACAAAGGCTAAGTAAGATTGTTACTAACACAATGGACCTCATTTGTTGTCTTCAATCAACACAGTAGGAGAAAATAACTTTTAAAAGTTGTTAAGTGTATAGGTACATATTAGTGCTCGTGACTGTACAGTCGCCAGCACAATCAAGTTACCACTAACTGTCAAATTTCTCCAAATGATTTGAAACCTTAAAATGTTGACGGTTAAATTCAAAATCGAATGAGGAAATTTGACAGTTTGTGGTAACTTGAATTGGCGACTGTACATACTTCAAATACCTGTGACTCACTGAGCTCTCGGCACGACAACACGACGAAGGGAAATGCAAACGGCTCAAGGGCGTCCTTGCTTTGCCTTCTTAAAATCTAAGGGCCTTAACACAGTGGCGATTTGCGAGCGTATTTCGCTTTTGACGATTGTTTGACGAGCTCGCCACAGGTGCGCAGTGTTCGCCACGTTTTCACAATATTTTACACTGAAATGAAATGAAATGAAATTGTTTATTCTGTAAATAGGATATGAGAATCACTTTTACACGTCATATTAAAAAATAAGCTAGATGGAGTCGACATTTCCTATCTGACTACCCCTGAGAAGAAATGGCGAAACAAACTCAAGGGTCAAAGTCTCTTTTAAAGTCCAGACATAATCTGTGTCAGATCATGTGAAGACCATGACATTTAGATCCATGTCTGAAATGGTCTTTTGAGGAAAGAACCACACAAACTTGAGTGGACCTGTCCAGTCCGTGCAAGCATTTGTCAGTAATCGTGTAGCTCAACTCAAAACTTAAGGAGCTCAACGACTCGACGAACAATACCAAGGAAAGGACATTTGGGTTGGCCGCATAAAGTACTCAAGAACACTGAACACTCGCTTGTCTCACTCTCTCTTGAACACTCACGTCAACCGCTCTCGTTCCGCAAACGCGGCGCACTTGTGGCGAACACGTTGCACAATCGTGGCGACCTCGTTAGACCATCGCCTCGCTGGAAATACGCTCGCAAATCTTCAGTGTGCTATAGCCCTTCTTTTTTTGTGATTATAAAGGCTCCTTCAAACAGGCGCGACACAAAGACACCGCGTGTAGCACTACAAGCGGTGCCTTTGTGTCGCGTCGCGTGTCGCGCTTGTTTGTAAGAGTCTTAATGTTGATGGTACCTACTTGTGATTAATGTTCTCATCTCAGCAGTCGAACAAATTAAAATGTTGTTATCTACGTCGCGTCGTTACGGTTTTCATGTGCTTGTCAATACTGTCAAACACGTTTGTTGTTATAATTATGGCTAATTATTGTAGTCATCTGAATGATTTTGAGCCGTAGTACAGTTACATTATATTGATCAAATATTTTGGTATAGGCTAAAAAAAAAATTGTATTCTGCGTTTTAGTAGATTTGAAACATCAAATTCGTATAATATTGGTCGCGGAGAAAATGTACGGTAATTTCGGGTACTGCTATCAAGCAGTCGTGGCCGAGTGGTTAAGGCGTCTGACTCGAAATCAGATTCCCTCTGGGAGCGTAGGTTCGAATCCTACCGGCTGCGGATCTTTTTGTGCTTCTTTTGCGTATTTTTTTTTTAAGAAGTTTAGAATTTTTAGTTTATTGTCTTTTTTTTTTGATACTTATATTTAAAAAAAAAACGATAAACAGTGGATCAAAATGCGGCGTTATAAAGTTAAAACCATGAAACTAGTTATTTTTATTGGCAGTGGTGTATCGGATCCCTCTACATCAACCTTGACTTCCATAATAATTTAAACTACTTTGTCATCAATCTTCTTGATCTAATCGTCTCATCTTCTTCTTTGCTTCAACACATCTTCTGATAATTAATATTTTTTTGATCTACATACACACTGTAGGTTTATAGGGCATTTATCGAATGCTAGAAATAGTTGATAAATCTCCTATTTTATATTCTCCTGTACTTATTAGTGATTTTCGGTTCTATAAGTACCTACATCTTGTAGCTTCTTCTATTTCTTTGTCTTTCGTTGCAAAGCTATTACGTATTTCTTCTTCAGTCCATACTTGTTCATCCAAAGGAGGCTTCTTAAACGTTATCTGTCAATCCTTCTCGTTTCGTAACTTCTTTGATCTATTAGACCTCCTATTTTTCTTTAAAATACGCTCTACTGATGTCTTAATTTATAAATCAGGAAATAATGTATGGCAGGAATAATTGCATGCATTGTCCTCTGAGGTTACCTCCCCTCCTCTTCCAATATGAAGTTATATCAAATAGCACACATCTTTCAACGTAAGCTTGTTCTTTAATGTATGTTCTTCTTTGATCTTCATTTATTTGAGCAACGATATTAGACAACAGTTTCTTACACTAAGTATCAAATGTATGAATATTTGATTTGGTAAGAAACTCCTGTCTAAAGAAAGCCTAAGCATAATGGTTTCCTGCCGGGGTCGCGGGATAGTTCGAAAGGGTTACCAAGGCCTCTGGCAATACAGGCAACGGAAGGAACACGGGTGGGTTTTAGTCAGTAAGAGTCTGACACACCCTCCCGCTCCGCCCAGGGCGGGAGAAGTTATTTAATAATTTCCCAGCCAAGAAAAAACCAATTGGGTTTAATTTAATTCTCAATTCAATAAACCAGCCAAGTGCGCTTCGGACCACGGACAATGAAGGGTTCCGTAATTGGAATGAATTTATCATAAAAACAAACTTGACATTGTAGTTGAAAAACATATTCTTCCATATACCTATTCCAACTGCAAATGTAAGTTTATACGCACAATATTGGAAGATTTGCCATATTTTGAGACCATAGACTTCGACCATAGGTTCGTGTAGACTGGCGCGACGCGACGCGCCTGTCTGCACGAGCCTCAAAGCTGCCAATAAGCAGTGGCCAGTGAGGTTACTTATTTAGTTCGGTATGTAACAGTATTTATTATAGTTTGTAGTATGTTAAAACTGTTTCAAGCAAGACGAATATTTTGTCATACGCGTCACAAGCTGTAGATCCTGTATTGTGCGTTCGATAGAGTTGTCTAGCAGAAGAATAGGTACATTGCTGGTCTAAATTGTTAATTTGAAGATATGCTCTGACGTTTGGCATGAATTCTTCGTGTGTACCTGGTACCCTGTTTACCTGCTTCCGATGAGACAGGAAACCGACCCCAACATAGTATTGATAAATGGCTGTTGAGTTTTAGAAAGAGACTCGTCATCTGTCTGTGATGAGTCTCTTTCTAAAGCTCAACAGCCGATGAGTCAACAGTGAACAATAAAAAAAAAGGCGAGAGGTGTCGTGAGACGCCCGGTTGGGACGAAGTTCCTTTTGCTGTAATTTATGTATTAAATAAATTACAGGCACAATGAAATAAATTAACAACGTTAGAGTGATTAATGAAAAAAATAAGTGTCGTGACGGTCAAAATGTTACACCTTTCTCTGTCTAGATCTCATTCACCAAGTGTGCGGAGTATAACGTGCGATAAGGAACTTCGTTTCAAAGGATTTCTCATTATTGACCCGCCTCGGCCACCTCTGGATTCTAAAATTCCATTTCACTTTACCTAGGAAAACATCCATTAAATTAGGTAACAAATTTACACTTACACGTCATCGGCCACTGTGTAAAGGGGGCCTAACAAATCATAGTCCATTGACATCGCACGTTGGTCTGCGTGCGCACGACTTTGGAAGCTACCCTCTTGTACGGCCTCCTTACTCATAGGACCGTGTGGCCTAATGGATAAGGCGTCGGACTTCGGATCCGAAGATTGCAGGTTCGAGTCCTGTCACGGTCGAAGGCTTTTTGTAGGTCTTAGGTAAAAGGCACGAAATTTCATGTGTCGACACAATTTGTGTTGTTTGTATTTGGTAGAGGTTGTAATAAGGAGGAAAATGTTCTTTTTAGGTCGACCTAAAAAGAACATTACAAGGAAAAAGTAACCTAAAGTATCTTTATACATTTTTTTATGCCACTATCTTACAAATCAATATTACAAAATTCATTCAATTTGTATAATAATAATTATGTACATAATGTACCTACGTTTTGTTGTGTCAATAATTATAATACTTAGGGGACTCTATTTTGTTGGGTACTTTTTCTACAAATTACGAAATAATTGCGTGATTCTGGTATTTTGTAAACAAATTTTCATAACATCACAATGCATATATGCAGCAAAATAATACATATTTTTATATTTAAGAAATTTAATGTAATGTGAAAATATTAATCGGGCTTACTATGGTTACTACCATTTCATCAACCGTAAACCGTAAGCAAAGAGTGCTTAATTAATTAGAAAACCTGTTTATGTAATAAAAAAAAGTTAAGTTAAGCGCAATAAATTCCAAGATATAACCCGTTCCCACCGCTTCGATACCGGAATGTTACGTCTAAAACCAGTTGCGACATCTACATGTCATTGCGTAACAACTATGCAAATGGTGTCAAGATAAGAGTTCTACTACTGGATACTAGATGGCGTGGATAGCAATTAAATCTGATAGTTCAACTTATGGTTGAATATTGAAAATAATCTTTTTAAACGTTTTTATGTTGGTTAGGAATTCAGTTATAAATGCAGAACTAACCATTTTGAATAAAAATCTAAACAAATGTTACATACCGAGATCATTATTTTTTTTATAAATGGCTTGTTGTCTTTTGTTTCAGGAACATTAAAAACATCGTTTTTAGCTGGATCAACGTTCGTAGTGCATTGGCATTTAGCATACGCACACCGGGTAAGTGATTATTACTTTTGGTTCGTCACTCACAGCCCGGCTAGCTCAGTCGGTAGAGCATGAGACTCTTAATCTCAGGGTCGTGGGTTCGAGCCCCACGTTGGGCGAAATCTTTTTGTTCATGATTTTCTTCTTTTTATTTCAGGGAGGATTTAGTTTGAGGATATTGGACGATTTAGAAAGACCACTGCTTGATCTGACGCCGAGAGCTGGTGGAACTGAATTTGTACGAGATGATGTTACGTAAGTTGTTTTGAATAGTTTTTTATACCTGCAGAGTACTCATTAGATAACCCGCCCCTGCTTCGCACGGTTTTTATGACGTCACAAAACATCGAGATTTCTTTATGTTCAATATTATTGTATTATACACATAAACCCCACCAACGACAGCCCCACTTTATGTGCCCGCAAATCACTGTCCATTCCATGGTTGCCTGGAAGAGGTCGCAGACAGCGATAAGGCCGGCCGTTGTATATTTTGTAGTGTTTGATTTGTTTTGTTATGTAGTTTTGTGGTCTACAATAAAGTATATTATAAATTAATAAAATAAACATTCCGGAATAAATTCTCTAAGTAATGTTGAAAACCGCATCAAAATCTGTTGCGTAGTTTAATAGAAAAACGCGGTTACACAGACAGACAAAAAAACGGCTTTAAGGGTCGGTTAATCGCCATTGACCTTGCCCATACAAATCCGCGTCGCGCTCACGCCGCGCCGCCGCCGCGCCGCCGTTCCGTTTCATAGGAAATATTTATTTTAAATATCGAAAATATGAATATTTGAAAAAAAATCACAGATACAAATACAGATAATAAAATAGCCTGACCAAACAAAAAAAAATCATTAAAATATCTTAAGTAGTTTGAAAGTAATATCGTTTTTTATGCTTTGGGTAGACATTACTTCCTGAATTTATTTCATAAAGTATTTTACTACAATACTTAAATATTCACAGATAGAATTGATTTGTATGCGGTCTAGGTTAACATACATTTTTTGCATAACTCACTTGCATTATATGAAGGCGTAATAACAGATTTAAATGTCACTAACATCATAATTATATCTGTCATAATTTATAAAATTTATAGGTATCTAATGTTTGTTTTTTTCAGCGCCCAGAAGTACGAGGTGCGTCTGCCAAGCGACTTCACGTGTGAGAACTGCACGCTACAACTACAGCGGGAGGCGGGGGAGTGGGGCAGTAACTACAGGTTCTGGTCCTGTTCCGACATCGACATACTGCCGCGTGAGTGCCATGTATAATTAGTAGTCTCTCATAATGAGTTCTATTGTGGCAACTAATAAGGCTATCGTACCTACAGACGACAAGAAAAACCATTCTAGCTTTGGTAACTCTTAGTCATGTAGCCTACTCGTATCTCCATTTTTTGAGCACTTTGCCATTTACTACATATAGCGCAAGACTGGCTTTCCACCAGTTGCATGAGGGAGCTATGAAAAATCCAATTACAGATTACTTTTTGCGGACAATGGTTGAAGGCGATAGGCTCGCCCCCTGTTACATGGAACTTAAACATAAGTGTCGGAATGTGGGTGTAACTGTATACCCACATTTCGACACCTATAGGTACATCTCTGCCTAACTCATCGAGGAATACAGGCTTGATGTTTTGTTTGTTCAGACCTTAGATCCACTGGATTAGATCTTGATCATTTTATTTCTTCGAGGGCCAGACCAAGAAATATAAAATGAAAGGATACTTAATCACAGTTGATGTTCAAATCCTCTTAAAAAGCCATGAATTTAAATTAAATCATTGATCATCTCACTAATGCGACATCTCAATATTTAGCAACGAACGAATTTAATTATTACAAATGCTAATATTTTAATATTAATAACAGAATACCTGATTGTCGAGATGTGGCAGTAATCGTCGATCTGTTAAGAAGTAAGTCAAGGTAGACTTGCTGACACTTAAAAATATGCGAGGCTCATTAGAATAAATAAATTCTCTTGTAGTATTTTGACAGATCAGATATAGCATGGGATAAATTGTAGAATTTATGCAAGCTTATGCATTTCATTAGTAAATAGAACTGCACAACTTTTGTCCCCATCTTTACTTGTAAAAAATGTTGGATTGTCCCCTTTTTTTTTGGGTGGGAAATTATCATATAACTTCTCCCGCGCTGGGCGGACCGGGAGGGTGTGTCAGACTCTTACTGACTAAAACCCACCCGTGTTCCTTCCGTTGCCTGTGTTGCCAGGGGCCTCGGTATCCCTTTTGGACTTTCCCACGACCCCGGCAGTGAAATGTCCTCTTGGAAATCGGTTGTCATGGTATGCGCATGTAATGCGGAGGAATATAATGACGATTAATAGAGATGTATGGAAGAAAATGACATGTTGCGGCGACTTCAAACAAATTGGGTTATCGGCAGGAGAATGATGACATTTTTGTCGTCTTTGCGTCGAAGAGTCAATCAGTTTGAAGTTTTTGCAGGAGAGGATGATTTGTTCGGAAGTTTTTGGGCTGAATGTTGAAAATATTACAAAATCAAAAGTCATTTATTCAAACTATGCTGACAATCAGCACTTTTCGAACGTCAAATTTATATAGAAGAAGTGGCGCAACATTCCCCAGCAGCACAGCTGTCTGTTCAGTTAGAAAAACTTGATTCGATACAATAGTATGCAAAATTATTTAGACTACGCGCAACATAAAACATTAAATTACTAGCCATATGTCAGTTAGCCCACGCCACTATAGGTACCAACAAAAAAACAGAGAATAAAAATATTTTGATTCTTTACGAACATTTTTTATGAGAATATTTAATAAATACTAACTTAAATTCATAACCTCCAATTAGCGTAGTTTACGATGGCAAAGTGATTTACATTTGATGTACCATTTATCAGACTTTAACAATTCAGTTCTCTTTGTGTAACTACATATTTAGCAAGGTATTTCCATTATCGCCGTCTGATTGAATGCTCTGTCTGCATTTAATAAGCCACTGTTCGGAATGTTAATGAATGCACATCTCATTACAATACATTAGATTGTCGGATATGAATGTTTGATTTGATTGACAAGGCTGTAAAGATTTAAGCGACAAGATTTTTATTTGCTGTTAATGATTTTGTTGTAATTAGCTACTGATGTAGTAGTTTCCTGGTACAAGACGAAACTTAGGAGTTTGGGGAGTAAAACTTTGACAATCTGGTGACCTACATAACACAGGTTTTTTTCTCAAAAACCTACATGGGACATCATTTATTAATAACCTGTGCGTTGGTTGGTACATCTAAGTACCTCCTACTGTAATGAGTTAGATTAGGGGTCGCATATTTTTCACCGAGGTTTTAGCAAAAACATATCAAGTTAGCTGTGTCCAAAATACTCTCCATAATTGCCGTCGTTTTGCGACCGTTAAAGCTAAGCTTAAGACACAACTGTCTAAACTCTGATGACAGTAGAATCTAAGCTAATCCATATTTCTATCGCCATTCCAGGCAAAGAATACCATGAGACATGTTCAGGCCACGGCTTCTTCATCCTGGGACGCTGCAAATGCAACAAGATGTTCTCCGGGCCGCGCTGTCAGTTCAGCGACGAGTGCTCCGACGATAACGACTGCGGGTTGAGGGGCAAATGCATTGACGTTAACACGACCGAGTCCCCCACCAGGATGTGCTACTGTCCTTATGGGTTCTACGGGAAGGGATGTAATAAGAGTGAGTATTATTTTTATGTACCTAGCGTACCTGTCCCTAAGCTGACGAGGAAGCGACTAGCAATCAAAGATTTTGTCGCTCAAGAAACTTTTAATAGATTGTAGGTCCCGTGTAAGTAAAAGAGGTACATATATTAATAGCTGGTCGCTGACTGTTCACACCGTTTATTCCCCAGATAATAATAATTATCCTTTGATCCTGCGTGTCCCATCATGCTGTCCTCCTCCCAGCGACGCCCTAAGCAGAGGTTCGTACCTCACAGGAGGTACCTTTAGCGTGCAGTCGCCCTGTAAATTAAGTAATTCTCCCCTGGATGGAGGCTTAACGCAGCTACAGGATTGTCCGGTTAAGTAGTGACGACCTCTCAACGTTTTTAAAATAAAACAGTACCTACTCGTTTGTCGCAGCGCCAAAAGCTATCAAAAAAAGTTGTCGCTTAGCGACGCTCGCTTGGCGGCGGGCAGAACACTCGCTGAGACATAATCAATATTTTAGTTCACTAGTTAGCGATACTCGTATTTCATATTTCCATACAGTAAAATTAATCTACAGCAAAATTTAACCGCTACTTGCGACGTTGCCCACTTCCAGAATGAACGCTCTTAAGAGCTCTTATTTGGCCGTGATTAAGTCATCATCAGCCCACTCACAGGGAGGTCTGTGGCCTAGTAGTGAGAACGTTATAGGCGGATGATGTTATGTGGTCATTGTTTTTACGCCTTCACAGAAAAACTAATGGCTTTGTGTTAGAATCTAAAGCCCGCAGACCTCTAAATTCGTTTAGCGGTTAACACTTTTAAACAATCCTTCTGTTTCTTTCAATTGCTTGAAGTTGACAGCGTTTTAATGATGTCAAGCGGGATCCAACATTTATTTTGTACTGGACAGGTTCACTCAAATCTGTGTAGTTATTTCCACAAAATACCATTTAGACACTAATCTGCATGGTCCTCAGATGAATAATAAATTGAGCTCCTTAAGTTCTGAGTTTAGCTGCACGACTACTGACAAATGCGTACTGCAGGCTTAGCATGACGCTTTCTATTTCTATGAAGAATAGACACAGCTCTTTCTACAATCTGTCATTTTGTCTTTCGTTTCTAACAATCTTTGTGTAGGTCCTTTTTTATGTAGGATTTCTTGGGTGCGATGTTAAAAATGGAGAAACGAAATGTCACTTTGTATAGAAAGAGCTGTGTCTATTCTTCGTAGAAATAGAAAGCTTCATGCTAAGCCTACTGGAAAGAACCACTCAATCTGTGTGGTTCTTTCATCAAAAGACTGTCAGACACCAATCTAAGTACATGGTCTTCACATGATCTTACCAATATTATGCTGTGACTGTGACCTCTGAGATTGTTTCGGACTTTCTTCTTAGAATAGTAGACCTCATCTAGTTTTTTAAATATGATTGACGTGTAAAATTGTTTGTACATTTACAAACCTACATAAAGAAATAAAATCACTTAAATCACTTATTTTTCACAGAGTCGCCATGGAAGGACAAGAAAGTGAACCTCGGACTCTACAACAAGCGAGAGCTGTCCAAACACTTCAACCTGTACTGGAGGATATTGAAGGAGGAGGCCGAGGTCGAGTTCATTATGATAGTCAACGGCACGTCGTATGCGGGTGAGTGACGTCATCAACACACACGTATTCAGAGAGTGCTTCAGAGATCTTTTGGCAACTGAATTTCATTGACAGGCGGGCGTTGTTGGAAAACATTTGTGAAATTGTCACAGAAATTGTATTGAGAAATTTAATTAATTACAAATACCTTGCCTCGTCAAAAAGTGAATTACAAAAATTTAACTAAATAAAAAAACAAGCTAAATGTGCCCAAAAGTAGAAAACCGAAAACCAATCTTTTTTCAAAGTCGGTGGACCTGTAAAGAAATGTTCCAAGGAACTGTCCCCCGACTGCAATGATAATGATTATTATATTGCTCTAGCTAGACGATAATAGTAGTTACATTTTTATAAAAAAAAAAATGAAACTTTTTTAATGAACCATGGCTCCCCCATTATATTTTTTAACATTTTCGGTATCGGTTAAGCCGTTTAGAAGTTATGGTGGAATAAAGAAACTCACAAACATACATAAACCCTGAAAACATAACACTCCTTTTTTTGGGCAGTCGTGTAACAAGATGGCGGCGTTAGTTCCGATTTTGGTCACGCGCCAAAAGATTCTTGTAGCGTTGTATATCAAACACACCAACCTGTAGGTACTGGAGGACCCTGAAAGAGGAGTCCGAGGATCGAGTTCATAATGATAGTTAACGGCACGTCGTATACATGAGTGATGTCAAAACATAATTTTATCTTCATAATGGAAAGAAATACAGTCAGTCGTAGGACTGCACGTCAGAAATGAAAACTTCTTCGCTTTACAAACTTGTAAACATCTGAGCGTGAAGGTCACGCGAGTTCATTGCTTTTTCCTCATCCCAAAAGGGCCCAACGTTCCTTAAGAAGTTTTCACTTTAAAAATTGAGGGTTTCCTAAAATGAGACTAAGGAAAAAAATATGCAATAGGATCAACCTTATTTTTTTATTTTTTTGAACAAAAACAGTTATACGACCAATACATTTATTTCTTAAAAACTGAGTACAATTTATTCACTTCGAATGAGAAACACTGGTTTCATAAAAATAAACGTTCCTTGTACCGTTTATTTTTTTTTAATATATTATTTTTTATGAAATGAAATTGTTTATTCTGTAAATAGGATATGAGAATCACTTTTACACGTCATATTAAAAAAAATATATTAAAAAATAAGCTAGATGGAGTCGACATTTCCTATCTGACTTCCCTTGAGAAGAAATGGCGAAACAATTTCAAGGGACAAAGCCTCTTTTAAAGTCCAGACATAATCTTGGTCAGCTCATGTGAGGACTATGTAGATCCATGTCTGAAATGGTCTTTTGAGGAAAGAACCACACAAAGAGTGGACCTGTCCAGTCAGTGCAAGCATTTGTTAGTAATCGTGTAGCTCTACTCAAAACTTAAGGAGCTCAACGACTCGACGAACTATACCAAGGAAAGGACATTTGGGTTGGCCGCATAAAGTACACAAAATGCCAGACCATCATTAAAACTAAGAGAAAAAAAAAAAAAAAAAACAAAAAGAAATAAACAAAAATGACCCACATAGTGCTCACATTCACAATAATTAAAGTAATATAATACTTTTCAAGGTACATAAATATTCACTTAAGCTATTTAGTTAAATGTAGGTACAATATTGTTGGTCATTGACTTATCATTATGTTAGTAAAATAAAATATTCTAAAATACATCGAGTTCAATAGTTTTTTTTTTATATTTTACCTTGATGTAGCAAGATAGGTACATAGATACATTAACCGATATGCTCATATTGCACATCATGTAGTTTTTTTTTCTTCTAATATCTTTCACCCAGGGATCCAGAAAGTAATTACCTACATCATTATTTCTGACATGTCAGTCTAGGCTTAGCACGAGAACCGTAGAGAAGCGTTTTGTCGACGGAAGAGTAGACAAAAATGACGTTTTCTACCGAGAAATGCAGACAAGCGATTTCTATTCTACAGTATAATACAAATAGAAAGCGTCAGGCTAAGCCTGCTGATGGTAATATCTTCAAGTTGAATAATAATTAATCGAACATGGACTTTTTGTGTGCATATAATGTCTTTGGGTTGTGTGTACGGAGAGAAAATAAAATGCTGCGAAGACTCTGTGGTAACTTTACTTATTAAACTTGTTACGAAATATTACAGAGGAGTAGCTTATCAGTTTAAGAGCGCGACTATAGTTTACGGCGGTTACGGGCGAACTGATGTCGCCGGGCGCTGCACGAATCTAGAATACAAAACGATGTGTCAGCGCTCCTACAGTCATCAATATGGCAATCAATTAATATGGAAATATTCTCCAAGATATTTCATGTACCTTATTCTGTCATTTGTTTGAATTTCAGGTGTTGGTTGGCGGCCAAGCGGTATTACAAAGCAGTGCAAGAACTTCCCAGTGTTAGGACCCCCTGTGGATGCTAAAGGTATATCCAATTATGTTTCTATTAAGGTGGATCGCGAAATTCAAATTTTCTTACGTTTTCTGCAACGATTCGCGACCACATTATGTATAACATAACACATTATGTATTTACAGAATTATAACCATTAAAATCATTAATACATCTATCTAAGTTAGATTTGTTCCATTAGAACTTTTCCATAAGAGATTTGTTCTTATGAATGAATGAAATGCACCGACCCCAGCGTGGTTAAACCAGACTCGATTGCTCGAATGAACCCAAGGATTCGCAATAGTCCCTGGAGCCTCATGTTTCATGGGACTACAGAGACTATTGCATATCAAAGAGTAGACCGGGGGCCGCGGTAATGGTCAGGAAGACGCGCCCTTAGGATAGGAAGGATTATTAGAGCCATACCAGTATAAGAGATTTGTTCTTATGGAACAAATCTAACTAAGAGAGATGTATTAATAATTCTGTGTGTGGATGGTATTGATTTGAATTTCGCGGGTTACCACTGCGGATCCACCATATTTGATTTAAATTAGCTTACTCGAAAAATAAATGTTCAGATCCTTTTGTTGCCGTTTGAAAAATCGTATTTCTAATATTGTTTATGTGAGTAGGTACACACAGTAAAACAGATGGTGATACGATATATATAACTTTTGAGTGAAAAGGTTTACGTACAAAAGTGCATTAGTTTATCTTCTTTCTTTAATTCCAGCAACCACACAAAAAACCGAACCCCTACCGCAACCAGAATCGAAAGCAGAGCCAGAACCCAGTGCAGAACCGGAACCCAGTTCCGAACCGGAGCCCAGTTCCGAACCGGAGCCCAGTTCCGAACCGGAGCCAAACCCAGAACCGTCAACCGAACCAGAACCCGGTCCAGAATCGAAATCCGAGCCAGAACCAACGGCAGAACCTAGTTCTATTCCGGAACCTAGTGCTGAGCCAGAACCCAGTGCTATTCCAGAACCGAAACCTGAACCAGAACCGACTTCTGAGCCAGAACCGAGTACCAAACCGAGCGTAGAACCAGAACCGGAACCAACGAAAGGGCCAGCGAATGACAATAGGAATAAGAGAGTTGCTATGCATTCCTATGATGGATTTGATTTCAAGAACCTTGGCGATGACGTCACGGTGAAAACTAGTGTTTCTTATAAGGTCTCTAGTTCTAAAGGTAAGGAGTACTCTTTATAGTAGATTTGTCATGCAATACTAGACCAAAATGAAGGCATGAGGTCTACCTATAGTAGGTAAAACCACATTTCAAAATGTCGTCAATGTAAAGCTTTTTCTGCAATTTTCAGCATATTTTAACCTTTACCCACAAACCCATTTTTATTTTTTTAAATATTTTTTTTTGGACCGGATATCATGAAATAACTTCTCCCGCTCTGGGCGGAGCGGGAGGGTGTGTCAGACTCTTACTGACTAAAACCCACCCGTATTCCTTCCTGTTGCCTGTGTTGCCAGGGGTCTCGGTGACCCTTTAGTACCTTTCCGCGACCCCGGCAGGCATCGGCCCTAGTGGACCCCTACTCTTGTGCTGACGACATCTCTTTGAGGCGCGCGTGGAATACAACGCGCCGTCGCCCCGGGCCTGGTCCTTACCGGACGGTGAGCTACCCATTGCTCACCCGCCCGGGATTCCCGACGCCCAGGGCTTCTCCTGCGGCGGCTAGAGGCGAGAGGGCGCGAAATTTGCCTTTCCCTCAACCGTCCCGCCTCCTCCTTCGCGATAAGTACTGCTTCGCAGAAGGAGGTGACGGCTTCCCATGCCCTCTCGCTCCGTACCATGGCCTGAACCAGGGCCGGACAAAAGAGGTTTCGGCCGCCGATCGCCTCCACGAGGACACGGCGGTGCTCTGCCCAAGCTGGGCAGACCTCCACCGTGTCCTCCGGGCGATCCACACAGTGGTGACACCAGGGCGTTTCCTCCTTATCCGACATTGCCCACAAACCCTTAAGAAAATATTTGTGTATATTTTTTCTTGTGCATCTTTTTTAATATATTTGGATTCTAAAGTTAAAAGATTTAAAAACCAACTTTAGTGTGAGAAAGAAATGGAGCTATGCAAGTCGTACAACTCCATCTCTTTTCGCACTTTTTACATCCGTCACCTCACACTTCCAGTTCAGTTGAAACCAGCGTCCGGCACTAGTTGTCTGGCATTTGTGCTGAACTGAGCCTTTTTGACGCAGCCGTGAGGCACATTTTTCCTGCAAATTTCTTACATCACACTTTACTCTTTTTTTATCTGCTGTACATTATAGTGTGTGCCTTTTGGTCTGTGCTAAATTTATATGTATTTTCTTTCTTTCAATGAAGCCATATATAAACAATACTGCTAAAAGAGCTAGTGGTAGGCCCCCAGGTTGTTTGCTGTCATACTTTACAAATAATTTTATTTTTCTCTCCATAAAATACAATTTTCCAAGTATTAATACTACAAAACATTACAGGTCGTAAAAAGCGAGCAGTAACGGAGTCCACGAGTAAGTAACCTAACCCCCGCACTATAAATACTGCACCACACTTAACACTACGCTAAACGATCCACCACAGCCAAGCGACACTCCGCACATAGAATTATATAATTATAGCAATGTATGAGGCTACTAACTGCGATATTTTATTATGTTCTGGCGCTACCTGATATTATTTTTTTTAACAATAAATAAAGATTTTTTAAGCGACGAAAAAAGAGGAGGTTCTCAAGACGATGCGTAAATTTTTGTACTAACAAATGTATGTTTTTTTTGCAAAACTTAGCAATGGAAATAATTTTATTGTAACATAGTTATAATTTTTGTAAAATCTTAATCTTTAAACCAATTTGTGTAAAAACAACAAAAAAAAAACAACCGATTTCCAAAAAAGTTGGTTGTCTGTAAAGTCGGTTTACGGACGCTAATTTTACGTCATAACGAAAGAGAAGTGCGTCACAAGCCGAACGCTTAGGCCGATCGTGCCTCTCTATCTCCAGTTTCGCGTTCTCGCTTGCACGCTCGGCTCAGGCGGAACGTGACACTTTTACGTGCGTGCAGCCGGCATTCATCGATTTATAAGACGTTATCACGTCAATAAAACAGATTTATTGGGAAGGTATGTTTGCACCGACTTCCAATGCAATGAAATGACCATTGAAAAATTAAAACATAATTACATATTTGCATAGAACATTATTGTAAAAATTATAAAATATTGCAATTTATTTGCTTTAATAATCCCGATAAGTATCATTAATAAGTATATATAACTATAGGTACACTCTTTAAAGTAATAATCTGCTAGATACCCAGAAAATATTTCTGCCCAAATGAACTATCAGGTAGCGACGGAATAAGCTGTATTATATGATGCTGCATGATGAATTATTTTTACAGATTCGGACACTACAACAACTCTTAAATCCCATAATCACTCTGTTGTATCCACTGCAGAACCCACAGCTTCTCCGGAACCCACTTCCGAACCTGAACCCTCACCAGAACCCACTCCCGAACCCACCTCTGAACCAGAACCTAACCCTGAGGCTAGCCCTGAACCCAGTGCCGAACCCAGTGCGGAACCCGCCCCAGAACCCAGTACGAAACCTAGCCCCAAACCCAGTGTGGAACGCAAACCAAAAGTTACAACTAAACCAAAGTTCAAACCAAAGTCTAAACAGTTAGCTGAACTTAGATCAACCCCTGAACCCATACCGGAACCGAGTTCGGAACCGAAAACGTCCTCAGTACCTGAACCGACTGTAGAACCCGAACTGAAACCTGAGCCGGAACCGACATCTGAACCAGAACCTACTCCAGAGCCTAATTCAGAGCCAGAACCTAGTCCTGAGCCAAGTTCTCATCCTGAACCCACCCCTGAGCCTATTTCTCACCCAGAACCCACTTCTGAGCCAGAGCCCAAACCAGAACCTACTTCAGAGCCAGAACCCAAACCAGAACCCACTTCAGAGCCAGAGCCCAAACTAGAACCTACTTCAGAGCCAGAGCCCAAACCAGAACCTACTTCAGAGCCAGAACCCACTTCTCATCCCGAACCAACTCCAGAACCTAGTTCCGAGCCAGAACCGACCACAGAACCCAAATCTGAACCGGAACCCAGTCCCGAACCTACTCCTGAACCTACCCTTGAACCTAAAGCAGCATTGGAACCTGAGACATTGCTAGTGAAGGGACTTACAGACGAAGCAGGTAACGCCACATGCTTTGCACTATCTTACAGATTCATTGGTATTGATATCATGCAATTTTTTTTTATTAATCTGAAATTAAAGTAATTTGTCAGTGAGTCACGATGAATTTGAACATTTTGATCCCGGGAATCTTAATCGGAAATCTAGTGAGCAAGCGAGGTGAACAAGGCTAGTTCCTCTCAGAGGTGGAGAGTCATTTGCTTTTGGTGGGTAACTGAATGCAAAGAGTGATATTTTTTCCTAAAACAAGCAAACTATTTGCTTAAAAGGGATCTCCCCATTGTGACTAAAATAAGTTATTTAAGTTGATGCAATATTTTTTTAATTGTGTTTTTATTATGACACGAAATAGTGACGCACGAACGAATAAAACGTGGTGAATAGGAACATCGAAAACCGAGCCTTTGGTTCGTACGTGTGGACGTAAATTAGCAAAGCGAACACGACCATACACCATACACAGAACAACGAAATTGGTTCACCACGAACATTTTTGACGAACATAGTTTTTGATGTTCGTTACTGGTACGCACATGTTGTTAGTTCGTACGTTCACGACTTATGAAAGCGGACAACTGTGATACGATAACGACTTTCTAAATACAAAGCGTTTTTAGACACCCTAATGACAAATACTTTTGAGAATGACAGATTTTCATGACGTCGTCGGGAATCGTAGCCTAAGAAAAAATACGAAAGCTGGATTAATTCTTTATTGAAGAAAAAAAAAGTGGTTGTCTGTAAAGTCGGTTTACGGACGATAATTTTACATGATAAGGAGAGAGATGCGTATGCGTCACAAGCCGAAAGCTTAGGCCGATCGTGCCTCTATCGCTAGTTCCGCGCTCTCGCTTGCACGCTCGGCTCAGGCGGAACGTGACATTTTTTCGTGCGTGAAGCTGGCGTTCTTCGATTTATAAGACTTTATCACGTCAGAAAAAAAAAACTCAGGACCAAATCTCTGTTGTCCAGATACAAGTTTGGAGATACCCAAGTTATTCCAGTCTTACATTAAATCAATACCAATGAATCTGTTTGTGTTACATACCAAAATTAGATGTTAGATTTGTATAGCAATTTGCTGCACTTGTCAATAATCATGTAATTAAATATTTTCATGTTTAATAACAATATTGTATGCTTTTTTTGTATACCTATGAGAGGAGAGAAATAGATGACTCAGAAAGAATGAATTTTAAAATAAAATTCATTCTTTCCAGCGCATGAAAATTGGAGATAAATATGTACGTACCTAGTAATGATTCTTCTCCCAGAAAATTTCAATATTTGAAAGTTACGATTTCATTAAATCAAATAATTCTGGAAATTCTTTACTGCTGAAAATCTCAAATATTTCAGTACCTAATCCTGATTAACAAGTCTCCAATTTTCATTCTCTGTTTATATAACAATACTATTTTTACTTAACTGTCATGTCATTCAGAAACTAACGCCATTTCATCTGGCTCTTGCATGCGAGAAAGAGATACCATCCATTCTAAGTATCTTGCATGTTAGTAATATTCGCTTATAATTTTCTGCTTTAATATTTTCTCAGCTTTGCCAGGCTTTTGGGTGTCACCTCGATTCCTTTTTCCTCTGATCCTATTCCTTTAATATTAAAAACAATCTACCTACAACTGATTTTCAACAATCTTTTATCTTTACTGACATATCTTTTTACCCTGTGTTTATTTTGTTTGTTTTTTGTTTCTGTCATTTCTTTTGTAATCTTTCTACATTTAAATAATTACCTTTTTTACATCTTTTTTTAACCAACTTTATAAAAAGGAGGTGGTATTAATTTCAGAAGTGTCTTGTATGATTGTTTGTTTTTTAAGAATTAATTTTTGGTGTGTCTGTACATAGTACATACGATGGGTAACGACAATAATAATGTATGTTTACCTTTGGTTTAAGATGGTTTTAGGCAGTGGTAAGATGTAATGCTTTTAATGGTTTAGGTGCAGAATAGAAGACATGTATTGTAATTAGATAACATTTCTTAAACTTGGATGAAATGCCTTTTGTATGTAGCTAGGTAGTCTAGGAGTTATCTTGTTAGACCTGGGAACTTATAGGACGTGTTAAAATGTACCATTGTTTCAATGCAAAAATAGATTGTGCTTTATGTCTTGTATAGCTTCATAGTTTTCTCGCACTGAACCAACGATGACTCTAACACTCTTATAAGTATATTAAGTACGTTATCTTAACTCATACTGTCTTCTGTGAATATAAAGATGATCAAGATCGTTATTATCACTACTCCTGTGATTTTTGTTTATTCTAATTCGAAATCTGCTAACGAAAATCTATTCCAGAACTAGTAAAAGAATAGGAGGGTCTTTTTGCATATTAAAATTTTTGATTACTGTAAGTTAAGGTAAAAACCGTCACAGAATTTTATGCAGTCTTGGAAAACCAAACACAGTGCATAATCTAAATATTTTTTCAAAGATTCCTTTTCATAATGTGTCAATAAAGTGTAACTTGTTATTGTAGGTTACTTCCCCGACCACGAATACGTCCCTAAGTTCGACTTCAGCCCCATGGACTGCACCGACATTGTCATCGGCTCCGCGAAGGGCAACTACCATCGAGTGCTGGACTATTATACTCGTGACAGGTGAGATTTGTGATGATTTTTTCTGGCAATTAATAAATAGAGTATTTAACTATTCGTAACTCAGAATGTCTACATATTAATTCACAGGCGTAATTTGACATATTGTGTTAGCTGTCACTTTGTGTAATAAAATGGTTATTATTAATATAAAAATCAGGGGATATTTTTTTTAATATCCAAGGCAGCCAGTGCTTCCTTAATATTAACGTTATTATTATTCCTCAAAAATGATTTCAAAATTTTCACTCGAATATTCAGGTCAACTCCCCGAGTTGATACATTCTGGGGCGGTCACGACGACATCACGGCGGCATCTGGCTACGAAGAGAATGGAGTCACCACCATCATGTTCAGGAAAAAGATTAAGGTAACTCGTTATTTACAGATTTTCATCTACGGGATCGTCATTTTGGTATGCCTTTCCCAAAACTCAGAGTAGAAACTGGAAACAATTGACTTTATTCTTGCTTAGGTACTTCTAAATCGCTCCTTACAAATTATTGGTGGATAAAGCAGCTTTTTTTCCTCCAATTATATATGGCAAATAATGTTTTGAAGCTTAGATATTAAAATTAAAATCTTATTTTAAAGCGCTTTAAAAGTTTAAACTCGAGCATGATTTTGGAGGAGATCACATACACATTCAAGTATACAGGGTCAAATTAAATTAGCTAGCCAAATTTCGCAGACATCCATATGAAAAGAAATGACAGAACGCTCGAATACCTGTCACTGCATACAAAATCGAGATAGAATGCATATTAAAGCCAACAACTTTCCAGATAACATAATCCTAAAAACTACCTACACTCGATACCGCAACTTCTGCAACGATTTACTTAGGAAACTAAGAACAGCTTATGAAACCAATGAGTTAAAAGAAGCCAAAAACTGTCCCTGTAAACTGCGGCAAACAATTAACACTATCACAAACAGACATAAACCGCGGACAAGTCCCTCCGAGTTGTTGGAATTGAAAGGTGATCACGTGACTTCAATTAACGAGGTGTGTCACTTCTTTAGTTCCATAGGAAGCGACCTAGCAGATAAAATCACATCACAGCATCATGCTACTAACACGCCAATTATACACCATTCCCATCCATTCCGTAATAGTCCCCAACCCTCACAGGTATATTCCCTTGGTATTTTCGATGTTTGTGAATCTGAAGTTGAGTCCCTCATCCTCCAGCTCCGCGACAAGAGTGCCGTGGGCTGGGATGGTCTGTCGCCTCTGCTGTTGAAATGTTCTCGACATGTTTTGGTCCCACCCATAACTTTCCTATGTAACCTATCCCTCAAAACAGGCGTATTCCCTGATGCTTTTAAAAAGGCTATTATTCACCCAATATATACAAGAGTGGGGACAGAAACTGCGCCACTAACTACAGGCCTATCTCGGTTCTGCCAGCTCTTTCTAAGGTCCTAGAAAGGATTCTAAAAAAACATCTAAGGCGCTTCCTTGATAAATACCATATTATCTCCGACAACCAGTACGGCTTCAGGCCAAGGCTGTCATCAGAAGATGCTGTACTGGAACTCACGAAATCGATTGCTGCAAACTTGGACAGTAAAATTAAATGCCTTGAAATCTTTCTGGACCTTTCAAAGGCATTTGAAACAGTTTCTGTCCCCAACCTTATCTCAAAACTGGAAGTCTTAGGTGTGCGGGGTATCGCACTAGATATCTTTCGGAGCTACCTTACAAACCGAAAACAGTGCGTCAAGATAGATACTTACCTGAGTGATGAGGAAATCATATCCTACGGCGTTCCTCAGGGAAGCATACTAGGCCCAACCCTATTCCAAATCTACGTCAACGATCTGTGCAAGTTGACACACCAAATTGCAATATTTACGCCTACACTGACGATACTGCACTCCTAGTCCGTGGTTCAACCTGGGATATGGTAAAGGCTAATGCGGAAGCTGCAATGTCTAAAATAATGATTTGGCTAAACTGTAACCTGCTGACGCTAAACCACTTACATTCCTTTCGGGTTAAGACGTGGTAATATTCGTGGATCAGATTTCACCATTGGAGCTCCTGTCCTGACCCCACGGTACCTTATACCTGTTCCACGATAAGCCGTTCAGACGCCGTCAAGTATTTGGGTGTACAGATCGATTGCGGACTAAAGTGGGATAAGCAAATTGATAACCTCACCTCAAGAACTTTGCGTCTAATACACATTTTCAAGTCCCTCAGAGATTCTGTCGACAGTACCACGCTGAAGATGATTTACTGCTCCCTCTGCCAATCGATACTCGGGTACTGTGTAACTGCATGGGGTGGAGCAGCTAAAACCTTTTTAGATATCCAACATCTGACCTCTATGCCGACTGTAAAGTGCTAACAGTGCGGCAGCTCTTTGTGTTCAAGGCAATACTAAGGATACATAAGTACCTCCCACCTCCAGACCGGAACAAACGCACTCAAATCTTACCCAGTACCCAGCACAAAACCACTTTTGCTCGGCACCAATTTTACATTCTTGGTTCCTATCTGTACAATAAAATCAATAATAAAATAAAACTAATAGATCTTAACTCCCACAACTTGAAAAACAAACTGATTGGCTACTGCAAAAAGACTACTAATTCACGGAGTCTTTACTAACATTCATAGAATAATCCCAAAAAAAGTCATTACACTACCCGACCCATACTCAATACACTATCACTCATTCACACTGCATACACTCACTCACTCTCACACGCACACCCTTAGAGGTACGCACACACTCCCATACTCACCACTCATACACTTACATATACTTGTGCTCACTCACTCACACACACTCAAACACACCTTCACACCGGTACACAAATGTATTACTTAACCACCCTCGTGCCAAATACCCTGGCTGCTGCTATACCTACATGACTAACCACCCTGTATGGCCTAACACTGTCTCCTAAGATACAGAACTACCTAGTTTAGGAGACTGGGTTACATGAACTGTGTAGATTTATGTACATATACCATGTTATTTTGTACATCTGCTCTTGTGTATCATGAATCTTGTGTGTTTTATAATAAAGAATTATTATTATTATATCTAACCATGATACAACAAAAAATAAATTAATCAAATGTTTTTTTTTGTGGAATAATGGACCGCAGTTAGTGTAGTCATTTGAAATATCAGTTTTTTTTCGTGTAGACTTCACAGACGTGATGGGTATCGATATCTAAAACACGGTAAAACTAAAGAAAGCAGATTTTTCCTAATAATACTTCAAAAAACAACACTGACAGCGGTCATAGACTCCCAAAAAAATCCATCAAATCTGTTTAATTTTATCGTGATTATGTATCGGATACTGCAGACATTACCCAAAAAAAAAGTGATATTTCAAGATTTTTTTATGAGTTGTTATGTTTTTTTGAGGTAGAATTTGATCCTGTATATACTTCCTACTTAAGGAACCACTCTTTATGAAGATAAACCATAAAATGACTTCAGCTTTAAAAATCTTTCTCCGGGGCCTTAAATGATCTAAAACCATATTCTCCTGCAGGCTAAGGAACCAACCGACCACTCCATCGTAGACGACGCCATGCACGTGATCTGGGCGCGCGGCCAGCAGCCCGGCCGCTACGTGCACGCGCCGCCCTCGGGGCTGGAGCGCGGCGCGGCCTCCACGGGGGACTTCTACAGGCCGGACGAGCTCAAGTACCACGGACACGGCGCACAGAGGGGCGTGGCCAGCATCAACTTCTTCGGTGAGATTCAGGGTGGAAAACAACCCATCACATAACCAGTGCCGGATTAACCACGTAGCAAGAGTAGCAACAGCTACGGGCCCCGCGCAAACGGGGGCCCCGCATAACGAAACCTGCCCACTTCCGCCAGAGCGTTATTTTTTAAATAAAACTAATTAAGACGTAGTATACTGAATTTATTTGATGTCTCAAAAACGTAACACCTTTTCCGACTAAGACAATCCACGTCAGACAATCGGTAACCGATTATTTCGTTGGCGAAAATAAAACATACGCTAAACGCACAAGTTCTACAAAAAGTCCCTCGTATTAATGTATAGAAATTGAATCGACCCGATAATCGGCTCTACAAAAAGTCTGACGTATGCGAGCACCCTTACTCGACACTCAGTGTGGATGTGTAGCAGAATTGAAATGGCTCGATTCAAAATGTTGAAATTGTCTATTAATTTGTAAGACATTTACACACACAACACATTATTTTTATTATAATTTACTAATCATATACCAAAGTTTTTTTTTTACCCATTTTTTACCTCTTCATAAGCAACCTCTTATAGCAGATCAAGGGCCCCTTGATAGGATTTGCTACGGGCCCCGTGCTTGCTTAATTCGGCACTGCACATAACCGTACGCATTCTGTACAACAAAGTAA
Source organism: Atethmia centrago (assembly GCA_905333075.3). NCBI lineage: Eukaryota > Metazoa > Arthropoda > Insecta > Lepidoptera > Noctuidae > Atethmia > Atethmia centrago. The sequence goes on from HG995388.1 coordinate 23,288,428, forward strand.
CGCTGAGCAAAATTTTTGCTGGGAAACGATTTTTATTTATAGACATATAGATAAAATGATAAAATTAATAAATAAAATTTATTATGTACATCTTAAAAATTACGGATATAAATGTAGAAATTTTACATAGGGTGACACAATGGGCGGTCATGTCGCTAAAAGCGATCTTTTAAAGACAACCTTTGTATGGATTAAGGGAGGCGAGAAAATACTGTAGGTAGGAATTGCTCTGGGCGGAGCGGGAGGGTATGTCAGACTCTTACTGAACAAGCCCTAGTGGACCCCTACACATGTGCTGACGACATCTCTGAGGCGCGCGTGGAACACGTTGCGCCGTCGCCCCGGGCCTGGTCTAAGGACCAGGCCGGTAAGCCGGACGGTGAGCTACCCATTGCTCACCGTCCGCAAGCCCGCGCCTACGGTGGCCGGAAATCCGCTCGGGATTCCCGACGCCCAGGGCGTCTCCTGCGGCTAGGGGTGAGAGGGCGCGAAATTTGCCTTTCCCTCAACCATCTCGCCTCCTCCTTCGCGAGCATTACTGTTTCGCAGAAGGAGGTGACGGCTGCCCATATGCCCTCTCGTTCCGTACCATGGCCTGCACTAGGGTGTAGGTAGGGCTGGATTTTTTTGTTGATGATTCAGTTTAAAAATCCAGTTCTGATCCAACCTGTCTCATCTTGCTGTCCTCCCCCAAGCGACGCCCTAAGCCGGGGTTCGTATGGTGGCCGTTATCGTGCAGTCGCTTAGTTACTCGTATGTAAGAAATTCGCCCCTGGCTGGAGGCTTTGATTTCACAGGATAGTCCGGTTAAGTAGTCACCACCTCTCAAGGTCAACTACGAGATGCCATACAAAAAAAAACAGTTTAAAAATGTCGATATAAGGCACATAGGTACCTAGTTTAAAACAAGTTCTTTATCCAATCCAACCACCTGCTCATTATTGGCTGAATTTTGTACAAAGTTATCCCAAATGATTCACTATTTGGTCTTAATCATCCAGTTCGCAAGTACTTTATTGTGATCTTTATTTACTCATTTTTGTACGATTTCAACTTAAATAATATTCCTATTTTTCTATCAAACTTACATTCACACCTTCATCTTTACAGAAGAAACAAAAGTTTCAATTTCCGGCGGAATTTTACCGCTCCCCGACAAATGTGGCGCCCAGTGGCGCCTGCCGGCCGAGTGCGAGCCCGCCAAGCGCACGTGCGACTACGTGGCCTCGTGGGAGTACCTCGGACAGGTATGTACTATTTATGGCTTTTAAATAAAAATAGTTATTTTTTATAAGATATATCTAATAAAAAAATATTATTTTTATTTTTATTTGTATTTGTATTGTATTTTTTTGTGGACACGATAATAATCCATTCAGATTTGTTGTAGTTGTAATGAAAATCTTGTAATTTGGTTTTACTAGCTGCTTTTCTAAAATAAAAGGAACCCTACCTAAGTTAATCCTTATAACATTAGCTATCTGCCAATGAAAGTCCCGTCAAAATTGGTCCAGCCGTTTCGGAAATTAGTTAGAACAAACAGACAGACAGACGATACATTTTTGTCATAAATACCGTACATAGTTATTATATACTTTCATATGCATTTAGTAAAAAGCTGTTATTTTGACATTACAAACAGACAATTCAATTGTATTGTTTACAAAATACAATACAAATACAAATAAAAATAGCTATTTTCTATTAGATATAAATAGATTATTTCTTTTCTTTTATAGATTCTTTTCTATTTTTGTGGATGTGAAAACGTTGCACGCCTTGTACACTCATAATTACTTAAATTTTATGACAATTTCAAATTTAAATTGTCGACAGGCTTGCACTGTCCTCCCATACCTTTTAACAGTGTAAATTGAAAACATTAAAAAACTAATGATTTAAACGAGTAACCGTTTGTTGCCGGCTCTTCTCAGTCTTCTCCATAGGAAACAACCAATTGGAACTGTGCACCTAGCTTCTGACGTTTCATAACTGCCCCTGTAGATGTATATATTTTTATTTTTTAGGTTCGGGGCAAGGACTCCGTGCGCTTCACTATCACCACCAAGCAGAGCAAGCACTGGACTGGCATCGGGTTCAGTGATAACAGGAAGATGGTAAGTTAACTGTGACCTTTCTATGAGGGTTTTGTGAAAAGAGTCGAAAACAATGTATAGAGTGAAGAGCTCCCATGGATAAAATATTTAATTAAAAATACACAGCAGTACAACCGAATATTAGGTAAATGTTAAGTCGTCGGTAAATATGGGCGATTGTGAATGACATTATTCGAATGATTCGATTGTAGAAGTCATTCAAATTATTCGAACAACCTTACAAATATTTCGAATTTGAAAAAAAAAGTAAATAAGAATATATTGCGTCATCTTATTCCTTTCGATTCAAATTTCATTACTTACTACTAGTTATAGGTATATTAGAATATCCGTAACCTCATCTAAAAGTAAACTCTATGTACTGAGAAAAAATAGCCAATTTCGTGTGGCATATAGAATGAATCAACTAGCGGTTCGCAAATCAGTAACTATTTACTTATTAGCTATTACTACGAATATCAATTAAAAGTAAACTTTTTTGTACGAGACAACAGACCAACTTTGTATGGCAAAGTGAATGAATGAACTAGCGGTTTTATTCGAATTTGCGAACTAGCGAGCGATTGTTTTTGTATTCGAATGTTAATATTAGTAGTATCAAACCATTCGATTATTGGAATCAGTAACAATCGCCCATCTTTAGTCGTCGGTGTCCGGAGAAAAGAGAACGAAAGCGTCGCGTCGGTGCAATATGCTGGCTCGAGCTCGGCGTCGCCCGCGCTTTTCTATCTTCGCAGTTGTCAACTTCATGACGGTTCTCGAGCGCCATCTATTGCCTTACAGTACACAATGCCAAAGTTCCGAATGTGAACGAAAGACGGAACAGAGATGTGCTCTCCGCGCATGAGACTTTCATTAAAATGAGCAAGTGCACCATGACAAACAATATGATTTAATTTTAAAGATTAGTTTTTCATGAGTCAGAGTGGTAGAAGATAATGAACTGTCAATTTAACCACTTCACGTTGGCTTACCTAAGTCCTCAATAATTGAAAGACAAGTACAAAGCCTTGTCAAATCGAGAAAAATCTTTAAGCGTACCATCTCTTCGTCCCATCACCAAAACAACAGAACAATAATCAAAACCTCTTTTTTCTTGCAGTCTCAATCCGACGCAGTAATCGGCTGGGTGGACGCGCGGTCTGGTCGTCCATTCCTCATGGACACCTGGGTATCAGGCTACTCTGCACCCAGGGTCGACCAGCGCCAGGACTTGTCCCAGGAGTCAGGCAGTATGGTGGACGGAGTCACGACCCTCAGCTTTGTGAGGAAGAGGAACACGACAGACCAGAAGGTAACTATCAAAGTCATCAAGGTTATTGTGTAACACACTTACAATCGCTATGCCTTTAATTTTGACAATTCAACAATATTCATTATATATAACATCTCGCCTGTAATCCCTGAAAGGTTAGGCAGTGGTGTACCTAAAGTCGAATAATTCATTCACTGGAGTAATCTGACATGTGCTAGCTGTCACTTCGTGTAATAAAATGGTCATATTTATTGTATTCTAGACTTTTACACTTATACAAGGCGTCGTTTTGCATCCTCGTCAAATTTCAGGAGGCTGCTATGAAAGACATATATAATCAAATAAAATTACGATACCTACTCAATAATTAATACATACTTGTTTTTTTAGTCATTTAAGTCTCACAGTATTTTAGAATACACCACTTTCACAGAACAGAATCACCCCGTTGCGTATGCGGTAGTGTGTGTGTAAAAGGGCAGTTACAGTGCGGTATCACATGGGCCGCGTTTTAACATGCGTGTCCCACACATGCCCGTTTCCGAAAAAAATAATAATAAAAAAAGACGTACTTATTTTATTATTGTTTCGTGTCGAGAATCATTAGCATAGTTACCTCCTTGAATTTGACGGGGATGCAAAACGACACCTTGTATAAATCGATTAAGCTAAATGATCACCATTACAATAAATATGACCATTTTTTACACAAAGTGACAGCTAGCAGATGGCAGATTACTTCAGTGAATTAATAATTCGACTTTATAGTACACCCGCATTTCGCCAGTTACGTTTAGGTCCAATGTATTAAGGAGCGAGCCAATTGCCATTAAACGGGCACAAATCCAGACTCATTAATATACTTCTCCTAATTAGTTTTGTTCCATAAGAAGAAATCTCATAGGGAAAAGTTCTTATGGAACAAATCTAACTTAGTGAGATGTATTAATGATTCTAATTCTATAAATACATATTTGTTATGGTCGCGAATCATATTTGATCAAGATACAACCTGCCATTGACCTGCAAATTGCAAAAAACTTAAGAAAATTTGAATTTCGCGGGTTACCACTGCGGATCCACGTTGATAATAGGGTCTTACACCCATTTTTGAAAAGTGTCTTAATTAAATTCTATTGTGCTAATATGCCCCAAAAAACCACAATTTTTTTATTCAATCGATAAGTGCCATAATAATGCATTTAAAATTTTACATTTTCAAATTTTGCGCGTAGTTTGATGAAAACGCTGGACGCAGTGGACGCCATGTTGCTCTGTGGTCATGACGTCACTGGGCTATGAAAACAAATGCGCTGGTCTTTGTATGATAATTGACACGTTTTTGTTAACATAGCCGTATGACGTAATAACATGGCGGCTTCTATTTCATGGTGTTTTTTAACAGATTAGAAAAACTGAAAACGTTGAATTGAATTTTAAAATTTATTTTGTTATTTTATGAACTAAAACTAGCATTTTCCGACTCCTTTTTGCCTAAACTATCTCAATAATATATTTATAGATTTTTTCTCGTATATAGTAAAATACCCTATTCTAAGGTATTTTCTAGCAAGTTGTAATATTTGTGATTTGGTTATCAACCCAACTTTATAGGAGATTTGCAGTTCCTGTGGATAAAAATATATTATTCAGAAATATATGTCGATGGTACCTTTATTTTGGCATGAATCTGGTTATGTTGCACGTTCAGCATCGTAAAACAAAATGCAAAAAAAGTATATGCGTCGGCCGGGAATCGAACCCGGATCAACTGCTTGGAAGGCAACTATGCTGACCATTACACCACCGACGCACGTATTAAAGCAGTTCAAATGCCTGCAGTGTTTTCAATTCAATAATCATAACACATTCCATTGTATTGATACAGTTCGTTTTTAATTTGTGGTTGATTCAGTTGCGTTAGGTATGATTAAATTTCTTTAGATTATAAATAGGATATCGATATATGAAATCGCTTTACGCCTGATTCCAATTTATAGATTGTTTGTTTTATTAAGTTCAACAGCAATTCTAGTAATTTCGCATTTTGTTTATTTTTTTTTTGGGTTGGACCTTATCAAATAACTTCTCCCGCTCTGGGTGGAGCGGGAGGGTGTGTCAGACTCTTACTGACTAAAACCCACCCGTATTCCTTCCGTTGTTTGAGTGGCCTCGGTAACCCTTTCGGACTTTCCCGCAACCCCGGCAGGCTTAAAATACCCCTTAAAAATTAAGAAATTTAAAACTTGAAAAATAATTTTCTAGATTGATATAAAGTAAGAATTTCTTTTGCAGCGGTGAACATGTTATCTGTAATTCATTACACGGCATGCTTTTCTAATTGTGCGTAAAGCCAAATTATATAATTCCACGTCACCATCATCATCACCTTCTTACAGCAGTCCACTGCTGGACGTAGGCCTCTCCAACTGTCCGCCATTCAGCTTGATTCTCGGCAACTGTCACCCAGCTGCTACCAGCCACCCAGCTCGTATCGTCGCTCCTGCCTGAGGGCATTCTGCCGGACGTTTGCCGATTCGCGGTCTCCACTCAAGAACACGTCTACCCCAATGGTCATCGGTTCTATGGCTTATGTGACCGGCCCATTGCCACTTCGGCTTTCTTATTCTGTGAGCTATCTTTGCCAGAGAGAGAAAGTGAGACTCCAAGCATAGCCTGTTCCATAGCTCGCTCGGCGACCTTGAATTTATGGGCCAGCCGTACGTGAGTGTTCACGTTTCAGCTCCGTAAGTCAACAGACAGGACGCACTGATTGAAGATCTTCGTCTTAGGCTCTGCGGGATACGCAACGAGAACACTCGACGAAGCTTCCAAACCGCTGCCCAAAATCGACGTAAAACTATCAAATGCAGATGACGTTACATACATTTTGCACATAAAGCACCTACCTTGTTTTTGGGTGGGAAATTGTCAAATACGAGTAACTTCTCTCGCTCTGGGCGGAGCGGGAGGGTGTGTCAGACTCTTACTGACTAAAACCCACCCGAGTTCCTTCCGTTGCTTGTGTTGCCAGAGGCTTCGGTATCCCTTTCGGACTTTCTCACGACCTCGGCAGAGAGGACCTACCTACGTCGTCGTAAGACCTGTCAAGTTTTTGCAGCGAAAACCATCTTAGGGTTAAATACTCGTGTCTTCTAATATATGTATGCGCAAAAATACTATGTTCACTTAATTTTTATTCCTGAATTCAAACTGGGTTATTTCAACAACACATTTCGCACTTTCGACCCATTCTATTTGTGACCTATTTCAATTTGTTACAGGATCTGGCCTTCACCGACTCGCAGTGTTTGTACATGATGTTCATCACCCACGGCGGCGGCTTCGACGCGGTGAACAAGAGAACCAGTAAACACATGCAGACACCCATCATAACTGAGGAGAGAGTGTGCATCAGGCCTTGTGGACCTGGTGAGTACTTGTCTTATTTTAAGCAAGAAACATACATTCAGACACTGACCCGGAATAACATATGTAATTAGGTCTACAAATATTCGTTCCGAGTGGGAATCGAAAGTGCTACCCGAAACTTAGTAGCCTATCGCTATACCTAAGCAACTGCGAAAACCGTAGCGTCGACTTAGCTTGTTGTAAATATTAAATTTTTAGCGTGTTAGTCATGGAATATTTTTTAGCGTGTTACATGGAATATTTTTTAGCGTGTTAGTCATGGATTTTTTTTTTGTTCTTAGCTTTATACAGGGTCAAATTAAATTAGTTAGCGAAACTCCGCAGACAAACTCAAAGCATTTATTTCAAATAAACCGAATACAGGACCAATCCATTGATAACTTTAATGGATTGGTTAGTCATAAAGATGAAGCTAGTTGTCCATTCATTCCAAAGCGTAGTAGGTTCCTATGGAGAAGAACGGGCAAGAAACTCCACGGACACTCTTTTAAATTATAATATTATTGAATCATCATGACATCATTCATGTTGAACTTATACATGTGAGAACAATGTAGAAAGATGTGCACGTGAAAAGTGTCCGTAATAAAAATATAAAAACAATTGAAAAATTAAAATAAGCTAAGAAATTACCAGTCTTTACTGACGGCGCCCGTTCACGAGCATGACGCATGGATGAGCACCATTCAGCTCAACCATTTTGAAGGGAGCTAAATGATCCAACACACGCCACCAGCGAGACATTTGAGTAAGCATGATGTTCACACAGCCGCCGGGGCACATTCAAGTCAATTAACCATTTGACCGCCACAGTCGCGTATAGATGACAGACCAAAATGTGCCCAGCACGCCACGGTCACCACTACATGACAGATTTTAATTAGTAATTAAGTAAGTAAAGTAATTCGTAGCTTGGCGCCGAGGGCACGTTTTTGCTTTTTTGACGTAGCGGTCAATAGGTTAAAGATGTACCAAGTAAATGGTAGCTTTATAGTAGGTAGTGCTCACACATGTGCCAGACCTAATGAGTATCGATATCTAAACATGATATAACAAAAATAAATAAATTTGATAAGTTTTTTTTGGGGTCATCAACGGTAGTGTAGTAAGTAGTACTTGAAATATCAGTTTAAGAAATCAGTTTATTTTTTGTGTAAACTTCACAGACGTTATGGGTATCGATAACTAAACGAAACAAAATAAAAATAAAACATTTTCTCAAATCATACTTCCAGTAACTATCAGCGGGCGTAGAAACAAAAAAAAAATAAAATCATCAAATCTTTTGCATTTTTGTTTTTTTTGTGTTTAGATACCGATACTACCCGTAACGTCTGCGGAGTGTCGCTGGCTAATTAAAGTTGACCACAAATTCAAACTAACCCTGACTGACGGAGCAGACTTTATATACAGATATAAAGTCTGCTCCAAATATGGATGTCATGAAAGGTTTCTCTCTCTTTGAGATTCTCTGAACACAAATAGGTAGGTACCAATATTTCAATCTAGCAAATTGGTCATGCAAAATGCCAAAATATCTTTGTTGAATTCTTGTAGCCATAATAGGGATTCGTGTTCTGGATTTGTGCCTGGCTGATGGCAATAGGCTCGCCCCCATTACATGGGACTTAAACATAACTGGCGAAGCGTGGGTGTACTACAGGTACACCACTGCCCAAACCTTCGGGAAAACAAGGCGTGATGTTTTGTTATGCTTCTTGATCAATATGCGGTCAAGCGCATGTTAATGAAAATACGAAAACTGAAACCAACTGCTGTGAAATAAAAGTGATGTAAAACACAAAATCAACAAAATGGACAAAATGGCTCATCTCCATAGGAAACGACCGAACCGTGCACCTAGCTCCTGATGTTTCATAAATGCTCATGGAGGTTTATGTGAAATAAAATATTTTAATATGATTTGATTTGGTACCATAGGCGACGAGCAGTTGACTGTACGCTTGTAACCACAAATTATTTTTTTCTAAAATCAAACCATTTTCCTCTCACAGAACCAATCGAAGAAGAAATAACAACCGAGCCCATCCTCCCGGGCCAGTCGTCGTACACAGTACTGATCCGCATCACCGGCCTGGGAGACAGCTTCAAGCCGCCCGCGGCGGGCAGCAAGGAGTACGACGAGCTGAGCAAGCAGGTCGCCGACAACCTGGCCGGGGAGCTCGCGAAGAACAAGGGATACCACGCTGTCGTTGTCAACGGGTTCATGCAGTAAGTTGCTATAGTGGCTGGATACCACGCTGTCGTTGCAACGGGTTCATGCAGTAAGTTGCTATAGTGGCTGGATACCACGCTGTCGTTGTCAACGGGTTCATGCAGTAAGTTGCTATAGTGGCTGGATACCACGCTGTCGTTGTCAACGGGTTCATGCGGTAAGTTGCTATAGTGGCTGGATACCACGCTGTCGTTGTCAACGGGTTCATGCGGTAAGTTGCTATAGTGGCTGGATACCACGCTGTCGTTGTCAACGGGTTCATGCGGTAAGTTGCTATAGTGGCTGGATACCACGCTGTCGTTGTCAACGGGTTCATGCAGTAAGTTGCTATAGTGGCTGGATACCTCGCTGTCGTTGTCAACGGGTTCATGCGGTAAGTTGCTATAGTGGCTGGATACCACGCTGTCGTTGTCAACGGGTTCATGCGGTAAGTTGCTATAGTGGCTGGATACCACGCTGTCGTTGTCAACGGGTTCATGCGGTAAGTTGCTATAGTGGCTGGATACCACGCTGTCGTTGTCAACGGGTTCATGCAGTAAGTTGCTATAGTGGCTGGATACCTCGCTGTCGTTGTCAACGGGTTCATGCAGTAAGTTGCTATAGTGGCTGGATACCTCGCTGTCGTTGTCAACGGGTTCATGCAGTAAGTTGCTATAGTGGCTGGATACCTCGCTGTCGTTGTCAACGGGTTCATGCAGTAATTTGCTATAGTGGCTGGATACCTCGCTGTCGTTGTCAACGGGTTCATGCAGTAAGTTGCTATAGTGGCTGGATACCACGCTGTCGTTGTCAACGGGTTCATGCAGTAAGTTGCTATAGTGGCTGGATACCTCGCTGTCGTTGTCAACGGGTTCATGCAGTAAGTTGCTATAGTGGCTGGATACCTCGCTGTCGTTGTCAACGGGTTCATGCGGTAAGTTGCTATAGTGGCTGGATACCTCGCTGTCGTTGTCAACGGGTTCATGCGGTAAGTTGCTATAGTGGCTGGATACCTCGCTGTCGTTGTCAACGGGTTCATGCAGTAAGTTGCTATAGTGGCTGGATACCACGCTGTCGTTGTCAACGGGTTCATGCAGTAAGTTGCTATAGTGGCTGGATACCACGCTGTCGTTGTCAACGGGTTCATGCAGTAAGTTGCTATAGTGGCTGATATCATCGCCGGCTTAGGGTCTCGAGTAATTTTTCAACCGACGAAAACAAGGAGGAGGTTCTCAAGTCGACGCGAATAATATTTTTTGATGTGTAACATCTTTCCTCTCGCTTTCTGTGAGAGTGATTTCGTGAAGAGGGACGGAAGTGTGTAGACAGGAAGTGACAGCTTGAGCATGGGATAAGAAAGTACTTTTTAATAGCATGGAATTTGTTATACTAGCATGGGCGACCACTGGTAATCAATAATTATTCGAATAAATATTTCATTATTTAGCTTTTTGAAATTCTGAGGTTATTTTCTGTCGCTGCTCAGTTGCTTATTACCAAGGTGAGATGTCAGATGTTACACATCATATGCGGCTACTGTAAGGCTCGCTTGTTTTTTTATGTATGACCACAGATAACTGTTACTGAGTAGTCCGAGTTAGATTTTTTTCATTGGAAAAGGTATATCTCAAAGTTGGTTCATTTTACAATAAAAAAATAAAATTCACCCGTAAGGTTAGAAGAATATGGGTTGTTTGATTTTTCACCAACTTTTCACTTGTGAACCGATTCTGTTGACAGAACTAACACAACACACATTTCGATCGGATGAGGCCGCGTCCTATTTAAAAGCGTTTATCGCGCTCATATCTCATTTTTGTTCGGTGAACTTGAGCGCGTGGTCGCGCCGACAGGGTGTTTTCCGGTTTTCCAAACAAAACGTGACATAACCACACGATCATCGCTTTTAAATAGCACGCGGGTTGATACTACTAAAGTAGAGTTGGTACTTAATTTTTTCAACGGTATTTTTTTAATTTTTTTATGTCATTGATAAGTTGATAATGTACTAAATCACGGCTATAATGAAATCCAAAATTGCTTTCAAGAGACGATTCCCTATGTGTGTGTTAGCGCATCTTTTCACTTGATAGCATGGAACATGCTCGGGCATTCTCTCCCCTGTCTGCGCTGACCTGAGGGTCAGCCTGAACTAGTATTTAATTCTTGACACTGATTTTTTTGTACACTCGCATCCTACCCGAAAACGATCGTCGCGCGATTAGGTACGTCATATTCATAAAAAAAATAAAAAAACACGACTGCCCTGCCAAAAAAACGAACTAAATTGTTGTATTAGTTAATCTGTATGTAATAATACAGATTAAGGCATTTACTCGCTGACTAAACAGATAAATAATATTATCATTGCTGTCGGGGAACCGTTCTGTGGAACACTTTTTACACGACTGCCCAAAGAGGTAAACTGTTGATTTTTTTCATATTTGAAAATGGAGGCATAGGTACTGCCGCCATATTGATTTTTGATTTGATTTATTTTTTCAAAAATATTTATAGCCTATGTCACTCGGAATGATGTACGGATTCTAAAGATACCCCATACATCTAAATCTGTTCAGGCATTTAAAAGTTATGGTGGGCGCTGGCACAAAGAAAGTCACATAGATAGACACTCGTACACACATACATGAAACACATTACACTCATTTTTGGGCAGTCGTGTAATAAAAGAGTGCGACGATCGCTTTCGGTTAGGACGCGGCTCAATAATAACGCATTGCCACTTCTTTGTGTTGAGTGTGATGTAAGTGGTTGTAGACACCTATGTCTCACGCTAAAACTTACCCGCGTTAAAAATGTAATCTAGCCTAAACCTTTCCAATAAATTCTGTTCCCAAAATTCTGTATCCAACCTCTCTTTACAGGAACGAAACCAAAGCCATCATAGCTGAACTGACTCTGAAATCAATAGAGTTGAACTCGATAGAGGGGTCCGCGGGTCGAGCACTAGATGGTGACAACTCTACGGCCACAGAGGGTGACGCGGAGCGGTGGGAGCGGGTCGTGAGGGACACGGTGGCGCAGGGGAGAGTCGGGAACCTTAACGTGGACCCTGAGTTTTTGGTGTTTGAGCCGATGAGCTGTAAGTATCTTAAACTTGGCTATATATTGTTATATGAGGAGTTATGTGGCAATGAGACGGCCGTATTAGTCAAGGACTATTGTAGTAACTATGTTTTTCAGTGGAGACCATGAATCGGGAAACGGAAGGTTGCCGTCAGGCAGATACAGTAAAGATTTTGAAAACTCGCTTGCGTAACCGATCCGACATAAATGCCAATTTATTACTAAATCGTGCCAGTTTATTGCATCAATGACGAGGAAAATATTTTTTTATTTTATGAGTTACGGAATCAGTTATTTGTGCAAAAAGACAGCAAAGTTGGTTTTTGCTGAGTGAAGTTTGAATCCCGAGCAAGCGAAGGATACTAGGTTAGAGTCCTGAGCGCAGCGAGGTATTCAAAGACACGAGATGCAAATAACTTTGGTCTCTGGTAACACACACAACTATTCACCTCAGTGAGAACATAATTAACTAAAGGTAAAAAATACAACACGGTAAACATTTAACCACATGTATGTGGAAAACAAACAATATCAAAAAAAAAATTAGTTAAAATATAGTAATTACATTTAAAACCTTAACATATGATTTGCAATTTTAAGGGAAATATGTGTATCCGAACGTTTTATTGTTTGTTTCTTTTTTGGGGCTAATAGGTATGGAATTTGAAAATCGAACTTCGAATCGACTTGTTTCTATCTCTCGCTTTTTTCGTATAGTAGTGAAGGTGACAGAACAAAGTGAAGTTCAAATCTTTCGATTTTTTTTGAGTGGACCCAGCACTGTTCTCGGCATTAAAAAAAAAACAAAAAGCTACTTTGTCTCACGCTCGCAGCAAAATCGAATTTTGCTCACTGTCTTTAAACAGCAAAACAATGTTCGTTCCTTCTTTCTCCTTCGTTGAAAGGATAAGACGTATTTGCATATTGTAAAGCTAACCTTATCATTTCTCTCCACAGTAATATCCGAACGCCCAACTGAAGACTCGACAGGAAACGCGCGCGCATTCTTTGGACTGGCAGAAACCAAACTATACGTGGTGGTCGGCTGTGTGGCCGCGCTCATACTAGTGGCGCTCCTGCAGGCGGCCTGCACGCTGTACCGCGGCGGGGCCGCGCACAAGGCCAAGGTAACTTGTGGAGGTGGAGGGACAACGTATAAATTTCCTCCATTAAAAGAGGGGAACGGAAGTATTCTCTGACCAGCATCCTAATAGCGTAAAACATTATCAAACACAATCTGAATGATTTTGAAGGATATTGCTAATCCATTGCTTCGTATGTTCGAAAAATTTGTCTACTCAACAAGGTAAATAATGCAATGGATATTGTTGAACTGTCAAAATCAACCCATTGCTACTGGATAGTGTCTTACGTAATTACCCAGCAGATGGGAGCTCCGTATGGTGGGTTGTGGTCGGACTTTGTTCAATTTCTTTTAATTTATCTTTTTCAGCATTAAATCTCTATCCTATCCTATTTCAATTTAAATCGGACTGTATAGAGAAATAAATGAATTTGAATTTGAAAACTATTAATAATAATAATAATTTATTTAGCAAAAGAAGAAATACAATGCATGTTACGTTATTATGATAATACATTTGTGCTCAATTTTTGTGAATGCTAGGAAAATCCTGTGTTATAGGGGCCATCAATTCGTCCAATAAGATTGTTTTAGACTATTGACCAGCGAACTTTAAAAATTGCTTAAAAATAAGTCGGTATTTAAATCCTAAAACAGTGCTCCTTACTTTTCACAATTTTACAAGATTTTCTGTATAATTTATGCTCCAAAACGGTACAAAGCCACATTTAATCTAAAACAATTAGGTGCTATAGGTGCGCCTCTGTCTAACCCTTTGGGAATACAGGCCGGTGACGGTATGTGTAAACAATTCACTTAGCCGACCTCTCTATTCCAGGACCAACTGATCCCCAACTCAGCCTGGAAGGACTACTCAAACGCGAACACAAACTACGCATTCGAGCCGTTCGAGAACGACGAGAAGTACAACAGTACCGCGTCCACCGCGCCCCTGCGCCACCGCGGCGCGCCCCTGCGCCCCACCGACCCGCCCCCCCCGCGCCCCGCCAGCGCCAACAAAGCTCCTAACGGGAAGAGCGGGAAACCTAATGGCCAACATGAGCCCAATGGTCAGCATAGACCTAATAGTCAACATGAACACAGAGGCAACGGTCAACACATGCCTCATGGAGCTAATGGCCAGCACATGCCTCATGGGGCTAATGGCCAGCACATGCCTCATGGGGCTAATGGCCAGCATATGCCTCATGTGGCTAATGGCCAGCACATGCCTCATGGGGCTAATGGCCAGCATGTGCCTCATGGCCAGCATGGGGCAAATGGTCACGGGACGAATGGTCGCATGACGCCGAAGCATCAGAACAGTGCGGCGCAGTACTATCATGAAACGAGGTCGCTGCAACGACCTAGAGGAGGGGGCCAGTATGGGTGAGTTTATTTTATTACCAATATAGTGATATTCTGTAAAAATCTCACCGTGGAAACTCACGTGAAGTGACGTGACGTGTCATTCTACCAAGGATTGACAGTTCACTTCACTTAAGTTTTCACGGTGCGTTTACACTCGTACGTATCCCAGGGGAGTTAAGTACTTTAAAAAAAAGATTTCTAATAAAAAATTATTGGTGAAAATTTAATTTGTCAAATTTTACCTCTTTATTGTATATATTGATTTAAAGCCGTATAAGTGAGTCAATGTGCACAAGTTCTAAGTTCATTCTAAAATCGCCATACTGTTTTAAAAATCACCTGACTAAAATGCCGCGCTGTCATTGGTCGATTTCATTTTAGCGGAATTTGCAATTAACATTACTTTTTAGATTGATTTTACTGTGTATTTAAGTGGGTTATGAAAGTTAACGTAGCGACATATTGAAAGTAAAATTTAAAACTTTATTTTGGTGCAAAAATATGTAAATGTATCCGAAGTCATTTTAGGGGGTTTTAAAATCACACCCGTCTATTATTCATTGAAAATGGTCACACATAAATAAAAAATAAAAACAGTTATAATTTAAATCATTCGATATCTTACCGATTTTAGGGTGTAATGATATTATTTATTTAAATAATTAATATGGATTTGTACATAAAAAAAAAAAACAAATATATCTAATTAATTAATAAAAAAAACTAAAACTATACACAAACTAAAATAGGACGTCGAAAAATTCATCCACATCGCTGTCGACTGGTAATGTACCCAAGAGACTGGCGGCATTGCCACGTTGTATGGCAATGCTTAACCATGAATTAATTAATCTTACTGATAGATCTGTAAATAGAAGGAAAGTACGTCATAATATACTTACACTTGTCTAAACATCGTCATCAATTCACGCTAGAAACTAGTTCACACCGCACACAACCAAACTTCAATATAATTACAACACCTTCAAAACGCCATCAACAAAACCACTCAATTATCAACCTTAATACTTCAGTAATAGAAGCTAGAAAATCATAAATCGTGCAATGTTTACATTCCTTTGTCTAACCTAGGGTGTCTGAGTCTATTCAAAGGATGGTGTTCAAGTACACTTAGCGGGTTCATCATTTCGCATTGTTTCATATATGACCGTGTGGCCTAATGGATAAGGCGTCGGACTTCGGATCCGAAGATTGCAGGTTCGAGTCCTGTCACGGTCGAAATATTATTATACAAGTTACTTCTAGTAAAGTTTTGATATTGTTTTAACAAGTTCTTCCCTGTTCTTTTTTAGAATATACTTTCTCAAGTTCTTTCATCAAGTTTTTTATGTAGAACTTCTTTTGTTTGTGGTAGTGATTTCGTGAAAAGGGACGGAAGTGTGTAGACAGGAAGTGACAGCTTGAGCATGGAATTAGTGTGCTCATGGAATTAGTAAGTACTATATAGATTGTAAGTAGAGGGGTACTAGTACACTAGTAATGGATTTCTACGGTGGGATGTCAAAAATGGAGAAACGAAATGTCACTTTGTATAGAAAGAGCCGTATATATTCTTCGAAGAAATATAAAGCGTCATGCTAAAAGCCTGCAGGACTTTAAAAGAGACCGTGACCTCTGAGTTTGTTTCGGGTTTCGGCTTTATTCTCAGAGTAGTCAGATAGGAAACCCGACCTCATCTAGCTTTATTTTAAAAATATGTTTGACGTGTAAAAGTGTTTGTACCAACCTACTTACAGAAATAAAAATGATTTATCATTTATCATCAAACGTAACGTTTACGGTATGGTACGGTACGTAACAGGTACGTTTGGTTGCACTCTATAGTGCCATTTACAATGGCGAATGGTTTTCTAAAATAAAAGTAGCCTAAGTTACTTCTTATAACATCAGCTATCTGCCAGTGAAAGTGCCCTTCATAATCGGTACAGCCGTTTCGAGATTAGCCGGAACAAACAGACAGACAGACAAACATTTTAAAAATTGTTTTTTTTTTGTTAGAATATGCCGTATATAATTTCATATGTATTTAGTAAAAAGCTGTTATTCTGACATTACAAACAGACACTTCAATTTTATTTATTTGTATAGACTGCGTAAGAATTTAACATGAACAGGGTTTGTTTACACTTTCAACAGATACTTTTAAAACAGACCATAGTTAAATGACGATTTCACCCTATACTAAAGTGGGATAATGACTATCTATTTTTAACCTCCTGATAATTAAGCATATGATGATTTTTTAACCCCTAATAATCTCTATTTCCAGGTACTCAAATCGTGCAGACCGCAACACATACTCACTGCCGCGCGGCGTGCGTCCTGAACCGGGACTGTCGGCGCACCCCGACTTCTACTTCATGCCGTCGCAGCGCAAGTACGAAGGTGAAGTAGTCAGGGTTTACGTAGACTATCGGGATAGGCGACACCAGTAGTGGGTCGGGAGTATTGTCTAGTGTAGTTTGATTGGAAAAAATTGTGGTGTGTATACAATCTTAGTTTTTGTTCACCCTAAATCTCTTAGGCCGCATCCTATCCAAAAGCGATGGTCGCGTTCATAATAATCACTTTTTGTTTGGCGAACCCAAACGCGTGGTCGCGACGACAGAGGTCGCTAGTTAAAAAAAAACGAGCGAGGCTTACAGTAGCCGCATATGATGTGTAACATCTGACATCAGCTCACCTTGGTAATAAGCTACTGAGCAGCGACAGAAATTAACCTCAGAATTTAAAAAGTTAGTGGTCGCTCACTGGTCGAAATTCGACCCCCTCTACTTACAATCTATGTAGTACTTACTACTTCCATGAGTACACTAATTGCATGTTATTATAAAGTACTTATTAATTCCATGCTCAAGCTGTCAGTTCCTGTTACACGCTTACGTCCCATTTCACGAAATCACTCTCACAGTAAGTGAGAGGAACGATGTTACACATAAAAAAAAAGTGACATGAAAGCGATGATTGCATATTCGCTCGAACGATCATTTTGGTAAGGACGCGGGGTTACGGATCGCGGCTTCGAGTGATGCGATTAGCGACGCGACTTGCATTAAGCGACGCGCGCGTCCTGTTTCCGTCTGTCGCTACGCAAGTCGCGTCGCGGCGACTCGTGGAATACTCTAAACAACTTCTTTCATTTGATTTTCGAGATTTCAGGTTGGTCTTGTAGTGAAAGTTGTTTAAATTTTAAGTACAATGATATTTACGGTACTTTAGAGATATTGGG
This sequence comes from Atethmia centrago, assembly GCA_905333075.3. Lineage (NCBI taxonomy): Eukaryota > Metazoa > Arthropoda > Insecta > Lepidoptera > Noctuidae > Atethmia > Atethmia centrago. The sequence continues at coordinate 23,306,239 of HG995388.1, forward strand.
TAAACAAAAACTAACGTGTATAAGTAGCTAAACTTGGAACTAATTTTTATCTATGTTGTGCATGTGTGAGGTATTTGACTTCACTACTCTGCACCTGCATCACTTATCGCGCACGTACAGTTTTTTAAACGCGACGTTTATTTTTACCGCACACTGAGTTTTTTATGTTCGGCTTAGCGCTGAGAACTGAAAATGCAAGACTGAGCTTTTTTAACACGCTAGGGATGCACTCTGTTGCATTCTCAACGTCGAGATTTGAATATGCAGTGCGCGGTAAGGCAACGTCGCGTTAAAAAAGCTCGTGCGTACTTGGGGTTACTTTTATCAGTGTAGTGGATATATGCTGTTTGGTTTGTAGTGGTCACGTAAATACTGTTATTGAGTGGACTTCATGTCCACTCAATAAGATTATTTGGTCATGACTAGCTGTTTTTACTTTGACCAACCTAAAGTCTGTTTTGTTAATCTCGGAGACTAAATTGACACATGCAAATGTCAAACTACAAACTAAACAAAAACGAATAACAATCATTTGAAATGTCAAATTAGTCTCTGGGATTAAAAAACGAACTGTAGCACAACAGCTAACACAACAGTTGTCATTTGACTTATTTTCCAGTCACCAAGGGAATGCGTTCCTGGCGCCTGTCAGTTGGACATTGGACACGATTAGAAACTAATCAAGTTTAAATTCGTAGAACACGTATTCTTTTTCACTTTGCGTTTGCAGTTCTTAAACAGTTATTTTACCTTTGATTTTGCATCACAGTGATCTATATCTTTCTGTAGTTTCTGCCTACCCCCATGAGAAGGCGTGAGTTTATGTATCTATATATGTATGTATGATCATTATTGTCGTTGCTCTATGGTTGCTGTCAGCTGTATAATATCTGTAAAGGGACTATAAATAACTTGACAGGCTCCAGGAACGCAATCTTTCATCGGCCGGAGATTAATTAGAATTTGGTTTCTGAATTGAGAATTTGAAATTGCGAACTTATCAAACACCAAGCTAAGACCAAGTCCAAGACCTAAGATGATTTTCTTCAAAATTCCCTTATCTATTTGCAAAGAAATTTTAAAGTAAATTAAGTAGAGTGTCAAGTTCTCAACTTATCAATTCAGAGACCCGCCGACCCCTAATTGCGAAAAAACACACTATCGATCACAATCTCAATGATTTTGAAGTATATTTCTAATCCATTGCTTCGTATGTTCGAAATATTTGTCTGCTCAACAACGGAAATAACGCATCGAATGTTGTTGAACTGTCAAAATGAATGCCATTGCTACTGTAGGTAGTGTGTTACACAATTACCCAGCAGATGTCAGCTATAAAATTATAGTGTGTTTTATAACGATTGCTTTGCGTTAGTTTCTTGATTTAGATAATAAAAATCAAATAATTAAGGCGCTGACAAGACTCAATTGACCAAAATGGGCATCACTTAAGAAAAAAAATTGCCAAATCTGTATAGTTTGTGGTAGCGGAAAAAATATATGTTAATTTTGAACACATTTCCCAGAACTTCGTTGTTAACAAAACACGTTTTGAAAAAAAAATCTCGATACAAACTAACGTTAAACTAACCCCTTACCTTGACCAAAATATCTGCATTAAATATCAACATACGTTACGTATTTAATTAATAACAAAAACGTCTTATTTGAATGCAGAACTTGGTTGTTTTTTATTTTCGATTACTCAACTCAATTTTGAGTAAATAGATAATTGCTTCAAATTTTGCAATAAATTACAAGCGTTGTGTCATCGCGCTTCTCTTTCTTTTCTATGCAATCTGATAGTGACCGCGGTTTAGGTGTTATCAGCGTCTTAAGTCATTTGAACTAATTTAAACCAAAAGATATGTCGAATTAATTTTGCTAATTCTCATAGTTGCTTAGTTTATAAGCTTTTAGTACAAATTTTAATAAATTAATACCTACTATAAGAACATTATATGTGTACCAACGTACTTAAAATTATTATATTAACTGCTTATGATTTATAAATGTGCCAGTATGTTATATTAATAATCCAAAATAATAATACTTATTTAACATTATATATAGACATTGTAATCATAATTACGTATGTTGATTGTAAGTACTTATGTATTCTATTTTAATTTTTGTTGGACATGTCAAAGTGCAGCAATTTTAAATCGTTATAATAATTTAACAAACTTTATTTATAATAGATGTATTTAATTTAAATACTTCTACAGAATGTATAAAATATTTTTGTTATTTAAGCAGATTTGGTTACGAGAATCTGAATACTAAATGACCATTTAAGTCACAAATTCAAACCGTAATTTCTTCACTCTGTTTATTATAAAAATGGCTGCATTTTGGCATCTGGGACGCTCTGTTGACTAGTGTGTGGCTCTGCATGAAATGTTCTATAGTTATGTCACATTGTGTACTTTGCTTCCAACGCTTGGGAAATTATTAAGAGGCCTTTCACAAAATTGCGTTCTGAAAGACTAAGCAGCCGACGCATCGCAATATGTAGTAATTTGGGATTTGTAATTAAGTTTATTTTAAGTTTTATACATTTCTTTTAACTTTTTTTACATGAAGTCTAATTCCTTAGAAACTAACGGTTATTCTGGTATAAATTTTACTTAATGATATTAATGCATTAAGGGAAAATTTACATTTAATTCTGAGCGTTTTTAGTAGTTTTTGTCGGGATTTTATTTATAGATATTCCATACATATTTCAAAATTGTGAGGCCACTATGAACTAAACTACTATTTTTGAGATATTATTATATATATTTCATTTCGTTTGCTTATGTAGGTACAGTAGCTCAATCCACGAGCTCGAAAAAGTGCCGTCGCGCATTTTATAAAAAACTTGCTTCAGAATTTTGGCTTTATGTAAATAGATAAGACAAATTTGGGAAAAGGAAGACCTCTATAAACTATACGAATAACTATTCTCGACCACTGAATAAGTAAAAGATGTCGAAGTCTTTCAGTTTCTCAGAATAATAACGCCAAAGTTGGCCATTTAGCGCTAAAATCACGTTAGGTTAACAATATTTAATTCTCTGACCTCCGTATAAGTATTTACACAGATACCTAGTATTACAATGACTATTTAAAAAATGTTCAAACACGACATTGACTAAACTTTTACTTACAGTATTCAAAAATACATACCTGGGTACATAAATAATAAGTACTTAGTTGAAACTCAACATAAATACATAATAAACATTCTAAATATTGTAAATTCGTGATTCTTATGCGATCAGCACACTGCACCCACCGCTCACCGTTGCGTAGTGCGGGGCGGCAGATTTAAATTATTATCAGTTTGTATAGAAAACACAATCCGCACGCGGGACGCTCCCGTGCGCAGATTTTTTGCTATGGCCGCCCGCGCTACGCGACGGAGCGCGGTGCAGTGTTTTAATTGCCTTACTGATGCATGAATCGCTGCGCAAATGGCTTAAATGAAACTTAAGTCATTGCAAATTAATCTGTTTATGAAATTGATACAATCGCTTTGCTCAGTTGCCTTTCAACTTCCAGGCTTATTATTTATTTACTGGGGGCTGATTTTTCCAACATTAGGTTTCTTTTATCCATAGAATGAAATTGCCGTCTGACAGTTTTTGTTAGGAAAAAATGACAAAAATTAAAAAAAATCGTCGGATAAAGGACTATCAGTCGTTGGAAAAATCAGTCCTTATTGATTTATACATAAATAAAATTTGCTAATAATGTCCCGTATTTAATTACTAAAAGCACGTAGTTTGATTCGCTGCAGTAATGTTCCTCATATGCTGTGATTGGCTTATAATTCACTAGAATGCACTTTCGTTCTGTATGTTGTCGGTTAACTTTTTGAACCAAAACAAATTATTTGTTTTTCTGGCATAAACAATATAGGTACTGGCCGCCAAAAAAAATAATAAAGAAAGAAAGAAAGAAAAATATTTTATTTGGGACACGCACAAGAAAAACAAAAAGTAAAAAAAAAAAACATTTGCAACTAACAAAATTTACTTAGTTGTTTGATTACTTAAAAAAAAACAACAATGAAAATAAATATAAACTACTTGTACGACGACAAAAGGTATTTACGTAGGTTTTTCAAATAATAGGTATTTTAAAGACCTAGGTAATTAATTATTTTTTGCTGTCTGTACTTATAGTGTTTGTTCTTCACAATACTAAATTCATTGTCATCATTTATCACCAATTCATCACACTTCTTGTGTACCTAATTACAATTTAGGAACTTAATGTTTATTAGAAAAAATACTTACGTACGCAAAATACGTACTAAAATAAGATTTTGCTCAAAAAGTTAACACAACATAGGGTATGAAAGTCAAATAAATGCCATTTTATTTATGCGGGCATTTTTAGTACATAGGCGGACTTAGGGCCTCTCGAACGAAAATTATACATAAATATCAAGCGCTCGTAAACTGCTGTGATTGGTTGAATGATTTATCAACAGCCAAACAGCAGTTTACGCGCGCTTGACAATTTCTCACATTTATTTTGCAATAGTTTTCGTTTGCGACACCGGCCTTCTCTGCCAGTCAACCTTTGGTTTAAAAGGACCTCACTGTGTATTATTATATTCTTTATATTATTATTTATTTTGACAATTGACAAGATCTTAACATTGATTTTCAACAAGATAATGTTCTGAAAACATATTTTGTAGTTATTTTATGCCTTCGGTTTGTTTCTTTACAGATTTTTGAAGGAGACTTCGCTGAATTCTGATTATTTTTAGTTACCAACATTACTCTGTAACTTTTTAAAGCACCGATTTATTTTAAGATTTATTATTTTATTTCTCACAATGATAATAATTATTTTATATTTTTTATTTCCAAACCAGATCTAGTCTCATGTCACAGTTTTAAAAAATAAGTTATTTTCACTTCTAATTATAAATGTACTCACTTACTTAATTATTTTTTCTTCTTTTACAAAAAAAAAGTTGTAAATAATATGTAAAATTATTCGCTGTAAATTGCACTTTAGTTGTAAGTTTTGACGAATAAATTAGATTATTCTTTTTCTATGGATAGTTAAGTGATAACAAAATATGAGACAAATTAACAACGCCCGAAACGTTGAATAGGTAAACTAATTTAATTTCCAAGATTATATTTTAATTAGATAAATAGTAGTATAATCAAAATGAGTATTTTTATATTTAATTTTAAGTATGAGAAGCCTTTGTATAAAAGCTATTATTTTAATGAATAAGTAAAATAATATTATAATATATATAGATGCAATAAGAATTAATAAGTAATTTAATCATTCCGAGCCCGATAAAGTAAAAATAACTGAAAATGAGTATTACAACAAACAGATGTAGAAATAAGTGTTTACCGTACCTAAGATTATAAATGAAATAAAATATTTTTTTTTATAATTTACACAATGTTTTATTAATTTAATAAATAGGTACTTGTTCCCTCAACATTAGCCCCATAATAACTGCATTCTACTAATAATTTCACTACAAGTTGCTCCGGACACCTCGCACTTGCTTAGTTTTTATCCGCCACATATCCTGAAATAAGGAACCGGTTAACAAAATATATGGGCGACGGAGTTTCAGTGCCGTATTAACGTAAGTTACTTAATTAAATTGCAAGGGGTAAACTTAAATCTTAGGGTAAACTAAACAAGTAAGGGGTAAACTTACAACATAACTGAGGTCGCCGCCCCTCCGTCTAAGCTCGGCTTCCATTTGCTTCGCTAGCTCACCCTGTCGCGTGCCGTACACCTCGACGTAGTGGCAACTACTGTTCGCGTAGTGACATGTCATGGCTTTGCGGTATACCTGTGGAATAATTGGGAATTAGGACTACTTGGGTCTGTTCCAAAAGTCATCATCATCATCTGCCTAGCCTTTTCCCAACTATGTTGAGGTCGACTTCCAGTCTAAACGGATGCAATCTGACCTCCACAACCCAGTTAATGGGTAACACGATACCCCTTGGTAAGGCTGGTTGTCAGACTTTCGGGCTTCCGACGACCCGTCAAAGATCTACAAATAACAGCCGGGACCAACGGCTTAATGTGCTTTCCCAGGCACGGTCGTCTTGGTATGTAAAGATGGTCACACATCCACGGCCCAACCGCGGCAAGCGTAGCTTAACCTTATCGATCGACCCGTGAATAGAATAGAATAGTTTTTTATTGGCACAGAATTAGGTACAAGTTCTGTAACGTACCTAATTCTGTGCAAATAACAATAATAATAAGTTAAGGTAGATATTGGCGCCGATTCCCTTGTTCACAAACTAAATTAAATTTAAGTTCAGTGCATCTTTTTCTTTCTATTTCATTAAGAAAAGGACAGAAGATAAATTTTAGTTCAGTCCTGTCAAATTAATCATCGCTTGACGTAAATTGACGTAATTTTAGTAGGCAAGTTTTTAATCACGTCTAAACTTGTATGGAGTAGTGACAGGCGCTGATTAATTTGACAAGACTAAACTAAAATTTATCTTCTGTCCTTTTCTTAATGAAATAGAAGGAAAAAGATGCACTGAACTTAAATTTAGTTTAGTTTGTGAACAAGGGAATCGGCACCAGTATAAGGATCATTTTAAACTTAAGACGCTGACAACACCTAAACCGCGGTCACTGTCAGACTGCATAGAAAAGAAAGAGAAGCGCGATGACACAACGTTTCTAATTTACTGCAAAATATGAACCAATTATCTATCTACTCAAAATTGAGTTGAGTAATAGAAAATATAAAACAACCAAGTTCTGCATTGAAATAAGACGTTCTTGTTATTAATTAAATACGTAATTTTTTTTAAGATAAGCCTATTTTATTCAATTGGGTCTTGTCAGCGCCTTAACATCTGTATGTTAAGTTTAAAATGATCCTTATACTATCTACTTTAACTAATGAATTTAAAGAGTTTAAGCTATAATGGCGCCGATTCCCTTGTTCGCAAACTAAACTAAATTTAAGTTCAGTGCATCTTTTTCTTTCTATGTCATTAAAAAGAGGACAGAAGATAAATTTTAGTTTAGTCCTGTCAAATTAATCAGCGCCTGTCACTACTCCATACAAGTTTAGACGTGATTAAAAACTTGCCTACTAAAATTACGTCAAGCGCTGATTAATTTGACAGGACTTAACTAAAAATGATCTTCTGTCCTTTACTTAATGAAATAGAAAGAAAAGGATGCACTGAACTTAAATTTAGTTTAGTTTGTGAACAAGGGAATCGGCACCAATATCAAAGACTCACTCAATATATATCTAAAATCAATCAAATCAATTCAAGTGCGGCTGTTATTACTTAGCTGTTCCAAAAATATGTGATGATAATTTATACAAATGGATCAGGAAATACGTTTCCTAAACCATTTTACTGTAGTGCTTTGATTTGATTATTGCAAATATTCAATACTCAGATCTAACATTCCCCCCGACATCATCCCGACATTCTAATTTTAATTCATCTTAAAGATGTTTGTCATTGGTGCAATCGGCACCAATGACGCTTAACGTAAATTGACGTAAATTTAGTAGGCAAGTTTTTAATCACGTCTAAACTTGTATGGAGTGACAGGCGCTGATTAATTTGACAGGACTAAACTAAAATTTATCTTCTGTCCTTTTCTTAATGAAATAGAAAGAAAAAGATGCACTGAACTTAAATTTAGTTTAGTTTGTGAACAAGGGAATCGGCACCTTGTCATTTGGCAATTGAGTTTAATTTTATAACCTCAATTTTTGTCAATGATTATTCCATTACTATTTAAAATTTTATTCAAACAATAATAGTAGGAAAAAGTGGGGAGATATAAAGTTGAACCTTCTAAATACAGATGTGGGTATATGTAACTAATTCCATTTAGTAAGTGATTGCGTCATAATTTAAACGGGCTTTCTTTACGCTTATCAGATTCTTACTTTTGGAATAGACTATAGCTACAGGTAGTAATCTTCTTCTGTTTCTTTCTTGTTTTATCCGCTAGAAAGAGCAAGAGCAATGCTTTGAGATCAGTAATTATGTTTAAATTAGGCAATCGCTGTCTTTTGTTTGCAGATATAAGACGGAAGAAAATGGTGCCGATTCCCTTGTTCGCAAACTAAACTAAATTTAAGTTCAGTGCATCTTTTTCTTTTCATTTCATTAAGAAAAGGACAGAAGATAAATTTTAGTTTAGTCCTGTCAAATTAATCAGCGCCTGTCACTACTCCATACAAGTTTAGACGTGATTAAAAACTTGCCTACTAAAATTACATCAATTTACGTCAAGCGCTGATTAATTTGACAGGGCTAAACTACAATTTATCTTCTGTCCTTTTCTTAATGAAATATAAAGAAAAAGATGCACTGAACTTAAATTTAATTTAGGTTGTGAATAAGGGAATCGGCGCCAATGAGTGTTGCCAAAAAAATTGGTTGAATTAATCCTCATTCTGAACACCTATTCAATTTAATCCATAGCGTAGTCGAGACTTTTTGGTTTCAAATGAAAAGCTTATCCAAACTTAATTATATATGCGAAAGTAACTCTGTTGTTTGTTGCTGTTTCCACGCCATAACGGCTGAATTAATGTTAATGAAATTTAGGACATAAGTTAATTTTTATACCGGTAGTACGTTCCCGTGGGATAATTTCCGACCTCCACGCGGGGTACTGTTCTCTACAACATACTTGAGTCACGTTAGGCCTGGATCCATGCACGACGTTGGACTGGAAGAACACGGTGTCACCAGGGTCCATCTCCAGGTACACCCGATTGTGTTCAGGAGCCACGTCGTCGGAGTTCACGATTCCGAAGAAGAATAGTTTCGCTGCCTGAAACAAGCATTCAGAATTTAGGTTCTCTTCACATCCCAGGCCGATTCCCGGCCACCGTGGATGCGGGCTTGCGGACGGTGAGCAATGGCTCGCCTTCCGATGCCCGGGTCGACGACGCGTTGTGTTCCACGCACGCCTCAAATGTAGATGTCAGCACAAGTGTAGGGGTCCGGTACGGCCGATGCCAGCCGGTATCGCGGGAAAGTCCGAAAGGGATACCGAGGCCACTGGCAACACAGACAACGAAAGGAACACGGGTGGGTTTTAGTCAGTAAAAGTGTGACACACCCTCCCACTCTGGGCGGAGCGGGAGGGTGTGTCACACTTTAGTGAGTTATTTCATTATTTCCAACGCAACAAAAAGATTCTCTTCACATCCAGGTACTTGGTAGTTCGTTGAACGTAAACGTGTCACTAACGCAGCGTATGTATTTACCTACGCAGCGACAACGCGAAGAGAATATTTACGCCATTTACGCCTCATAGCGAAATACTAAAATTTCTGTAGGTATGTAAGTGCTCATATGCATACCTAAGCGGCACGTTGCAAACGGCAGAGGCAACTGCAGCCGATGACGCGTCACTCGACGGCTGCAGTTGCCGCTGCCGTATTTGAGCACGTACTCATATACACGAGCGGCACGTTGCAGTCGACGAGTCGACAACTGCCGGCGGCTGCAGTTGCCTCTGCCGCATGCCGTTGGCAACGCGCCGCTCGTGTACCCATATGAGCACCAACAAAAAATTCGTTTATATCAGGCCAATGCTGGTATGGTTTTGGTGCTCGATCCTCGACCACACTCTTTTCTATCTATGTATAATTATAATGGTCACTAAACCTTATACAACATCGCACAATATACAACACAGTTGCATACTAAAAGCTGCTGTATGTGGGAGGAACTTTATACTGAGAGAAGTCTAGTCTAGAAATGATAATTATATAAATAAATTGATTTGCTCTCTGTGTTCATACAACACATTCGCCTTGTGTGACCCCGGCAGCATGTACAGGCAGCCGTTGACTCTGCTCACGGGGTCTATGATAATGATAATGATTTACTCACATTAACTTGCTCTTTGTGTTCATACAACACATCCGCCTTGTGTGACCCCGGCAGCACGTAGAGGCAGCCGTTGTCTCTGCTCACGGGGTCTACGGCCGTCCAAGTGGCCAGGATTTTATCTGCGGGCCGGAACGGAAAGTATAGCAGGTCCTAAGGACAGATGGGAAACCATTTTATTTTAAAGTAGTAAATGAGGCCCAGTGTAGCGAGAGTGTCATTACTAAGGGAGTAAAATAAATAAGATTAAGTTAGTGCAAAATCATTGTGACAGAGGACATAGATACCTCATTTAGTTAACATAGGTTCAGTAGTTTAAGCTCTACGAGGTAACAAGTATATAATAGGTAATACTATATAAAATGTTGACGGAGATCCGGAACAGGCGAGCGGGACTGTCGCCATCACGGCCAAAACCCCAAGAGGCCACCGAAAGGCCATAAGAGACGCTAACAGAGGCCCATGGCACGACGCTGATGGCGGCAGCCAACGGGCCTACAGACAGACAAGCCAACTCCTCGGGGCGGAGGAAAACAAAACGCGGGGGGAAGGGAAGGCGCAAGTATGTAATAGGTAAAACGGGCTGGTGTCCGCAACTACACGTCAATGTGCGTATTTTGCGTACGGATAGGAAAATCGATTATTCTATCCACCATTCAGACCATTTCGGACACCAACCTACATGGTTCTCAAATGATCTGACCAAGATTATGTCCGGATATACACATTGACATTGATGAATTTTATTTATGCAATGACATGAATATTTACTCTGTGTAAGTATTATATTGTTTTAATTATTGTAAATGTGAAGACTATGTGGGTCATTGTTTAATTTTGTTTTATTCTCAGTTAGTTTTTAACATGGTCTGGCAGTTTTGAGTATTTTTTGCTTCCTTTCTTTGGTATTGTTCGTTGAATCGTTGAGCTCCTTTAGTTCTGAGTTGAGCTGCACAACTACTGATAAATGCGTGCACTGACTGGACAGGTCCACTCAATCTGTGTGGTTCTTTCATCAAAACACCATTTCAGACACCAATCGACATGGTGTTCACATGATCTGACCAAGATTATGTCTGGACTTTAAAAGAGACTGTGACCTCTGAGTTTGTTTCGGCCTTTCTACTCAGAGTAGTCAGATAGGAAACGCCGACCTCATCTAGTTTAAAAAATATGTTTGACGTGTAAAAGTGTTTGTAAAAACCTACTTACAGAAATAAAATCATTTATCATTTATCACCCCAGCTCCTCTAGGCAGGCCAGCCTTGGTGTTACTGCCAATTTCAAGGAGGGTACCTGGGCACCAGCTATCTTACATACACATAGTGAGATTCATAACTGTTCGCTTCTGTAGTCGACCGAGACGGAAAACTACCCCCTAATAGGATATTTTACTATATATATACGAGAAACCCGAGGCCCCTGGCAACACAGACAACAGAAGGCACACGGTTGAGTTTTAGACAGTAAAAGTGTGACACACCCTCCTAGTCCGCCCGAGCGGGAGAAGTTATTTGATTTCCCATCCAAAAAAAAAAAACAGTTGTGAAATTGTATTGAACAAAGGCGGTCAAGTGCTTTTCGGACCACGCACAGTGAAGAATTCCTTAGTTGGGATGAATTTATCCCAAAAACAAACTGTTCTCCCGTACATCGATACATAAATAATCAGCCTATAATGTTTCCACTGCTGGGACACAGGCCTCCTCTCTTCGAGAGGGACTGGGCCGTAATCCACCACGCGGGCCCAGTGCGGGTTGGTAGATGTCACATGTGTTCGAATTTTTGGTTCTAGGACATGCCGGTTTCCTCACGATTTTTTCCTTCACCGTTTTGAGAGCAGTGGTGATAAAATTATTTACACAAAGCAAAGCGCCTGTCTGGGTTCGGACCCACAACCTACAACTCGTAAGTCGCGGCTGTTACCACTGGGCCACCACTGCTCCATCGATATACATCAGTCAATTCTCCAACTGCAAATGTAAGTTTGTAAACGCAAAAAAAATATAATTATGTGATCAAACTACAAATTAACGATTTTCGGACTTTTTCCTTTACTTGTGCTGTGAGACCTTGCTTCTTGCCTTTCATGATTTTAGGTCATTGGGAAGTACCCTATAGGTTTTGATTTATTTGCGAGTATCAAAATATTCAAATTCAAATTTATTTATTTGTACACAGGTATAATGTTGGTACATTATGTAAAAAAATAAAAATATTGTGTCACTATGTGCTGCCCTGCAAGGCGTACAAACATTTCTTACACAGTAGGTAATAAGTGTACTTACAGGTAGTATTGCCTATAAAATAATAAAAATACTGCTAAGTAACAGACTTGAATCTTTAGCAATAAACATAAACCATTAACAAAATAATAAAAATTAAGGTAACAATCATGTTAACTAAACTTATCAGATACAGTAAGTAGGTAATAAATTTTAATAAGTCTGAGAAGATGGTATTACGTTTTTATTTTTCTTCTAAATATTCATTTATAGTGTAATATGCTTTCTGTATTAAGAACCTATGGAGTGTTTTTTTAAAAGTGTTTAAGTCTTTTGAAGCTTTTATCGATCTAGGTAGTTTGTTAAATATTTTTGGAGCCATTCCTAGGAAGCTTTTTGAGAATAGGGCGGTTTGATGGGTTTTTGACTTAAGAGCACCTGGATGGCGTTTAGTGGATAGAATTATGTAATTAGAATTAAGTCCCATAAATGGCCGTATTTTTTATTGCGTTGACCTAGAAGTTTGATTTTCTTAGAGCTCCAAGTGACCGTAGACCTACGTATTTGATATTAATTTCAAATTGATACCTCTACGCGTTCCTGAGAAAAAGGGTCTTGACAGATAGACTGAAAGACGGAGAACGAAGTGATCCTATAAGGATTTTCTTTAGAGGTACGGAACCCTAAAAACAAGATGGCGGCTGTTGTAAGTGCGTACCTGATGCGGTGGATGTTCACTAGTCCCCGGCGGTTTGTTGATGAGCATGCAGTTGACAGCAGTGATGTCTTCTCCTATGAGCTGCGTCACGATGTGCAGCAGACGTGGGTCTTCGGAGTACGTGCTGTATACATCGTCGAAGAGGAGTTCCTGGATCTAGGAAAGCCAGAAAGATGTAACGGATAATTAACACCAATATTTAAGGTACCAATAAAATATTTAAGGTGCAAATGTGCAAAAAAAATAAAACACGCCTGACCCCTATAAAACGAACTAAAAAGTAAAAAACAAGTTGTATTAGTTAAGCAGTTAATATGTATATACAGATTTTTTTTTTGTTTTTTTTTGAGGGTGGGTATCGTCAAATAACTTCTCCCGCTCTGGGCGGAGCGGGAGGGTGTGTCAGACTCTTACTGACTAAAACCCACCCGTATTCCTTCCTGTTGCCTGTGTTGCCAGGGGACTCGGTGACCCATAAGTACCTTCCCGCGACCCCGGCAGGCATCGGCCCTGGTGGACCCCTACATTTGTGCTGACATTTCATTGAATGTATATACGGATTAAGGCCACTCATTTACTCGCTGACTACAGAGATGAATACTTTCATTGCTGTCCGTTCTGGACCGTTCTGTTGAACACTTTTTAATCTTCTTAAATTAAAAAGATGATTTAAAAGATGCTATACAAAACATACATACACACATACATGACATATATTTAAAATAAGTCGGGACAAGAGTCCCGACTTATTTTATTTATGTATGGCATCTCGTAGCTAACCTTGAGAGGTACTCTTAACCGGACTATCCTGTGGCTGCCTTAAGCGGACTCAAAGCCAGGGGCGAATTGCTTATATTTCTAAGCGACTGCACGCTAAGGGCACCCCTTGTGACAATATCAAAATCAAAATATTTTTATTTCACATAAACCTACATGGGCACTTATGAAACGTCAGAAGCTAGGTGCACGGTTCCAATGGGTCGTTTCCTATGGAGAAGAGCCGGCAAGAAACGCCACGGTTACTCTTTTAAAAATAATTGGCTTTTACAATGTTTTCAAATTACAGTGTTAATAGGTATGGGAGGACAGTGTAGGCCTGTCGAGACGTACCAGGTATTTAACAAAAAAAAAAAGAAAAAGGTCTACAAAATATAGTCTATTAAACCTACAACGTTCTCACATTCACAGATACTGTTGATAACAAATGATTTGCTTGTTTTTGTTAATCTAAATTTGGGTATCACAATTTCATGTTTACTACGTGTATTTATATTATGAAAATCACTTCTTGTTTTGAAAAGACATAAGTTTTTGCGAACATACAAAATACTTTCTAAGATATAAAGAGAAGGCAGAGTTAGTACATTAATTTCTTTGAATTTGTTTCTAAGGGACTCACGAGGACCCATTCTATAGACTGCGCGGATTACCCTCTGTTGTAAAATAAAAATTGAATCTACATCAGCTGCCGATCCCCACAGCAGAACGCCATAAGACATAATACTGTGGAAATAAGCCAAATATACTAACCTAGCTGTGGCTATATCAGTCAACTGTCTAATTTTTCTTACTGCATATGCAGCTGAACTTAATCTACCTGAAAGAGCTCTAATGTAGCCCACATTAGAGCTCTTTCAGGTAGATTAAGTTCAGCTGCATATGCAGTAAGAAAAGTTAGACAGTTGACCCCATTGCAACTTCGAATCTAGAGTAAACAGTGGGGTACGAAACCACGCGCGCGTCGCGTCGCTGGGGCGTCGCTGGGGGGAGGATAGCAAGGTGGGACAGGCGGGATCAGAACTGGATAATTATTATTATCAGGGGAATTTAAAGCTACGGGCTCAGCACCGGGCCGGCTGGCACTTCGTCGAGCAAGGACCGAGGGGGAAGATTACGTTGGGGTCTTCGCGACGGACCTCGGCGGCGAGGTCGGAATGTCGGTTTGTGTTTGTGCACTGTACTTGTGGTCCTACTGCTTTCCTGGAGGAGGGTAATGGAGTCATCCGGGTCGGTGAGAACTACCGCGGACGTCAAACTGAGCTAATAGTAGAGGGCCTATAACTGGCGGGCTTCACAACCAGAGGGTTGCGATGAATGACAGCTGAGTCGAAGAAACGCTTGGTAATGCGTTTGATATACTGCTGGATAGTGGCAATTTTGAGGTCGAGATGGAGGATCTCGTTACGAACGACGAGGTCTCGACTGCAATGATATTTTTTTTTATATGTTTATAGCTTTAGTTAGGATCTGTTTAAAAATTATTTAGTCATGTGATCTGTCGATCAAATCAAAGAGGGTTTTCTGGCACCACTGAGACGTCAGGTCAGGATTTGTCAAAATTGACAAAGGGCCTATATTGTCTGTGGTCGTGACTGAATGATGAATGAATGAACGAAACGAATGATGAACGTCATCATATATATTTTTATTCATTGTCGATATAGACGACCTCTTGTCAAAGTGGCGCCGACTGGTGGCCTGAATATTCATGAAAACCGTCCCGAACTGTTTAATTTATTTAGAGGTAAAATAAATCAGTCGTAGAGACTATTTTAAACCGCTGTAATCATAAATATGGTAGGAATAGAAATAGAAAATATTTATTTACATAGAATGGTAACTATACCTACAGGTGAGTTGTTATACATAATGTCTCGATCCAGGTACATTCTACCATACGCCATGCAAAAATTTGTATTTATCACTACATAACTACAATATCTACTTTTACGGGCCTTGCTATAAAATTTAAATGCTACATTCTAATAAATCTAACGGTCTACATAATTAAGAATAGAATAAAATAACAGGTCTAAAATATACATTTCGTTGAGCTGCACGACTACTGACAAATGCGTACTGGAAATATCCACTCAATCTGTGTGGTTCTACCCACAATATCTATTTTTACAGGCCTTGCTATAAAATTTAAATTATACATTCTAATAAATCTAACGGTCTACATAATTTATTTATTTATTTATTCATAGGAAAACCAACAGCTATAACGAATGGATAACAATTGTATATGCTACACAGAGCCAATTACAGGTTCTCACGGGTAAAAACAGAGAATTTGGTAGAAATCTTAGGATCACTAACAAGCACGATAGAAAATAATATAAATAAGGTATATATGCACTATGCACTTTTAAAAAAGTCAGCATTCAGCTGAGCGCGTGCAGAATAGGTTTTGGTGGTAAATAATTAAGAATATAATAAAATAAGTCTAAAATATAAATTTCGTTCAGATGCACGACTACTGACAAATGCGTACTGGAAAGATCCACTCAATCTGTGTGGTTCTTTTATCAAAAGACTATTTCAGACACCAAGCTAATTAAATGGTCTTGGGCCAAGATTATGTTTGGACTTTAAAAGAGACCTCTGTGTTAGTTTCGGCTTTTCTTCTTAGAGTAGTCAGATCGGAAACGCCAATCTCATCTAGTTTTTAAAATATGATTGACATGTAAAAGTGTTTATACAAATATAATTACAAAATAAAATCATTTAGCAGTATTGACAAAATTCATCTAGAAGATAAATCTATGCAATGGACATTAATTTAACAAAAAATAAATACCTAATCAAAGTAGATAGATAATTTTAGTTAACAAATAATTCAAACTCGTGTGGGAATCAAGATGTTTTTCTTTATTTTTTATAACATTAATTTTAAAGTTATCAAGGTCAGTTAGATGTTATTGTTAAAGATCTCCCTACACTTATTTACCTACTTACGTTCGTATGTATTGTATTTATACTTAATATGGGAAAATGACAAAACAAAGCCTAGCTTACTGTCTTCACAACTCGAGTCGTCTGCACAGTTCTGTCATATAATTCGTGATGCTGATTGTTCTTATACAAAGTGTAAATGCATAATCTGGAAACCTTTTAAGGGGTCATTGTACTCATCAATATGAACAAATTTTAGTATGTATATATGGGTTCAAACCTGCAATAATGAATAAAAAAAACCGGCCAAGTGCGTGTCGAACCACGCACAAAGAAGGCTTCCGTAGTTGGGATTACTTGGGATGAATTTATCCCAAAAACAAACTTAACATTGTATTTGAAAAACATCTTCTCCCATACATCGAGATACGTCACGGTCAATTCTCCAACAGCAAATTTAAGTTGGTCGACTGTTACTCGTTAACTTGGAAAGCCTACTTAGCCGCGATAGTTTTCCTTTTAATTTCATGAATGTACTATCTACTGCCATGATTTTTTTCACATGTCCATAAACAACCATTTAGCTGGCGGGGGCAGGGGGGACACTTGACTCTAATAAACATGAGCACTTTAAAGCTTAATATTAGGCAAACGGATCCGTGAATCGAAAAATGGTGCTCGCAGTCCCCGTAATATTTTTGAATGACCTATCGAACGATAGCCCACACCATGGGATAGACGAGAAAAAATAATATCATCCCCACATTACGTGATCAAGATTTTATTTTAGCACTATGACGGTGTGATTAATATGTCCTACATACACACGGCTACACATCAAGCTATACATTTCCAGTTTACGCTGACCTCACATTGTACGGAAATCCTATATAATGCGAGATCAGTTTATAATGGAAATGTATAGCTTGATGTGTAGCCGTGTGTACCTATGCCAAATAACAACTTTGTAGTACTAAGCGTCAATGAGCTACAGCGAGGACAGACAGACAGACGAAATTGCGAAACTATAAGGGTGCTTTGTTTATTACGGAACCCTAAAAACAGCTGTTCCCATTTATGTTCGCATAACTCGTCAAAATGTAGGGAACAGCTGTTTTTTTCCAGGTTTTGCATTTACATCTTGTAAGTTTACCTACCTATACATACACTAATATTTTGACGTTGACAGGCACACAGTTAGCAACATCGGGTTATGCCTCGGCACCAGACAGAACTACGATCACTACTTATAATAAACACCTACCTTATTAATGAAATCCTCTGCCTTGGCCTGTGTCTTGGACAGCGAGCGATCTTTGACCACAGTGACGCGCCCCTTCTCTACCCGCCCTTCACATACGTCTGTGAAACGTTGTCTGCAAAGAAAACAAATGAATCAAAAAGTTATCGGTCCTCTTAATAATAATAATAATTAAACATTTATTTGAGGCGACACAGGCCCATAGAAAAATACCTTAACTTACATATTTTAATAAACAAAATTTGTGTTCATAAAAAGGCTTAAGACTATGTTAGTAGGACTTCACTTTGCACTAGCTAGACTTAGTGCTGTCCTGTGGAACTTGTCCGCGGAAGTAACGGATCACCACGTCCTGCGGCCAAAAGTCTCCTTCCATGACGAGATGCAAATAACAGTTCAGTACACGTACGACGAACGCCTTGAAGTTGGAAGTTCCGGTGAGATTCCAGTAACAGCACCCTCGGCGCGTACCTCGTCTTCCGGCGCACGTACTCCACGATGTTCTCCGCCTTAGCGGTGTAGTGCAGGCGGGAGATGTACACCGGTGTGTTCACTGTTCGGCTTTGCGGCACGCAGGCTCAGTTCGAGCTCCGTAGGAGCTTTGCCACAGCGATTCTTGTTCGTTTGCGATTGGCGCTTCCTCCTTTGCAACGTCACGAAAGTTTCATCATCATCAGCCCTATTTCCACCCCCTAATCACGGCCCGCTTTCTCCCAGGCCAGGCCGACAGGCTTTGGGAACCGTCGATCCGATTAAGCCTGTGGTGGGAATGTTCGGCATTGGCCGCGACAGGCCTCGACAGACGTAGCCGTGCGCCAGGCTGCGACATGCCAAGGGACCACGGCTTCGTGGCCCGGCCCATGGGCGATTTTTAAGACGGTGATTTTTTTACGCGCCGATTTTTTATCACGCACTGGTTTTTCAAAGCACTACTTAGCGCCGAGAGTTGAAAATCCAACAGTGTGTTTTCTTGACGCGCTAAGAGGCACTCTGTTGGATTCTGAATGGTTGGCTCAACACCGAGAGTTGATGTTTCAGTGCGCGATACCAAGTTGTCGCGTTAAAAATCGCCCCTGGGTACCTGGGCTCATAGACATGGTGACGCCATGCTATTCTTTTGAGAGCAAACCCGGGGGCTTCTGTCTGGGGAAAGTATTAGGTATGCGTTCCTCCTACTGACTAAAACCACACGGCGTCTTCCGGGCCCGTAAATCTAGGGTGAAACATGCCAGTAGGCCGTAGCCCAGTGTAGAGGCAGTAAACCTAGGTACTGCCTCTACTGTAGATAATTTCGGAGTAACAAACCTGATTTTTACAACATCTTAGCAGTGTAGGTACTGTAGAGATTATAACCTGCTTGGTTTTACCATGCAACCTTTTTGAGTAATTATAATGATAATGAGATAAACGCTTCTTTATCTAGCGACCTCGACAATTGATTATATTATTCTTGCCTGAGCAACCGGCAGCAAGTTCGTCATGCTCCCTTGCATACTATTGTATAGAATCAAATTTTCTAACCGATCAGGCAGCTGTGCTGCTGAGGAGTTTGCTGCGCCACTTCTCAGATAAAGCACTACGAAAGGCGGAAGTTTTGATGTTTGAAAAGTGCTGATTCTCAGCCTAATTTGAATAAATTACTTTTGATTTGATACCGAATTTAGAAGCCAAAAACAATTAGGAGTCAATTCAGTGAGCTGACAGAGGAGAGGTCATCATATAAAATGATTTGATTATTTAAATAATTACGCTCTAAAAATAAATAGTCTTTTATTCATTGAAGTATCTCTTCCACAGTACCTACCCGAATCAATGGAACTACCGCTTACTATAAAGACTGGATCACACATGCTACTAAGAAGCATGCTTGTTTGGTACAAGGTAGCCTGTGTATTTCACGCTTAGGGGGACTACTTTACAGGACCTAAACGCAAATTTTGTAACGTTTATAATGCGTAAAAGTATATGATCCAGTTCAGTAAACAAAATCAGAAAAATATATGATATTCTTCATGATATATGCTAGGTAGATAGTGTGTTGAAAACATAATGTAATTAATTTGATAAGATAGCAAAAAATCACGAAGATACCTCGAAAAAAATATTTTAACGATTAAAAACCATACTAATATACATGCAATCATTCTGATGTTTTGTCAGATTATTCTACAAGCAACATATTAGCATAATAGTGTTTTATTTTTTTTATACAATCTGTAGTTTTTTGTAAATCGAAAATTGCTTCATATTTTGCAATAAATTACCAGCATTGTGTCATCGCGCTTCTCTTTCTTTTCTATGTAGTCCGACAGTGACCGCGCTTTAGGTGTTGTCGGCCTCTTAAGCCTGATGTAAACTTTTTATAAATAAAGAAGCATAACCTTACTATAGTCGCCGGCATTTAACTTGAGCTCTCCGCGGAGTGGTGGGATTTGTGCGCGCGTCGTATTTTCTCAGGAATAAGTTCCAAAATCGCATAAAGTAGGTAATTAAGGATCAGAGCTCAAGATAAATGCTGGCAACTATACGTGCTGCCGTTCTTCTTAGCCAGTGGCTTATTATTAGGAAACTTAAAATATTCTAGAACTCGTAGGGTAGAGGTAAAGGGCATTGACACAGTTTTTAGTAAATGTTCGTGCGTGGAGTTTATGAACAGCCTTCACACACTTCATGCACGAACATTTTCTAAAAACTGTGTTTTTAAAACAAAACTGCGTTCAATAAGTAATAATATCAGCCCTACACTGACAGTCGTGTCATTTTTTTTTACCGGGTGTACTATAGGTACACCTCTGCCTAACCTTTCAGGGATTAAAGGCGTGATTTTATTTTATATATATTTACTAACTGCATACCAATTTAATGGAACAGTGGTGGCCCAGTGCTAACGGCCGCTACTTACTAGTTCTAGGTCGTAGGTAAGAACCCAACAGGCGCTTTACTTTGTGTAAATTATTTCATCACCACTGCTCTCAAAACGGTTAAGGAAAACATTGTGAGGAAACCGGCATGTCCTAGCACATCTACCAACCCGCACTGGGCCTGCGTAGTGGATTACGGCCCACTCTCTCTCACAGAGAAGAGGCCTGTGTCTCAGCAGTGGGAACACTATATAGGCTCGTTATGTTATTTAAATCTACATTATTATTTTTTGGATTTCTACGGTACGTTACCTGTAGCTATTCAAAGCTGGTATACCGATGAGCCTCTTGATGACCAGATATCCATTATCTCTGTAGAATTGGAGTTGTTCAGGAGATAAAGGGTATGAGTCAGTAGACTCAGCTCTCACACTGAAAGAGAACACACACTATTAACACACCAAGGTAGGTATTTACTAGAGACTTGTTGATGTTAGAGACAAAGTTGAAATTTCAAAGGAAATTCTTATTAGCAGCCCGGAGGTTAGATCTGTGCTCAGTTAAAGGCACGCGCCCCTCTTTTTTAGTAACTTTGTGGAAACCCTCATGGATTTCCTTCGCCCTGGGACGGATGGAGGGGTCTGTCAGAATTCTACTGACTAAAACCACCCCGTGTCATCGCACACTTGCACCGGGGGTTACAGGAGCACTTAAGAACTCTTCATCGCAGCGTCCGACTGGCGCCCACCTCTGCGAACTCCGTCTGGTCAATCCGGGGAAGTGAGGAGTTTGTCTAAGACGGCGCGACGTCTAAGAGGCGCCCCTCGTGGAACATTACACGCCACCACCTCGGGTCTTATATGGTGGAGGGCGGCGGACATCCCCGAACCCGCCGTCCCTGGACCCATTTAGGGGGGCCGGAGAGAGGAGAGGACATATAACGCCCTGTGCGTTATCTGCCCGCTGCCAACGGCTGGTGCGCCTGCTGCGGGCCGGGAGAGCACTCGAAATCTCACTCTTCCATTCCGCTGCCTTCTTCTGCGACATTACATTTTCGCAGAAGGAGATCACCGCGCCCACGACGCTGTGCCACCGACCATAGAACGAATCATAGCCGGCAGCGACCGGTCGCTTCCCACTTCCGAAACGAGGGCACGGCGCGGCTCCTGCCATGCTGCACATTCTGCAAGCGTATGCCACGCCGTGTCCTCCCGATAGTGGACGCAGTGATAACAACGGGTGTCTGGCTCCCTGTCTGCGACGCACGTACTTCCCGAAGCAGCCGTGCCCCGAGAGCACCAGCTTCGCTCTAAATGACAGGGAGTCGACGGTTCTTGCATAAAGAAGCGGATTTTCGGGTCTGACGATACATATCGCTACAGGTTGATCTTTGGAAAGAAACGGTTATATGCGTTAGCTGTTTCTTTAACTGTGAGTACATACACAACACGGGAATATTTCTCCCGCATCGATCGGTACTGACTTGTCTTTATCGGGAACCCGCTTCTATATACAAGCACCGATACAAAACTTTCAGTTTGCAAAGCATGCAGAGCTCCCACAAGGATGCTTCTTGTTGGCAGAAATAAGAGCCGCAGTGGTGGCCCAGTGGTAACGGCTTACGAGTTACTTCGTCTACTACGTCGTGACTTCGAACCCAGGCAGGCACTTTACTTTGTGTAAATTATTTCATTACCGCTGCTCTCAAAACGGTGAAGGAAAACATCGTAAGGAAACCGGCATGTCCTAGAACCAAAAATTCGAAGACAGTTACCAACCCGCATTGGGCCCGCGTTATACTACAAAACATCACACTAATTTCAATTGTAATCCAATTATAAGTAAGTATAAGTAAGTAGTACTTACGGTGATAGGTACGTAAAAAATGAATCATAGCGAACTGGGCGGGCATAAGAAAGTGACAGACTCAATTACTTCCACATGCGAAAAAAGAGAGCGCAACAATGCGCTGGAACCAAAATAAAACAACATAAAAGCGCCAAACCAAATAATTTTTTTTTTTAAATAAATTAAGCTATGTATCAAAAATATTTTCAGCCAAAGTTTTCAATTACCTAATACGCACATTTTGAATGCAATGGACAATGAAATTACATAGGATTTTAGAATTACAAAAAAAAAATATATAAAAAAGTGGATTTTTTCATTTCGGAATTAAATTCTGTCGAGGAAATTTAACCCAATTCCATTTTCCTTCAGTCAGAGTAATAATTAAATAGTCAATAAATATATATCCAAAAATTAAATCCATACAAGCTGTAATAGTGAAATAAATAGTTACAAAAAAAGCCCCCAATTTATTTTGGTATCGCCCTAAAGAAATAAGTATTTACCGTTTCGGAATAACTTTAAAGTTCCCGCTCGCCATCACACAATTTTTATTTTTTATTTTTATCACTTAAATTAAATTTTATTAATTAATTATTTTATTATTATTTTAGTACGCTGGTATGTACTGT
The DNA here is from genome assembly GCA_905333075.3 of Atethmia centrago. Lineage (NCBI taxonomy): Eukaryota > Metazoa > Arthropoda > Insecta > Lepidoptera > Noctuidae > Atethmia > Atethmia centrago. The sequence goes on from HG995388.1 coordinate 23,329,364, forward strand.
CCATTTGAGAAACGTTAGATATATACAGACTACTGTTATGTCTGACCAAATTGAAGGTAATCTTTATTTAAATAATTATCTACCTATTGTTAACAAATTAATCATGTTTTAGGAATCCTTAGGTTGGAATGGAATGGTACAATTGATTTCTTTGTGTATGATATTACAAAATACCAACATACAAAACTATAATAAAATATCACTGCAAGCAATGGGTCAAACATGTGACCTAGGTTTGTCTATACTGACCTACCTAGGTTAGGTAAGGATTAATTAGTAACTTATAGTTCAATGGGTTCAGTTTTATTTATTTTATAGGTAATATTGCTAAATAGCCACCGAATTCTTAATGCTAAAATTATTTTTCACTTAGTAGTCGCTTTTTAGGGTTCCGTAGCCGAAGGGTGCCAAACGAAACCCTATTACTAAGCCTCCGCTGTCCGTCTGTCTGTCTGTCTGTCAGCGAGATGTATCTCACGAAGTAGACAGTTGAAATTTTCACACATTGTGTTTTTCTATTGCTCCCTCTCACAGAGAGGAGGCCTGTGTCCCAGCAGTGGGAACATTATAGGCTGATCATGTATGTTATGTATTGTCTCTTTATCAACAAATAATAAAAATGAAATAAAGTTAAAAATTAAAGGGTACATACAAGAAACGTGATTTTTTTTGGCGTTTTTTTTGCTAAATATTGTACGGTTGTACGGAACCCTTTGTATGCTAGTCCGAATCGCACTTGGCCGTTTCTTTTTTAATTTTGTAATGAAACACAATCCTAAATAGGTACCTACCTACTTAAGGCACTGACAAGACCTAATTTAGTAGATTTGGCAATTTTTTTTCTTAAGAGAACTTAAGAAAAGAAATGGCCAAATCTGTATAGTTTGTGGTAGCGGAAAAAATATATGTTAATTTTGAACATATTTCCCAGGACTTGGTTGTTACCAAAACACATTTTGAACCAAAATCTCGATACAAACTAACGTTAAACTAACCTCTTACCTTGAGTTCTAATCCAAAATATCTGCATTAAATATCAACATATGTTACGTTTACGTATTTAATTAATAACTAGAACGTCTTATTTGAATGCAGAACTTGGTTGTTTTTTTATTTTCGATTACTCAACTCAATTTTGAGTAAATAGATAATTGCTTCATATTTTGCAATACATTAAAAGCGTTGTGTCATCGCGCTTCTCTTTCTTTTCTATGCAATCTGACAGTGACCGCGGTTTAGGTGTTGTCATCGTCTTAAGTGTGTTGTACCTAGTAGTATTATACACATTATATTTTAATAGGATATTAAATCAACATAGGTCACATTCAGTTCATGTAGAAAGCAGACACCAAACGTTAATACAGCCCTAGATTCAATGACTTTGTATGTTAAGCACCTTACAATAAATTAGTACATAGGTAGGTACTTATCATACACTTGCAGCGTAAATATTTAAACTCGGTTGAGTACCTACTTTATAGGCTTTCGTAGTAAACAAGGAAGTTTTTTATAGTTTCGCCATGTCCGTCTGTCTGTCCCCGCTGTAGCTCAGAGATGCTTAGTACTAGAAAGTTGTAATTTGGTACAGGTACTTTACTTATACATATTAATCACGTCGACAGTGTTAAAATAAAATCTTGAAAAAAACATTTTTTTATGGTACCTCCCTTGCACGTAATGTCCGAGTTTTTTTTTTCTCGTCTACTCCATGGTGTGGGAGGCCCCTGGCACCACAGGCAACAGGAAGGAATACGGGTGGGTTTTAGTCAGTAAGAGTCTGACACACCCTTCCGCTCCGCCCAGAGTGGGAGAAGTTATTTGATGATTTCCCATCCAAAAAAAAATGGTGTGGGGTATCGTTTGATAGGCCGTTCAAAAATATTGAAGGTCTGTGAACACCACTTTTCGAAGTGAAAAAAATAAGGTCGGGCAGTGTTATTGGGTTTGTTCATCAGGCATTACTCAGTAGCAGCCTAGGATCTGGATTTATGCCCGGTTGATGGCAATAGACTCGCCCCCCTATTACATGTAATTTAAACATAACTGGCGCAATGTAGGTACACCTCTGCCTAACCCTTAGGGGAAATACAAGCGTGATGTTTATACTATAACTAAAGTTTCTTCTAAACGGACCACAGTTCTAATTGCAAAGTTTGTTTCTGGCCGCCAGAAACATTTTGAATCGAAACACGTCAATACGTCACCATCTGCCAGCCTTTTCCCAACTGGGAGAGGCAAATTTCGCGCCCTCTCGCCCCTAGCCGCCGCAGGAGACGCCCTGGGCGTCGGGAGTCCCGGGCGGGTGAGCAGTGGGGAGCTCACCGTCCGGTAAGGAGCAGGCGCGGGTGACGGCGCAACGTGTTCCACGCGCGCCTCAGAGATGTCGTCAGCACAAGTGTAGGGGTCCGCTAGGACCGATGCCTGCCGGGGTCGCGGGAAAGTACTAAAGGGTCACCGAGGCCCCCGCAACACAGGCAACGGAAGGAACACGGGTGGGTTTTAGTCAGTAAGAGTCTGACACACCCTCCCGCTCCGGCCAGAGCAGGAGAAGTTATTTGATAATTTCCCAAACAAAAAAAAAAGCCTTTTCCCAACGGATTCCAGTCAAACCGATCGCAGCGGAATACCAACATAACCGATGACGTGCATAATTGCATATAAAAATAAAAGAACTACCTTTTGTGTAAAAATATAATAATATTTATTTTGATTATCACAATCTCCAAAACCAAACAGTAAAGAAATACACTAATAACAATTTAATTGTAAAGCTACTGGCTTTTTATATCGAATTAAAATAATGCATTATAGTGAAACAAAAACTTAATATGAATAATTTCAATTATTAATCACATCGTTATATCTTTGAATTGTTCATTATAATGTATGCTTACGTCACGTTTATTGTGTTAACTAAAAATAAACTATACAATATAAACCCACAAGGTTAGCAATTAAAATACAGCGTGTGTCAAAAATGTGTGGTCATATATTTTAAGAGGCTGAAAACAGCTAAAACGCGGTCACTATCGGACTGCATTAAAAAAAAGACAAGCTCGATAATGACCCAACGCTTGTGATTTATTGCAAAATATAAAGCAGTTATCTATTTACTCAAAAATAAATGGATTAATCGAAAATAAAAAAAACAAAGTTCTGCATATTAACTAAATACCAACGTACGTTGATATATTTTAATACACATATTTTAGATTGGAATTCAAGGTAAAAGGTCAATTTACCGTTAATTTGTATCGAGTTTTTTTTTTTCAAAATGTGTTTTGGGAAGAACCAAGTTCAGAGAAATATGTTCAAGGTAACATATATTTTTTCCGCTACCACAAACTATCAGGGCTTGTTAACGTTACCAAATAACAAAATAATAACCGTTATGTAACGTTAATTTTAATGTGTTACCTTACTAACGTTACAAAAAAATTAACGTTACTTGTTAACATTACCAGTAATTTAACGTTAATTAACAGTAACGTAAAATATGATAATAACGTTAATTTTACCGTTAATTTTGCTACGTTGCCGTTCTGTAGGTTTACATTTTGTGCGCTCGCTTAGCATTGGATCTGTTTAGGTACACTGTTGCCGCTCCGCCGCCGCACTATGGGAAAATGTTTCGTATCAAAACTCCGTATCTCAGTCGTTTCAAAACTAAATGAGCTGTAATTTTGCAAACGTTTTCTTGGATGTATAAAGTTTAATGTAAATAATTTCGATTTTGAAAATTCTGTTTATTAGTAACTTAAAAAAATACATGCATTCTATAAAAAAAAAACAAAATTTGTCTTAAAATTGAATAATTGCAGCAAACGACAAAAATAAAGTACAAAATTCAGGAAGCCCCTACAGATTTTCGTTGATAGGCAAGAAGGGCCGTGGCTTCATCTAAAAGTTATTTTGATATTGTTTCTGAGGTATTTCTCAAACTTGATATATATGGATCAGAAGTGTACAATAAAGTATGGAACACGTCTTCATTCGTAGCCGCTCTTGAACACTTTCTAGAATGATGAAGTCTAAACTTTTTGTAATCCTTACTTTGAGATTCTTGCGCGTCTTCGGACAATTTTATTGTCCGATAGGTAAAATAACATAGTAACAATGATTTTTTCTCCGTGAATAAGTATTTTATGCACGTAGGAAGGCATATAATACCAACTATAAATATCTACGTACAGTTGGGCTGTAGGTACTACATGCGTATTCACCGAATTTTTTTGAATTAATAGCAATTCCAGATGACATACATTATTATGTACATTCGTTTTATAAGTTCTACGTCTACACCTGTAATGCCTGCAGAGCAAGAGTAATTCTGAAAGAATCTCCGAGCTGTGTTTCCGTCATTGCTATTTCCAGTGCCTTGTCAAGGTTTATCGACATGTAGTCCCATTTCCTCCCTAAACCGCTTTTGTGCCAATTTTTTCTTTCCGTCTTTGTTTTTTTTTATTTTCAGGCACCTGACCACTTTTCAAAAGACAAGTTATAAAAAATGTGTAAGAGCATCTCCATACTCCTAATCCAAGCATGCAGTGTTGACAGTCCGTATTGAAATGAACTTTCGTTCACATCTCGTGTCCTAACTGCCTCTAAGTTATTATTTTGCCGAGGAGTAGCACTACGAACTGTACAAGAAGCGCTCGAACGAGTTTCAGTTAAAACTTGTGCCACTTTACCATCAATCATGGTTAAAAATAGGTCATGAGTAATTTCGATTACCTCGCCATTCTTATTTATCAGGGATGGAGACAGATTTTGTTTTTGGTTGTTGATATCAGCCACAACAGACGCTTTTTTCAGGAGTTTCTTTGGCAAATTCTAACAATATAAGTCTGCAATATCTTACAGATGAGCAAGTTTCATTCTTCCAAACAACAGTATTAGTTGTCTCATCTATGAGTCTAATGGGTACAAGTGAAGCAATAAAACGGTTTGCATCTGATATAAAATTGCTTTCTTCGGGCAAAACTTGCTTGTACTCACTCTTCCCGGATGACCCGTCGCAACCCTATTTACAGAATAGTTTCAACTTTCTTAAACCGTTTTTGTAAACTGAAGCAATTAGTAATTTACGTGCCACAGTATGATCCAACAAGTCCTGCAGATTGACTTTTGAACTTATGTTAGTAATGGTTATGCTCAAATCTGGTGGGTAACACTTCTTCTTCGTTTCAACTAAAGTTGGATAAGAAGGAAACACTGATCAGTTTTTGTCCGCCAAACAAAGTCGAAGTTTACTATACCGTTCTTTGTCAATAAATGTCCGTAGTGCTTCTTCCTTTAAAAAAGGTGTAACGTCTTCAGAGTTCCCCGTTACGTATTTAACAAAAAAAATCTTATCATTTTTTGATGCAGTTCGTATAATATTAACGATTGCGGCCTCCTCAGTCTCATCCATAGACCGTAACTCCTGAGCATATGCATTGAGAACACAGTCCGATCCGTACTCTTATATTAATTCCATGTTTTTTCGTTCTTTTGTTTTTTTCTGAAGATGCTTCGTATGGTTTCGAGGGTCTACCGCCACTACTTCCAGGCATATTAGGGTCATTAACCGTGACTCGACACTCTAGTGGAACACGAAATTGACCATCTAACCAGCTGACTTTCTTACTTTCAAAGCGGTCTTTTATCCGAGATACATTTCTCCAGCGTTCGTTACATTTTGATACCAAGTTTCTTTGAATGTAGAAGACCACAGTAGCCATATCCTCTGGTGACAAATTTAAATTTTCTTGGAAGTAGTCTTCTATATTATGCCCATTTATCAACAAATTGCACAAGTCACGTTTACTACAAACAAATTCAACCCATTTTTCAAATCAGTCAACTTTGCAATTAACTGCTTTTTAGGGCAACTGAATTTTGACCAACAACTGTGAATGTTTCAGGGCTCACCATCCTTTTATAGGCATATGAAATAGTGCTATGTGCAAAAAGATAAGATACTAATAATTTGCACTCTTCCCATAACCAACCTGTTTTTATTTCGACCCCAATAGATAGTGACCATATTTTATCAAGTAAGGTGGTCAAAACTGTACCAAAACCACAAAGAACTATTAATAGTAATCATCACAGTAATTAACTTTTTATTAATTTGACCTTAATAGACCTATGTCCTTTGTTACCTATGTAACAAATGATTTTATGAGAAATAAAAAGAAATTGAAAAAAAATATAATTTTTATCTCGCGATATGTTTTAGCACCGTGTCAGAAAAATCATTTTTTTTTTCTCCTAGCGTAAACTAATGTATAATGATCTTAATACAATAAATATCTCGACAGCGGCAAGCAGCGGTAAAGGGTAAATGTCTCGTTAAAAAAATAACCTTGTAAACATACCATCTTAAACTATATTGGTTAATTTTATTTTATCAAAGTAATACAATTTGTAACAAAAACCCTGTTGTTCCTTCTACCTACGTTTTAAGAATCGGTTTACTAAGCGATAAAGCAAGTCATTTATAAAAAACTGTTCAATAGAAAAAATAAAAATAAATATTTAATTATTAATATTTGTAATGTTGAATTGATTTGTTACCTCTGCAATTCTGCATGAAGCGATAACGCGAAACCAGAAGTAGATAGAACGGTCCCGCCACACTCTTTGGTCGGTGCCGCCGCGCCGGTACAAACCGCCGCGCGCCGCCGCATTTCTACCTATTTTTCTACACAAGTTCGTGACCTTGTCAGCTGTTGTTTTTCAGTATCACATTAACGAATTAATTTTTGAAAGTCTTGGTTTACACTCTTTTTAAGCACAATTGATAATTGTTAAAACTACATTTAACACTTCACTACGTTAAAAAAAAACAAATTCGCCGCGTCTGTCACATGTACCTACAAACCTATTGTCAAACCTGATGTACCTATTTACATTTTAATGCATTAATTTATTATGATATCTACTTGACGGCCACGGAGTTGCTGTTCGATATGACCACCTTGTACCTCTACACTTCTTGGCTCATAGTCGGAGGGAAGTAGTGATTGGACGCGACAATAGTGAAATGGGTGCTGGCCATCTTCTTTGAGTACTCTCCTAACGCGCATAAGGTTTACTCCGAGTTCGTGTCCCACTGAGCGTGTACTTCGCGTTGGATCGTGCTCAAGCAAGTCCAAGACTTCTGTCTCGAGTCTTCGGTCTGCCTGCGTCAGCTCGTTGTTGGTCTCGCCCGTGCACACTGCCGGTATTGTACGTACGTATGTGCAAACGTTGGAATACCATCGCCGACGGTAATGGTAGACTCGCAAAACGTTCTTGGTAGAGTCTGCGTGCTTCTGCATAATTGCAGTTACATTTCCGAAGACACATCAACATATTAAAATATTCTACGTTAGAATAAGATATGGTCAACGTTTACGTAAACAAAACACAAGTCACTCATTACGTAGGTCAATAATAACATCCATTCGGTAGTAACGTGCGCGGGAGACTAAAGTGACCAAGTGATTTTTGGCGGTATCTTTTGTCGCATTCAATGAAAGCCGCTGAGCTCGTAGGCTATTTAGCGAAATAAAGATGTACTTGTAAAATCAGATACTCTAAACATTTTTTGGAATGTGTCGATTTTAATAGTTATTTGATTTTGACCTCTCGACTAGCCAATGCTTAATTTTTTTAAATTATAATTTAATCAATGTTCTGCTTATAGGTAAATGTATACGTTCCTAAAAGGAACAACAGGGTTTTTGTTACATATTGTTTAAATAATATTAATTATGAAACGTTATGAGGAGATTATAAGCATTCCAAAAATGTATAATACTGGTACATTTATATCAAAAACTTTCGAGTTATGTGGCATTGAATTGCAGTAACGTATTGCGTCAAAATTACGTTATTGAACAAGAGTTAGCTTTGATGCCTATTTATAATACATTTTAAATTAAAAAAAAATGCGAATAAAAAGCTTATTTATTAGACTATGTTAATTTATTATTTTTATTCCATAACAACGACATTCACGTGAAACAGTTTTGAGGCGGCTTTGTATGGGGCTTTACCATAGTGCGGCGGCACGGTAGTCTGTTAAATCCTGCATGTGTAAGGCGACTATTGTAATAAATATTAATTAGAGGGGCTTGTGGCTAAATAATAACAGCCGCACGGGTCAATCGATCAGATTAAGCTACGCTTGCCGCGGTTGGTCCGTGGATGGGTGACCATCTTTACATACCAAGACCCTTCCGTGCCTCGGAAAGCACGTTAAGCCGTTGGTCCCGGCTGTCATTCGTAAATCTTTGACAGTCGTTACGGGTCGTCAGAAGCCCGAAAGTTTGACAACCAGTCTTACCGATACCCCTTGTATTACCCAGTTACTGGGTAATAAGGAAAAAAATAAAATAAAAAAAAAAAAAAAAAAAAAAAAAATAAAATAAGGGAAGTCAGATAGGCAGTCGCTCCATGTAAAATACTAGTATTCAGCTGCATCCGGTTAGACTGGAAGCCGACCCCAACGTAGTTGGGAAAAGGCTAGGCTGATGATGATGAATCAATAATTACCTTGACTATTGTCTTCACTCATAGATATTGAATAAATGATCAGTTATCACTGACTAAATCAGCTCACTATACTATCAGCACTTCTCACGCGTAAGAATCAGGCAAGGCAACGTTTTGATCGGCACGATATCAGCGCGGTGCGGGGGCGCGCGGCGGGCGGCCTACCACGCGCCTCAGGCCCCGCTACTTCCACCTTACCCGTTTAAAAATAACGATAAAAGTAACGTTAAGATAAAATTAACGTTAATAAAAATTAACGATAAAATGTAGCATAAATAACGTTAAATCTATTACCGTTATTTTAATATTAACGGTAACGCTGTCAAATAGAGATAACGTTATGAAAAATTTACCGGTATTTAAAGCCCTGCAAACTATATAGATTTGGCTATATTTTTTTCGAAGACAACGCTACTTTGATCATTTACCTCTTGTCAGCGTCTTAAGTGTGTGGCCCAGACCATCAAACTAAACAACTATTTCCTTGGGGCCAACATCGCAATCGCGAAAAAAATATCAGCCGTCCCATACCAAACTTCAATACCTACCGACCCCAAAACTACATTACATAATCAGCTTATAATGTTCCCACTGCTGGGACACAGGCCTCCTCTCGGTGAGAGGGAGTGGGCCGTAATCCACCACGCGGGCCCAGTGCGGGTTGGTAGATGTCACATGTCTTCGATTTTTTTTTTCTAGGACATGCCGGTTTCCTCGCGATGTTTTCCTTCACCGTTTTGAGAGCAATAGTAATTAAATAAATTATACAATGTAAAGCGCATGTCTGGGTTCGAACCTGCGACCTACAACTCGTAAGCCGCGGCCATTACCACTGGGCCACCACTGTTCTCTACCCAAATGTATGCTGATTATATTCTCGTGATTACGATGTTGGTCCCATGGAGGTCTTCAGTTTGATGGTCGGTACCATACCCCTAAATATAACCACATAATTCTGATACACGCTGTATATCAGTTAGATACTTTTTAGGTACTATTTAAAATATTCATGTTTTATATTTTTCATTGCACGATTACATTGTATTAAATACAGATTTATATAATAAAAACTTGACAAAAACATAATTATATTAACAATATCTTATTTAAATGCAAGTATTTGCGACTTTTATACAGGGTGGATTTGGAGACATTTCAATCTGCATTCACAGATTTTGAAAAAAAATTACAGTCAGCAAGAAAATAGGCAGTTTTCACAAAAACTTTTTTTGGTGCCAATCGATCCTGTTTCTTACAGGGATCAAAAAACTCTATTAGACCCACAGAGGTTTGAGTACTAGAAAAATCAGAAATCACAAAAAAAGATTTCCTTTTCATAGGAAAGAAACTCGAACTTACTTTTTTATGATGGACAGATTAGCCGAAAATAAACAAAAAGAATGCAGATCTAAATGTCTCAAAAAGTTAAGGGCGATCTCCTAAGACCATGTCCCTGTTATGTAGCTGCTCTTACTGTCCCGTCCACCCTGTATACTTATTTCCATTTAAACATCTACATAATTATTAAGGTGTATTTACCAATAAAAAGTCACATCTAAATATCACAAGTTTCCCCATCGCTCGGTAACAACAAAAACAAAAAATTGAATATATAAAGAAAAAGAAAGAAAATTCATTTATTTCGCACAGACTAAAAGTCCCACAATATAATATACAACAGATAAAAAAAAAAAATATTATAAGTATAAAGTACGATGTAAGAAATTAGCAGGATGTGTGCCTCACGGCTGCGCCAAAAAGGCTCAGTTCAGCAAAAAACAAAAACAAAAAATAATATAAGACAAATATAAGAAACTGCAGTTTCTTAGTACTTTAATAAAAACCCACACCGTATCCTTACAGATATCATTGTGTTTTTATAAGTTTGATCGCACCCCCTTCACTTGCTTGCTCTTGAAACGCCAAACATCCTGAAAAAGGTAACAAAAATCTACTTAATACAAGTTCGTAATTTTTGCCAATGGTAACCCCATCGGGCGCACAGCTTGTCTACTTTTTTTTTTTTTTGAGGGTGGGATGTCATCAAATAACTTCTCCCGCTCTGGGCGGAGCGGGAGGGTGTGTCAGACTCTTACTGACTAAAACCCACCCGTATTCCTTCCTGTTGCCCGTGTTGCGGGGGCCTCGGTGACCCATAAGTACCTTCCCGCGACCCCGGCAGGCATCGGCCCTAGTGGACCCCTACTTTGTGCTGACGACATCTCTTTGAGGCGCGCGTGGAATACAACGCGCCGTCGACCCGGGCCTGGTCCTTACCGGACGGTGAGCTACCCATTGCCCACCGTCCGCAAGCCCGCGCCTACGGTGGCTGGAAATCCGCCCGAGATTCCCGACACAGCTTGTCTACTTAAGGGGACTACAGGAGCTTAACGCAAGATTTATAATGCCTAAAAGTAAATGATCCACAGCAGTAAATACAATCGTAATATATTCGTAGAAACGAATCGTGAAAAGAAAAAAAAAAAAAAAAACTTAGATGCATCGAAATATCGATGTCTACTGTTGTATAGGAATTTGTTCGAATCACCCCCTTGTTGGATGCAGGTGACTAAGTCGCCACCCTATAATATATATCAATGGTGATTTTATTTTAGTCCTGTCAAATTAATCAGCGCCTGTCACTCCATACATGTTTAGACGTGATTAAAAACTTGCATACTAAAATTACGTCAATTTACGTCAAGCGCTGATTAATTTGACAGGACTAAACTAAAATTTATCTTCTGTCCTTTTCTTAATGAAATTGAAAGAAAAAGATGCACTGAACTTAAATTCAGTTTAGTTTGTGAACAAGGGAATCGGCACCACTGTCCGCCCATACATATTAACACTGTGATTTAAAAACATTGTAAAATACAATTATTTTTAAAAGAGTAACCGTGGAGTTTCTTGCCGGCTCTACTCCATAGGAAACGACCAATTGGAACTGTGCACCTAGCTTCTGACGTTTCATAAATGCCCGTGTAGGTTTAAGGGAAATAAAATATATTGATTGGAATTTTGAGTGCGCAAGTACTTAACAAAAATATATTGACGAGATTGAAAAATTCCAGCATAAGTTTCTACGGGCCATGCATTACACATGTCACAAAACGTATTTGTCGTACTCACAATTACTTGATAAATATGGGCAGGTCAACCTAGAATCTAGACGTGTCTAGAGGCTTCTTTCTGTACTGTAAGTTATTGTTCATGGTGATTTTGATTGTATCGATCTCACGAGCAAACTGTTATGCAGTCCCACGCACTGTTAATAAACGTAGTATCCGACAGGTCCCTATTTGCTGTCCATACCTGTCGAACTAATTCTGGTTTGCGCTGCCCTATCCGTCGAATGGTTAAATCTTATAATTGTAATTTTGTTAATATTTATATTTTTGTATGCTCAAAAGCCACATTTAAATGTAATGTCATGAAAATTATTATTATCCAATAATGTTATTAGTTAGGAATGTAAGCTAGTCTAGATTTTATAATTTATTTGTTTTTAGTGTTAATTATTACTCTGTTTCCAAACAATCAATTAGAATCTCAATTTTGCATGATGTAATTATTTACTACCTATCTAGAGACACTCATTATCATATTAATTCTTGTTAATATGCGGATAATGTAGTGGGCTGCAATATTGTTAATATTTTGTTGTTTTTTTCTCTGTTCCAACACATATTGTAGCTGTTTATTGTCCCTGAATAAATAAAATAAAATAAAACAATAACAACCATTCTGCCAAGCTTTATCCCAACTAGCTTGAGTCTAACCGGATGCAGTTGAATACCAGTATTTTACATGAAGCGACTGCCTATTTAAACAATAATACACACATATTTAAAACATCATCGTCGTCATCATCAGGAGCATGTGGGTTAGTAATTACAGCCGCACGGGTCGATCGATCAAGTTAAGCTACGCTTGCCACGTTTGGTCCGTGGATGGATGACCATCGTTACATACCAAGACCCCTTCGTGCCTCGGAAAGCACGTTAAGACGCTGACAACACCTAAACCACGGTCACTGTCAGATTGCATAGAAAAGAAAGAGAAGCGCGATGACACAACGCTTGTAATTTATTGCAAAATATGAAGCAATTATCTATTTACTCAAAATTGAGTTGAGTAATCGAAAATAAAAAACAACCAGGTTCTGCATTCAAATAAGACGTTCTTGTTATTCATTAAATACGTAACGTATGTTGATATTTAATGCAGATATTTTGGATTAGAACTCAAGGTAAGAGGTTAGTTTAACGTTAGTTTGTATCGAGATTTTTTTTTCAAAACGTGTTTTCGTAACAACCAAGTTCTGGGAAATATGTTCAAAATTAACATATATTTTTTCCGCTACCACAAACTATACAGATTTCGCAATTTTTTTTCTTAAGATTAGACTATTTTGGTCAATTGGGTATTGTCAGCGCCTTAAGCCGTTGGTCCCGGCTGTCATTTGTAGATCTTTGACAGTTGTTACGGGTCGTCAGAAGCCCGACAGTTTGACAACCAGTCTTACCAAGGGGTATCGTGTTACCCAGTGGCTGGGTTGTGGAGGTCAGATAGGCAGTTGCTCCATGTCAAAAAAATACTGGTATTCAGCTTCATCCGGTTAGGCTGGAAGCTGACCCCAACATAGTTGGGCTAGACAAATGATGATGATTTTAAAACATCATCGTGTCTCTGCCATTTTCAAACCAATGATGTTTTAAATAATGTCTAGCGGTAAACACATTTAGTGAATTGTGGATAAGAAATACTCACAATATAGCTAATAGCTTCGATGCCCCTCTTCACAGTTTGTGCCTCCACTTCCTTGGCCAAGTGTTCCTGTACCGTGCCCTTCAAGTCGATGTACTCACAGGAACTGTTTGCGAAGTGGAACGTTATCGCTTTGCGGTAGTTCTGAGAAAAACATGTTCATTGCCTCGTTGTCTAGTGGTTGCACGCGCTACTGCTGAGCATGAGGTCCTGGGTTCGATTCCCGGGTCTGGCAAAGTGTTATTGGGTTTTCCTATGTGGAATTTTTCAGTAGCAGCCCGGAGTCTGGGTTTGTGCCCGGTTGATGGCAATAGGCTCGCCCCCTATTACATGGGACTTAAACATAACTGGCGAAATGTGGGTGTACTACAGGTACACCTCTGCCCAACCCTTCGGGGAACAAGGCGTGATGTTATGTGTTAAAATGCAAGTAGCATAGAGACAGATAATAATTTTAATTTATTATAATTATTATCTGTCTCTATGATATAATCTGACATGTGCTGTCACTTTGTGTAGTAAAATGGTCATATTTATTGTAATGGTGATCGTTTAGTTTAATCGATTTATATAAGTGTAAAATAAATGTATAAGTCTAGAACACAATAAATATGAGCATTTTATTACACAAAGTGACCGCTAGCACACGTCAGATTACCCCAGTGAATTAATAATTCGACTTTAGCTTTGATCTTAGATAGTTTTAAATTCGATTTTTTGATTTTTAATGGTCATTCAAAATAACGTTTTCACTTTTTACCACCCGAGTTTTGAGACGATTTATTCTTTCAAACATAAGATTATACTGTTACAAGTTAAACGTATTATACTTCGGGGCGAAGTTAGTCAAAAATGCTTACCTTAGACACGTTAGGTCCTGAGCCATGCAGTAGGTACGGGTGTACGAACACCGTGTCTCCAGGACTCATCTGGAGGTGAACCGTTCTTTTGTTACAAGTTTGTCCACCGTTGGACAATTTTGGTCAATAGTTGGGCTTAGCTTAGACACGTTAGGTCCTGAGCCGTGCAGTAGGTACGGATGTACGAACACCGTGTCTCTAGGACTCATCTCGAGGTGAATCCTTATGTTACAAGTTTGTCCACCGTTGGACAATTTTGGTCAATAGTTGGGCTTACCTTAGACACGTTAGGTCCTGAGCCGTGCAGTAGGTACGGGTGTAAGAACACCGTGTCTCCTGGACTCATCTCAAGGTGAATCCTTCTTATGTTACAAGTTTGTCCACCGTTGGACAATTTTGGTCAATAGTTGGGCTTACCTTAGACACGTTAGGTCCTGAGCCGTGCAGTAGGTACGGGTGTAAGAACACCGTGTCTCCAGGACTCATCTCGGGATGGAGTGTTCTTATGTTACAAGTTTGTCCACCGTTGGACAATTTTGGTCAATAGTTGGGCTTACCTTAGACACGTTAGGTCCTGAGCCGTGCAGTAGGTACGGGTGTAAGAACACCGTGTCTCCAGGACTCATTCAAGGTGAATCCTTCTTATGTTACAAGTTTGTCCACCGTTGGACAATTTTGGTCAATAGTTGGGCTTACCTTAGACACGTTAGGTCCTGAGCCGTGCAGTAGGTACGGGTGTAAGAACACCGTGTCTCCAGGACTCATCTCGGGATGGAGTGTTCTTATGTTACAAGTTTGTCCACCGTTGGACAATTTTGGTCAATAGTTGGGCTTACCTTAGACACGTTAGGTCCTGAGCCGTGCAGTAGGTACGGGTGTAAGAACACCGTGTCTCCAGGACTCATCTCAAGGTGAATCCTTCTTATGTTACAAGTTTGTCCACCGTTGGACAATTTTGGTCAATAGTTGGGCTTACCTTAGACACGTTAGGTCCTGAACCGTGCAGTAAGTACGGGTGTAACAACACCGTGTCTCCCGGACTCAGCTCAAGGTGAATCCTTCTTATGTTACAAGTTTGTCCACCGTTGGATAATTTTGGTCAATAGTTGGGCTTACCTTAGACACGTTAGGTCCTGAACCGTGCAGTAGGTACGGGTGTAAGAACACCGTGTCTCCAGGACTCATCTCGAGGTGAATCCTCTTGTCTAAGGGAGCGATTGATTCTTCGTCCACGCCGTGGTACATTTTGAGGGCGTCCTGAAATTATTTAAAATGATTTAGTATGTTTTGTGGCTAATGTGTTATTTTTGCACGGGAAAGGCAAGGAAAATAAATGTTTTTGTTCGAGCTTTCTTGCATTGTACGTCCTGGGATTTTTTAGGGTTCCGAAGTCAACAAGGAACCCTTATAGTTTCGCCGTGTCCGTCTGTCTGTCCGCGGCTTAGCTCAGAGACTCTTAGTACCAGAAAGCTGTAATTTGGCATGGGTATACATTAATCACGCCGACAAAGTAGCAAAGTATTTTTTTTGCACGTAAAGTGGGGTGATATTTTTTTTCTAGACTATCCCATGGTGTGGGGTACGTCACGTAGGGAGGCAATAATTCTTGGGCATTATTGCCTTCCTACGTACACACGTACACGTACACATAAATTCTAGGGCTGGACATTATTGGGTTGGCCCAATAATGTCCAGCCCTAGAATTTATGTGTATTATAATTAATTACTTTTTTTATAATACATATTCCTATTGACTTTGTGTGAGTGAGCAGGGAGCTAACTACCGCCTCTTATAGCAGTATTATATTAATATTACAAAATCAAAAGTCATTTATTCAAACTAGGCTGAGAATCAGCACTTTTCGAACGTCAAAATTACATAAGACAGTTACACAAAACGCCCACCCTTCACCATCATCAGAGTGAGAATGAGATTAAGCTGTACAGAGGGTATAGCTCCACCTTTTTCCCACTGTGAAGCAATATAATACTGCTATAAGAGACGTTGGTTGGCGTGAAACACAACGATCATAACGCATCACTATTACAATAAATATGGCAACATTGTTGTACAAAGTGACATTAGCGTCTGCCAGTTTACTTCAGTGAATTAATAATTACAGTTGTACAAGTATTAACGTCTTCACAGCGTGTTCATACAGCTCCTTGGCTCTGTACGAGCTTGCTATAGTGTGGCCATTAGTGCTGTGCACTCCCTGAGGTATGCGCGGCGAGACGGGGGGAGAATCGGCTGCTGCGCTTTGTCAGCGCGCCGTCCGAAAGTCTTTCTATCCTTTTTTTTTCGCCTCCCACCTCGCCGCGCATACCTCCCACCTCGCCGCGCATACCTCCCACCTCGCCGCGCATACCTCCCACCTCGCCGCGCATACCTCCCACCTCGCCGCGCATACCTCCCACCTCGCCGCGCATACCTCCCACCTCGCCGCGCATACCTCCCACCTCGCCGCGCATACCTCCCACCTCGCCGCGCATACCTCCCACCTCGCCGCGCATACCTCCCACCTCGCCGCGCATACCTCCCACCTCAAATGTTTACCAACCCCCTGTCAATGTCGTTCAGGCGCCAATAGATTCTTGTAGCAATCTATAGTACTTTTACCTCTGACAGTAGCAACCCAACAGCAACCTTATTGTAACGACAATAAAGATCATTGTGATTTTTATAGAGTTGTCAGTGGCGGTAAACCAACAGCAACCTTAATGTAATGACAATATAGATTATTGTGATTTTGATAGACTTGTCAGTGACGATAAACCAACAGCAACCTTATTGTAATGACGATAAAGATCATTGTGATTGACTTGTCAGTGGTGGTAATCCAATAGCGACCTTATTGTAATTAAAATAAAGATCATTGTGATTTTGATAGTCTTGTCAGTGGCGGTAAACCAACAGCAACTTTATTGTAATGACGATAAGGATCATTGTGATTGACTTGTCAGTGGTGGTAATCCAATAGCGACCTTATTGTAATGACAATATAGATTATTGTGCTTTTGCTAGACTTGTCAGTGGCGGTAATCCAATAGCGACCTTATCGTAATTAAAATAAAGATCATTGTGATTTGATAGACTTGTCAGTGGCGGTAAACCCACAGCAACCTTTTTGTAATGATGATAAAGATCATTGTGATTGACTTGTCAGTGGTGGTAATCCAATAGCAACCTTATCGTAATTAAAATAAATATCATTGTGATTTTGATAGACTTGTCAGTGGCGGTAAACCAACAGCAACTTTATTGTAATGACGATAAGGATCATTGTGATTGACTTGTCAGTGGTGGTAATCCAATAGCGACCTTATTGTAATGACAATATAGATTATTGAGCTTTTGATAGACTTATCAGTGGCGGTAAACCAACAGCAACATTTTCGTAATGACGATAAGGATAATTGTGATTGACTTGTCAGTGGTGGTAATCCAATAGCAACCTTATCGTAATTAAAATAAATATCATTGTGATTTTGATAGACTTGTCAGTGGCGGTAAACCAACAGCAACTTTATTGTAATGACGATAAGGATAATTGTGATTGACTTGTCAGTGGTGGTAATCCAATAGCAACCTTATCGTAATTAAAATAAATATCATTGTGATTTTGATAGACTTGTCAGTGGCGGTAAACCAACAGCAACTTTATTGTAATGACGATAAGGATCATTGTGATTGACTTGTCAGTGGTGGTAATCCAATAGCGACCTTATTGTAATGACAATATAGATTATTGTGCTTTTGCTAGACTTGTCAGTGGCGGTAATCCAATAGCGACATTTTCGTAATGACGATAAGGATAATTGTGATTGACTTGTCAGTGGTGGTAATCCAATAGCAACCTTATCGTAATTAAAATAAATATCATTGTGATTTTGATAGACTTGTCAGTGGCGGTAAACCAACAGCAACTTTATTGTAATGACGATAAGGATCATTGTGATTGACTTGTCAGTGGTGGTAATCCAATAGCGACCTTATTGTAATGACAATATAGATTATTGTGCTTTTGCTAGACTTGTCAGTGGCGGTAATCCAATAGCGACCTTATCGTAATTAAAATAAAGATCATTGTGATTTGATAGACTTGTCAGTGGCGGTAAACCCACAGCAACCTTTTTGTAATGATGATAAAGATCATTGTGATTGACTTGTCAGTGGTGGTAATCCAATAGCGACCTTATTGTAATGAAAATAAAGATCATTGTGATTTTGATAGAATTGTCAGTGGCGGTAAACCAACCGCAACCTTATTGCAAAGAGAATAATGCTAACTGCTGGGCAGTTTGTTGCGCCACTTCTTCCCAGCTAAAGCACTGAGAAGAGGCGAAGGGCGGGCGTTTTTGGGAGACTATCTTATGTAATTTTAACGTTCGAAAAGTGCTGATTCTCAGCCTAGTGTGAATAAATGACTTTTGATTTTGAATGATCGCTGTGATTTTGGCAGTGATGCAAAATTACTGTGAAAGGACTGAACAGTACGGCCGATTTATCATGGCCGGTCTGAACGTAGGCCCTACGAACTTTCCCGCATGTTCTCTCACTCACACTGGCCTCATGTCACCATTTTGGTTCCTTAAAAATGTCACTGCACAGCCTTCTGCGCGAAGTTCGGACCTGCCAAGATATTTCGGCCGTAGTGTACATTAGTATTACCGTCTTCCCAAGATGTTCGTACAGCTTTTTGTCTTTGTGCGAGCCTGGTAGCGCGTACAAGCAGCCGTTCTCAATGTTCACGTGGTCTATGGCCGTCCACGCTCCTATGATCTTCTCGGCGGGACGGAACGGGAAGTAGAAAAGATCCTGAAACCAAGAAGTGCGTTTTTGAGAAGGTATAGAAAAAAATAATGCCATTTTAGTATTTTAAATAGTCATCTGCATAGCTATTCACAACCATTACGTTATACACATCCGTGCCGAATCGAACATCAATCAATGTTATTGAAGGAATGTCTTATAAATTTTTTTGCGTGAAAAATGTTATCCTATACACGCTGTCCATAAATCTGCTGTGTCTATAAATCCGAGACTCGAAAATGGTGTCAGTTTAAATCTAATAGACGAACTCTATTCTTCCGAAAGCTGTTGCAATTCAGGTAATTGAAAATTTGTAATGTGTGTGTTTGATATATCTCGGGTCCCGGAACTTTGGAAGGCGTACGAGGGGCCGAAGCCAACTCGCAGAAGCCCCTTGCATAATTTTAAGTGATGAGGTACCAACCGACGATTATCCATATATGAACAATGCAAGTGAACCCAAGGATAACCCCTGGATGGTGCAGGATTATTGCAGAACATGGAAACAAAACATACTGGGCTAAGGGATGTCTGTCCAATGAAATATGATCAAGCCTGTTCTAGACCCAGCGGTCGAAACGAAGCGTTGTCTGTCATTGTCAGTGAATGAATGAAAGAACCCATGATTTTTGTTAACTAAAAGTCACCTGGTGCGGCGGGTGTCGCGACGAGCCGGGCGGCTTGTTGATAAACATGCTGTTGACAGCCGTGATGTCATCTCCGATGAATTGTGACAGTACCGACAGCATCCGCGGATGCTCCCCGTAGGTGATGAATACATCATCGTATAACAGCTCTTGTATCTGGAAATTGTATGATCACAAATTCGTATTATAGTATAAGATACAGAACATATTTCTATTAATTAGACTGCCTTTGCATCTGGACCCCACAGGGGGTGCCCTGTCGCGGGAAGGTACTAAAGGGTCACCGAGGCCCCAGGCAACACAGGCAACGGTAGGAACACGGGTGGGTTTTAGTCAGTAAGAGTCTGACACACCCTCCCTCTCCGCCCAGAAAAGGAAAAGTAATTTGATAATTTCCCACCCAAAAAAATGATAGTCCGGTTAAGTAGTCACGACCTCTCAAGGTCAACTACGAGAAGCCATTTAAAAAAAAAAAAAAAACTGTGCATCTGGCGTTTGTACAGCTTAGATGCTGCATACACTTGACACTGTTTCTTAGAAAACAGATAATATGGAAATAGGCTTAATTTAATAAGTACTTGTTTATACCCACCTTCACTTAATCAGCCTATAATGTTCCCACTGCTAGGACCCAGGCCACCTCTCATCGAGAGGGAGTAAGCTGTAATCTACCACGCGGGCCCAGTGTGGGTTGGTAGATGTCACATGTCTGTGAATTTTTGGTTCTAGGACATGCCGGTTTCCTCACGATGTTTTCCTTCACCGTTTCGAGAGCAGTGGTGATGAATTATTTTCCACAAAGTAAAGCGCCTGTCCGTAACCACTAGGTCACAACTGCTCACACCTAACTAAAACTAATCAGCCTGTGTTGTCCCATTGAAGGATAATGGCCTCCCATTTCTTTTTCCACTCAACATGATTTGGCGCTAATCAGGACCAATAGGCGTCAAGGTACGCACTTGGCCGGTTTTTTTGTACCTAACTGGGTATAAAAAAACCGGCCAAGTGCGTGCCCGACCACGCAACGTAGGGTTCCGTAGTTCGAATGAATTTATCCCAAAAACAAACTTATCATTGTAGTTGAAAAACATGCTCTCCCATACATCCATTTGATATGATTGTATAGAATCATACGATTTGTATAGAATCAAGTTTATATAACTAAACAGACAGACGTGCTGCTGGGGAGTTTGTTCCACCACTTCTTCTTCCCAGCTAAAGCACTAGGAAGTGGTGAAGGGCGGGCATTTTTGGGGGACTATCTTATGTAACTTTGACGTTCGAAAAGTGCTGATTTTCAGCCTAGTTTGAATAAATGACTTTTGATTTTGATTGATTTTGATTTCATCTATTATACATACTCGTATATGTACGTCACAGTGAACTCTCCAACTGCAAATGTATGTTGGTCGACTATTCGTTACAGTTGTCCTTTTAATTTCGTTATATGTACTACTGCCATGATTTTTTCACATATCCAAAAAACAACCATTTAGCTGGCAGGGGGGACATTTGAGGGCGAAATGAGAGCGGCGGTACGCAGGCTTAATGCCAAAAATACCGCCCCAGGACCCGACGGCTTACCTGGGAAGGCCTGGGTCCTGGCCTTGGAGGCTCTCGGGCCTCGACTTAGGGGGCTCCTAAGCGCATGCTTGGAGGGGCCAGTTCCCACTTCGTTGGAAGACGGGGAAACTGGTCCTCATAAAGAAGGCAGGGCGCCCTGCGGACTCTCCGTCCGCTTATCGGCCCATCGTGCTGCTCGACGAGGTGGGCAAGCTCTTTGAAAGTGTCATTGCAGACCGCCTCGTCGGCCAGCTGGTGCGGGTGGGGCCGTATTTGGCGGAGAGCCAGTTTGGTTTCCGCAGAGGGCACTCTACGGTGGACGCCATCATGCGCGTGCGAGCCCTGACGACGGGGAATGCTGTTGCCCAGGGTGGGGTCGTCTTGGCGGTGTCTCTAGACATCGCCAATGCCTTCAATACCATGCCCTGGAGTTGCATCAGGGAGGCACTCCGGTACCATCGGATGCCGACCTACCTCTGTCGTGTGGTCGAGGCCTATTTTACGGACAGGGCCGTCATCTACCCCGGTCACCAGGGAGTGTGGAACCGGCAAGAGATGTCGTGCGGTGTCCCACAGGGATCGGTCCTGGGGCCGCATCTGTGGGACATCGGATACGACTGGGTGCTGCGCGCCGACCTCTCTAGCGGCGTCAGCGTAGTGTGCTACGCTGATGACACGCTGGTCCTGGCGCAGGGGAGGTCGCACCAGGCGGCGGCCGAAGTAGCGGCACGCGGGGTTGCGACAATCGTCGAAAGGAACCGGCAATTGGGACTCAAGGTGGCCTTGCACAAGTCCGAGGCCATGTGTTTTCATGGTCCTCGGAACGCGCCACCGTTGGGGTCCCAAATAACGGTAGGAGGGGTTTCCATCGGCGTCGAGTCGACAATGAAGTACCTGGGACTCGTCCTCGACAGCCGGTGGAACTTCGTTGAGCATTTCCGACGTTTGGCTCCCAAACTGGAGCGGGCGGGCGCTGCATTGAAGTGGCTCCTGCCCAATCTAGGGGGTCCAAACGCAGGAGGCATTTGGAAGCCGGAGGCTCTACGCGGGGGTCGTGCGGTCCATGGCCCTCTACGGGGCTCCTGTATGGGTGCGCTCTCTGGCACTGCGGCCAGCCCGCCGGTTGAGCGCGGCCCAAAGGGATCCATCCGGGCCATCCGGATTGTCCGGGGATACCGCACGGTCTCCTGAGAGGCAGCGAGCCTCCTTGCCGGATTGCCGCCATGGGATCTGGAGGCAAAAGTCCTCGCGCACGTATGGGAGTGGCGCGAGGAGGCGAAACGCCGGGGCGTAAGTCCGCTGCCGCGAGAAATCGCGGCACAGCGGACGGAGCTCCGGCGGGATCTCATGGCGTCATGGAAAGTACGGTTGTCGCAACCCAGTGCTGGGCACGCCACGATTGCGGCGATAAGTCCCCTCTTTGAGGAATGGCTAGAGAGGCGCCACGGCGTCCTCACCTTCCGCCTGACGCAGGTCCTCACCGGACACGGCAGTTTCGGGAGGTTCCTGTGTCGGATAAGGCGGGAGGAAACGTCCGGGTGTCACCACTGTGTGGATCGCCCGGAGGACACGGTGAAGCATACGGTGGAGGTCTGCCCGGCTTGGGCAGTGTCCTCGTGGAGGCGATCGGCGGCAGAGACCTCTCGCGTCCGGCTCTGGTTCAGGCCATGGTACTGAGCGAGAGGGCATGGGCAGCCATCACCTCCTTTTGCGAAGCAGTAATTCTCGCGAAGGAGGAGGCGGGACGGTTGAGGAAAAGGCAAGTTTCTCGCCCTCTCGCCCCTAGCCGCCGCAGGAGACGCCCTGGGCGTCGGGAATCCCGGGCGTGTTTCCGGCCACCGTAGGCGCGGGCTTGCGGACGGTGAGCAATGGGTAGCTCACCGTCCGGTAAGGAGCAGGCCCGGGTCGACGGCGCGTTGTTTCCACGCGCGCCTCAAAGAGATGTCGTCAGCACATAGGTAGGGGTCCACTAGGGCCGATGCCTGCCAGGATCTTTGACAGTCGTTAGGGGTCGTCAGAAGCCCGACAGTCTGACAACCAGTCTTACCAAGGGGTATCGTGTTCTGCCAGGGTCGCGGGAAGGTACTTATGGGTCACCGAGGCCCCCGCAACACAGGCAACAGGAAGGAATACGGGTGGGTTTTAGTCAGTAAGAGTCTGACACACCCTCCCGCTCCACCCAGAGCGGGAGAAGTTATTTGATAACATCCCACCCTCAAAAAAAAAAAAGGGGGACATTTGACTCATAACAAAAATTTGTACTTTAAAGCTTAATCGGCCTATCCAACAATACCCCACACCATGGAATAAACGAAAAAAAATCCCCGCTTTACGCGCTTCCCTTGCACGTAAAGTGGGTATGATTATTCTTCTTACAATTTTTTGTTCAAGATTTTATAGAGATTACCACTTTGTCGGCGTGGTTAATTACAGCTTTCTAGTACTAAAGTTCCCTGAGGTAAGGCCAGGGACAGACAGACAGACGGACATGGCGAAGCTATTATAAGGGTTCCTTGTTTACTACGGAACCCTAAAAAGTATGTGTTATTTCAATTTTTTTTTTGGCCCAATGCAGTCATATGACAACTTTAGACATAATAACCATTGAATGTGGTCAACGACGTGGGTCAGAGTAAAGGAGTAAGTTATTCCTATGTTTACCTTATTAATATAATCTTCAGGCTTCAAGTTCTGCTTCACTAAAGTAGGTTCTTTCACGACTGACACATTGCCAGCAGGAACTATGCCTTTGCATATTTGTATGAAGCGCTGTCTGTAAATGTAATAAGTAAAATTTCTTAAAAGTTATATGATATAAATGTAAGTTCTGCACCGACCGAGGATTGTCCTTGGGTGCATTTGCGTAGTGCATTGAGGGATAATCGTCGGTTGAGAATTTAAGAATTACAATAAAATACAAATACCTACCTAATCTATTCACACGATAAACTGTTGATAATCATGTGAATAATCATTAATTAGTGTGTCTGAAGTTAGATAATTAAATGTAAGGGTAATAAGAAAGATAAACATTTCACAAGCACGCACAAAAACTAACCATTTATTTTCCTTAGTACAATGTTGTTACTGACAAAGAATAATATGACATCAAAACCTACCTAACCTATGTGCCTCAGTGGCATCGATCTGGCTTTTCGAGAGTCGATTATTTCTGGGTGCATACATTCATGGTAAAAACGCGTCGACTTGGGTAACTTTTTGGATTTCCAAAAATCATCGTCTTTATGAACCCTCACTAATTTCATTGTAAAATCCGGACCTGTCCACACTGCAAATAAGCAGATATTCCTATTCGCAATATGAAGTTGACCTTGGACTCGGTAAAACCAATCGTGTTTTTCATTCATAGCAAGTATTGAATTGAATGGTGGAAATTGAATGGTTCCTTTTGAAACGTTTAATCCTTTTTCTTGCAATCGCTTCTTCTTGGTCGATACCGAATGAGGAAAAGGGACATTTAATCTCAACTAGTCCATCTTCACAAATGCCGTCAGGAGAAGCTCCCAAAAAACAGTACTCATCATCGATAAATAGCCCACATTTTTCGATTTGAACATTTTTTCTCGTATACCCAGCTGTTCCAAGGCTTTGACTTCATTTTCTGTTCAGTGTCTGACGGAAGGAACATGACTTAAATTATAGCTACTTATATAAAAAGATTTCAAGATTTTACCAGTGGGGCAGAATTTAGGTTTCTCTACTAAACGTCTCTTGCAGATTTTTAAAAAATTTGATGCCGTCAAAATGCATCTCCGAAGTTCGACCCGTAATGTACTTTACAATGGATGGATGGATGGAAGGTACCCCAAAAAGCAGCCAAATGCGAGTCGGACTCTCACAGGAAGGGTTCCGTACCAACGTACAATATTTAACACTACATATTTTTTTGAATACGTTCCGTAGTAGCCATAGTAGTACAAAACTCTGAATTCTAAGTTTCTATGTATTAACGTTCAAACGATACAGCCCTGTGACAGATGGACGGACAGACAGACTGCGGAGCCTTAGTAATATGTTCCCGTTGACACCCTTTGAATAAGGAACCCTAAAGCTACACCAACAATTAACACAATATTGTTAAGTATTTTATGTAAACTAGCTTTTGGATTTTGCTGTAATCTTTGCAAACTTTGCAACACTGTTAATAATTAATATTATTATAGTGTTTAAAATTGACAAATGTCATGTGAGTAAATTCCTTGTGTCCTTGGGTTGGGTAAACGCTCACAAATAGGCATGGGTAATATCGCTTTTGCACTGTATCAAATCGTATCTATGTATCGGTTTGGAATATCGGATATCGCATCTATATATTTCAATACCTATATATTGGCTTAATCTGTGTGGAACTCTGAAACGAAAGTGGTACTGTGATTTTTAGGTTTCGCTTTCTGTACATCATTGTATTTTATTTGTAACTGTATACTCGAAATCAGTGAATACAGTATTGTTTGGTAGTGTTGATAATATGATATTCTGAAATGAAACTAGTACAGTCGTTTCTATTTTTAGGTACTATTCAGTGAATTGAACTTTCCTTCTTACTTTTCTCAGGCTTAGGACTGACTGCATTTCTAATAAACGAATCTTAAGAAAACAAATAATGTATTCGGTATTAAACTCTATGCTCCTGTAAATAGTGTTTAAAATTTGTATTAGACATTAGCATATCACACTCTTCTTCCGCTCGTTCACTTATACCTACATCACTCCCGCGCGCATCGCAATCGCATACAGTACCGCAGTATTACAAGACGTAACCAAATCAGTTTGAACCGAATACCGAATATCATAGTGCGATACGATATTGTTTTGTTCTGTGACTCATACACGCGCACGCGGATACCTGATATATAGATACAGTGCCATCCGATACATAGGTAATGGATATTGTGCCGATACATAGGTATTGTACATATATACGATTTGTATCGCCCAGTCCTACTCACAAATGCGCGACGCGTTAACGGCGCGCCTCCGCGCTGCCGCACTGGCCGCACAGTAGGCTAAAAATCTCGCACGGACACTTTAACTGTAAGCCATTAATTTCTGTTTTGAACTACTCAGGATAACCTACTTTAACTGTGGAACTGCGACCAGACAGTAAAATAAAAAAAAAAAACATTTACCTGGCACTATGTTAACAGCAAAAAGCTTGGGTTAGTAGGTTTGGGGTTTGAGTTTCATACTTATTACAATTTTATATGTCAACCTGTTGAAATAATGTGGATTTTAAGCGAAAAGTTTACTATTTGGATAACATAGTGCCCGGTATTTTTTTTTGTTATACGGTCTGGTCACAGTTCCACAGTTAAAGTAGGTTATCCTGAGTAGGGAGTTCAAAACAAAGAATAATGGGTTACAGTTAAATTTGTGTCCGTGCGAGATTTTTTACCAATTTTACCCACTGTGCGACGTCGTCGGTTTACTGTCATAGGGAATACTTACTTTTAGTAACGAAAGTATAAATATTTGAAAACAAATCACAGATTGAATTATATAATACTAATATTATAAAGAGAAAAGATTAAATTTTTTTGTTTGTAATGGATAAACTCAAAAACTACGTATTTGATTTTAAAAATTCTTTCACCTATAGAAAGCTTCATTATCAGCGAGTAACATGGGCTGTATTTTTTTTTTTAAGACGCTGACAACACCAAAACCGCGGTCACTCTCAGATTGCATAGAAAAGAAAGAGACGCGCGATGACACAACGCTTGTAATTTATTGCAAAATATGAAGCAATTCTCTATTTACTCAAAATTGAGTTGAGTAATCGAAAATAAAAAACAACCAAGTTCTGCATTCAAATAAGACGTTCTTTTTATTAATTAAATACTTAACGTATGTTGATATTTAATGCAGATATTTTGGATTAGAACTCAAGGTAAGAGGTTAGTTTAACGTTAGTTTGTATCGAGGTTTTTTTTCAAAACGTGTTTTGGTAACAACCAAGTTCTGGGAAATATGTTCAAAATTAACATATATTTTTTCCGCTACCACAAACTATACAGATTTAGCAATTTGTTTTCTTAAGAGAAGCCTATTTTGGTCAATTGGGTCTTGTCAGCGCCTTAAATAAAGACCCTTACGGAAATTACAATAATGTAACCCAAGGTATCAAAAATTTGCCTATAAAAGTCATTATTTGGCGTGCGTTGCGTAAACTATTGATGATACACAAAATAATGTACTACATGTTTATATTACTTATAGTTATTACCCACTAAAAAATCCGTGAGGTTATATGTCTAACTATTATAGTTTATTCACAATAACCGATTTTTATTCAAATTAGTAAATCAAAACACGGGTAGAATCGATATTAATACTTATCCAAACAAATAGTTTCATAATCATGATTATTTATGTGAAGTAGCCAGAAATAACAAAATAGGCGAGTTTAGGCTACTTGGGCCAAAAATGTTGGCGACTTGGAGCGTGCCACATCTAGCAACGCTGGTGGCGCGTGGCGCAACAAACTCCCCAGCAGCAAACCTGTCTTTTAAGGCGCTGACAAGACCCAATTGACCAAAATAGGCTTCGCTTAACAAAGAAAATTGACAAATCTGTATAGTTTGTGGCAGCGAAAAAAATATATGTTAATTTTGAACATATTTCCCAGAAGCTGGTTGTTACCAAAACACGTTTTGAAAACAAAATCTCGATACAAACTAACGTTAAACTAACCTCTTACTTTAAGTTCTAATCCAAAATATCTGTATCAAATATCAACATACGTTACGTATTTAATTAATAACAAGAACGTCTTATTTGAATGCAGAACTTGGTTGTTTTTTATTTTCGATTACTCAACTCAGTTTTGAGTAAATAGATAATTACTTCATATTTTGCAATAAATTACAAGCGTTGTGTCATCACGCTTCTCTTTCTTTGTTTTTTGACAGAATTTGACAGAGTCCGCGGTTTAGGTGTTGTCAGCGTCTTAAGTTAGAAGAACTTGATTCTTTTGCTGGTATACAATTAACTGTAATTCAATAAAAATATTATCATTAACACTTACTTGTAACTGTATAGAGAAGTGAAATCAATTAATTCTTTAATAACGAGGAAACCATTGTCATCATAGAATTTTATTTGTTCAAGTGATAATTTGTAGCTGTCTGTTGCCTCCGCAAATACCCTGAAATAAAAACAGAATGTTAAGCTAAACCTAATTCTCATTTACATACATTCCCACATACAAAACCAAACTGGTTGCAAATTACATAATTTATTATTTTTTGCCATTAATTCTTTGTTCTGTGAGAACCTTAATTTGCATACTGATTTATTATTTGTTAAACTGTTAGAAAAACCGTCTATTGTTGCATTTATTTTTAAATATGTGAGCTCTATGTAGGTATCTATCAACATAATTTGTCTTTCTGTGCTTAATTTTTAGGGTTCCGTAGTAAACAAGGAACCCTTATAGTTTCGCCATGTCTGTCCGTCTGTCTGTCTGTCTCCGCTGTAACTCAGAGACGCTTAGTACTAGAAGGCTGTAATTTGGCATAGGTATATATATTAACCTATTGACCGCCACGTCAAATAGCAAAAACGTGCCCTTGGTGCCAAGCTACGAATTATTCCTAAAAATCTGTCATCTAGTTGTGACCACAGAGTGCTGGCCACTTTTTGGTATGTCATCTATACATGACTGTGGCGGTCAAAAGGTTAATCAAGCCGACGAAGTGCTAAAATAAAATTTATAGTTATATTAATAATAATATCGACGCTTGAATGGCAAAATTTACTAAGCGACATAGGGCAAATTTGACTTTACATTATTAAAGTCAATTTTTCAGAAAAAATCATATAAATTCTGATTCAGATGATTAGATAAATAAAATTTCCAAAACAGTAAGATTTACGCCTGTAGGATGATTACAAGAATTTATATGATTTTTTTTCTGAAAATTTGTTCTTTAATAATGTAAAGTCAAATTTGCCTTAAGTCGCTTAGTAAATATTGCCTTTCAAGCGTCGATATAATTCCTGCCTATTATTGTCTTACTGCAGGGCCTCTTCTCACACAGAGAACGCATGAGCATTGATCACCACGCTTGCTCAAGATGGGTTGGTGAATTCAGATTTACACTAATATACTTAAGATTTACACTAAAAGCCAAGATTTCCTCACAATGACATTTCCTCCACCAATGTCAGTTAACACTCACTGTCCCAGGGTATCCTATAACCATACGTCCAATAATAACATTGCATTGTGATGTTTATAAGGTCATTTACTAATTATACGTTAGCGAAAATTTGTCTTCATAAGATAACCATTACATTATATTTTCAAAAATGCATTACATGCAATGCACAGACTTATAGGGCTATGTCTTCAGTGCATTAAAGTGCTAAGATAAACTCAGAAAGTACATATATAGTTCAAATGAAAAAATTTACATAAGCAGTAAAGATATTTTGCTTTAGTAGTTCTGCCTTTACGTCGGTTTGATAAATATACTGATAATGGCATGTAAGGACCTTCCTAGCTGGTCGAAGGAACAAGTTTATTAATACTTCAAGTCAGAGGATCGTCTTCAAGATATTGACATGGAATGGCAAATGTATTATGCTCCTTATTAGTTATTAAGTAGTGAGTAATATAAGAACCAATGGACTTTGTGACTTTTTTTATTTATTCGAAAAGTTGGACCTTGTCAATCTTTGCGCTTTACATAAAAATAACAAAATACGTAAATGTTAAGCATGAAAAATAATTAACATTTAATTACATTTAATGAGTTGTACGTAGGTAATCATTTTATATTTTCTCTGTCACAATCGTGTATTCAAAAGACATAGTCAAACTGTATTAAATAGATAAGACAATAAGTTTATTATCTCTTTTTAGCAATTGTTTATAACACCATTGTTTTATGATAAAAATTAAAAAAAAAACACGATCCAAAGAAAGTTTAGTCTTTATTACTTACGGCTTAGGAAGGGCTCTAACACCAGCCAAAGAATTAACTCGCACCATTTTGAACACAAATAATTAAATATAAACTTGATCTAACAAGAAACTTGTTCGAACGATTAAGTAAAGTTGCTGAATGCGTTGAATGTTTACAAAAATAATTCATTGTCTCTTCGTTGACGTTGGTTGAACTTTGCTATCAATTAGGGATGTGAAAAATAATCGACTATAGAAAAAAATGATTAATCATCGATTTTTATAATCGATTTGTATATCACAAAATATCGATTACCTAATATAAAATCGATTACTGATTCACTGCCGATTTTTTTTACCTGGAACGGCCGCAACACAGCTTTTTCAGTTAGGAGCGCAAAGCCGCAAAATACCGCGAAGCGAACCACTAACTAATAAATGAATGACGCTAACGCCTTCTGTACATTTAACGCGACGTCATCCATTGCATGTTGAATACAATTTTACGTTGAAGTAATCAAACCTGATAATAGATGGCGTCAAGAACTGTATTATCGCGACTATAAGAATTGTTTGTTGAACCGTCATGACATTCATGACAAAACTTTTTTTTCTGTTTGTGATCAACAACGAAAATTTGAAAGATTTTCGTGACAAAAGTAAAGAGTATTTCTTAGTTATGTTGTTAGTATTGTGTTGTTAGTTTTTTGACAGTAACAATGTCAACAATCAAAAAGCCGAAGTGTAGTTGGCGTCAATATTTTCATGTTGACAATAAATCTGGCAATGCCAAGTGTAAATATTGCCCTAAAATTTTAAAAACGTGTAGTAATACTAACTACTACTAAATACTAATCTAAAGCGACACATGGAAAGAAAACATTCTGGTATCATCAAAAGTAATGAAAAAATAATGAGGTATGGTACGTATTTGTATTTAATTAAAGTGATAACTTTTATTTATCGAACTACTTAGTTGCAAAATTGTGTAAAATTTAGGTAACGCGCGGACTTTTAAATAACTATCAAATAAGTATGTGACGTGTATATATGGAGCTAAAATGCTAAATGTAATTAATAATACCAGGAGACTTGACGAGTTCCAGCCACCAGAAAGGCTATGCTCGGAGTTTCTCTGAAGGATATGATCAGAAATGAAGTTATCCGGAAGAGAACCGGAGTTACCGACATAGCCTGTAGAGTCAGCAAAGTTGAAGTGGCAGTGGGCTGGCCATGTTTGTCGAAGGACTGATGGCCTGACGAGGCGAGTCCAGAGTGGAGACCGCGTATCGGCAAGCGTAGTGTATGACGCCGCCCAGCTAGATGGACAGACGATCTAAAAAGGTGGCTGGGACAGACTGGATGCGGAAGGCGGAGAACAGGGTGTTGTGGCGTAGCCTGGGAGAGGCTTATGTCCAGCAGTGGATAGGCTGAGTTGGTTGATTGATTGATTGAATTAATAATGATGTAAAATCATTTGATTCTGTAGAGTGGAGAGAAGTTGAACGGAAAGCATAGTCGATCTGTTTTAAGAAATTTCTTCCTGCGAAAGGAGATTAAAATAAAATTAATGTGTAACTTGTTGATTTTATTATTAATAATAAAACTGTGAATGCTGTGATAGTGATTATCATAGTTCAGGCGTTTAAATTAAACGCCTCACGCCTCAATTAAATCTATCAAAAAATCAGGAAAATCAATTATTTTAATAAAATCGATATTTTTTATTAAAAAAATCGATTATTTTCTAATCGATTTTATTACTAAGTAAAACAATCAATTATTTAATAATCGATTTTTTATGTATACTGTCACATCCCTACTATCAATACCTAATGAATAAGCTGCCTGTTCTAAACCAGGGTTGTTGCTGATGCATATTTTTTTCACATCAGCGGATGCTGATGCTGATGTTTTATCATTGACATCAGCGGATGCTGATGCTGATGCTGATTTAAATTATTTTCTTAAAAAAGCAGTGACTATTATGAATTTATACCTACCTTTTGCACAGTTTTCCTTGGTATTGCACACTTGGTGTTACACAGTTTTCCTTGATTCACTAATTTAAAATACGACCATATTCCACTTCTCAACGGAGGCGGCATTATTTTTATCATACAAAAGTTTACAAAAAGAACAATAACTTTCACACGCAATGACGTATTCTAACGTATTCAGACAAGTTTGCGTTTGTTTACAGTCGCAATCACCGCGGTCGACCTGGAGTGGTCAAAACTCGCAAGCGAACACAACTCGTGCTACAAGCCCCGCTCCCTCTGCGGTCATGTCACGACTCGAACTTCAGCATTAATAATAATCAGCATCGATCAATGCGGATGCCGATGCTGATGTTGAAAATGATGCTGAAGTTCTGTGGATGCTGATGCTGATGCTGATGTTCGCAACAACCCTGTTCTAAACATTAGTTTCAAGTCTGATTAGTCGGGAAAATAATGGCGCTGATTCCCTTGTTCACAAACTAAACTAAACTTAAGTTCAGTGCATCTTTTTCTTTCTACGAGGTGCATTCAATAAGTACCTAGCCTCATCGCCAGAGGGCGCTGTAGTTTCAAAAGAGTTTTACCACAGTGTAGCTCATTCTTTTTTAATTCTTTTTTCAAATTTTCATTCCAATCCCTTCATTTATTTTAATTTGACAACTTATGGAAGCGAACGTGTCGATCGGTTTTACAAAAATGGAAAAAGAGCAATATCGTTCGGTGATTCGATTCCTATTTTTGGAAGGGAAAACGCGCATCGAAATCAAAGAGCGCTTGGATGCTGTGTACGGTGACTCTTCTCCATCGATGGCCACCGTCAAGAATTGGTTCAACGAGTTTGCACGTGGCCGTACGTCGGTTTTTGATGAACCACGTCCAGGTGCACCGAAAACAGCTGCTACGGAGGAAAACATTAAAAAAATCCATGATTTCGTATTGGCAGATCGCCGATTGAAGGTTCGGGAGCTAGCTGAGACTGTAGGCATTTCAGAAGGAACAGTGCATCATATTCTTCACGAGGAACTCGGCATGAGAAAGCTGTCGGCGCGATGGGTGCCGCGTTTACTCACACCAGAAAACAAGCGCAACCGTGAGACCACATCGGAGACGTGTTTGGCGCTGTTTAAGCGGAATCCAGCGGAGTTTTTGCGTCGTTTTGTGACCGTCGATGAAACCTGGATCCACTGGTACACACCAGAGATCAAGGAGCAATCAAAACAATGGATCCAGACCGGGGAACGTGCTCCAAAGAAGGCGAAAACTGTAAAATCGGCCGGAAAAGTTATGGCCACCGTTTTCTGGGATTCACAAGGTGTGATCTACGAGTACATCGATTACCTCGAGAAGGGTAAAACAATTACAGGGCTTTACTATGCCGATTTATTGGGCCGATTCGACGCCGAATTAAAGAAAAAACGACCCCATCTGGCGAAGAAAAAAATGCTGTTTCACCACGACAACGCACCGGTTCACACGTCTGCCGTTGCCATGGCCAAATTGGTCGAATTACGTTACGAATTGTTGCCCCATCCACCGTATTCTCCAGATTTGGCCCCTTGTGACTTCTTTGTTTCCTAATCTGAAAAAATCACTCGCCGGGAATAGATATGGATCGAATGAGGAGGTCATCGCCGCCACGGAGGCCTATTTTGCAGAGTTTGACAAAAACTATTTTTCGGACGGGTTAAAAAAGTTGGAGCATCGCTGGGCTAAGTGTATCGAACTAAAAGGAGACTTTGTTGAAAAATAAATTGCCACTTTTCCAAAATTTTCGTTTACTTTTTGTAGGCTAAGTATTTATTGAATGACCCTCGTATTTCATTAAGAAAAGGACAGAAGATACATTTTAGTTTAGTCCTGTCAAATTAATCAGCGCTTGACGTAAATTGACGTAATTTTAGGAGGCAAGTTTTTAATCACGTCTAAACTTGTATGGAGTAGTGACAGGCGCTGATCAATTTGACAGGACTAAACTAAAATTTATCTTCTGTCCTTTTCTTAATGAAATAGAAAGAAAAAGATGCACTTAACTTAAATTTAGTTTAGTTTGTGAACAAGGGAATCGGCACCAATGTCAAGTATTTTTTAGCACTAACTCAACTTTTGTTTAATATATAGGTATTATATTCTTTGAAGATTAAGAAGAATTTGCGAAAGAGATTTAAATATCATTCTCTAAAACCCTTGATAGATTTTTTTATGCATGGAAAGCAGAGATGGAAAGCTGGACAGGGCATTATTACATTAGAACGTCAATGTTGACAAACGACGTAGAAAAAGGCCTTGCCGCCTTAAAGCAATTCATTAGAATAATTTTATTAATCATCTTGATTCTTGATTTGTGGGTTTAGTTTGATTTCGAAAAGTACTGCATCGAGAGCCGACAATGGGTTGGATCTACCTAGTATCGTTTGGCAGGAGTTAGGGGGTGAAAGGGGCTAGGGGTTGGGTCCCCGATTATAACGCTAGCACTCTCATTAAAAGGTAATGCATGTTTTTCGAGAAATTAATAATAAAATCAGATAAGAAGCCAAAACGAATTGTTTAAATGGGCGATTGACAACCAAATCTGTCCCAGTATCTGTAGTCAGTATCCAATATCAGTATCCAGTATCAGTATTTGTAGTCAGTCCGTGGTATAAAATGTCAGGCAAAATCGATAACACAGAACTTAAACACAAAAATAGGTAAGTATGCCATTTGCGTCATGTGTCACTGTTATTCGTTTTCGATCATTCCGTTTCTCCTCGAGTTGCGTGAATTTGTGCGTGTTACTGTTATTAGGAGAACTTATGATGCAAGAGCGAGCGAAGCGAGCTCGGGACTTGGGGCACCCTTACTCGGACAGGTTAGGTTCGAAGGGGATGGCGGTTCTATGTTAGGTCTAGTGAGCGAGCGAACTGTGACCCCGCCTTGCAATAATTTGTTTTTCTCAAGAATGGTACGTTACCTTTTCATGGGAGTGGTGCTAGGGGGCAGGGGGCACCACCCCTGCCCACCTTCCTCCCGCCCCCTTCTCCTGCCAAATTATACTAAATTATAACCCCGCCATTGTTTTGTTTATGTTTATTTTTGTGTCGATCACAAATTAAACGATAACTTGATAAACAGGTATTTATGCGACTTGGAGACGAGCCTTGCTATTAGGAGACGAGCAAAGGATAGGGACAGCCTCTACCACTGGTAAAAAGCAGCTGTGCAGTGGAAAATATCAATAAATTATGAACGTTTTATAATTTATAGGTTATTTTGTGTTTGTTGAGTTGTAAGTTCTTTTTTTGCTAAAGACTGGAAGCGTACGACAGAAATAACCTGATCAGAGTTGAAAACCAATTTGAGGATGATCTTCCTGATTGAAAAACTTCAGAGATGAGACAGAGACTTTCTAGTACTGATTTAATATGATAATACAAAACACACACATTTACTTATTATCGAATTTCCCGACGAATGGCAATGCTTAACACATCTCACATCACAGTCTCGAGGAGAAATATCCGGTTTCCATTTTTTTTTTCCGAGAGTTTTCTTCCACAGTTTTCGTCTTTTAACATCTTTGGTAAATACATTGGACCCCGTATTTCGAGCAGCTGTGCAACGGGGATATTAATTAATTACGCGTAAAATAAACCGCTTGTTTAAAAAAAAAATATGGAAATGGAAAGTGACAGGTGCCAAATTCAGCAGCAGGCAGTTTTATACTCATTTATTCCGGATAGAAGATTACTTG
The DNA here is from genome assembly GCA_905333075.3 of Atethmia centrago. Classification (NCBI taxonomy): domain Eukaryota; kingdom Metazoa; phylum Arthropoda; class Insecta; order Lepidoptera; family Noctuidae; genus Atethmia; species Atethmia centrago. The sequence goes on from HG995388.1 coordinate 23,365,208, forward strand.
TATTGATTATAATAAATTATTGTAATTCTGTAAATAAATTTATTTTTGTATTATTATTCGAAGGTCTTATTAGTTAACTGTAGATGGCGCCCGTGCGAAACCGTGCCGCGCCGTGGCGCCTCTCTAGCCACTCCTCAAAGAGGGGATTTATCGCCGCAATTGTGGCGTGCCCAGCACTGGGTTGCGACAATCGCACTCTCCATGTCGTCATGAGATCCCGCCGGAGCACAGTGGAACGAATGTATGGGAGCGGTTGGACGTAGACATGTCCGAAAAATAAGAGTAAAATTATGACAAACTAATGATGCCATCTTATTCGATTACTTAATGCCTTCATAAATTGTGGTGATGAATTTCTTCATAACTCCCATATTTCGGGAGTAATTTGAGAAAATGTGAAATTTTACTATGAAAATGAGTGTATCGAGCTCTCTCCCTCCTGATTCCGGGCTTGTTTCAAGTAGCGGTCTCTAATATCGTAATGCTATTACTAAGAGCTATATTTAATACTAAGACACATAGTGCGCCAAATGTGCACTTTCTGGGATAAAAGGAAATGAAAATTTAAAAAAAAAAACGTTTTTTCCCCATTTGTATTTACTTTAAACCGCAGACAGACTTATTAAGAGGTCTATAAATATATTATATATATACAGAAATATATATTAACAAAAATATTCACAAGAACTGATGAGAGTATGACTTTTAAGTAAGTTGATAATAAATTACCTAGTTTCATTAAAAGTACAATAAATAATTAAGATGTAAGCTCTAATTTACTAAGTTACACATTTTAAAACAATAACATCATTTAATTATCTTCGTCATCATCATCATCATCAATTAATTCAAATTCAGAATCGATGTCCGCTAAATCATTTATGTTAACAAATTCGATATCACTTTTCTCAGAATCCGTAAGCTCATAAAATTCCTTAAAAGAAGATTTTTTTACAAACTTATTTCCTTTTGGACGGATACTTGTAACAAGTGGATCAGAAGACAGTAAAAGATTGTGCATAATATCTTCATTGCATGAGATACTGCTATGCTTTCGAGAATGCCCCTCTCTATATTTTCTAAAATCTTTATTTCTAGCCTCAGATGCCTCTTCGGATAGAAAACCAATGGGCACAATTGACATGTTCTGAACTATGTCTGGCCCATGCATTAAAATTTTATGAAGTGAAGAAGGCATATAATACCATGGGTATAACTCCACGTAAAGCTTAGCAGTATCAAAGCAGAACTCTCGGAATTTAGTTACGTTGATCTTCTCTCCTGATGAAATACACTGCAAGATCACACAGATTTTTCTTAAAAGCATAGCATCTATTCCGGTCAGTTCAGCAGATTTAGTGTAGTTTTCAAAAAATCTCCTTGCCGAGTTGCCATTGTTGGTGGATCCACTGCCTTGTTTCACAACATCGAGAAGTAAGCCCGTTTCTCTTCTTACAGCCTCTTGAACTCTTTTCTTCCTGTCATCAACTTGCCTTTTTGCTATATCACCCCTTACTTGCCATGATTTTATGTCTAATTTGTAGGAAATGTGTAATAAGCATTCCATTGAGCGAATCCAAGCGTGAAGGGTGCTTAAGCTATATTTATACATGTCCTCGTTTGCGTGTTTATCTTTGATTAACTCTAAATTATTCATTTCTTTAGGACAAGCCTTGCATATGTCACACACTGAAGCTGCTGTATTGGATATAATGGAATGAATTTTACCATCAATCATTGTCAACAGCAGTTGGTGTTTGACACTAATTCCATCAGTGATGGTGGATGGAGTTAAGGCTTCAATCTCTGCTTCGATTTCAGCCATCTCTCTCTGCACATTTTCTTTGGTTTCCTTTATAAACTTAAACAATATTGGCCGGCAAAATGAAGTGGAAGATGGTCGCTCGTTTTCCCAAATTGTTACACCTTTTGAGACGAGCCGCAGTGGTACAAGACTAATCATAAAATTACTAGCAAGATCGATTTGCTCATCTTCACTCGTCCTTTGATGATAAATGCTTTGGCTAGATGATCCGTCAAAACCCCATTTGCTGGTCAATACGAGCTGTTGATTGGGATCAACAGGGGTTTCTAACGACCTAATAAGTCTTCTTGAGGTTAAATCCATCAAGGCTTGTAATTTGATTTTTGCAGAGCTCTCTGTAACTGTGAGATCTTCTTTGGCCGGATAGCACTTAATTTTTTCTTTAACCAACATGTAGTAACTCGGGTATTGAAGAGCTCCTTCTTGAGTGTTGAAATCCCGAAGAGTGTTATAGCGCCATTTCGATAAGTTCATCGATACATAAAGAGCCAATGCCTTCAAAGGGGATATTTCCCGTACCTGAATTGATTTACCTTCAATGAAGGCTTTGATTTTTGAGGCCTCTTCTGGATTCTCCGTCAAGTATTTCATAACATAAGCTGTATCGCTTTGTCCTGCCTTTTGAAGCGCCCTTTCGGCCGAAAACATAATTTCAGCGCTGCTACTGCTGCATGAAAGACTATCTTCAGTGCGTCTTCTTTTTTGCCGCTTACTAAGGTCCTCAAAAGATTTACGAGGACTAGGATGTGTACAAGTTGAAGCATCAGATTTAGCAGGAGAAATTATGGGCTCGATGACGTCACTTATATTTTCTGTAGAAGGTTCCATATTTTCATTCTGTAATTCCGGCCATTGAATTGCAGCCTGTAGCCAAATCTCATGTTTCTTCCGAAACTTATCTGTGCTTCTTCCAGACTGTGTCCATTTTGCATAAATGCGGTAGCAAAATCGACGACACCAGTCTTTTAAACTTGTTTCAGCACTTTCACATAACTGAACACAACTGTTATCTTTTAAAACACTGAACAAATAGTTAAAGTCGCGTAAATCTTTATGTGCGCGTGCGCATAAAGCAACGTGAATATCAAGATTTGTATTAAAATTTGGAAAATACATTGCGAGATTAGCTTGGATACAACGAGGTGTAAATCAACACTGATTTTAAAGTTACTAATAGTGACCTATTTATATAAAATCCAGGTATCCCAGGTATCCTTTGTTAAATATTGCAAGGTAATTAGTTATTGTGATAATTAGTAAATGATGCATGCTAAATTAGTGTATTAAGAGCCATTTAGTAATTAAATAATAGCAATGTTCTTATCAGTAATCATTAGTGCATCAGTTTTATATGTAAACCTTAAGTCCCTAATTATATATCCTAATTAGCTTATATCTTCTCTAATTGGCTGCTCAGAAATGTTATTGTAATAAGGTAAACCTTTAGAAAAACGGTTTTAATCAACAAAATAAACAAAAAATAAAAAAATTGTGTTATAAAATAAACATCACTCTTTATCCCAGAAAGTGCACATTTGGCGCACTATGTGTCTTAGTATTAAATATAGCTCTTAGTATTAGCATTATGATATTAGAGACCGCTACTTGAAACAAGCCCGGAATCAGGAGGGAGAGAGCTCGATACACTCATTTTCATAGTAAAATTTCACATTTTCTCAAATTACTCCCGAAATATGGGAGTTATGAAGAAATTCATCACCACAAGTTATGAAGGCATTAAGTAATCGAATAAGATGGCATCATTAGTTTGGCATAATTTTACTCTTTTTTTTCGGACATGTCTACGTCCAACCGCTCCCATACATTCGTTCCACTGTGCGGAGCTCTGTCCGCTGTGCCGCGGATTTCTCGCGGCAGCGGAGTTAAGGCTTTACGCCCCGGGCGGCGGCGTTTCGCCTCCTCGCGCCACTCCCATACGTGCACAAGGACTTTTGCCTCCACATCCCATGGCGTTCACTGGCAGACTGACGGATTCAATGCACCAATGCAATGCAACAAATAAGATTTGAATGCTTCCAAAAGATTTATCTAGTCAAAACTTTTTACTGTACGTTATCAAAAACTTGTAGAAATGGCCATTCGAGGACAAAAAATTGTAGAGGTGGCCACATATTTTTAAAGTTTTTTTTTTTAATGTGTTTGTCAAAAAGATTTTGTGAATACTACTGTGCCAGTAGTATTTGGCCTTTGGCATTTCATTTCAAAATATTTTGTTTCTTTTACTGCCAGCAATTTCTCTCTGGCAGACTTACGGATTCAACCACCACAATTAATCCGATATCAATCACCGCCGATCAACTAAAATAATCTGATCTTTTCAATCTACCGGACTCCTGAGCAACCCGCTAGATTGTAGCAAGCAAGAGGTAAAATTGCCTTGAATAAAATAATAGGTGCTAGTAATCACAGACATTACCTACTATAAATATACGAGTACCTGACGCATAATAATATAATACTACTTAATGTTATTAATCCCCTTCATTTCTTAGAACACTTGAAGGAAGTCATAACGCCAGATCTTCTAAATTTAGCTAACACACGCCATTTTGTAGATTCAAACAGATTAACTGGTAGCTATATTCAATCGACCCAGTAAACTATGAGCAATGTGCAATCATTATATTTTATATTCAAGATGGATAATACGCATGGACAATATTACTATAATAAACGATTTGAATCAATGGTATACCTAATGTCCTTCGCATCAAAGACGATATATTGTCGTCGGCAGATTGTATGATTCGTCATCATTACACAAACTGCGCCGTCCGTTTTCAAACACTTACTGGTTTGTGGACAGCGTTCGGAAAGCTACGCAATATCTTTTCGTATCACATTCCTCACCGCAGTATCTCAAGATGAAAGTAGGTATTTGTCTGTGCGTGTTGCCAGTGATCACTGAAAATACTGAAATGTGCTCGCACACAGTGGGCCACATTCTGTCAAGGCTGAAAGTCATCCGAAAGGAAATGGGTAGGGCTATGCTTAGAGTTTCTCTGCGTGGTCGAATCAGAAATGAAGAGATCCGCATGAGAACCAAGGCAACCGACATAGCCCAAGGAATTGCCAAATTTAAGTGGAAGTGGGCAGGGCACATTGCTCGCAGAACGGATGGCCGATGGGGCCGCAAGGTTTTGGAGTGGCGACCGCGTACTGGAAGGCGTAGCGTTGGAAGGCCTCCCACTAGGTGGGCCGATGACCTTGTGAAGGCTGCAGTAATCAGCTGGATGCAGAAAGCATATAGGACCAGTCGATATGGCAACGCTTGGGGGGGCCTTTGTCCAGCAGTGGACGTCTTGCAGCTGAAATTGATGTTGTTGATATTAATCCGTCATAAAAATGTTACCCTGTAATCATTTCCTACTTGGAACAAATAAACAAGCTGGTTCACATAATCAATGAGAACTGTCAACTCAGCCTATCGCAGTCCACTGCAAACATAGGCTAGGCTTCCATCAAATTGCATCACAATGCCTGATTCTCCGTCTTCAGCAATCAAAGTCACCTTTCCGCCTTTCCTATGGTGTTCTATTTGTGGGAAGAACTGCGCGTGGACTTGCAGCCTCTAAATGAGGTTGTTGGTTTGCCCGTTCACTTCTACCCCGGGAAACAACAAAAAAATGTTCCTTTCCATTTCCCCTCAAGAAATGCAAATCAGCCATAATCACAGACCCTTTGGAACACAAGCCTACAATAAAAATACAACAACCCCTTTGATTACTTCGCCCCCACCATTTTCAAATCGCTATGAAGGAATAGTGAAGCCGGGCATTCTGAATTATTTAGTAAATTAAACTCCTACAACGAATTGAACATCTCTTAACAAAAATTAAACCAATTAAAAGAAGATTCGAAATGAAATGAAATGATTTTGAAATGATGAAATGGTTTTTATTTCTGTAAGTAAAACCTACTTACAAACACTGTTGTTTGTACATACACTTTTACACGTCAAGCATATTAAAAAAAAAACTAGATGAGGTCGGCGTTTCCTATCTGACTACTCTGGGAATAAAGGCCGAAACAAACTCAGTGGTCTCTTTTAAAGTCCAGATGTAATCTTGGTCAGATCATGTGAAGACCATGTATATATATTGGTGTCTGAAATCGTTTTTTGAGGAAAGAACCACACAGATTGAGTGGATCTGTCCAGTCAGTGCACGCATTTGTCAGTAACGGAGAAGCTCAACTGGAGCTCAACGACTCGACGAACAAAACCAAAGAAAGGACATTTGGGTAGGCCGCAAATAGTGTTCAAACTGCCAGATTTTCATTAAAACTAACTGAGAAAAAGAAAAATTTTAAAATATATGATCCACATAGTCCTCACCACATACATGTTAATAAAAATGTCAATATTGACTCTAAGACAGTTCATATATAGTTTTAATATACGAGTACAAAGTAGTTTGTTGCTTGGGGTACATTTGAGTAGCTTAATTAATCCTAAGCCTTTTTGACGTCCAAGTAATATTTATCTTTATAGAAACCTTTTTGACAGAGTTTCTGTTTATTAAGGCGCTGACAAGACCCAATTGACCAAAATAGTCTTTGCTTAAGAAAAAAAATTGCCAAATCTGTATAGTTTGTGGCAGCGGAAAATATATATATTAATTTTGAACATATTTCCCAGAACTTGGTTGTTACCAAAACACGTTTTGAAAACAAAATCTCGATACAAACTAACGCTAAACTAACCACTTACTTTGAGTTCTAATACAAAATATCTGTATCAAATATCAACATACTTTACATATTTAATTAATAACAAGAACGTCTTATTTGAATGCAGAACTTGGTTGTTTTTTATTTTCGATTAGTCAACTCAATTTTGAGTAAATAGATAATTACTTCATATTTTGCAATAAATTACAAGCTTTGTGTCATCGCGCTTCTCTTTCTTTTCTATGGAATTTGACAGTGACCGCGGTTTAGGTGTTGTCAGCGTCTTAAACGATTTAAATTTATTTATATAAGCTCAGTTCTTTAACATGGCTTGGGAATTTGTTGTAGAAACGTATACTTTGGCACTTAATTTTTTTACTATTTTTTTGGAGCCTTGGACACAGTAAGTAAGTCTTCGTTTCTAGTATTTATGCTATGAATGACGCTGTGTTTAGAAAATAGATTAATATTATTTTAAGTCTATGTGGCAACGTAAAATATCAAGTCCCTATCCTCATACGAGTGACTGATTGAACTGCAATAAGCCTCAATAGTTGTGAAGTACGATATCATTGGCATATCAGAGGTCAGACGCCTTGGTAATAAAATTGAAGAATATGACGACATCATTCTATGCTACTCCAGGAAAAGACGGAGTCTGCTTTCTGATAAATATATCTCTTAAGGCGCTGACAAGACCCAATTGACAAAAATAGGCTTCGCTTAAGAAAAAATATTGCCAAATCTGTATAGTTTGTGGTAGCGGAAAAAATATATGTCAATTTTGACATATATTTTTGTTGTTACCAAAACACGTTTTGAAAACAAAATCTCGATACAAACTAACGTTAAACTAACCTCTTACTTTGAGTTCTAATCCAAAATATCTGTATCAAATATCAACTCAATTTTGAGTAAATAGATAATTACTTCATATTTTGCAATAAATTACAAGCTTTGTGTCATCGCGCTTCTCTTTATTTTCTATGGAATTTGACAGTGACCGCGGTTTAGGTGTTGTTAGCGTCTTAAACGATTTAAATTTATTTATATAAGCTCAGTTCTTTAACATGGCTTGGGAGTTTGTTGTAGAAACGTATACTTTGGCACTTAATTTTTTTACTATTTTTTTGGAGCCTATAGTCTTGGACACAGTAAGTAAGTCATCGTTTCTAGTATTTATGCTATGAATGACGCTGTGTTTAGAAAATAGATTAATATTATTTTAAGTCTATGTGGCAACGTAAAATATCAAGTCCCTATTCTCATACGAGTGACTGATTGAACTGCAGGAAGCCTCAATAGTTGTGATATCATTGGCATATCAGAGGTCAGACGCCTTGGTAATAAAATTGAAGAATATGACGACATCATTCTATGCTACTCCAGGAAAAGACGGAGTCTGCTTTTTGATAAATATATCTCTTAAACAAAACGTAGAAAGCTTTACTGCAATCACAGAAATAGTTGCATTATTGACAAAGAAACGAAAGCAGACGGTGACCGATAAACTTTGCTTTTGAAAATAAACTATCGATTAAATTTATCAACACATACTTCAAGAAAAATCCAAGTCGTAGATGGACGTGACAGTCTCCAAACGGGCAATATGAAAATGAAATAGACTACATAACAATTAACCAACCAAAAATATTTCAAAATATAGAAACATTCAATTTTAACTATTCATCAGACAGATTACTCAGAAGCACAATTACTCTATCAAAACCACATAAGAGTAGAGTGACATATACAAACAAACAAATGAGGACTCAAAAAAAATACGAAGATATAAATTTACAAAAAAAAAAAAAACAAAAATAGTCCCACTTCAACCAGTCAACCTTCTGTTACACTGGACCAAAATAAATTGTTATGGTGCCCTGATACATTCTATATCACAAAACCTGGAAACTACAAAATCATCCAGCCAATCCATTACAAAACATAAAGTTTTATCAGAAAGAACACTATCCCTTATAATGAGATGGCAAGTACTCTATATATATATATACATATATAATATAAATAAATAAATAAATCTAAAAAGCTTGAAAAAAGCTAATCATTTAAAAAAACAAAAAACTCGACCAACATTCTATAGATTTATAATGCTCAGTTTTCTCTTTTCAAATATATGTGTTTGTGCAATCGAGTTATTTGTTCTTTAAAAAAAAAAAAAAAAATATATATATATATATATTTGGAATTGACTCATTACTAGCTTTTATTGGATACCAATATTGTTGTAATTTATTGAAAAAAAAACTACTCTCACATTTTTGTACTTGCAGATGCAATATATAAATATTATTTAGCCACACTTCCACAATTAAGACGAATCTAACGACAACTCATATGTTAAAATCCATCAAGCCATTTAGGCAACACAGAGCGTGCCAAAGAAATAGACATACCTACATACATACATACATACGTACGTACGTATGTATACAATGTATGTAGGTATTTTCATTTTTTCCCATTTCTAGAATACAGAGTAGTAGTAAGTCTAGAATGTAATAAAATGGTCATACATTTTGTTACACAAAGTGACAGTTAGCACATGTCAGATTACTCCAGTGAATTAATAATTAGACTTTACAATAGGCCGATTGCACAACTAAATTATTAAAGTGTCCATTAGGTCATCATAAAATAAACAAATGATGTATAAGTACCCTGTTCCAAAAAAATTCAATGTAAGTGTAAACAAACCTTTTCCGATAAACTCTGATGCAATCACTCACTAAAGTGAATTTGTTACACATTCATCTTTATAAGGTGTCGTTTTGCATCCTCGTCAAATTTCAGGAGGCTGCTATGAAAGACATTATAATCAAATAAAATTACGATACGAGTACCTGCTCAATAATTACTACATACTTGTTTTTTTAGTTACTTAAGTTTCACAGTTTTTAGAATACACCACTTTCACAGAACAGAATCACCCCGTTGCGTATGCGGTAGTGTGGTGTGTAAAAGGGCAGTTACAGTGCGGTATCACATGGGCCGCGTTTTAACATGCGTGTCCCACACATGCCGATTTCCAAAAATTAGAAAAAATAATAACCCACTTGTTTTATTTTCGTGTCAAGAATCATTAGCATAGTTACCTCCTTGAATTTGACGAGGATGCAAAACGACACCTTGTATTTAGAAGGTTTCAACTTTATATCTCACCGTTTTGCCATCCAAAGGTGCGTTTTGTGACCCATTTGTTAACTAAAGTTTTATCAAATTGTTTTGGTCACATTTCGAGGTTATTGGCATTATCTAGCGGCTTTTTTATTATTTTTGGTGGGAAATTATCAAATAACTTCTCCCACTCTGGGCGGAGCGGGAGGGTGTGTCTCTTACCGACTAAAACCCATCCATATTCCTTCCGTTGCCTGTGTTGTCCGGGGCCTCGGTAACCCTTTTGAACATCAACGCGACCCCGGCAGGCGTCGGCCCTAGTGGACCTCTACACTTGTGCTGACATCTCTTTAAGGGGCGCGTGGAACACAACGCGCCATCGACCCGGGCCTGGTCCTTATCGGACGGCGAGCTACCCATTGCTCACCGTCCGCAAGCTCGCGCCTACGGTGGCCGGAAATCCACCAGCGATTCCCGATGCCTAGGGTGTCTCCTGCGGCGGCTAGGGGAGAGAGGGCGAGAAATTTGCCTTTGCCTCAACCATCCCGCCTCCTCCTTCGCGAGCATTACTGCTTCGCAGAAGGAGGCGACGGCTGGCCATGCCCTCTCGCTATGGCCTGAACCAGGGCCAAACGCGAGAGATCTCTGCCGCCGATCGCCTCAACGAGGACACGGCGGTGCTCTGCCCAAGCCGGGCAGACCTCCACCGTATGCTCCACCGTGTCCTCCGGGCGATCCACAGAGTGGTGACACCCGGGCGTTTCCTCCCGCCTTAACAGACACAGGAACCTCCCGAAGCTGCCATGTCCGGTGAGGTCCTGCGTCAGGCGGAAGATGAGGACGCCGTGTCGCCTCTCTAGCCACTCCTCAAAGAGGGGAATTATCGCCGCAATTGTGGCGTGCCCAATTATCTAGAGGCTTAACAAATGAAACTCAAAATAGAAAAGTTAACTATGATTAAGAGAAAGTAAACACCACATTTAGAACTAGATACTGCACTATTATTATGTTTCATTTTAACCTATTCAAGGGTGGGGTTGGGTTTTGAATAAGCTCCCGTGAATATTGGCACATGCAGGACTCTGTTAACAATCATGAACATGAAACGTTTGTTAGCAACGAAATTATCATACATAAAGCGGGACTCCATCAACGTAGCAGTTACTCTGCCAACCTCTATTCCTTCTTCTTTAACTTCCATTTCCGCTTTCTGTATAAAATTCCCAAAGAACGACTGGTAATAGGATATACCAGAGAAATTAGCTTCTTGCTGAGCAAATATAGCATTTATACCCATACTCTTGAGGAGTTCCCTCCAATTATCAAAAATTTAAGATATTTTGAATCTCGGAATCTGCACGGTGATCGTTGTCGGGCTGCTCTGTTCGTATAAGTTAAATATGTAGCTTATATTGATGGTCTTCATCAAATCTAGCATGGTTATGAGGAAAACATTACATTCTGGTAGAAATATTAGCATGGAGTACCTCTGTTCATCTCCGTAATATGGAAGTTCTAGGACTGTCGCTTGTATTTCTGAAACTGTTGTTACGTTGAATGACTCACACAGGCACATCATTGAAACGTCTTCGATTGGTTGACCTTCATCGTCATAGAACGCATTAGTTTTAGTGTTTTCGTAAGGGAATGGTACCTTCTAGGCACCGCTGAAGGACATAGCGTCTATCGTAACTATCGAAATGCCAACCAAATTATCTGGCGTTACCATTTCATGAATGGCGTGATCCGTAAAACTTCGTACACATTCGTTTATACTGTGGGCCGTTTGATTACGGTCTTCAAAGTACATGATCCTGGAATTATAGAAACCACCCTTCAAGAGAACGTCGAAGAAACTTTGATTCACGTTCAGCGAAGCGTTGAAGAAAATTGTGGAGCTCCGTTCGACCATTGACGAGGCTGGGTTATTGGGTTTCATGGTCACTTGGTTCAAAAGTAAAAGTAGACGAAACAATTACTGTGGGGGTGCAGTTGGAGTACATCTTGTATTTCTTGGAGCGTGGTGTTCGAGGCGCCGAGTGACATCGCCGACAGTAGCGTCCATGGTGACAGCGCTGACGTAAGGAAGTGACTATCGGTTTCTTGATTGATCTTCGTCACTAACTTCAATGTGAACTCGTAGACGGATCTCTGAAAGTATGGCGTCGCCGTTTTATAGGTACACTGCGCCGGAACTGAGGTTATTAACACCGTTAATAACAGAAATACAGAGATGAGTGTCACCATTTCACTAGCTATGTAAAAAATTGCTAATATTGTGAGCGAGTGTTTTTACTGTCGTTTTAAGAGGCATGTTATCAAGAATTTTACGTTCATAACAAGGCCGTGTGTTATCATATCGATGGTAGTAACTTAGTTATCATTACCTATTCGAAATTCTTATAATGGTTTTTGTTTGGCCTTTTGGCCTAGCACAGGACTTTCGATTTTAGGGTTCATTAGTAAACAAGGATCCCTTATAGTTTCGCCATGTCCGTCTGTCTGTCTGTCCCCACTATAGCTCAGAGACGCTTAGTATTAGAAAGCTGTAATTTGGCATAGGTATACATACACGTTAACCACGTCGACAAAGTGCTAAAATAAAATCTTGAAAAAAAAAACCTTTTTTTGGGGTAGGTACCTTCCTTGCACGTAATCTGGGGATGATGCTTTTTTCTCGTCTATCGCATGGTGTGGCATATCGTTGGACAGGTCATTCAAAAACATTGCGGGTCTGTGAACACCACTTTTCGATTCAAGAATCCGCTTGCGTAATATTAAGCATTAAAGTGCTAATTTTCGTTAGAGTCAAGTGCCCCCCCCCTGCCAGCTAAATGGTTGAATAATTATGGAGATATGAAAAAAATCATGGCAGTAGTACATATAACGAAATTAAAAGGAAAACTATTTCAGCTAGGTAGGCTTTACAAGTTAACGACTAATAGTCGACCAACTCAAATTTGTAGTTGGAGAATTGACCGTGTCTTATATCGATGTATGGGAGAACGTGTTTATCAACTACAATGTTAAGTTTGTTTTTGGGATAAATTCAACCCAACTTCCCAAATACGGAACCCTTTAATGTGCGTGGTCCGACACGCACTTGGCCGGTTTTTTTTTAATATACATTTTTATTTATAAACAAATACTTAAGGCGCTGACAAGACCCAATTGACCAAAATAGGCTTCTCTTAAGAAAAAAAATTGCCAAATCTTTATAGTTTGTGGTAGCGGAAAAAATATATGTTAATTTTGAACATATTTCCCAGAACTTGGTTGTTACCAAAACACCTTTTGAAAAAAAATCACGATACAAACTAAAGTTAAACTTACCTCTTACCTTGAGTTCTAATCCAAAATATCTGCATTAAATATCAACTTACGTTACGTATTTAATTAATAACAAGAACGCCTTATTTGAATGCAGAACTTGGTTGTTTTTTATTTTCTATTACTCAACTCAATTTTGAGTAAATAGATAATTGCTTCATATTTTGCAATACATTACAAGCGTTGTGTCATCGCGCTTCTCTTTTTTTTCTATGCAATCTGACAGTGACCGCGGTTTAGGTGTTGTCAGCGTCTTAATAAAAACTTTATTGTTGTGACACTAGTCTCCACACTAGGATTCTCTGTGTCTTACTCGTGGAGGAGACTAATTCTCCTTCGTCTTACGAATTTATAAGACAGAGGGTGGCACATACATACATAGCACCGTTCGGTAAGATTTCTAATGCGACAATAATCGATCTTTCTCCATAGTAATCAATTTTTCGAAACAATATTATGAAAAAAGTACTTCTATATTAAATAAAACATGTGTAGGGTATTGTATACATGTGTGTGAGGAATGAGTGAGTTAAGGTAGGTTTAGACCACACGAAGACCAGAACAAGTGTAAGAGGATCTCTTATAGGATCAGTCGTGTGTCTAGCTGTTGGTCTCTCACAGCCGAATTGCTCCGTATCTACTGGACCGATTAAATTTGGTACTTACACATACTTTAGAGTCGTTAATCTATCAAAAATATGATTTGAAACAACTTCCAAGAGATAAGTCTAGTTCATACATAGATATTTACTTAGGTAGCATTTTATCATTTCAGTGTGTAAACAAGCTCTTCATTTGTTTCATTCACTAGTCCAATTAGCCTAAAATGAGACTATTCCATGACCAATTAAGTCTGCAAACTACGAACTAATTACAGACCTATGAGTTCATTGACCTAAGATAAAGATTGATGAACTAGAAACAAAACAAAAACAAATAAACTTAGAAAATAATTTAACTAAGCGTAAATTATTTTGCATACTATTGTATGGAATCCATTTTTTTTAACTAACTGAACAGACAGCGCTGGGGTGTTTGTTGCGCCACTTCTTCTTCCCAGCTAAAGCACTACGAAGTGGTGAAGGGCCCACCCTTCACCACTTTGTTTTTGGGGACTGTCTTATGTAATTTTGACGTTCGAAAAGTGCTGATGCTCAGCCTAGTTTGATTAAATGACTTTTGATTTTTGATTTTGATTTTTACAAAGAACGCGACAGAGTTTCTTCAAGTGATGGCACACGCACAACAGCTTAGTATATTAGCAAAACCCTAAAAAACGAGACTGATGTATGATACGTAATAACGTAAGACTGAAATCATTACATAATTTGAGTAATGACCACAATCAAAATCATGCCAAACTCCGAGCTGGGGCGGTGTTATCGTCGGGTCATGCTTGATAACATGACTCTTAAAACGACAGTAAAACAACTCTCAATAGATTAGTATTCCTTTTACATCGCCAGCGAAATGGCGAGACTCGGAACAATATTACTGTTTTTAACAGTGTTAGTGCCCTTAATTTCGGCGCAGTGCAACTATAGGACGGCGACGCCATATTTCAAGAGATCAGTCTATGAGTTTACATTGAAGTTAGTAGAGAAGATCAACCAAGAAACCGAGAGTCACTTCGTGACGTCCGCGCTGTCACCATGGACGCTACTATCGGCGATGTCTCTCGGCGCCTCGGATACAACGCTCCAAGAAATACGAGAAGTACTCCAACTGCACCCTCACAGATGTTTCAACAATATTTACTTCGAACTCGTGAAACAAATGACGATGAAGCCTAGCAACCCGACCGCGTCTATGATGGAACGGAGCTCCACAATATTCTTCGATGATTCGTTGTACGTGAAACAAAGTTTCTTCGACGATGTGGCTAAGGTTGGTATCTGTGACGCCAGGATCGTATCCTTTGTCGATACTGTTGAAACAGCCTCGATTATAAACGATCATGTGCGAAGTGTTACGAATGAAGCTATAGATGAAATAGTCACGCCAAATGATTTGGATGGCATTCTGACAGTTATGGTAGATGCTTTGTACTTCAAAGGTGCTTGGAAAATACCTTTTCCTTATGAAGATACTGAATCCAGTGCGTTTTACAACGATAAAGGTCAACAGATCGGTGACGTCTCTCTGATGTACGTTGGTGGATCATTCAACATTACGACAATGCCGCAAATAAAGGCTAAAGTCTTAGAATTACCTTACGGGGATGACAGCAGATACTCCATGTTAATATTCCTACCAAACCCTGATGTTTCTCTCACAACCATGGTGGATTTAATGAAGACTATCAGTATTAGTTCTATATTCATTTTGTACAAGCAGTACGGTGCAACAAATGTTGACGTGCAAATTCCAAGATTCAAAATATCTTCCGACATTGATAATTTGAAGGAGCTCCTTATTGATATGGGTATACGGTCTATTTTTGACCACGAACAAGCCAATTTCCCGGGTATATCTGATTACCAGATGTACTTGTCGAACTTCATCCAGAAGGCTGATATAGAAGTTACCGAAGATGGTACGGTGGCTGCTGCGGCAACTGCAGCGTTATTTGAGTCTAGAATGATGCCGGAACAATTCGTAGCTAACAAACCCTTCTTGTTCATGATTGTTGACAGAATTCTTGATGTGCCAATATTCTCTGGAGCTTATTCGAAACCCAGCATCTTCTAAACTAGCTAGTAGATTTGTGAACGATTTTGTGTATATATCATATTTGAGTAAATTGAATAATGTGTTAAACTTGTTTTATTACAAAAACCCATTGACTTGATTAATACTTGTAATGAACGCGTGGAGATTATTAGCAGATGGCAACATGACTGATACTAAGAATAATCCAGGTGTCAAGTATGACGTAAACATGCAATAAATGAGATTAAATGTTTGTAAATATGTGAGCATCATGTACCTATCACATAATTAATTTATCTGTCATTGCTTTATTTTTCATTCTTTTTTTTTTACCTATATTGGTATAGTAATTTTATTCTAGGTGCATTGTCTTCATATATAATTTTAAAATGTACCTATACAAAATTTTATAAAACATTTTAAAAGAGTAACGGTGTAGTTTCTTGCCCATTCTTCTCCATATGAAACTACCTTTTGGAAGGGGCAACTAGAATCAATTCAATTTTTTTTTGTTAATTTTGACGTTCAAAAGTGCCTTTTATGTTCCTATTTGAAATAAATAATTTGACTTTGACTTTAAAATTTGTAAACTACAGGAAAATATCTCCATTAATTTTACCGGAGTCATGGGGAGAGGCCTTTGCTCAGCAGTGGGATGATACAGATTAACAATAATAGTAATTTTACTGAATAACTACACTGAGGGTCCCAAACAGGAACAAACTACAACGCTGTAGTCTAAAAGGCGATGGCGGGGTTAACTTGAATTTAAAGGGTTCCGTAGTAGACAAGGAACTCTTATAGTTTCACCGTTTCCGTCTGTCTGTCTGTCTTTTTTTTTTTTTTTGTGTGGGAATTCATCAAATGTGTCAGACTCTTACTGACTAAAACCCACCCGTATTCCTTCAGTTGTCTGTGTTGCCAGGCGTCGGCCCTAGTGGACCCCTACGCTTGTGCTGACGACATCTCTTTGAGGCGCGCGTGGAATACAACGCGCTGTCGCCCCGGGCCTGGTAAGGACCAGGCCGGGGCGACAGCGGACGGTGAGCTACCCATTGCTCACCGTCCGCAAGCTCGCTGTCTGTCTGTCTGCCCCGGCTCCGAATCTACTGGACCGATTAAGTTGAAATTTGGTATACATATGAATATCTGTGACCCAAACACGGACGTGTAACGTAAATAAATAAATTTTGAATATGAGGGTCACTTTTAGGGGGCAGATTAGAAAAAAAAGTTTTGCAAACTGTACCGTGTGAAATATCAAATAAAAGGGCTAGTTGTGAGGGTCTCAACTACATATATTAAAAAAAAATGAAATAAATAGTTTTACAGTTATTTAAGAAGATAGATGAAAATTTACCATTCCGGGGCCTTTATCTCCGAAACTACTGAGCCTAAAATTTTGAAAAAAATACAGAGAATAGTTTTTTAGTTATAGTTTACAGGAAAAACTATAACTAAAAAACTTACATTTGCAGTTGGAATGTATGGGAGAACATGTTTTCAAACTACAATGTTAAGTTTGTTCTTGGGATAAATTATCTTCGGATAAAAACATGGTAGATAACGTATTCAGAGCCCTCACCACGCGAGTTTAATTCGCGCTTGTCTGGATTTCGTAGTGAACAAGGAACTCTTATAGTTTCGCCATGTCCGTTTGTCTGTCTGTCTGTCCCCACTGTGGCTCAGAGACGCTAAGTACTAGAAAGCTGTAATTTGGCTTAGGTATAATATTAATCACGCCGACAAAGTGCTAAAATAAAATTATGTTTGTTGCGCCACTTCTTCTTCCCAGCCAAAGCACTAGGAAGTGGTGAAGGGCGGGTGTTTTTGGGGGACTGTCTTATGTAACTTTGACGTTCGAAAAGTGCAGATTCTCAGCCTAGTTTGAATAAATGACTTTTGATTTTGATTTTATGAAAAAAAAAAAATGTTTACCTCCCTTGCACGTAATGTGGAGATGATATTTTTTTCCTCGTCTACCCCATCACATGGTGTGGGATATATTTGGATAGGCCGTTCAAAAATATTGCGGGTCTGTGAACACCACTTTTCGATTCATGGATCGATTAAGCATTAAAGTGCTGTTTGTGGAGATGGGAAAAAATCATGGCAATAGTACCTACATATAATGAAATTAAAAGGAAAACTATCACAGCTAAGTGAGCTTTACAAGTTAACGAGTAATAGTCGACCAACTTAAATTTGCAGTTGGAGAATTGATCGTGGCATTTATCATTGTATGAGGAACATGTTTTTTAACTACAAAGTTAAGTTTGTTTTTGGGATAAATCCATCTCAACTTCCCAATTACGGAAAAAAAACCACGCACAATGAAGGGTTTCATTGTGCGTGGTCCGCAAGCACATGACCAGTTTTTTTTTTTCATAAGGATTGGCAACAAACAAGAAGGGAACGAGCAGTGGGGACCCAGTGGTAACGGCCATGACTTACGAGTTGTAAGTCGTAGGTTCGAACCCTGCCAGGCGCTTTTCTTTGTGTAAATTATTTCATCACCACTGCTCTCAAAACAGTGATGGAAAACATCGTGAGAAAACCGGCATGTCCAAAAACAAATAAAAACAAAGAGATGTGACATCTACCAACCCGCACTGGGCTCTTTGCCCAGCAGTGGGACACAAACGGCTGCTAATAAAATAAATAATTGTACCAAATGAACAGACATTTGTGTTTCTTTTATCAGCTTTCAGCGTAACTAGTTTCAGTCGAATGTCGTTAAATACTGACCGATGAGTCGTCACGGAGAGGCCGTGACGACTGCCACAAATAAACCGACTTGATACTGTTGAAGATTTGCAAAAATATTTCAAGATCGTTATGAATATAACTTTCAGATCGTAAATAATTCCAGTATAACATTTGGTGCTCATTTCTTTTTAATGTGAGTAAAAAATATAATATGTTCACATAAAAATATTGATGGATAATCATATTAAAAAGCCCATGAAACTTTTTACCATGTCTAGGTACATTTATATACGCTTCTCATCAGAAAAATCGAAACACCTTGCAAGTTTATGGTTTGTAAGGATTATCAGAAAAATGTGTATATTTAAAATGAGATTATAAAAAGAGTAAATAATATGATGTTTTCAATTCCTAATGTTAATGTTCTAAATTCAAATTAAAATTTCATAGGTTTCGTATTTTGTTTTTTTCCCTGTATGGAGTATGAAGGAAATTGATTAAACAACACACGTAAATGAAAAAAAAAGCTAAGAAACGTTTATTTAATAACTTGTATTCCCTCCCCGAGCTCTTATTACTGCTTCCATACGGTTCTTCATCGATCGCATGAGAGTCACGATCAAGTGTTGTGGCATTCCATTCCATTCCTCTTGGATTGCATTTTGCAGCTGGCTAAGTGTTTCTGGGGCAGGATCTCTTGCACGAATTTGTCTCTTTAATTCATCCCATAGATGTTCTATCGGATTTACGTCCGGGCTTCTTGCTGGCCATTCCATAATGAAGTTATCGACTTCGGTAACATAATCTCGTACGACGCTGGCGGTGTGATCCCTAGCATTGTCGTGCATGAATATGAAACCATTGCCAATAAAATGTGCATAGGGCATCACGTGAGGCTCAAGACACTATTCGATGTACCGATGACTGTTTAGTGCAGGCAGACGTGGCCCGGACACAAAGACAAGCTCTGTCTTACCGTCGGCGCTGATTCCTCCCCAAACCGTCCACGAACCGCCACCACAGCTGACCTTTTCTTCAATGCAGCATTGTGCAAAGCATTCTCCACCTCTTCTGTAGACCTTGTTCCTTCCGTCGTTACCATACAGCATAATTTTACACTCATCAGAAAAGAGGACTTTGTTCCACTGGAGGTATGACCAATTTAGGTGCTCCCGTGCAGTTAAGGCGCGTTCGTCGATGGTCTGCAGTTAATTTCGGCCCATTTGCTGGCTCGTGCGGTACCAGTCAACCTTCCTTTAACCTTCTTCTAATTGTAGAGTCACTAACAGCCACTCTACGTACAACATGAAGCTGCTGCTGCTGTTGAAAAACATTAAGGCGTCGATTTCGTAAAGAAGTTGTTACAATAATTCGATCATCTCGCTCAGAAGTGACCCGGTTCCTGCCTGATCCTAATGGCGCGTGAACAAACCAGTCTCCCGATAACGTTTGTAGACTATGAACAGACGACAAGCTTAGATGCAATCTTTCAGCCACAACACGCTGACTAAGTCTAGAATCTAGCAATGCCACCACTTGGGCGGCTTCTGCGGGCGAAGTATCCATATGTTTTAGAAAAAAAACTTTTTCAGACGTCCCAAAGTCACAGTACACACACAGTATATAGAACACAGAGCAAAAAGTTTTAAGATAAGCGCAAATTTTTGGTTTTCATAGGTGAAATGTACTCCAACTCTAAACACACATTTGTCTCAAAACAGTTAATCGTTTCATTTATAGGATAAACAAATGAAATTCTAATTTTGAATTTTGGATTTTCGCTTATCACTGTAATGGCCAAACTGCCAGATATACAATCACTTGATTTTTTCCATGGAATAAAAACTCTTTTGTGTTAAATTAGGACAGAAACCATAAAAACGGAAGTGTTTCGATTTTTCTGATGAAAAGTGAATACACTTAAATAAAAAAATATAAATATGAAAGTGAGTTTGTTACGCTTTCACGTTAAAACGGCTGAACAGATATGAATGAAATTTGGCACAAGAGTAAATCATGACCAGGACAGGACATACGAGGGTCATTCAATAAATACTTAGCCTACAAAAAGTAAACGAAAATTTTAGAAAAGTGGCAATTTATTTTTCAACAAAGTCTCCTTTTAGTTCGATACACTTAGCCCAGCGATGCTCCAACTTTTTTAACCCGTCCGAAAAATAGTTTTTGTCAAACTCTGCAAAATAGGCCTCCGTGGCGGCGATGACCTCCTCATTCGATCCATATCTATTCCCGGCGAGTGATTTTTTCAGATTAGGAAACAGAAAGAAGTCACAAGGGGCCAAATCTGGAGAATACGGTGGATGGGGCAACAATTCGTAGCGTAATTCGACCAATTTGGCCATGGCAACGGCAGACGTGTGAACCGGTGCGTTGTCGTGGTGAAACAGCACTTTTTTCTTCGCCAAATGGGGTCGTTTTTTCTTTAATTCGGCGTCGAATTGGCCCAGTAAATCGGCATAGTAAAGCCCTGTAATTGTTTTACCCTTCTCGAGGTAGGGTATCGATGTAGATCACACCTTGTGAATCCCAGAAAACGGTGGCCATAACTTTTCCGGCTGATTTTACAGTTTTCGCCTTCTTTGGAGCACGTTCCCCGGTCTGGATCCATTGTTTTGATTGCTCCTTGGTCTCTGGTGTGTACCAGTGGATCCAGGTTTCATCGACAGTCACAAAACGACGCAAAAACTCCGCTGGATTCCGCTTAAACAGCGCCAAACACGTCTCCGATGTGGTCTCACGGTTGCGCTTGTTTTCTGGTGTGAGTAAACGCGGCACCCATCGCGCCGACAGCTTTCTCATGCCGAGTTCCTCGTGAAGAATATGATGCACTGTTCCTTCTGAAATGCCTACAGTCTCAGCTAGCTCCCGAACCTTCAACCGGCGATCTGCCAATACGAAATCATGGATTTTTTTAATGTTTTCCTCCGTAGCAGCTGTTTTCGGTGCACCTGGACGTGGTTCATCAAAAACCGACGTACGGCCACGTGCAAACTCGTTGAACCAATTCTTGACGGTGGCCATCGATGGAGAAGAGTCACCGTACACAGCATCCAAGCGCTCTTTGATTTCGATGCGCGTTTTCCCTTCCAAAAATAGGAATCGAATCACCGAACGATATTGCTCTTTTTCCATTTTTGTAAAACCGATCGACACGTTCGCTTCCATAAGTTGTCAAATTAAAACAAATGAAGGGATTGGAATGAAAATTTGAAAAAAGAAGTAAAGAAGTAGACCGAGACATCATGCCCCGGATCAACTCAGGATAGATAAAATGGCGACTGGTCACAGGAACAACTTGCGACCTACGGATGCCCCTCGTGTTAAAGAGTAAAATTTACAAGTCCGTGATAAGGCCGGTCATACTGTATGGATCGGAATGCTGGGTCGTGACGAAGACGGATGAGAAAAGAGTGCATTCAGCGGAGAAGAGAATGTTGAGATGGATGTGTGGAATGACGAAAATGGATAAAGTAAGAAATGAGTATATACGGGGAAGTTTGAAAGTAGCGCCAGTGACAGAAAACTCAGAAAACTTGAAAGGAAATGGCTTGGCTTGGTATGGGCATGCGATGAGAAGAGAGGAAACGCATATTTCTAAAGGAGTGATGAATATAAATGTTGATGGATTGAAAGGGAGAGGAATGATATGAAAGAGAAGGGAGTGAATGATAGCGTGACGGTTGATAGGGGAGAGTGGATGAAGAAAATGTGTTCCGCCGACCACAAGTAGGTAACATGAGACAGGAAGATGATGGTCGACGCGCAAAGGTGTGGTAAACAGATGTGGTCATCGTGTGCCTATTCCCGTCGCAGGTCTATTACCTACTCATCATTCTCCTGCCCTTATCCCAATTTATTTAGTCACCGGTGTCACTTTCAGACTTCCTCTTATGTACTCATTTCTTATTCTATCCATTCGTGTCACACCACACATCGCTCTTAGCATTCTCATCTCAACTGCATGCAATTGCCTTTCATCCATCCAGTGTTAACTCTATGCTTAACCGTCCGATCTACTTCGCCATCGCTTTGCACGAGTGAACCGAGATACCGAAAGTCAGAACAGACTGCGCGCCATCAAGCGCTATGGCTCCAAAACTGGAGAGACCGCCGAAATCGCAGAACATATATTCAGTTTTGGTTCTGCTGATTTTCAAGCCAACATTCTCCAGCTTCTGTTGCCATTTCTCCAATCTGCTCTGGGTCTATTACCGAAAAAACAAATTAATAAATCAAACTTTTTGTTTTATACTTTGTATGTTGTTTCTAGGTATCTTCAGAGCAGCATTTAACATTTCAGTAAGCTTATTTTCATTAGTGTTTGAAGAAATTTCGACAGAAAACATTGTTTGTTTAGTTTCAAATATTTTTGGTATCTGCGGAAATCTGTATGATGATGAGTAAGGAATTCAGAATTTCAATCATGTTTTCTTGTTTCCATCTGACTAAATCCTCGTCCCAACAGGCGATTTTTTTTCGCGCACTGTATTTTCCACAGAACATCTCCTTTATATGTTCTGTGGTATTTTCAACGCTTAGCGCCGAAGCTTAGCCTGTAGTGTACTACAGGCGTGGCCGGTTGATGACCCCAAAAAAAAAACTATCTCAAATTAATTTCTTTTTGGTTTTATCATGTTAAGATATCGATACCCATCACGCCTGCGGAGTTTCTCTAGCTAACTTATCATGTTATGATATCGATACCCATCACGCCTGCGGAGTTTCTCTAGCTAACTTATCATGTTAAGATATCGATACCCATGACGCCTGCGGAGTTTCTCTAGCTAACTTATCATGTTAAGATATCAATACCCATCACGCCGGCGGAGTTTCTCTAGCTAACTTATCATGTTAAGATATCGATACCCATGACGCCTGCGGAGTTTCTCTAGCTAACTTATCATGTTAAAATATCGATACCCATCACCCCTGCGGAGTTTCTCTAGCTAACTTATCATGTTAAGATATCGATACCCATCACGCCTGCGGAGTTTCTCTAGCTAACTTATCATGTTAAGATATCGATACCCATCACGCCTGCAGAGTTTCTCTAGCTAACTTATCATGTTAAGATATCGATACCCATGACGCCCGCGGAGTTTCTCTAGCTAACTTATCATGTTAAGATATTGTTACCTATCACGCCTGCGGAGTTTCTCTAGCTAACTTATCATGTTAAGATATCGATACCCATGACGCCTGCGGAGTTTCTCTAGCTAACTTATCATGTTAAGATATCGATACCCATCACGCCTCCGGAGCTTCTCTAACTAATTTATCATGTTAAGATATCGATACCCATCACGCCTGCGGAGTTTCTCTAGCTAACTTATCATGTTAAGATATCGATACCCATCACGCCTGCGGAGTTTCTCTAGCTAATTTAATTGGACCCTGTATACAGAACTCTTGCGCAACATTTCATGCTTCTAGATCTAGACCGAGCGGTTTAGGCTCTGCGTCGTCTGTCAGTGAATAAACAAATGGATTTCAGAATTTTATTAAGGCCCTGACAAGAGGAAAATTACCAAAATAGGCTTAAGAAAAAAAAATGCCAAATCTGTATAGTTTATGGTAGCGGAAAAAATATATGTTAATTTTTAACATATTTCTCTAAACTGGGTTTGTTACCAAAACAAGTTTTGAAAAAAAAAATATCGATACAAAACTAACCTCTTACCATCCAAAATATCTGTATTAAAATATCAACTTACGTTACGTATTTAATTAATAACGAGAACGTCTTATTTGAATGCAGATCTTTGTTTTTTTATTTTCGATTAATCAACTCAATTTTGAGTAAATAGATAATTGCTTCTAATTAGTAATAAATTACAAGCGTTGTGTTATCGCGCTTCTCTTTCTTTTATATGCAGTCTGACAGTGACCGCGGTTTAGGTGTTGTCAGCGTCTTAAATATATTATTCGGCAAGAACATTATTTTCATTGAAAGACAGACCTACCAGAAGTGCAGATTCGTGGTTCATTTATAAACTAGAACTTTCACTGAAGACTTTATTAACCAAAATATTTACTTCTCTGTTTTTAGACGTTACTTTTTACAGCCAGGTAAATGGACTTTAATAAGTTTAATCAATGTGAACGAATTACGGTTTCTTGTTTTAAATTCAGCGCATATTATAGCCACATATACACAAGCAATAAATTTAGCTTTGTAGGTAATGTGTTTAAATGTATGTACTAATGCATAAGTATAAAATGTACATGGATTCCTCACAACTGTCAGCTGATGTTTGTACCTACGTTATTTGCAAACTAAACTCAAAGCATTTATTTCGAATAAACCAATTACAGGCACTTTTGAATTGTCAAGGGGTCGGTCAGTCAGAAAGATGAAGCTAGTTGCTCATTCCAAAGCGTAGTAGGTTCCTATGGTTAAGAACGGGCAAGAAACTCTACGAACACTCTTTTAAATCAACATACTATGGTTACAAAATATTGATTAAGTACATCATTCTATTTGAAATTATATAATGTTATTATATGCTAAACGTAAAAGCGTCCTTAATAAAAATATTAACAAAACAAGAAAGAAATTTAGTTTTGTAGGTAATGCGGGCTTAGGACACTCGTGGCCACTTGCGAGCAGTATGCCAGACTACATGGTCTGGCATATAATGTTATGAAGAGTGTGGTCATGGTATTTGGGGCCGGGGATAAGTACCCAGATGCTGTACCTTCAGTGAAGTTAGAGCAATTTAAATTTCTGGGTCACTTATTGACCACTGGCCTCAAAGATGATGAGGATATTGACAGGGAGCGGAGGGCGCTGTGTGTGAGAGCTAACATGCTTGCCCGCAGATTCAGGCGTGCCTCTAGAGAGGTTAGGCGCACTATATTTAGTGGTTACTGCACGTCTTTTTACTCTTGCAGTCTGTGGGCTCATTATACTCAGAAATCATACAGCGCCCTTCGCGTTCAATACAATAACGCATCCAGGGTGCTGATGGGGTTGCCCC
The DNA here is from genome assembly GCA_905333075.3 of Atethmia centrago. NCBI lineage: Eukaryota > Metazoa > Arthropoda > Insecta > Lepidoptera > Noctuidae > Atethmia > Atethmia centrago. Next base: position 23,390,555 of record HG995388.1, read on the forward strand.
GATACTGCAGCGCATCAGGGATGTTTGCTGAAGCTCGCGTTGACTACACTGTGATGCGGAAGCGGTGCGCATCCTGGTTAGTAGGGTGCGGGGCAGCACCAACAGCATCCTGTCTATGGTAGCAAGCAGGCTAGATTATGCGTTTGTGTACCACTGCTGCAGGGTATCGGCTGGGCCTGTGACCTTGCAGCAGTGACGTCACATATTGTTTGTGTTAATGTTTTGCTAACATAGTTTGTAATACTTGTTACTAACACGTTGAGTCTTGTTACTTGAATTAAATTAATTATTATTATTATTTACGACTCTTGATATTTCTCGGTACCCTGGGGTCCCAGACCTCGTAAGCCACGAGGGGCCGAAGCCAACTCGCAGAGGCCCGTTAGACGTTTTTTAAAGAAATGAGGCACCAACCGACGATTATCCCTGTTCACACTATGCAAGTGCGCCCAAGGACAACTCCCGGTTGGTGTAGGACTATTGCGGAATATGGAAACAAAAATATTGGATTATGGGTTTGGGTAGCTAAAGTGAACTGTTTATCTAGAACTATGGATAGACTATGGCAACTGCCTGACCAATATTTTATATAAAATACACAGATAAAATAGTAGGGGGTGACTTGCACACTCAATAATGGGCCCCCAAAAAACGGTCGCTAGCACATAGTGTCGTAGTGACAAGGGGGCAACATGTCCTGAGGTTCTTGTGAGGAGTGGAGAGGTATTCCACGGCTATCAGGGCAATCCCGGAAGTACGGTCAAGATCCCTACCAGCATCTTACTGGAATACTTCCTTCCTCCGAGCACGTATGCTCTTGCGAATCTCCACTCAAGCTGGCCAATAAAGGCAAGAATGAGGTGGGAGCTCTGTTCCTCGTCAGTGTTCACTCCAGCCGGCCAATAAAGGCAAGCCAGAGATGAGGAACAAGACATCTCCCGGGAGATAGAGTCCGTGGGCTCGCTACTGCCCAACAGATCGCCACATGCTGCCCTGCGGGTTTTTGTATCTCTCTTGGTCTGGCTCCTTACCCCAGACCTGTTCCGGCAAAGTAAACTCTAATGGCATAGACCTAGACTTCGGAGCGCGCAAGCCCCACCACGACGTCAACCTCAATCAATCAATTAACTCAGCCTATTACAGTCCACTGCTGGACATAGGCTTCTCCCAGGCTTCGCAACAAGACCCTGTCCTCCACTTTCCGCATCCAGTCTGTCCCAGCCACCTTTTTAAGGTCGTTGGTCCATCTAGCTGGGGGGCGTCCCACACTACGCTTGCCGATACGCGGTCTCCACTCCAGGACTCGTCTGCTCCACCGGCCATCGGTCCTTCGACACACATGGCCAGCCCACCGACGATTATTTCGATTATTATTATTATTATTATTATAAATGTGTTTAAATCTACTAAATTTGCATAAGTAGAATGTACATGGATCCCTCGCAACTGTCAACACACAATTGAAGCACGGTCAACTAACTTTGGGGGATGAAGAAAGAAGTGGCCCTTTGACAGCGGTTACGGAATAAAACGTGCTAGCAGTGAAAATTTAATCCATAACAATAGGCGATTCACGTATCAAGAGATTCAGCACCTACTGTAGGTTGGATCAAGAAGCCTTCCCTAAATTCTACACGTGCATCTGCGAAGATGCACGTGTAGAATTTAGTGAAGGCTGAAACTACCCTCCTCACGCGAGTGAGGAGGATAGTTTCACGCTGGGTAGCGCACACCTCACCGATGCTCAGAAGCAGGCCCGGGTGGAATGGTGCCGTAATATGATAAACAAATTTCTCACCTCGGCGTGTTTACGACATCATTACAGGTGATGAGTCTTGGATTTATCAATACGATCCAGAAACGAAGCGCCAGTCGACGGTTTGGGTGTTTCAAAACGAATCAACGCCTACCAAAGTGAAGCGATCTAGAAGCGGGGGGAAGAGCTTCATCGCAAGCTTTTTCAATTTGACTGGCTACTTGGTGTCAATTCCTTTATGGAACCATAGAAGCATCAACGCTGAATGGTGTACTACCAAATGCTTGGCAGAAGTTTTCTCTGTTTGCAAACCTGTGTTTGGTCGCTTGTTGATCACAATCCTAATCCATTACTTGATATGTTTGAATAATTCGATTGCTTAACAACGGAAATGATGCAATGAATGTTGTTGAATTGTCAAATAGCCTTTGTGTGTGTGTTACGCAATTACCCAGGGCCGGATTTAGGGCAGGGCAACAGGGGCACCGGCCCCGGGCCTCCACAAAGAAGGGGCCTCCACAATTGTTTTTTTTTTTTAAGATAGGATAAAAATATATCCTTTGTGTAGGAACTTCAAAGAAAAAAAGTTCACAATCATCAAAGAAAAAGAAGTTCACAGTCGCAAGATAGGTACCTTTTTTTAAATTGTTTTTTTTTTCATCTGTTCCACAAAATTTTCGGGGCTTCCACTTCTTGTTTGCCGCAGGGCCTCCACACCTGTAAATCCGGCCATGCAATTACCCGTAAAGTCGAATTATTAATTCATTGGAGTAATCTGACATGTGCTAGCTGTCACTTTGTGTAATAAAATGGTCATATTTATTGTAATGGTGATCGTTTAGTTTTAGTACATTATGGTACTAGTGTGTAACATTGGCGATTACCGCTGAGGCGCCATTGTGCGCTCAAGAGAGCCGAGGACGGTAATCATCAATACACACGTGTATCATACGAAGTTTTTAAACACACTTGTGAATAAAATAACAAAAAGAACTCATTTTTCCTTGGAGTTTTCAGGTAGTAAACTTTCCATAACGTTAAGGGCTTCACATCTTATATCGGGCGGTGTACAACATAAATCATTTTCTTCGTAACTAGTACTTGTAGACATTTTAATTAATAAATAACTATAATTTCAACAGTGAATACGAGTTGTGAAAAATGTTTCGCTATGGCGGGAAAAATTTAATCAGTTTTCTTAGGCGCGCGCATTGCGATCGACCACAGACTAAAGAGATGAGTTTTTTTTTATTTTCCGCGCATAGGGTTTGCGCTTATTTTGCCACGTACAAAATGGGGAATTTAAAATTTTCTTTTATTACAGAGAAAACAAAAGTTATATTTGAGTGAAAGTTTTATTTATTAAACACGTACGAGTTAAAATTATCTATTTAAATAAGAAGTTGCATGAAATGAGCAAGCAATAGGAACATTAATTTATTGGCTGTGCCTCCGCTGCCGGTACCGGTTCCTAATTTATTTGTTCTATTGAACACGATCTTCTTTTTGAATAAAAACTTTTTTATGAACAAAGCAACTCAACCAATAAAATAAAAAAAAAATCTATAACTAACTAGTGAGTTATAGCAATGAAAAAGTCATAGTTTGATTATGGGTGTCATTCTGTGCCTAATTGCGGTAACCATAGAGCCACTTTATGAGCAAGTGTGTTGAAAAATTTATTTATATAAGTGTAAAATTCTAAAATCCAATAAATATGACAATTTTATTACACAAAGTGACAGCTATCACGTGTCAGATTACTCCAGTGAATTAATAACCCCACTTTAGGTACAACGTATCGTCATATCCACCAATCCTTGGCTATGTATCATTATATTACCACCTTGGTTCTCCTACCGCTTTTCTGAAGTTAATAACAACATGGGTAAACTCATGTGCAAAGCCAAGTGCTATTGCAAATCTATTGAGGCAATCCTAATGTTTTCCGTCAGGTTACTGACCTGAGGTGCTAACTAATAATGAAAGTGTGTTTATTTTCACTTGTCTGTTGCAAATGTTTGAAGTTTTGTTTCTAACTAATTAGTTTGTTGTTCTTTCTAGCAGCTGTAATGTGGGTGCATACGTAGGTACTTGTTTTATAGGCATTGCCCCCCCGGCGTCGTCCGCGTGGAGGTCGAAAATTACCCATGGGAACATACTACCGGTATAAAAGTAACCTATGTGTTAATCCAGGTCATAAACTATATGTGTGACACATCCGCCCAGAGCGGGAGAAGTTATTTGATAATTTCCCAAAAAAACAGATCAAAGTAGCCTATATCCGTATATATAGTAGCCTATGTCTCCAGGTCATGGTCTACCCATGTGCCAAATTTCATCCAAATCCGTTCAGCCGTTTTTCCGTGATTGAGTAACAAACATTCAAACATACAAACTTTCATATTTATGATATTATTATAGCTGTTGCCTGCAACTTCGTCTGTGATTCAGGATCAAAGTCGCCTCCCGCCGGGGTCACGTGAAAGTCCGAAATGGATACCGTGACCCCTGGCAACACAGGCAGGGGAAGGTACACGGGTGGGTTTTAGTCAGTAAGAGTCTGACACACTCTCCCGCTCCGCCCAGAGCGGGAGAAGTTATTTGATAATACCCAACCAAAAAAAAAAGGATCAAAGTAGCCTACATCCTTGTCCAGTTCTTGGTCTACCATGTGCCAAATTTCATCTAAATCCGTTTAGCCGTTTTAGCGTGAAAGCGTAACAAACAAACAAAAGAAACAAACTCACTTTCGCATTATATTAAGTAAGGAATTATTACGTTGTTTTTTTATGGTGGAATGAAGTGCACTAAAGCTAACAGGTCAAGATCGAGAAGGTATGAGAGAGTTATCATGAGAGACTTGACTTTATTCGTAGCGTGGTTAACCACGCTAGGAATAAACCAAAGGAAAAGAAAATGCATGAGATCTTGGACGGAAAAACTGTAACCAAACGCATCAAGAACCACAGGATGTGCTATCTTGTACATGTGCACAGGCGCCGCGAACCACATCTGTGACATGCAGCAATGCAGTATAAGGCCAAATTCAAGAAAGTCGACTGGATTATTAAAATTTACACCTGGAATGACAACCTAAAGCAGGACATGAATTACTTCGACTTGGAAATCAACTTTGGGATGGACACGGCCGAAGATCGAGATAAGATCAGGAAGGCCACTAGCGTGATTTACAAGAAATCAGAAACGGATAGTAGCGAGACCTCAGATGAAGACATTGGAAACAGCAACGTGCAACACAGCATAGCAGTGACACAGAAAAGAGTCGGGAAAGCAAATGGACCTGAGCCAACCTGGCGGCGACGTTGTTAAAAGATGGCCTCCCATAGATAAATTACCCGTCTCTCCACTATTCCATTGCTTACTCAAGGATGCATATCCGGTAGGCTCTAATAATCCTTCCTATCGTAAGGGCTTGTCTTCCTGACCATTACCGCGCCCCCCGGTCTACTCTTTGATATGCAATGGTCTCTGTAGTCCCATGAAACATGAGGCTCCAGGGACTAGTGCAAATCCTTGGGTTCATTCGAGCAATCGAGTCTGGTTTAACCACGCTGGGGTCGGTGCAATTCATTCATTCATGTTTTTTTATGGTGGAATAAAGTGGTGGTACAAATATTGATTTGTGATTCATCATTAGCGTGGGTTTGGTAATTTTCCTTGATTGTGGAGTTTTTCTGGACTTTCTTTTGGGATTGGAATTTAGAATTGGCCGCTAATAAGTGCTATTCAGTTTATAACAGCGGGGTAATTCCGTAACACACTATCGTAGCCAATGGGTTTTATTTTCATCAACATTAATTGCGTTATATACCTACGTTGTTAACAGACTAATTTTTCGAACATGTGAAGCAATGGATTAGCGATGTACTTCAAATTGCGATTGATTATTACGCGATTAGGGTGCGTACGATAATCCTGAGAGTTTCAATCTTCAAGTTTGGGCAAAGTTTCAGTCTTAAATAATAAATTCCTTTGCGGCTTCGTATGCCACCCGCAGCTATTGAAGAGGTGGAACAAATTATATGAATATACCATAAAAAAATACCTCAAAGAAAGAAAAAGGTAAAAAAATTGTTTATTCTGCACAAACATAACGCATATTACAAAAAATAACGTAAAAATACACACATATACAAAGTAGGTAACCTCGCCTCGTAATCAACCCGTCAATCCTGTCGATTACGTAATATTTACTTACTCTGTGTTGCGACACTGGCAGATGACAACATACAATCAAAACAAAAACAGAATGCCGATCATAATAGTGTTCTGTGATGCCGATTGCAGAGTGGGGAAATAACTACTTTTAAGGCTCCTACATACTGGCGCGACTTGTCGCGCGACGCGTCGCGACACAAAGGCACCGCTTGTAGCGCTACACGCGGTGTCTTTGTGTCGCGTTGCGTCGCGCCAGTATGTAGGAGCCTTTATAACAAATAAACAACTATAACTAGAACAATTAAACAGTGCGTCGCATCTGTGCAAGACAAGGTCGTTGCTCAGCGAAATGCTGTGAATTCGGACAAGCCTATTGTCAACAGCGCCTCACACGAATTCGTATACATTAAGGCGCTGACAAGACCCAATTGACCAAAATAGGCTTCTCTTAGGAAAAAAAATTGCCAAATCTGTATAGTTTGTGGTAGCGGAAAAAATATATGTTAATTTTGAACATATTTACTTGGTTGTTACCAAAACACGTTTTGAAAAAAAAAATCTCGATACAAACGTTAAACTAACCTCTTACCTTGAGTTGTAATCCAAAATATCTGCATTAAATATCAACATACGTTACGTATTTAATTAATAACATGAACGTCTTATTTGAATGCAGAACTTGGTTGTTTTTTATTTTCGATTACTCAACTCAATTTTGGGTAAATAGAGAATTGCTTCATATTTTGAAATAAATTACAAGCGTTGTGTCATCAAAAATCAAAATCAAAATCAAAATATTTTTATTTCACATAAACCTACATGGGCACTTATGAAACGTCAGAAGCTAGGTGCACGGTTCCAATTGGTCGTTTCCTATGGAGAAGAGCCGGCAAGAAACTCCATCGCGCTTCTCTTTCTTTTCTATGCAATCTGACAGTGACCGCGGTTTAGGTGTTGTCAGCGTCTTAACGGCAGAAGCCGGCAGCAGCCGGTAGCGACGCGTCGCGGGCAGTACCGCTGACAAGACGCCCGTGGCCGCAAGGCTGCTCGCGCCGTCGCGAGCGGCCACGCAGCACCGCGGCCGGCCTCAAGAACTTTTCGAGCTTTTCAATCGATATTGGTCTTTTAATTATGTAGATGAAGTTTAAAATTATTTCACATTGAAAGTGCTCGCCGCGCCGCTTTCGGCCGCTGCTTTCCCGGTGTGAATCGGCCCTTAGAACTAAGTATTGTATTTATTATATTTCTTATTTTTATCTCACTAAATGCTTCACCTGTTGACGTCATCACGACAGAGCCGACTGTAGCTGAAAACTAGCGCTGGGGCTCTGTCTCGCATAGGGTCGCAGCTCGCAGCATTATGCTGAGCAATGGCCGTTTTGCGTGATGTGAAGCATGTTTTCCCCAAATTTGTTCTTTCGTGTTTTTCTTCTTTCTTTGCGTTATGTTTACCGCAAATAAATTAATAAACGTATTTTATTTCTTTCTTTCTATACCACTACTTGCTATATTAACACAGTCTATACTCTATGGCAATAAAACCAATAGCAAACTCGAAAACCAGAACTTGACCATAAATCTGGGGTCACCTCTAAAAATACTCTTTCAAATAAAACAAAATCATCGAAATAAGTTCACAAAAAAAAAGCTTTCAGTCGACTTAAGGCGCAAATATATGATTTTAGTGACTTTTAAATCTGTTATTATTACGCCTTCATATATGTTTATTGTACGTAGGTTATGCAAATTAAAAATGTTATACTTGAACGCGTACACATCAATTCTGTGTGAATATTTATTTATTGTAGTAAAATATTTTATGTAACAAATTCAGGAAGCAATGTCTACACAAAGCTTAAAAAAAGATATTACTTTAAAACTACTTAAGATATTTTCATTTTGTGTTCGTATAAACAGAATATTTTATTATCTATAAAATTTATCTGTGATTTTTTTTTTTAATTTACCTATTTTCATTACTAAAAATAAATATTCGCTGTGAAACTGAACGGCGGCGAGCGGCGGCGCGGCGGCGGTGCGGCGTGAGCTCGACCGGCCATTTATATGGCCAAGGTCAACGGTGATTACCCGACCCTTAAGGACCTCCTCCTTTTTGAAGTCGGTTAAAAACTTAGTTTAATTTTGAGTCGTCTTTTGTTTTAGAAACATACTAAACATTAAATAGGGCCAAAGGAACCTTCTCAAATTGCTTAGCATGATCCTCAGTCATATCGAAAACACTGCAGCATCAATTTTGAAATAAATATATGGTAAAGTTGAGGATTAATGTTAAGTACTATGTTAGACAAAACCACGATTCCAAAAAAAAAATCTTGACAGAAAAAAATCACAAAGTAAAAACTGAACTAAATATGAAAAATATATGCTTTTTAAAATTACCATTATGTTCACCATAAAAAGAAATTACCTAAACTATCGGCGCCTTGGAACCTTCTCCCTGCCGCCCTGTCTCGCTTGCTCGCGTAACTACGAGCAGTAGAGTGCGAGCGAGATAAAGACTGAGGTGGCGCTGAGTTATTATGGACTCTTCATAACAATACAATAACTCCCATTCAGGTAAACAACATTTATTCAGACAATTAGTCAGACAGTTTCTAAAATAACCGTAACACGAAACAAACAAACTAAATCTCTATTTATAACGCAGACGTATCTGGATTCACTCAGATTAAATCGGAGCAACATCACAATTAGCTCAGCGATTCCCGAGATATTCTCCACATAAACATAAACATATAAAGTAGAGGGAGACTAGCGATTCGACTTGACATCGCCTTTTACTTTGTGAGCAAAACTAACTGTATGAGAGTTAATAACACTTAGCACAATATTATAGGTACCTAAGTAATGATCGAAATAACACAAATAGGTAAGTAATGATCGAAATAACACAAAGAAAGGTGTACAGAGTATTCTATGCGATTCTACAGCCCAATATGCATACACATACTCCGTGTCAGAATCCTTTGGCTCAATTTACGGAACTCTATGGAAGACAATTTTTGGAACGAATATTATTCCGTAACATCGTACACGCGTTCGTTTTCATTTCGACAACACAAACAATTCCATCATTCTTCTACTCAATGAAAATCTTAAATTCATTCGCTGACAGACATCGCAGAGTTCCTTAAGGCGCTGACAAAGAGGCAAATGACCAAAGAAACAAAGACACAAACCAAAAGAAAAAAAAATTGCCAAATTTGTATAGTTTGTGGTAGCGGAAAATATATATGTTAATTTTGAACATATTTCTCAGAGCTTGGTTGTTACCAAAATACGTTTAGAAAAAAAAAACTCGTTACGCACTAACGATAAACTAACCTTTTACCTTGAGTTCCAATCCAAAATATCTGTATTAAAATATCAACGTACGTGACGTATTTAATTAATAACAAATAATTCTTTATTTTCGATTACTCAACTCAATTTTGAGTAAATAGATCATTGCTTCATAATTTGCAATAAATTACAAGCGTTGTGTCATCGCGTTTCTCTTTCTTTTCTATAAAGTCCGACAGTGACCGCGGTTTAGCTGTTGTCAGCGACTTAAATAACGAAAGTAAGCATTATGAATGGATTTTTGAAAATTCATCCCCGAAAGGTGAAATAGGGGAGTCTGACACACCCTCCCGTTCCGCCCAGAGCGGGAGAAGTTGTTTGATGATTTTCCACCCAAAAAAAAGGTGAAATAGGGGATGATAGCTTATAGGTAAATTCGTCATTTTTGCCGATGGGAAACCAATCGGGCACACGGCTTGTGTGAAGCAAACCAATAAATTGTAGAAAAAAAACGCGAATCGAATTTGAACGTAGAATGAAAGCAGCTGATATAGCTAGTTCTCCTTTTATAACGAAACTCTTTAAACAACCAGAAACAAAACTAGCCTCCAAGACAGTATCTTTTGCTTCGCCAAACAGACAGACCCTCAATACTCAATACTTTTATTGCATTCCACATGTAGGTATGCTTAGGTGGTAAACTTATAATAAGATCATATGGACCCTGTCGGGCACAGCAAAATGAGTGAGTTAGGAGAGAGGAAGCATTCGTGAAATAATATATACCATTACTTAGCAAACTTCTTTATTATAATAATGATGTATGTGTTTTTCGAGATAAGCTAATATAAAATATAAACATGTATTTATTGAGAGATGTAATAATAATAATTAATAAAACAAACAAAATTTGAAGTCTAGTAGGTACTTAAGTTATGACTTTATAAGTCTATCACTTAGAAATCGAGTATGACTTTTACTTAGCAAAAACTGTCTAAGTTTTTTTCATCTTACATGTAGAGAACTAAGGTCATGTAACCTGGATAAGCAAGAAATTCGCTGTAAATCAACAAGACATAAAGTATACTCTTTTCTCGCTCAAGAAACGTATAAAAGATTGTAAGTTGCGTGTCAGTAAAAGAGATACTTAATATGTATCTCTTTTACTGACTCGCAACTTACAATCTTCTGTACGTTGTGTGACGTTTTGTGATGTTGCTCCGATTTAATCTGAGTGAATCCAGATACGTCTGCGTTATAAAAAGAGATTTAGTGTGTTTGTTTCGTGTTACGGTTATTTTAGAAACTGTCTGACTAATTATAAATGTAACATTTATAATTTAACAGTTGTTCACCAGAATAATGGGAGTTATTGTATTGTTATGAAGAGTCCATAATAACTTTGCGCCACCTCAGTCTTTATCTCGCTCGCATTCTACTGCTCGTAGTTACGCGAGCAAGCGAGACAGGGCGGCAGGGAGAAGGCTCCAAGGCGCCGATAGTTTAAAATATATATAATAAAATTTAAGTCTAGTACTTAAGTTATGACTTTATAAGTCTATCACTTAGATATCGAGTATAACTTACACTTAGCAAAAATTGTCCAAGTTTTTTCCATCTTACATGTAGAGAACTAAGGTCATATAACCTGGATAAGCAAGAAATCCGCTGTAAATCAACAAGACATAAAGTATACTCTTTTCTCGCTCAAGAAACGTACAAAAGATTGTAAGTTGCGTGTCAGTAAAAGAGATACTTACATAATATCGTCGCCTTAGAGTGAAAACCTCGTATATGCGAAAAAGGCAACTTTACTGGAATAATTATTAAATTCTAAGTGGTAAATTGAAAACCTCATCTGTTCTTTTGCGAGAATTTCGAATTCGCCATAGATGGCGCTACAGGTGACTAAACTTTTTTTTTGGGAACTAGGCGTGCGTTGCGAGGTATAGCTTTCCAAAAATGTAATAAATAAAAATGACCAAATAACATTCCCGAGGTTTTCACTCTAAGGCGACGATATGTATCTCTTTTACTGACACGCAACTTACAATCTTTTGTACGTTTCTGCCGGTGTGGTGTGGACGGTCAGCGATCAACTAACTATTATTAACATATTAGATTAATATTAGTTGATCGCTGACCGTCCACACCACCGGCGAGACCAACTCGTTTTTAGGGTATCGTAGTAAACAAGGAACCCTTATAGTTTCGCTATGTCCGTTTGTCTGTCTGCAGAAAGCTGTAATTTGGCATACGGATACATATTAATCACGCCGAAAAAGTGGTTAAATAAAATCTTGAAAACATATTTTTACCTCCCTTGCACGTAATGAATGTGTGGATGATATATTTTTTCTCGTCTATCCCGTGGTGTGGGATATCGTTGGATAGGCCGTTCAAAAATATCGTGGGCTTGTGAACACCATTTTTCAATTCAAGGATCCGTTTGCGTAATCCGTTTGCTTTAAAGTGCTAATTTTTGTTAGAGTCAAGTGTCTCCTTCCCTGCCAGCTAAATGGTTGTTTATGGATATGTGAAAAAATTCATGGCAATAGTATTTATATAATTATAATGAAATTAAAAGGAAAACTATCACAGCTAAGTAGGCTTTACAAGTTAACGAGTAATAGTCGACCAACTTAAATTTGCAGTTGGAGAATTGACCGTGGCATACCATATAGGTATGTTTTTCAACTACAATGTTAATTTGTTTTTGGGATAAAATCATCCCAAATTCCCAACTACAAAACCCTTCATTGTGCGTGGTCTAACACGCACTTGGCCGTTTTAATTGCTAGCTCTACTCGCTTCTCGCTATTCATCGGCGGTGGGACAGATGCCTAAGAATTTGTTGACTGGACCGTGAACCTGGGTCGATGAATGCAACCTCATCAGACGAGAAACACTGAGAAATGATAGCGTTTACACGGAGAGATGAGCTGTTTTGTAATTCTGCTGTTTGTTTCTTTAATCCCACGATGTATACGAGGGCGACACTGAAAGTTTTTAGAATTGGCCACTTGTAAACGATATAATAAAAAATCAGTTCAAATTTTGAAAATGGAACTCTGCCAATATTATTGTGTATGTATTTTATTCATTTGTCATTGTTTACGATTTGGCGGCAAATTTAAAATTGTCTGTGTCACGTCAGCATGAATTTAATGCGAGAACATTTTCGTATAATGATTTTTTATGACTTTCGACGTCATTTAAGTCAACAAGAAAGATGATAGACTTCGATTGGCCTTTCACGATGAAGCCCCATCTCGTGCTAGGTACTGTTTACAACTGGTTTAATGAGTTTAAACGTGGTCGCACTAATCTCACCGATGATCTGCGTGAGGGACGGCCTTCTACGGCGACGACTGAAGATAACATCAGTGTTGTGCGGCGTATGATAGAGACTGACAAAAGAGTGACTTATCAGCAGATTTGGACAGGCTTAGGCATCGGTATGAGTCAAGTGCACAAAATCCCCCATGAACATTTAGCGGTCAGGAAGTTTTGTGCCCGGTGGATACCTCATAATTTGACAGAGGCCCAAAAACTCCGTCGTGTCGATTGGTGTCGACACCACGGTGTGAAATGGTTCAAAGATTTACCGGAGGTGACTCAAATGCTGTGTTCGACATACTTACGGGTGACGAAAGGTGGATTTATTGTTATAATCCTGAAACTAAGAGACAGTCCGCTGTCTGGGTGTTTGCTTTCGAGGAATTGCCAACTAAAGTGAAAAGAGGTCAAAGCGTGGAAAAAAGATAGTGGCCTCGTTCTTCGGAAGGAAAGGTCATTACGCAACAATTGTTTTAAAGGATCAAAAAACAGTTACTGCAGAGTGGTACACTAACAATTGTTTGCCACTTGTCTTGGAAAAAGTTCGGGAGAAACGACCTCGCAGTAGGATCCTCCTTCACCACGACAACGCCTCGTCGCACACCGCCAAGCAAACAATCGACTACTTGGCCACGTCAGACGTGGAATTACTGGGTCACCCGCCCTATAGCCCCGACCTCGCACCTTGCAATTTTTATTTATTTCCGAAAATAAAAGAAAATCTTCGAGGAAAACGTTTTATGGACGCCGAGGAAGCAGTGGCTGCGTTTCAAAATGCCGTCGAAGAGACCCCTAGGGACGAGTGGGTAAAGTGCTTTTCTCAGTGGTTCCATCGGATGCAGCGATGTATTGATGTAAATGGACACTATTTTGAAAAGATATAATAAAACTAATAACTTGCCAGTTTGTTCAGTTTTTGATTTTCTAAGAACTTTCAGTGTCACCCTCGTTTAAAGAGATGTAGACAACGTTAGACGTACGGATCGTTTTAAAGATTTATATCGATCATTAAATGTATAAGCGATAGGGTTAGTAGGTATTCAACTCAGACTGTCAAAAAAATAGAGGCGATCGGCAGCAGATATCTCTCGCGTCCGGCCCTGGTTCTAGCCATGGTACGGAGCGAGAGGGCATGGGTAGCCGCCACCACCTTTTGCGAAGCAGTAATGCTCGCGAAGGAGGAGGCGGGACGGTTGAGGGAAAGGCAAATTTTGCGCCCTCTCGCCCCTAGCCACCGCAGGCGCGGGCTTGCGGACGGTGAGCAATGGGTAGCTCGCCGTCCGATAAGGACTAGGCCCGGGTCGACGGCGAAATGTGTGTTGTGTGTGCCTCAAAGAGATTTTGTCAGCACAAGAGTAGGGGTCCACTAGGGCCGATGTCTGCCGGGGTCGTGGGAAAGTCCGAACGGGATACCGAGGCCCCTGGCAACACAGGCAACGGAAGGAACACGGGTGGGTTTTAGTCAGTAAGAGTCTGACACACCCTCTCGCTCTGCCCAGAGCGGGAGAAGTTATTTGATAGTTTCCCAGCCAAAAAAAGTTTCGATAAAATCTGTAAGACTTTTCTATGATCGATCAGTCGGAATTGCTATTAATAATTTGAAAGGCGCATATTGTTCTAGGAACGGAACAGTACGTAGATAAGCATTAGTGAAAGTGTGACGTAGTGTTTGTACAACAATACCACTATTCGATAAACTATTATCAAGAACAATGACTTGTCAGCCGTTTATCTAGCACTCACTAGTGATTAGAACAAACTGATGCTTTCTGTCCGTTCAATCATAAACACGTAAGATAAAGACAGAAGTAATTGCTTATTGGTGCCGATTCCTTAGTTCACAAACTAAACTAAATTTAAGTTCTGTGCATCTGTTTCTTTCTATTTTATTGAGAAAATGACAGAAGATACATTTTAGTTTAGTCGTATCAAATTAATCAGCGCCTGTCACTACTCCGTACAAGTTTAGACGTGATTAAAAACTTGCCTACTAAAATTACGTCAATTTACGTCAACCGCCAGCCTTTTTTGTTTGTTTTCTACCAACTTGAAGACTACAGGTCTTCAAGTTGGTAGAAAACAAACAAAAAAGGTCTCGATCAATGAAGTTGCTATAAATGTTTTAAGGTTTCTCGAACAGTGATGTTTCTATACCTAAATGTTTTAAGGTTTCTCGAACAGTGAAGTTTTTCTAAATCTTTTAAGGGTTTCTCGAACAGTGGAGTTTCTCTAAACTTTTTAAGGTTTCTCGAACAGTGAGTTTCTCTAAATCATTTAAGGTTTCTCGAACAGTGAAGTTTCTCTAAATCTTTTAACGTTTCTCGAACAGTGAAGTTTCTCTAAATCTTTTAGGGTTTCTCGAACAGTGAATTTTCTCTGAATCTTTTAAGGTTCCTCGAAAAGTAAAGTTTCTCTAAACTTTTTAAGGTTTCTCGAAAAGTGAAGTTTCTCTAAATATTTTAAGGTTCCTCGAATAGTGAAGTTTCTCTTAATCTTTTTAGGTTTTTCAAACAGTGAAGTTTCTATAAATCTTTTATGGTTCCTCGAACAGTACGGTTTCCCTAAATGTTTGAAGTTTTCTAGAACAGGGAAGTGTCTCTAAATCTGTTAAGGTTTCTTGAACAGTGGAGGAACATTTGGAATCGGCATACTAGCGTTAAACGTAATGTCAGTCTACATATCTCTCCCTATGGGAGACTTGAACAAGACAACTCAAATATCAAAATATCAAGACGCGTATTAACGTCATAAATTGCGTACAGTTCTACACCGATTTTGTTAACCTTTTGACCGCCACAGTCCATGGAAGACAAGCGAAATTGTGCCGAAAACGCCACAGTCTTTACATTTCAGCCAAGACTTGCAGTTTTCAAGTCTCGGGGGGATTGGTTACCTCTAGGCCAGCGTGCAACATCATCGACCGCATCATCACATGCCTTACCATCAGGTGAGGTAGTGGTCGGACACGAACCGTAAAGTAATCCGTTGTTCTCGGCATCATCATTATTCATAATTTTAGCCGAAATACGCCCACTGCTGGACATAGGCCTCCCCCAAGCCTCGCCACATCGACCGGTACTGTGCTTCTCCCACTTCTCTTCGTGCTGGGCATAATTTGACTTATATCTATACAGGCATGAGGAACAGGGTGTAAAGTTCACTCATCCTCCTTAGAAAAGGGAGGATCCTCCGAACAATCGGGTATTGTGTCTGGTGGGCAATTGCCCGACGGTTGGTGTCGGGATGTTGTATGTATAATAATAATATCCTTTATTTCAGGTTATAAAAACATAATGCATATATTATAAGAGTATAAAAACAATAACTATAAACTAATACATATTTTCTACAACAAATTTAAAAACTACTGCACACGAAGTGACCCACAGATATATGCCAGTCTCGCGATAAACTCTGCTTGCGCGATGCAGGATTTGTGTGACGTTAAATTCTTTGATGCGTAGTTCGCATGTGGTGTTGTAGATGCCGCCACATATCCTACATATTTTGACTGTTCGTCAAAAGGTTGAACCAAAACGGGTACACCTTACTGCGCCATTTCGAAGGTCGTCTTCGTAGTCACCCGCAGCGTTTGATAATCATTTAATTATGTTAATTTGTCTATAACCATCGGATCGTTAAATGGTAATTGAATGAGATTTATAGTTATTTTTATAGGTGTTGTGTGCACGAATTAAATTAACATTTTAATATATATAAAACGAACAATAATGGCGGACTTCTTTGACGATCTATTAATTGGATTTAATTGTATTAACTTATGGAAGTTTACGATGGGTTAGCATAGCAAGTTCATCATTAAGGTTTGTCGAGTGACGCTTATCCTACTAATATAATAAATGCGAAAGTTTGTATGTTACATGTATGGATTTTTGTTACTCTTTCACGCAAAAACTACTGAATGGATTTTAATGAAACTGTGGCGGCATCTACTGCGCCACATGCGAACTAAGCAGCACACTGACGTCACGCAAAATCCTGCATCGCGTAAGCAGAGTTTACCGCGCAACTAGCATATATACAACATCCCAGCATCAACCGTCGCCGCGTCGGGCAGTTGCCCACCAGACACGACACCCGTCTGGTCGGAGGATCCTCCCTTTTCTATGGAGGATGAGTGAACTTTACACCCTGTTCCTCATGCCTCTATAAAACTTTACAATAATGTAGCTTGTACATCAGAATATAGGCTATAATTTATAAAGATACTCGTATTGTGTGAATTGAAAATATACTGATAAGTGTCAAGTACGTAGGAAAAAATTCTGCCATAAATACAAGAAAAATTGATACCTTATTTCTAAGTAGGGTAGGTAGGGTAGATACTTAGTGCTACCCGTGCGAAGCCGGGCCGGGTAAAGCTAGTATATAAATAAATATAACAATGTAAAATAACAAATTGTGGCATCCTGGGTTCTATGGAATTAACTAGGTCACTAGTTAATGCTACTATTGTTAGAATTGAATGTCAATTTCTGTGTTGTTGCTTACTTATTCCCACTGACTAAATAATAAACCCTGCCTATATTTAAATACAAATTGCAGTTTTAGAATAGTATTTTGATGTACTGTAGCAACAAAATTGTGATGTCTTTGGGTCTTACAAATACTGTCATGCAAATTAATTTAAGCAAATTGACACCACCATTGACACACCATACGTTAATTTTCCGCATTATAGCCATATCAAACAAAGAATTTAAGGCTTCTACATACTGGCGCGACTTGTCGCGCGACGCGACGCGACACAAAGACACCGCTTGTAGCGCTATGCGCGGTGTCTTTGTGTCGCGACGCGTCGCGCGACAAGTCGCGCCAGTATGTAAGAGCCTTTAAGTTATGATTTGAATATACGTACAGACATTTTTGTTGTTAGGCAATGTGATTGTTTTACATACTAGTGTCAAAATTGCGAGAGAAGCAATAAGAACAAAAGAAGACATTTTCCTTTACACCTATTTACTGATAGATGTACAATGAGTTGAAAGTAATAAAAGTACAGCTCACTCGCTGGCAGAATCAAGATACGGTGTAAGTGGTGGCAGGTAACTGACTATCTCCAAAGGGTATCGCATCTGTAACCTGTGTAGTCACAACTTGTGGGGCCGAGTCACAGTAGAATTAAACAGTAAAGCAACTAGCAGTCGCTGGTAGCAGTTGGATGAGTTTAGCTGAGGATTGAGTTAAATAGCGTGCGATTGCAGCGATGGCGCACAGTGGTGCAGGTAGTACGGGCATGCGGAAAATATTATTTTTAAATGAAAAGACGTTGTGTTTCTTCATAATACTTTATTAAAATGATATAATGGATGTACCAGCTTACAAAGAGAAAGATATAACACGTATTTTTTTTTTATTAACATGAAAATATTCATCAAATTTTTTCACATGAATTTCATATAATTAAATCAGCATTTTTAAATAAATAAATATTAATAAACTAAATATTAAATAGAGAAGACATTGATTTAGAGATGGGTGCTATCCACTAATAAAGCTTTGGCATCATCGTGAAGAGGATAGTATTTTTTATTCGGTACTGCACGTAAACTGTTGATAAGGGGATCTGAGGTAGCTAAGAGCATATTCATAACATCTTCATTACATGATAGACGAGAACATTTTCTTGAATGACCTAACCTATAATTGCGGTAATCTTTATTTCGCGCTTCTTGAGCTTCCTCAGATAACATCCCAATAGGTAAGGCAGCAACACTTATTATTTCTTTGCCATGCAACAAGATTTTATGCACAGTATTTGGCATATTATACCAGCTGTACAGGCTTACGTATAGTTCAGCAGTCTCGTAACAATAACTACCAAACTTATCCGAATCAACTAATGCACTAGAATTAATTGTTTGCAATATTATACCAAACCGATGAATAAGTTCTTTATCGACTCTTGTGACTTCAGCTACAATGTCTGCATTATTGAAAAATCTTCTAGACGTATTTCCATCGTTAGATGATCCCATTCCTTGCTTTACAAAATCCACTTTTAGACCTAAACGTTGAAACAGCTCACTTTGGATTCTTTTCTTCTCTTCATCTTTTTGTTGTTTGGTAGTTGCGTTCGTTCTCCAACTGGTAAATGACATATTGTACGCAATATGTAATATGCATTCCATAAATTTAATCCGTGCGTGAAGCGGGGATAAACCGACCTTGAGAGCCTCCGTATCCACAGTTTTATTTCGCACTTGGTCAAGGTTATTCATTTCTGATGGCTTTGACTTGCATATAAAACACACTGCACATGATGATGTGTCCGTAACTGTCTGCGCTATTTTGCCATCTATCATTGTGAACACAAGTTTATGGTAGACTTTGTAAGTCTTTTCCTTTAAACTAATAACAGTTTCATTTAAGTTTGCTATTTCAGACTCCATTCTAGCAATTTCATTTTTCGTAGATTCTGTAGTTTCTTTTTGAAATTGGAATTGTACCGGGCGACAACACCTTGTAGAAGAAGGAGTTGCATTTGTCCAATACACAACAGATTTATTTTCCTTTTCATACAGACGCAGTGGAACTAATGATGTCAAAAACATATATGAATCTGACACATTTTCGTCGATAAATGACTGTTTGTACTCAGCATGACCTGATGATCCGTCACATCCCCACTTGTGTAAAAACGTTGAATTTACACTAATCTGTGTAAGGTCGTCTTCAGACATTACTTCAAATAATCTTCTGGTTGTGTGATCCAGTAATGACTGCATACTTACACAAGCGTAGCTTTCCGTTACATCAATATCCGTGGGGTAACATTGCCTTTTTACTTCAAGTACTTTATGATAATCGGGAAAAATATCACAACCAATACTTTTTGCTGCATTTCTCAGTACTTGATATTGATGTTTCGAAAGTGATGCATCAAGTAATAATGCCAACGCTTTTTCTGGAGTAAACTTGATAGTATCCGATGATTCTTCTTGTACGAGTACCTTAGAGGCAGCTTTCTTAATCATTTCTTCAGGAACGCTTTCACACAATCTTTTGACTTTATATCGCTTTGTTCGATCGCAACATTCATCAAATGATTTTTCTGGTCGTCCTCTATGAGAGCGTTTTGATGGCCCTGGAACATTACTGTCACAATTCACCACATCAGTCTGCACCGAAGATGTCTCAACGGTAAAAATATTTTTCAGCCACTGTTCATTTTTTGCCATAAAAACATTTTTATTTCTCGCTGCAGTTTGCCACTTTTTTGTAAATACGGGTAGAAAATTACGACTTAACTTTTCATAAACTTGATTCCAAACACTTTCTGTAAGCTGTGGATACATAAGTTTTAAATTTTCGAGGCATTTATGTATCTCACGATTACTTGATATTATGATTTCCACTAAATCGGCATAGACAATAGTAAAGCTATCCATCACTATAATAACACTGTTATCGTAAGAGAAAATAATTGTAAGTGAAGTTAAAACTACCATTCAATGCTATTTATACTTACACGATATGATAAAATGTTAATTACCCTCATTAGAAACACTTATTAATATAATGCACTTTTTCTTAATTACAGAGCGTCATTAGTTAAGGACCTGGTATTTCCAAGATCGCAGGTTATCGCAGCCAAAACTAATGTATTCTTAATCTATAGGGTCTAATTAATCTCCGAAAGTATATTATTACGTATCGGTCGATAACGGAGATTAGTTATGATCTCATGATTGAAAACAAAAGGTTCCAAATGACCTTCTTCACTAAAAATGTAATAGCAAGTAATTATTCATTATATTATAACATTATGTTTACTATTTTATTAATACACACAATAAACTTATGACTAAACTAAAAATGAAAGTTGATAATTATAGTATTTTGGTTCTATTCATACTTGAAATAACAATATTTTTTGCACGAAATTTGTAAATTCTCGATCACCCTACTTTGGCATCATATAATTAAATACTGTATAATTATTTATCCGTATTAATTTTAGGACTTGTTTCTACTAACATTCTAGTATGTGTGTACCAAATTGTAGACATTTTAAACAAGGTTGAAACAAAGGACTTTTTTCCGCCCTTGAACCAATGTGTGGCGTACTGATAATATATTTCCGGCTGTTGCTAGACTGATGATGATGACCTGAATCTTTTTTTTCTTACTGTACACAAAGCATTACCACCACCTTTCTCGATGCTTCGCACGCTACACAAAACGTTACCACCAGGAGCTGCAGTCTCGACATATGCAAGGTGTCGTTTTGCATCCTCGTCAAATTTCAGGAGGCTGCTATGAAAGACATAATATGTATTTTAATGCATAAGTACTTGTTTTTTTAGTTATTAAGTTTGACAGTATTTCAGAATACACCACTTTAGCAGAACAGAATCACCCCGTTGCGTATGCGGTAGCGTGTGTGTAAAAGGACAGTTAAAGTCATCACACAGCCCGCGTTTTAACATGCATGTCCCACACATGCCGATTTCCGAAAATAAGAAAAAAAAAGAAAAAGACCTACTTACTTTTTTATTATTGATTCGTGTCGAGAATCATTAGCATAGTTACCTCCTTGAATTTGACGAGGATGCAAAACGACACCTTGTGTAGCGATCGTCTCTCTTATTGCTACATTGTCCTCACTCACATAAAGAAGCAACAAGAGTAATGTACCCAGGATTTGTAATATCTTGATTTAAAAGAGTGTCCTTGGAGTTTCTTGCCCGTTCTTCTCCATAGAGATCTACGCTTTAGAATGGGCATCTAGCTTCAACCCTCTGACTAACTGACCAACTCTTTGACAATTACAAACTTATTAATTTCTTTAATTGAAATAAATGCTAATCGCAAAGTCCTAATACACAGTCAAAATTGCATGACAAGCACGAAATATCACAATCTTGTGGGGCCCCATTAGGACTTTGTGGCCGAATTCGGTCGTAAAGCGATCGCTGTCTATGTCGAGACTGCAGCTCCAGTTTACCTTTCTGGATGTGACAGCTCCCGAAATGCAATTGAATTTGAGCGTTTTTTCGTAGTTGTTCTACTGTTTATTCTATATACTACCAGAGGTATCTTGTACGTTGTAATTTGCTTCGGTTCCGGTAGCAGCTATCAAGAGGTAATTGATTTGTAGTGATTCATCCAAGCAATGATTACGTGAGTCATCTTTTGCACCAGCAATTTCAACATGGGAGTTTTTTGTCGGTTTGGTAACGGATGAGTAAAACTTTGAGTTGATCGACCTAGGTGTCTGTTGCTAGCCATTTCTTAACCGACATAAATAATGAAGGAGGTAGCCCTGTGTCCTAACCGAAAGCGATTGTCTCTCGATTACGCGATTTCACGCCAATACGCGAATCGTTTGCATGAATTTTGACGTATACACGCGACTTGATTGATCGTACGAATACGTCATCCTAACTATTATTTTAAATGCGAGTGTTTTTTTATTTGTTTTGCTTTCACGTTTTAACTACTCAAGCGATCATCATGAAATTTTGCATACACATTGTCAGCGATACAGAAAAAGACATAGGGTTCCTTTCATCCAGAAAGTGTTCCATCCATCGCTGTTCCCGAGGGCTAGAAAAACGCGAGGCAAAAACTAGTGTTTGTTCATATAAACAAGCGAGATGATCGCGTTTTCGCGCGATAATCGTTTTCGGTTATGACGCGGCCTTATGCATCCATCCGATTTTGAAGGTTTTAGGAATCCGTTAGCTGCGGGCAGCACGATCGTTATAAATAATTTTAGGGTAGACCCATGTCCAGCAAACAATTTAATAAACGTCTTTTGGGTGATTTTATAATGATAAAGAAGATGTGTGCCTCGCTGGTCTAATGGTCGCATAAGCATAAGGTCCTGGGTTCGATTCCTAGGTCGGGCCAAGTGTTACTCCGGGCTGCTACTAAGAAATTCCTGGTAGAATATATCAGGAATTCTCAGTAGCAGCCCGGTGTCTGTATTTGTGCCCGGATGAAGGCAGTACGCTCGCCCCCTATTACATGGGACTTAAACATGACTGGCGAAATGTGGGTGTACTATAGGTACTCCTCTACTTAACCCTTCGGGATTACAGGTGTGATGTAAAAAAGATGACACCATCCGATGTTATAATAGATACTTTCATGTGGGTCATTGTTTCTTTTCTCAGTTAATTTTAATCATGGTCTGGCAGTTTGAGTAATTTACGTGGCCTACCCTAATGTCCTTTCTTCGGTATTGTTCGTCGCATTTTTGAGCTCCTTAAGTTCTGAGTTGAGCTGCACGATTACTGACAAATGCGTACACTGACTGGACAGGTCCACTCAATCTGTGTGGTTCCTCAAAAGATCATTTCAGACGCCAACATTCCGTGATCTGACCAAGATTATGTCTGGACTGAGGCCTCTGAGTTTGTTTCGACCTTTCTTCTCAGAGTAGTCAGATAGGAAACGCCGACCTCATCTGGATTGACGTGTAAAAGTGTTTGTACAAATCGACTCACAGAAATGAAATCATTTATCATATTTATAACTCATGCTAACTACGCCTTGAATTCGCGTGTGTGTAGACTGCGTAAAGAATCTTATTGATGACCTAAGTTTAACGAAGGCCTCACTAATTATTCTGTGTGCACACTTTCTTTCGCAATGTGTGCTGTTGTCTTAGATGAGGTAATCATAAGAATTGACTCAATCAATTCTTACTATGTTCTTGCGTTTTTTATTTACCTACGTGCGTAAAATTTAAGAGTCCATAATAAATACCTATGCGTAGTCATGCGAGCAAGCGAGACAGAGCGGCAGAAAGAAGGCTCCAAGGCGCCGATAGTTTAGGTAATTTCTATTTACGGTGAAAAGTCTATTTATTTAAATTTGCATGATCTGAACAGTTACCAGCTGTTTATTATTCGGTTTGGTGGTAATTTTGCAATTTTTTTCGGTCGAGATTTTTTTTATGGAATCGTGATTTTGTCAAACATAGACTTAACATTAATCCTCAACTTTACCATATATTTATTTCAAAATGAATGCTACAGAAATTTGAGATATTGTAGTCTCTTAAGGCGCAAATATACGATTTTAGTACG
Source organism: Atethmia centrago (assembly GCA_905333075.3). Lineage (NCBI taxonomy): Eukaryota > Metazoa > Arthropoda > Insecta > Lepidoptera > Noctuidae > Atethmia > Atethmia centrago. Next base: position 23,414,198 of record HG995388.1, read on the forward strand.
AATCTGTATTTTATTTTAATTACTCCCTCGTATAGGTACTGCAAGTAAGTTGTGGAAAAAAATAATATATTAAACTAGAACGCGTACACATCAATTATATAAGTGAACATTTAAGTATCGTATTAAAATATTTTATGAAATAAATTCAGGAAGTAGTCTACCCAAAGCATAAAAAACTATATTTCTATCAAACTACTTCTGGGGGCAACCACCGCCTCTTATAGCAGTATTATTTTAATATTGCTTCACAGTGGGAAAGAGATGGAGCTATACCCCCTGTATAGCTTTAACTCATTCTCACACTGTTGTAATATTAAAAAAACTGCTATAAGAGGCGGTGGTTGGTCCCCAGATATTTTCATGTTTTTTTTTTGTATTAACAGACTATTTTAACTATTATTCTATCTGTGATTTTTATATACGCTGTGTCTGTGTACGGTGTTCGAAAATGAAGGGTGAGGTGCAGGCGATCAAACTGAGCAACTTTTTCCCGGTTACTAAGATCGTAATCGTGAAAGAAAAAATCAGTCATCCCATACAAAACTTCAATACTTACTCGACCAAATATATGGGACGACTGATAATTTTTACGCGATTCCGATGTTGGTCCCCGAGAGAAAGTGGTTCAGTTTGACGGTCTGTACCACACCATTAAATTCCGGCACCGTATACAGACACATTGTAAATTCATATTTTCGTTACTAATAATAAATATTCCCTATGAAACTGTGTATTTGTATGACCAAGGTCAACGGCGATTGCCCGACACTTATGGTGTCAAAATGCGCTCTTTATTTGGGCAGTTGTTATTGTGTGGCCATTGACCGCTTTCATACGAAACCAAAGCTTTAAACTAAAGTATGCTTTGACTTAAGTTTCTTTTAGGTGTATTTTCTTCTCAGTCTTTCTCATTTTCTCTTTGCCTTTATTATACGACTACCCAAAAAAGGAGTGTAATGTTTTCAGAGTTCATGTATGTCGCGGGAAGGTACTAATGGGTCACCGAGGCCCCTGGCAACACAGGCAACAAGAAGGAATACGGGTGGGTTTTAGTCAGTAAGAGTCTGACACACCCTCCCGCTCCGCCCAGAGCGGGAGAAGTTATTTGTTGATTTCCCATCCAAAAAAAAAAGGGTTCACATGTATGTATTATATGTAGGTATCTATGTGAGTTTCTTTATTCCACCATAACTTACATGCCTGAACAGATATGGATGTATGGGATATTAAACGTTAGAATCCTTACATCATTCCGAGTGACACTGGCTATTTTTAAAATTTTCGCTTTCGCGTTTCGCTTTGTATACACAGAGTCAACTAACACAACTTATTTTTAATTTTTGGTTCGTTTTCATTCGTGTTTTTTAATTATATTTTTTTTTTATGTTCGTATCTAACCGGATGCAAAATGAAACTAAAGGATTGCATGAATACAGTAGCATCGTCTCTTTACCCCAAGAAGTGCTCCAGCGTAACCTCAGAAGGGACGGTAAAGGTGAAAACATTACCTACTTACACTTCTGGGTATAACTATTCTAGAACAAAATACTGTTGTTAGAATAAAGGTACGTACTTTGCTTTACTCACGAAAATTCAATTAAATTTTATGTACAGCAACTAACAAGTTAATTACTGATCAATAAACTGCCTAATTGCTGTAATAAATAGAAATTAATAGACATCAGTATTGTATATTAGATGGGTCTATTATTTGCTTGTTTATTGACCTGCTCTTGGCTTACTTTAAGCCTGCATGCGAGTACATAACTTGTGAAATGTCGCATGATACACCATTATTTGTTGGTGCATAAGAACTTAGGTATCCGGAGTCTGGCGTTCAACGGGCTGACTTTTCGACTTGTTCAACGGGGTGACACAAAGTGACTGCTAGCACATGTCAGATTACTCCAGTTAATTATCAATTCGACTTTAGTTGATAGCGGGGCTGACTGCCCAGGGAGCGCCGGTCTTTTGAATCCCGGTTTAGTTCTTGTATTGTAAGTCAATACCATAACATTGAATTACTGATACAAATTGGTACTATGTCTGCTCCCATAACAACAATGGTATACATTACAGATGTATGTTAACAAGGAAACTAATCAGTAAATATACTTTCATATTTAGTTTTGTTTTTTTCGTGCCTCGGAAAGCACGTTGAATACCGGGCGGGCCGGATTTCCGGCCACCGTAGGCGCGGGCTTGCGGACGGTGAGCAATGGGTAGCTCACCGACCGGTAAGGACCGTTGGTCGACGGCGCGTTGTATTCCACGCGTGCTTCAAAGAGATGTCGTCAGCACAAAGGTAGGGGTCGACTAGGGCCGATGCCTGCCGGGGTCGCGGGAAGGTACTTATGGGTCACCGAGGCCCCCGCAACACAGGCAACAGGAAGGAATACGGGTGGGTTTTCGTCAGTAAGAGTCTGACACACCCTCCCGCTCCGCCCAGAGCGGGAGTAGTTATTTGATGATTTCCCATGCACAAAAAAAAAAAAGCCGTTAGTCCCGGCTGTCATTCGTGGATCTTTGACAGTCGTTACGGGTCGTCAGAAGCCCGAAAGTCTGGTCCGACCCGGACGGATCCGGATCCGGTTAGACTAGAAGCCGACCCAAACGTAGTTGGAAAAAGGCTAGGCAGATGATGATGATGATTTAGTTATGTTTTTGGTCGAGGGGCTTGTGGCTAATTAAAACTGTTGTTACTTAGCCACAAATCCCTCGACCCAATGGATCGATCGATCAGGTTAAGGATAAACCCCGGCCCTTTAACCTTGTTTACCTTATCTTGTTTTTTTGTATCTTGGCTATACAAATGCGCGTCGTGTTTACGCCGCGCCGTCGATCGGTTTCAAAGGGAATATTTATTTTTAGTAACGACAATATGAATATGTATTTGAAAATATCACAAATAGAATAATTATAGATAATATAATATTATGTTCATACAAAAAAAAAAAACGTAAATATCTTAAGTAGTTTGAAAGTAATATCGTTTTTTTTATGGTTTGTGTAGACATTACTTCCTGAATTTATTTCATAAAGTATTCTATTACAACACTTAAATGTTCACATATATAATTGATATGTACGCGTACTAGTTTAACATACATTTTTTGCACAACTCACTTGCATTATTTGAGGCTTATAATAACATATTTAATAGTCACTGAAATCATACATTTGCGCCTTAAGCTACGCTTGCCGCGGGTGGTTCATAGATGGATGACTATCAATACTTACCAAGACTCGTCAGAACCTCGAAAAACACTTTAAGCCGTTGGTCTCGGTTGTTATTTGTAGATCTTTGACAGTTGTTACGGGTCGTCAGTAGCCCGAAAGTCTGACAACCAGTCTTAGCAAGGGGTATCGTGCTACCCAGTAGCTGGGTTGTGGAGGTCAGATAAGCAGCATAAAAAATACTGCACTCCAACATAGTTGGGAAAAGACTAGCTAGGCAGATGGTGATTAGGTTTTGTTTTTGGTTTTGCCGAGCTAGTGCGATGTCTCTAGTCAGAAATTGAGTCTCAAATATCATCATTATCATTCTCCTGCCCTTCATCATCATCATCTGCCTATCCTTTTCCCAACTATGTTGGGGTCGGCTTCCAGTCTTACTGGTTGCAGCTGAATACCAGTATTTTACATGGAGCGACTGCCTATCTGACCTCCACAACCCAGTTACTGGGTGACCCAATACCCCTTGGTAAAACTTATTGCCCTTATCCCAACTTATTTGTGGTCGGCGTAACATGTCCCTTTCTTCCATACTTCTCTATTAGTTGTCATCTCGGTAGTCACCCCCTTTCTAGCCATATCACCTTTCACACAGTCCATCCATCGTTTCTTTGGTCTCAAATATATCAACCACATACATAATCTCACGCCTTCTTCCCATGGGGGTAGGCAGAAACTATAGAACGCCACCTGCTACGCTCCTTACATACTCCTTTTGCTTCGTTTACGTTCATACATCTGGTCATACACGCACGCCGGTTGCGAGTACTACGCACCTGACATTTTTTAAGAACACCATTAATGAGGTCACTATATGTCTTTCTGGGGCGTCCCCTCCCGGCATTTCTACTCACATCTACCTTTTGTTAGTCGCCTTTCATTCATCCTCTCAACATGACCAAACCATCTAAGCATACTCTTTTCAATTTTTGTCACTACATCTTCCTTTAAACCGCATTGTTGCCTTATCACATCACTTTTCAGCCTATCATTTATAGTCACACCACACACACGCTTCTCAAGGAACGCATTTCAACAGCATTTACTCTACTTTCATGCTTCTTTTGCCACACCTAACATTCACTTCCATACATAAGTGTAGGTAGGCACCAGCACACCATTATGAACAGCCAGTTGAGCCTCTTTGGGCATCAACTGGTTGGTCAACAACGAATGTATAGCACCATTCACTTTATTTCCCGCATTTCCCTTGTAAACAGAAAACACAAATCCACTCAAAATCAAAATCAAAATATTTTTATTTCACATAAACCTACATGGGCACTTATGAAACGTCAGAAGCTAGGTGCACGGTTCCAATTGGTCGTTTCCTATGGAGAAGAGCCGGCAAGAAACTCCACGGTTACTCTTTTTAAAAATAACTGGCTTTTACAATGTTTTCAAATTACACAAATTAGGTATGGGAGAACAGTGTAGGCCTGTCGAGAAGTACTTAACAAAAAAAGAGAAAGGAAACGGTCTAAAGAAAAAAGACTCTACACTCTTATCATTTATTTTCACATCACACACCGATATATCCGAAATACCATGACCTTCGTCTTATTCACATTTATATTTAAAAAAAAATGTATCAACCATAAAGTAACAATTACCGCACAATTTTGTGAATTGAAGTAAAGACAACTCGTCGACCTGGCATTGCCAAGTCAGTGAAGTTGGGGTCAGTGAAGATGGTGGGATGAGTTTGAGCCCTACTGAAAGGACTGCCCTGCATTAGCAGAAATAAAAAAGTACGTGTTGGACCACACACACTGGAGGGTGGCGTAGTTGGGATGAATTTATCCCAGAAACAAACTTAACATTGTAGTTGAAAAACATGTTCTCCCATACATCTATATAGGTCACGGTCAATTCTCCAACTGCAAATGAAAGTTGGTCGACTACTAGCTAACTTGTAAAACCCTACTTAGTTGTGATAGTTTTCTTATTAATTTCGTTATGTATTACTGCCATGAATTTTCTCACATATCCAAAAACAACCATTTAGCTTGCCGGGGGAGGGGGAGGGGAGAGACCTGACTCTAAAAAAAATAGCACTTTAAAGCTTAATATATTCAAACAGATCCCTGAATTGAAAAATGTGTTTCATAGACCCGCAATATTTATGGGATTGGATATCCCATACCATAGGATAGACGAGAAAAAAAAAATATCATCCCCACTTTACGTGAAAGAGAAGCATCCTATAAAAAAAAAGTTTCTTTTTAAGATTTAATTTTACCACTTTTGTAGTACTAACAGTCTCTGAGCTAAGCTGGGGACAGACAAACAGACAGACGGACATGGCTAAATTGTAAGGGTACCTTGTTGCCGACGGAATCCTAAAAAGATATAACTGTGAGGGAAAGGGAGAAGACCTTTGTAGGGTAACTGCTACAGTAATTGGCCACGCTATAGTAACTGGCCACTCATAATAAAAGAGGTAGGAGGACAAGGAAATGTGACATAATCTGCCTATAATGTTCCCACTGCTGGGACACAGGCCTTCTCTGTGTGAGAGGATGTGGGCCTTAATCTACCACGCGGGCCCAGTGCGGGTTGGTAGATGTCACATGTCTTCGAAATTTTGGTTCTAGGACATGCCGGTTTCCTCACGATGTTTTCTTTCACCGTTTTGAGAGCAGTAGTGATGAAATAATTTACACAAAGTAAAACGCCTGCCCGGGATCGAACCTACGATCTACAACTCGTAAGTCGCGGCCGTTACCACTGGGCCACCAGTGCCACCACTGCTCTAATGGAAATGTGAACTAAAACGAAACTACTTATTGTCCTTTTCATTCATGAGCTTGTTTGCATTACCTTGTTTCTACCTCTTTTGTTATGAGTGGCCAGTTACTATAGCGAGCGTGGCCAATTACTATAGCTACCCTACGTATATTTTCTGTTCCTTTCTTCTTGTCAGTTTGTAAGTGTGTGCATAAATGGTTAAATAAATAAATAAGAAAGCATTTACCCTGCAATGGTAAATAGTATGGTGCTGATATGGTGATATGGTAATGGCTGGATAGATAGAAAGATAACTGACATTTCGAAAAGCATCGGTGCACCATTATTTGGTAATGACCGACGTCAAATAAAAATGTAGGTAAAAATGTTGAGGTCGGCTTGAAGTTCAAGAAGGTTATTAGATGCGGTTGAACAGAGATACCAGTCAAGATAATACTGCAATTATATACACAATGATCAATAACAGTGATTCCAGTTCGCGACCTCATGTGAAGTCTTGTGTGCTCAGTAAATCGAGACAAATGCAAACATTATGATAAATGTCTGTTGAATTACTAGTGTTTTTTTAGCATATCATAACATCACGCCTCCCCGAAGTGCTAGCCACAGGTACATAAAGTAAGCCAGATATATATATATTTTTTTTTTTGTTTTTTTTTTTTTTTTTTTTAATGTTTAAATACCATGTAATAGGGGCGAGCTTATTGCCATCAACTGGGCTCAAAACCAAATTCCGGGCCGCCTAACTAATCCCTGATGGTAAAACTTAGAGGACCTCATGCTCAGCAGTACGTAGCGCTTGCGACCATTAGGTCAACGAAGCAGTTTTTTTAATGAATAATGAATAATGTTTTGACAGATAAAAAAATTAATTGTCTTTTTGGAGATTTTATTTTATTTATTCAGGGACAATAAACAGCTACAATAAGTGTTGGAACAGAGAAAAGATAATACAAAACATTAACAATATTGCAGCCCACTACATTATCCGCATATTAACAAGAGAAAATATGATAATGAGTGCCACTAGATAGGTAGTAAATAATTACATCACATTCATAATAATTAATTACATCATGCAAAATTGATTGTTTGGAAATAATTAACACAAATAAAAACAAATAAAAAAAAACAGAGTAATTAACACTAAAAACAAATGAATTATAAAATCTAGACTAGCTTACATTCCTAACTAATAACATTATTGGATAATAATAATTTTCATGACATTACATTTAAATGTGGCTTTTGAGCATACAAAAATATAAATATTAACAAAATTACAATTATAAGATTCAACCATTCGACGGATAGGGCAGCGCAAACCAGAATTAGTTCGACAGGTATTGACAGCAAATAGGGACCTGTTCGGATACTACGTTTATTAACAGTGCGTGGGACTGCATAACACTAAACTTCTGGGAGATAACATAACTGGCGAAAAGTGAAATGGCTGATTTTTGCGTTATGCTCGTGAACGGGTGCTGCTTGTGGTGACTGGTCGTCTTGCTGACCATTGTTTTGTTTTGTTATTAGTAATTAATTGTTTATTTATTTTACTTTGATGGTCCTAGTTCATCATTTGTGACTGTTACAGCTATAGCTATATGTAAGCGGGCACGCCTTTTATGCTTGGAGGCTTTTATTTGGGCATTAAGTTCTGTTTACGTTTTTATCTCTGCTTGAGAATTAATAGTTTTCGGTGTTTTGCTTTTCTTTTTTTTTGTTGGTATAGTGGTGTGCTAGCTGACATATGGCTAATAATTTAATGTTTTATGTTGCACGTAATGTAAATTGTTTTGCATACTGTTGTATAGAATCCATTTTTTTTTCCCTCTAACTGAACAGACAGCTGTGCTGCTGGGGAGTTTGTTGACCACTTCTTCTTCCCAGCTAAAGCACTAGGAAGTGGTGAAGGGTGGGCGTTTTGGGGGACTGTCTTATGTAATTTTGACGTTCGAAAAGTGCTGATTCTCAGCCTAGTTTGAATAAATGACTTTTGATTTTGATTTTGATTTTGTATGTATAATTAATTATTTAATATACAAGGTGTTTTTTTTTTGGTATCCCATAACTCTAGGGTATGAATGAGACCATATCAAAGAATCAACTGGCATATATACTTTTTTTTTTGTTTTCATTTTTCATAAAAAATAATTCGACAAAGTCACGATTATTAATAATAATATCTAAATAATAATAAACAATATTAATAAATAAATTTATTTTATTTTATTTATTTATTTTATTAATGTAAAACACTCTTACGTGAAACATGACAACGTCGCATTTTCTTAGCTTTAAATATGAATGAATGCTTTGAATGAAAATTAATTGCTTGTATTTATCAATGAAACTTAGATACCGACACACATCGAGAGTCTAGTGTTAGTATTATGATATCTTCGAAACTATGCATTTTTGGACCACATATTCTAGGACTTTTTGTATTATTTTTACTTATATTCTATAAGTATATAAGTAAAAATAGTACAAAAATATAACACCATAGTTATGGGATATCAAAAAAAACAAGTTGTATACGTAGGTATACCCATGGGCGCTAGCAATTTTATTTTCAGGAGGGTGCATCTTCAGCTACACGAAGCGATCTCGATAATTTTTACAGTTCACCTCGGATATCGTTTGTAACTTTGTCAACTTATACAGGAAAGCTAAACAATGAAGAGAATGTAGGATGCCAGAGCGAGCGAAGCGAGCTCGATAATTTTTGGCAGGCAGCAATAACCCTGTCGCGCCCGCGATATCGTCTGTAAGAGCCTTAACGCTGCTCGACGCCACGAAGCACAGCCTACAGCCGTCATGGCGTCATGTCACTAATATTTCCCGTCCAGGATTCGTGTAGAGTTGATGCAGTTCAGTCGAATTTTCCAGTGAAAATTATAATAATAGACTGGGAACTTCTTTGTATAAATCGTCAAAGTTAATCCCCTTTCTTGAATGGACAAAATAAAACGTGTCCCATTCGAGCCGGATGCAAAAATTCGTCCATTGGACGCAGTTCTATGCGTCGCCTTGATCGCCTCTTTTTAAGTGCCTCAACATCTTCATTCAGTGGTCGTCCTCATTTGCGTGTAGTCGGAGTATATACTTTTGAGTCTTTGTGCATCAATACAAACGCCTAAAATACAATTATATAAATAAACTTTGTGTATGCGCTACTTTTACTCATCCTACTTAAAAATTACATTTTCTACAGGGTTTATTAATAACCTAAAAGTATAAAAAGATCAGCTGCGTAATGTTCCCAGTTCGGAACTTGTAAATTATTGATTCGAGCGCATATTGTTCCATATTAAGAGATAAAGTTTTAATAACCGGAAAGTATAAGAGTATTGTGGTATGCTGCATAATGTTCCGGATTTGGAACTGTCAAACTATTGACTGGAGTGCATAAAGTTCCATATTTGGTACTACAAAAAACATAACAACTGCATGGTGTTCCAAATTCGGAACATTTCAAAAATTATAATATTCATTACATATTGTGGTTTGAACTTACTTCTTTTGCCATAGAAAGCCTGTGGGTCCATTGTTGTATCAGGTGAATCACTATTTTTCCGCAGATATTAACAAAATACCAATAAAAAACAGTATTGAAAACCTGCTAATTGACAATCTGTGAAATTTTGGAAACCAACTGACGAAACATTCGATTTTAGTTCCTAAGCGTCTCTGTAGAGGCGCCACTGGCACATATTTAGGTGAGTTACACTCCCTACATACGAAATAGTTCCAAGAAAAGATCATAGATGTCACAGGCAGTAATATATTACACCAAAAGCTGAATGTTCCAAATTTGTGACGGTATGCGGTAAAGGGTCCCTTTACCGCATGGATTTTTTAAATCCTTTGGAAAAAATATATGTCAGTATAGGGCATTTATAGGTCTCCAAAAAAATATTTAAAAAAATATATAAGACCATGTAAAAAAGATATATAGGTAAAAGTAATTGTTCCAAATATGGAACGCTATGCGGTCCAGTTCTACAACTCAGGCGTTCCAAATTTGATACAACATGCGGTGTGATCAAATTATGTATACCTAATTGAAATACAGGAATTTTAAAAGCAAAAGAAACAATGTGAAACTATGCTTAAGTATTTAATCAAAAATATTATGTGTGAAAGTTTTTAAAACAGTTGCGATCTTTGTTGAAACAAAGATAACAACCGCACTTTTCGCATATCACTTGGGATTTCTGTTTGCATCCTTCCATTTTACACCTTTGGCGATCAGTTTTCCAATCGGGCCAGTGGTTAAACCCGTCTCCAGCTACGTCCATTGGACGCAGTTCTATGCGTCATTCAAGAAAGGGGATTAACTTTGACGATTTATATAAAGAAGTTCTCAGTCTATTATTATAATTTTCACTGGAGCATTCGACTGAACTGCATCAACTCTACACGAATCCTGGGGCCCAAGTCTGCTATTTTTAATAAACTCGTCATTCCAACACGATCCTATTGTCATTTTGCTAAAAGTTCGTAATCTGCTAAATTCATAATGATCATTGGTCGGTCAATGGTCTCGTGATAGAATCGTGGTAGAATGACATTGTCGTATTGCCATTATTATAAAACTCGTTAGTAGAAACGATTTTCGAAAAACTACTACTTAATTTGAACATGTAGTCATCCCAGATTTCATTTATGTATGTATTTACGTATTATTTATTAGTGTTATAAGCAATCTGAAGTAGCAAGAAGTTCGTAAATAGCAAAAACATTAAATTTATGTGAAACTATACAACTCAATAATATTGTCAGTTTAGCTGTCAAAGTCAGTTAAATTACTGCTTACTAAGGTTAATCTGTTTTTAGGGTTCCATACCCAAAGGTTAAAACGGGACCCTATTACTAAGATTCCACTGACCGTCTGTCTGTCTGTCCGTCTGTCACCAGGGTGTATCTCATAAACCGTGATAGTTAGACAGTTGAAACTTTCACAGATGTTCTAGGTACTTCTGTTGCCGCTATAACAACAAATACTAAATAACAGAATAAAATAAATATTTAAGGGGGTCCCATACAACAGACATGATTTTTTTCCCGTACGGAACCCTTCGTGCGCGAGTCCGACTCGCACTTGGCCGGTTTTTATTTCTAGCGGTCGGTGTTTTGTTAGTTATTTATTTTCATGAGTGTTTTAATTATATTTTTGTTTGTGTATTTAAATTATCTTTTATTTATTTATTACATTTTATACAAAATGGTGCTACTTGAGCAAATTTCGGCTCTAATTGATTTTCTGGAAAACCACCAAGAAGTTTATCCAAACGATATTGGATGGAGTGCGCCCAAATTTTAAATTCGATATCGGTGGACTGCCCCAATAAAACGACACGGCAGAATGGCGCACTGTAAGTACTTAAATACAGTATTAATTAGTAATAGGTACCTATGCATTATGAAATGTATCATGATTGTAATTTTTGTACTTTTTTAGTTCTTTATTGAATATAAAAGCAAAATTTTAAACAAAATTAAATCACAGAAGAGTGAAAAAAGTGCAACAGGTACCTAAGCAATACTTTTCTTTTGGCAGCCTTGCAGAATTATAGTGGGAATAATATAGTAATAATTGTATAACTTGCGACGGGGTCGACGACGTCCTTTGCATTCCGCCCATCTTCTTTCTCTAGCATCCACTGGGTTGGCTAGCTCGAGTATATTTGTTCGTAGTGAATACATTTCTCCATTCAATATTCCACAAACACGACAGATAGCAAACACTTTTTGACAACCGAGCTATTAAAAGCAATGATTGCACAATGACGTTCTAATGGTAGGTCACTGATCAAACGAACTGTCAAAATTTTAGCAGATTACCGCATACGCCAATCATTCATTTAATTAACATTATGTACGAGATTACCATTCTATGCCATTTCTTTCAATGGAGTGTCAGTGGTTGACCATTGGAAGGTCATAATGACGCCATTATATTAGTAGATTACCAAACTTGTCAAAATCAACAATTATGAAATCAATGATAGACCATTCTGACACTATTGTAATAGCAGACTTGAGGCCCTGGACGGGAAATATTAGTGACATGACGCCATGACGGGTGTAGGCTGTGCTTCGTGGCGTCGAGCAGCGTTAAGGCTCTTACAGACTGGGCCGATATCGCGGGCGCGACAGGGTTATTGCTGCCTGTCGCACCCGCGATATCGCCTCAGTATGCAAGAGCCTTTACACGGCTTCGCGAGGTGCAGCGGCGCTCATGCACGCCGCGCCTAGCGGTGAAGCACACCTGCGTCCGCATCGTGATGCGTCGCGCTACGCTGCGAGGCATCTCGAGGCATAGAGCGACGCCGCGGGCCTTTTTTTGAATCATCTCAATAAAATTTGTACCTTTTTGTGTAGTAAATAAAGTTTATATTTTGTAACACTATCATAAAAAAGTGTCAAGCGTGACGTCTCGGTGGGAACTGATTCTAACTCCCACATTTCCCACAAGTCCCATGTAGTAGGGGGCGAGCTTATTGCCGTCAACCGGGGACAAATCCAGGTACACCTTTGCCTAACCCTTCCGAAATAATAGGCGTGATATTTGATTATATTTTAAAGAATTATAGTAATAGCAAGATTAAATAAAGAAACATGCTTCTTAAAATAGTTTTTATAAAAAATTCTATTGAGACATTCAATATTTACTTTCAGTCTGTTGCACGAACACCACACAATTTAAGGCCTCAACTCAAGTGTCAGTCTGTCTATCTACAGTCAACTTATTTATTATTTATTAAAACTTTATGCACAAGTAAAAAATAAAATACCGTACAAAGGCGAACTTAATGCCTGAGGCATTTTCTACCAGTCAACCTTAGGGTGATGCATAGAAGACACATGGCAGGTGCAACTTAAGGGATAGATAACACGAAAATAACTACATATACAATACAAGAATAGATACGTAGATACATACATATAAATAGAATAAACTTTTTCACGAGAAATAACGATCGGTAGTGGGGAGTTATATGTTTGATCAAACAATACTTTAATAACACTTCAATAGTTTTGTGGAGCTCGTGGCTAAGCAATAACAGCCGCACAGGTCGATCCATCAGGTTAAGCTACGCTTGCCGCGGTTGGTCCGTGGATGGGTGACCATCTTTACATACCAAGACCCCTCCGTGCCTCGGAAAGCACGTTAAGCCGTTGGTCCCGGCTGTCATTTGTAGATCTTTGACAGTCTTTACGGGTAGTCAGAAGCCCGAAAGCTTGACAACCAGTCTTACCAAGGGGTATCGTGTTCCACTGTGTGGATCGCCCGGAGGACACGGTGGAGCATACAGTGGAGGTCTGCCCGGCTTGGGCAGAGCACCGCCGTGTCCTCGTGGAGGCGATCGGCGGCAGAGACCTCTCGCGTCCGGCCCCGGTTCAGGCCATGGTACGGAGCGAGAGGGCATGGGCAGCCGTCACCTCCTTCTGCGAAGCAGTAATGCTCGCGAAGGAGGAGGCGGGACGGTTGAGGGAAAGGCAAGTTTCGCGCCCTCTCGCCCCTAGCCGCCGCAGGAGACGCCCAGGGCGTCGGGAATCTCGGGCGGATTTCCAGCCACCGTAGGCGCGAGCTTGCGGACGGTGAGCAATGGGTAGCTCACCGTCCGGTAAGGACCAGGCCCGGGTCGACGGCGCGTCGTATTCCACGCGCGCCTCAAAGAGATGTCGTCAGCACAAAGTAGGGTCCACTAGGGCCGATGCCTGCCGGGGTCGCGGGAAGGTACTTATGGGTCACCGAGGCCCCCGCAACACAGGCAACAGGAAGGAATACGGGTGGGTTTTAGTCAGTAAGAGTCTGACACACCCTCCCGCTCCGCCCAGAGCGAGAGAAGTTATTTGATGATTTCCCGCCCTCAAAAAAAAAAAAAAAAAGGGGTATCGTGTTACCCAGTAACTGGGTTGTGGAGGTCAGATAGGCAGTCGCACCATGTAAAATACTGGTATTCAGCTGCATCTGGTTAGACTGGAAGCCGACCCCAACGTAGTCGGGAAAAGGCTAGGCAGATATCATTAATGATAAAATGATTAATTAATCATATTATCATTCATGATTTTACGTTAGATTATGTTGCTGTGTGATTAATTCATAATTATTGTACCATGTTTGTTCACCAAATGAGCCATGTAAGGAAAAATATACCTAGTAAGTATACAAGTGAGGTATATCAACGAATGCTCAGTTCATGTAGATATATAGAGCTTTGTTTGAATGCAAACAGTCGAACAAAAACAAAGATTTGAACACGGAAGAGGAGTGAGGTTTGATGTAGACAGCTCTGAGAATTCCGAAAATAAATAGCAAAGATCTATAGAGCCACGGATATGACTTCCTGCTAAATACCCCGATTGACAGACACACCAATTCAATGAACTGAAATAAAGAAATCATCGGTTAGTAAACTTATTGCTGATTGATATACAGTCGCCAGCACATAAAGTTACTGCAAACTGTCAAATTTCTCCAAATGATTATAAACCTTAAAATGTTGATGTTTAAGTTCAAAATCGAATGGGGATATTTGACAGTTTGTAGTAACTTTATGTGCTGGTGACTGTACTATTCTTTCCCTTTGATTTCAGAGCAGCAACCCAACGGCAACCTCATAGTAATGAAAATAAAAAATCACTGTGATTTAGACAGACTTGTCAGTGGCAGCAACCCAACAGCAACCTTATGGTAACGGTAATAAACATCACTGTGATTTAGACAGACTTGTCAGTGGTAGCAATACAACAGCAACCTTATGGTAACGGTAATAAAGATCACTGTGATTTTGATAAACCTATAAGTGGCGGCACCCAACAGCACCCTTATTGTAACGTTAATAACGTTACAATAAGTAATATCCCTGTCATTTCGACAGACTTGTCAGTGGCAGTAACATACTGATGCCAGGCATACTGATGCGAGGCATACTGATGCTAGGCATAATGATGCCAGGCATACTGATGGGAGGCATACTGATGCCAGGCATTCTGATGCGAGGCATACTGATGCGATACATACTGATGCCAGGCATACTGATGCTAGGCAGAAGAACGCCTATCACTTTGATAATAGCTTTTCGGTAGCTAAATCTTAAATTACCTTCTACATAAGTTATAAGTAGATCTAAATATGCAGAATTTGCTAATGACAGAATGCTGACTGTTGCAATTGATTAATTTGCGGAAACTAATAATTAAACTACGATACAAGAATATTTAAATACTGGTAAAACTGGATCCTGGAACTAATACACTGGAATGAGGAAAATGCCGAGAGGAAAGTTTTGAGTACGAATGTGGAATGGTTATCAGAGTAGGAGAAGACCATAGAAACGATGATAAATGATAAATATTTTATTTCTGTAAGTAGGTTTGTACCTACACGTCAATCATATAATATTTTAAAAACTAGATGAGGTCGGCGTTTCCTATCTGACTACTCTGAGAAGAAAGGCCGAAACAAACTCAGAGGTCACAGTCTCTTTCAATGTCCTGACATAATCTTGGTCAGATGGATGGACTGATTAAAAGATGAAGTGTATGGCTAGAAATGGGGTGACTATCGGGATGACAACTAAAAGAGAATCATGGAAGAAGACGACATAATTTAATGTTGAATTTTGACTTGTGTTCATTTGTATATAGGTTTGCTTATAGAAAATCTTGATACTTTAATATTTGCATGCCAATTTATGTCATCGCGCTAACAATTTCATACTTACCACCTTTTGTACCGCATCTAGAGCAAATAAATGACTTTGACATGCTGCGCCGACCCCGAATTAATTGGGTTTTGGGCAAGAGATTGACGATGATAAAACTGTATCGAATAACCAGGAACCTCCAGCTTTACTAAAAGTAATCAACATAACTATTATACATCGTACATTTTTGTAAAAGATGTTTTATGGTCATCGCGACTGAGATATCTGTGAAGTAGACAAACATCTTGAGCGCTATACTCCACAAGAATACGGAATATGTAACGAGCCTCAACGTGAATTTTGTCGTCAATTTCCGAAAGATTGCCCTATTTGTACGCTGCAGATTTATTTATATAGAGTTATTGGAATTGACGCTGACTAACCATGGAGCGCTATACTCCACAAGAATACGGAATAAATAACGAAACTCAACGTGAATTTTGCCGTTAATTTCCGAAAGATTGTCCTATTTGTCCGCTGTAGATTTATTTACGTAGAGTTATTGGAATTGACGTAGCCGTCCCTTTTTTTCACCTTCCCGCTCTGGGCGGAGCGGGAGGGTGCGTCAGACTCTTACTGACTAAAACCCACCCGTGTTCCTTCTATTGCCTGTGTTGCCAGGGGCGTCGGTATCCCTTTCGGACTTTCCCACTTTGCCCGACAGGCATCGGCCCTAGTGGACCCCTACTATTGTGCTGACTACATCTCCTTGAGGCGCGCGTGGAACACAACGCACCGTCGACCCGGGCCTGGTCCTTACCGGACGGCGAGTTGCCCATTGCTCACCGGCCGCAAGCCAGCGCCTACGGTGGCCGGAAATCCGCCTGGCGTAGCCGTCCCTAAATAGAACATCACTTAAGAAGTGGTGAATCTACCGCCAGTAGTATTGTGAAAACTGATGAAAAGTGAACATATCAGGGTATTGTGCACTTGGTATTGTGACTGCCCCATTGGTCTCGTGGTCACAATCGAGATTACTGAGCGTGGGGTCCTGAGTTCAATTTTCAGGTCGGGCAAAGTGTTGTTGGGTTTTCCATTAAAATTGTTCAGTAACAGCCCTGAGTTTGAAAGTTGATGGTGCCCCGTGCTTCGGAAAGCACGTAAAGCCTTTGGTCGTGCGCCTGATTTGTCGCCGGTCGTGTCAGATTGCCGTTTCATCGAACTATGAGAGTAACGTAATAGAGACTGCACCTGTGTCTGCACACACACTTGTGCATTATAATATCTCCTGCGTACCTAGCTATGATGATCAATTGATTGATAGGAGCAGCAAATAGTGTACACGTGTACGTACGTTATTTCCATACTTATTTAACTAATTAATTTATAGCGCATTCGTGATTAAGGTCAGATAATATAGTGGAATGTTGTCGTACACCGACTGCCTGTAAATTAGATGATGAGCAAAAAATACGCGAATCAACACACATGAACTTAAGCTCTTCTGTAAACCAGGCGGTCTCAACGTTTTGTTCTTATTGCGGAGACTCGTATAGCTTTTTATTGTGTTTCAAATCCAGAATGACCAACATAGCACACTTGTATCATAATGTACTATTTTGTCTGTTGTTATTTTTTGTTACACAAATGCATGTTGATGAAATGCTCTAATTGGGCGAAACCGAATGAAAGGAAGGGGTGTGGTCTATCACTAGCTGTGCTTGCCGCAGAAATATTTTCTTAAGTGAGCATGCTTAAGTTTTGCCGATGGTATCTGTAGTACACCCACATTTCGCCAGTTGTGTTTGTTATTTGTTTGGCCTAAAATGCGGTGCAAGATGGGACTTGAGCCATTGCTTCTCTTCTCTTCTCATCTGCTACACTTTCCTATCCCTATGGACGACATCGAAGTCGCCACCCGCCGTCTCCTGTGTATTTCTGCATATTACAACCGCAACTTGCCGGAACGCAACGCATTTTCAAAGAAAAAAGTGCGGTGCGGCCCATCTGTAGTGTGCGTGTAATGAAGGGTCATGAGATTGCCATTATGATGCAAGATTGGCAGATGGATTATTGATCGTAATAAAAGCTTCACCTTGGACGAGCTCGCGGGTAATTAATATTGGTAGCGAGCATATTCGTAAGAAGCTGGCAGTATCATCACAATAGTAATGTTTTCCCATTGTTTGTCTCATCTGTTTTAGTATATTCGTGTATTTATGTGTATTTATTAGGTCTTATATTTATGCATAATTAGGTATATATATTTAAAGTTTTTAATAGGTATATGTATGTATATCCTTATATTTAAATAAATATTTATTCCACAGTTTTCGCTATTGCACCTACCACTGTTTGTCTCTGCATCACCCAAAGGTTGACTGGTAGAAAATGCCTACGGCATTGAGTCCGCCTCTGTACATTTGTGTGTTTAAAGTTTTAAATAAATAAATAATAACAGCTGCACGGGTCGATTTAGGTTAAGCTACGCTTGCCTGGGTTGGTCCGTGGATCCGACCTGCTTCTTGCTTCTTACAATAGTTTTTATTAAAAAATCTATTGAGACATTCCAAAATGCTACATAACATTCCCAGACAATATTTACTTCCAGTCTGTTGCACGAACACCACACAATTTAAGGCCTCAACTCAAGTGTCAATCTGTCTATCTACAACTTGTATGTTTGATCAAACAATACTTTAATAACACTTCTTTAGTTTTTGTGGAGCTCGTGGCTAAGTAATAACAGCCGCACGGGTCGATCCATCAGGTTAAGCTATGCTTGCCGGGGTTGGTCCGTGGATGGGTGACCGAGAACC
This sequence comes from Atethmia centrago, assembly GCA_905333075.3. NCBI lineage: Eukaryota > Metazoa > Arthropoda > Insecta > Lepidoptera > Noctuidae > Atethmia > Atethmia centrago. The sequence continues at coordinate 23,432,667 of HG995388.1, forward strand.
CTTCGTGCCTCAGAAAGCACTCTAAGCCATTGGTCCGGCTGTCATTTGTAGGTCTTTGACAGTCGTTAGGGGTCGTGAGAAGCCCGAAAGTTTGACAACCAGTCTTACCAAGGGGTTTCGTATTACCCTGCAGTTACTGGTTACTGGGTTGTGCAGGTCAGATAGGCAGTCGCTCCATATAAAGTACTGGTATTCAGCTGCATCCGGTTAGACTGGAAGCTGACCCCAACATGGTTGGGAAAAGGCAGGGCAGATTGATTGATTGAATAAAAGCTTCATCTTGACTGATCTCTTGTTGGTTTGGGCTTAGAATTTAATGACATTTTCTTTGACATTTCTCTATCTTTCAACTCTTGATTGTTAGCAATCGGTTTCATACATCAGTTATAACCAGAGATCGGATATTCGGATGCATATTTACCTAAAGTTTATTTTTAGCTGTGAAAGTATGGTAGCGGCTTCTTAAAAATCTTTTTTTTTTTTAACAGAGGCCACGAACAACGGGAATGCATAACAGTAACTAGTCCGGTGTATAGTATGGAAGCGACTTCTAAAAAAATATTTATAAAAAAAAAACCCGGGATAATTGGATTGCATGTTTATTTAAAATTAATGTTTCTACCTACTTTACATCATAATATTAAATAGGTAGATATGCATCCAATTACATATGTAGTCAGAAAAAAACATAAAATTTGTCGATTCGGGAATGGCAGGCGGGATTTTTACGATCGATATAAAAGTGCATTCCATAATAATATAAGCTAACATTTGAAAGTAAGTTAATATACATTCGATTCTATAATCAGAAACCTAAATTTGTATTCCCAGAGCCGCGGGATTTTGCGATACAAAAGCGCATTCCATATTAGCCAACATCTCAACTTTAGGTGAATATGCATCCGAATATCCGATCTCTAGTTATAACTCATGGTAATTAACATTTTATTTATTATTCGTGCTCTGTTGTGTGCTTGCATATTGAGTACCGCTGACCTAGACACTAAATTCGGCTGATTCTGTGATTTACCGCGTCAAACGCCTTGACGACTCGTGTCGAATTCTCAGCACTGCTGGTCACAGTATTTATAGCTTTACGAATATTAATACATTACCGTACGATGCGTAGAATTTATTATTAATGTATTAACATACGCGATTGCGTACAAATGAAGAATATAGCAGGAGTAAATGTTTTTCTTGCTTCACTTTCCATACAATATCATGAGATAGAGTCATATTGTGTGGAATGTGAAGCAAGAAAATAATTTTCTGTGAAGAATTTTTTAGTTTATCTAACTTAATAGCATGCATACCTGGAAATTGTCGGGCAGGCGTTTCCCCAGCTGAAGAACTGCCTGACACAGCATTTTTAAAAAGTTCGGTAGACTTTCAATTTCTGAGATAATAGCGCTGTGATTGACGAATAGACAGTTTTGTTCTTCTTTTAAAGTTGGCATGTTAGGTACGAAACCCTAGGGATATTACTGTGAGCAAAATGGCGTAATTCATGATAATTTAGTAATAAAATTGCTAACAGTTAGGATTATATGATTGAATTGATAACTAATAATAACGCGCAAATAATGCAGTTCTACAAGAACTAGATTTATAAGCTCATTCAAGTTTGCTATTTATATTTTGCTCGTAATAATGTAAATTAAATGTTTTGAGAGCAGTGATGGCCACTGGGCCACCACTGCTCTCAAAACACATACTGCTGAATCAGTGGCGGTACCTTCATATAAGCCCAAAAGCCCCGGCATGCCTTACTAAAATGCTCGATAGAGAATTTATTGTACCTAACCAGTAGTTTATGAGAAAATTGCGATGATACATACGTAGATACGTAGGTACCTACATACTCAGTCGAATACTGAACTTTCTTTTTTTGAAATCGGTTAAAATTTTATTGGGCTTGCGTTATTTTGAAACCCTAGGCACGCCACTGTGCTGAATATTTTTTGTATTCTAGACTTATACTTATTATTATATATTTATTTTACACTAATATTTATAAATCGATTAAACTAAACGATCACTATAACAATAAATAATTATGACCATTTAATTACACAAAGTGACAGCTAGCACATGTCAGATTACTCCAGTGAGTTAATAATTCGACTTTAGTTCTCAGTCTGAGACCAAGGTTATTTATGTCAAATAAATTAGCATTTTCTCAGACTACACAAGTCGTGTGCCCCTTGGTATCCTATCGGCAAAAATGAAGACCTACCCTACAAACTTTCTTAGTGCTGACTTTCGTTACATAGTGAACTCTTGCGCAAAAAATCATGTTTCTGGACCCAACGGTTTAGGTTGTACGTCGACGTTCACTGATAAAAGTGAATGTGTGAATGAATTTAAGATTTTTATTGACCGAGCGCACAGTGGAACGAATGTATGGGAGCGGTTGGACGTAGACATGTCCGAAAAAAAAGAGTAAAATTATGCCAAACTAATGATGCCATCTTATTCGATTACTTAATGCCTTCATAACTTGTGGTGATGAATTTCTTCATAACTCCCATATTTCGGGAGTAATTTGAGAAAATGTGAAATTTTACTATGAAAATGAGTGTATCGAGCTCTCTCCCTCCTGATTCCGGGCTTGTTTCAAGTAGCGGTCTCTAATATCATAATGCTAATACTAAGAGCTATATTTAATACTAAGACACATAGTGCGCCAAATGTGCACTTTCTGGGATAAAGAGTGATGTTTATTTTATAACACAATTTTTTTATTTTTTGTTTATTTTGTTGATTAAAACCGTTTTTCTAAAGGTTTACCTTATTACAATAACATTTCTGAGCAGCCAATTAGAGAAGATATAAGCTAATTAGGATATATAATTAGGGACTTAAGGTTTACATATAAAACTGATGCACTAATGATTACTGATAAGAACATTGCTATTATTTAATTACTAAATGGCTCTTAATACACTAATTTAGCATGCATCATTTACTAATTATCACAATAACTAATTACCTTGCAATATTTAACAAAGGATACCTGGGATACCTGGATTTTATATAAATAGGTCACTATTAGTAACTTTAAAATCAGTGTTGATTTACACCTCGTTGTATCCAAGCTAATCTCGCAATGTATTTTCCAAATTTTAATACAAATCTTGATATTCACGTTGCTTTATGCGCACGCGCACATAAAGATTTACGCGACTTTAACTATTTGTTCAGTGTTTTAAAAGATAACAGTTGTGTTCAGTTATGTGAAAGTGCTGAAACAAGTTTAAAAGACTGGTGTCGTCGATTTTGCTACCGCATTTATGCAAAATGGACACAGTCTGGAAGAAGCACAGATAAGTTTCGGAAGAAACATGAGATTTGGCTACAGGCTGCAATTCAATGGCCGGAATTACAGAATGAAAATATGGAACCTTCTACAGAAAATATAAGTGACGTCATCGAGCCCATAATTTCTCCTGCTAAATCTGATGCTTCAACTTGTACACATCCTAGTCCTCGTAAATCTTTTGAGGACCTTAGTAACCGGCAAAAAAGAAGACGCACTGAAGATAGTCTTTCATGCAGCAGTAGCAGCGCTGAAATTATGTTTTCGGCCGAAAGGGCGCTTCAAAAGGCAGGACAAAGCGATACAGCTTATGTTATGAAATACTTGACGGAGAATCCAGAAGAGGCCTCAAAAATCAAAGCCTTCATTGAAGGTAAATCAATTCAGGTACGGGAAATATCCCCTTTGAAGGCATTGGCTCTTTATGTATCGATGAACTTATCGAAATGGCGCTATAACACTCTTCGGGATTTCAACACTCAAGAAGGAGCTCTTCAATACCCGAGTTACTACATGTTGGTTAAAGAAAAAATTAAGTGCTATCCGGCCAAAGAAGATCTCACAGTTACAGAGAGCTCTGCAAAAATCAAATTACAAGCCTTGATGGATTTAACCTCAAGAAGACTTATTAGGTCGTTAGAAACCCCTGTTGATCCCAATCAACAGCTCGTATTGACCAGCAAATGGGGTTTTGACGGATCATCTAGCCAAAGCATTTATCATCAAAGGACGAGTGAAGATGAGCAAATCGATCTTGCTAGTAATTTTATGATTAGTCTTGTACCACTGCGGCTCGTCTCAAAAGGTGTAACAATTTGGGAAAACGAGCGACCATCTTCCACTTCATTTTGCCGGCCAATATTGTTTAAGTTTATAAAGGAAACCAAAGAAAATGTGCAGAGAGAGATGGCTGAAATCGAAGCAGAGATTGAAGCCTTAACTCCATCCACCATCACTGATGGAATTAGTGTCAAACACCAACTGCTGTTGACAATGATTGATGGTAAAATTCATTCCATTATATCCAATACAGCAGCTTCAGTGTGTGACATATGCAAGGCTTGTCCTAAAGAAATGAATAATTTAGAGTTAATCAAAGATAAACACGCAAACGAGGACATGTATAAATATAGCTTAAGCACCCTTCACGCTTGGATTCGCTCAATGGAATGCTTATTACACATTTCCTACAAATTAGACATAAAATCATGGCAAGTAAGGGGTGATATAGCAAAAAGGCAAGTTGATGACAGGAAGAAAAGAGTTCAAGAGGCTGTAAGAAGAGAAACGGGCTTACTTCTCGATGTTGTGAAACAAGGCAGTGGATCCACCAACAATGGCAACTCGGCAAGGAGATTTTTTGAAAACTACACTAAATCTGCTGAACTGACCGGAATAGATGCTATGCTTTTAAGAAAAATCTGTGTGATCTTGCAGTGTATTTCATCAGGAGAGAAGATCAACGTAACTAAATTCCGAGAGTTCTGCTTTGATACTGCTAAGCTTTACGTGGAGTTATACCCATGGTATTATATGCCTTCTTCACTTCATAAAATTTTAATGCATGGGCCAGACATAGTTCAGAACATGTCAATTGTGCCCATTGGTTTTCTATCCGAAGAGGCATCTGAGGCTAGAAATAAAGATTTTAGAAAATATAGAGAGGGGCATTCTCGAAAGCATAGCAGTATCTCATGCAATGAAGATATTATGCACAATCTTTTACTGTCTTCTGATCCACTTGTTACAAGTATCCGTCCAAAAGGAAATAAGTTTGTAAAAAAATCTTCTTTTAAGGAATTTTATGAGCTTACGGATTCTGAGAAAAGTGATATCGAATTTGTTAACATAAATGATTTAGCGGACATCGATTCTGAATTTGAATTAATTGATGATGATGATGATGACGAAGATAATTAAATGATGTTATTGTTTTAAAATGTGTAACTTAGTAAATTAGAGCTTACATCTTAATTATTTATTGTACTTTTAATGAAACTAGGTAATTTATTATCAACTTACTTAAAAGTCATACTCTCATCAGTTCTTGTGAATATTTTTGTTAATATATATTTCTGTATATATATAATATATTTATAGACCTCTTAATAAGTCTGTCTGCGGTTTAAAGTAAATACAAATGGGGAAAAAACGTTTTTTTTTTTAAATTTTCATTTCCTTTTATCCCAGAAAGTGCACATTTGGCGCACTATGTGTCTTAGTATTAAATATAGCTCTTAGTAATAGCATTACGATATTAGAGACCGCTACTTGAAACAAGCCCGGAATCAGGAGGGAGAGAGCTCGATACACTCATTTTCATAGTAAAATTTCACATTTTCTCAAATTACTCCCGAAATATGGGAGTTATGAAGAAATTCATCACCACAATTTATGAAGGCATTAAGTAATCGAATAAGATGGCATCATTAGTTTGGCATAATTTTACTCTTATTTTTCGGACATGTCTACGTCCAACCGCTCCCATACATTCGTTCCACTGTGGAGCGGGCGAAGCGTCTCTCCTTCAAGTCTGGCAAAATTTGCTTTCCTCTGTCAGTTTGTTGGTACTACAGGTCGTATTTTACAACCGGTCTGGACGAAACTTGGTATACAGGTTTTACAACTTTTGATTTTTTTTGACGTCGGGGATTTTTGATTGGATGGGTACTTCCTCCAGAAAGGGGCAAAAAGTCCGCCTTATGAGATCCGATTTCGATGGTTCTTTTTATATTTGAAAGGTAGTAGCTTTAGTTGGTCTCATAGAAATTTGGTGAAGATCTGATGAGGATCTTTGGCGTGATGAGCCGAAGCTCGTCAAAAATGCAGTAAATTGCTCACTTATAGATTTCTACCAGTGGAATCGGCTGGTATATTATTTGTTGCAAAAAGACGGTGCAAGCGAGGTCTACTGTTCGCAAAATTACTAGACTTAAGTAGATGGATCCATTAAATATACATAGCCTGTTATTTTTATTACAAATTAAAATGTTAATATAAATATTACTATTCTGAACATTCAAGTTTGGTGGGACTGTTTATTGTGATTATTATTCATCGAAATTATAACGATTGTTCCATATCTTACAAGATATTAATTGACTTGACCTTTATGTCTATTGCAGTCATTCGTAGTCTAATTATTATTTGTGTCTATAAATATGGTGCCTTGCCATTCTGTATTATATGGATCAGAAAGTTAGGCCACAAAAGGGATGATGGAAAGGCAGTTGCATGCAGCTGAGATGAGAATGCTAAGAGCGATGTGTGGTGTGACACGAATGGATAGAATGAGAAATGAGTACATAAGAGGAAGTCTGAAAGTGACATCGGTAACTGAAAAGTTGTGTGGGAATCGGTTGTCATGGTATGGGCTTGTGATGCGGAGGAATGAGGAAAATGTTGTCAGGAAAGTTTTGAGTAAGAATCGCTATACGAGTAGGGAAGACCAAAGACACGATGGATGTACTGTGTCAAAGATGATATGGCTAGAAAGGGGGTGACTACCGAGATGAGTCTCATGGGCTAGTAATTACAATGCCACCACAAGCTTTCAAACATAATAAGGTGAAAGTTAAAGGAATCGAATATCTATCTTGAAATTTCAATGTAAGTAGACATAGTGGAGAGGTCTCTGCACACAGCGGGCGCGACGTGACGGGGCGCGGCGTGGATAGACGGCGACGCTGCGCTGGCGTGGCGGCAGTGATCACACTGCGGGTGCGATCACGTCCCGTCCCGCCGCGCCCCTTCACGCCGATCGTGTCATTCATCAAAAAGATGTTGAGCGATTCATGGCCCAAATCGTACAAACATACGTGAGCAGGAACACATTCGATTACTTTTTCGACATACATTTTTGTAAAACATTACAAAATCACATTCACGCTCCGTCGCGACGGAGCGTGAATGTGATTTTGTAATGTGTGTTTGTAAACAAGGGAATCGGCACCACTCAGGTGCCGATTCCCTTGTTCACAAACTAAATTAAATTTAAGTTTAGTGCATCTTTTTCTTTCTATTTCATTAAGAAAAGGACAGAAGATAAATTTTAGTTTAGTCCTGTCAAATTAATCAGCGCTTGACGTAAATTGACGTAATTTTAGTAGGCAAGTTGTTAATCACGTCTAAACTTGTATGGAGTAGTGACAGGCGCTGGTTAATTTGACAGGACTAAACTAAAATTTATCTTCTGTCCTTTTCTTAATGAAATAGAAAGAAAAAGATGCACTGGACTTAAATTTAGTTTAGTTTGTGAACAAGGGAATCGGCACCAATGTGATTTTGTATTGTTTAAGCGACGCGTCGCGTCCAACGTGACGTGTTCACGCCCCGCCGGCAGTGTGACTACAATATACGTAAACCATACAACACAAATCGTCGGCGTCCTGCCGGCGCTGCGCTCGCGTTCCGCCACGCGTCGCCCCACCGCTTCTGACTTGTATTCTTCTCGCTCGGCGCGGCGGTGGCGTGGCGCGACGGTTACCGTTGCGTCGAGCGAAACGGCTCTGTGTGGCGTCGTCCGTAATATCTAGTACATTACAACTGATCAGCGTCGCGTCGCCGTCCCATCCCGCCGCGCCGCGGCCCGCTGTGTGCAGAGACCTTAAAAAACTTTTCGCCCAATGTACGAACTCGGTAGGAAATTAGGATTCCATACCTCAAAGGGTAAAAACGGCATCCTTATAGGATCACTCGTGTGTCTGTCTGTCTGTCTGTCAAAGTCGAAAAGCTCCGTATCTACGGGACCGATTAAGTTGAAATTTGGCACACATATGAATTTCTGTGACCCAAACACGGGCGTGTAACGTAAATAAATGAATTTTGAATATGAGGGTCAGTTTTGGGGGGCAAATTAGAAAATTATATGTGAAACATATTAATTGAAATGGCTTGTTGTGATGGTCTCAGATATATATTTTTTGTAATTTTAAAATAAACAGTTTTAAAGTTATTTAAGAAAATATATGAAATTTGAACATTCCCCCCGTATCTCCGAAACCACCGACCCTAAAATTTTGAAACAAATACAGAAAATTGTTCTTTACTTATATATTTCAGGAAAACCTATAAGATTTAGATGGTGTTAAAATAACATGGTAAATCTCTCAACACTACGCGTACAAACTTACATTTGCAGTTGGAATGTATTGATTGAAACTTGTTTTTAACTACAATGATGTGGTTTTGGGATAAATTATCTTAGTATAAAAAAACATGGTAGAAAGCATATTCATTGTAAGGAACCCTCACCACGCGAGTTCAACTCGCACTTGTCCGGTTTTTTTTAATCCGAATGCCCCAGAATGGGGGTCATATTTAATTATTTTGGATAACGTACACAATTATTCACTTTGATAAAACGAATGCGAGCACAGTCATTTTTGATAATGAGGAAAATTCAACAAAGTCCTTCAAATAAGTAAGACAGACCTTACTTTATAACTTCGTTGGTCAAAGGCCGCGTGTCGTCATCTCGCGTGCTCATCACATTTCGTAACATTGTCTTTATAAGCCTATCAAGTATCGCGTTACTACGGTAAAGGCAGAAATACGGTCATTAGTAATATAGGTACTTACATGATCAAGCAGAATATCAGTTTTCTATTAAAATTACATTAACTAGGTATTAACATTCACTTCGCAGGTAACTATAGCATCACCTTTGTACGTATTTGTGAACCTATCTCAACTAAGTAGGCTTTAAAAGTTAACGAGTAATAGTCGACCAACTTACATTTTCAGTTGGAGAAATTGACCTTGACGTATATCGATGTTCGAGTTTGTTTTTGGGATACATTCATCCCAAGTAATCGCAACTACGGAACTCTTTATTTTGCGTAGTCCGACATGCACTTCGCCGGTTTTTTTACTTTTTACTTTGACAGGGCAGTCGTGTTTTTTAATTATTTTTATAATTTTATTTTCTTGTCAAATGGATAATATTTTTTATTAGCTCACAAGAACATGCTTCTGTTCCTGTTTCCTTTCACGACACCCACTCATTAAGGCTTCTACATACTGGCGCGACTTGTCGCGCGACGCGACGCTACACAAAGACACCGCGTGTAGCGCTACAAGCGGTGCCTAATAAACAAACAAATAGTGGAAGAGCGGAACTTCTTAACACAAGTATATTTCTTACTTAAATGGAAAAATCCTAATGTCCTAATGTAAACGTATTTTAACACTTTGACAGCCAATCACGTAGTCAATACGTGATGCCGCTCAATCCACAGGACGCTGATTACGTACGGAATACTTGATCAACTTTCATATAGTTTAGATAATACATAAGAGAAATAAAAAAAAAATATGCATATAGCACTTAGTTATAATTTTTTTTTTAATCACTCAATATCTTAAAAAATGCCCGGCATACCAGGGAATGCGTGCTAAAAACCGGCTGGCTGTCAAAGTGTTAAAGTTACTGAAATAAACATTTTGATTATTACGAGTATTATTTTAAATCATCATTCTCCTGCCCTTATCCCAATTTGTTTGGGGTCGGCGCAACATGTCGCTTTCTTCCATACTTCTCTATTAGTTGTCAACACGGTAGTCACCCCCTTTCTAGCCATATCATCTTTAACACAGTCCATCCATCGTTTCTCTTATACCCATCGACATTCATTCTCAAGACTTTCCTCACGACATTTTCCTCATTCCTCCGCATCACATGCCCATACAATGACAACCGATTTCCGCACAACTTTTCAGTCACCGGTGCCACTTTCAGACTTCCTCTTATGTACTCATTTCTTATTCTATCCATTCGTGTCACACCACACATCGCTCTTAGCATTCTCATCTCAGCTGCATGCAATTGCCTTTCATTCATCCCTTTTGTGGCCCAACATTCTGATCCTCTAGACAGCAGGTATTACCATTGTTTTATATATCTTCCCCTTAAGTTTGAGGGGAATGCGGGAGTCGCAGATTGTTCCCGTGACCTGCTGCCATTTCATCCATCTAGTGTTAACTCTATGCTTAACCGTCCGATCTACCTCGCCATGGCTTTGCACGAGCGAACCGAGATACCGAAAGTCAGAACAGACTGGGAGTAGCGCACCATCAAGCGCTATGGCTCCAGAACTGGAGAGGCCGAAATCGCAGAACATATATTCAGTTTTGGTTCTGCTGATTTTCAAGCCAACATTCTCCAGCTTCTGTTGCCATTTCTCCAATCTGCTCTGTATCTCAGGTCCATCTTCACCGACAAGAACAATGTCATCGGCAAACAGAATGCACCAGGGTGCCTCCTCCTGTATGTCCAACGTCAGGGCGTCCATAATTAACAGGATGAAGTAAGGACTTAACGCCGACCCTTGGTGTAAGCCTACAGCCACACTGATTCCATCGGTATTGCCAGCAGCCGACGTAGGTACAACATTGGCTGTACATAGCACGAATTAACTCCACATACTTCACGGGCAAACCTTTCTCTTTCAAAGCCCACAACACATCACGAGGTACCCTATCATACGCTTTCTCCAGATCAATGAACACCATGTGCAAGTTCTTGTGTGCACGTCTGTACTTCTCGCACAATTGGCGGAGTGCAAAAGTGGCGTCCACTGTTCCTCGACCTGGCATAAACCCAAACTGGTTCTGGGTAATCTCACTCTCCTCTCGCAGTCTTTTCTCTATTACTTTCTCCCATAGATTCATACTATGTGACATGAGCTTTATCCCTCTATAGTTGTTGCAGTCCTGAGCATCACCTTTATTCTTGAAGATGGGCACTAGCGAACTATTGCACCATTCTTGTGGGATCCCTCCTTCATTCAACAACTTATTGAAGAATAAAGTCAGCCACATACATCCATCTTCTTTTAAATACTTCCATACTTCTACGGATATATCATCTGGGCGGGTTCCCTCTATTTGGCAGAATCTTGATGCTCCGATATTTATTTGGCATAACACACTTGGCATAATTTTCTTTAAACGAATATTATTAAGGCATAAAAAATATTTAATATAATTATTGTTTGGCCGAATGTTTATATGTCCGAATTTACTATGGCATACCTTTAAGATGGCAGAATTTTATTTGGCATTACCTTTGGCAAAGTTAAAATTCCGCATAATTTCATTTAGCATAAATTTTATTTAAAGCGACGATAATTTGGTACAATTTCACTTGGCATATTATGAAAAATAGTTAATATGTTAGTGACAGAAAAGAATCGCTGCAAAACCGACTCCACGTAGTCTTGTCTGCCCTACCCCTAGAGTGTAATTTAAGCCCGCGTAGGCGTGGAGAGGCGAGGCGGCCCGCGAGCTGAGGAGCAGGTGGTGTTAACACCCGCCGCCGCGGCTGAGGCTGGCCGGAGAGCAAGCCGAAGCTGCGGTGGTGAGCGCTATAACCATCTGCGACGATAAGCTCGCGTGGGACCGCCGGAGCCCCGCAGCTCCGGAGCCGTGACAGAAACCATGCTAGCTGCATGTTGCATGCTCGCTAAGCATGCATGGTGTATGCTTGTTTGCATGCTGCATGCTTGCTGCATGCATGGTGTATGCTTGTTTCAAAATATATCCCTTGACCGTTTAACGGACGTTTTGATTTAATGACTGCCGATATGAAATGTATACCAAAAGACGATTGTACTTATGATGGTTCTACTTTTTAATTATAATGGTTATAAAATGTATGCCTAAAGATGATTCTGTCTTCTTTCTTTCTTCTTCTTGAAATCATAAGTTTTTGAATGTATGATAAATGAGTGTCTGCCAAACGATTTTCTGTGAAATGATGTTAATGCTGTCCGCTGTTATGCAAAATAATATTATGACAAAAAAAGTTCTGCCATAAAGGGTAGACCCCATCCGGGCCCATGGCCTTTCCATTTTTCATACTTCGAACTGCCTTCCTTACTTCATCCATGCTAACTTCCCTCACTAAACCCACATTTACCTGTACCTCTTTGAGCACACCATTCCATTTATTCTCTTCATTTATTAGTTTTTCAAAATAAACCTTCCATCGTTCTTTTATTTCGTCATCCATGGACAGAACCTTACCGGCGTCGTCTTTCATACATTTAAAGTGAATTATATCTCTCATTCTCCTTTCTCTTGCTTTTGTAATCCGATAGAGCTCCTTCTGGCCTCTAGGGCAGTCCAGTGAGTCATACAACTTTTCCTGCGCCTTTGCCCTCGAAACTGCTACCGCCTTTTTTGCCTTTTTATTTCATTCTTTATAAACCTTTTCCTTATCAGCTTTCAAACTATCATTCCCGTTTTCTACACCCTGCCATTCTTTAAACGCAATTTTCTTTTCTAGGGGGTGACTTGCACACTCAATAATGGGCCCCCGACAACGGCCGCTAGCACATAGTGACGTAGCGACAAGGGGGCAACACTTCCTGAGATGCTTGAGCAGTGGAGAGGTATTCCACGGCTTTCAGAACTATCCCAGAGCCCGGAAGATGGTCAAGATCCCTACGAGCACTTACTGGAATATTTACTTTTTCCGAGCACGTTTTCTCTTGCGAATCTCCACTCAAGCAGGCCAATAAAGGCAAGAATGAGGTGGGAACTCTGTTCCTCGTCAGTGTTTACTCCAGCCGGCCAATAAAGGCAAGCCAGAGCTGAGGAACAAGACTTCTCCCGGGAGATAGGTTCCGTGGGATTGCTACTGCCCAACAGCTCGTCACATGCTGCCCTGCGGGTATCTGTATCTTGGTCTGGCTCCTTACCCTATACCCGTTCCGGCAAAGTAAACTCTACCGGCATGGACCCAGAGTTCGGTGCGCACAAGTCCCACCACGACGCCAACGTAGAGATACGGCATTTTTTTTTTAATGAAACATTTACAACGTGCTGTGTTAATAAGTTTCATTTATCGTTTACACCTAAAAAACTGAGTACATTCAACTAGTCGTAGACTTTTGACGTGCAGTCGTATGAATCTGAGCGTGACGGTCACGCGAGTTCAGTGCTTTTTGCCCATCCCAAAAGTGTCCAACGTGCCTAAAGAAGTTTACACTTAAACAAGACAAGTTGCATATAAATTTGACTGCAGAGGTGTATCTAGTACATTCCCATTGTGGAGGTTATGTTTTCATAGGTAATAGGGAACGAGCCTATTGAAATAAAACGGGCGCAAATCCAGACTTCGGACTGCTACTGCGAACCTGGAAACCCGGACCTCTTGCTCACCAACGAAGCGGTTGTCGAGAACGCGTACGAGTATCGCAAATTGTGTCTGTTAATCAGCGGAGTAATTGTTAACACACTTATACAGGATGACATTGAAAACATGCGACAAATCGAAATGGGAGATTGTACTCATCATTATGAACAACTTTTACTAAGGGACCAAAGCTACAATCCCAAAAAAAAAAACTGCTGTCCCCTACATTTATGTTCGCAATACCTCATCAAAATGTAGGAAAAGCAGATTTTTTTTTTGGGATTACAGTTTGCAGCCCCATTTCAGTTTGTCGCAAGTTTTCAATTTCAACCTGTATTAACAATGGGTTACATTTTGACAGTCCAACAACATTCGGTGCGTTACTTCCGTTGTTGTGCAGACAAATTTTTCGAACATACGAAGCAATGGATTAGCAATATCCTTCAAAATCATTCAGATTGTGATCGATAGTGTGTTACGTAATTAATGTCTTTTTTTTTATGGGAAATTTATCAAATAACTTCTCCGTTCTGGGCGGAGCGGGAGGGTGTGTCAGACTCTTACTGACTAAAACCCACCCGTGTTCCTTCCGTTGCCTACTTATGCTGCCAGGGTCCACGGCCTTTTGGACTTTCGCACAACCCCGGCAGGCATCGGCCCTAGTGGACCGCTACACTTGTGCTGACATCTCGTTGAGGCGCGCGTGTAACACGTTGCGCCGTCGACCCGGGCCTGGTCCTTATCGGACGGCGAGCTACCCATTGCTCACCGTCCGCAAGCCCATGTAGCAAGTCTGAAGTTGATACATTGCAGGTCAGACGGTAATGCTCATGGTAGGTACAACCCCGGCAGACGTAATTAAGGTCCTGGAGTTAAATTTCGAGTTCGATCAGACCATTTGATCTATGGATCAGCGTCTGTCCGACGCCTCGGCCTACTATTTCCGCTTCAGTAGTTCTTCAAGTACATCCTTGTAATACAGCAATGCCCGTTATGGATCACCGGTCTATTGCTGTTATTATTGTGTATGTATCATCATTATTCTCGGTATATAGAGCGGCGTGTACGACCTTTAAGAACTAATGCAGCGTAGAAAATGAGATCACGAATGACATCAACCAGCAGATTTCCGTCGATATTCTGGTATTGGTTCAATGTTACATAACATACTATCGCGACTGTGAGGAATACAGTCGTTATTAAGGGTTTGGTAGAGGTGTACTTGGTCCGGGGTCACGGAAAGGTACGAAAGGGTTACCGAGGCCCCTAGCAACACAGGCAACGGAAGGAATATGGGTGGGTTTTAGTCAGTAAGAGTTTGACACACGCTTCCGCTCCGTCCAGATCAAGAGAAGTTATTTGATAGTTTCCCATCCAAAAAAAAGAGGTGTACTTGGTGTATGGTACACCCACAATTCGCAAGTTATTATTATTATTTATTTCTCCCTTTGAACTACTACTACAGGTTCATTGCCCAATGCGATAGTGCGGTCTCTATAATTATACTGTCTTTATACAGGGTAACTGGTAATTAGTGACCGATACTTAAACACGTGATTTTACTCATCACTATGAACAACTATTAGTATGGGAACAAATCTGAAATCACGAAAAAAAAAATCAGCTGTTCCCTACATTTTGACGAGTTATGAGAACATAAATGTAGGGAGCAGCTGATTTTTTTTTCGCGATTTCAGGTTTGGCTCCATAATAATAGTTGTTCATTATAATTAGTAAAGTCACGTGTTTAAGTATCGGTCACTAATTAGCAGTCACCCTGTATACATTATTTACTACCAAGGCCTTGGTAAAGGCAAGGCTTGGCAAGGTCTTGGTTTTATTACCAAGACCCCTCAGTGCCTCGGGAAGCACGTTAAGCCGTTGGTCCCGGCTGTCATTTGTAGATCTTTGACAGTCGTTACGGGTCGTCAGAAGCTCGAAAGTCTGACAACCAGTCTTACCAAGGGGTATCGTGTTACCCAGTAACTGGGTTGTGGAGGTCAGATAGGCAGTCGCTTCATGTAAAATACTGGTATTCAGCTGTATCCGGTAAGACTGGAAGCCGACCCCAAAATAGTTGGGAAAAGGCTAGGCAGATGATGATGATATACATTATTTACTATTTAAAACTATTAGGAACTCAACATATCTGAATGACACAATAATATACTTAAGGGGACTACAGGACCTAAACGCAAAATTTGTAAGTTTTATAATGCCTAAAAGTATATGAACCACTGCAGTAAACAAAATCAAAAAAATATGTGATATTCTTCAGGATATATGCTAGGTAGATAGTGTGTTGAAAACATAATACAACTAATTTGATACGATAGAAAAAAATCACGAAGATACCTCTAAAAATTTCTTTTAACTATTAAAAACCATACATGCAATCATTCTCATTTTTTTGTTAAATTATTCTACAAGCAACATATTAGCATAATAGTGTTTTACTTTTTTTATACAATCTATAGCTTTTTTTTAAATCGATAATTGCTTCATAATTTGCAATAAATTACCAGCGTTGTGTCATCGCGCTTCTCTTTCTTTTCTATGCAGTCCGACTGTGACCGGACTGACACCTTTAGGTGTTGTCGGCCTCTTAAGGCGCTTACAAGAGGCAAACGATTTAAGTGGAACATCTTAAAAAAACAAAATGCCAAATCTATACAGTTTGTGGTAGCAGAAAAATTATATGTTAATTTTGAACATAATTATATTATATCAGAACTTGGTTGTTACGAAAACGTGTTTTGAAAAAAAAAAAGTCAAATACAAATTAACGGTAAACTAACCTTTTACCTTGAGTTCCAATCCAAAATATCTGTATTAAATATCAACATACGTTGCTACTCGTATTTAGTTAAAAACAAGAACGTCCTATTAGAATGTAGAAATTGGCTGTTTTTTATTTTCGATTACTCAACAAATTTTCGAGTAAATAGGTAATTTCTTCATATTTTGCTATAAATTGCAAGCGTTGTGTCATCACGCTTCTCTTTCTTTTCTAAGCAGTCCGACAGTGACCACGCTTTATGCGTTGTCAGCATTTTAACTGTTACAATACACCTGTCTCACAATAACATACTACAATAATTTCCACTATGTATAACATAAAATAAACAAAAATAACCTTGCGAATTCATTCAAATTACATGTGAATAAATCAGTTTTGACGTGGAGATCATAAATACCCGAATTGCTCGGATTAGTGGTGTTTTGGCGAGTAAGTTGGTCCGGGGGGCCTACCATGAACTCTTATAGCAGGTCAATTTGTGATGTAGCAGAATTAATTGTTACCTCAGACCCCCATATCCTCTGCCGGGGTCGCGTGGAAGTTCGAAAGGGTTACCAGGGGTGGCAACACAGGCAATGGAAGGAATACGGGTGGGTTTTAGTCAGTAAGAGTTTGACACACCCTCCCGCTCCGCCCAGACCGGGAGAAGTTATTATATTATATATTTACCCAAAAAAAACTCACAGACTAAACTTTCTTACTGACTAAAACCCACCCGTGCTCCTTTCGTTGCATGTGTTGCCAGGGGCCTCGGTATGGCTTTCGGACTTTCCCGTGACCCCGGCAGGCATCGGCCCTAGTGAACCCCTACACTTGTGCTGACGACATCACACACGCGTGGAACACAATGCGCCGTCAACCCAGGCCTGGCCCTTATCGGACGGCGAGCTACCCATTGCTCACCGTCCGCAAGCCCATGTAGCAGGTCTGAAGTTGATACATTGCAGGTCAGACGGTAATGCTTATGGTACAAATAGAAAACCTGTCAGGTTAACATGCTAAGTTGACCTGTCATGTACTTGGCGAGTATTTTGAATGTTAATGGGCACACATAGCGCTCTGGTACGCAGACTCAAGCGCTGCAGCATCCCCGGATTATGCTCAATTT
Source organism: Atethmia centrago (assembly GCA_905333075.3). Taxonomy (NCBI): domain Eukaryota; kingdom Metazoa; phylum Arthropoda; class Insecta; order Lepidoptera; family Noctuidae; genus Atethmia; species Atethmia centrago. Next base: position 23,450,038 of record HG995388.1, read on the forward strand.
ATGCTTAGGTCCCATTCCCATGTAATTCCTATTGCCATCAACCGGGTACCGGATACAAATCCAGACTCCGGGCTGCTACTGAGAAATTATTTTTTCTTTTTTCTTTATTACACAAATACTTTACTGTCCAGACCACTCGTTTGTGGAATGCATTGCCAGTTCAAATAAAACGCGCGCAGTCGTTACTCGTATTTAAAAGACTTGTAAAGGAACATTACTTGTCTTGTCGTTGTGATCTTGTTCTCGTAACTGTAATTAATATGTATGTATTTATGTACATATTATGTAGGATAGGTAGGATATTATCTGTGTATCTATTCTAGTATATTGTATTTATTTGTTGCACCAACGACAGCCCCAATTAATGTCCAGGCAAATCACTGTCCTTTTCATGGTTGCCTGGAAGAGATCGCAGAAAGCGATAATGCCGCCCATTGTATATTTTGAAGTGTTTGATTTATTTTTATGTTATGTATTTTTGTGGTGTACAATAAAGTATACTTATATTTTTTTTTTTTTTTTATATCATGGGTCTGCTCTTGACCTTAGTCTATGTCAGAGGCGACAGAAACAAAGTCGACGATGGAGCGAGCTTACCCAGAAGAAGCCTGTTCACTCTCACTTTGAAGAGATTAGGGTTATATGCGTTCGGAAACACAGACGCAGGCAGAGAGTTCCATTCCTTTGCTGTGCGCATTATAAAAGAAGTTTGGAAACGCTTAGTGCGAGTTGGTGGGATAGCCACCAGGAAGGGATGGTAACCTGAAGTGCGCCTAGATGACCGATAATAGAAGGGGGCCGGTGGAATGAGGTCGTGGAGTTCTTGGGCACACTCTCCGAAGTACAATCTATAGAAGACCGACAAGCAGGCAACCTTGCGACGATGGGCCAAACTGTGAAGCTTGGCATCCACCAGATTTACGTCGCCAATGAGCCTCTTAGCTCTGCGTTCCACCGAGTCAAGCGCGGCAAGTTGGTATTTAGCCGAGCCAACCCAAAGGTGGCTACAATACTCCATGCAGGATCGGACCTGCGCTTTATAAAGGGTCAAAAGCTGTCCAGGCGTAAAGTATCGCTTCACCTTATTTAGGATGCCCAGTTTCTTGGCCGCAGTTTGGGCTTTGTACTCGATGGTGGCGCCGAAGTTGAGGTTAGATGTCAACTCCGTGCCTAGGAGCTCGAGCCGATCAGTTACAGGAACCGATGTACCCCGAAAAGTAGGAGTCAGGTCGAAACGACTCCTTTTTGCGGTAAAAAGACACGCTTGTGTTTTGGTGGCGTTAAAAGTGACCAGATTATCATCACCCCACTGGGAGACAAGGCTTAACGTCAACTCTGTCCGCTCTACCAAGGCCTCTCTCAAGGAACGAACTGCGGCCCCGTTGGTTTTTGCGCTGGACAAGTATCTCTCTGAAACAGTACTGTCGTCCGCGTACCCAACAATACCAGTATGTAGTAGGTCATTGATGTGCAGCAGGACAAGAGTTGCAGAGAGAACAGACCCCTGAGGAACTCCGGCATCAATAGCCATAAGGTCAGAGGAGCAGCCGTCAACGACTACTCTGATCGACCGTTCACTAAGGAAGTCTGATATCCAGCTACAAAAATCATCTGGGATGCCATAAGCAGGAAGCTTGCTGAGCAGACCAGCGTGCCAGACCCTGTCGAAAGCCTTCGAGATATCAAGCGATACAACAAGTGCTTCGCCATGTTTCTCGATGGCTTCGCCCCAGCAGTGCGTGACATACACAAGAAGATCACCAGTTGACCGTCCCCGGCGAAAGCCATATTGACGGTCACTGAGGAGATCATTGTCTTCGAGGTAGGTCAGCAACTTACTGTTCAGTACCCTTTCCATAACTTTGCACAGAATGGAGGTAATGGCGATCGGACGGTAATGGGCAGGGTCAGCACGGTCGCCCTTTTTGGGCACTGGTTGTACATTAGCAAGTTTCTAGGATTTTGGTACCATGCCTTTTTTAAGAGAGAGGCGGCACAAACGTGTCAACACAGGAGACAGTTCAGGCGCACACTGCCTCAACACTCTCGCCGGAATGCCGTCAGGCCCGCTGGCCTTATTCACGTCTAGACTGCACAATACTCTTCGGACCTCTCTAATGTGAACTGCGATCTCCGGCATCGTGGAGTCACAATGAGGTACTGTAGGTGGTTGCTTGGAGCCAGCGTGCAGACGTGAATTGCTTGCAAAGAGAGATGCAAATAAATTTGCTTTCTCTCTTGCGGAGTGGGCCAGCGACCCATCAGGTTTCAGCATTGGAGGTAAAGTGGGACGACAGAAATTCGCTTCGGCCGCCTTAGACAGGGACCAAAACTGTTTACTACCCGGAGGGTGCGATGCCAGCTTGGCCCCAATACGTCTGACATGGCCAAAACGTGCCTCACGTAAAACCCGCTTGCAGGACTTGGCGGCAGTGTTAAAGGCTCTCTTCTAAGCGCGAACCCTACGAGCTCTAACTTTGCGGTCGCGGGCCTTGACCCAGGCTTGGTAGGCAGACTCTTTTCGAGCCTCAGCGTGGGCGCACTCTGCATTATACCAAGGCCGGGATTTATGGCCGAGTGGGATGTCGGAGAATGGAATAAAATACTCCATTCCCTGCCGAATAACGTCCGCAACCTCGTCTGCACAGCACGAGGGGTCACCAGAAGAGAAGCACACATGCCGCCATGGATAAGACGCAAAAAAGTGCCGCATCTCATCCCAGTCCGCTGACTCGTATCGCCACACTCGTCTTGTGCCTCTAGGACTCTCATCTGGTGGAGAGCAGGTCGATACGGTTTTCACCAGACAGTGGTCGGACGTTCCCAGCGGGGCTGAGACCGACACTGAATTATTGTCCGGATCAGATGCCAGCAGATGGTCCAAACAATTGGGTGTATGGCCGTCAACATCCGGTACCCGCGTTGCCACATTCACCATCTGGGTTAGATCTAACGTAATAGCAAACTTGCGCGCCTCTAACCCAGCATGGTCAGTTTTCTGGTACGGGAACAACCATTCTTTATGATGGGCGTTGAAGTCCCCCAGAAAAACGAGCTTCGCTGTTGGGTACGGTTGCTGGGCGACGTCAGTCGTCTCCACGAGGAAATTAAAGAGCGCTGTTGTCTCCTGGTCACCGCTGTGCGATCGGTAAACGCCCATGTAAAGAAATTTTTCCACGCCAGAGTCCACAAGTAGCCATATGGCAGAAAAACCCGAGTTCTCAAAGCAACGGAGACGACGACAACAAATGTCATCGCGGACGTACACACAGACCCCAGCTTGCTTCTTGAACTTGTTTTCAAGAGAGTAACCCGGTTAGTTGAGGTACGCCACGTCTGACGAGGTTGTTATCTTCGTCTCCGTTAGGAAAAACAGGTGCGGCTTCTCGGTCTCAAGGTGGTGGTGGACCGGATCGAGATTGGAGTGCAACCCCCTGATGTTAGTGAGGTGCACTTTTAAATAAATAACACAACGTTAAATGTTGTTTGTAATTTCGGTAATTAAAAAGAAGGCATTAAAACTCTTTCACTAATGAAACTTTAAATACTGGCACATTATCCACAAAACATTTGACGTTCAAAAAAAAAATTCTCTTAAAAAGTATATGGCAATCTCTATAATTTTTTTGACGTCGAATGGCCTGCATTTCTACATTATTTAGATCACGTAAGCAAAAAGTTTTAATTACTCTCAGTATGGAAGAAAAAGACATGGTCCGCTGACCCCAAATAAATATAGCATAAGGGCAATATTGTCTTGCCCTATGAAAGCCAAGAGAACGATGATATTTCTTTGGAACTGTTTGAAAGCGTAACAAATCCTTATTAACTGGATGGTCATTAACCGGATTGAATCCGTCAGTCTGCTAGTGAGAAATTCTTGGCGGAAAAATTGGCCATTTTATCTAAATTTAGTGCGCCGCTTTTCATCAACATGGTTCGATTAAATTCAGGTTAATTTGAAATCAGACCAAAAATATTTTATTTTTCTGTTGAATCATGGTTGGATATATAGAAAACCCGTGATTTTTCAACGATGTTTATTTGAGTTCCATTGAGCCGTTTAAAAAAGCTTGGCAGTTGAGAGTATTTCATGCTCACTTAGATGTCTCTCTGATAGTGGCGCGTGTGTTGGATCATTCGGTTCCCTACAAAATGGTTGAGCTGGATAGTGTTGATCCACGCATCATGTTCGTGAACGGGCGTCGTCAGATGTGACTGGTCATCTCTTAACTGCCAGGGCTTATTTTTGATCTTTTAATCTTATATTTTGAATTGTTTTTAATCAATTAATTTTTTACAATGTACTCATTATGGAAGTAACAAGAATAATGTACCCATCTGTAATATCCACATTTAAAAGCGTGTCCTTGGAGTTTCTTGCCCGTTCTTCTCCATAGATATCTACGCTTTAGAATGGGCAACTAGTTTGAACCCTCTGACTAACTGACCGACTCTTTGACAATTGTAATTGGTTTAATTGAAATAAATGCCTTGAGTTTGAGAGTTTGAGTTCTACAGTGAGTGAAAAATATATACATATAGCAGCAATTTGTAGACCAACGAAGATAACTTATAAGTCTCTGTGTCATCTGTGCGGACTACCTATCACAGTGTTTTGTCAAATGAATCCCTATTTCCCTTGGTGACGGCATCACGCGTGAACGGCTGGACCTATTTCGCTAATTTTTTTTTGTTGTGTTTTTTATATAATGTCAGAAGAAGGTTCTTATCTAAAAAAGAAAGAAACCTCCACGCGGGCGAAGTCGCGGGATAGATCTAGTCTATGTATAAAGTAGCGTCCCAAACCTTCTTGATTGCCTACATTTTGAACATTATTGAAACGATCTCCTTGTTTAAACAACCTCGATACTAGAAACTAATTACTTTAAACAGTCCCGCTTGACTTACGGTGCAGATAACTTACAACCAGGGCCTGATTTACCCACAGGCTAGTTAGGCTAGAGCCTAAGGCCCAAGGACCGAGGGGGCGCTGAGAATTAACATTGATTTTCACTTTTTTCTCGCATTTTTATTCATTTATAAATAGTTCTACATTCTTGACTTTTTTAATGCTTTTACATTAATTTCAAAATAATTCCAAAATCCAGCGATACCTACCGACCACTTTAAATATTAAAACAAAATTTTTGGGGTTTCGTAGTAAACAAGGAACCCTTATAGTGTCGCCATGTCCGTCTGTCTGTCTGTCCCCGCTGTAGCTCAGTGACGATTAGTACTAGAAAGCTGTAATTTGGTACATTACTAATCACGCCGACAAAGTGCTAAAATAAAATCATGGAAAAAAAAGGTTTCACACTGCTTACAAGTTACTGTTACATTTTCTCTAAACTCCAAAGTGCTGGTGCAGTACCTTATGTCTAAGTTCATAGTTTAGTAGGTACCTCATACTAAACAAAATATGTATACATATATCATACGAAAAGTGTGCCTACAATATTTAGGAGATAACATTGTCCAAAACGTAATTATTGATTCGCGACTCTAGCCCAGTTAGTTTGGTCACTATAATGCATACGACAGTCCCCGTTAGGCGCGTGCATAATTAGGTTACCGGCAAAACAACCTATTGGGCCGGTAGTGTAAAAGTCGAATTATCTGACATGTGCTACCTGTCACTTTGTGTAGTAAAATGGTCATATTTATTATAATGGTGATCGTTTAGTTAAACCGATTTAAATAAGTGTAAAAGTCTAGAATACAATAAATATGACAGTTAGCACATGTCAGATTACTCCAGTGAATGAATAATTCGACTTTACAAGTGAACTTGCTACAGTACTTGTAGAATCTTACTACAACTTTTAAATTTCCAAACAAATCTAGACGAGATACTGGGTGGGACTTTTATCTAGCTGCATTAAAATTACACTTCTTAATGTATTTTTTTCAATAACTTCGAACATTTTTAACGAAATAACATTATGGAGTGTCATTTTACTCCAGCTAATTAAAACTCCGAATAGAGACTTATCTTTAGAATAACTGTAACTCCGTACGAGCTGCGCGGACGCAGGAGAGGAGGCTCATTCAACTTGTAGCGCGCGCGCCATACAGTTGCTCGGTAAAAACGCTGAATACAGCGCGCGAAAATGAAGATTAGAATTTTTACGTTAGTGACTCTGTGGACTTGCGGTGTTTTATCACACAAGTACCAATGTAACGAACAATCTGCTCTGCAACTACTCAAAGGACCAGCGTACGAGTTTTCACTGAGAATATTGCAAAGGGTCTCTCAAGAAACAGACTCGCACTTTGTTTACTCACCCATATCTACCTGGCTGCAGCTGTGCGCGCTATCCGAAGGAGCTACCGGACGAACCTTCAATGAAATCTGGAATGTTACCAAACATCACAAGAACAGATGCTTCAAGAAACAGTTGGGTGATATTTTGAATAAGCTCAACAAACATTTAAAATATGTAATATATAGAAGGAAGAGTGTGATTGCTATGGACAAACTGATGGCAGTGAAGAAATATTACGTGCGCCAGATAGAAAAATTGTACGGGATTAAAGCATTGTTGCTTGACTTCAACGAACCCGTGAAATCTGCGAGAGAGGTGAACCAGGTGATCAATGACGGCACCGGCGGATTAATCGACCATATTGTGTATTACGATGACTTTATGTCTTCGGTGCTTATTATGAGTGATGCGAACTTTTTCAGAAGTGTGTGGAAGACACCTTTTAACAGTGACACTGAGATACAACCCTTTTACTCGCGTAAAGGAGTGAAAATCGGTGAAGTGAGTATGATGAACCAAATAGGCTTATTCAATATCGCAGATTTCCCATACATAGGCGCTACGGTGTTAGAAATTCCATGTGCATCACGCAGAATAACAATGTTAGTGTTTTTGCCAAAACATCGAGCCTGGATCAGTGACTTATTTTATAATCTACAGAAAACTAGGTTGACGTCAATTTTCAATAAGTACAAATACGAAGGGGAGAAGGTCGTAAATGTTACGATGCCTAGATTTAAGCAGCGTACAGAGATTGAGAATTTGCCGGAACTTATCTACGATATGGGTATCAAAAAGATATTCAATCCTGACAAGGCAGAATTGAAGGGTATCAGTAAATTTAATATGCACGCTTCTCTCATGACGCAAATTGCCGATATAGAAGTTAATGAGAGAGGGGTAACAGCGTCCGCTAGTTCCCTGATTAAGAATGATACTGCAATAGAATTTATTTTAAATAGGCCTTTCGCGTATATTTTAGTAGATAAAACAACAGATTTCATTCTATTTGCTGGTATTTACTCAGTGCCCAGTGTGATATGAATAGGAAGTATAAAACTAACAGTCTTATTGTATGTGACGGATCGAGAATCTCTTCTGCGAATAATTTGATTGCGGGATGCATTCGCGATGTTTTGTTTGTAAATAAATTATGAAAACGAGGACGTCTGCGTTGAGTAGATAGAGGGAATGTGCAGCCGTCAATTTACGTTGACATTTTGTGAACTTTAATGAAAGTACTCGATGATATTATTGAAGTTGCTGAGAGTATAAAATGTTCGAACTAGAAAATAACTATACTGCAACAATACTAACTTTTAAAACGTTATTTAAATGAAATGCAAGAGGACATAAATTACATAATTACGTTGATGTTGAAAAAACTTTTGAATGTCTGTAGTTCTAAACTTTTGATTAAACTTTGGCATTCTGAATTTAACTAGTTTTTTTGATCTTCCCAAACATTTTTAAAAGACAAAGTCTACTGTCGTGAAAATGACGTTGGTTTGACGTCCTGAAAATAAAAGAGGTAATATCAAGTAGCTGGAACCAGTCATTGAATAAAGCGATGATTAATAAAAATAATATGTTTATTCATGATAACAATGCACAATAATTATAACAAAGTTTCTATGACTAGTATCACATACTACTTGCTTTGTATCGCTAGAAAAATATTTAATATAACAATGGTCTTATTGTTAATTTCAACAGAATATAAATTATATTGATAATATTTAAGGGTGTGGTACGGACCATAAAACTGATCATCTTTCTCTATGGGACAAACGTGTGGTCCAATTTATTTCGCGATTACTATTAACATACTAATCGCGAAATAAATTTGATCATACGTTTAGGAAACATGCTCTATAAAAAGGTATTTTATTGTAATATTTTCTATAATTAATTATGACTATCTTGTTCCTGTATTCGATGACTTAATTATAATTTTAATACAAACTGTTGAAAGGTTATTCTTACGCGAGTTAGAATAATTTGCACTTGGCCGTGTTTCTCAGAATAATGACAATAAAATATAATCATTAATATTTATTTATTACTATAGATAGGTACTCATTTACATTTTAATGTGTATACAGACTAGCTCTCTGTAAGATAGTTTTAATATCATTAGAACTGTTCGTATTTTGCTTAAAAACTGGTAAATAATAATTCCAATTAGGCGCCCCTAAAAATATTATTGAACACTCTAATATAATGATTGCGCCTCTTTTTGTGAACTTAAAATTATTCCTATTTTGAAAAATGCTAAACAGCTAAAGAGTTGCTATCAAATTGTATGAAGCCTAAGAGAAAGGGCCAGACAGTTAAAAAGAGGCTCAATTATATCAAAGAGTTTTAGAGAAACGGTTAAATATTGCCCTTAAAGTATACACTTTCTAGCGTGGTAAAAGATATCGGTTAGGGCCACTTTTATCACTAATAAATATCGATTTTAACACTATTCGTAAAATAGACTCGCCCCAATTTCTGAAACCAACGAAAGTCTGTCTGTTTGTACATTTGTTATCGAGTTAATCGCACTAATTTAGTATCGGATTACATTTTACAATTCATAACCACAACTGAAGCCTACTAATCGAATCGATATGTCGAACTCATTTCGACAATTGTGACCAATGAATTTTGTAACGGCAATTGCAAGTACGATACAATTGATTGGAAATTAATAATTGGAGTCATTTTGAACATCGAGAATTGGCTTTGGAATATCGATACCTAACTTTCAATAGTTTGTCTTCTTCATCTTCTTCCTCCATGAAAAGTTCGCAAATTTAGCTGGGAGTACCTAGAAAAGAAAACAAAATTATTATTAGGTGGCAAAATAATTTATTCAAACTTTTTCTGCCAGAACAAAATAATCACCAATGTAAGACACATTGGTGATTATTTTGTTCTGGCAAAGGGTAATATAATTTAGTTTTCTTAGCATGGCTATTCACAATCATTGGACAGGCTTCCGAATTAAAACTGAAACATTTTCGTTTACATTATTGGCCTAGTCCCCGACAGCAAATAGCTCTCGTAAGAACAGCGGTCGTCTGTTTGGTTAAAATATTCGGGATTCGGATTTGTGAAGTGTTAAACACTGTTTACAAACCCGAAACTCGAAAATTTAATGACTCCTTCGATAACATTGATTGATGTTCGATTCAGCATGGAAACTTATCGAATGTTTGTGAATAACTATGTGGGATAGTTTTTCACATGACATGTTGATAGACATAAAACAATAGCTACAGAAAATCCATATCTAAATAAAAAAATAGGAAACACAACACTCAAAGAGAAATCAATGTTTAATGAGTAAAGGTCAGCCGCAATTACATGAGGTTAAATTAAACGAATACTGAAATAATATTGAAACACTTTACAATTCAAGTTTGACTAAAATTGACCACAGCCTACACACCAGCAGAAGCTGGTGTAAACAAGATATTTCTGCGAGAAATATCTTGTTTTATGTGTCGGGTAATCGCCGGTGACCTTGGCGTCGCGCTCACGCCACGCCACCGATCGGTTTCATAGGGAATATTTATTTTTAGCAACGAAAATATAAATAATTTGAAAAAAACACAGATAGAATTATAGATAATAAAATAGTCTGCTCATACAAAAATAATCATGAAAATATCTTAAGTAGTTTGAAAGTAATATCGTTTTTTGTGTTTTGGGTAATAACACGGTTAGGGTTAGGGTGTTACCGGTGTACCGCTGTCACTGTCAGATTGCATAGAAAATAAAGAGAAGCGCGATGGCACAACGCTTGTAATTTATTGCAAAATCTGAAACAATTATCTATTTAGGTACTCAAAATTGAGTTGAGTAATCGAAAATAAAAAACAACCAAGTTCTGCATTAAAATAAGACGATCTTGTAATTAATTAAATACGTAACGTATGTTGATATTTGATACAGATATTTTGGATTAGAACTCAACGTAAGAGGTTAGTTTAACGTTAGTTTGGATCGAGATTTTTTTTAAACGAGTTTTGGTAACACCCAACTTCTGAAATATGTTCAAAATTAACATATTATATTTTATCCGCTACCATAAACTATACAGACTTGGCAATTTTTTTCTTAAGAGTAGCCTATTTTGGTCATTTGCGTCTTGTCAGCGCCTTAACACAGAATATATTATACACTCGGCAATACCGTAGCTTCCGATTAGTGAAAAAAATTTCGGAATCGTTTCGAAATTTCGGTTTCGAATATTTCCCCCTACAATACAAACTCACAATTTTACCACATTATAATTCTAGTATTTTACCTACAGAAAATGTTGTCATACCGTTTGCAAATAACTGTTGACCGCGGCTTGTGGGTCAAAGTTCAAGAATTTTTATTTAAGTATATTTGGGTCTATAATTTCAAACGATTCGCGAATCGTGTTTAGTTTATCTCTGTTTTGCAGGATTTAAAAAAATAATTTGTATAGGCTGTTCAAGATAACGACCTTGTTATTTATCAAGTTAACGTCGAAATTCGTATGACAGTTTCCATAATTTAAAGATTTTCTTGCAAACTGTCAATGCGTGGGACGCTCCCTACACATTGACAATTTGCTCAGGGGAGTTATAATTATTTTCGAATACAGTAGGTTTTAGTTTTTTTAGGATTTTTAGTTTTTCGTATTTCCATAACCACATTTATATTTCTGAACGGGGCGCCTTCTCTATAAACAAACTATATACATACATAAGGGACTAATATTGAAACTTTCTCAGCAAAGCAGTTACTACTGCTTTCTCGGGCGTTGTCGCGAGTAAAAGCTAGTATTTGAGCTATTACGACATTTGCGCCAATGTCTCGGTACAAGGCCGCTGTGACGTCACAGCGAGGAATTTTAGAATTTATAATTCTGGGTGCGTTTTTTCATTGAGTCAGTTCAGAATAGTGTGTTTTCCGGTGTATTTACGTTCAGACGGTAACGTCTGTAGCGAAGGTGTACGTATAATGTAGGTACGGTCAGAAATGTAGCCGCAGATAAATTAAAGAAAATACCATTAATTTTTACGAGTTTCTGTGTTAAAAAATTACAGCATAACTGTTTATTTAATTATTTTTTATTTATTTGTATTTATTTATTTGTTTGTTTATCTTCTTACATCTACCATTACAGGAAATACCCAATGCGATAAATGCGCCTATCCTAACTTAATCAATACTAACATTACTAACATTAGTCTACGTATTTAGAACAAATTACGAACAATGCATTCCTTGTGACTTCACTCTGGAGAACAACAGAATAAGTCCATCTCAATCGCTATGTGGCTGTTACTTATCTCCAGCCGGGTATTTGTGTAACACACATAAAATGACAATTGATCGGAAAGTCTTTCATTTTGACAGTACAGCCACATTCAGGGACGGATTTAAAGTTGTGGCGGCCCTGGGGCAACCAAGAAGTGGATGCCCCGAAAAATTTGTGAAACAGATAAAAAAAAACAATTCAAAGAAGGTACCTTACGAAGTTATGATTGTGGACTCTTTTTTTTTTGAAGGACACAAACGAAGTATTTTATTCATATAAAAATCAATAAAAATTTTATTTTGGAGGCTCCTTCTTTGTGGAGGCCCCTTCTTTGTGGAGGCCCGGGGCCAGTGCCCCTGTTGCCCTGCCCTAAATCCGGCCCTGGCCACATTCATTGCGTTATTTGCGTTGTTGAGTATACGAAATTTTCAAACCTATGAAGCAGTAGATTCGGAATATCTTTCAAAACCCTCAGACTGTGATTGAAAGCGTATTACGAAATTAGGGTAGATTAAATATAATCATAGACGAAGCTAAGAGAGCAGTGGTGGCCCATCGGTTACGACCGCAACTTACGAGTTGTAGGTCGTAGGTATGAACGCTTTTTTTTTGGTTGGATATTTATCAGATAACTTTTCCCGCTCTGGGCGGAGCGGCAGGGTGTGTCAGACTCTTACTGACTAAAACCCACCCGTGTTCCTTCCGTTGCCTGTGTTGTCAGGGGCTTCGGTATCCCTTTTGGACTTTCCCGCGACCCCGGCAGGCATCGGCCCTAGTGGACCCCTACACTTGCTGACAGGCGCATTGTTTTGTGAAAATTATTTCATCACCACTGCTCTCAAAACGGTAAAGGAAAACATCGTGAGGAAAACGGCTTGTCCTAGAACCAAAAAAAAATCGAAGACATGTGACATCTACCAACATTATGGGACATTATGGGCTGATTATGCTAAATCAAATCAAATCAAAAGTCATTTATTCAAACTAGGCTGAAAATCAGCACTTTTCGAACGTCAAAGTTACATAAGACAGTCCCCCAAAAATGCCCGCCCTTCATCACTTCCTAGTGCTTTAGCTGGGAAGAAGAAGTGGCGTAACAAACTCACCAGCAGCACACCTGTCTGTTTAGTTATATAAACTTGATTTTATACAAATCGTATGCAAAGTAATTAACATTACGAAACACAAAACATTGGATTAAATCACACACTTGCCATACGTTAGCTAGCACGCGCCAGTATACCAACAAAACAATGAACAAACTGTACTCAAGCAGATAAAAATTACAACATAAAAAAACGTAAATAGAACTTAATACCTAAATAAAAGCCTCCAGGCATAAAGGGCGTGCCCGCTTACATAAGGCAATTGCTGTAGCTCGAAGTGAGAAACTATAGCTATAGAGGAAGTAAGTGATTTTGTGTGCATGTTTGTAAATTATTAGGATGTGCTTTATTATTTGTGCTGACCGTACACTGTAGGACGACGGAACGGTATTTTGTCAGATGTAAAAGGAGTTTTTAGGACACTACTTCATCGTACCTACTTTTACAAAGCTAGTAACAAACACCGGCCAAGTGCGTGTCAGACCACGCACAATCAAGGGTTCCCTAGTTGGGAAGTTGAGATGAATTTATCCCAAAAACAAATTTAACATTGGTGCCGATTCCCTTGTTCACAAACTAAACTAAATTTAAGGTCAGTGCATCTTTTTCTTTGTATTTCATTAAGAAGAGGACAGAAGATAAATTTTAGTTTAGTCCTGTCAAACTGATTAGTTTGACAGGTCACTACTCCATACAAGTTTAGACGTGATTAAAAAGTTGCCTACTAAAATTACGTCAATTTACGCCAAGCGCTGATTAATTTGACAGGACTAAACGAAAGTTTTTCTTTTGTCCTTTTCTTAATGAAATAGAAAAAAAAGATGCACTGAACTTAAATTTAGTTTAGTTTGTGAACAAGGGAATCGGCACCATTGTAGTTGAAAAATATGTTCTCCCATACATCGATATAATATGTCACGGTCAATTCTCTAACTGCAAATTTAAGTTGGTCGACTATTACTCGTTAACTTGTAAAGCCCACTTAGATATGATAGTTTTCCTTTTAATTTCATTATATGTACTACTGCCATGGATTTTTTCTCATCTTCATAAACAACCATTTAGCTGGCAGGGGGGGGGGGACACACTTGACTCTAACAAAAATTAGCACTTTAATGCTTATTACGCAAACGTATCCTTGAATCGAAAAATGGTGTTCACAGACCCGTAATATTTTTGAACGACCGATCCACGGCCGGCGTTTAGATATCGATACCATCGCGTTCGCGGACTTTCTTTATCTAACCTAATTTAACCCTGTATAAATATATTTTAATAAGCCTTTACTGTCCCACTGCTGCTCAAAGGCCTCCCCAAAAGCCTTCCAGTTAGTACTTTTTCCCCCACCACCTCAAACCAGCCCTCACGGTACGCGTTCATGTCATCTCGCCACCTCTTTCTGGGCGACCCGGCTGGCCTCGGCGGTACCGTCCATCTTTAGCTGGTCAACAGTCTCCACCCATCGTGTGGAGACTGTTCCCCAGCGATCAAACTTGACTTATTATTTAAATTTAATATTTGAGCACTCATTTTGGTTCCTTTATTGATCGACGAACCGGTAAAGGCCATCGTGTCAGCTGAGTTCTTAAAAAAAAGAGCATTCAATTAGTTCCTAGGTTTTTCGGCTTTTAATTATCGTGAAAAAATATCTGTAGTAGTTCCACAAGATGAAAGTCTTTGACCAGTGCGTGTTGCCAGTGATGGCACTGAAACGTGGTCGCTCACAATGGGCCTTGTTAGAAGGCTGAAAGTCACCCAAAGGGAGAGGGCTATGCTTGGATTTTCTCTACGTGATCGAATCAGAAATTAAGAGATACGCAGGAGAACCAAGGTAACCGACATAGCCCGAAAAATTGCCAAACTTAAGTGGCAGTGGGCAGGGCACATACATAGCTCGCAGAACAAATAGCTGAAGGAGCCAAAAGGTTCTGGAGTGGTGACCCCGTACCGGAAGACGTAGCGTTAGAAGGCCTCCCACAAGGTGGACCGATGACCTTGTGAAGGCCGCAGGAATCCGCTGGATACGAGAAGCACAGAACCGGTCGAAGTGGCGGTGCTTGAGGGAGGCCTATGTCCAGCAGTGGACATCTGGAATGTTGAAGTAAGAAGTTGGGTACCTGGTTTCGATTAGCAGAGTCGTAGGTAGGTAACTACCTATCGGGCAGTAAGGAAAGCTGTTCCAAAATTGGAATATTCTTAAACCAAGAAATTCCTAGAATTATTTAAGAACAAGGGCGTTCCATGGCAATACTGGAACATCGCCTAAACTACAGCATTACGTTTTTTAAGTGATTACATTATCCATCCTACTAATAATATAAATGCGAAAGTTTGTAAGAATGGATGGATGGATGTTTGTTACTCTTTTACGCAAAAAATACTGAACGAATTTGGATAAAATTTGGCACACAGATAGTTTATAACCAGGGGGGTAACCATCACCTCTTATAGCAGTATTATTATAATATTACTTTACAGTGGGAAAGTGATGGAGCTATACAGGACTTATAGCTCTTACTCACGCGGAAGTAATATTGAAATAATACTGCTATAAGAGGTGATGGTTACCCCCCAGGAATAACACATAGGATACTTTTTTATCCCGATATACCCACGGGGTCAAAACGTATGCGGGTGAAACCGCGGGGCGCATCTAGTAAGATTATATGTATTTCCGTGAATGGGTCATATCCAATTTCTCTGAGAAGGTTATAAATTATTTCGTATTAGAATTCTCATGCAACTGCCTCGTTGGTCTAGTGGTCGCAAGCGCTACTGTTGAGCATGAGGTCGTGGTTCGGTTCCCAGGTCGGGCAAAGTGTTATTGGGTTATCCATCAGAAATTTATCAGTCGGACTCTGGGTGTGTGCCCGGTTGATGGCAATAGTCTCACCCACTATTACACGGGACTTAAACCACTGGCGAAATGTAGGTGTGACTTACTATAGATGGACCATTGCCTTACCCTTCGGGAATAACTAGCGTGATGTTATGTTAGAAATTCAGGTACACACGGATAAATATCAAGCTATACATTTCCAGTACAAGCTGACCTCTCATTGTACGGAAATCCTATACAATGCGAGATCAGCTTATACTGGAAATGTTTAGTATGTATGTAGCCGTGTGTACAATGTCTTTAGAGATCAGCCCTAGTTTTAACAATGCAGCAACTTGGGCAATATCTCAATAACATTCATGAATGTTGTTAATTCCCATTGGACTTAGCAACACGGAATCTCAATACAAAGCCTAGTGAAAACAGCTTTACTTAGGCCCCTGTCCCACCGCTGCCGCGCCGACGAGGAAGCGACTAGTTATCAACGAATATCTCGCTGAAAAAAAGTGCTAAAGATTTTTTTAAATATATTTATTTTTCCAACTCTCCCTTAGATATATTCGATAGAGCGTCCTTAAAATTAACTTACTTACAATTTAAAACTACGAAAAAACGTAAAATGCGTAAAAAAAAACTAGTATACCTAGTACTTAAAAATAATAACTTCTTCCCTAAATATATAAAAAAAAACCACAATATTTAAAATATAAAACAGCATAAAGCTTACTCTATTTTTTTTTATTTAACAGTTTATGTATACACATAAACAGACAAGAAGAAAGGACGTATAAAGGCGATGCTTATTTCTAAAGAAATCTCTTCCAGCATACCACCTGCGATAGAAAAGTAGACAAAGAGATGTAGACACCGTGTGTAAGAGTAGAAGAGAAAACAAAATACAAGACTGTAGGTCCCAAACTCTCGAGTCAGTAATAGTTGATCGCTGACTGTTGCCGGCGAGAACTCTCTTTACAAATTTAGTATTGCAGCGACAACAACTATTAAACAGAGTAGATACTTGCTTAGCGTCGCTCGCTTTTAGGGTAGAACACTCGCTTTTTTTTTGTGTGGGAAATTAATATTAACTTCTCCCGCTCTGGGCAGAGCGGGAGGGTGTGTCAGACTCTTTCTGACTAAAACCTACCCGTGTTCCTTCCGTCGCCTGTGTTGCCAGGGGCCTCGGTATCCCTTTCGGGCGTTCGTCCGAAAGCGTGAGTGTCGTAGCGAATGTTCACTAGCTGCGAGACTCACGCTTGGTACATAAGCTTACCAGCGAGTAATCGCTCGTCGCCGTTGCGCACTTGCTGCTCGTTGCTAGCCAACTCATTTTTTGTTGCTAGTTCTACTAGTATTCCGTTCATGTTTAACGCTGGCGGTGGGACAGATGCCTTACTTCTCCAAGTACTTAGTAACTAATATGCACTTGTACCACTAGCCTGTGACCTCGATCGTGTTAGGTTAAGCACGTGTTGTTGTACTGTATAATCTGCGCCTGTTCGCTTCAGGAGATAGGTAATCTGTGGCGATTGCCCTGTTTCAACTCGTATTATGTTACTATTTAGAGAAGTTTTGTGTGCATACTTTCGAACGTTTATGTTTTAAATTTTGGAGGCAACGAGCCAAATTGACCTTTCTGACAGAAATTGTGTAGATATTTTATCCCCTTTTTAATCGTCATCGATATGAGCTGTGACAGTGAATTTCGACGATTCCATATTTTAGAAATGTTTTTTTCAAGTCTGCGTTTGGGCTGCCTCGTTGGTCTAGTGATCGCAAGCGCTACTGCCGGGTTCGATTCCCGGCCGGGTAAAGTGTTATTGGGATTTCCCATCTGGAATTTTTCAGTACCAGCCCGGAATCTGGATTTATGTCTGGTTGATGGCAATAGGCTCACTCCCTGTTACATGGGACTTAAACGTAACTGGTGAAATGTGGGTGTACTATAGGTAGGTACGCCTCTGCCTATCCTTCGGGGAATACAGGCGTGATGTAATGTTAAATGTCTGCGTTTATTGAAAAATGAAGCTCCTTCAGAAATGGAGGTGGCTCCTTCAGAAATGGAGGTGGCTCCTTCAGAAATGGAGGTGGCTCCTTCAGAAATGGAGGTGGCTCCTTCAGAAGTGGAGGTGGCTTTTCCAGAAATGGAGGTGGCTCCTTCAGAAATGGAGGTGGCTCCTTCAGAAATGGAGGTGGCTCCTTCAGAAATGGAGGCGGCTTCTCCAGAAATGGAGGTGGCTCCTTCAGAAATGGAGGTGGCTCCTTCAGAAGTGGAGGTGGCTTTTCCAGAAATGGAGGTGGCTCCTTCAGGAATGGAGGTGGCTCCTTCAGAAATGGAGGTGGCTCCTTCAGAAATGGAGGTGGCTCCTTCAGAAATGTAGGTAGCTTCTTCAGAAATGAAGGTGGCTCCTTCAGAAATGGAGGTGGCTCCTTCAGAAATGTAGGTAACTTCTCCAGAAATGGAGGTGGCTCCTTCAGAAATGGAGGTGGCTCCTTCAGAAGTGGAGGTGGCTTTTCCAGAAATGGAGGTGGCTCCTTCAGGAATGGAGGTGGCTCCTTCAGAAATGGAGGTGGCTCCTTCAGAAATGGAGGTGGCTCCTTCAGAAATGTAGGTAGCTTCTTCAGAAATGAAGGTGGCTCCTTCAGAAATGGAGGTGGCTCCTTCAGAAATGTAGGTAACTTCTTCAGAAATGAAGGTGGCTCCTTCAGAAATGAAGGTGGCTCCTTCAGAAATGAAGGTGGCTCCTTCAGAAAATCCATGAATCTTCGACTAACTCACGTGTTCACGATACTAAACATAAATTTTTAACCTTTTGACCGCCACAGTCATGTATAGATGACATACCAAAATGTGCCCAGCACGCCACGGTCACGACTACATGAAAGATTTTAAGGAATAATTCTTAGCTTAGCGCCGAGGACACGTCAATTGCTTTTTTGACGTGACGGTCGACAGCAAAAGTATTTCGTCAGGATTGGGGAACGGTCTCTAATACATAAATATGAAACAGACATGATTTATTTTATCATTTGAAATTCTATCGCCCATCGAAGGTCTTTGCAGACTGACTGAATAACAAAATCAACAGTCATGAGCACACCTTACAGTTAGGTACAGTTAGGCACGCCCTTTATGCCTGGAGGCTTTTATTTAGGTATTAAGTTCTATTTATGTTTTTTTATGTTGTAATTTTTATCTGCTTGAGTACAGTT
This sequence comes from Atethmia centrago, assembly GCA_905333075.3. Classification (NCBI taxonomy): domain Eukaryota; kingdom Metazoa; phylum Arthropoda; class Insecta; order Lepidoptera; family Noctuidae; genus Atethmia; species Atethmia centrago. The sequence continues at coordinate 23,468,749 of HG995388.1, forward strand.
TGTTCATTGTTTTGTTGGTATACTGGCGCGTGCTAGCTAACGTATGGCAAGTGTGTAATTTAATCCAATGTTTTGTGTTTCGTAATGTTAATTACTTTGCATACGATTTGTATAGAATCAAGTTTATATAACTAAACAGACAGACGTGGTGCTGGGCAGTTTGTTCCACCACTTCTTCTTCCCAGCTAAAGCACTAGGAAGTGGTGACGGGCGGGCATTTTTGGGGGTCTGTCTTATGTAACTTTGACGTTCGAAAAGTGCTGATTTTCAGCCTAGTTTGAATAAATGACTTTTGATTTTGATTTTGGTACGCATCATAAAAAAGCGTTTATCTCGTGAAATACAATATTGCAAGTTTGAGAAAATACCTCTTTCAATAATAGTACGGTGACTATCTTTCCACTTCATCACATCATAGTTGCGTATGTATTTATTATTTTAAATTACACTTTAATTTTTAATATTCTACTGATATTTATTTTAAAAGTTACAATTCGTTTATTTACATAACCAAATTACAAGATGATTATTAACATTAACTAAATTAAACTAAAACTAAGTTAAACCTAAAAAAGGCCCTCGAGGCATTGTACCGAGGATGCTGGCGGCATTTCCTCGCTGTATTGCAATGCTGATGCGTTGCGCGAGAAAGCCGCCAGCTTTTCGGTCACCAGTTACATCAACTAGACGTTTCGCGATTTCCGCAAATAACTTATGCGCACTGAGACGCCACGGACCGAGGGTCTCGACGCCAAAGGGCACAGAGTTGTACTCTCTGCCAAGGCCTCTATATTTAATAGGTTTTTAGAAGTATGTATGTATGTTAGTATATTCCCATATTATTAGTTTTGTGAATTGTTTCGATTTTATGTAAGTATTTTGTTTTCTCTTTTACTCTTCCACACGGTGTCTACATCTCTTTATCTACTTTCCTATCGCAGGTATGCTGGAAGAGATTTCTTTAGAAATAGGCATCACCTTTGTACGTATTTGTCTGTTCTTTTCTTCTTGTCTGTTTCTATATTATGTGTGTACGTAAATGGTTAAATAAATGATTGGTTTCGAGAATATAATGTTGGTAACACCATAAAATATCAACACTACGAGAAAATGGCTTTTGAATCTTGCGTAAACGTAAGTGTTTACGGTTGTGAATGTACCCAACTACCTACAATTATTTGTAGATACACATAATTTGTATTATGTACTAACTCGCGTAAACATCGGCCTTTATCTCACAAAAGAATATTACAAAGAAAAGGTAAAATATTACCATAACTAAAGAATATTTACATACTCATTGCTTGGAACTTAAAACTAAAATGGCTGACGTAATATCAATGTTAATATTCCCGCGTTTACTGTTTTAATTTTTTTTTTACCTTGAACTGTTCTAGATGTATTCGGTAATCTTTTATAGTTGACAATGATCTTTTCGCACGTGGCCGAAATCGGAACTAACGGCCGAAATTTAAATAAATGGTTTGCTTTTGAGTTCAAGATGGCAGCATCTTGAACTCAAACTTATACCATTTATTTCAATTATATTAATTACAGGCACTTTTGAATTGTCAGAGAGTCGGTCAGTTAGTCAGAAAGTTGAATCTATTTCACAGAACACCATTACTCCTAACGGAAAATCACACAAAACGACAACAAAAACAAATTCCACACGCTGGTTTGAATATTTTTTTTAAACTTTGACTGACTTTGACATTATATACTTATATGACTGAAAACGTCGATTTTTTTTCTATTTGTTATTTGGTACTGGAAGCCCTATATAAAACACACCTGCTGAGTCCACCAATCCAAACACCGTTGACTCCCGCTGAGCTAAATGCCCATTCCTAAACGTAGATCGCTATGGAGAAGAACGGGCAAGAATCTCCAAGGACACTCTTTTAAATCAAGATACCTAATATAAACCTGGGAACATTATTCTTGTTGCTTCTATATGAGAACAATATAACAATAAATAAATTAAAAACAATCCAGAATATAAGATTAAAGGATTAAATAAGCTCTGGCAGTTAAGGCGCTGACAAGACCCAATTGACCAAAATAGGCTTCTCTTAACAAAAAAAATTGGCAAATCTGTACAGTTTGTGGTAGCGGAAAAAATATATGTTAATTTTGAACATATTTCCCAGAACTTGGTTGTTACCAAAACACGTTATGAAAGAAAAATCTCGATACAAACTAACGTTAAACTAACCTCATACCTTGAGTTCTAATCCAAAATATCTGTATTAAATATGAACATACGTTACGTATTTAATTAATAACAAGAGCGTCTTATTTGAATGCAGAACTTGGTTGTTTTTTATTTTCGATTACTCAACTCAATTTTGAGTAAATAGATAATTGCTTCAAATTTTGCAATAAATTACAAGCGTTGTGTCAACGCGCTTCTCTTTCTTTTCTATGCAAACAGACAGTGACTGCGGTTCAGGTGTTGTCAGCGTCTTAAGAGAAGACAACTCTCAACATCAGCACCATCCAGCTCAACCATTTTGTAATTGTAGGGAACCGATTTTTCAACACTCGCCGTTTTGAGGGTTCCGTACCTCATAAGGATAGGATCACTTCGTTGTCCGTCCGTCTGTCTGTCTGTCTGTCTGTGAAGACCCTTATTCTCAGGAACGCATGGTGGTATCAAGTTGAAATTAATATCAAATACGGTCTACGGTCCCTTGGAGCTCTAAAAAAATTAGTCAACGGAATAAAAAAAAAACAAACGGTTTTTTATGCGACATTTTTTGATACTCGCAAATAAATCAAAATCATAAAAAAGTCATACTTAGTCGTAGAAAAAATAACTTTACAAATTTACATTAAATGTAAGTTTGTAATCGCAAAAAAATATTTTTTTATGTGATAAAATTACAGATTAACTATGACTTTTTTCCTTTACCTACTTGAGCTGTGAGACCTTGCTTCTTACCAAATTTCATGATTGTAGGTCAATGGGAAGTACCTGGCACGGTCAGTAAATTCTCCAACTACAAATTTTGTAGTAGGAGAATTGACCGTGCCGTAGGTACATCAATATAAGGGAGAACATCTTTTTAACTACAAAGTTAAGTTTGTTCTTGAGATAGATTCATCCCAACTACGGGACCCTTCATAGTGCGTGGTTCGACATGCACTTTGCCGGTTTGTTTTCAATAAAATTTCACATTTTTTTACGAACAGCGTCCCCTGACAATGTCATTCCAGCGCCAGAAGATCCCTGTAAAATTCAGGTAAATTGATGATGATGTTGGGGAAGGTAACGCAAAGATTATGACAGCTCTTGACAGCTATTACAACCAATCAGAGCGAGTTAAATTGTCATAAACCCATATAGTCAAACAATCTTAACCAATGAAAATCTAATAGTAACTATATTGGCGCCACACAGTGGAACGAATGTATGGGAGCGGTTGGACGTAGACATGTCCGAAAAAAAAGAGTAAAATTATGCCAAACTAATGATGCCATCTTATTCGATTACTTAATGCCTTCATAACTTGTGGTGATGAATTTCTTCATAACTCCCATATTTCGGGAGTAATTTGAGAAAATGTGAAATTTTACTATGAAAATGAGTGTATCGAGCTCTCTCCCTCCTGATTCCGGGCTTGTTTCAAGTAGCGGTCTCTAATATCATAATGCTAATACTAAGAGCTATATTTAATACTAAGACACATAGTGCGCCAAATGTGCACTTTCTGGGATAAAGAGTGATGTTTATTTTATAACACAATTTTTTTATTTTTTGTTTATTTTGTTGATTAAAACCGTTTTTCTAAAGGTTTACCTTATTACAATAACATTTCTGAGCAGCCAATTAGAGAAGATATAAGCTAATTAGGATATATAATTAGGGACTTAAGGTTTACATATAAAACTGATGCACTAATGATTACTGATAAGAACATTGCTATTATTTAATTACTAAATGGCTCTTAATACACTAATTTAGCATGCATCATTTACTAATTATCACAATAACTAATTACCTTGCAATATTTAACAAAGGATACCTGGGATACCTGGATTTTATATAAATAGGTCACTATTAGTAACTTTAAAATCAGTGTTGATTTACACCTCGTTGTATCCAAGCTAATCTCGCAATGTATTTTCCAAATTTTAATACAAATCTTGATATTCACGTTGCTTTATGCGCACGCGCACATAAAGATTTACGCGACTTTAACTATTTGTTCAGTGTTTTAAAAGATAACAGTTGTGTTCAGTTATGTGAAAGTGCTGAAACAAGTTTAACCGCTCAGGCCCGTGGCTCAATAACGTCATCTCTCAATCTCAAAAAAAACATTTTTATTCGATAACTACTTTCAAATCGCGCGCCGCGAGGGCTCCTATTCGGAGCCATTGGGGCTTTATCGGTTAAAAGACTGGTGTCGTCGATTTTGCTACCGCATTTATGCAAAATGGACACAGTCTGGAAGAAGCACAGATAAGTTTCGGAAGAAACATGAGATTTGGCTACAGGCTGCAATTCAATGGCCGGAATTACAGAATGAAAATATGGAACCTTCTACAGAAAATATAAGTGACGTCATCGAGCCCATAATTTCTCCTGCTAAATCTGATGCTTCAACTTGTACACATCCTAGTCCTCGTAAATCTTTTGAGGACCTTAGTAACCGGCAAAAAAGAAGACGCACTGAAGATAGTCTTTCATGCAGCAGTAGCAGCGCTGAAATTATGTTTTCGGCCGAAAGGGCGCTTCAAAAGGCAGGACAAAGCGATACAGCTTATGTTATGAAATACTTGACGGAGAATCCAGAAGAGGCCTCAAAAATCAAAGCCTTCATTGAAGGTAAATCAATTCAGGTACGGGAAATATCCCCTTTGAAGGCATTGGCTCTTTATGTATCGATGAACTTATCGAAATGGCGCTATAACACTCTTCGGGATTTCAACACTCAAGAAGGAGCTCTTCAATACCCGAGTTACTACATGTTGGTTAAAGAAAAAATTAAGTGCTATCCGGCCAAAGAAGATCTCACAGTTACAGAGAGCTCTGCAAAAATCAAATTACAAGCCTTGATGGATTTAACCTCAAGAAGACTTATTAGGTCGTTAGAAACCCCTGTTGATCCCAATCAACAGCTCGTATTGACCAGCAAATGGGGTTTTGACGGATCATCTAGCCAAAGCATTTATCATCAAAGGACGAGTGAAGATGAGCAAATCGATCTTGCTAGTAATTTTATGATTAGTCTTGTACCACTGCGGCTCGTCTCAAAAGGTGTAACAATTTGGGAAAACGAGCGACCATCTTCCACTTCATTTTGCCGGCCAATATTGTTTAAGTTTATAAAGGAAACCAAAGAAAATGTGCAGAGAGAGATGGCTGAAATCGAAGCAGAGATTGAAGCCTTAACTCCATCCACCATCACTGATGGAATTAGTGTCAAACACCAACTGCTGTTGACAATGATTGATGGTAAAATTCATTCCATTATATCCAATACAGCAGCTTCAGTGTGTGACATATGCAAGGCTTGTCCTAAAGAAATGAATAATTTAGAGTTAATCAAAGATAAACACGCAAACGAGGACATGTATAAATATAGCTTAAGCACCCTTCACGCTTGGATTCGCTCAATGGAATGCTTATTACACATTTCCTACAAATTAGACATAAAATCATGGCAAGTAAGGGGTGATATAGCAAAAAGGCAAGTTGATGACAGGAAGAAAAGAGTTCAAGAGGCTGTAAGAAGAGAAACGGGCTTACTTCTCGATGTTGTGAAACAAGGCAGTGGATCCACCAACAATGGCAACTCGGCAAGGAGATTTTTTGAAAACTACACTAAATCTGCTGAACTGACCGGAATAGATGCTATGCTTTTAAGAAAAATCTGTGTGATCTTGCAGTGTATTTCATCAGGAGAGAAGATCAACGTAACTAAATTCCGAGAGTTCTGCTTTGATACTGCTAAGCTTTACGTGGAGTTATACCCATGGTATTATATGCCTTCTTCACTTCATAAAATTTTAATGCATGGGCCAGACATAGTTCAGAACATGTCAATTGTGCCCATTGGTTTTCTATCCGAAGAGGCATCTGAGGCTAGAAATAAAGATTTTAGAAAATATAGAGAGGGGCATTCTCGAAAGCATAGCAGTATCTCATGCAATGAAGATATTATGCACAATCTTTTACTGTCTTCTGATCCACTTGTTACAAGTATCCGTCCAAAAGGAAATAAGTTTGTAAAAAAATCTTCTTTTAAGGAATTTTATGAGCTTACGGATTCTGAGAAAAGTGATATCGAATTTGTTAACATAAATGATTTAGCGGACATCGATTCTGAATTTGAATTAATTGATGATGATGATGATGACGAAGATAATTAAATGATGTTATTGTTTTAAAATGTGTAACTTAGTAAATTAGAGCTTACATCTTAATTATTTATTGTACTTTTAATGAAACTAGGTAATTTATTATCAACTTACTTAAAAGTCATACTCTCATCAGTTCTTGTGAATATTTTTGTTAATATATATTTCTGTATATATATAATATATTTATAGACCTCTTAATAAGTCTGTCTGCGGTTTAAAGTAAATACAAATGGGGAAAAAACGTTTTTTTTTTTTAATTTTCATTTCCTTTTATCCCAGAAAGTGCACATTTGGCGCACTATGTGTCTTAGTATTAAATATAGCTCTTAGTAATAGCATTACGATATTAGAGACCGCTACTTGAAACAAGCCCGGAATCAGGAGGGAGAGAGCTCGATACACTCATTTCCATAGTAAAATTTCACATTTTCTCAAATTACTCCCGAAATATGGGAGTTATGAAGAAATTCATCACCACAATTTATGAAGGCATTAAGTAATCGAATAAGATGGCATCATTAGTTTGTCATAATTTTACTCTTATTTTTCGGACATGTCTACGTCCAACCGCTCCCATACATTCGTTCCACTGTGCGCCAGTATTAAAATTGTATTGAAGAACCCAGTTTTTAAATGATTTATAATGGGATTTCATTTGTGTTCATTGTATGAAGCACCTTTTAGAAACACAAATAGAAATATTTACTTAATAGCCTAGCCAAAGTAGCTGTCTTATTTGATAAATAAACTAATCGGTTGCTGTAAACATCGATAAGCCGTTGGTCAATCGATGTGATCCTGTTGAACCAGTCAATTTGTTATTTCACACCTCGAACAAATATTTATAGTATGGAAACTGACTTAATCACTGTCTCTTGCTCAATAAGATGTTTGTTATGGCCTGGCCAGCCTGACCTACCTACCTACTCTTTAGAAACGTGAATTATTATGTGGAAAATGCTCAAAGAAATACACTCACCGACAGTAAATGTGACCCAATAGCTAAACGCAAATTTGTGACCAAACTATTAGTGCATATATTTTTTATGAGAATACGTGCCAAGTAGCTTCTGTAGTTGGTTTAAGCGGATATTTTTACATTAGGTTACATAGTTCAAAATAGAATTTTGAAAAGAAAAAAACATGCCAAAGCCGTTTTGAAAGTTTTCTAGGAATGTAAGTTAAACAAGATTTTAATTTACTTTCATGTTGAAAAACTGTTCTGTTCCGTTTTTTTAGTGATGTGTCTGAAAGTCAATTTTAAACCAACCTAATGTAAAATTATTCACTTAAACCAACTAGAGAAGTTACTTGGCACCCAATCTCATTAAAAAATTCTAGAGAATTAGTTTAGTTTGTTCACGAATTCACTTTTAGGGATTGGGCTACATTTACTGCCGGTGAGTGTATCTGTGAGATATTCAGATTACTTAGACGCATCTGCTCCCGAATACAGGTCGATTAGATAACGAACAGTATGTATATATAATAAATAAATCAGGAAAACTATTCCATGGAATTTTTCCCATAATTTTCGAGATCGTTCTCGAAATGCCTTATACTAATACTGCCAGTATTAACAGGCCCTTGATTTGATCGCCGATCCTAAACTCGACCATAAACTAAAATGATGATTCAAATCGACGACGTTCTAAAATTCTTTCCAATTTTAAACTACCAGTCCATCTCAAGTGTTTGACTGACTTACATGTGGTACTACAGATGTACTAATAATGAATGAAGCATTATACTAATGGGCTTGTGTGCGCAGGCACGCTTTGAACGTACAGTCACACACGACTTTAATAACAACATTTGACTTTGACAGCGCCTTTATTTCGTAGCCGTAAGGTCTAAGTTCAAGTCTTACTAGAATGAATTACGATTGAAGGTGAATGTTAGGCTGGCAACCACTTAGAGATGTGCTTTGAACTTCGGAAGATATGGAAATAGTTTTGACCGCTTTAGAAGTTTATTTCTTAGCCAGTGAGAGAAGATTGAAAAATATTTATAGAAGCGTTACTAATAAAATTTTAGGATGCGTTCGGTTTTCGCAGTTGTGGTTCTTAAAACACTTTTTTTTTAATAATAATAACAATTTGTCTCTCCTAAATACAGATTATTCAGTAATCTAGCTTGGAGAGCAGCGATTGTTAAAGTAATGCGTACTTTTTAAGTCTCTCATGTACCTACCTATACAAAATCTGTATGTAACAAAGGCCTTTGTGACATAAAATTAGTTACAAGTTTTTAAATAATATAAAATATTATTAGAACTTGACCCTGTGATATCATAGGGTCACGTTCTAATGATATTGCTATTGACGCTCTATTTCGTTGTTAAAATATTAATTTAATTTTTATCATGGCCATGGTCCCTACCTATTTCCGTTTAGGCCAGTCTGGTTATTAACATAATTTCATAACAAATTGAATTGAATAAAATTCGTAGATCGTTGACAGTCGTTACGGGTAGTCAGAAGCCCAAAAGTCTGACAATCAGTCTTACCAGACAGGCAGTTGCTCCATGTACTCAATACTCAATACGTTTATTGCATTCCACAATGTGAACTTAGGTGGTAGGTACATAAAGACATACATTCGTTTTGGAGCATTGTGGGCCCTGTCGGGCATAACAACATAAAAATTAGGAGGAGGGCTATTTTAGATATTTGGTAACAATATTAATAACTCAAAGTCAAACTCAAACTCAAAGCATTTATTTCAATTAAACAGGCACTTTTGAATTGTCAAGGAGTCGGTCAGTTAGAAATATGAAGCTAGTTGCCCATTCCGAAGCGTAGTAGGTACCTATGGAGAAGAACGGGCAAGAAACTCCATGGACACTCTTTTAAATTAAATTGATACATAAAGATTAGTACAAAAATAATGTTGAAATTATAACCAAATGTGAGGACGATGTAAAATAAAAAACGCGTCCATAGTAGAAAGAGAAACAAAAACAATTTCTAAATAAAATAATTACAAATAAGCCGAGGACGCTAAGAGGTGACCAGTCCCAACTAACGGCGCTCGTCCACGAGCATGACGCATGGATCAGCACCATTCAGCTCAACCATTTTGAAGGGAGCTAAATGATCCAACACACGCGCCACCGTCAGCGAGACATCTGAGTGAGCATGACATATTGACATCTGAGTGAGCATGTAATATTAATCTCCTCTTTCGTTTTGTGTAGGTAGGTAGGCGGATAACTAATTGTGTACATATAATTTTTACTACTCATATATTGGATTTATACATTAATATTTATTTAAATTATACATATATTATTATTATCATTGGTAATTATGAATAAATGATTATTGCGTTTATTTTTTTGGTATTATCGTTTATTTATTAAATTTATCATTAAAATATTCATGTACATTATATTAACATTTACAGATTAGAAATTGTTTAAATTTATTTATAAAGATATTAAATTTTTGTTCATTTTTAATTTCATCAGGTAGTTTATTACTGGTATTCAGGTGCGTCCGGTTAGACTGGCAGCCGACCCCAACATAGTTGGGAAAAGGCTAAGCAGATTGATTTTTACTTAATTTTTTCATTGGCCATTTTTAGGGTTCCTTAGTCAACAAGGAACCTTTATAGTTTCGCCATGTCCGTCCGTCTGTCTGTCTGTCCGCGACTTAGCTCAGAGACTCTTAAGAAACCTGGCATGATGCAATTTGGCATGGGTATATATATTAATTACACAGACAAAGTGGTAACATAAAATCTTGAAGATTTTTTTTGTAGTTTACTTCCCTTGCACGTAAAGTGGGGAAGATGTTTTTTCTCGCCTGTTCGTGTATCATTGGATAGGCCGTTAAAAAATATTGCGGGTCTGTGAAAATCATATTTCGATTCCGGGATCCGTTTGCGTGATATTAAGCTTTACAGTACTAATTGTTAGATTCCAGTGTCCCCCGTGCCAGCTAAATGGTTGTTGTTGGTTATGTGAAAATAAATCATAATAGTAGTACATAATTAGAGATCGGATATTCGGATGCATATTTACCTAAAGTGAATTTATAGCTATGAAAGTATGGAAGCGGCTTCTTAAAATATTTTTCCTGTAAAAAAAATCCCCGGATGCCAGGAAACCGGAATGCATAACTAGTCGGGTGTATAGTATGGAAGCGACTTCTAAAACATATTTATTAAAAAAAACCCGGGGTTTTTTGTGTTGTTGTTATGCAATCCACAATCCACGAGAACTGCATAACTATTTAGATAAAATTATTCTAAATATACATATGTAGTCCGTTATCTTATCTTGACGTTGTTTGCTATTGCAGTATCTCCTTTACAATATTAGGTAGGTAGATGCATCCGATTCTAGTCAGAAAAAACACAAAATTCCGAAATCGCGGGATTTTTACGATCGATACAAAAGTTCATTCCATATAAGCCAACATTAAAAAAGTAAGTAAATATACATCCGATTCTATAATCAGAAACCTAAATTTGTCAATCCCGGAACTGCGGGATTTTTCGATACAAGCGTATTCCATAATAGCCCACATCTCAACTTTAGGTGAATATGCATCCGAATATCCGATCTCTATATATAATATAACGAAGTTAAAAGGAAAATATCACAGCTACATAGGCTTTACAACGAATAATAGTCGATCAACTTACATTTTGCAGTTAGAATTTAGGGGAGAACATGTTTTTCAACTACAATGTTGTTTGTTCTTGGGATAAATTCATCCTAACTAAGAAACTCTTCAGTGTGCGTGGTCCGACACTTACTTACTTGGCCAGTTTTTTGTTTTTTTCCATGGTCCTTATTTTCCCTAACTCCGGTCTGGTCATTAGGTACCTCCATTAATTTAATTAGAAAGTGAAGGTGTTCCCAATATGGCACGGCACATCAAGATTTTATTAGTAAACCAGTTTCTATTTAATGGAGAATGGCTCGATATGGTAGAGTAATGAGGTTTAATTAAAACGATTAAGATAAGCTGCAGTTATTGCTTGTCCAACCACAATAATGGAAGAGAAAGTTGATAGTGGCGCCGATTCCCTTGTTCACAAACTAAATTAAATTTAAGTTCAGTGCATCTTTTTCTTTCTATTTCATTATGAAAAGGACAGAAGATAAATTTTAGTTCAGTCCTGTCAAATTAATCAGCGCTTGACGTAAATTGACGTAATTTTAGTAGGCAAGTTTTTAATCACGTCTAAACTTGTATGGAGTAGTGACAGGCGCTGATTAATTTGACAGGACTAAACTAAAATTTATCTTCTGTCCTTTTCATAATGAAATAGAAAGAAAAAGATGCACTGAACTTAAATTTAGTTTAGTTTGTGAACAAGGGAATCGGCACCATTGTTGCCTTTTCATAGCTGATGTAAATCTGGGGAGCTAGTTTAATGTTTTGTGTGTCGTAGTGTTAATAACTTTGCATACAGTTTGTATAGAATTAAGTTTATCTAACTAAACAGACAGGTGTGCTGCTTGCTTGCTTGATGCGCCACTTCTTCTTCCCAGCTAAAGTGAAGGAAGTCATAAGTCATTTATTTCTTAACAAAATACATTGTGTTGAAACATTTAAGTGATGATAGAAACAATAATAAAATAATAATAAAAAGTTGGAACATTACATTCATATTTAAAATTCATTACACATTTAAAATGTATCAATAATTAATAATAATAATACACAAACAAAAATATGTCAGTAATTCAGTAACAATAATTAAATAACCACCAACATTACATTTAAATTAAAAATTTGCTAGCTAAAAAAGTGGTGAAGGGCGGGCGTACGTCTACCATGAGAAAAATTACTCGCTAGCGTATTAACGTGGATCAAATAGATTTCGATAATGCTTGCACCATCAGTTTTACGGAGTCTTACACAGACGATAAGGTAAGCTTGATAGATAGTAACATTTAGCTAACTTCACTCCTCATGTTAAATATCTTAATTGTTCTCAGACGTGCGTTCTTGAATTGTTTTGTGTTGAGTGTTATTTACTAGTATCAATCTTAAATCTCCTTGGGCCCAAACCATACATCGCAATGCCATTTCGGCAACTTTCGAGCAGCGGGCAGCGTTTGGTTAGCGATTTACGATTGTCTCGCCCCACCCATAGAGTACGTCAGACTACAAAATTATTTTTAATGCAGACGCTAGACGAAATTATTTACAACTGTTTTTGCAAGCTCAGTATCTAAATGTAAAAAAGTCCTTGGCAATGTATCAAAGAAAGTTTAAAAATCGTGATAGCGAATAACTGACCATACTATAGACAAGATTTGCGACAATTATTTTCAGAGATCACAATATAGGTAACAGGATAGTCAATTATAAATAAAGATTTTTCCTTCAAAGAGAATACATATACAAACAAATAGACCGATAAATCACATCCGGCCCAGAAACGTCAAAACCATAAATATTGCATAGACGATTCTATTTTCAAAGTTTGTTTATATGGCTTTCCGGTGTCTGCGCATAGACAAGCGATATGACGAAAATATGTCAAACTTTATGAAATTTTCATAGTTGCTGAGTTCTGGATTTATTATCGATCTATGACTTAACTTTATAAATTATAACCTATCGTATCGTACTTAATATTTATCTTACACATATGTATCGATCCCTGTTTGCAATAAGATAAGTGCAAGATAGCAATGTTTTACATTAATTTCCGTGTTTTGATAAAATTTGTAGGTATTTTTACTGCGCTGAACACTGCCTCCCTAAGTACTACATGAAAATAATAGATTATAGAAAAGGTGACAACAGCTAAAGTCGAATTAATAACACACCGGAGTAATCTGGCATGTACTAGCTGTCAGTTTGTGTAATTAAATGGTTAATTGGTCATATTTATTATATTAATAGGGTCTTACACCCATTTTTGAAGTGTCTTAGTTAAATTCTATAGTGTTAATATGCCCCAAAAAAATCACAAAATTTTTATTCAATCGACAAGTGCCATAAAAATGCATTTAAATATTACATTTTCAAATTTCGCGCGTAGTTTGACGAAAACGCTGGACGCAGTGGACGCCATGTTGCTCTGTGGTCATGACGTCACTTGACTATGCGCTGATCTATTATCTAACTATCAGTTGACAGTTGAAACGTTCTAGTTTACTAGCGGTATGACGTAATAACATGGCGGCTACTATTTCATTGTGTTTTTTAACAGATTAGAAAAACTGGAAACGTTGAATTGAATTTTAAAATTTATTTTGTTATTTTATGAACTAAAAGTAACATTTTCCGATTCCTTTTTGCCTAAACTATCTCAATAATCTATTTATAGATTTTTTCTCGTATATAGTAAAATACCCTATTGTACCTACTCTAGACTTTTGCATTTATTATTATACCATTTATTTGTACACTTATTTAAATCGATTAAATTAACCGATCACCATTACAATAAATATGACAGCTAGCACATGTCAGATTACTCCAGTGAATTCATAATTCGACTTTAGATTCTTTCCGAATAACGTGAAGCGTCAAATTGATAATGTTTAAAAGTATAATATGAAATTGATATTTGTATAAACAGTGTGTCACAACTTCACAGATCATGATGATAAACAATGCCAGTGTCATCTGAGCCATCAAAATATGAATATGATTGACCTTTTGCATCGAGGTTATATAGGTACAACTTGTTTTTTTTACCCGACTGCCTCAGGAGGGTAATGTTTTTCGAGAGTATGTATGTCTATTTCTTTGGCACGCTCTGTAGCCTAAACGGCTTGATGGATTTTAACATATGAGGTGTCTTTAGATTCGTCTTAATTGTAGGAGTGATATAGGCTATATAATATTTATAAATTTATAAATAATTATACCAAAATTCCTAGGACCACATAGGTCCAAAAATGCATAGTTTCGAAGATATCATAATACTAACACTAGACTCTCGATGTGTGTCTCTAAGTTTCATTGATAAATACGAGCAATTAATTTTCATTCAAAGCAATCATTCATATTTAAAGCTAAGAAAATGCGACGTTGTCATATTTCACGTAAGAGTGTTTTACATTAATAAAATAAATAAATAAAATAAAATAAATTAATTTATTAATATTATTTATTATTATTAATAATCGTGACTTTGTCGAATTGTTTTGTATGAAAAATTAAAACAAAAAAGAAATGTTAAATGAAAAATAATTCATATGTTAGTTGATTCTTTGATATGGTCTCATTCATACCCTAGATTTATGAGATATAAAAAAAAACACCTTGTGTAGTCTGTAGCCATATTGCTGTCAAGTTATAACTGTCAAACAAATTTCAGTTAACATTTGTATGGTGTGTTGAACTATGCTACTCTTTCAAGACAAGTTGTAACATTCATTCTTCTGCCCTTATCGCAATTTATTTGTGGCCGGCGCAACATGTCTTTTTCTTCCATACTTCTCTATTAGTCGTTATCTCGGTAGTCTCCCCCTTTCTAGCCATATCATCTTTCACACAGTCCATCCATCGTTTCTTTGCTCTTTCCCTACTCTAATAGCCATCCACATCGACTTTTACGAAATTTTCTTCAGTCCTTGGCGTTACATGCCCATACCGTGACAACCGATTTCCACACAACTTTTCCGTCACCGGTGCCACTTTCAGACTTCCTGTTGTTCAAAATAAGTCTATTACTATTTGGATTGCATTCACAAACTACTTTTTATGCGATGGTCTCACAATACCCGCTGGCAACGACACTGATATTTTTCAAACAGAAAACTTCATTTAATCTTATAATCTTATCCTAAAGTTAATGTATTTTAAACGCAAAGACTTCTCTTCAGCCCAACTGTATTCCGAGGCACAAGTTCTGACAGTTAGGCAGCTTTTTATTCTCCGTGCCGTTCTGCGTAGACACTTCATGCTACCTTTAACGCCAAGTGTTCTCTTAAGACGCAAGCAATTCCCTGTCAGTGATACTGTCAAATGTCGTACTGCATTAGCTAGTCGACAGTTTCTCGCTACAAGCTCTCGACTTTATAATAAAATAAATAAAATTTTGTCCATCTATATTCGCACAAAATATGAGGTTAAGAACATTCTCACCAAGTGGTTGCAAAAGTTATCATACGATGAAACTGAAAATCTTCTCAAAATTAATACCTAAATAGTTAAATGCTGTATGCGCATAGGTTTGTTTTCTTTCTTGTTGTATAGAATGTTGTATAGAAGTACTTGCACGTGTATCATATAAATAGTTGTATGTCATTCTTATTTTGGGGAACATTGGCTTCTAAGATACAGGCTTATTGCCTAGTTTAGAAGTCAGACGTTCGACTTTGAACTTTTGCCACTGTTGTACAACTTACTCTTAAGACACTTCTCTGTACTTTTGCTATATTCCGTACAAAATAAATATTTATTATTATTATATTATTATTATTATAATATAAACCGTTTTCGTGCGTAGGTTACAAGTTACAATGTTTACATATACAGGTGCTTTTTAGAGTTCCGTAGTAAACGAGGAACCCTTATAGTTTCGCCATGTCCATCTGTCTGTCTGTCCCCGCTGTAGCTCAGAGATGTTTAGTACTTTAAGAGCTGTAATTTGGCACAGGTATACATATTTATTAAGCCGACAAAGTGCTAGAATAAAATATTGAAAAAAAAAAAAAAAAATTAAGGTACATCCCTTGCACATAATGTGGGGATGATTTTTTTTCCCGTCTGTCCCATAATGTGGGGTATCGTTGGATAGGCCGTTAAAAAATATTGCGGGTCTCTGGACACTGTTTTATGATTCAAGGATCCGTTTGCGTAACATTAAGCTTTAAAGTGGTGATTTTTGTTAGAGTCAAGTGTCCCTCCCCCCTGCCAGCTAAATGGTTGTTTAAGGATATGTGAAAAAAATCATGGCAATACTGCATAAAATGAAATTAAAAGGAAAACTATCACAGCTGATTAGACTTTACTAGTTAACGAGTAATAGTCAACCAACTTAAAATTGCGGTTGGAGTTGAATTGATCGTGACGTATATCGATGTATGTGAGAACATGTTTTTCAACTAAAATGTTAGCTTTGTTTTTGGAATTAATTCATCCCAAGTAATCCCAACTACGGAACCCTTCATTATGCGTGGTCTGACATGCACTTAACCGGTATTTTTTGTATCTTGCAATAATTGTAAATTAAAAGAAACTAAAGTCTGTTTTTTAGTCTCGAAGACTAATTTGACAGGTGCAAATGTCAAACTCAATATTGAAAAACCAAACAACAATAATTTGAAACGTTAAATTAGTCTCTGGGATTAAAAAACGAACTTTAGTAGGTAGGTACTAAATAATTATATTTGTCCTACTCTAACGTCATCGAGCAGCTGTTCTATAGTAGGTATATTCTGTTAGATATTGTCACAAAGTTGTTAATATATTGTGTTAACTAGTACAATGTAACCTTCTGTACCTAAGTCACATATTTCTTTGTTCAAGTGTTAACTAAATGATTTTATGAAGTGCTGAACGTTTGTTTCTTTGTGAGAAAACATTGTTGTTGTAGCTAAATTGTATGCCCTTTGAGGATATTCAATTTAACTGAAATTGATTACTGGCTCTCAGCCAGAATCATATTTTATTTTCGAATTTCATTTTCGGATGATGTTTCTTATACCGCGTCCTAATGAAGCATCGCGTACTCCTGCGACGATCGCTTTTCATGAGGACGCGCTTATTGACTTAATTGTTCTGCTGATTTTTGGTTTAAGCCAACAACAACGATAGTAAAAGCATTTGGAATTGACATTCGTAACACATTGATCAAAGCTTCTAACAAAAAAATTACGTTACTAATTCGGCTAACACGGCGTGTTGACCACTTTCATTTCTTTTTTTTCGTTTAACTGTCAAAATTAACTGTAAAAAA
The DNA here is from genome assembly GCA_905333075.3 of Atethmia centrago. Classification (NCBI taxonomy): domain Eukaryota; kingdom Metazoa; phylum Arthropoda; class Insecta; order Lepidoptera; family Noctuidae; genus Atethmia; species Atethmia centrago. The sequence goes on from HG995388.1 coordinate 23,486,008, forward strand.
TTCTGACAAAACAAAAATATTTCCTACACAAATATTTACAAAAATTTTTTCATTAACAAAAATGTTTCCGTCAACAATGCGACTGTCGGAATTATTGACGGAAACATATTAATTAATTTTTGTTTTGTCAGAATTTTTGACAGTTAATTAAATTGAATAATCGAACAGGATAATAATCGAATTCGTTAGACGATAACACTGAAGTTTGTTCGTGATTCTAGGAATCGACTATAAAAAATCTGAACACAAACGGTGGTGTCGAATTATTCGACGAGCGGAAGTCTGGTTCTGAGAACTGTGGTAACACTGCAGTCTGTAGTTGGAGACGAGCGTCATGCGGACCAAGCGATAGCTAAGCCCTATCGCTTGTTCCGCGATATGATATTTTTGTTTTTCAATACCCAATCAATACTGTATTGCATTCCTCAATGTATATGCTTCGGTGGTGAACATTTGCTTTAGAACAATCGTGGACCCTGTCGAGCACAGTAAAAGAAAGATACTAGGTAGAAATGAGGACATATCGTTTATCTTAGACTCATACACATAAAGTCACACCTAATTCCCATGGGGTAGGCAGAAACTATAGAACGCCATCCGCTACGCTACATACTTCTTTTGCTTAGTTTACTTTCATACATCTGGTGATACACACACGCCGGTTGCGAGTACTACGCACCTGACCTTTTTGAAGAACATTACCAATGAAGTCGCTGTAATACCTATGTCGTTTATTTCATTCTAAAAACATAGATATAACAAAAAGGAAAAATATATAATAGTTGAAATAATGTAATAATTAAAAAAATGTTGAGATAAAAATTATGAGATAGGTAAAAGAAAGAACCTATTTTCTTTTTTTTTACCTATCTCAAAAAATTTATCTCAATATTTTTTGAGAAAGAAAATGTGTTTATTCTGCACAAACTAAACGCACATTACAAACAAGTAGCCAAAAGCTTCGTATTTAAGCCATACAAGTTTGGCAATCTTGTCCATTGCTTGATGTCAGGGCCAGGGACCACAGACAATTTACATTGCTCTGTGTTGCGACACTGGCAAATGGCAACAAACAAACAATAAAAAAAATACAAAATGCCGAGTACAGAGTGGGAAAATCATATAATCTATACCTACATTTATAAATAAATTCGTTTTTGTCTGTCTGTGTAACCACGTTGATTACAGTTGCAGGTGGCAGTTTTTACAATCATTTACAGAATTTATTCAGGAACGTTTCGTGTATAATACATTTATATTAAACTTACATACATAATCAGCCTATAATGTACCTGCTGCTGGGACACAGGCCTCCTCTCCGTGAGAGGGAGTGGGCCGTAATCCACCACGCGGGCCTAATGCGGGTCGGTAGATGTCACATGTCTTCGAATTTTTGGTTCTAGGACATGCCGGTTTCCTCTCGATGTTTTTCTTCATAGATTTGAGAGTAGTGGTGATGAAATAATTTACACAAAGTAAAGCGCTTGTCTGGGTTTGAATCTACGATCTAAAACTCGTAAGTCGCGGCCGTTGTCACTGGGCCACCACCGCACTGGTTTTTTTTTTTTTTGGTTGGGAAATCATCAAATAACTTCTCCCACTGAGGGCGGAGCGGGAGGGTGTGTCAGACTCTTACTGACTACCCACCGTAATTATACAAACTCACCCGTATTCCTTCCGTTGCCTGTGTTGCGGGGGGCCACGGTGACCCATTAGTACCTTCCCGCGACACCGCACTGGGCCTCAAGTCTGCTATTATAATAGTGTCAGAATGGTCTATCATTGATTTTATAATTGTTGATTTTGACAAGTTTGGTAATCTACTATAATATAATTGCGTCATTAATGAGGATCGGAACAGACCATTCTGACACTATTGTAATAGCAGACTTGAGGCCCTGGTCTAGGGAACACGCTATTATTTAAAATTATTCAGTACAATTCGAGATGCTTCTCTAAATTTTAACAGTCACTTTACCATTAAGATGGGGAGGGGATTGGGGTAGGCCTATTTCCAGCAGTGGACGTATTTCGGCTAAAATTATGAATGATGATACCATTAAGATTAGCACTACATAATGTTTTAGGAATCAAAAGAGCTCATAAAACCATGTTATAACTCAACCTTGTACATTAGTTAAACCTACAACAACAATTAGTTTTACACACGTCAATTAATATTATCTTTAAAACGTTCCTTGTCGTTTATCTGCAAAAACAAGAAAAAAATAGGAAAGATAACATCACACTAGATAAGCCTAGATTTGGTAGCCCTGATAAAACATAACACCACACGCCTGTATTCCCGGAAGGGTTAGGCAGAAATGTACCTATAGTACACCCACAATCCGCCAGTTATATTTAAGTCCCATCGCATGTAATAGAAGGCGAGCCTATTGCCGATCAACCGGGCACAAATCCAGACTGCGGGCTGCTACTGAGAAATTCGCGAGCATATTCGTAAGAAGCTGGCAGTATCATCACAATGGTAATGTTTTCCCATTGTTTGTCTTATCTGTTTTAGTATATTCGGGTATTTATTTGTATTTATTAGGTCTTATATTTATGTATAATTAGGTATATATATATATTATATTTAAAGTTTTAATAGCTAGGTATATGTATGTATATCCTTATATTTAAATACATATTTATTCCACAGTTCTCGCTATTGCACCTACCACTGTTTGTCTCTGCATCACCCAAAGGTTGACTGGTAAAAAATGCCTTTTTTTTTTTTTGAGGGTGGGAAATCATCAAATAACTTCTCCCGCTCTGGACGGAGCGGGAGGGTGTGTCAGACTCTTACTGACTAAAACCCACCCGTATTCCTTCTTGTTGCCTGTGTTGCGGGGGCCTCGGTGACCCATAAGTACCTTCCCGCGACCCCGGCAGGGTAAAAAATGCCTACGGCATTAAGTCTGCTTCTGTACATTTGTGTGCTTAAAGTTAAATAAATAAATAAATTCCAAATGGAAAAACCCAATGACACTTTGCCCGACCCAGGAATCAAATCTAGGACCACATTCTCAGCAGAAGCGCTTGTGACCACTAGACCAAAGAGGCATCCTTGCTAACAGGCGGGTAATAAAATCGTTGAAGCGTATCGGAATTGTTGAGATGCATCGATTTCTCATTTTATTCGGTCATCGGCCGCGCGGTTTACGGATCATCTCTCAATGGAAATCGTTTTGGTAAACTTCCTGTTTTTCATGGAAAATGGGTTAACCTGTTCAACGGTATTCAGCGGATTTTGTCATGCATGCGGGATTGTTGTCTACATGTATGTTTAAAAGGATAACAGATTTTTTTCCTTTTATATTTTACAAGCTTCTGACTGAGACTTCAAATGCGTGTAGTTTTTTTTTCTTCATCATCATCACAATTCTCTTGCCCTTATCCCAATTTATTTGTGCTCGGCGCAACATGTTCCTTTCTTCCATACTTCTCTATTAGTTGTCATCCCGGTAATCACCCCCTTTCTAGCCATATCATCTTTCACACAGTCCATCCATCGTTTCTTTGGTCTTCCCCTACTCTTATAGCCATCGACATTCTTATTTGAACTTTCCTCACGACATTTTCCTTATTCCTCCGCATCACATGTATCACCTACATATATTTTTTTAAATCTTTATTTATTAACGAGGGTTTGATCACATAGTGAACAGCCACCCTCATAGGAAAACCTTTATTACATGCAAAGCTTAACATCTACGTTTAACCCCTAAATTAACTAATGGATAGATATAATATTCTAGCGGCTTTGGATGCTAAAAACGCTAAAATAATATTACATTCTCCTAATTGACACAAATTTATATTAAATTGGTCTCGAATCAAATATCTTTCCGCACTGTTCCGGACACACTCCACCATTATATGAAAAACGTGAAGTTGTTTGTTTTAACTTACATAAATACTATTACAAAAAAAAGGAAAAAATTCGTGAAAGTCTTGTGTATGAATGTCGATGGCTATAAGACTACTCTTGGACTGTGTGAAACATGATATGGCTAGAAAGGGGGTGACTACCGAGATGACAACTAATAGAGAAGTATGGAAGAAAGGGACTTGTTGCGTCGACCTCAAATACATTGGTATAAGGGCAGGAGAATGATAATAATCATGATATCCTATGACACTCGGCATTAAGGCTCCTACATACTGGCGCGACTTGTCGCGCGACGCGTCGCGACACAAAGGCACCGCTTGTAGCGCTACACGCGGTGTCTTTGTGTCGCGTCGCGTCGCGCGACAAGTCGCGCCAGTATGTAGGAGCCTTTACTGTAGCTTCCCGATAGTGAAAGAGTTTTCGGAATCGCATCAGTAGTTGCGAAGATTACCCGCAACATACAAACTCACTAATTTAACCTCTGTCACGTTCCGCCTGAGCCGAGCGTGCAAGCGAGAGCGCGGAACTAGCGATAGAGAGGCACGATCGGCCTAAGCGTTCGGCTTGTGACGCATCACTTTCTCGTTATCACGTAAAATTATCGTCCGTAAACCGACTTTACAGACAACCTTTTTTTTTTTGCTCGGCTCCTTGCGTAATATTAAATAGCCAGATAGAATAATATTCTTTTAAATCCGACTGGTAGTTCCAGAGATTAGCGCGTTCAAACAAATAAACACTTATTTATTATTACATGGTATGTAAGTAAATAGAAAAATGCCGTCTCTGTGGTCTAGTGCTATGACCACCTGTCTGAGACCCAGAAGTCCCGGGTTCGTTTCCCAGCGCGGGAAAATATTTCTGCTCTTGGTGGTAGGGCTTGTTCTAAGTCCACTTGGCTAGCTACCACCATCTTATCTAAGTCTGTCGCCATAACAACAATGTTAACAGCATTTTGTTGTGTTTCGGCAGTTAGAGGTACGGTAGCTAGTTGAGGTTGTGTGGCTCTGTGGTTGAGGATTCCGGGTGAAGCTCGCTTCCACCTTCATTCATCGTCACTTACCATCAGGTGAGATGAAGGCTAAGAGCATCCCCGTTGCGGATAAAAAAAAGTATGGATTCATTCCGGGGTCCGAGACATATGAATAACTTCATGGGACACGCGTATTTTGTTGATAAGACGACTCTAGTGTAGTCCAGCTTTTCCTAACCTTTTTCAGCCATGGACCCCTAGGAAATCCCCTTCAAAAAAAACAACAAAAAAAAAAATTTTTTTACTAACTTTTTTTAAAATCAAAATCAAAATCAAAATATTTTTATTTCACATAAACCTACATGGGCACTTATGAAACGTCAGAAGCTAGGTGCACGGTTCCAATTAGTCGTTTCCTATGGAGAAGAGCCGGCAAGAAACTCCACGGTTACTTTTTTAAAAATAATTGGCTTTTACAATGTTTTCAAATTACACAAATTAGGTATGGGAGTGTTCTCCCATACCTAATTTGTGTAATTTGAAAACATTATGCCGTATGCCTGTCGAGAAGTACTTAACAAAAAAAGAGAAAAGGAAACGGTCTAAAGAAAAAAATATCTAGTCTATTAAGCCTACAACGTTCTCACATTCACAACGTACACAAGAATCCATGTAAAATAATATTAATAATATTAAGTCTGAAATATAAATTGTAGGTATATAATGTCAAATAGTGAAAATATAATGTCAAAATTTAGGTAATAATGATGCATTAGCATAAAATTCTTAGTGTGTTGGTTAGTATTGCTTTTTTGCAAATACTTTAGTGATATTCGGGTTGATTTTACTACAAAGCTGTATTCTCAAATCGGATTTCGCTCCCTAGCACACGTTCGCCGTGCTAAGTAAGCGTAGCAATTACAAAACATTTGGTGGCATTTATTTATTATTGTTAAATAGTACAGAGATGAGACTGCGGACCCCCAGAGGTCCGCGGCCCCACAGGTTAAGAAACACTGGCTAGTCGGTCATTATTTTATTAAATCTCGGTTCGAAGTTGCAGAAAGTGTAACTGGACATGTCTTGAATAACAACTGCCCGAATTAAGCCGTTTTTGTGAATTATGGATGAACGATAGTAGATAATATCTTGGCACTGTTATTGAGAGTTGACCTCTTGCCTTAGCAATGAGATCATTTATTAATTATAAGTACCGATGAAAATTAAGATAATAATTTAAGTTATTCTACTGTAAGATCATTGTTATATTATGTGTTCGCTTATTTATAGCGTATTACGACAATAATGTAAGAATTTAAAGTTCACATATTATTATATATTAGCTTACCCAGTGGATGTTACAACTAATACTTTTAAAACGTTGATGGATGAATAATCTAAAAATAGGGCTGTAATTTTAATTTAATAGACGTTAGTAACTGTATTACAGCTGGGCTGCTTTAACGAAGTCGGTAGATATAGCTACCGTTATTAATAACGTTATGACGCCATTTTTTTTGCAAATAAGATCGTCATGTCAAAACTGCCAGGTGATTGACGTTTTATATGTATGTTTATGTTATTTCGTAAGTGTATGTGAGAAGATACATTTTTGCAATGGTAAAACATGATTATTTATGTTGCAAAATAATGTAATTTAATAAGAAAACATTGGCTTTTTTATTAAAAAGCTATTACGTTAAAACTTCTGCGGGCATTGAATAACATAAAAAAAATTGAATCTAGATTTTTGAGTAAACATTTTAGTTAAAACAAGATTCAATTTTGCGTTAAATTGCACATGATGTTTAAAGAAAAATAATTTAACGGTATGATTTATTTAAAATACCACAATATTGATTCACGTTCGCTCAAATATTTATGCGTTCCAGTATTTGTTTGAACTTGGCCTCTTTTCGGAACCAACTGTAAAATTCATTATTATAGTCGTGTTCTAACTAAAATAATTACTTCGTTTAATTTTAACGATATAGTTAGGAGCCAACAGCTTACTCTGGTTTTAGGTTCAACTATCTAGGCCATTGGTTTATATCTGTGATCTTTGGTACAGAATAATAATAATAAGATTGCATAACTGTCATACATAAATGTCAAAATGCATTGACTTTACTGTCACGCCTTGTGAAGTTTGTAGGGTTGGGCAAAGGTATTCTATTATGGAGCTTTCGATTGTCAATGACTATGCATGGAATTAGTATGTACCTTCTATCTTGATGAGATGTTACGTTGTTTTTCATAGTAAAGTGGGTCTCAGAATATTTAATGTATCACAAATTAGTAGCATGTCAACGAATTAGTAAAAATATTTTTTTTATCTGACATTGGGGTCATAAAAAGATCGAATGTTGAAAATGAGCAAAGTCAAGTTAATCACTAAAGCAAATTTTGAGCCATACATTATTTTTAACTTCAGACTTAGCAACATTTCATAAAGACCGCAATTTTAATTGGCAACAAAATGAGTTGGCGCCACACAACAGTATTGCTAAGTTCAAGTGCAAAACAATTAAATTTGCTACCATTTGACTTCACATGAGAAGGCCTTGACAACGAATAATTAACGCGTTTTAATTGCATAAAAACTAGTTTATTTTAATTAACCGATCGGCTGATATAGTCCACAGAAATAATAGTGACGCCAGTCAAATGCCCGGAATACTCGAGGTTAGTTTCTCAAGCCAAATTAACAAGATAGCAAGGTAGTAGTAACTAGCTAGCCGGCGAAGCTAGGTAATCGATTGGCTAGTGTGTAGTGACTATGAATTTTGTTTTTCTGACCACAACCAACTGTCGTATCGTACTGGCTTAAAATTTTCTGGCATCATGTAAACAGCACTATACAGTGTGTCCCTGGATAAAGTGCACAAACGAAAATGGGTGAAACCAGACCATTATTCATCGAATACGAAATTGGAATAAAAAAACAAACGAAGTTTATTGAAAACTCTAAGAAAATATTAAAAAAAAATCAAAGGAACGTATTTTTTTACTTGATGGCTGTATTTTACGGGGTTTCTTTGTATTCAGTATGCAGCATCAATTATCAGCCAAATTTTTTTTTATTTTAACGAAATTCCCTCTACTAATAAAAAGTTATTCCATTTTCAATACAGGCGTCTCTAATAGGCAATAAAAAAGTAAAAATATCGATAATAATTATTACGATGTTTTTAAGATTTCTTTTGCCATTTTTTTTGTCGAGTTTCACCCATTTTCGTTTGTGCATTTTATTCAGGGACACACTGTATAGTAACTAATGTATTCTCGTACCAAGGTTTTAGCTTGCTATCCTAGCTTAGAAAAACTAGCCTCGTGTATCTTGGGCATTAACTCCATGCTAATGTTAAATATTTCGGAATGTCTTTTTTTGGATGAAATGATTTATGAATTCCTCGTAAAAATATTGATGATATAGGTCCTTGATTTTTTATTTAGTTTTAATTTGTTGTTGTAATCAAATAATTTGTATACAAAATTGTATCTTTTTCCTCGATATTGTATAATTTTGTATGATTTATGTACCTAATTTATTATAATTTAAAAGTTATCTAACTAAAGTCGCTTTTTGTGTCTGTCTGTATGACCGCGTTGTTCTCCTAAACTACGCAACAGATTTGATGCAGTTTTCACGATCATTTAGAGAAATGATTCCGGAAGGTTAATGAGTATAATTCATATAAATAAAACTTAAACGTAATAAAGAAATCTCGATGTTTTGTGAAGTATTAAAAATAACTGTAATAATTATAGCTGCTACCAACTTTGTTAAAATGTAGTTCCTTCTCTAGTCTATTCACGATAACTAACATAAGTTATAACTAGCGTAAGTACTTATAATATAAACATGACTTAAAAATAAAAAGTTTTGTCACTAAAGTGTTTTTATTTATTTAAATATCCACATTATCAACACAGCGGCTGAAAAAGTTTTTCTCGAGAATTGATATATATAAAATGCACATCACATTCAATCACTCCTGTAATCCCCGAAGGCTTAGCCAGAGGAGCTCTCTCCTATTAAAAAATAACTTTGCTGTGCCCGACAGGGTCCATAATTGATTCGATGTTTTAACATACCAACTATTATATGTACACATTATGGAATGCAATAAATAAAGAATTGAGTCAAAATAAAAATCAAAAGTCATTTATTCAAACTAGGCTGAGAATCAGCACTTTTCGAACGTCAAAATTACATAAGACAGTACCCCAAAACGCCCAGCCTTCACCACTTCCTAGTGCTTTAGCTGGGAAGAAGAAGTGGTCAACAAACTCCCCAACAGCACAGCTGTCTGTTCACTTAGAGAAAAAAAAAAGAGATTCTATACAACAGTATGCAAACCAATGTACATTACGTGCAACACAAAACATTAAATTATTAGCCATATGTCAGCTAGCACACCACTATACCCTACAAAAAAAGAAAAGGAAAACACCGAAAACTATACATTCTCAAGCGATAAAAACGTAACCAGAACTTAATGCCCAAAGAGGTGTGCTTATAGGTGCACCTATAAGCACACCCACATTTCGCCAGTCATGTTTAAGTCTCATGTCACAGGGGGCGACCCTATTGCCATCAACCAGGCACAAATCCAGACTACGGGCTGCTACTGAAAAGTTCCTGTTTAAGAAACTCGTAAATAATCATATAACAATACGATACCAAGTCAATAATCAATACTACTTTTTATTTTAGATTTTTAAATTTTATCTTTTTTTTTATTTTTTTGTTGTTGATTCGGGTCGAGAATCACTAACATAATTACCTCCTATAATGTTTTGCAGATCCAAAACAACACCTTGTATACGAAGTGAACATATCTGCTAATTACTTGCTAGCCCGGGCTACTATTGAGAAATTTCAGATAACACTTTGCCCGACCCGGAAGTCGAACCCAGGACCTCATGCTCAGCAGTAGCACTTGCTACCACTAGACCAGCGATGCAGTTAACTTAAAACATTTATATATTTCAATTAAACCATTTATAAGCACTTCTGAATTGACATGGAGTCGGTCAGTCAGAAAGTTGAAGCTAGTTGCTCATTCAAAATATTGGGTAATATACTAATGTAGGGAAGAGATGCCTTTGACCTGTATCTACTTAGATACTAATAATAATAAAACCCACCACCACCGCCGTATCTTCTTCTATGTTGACGTCATGATGGGGCTTGCGCGCTCGGATCTCAAGGTCTGTGCCGGTAGAGTTTACTTTGCCAGAAAAGGTCCTTTTTTTGGGTGGAAAATTATAAAATAATGTCTCCCGCTGTGGGCGGAGCGGGAGGGTCTGTCAGACTCTTACTGAATATAACCCACCCCTCCGTTGCCTGTGTTGCCAGGCGCCTCGGTAACCCTTATGTACCAGTAGTCAGATAGGCAACGCCGGCCTCATCTAGTTTAAAAAAATATGTTTTGACGTGTAAAAGTGTTTGTAAAAACCTACTTACAGAAATAAAATCATTTATCATTTACCTTACCGCGACCCCGGCAGGCCAGAACAGGTCTAAGGTGAAAAGCCAGACCAAGAGAGACAGACATAAACCCGCAGGACAGCATGTGGTGGGCTGTTGGGCGGTAGCGACCCCACGGACCCTATCTCTTGGGAGTAGTCTTGTTCCTCACCTCTGGCTTGCCTTTATCGGTCGGTTTTTTTTTTTTTTTTTTGGATTGGCAATCATCAAATAACTTCTCCCGCTCTGGCCGGAGCGGGAGGGTGTGTCAGACTCTTACTGACTAAAACCTACACGTATTCCTTCCGTTGCCTGTGTTGCGGGGGCCTCGGTGACCCATTAGTACCTTCGCGACCCCGGCAGGCATCGGCCCTGACGACATCTCTTTGAGGCGGGCGTGGAATACGACGCGCCGTCGACCCGGGCCTGGTCCTTACCGGACGGTGAGCTACCCATTGCTCACCGTCCGCAAGCCCGCGCCTACGGTGGCCGGAAATCCGCCAGGGATTCCTGCGGCGGCTAGGGGCGAGAGGGCGCGAAATTTGCCTTTCCCTCAACCGTCCCGCCTCCTCCTTCGCGAGCATTACTGCTTCGCACGTACTTCGTACAAGGAGGTGACGGCTGCCCATGCCGTCTCGCTCCGTACCATGGCCTAAACCAGGGCCAGACGCGAGAGATCTCTGCCGCCGATCGCCTCCACGAGGACACGGCGGTGCTCTGCCCAAGCCGGGCAGATATCCACCGTATGCTCCACCGTATCCTCCGGGCGATCCACACAGTGGTGACACCCGGGCGTTTCCTCCCGCCTTATCCGACACAGAAACCTCCCGAAGCTGCCGTGTCCGGTGAGGACCTGCGTCAGGCGGAAGGTGAGGACGCCGTGGCGCCTCTCTAGCCACTTCTCAAAGAGGGGTCTTATCGCCGCAATCGTGGCGTGCCCAGCACTGGGTTGCGACAACCGTTTATCGGCCGGCTGGAGTCGACACTGTCGAGGAACAGAGCTCCCACTTCTTGTTTGCTTTTATTGGCCGAGTTGAGTGAAGATTCTCAAGAGCAAACGTGCTCGGAGGAAGGAAGTATTCCAGTAAGATTCTGCTAGGGATCTTGACCATCTTCCGGGCTCTGGGATTGTCCTGATAGCCGTGGAATACCTCTCAACTCTTCAGGCGTCTCAGGTCCTGTTGCCCCCTTGTCGCGACGTCACTATGTGCAAGCGAAAGTTTCCGAGGGCCCATTGTTGAGTGTGCAAGTCACCACCTGCCATTTTATCCGTGTATATTACTATGTGCAAGTCACCACCTGCCATTTTATCCGTGTATATTACGTGTATATAACTATGTCTCTTGCCTGACATTGGTCAGGCAAGAGACATAGTTCTTCCATAGCTCAAGGTAACCAATCCACTATAGCCAATCAACCCCAATATGTTTTGCAATGGTCCAAACGGGGGTTGTCCATGGATGCACTTGCATAGTGCATACAGGGATATTCGTCGGTTGGTGCCTCATTTCATTATAAAGTTTTCTACAGACTGGGGCGATATCGCGGGCGCGACAGGCAGCAATATGCCTGTCGCGCCCGCGATATCGCCCGTGTCTGCAGAAGCCTTAATCGTCTAACGGGCCTCTGCAAGTTGACTTCGGCCCCTCGTACGCCTTACAAAGGTCCGGGGCCTAAGGGTCCCAAGAAATGTCAAAGACGAAAAATAATAATAACAGTCCTCCAGACCGAATTTCGGCCATGGCGGCCAATCTCCCGCGTAGGTACGCGGGAGATATATAGTGCACAAGTTTGACTGACTCTGACTGATGTTTGTTTTCGTTTGTTATTGTGGAACATAAAAGTCAACAATATTACATTTTAGTTTAGGTAAATGATAAATGATTTTTATTTCTGTAAGTAGGTTTATACAAACGATTTTACACGTTAATCCTATTTTTAAATAAAGCTAGATGAGGTTGGCCTTTCCTATCTGACTACTCTGAGAAGAATGGCCGAAACAAACTCAGAGGTCACAGTACTCACAGTCTCTTTTAAAGTCCAGACATAATCTTGATCAGATCATGTGAAGGCCATGTAGATTGGTGTATGAAGTGGTCCTTTTCAGGAAAGGACCATACAGATTGAGTGGGCCTGTCTAGTCAGTGCACGCATTTGTCAGTAATCGTGCAGCTCAACTCAGAACTTAAGAAGCTCAACGATGCGACGAACAATACCAAAGAAAGAAGAAAATTAAAAATAATATTTATGTGTTTTATTTTACGGAGTTCGAACGACTTGGGCGGTTGGTCACTACATCAAAGATATTTTACTTATGAGAACCTATACTTAGGCTTTTTTAGTGGGATTTAAAAAAAAACTTAGGGGAAATTTTGGTAGGGGTTGGCAACTCTGCTACTAGAGTCACGTCGCGCTGTCACGTCATGCCTGTATGCGGGAGCTTTATAGCAACGCTCGTGAGACCGGAATAATTTAACCTTGCAGTAAAGCAAACAAAGCCGAAAGATATACAAGTGTGTGCGCAGACACAAGTGCACTCTCTCTTCCCTTACTCTCATAGGCCGATGGGACGGCAATCCTACATGACCGGAGAGAGATCAGGGGTAACCATCACCTCTTATGGCAGTATTATTTCAATATTACTTCAGCGTGAGAAAGTGATGGGAAGTAATATTATAATAATACTGCTATACGAGGTGATGGTTACCCCGCAGGAGCACGATCAACGGCTTAACGTGCTTTCCGAGCCACAGGGGTACCACACCGCTAACTTCCGAGAGCTAAGAAGGTTGGTCGTTTTGGGGGACTGTCTTATGTAATTTTGACGTTCGAAAAGTGCTGATTCTCAGCCTAGTTTGAATAAATGACTTTTGATTTTGATTTGATTTTGATTTTCCAAACTCGTCCGGAGTTTGGAACATACACTACTGTGAAATTCTTAATGGAAAAACGCAATAACACTTCGCCCGACCTGGTAATCGAACCCAGGATCCCACGCTCAGCAGTCGCGCTTATGACCACGAGACCAACCGGGCCAAAAATAATAATGGTGCCGATTCCCTTGTTCACAAACTAAACTAAATTAAAGTTCAGTGCATCTTTTTCTTTCTATTTCATTAAGAAAAGGACAGAAGATAAATTTTAGTTTAGTCCTGTCAAATTAATCAGCGCCTGTCAGTACTCCATACAAGTTTAGACGTGATTAAAAACTTGCCTACTAAATCTACGTCAAGCGCTGATTAATTTGACAGGACTAAACTAAAATTGATCTTCTGTCCTTTTCTTAATGAAATAGAAAGAAAAGGATGCACTGAACTTAAATTTAGTTTAGTTTGTGAACAAGGGAATCGGCACCAATATGTGCTTAACCGACCTAACAGCGCTGGGATCATCGACTTAATACCACAAACCATTGTGCCCCAAGCATAAGTACCGGTTGATGTTGCCACAATGCACAAGGTCAAGTAATAATAGCTCTCATCAATACACAAGCTGGATTCAATGATGGGATCACTACAGATCAGAATATATTGAACAATCGGAATGCAAGGATAAACACAGGGTCAGGTATTTTTAGATTGACGTAAGGTGTGCCTTAAGTCAGTCTAAAACTAATAAAAATATGTAGTACACACATAACATCACGCGAGTAGTCCCCGAGGGGTTAGACAGATGTGTACGTATAGTACAATCAGTGACTTGCATAACCTGACCCCTTTCCCTTCTTCTTTGTACACAGGGTTTTTTTTTTAAATTGGAACTTTAAAGGGGTGAAAAGTTTAAGGGCATGTAGATTGTAAGAAAAATCTTATTTTTTGAGTTAATAAACTGGAAATGTTGCGAGAATACGTTCTAAAATAAAAAAAACAAAGTTTATCATAATTCGTTTTTCAAAACTGCCCCTTTTGTTTTTGTATAAAATAATATTAACGCGCGGTCCTACATAATCAGCCTATAATGTTCCCACTGCTGGGACACAGGCCTCCTCTCTGTGAGAGGGAGTGGGCCGTAATCCACCACGCGGGCCCAGTGCGGGTTGGAAGATGTCACATGTCTTCGAATTATTGGTTCTAGGATATGCCGGTTTCCTCACGATGTTTTCCTTCAACGTTTTTGAGAGCAGTGGTGATGAAATCATTTACACAAAGTAAAGCGCCTGTTCGAACCCACGACCTCCAAACTCGTAAGTCGGGACGGTTACAACTGGGCCACCACTGCTCTGCGCGCGGTCCTATTAACTCGAAATTCGGTGCTCATACTTTTAACAGAAAAAAAAAAGAATTACGAAAATACGGGGTTTTCGAGAATCGACCCCTAATGGGGGAAAGGGGTAATTAAGTATGTAGGGGAGAATTTTACTGAGTGCCTTGAATAACTCAAAGTTATACACAACGTTTAAGAGCCAAAACGTAGAAAAAATAAACAGCAGGTACAACATTTCTTGGACTACAAATAGACTCAGAAATGAGACGTATATTGAACAAGTATATAGAAAACTAAGTTAAGCTACGCTTGTCGCGGTTGGTCCGTGGATGGGTGACCATCTTTACATACCGAGACCCCTACGTGCCTCGGAAAGCACGTTAAGCCGTTGGTCCCGGCTGCCATTCGTGGATCTTTGACAGTCGTTACGAGTCAATAGAAGCCCGAAACTCTGACAACCAGTCTTACCAAGGGGTATCGTGTTACCTAGTAACTGGGTTGTGGAGGTCAGATAGGCAGTCGCTCCATGTAAAATACTGGTATTCAGCTGATTCCGGTTAGATTGGAAGCCGACCCCAACGTAGTTGGGAAAAGGCTAGGCAGATGATGATGATATAGAAAACTAAGTCGGTATTCATATACTATCTAAAAAGTAATTGCTACCAGCAGGCTTAGCATGACACTCTATTTCTTCGAAGAATAGACACGGCTCTTTCTATACAAAGTGACATTTCGTTTGTCCTTTTTTGACATCCCACCGTAGAAATCTTTCTACATAAAAAAGGACCTAGACAAAGATCGTTAGAAACGAAAGACAAGATGCCAGATTGTAGAAGGATTTCTACGGTGAGATGTCAAAAACTGAGAAACAAAATGTCACTTTGTACAGAAAGAGCTGTGTCTATTCTTCGAAGAAATAGAGAGTGTCATGCTAAAAGCCTGCTGGTGTGGGAACGAGTCATCAGACTCGTTCCCACAATATAGTTAATATAGCCCAAAATATAGTTTTTAGAATGAACATTCTAACCTTTAAATGGAGGAACCTCCATTTAAAGGTTTATATGTATGTTCCAGATTGGCCCAAAAACGGCTATACGGATTTGGATGAAAGTTGGCTCTCATATAGTTTATAACTTGGATTAACAACTATGGTACTTTTAATCCCGGTAGTACGTTGCCGTGAGAATTTTTCGACACCCACGCGGGCAAAGCCGCGGGCAAAAGCTAGGTTAAAAATAATGGAAAATGCCATTTGAGTTGTGTTTTTAGTTTGTTTCTTTTTTTACAAAGGCTTTTTTTTTGGATGGGAAATCATTAAATAACTTCTCCCGCTCTGGGCGGAGCGGGAGGGTGAGTCAGACTCTTACTGACTAAAACCCACCCATATTCCTTCCTGTTGCCTGTGTTGCCAGGGGCCTCGGTGACCCTTTAGTACCTTCCCGCGACCCCGGCAGGCATCGGCCCTAGTGGCCCCTACACTTGTGCTGACGACATCTCTTTGAGGCGCGCGTGGAATACAACGCGCCATCGACCCGGGCCTGGTCCTTATCGACGGTGAGCTACC